>OX336389.2:322454143-325403693 GCA_946902985.2 Meconema thalassinum | reverse complement strand
AAGTGGAAAATTGAATAGTTGAATGGTTCAACAATTTATTGATCAAGTTGATTCAGAAATCATGTATTTTGTTAGGAACTTGAAGTTCATAATCGAGTCACGTCTCGAAATGTTTTATGTCAGAAGAACAATTAATTTTGTTGTGCTTCGCACAGTTCTTCGATGCTAGCTCAAGGTCAAATACTTTTCAGATGTTATTAATATGTGTACATAATTTGTGTTGATTCAGAAATAATAATATTTTTTGACAATATTTTTTGAAACTGGAAAAATAAGTGAAAGTTAAAATTCTATGAACATTATATTCTACGAGTGTTAATATTATGTAAAAATTCAAACAGTGAACTACGATATTTCCAGTAAAGACAATTAAATTTGAACTGGATTTAATCATGAATGAATATAATTTTGGAACACAGTCTACAGGACTAATAATCAGACTTTTGTTTCCAAAAAATAATTGTCCAATGTGTTGGAAAATGTCTGTACATTGTGTAAATAGGAGTGTGGGTCGCCACACGTGAATGATGCTGCTTTGAGCATTTTTGCAGTCAATTTTAAATTCAAAATAAAATGAGATAATTTTACATGATGTGTTATGCCCAGTTGAATCTCCTTCTATCCTTATTGTTGCATTGAGCCAAAAAATCAGTAAAGCATTTTTTTCATTTGATGTCGTTTTTGCGATTAGCTTTAACCCATCTGGCGCTCCGGGATATTTTGACTCTCGTGCTGACTGATTATTGGTAAAATGCATATGTGGTCGTGCGGACTCCGGTCTAAACGGGCACAATACAGGGTGTAACAAAAATGTACGGCACAAAATGCAGGGCACATTCCTCACACGTTGACGAAGAAATTATGTTATATGAACATGGGTCCGGAAACGCTTTGTTTCCATGTTCCACCTCATTGTCTCCAACTCATTAAGCATGGGAAACACACAAGAACAGAACTTTATAATCATGGGGAACATGCAGTCTTGGTTACGTCTGGTTACGTTTTCATTATCGTAGGTGTACGGCCAGTGTTTAGTTTTACATGGCCCTGTTGCCATGTGACTTAGCAGATGTGCCTTCAGCTCTGCGACAAAACATGTAGCCTACATCGTGCACGATAGAGCACCTCCTCATTTTAGTGTTAATGTCCGTTGGCTTCTAAATAACAGATTTGGTGACAGATGGATAAGTAGAGGTGGACCATTTTTCTGCCCTCCACGCTCTCCGGACCTAAATCCACTGAACTTTTATTTTTGGGGACATTTGAAAGCTCTTGTGTATCGACCCCAGTACAAGGTGTTCAGAGTCTCCGCACCCGTGTTATGGAAGGTTCTGAAACCATACGCAGTAGGCTACTCCAGGGATACATCAGTGCATCCGAGATTCACTACGACGGTGCGCCGCGGCGGGTTGATGCATGTATCAATGCGCATGGAGGGTGTATTGAACATCTCCTGTGAGAAAGATTTGCGTGTAGTATGCTGCTACGTTCTGTTCTTGTGTGTTTCCCAAGATTAATTAGTTGCAGATAATGAGGTATAACATGGAAACAAAGCGTTTCCGGACCCATGTTCATATAACATAATTTCTTTGTCTACGTGTTAGGAATGTGTCCTGCATTTTGTGCCGTACATTTTTGTTACACCCTGTATATACATATGCTACACCAACACAAATACGCGGGGCTAAATAGCCAAGTTATGCAAGCCCCTCAAACGAAACAACATTTCATTTGAACAACCCTTTAGGAGTTTGAAATTAGATATTGTACTCGTAGGATGCTGTATTTATTTATTTATTTATTTTACTGTGTAGGTTACAAGATCCTCACGTACCACTCCTTTTGTTCTACTATTATTGATTATGGTCCATTTTGGGGCTGGCGACATCGTGGAAATTTAGCCCCGTATACTTGGATGTGCACTCTGGTAACCTGTGCACTGGTGTTTGGTGTAAGGATTTGAGTAGGACGGTCGTGGCCTAAGGTGAGGTACCACTCCGGCATTTACATATAGTGAAAGTGGTAAATCACGGAAAACCACTTCCAGGATTGAACTGCCTCTTTTCAGTTCAGCCTTACGAGGCTGAGTATACCCCGTTCCAGCCCTCAGATCAAAATAAATTTCTTGGCAGAGCCGGAAATCGAATCCGGGCCTCCGTGGTGACAGCCAAGAATGCTAGTCACTACGCATCGAGGCGGACCATCGGTGAGGAAATTGTTGAATGTTTGCAGTGAGACAATACAAGAAACGCAAAGACATAATATTCCTGTGGCTGTTAATTCATTTTATGTTCGATCCTGGCGAAATGTAAATATTATATGTCAGAAAACTGTACTATAATGAGGCTCATTATACTGTAGTACAAGTTTTCATTATGATACAGTTTCTCCCACCAATCAGGGCCCAAGAACCAGTTGTGTGACCAATTAGGTGAGGATAGCATCGCACCTGCGCTCACTTCCATGGCCCTCTATTTTAAATTTCACTGCGTGGCGAGTGTCATAGTGAGGTATTCCAGGAGGCCATGGTCAAATACAAGGTATTCTCTGCGTCCCATGTGCTCTGTTCAGTACATAAAACTGGTGAAACCTCGACAGATATTTATGAATATTTATGTGTCGAACATAAAATAGTTATAATTATCGTCGAACATAAACAGTCGTATGCAACTCGCCTGTTATGGTAATTAAGACCCTCGTATGGAAACTATAAAACTCGCTACGCTCGTTTTATAAACATACTCGTGTCTTAATTATTGCCATTATAGGCTCGTTGCATAATGTACTTATTAGGTGCTTGGGGCATCTTTTTCATCAGCCCCGCGTAGCTAGGTGTGTGTTGAACATGTCTGATAACCTGAATTTCTACGATTACTCTGTTGGTTGGTGTAACAGAATTAAGAACAGGGATTAGGAAGTTGAGCCGGCCCCGTGGTGTTGTGGTAGCGCGCCTGCCTCTCACCCGGAGGCCCCGGGTTCGATCCCAGGCTCCGTCAGGGATTTTAAAACTGACGTGAGGGTTGGAACGGGGTGCACTCAGCCTCGTGAGGACAATTGAGTAGCTGTCTGACAGTGAGGCAGCGCCCCGATCACGAAAACCAAGATTAACGGCCGAGGGGATCTGACGCGCTGATCACGCGTCACCCCAATATCTGCAGGCCAAATGGCTGGGCAGTGGTCGCTTGGTCGGCCTTAGCCCGTCATGGGCTGGATAGTGCCAGGGGTTGATTAGGAAGTTGCCCCAGGAGCTAGTTAGGTAGTATCCCGACATTGCCTGGAAAGAGTGTGAAATGCCCCGGGGAGAACCACACTCAGGATAGCCCTTGTCAGCGCCGGGATTCAAACCTGCGATCTCTCGACTTGCTGCAGTTGTCTTCGCGGCGGTGGTGCACGACCACGGCCAAGTCGCGGGACAAGAACATTCCAGACCGTAAGTGAGTAATTAAATTATGTGTTGTTGACCTCTGGTGATACTTCATGCAGGAAGGTATCAAGGGCAGTCCTCTAAATCCACTAATTGCGTTCAGTCACACACTATTAAAGGAAAGCATAAGTGTACATTCCATGCCAGGGCTGGCCAGCAAGAGCCCTTTCTGCGCTCAGAGGTCTGTTAAACTGCCGCACACATAGGCTACGTAGTAAATTTGTCTACGCTCCACACCAGTGGGGCAATAAAGATTTCCAGGAACGAGCAGAATCAGCTAACACCAATTGATATTGGAAGTGTTTTTCTGTGGCTTCTCTCCTCTACTCCAGGCAAATATCTGGTTGGAACCTAACTTAAGGTCACAGATGTCTCCTTCCCAACAATCATCAATGACAGGTACTAACGTTACTACAGCCACCACAATAACAGGGAAATCAGCAGATAAATTCCATACACAACAAAGTATTCGAAGCTGGTGACCACGATATTGTAGCCCCTTAAGTAGATAATAGTAATTATAACTATAATTATATCCATAATTAATTTCAAATATACATTCAAGGTAATGTGATCATATTTCTTGATGGAGTTTATTGGAGTTGGGTTCGTTTCCTCTGACTGTTGCAATATTGCATTACTCATGCGCACATTGAGAACTATCCTGTCCCTGTCACCTTGTCGCGTCATTTAGCCTACAACAGGAATCTCCTTCAGACAGGCTTGCTTTTGTTATTTTAGTAGAGAAGTACATGTTATGTGAAACGCATCCTGGTAATGTGCTCCCTAGAATGCCGAAAATAAAAACTGGAGTAACTCACCGGTTGCAAAAACTATGTTTAGGAAATTACAGACATATTCACCATGGATGCAAGAATTCTTTATCGCGCGCGACCCTTGTAAAAAGAGACAGTCTGAAAGACTGGACTTTATATCATTTTAAATGCTACAAATGCTGAATAATGCTCGCTTCGCTCGAAGCCAAAGACTCTTGACATGTTAGATGATCAAGAAACAATCAGAACGCTAGAAAGTTACAAGTCATGAGGGAGCTGGAGCGCGCGGTGAAAGGAGGGAGCTGGCTGGATGACGTCACGCTCGCCGTGTCGTTGCCGTCTCGTAACTCCAGAGCTCACCAGTGAACTCAGTACACATACACCAAGCGGTACTATGACGTCACACTCCTCAGTGCATTCTCGGTACACTACGTGACGTCGCCGTAACGTAACGACGAAGTCGCCTAGATCATTTAAAATGTTTTTTTTGTCGTGTAGCCTCCTGAGAGGCCGAGTGCAGATCTTTCTAGTCGACGCCCGTGGGCGACCTGCGCGTCGGGATGAGAGATGGAATGGATGAAGATGAATGAAACTGGGCAAGGATGTGGAAGGAAGCGGCCGTGGCCTGTCAGAAGTTACTGTCCCAGCATTTGCCTGGTGTTGAAAATGGGAAACCACGGAAAACCATTTCAAGGACAGCCGACGGTGGGGCTCGAACCCACGCGTCTACCGAGTCAGCAGAGAGCTTGGCCCCTTGACCTAACGCAGCGCTTTAGCCCGCGTAGCCACTACTGTCGGTTATTTAAAATGATAAAAATCAACAAACGTTGATCAAGGGTCCCAAGTTTCGCAACATGCAACAGGCCACAACCAGACCATAGCCGTTTATCAGCTTCACACTCAACCTCGTTTTACAACTTGATTATGTGAAATTAACAGAAGGTTTTCAAAACATTTCACCACGTTAAAAAAATAGAGCAAATTTTCTTATGTTCTCAGAAAATACTCACATTTTTCCAATAGACTAAGGACACGGGCGAGAAATCTCGCATGACCATAAACCACACTTTCCCCCAGAGCATCAGTATTTGCAAATCGCACACTTCTTACAAAAATCGATATTTACAAAATTAGAATGCAATTCGTCATTGCTAATTTCATTTGTGTGCTTGATTGACAGCGAACCTGTAAATGAATTAACGTTTAATAGTTTGGACATGATTCAGGGGTCCCTATGGCCAAAATGCGAACTGAACAGCAATGATGTCGCGTATTTTCCTTTTTATTATGTTTTATTTTTTTAAATTTTTATTTAGTCAATTTACCCTCTAGGTTGGTGGATCCCACGGACTCAGCGAGGGAACTCACCACTACCGCCTCTATGGGCAGTGTCCTGGAGCTTGGAACATCTCGTAGGGATGGATACAACTGGGGAGGTGTGATCAGCACTTCGCCCAGGCGGCCTCACCTGCAAAGCGAACAGGGGCCTCATGAGGGATAGGAACGGATGGAAGATTGGGATGGATAGGCTAGGAAGAGGGAAGGAGGCGGCCGTGGCCTTACAGTAGGTACCATCCCGGCATTTGCCCGAAGACGAAGTGGGAAACCACGGAAAACCACTTCGAGGATGGCTGAGGGGGAATCGAACCCCCTCTACTCATTTGGGCCACCCGAGGCTGAGTAGACCCCGTTCCAGTCCTCGTACCACTTTTCAAATTTCGTGGCAGAGCCGGGAATCGAACCCAGGACCTCCGGGGCGGCAGCTAACCATGCTGACCGCTACGCTACCGAGGCGACTCGCGTATTTTCCTACAGCGGCAATATTTGCAAATCGCACACTTCTTACAAAAATTGATATTTATGAAATTAGAATGCATTTCAACACTGCTAATGTCATTTGTGTGCTGGGCCCATTGATTGACAGCTTAGCTGTAACATTCACCGGTTATTCGATATTTTTCAAATTACACGATTTGAGTAGGCCTACTCATTCCTTCGATATTGTACTGTTTCTGAAATCCATGCAAAATGATAAGGGAAAGAGCTCAGAATGTTAAAATGACATGAAACAGGTGTCACAGCGGCCAAAATGTGAAGTGAACAGCAATTATGGAGCGTATTTTCCTGCAGCAACAGTATCTGAAAATCGCACACTTCGTACTTTTTTTAAGAAATTATAGCTATTTATGAAATTATAATGCAATTCGTCACTGCTAATGTCTATTCTCTTTCATTTGAATGCTCTTTTGTCACGATCGGTCAATTGTGAGCGCCGCAGGAGGGATCTATACCACGGAAATAATATATATGATGCATTTAACTTTTCAATGAATATTCTTAAAATTTAAGCAAATATAATTAATTTTTCAACTTTTCAGCATAAAATTTTGGATTTTTTTAAAATATTCTTTACATTACAACAAAAACAATCAACAGATTTATTTAACTTTTCGGCTAAGACCTTTTAACTTTTCAAGAAAGATTTTCAAATTTTCAAGCGATCTATCCTATATTTTAACGTTATAGCAAATATGTTAAGTTTTTCAGCACATTTTTTTTCCAGGCCATTATTTCGAACTTTTCGGCATATAGTTATTATTTTTCCAACAGGTTTATTTAACTTTTCGGCCAATATTTTAAGACTTTTAGGAAAATTTCGATGTTTGAAATGTTTTTGTATTCCGTTACTCTATAGCACTTCTATACGTGCTGCATTTTTATTGTTGGTACTGTTTATGTAGTTAGGTATGGTTAGGACTTAACGGAATACATTTTAGTAATAAAATACACATTTTGAAACGTTACATTAGTTTAACTAAAATCTTTTAGTAAGATGTCAGTATCTAACGACGTTCACTTGAAAATCGAAACATATCATCCAATTAACCCTCCCCCTCATTTGTTGATGAATTGCGTATAAATAACTCGTGGAATATTTCTTGCAGGTTGTAGGTTGATAACATATTTGCTACTCCCCGCCCAATCTATTTGGACACACTTTTGCTGACCAACCAAAAATAATTCTGTTATTTGACTATTACCGGCCGAAGACCAACGTGAGCGAAATAATGACAATTGGTTTAATGGTAGGAGTGCGCGGAACTATTCTGAGGCTCCTCGGTGAATTTTGGAGATCTTTCTCCCTTGACTCAGCGGTCCTAAAGTAGACCGCATTGATGACCTTGGATGGATCTGACTTCTTCTTCCGTAATCACTACCACTGAGGAGAATTAACAATTACTTTTTAAATATTACACTTTTTCTAAAAATTATAAACGGTATACTTTGTCTTTCAGGCGACCCAAAGATTTGGGAAGTACAGGGCTAAATAAAGCTCTTATAAATAATCTAATTTTCTAAATAATTCTTTAAATATTTTTGACAAATATTTTCTTACTATAACACATAAAGGACAAATAATTTTAAATATCATAGCACATATGAATGTGGTTATCAAACAGACAGTTGAAAGTAACATTGAAGGCTGCGGGTTGAAGACCTCTTAGGTAGATGCTTTTTATTCAAAGTTGTAGTGTGTGTGATCCAGGCAAGGGGAAGGAGAAGTTTGGGCGGTGTTTCAAAATGAGGAAAAAAAAAAGTTGTATTTGCACGACGAAATAGCATGTCGCCATTTGGTTTTTGCTAGAGAGAGTTGAACGCCAAATAATAAATGGCAAAGTGAAGTGTGGTGTCGTGTGAGGTGAATGAACTCACCGTGGCAGACAGTGGGCCCACTTTCACTCTCATCTCCCGCTCAGGTTCGCAAGTCAATCCTCAATTAGACAAGTGGAGCCCACTCCAACTGTGATGTAACCTGGCTGCCTCGCGTGCCGGAAGACTGATACGCGGGGGGTGGGGGTTGCCTTACAGTTATATTTTGGTGGTTATTTTGTATCACGCTAAATTAATGCAATTTTGGAAAGTTTACACTGAGTTTACCAACACAACACTAACTGATCGTACGTGTTGGTAGAATTAGCACTCCTTTGTTCTTTCTTTAAATTTAGTTTGTAGTTTGATTGGCTGATACTGACGGCCTACAAGATTGCAACTCGTTAATGTTTAGGTTTATATTGCAATCTCAAATAAGTAATTCCATGAATGAATGAATGATCGTGTGGCCTCAGGAGAGGCTGAGTGCAGGTCTTTCTAGGTGACGCCCGTGGGCGACTTGCGCGTCTTAATGAGGATGACATGAGACGATGAAGACGTCACATATACCCAGTCCACGAGCTACGGGAATTAACCCCAGGAGATTAAAATCCCTGATGGCTCGGCCGGGTATCGAACCCAAAGCTTAGCGCGCTAACCATTTAGCCACGGAGCTGGAACCATGAAGGACAAATGTAGCTGATATTCTTACATTCTATGGGTCATTTCCATTTTGAAAACTCTTTCACCAGTGAAGGGTTGAATAGTTCATGACACATTTGTAATAAAAAGTACGGCATCAATTTAAAATTCAAAACTCAATATCAAAACATTGTAGTCATTTTATAATAAATACATAAAATTAAATGTTACAATAGCAAACTTGTATGGTACTTTGCTTGCCCCATGCTAAAAGCAAAGCTATCTTTCTTTTTGATGTGTAACATTTTTCCGCTCGGTTGCTGGATAGTTTTGTGGGAGTGATTTTGAAAATTGGGAACGAAGTGGATTGGAACGATCGAGCTGGCAGTGGTGGATCAAACGGAAGTATGCACTGCCCGCTCGAACAATCAAACGGAAGTATACTAGCTGGCAGTGGTGGACAACGGAAGTATGCACTGCCCGCTCGATCGATCAAACGGAAGTGTGCTAGCTGGCAGTGGTGGACAACGGAAGTATGCACTGCCCGCTCGATCGATCGAATGGAAGTGTGCCCTAGCTGGCAGTGGTGGATCGAACGGAAGTATAAGACGCACTGCCAACTCGATCGATCGATCCAGCTGGCACTGGTAAGAGAAACAATCAGCGCGCGGTGTCGAAAATTGATACCATGACGCACTCTCGGCCATGTGGAATGTATGTGACATACTGAACGGTAAACGCTCATGCGAACTCTGGTGTCAAGTGATTTAAACAAATGACATGGCACATGTTCGAATTCTTCGTATCAGTATTTAAATGGTAAAATGCCTTAATATCAAACATTGTAAGTAGTCGGCATTGCATTGGCATAAGGCATTTTAAACTCAATGTCACTCAGGAACATTATCGAAACAAGCAAATTATAAATGAAACTTAATTCCGTAGTGCAGTATTATTGGAGCGTGGAAATAAGTCACCATCTTGTGCACACAATTTGCGTAGTCGAAATAGCCGTGGGTTTATTGCATATGACTGTGAATCTAGAGATCTTGGGTTCAAATCCTGGGCGGGGTAGATATTTTTGCTACCAGATTATCATTTTAAACGATATTTATCATATCAATATGACTCATTTTAACAGAATCCATATGAAATTACGTGTTTTTCTGTGAATCAAGAGGACCTGTTTATAAGGAATTTAAGGTTATGAGCGGTGTCGCGTCTATTAATCTAGTTGATCCATATCGTATTCTTTATTTAGGCTAGTGCTGGTGGAAGCTACAAATCATCTAATAAAACGAGTTCCGTATTATAAACTACAATATCTGTAAAACACTCCCTTTTACAATAGATTAATATTTGTGCCAATAATACTATAAAATACCGGTGTATCAACAATTTCAAGTGAGGTTTCTTCTATGTCAGACGTTACACATCATATGCGACTACTGTATGGCTCTTTTAAAAAAAATCGAGTTTACCCTCCAGGGTGGTGGCTTCCACGGACTCAGCGAGGGAACTCACCCCTACCGCCTTTTTCAGGCAGTGTCCTTCAGCTGGGAACATCTGGTCGGAGTGGATACAACTACTGAGGTGTGATCAGCACCTCGCCCAGGCGGCCTCACCTGCAAAGTGAACAGGGGCCTCATGAGAGAAGGGATCGGAAGGTTGGGGTGGATAGGCATGGAAGCGGGATGGAGGCGGCCGTGGCCTTACAGGAGGTACTGCCCTCGAAAAATGAATTACTTGGGACTGAAATGAGAATATTTTTCGAGCCGATGATATAATTTAACATGGCAATATAAATCCTGGAACCTGACGCAAACCAGTCGTGTTAGTGTCTCGACCAGGCAGGGAGATTCCAATCACGTGATATGTTGCGCAATAGAAGATTCTAGAAGCTTGAAATTGACATAGCAACAGTGAATTAGCTATAGAATAATATAAATATTGTTATAATTTATGTCAATAGACATAAGCCCCCAGCCAATGAGGAGAGGTCCTATTGAAGAACGGATTACCTTCCACTATATTATATGGATAATTTTTACATTTAGGCCCCAAGAAGGATATTTTATTCATTGGTAATGAGAAGAAAATTAAAGGAAAATATTACATATACTTTGAAAGTTGCCGAAAGGACGAATTACTCAGTAATAAGCATTTTTAAGGTGCGCGCTAAATTTCTGGAGGGAGGCAGAAATGGCGGCCAGATTTTCGACTTGGAGAGGGAACGCCAACGATCCGAGTTCTTATTCCTAAAAAATTTGAAGAGTGTAGAGGTGTATTCTGGTGTAACTGAGGTCCCGAAGGCTTTATCCGAGTACGGTGTTCGACTACTCGTGGAGATAGCGCGATTGCAGGGTAGATATTGGAGATCCCCGTGTATACAAACTAGGCGAAGTTCGCAAGAGATTTGATATTCCGTTTTCTCATTGTTAGTTGAGATTATACTTCAGCTATTTGATTATACATATAGTACAGAACGCATACTATTATTCTACGAAATTTAAGCGTCACAAATAGAATACTTTCGAAGATGTTAACTTTTTAGAAGTGTATAACAAAAGTGACGGACGCAGAGCCGTAAAGCATTATTAGTTGGAACGAGATTGCAGAGAACAAAGTTCAAGTGAGTAACAGTGATTGACTTTAACATTGGAGCAGTATACTAACATTATTTCATTATGACTGCTAATATTCATCGAGAATAATTATTCGATATTTGTCACATATTTAAGATGATGAACTAAAGACTTTATGCGCCAGGGACATATTTGAAGCAGAGATATAGATGCAACATGGAGCTTCGTTAACCAGAATACTTCTGAACGTAGACGTTATGTACAATTACATCTCGTGCATCAACGTCATTTCACGAACTTTAATATAACATGTACGAGCTATAGAAATATTTCATAAACCATCTATATGAATATTTCTACAATATTACTCGACAATGACATTAAACTATATCTACGACGGAGAATGAAGATTCATCAGAAGACGATTTGTCAATATGCCAGGGAGGACCCGGCAACAAGGAAGACCTATCAACGGGAGGTTGCTGTTCGATTCCAGACGGAGATTGGTGATTACCTGAGAGGAAATTCCTTCCTTATCCGATGGTCGAGTATCTTGGATTGAGGAAACATCTAAGTATTTTCCAAATACTTAACCAGATCATCTAGATATCGTCTGATAAGGTAGAAATGTTATTTTCCTATGTAGTTAGAGTTTTTAAGGACATTCAGAGCAATCGTTTTACTCCATATTTTCTGTATTTCCAAGTTTCGATATATATTTATACTTCATATGTGTAACAAGATTTTATTCTACAAGATCATGTGAGGTGATCGTTTCATCATTTTCACATTTACATTCTATGATGCAGTTTCTGAACTGTTTATTTATTTAAGAACAGTCATTTTAACTTTCGACGTTTTCCAATTTTATTTTGAATTGAGGATGCAGACATTTAGCCGTGGATGCCAATTAAATACCTTTTAATAATTTAATTTGGGCATCTTATTGTAAGAAAAGCTTCAAGAACAGAAGAAACTACGAATGATATATTGTTATATTATCATAATTACTATGAACTTTACGTCGATCTGACAAGAAATATTCGTCATGATATGATAGAAGTCATATACTCATATACATTCTTCGTATAGAATGGAAACACATTTCGGAATTGACAATCCTTACTTTATTTGAGAAAGCTAAGAACTTTAGTCATTTAATTGTATTAAGAGATATATCTTCATAGAAGATTTTTTTAATCATACGACAGGGAATTCAATATCCCAGTCAAGAATGAATTATATTGCACATATAAATAACATGTGTGGTTTTGTACACACTATATGTGGTGTCACGTCATATTGTGGACATGACATTGTAAAGACGTGTAATTTTAAAGCTAGATAAGAGTGGTGGAATATAATAGTATTTCTATTAAATGTATATGTAACAGTTTAGTGGACAATTAAGTAACATTTTATAAAGTAAACTCATGGAGGTCATACACGATACGTCTAAGGTCGTCTTTTATAAATGGAAGTTTATTTTAAGAACAGAAGAAAGTGTTCAGTATACCAGCAGTTGAGTGTTACAATGCTGAGGAATATGCCAGTATTTAAATGCAAGTTCTACAGAAGGGATGTTGGTAACAATTAATGTGTGTTAAGGAATTTTTCAACATAGTAGAGGAGAGTTTTAATACTATATACAGGGTGTATATGAGGCTATGTGGAGATATGTTTGCGCTCATGCGAGGTTGTTCCGCATTTGAGGTTAGTTACAAAAGTATAGTTCTTTTGGTTAGAATATGGCATCATAGCAATGGAGTCATTGTGTTAAGAACTCCGATATATGTGAATTTACGACTTAGAAGAGATGACGAGAGTGTTAATGAGCGGAAAATAATTTGGGAAATAATGTTGTCTACTTATGTAAACTAATACTTCTATTAAACATTTTATTAAAACACGCATTTAAGTATCTACGTGCATTTGATCTTTGTTGGTTGAAAGCATTAGACTGATTTTGACTATAAGTCCCAATTATTACCGGGTGTTGCAGTATATTAACATTGGTGAGTGATAAAGAAATTATATGTGAGGATCACATTGTATATACTTGATAGAAAGGTATATTTTGTAAGAGAGCTAAGACTCTAATATATAACGTATGGATATCGTTATACGATGTTAAACATAACGATTACAGTGTTTGTAAATACTTTTCACAATTATTTAATTAAGGGAATAATTTTAATAATAATTATTCGATCATATGTTTTTAAATATAGTGTATTTTAGAATGAATGTTTTTGAAACGAGTGTTTTGAATTGTTAAGGGTGTATGAGGACAACTCCGTTGGTCTAGATCAATGCGAGGGAATGCATGGATGGTTGAGTTAAAATCTGAGTGTATTTGATAGAGAATTGCAAGAGTTACATCCAGTTTTGTAAAGAGAAAATGTAAATTCTGAGACAAGGCTACTGTCCGCACAAGCAGCGTGCTCGCAATGAATGCAAAGGGAGAAATGTGTCCCGTTATAATTCAAGGCCAGTATATTACATAAAATGGAAAGAGTTGTTGGCAAGCTACAACTTGATGAATGGAAACAGGTTACCGGCTGATTGAATGTGTGTAAATCTATGAATGGGTCGGCTATCCAGATGTGCAGTGCATGGAGCGTGCCATTTTAATAGGTTCCGTAGGAACTCCAAACACGCCGGAATTTTTGTTAAACGTTTTATTACTTGTAGTAGGTGTAGGCCGTTCAAAATTTATTTCTGTATAACTGACAGTATAGTAACTTCAGTAGTGTGTGTATTGTTGGAGAGGAGAGTGCGTGAATGTATTAATTAATTTATTAATTTAAGAATTGTTATTATTTGCTTAAATTTTAGGTATAACTTACAATTGTTAATAAATTAGCTTAGTTCGTTTTCTATATCGTTTTTCGAGTGATTTATTTTAGATATAAAAGGATCAATGGTATTGTGGACCCTTTTCAGGATGGAGTTAAGTCCCTTTATAAAACCCCGAGAATAAAAGGTAGGTGTTCATCTGAGCCCCAGTGTATTTTGTTGTATATGCATAATATCATTGTAGAATACTGTGCAAATTCCCGAAGACATAGTTGTAGCGATTTCTGATGGAATTTTTAGCCGGAACCTTTTTAGAAATTAGCAATCCAGCTCTGCTATGGATTTCCAACAGGGAGCTTCCCCAATTTACGGGTACAGTAGGGATGGCGCCCTAACTAAGGGGCTACGAAATTAGCTTCGTAGAGCCTTTAGAAGTTGTTGGTTCGAACATTTCTAGTGGAAGAAATAATTACCAAACTTGTGGGATGTCTAGTCCAATTTTGGGTGGATGTGAGTGTGATTATATAGGTATTTCTGAGTTGTTTTTAGTAAGGTTGCACTTTAACAAAAGATCAGATCTTATAGAAAACCTGAGAAAGGTATAATAGGTGGAAAGTTTCGAAAACAACCTATGATTTCGATTTTATTTTATTTTACCGGTTCATGGCAGTTGTTAGTCATGTTTAATATAAAGCTAACTTGTTTTAATGATAGTAAATGTAGAGTTTATTTATGGTAGTATATTTAAAGTAGATCACAAGTGAACGAACAGTAATGAGTGAGTTTATTAACCATAGCGTGTCTGTTAAGTTAATGTTAAGATAATATTAAGTTATCAATAATCATTAAGGTGCCCAAATACATGGAGGAAAGCGTTGCTTGAATGTTGCTATCTTGCTCTGTTTTGAATATGTTCCTACAGCAGTTTGAATATTTGTATTGTTGTAATGGCAGCAGAGGATTTCAGAAAGCTATTGGAGGAGATGCAGGAGAAATTGCAGGACAGTTTAAAGACTGTCCAAATTGAGATGCAGGAGAGTATGAAAGAGAATTAAAAGGTGTCAGAGGTGAGATAAAAGATAATTTGAAAGTGAATATACAGGATTTGCAATGTAAATTTCAGGAGGCGAAACGAGACCTGGAGCAGCTTAAAAGAGAACGAAAGGAGGATCTTGACATAGTAGTAGTCAAGGTAGTTAAAAATGTTGTTGAATCCATTACAAAGAAAGTTACTGATAGTGTGAAAGAGAGTTTCAAAGAGGAAATTCAGGGAGTTCAGACTTCCTTGGATGGCTTACAGACTAGTGCCTCTGATATGAATATAAATGTAACGCGTTTACAGGCCAGTTCCAGAGAGATACAGGACGATGTAAGTGGTGTACGGACAGATGTCGGTAATGTCCGAACTGATGTGTCTAATGTACAAGCTAAAGTCGATAGTGTCCAAACTGATTTGTCTAATGTACAGAATAAAGTCGATAGTGTCCAAACAGATGTCGGGAATGTTAGATCTGAAGTTGTTAAGGTTCAGGGAGATGTCAGTAGTGTCCAAACTAAAGTTGATAGTGTCCAAAGAGATGTCGGTAATGTACAAGTAGATATTAATAACATACAAGCAGATATCAATGGTGTCCAGACTGGTATAAATAAAATGCAAACCGAGGTTAACACTATGATTGTAGATGTCACTAAAGTCCAAGGGGACATTAATAAGATTAAGAGAGAAGTGGAAGAGTCTAAAACTCAATGTAAAGAGAATATAGGAGCTTTAAGATCACAATTTGTCGATGATGCGTTAAAGACAACGGTTTCTTTAGCCGAATTAAAGACAAATGTTGAAACTTTACGTACTCAGGTAATAGACCATAACAAAATCCTTAAAGAGGATATCGAGGAAGATATTGCCGAAATGTTAAAGGCAAATGTAATCGTTTGAAAGAACGAATGGAATAAGTCCAGTAGTGAGTATGTAAAAAAGATACAGGATAATATCGAAAGAAAATTAGCCAGTACACAGCTAGATATTAATCGCGATGTTACTAGTGTTAGATCAGACCTAGGTAACCGTATTGATCAGCTTACTCAAAAACAGGTGGACGATAGAACTCAATCGAGCCAGGATATGCAAGCTTTGAAGCATTCTTCAGAAAGTTAGAGTAAAACTATAGAGGAACGCATAGATAGGATTGTCACTGACGTAAATGCGATTAATGAGGGAAAATCTAGTGAAATAGAAGAGTTTATTAGTAGAAAATTACAAAGTTTAAACTTAGGAGATGTTGCCAGTCTTGAAACATATAAAGAAGATTTGAAGATAGAAGTAGGACAGCAACTGAAGAAAATTATCACAGAGATAGAAGAGAGAGAGAGAGAAGACAGATCTAGATGATTATGGAAGCCATACTAGAAGAAATAGTATAGAATCAGAGAAAAGAGAAGTCAGGCCAGAAGAAAGAGTATTTAGGTTTACTGAAGGTCTAGAAGAAAGAAGTCAAGAGCCCGAAAGAGATGTTAGAGATTTTCGATCTAATCTTCAGGATTCTCAACCTAGGAACGTGACGATGATCAGAAACATTGAAGATAAACCCAGGAAATTTAGTAACCTTGATAGTTTCACACCAACAGAGTATGTAAGAAACCTCAAAGACTACTTTATCGAAGCTCATATTCCTCGTGAGAGAGAGATGAAGATAATAGAACGAAATTTATCGGATGGGCCCCTTGAATGGTTTAGTGCTTTCAGGTACACATTTGTGGACTTTGAAGAGTTCGCAGAAGCCCTGATAAAGCGTTTTTGGTCAATCGAGACGCAGAACAGTTTACGCGCAGAAGTCTACTCGAGAAATTATTCTGGTACTTTACCAACACGTTACGCCGACTTATTTACAAGTAAACTCGCACGACTTAGGTTCCTTCGGCCCTGTTTGTCAACGACACAGCTGATCGATGCGATAGCTAGGATGCTTCCAGTGGAGGTCAGACGTCTTATTATCTCGTCAGGGGTATGTGATCTAGCAAGCATGGATGAGTTGCTCAGAAAACTGGATTACACAAGCCCAAAGCCGAATGTAGTGTCCAATAATTACAGGCAAGAATACAAGGATATAAATATTGTATATCTTGACCAGACACAGCAAACATAAAGTCCAAAAGTACAGGAGAAAGGAAATATAGTTCCCGAACGTAATAGCTATTTTAGAGACAGGAGACCCGAGCCCAGATACAGGAGATTCCATGGTGGTCGTCCTTATCAGCAGCAGCAAGGTCGGAACAAAAACAATGAAAACCGTAGGAGTGGTTATTACCACAACAATAATAACTACCGGTATAACAAGAACAGCTATTACAATAGGAATAATCGGAATAACCTAGGGTATAACCGATACAAAAACTCCCAAGATGAAGTTTTTACGAAAGAGAAATATGATGAACGTCATAGGGAAGGAAATGATTATCTAAAGGATTTGAGAGAGAAAGAAATTGGGAACGGAGGTGAAAAGAACTTGAGTATAGATTCCAAGCCGAGTACCAGTCAGCAGGGAAATTATGAGAACGATACTCAAGGACAAAAAAACAAATTCGAAACGGAAGTAGAGGAGATCTCTGCATCACTACACCAAATAACGATAAATGATCAGATCTTATAGAAAACCTGAGAAAGGTATAATGGGTGGAAAGTTAATTAATTAATTTAATGAAGTTTTTAATATAAAAAGTTAGTAAATTTAAATTTTATATATATTTTTAAATTATATATAAATGTATAGTACCTACACTTTTAATTAATTTTAAATTTATGAGGTAACGGATGAAGATTTACTGTTTGAAAAGAAAATTATTAAAAAGGGGAGGCCATATGAATTACCTATTATATGTATTAATGTCGATGGACAGATATGCAAGTCTCTGATGGATACTGGAGCCATCATGTCCATCATGTCAGATGAGTGTTATCAGAGATTGTCAAAGGGTGACAAGATGACTGTTTTACCCGCTTCTGCAGTAAAAGTCAGTGGTATTTTTCAAGACAAGGCTGTAAAATGCAAGATCCAAGTTTTACTAAGCTTTGAAATTAATGGACGCACTTATGAGCATATTTTCATAGTGGTCAGCAAGATTAATTTTGATATTGTGCTAGGCATTGACTTCATTACTAAAGTTGGAGCAGTAATCGATATGAAGAACCGAATTATCAAATTTAGCGAAGGGTTTATTAACACAGAAAAGTTAGAAGAAATGACAGTCTAGAGATAGAATATAGGGAAGAAATAATAAGTAATATTATTGAAATGGTAGAAAACGGGAGAGAACTTCCTACCCCCAGAGCTGAAGGATTTGATGAAATTAAGGATGCATTCGAGAGTTTGATAATGGAATTTCAAGATATTTTTGATGAAAAGCCTGGGTTAATTAAGGACTACAAATACAAGATTAGGTTAACTGATGAAACCCCTTACCAGAAGAGAATTTATCCCATTCCGGAAAAGATGAAGAAGTACGAGGAACACCGTTGGAACCGTCCAGATCTTTGTTACCCCTCAATTGTGATGAAATTGAGATGAGGCGAATAGTACTGTATGTCTGCAACTTCTCATTTGTGCGTTTTTTTTGTGGTAGATTAATTGTAGTATAGTTAACCGAACTCTTTGATGACCAGCTTAGGTAGGATATTTCTAGTTAGCATTCATTTTGCTATTTCTTTTTCAGTGTGAGTTAGTCACCATTTGGTGCATTCTGTTGTATGTCAGTAGGACGGAATGTCCTAACAACTAGCTAGACACGACCACATATCATTTTGATCTGTTTTGGTCAAACCTTAGTGTGGGTTAGATTTTAGGAAGGATGGGCAGCCATTCCTTGGTTTATTTTTGCTGTGACCCCTTCCAAGTCACTTCCAAGTTACGCCACTGCTTGTTTAAGATGGCCGTATCGTTTGATGACCGACTGATGTCATCACATTTATAGGAATTTATGTTATTACAGTCAATGTGAAGCTTTGAAGACACATCAGTTCTAGAAAGAACGTTACAGGGATTATATTTGAATATGCCTGAAGAGCAGCGAACCCTGATACTCTCCGTATCATTTTACACATCTCAGTAGTTGTGAGATTGTCATCATTGTTATATTTTATTTGTGTCAAGTCTAGAACACAAAAAAGTTTTGTTTTTAAGAAATGTAAATATTAGTCGAGTGACATTTCCTTGTCAACTCAGAGCACTCCAGGAGAGTGGAATATCTTTGTGTAACTGTTACTTGGAATTTTAATACATGACTTACCATTGTACACCGTATTTCTACGCAGTACATTTACTTCGAGTGTTTATTTGTTATAAGTTGTTACGATTGTACCAGCATGATTCACTGTATGACTTTATTGAGTGAATTCTTGCCTGCAGAATGTGTTGCCAGTTGCCGGACGCAACTATGAAGCTATCGTGCTTTGCCAAGCACCAGTGAGAACGTGTTTCTATTACCCAGAGTACACTACGCTCTATTGTGAGACGACTATGTTACTTTTAGACAGATGCCAGTGCATCGTATTTACCGTTTGAAGAATTGTTTCATTCTCTGGGTCAAGACGAGCAGCCATGTTGTAGAAATCAGATGTTTTGCTGACGTCATGTAGACGAGCGTGTTACCTGTTTTTGATCGCTATTTGGAAGAGACTTCATTCTGACACCATTTGAGAGTGTGTAATGTTTATAGGAAGCTAGATGCTGTCTATAATTATTGGTGATGTTGACTCCCTGTTTGAGGCTATTGGTGTAATATTTTGAGTGCATGGGATGCACTGTTGTACAGAGTTCAATCTGCGACCATTCTTACCGGGATTAGCCCGAGACCGCATCAGGAGAGCTGTGTGACCCTGACAGTTATATTTTGTATCCGAGTCTTGTCAACTCGTGTTATTGTGCCGCCTATAGAGTCGATGTTTTTGCAAGTGATTGATCTTACGGAAGACTTCACTTTGTTTATCCTAGGTGTCCTGGAATCATCAGCGAATCGTCATAAACCAACGACAAATCTAAACTACGCTCCTAATAATCATAAATGCATAATTATTATAAACAATTGCTAAATAACTAAGACAGTGAACTTAAACTTGATTCCTCAACGTTGTGCCAGCTGTTTGATTCCATTTGGATGTTTTCCATTTCCATCGGGAAATGACTTTAGACACAGTACAGTACTTTGAGACGACGGAGCAGCGTACTAACCAGTAGTTCACATCTGGTGGCGCACGATGCTCATGCGACCTAAGTCGTGATTTTTATCACGCAGTTGCCACCATAAATGCACATAATTAGATGACCTTTGGATACAAAGAGTATTCAAACGTGCAGGAAGGGTTTAATAAGAGATCATGTGAATGCTGTGTTTTATTTATTTCTTGAAGTGTTAATACTACGTGTAAACCCATTGTACCCTTAGTTTTAAGGAATGAACTTAATTTATTCTTGTTTTGCTGGTTATCATGTAGCTCTTTATGTAATGTTTGTTCTTACGGTAGTCATTCGCCGTAAATGCTTGTTATAATGTTAGGACTTAGCTAGATTCAGTAAATGGTAAATGTAAATTCGAGAGTGGTACCATCATAAATCTCATTTGCGTATTGCTTGTTAACTTAGTTTCTGATTTTCATAGTAACCCATTTCATCTGTGTAGGGTCTACTTTTCGTGCCACTACCCTAGCTTTGTTGTTGTTGTTGTTTTCTTTGTGTAATAGATCTTTCGTGAGGGTTTTTAAACTTCATTCAGTGTAGGATTCTTGACCCTTTATTTTCTTTTTTTATTAGCTTGCGGGAATAGCCCGAAACAAACCCTCCGAACTAGGATAGATGTTTGTTATCCTTTTAATAAATTTTCACGAGTTTCCTTAAGCCTGGATGTTATTCTTTTGTAGTTTAAGTGTTTCTGCGGTGTACGTCTTGGGTTGTTATTGACACATACCCTGTCTGCCCAGATCGCTCCGTTATCTTGCGTCTCGTGCGCACTGACCTATAAGAAGTACATCCGATCCTCTTTGGCATATGTGTTCGGATGGTTAGTTGTCCGGGAAGTCATTTCGGTTAGTGGCAACCCTGACAGCTCGTCTGATGGGCTCAATATGTATGAAACTCTTCATGCATCCAAATGCTATCTTGCATTGTATTAAGAGTCAATTTTTAAATATAAATAAAATGAGATTCTTTTAGAAATGGTGGTATTTTCAAAGCTCCCTTCTATCCTTATTGCTGCATCGAGCCGAAAATCAGTCAAGTCAATTAGATCTTGTTTTGTTGTTGTAATTTTCACCCATATGGCGCCCTGAGATATTTTGAATCTCGTGCTGACTGATTTTCGGTAACATTCATATGTGGTCGTTGGAGTTCGGTCTAAACGGGCACAATATTCTGATTTCAACTTTGATATAAATTAATTAAATTCAATAACTTTTTATGAACTTCTTAATTTTAGAGAAGATGACATTCTTTGGAAGAAGACTAACATTTTCCTTAGTGGAATTGAATACATTTTGTGTCGTAGATGTTTTTGATACTTATACATCGGATCTTTTAATCAAGCGTTGACTTGAGATTAACAGACGCACTCTATTTCGTGTTCAATAGTTGCGGTCTCAGAACATTGCAGATGCACTTAGCATTTTTGATAGTAATTTTGTAAGATTTATGGAATGTGAAGTTTGATTATTCTTTTAGAGTAGGGGATTTTTTTTCTCTTCGGAAGGATCGTTAATCATACTGGTTCTTAATGAATCAATAGTCGCTAACACGAATCGTTACCTAGATTCATGGCGTAGGTCCAGTTCGGTCATCGTGACTTCACTTGAGGGTATTATTTCTATTTTCGACTGATAGATTTCGACTTCTAGTTGTGCTACCACGTGCACTTTGATTCATGTAGATTATTGTTAAATTTAATAAGGATTGATATCCTTGATTTTTAATTCAGTATTATGAGCTTTCCTGAGTGGAAAATATTAACGTGAGAATTTTGTGAAGAACATTAACTCTTTTTGATACCGATCCCAGGGCTTAATTTTAAGTGGAGGCGTATACATACGTGACTTAGAGTTCAATTCTGTCAGGCAAGATTTTTGTAGTCCAGTGGAATATATTGACGACCCACATTTAAATTAATTATAATGCATTGATGTTATACAACGAAATATTTTCGATATACACAACAGAATACAACCAGATATTAGTAAATGAATTTATTAATCACCATGAGGGTGATATAGGGGTAATAAACGTCTGTGAACGTAAAAAGAAATATATATTGAAGTACTCAGTGAAGTACATTAGTTTTTGTGATGCCAATGGGAGCAAAATGTGTAAAACAGGTTATAAGGAATATTATTCGTTAAGTTGGTGGTATTAGCCAATGTTATTAAGCAATCGTCGATGTCATGTATGACTATAATATTATTAAAGTATCTCAGTTGAATTGTGATAGATAAAGGTGTTCATGGAAGAACATAGTTCTGAATGCACTTAAGACAATTGATTTGTTGTTGAATTGGTAATTCCAATCATGGATATATATTAGAAAAGCCTCAAAAATTTGTTTTTGTCTTCCCCACTTAATTATCCCTGCGATTGTATACTAAATAAGTATAAGAAGGGATGATTAATGGAACAGAAATAATACAGTTTTTTCGACTTTTCCACTGAAATCGTTACTACTTGCTTCCTTTGATCATAAACAAATAATTTTCTACAGAAATCATCCACCAGATATCCTTTACAGAATGGTGAAAACCGCATCAAAATCCATCCAGTGGTTCTCGAGTTTACCCGTAACATCCAAGAATCGGGGACTTTGCTTTATACTAAGTTGAGATTATATGGAAATAAGACATATTTTAAAATGTCTTGCTTGCATTGGAGTTCATGATTATCTAGCGGAAAGGTAATGTATACCCTTTCCGTGGAAATATTCTCTAGAGTAGTATTGGAGTGTATTAATCATACATCATGGTGAATAAGGCCGACATGTATCACGCCCAGGAGAGGGGGAAGTCACGTCTTGCTATGATTCGCTGCAGGGCACAGAGAGTTTCATGTCTAGTAATAGCTTCTACAAGCTCACATCAAATCCGGGTTTTTAATCAAGTATACACGGGAGTGACGTATTCTGTTCGAATACCGGAAGATTCAGTCCAGTGACGAAGGGACTTTGAACATAAGTATGCCGAGATTATACTCAGGCAATGCAGCGCTATAGAACACTGCCTAATTTCACGTTGTTGAAAAACATATGTTTGAGTAGAGGGCAGTGCGCATTGATACATAGCAGAACCTTATTCCGAAGCCACTGCATTAAGACTTGGTGTTTTCGTTTCTACGTTCACCAAGAATACTGCAAGTATTCTGTATTTACCGCAGTTCTGCTATACAAACTTTTTCAGTGAATGGTTCTCAATATGTACGTCGTAATGACAACTAAGACGTTGGGAGGAATATTGAACGCGAACAATGACATTTTAGCCATGTCAGGCTAAGTATAAAAATGTGCACATTGCTCGCCAAGCAATGATATGAACGCTACAAGTAATCACAATGCCGTATTCAAGTGGTAGGTTACTCGCGACGTGGTTTAAATGCAAGTGGGCAATGAACTTTCGACGCCATGCAACCGCTGATGGTATTAACATCAACCGTGTTCTTACTCGGGTACCGCGATATTGTGAATTCGAACATACGTTCTTTTGGGCGTTCTGGAACATGTCGATGGAGATATACAGTCATTTCCACTACGAGGGATCGTGCCCATTGACAGCTGTGAACCGAGGGATGGAGAGATCGAGGTCCCGGGTTCGGGTGCCTAAGTCGAGGAGGAACTACTTTATCCTGCGGTATGTTATGAAATTAGATGGTAGGGCATATCCATGCTCTTATTCGACTACTAGATGCTCCAGAAAGGTAGAAGAAAGAATACTTATTTAGTGTAGCAAAGTAGCAACATTCCTGAGTGATCACGTTGCCATCCTTTACGTTTTCTGTAGTTAGATTGGAATGAGGTTTAGGCTTGATTTTCATTTAATGTCTGATATCATTTCCAATTGAGTTTAGGTTTGAATAAGAAGCGCACTCATTTTCTAAATTTTGATAATTGATATTCTGATTTCAACTTTGATATAAATTAATTAAATTCAGTAACTTTTTATGATCTTCTTAATTGTAGAGAAGAGGACATTCTTAGGAAGTGGAACTTAGTGGAACTGAATACATTTTGTGAAATAGATATTTATGTTCGACCCTGAATATTATACGTGAACGTAAAAAGAAATATATATTGAAGTACTCAGTGAAGTACATTAGTTTTTGTGATGCCAATGTGAGCAAAATATATAAAACAGGTTATAAGGAATATTCTTCGTAAACTTGGTGGTATTAGCCAATGCTATTAAGCAATCGTCGATGTCATGTATGACTATAATACAGTATTATTGCAGTATCTCAGTTGAATTGTGATAGATAAAGGTGTTCAGGGAAGAACATAGTTCTGAATGCACTTAAGACATTTGATTTGTTGTTGAATTGGTAATTCCAGTCATGGATATATATTAGAAAAGCCTCAAAAATTTTGCTTTTGTCTTCCCCATCTAATTATCCCTGCGATTGTGTCCAATTAAGAGTAACTAAATAATTATAAGAAGGGATAATTAATTAAACAGAAATAATACAGAATGATTATAAAATTAATATTGAGTAATAATTGAAATTTTTGGAATACCGGTATCGGATTATCAATTATACGTCTTCTTAGATTAATTGCTTGGTTGATGAACCAGATAATACTTGATTTGCTAAAGCAACTAGTGATTTATGACAATGCACACATGGAGGGTGCTGAAATACGAAATCAATGGCGTTTACACTTGAGAGTGTAATAATTTGTTATATATATACGTTTATGTATAAAAGAGTAACATTCATCCACGTAATTAATATTTTAATCTTGGAAGGACCATGGTGGTGGTCCTTTAGGGTTATACTTTTGTTGTTGTTGGATCATCAAGTGTAAATCATTTAATCTTGTTGTCAGAATAGGGTTTAAAGCAGTCCAGTCTAGGGGGACTTATTGCCGCATTGTGTTGCATATTTTTCATATGAATTTAGATGAGGATATTTATTTTTGTGTCCATTCACAGACGTTTTTGACTAACCTTAAGTCAGTTTATTTCTTGAATAAATGTGTTAATTTCTTTTAATCGTGAGGTGTGAGGATTTATAGAGGCATTAAGAGGTCGCATTGAGAAGGCCATAGCTAGGTATTTCTAGAGTTCTCCACACTCCTGAGATGATTAATTTCATGATTTTCATGTTCTATGATCAGTTTACTGTGATGCTTTGGTTTTACGTAATGCCACCTCTGTTAGGAATTACTTGCACCCTAATACTCCTTTCACTGGTTGGTAGGATTTGGGGGTTTTTCTAGCCGGTGATTTTCAGGTTCTACGATCCAGCTACCACCGAGGGACTCCAACTGGTAAAGGGTAGGTATTTTCGGATACAGTACTGAAACCGTATTTTGCATTTAGTTGAAAATAGGTTAAGTTGGCAATAACACTGATGGCAGTACTGCGATATTCTTTGAAATGCAGGTGTGCGGTGAGACTGTGGTGAGGTTAGGAGCAGCCAGCAGCCCGCCATACAAAGTGATGACCACATGCCAGACATCTGTAATACCTGTATTGAATACAAAATGGAGACAGCACCACTGTCGTTATATTGCACACTGTGGGAAAGTAATATACACTTTGCAGTATGAAACAAAGATTGGGAAAGGCATCCTATGGACAAAGGAAAATAACTGAGAAATTTTATATGAGTATAAATGCATACAGTACTATAACAGGTGATTATCGAACTCGGCAATGTGTATATATGGATTGTCACTATCATTCAGAGAACGAGGTGCATTGTGGATCAACTGGAGACAGTATGATTTACGGGAGCAGATGAAGAGTTGATTAGAGAATACAATTTCAGCCAGGAGGGTCACAGCTCTCTGGTCTAAGCACAAGTGCGTGCGATGCCGTGAAATCGTGTTTGTTCGGTAACGTGGAGTTGAACTGACGTATACGTGTTACAGTACAAAACGTGATAGGATTTTCGTCTGATCTTATTACAGTTTCAGGCAGTGTTAACCTTTAATTTGAGCACAGTGAACTTGCATTCACGTATAATAACTTCTTCTCAAGCCTATAACACAACAACTTGTTCTACATTGCAGTAGAGTACAAATAGCATTAGCCATGATTGTGATGAATGATATGAGAAGAGAGAGATATTGCTGCGTTATGAAGATGCAGAACATGGGTTAAATACAGACAAGGAATGTGACACATAGCAGCATTGAATACTCAGGATGATTACCTGATCCCAATATGAGCAAATACAGCACAAGGCTTTATGAGAGAAAATTGAAGAGATTGTGAAAGTTGGAATGACAATTCGTACTGCTATATAATGAAACTATTTTGGCTTACTACATCAACGTTATCGTGCTCTTTAGCAAGAGATAGAACAATGAACATTGTCAAACGAACATCTGTTAGCTTCATCTCGTTCACGACCGGTAATCGGGTCTTCTTGAGGTCCAGTCGTTTCGTGACCGGTGCAGCTGACCAAATGAGGGTTCGATCCTTGACAGGAGCATGTGTTCTAGCATTCTCACTCCATTCAACTAGAACTTCAACAAGGTAGCTGGCAGTTTTCTTTTAGTAGACAGTATGAATTTGTCATGCTTTTGAGTGCTCCTTTTCCCCAATTTTGATTAAAGTAGTTAAGAAATACACCCAGGGGCTAGGGTGATTCTTTAATCATTTCTGTCCGAGTATGTATTTAACATTGCAGTTCAATTTAGTAGTTATTGTAGTGTTATTTTGAACATTACGTTTCCTTTATTAAGATATAATTTGGGAATAAATAGAAGAATATAGTTTGTTGGGAAGACAACATGAGAAAATTTTAGGAAGAAGACTACGGTAAAATTATATAAGAATAATTCTAACTCAAGCAGATATCCCATATCAAACGTATACGTGAATTCGATTTGAACAAATTCTCTGGACTTTTTGAATTTGACATCGAATATTTTTGAAAGCTCATGCAAGTTTATTTGATAGACATGCAGGTCTATATTTTTGTCGAATTGAGCATAGATATGGAACATAGTGATTTCTAGTATGATTATTTGCGATTGTGCGAATTTATTTCCGGTAATCCAGTTTTTTTTTTTTTTTTATTTCGACTCCCTTTGTGAGCTCGTTGAGTTTTTAAATTTTTGTTGATTCTCATGAGAAACTCCAACTTGGTTAAGCGTTCAAATCTAATGGTTAACTTGTACCTTCTCAAGATAGGCTCTTCTCCATGCTGTAGGTTTTGACGTGTTTCCTTAGAGGAAGATCTCCAGTTGAATTATTTTCAATCAGGCGAAAACTGAATCGTTCTTTTCACAGTGGTCGGTCGAGAAATATTGAAAGAAATACTTTGTTTGTGAAAGTGTAATTAGTAATGATATGCAATGAAAGGAAATAAATGTTAAAAATATATGTAAGTCATAATCGAGATGACAGATTTTTCGAATTCTCACACAGTTATTTTGACATGTGAATACAATATTTTATCACTGTTCTGATAAAAATTATTCACAACACTTTAACTTTTGGCTAATTTGAAGCAACATATTTATCTATGATTGTATAAAAACTTGTGTAATATTTGAAATGTTTGGAAATTATTAAGAGCTGTTGAGCGATAATATGGTAATAATGGAATTTTGTCTGCGTATTTGAATTGCAATTTAGAAGATATTAGACATGTGTGGATAGTCAATATCAGTTTTTCCTGCACTGAATTAGCTATGGAGCTATTGCTGAGTGCACTACGGTGTATTATTTTGAACGTGAAATTGAGTCACGATTTTAGCTAGTGGAAAGCTAATGTACAATTTTGAATCCAGCATTTAAGAAACCAAGTATTGTAACAACATCGTTAATAATTTGTTAAAAATTTAGCAACAATTGTTTTTAGAGTAGAGTTTAATTGGAAAGACTGTAATATTAATACTTGTATAAACTTGAGGTATTAATAACTAAAATATTGAGTGATAGAAAATCTAATATCTGTGAGAAAGTGAAATGAAACATAATCATCATAATTAATAACATGACGTCCGATTAGCTTAATTGTTTGTCGTTTAGGACGGAACAGACTTGAAATTGAAATCACATAAATGTATATGAATACATGAAAGTAACAGAGATGAATAATACTAGGCGCAACTAACTCTCAGAATTAAAGTTTAATTATGTAAATTATGTATACATAAATTGCTACGATTGAATAGGGTTTTTTAAATTTGTGTCAAAAAGGGTTTACGATCATATTATAATATTTTTGTGTGTAATTTTTTTTTATCTGAACTTCGTTGATAATGATGCGACGTTAGGCAGTCTGTGTGGCCTAGTTAAGGCGGTTGTCACTTAAACACATTTTTCATGTTTCGGCAGAGGCATAATATTATATACTTTTGTTCAGTGGAATTTCTACTTCACGACACTGCGGTTTTAGTTAATAAACTGTTGTTAAATTTTAAAAATTCTTACAAATGGTATAGTGATTTCTATTCGAACTAGGATGTGCTACGAGGACCAGTGGGTCATTAGCTAGGTTGCTTTGTAACGCGCCCGAGATTAGATTAATTTAATTATTTTTTTAAGAGTCTTGTTAGCTCACTTTGGGCTATTTTTCTATTTTTTTTCATCGACCACTGGCATCTTCTTATCACATTCTTTTAATTTTTGTGGTATTCCTATCCATGGTCGATTCTTGGTGGTGGTGTCTTGGGGGTTATTTCAGCCGGGGCTTCCAGATTCTACGATCCTGCATTTTCTTCGGATTTCACCAGGTAAGACCACGTGGATACGGGTGCACATTAATATGGCGACCCAGCTATTGGGGCGATCGAACTGCTTTAATTTGAATGCCGTAGTGGATGGGCACATTAATTTGGAGACCCAGTCGTTGTGACATTCGAGTTAGCATTCTCGAGCACTATAATGGATAGTCATCTTCGTAAAAGAACCCATTTTTCATGCGGTTAACGAGTTGACTTGTTCGAATTTCTAGTCGTCAGCATTTGTCCTTGGCACTGCTACGATTATAGAGTTCGTAGGAATTCGCGTTTCTTAGAAACGTGGACTTGAGTTTACTCAATCTACCTGCTATACATGTGTTGCATTCCTGTATTTCTCCATTTAGTATTGTAAGATGTCAGGTGCGGCGACTATGGACGATGTCGAGGCGTTGTTACATGCCATGCAGGAAAAGCTAAGCAAACAGGAGCAGGACTTAGCTGATATTAAGTCAAATGCTCAAACTAGCTTGGACAACTTAAACGAAACAGTGACTAAAAATACAAACTCATTTCAAACTGACATGTCCCAGCTTCACTTATCCCTTAAGCGTTTACAGGGTAGTAACCGCAAAATTTCTGACAGATCCAAAGAAATTAAGGAAAAAATGATGTAGAAACCAGTGTATATAGTGTTTGGAAGACGTAAGCCTTGTACAATTAGACATAAGTAATGTAAATGTAGAGGTTAGCCACGTACGCTCTAGTGTAGCCACAACTGAGGCTAAGCTTGATTTAGCACAGAATGATATCACTGATACTAAAAGTAAAATCATTAGCACTGAGGGGAAAATCATAAGTACTGAGGCTAAGCTTGATGCCACTCAGCAAAGAATCATTAGCACCGAGGAGAGAATCATCAGTACTGAGGCTAACATTTTATACACAGAAACACTTGTAACCAGCATGCAGTCAAATATTTCTGGCATTAAGCAGGACGACAGAAATGTTAGACTGGAACTGGAAAACAATCAGAAGGAGAATCAAACTAGCTTAGATGCCCTTCAGTTACAATTTTCTAACGAGGCTATTACCACGCAAGGAACCTTGTCAAAATTAGAGGGTGACATGGTTCTCTTGAAGGAAAATGTTGATGATCACAACAAGGATTTGAGAAAGGATCTTGAAATCGATCTCAAGGCCATTGTTAGTAAACAAGTAACAATAATAAGAGGTGAAATTACAAGGATTAATGAAGATGTTATTAACAATGTCAAATCCGAATTGGAATTAAAGGTTGCTAAGGCCGAAGTTATGTTGAATAAGGATATTTCTCAGGCAAGAGAAGACGCTGAGAAAAGGAGCGATTCAGTTCAGTTAACAAATACCGATAGCATAAATAACCTTAGGGAAAATCTTGAATCTCAGGTTAAGAACGTAACTCTCAAGTTAGATCGGGTCAGGATAGATGTAAATTCGGAGAGAGAAAAAACATCAGAATTGAATGAAATCAGGCAGGAGTTAACCAAATTCAACTTAAGTGAACATGTTGACGTTAATGCTTTAAGAAGCGAGTTTAAGGCACAATTCGAGTCACTAAAAAGCACTATGAATTTCGATAGAGCAGATATAGTTCAGAATCCTAGCGATGGGTTAGATACTACGTCCCCAGCAAGGAATTTCATAGCTCGTTCAAATGGGACAGGAGTTGTGGAACAGCCTAGACAAAGGATAGAGGTCCCCAATACGAGTACTCACGAATATGCTCCTAGAGACTTTAGAACATCGACACCCAACGACAGGTCTAATGTCACAATTGTGAGGAGTTATGAAGAGAAAATTAAAAAGTTTTCTAATTCAGAAAGCTTAACTCCGATTGAGTTCATACGAAATCTACAAGACTATTTTGTGGAACATCATGTAGCCAGAGACAGGGAGCTACGGATTGTAGAAAGGCATTTAGCAGACGGTCCTTTAAATTGGTTTCGTGCATTTCGTTACACGTTTGACAACTTCGAGCAGTTTTCAGAATCGTTTATAAAGCGATTTTGGTCAATCGAAACTCAACATGCTGTGAGAGCTGAGATATACTCGAGAAAGTATAGTTGTACTGGTCCTACTAGCGCCTCGGAATTATTTACGTCACAGTTAGCCAAACTCCGTTTTCTTGAACCACCTTTGACCCAGGAAGAAATTCTAGAGACCATTTCGGGACAGTTACCGGTAGAGGTCAGGCGTAACATTGTTTCGTCCGGAGGAGCCGATTTAGCCACGATGGACGATCTACTTCGTAGGCTGGATCATACATCCATTCCACACACGATTATAAAAAGCGGAAGAACGGAAAGTAAAACAGTGAACGCTGTGGTAATGGACAGACCTCAACAAACCGAAAAGACAGGTCAAAATGAGTCAAAATGGACAGATCACAATAGGAACAATAGGTATTATGACCAACAGAGAGATTATAGGAATAATCAAGAGCCATATAGGAATTATCAGTCTAATTATTATCGAGGTCAACAAAGGTCATATCAGTATAAGAGACCAGGATAGATACAGACCTTATCAAGATAGGGAAAGGAATGAACGATTCAACAACAGATATTCTGACAGAGAACAGAATCAACAGAGAAATAATAGATACCGAAACCAGAATAATGACGGTAGATCCTATGTCAATGAAGATACACAGGGCTATTTCCAAAGGTAACAAAATAACCAGCAGGGTTACTCAAGGTACAAAAACTACCGTATTAAGAATTATCAGACACAAGAAGAAAAACAACAGTCTAGAAAAGACAGAGAAAAAAGGAAGAGAGAAACAACAAATGAAGAGACACGGAAAGTGATCAAGAACCAGGGACAAGCCAACAAGCTGAGAGGCAAGAGAGGCGTCCCGATAAAAAACGCCAATTTTAGATTCCAAGAGGAAGTAAATGATTATTCATCTCCGTTCAACATTGTAATTCATGACGTTCTATGTGGAAAAGGAAGGATTTGTGGAAAACAAAACGGAATTACCGATTATCGAAATCTCCGTGGGAAATCAACAATGTAAATCTCTTATTGATACGGGAGCGGTCATTTCTTTGATTTCCGAAGATTGCTTTATTAAACTTGAGAAAGAACAGCAATTCGAGATGTTACCGGCTTCGTCAGTCAAAATCAGGGGATTATTCCAGGACAAGTCAATAAAATGTAAACTGCAGGTTCTACTAAAATTCAAGATTAATGAAAGAATGTTTGAACATATCTTTATCGTTGTAAAGAACATAAACTTCGAGATTATTCTGGGGATTGACTTTATCAGTCGAGCCAGAATGGCCATAGATATGAATTAGAGGATAATCAAATTCCAGGAAAAAGCTATAAGGAAGATAGCATCTGATGATATGGATCCCGAATATGATGTAGAGAATTTAGTGAGAGAAGAGAGTTTGGATAATATGATAAATCAGGTTGAGCAAGAGAGAGAGCATTATGCCCTACACGCCGTGGGATATGCGGAAGTAGAACAGAAGTTTTATGACTTGATTGAGGAATTTACTGATATATTTAACAACAAGCCAGGCTTGATTAAAGATTTCAAGTATCAAATAAGATTAATTGATGATTCTCCTTATCAAGCAAAATTATACCCCATTCCCGACAAATACTATGAGGAAGTCAGGGACATCATTAAGAAAATGGAAGCTGAGGGTATATTTAAGAAGCAAGCCTCGTCGTTTTTAAACCCAATCACCGTGGTTAAGAAGAGTAATGGACGGCTACGCTTATGTTTGGACGCAAGAAAAATTAACTCGCGTATTCACTTAGAAATGGACCGACCTCCCAAAATCAGAGATTTACTGAGGAAATTCAAGGATAAGGCATGCTTTAGTGTCTTGGACATGACGGCGTCATTTTATCAAGTAGAGCTTACTGAAGACAGCCGACAATACACAGGATTTTTATTTGATCAAACAACCTTCGTGTTCTGTCGTGTTCCATTCGGAATGATCAATAGTGGTCCGGCTCTCAACAGGGCTCTTGAAAGCAAATTGTCAGATGAGGTAAAAAACAATGTCACGTGTTACATTGACGACTTCATAATTGCATCAGCGAATGTAGAGGAACATTTAGCTGACCTCAGAAAATTATTCCTAGAGTTATGTGAGGCAAATATCAACGTCACTTATGACTAGTGTCATTTTGTAAAGGAAAAGATCAATTTCCTAGGTCATACCATTGATCAGTTCGGCTACCATCCTAATCTCAAGAAGATTGATGAGATAGCGAATTTCCCTAGGCCAAAAAGAATCAAGCACCTACGCCAATTCCTAGGTATGTGCCAATTTTTGAGTAGTCACTGCCCAGGATACTCAGTGACCATGGCCCCATTGTACGACCTGCTTAAGAAAAATAATCGACGGAAGTGGTCGGATATAACTGAACAGGCCTTCGAGAATGCAAAGACTATGCTGGAGGAATGTATCAAGTTGGAATATCCAGAATTTAGCCGCATTTTTATATAGAATCAGACGCCTCCAGAGTAGGTTTGAGCGCGGTCCTGTATCAGGAGGATGAACAGGGAAATAAGCACTACATCGATTTTTGCAGTAGAAAGTTAAGACCTCACGAGGAAAAATACTTCACGACAGAGCTTGAGGCTTTAGCCTTTGTCTCAGCTTTGCAAAGGTGGAAGAAGATAATTTTGGGACACCAAATTGTCATTTTAACGGACCATAGAGCTTTGCAGTTTATGCTCCAATCAGATCTCTCAAGCGATCGTCTGACACGATGGACGTTATTCATAAAGCAGTTTAACGCTACCATTAGACATCAACCCGGCAAAGATAATCTCTTTGCATATGTTCTTTCAAGGAATCCATGCAATAAATTGGCAGTAAACATTGTACAATTGGAGGGGGAAGATGAGGTGACCCTGGAAAAGCTACGCAAGTTAGCTGTGTCACAGAAAAGACACACTCCAATAAGACATATGTACAGATATTTAAAAGGTTACATGGATGACTTGGATGAGAACTTTCTTGCCACCAGACGAAGTGCTGATCGTCATGCTCTTTGTTGAGAGGTAGTGTGCAAATATGTTGATAAGCATAAGAACAAGCTTAGGATCATATTGCCTCCAAAATTAATTGTACCGTTAATTTGGCTAGCGCACAGAACCATATGCCATGGTGGATTAGACAAAACCATGAAAACTCTCCAAGAAACGTTTTACAGGCCTAAGTTACGCCAATCTGTTGCGAGAGTCGTAAGGTCATGTGACAGCTGTCAGAGAAGCACGTACCCTTCTGCTATCTCTAAAGAAGGACCGAGGGCTATTATTCGCCATAAACCCCATGAACTGATGGCGTCCGACCTGTTCGGGCTGTGTCCGAAAGGTGCCAGAGGAAATCAGTTTTTACTGGTCACAGTAGACATATTTTCGAAGTTCGTGACCTTAGAACCCATGCAGAACGCAACATCAGCACAGGTTATCATTCGCTTAGTGCAGAGTGTTTTTAAGAAAGCTGGAAAGCCGGAGACGATTTTATCAGATCACGGAACCCAGTTCACCTCACAAGAGTTCAAAGTTGCCATGCAAAGATTTGGAATACGCCATGTATTTTCCAGTGTTAGATATCCAGAGTCCAACAACTCAGAACGTCTGATGTCTGAGATTTCCAAATTCGCACGTCTTTATTGCCCAAATGATCACCCCAGTTGGGTAAAGTATGTACCTCTGATGGAGACTTGTCTGAATACGACACATCACGAGAGTTTAGGAGATATTCCAGTGTTAGTTCACCACAACAGAAAGCCAGAGAGAGCGTGGGACGACATAACGCAATTCCTAACTAAGGATGACGAACCATCAGAGCAGGAAAGGGTGGATAATGCACGAGAAAGCCTGATGAATGCAGCGGAAAGAAGGCAGAAAAGAAATGTAAGAAAGCGCTATAATCCGCCTCTAGAACGGAATGACTTAGTTCTCATACGTAAGTCCACTAAAACCGATGTAGCAAGGAAGATATATACAAAATTTAGTAACCTTTACATTGGCCCCTACAAGGTAGGCAGAGTGTATGGGAACAATAGCTACCAGATTCTAGACATCCTTACTGATGTTGAATTAGGAAAGTTCAACTCCAAAAACCTTAGCAAATACCATAGAAAGGTAGAGCAATGACAAAATACTGTTCATATTGAGAATATCTAGAAAGATGAAATAAAAGTATTATCACACTTTTATTTGTTGAGTTGGGAGAGAGATGAAACCGTATTTTGCATTTAGTTGAAAATAGGTTAAGTTGGCAATAACACTGATGGCAGTACTGCGATATTCTTTGAAATGCAGGTGCGCGGTGAGACTGTGGCGAAGTTAGGAGCAGCCAGCAGCCCGCCATTCAAAGTGATGACCACATGCCAGACATCTGTAATACCTGTATTGAATACAAAATGGAGACAGCACCACTGTCGTTATATTGCACACTGTGGGTAAGTAATATACACTTTGCAATATGAAACAAAGATTGGGAAATGCATCCTATGGACAAAGGAAAATAACTGAGAAATTTTATATGAGTATAAATGCATACAGTACTATAACAGGTGATTATCGAACTCGGCAATGTGTATATATCGATTTTCACTATAGTTCAGAGAACGAGGTGCATTGTGGATCAACTGGAGACAGTTATGATTTACGGGAGCAGATGAAGAGTTGATTAGAGAATACAATTTCAGCCAGGAGGGTCACAGCTCTCTGGTCTAAGCACAAGTGCGTGCGTTGAAGTGAAAACGTGTTTGTTCGGTAACGTTGAGTTGAACTGACGTATACGTGTTACAGTACAAAACGTGATAGGATTTTCGTCTGATCTTATTATAGTTTCAGACATTGTTAACCTTCAATTTGAGCACAGTGAACTTGCATTCACGTATGATAACTTCTTCTCAAGCCAATAGCATAACAACTTTTTCTGCATTGCAGTACAGTACAAACAGCATTAGCCATGATTGTGATAAATGATATGAGAAGAGAGAGATATTGCTGCGCTATGAAGATGCAGAACATGGGCTAAATACAGACCAGGAATGTGACACATAGCAGCATTGAATACTCAGGATGATTACTTGATCCCAATATGAGCAACTACAGCACAAGGCTTTATAAGAGAAGATTGAAGGGATTGTGAAAGTTGGAATGACAATTCGTACTGCTACATAATGAAACTATTTTGGCTTACTACATCAACGTTATCGTGCTTTTTAGCAAGTGATAGAACAATGAACTTTGTCAAACGAACATCTGTTAGCTTCATCTCGTTCAAGACCGATAATCGGGTCTTCTTGATGTCCAGTCGTTTCGTGACCGGTGCAGCTGACCAGATGAGGGTTCGATCCTTGACAGGAGCATGTGTTCTATCGTTCTCACTCCATTCAACTAGAACTTCAACAAGGTAGCTGGCAGTTTTCTTTTAGTAGATAGTATGAATTTGTCATGCTTTTGAGTGCTCCTTTTCCCCAACTTTGATTAAAGTAGTTAAGAAATACAGCCGAGGGCTAGGGTGATTCTTTAATCATTTCTGTCTGAGTATGTATTTCACTTTGTAGTTCAATTTAGTAGTTATTGTAGTGTTATTTTGAACATTACGTTGCCTTTATTAAGATATAATTTGGGAATAAATAGAAGAATATAGTTTGTTGGGAAGACAACATGTGAAAGTTTAGGAAGAAGACTACGGCAAAATTATATAAGAATAATTCTAACTCAAGCAGATGTCCCATATCCAACGTATAAGTGAATTCGATTTGAACAAATTCTCTGGACTTTTTGAATTTGATATAGAATATTTTTGAAAGCTCATGCGAGTTTATTTGATAGACATGCAGGTCTATATTTCTGTCGAATTGAGCATAGAGATGGAACATAGTGATTTCTAGAATGATTATTTGCGATTGTGCGAATTTATTTCTGGTAATCCAGATTTTTGATTTTATTTTTGATTTCGACTCCCTTTGTGAGCTCGTTGAGTTTTTAAATTTTTGTTGATTCTCATGAGAAACTCCAACTTGGTTAAGCGTTCAAATCTAATGGTTAACTTGTACCTTCTCAAGATAGGCTCTTTTCCATGCTGTAGGTTTTGACGTGTTTCCTTAGAGGAGGATCTCCAGTTGAATTATTTTCAATCGGGCGAAAACTGAATCGTTCTTTTCACAGTGGTCGGTCGAGAAATATTGAAAGAAATACTTTGTTTGTGAAAGTGTAATTACTAATGATATGCAATGAAAGGAAATAAATGTTAAAAATATATGTAAGTCATAATCGAGACGACAGATTTTTCGAATTCTCACACAGTTATTTAGACTTGTGAATACAATATTTTATCACTGTTCTGATAAAAATTATTCACGACACTTTAACTTTTGGCTAATTTGAAGCAAAATATTTATCTAGGATTGTATAAAAACTTGTGAATATTTGAAATATTTGGAAATTATTGTGAGCTGTTGAGCGATAATATGGTAATAATGGAATTTTGTCTGCGTATTTGAATTGCAATTTATGAGATATTAGACATCTGTGGATAGTCAATATCAGTTTTTCCAGCACTGAATTAGCTATGGAGCTATTGCTGAGTGCACTACGGTGTATTATTTTGAACGTGAAATTGAGTCACGATTTTAGCTAGTGGAAAGCTAATGTACAATTTTGAATCCAACATTTAAGAAACCAAGTATTGTAACAACATCGTTAATAATTTGTTAAAAATTTAGCAACAATTGTTTTTAGAGTAGAGTTTAATTGGAAAGACTGTAATATTAATACTTGTATAAACTTGAGATATTAATAACTAAAATATTGAGTGATAGAAAATCTAATATCTGTGAGAAAGTGAAATGAAACATAATCATCATAATTAATAACATGACGTCCGATTAGCTTAATTGTTTGTCGTTTAGGACGGAACAGACTTGAAATTGAAATCACATAAATGTATATGAATACATGAAAGTAACAGAGATGAATAATACTAGGCGCAACTAACTCTCAGAATTAAAGTGTAATTATGTAAATTATGTATATATAAATTGCTACGATTGAATAGGGTTTTTTAAATTTGTGTCAAAAAGGGTTTACGATCATATTATAATATTTTTGTGTGTATTTTTTTTTTTATCTGAACTTCGTTGATAATGATGCGACGTTAGGCAGTCTGTGTGGCCTAGTTAAGGCGGTTGTCACTTAAACACATTTTTCATGTTTCGGCAGAGGCATAATATTATATACTTTTGTTCAGTGGAATTTCTACTTCACGACACTGCGGTTTTAGTTAATAAACTGTTGTTAAATTTTAAAAATTCTTACAAATGGTATAGTGATTTCTATTCGAACTAGGATGTGCTACGAGGACCAGTGGGTCATTAGCTAGGTTGCTTTCTAACGCGCCCGAGATTAGATTAATTTAATTATTTTTTTAAGAGTCTTGTTAGCTCACTTTGGGCTATTTTTCTATTTTATTTCATCGACCACTGGCATCTTCTTATCACATTCTTTTAATTTTTGTGGTATTCCTATCCATGGTCGATTCTTGGTGGTGGTGTCTTGGGGGCTATTTCAACCGGGGCTTCCAGATTCTACGATCCTGCATTTTCTTCGGATTTCACCAGGTAAGACCACTAGGATACGAGTGCAGTACCATCCCGATATTTCACCGAAGACGAAGTGGGAAACCACGGAAAACCATTTCGAGGATGGCTGAGGTGCGAATCGAACCTCCTCAACTCATTTGGTCTACCCGAGGCTGAGTAGACCCCGTACCAGTACTCATACCACTTTTCAAATTTCGTGGCAGAGCTGGGGATCAAACCACGGACCTCCTGGGTGGCAGCTAATAAAGCTGACCACTACGCAACGGAGGCGACGCTGATTCAAGGGTGTTTGATTTTAAATTATTTTGAAGTGCTCTGTCACTTGAGAATTGCATTAAACCCTCGTGTTCTATTGCAGACAACAGCGCTGTTATGTCCAACTGCCTGAAGGTTCGGAAAAATTATACTCGAATTTATGAAGAACGATTTCAAGATGTGCTACGCTAATTCCACACAATTAAACAAAATTCAACCGGGTTAGTTAGCCGTGGTCGTTACGGCATGACTGCTGGCCGTCGCTCACATCCGGAGGCGAGGCGGTTCGAATCCCCCCACCGGCAACCTTGAAGATGGTCTTCTGTGGTTTCCCATCTTCTTTCCAGGCAAATGCCGGGGTTGGTCCCTAACTATAGGCCACAGCCGCTACTTTCCAACTCCTCGTCCTTACATTCCAACTTCCCTCCCCAACGGTACTTGTAGCTCAGCCATTGGGTGTCGGGACCTGAAACACCTCGGCCATGTAGCACAGTATTAGAAGCCGATTTTTAAAAAATCCACAAACTGAGCTGCGAGTGTAGGGCATGCTGACCAGCAGGCAAAGACGGAATTCATTCTTCAGCTCCACAGCACGAGCGCGACGAAATAATTGGTCACATGATAACCTACGCAACTCCATGTGCAATAGAAGCATATCATGGCAGATAATGGAAAATACCCTACAGTAGGGGGGAGTGAGGAAGAAACCCCGGAAAGTCATATTCTGGATAGACACTATCAGCGCCGGGATTCGAGCCTGCGATCCACGGAATTGCCACAGCAGCCCTCGCAGCCGTGGTGCTCGATTTAATGAGCACGGCTATGCCGCGGGCCCCTATATTACCTTTGGCGTTGTTAAAGCTATGGGTCACTGTTCCCCAGAGCCAGACCGAGACAACTGACAAGACCTCCCGGGTCGCGCATCCCTTTATAGACTCGGGATGGACGCGTGTAGGGCCTACATCGGATAGTACTGCCCGGGGGGGGCCGTCAGCCGGATTCTTGGCCGAGGAAACAGATCGCCATGCGAGGCCAATGCCTCGCTCGGCTTTAATTTTTTTATTAATCTAACATACATTGGCGTAGCTCGCCGAGTGGCAAGGGTATACCTTGCGACACTCGAGTCCGTAAATATTATCACATTCTTGATGTCAGGGGATGTAAAGTCTTCTAGCGCCAATGTGGCAGCCATCAGTGCTGCGGCGACTTCAGCTTCATTTATAGTTGCTGGGGGGTAGAACCCTTGGGCCCAGACTGCATTCTCTGCTGGGAGCACGGCGGCGATGCTCCAAGGAGTGGAGTCGGCATATACTTTCAGGTTTCTCGTTCGTGGTCCGGTATCCCTGGGGGTTGCCAGGAATGCATCTGTGAGAAGTTTCCGTGTCCAATAATGTTCTTTAGAGAGGATATGCTTCGGCAGGAATAATGGCCAACCCATTACCCAAGTCACCCAACTTATGTACCCTGCTGCCTGTTGTAACTGCAACTCGTTGTAATACCTCATGTCCTTAAGAATTTGTTTCAATCGAGCAATGGTCCCAAGGGCTAAAAATCAAACCCTGAGCAGGGATATTAATTTTCTACTCCTAAATACTGCAATATCACTGCCGGTTTCCAGACACATTTGGCTTCGTCGAGAGTCACTCCAACCACTACGTTGAGAAAAAGCACTATCTCTTCGACATTAAGTTCCTTTGCATGGATCAACCAGTCGTCTAAATAGGTGATCATGGTGGCGCCGGGAAATTGAAGAGCCACTAATTCCCCGACCGCCACCGCCCATCGCTGCATCACACTCGGGGCCAAGCGAAGGCCCATTGGCAAACGCTGCCAGCAGTAGTATTTCTTAGGTAATACACTCCGTAGTTAAATATATCACACTGTCTTACAAACAGTACAACATATTTACATCAATGTTATTAAAAGTATCTCAAAATATAAACAGTAGGCTACACACCATACAAAAAATATTTTTTGTTTATAATTATAATTATAGTCTAATAATAAAAATTACTATACATTTTCATAAATAAATTTTTATTTGAGACTGTTTTGCCTTCAGCGTCCAGTCTGCAAGGCTCTGTTTGCGAGCAAGTCGTCTCCATGGTCCCGTATTAGCAGTTAGCACTGTGTCCTCCTCTGTTTCTACTCTTCTCACTTTGAAATGATTAAACTCTGAATCTAGGTCTACATCTGCTTCTCTTATCCTCTACAGCCAAACTCAATAACCTCTTAGGTAATCTCTCCTCCCCCATTCTCTTCACATGACCCCACCATGTGAGTCGGCTCATACGAACAGATTCATCTAGCGCAGTGGTTCCCAACCTGGGGGCGATCGTCCCCAAGTGGGCGATTTGGGTTATCAGGGGGGCAATAAACAAGCGGGGGGCGATTTATGGGTGCTGAGTATTCATAGGGGGAAAAATTAAAATAGTACTGTACAGTAGAAGTTGCCGGGTAGAACACGGAAAAGAATGTGACCGGAGCGCGTCCCGTTCGCTCGTTCATCTCTCATCGCCAAATTTGATATTCACAACGTAAATATAGGCCGTAAAGCGCTGATTCAGTTTCCGACCCTTAAAAAGTGTTCAGTGTCAGATAAGGAGACTCCTGAACTCCCAGAAGACAAAATCTGAATTATTACTGATCACCTTGACCAGTTAAAAGCTAACATGGAATCAAGATTTGACCAAGTTACAAATTCCGGATTGTATTCTAGATCCATTCTCGTTTGAAGCTGTGGATAAGCTTGATAACTCTTTGTAGACGGGGTTTCTAGATCGGAAGTATGATTGTGAGCCGAAAATCATTTTCAAGCAGAGCGGTTACGAGTTAGTTTGGGTGAAGCTTATGGACACTTATCCACAACTGTGGGGAAAAACTGAACCACATATTCCCGTCAACATATTTAGTTGAAAAAGGATTTAGTTCCTCACAAAGCAAAGAAATAAGTTGGACATTTCCCTCAAAGGAGACTTGCACCTGAACTTGACGAACATAAAGCCGGATATTCAAGCTTTAACTGAAATCCACCAAGCACAAGGCAGCTATTGAAAAGGTAAAATAAAACAATAACAAAATTTTCAAACTTTCATCTATTTTTTTCAAATTTTAACTCTCAACTTTCTTAATTTTTCCACATTCCAATTTAAAAATGAAAACATGCACTCCTGCTTTTTAAATGTACGTCAATGATCTTAGTTAATTATTTTACGCCATTGTTCTCAAAAATATCTGTAAAACTGTACATTTCTATTTTTTCTAATTTATTTAATAATGACCGGATAGAACTGCTTCGGTTGTTATTTATATACGGTAATAAAATTGTTCCAAATAATATAACTGCTTTATTATTTACATTTCACTTTAAATCAAAGTTAGGCATACGATGGGAATGAAAAGGGGGCGATAGGTGTCAGTCAACCTCCAGAAAGGGGAGATGGGCCACAAAAGGTTGGGAACCACTGATCTAGCGTGTTCATTTCCAACAGCCTTTACTCTTCATTACGAGAACCTTCCTGCCATTGGTCCCATCTATTTGTCCCAGCAGTCATTCGATGCTAATCAGAATAATAATGTCCGGCTCCGTGGCTAAATGGTTAGCACGCTAGGCCTTGGTCCGAAGTGCTCCGGGTTCGATTCCCGGCTGAGCCAACAGGGATTTTAATCTCCTGGGGTTAATTCTCTTGGCTCGGGGACTGGGTGTATGTGACGTCTTCATCATCATCACTTCATCCTAATTAAGACGCGCAGGTCGCCCACTGGCGTCAAATAGAAAGACCTGCACTTGGCCTCTCCGGAGGCCACACGATCATTCATTCATTCATTCATTCATAGTAATAATAAACTAATTGAAGCTTACATGGTAATTGCTATTGTATTGGAGCCACCAAATAGCTGGAGTATTGCCAAGGACATGGCTATTATTGCACAGTAGCAGTCAACTTATATTCGCCTCCTTAGCGTAGCTGTCAGTGTGGTTAGCTGTCGCCCAGGAGGTCCTGGGTTCGATTCCCGGCTCTGCCATGAAATTTGAAAAGTAGTATGAGGACTGGAACGGGGTCTACTCAGCCTCGGGTGGTCCAAATGAGTAGAGGGGGTTCGATTCCCAACTCAGCCATCCTCGAAGTGGTTTTTCGTGGTTTTCCACTTCGTCTTCGGGCAAATGCCGGGAAGGCCACTGCCGCCTCCTTCCCTCTTCCTTGTCTATCCCTCCTAATCTTCCCCTCCCTTCCCTCATGAGGCCCCTGTTCGCTTTGCAGGTGAGGCCGCCTGGGCGTGGTGCTGGTCACACCTCCCCAGTTTATCCACTCCGATCAGATGTTCCCAGCTCTAGGACACTGCCTGTAGGGGCGGTAGAGGTGAGTTCCCTCGCTGAGTCCATGGAAGCCACCAAGCTGGAGGGTACATTCGATTTAAAAAAGTCGACTTATTAGCGTGGTTTCCAGATAAATTAGGGCTCGATCCATAGGCCACATGACGCAAGCGCCACTGATAACACCAGCCTCACAGCTCTGAGTCTCGAGAGCACTAATGCCACTGTGTTGCCATATACAGTATACTGTATACATTCCACTTTTAATTGGGCTGTGTTCCTTCTTCGGCGGCCATGTTGACAGAAAGAAGGGTGGATGTAAGAGGCTCTGCGGCTGACAAAGGGTCCCATCTGCTCACACAATGCTGGAGACTCAGAAACTAATCAAATAACAGAAATCTAGTACGTGGTTAATGGTGGCGGTCTACCTGAATTGTTTTCCCATTTCATGGAGAAAGAAGAACACTCATCACTTGTGCTATGCCATCGGCGAGGTTGACAGAAAGCGACCACCCAAAACATCCAATTAAAAGAAGAAAGACTTATTTCCCCTTCCACTAGTTGGGCATAGCCTCGCCAAGGTTGAGTCAGGGGTGACTGGCCTCTTGAAGGCGAGCGAATCAAGAAATAGTTCCAAGTCTGGTCTCCTTCCTTGTGGTGTGTAAGACGCCATTGACCGGGACAAGCAGCTGAACTTTCGTGACCCCGGCACGCGCGCTGCAGGAGGGAATTCTCTATGTACTCCAATTGTACACGTGTCGTACGGTCTACAAGTGTCCTAGCATATACAGGGGGGTATATTTAAACTTGCGCTACTTGCGAAGGCCCCCCGGACAAACGAGTGATCGTAGGACAACGAAGCGGTTTGGAAAGGTTTGGCAGGACATGCTGAAGAGACATTACGAATAAACCATTGGAAGGAACACATTTTAAATTCCACATGAGTGGGTAACAGGTGTTAATAGCGTAGGCCTAGCAAATCAAGTAGAGCACCGGCAACCCTATCTTCGGAATCATCATCCAAGACTGTTGCAATTGCTGTTCCTAAAGCATCCGCGTCAACTACTCAACAGAAGAGGCGGAAACAAAGAAAAAGAAGCCGTAGCTCATCTACCTTTTCATCTGAGGACGATTGTGTGCCCCTGGTCTCAACTGACGACGAGAACAGTGCGGATGAAGAATGCATTTATGGTAATCATCCCTATAGCTTTGACAAAAGTGGGGAACAGTGGATACGCTGTACCAAATGTCTAAAATGGGCTCATGAATTGAGTTCTGGTGTTGAAAAGAAGGGATGGAAATCTTTTGTTTGTGATATGTGTCAATAATTTGGATTTTGTAATTGGAGCTTTTTGTAACTTGGCCTAATTATTTTAATTTAGTGCGAAAGTAATGAAAATGCAGTTGGTAAACATGTACTAATTATTTGTGGCTATATAAAGTGCATTGTACTGAATAATATTTTTTTTATTGATTACTGTCATTATCTGATATTAGGCACCCTAAACATTTTAATGTCTGCACATATATTATAGTATCTGATTTTTTAAAATAAATATTACAAATTAGTAAATGTTTTTGGTGTGTTACTCTCCTATAATGTTCGTAGTATGTATTAATGCGGTTTGTTGACGTTTAGTAATAGAATAGAATATTATTAAAGTCAATTTACAAAAAGTATCCGATATTTGGGACCTCTTCCCTACCATAAAGACAGTCCAGGTTTAAAACGATGCTCAATGTGACGACCATCTACATCCACAGCAGTCTGGAACCACACTAACGAGTGCTCCACCGCTGCCCGCAACATCTCAGGTGGGATATTAGCTACCTCCCTCGCGATGCTCAACTTCAAACGCCAACATGTGTCAGTGTCCCGTTGATACAACCTATCCTAAAGGTAACCCCACATCCAGATATCACACGGGTTCAAATCTGGGGATTTTGGTGGCCACACAGTGAGGAACGATCAGCCAAAGATGCTGTTTAAAGACTTGGGATCGAACCCGGAACCAACAATGCTAGCAATTACGCCACGAGGTGCCCTAGTATGATCAATTGTACATCATACATGTGTCACACGGTCTTAAGGCGACACTCCGGAGATAAAAGTCGATATTTGGTTCATTTTGGTGAAATTTGTTTTGTGACTGAAATTGAAAGGATTGGGGTTCTTCTTCCTTGTCACAAATAATGCTTTGTTTGTCAGTCTGCACACAGCAGAAATTGGCGTGGAATCTGCTGAACTGCTTGTTAGATTATTTATGATGTCATTGTCATATTTTCATTCAATCAAATCAATAAAATATCCCTGTTCCTTGCAATTGGGCCAACAGCCCCCCCCCCCCCCCCCCCCGCATATATTTCTACAGAATCGAGCTGTAAGATCTACCATGTTTCTGAATGAATGTATAAAGCCTGCAAAGGACTAATATTTCAGTACTTGACTCTACTGTCATTAAGCAACATTGTATGCTTGTACTGGTATTCCTGATGTCACTACAATAATGCCGACAACTAGAAGTTTTGTTATTCTTGTATGTTTCTTCTTTCTTGCGAGTTCTGTGGCGGTAGCCAGTCTGTTTACTTTTGTGAAGTTCGTGCGCAAGTAACCTCTTGTAGTTGTGCATCAAGATACTAGAAAAGCTTCCAGAATTACCAATATTCGTACAGAAGCTGCTAAGAAACAAAAGGAAGGAAAAACATGCGGTTCTGGTGACTTCTAGGTAATGGATCAGGAAGAAAACGTCACTTGAACTTTGCTCTAATTTTCCCGCCAATTGTAATTTTACATTTAAATCCCATTTTTCTCCCATAATATTCTGCCAAATGTAACAAAATTTGTATGGTATATGTATCACAGCTATATTAGGAAACCTGCTTGTGGAATTCTTGATTGCAGAATTCTTCCCAGTAGTAGGGATTTAAAAGTCCAACATTTTTAGACCAAAAAATTACACAATTTTAGTACTATAATAATTCATTATATAAATCATTTACAGAAAAATCGATACGTAGTGTTTTTAAAGAAGTATTATCTACTTAATTCCTAATTTCCATAACATGTCATTTCAAATTTATGAAAATTGGAATTAAAAATTTCCAAAAAAAAATATATATATATTTTTTGGAAAAACTATTAATTGTATATGAAACAAATGTTTGTGATATCTCTACGTTTGTTTGGGTGACATTCCCACAAAGTTTCGTGAAAATCCATGCATTAGGTAGGAAGATAACGTCACTTGAACTTTGCTTTAATTTTCCCGCCAATTGAAATTTGACATTTAAATCCCATTTTTCTCCCATAATATTCTGCCAAATGTAACAAAATTTGTATGGCATATGTATCACAGCTATATTAGGAAACCTGCGTATGGAATTCTTGATTGCAGAATTCTTCCCAGTAGTAGGGATTGAAAAGTCCAAAATTTTTAGACAAAAAAAATTACACAATTTTAGTACTATAATATCTCATTATATAAATTATTTACAGAAAAATCGATACGTAGTTTTTTTTATAGAAGTATTATCTACTTAATTCCAAATTTCCATTAACATGCCATTTCAAATTTATGAAAAAAAAATGGAATTAAAAATTTCAAAAAAAAAAATATTTTGGAAAAACTATTAATTGTATATGAAACAAATGTTGGTGATATCTCTACTTTTGTTTGGGTGACATTCCCACAAAGTTTCGTGAAAATCCATGCATTAGGTAAAAAGATGTATTTATCTCAGGAGTGTCGCCTTAAGTGCCCTATCATGATCTATTGTACATTACACAAGTGCCGTACGGTCTATACTTGCCCTAGCATTATCTATTGTACACAACACAAGTGTCGTACGGTCTATAAGTGCCCTGGCATTATCTTTTGTGCTGTACATCCCACACGTGCCGTACGATATATATGTGCCCTAGCATGATCTATTGTACATCACACACGTGTCATAAGGTCTAGAAATGGCCGGGCATTATCTATTGTACATCACACACTTGTTGAACGGTCTAGAAATTTGCAAGCAAGAACAGTTTTGCTATCATTTGAGTGACACTACATACGGTATTGGATTAAAATCGTTGAGCACAAACCTAGCAGCCTTCCTTTGTACCATCTCCAGCTCATTGATGAGCTCTACCTGATATGGGTCCCAAACCGCTGAGCCTTATTCCATGATTGTCCTCTCCAGGGTCAAATATCGTAATTCTTTCGCTGTGGAACTACTGCCTTTCAATACCTTCATTAAAAATGAAATGATTTGTACGCTTTAGAGACGACACAACCCACATGGATACTCCATTTCATATAATTCCTTATATGGTTGCCCAAGTATTTGCACGAGTCTTCTTGTAGCATTTCCGAGCCGATATTATATTGAAAATCATGCATCTGCCCTCTCCCTATTCTCACGAGTTTACATTTGCGCGTATTTATCTTCATTTTGTTGTCTACCGCCCATTTATGAACCAGGTTGCGGTCAGTATGTAACTGAGCACTGTCTTGTGAGCTATGAGTTTTTCGGTATAGTACACAATCATCCGCAAACAATCGGCAGTCACTTTGAATCCCATTCGGTGAGTCGTTAATAAGTGGAAGATCAATATGTCGTTAGATTTGCTCATTTATTTAAACTAATATTAGAATAATACCAAAGAAAGGCTAAAATTTAAATTTATTAATCTGGATTCATAATTTCATACACGTTTTTGTGTATTGGTATGTAAAAGCCTGCGTCAGGTTAAAAGTTTTGGATACTAAGTTATCACTAATCCAAGTATTATATTTTACACTGCTTTCTACTGCCCTAATATTACAAGAAATATGACGTTTGGTTGTTAACAGATTAACAAAAAATTACGAGCCTTACAGTAGTCGCATATGATGTGTAACATCTGACATACTGTAGAAGAAACCTCACGTGAAATTGTTGATACACCGGTATTTTATACTATTATTGGCACAAATATTAATCTATTGTAAAAGGGAGTGTTTTACAGATATTGTAGTTTATAATACGGAACTCATTTTATTAGATGATTTGTAGCTTCCACCAGCACTAGCCTAAATAAAGAATACGATATGGATCAACTAGATTAATAGACGCGACACCGCTCATAACCTTAAATTCCTTATAAACAGGTCCTCTTCATTCACAGACCGACACGTAATTTCATATGGATTCTGCTAAAATGAGTCATATTGATATGATAAATATCGTTTAAAATGATAATCTGGTAGCAAAAATATCTACCCCGTCCGTGATTCGAACCCATGATCTCCAGATTCACAGTCATAAGCACTAACCCCATGGCTATTTCGACTACGCAAATTTTGTGCACAAGATTTCCACGTTCCAATAATACTGCATTACGGAATTAAGTTTCATTTATATTTTGCTTGTTTCGATAATGTTCCTGCGTGAAATTGAGTTTAAAATGCCTTATGAATAGGCCCTCTTGTGAGTAAAGAGAATGTATTCAGTAATAGTTCATAAAGGCTTGCTCAATTCTCGTATAACCACAACGATTATATTATATTGATGACTGCATTACCGTTATGTGGGTTAATATTTGAATAGCCATTATGCAGAAACATAATACCGGCAATGCCGACTACTTACAATGTTTCATATTAAGGCATTTTACCATTTAAGTACTGATACGAAGACTTCGAACATGTACCATGTCATTTGCTTCAATCACTTGACACCAGAGTTCGCATGAGCGTTTTCCGTTCAGTATGTCATATACATTCCACATGGCCGAGAGTACGTCATGGTATCAATTTCTGACACCGCGCGCTCATTGTTTCTCGTACCACTGCCAGCTGGGTCTTACCACTGCTCGCTGGATCGATCGATCGAGCGGCCAGTGCATACTTCCGTTCGATCCACCACTGCCAGCTCAATCGTTCCGATCCACTTCCGTCCCCAATTTTCAAAATCACTCCCACAAAACTATCCAGCAACCGAGCGGAAAGATGTTACACATCAAAAATATTTATCAGATTTAGCTTTACTGTACTAGAAGCATATATGTATATTAATCCGCGAGTTACTTCCCTCAGAGATAAGATGACGAAGAACCCATAACCTTGAGACTAATCGCAGGTAATAATGGAGGGGGTGAGACTGCGTCACTAACTGGACTTGAAGGCTCGGTGCACGAGATGCCTGGGTCTCAACCGTATGACAAAGTTACGCCCGTCGCCCGTGGCAACCAGTGACTACAAGTAGGTTTGTAGACTCTTCTTCAATGTAGAGATAGCCACGCCGTAGGAAGGTTCACGCGCATGGAAAGCGCTATCCAGCTTGCCACAAGGCTGTTATGTAACCTTGATCTAGCTGCTCTTTCCTGACTGGCATGTTCCTCCGCTGGGGTTGAGAGGGAATGCCAAGGGGCAAGTGTGAGGCCCTCTGTAAGACCTTTCCATGTGAGCAAGGGCTCTTACTGCGAGCAAAATATTTGTCCGACCTTGCTCTAATAGCATGGATTTAGGCTGATAACACTGTGACATTAGGCACACCACAGATACCTCAAAAAGTAGACTATATTTCAGTAAATAAATAATCTACCTGTTTTGATATCTTCTGCTGGACCTGGCTATCTCTGATATCCATGCGCGTTAAATCGCACACCACGACCATCAAGGGCAGCTACAGCAAGTCCAGAGATTGGAGGTTCGAATTCCGGCGCTGTTAGTGGCTATCTTGAGTATGGGTATTCCCCTAGTTGTTTCGAACTCCCTTCAGATAAATGCCGGAATGAAGTGCCTTATTTCAAGTTCCAGAACACCTACAACATCCCATTCCCTAATACAGTTACACGCATCACAGTACGGTAATACAGGTTATGAAAATAAGTTTAACCAACACACTGGTAAACAAGATGCCCTAAGTTCCAAAATGAAACAACAACAACGACAACAACAATTCTCTATCTATGAACTCCGTCTTCAGTAAAGTCATGTTTTCATGAGATGAAATAAAAGATCTTACATTATTTATGACCAACGTCGTGATAAAATATAAAACAACAGTTCCAAAGTCGTAACCCAACTTCCAGACACATAGGTAGAGCTATTTTAGACAGACGCTTCTCTCAGGAAGTGCCACGTTTCTAATCGAAATTACAGATAACAAATTTAAAAAAATCGCATGAACAATTGTAAAGGTCATATTTGGAATTTATAGTCATCGGGTGAGGCGTAACAGCTACAGCATTAACTTCCACAGGTCCTTAATTATCAACCAGGAGCTCCGTGGCTCAAATACTGTTTTCAGTAATTCTTCTTGTTATTATTCAAATTCTGCTGGACTTAGTTACCCTATTGTAATATTGCATCCTACTAACATAACAGTCTTTGCGTTTTCACTTTGAATGCTTGCAATGAGCAGGTAGTTTATTATTACTGGCACCGAGAAGGACGGATAAAGAGGTGTATAGCTAGGGTGGTATGGTGATTCCTCAAGGTCACGGCACAACATGAGTGGTGGGGAGCTAGACACTCTTCACGTAGCTGCGCTGAACTCAAGACGATTGAATGCACAGATTTTAATTAAGATGCCAACAGCACGGTGGACGAAGTGGACGCTGTTCTTCCACCACTGAAGTGTAGCTGGAAACCTGCTAGCTCGTAGTCATCAGCTTCACCTTGATGAGACTTCACCAAAAACCGCCCACGCTATCCGGAACCTACGTGCCACATACAGGCTGAAGAAAAAATGCCGCAATTAGAGGTCGACATGCGGTTTCACGTCGAAATTCACGTCAAAGGTTTATCTAGCGAAACCTAGTCACTTCAATAGGTTTAATAGAAATGGGAGTTAAGAAACGAGGCTCTGGCAACGCTGTAACTGCGTGCCGTGAATGCTGTTTATGCGGATGGACGAGTCACGTTCGCGCCAAAAAGATTTTCAGTTAATGCATTGTATCCATAGTACATCTCCACAATGCAATACATTATGTGTTGTGTTTACATGAACTTCTTACTGACGTAAACAACCACTTTGCTTCGTCCATGGTACAAATAAAGCCAATAGGACATAATAGTAGATACAGTTAAATCGTATTTCTCCAATGAGGTACATAAAACACAATTGGTAGGCTACACAAGGTTGCTCACTATGATACGCACATTACAGTGATTCCATTCTGTACGTTTGATGTTAGGGGCAGATGACCTCGTAGTTCCGCCCCTTAAAACAACAATAACTAACTAACTAACTAACTAACTAACTAACTACCTACGTTTGACGTCCAGTCTTATCTTCACAGAGCTGGTACGTACACTTACGAGCTACGTTCACTTCGCAGATGTTCAATGCGATCACTGACGTGTGTTAGGCTATTGTCATGTGACAAAATGATGTCCTGCTTATAAACGCAGATAAACAACGGGAACTAAGGAACTGACAAAAAAAATTACAGTCAGTCTGAAAGACTAGACGTTATATCATTTCAAATGACGCATGCTACAAATGCTACACATGTTAGAATGGCTCAGGAGGGCTTCTCGCTTCGCTCGAAGCCCCAGGACTCTTTCAACAGACTCCATTACCCATTAACTTAGGCTTCCCGCGAGGGCACCTCTTTAAGGGTCACCCTGTATTTGAGTCTGACATCTTTTACAACTCTTTAAGAGTCACCCATTATTTGAATCTGATATCTCGCAAACCTCTTTAAGGGTCACCCTGTATTTGAATTGAATCTAAGATACTGTACACCTCGTTAAGTGCACCCTGTAATTTGCTCTGACATCCTGCACACCTCTTTAGGAGGCACCTTGTATTCTTATCTGACATATTGTATATCTCTTTAGGAGTTACCCTGTATTCTTGTGTGACATCTTGTACACCTCCTTAGGAGTCACCCTGTAATCTTGTCTGACATCTTGTGCACCTCTTTAGGGGTCACCCTGCATTCTTCTCTGCCATCTTGTACACCTCTTTAAGAGTCACCTTGTATTCTTATCTGGCGTCTTGTATATCTCTTTATGAGTCACCCTGTATTCTTACCTGGCATCTTGTACTGTATTTTGCTCTGACATCTGCACACCTCTTTAGGAGGCACCCTGTATTCTTGTCTGACATCTTGTGCACCTCTTTAGGAGTCACCCTGTATTCTTCTCTGCCATTTTGTACACCTCTTTAAGAGTCACCTTGTATTCTTATCTGGCATCTTGTATATCGCTTTAGGAGTCACCCTGTATGGTTATCTGGCATCTTGTACAGTATTTTGCTCTGACATCCTGCACACCTCTTTAGGAGGCACCCTGTATTCTTATATGGCATTTTGTACAGTATATCTCTTCAGAAGTCACCCTGTATTCTTGTGTTCGCTTCTCTCAAAGCCCCAGGTCGCTCGACGCCCCAGGACTTTTTCAACAGACTCCAATAACCATTAGCTTCTGCTTCCCGCGTGGCTGCATGACGTCACTTCCCGCGCGGCAGCACGACGTCACTTCCGTCTCCGTCTCCGTAACGCATAACGTTGGACCCAAGCATAACGACGAACTCGACAAGATCATTTGAAATGATAATAAACCTACCTGAATTAGATTCGAAACGTAGCTCCATGGTGGCATGGCTTGGGCTGGATAACCCAGCAGTCTACTCAGTGAGCTACGACGACAGGTACGTTAGTGTGGGGTGATATCCATTCTTGTGTTCATTCTGATGCGCTGCAGGATGTGACAGTGTTGTCAGGTTCTCGTTTTCATACTTGTGTTTTTAAACTGCACCCGCTACGAATTTGCTATAGAAACTTTTGTCTTGCATTTGGATGAGGAGTCGCATGCCGACCTCCAAGTGCGACACTTTTTCTTCACCCTGTATAGAGGGGATTTGTCTTAAAACGTTTTTGAGTGAGAGCCAATTGGATTCGAGGACACGTACCTGCCTATAAAAATGAGAACCAGGGTGTGAGTCTTATCGTACGCAATAAGCTGTTTTTTTTTACTTTCAGTTATGCATGAATAAATAGGCTACGTGTTTTGTTATAGTCGAACACATCGTATTGCACTGGCTAGCATTCTCGGGTTCGATTCTTGGCTCTGCCAAGGAATATAATTCTGATCTGAGGGCTGGAACGGGATTCATTCAGCTTCGTGAGGCAAAACTGAGAAGAGGTAGGCTCGATTTCTAACTTCAGTCTACCAAAAAGAGATTTTCCATGGTTTTCCACTTCTCCTCTTGGCAAATACTGGGAAATCAAAGCCACGGCCGCCTCTTGTACCGATTCCCCTCTCAATTACAAATAGACACACGTATACAGCACACACCAATAACACAGGTTATCAGGCTAATTACACACACACAAACACACGGGACTACGTGACCATGACCTCGCAATGTCCCTAAATGAATCATCAACAACATAATTATCTATAACAATTGCCAATTCTGGCATTGTGCTTCTAATTATTGTTGGTCCTGAAAAGGGCTGTTTAACACATTAACTTAGTCCTTAGCTAGTATCCATAGGCTTCAACAACTTGTCAGAGCCGTTGTGAGATTAGTTAGTTAGTTATTGTTGTTTTAAGGGGCGGAACTACGAGGTCATCTGCCCCTATCGCGAGATTGACTCAACAAGCTTCTTAAAGCAATCTCCGTAAAAAGCACTCTCCTTCTATGCTTCCAATGTAATGCCCCACAGAGCATCATGCAAACGTGGGGGAGATGAGGCCAATATATCCGTATATGGTGCTTCCAAATGGTATGGACTCCGTCTTGAGGAAGAAATTCATGATATAAATCAATAAATGTAAAACAAAAATAATGGAGCGCAGCCGAAATAAATCAGAAACCCCTATTGATGTCAAAGTCGCACGTAAAAAGCTAAAGGAAGTAGGAGGTTTTTGCTACTTAGGAAGTAAAATAACCAGTGTTGGACGAAGCAAAGGGGATACAAAAACTTGGTTGGCTCTGACAACGAAAGCATTTCTACAGAAATGAACTCTGTTGACATCAAATATAGCGGCTTCGGTGGCGTAGTTGGTAGCATGCTGAGCTTCTATGCCGAAGATCGCGGGTTCAAACCCGGCCGAAGACGTCGCATTTTTTAAGAGCGTTAAAAATCCCTCAGTATGCCTTCCTTCGAAGGGGAAGTACAGCCAGCGGTCCCATGTCATAGATTTATGGCATCTTAAAGAACCTTCCAATAATTACACCTGTGTGAAGCTAAATTAGGTTAAAAATGTAAACAACGCTCAGGTTCCTACGTTCGTCGCCAGGAGCCGACTGCGGTGGCGTCTAGTAGACAAGTTCTGAACTAGTAGTCGTTGACGGTGGCGTTTGGCTGCAAAAGTAGGAACTACTTGAAAAATTCAAAGTCTGCAGTCCTTACTTGAGTTAAGAAACAGATAACACACACTAATACAGTCATCACAATTAACACCGGTTATCAGACAGATTCTACACACACCCAAAGTACACGGGGCTACATGACCACGTTGTCGCAGCCCATAAACCAAGGAACCAACCACATAACGACATCAAATATAGATTTAGGTAATAGAAAGTATTTTTGAAAGCCTTTGTCTTGAGCGTGCCACTTTATGGAAGTGAAACTTCGACTGTTGGCCCAGCAGAAAATAGGACAATAGAAGCATTGGAAATATGGCGTTACAGGAGAAAGATGAAGATCAGAAGGGTAGATAGAGTAACAAATGAAGAGGTATTAAGCCGAGTGGGAGAGGAGAGATGTTTCTGGCGACCGATAATGAAGAGAAGAGATAGGTTCGTAGGACACATACTATGAAATTGCAAACTTAGTTCTGGAAGCAAGGGTTAAGGATAAAAACTATAGGGATGGACCAAGGTGAGAATATGTTAAACAGATAGCCTCAGATGTAGGATGTGATAGCTATGTAGATATACAAAAATACTCTCAGGCAAGGAGGCATGGAGGGCTGCATGAAACAAGTCAATGGACCTAAGACTCAAACAAACAACATGGAGATATACTGTACGAAGTTTTACTGCGGTTGGATGATTTAGTTCTGAGAAAAATCCGTTTACGTATTTAAAATTCGAGTCGCCACCATATTGGTTTATTGTTGATTAGGTAATTGAAATTTCCATAGGTGAACTTAATTTAAAAGGCTCTTATAACATACGAAATAAAACTAAAAATATGCCTAGCCGCCATCGTGAACGTATGGGGTCGCTCTTCTTTCGACGTCGTCATAGAAAGCCACTTACAATTTTCTACATCAGGCTACCCTTAATTTTCGATTTTGTAGCTTCAATAATAGGGGCAGATCAACTTGCTGTTGTGCCCCTTAAAACAACAATAACTAAATATCTAGCTTCAAAATTCATTGCTTTATTCATTATCACATTCTCTACTTTCAAGATAGCTGCTGCGCTTTCCATTGAGTGATGCATTATATGGCTTATTCGAGCAAGGCCAATTATATTGTACTTCATTATCACTGAATTCCGTTATCATTTCGCTATTACATTCTGAGTGATTTATTTCTACATATTAATCTACGCGCAGCCACCATTTTCTCTGTTTGGCATATAATACCACATATAAGTTTCTACTGTAGAACTAACTTTCTTTATTGTAGCGTTACTTATTTTTAAATTATGAAATTTCAGGATGGCCGCTGCAACTATATTCAATGTGATCAATTAATTAACTAATATTACTGAGGTCTCCCATATAATACTCCTCACTGTGACCCTTTTTGTATTTGCGATTATGGATGTCTGAGAGAGCGCTACATGGCGTGGTGGTATTTTGTGTACCAGAGCGGGCCGTGTTTACAACATCTGATGTGACGTAACACAGGGGCCATCGCCGTCTCTTGCCTTGTTTGGATCATGTGACTGTGGTTAGACTCGGGGTCGAGTGACGTCAGTTGCTGACGGAGGGGTGAGTTGTCTGGGGAGGTCGGTGAGAGAGACTCTTGTTCTTGCTGGCTGTCTTACCAGAGCGGGACCGCAATGTGTGCGACACTCGCTGAGTGTGATTCGTAAGTTGCTGCAGGCGGAATTTGCTTCGCGTGGATTGGCGTGTCCACATTATAGCACAGTACGTGAAGTTCGTTATACGCACTCGAGTGGCTCTCTGTATGGTTCAAACCTTCTTTAAGTTTGTTTAAACTTTATTCTTGTTTCGATTGGGATCTACTGATATCCTATTCAGGCTTTTCACCATGAAAAACAGGACTGAGTGAACTGTGGAAATTAAACGCTGCTTGATCTTTATCCACAGTCTAACATGCATTCTAGGCGGTCGACGATAGGAACAAGACTTTGGTGCTCACGATCCACGGCAATGAACGCTTAAAATGTTATACAGGAGCACAGTATAATCGAGTGGAGTTCTGACATAGTGAAGTAATTGTGGAGTACATCTAGCCAGATATGTTTTTAGAGCATTTTCTGAATACCTTCCCCATGAATTGTAACTCACTCAGAGTCATGGATGAGACGAGCGTAAACCGCGGAAGCAATTTAAAGTTACTTCTATGCTATCATATCAAGATTGTCAAAGAAGAATGATGTCTACAACATTCGTGTGGGACCTTCTAGATTATACCTGATCTGATGCATAGTTCCACCCGGGGTGTGGTCATAGGGAGACGTGAATCTGGGTTCGACGCCAGGATGTTGAGTCCCTATTCTCAAGGCCAGGATTCTTCTGGAAACCGGATTCGGGATATTTTGTTCCGATTGACGCCCCTCCATCATCTGAAATTAAGGTATAGATCTGACAATCTTTGGTAATAGTCGAGCACTTTCATTTGTTGTATCCAGTTGCCAATTAGTTTGTGTAATTAGTTTATTTGATGACGGGATTTTAAGTCAGATAAATCATTGTCTTTCTTGACCCCAGATTTTTCTTTTTGAGTTCATTTGACGAACTAGTTTATCCATGTCTTGTTGGGATTTAGTATTTCTTTCTTGCTTCTGCGTCAGTTTTTCCGTTCGTCGTAACTTTCTGAAATTTTCAATCGTTGGGAAGACCATCTCATAGCAAGAAGATTTGCGTTTTAGTATTATGATTATTTTATCAAATTTTTGCACCGTTATGGTCGTGTTACTGTAATTCCCTGCAAGTAAATTTTTCCTCCACATTTAAATCGTTTGACGTAATAATATACTTCAGCATCATGGTTTCGTGATGGGTTCTTGATTGACATTTACTCTAAAAGATTATTTGATTCCGAACTCAAGGATGTATGTTTCAATCTTGGTGGGTTTTTTTTCTCGAAATTGTATTTTTGCTAAGCCATTAAGGAATTTGATCCTTGAAAAATACTGTTATAAAAGATTTCTCTCGTTAATCAACTGTAATATTAATGTTATTAGTGAAGTAAAATTGATTGTGAAATTGAGCTCGTGGACTACTGGAACCACGTGATATATTGTTAAGCTGGAGAAGGTTTTTTGGATCACTGTGAGTGATTATGATTTCGAAACTTATAAAATGAAGTCGATAGAAATACTGTGTGACTGACAAGTGGTGGTTGATGTGTAACTAAAGTTTGTGAAATGTTTCGTTGGAGTTTAATGGTGGTTCTTGTTGTACTTGATTTTCGTCTTGTTAGAATACGTCATCAAGTGAAGTTTGTGACGTTCTGTTTTCAAATCAATCGGAGATAGTATCTCTAGGATATTTACTGTGATTTCACTTTAGGTCTACTTCAAATTTCATATCTATGAAATTTAATTAGACCTGTGGCGATTTTCAAGAGATCTCTTTAAGTAAAGCCATTTCTCAGTAATCTTTTTCAAATTTTGCATTTTCGTTTGTCACGGTGCAAACATATTCATACTTTACTGAGCTCCTTCTCTTGGCTAAACTGTGTCCTCAGTGGCGATTCCTTTTTGTACAATTTAACCAAATAAGATGGTGCAGTGATGGTGAGTGTTGCCATTGGACCTTGTTTCATTAAGAAACATTATATATGTATATACGTGTACATTATTGTATTATATTCAGGTGAGGGATTCTTTCAGTACCATTTTTTTTACTGAATAAATATTTTATTTTACAGCAGTTCAATCCGAGAGTCATAATTCATAATAACTACATAAATTGTGCCGGGAAGATCAATGTGTTTCCTTTTCTTTTCTTAAATTTTCTCACTACTCTCTGAGATTAGTCGTATCTCGTTTGCGTCTCGTGTCACGTTTTGACCTGAGCTAGTTTTCCTTGTTCGCATTTTGGTTTGTCTCTGCACAATTTAGGTTTGTTGATATGCTCCTTTGTACTTCCTTCACCTGTTGGTGGGATCTTGGGGGTGTTTTCAGCCGGGCAGTTTCAGATCCTACCATCCAGTGTTCCTCGTGGGATTCAACAGGGCTTGGTAAGTTATAAAAGGGTTCATCAGATTTGACGCTAACGTATTGGGCTTCGAATTGAGAAATCTTGTCTAGCGGGAGTGACATTTAGGTGTTGGGTTCGATTCTGTCGAACAGCACCATTTTCAGTTACCTTCGCAACGATCAGTTATGAACACGTTGGAGGAGTATTCTGGACATAATGGCAAACCAATTTTTAGGCATGAATGTTGGGATTTCACTGTGATGAATGAAGCAATTACGAGCGTACTCGATCTACATTATTTGTGTAGTATTGCAGCCATTATTGAAAATTTTGATGTTAGGTAATGCCACATGTTGTGTTAAATTCACTAGCGACTTGTGACAGAGTAATGGAGGTATGCACAGGAATCTTTATTCACGTGTCCAGTCGAGTTAAACACTTAATGGGGTCCATGTTGGAACTTCATTTAAGTCTTTTTATTGGACCGGCTTACGATCATTTTTGCATCGTAGTAATGGTAAATTCTTTAATTTCAAACTAGATAATTTATTACTAGGGTCATGCCTGTGATTATTATGAGTTGTGGCGATCGTCTGGGATTTCTGGATATTTTTGGAACATGCTTCGATAGGGTTAATTAGATATAAGATAATTTAAGGTAAAGCTAAATGATTGAAAATTTCAGGTATTGGCAATCTGGTTACTTCACAATGTCTATGCTCTGCTCTGTAATACTGTGTTCTTGTTATATCTTTGTATTTCATATTTTTGTACAATGACATCACCGCCTGAGGTGATGACTGTGGCAGATGTCCACAATATGTTTAAATTCGTCCGTGAGACTATAGACAACTTAAATCGGGATTTGGAAGGTATCAAAACGTTTAACAAATCCAGTTTTGATAAACTGCAGGAAAGCAATAAGGAACTCATTAAAGAGAGTGTAGCCAAAAGCATTAAGGGTGAATTAGATCTGATGCAAACTACCCTTAAAGGTGTTCAAGACAGTTCTAAACGAGTAGAATCGAAAGTAAATAATGTTGAGGCAAGTAATGATGAGATTCAGGATGACATTAAAAATATTCATTTAAACGTGAACAATGTTACTGTTGATGTGAGTCAGGTTAGATCGAACGTGGCTAAAATGCAATCCACAGTAGACAATGTACAAACCTCAGTGGATTCTGTACAACTCGATGTAGTTAATGTACAATTAAAATTTGACACTATGCAATTAGACGTGGGAAATGTGCAACTTAAAGTAGATAATGTTAAGTCTGACATGGGTCAGGTTAAATCTAACATGGCTCAAATGCAATCCACAGTAGACAATGTACAGTCTGACATGGGTCAGGTTAAATATAACATGGCTCAAATGCAATCCACAGTAGACAATGTACAGTCTGACATGGGTCAGGTATAATCTACAGTAGATAGGGTAAAGTCCGATGTTAATAATATGCAGATAATGATGGATACTGTACAATTTAAGGTGGATAATGTACAAGCCAGATTAGTTGATTTAGACAAAGACAATAAACAATTTCAAGTAGAGATGCGGTCAGAACTTGATGCCAATAAAAAGGAGCAAAACGATAATTTGGATGCTGTCCAAACTCAATTTACTAGCGAGACCATTAGAACTCAGGAATCCTTTGTTCTGCTAAGAAAAGACATGTTGTCTTTACAAACGCAGGTAAAGGACCATACAACACTTCTTAGAGCTGACATTGAAATTGATGTAAAGGCTATAATGGATGAAAATGTTGGTGTACTTAGGCAGGAAATTGTTAAAATTAATCAAGAGTGTGTAGCAGGTGTGAAAGCCGAATTGGATTTGAAACTTGCTAACGTTGAAATTAGGTTGAATAAGGAGATTGCTGATGTTCGAGAAGAATTTAATAAGAGAATAGATGTCAATCAGGATTCCCAAATCACACGTATTAATGAATGTAGGACTATTTTAGAGGATAGGATTAAAAAGATTGAAACCAATGGGGAACAGGACAAAATTGAGTTTATAGGGGAAAGAGAAAGAAAAACGTCCGAATTAAATGATGTAAGAGAAAAACATGAAAAGTTTAATTTAGCTGAACTTATTGACGTAGAGGCTTTAAAGAAAGAATTAAAAGTTAGATGCAGGAGGATATTAACCGGTTTAGGCTCGAACTTTCGACTAAGGATGGTGATGATTTATACACTTCGGGACACACAAACTTCCAGGAAGCGACTAGATCGAATGGGGCCGAACAGTTGCAAGTGGAACAATCTCGCCAAAATCTATATCCAACCTTTACAAATTTGCAATCAACTGGGGAAATAGATGGAAATATCCATCAGGATTGCAAGTGGGACAATCTCGTCGAGATCAGTAAAAGATTCCGACAGGCAATAAAACTGCAGGGGAAGCCAGAGGTAATACATCGTCAAATGGATCACGAAATATCACGATAATTCGCAATTTTGATGAAAAACCTAAAAAATTTAGCAACCTTGATGGAATGACCCCAATTGAGTTCGTGAGAAGTAATCGGGACTATTTTGTGGAAAATCATATTGCTCCAGAGAGAGAATTACGTATTGTGGAACGTTATTTATCAGATGGCCCTCTTTTATGGTTCAAAGCATTCCGTTACACGTTCGAAGATTTTGAGAGTTTCAAGGAGGCCTTTATTAAGAGATTTTGGTCAGTGGAGGTTCTGGAGAATATTCGTTCAGAGATTTACTACAAAAAGTATTCTAATCCCGTCAATTGCCCGTGGAAGTCCGTAGATACCTCATTTCATCAGGTGTGTCTGATTTGGTGCACATGGAGGAACTTTTGCGTAAATTGGATTAAACTAGTACAAGTGCGACTGCTGTTGTAATTAAGAACATCCGTCAGGAACCTAGGACAGTGCATGCAGTCGTCATGGATAGGACGCAGCAAACTGATCGAGTATATGGGCAGGAAAATCAGAAACCAGGACCCATTAGGAATTACTATCAAAGGGACAGAAGATATAACAATCAGTATCGAGAATACCAGGATAGACCTTGGCAAAATCGTTGATACGACAATAGGAATGATGGACGTAGAGAATATGGACGGCCTAGATATAATTATTCTAGGGATGCTCCATATCGTTCAGAGAATAGGTCGCAACACGGATATAGGTCGTATAAAAACTACCGCGACGAAGAATTCGCTCGCGGAAGAAAGGATAATAATCAGCCTAGAAATGAGCGGGATCAGTCTCGTGAACAAACACGAGGAGGTGAGCGCGAAAAGAGAAAGGAATTAGGCGCAGATTCTCAAGCGAGCACGAGTAAACAGGGAATAATCAAGATAGAGGCCCTAAAGGAAACAAAAAGACGTCAGTGTACTGATGACCTTATATCCAATGATAACTTCACATCTTTACTCCATCGATGTTAAATTATGTACATAGAATTGAAGAGGCTACGGAAAATGTAGCTACAGAAGAAACAGATATGGTAGACGATCCTGAAGCGATTTTTCAAGAAGATCAAGTAAACGGATACAAAATACGTCCCAGTGTATTAAGAATATCTTGAATGATTTAAATAAAAGCTATTCTCGCTTTTATTTACTGTGTTGGGAGGAGGACGTGACCGTTTTTGTATTTCAGATTATGGATGTCTGAGAGAGCGCTACATGGCGCGGTGGTATTTTGTGTACCAGAGCGGGCCGTGTTTACAACATCTGATGTGACGTAACACAGGGGCCATCGCCGTCTCTTGCCTTGTTTGGATCATGTGACTGTGGGTAGACTCGAGGTCGAGTGACGTCAGTTGCTGACGGAGGGGTGAGTTGTCTGGGGAGGTCGGTGAGAGAGACTCTTGTTCTTGCTGGCTGTCTTACCAGAGCGGGACCGCAATGTGTGCGACGCTCGCTGAGTGTGATTCGTAAGTTGCTGCAGGCGGAATTTGCTTCGCGTGGATTGGCGTGTCCACATTATAGCACAGTACGTGAAGTTCGTTATACGCACTCGAGTGGCTCTCTGTATGGTTCAAACCTTCTTTAAGTTTGTTTAAACTTTATTCTTGTTTCGATTGGGATCTACTGATATCCTATTCAGGCTTTTCACCATGAAAAACAGGACTGAGTGAACTGTGGAAATTAAACGCTGCTTGATCATTATCCACAGTCTAACATGCATTCTAAGCGGTCGACGATAGGAACAAGACTTTGTTGCTCACGTTCCACGACAATGAACGCTTAAAATGTTATACAGGAGCACAGTATAATCGAGTGGAGTTCTGACATAGTGAAGTAATTGTGGAGTACATCTAGCCAGATATGGTTTTAGAGCATTTTCTGAATACCTTCGCCATGAATTGTAACTCACTCAGAGTCATGGATGAGACGAGCGTAAACCGCGAAAGCAATTTAAAGTTACTTCTATGCTATCATATCAAGATTATCAATGAAGAATGATGTTTACAACATTCGTGTGGGACCTTCTAGATTATACCGGATCTGATGCATAATTCCACCCGGTGTGTGGTCATAGGGAGACGTGAATCTGGGTTCGACGCCAGGATGTTGAGTCCCTATTCTCAAGGCCAGGATTCTTCTGGAAGCCGGATTCGGGATATTTTGTTCCGATTGACGCCCCTCCATCATCTGAAATTAAGGTATAGATCTGACAATCTTTGGTAGTAGTCGAGCACTTTCATTTGTTGTATCCAGTTGCCAATTAGTTTGTGTAATTAGTTTATTTGATGACGGGGTTTTAAGTCAGATAAATCATTGTCTTTCTTGACCCCAGATTTTTCTTTTTGAGTTTATTTGACGAACTAGTTTATCCATGTCTTGTTGGGATTTAGTATTTCTTTCTTGCTTCTGCGTCAGTTTTTCCGTTCGTCGTAACTTTCTGAAATTTTCAATCGTTGGGAAGACCATCTCATAGGAAGGAGATTTGCGTTTTAGTATTATGATTATTTTATCAAATTTTTGCACCTTTATGGTCGTGTTACTGTAATTCCCTGCAAGTAAATTTTTCCTTCACATTTAAATCGTTTGACGTTATAATATACTTCAGCATCATGGTTTCGTGATGGGTTCTTTGATTGACATTTACTCTAAAAGATTATTTGATTCCGAACTCAAGGATGTATGTTTAAATCTTGGTGTTTTTTTTCTTTCGAAATTGTATTTTTGCTAAGCCATTACGGAATTTGATCCTTGAAAAATACTGATATAAAAGATTTCTCTCGTTAATCAACTGTAATATTAATGTTATTAGTGAAGTAAAATTGGTTGTGAAATTGAGCTCGTGGACAATTGGAACCACGTGATATATTGTTAAGCTGGAGAAGGTTTTTTTGATCACTGTGAGTGATTATGATTGTGAAACTTATAAAATGAAGTCGATAGAAATACTGTGTGACTGACAAGTGGTGGTTGATGTGTAACTAAAGTTTGTGAAATGTTTCGTTGGAGTTAAATGGTGGTTCTTGTTGTACTTGATTTTCGTCTTGTTAGAATACGTCATCAAGTGAAGTTTGTGACGTTCTGTTTTCAAATCAATCGGAGATAGTATCTCTAGGATATTTACTGTGATTTCACTTTAGGTCTACTTCAAATTTCATATCTATGAAATTTAATTAGACCTGTGGCGATTTTCGAGAGATCTCTTTAAGTACAGCCATTTCTCAGTAATCTTTTTCAAATTTTGCATTTTCGTTTGTCACGGTGCAAACATATTCATACTTAACTGAGCTCCTTCTCTTGACTAAACTGCGTCCTCAGTGGCGATTCCTTTTTGTACAATTTAACCAAATAAGATGGTGTACTGATGGTGAGTGTTGCCATTAGACCTTGTTTCATTAAGAAACATTATATATGTATATACGTGTACATTATTGTATTATATTCAGGTGAGGGATTCTTCCAGTACCATTTTTTTACTGAATAAATATTTTATTTTACAGCAGTTCAATCCGAAAGTCATAATTCATAATAACTACATAAATTGTGCCGGGAAGATCAATGTGTTTCCTTTTCTTTTCTTATATTTTCTCACTAGTCTCTGTGATTAGTTGTATCTCGTTTGCGTCTCGTGTCACGTTTTGACCTGAGCTAGTTTTCCTTGTTCGCATTTTGGTTTGTCTCTGCACAATTTAGGTTTGTTGATATGCTCCTTTGTACTTCCTTCACCTGTTGGCTGGATCTGGGGGGTGTTTTCAGCCGGGCAGTCTCAGATCCTACAATCCAGTGTTCCTCGTGGGATTCAACAGGTCTTGGTAAGTTATAAAAGGGTACATTACCTATCAGGTTTGGTCTTAATTGTGGGATTATATCCTAAATTACTAATTTGTATATTATAATAGTACACCTAGCCATTATCTTGAATATATGGAGTCATGTTATTTTGCTTTGGGCATATCAAGCACCTTAGGAGGTTCTACCTTATTAGTAAATTTCTTTTGAAATTTTGAAATTTCAAGATAGCTGCTGTGCGCCATTTTCAGTGTGATAAGCTTTTGACACACATATGAGCCCTTACATGACAGTGATTTCTTGCTAAGGCTCGACTTATTTTTTTAAAATTGCTTATCCTCCCAGATCGACAGCACCTACATACTCTGCGAGGGATCAACCCTCTGACGTCGCAAGGTCGGCGTCTGGGAGCTGAACACTGTTTGTTAGCCGATACAACAGGGGATGGTGACAGGACGATCACCCAGGTGACCACTACCTGGGGTCTAATATTAAGGAAGATCCAGGGAAGGGAATTTGGAAGGAAGTCAGCCACAGATCTGCTGAAAGGAACCGTCCCGACATTTGCCTGGCGGTGAAAATGGGAAATCACGAAAACCATTATCAAGGACGGCTGAGGTAGAATTTGAACCCACGTTCTCCCCATGCTCTCTCACGAGTTAGCGTGTTAGCGCTCTCGGCCAGCTTCGACTTAATTACGCAACTAAATTCTAAGTTGTCGATTTTAATGTTTGAAACATTTTCGCAACCACCATCTTGAATGTATGGTGAGGTTGTTCTTTTGCCTTTCCATACATGATTACTTATACGACCTTACCTAGTCACTAAGTTTCGTTGCTATAGCTCTTAGTGTAATAATTTCAAGATGGTAGCTGCACGTAATATGAACTCTCATGAAACTAACTCTGTAACATTCAGTATTTAATTCAATTCGGATTCTCCGTTTGGGACAGGTCTGACAGTGACAGACATACACACGGACATTTCGCCCGTGTAGACCTCTTCTGCTTTCTAAAAAATTGCCAAGTAGGCTAAAAAAATTAGGTGGCAAATAATCTATAACAACATTTAATGTATTCATATTCGCAGCTGTGTGTAATATTCAATGAGTCTTGTGATTTGTGCAAGTTAAGTCTGTCATACAAGACTCCCCTCCGCCGTGGCGTAGCTGCACTCGTTAAATTATGCACCACGGCCGTGACGGCAGCTGCAGTAAGTATGGAGATTGGAGGTTCGAATCACGGCACTGGCAGTGGCTATCCTGGGTGTGTTTTTCCCCGTTTTGTTTCACACTACCTCCAGGCAAATGCCTTACTTCAAGTCCTGAGGTACCTACTTCATCCCTGTCACTAATACAATTACACACACTACTACAATCATCACATAAATACAGGTTATCGGACAAGTTCAACACACACATACAACTACACGGAGGTGATGACCAAATTGTTCCCTCAAGTACCTTAAATGGATTAACAACAACACCAAGGCTTCTCTTTTACTAATATTCTAAGGCTTTAGTGTTTTAATAGTTCATATGATCGCCATCAAGAATGCTTGACGTCTAAGCTCCTCTGCATTCAGCGGGCATAGATTATTATTATTATTATTGAAATCATAAACCAAATAATTTTTTATACGAAAGTAACTCTACCATACTAACACTAAAGCAGTCTTACGCAGGTAGATTCTGCGGGTTCTGTGAGTACATACAGTAGGTTATACCTAGGAAGGCGTAGCAAAAAATCTTTGAGCCACTGCCACCTTGTCAAGTGACGAGTACACTGCAACATTTCAAAGTGGGGCAGTCCATTGGCTGTAGTTGCCGAGCAAGCACGTGACGTGTTCACTCCACTGGAAGGGTGATTTAATTTAATTTATTTATTAAATACTATTTATGTTACATTATTGTGATATGTCTCACGAATCTGATGACAGTACAGATTATCTGTGAGACATATTAATTATTATTTACAAAATATATACAGATTATATTTCAATACAAGAGTGCATGCAATTTTTTTGTAATGATAATGATAATGGTGATAATGATAAAAATATTAATGTAAATAATTAAAGACACAAAAAGTTACACTATGGTAGTTATATTAATAAATTTATGTTATGAGTTAATATTTAGTTAAGTAATATTTTTTAATGCGACTTATAGCTAGTTGTTTGCTGTTAGTGTTCGTCAATCCAGGTGGTAGTTCATTAAGTAGTGATGGTATAATATAATTTAGTCTCTTGAAACCTTAGCTATTTATACATAAATGTTTTGCATATTTAGTACTTGTTATGGCTCTTGTTTGTATGTTGTGAGAGACCTTATGCCTGAATCTTGGATCATGCTAGTAGAGATTCAGTACAGCAATTTGAAACAACTCTTAAATATTAAAATAAGGGATATCAGTGAATAATAATAATAAAAATAATAATATTATTAATAATAATAATAATAAGTTAATAATATTAATATTTTATCTATTTAGCGTAAGGCTTTTAGAGCTGGGAGTGTCCGAGGACATGTTCGGCTCGCCAGAGGCTGTAGCTGCATCAAGCGGACACACATAGGGTGAGCTAAAATTTCCGTTCAATTTCAAGTAGTTCCAACTTTCGCTACCAGATATCACTGAAACCTAGTGGTGAACGTTGGAACTTTGATAGAGCATTACAACAAAATATATCCTAGAAATTTACCTTCACACAAGTTTAGTTAGTGGAAGGATCTTTTACATGCCATAAATCCATGACATGGAACCGCCGGCTTTACTTCCCCTCCGAAAGAAGGCGTACTGAAGGATTTTAACGCTCTAAAATATCCGACGACTTCGGCCGGGTTTGAACCCGCGATCTTGGGTACAGCAGTTCGGCATGCTATCAACTACGCCACCGAAGCCGCTATAATAATAAAAAAGATACGAGCCTTACAGTAGTCGCATATGATGTGTAGCATCTGACAAGTTATCCTACTCGTATACTACACAGCTTGGACATTCGTAAAATGTTAATTTACACTCCATTTTCATACTGGTACTATGCTGAATGTATAGATTGAATTGGAGATATGCTACTGTCACATTTGTGGCGCAGCGGTCAAGCTGTTAGTCTCTCACCATGGTAGACCGGGTTTGATTCCTGGTCAATACATGTGAGATTTTCGAATTGAAATGCCATGTCCTGCGGTTCGCATTCCACATAAAAGGGAGCTACCGTGGATCATGATCGTGAGATTAACGTACACCCAAAACTACAAGCTTCCTTCCTTCCTTTTACATTAATAATTCATAATAACAAAGTGACACACAACGTCGACAGTACTCTCAAATACTGTGAGCACATTCCTCAGTAACTATAACATTCATTATTCTCAAGGCTCTCATACAGTTCGTCGTAAACAATCAAAACATGGCTTCCTACAATCATGAAATGACCTAGTCTCACATATGATGAAAATACAGCTTTTATTCCACTCATATAACAACATTCTGTTATGCATTTAATATTTGACTACTCACCCACAGCTTGACAATAATGCCGCTTACTTAAATGTCATTTGTCGTCTTTGTCCTACCCCATGTGATATTCAACCTTGAACGTGAAGCTTCATAAACTGATCAATGACAAATGAAAGTCGGTGAAACATTTGTCACTGTGCTCGTCAAACCAGTGCCTGCTAAATGCACTGCCTACTGTATTGCCATAACATTCTCGCGCTACAGAGCACACACTGCCTTGTTTCCAATACACACATTTTCAATTGTACATCCAGCTGGCAGTGCGTCTTCACTTCCGACCGATCCACTTCCGTTCGATCCACTTCCGCTCGATTCACTTCCGTCCCATTTTTCTGGCAGTGTGTCTTCACTTCCGTCCGATCCACTTCCGTTCGATCCACTTCCGTCCGATTCTCTTCCGTCCCCAATTTTCAAAATCACTCCCACAAAACTATCCAGCAACCGAGCGGAAAGATGTTACACATCAATAATAATAATATATATATTTTTTGTCGTGTGGCCTCCTCAGAGGCCGAGTGCAGGTCTTTCTATTCGACGCCCGTGGGCGACCTGCGCGTCGGGATGAGAGATGGAATGGAGGAAGGTGAATTAAGGATTTGGAAGGAATATAATAATAATAATAATAATAATAATAATAATAATAATAATAATAATAATACTCGCATGTCCTTCGGTGTTGACAAATGCAAAAGACAGTGACAGCAGAGGCAGTTAGAATTGATCAACCTTGCTACAAGAGGTTCCCGATCACACACCGCTATTTGGCTGAGCACTTCAACAGCTTTCTGCTGAATCCAAATCTTGTACCAAAATTCTTAACTCAAGCAATCCCCTACTAGCTACCAAAGGACGAAAATACTCAGAATCAATCAAATATATGCCTATAATGTCTCTTCCGTCTGTTTACAAAATCTTCACCTCTTGTATTAGTAACAGGATAAACCTCGACTGCAGTCCCCAATAATAGAGTGAGATAAGGGCTGCTGCAAAGTCTCTCAGGCATGCAAAATATTATTCAGTCAGTCATTTCGTGAGAAACTATAATAAAAAAAAGGAATCCGTATATGGCCTACATAGATTACCACAAGGCTTTTGGCAGTATACCTCATTCATAGCTGATACACGTACTGAAACTCTACAAGGTTGATCCCACCACAAGCAAACAACTAAAAGGCTAACATGTAATGACAGATCCTCGATGACCGATCCAATGCATATTGGACGAGAAATCCTTCAAGGAGATTCTCTCGGTGTTGTTTACCTTTGAACCCACTAACACATATGCTAAATAAAATTGGAAGTGTTTATACCATAAAATGAAGTTGGATGTCGGTACGGATCACTCATCCATTGTATAAGGTTGACATGAGATGACATGAAATTGTCTCCCTCAAAGCCTACTGCGTATACTCTGAATCGTTCTTTTGTAAATAGACCAAGGCTTCGGATCTAAGTTCAATAACTCTCTCGATAACCACCTGACCTCCGTGTGCCATAGCAAATTTTTGTACAGTGAGTCCACACCTTCACAATTTTTCCTAAATAATCGGATCTGTAACGCTTTGCCTTCAATAGAATTTACTATCTCTAAAATCAGACTAATCTGCCGGCAATGTTTTGGTTTCGAGTATTTGACAATGAAGGAAGCAATGTGTCCAAGAAGCGTTTGAAATACTGTTAGTGCTTTCAGCTTTGTAAGATATATCGGTCTTAGACCCAGTCATGGCTTTTACTCCGTCACTGCAAATAGATATGCATTTTGTCAAATCAATTAGCTTGTTGTTTCATTTGAGGGGCTTTGGCATCGTGATAATTTAGTCCCGTGTACTTGGGTGTGTGTAGAATTGTCTGATAACTTGTGTTAGTGTGGCGTCTGTAGTAGTGTGTGTATTTGTATGTCAGGTGAGGATTGGGAAGGAAGCTGCCGTGGCCTTAAGTTAGAAATCATCCCGGCATTTACCAGCAGATGTGGGAATCACGGAAAACCACTTCCAAGATGGCTGAGGTGGGAATCGAACCCACCATTTCTCATGTTTGCCTCACGAGGCTGAGTGTACCCCTCCAGGCCTCAAATCTGAATTAAATTTCTTGGCAGAGCCGGGAATTGAACCTGGAGCTTTGGGGCGACAGCCAAGAATTCTATATTCTAACCCGGCATGACTATAGCTAATCTAAGGATATTGTACGGTGCTGCTCCCTATATTAACGGTAGTTCACCCAGTGCCCACGTACGGCAGCACCCGTAGCACGGTCGGGTATCTTGCGCATTCCGTGTAATGCCATATCTTTGACTTCATGAGCTCCTTGTCTTGTATTATTGTATATTGTCCTCTTATGTTCCAGTTAGTTTTAAGATAATAAACGTCGTAATTAAGTAAATGTGGAATTCCCTTATGAGCTACCAGAGAGAATGTTTGCACACAACATTTTTTGGTCCTTCCGATTGCCGGATATAGGTGAACTACGTAACCATCTATGAAAATAGCTAACTTGGTTGAGTAAGAGAGCACAGAACTACATCAGTAAGTACATTCTGGTTCAACATTTCCTTTGTCCTTTTCTTACCGGGTCATCATGGAAACCAATCAAAAACGTGTATTGACAAAGAAAAGAGCAGTCATCAAATCTCGCGTGACTCGCTTAAGTACATTCGTGAATGAATTTGCAGGTGGGAATTTTAACGATATAAAGGTTAGGAAGCAATCATTGGCGAGTTTAATGGATGAGTATAATGACATTCAGATACAATTGGAAATCGATGATGCTGAAAACGAATCACATGATCTAGATAGAGCAGCCTTTGATGATTTATGCTTGGACATTAACACATTGCTGACCGGATGCCTGGACATGTCACATCCCCTGTGGACCGGACATTTTGCTACTGAGAATATTCCAGTGCACTAGATTACAAAAAGTACATAATTGTGGAAATAACCTAGATATTATCTTTCTAGTTGATATGAGTATACACATACCCCTAGTAGTGCTCAAGGGGGTGATGTATTTGGAAACATAACACAATGTGCAGTGGCGGCTTACAGAAAGAGCAGATGGAGTATATTTGAGGTTAGATTGGTCAACAATCAAAGTACGGTATGTACTTTGGTTGTTATTACGTCGCCTAGAGACCTGAATATCACTCTCTCATTCAGCTTCTACTAATTCACTATAACTTGTGCCATTTGAACGATAATATAAACGATAAATCTTATCATCTGATTATACAAGTCCTCCATCTTGTCATTGATTGAACCAACAGAAGGAAGTTCGATGTTTCGAAACAAAATCAAAGATTAAAAGAAGGCCATGAATAGACGGAAGATGGCACATATACATCTACAAATGTCCTTCTCAATGTGCTAGACCGAAATAGTTCAATACATGGTCAAGAGATGTCGCAGGAAGACCGAAAACAATGACGTGTATAAAACCGAGATTTCTCGGGGCCCGTCATCTAGCGCTGGCGAGCGTACTACGACATTTCTCGAGGCCCGTCTTCCATGTGTTAAGTCAAAAATGGAAACGCTATTGTACCCCGAACATACACGCCCACCTCCGCCTGTAAATAGTGATAACATGAGCAATAGTTGTGCACTAAAACTTCCAACTATTTCACTACCCAAGTTCAATGGCGCTCTACAAGATTTCATGCATTTCTATGACACCTTTGTAGCGCTGATCATCAATAATGAAACAATCACAGACATTCAAAGATACTATTATCTTCTATCATGCTTGTCTGGGGAACCTCACCACCTCATTGAAAATTTACCAATTTCACATGATAACTTCAAGGTCGCCTGGGAATTGATTCGCAGTCGGTATCACAATACCAGACTTATATCAGATCTCCACATCAAGGAATTGTTGTCACTCCCTAATGCAAAGCACGATTCTCCTAAGGAGCTGCGTTTGCTAATAAATCAACTTAGCAGCAACTTAAATGCCATAGAAGCTTTAAAAATCGAAACGCCCTTACATGACCTCATGCTGTCGCACTTAGTTTTGGAGAGAATAAGTCTCAATCTCAGGAAGCAATGGGAGAACGGTACGTCAAATGAAACGCACGCCAACTTGAAGGACTTAATTCAATTCTTGGAAAACAATTGCCAAACTTTCGAAACAGTTCGTCCAACAAGTCAGCTGCTGTAACCCAAGATGAGGTCAAGCATGGTACAAGTTCAAGGGGACCACACCGAACTTTTGTCACCACGTCACCTTATTGTGTGCTACGTAAGACATCTCACAGTCTGCATAAATGCCCCAAATTTAAGTACACGGATGTAAATAGCCGGGTAGGTGTTGTGAGGGAACATAATCTTTGTTTCAATTGCTTGAGAAGTGACCATGTAGCCAATAATTGCAACTCAGGCAACTGCAGAACATGTAATAAACGTCACCACACATTGTTACATATACACCTGCATATGAACAGTACTGCTACCCCGGTACTAAATGCATCCCAGCAGCAAGCATATAGTTCTGTCAGAAGCGCATGTCCTCACAATGAAGTATTGTTATCAACTGCCAATGTTAACATTAGGGATAGCAAAGGTCGAATGCATCAATGTCGAGCACTATTAGACAGTGCATCACAGATGAACTTCGTGTCTCGAGACTTAGTAGACCGTTTGGGTATCAAACTGAATCGTCATTCGATACCTATAAATCGTATCAGCAACACGCCAGCGACTCAATCCTCTTACTTCTGTCAACTTCAGATAGAGTCGAGAGTTAGTACTTATAGTCGGCATATAGTATGTTCTGTCCTGCGTCAGATTACTGGTCCACTGCCTTCATCTAGAATAGATTACGAGGACTGGCAACTGCCCGTCAACATTCCATTAACTGACCCGAATTTCTACCAGCCCAAAGAGATAGATCTACTGTTAGGTGCTACTATATTCTTTGAACTCTTAAGACCTGAACAACACTCTAGGGATGGTTACCCTACTCTTCAAAATACACAACTTGGTTGGGTGCTATCTGGATGTATCCCCTCTCACTCAGTTCAACAACGTAAGAATGGAACAACATCATTGTTGTCCACGGCTGAAACTTTGCACACGCAGGTGGAACGCTTTTGGGAACAGGAAGAGCTTACGACTCGTAGCCATTCCAAGGAAGAAAGTCAATGCGAGGAACATTTTCAGAAATCCTTCACGCGCGATGAGTCGGGCAGGTTCGTAGTGAGACTACCACTTCGGCAAGGAGTAGGAGAACTTGGTGACTCTTTTGACAATGCCAGGAGGAGCTTTGGCTTTATAGAGAGGAAATTGCATCGACAACCTGACCTGAAGAACGAGTATATCAAATTCATGAACGATTATTTACAACTAGGACACATGGAACTTGTCGATCCTAGTGACCAGCAGAAACCTGCTTAGTACATGCCTCATCACGCGGTAATCAAGGCTACGAGCTGCACTACCAAGGTCAGAGTTGTCTACAATGCGTCGGCTAAAACTACTTCGTCGATCTCCCTGAATGACGTGATGTTGGTTGGGCCAACTGTTCAGCAGGATCTGTTCTCGATCGTTCTTCGCTTCCGTACACACAAGTATGCGCTAACAGCAGATATCGAGAAGATGTACCGACAGATCCAGATTCATGAAGCAGATCGAGACTTCCAGAGAATCTTATGGCGCAGTTCTCAGAATCAACAACTGGATATGTATCGATTGACTACAGTAACCTTTGGTACTTCAGCGGCTCCTTATCTAGCTACCCGTTGTTTACTGCAGGTGGCACTCGATGGTCAAGACATATACCCTACAGAAGCCAAAGTTGCCAAAAGAGACTTCTACGTTGATGATCTTTTGACAGGGTCAGATGCCATTGAAGAAGCCATCCAATTATACAAAGACTTCACATCGCTCCTGAAAACCGGAGGATTTCCCATCCGTAAATGGCGATCCAACAATCCTGATATTTTGGAAGCCATACCATCAACACTTCGCGAGAGCCAGGTGTCATGCAGTCTTCCCTTTGAAGATGGCGCCGAAAAAACTGTTGGTTTGTTGTGGCATTCGAGTCGTGACTCATTTCTATTCTCAGTGGGGGCCCTCAACTGCAATAATGTGACTTGGACAAAGAGATCAGTGTTGGCCAATGTAGCGTCCATTTATGATCCATTGGGACTCATAGGGCCTGTAATTGTTCAATGCAAGTTGTTTATACAAGTTATTTGGCATTAACACCTGGATTGGGATGGCAAATTGCCCTCAGAACTTGAGACTCAATGGAAACAGATACATCAGCAGCTCCCTAAAATAATGAAATTCATGTACCATGGAGGGTAACAGCAGACGGCATGAATGCCAATGTTGAACTTCACGGGTTTGTGGATGCGTCAGAAAGAGCCTACGGTGCATGCGTTTATCTACGTTGCATCAACTCCAATGGAACAATCTCCGTTCATTTACTTTGTTCAAAATCTAGAGTAGCCCCTTTGAAGAAAGTGTCGCTTCCAAGACCGGCGTTGAATGGCGCACTACTTCTGAGCAGACTAATGGAAAGGGTGATTGAGGCCCTTAAGTTACATTTATGTCGACGATATTATTGGACAGACTCCACTGTTGTTCTAGCCTGGATTGCAGGCAATTCTTCAGCTTGGAAAACATATGTGGCCAACAGGATGTTGGAAATTCACAAACTGACGTCTCAGCAAGATTGGAACCATGTCTCATCACAGGACAATCCAGCAGATATTATCTCCAGGGGAACTGAGCCACATCGACTTCGAAGCAATCGAGCATGGTGAGCGGGGCCCGTTTGGCTGATTACGGATCCTTCAACCTGGCCTGAACTTACCACTGTTCGACCAACCGAAATTCCTGAACAACGAGGAGTAAGAATGTGTTTCGTGGCGAGTAATCACAATGCAGATAACATTTTCATCCCTTTTTCCAGCTGGACTAAACTACACAGAGTAGTTGCTTACATTCTCAGGTTTTTTCACAATCTAAAGCAGGATGCAGCAGCAAGACGGCATGGACCTTTGACTACTGCCGAACTTCGCGATAGTCTGACAGCAATCATTCGCATCTTTCAGCATTGTCCGTACAGTCAGGAGATTCATAATTTACATAAAAAGAACGCAGTGTCACTTCAGAGCAAACTTCTCACTCTGCACCCTTTCCTAGATAATGACAATCTATTGAGGGTGGGTGGCAGGCTAGAGAATGCTGAAGCATCATTTGAACAAAAACATCCTTTGATACTGCCACCTAAGCATCATGTCACGAAATTGCTTATTTGGAATGAACACATACGACTTCTGCACGCAGGAAGCCAACTTATCTTAGCTTCGTTGCGGCAACGGTTATGGATAACCAATGGCCGATCTGCTATCAGGCAGGTAATCCACAGTTGTGTAACATGCTTCCGAGCGAAGACCAATGGCACCAGTCGACTCATGGGACAATTGCTTAAGCCTAGAGTGACCCATAGCAAGCCATTCTCTCATTGTGGTGTGGACTATGGAGGTCCGCTGCATGTGAGATATGGAAATCCATGAAGTAAAACTCAGAAGAAATGCTACATAGCATTGTTTGTGTGCATGGCGACCAAGGCAGTACACATTGAGGCCGTCAGTGATCTAGCCACGGAGGCGTTTATTGCCGCCTTAAGAAGATTCATTTCAAGACGTGGCCGTTGCAGTCACATGTACAGTACAATGGCACGTGCTTTACCGGAGCAAGAAGGAAATTGGATGAATTGTCACGCTTCATCCGGACAGAAGATCATCAAACGAACGTATTGAACTTCACAGCTGAAGAAGGCATTCGTTGGCATCACATACCTCCTCACTCCCCTCACTTTGGCGGACTGTGGGAAGCAGGTAAAAAATCAGTGAAGACCCACCTGCAGAAGATTGCCGATAACACTGTGCTAACCTTTGAAGAAATAACCACACTGCTCACACAAATTGAAGCATGTTTAAATTCGAGACTAATCGTCGCAATACCCAACAGTCCTGATGAATACGCTTTCCTCACCCCTGGTCATTTCTTGACTGGCGAGCCTTTAGTCTCTTTCCTTGAACCTGATTGTCACTTAGCGCCATCAGCACGGCTGTCAAGATGGCAATTGGTCCAGCGGTGCCGACGACTCATCTGGAAACGCTGATCAACTGATTACTTGGGCCAGCTCCAGCAGCGTTCCAAGTGGCTTCAGAATCAACCCAACCTCAAAGCAGGAAGGCTGGTACTTCTGAAAGAAGACAATACTCCCCCCCTCACATGGCCAACCGGAATAATTGAAGAGCTTCATCCTGGGATTGATGGTTTGGTGCGTGTAGTAACTGTGCGCACAAGCAAAGGGTCATATAAAAGACCAGTGACAAGGATCAGTCTTTTCCCTGACGAGCTCATTTAAAGGACTACCTCTGTACTGTGTTCCTTTTTGTTTCTTATATTTGTATGTGTACAGTTTCTGTTGTTAGTTGCTAGAGACTTGCGTTGGAGAAGTGTGTCTATGAATTGCTACCAATTTTGTAATTTGTTTGACAAATTAGTTGGGCGGCATGTACGGTGCTGCTCCCTATATTAACGGTAGTTCACCCAGTGCCCACGTACGGCAGCGCCCGTAGCACGGTCGGGTATCTTGCGCATTCCGTGTAATGCCATATCTTTGACTTCATGAGCTCCTTGTCTTGTATTATTGTATATTGTCCTCTTATGTTTCAGTTAGTTTTAAGATAATAAACGACGTAATTAAGTAAATGTGGAATTCCCTTATGAGCTACCAGAGAGAATGTTTGCACACAACAGATATCATTGCTTTCTACACTACATGATGATGTAAGAAAAGTGACTTCCTGGTGACCATCTCCAGCAGATTTCCGGGTTCGGTTCTCGGTTTGTGAACCTTTCATTTCACTTAAATTTCGGCTTCATTGTATGAGAACTGCATCCCTATTCCTCCTTCATAAGTTAAGCCATCTCCATGTTTGGCTTCAAGGGATAATTCTCATTGGATTGAATTACCATGTGAAGATTTCGTTGATGCGTCATTTTGACAATTTTGATGCACTGGACTTAACGTTAATTTTCTATTACAAACCCAAACACTGCTTATACAGTTTTGCAGATTATATTTCAAATAATGACCATGCACTTCTACATACACTGAATTTAAATTGTGGTTTTGAACGATGCTAATAAGCGACCATGTGCTTTCAAGATATCACTTACTGTAATATCGGTTCAATAGTGAATTGATGCGTAATTAAATCGTGTGCGCTGTTGATAATACATTGTTGTAGATATTATTTTGCTATAATTGAGCAATTAAATTGAATGTTTCTCTGCTTCACAACTTTTTAATGAGCAGTCATGTGCTTCTCACAATAGCGTGACACGTTGTTACAAAATAGAAGATAATCGCCCTTTTTCACTTATAGACAAAGATTAATACCTTTACTAATTTTCTCGGTATGAAATACACTTTGTTCAATATCACACGGCTTATTTGACCGGATCACTGCTGATAAAAATCAGACTTGCATCACAACACGTCCAGCACTTTCACTGTCACGAAGATGAGTACAGTATAATTGGACTCCGACTTCCTTCCTCATAGACCTGTTGCGTGAGTGATATTTGACTATCAATTTGGAATATACTGTTCTAATTGTAATAATGTCCTCTTGAAGTTTGGAAAAATTATTAAATGATTTAATTGCATTTTATAATTAATTTCGAAGCGTTTTTTTGGAATTTTATATTTAAGGTCAAAAATCATCTACCATGGCCTCACGTTTCCTGTTCATCTCCAAACTAGATTATTTATTATAGCAGGTTGATCTCGACTCCGTGAGCTTCCGGAATGATAATTTAATCTTCTAGCTGTCGAATTCCAATTTCAGTGCCCTGGCTCAATATGTAGGCAGTGAAACGTTGAATGTTTGGCTAACTCATGGGGAGTTGTCTTCTGAGACATAAGGACTTATATATGCAATTCAAGATCAGATTGTACCAACAAGGATCTACATGAAGTACAGTAAATTATAATGTATGCTAATACTGAGGATGATGATGCACAATACTTCTGAGACAGTACAGCCCAAAAAGAAAACAGTGAGTTGGAAGAAAATATAAACAAGATGTAACATCAAGATAAGACCACTGTTGTACCACATGTTCTCTCAACAACAGGTGTTGAACCAACGTATCTGAAGCAAAACCTGCAGGAATTGGATCTTCACATCAGTGCATTGAGACATACGGTATGTAACAATCTGTCATTCTCAACACGTGCTCAATAATTCAACAGTATTAAGACCGTTCACCACATAGATGAAGAAGAAACTCGTCAACTTGCACTAAAATGCCATTGATGATTCCGTCATCTTCAACAATAGGCGTCCCGGAATTTATAACAGAATAAAATTAATACTATTAATATTTTTTTCGTGTGGCCTCCTGAGAGGCTGAGTGCAGGTCTTTCTAGTAGACGCCCATGGGTGACCTGCGCGTCAAAATGAGAGATGAGATAAATGGATGAAAGTGGGTAAGGATGTGGAAGGAAGCGGCCGTGGCCTGTCAGAGGGTACCGTCCCAGAATTAGCTTGGTGTTGAAAATGGGGAAACCACGGAGAACCATTTCAAGGACGGCCGACGCTGGGGCTCAAACCCACGCGTCTACCGAGTCAGCAAAAAGCTTTGCCTCATGACCTAACGCTGTGCTTTAGCGAGCGTCGGTATAACAATAATAATAGTATAATAATAGAGACTAATAAAAAAAAAAAAAAAAAAAAAAAAAAAAAAAGTACGCTATATCAATTCTCTAAATTTGAACTCAGTAAACCTTGAGAAACAAAGATAATACAGTATAATTACGTTGTATACTAGGAGTAAAAATTCTGCATTTTTTTTACAAAGTAGGGATTTTGTACCGTCTCGATAATTTGTCAGTATAGCCTAAGACTAACGTTGATAACTTATTAACACTGCATTACTGAGACCAAAATACTCGCAATCTCTTAATTCCTACATCTCCACGTAAATATACGCGTTAAATCGCTCACTGCGATTGCGAAGGGAAGCTGCAGCGAGTTCGAAGATGGGGGTTCAGATTACGGTGCTGTCAGCGGTTATTGTGAGTGAAGATATTCCTTGCTTTTTTCAACATAGCCTCATGGCAGATGTCGGAACAGTTCCTTATTTCAGGTCCCTAATAGTTATAGTTCCCACAGAAACACAGATTATCATTAGACTAATTGAACACACGACCAAGTACACGTGGCTGATGAATAAGATATCCCAGGCTCCTTAAATGAATTAACAACAGGTCTATTCCCCTGTATGGTGTGCAAAATTTCATCATCTACGCCTGTGATTGAAATATTAAGGTAAAATGAGTCATCAATACGAGGTAATGAAGTGTCTCATTCACTTTCTTGCAACCTCCTGTAGACCAGTTACTGGTCATCCGCGTTAGGGTAGATGGGTGGACGGATCTTTTAAAAAATGTCGTAGAATTTAATCGCTCGTAAACACCTTCTACTGTACCTAAGCCAGGATAAAACCAAGGACCTGGCTATATGAACAACTCTGTCAGAATTTTGAGGAGAAATATCGCGTCCATTGGTTCAAATCCGACGTCGAAAGGAGGTCCCGTGAATTGTGATCACGATATTAACGGTCACGTAAAACTATCAGCCTCTTTCCTTCTTTTTCTCTGTCAGAACACTCGCAGAGTAAGTTGTTAGTATCCAAGGTTGCAGGATCGAATCCTGGTGCAGTCAGTTGGTTGGTTGGTTGGTTGGGCTGCGACAACGCGGTCATGTAGCCCCATGTAATTTGGGTGTGTGTAGAATCTGTCTGATAACCTGTGTTAATTGTGATGACTGTATTAGTGTGTGTATCTGTTTTAATTCAAGTAAGGACTGCAGACATTGATTTTTTTTTCAAGTAGTTCCTACTTTTGCCGCCAAACGCCACCGTCAACGACCAACTAGTTCAGAACTTAGTTACCAGATGCCACTGAAGTTGGGTCTTGACGACGAACGTAGGAACCTAAGAACGTTAGTCAAATGTTTAACCTATATATAATTTAGCTTCACACAGGTGTAATTAGTGGAAGGTTCTTTAACACGCCATAAATCTATGACATGGGACCGCCGGCTTTACTTCCCCTCCGAAGGAAGGCATACTGAGGGATTTTAGCGTTCTTAAAAAATCCGACGACTTCAGCCGGGTTTGACCTGCGATCTTGGGCATAGAAGCTCGGCATGCTACCTACTACGCCAACGAAGCCGCTATGCAGTCAGTTGGCATTTGAGGATGCGCAAATGTGGGGGAGCCGCGTCAGCAGATTTACTGGCACGTTAATGAATCCCTTCGGGGCAAAATTCTGGCACCCCGGCGTCTCTAGAAGCCGCAGTATTTAACAGGGACGTAAAACCAATAACGTTAATATTTTTTTTTTTAGCGTATGGCTTTTAGTGCCGGGAGTGTCCGAGGACATGTTCGGCTCGCCAGTTTTGTAGCTGCTTCGAGACGGACACCCAATGGGTGAGCTACAAGTACCGTTGGGGAGGAAAGTTGGAAGGGAGGGTCGAGGAGTTGGAAGGTAGCGGCTGTGGCCTATAGCTAGGGACCAACCCCGGCATTTGCCTGGAAGGAAGATGGGAAACCACAGAAGACCATCTTCAAGGTTGCCGGCGGGGGGATTCGAACCTCCTCGCCTCCCGGATGTGAGCGACTGCCAACAGTCATGCCGCAACGACCTCGGCTAACTCACCCGGGAACGTTAATATGTAGTTCATGTAATTAGATACACAAAGAGCTCATTACTAGGGAACTACAGAGGAACATCATATAGGAATGTATAGAATTCTCTTGATAAATTAACGATGGATTTAACATTATGTCAACAAATATAAATGCAATATAATAACATTTACCTACACCATGTTCCCTCTCTAAATTAGCTGATTTGAAATTTCTTCGGGGGGGGGGGGGGGGGGGGTTGATCCAGACGCTGATCTACGAGTCACGATTTATGTGCTATGTTAACACACGTGGCGCCAAAAAGCAACGTTCGTTTGCGCTTTCTTTCTTGCTAAAATGTGTGCTATCTTCTCGCAAAACAATGTGCGTATTCCAGAATAAATGCTATTTCCTCGAATGTATTGACAAATAACAACTGTGCTTGTTGAAGGATTTTTTAACATCTTTTTCAGTAAAATGACTGAAATGAACTCAATTTTACACTCGAGGTCGGATAACCGGCTTCGGTTGCTCGTTAAATATATATTTTTCACACTCTCAATAGAGTTACTACAAATAAAAGATGATAATGGCGCAAAGAGTACATTCACTTGTTTGGAAGATAGTACCTTATTTATTTATGCGTACCGTGAAGAATCTACTTGCTGGGTAAGCTGGCGTACAGAGGGGATTGAAATCGTGTGTACCTGCCGCCACCTACTACACTTGAATATTCATGGTGGGATGTTGGCTCGGTGCTTGTATACCTGAGCGGGAGATGAGGCAGTGAAAGGGAAAGTGAAGGTCGTTCAGGCTGCCCGCGCCAGGGCGCAGTAACAGCATGTCCTCGGGCTAGACGAGCTGGGGGCTGGACCCTGGATGGTGCACTGCGCTGGGTGCCATAAGTTGAGGGTAAAAAAAGGTCTATCCACAATGCGCAGTCAGTAGCTGCAGTCAGAAGTTGGTAGTTGACAACCTAGTCTTAAAGACAGCTGTCTGTCTGTTAGGTAGTCAGCCCGGAGGCTGGCAGGACCCTCAAAAAATGCCACTATCGGTTATGTGGGCTGAAACCAGTGGCGGTTTCTGGGTATTCGCCCTGGAGCCAGTGCACACCCATTCTTGCAATATTAGTCTTGCTTTGCATTTTTGTTTTATAAATATGCAAATAACAACATGATTTTATGGTATTATTACGCGTCAACAAATGTCCTGTACACCGCGTGTGCTACTCCTCGCTGTATGCTGGCTCGGGTATCGCCCAGTTTTTTTTTGGTTTTTTTTTTAAGGAAACTTGTTTATTGTCTTTATATATTTAAGGTACATAGGTGATTGTGAGGTGGTAGATGAATAACAATCATGGATATTGATGCGTTTATCACAGTTATACTAGTCTACTTAATGTTCAATGTTCAATCACTATCACAATGCACAAAACACTCACATGATGCGGGTGAGCTGCTGGGCATAGTCCCCCAGCCGGCGAGTTCTTGTAGTACAGCGACACACTCACTTACCTCGGACAGCATTTCGAGTTCTGTATATGGCCCCGTAGTTTTCAGCACACAGTGCACATAGCAACCGAGGAGTAACACTACCGCACTGTTCAGTTGGGGCGGTTGAAGGCTAAATGTTGGTCGGATCACCCATTCAGGAGTGATGGAGGTAGTAGGACAGTTCATGAAGCTATTCAGGACCCGGGTGAAGCGGTTCCAGGTCGATCGAATCGGATCACACTGCGTAAATCGGTGCAGGATTGTATCCTGATGGGAACATGAAGTGCATAAGGCGTTCTCCACCATGTGAATGCGATGGAGTCTGCTGTTTGTTGGTATAAGGTCATGGATTACTTTATACCAACTTTCCTTCGCTGCGCTGGGAAGAATGCGATTGGAGACATTCCTCCAGACTCGATTCCAGTTGACGATCAATGCGGATTGCATAATTCTGGGGGCAACATACTGTTGTGCCATGATAGAACGATACAGCTTTTTCGTTGAGATAGACCTGATGACGTCTTGTGGCACGTAGCTGAGTTCAACTCTCAGATACCGGACATGAGGTGCATGATGATTGATATCATAATAAGCAGGTGGGTTCGAGCAGTCATAGGGACTACACCATCTCCGTAGGAAGTTATGTGACTCATCGGTCCCGAAGCCTGTAAGCAGTTGCAGGTGTCGTTTGAGGAATAAGGTTCTAGCTTTCTTTTCAACGTCGATGAGTCCCAGACCTCCCTGGGATTTATGCAATGTTAATGTGCTGCGGGAAAGACGTAATAGAGCTCCTTGCCAAATAAACCATCCGACGGCGGAAATAATACGTGTACCCACCATTTTTGGCATAGGAAGAATTTGACTGAGATACCATATTTTGCTTAAGCTGAACATATTCACGTACATTGTTCGTTGGTGTAAGAGGAAGGAGCGGTACCGCACTTGTTGCAAGGCACCACGCACAGAATGTAGGGCAACGTCCCAGTTCTTTTTAATCATTTGGTGTACACTATTCAAGAAATATATGCCTAATATTTTGAGTTCTGAGGCGATCGTTACCCACGCCGGGAGAACCCCTTGGACGCGGTCCAATTTCCCAATCCACATCGCCTTTGTTTTTCGTCGGTTCAGCCGCGCACCAGAATATCTCCCGTACTCATCTAGGTCCGTGAACAATTGCTGCATGTCAACGGTTCGATCCACCCCAAGGGTGACATCATCCGCATATGCAAAAATACTGATCTCCGTGCCATTGAAAGATGTATGGAGATTAGAAAGAAGGGGTTCCAGAGATAGAACATAAAGAAGCATGGACATCAGACACCCTTGCCTGACTCCACGATGGATGAGGAGCGGCCGTGTGAAATACCCATTTACACTCACTTTTGAAGATCCACCATGAAGAATTTTGCTCACGAGGGCAATAAACCGCATATCGAAGCCAATAGCTTGAAGAGTCGCAAGGATGTATTTATGGTTTACCCTATCAAAGGCATGGTCAAAATCCAGTGATAATAACAGTTTCTTCTTATTGACGACCAGCGACTCACTAATGACATCGCGAATAGCACATGTAGTGTTGACAATGCACCTGCCTGGTACCCCACCCGATTGGTGGCGAGATGTGGCTTCCTCCATAAAGGCCTGAAGTCTCGTTTTCATACATTTCGTGAAGATCTTGTAGTCAAAGTTTAAAAGCGTCAGTGGGCGAAAGTCCCTGAGCTGTGTTGGTTGTGTAATTTTTGGGACTAATACCACCAGGCCATCTTTCAGGGTGTCGATATTTCGTCCAGGACGACAAGCATCATTCACTATGGCTGTAAGTTCATCGCGAATGGTGGTCCAAAACGTCATGTAGAAAGCTCTCCCCAGGCCATCAGGGCCAGGACTCTTGTTTGGCGCACTGTGGCGTATGGAGGTATATATTTCTTCGGCGATGATGTCCTGGGTCAAGCACTCTTGTTCTCTGTGCAAAAGTCTTCCTCGTACACCATCGAAGAACGGATGCTGGTGGTGAAGTGGGACTGGGGCGTCGTCTGTATACAAGGACTGAAAGAAGTTCTCTACCGTTTCTGTGATTAAGGTATGACTAGTCACCATTTGTCCCTCAGGTGTCATAATGCGGTTGATGTACTTCTGACGGCCTTTGCGGCACGCCCGTATAAAATGATAAACGGAGGGTGCCTCTGATGCCAGATGTTGATGATCTTGTGCTTGAAGTTTGAGTCCTTCCAATGCTTTGCGCTGCAGCGTGAGGAGCTGCGCTCGGATTTTCTTTATTCGGCGATATGTATTAGGGTTGGTAGGGTCTTCATTGTATAACTGTCGTAAACATTTATAGTAGAAATCTGTCGTCTGATGGATGTGGCGTCTTCTCTCGGCACTGTAGGCCTTCAATAACCTAACAGCTCTGGGTTTCGCATACTTCAGCCACCACTCAAGAGTATCTTGAAACCGTTGAATGTGGCGTTTCCAGTTATGCCATTCAGTGGCAAAGCTATCTTTCATGTCCAAGTGTGTCAGAATAGAATCATTTAACCTCCATGTTCCTCTCCCACGGCGAGGTCCCAGTTCTGGTTGGCGAATCTTGCACAGATACGCACAATGGTTTGAAAACTCCACCGGGCATACATCTGTTTCTCTCACGTGTTCTTTCAATTCCCCGCTGACATATATTCTATCCAGTCGAGAAGCACCATTATGGTAGTAGTACGTGTAACCGGCTCACCCCGACGGCTTCAGTTCCCATGTGTCTTTTAAGCGTAACCCTTGTATTAACGCAGATAGTGCAGGGCAGCCCTGAAATTGGCCACTTTGGTCTTTGGGCGATAGCACTGCGTTAAAATCCCCACCGAGGATTATATTGCCGGTATGATTATGGAGAAGTGGGAGAATATCTGTGGTATAGAAGAGCCGGCGTTGTATCCTGGCCTGCGAACCAGAGGGAGCATATACATTGACGATCAAAAGATCTCGAATACGGATACTGATTCCGCGTGAGTTGACTAACTGGACTGGATCCGCATATGGTATATGGTCCTTAATGTAGATAGCTGTACCACGTTTGTGCTCATTGACATTAACTATTTTATCATAGCCAGAGATGGTAAGGAGGTCTTCAGTAGCCACTTCTTGCAACAGAACAATATCCACATCTTGGTCTCGTATAAGGTTGCGTAAGAGCGACTGTTTACTAGCAGTTTGAATGCAATTTACATTGAGTGTCATTAGCGTGTATGTCAACAACATCGTCAGATAGATAGACATGTTTTTTTTTTTACCGAAATAAACAAGATGGAGATGGGGTGGTCTTTAACGCTTGTCACTCGACTTCCCGCCTTGTAGCCGGGGGTCCCTGACACCCGCATAAGGCTTGTGCGTTCCCTCTTTTGACGCCCGGATTGTTTTAGCTTTGGAGGAGGTTTTCAAAGGTGCCTGTTCTTTAGGAGTTAGTTCCTTGTTGTCCATGATCTCCTGGTCCCGTGACCCCGTCTCTTCTGTATCCATGTGTCTGGAGGGGTCGTCTTCTATTTCATCCGACCAACGTATACCAGCGGTCTGTGGTTCACAACTAACTATGGACTGGTTTGAGGGTGGCATACTGGTAGCATTGTCTCCTGAGGTCACGCCTTCTGTGACCGCATCAGGGCTGGCAGTGCTAGTGTCAGGTTTCTGGTCAGTTTTAGGAACTAGAGAATTGGCCGCCCTACCTAGACTGCCATTGGTGTATTGGCTAGTATCAGACAAACCTGGCAACGCTGGCTGCCCGTGGAGTTCCTGTTGTGATGTGAGAGTATGTTGATGTTTACTAGTGGAGGTCAATGGCCCAGCTGGTTGCGGCGATAAGGCGGTGAAGTGAGAAGGCGACACGTCCATTGTGTCTTGTGCTACAGCTGACGTATCAAGTGGGGCAAGTTGTTCGGCAGAAATACTGACGTTAGATGAACAAGGTGCCGATAAGGCAGGCGAGACAATGCCACTGTCCTTGTTGGCTACAATTTCACTGAGAAGCTTAGACCCGGTTTTATTTTCAGTTTCACCGCGCCTCACTGGGCATTCCTGTCTAAAGTGATCAGTGGCATTACAATAAAAGCATGATCGAGGTTGTCCATCATACACCACCTGTGCTTTGTAGCCATCGATAGAAATAATGGGTGGAATTGCAGTTTTTAGTTCAATCCGCATAGCCCGAATACCACTCAAAATATTGAATAGGTAGGTAGCTGACCATCGCTCGTTTCTAATTTCACGAACTTTCCCGTACTTACTAAAGTACGACATTATCCGGTCATTCGGCAGTTCAATGGGAAGGTTCATGACTCGGATGAGTTTGCTGTCAACATCCGCACAAGTTATAATTACTTCAGATATAGAGCTATTAAATTTCCGTACCTGGGATTTTCCGTTGGTACTGTTGAGGACCTTCTCCATCAGTAGTTTGCTGGTGAACTTGATGAAAACAGCAGCTTCCAGATTGTCTAGTTGAATGGCTTCTAATTGGTCCACGTTGAGTTTTAGGGTGTACTGAATCCACTCATGTATTTCTGCAGGGCCTGGTTTATTGGCCTTGTCGGGGAAAGCACATTTTATGGTGTTTTTCCTAATACTGTTGGTTGCCATTTTGACTGTACTTGAAAAGACTTGAAAGTTAGACTCTCGAATACGTAACTCACAACGAAGCAGAGCGCAGCGAACCGGTCGCTGCCGGGGTTCAGACCGGACTGTGCCCAGTGATCGCCATTCGCCAGTTGGAGCTTTGTAGCCAGACCGAGCCAGACTTTAGGCTATACGACTGCAGGGGGACAAGAGGGGTAGTGTGTTTACAATAACAGCAACGGAGCCACATCCTTCCCCGGCGAAAAGAACTGCGCATGCTCAGTTTATCCCATCTCTTTCACAACCAATGATAAGTGACAATCTCAGACACGAGCTTCGATAACAACTACCGCATTATCTGTTGGAGAATTAGTGTACCAAGTAGCAGTTTGAAAGGTTGTGTCTTTTCTCTGCTTGTAGCGCCCTTGTCATTTGATTTTCATTGTACATTTAAAAATCATAGAACAGCCAACTGAATGGATATAATATAAGCTATAGTTATAACAGTTAACTCAGTTTCATGACATTCCTTTATAATTTACAGATTTTAAGGCCCATTATAATTGTATTTGGATGTACCGTATCAGAGGATTAACATGACCTATGATAGAAAATAAATTTATTCCTTTCGAGAAGTTGGCTATCCTGGCCGTGGCAAGTACTTTGTCAGATGTGTGTTTTTAAAGCTGTGGATATTTGAGTGTGTGTTTAAAATTAACGTAGGTATTTATTTATACATTTATTATTATGAATACTGTTCAGGAGTTAAAAACCATTACCTTTTCCCAACTTACTCTGCAAGAAAAGGTGGCCAGGAAAGAAAAGGGAAGGCCTATCCCAAACCTAAATTTAGTTCAAACGACTCAGTGCAAAGGCAAGGCTAGGACTCGCTAATTCCATAATGACGTGTATGGCAAATATGAGTGGGCTTGTGGTTGTGAACTAACCAACAGGATGTATTGTTTCCCGTGCTTAATGTTTTCATGTGACAAAGACAATAGCAGTGATACCTGGACCAAAACAGGGTTTTCTGACCTAGGACATTTGAAACAAAAAATGGACAAACATGAGCAAACAAAAACACACATGAATGCCGAATTAGAATTTCAAGTAGTAGGGAAATACGAGATCAGACAGCAGCTTGATTGTGCATTCAGGAGGAACATAGAAAAGCAAAATATCGAGGTATCGAAGAACCGACACGTTCTGTCACAGATCATTGAAAGCATCAAGTTTTGTGGAATTTTCGAGCTGGCATTGAGAGGGCACAATGAGAAAGAAGATTCTGTAAACCCTGGTATTTTTAGAGGACTAATAGATTTCACAGCTGAATTAGATACGCTTCTGAAGGATCATCTAAAAAGTGCAACAGTGTTTAGAGGAACATCTAAAGAAATTCAGAATGACCTATTACAGTGTATGCTTGACGTATGCCAAGATGAAATGAAAACAGAAATCCAAGAAGCAGACTTCATCTCCGTAATGGCTGACGAGACGTCGGATGCTTCATCACTATACCAAATGGTCATTGTGTTTCGCTACCTGCTGCCAAATGGCAAGTCTGTTGAAAGGTTCTGGACCCTAGCGGTCATGACGCACAGGCTTTGGCTATATGCGTTAAAGACACTTTAGAGGAAGTGGTGTCAGAAAAGACTAAAGTCATATCACAAAGCTATGATGGAGTTAATGTGATGAGTGAAACGCAATCCGGTGTACAGGAGATTGTAAGAAGAGAATATCCGTACGCTTATTACATACATTGCTACGCCCACAAACTTAATCTAATAATGGCTCAAGCTAGTAGCCAAAATACACAAGCGCGTATATTTTTTGCAGATCTCAATGAAATTCCTCAGTTCTTTTCGAACTCATCTCAAAGAGTTAATGTGTTAGATGAAGTGGTCGGTAAAAGAATTCCTTCAGGTTCAAACGTTAGATGGAATTTCAAATCTCGAACGGTACAAACGGTGTATGGACATAGAGAATCTTCGATGGAATGTTTTGAGAAAATTGAAAATTCAAGTAAACAAATAAACATCATCACACAGGCAAGAGGTTTACGTTTGAAAATAGAGCAGCCTTTGTTCTTATTCTGGCTTGAATTTTTTCACCACATAATGCCACATGTGGATATTTTATATCAACAGCTCTAAAAGAGGACAATAGACACTGTTACAGTGAGAAAATCAATAAATTCATTTGAATCTGCAGTGGAAAGTGCTCGGGATACAGAGGATAATATTTCAGAAGAAACCTCTTCAGCAAAACGAAGACGTGAGGAGACTCCAAATTCAAGAAAAATTGCAGCTAAAGAAGTGTGTGATGTTATTTCTATGCAAGCTAAAGAACGTTTCTCCTTCACGGGTCATCTTATGGCTTCAAATCTTTTTTCTTCGGAAAATTTCAAGTCGTTCGATAATAAATTTCCAGAAGAAAGTATTTTTCAAGCTAGCCAAGCATATCCTTTTGTTGACAGATCCAAATTGAGAACAGAATTAGAAGTTATGTACATGCGTGAAGACTTCCGGAATGTCACCTGTGCAATTGACTTGATTGAATTCATTATTGAGAATAAGTCGGGGAAAATATTCAGTGAAACGCTCAAAGTTCTCAAAGTCTTGACTACCACACCTATGACCACAAGTGAAGCAGAAGAACAAAAACATTTCTCCGAAGCACAATGTCACAAGATAGACTGACGGCATTAGCAAAGTTGTCGATTGAAAAACAACTTGTGAGGTCAATACCAAATTTCAATGACAAAGTTATCGATAAATTTGCTCAGAAGAAGGAGAGAAGAACGAACATTATTCACAGAAAAGCGATTCAAACGTAATTTAAGGTTTTAAAATTGTGTATTCAATGTTGTTACACTTTATTCAAGCCATATAGGCTACTTAATAACTACTTTATTCAAGCCATATAGGCTACTTAATAATTAAACTGTGCAATTCACAAATGTTCTTGTAAATAGACTCAAGGTGCCACTAGTGAATTTGGGGAATATAATGTGAGTGACTTCGTCAGAGTAAATATCACAACATTTCAGACTGTCGACTCAACATAGGATTCATGTCTGTAATAGGAAGGATTGGCACGGTAAATTATACATTTTGTACATTTGTATATCAAATATAATTGTTTAAAATTAATTTATTGAACTGTAAATACAATAATGTTAAAGTTAAATTTTGCGTTGACCAGTTTTCGCAGTAAAACATTTCGTTTAAAAATATTTAATATTTTGTTCATAAGCAATACGTTATTAAAATCGTGACATCGTAATGAAGCTGTTATTTTGTATGGTTAGGTATGCTTGCATTTATATAAAATTTAGACAATCTTTTATAACAGTGCACACCAGCCGCCACTGGCTGAAACCCACAAAAACCAAAGGGAGCACTATAATGAGGCGTACTAAGCAAGGTGTCGCCTCCGTAGCGTAGCGGTCAGCATGGTTAGTGGCCGCCCAGGAGGTCCTGGGTTCGATTCCCGGCTCTGCCACGAAATTTGAAAAGTCGTATGAGGACTGGAACGGGGTCTACTCAGCCTCGGGTGGTCCATATGACTAGAGGGGGTTCGATTCCCACCTCAGCCATCCTCGAAGTGGTTTTACGTGGTTTACCACTTCGTCTTCGGGCAAATGCCGGGATGCTACCTACTGTAAAGCCACGGCCGCCTCCTTCCCGCTTCCTTGCCTATCCATCCCAATCTTCCCTTCCCATCCGTCATGGGGCCCCCTTTCGCTTTGCAGATGAGGCCGGCTGGGCGAAGTGCTGATCACACCTCCCCAGTTGTATCCAATCTGTCCAAGTGTTCTCACCTCTAGGACACTGCCTGGAAAGACGGTAGTGGTGAGTTCCCTCGCTGAGTCCGTGGGAACCACCAACCTGGAGGGTAAAATTGACAAAAAAATTGACTAAGCAAGGTGAGGAGTGAAATAGTTTGCCATTGCTTTCCTCACTGAGTCTGTACAGCAATAACAACCCTACGAATAGAACCTTTCACAGCATCCACATAGGCTACACTAGTTGTACCCTGAAGGTCGTTACTCAGCACCACCCATACCTCAGTAGTTTCCATATAATAACAGCCATGAATGAGACTGAGATACCAGTGCAAAGCCACATTTTACTCTACCCTGTGCCAGACAAATGCAAAAATACTGCATTCATCAAGAGCTGGTAAACAGGTGTTAGGGGTAAATAATACAGTGACATTCCTTTATTGCTTGTGCACAGCGGCGTTGTCGATAACCTCAAAACTTGCAATATGCATTATTTGGAGATGTACAGATTATTTTGTTATTAGTAACTGGTACCGTGTATTTAAGATTTAAAAGGTACGGGTTGCAAAGTTACTTCACTTATGTCCTCTTTGCACACGACACAGAACAACAACGTGACGTCAGTTTCTGACCTGCTCTGATGGCCTATTGTATTGCTGCAATCGGGTAGTTGGCTGTCGAAGATGAAATTCTCGACTGCCGACTACCGGCTGCCAACTGCCAGCTACCAACTGCTACTGCATGTTGTGTATGGTGCCTATAGTATACACGGGGATGACCGCGACTGCCGACTCCCAACTACCAACAAATGATTGCCGACTGCGCATTGTGGATGGGCCTTAACGCTCCCTTGGAGGCTTCACCCTGGCTACTCACTGGTTCATCCCCACCAGCAGACAAGTACATCATGTCAGGTGTCGAGGAATCATTCATGGAGGGGGGTTTCCGACTGTTCATTCGCATTATTAACGAATAGCCATTATTAATATTGGAATAATTAGCCGACAGGCGTAAGTCATGGCTAGCGTGTAACGCACTGGAGCTGAGCGATGTGCCAGCTGCAGGTTTGATGTTGCTGATTAATTTTTGGGGAGCTTGAGACATCTTGGTCTTCAGCCCCGTGTAGTTGGGTGTGTGTTGAACTTGTCTGATAACCTGTACTCCTGTGATGACTGAAGTAGAGTGCGGAACTGTATTCGGGACAGGGATGGGGTAGTTGCGGGACTTGAAGTAAGATACTATCCCGGCATTTGCCTGAAGGGAGTGTGGAAAAACCCGGGGAAAACCGCAATCAGGATAGTGTCGTTGTTGTTTATTTCTTAGGGGCTTTGTGATATTGTGGTCATGTAGTTCCGTACACTTGGGTAGGTGAAGAATTTGTGTGATAACCTGTATTCCTGTGATAACTGTATTAGTGTGCGTGACTGTATTCGGGACAGGGATGGGGGTAATTGTGGGCCTTGAGGTAAAATACTATCCCGGCATTTGCCTGGACGGAAGTTGAAAAAACCGGGGAAAACCACGCTCAGGATAGCTGATAAAGCGCCGGGATTCGAAGATGTGACCTCTCGACTTGTTGTAGCTGCCCGCGGTGCCGTGATGCAGCTTAGAGTTCGGCCAAGGCAGATGCTTATGATGTCCTTAACTTTCAGTTTGGTCCTAAGTGTATGTATGAATTAAAGCGAAATAATTAAAATATATAAAGTTGAAGCTGGCTGCATGGCTATATCCGGCCGAGAGCCAAAACACATTTTGGTCCGGTCCCTCGGCTAAGAGGTTAGCATGCACTGCTTTTGCCGGTAGAGTTCCAGGTTCGATTCTTGGTCAGGCCATTGGGTTAATTCCTCTGGCTCGGGGACTGGGAGTTTGTGACGTCTGAACGAAAAATAGCCTAAGTACTCGTAAATAGTAAACGCAATAAAAGGAAACAAGCAAAGTATCAGACAAATAATATACGTAGGCCTATATGAAAACAGTGGAGTTGAAGACATGTCAGACACGAAGAAATGTTTTTGAATCTGTATTTCAGATGTCAACTGAAAGCATTTAACATTAAGACACGCAGGTTAAGAAGCACAGCAAGGAGCATCCTACCGCATGGGAAAAGTTTAGGAGAGGTATGGCTCTAGTTGAGTGATCAAAGGGACCCAGGTTTAAGACATAAATTCTATAAAGTTTTGGAGCCATTCTTTCAGTGATGCCAACACGAACTGTTATTTGTAACTCTTCAGATGGTCAACACGAATTTGCCAAATGACTGGGCGTGGTACAATGTAAATAATCTATACTGATATAATAAAGCTGAAGAGTGTGTGTGTTGTGTGATTTTGTGTTTAAACGCGCTAATCTCTGGAACTACCAGTCGGATTCGAAAAATCTTTTTTTATATGATAGACAGATTCAAAAGGACTAGTTTAGGCTATGTTAAATTTCGAACAAACCATTCCATTCCCTGCATTTAGGCCATTTGGCACAAATCTACACCGTTTCACCGATCAAAACCAAAATTTGTATACATACCCTTTGGAACACTGCGAGTAACACTGTATGCATGAAATTTATGACAGACCGGCCCATTCCCTGCATTTAGGCCCTTTGGCACAAATCTACAGCTTTTCACAGATCTGAAAAAAATGTGTATACTTAGCCTTTCGAACCCTACGAGTAACACTGTTTACATGAAATTTCGGACAGACCACTCCATTCCCTGCATTTATGCCCTTTGGCACAAATCTACACTGTTTCACCGATCTGAACCAAAATTTGTATAGTTACCCTTTGGAACCCTGCGAGTAACAGAGTCTACATGAAATTTCGGACAGACCACTCCATTCCCTGCATTCAGGCCCCTTGGCACAAATCTACACCGTTTTACCGATCTGAACCAAAATTTGTATACACACCCTTTGGAACACTGCGGGTAACACTGTCGACTTTAAATTTCGGACAGACCACTCCATTCCCTGCATTTAGGCCCTTTGACACAAATCTACGCCGTTTCACCGATCTGTACCAAAATGTGTATACTTACCCTTTGGAACCCTGCGAGTAACACTGTTTACATGAAATTTCAGACAGACCACTCCATTCCCTACATTTATGCCCTTCGGCACAAATCTACACCGTTTCACCAACCTGAACCAAAATTTGTGTACTTACCCTTTGGAACCTTACGAGGAACACTGTCTGTATGAAATCTCGGACAGACCACTCCATTTCCTGCAGTTAGGCCCTTTGGCACAAATCTACACCGTTTCACCGATCTGTACCAACATGTATATACTTACCCTTTGGAACCCTGCGAGTAACACTGTCAGCATGAAATTTTGGACAGACCACTCCATTTCCTGCATTTAGGTTCTTTGGCAATCTACACCGTTTCACCGATCTGAACCAAATTTCACATACTTACACTTTGGAACGCGACGAGTAACACTGTCCACTTTAAGTTTCGGACAGACCACTCCATTTCCTGCATTTGGGCCCTTTACCAAATCTACACCGTTCCTCCTAATTGCACCAAATTATACATACACTTTGAAACCCTGTTGGTAACACTGTCCACTTGATATTATGGACAACGCTCTCCATTCCCTACATTTAGTATAACAAACTGAACTTGAAAACCATGTATTAAGGCCCTAGAATCATTCATGTCCGTAGTAGTGTAACTGTAAGAGTATTTTAATAAGTCTATTGTTGACTGACAATTCGGGCTGCATAACGTCGCCCCTACCAGTATTCTGGTGCAGAATTGCGAAAATAGTTCAATCTTGCGCTGCTTATAAATTGCAGTCACGGGGAGTAATTAGTACAAAAAGATTTCTTTTGCCCCTTAAAACAGTTATCATAATGAACATATTATGCATCTGTTTAAGTGCAATGGTGTTGGTGCAATACATTGAGGTTATCAGCTGCAATAAGCGTTGGTGCTTTCAAATTTACCGTAATTTAATCCAAAACTTATCGTTGAGCGCTATGTGGCCATAAATTATACTAAGTTATTGCTACCTCAGGAGCTCGGGACAGCCGAAGTTTTCCAAAGTGTTCTGATTATTTTCCTACGGCGCTATGCGACAAAAGACGACACTATTGGTATCTACATTCCTAACAGACAATGAGATATAGTTCCTAAGCAGTGTCTTTTATTTCACTTACTCCTCTTTCTAATCATTTTTAGAAATTTGTTTTGTAAATTACATGTGTCAGTGCTGTAGTTAGTAAATAGCCGTTTCCCTATTCATTATTATCATTATTTTCATTAGGGGAAAATGATTATACTGTACTGCCTATCACCCACACTACAACCACCACCACCATCACCACCACAAAAAGTTATATATTTTTTCAGGTAGTTTAAGTATCATGTGCCAGTTCTGTAGTAGTAATCATTATCATCCATAAACAAATAAATCCACCGGGCGAAGCTGGGCACTACTGATAGTATTTAAATAACAATCCTGGAAAAAAATCACATGTATTAGTTTGTGATCACTATCATAATGGGGCAATGTTAGGATTACGCGTTTCGTTCTTCAAGCCGTCATCATAAGATCCTGATCACTGTGTTGAGGTTTAAATTTATACACAAATATATTATCTAACTACAAATTGTAGTGCGTTTAATAGTAGTTTATAGGCTAATACAAATCACAATTTGAATCTTGTTATAAGACTGGTTTGTTTTGATTTTAAGGGTTTGTGAAATACGTATGATTACTGGTATAATGCACTTGTATACAATTTAGAACAACGCAATATAATAAATAAAAATAAATAAAATTCTGTGGATTTATTACTTCTTTCTAGCCTATTGTCACCTTATGAAATATAAGCTTATGTTCACCTCTTGTCCACATGTGTGTTGTGCGTGTGTGTGTGTCCCTTTAAAAAGTTTTGGTTGGCTGTAACGATTTCAATTACATTTACACAAGACATAGTATTACCTCGCCCGGCCCAGACCGTGCTTTTTAAATTTTAATGAGTTTCATCAATCCAATATGGCAGCCCCGCGAATTATAAAACCGAAACAATTCCAGCTATTAACCTGAAGTTTTGTATGGTGAAAGAGGCGACTTAGGTAAGTTCATGTATGCGCCTTTGAAAAATCTGGTACGGTGTGTCCAAATCCAATATCGCGGACGCGAGAATTTGAAATATTTAAATGGGCTTTTCTCGCGACTTCATCATCCGGGTGCAGCGAAACATGATAATTATGGCAAATCCTTTGTAAGAAGTTATCCTAATGGAGTCTAATTTAATTCAATACTTATGAGAAATTCAAATTGGCTGCTGCGTGAAATAAAATATAGAAAGAAATTTGCCCACTTTTCAAATTTTGCAAAATGATGAAAAAGTAGACTTATGAGAATACTCGGGCACATGTGTGTGTGTGTCTGTCCTTCTGTCTGTACTTGTATCTCCTATCTATTCCTAAACGGCTGAAGCTATCGAAACCCAACTTGGCATGAATGAATACCTATACTAAGACACCTTACTGCCATATTTGAAAATGATGTCAGTGCTACCAACGGCTGGAAATTAATAATTGAATTTTGAACTCTAGGTTGGAAATCTCAGATGGTATGCATGGGAACCGTTCCAAAAGTTTCACAGATATAGAACATAATATTTCAAATTAATTCTCAGGAGCCCGTACACGAAATTGCCTTACCTTGATTCTACGCGTCCTGATACGTTCAATGTCTAACGGCATGTGACGTTCATGCTATTAAATGGATTTCGTCCGAACGTGGTATATATATAGATGGATCATACTATATCAAAATAATTTTGAGCTACTCATATGTGACAGTGTCGCCAATACGATTCTACACTGCCTGCTAAATTCAATATATAACTGCACATAAAGTCCATACTATCTATTTGATTTCAACAAAATTTTGTTGATGTGCTGTGCATTTTATTAGCTAAAATCAAGCACATATTCAAAGACACCAGAGCTAGCAACAGTTGGTAAGTTCTTTCTATAAATTTGAACCCTAGTCTCAATACAGTATATTAGAAAGTGTGCAAGTCAACAGTTCTAAACTTCGCGCATGCGATGAACATAAATATCAGATTAATCCATATATAACAATGGTGCCAAAATAATTCTACGTGTTCTGATAGGTTCAAAGTTTAACTGCAGCAAATTCCATACTAACAAATTGATTTGATCCAAAATTGGTTCACATATAGTGTGCCCGTTAGATGAGGATTACGGGCAGCCATCGGTTTCAAATGGCCCTTTCAAGACCGTCTTCCAACCAACTCGCAACTCGGGGAATGATACATTTTTAGACTGATTCAACACGAAAATCTGCACTCGGGGGTGAGGGGAATAGGTGATGTTCTATATTAAACCAGCCCATAGGAATGCATCTACACAAGAAACTATAAAAGAGAGAGGCCAGGCTTAAGTTTAAATCTTTCCAAATTTATTGATAAAAAGAACAGATCCCTAGCCTACGTCCGTGAGGTAAAATCAGCTAGTCCGAACTAATCTGCCCTGAAAAGCTAAAAGTCTAAGTTAAGCCTCTCAAAGCCCTGTCCACAAAAATCAATAGGAAACTCACTAAGAGAGTGACACGTAAATCGTCCCTTCGCAATACATCAGAATGTAATAATTATAATAATAACATCACTGAATTTACGGCAAAGCAAAACATTTAACTTGTTCACAAGGCTAAGTTCGTTTAACTTTACAAGACCAATATCAATAGCTACGTTATTAAGATGTCGCCTCCAACATTAAGTTTTACGTTACTGATCTAAGCAAACCCTCATTGACGTTAAATGAAAATAAACTAAATTCATTTATTGCAAGATAAAAATCAAAACTATGCACAAACCGATCCTCTCATAAAAATATCTAGTACAGCACAAATAATTCACAATAATCAATGACCAACCTAAGGTTTTGCGTAATTGGAGCCCCTGCCTACTCATATTCCACGCACTTTGCGGTAAATGGTTATAAGTGAAAAAATAGGAAAAGTTATGTTGGCAACTGCTATGGCGGGCCGCCACGACTCACGTTGTGTTATTAATGTAATGCGTGCCTTCACATTATCACAACATTAATTGATCGTCAGATCAAAATTGGGATAACGTCAGAAAGTATCAAACGAAACGAAGAATAGCAAGTTCTAATGTGTGGGTCAAGAAATGAAAATTTAAATTTAGCATCCAACTCGTATTTAGACTCTAAAAATTATTTAAGCAATATTTCTAAATCCAAAATTCCAGTCACTTGATTATTAAGTTCAGGATTAATCAATTGTATTACTAAAAGTGCAATCGTAAATTTCATTGGCCATGATTTTCGTTCAGTGTAACTATGTGTAGGGAAAGAACCATGTAAAATCGTGGAACATCGGTGAAAAACACTGTCACCATAAATGCATGTCACCTAATTAACACAATGACTCGTCAGTCTTCATCATCAGTCGAGAAGACAAAAACGTACAATGTTGCTGGCAAAAATATCACCTCAAAAAACATGAGCAATAACCATAAACTTCCCTTTTAGTGTCTGCAACAAGACAACACAATAGCATGGTTCCCTAATTTATACACTTAGTCTCATTCATTTACTCAAATATTCTGATGCTCTGGCAATCAGCTGTTCTCTAACGAACGTGAAGTTAAATTCAATAAACCACTAAATGCTTTTAGTAATAGCGTGTCTAATACACGATTTAAATGCTTGCTCAAATTATAGGCTTTCATAAACTTTCAAGAAAATATCTTCATCGAACTAGCGATATCTCGCTTCCGAGTACATTCAATAGCTTCAGTCTAAGTCGTCGTTCCATTATCGAATAAAATAAAAGAATCTCTCCACACTAGCACCTGGTTATACGCGTGCTATGAAAGCAAGTTACAGTTAAGCTTGTCTGCTGGAGTCAGACATAATATCACTGCCTTCCAGATTATACAAATGATTAACATGGTAAGATTTATATCGCAGCGCAGTATACAAAAAACTCCACACATAAGGCTACTGCCTCTAAACTTGACAAACATGTGTTAGTCTCCTACGTCACGATATTTCAGCTGTACAGAACACAAGGCAGCTCTCTGCCTGCTTGCTAAAAATGATACGATTTCAATTAAAAATATGCCAGTTCTCGGCGTGTAAATGATACGTAAAATTATGATCGCACTTAAATATAAAACAAGCTGCCTAATTAAAGATTGTGCGAATGAAACCATCTATGCTATTCTACAATTCCAACCCTTAAAAACATGTACTCAATTCATGCCAACTAATTTACATTTTCTCGTGCAGTGCATGGTTCGAGCCTCGCTTGGGGTGTGTTAGCCAACTCTGGCTTCCACTCCAGCCATCTCCTTCTAGGTCTGCACATCATCAGCTCTCCATGTGCATTGTATTTACTCCATCTCAAATCCTGGTAAGATTTGACAGAAAAAATTCAGGTTGGCTTTGGTTCCATGCTTGAGAGCTCGCATATTGTCGAAATACGCTGTACTCACAAATTATAATGTTACCTGTTCTGACTCGAATAAAATCTCACTGAAGATACAGTGTGGACATTCAAATTGCCTTTTCCACTCCGCCACACCTGCTAAGATATCACTTGCGTGATATTATTTCACTAAAAACTTGTGCTTTATAACGTCCGATGACCACGTGATCTGATTTTATCACGGTAATCGCTGCTCCAAATAATACGAATTTCAAAATTTTAATATTACACTTGATGTAGAGTTATTTCAACACAATTTACTCGTAGATGCGTGTCTTCAAATTCACTTTCATAACGTGGGACCTGTAGCCATGTGGTCAGACAACAGTCCTGAGTTTGGCCACAAAATCGTGCGCAAAAATGCAAAAATGACAAATATTGTCTCACTGTTCCTCTATAACTCTTAATAAACATCCTCTGCTAAATCACACGCAGTGATGCAATAATCCTTAACAACAAAAGTCGGATACTTCTTCAATATTCAACTCAACACGTTTTCTGCTCCCACAGTCATATAAGGACCTGTTTCCACGAGACATACAAGTACTAGAGTGATTGTGGGTAGCGGATCGAATTCATGTCCTCACGACGTGCATCATGCGCTCAACTAAAAGTTCATATTCGCCTCTCTGTGATGTTATAAACGTTCCAAATACTGTCAAAAATCCCTAAATGTCTGCAAATAAGTTCCAAAATTTTCCAAACTTGTTCATAATAATCGTAGATTATTCAAATGATTAAATGTAAATTTCTGGCAAGATCCAAAGAGTTTATAGTCCATTTCCACTAAGTGCGCGTGCTGATAGGATTAATGTTTATCTGCATGGTGAGCTTAGTGTACCTTAAGAGATAAAACTAGGCATAAATTCCCAAGTCTCCAGAGGTGCCAACTGTTGATGATTGATCTCTATAATTGTGAACCCCAGTCTCAATATATCAGAAAGTATTTTGAACATTAATTTTACCCACCTGTGTGAGATCTTACAGGCGGGTTAAATTATGATTAATTTTTAATTTAGGCCTCATGACATTATATATTGTGACTTATATCACTTTAATCTGGCATCGTTGTTACATGTGGATGAAAATATGTGTTTGATATGAATTATGATTGCAGCGATATTTGGGAAGATAAATTAGCAGTTAACCCCATTACATCGCTGTTTATTAAAACATTCTGTCAACAACCGCAACATCAATCAACGACAATAAGGAGCAAATAATGTGAATTATAAAACATCACAAAAGGGAAACATTACCACAAATATAAAAATTACGGAAGCGATAACAAATCTTAAGCCTAACATTTTCACGAAGGAATAACGGATTAGAGCATACCTGAATTACCATCAGTCAAACCATTTGTTGGAAATAATAAAAGAAATGATGGGATTGTCCAATCATTTAAACTAGTCTGTATTCTTTAATATATCCGTAAGATTTCATAAGAATCGTCTCAGTAAACTAGAAAACCTTCACATTCCCTCCTCCCCCTCCCCTTCCCTATCCAAGCCATTTCTTGGATCTACATCGTGACAATACTTACAACAATGGAAACTACATGATTGCTTAAAAGCTTTAGTCTCTCACAAACAGGGATAAATCATTGACTACTATTTGAATGCCCACTTTTGTGCACCAACACTTAAAGAGACAAGTTTCTTCATCCTTTTGCTCACTTTTCTCTCTTGATCACCTGAGTTTCTTCTTTGTAATGGACTGGTTGCAAGGCGCAAAAGTAACGTTCTCGTTTTCTGTCCCCAAGAAGGCAGGATCAAATCCTGGAGCGGTCAGTTGGCATTTGAGGATGCTTAAATGCGAGAGAGCCGTGTCAGTAGAGTTACTGGCACTTTATAGATCCCCTTCAGGGGAAAAATCCATCACCCCGGCGTCTCTAAAAGCCACAGTAGTTGAAAGGAACGTAAAACCAATGACATTATTATTATTATTATTATTATTTGAAACGTCATTGCTTCCCCTAATTTTCCTGTTAGGGTGTTTTATTCGGAGAAATACTCTCTGGAGGCAGAAGCTTGTAACTAGTAGTCGTAGAATGTCAGTCTACTCTCTGGAAACAAAATCAGCAGTAAATGCAATGACACGTTTTCGAAATTTGTACTTCTGAATTATATTTTAACCATTCTTTCCGCTTTTCTTAGTCAATTTACTGAAGGCTTAATGAGACCACCGACAGATAAACTTCTAACCCAAGACGTTGCACAGTAACAAAGGAAGTCATCTTTCTAGATCTTATGCGTGTGCTTCCCTAGATCAGAAAATTCTTTATGATGGTTCTTTGCGAGGGGGAGCCAGCAATGTATTCCAGGCCATATTTCTCTGAACAAAATTCTTAAGAGAAATTCCACACTCCATTACGTAATTCAAGGAAGATCAGAGGATCTGTGCAATTTCATTTTCTTGATCCGGAATGTATCCACTGATCTTAGGTTCCTTTATTCCCACCCGTATCAGAACACTTGCTAACAAGAATTCGTTATTTTGTTCGCTCGCCAATTTGTGACGATCGAGGTGTCATTGTGACAAGCGATGCGAACTTTTATTTTTGAAATTGGCGCCGTAACCACAAGAGATAGAGACGGGCCGTGGCCGGCGTGGTGAACTGGAGTGATTGGCGCTCACTAGCGTCTACAGAGAAAAGCTTTCGCTGCGCGCGCTGGCCGGTAGTGACTCGCTTTGTTTCATGCAGGAATTTCATCATTAACAAGTTTTACGGAAAATTTCGATTGTGGACGCCATTGTATGCATGTTTGGATTTTGACAGGTAATTAATATTATCACTTATACTTAGTATATAACTTACTGCAATACCGATTTCGTACGATGTGCTTTGTGGAAGTTATTTGCACTTATTTAAAAATTCAGTGATAATCAGGGATACTTTGTGACACTTCCGTTGTGTCACAAAGTCGCCTCAAGTTTTATATTTTCGTTTTTGGCCTATGTTTTTGCTGTTTTAGTCTAGTGTATTCTTTTGTGATTTTGTAGAGCTATAGTCGGCTGAAAATGGTTCGAACTTATAGAAGAGCTTTGGGCGCCCGCTTTTATAAGAATTCACCGAGCAGTGCCTGAACGAAGCCGTGCAACAAGTTTTAAATATGACTTTAACGTTGCGAGCAGCATCTCAAAAGTAAGTGCAGTACCTACTTAGTGTCTGGCAATAGCTTGAGTTCGTCTATTACTAGGTACTCATAGTTCATTCTACTTTCAGGTATGGGATTCACAGAAAAGGTTAACTGGTCCAAAGTCAAACAGGCATGGATGCCGAAAGAACAAACTCCGCCCAAGTGAAAATCAGGTGGACAAACGGTCTTTACCGACGAAGAGGTTGGTGACACATTATTTTGCTATGTTGTCCTTTGGCTTTCCCATTACGTCGTACGACCTGCGATGCGTTGCTAAGTCTTATCTGGATGAATCAGGAAGGAAAGTGGCGTGCTTAAAAAAAAACTTTCCAGGATGGGATTGGGGAGAGAATTTTCTCAAGCGCCACAATGACATCTCAAAGCAAATCTCCAAAAATATAACGTATTTACGAGCCAGCGCCGATGAAAAAGTCGTGACAACTTCAAAAAGGAAACAGAAGGCATTCCACCACAATATATCTGGAACTATGACGAGACAAATCTCCAGGATGATCAGGGTAGTCAAAAACACATAACACGTCGAGGAGCAAAATATCCGGAGATCATTCAAAACTCGTCAAAATCCTGTACCTCCATCATGTATTGTGGCAACGCAGCGGGTGATATGCCGCCTGTGTACGTCAACTATAAATCAGAGAATATATGGTCGACATGGACGGAAAATGGTCCTGATGGCGCGAGTTGCAATTGAACGAAATCCGGATTGTTTGATAACCAAGTATTCGAGGACTGGTTTATAAGCCTGACGCTTCCCATATTAGAAAGGCAAGATGGACATAAAGTACTAGTTGGGGACAATCTGAGTTCACATCATAGTATCGATGTTACGAGTTTGTGCGAAGAAAATAACACCAGGTTCATTGCCCTACTACCTATTTCCACTCACCTGCTCCAACCACTTGACGTGGCGTTTTATAAACCCTTAAAAACAACTAGAAATCAGTCTTATCAGACTGGAAGAAGACCAGCAGTGGCAATCGCTGCAGCACTGTACCTAGAGATGTGTTTTCAGGACTTCTGAAGAAACTGAAAGCTGCGATAAAGAAAAATAGAGCAGTGAATATTCAAGCTGGTTTCCGAAAGACGGAAATGTTTTCCCTCTACAAAGATACAGTTTCAAGGTGCCTGCCAAACTATGTAGCTGATGGAAATTTGGAAAACATGACTACGTATGATGGAGAACGGTTCATGAAGGAACTACGGAAGAAAAGAGGCGAGGGGGCCGCAACTATAACTATAAAAGAGACGGAAGAAGCTCAATGTTCCAGCTGGCAAAAGCATCGGGACAGCTGATTTCCAAGATGCTAAGAAGAATGCCACGGAAGACAACAAGCAATTGGGTTCTTCCAAGGAAAAGAAGAGACCGCAAGTTAAAGGATACAAACGCCAAATATCAGAAATCAGGGGGCAAAAAAGGCCGGACTGAGGAAAAGAAGATCGAGGAAAGTAAAGAGTAAAAAAAAAAGAGAGCGACACATATTCGGTGCACGATGACGGCGATAGATCGGAAACATTTTCTGACCTTGAAGAGGTGAACACTGGTAGTATCCAGCAGTCCACGACTCCAAACACGTGGAAGACCACGCACTAGTTCGCTACGAGGAGGAACTTAGGCCAGGAAAAAGCACTGCAGGAATTGCTGATGCCTACGCCATCAATGTCATGGAGAACACCATGGTAAGATGGAAATGGCTGGATAAGCCAAAGAAAAACTTCTACCCAAAGATCGACCACGGAAGCAAGTGAGCACTAGAGGGCTCTTCCAAGTTAAGGAGATGCAGCTATTTAATCAGTACCGGTGGGAAGAGCACCTTCACATTACCATACATTTTCTTTTACTGTAGGCCTATCTAGTTTTGTTTATTTTCTTTAAATAAAATGTTCTAGCCGTTACTTTAAGCCTTGAGTTCTTTGCATTTAAATTATTGAACAGAAGAAGTTTTGTAAAGCATTGCAAATGCCAATAAACGAATGTTTTTTTTACTCAATTTTTATTTTTTAAATTTCTGTGTATTACATCTATTATTTTAAAGACGTTGTACCAGTATGCATTCAGTACGATATAGAAATCTTGCTATTAAGTCACAAAACTGAACTAAGCGAGGTGGCTAAATGAAAATATAGTTTTCAATATGTTTTCTATGAGAAGGTTCTTCGTCGCAAAGTCGCCCGGAGATTGGGGCGAGCTAGTTACAAAGTTGACCCCTAATTATGTCACGGGTAATTAAGATATCGTGCTTATTCTAGTAGCAAAATGTAGCTGAAGACTTTGACTTTTCCAATCGGTAATAATATTTAGCGATCATCTTAAAAATTTCCTGCTATTTAAAAAGAACTCAAAATGAGTCACAAAGTGGCCCCGGTTTACGGTTTATTTATTTATTGTGCTTCTAACAGACATATACCTAATAATAAGGAACATATGTACATTTGGTTACACAAAAGTTAATTCTATGAAATTATAGAATAATTGACGGGCTTGTAATCCAAATAAATTCTGACAAATAAATCCTAATGGTCAAATTATTCTGTGGAGGAAAATGGTAGGTAGAATGCTTGAGTCCAAGTGGTCTTATAGCAGTCCGAAAAGAGAAACTATATGTATCACTGAATAAGTCGAGGTTGGTTCCTATTGCCTGGTCATTGTATATTCGGATTGTTCTTATAATTGGGGAATGTTTGTGCTGTTCTAGTTCTTGAAACAAACTTAAATCGAGATGAGGGAGGTGGCACACGTAAATTAAACTGTGATATGTAATACGGACTATACAAAAGGTTATTGAATAATTTGTAGACTAAAACAAGAATTGCAATTTCCCGTCTGTTAGCCAGAGATTTATAATTCAAGTGGCTTAGAAGATTTCCATAGTTATCATATTTTGGATAAATACCCATGGTTTTATACTGTTCATTTCATCGGTGTATCAAAATAAAGTCAAACGAGTAATACAATTCATACGTTTAACACAATAAATATTAACGAACACGTGAATAATACACGTAGTCTCCTCTCTGTACTCGCAACTGGAGACAGGAGATTGCTGCTTTTGGCAGGCAAGTTACGAGGCAACCTGCCTCCTACTAACATTGGGTAAGATGTTATCTATTTCAATGTCTTTTACTGTCTGATTTTTACTATAGAGCTGCTTGCACATAATAAATGCCTTGATCTGATTTCATACGAAGGAGATTTGTAGACTTCAAAAGTACATTCTTTTATTGAATCCCGGTGAAAGTAAAACAAACTAATTCACCTTTTGTTCTTTTGTATATTTCCCTCCCTCATGATTTTGCTTTGGCTTTGAAGTTGGTTCAAATGATGTAGCTTTTTTTAATAGCAACACTAGTTCTTCAGAATACATAATCACTTTCATGGCTGTCAGAGGTCATATATCGTCTTCGTTGCTATTTTGGAACGTACTTGAACCTTTTATTGCTCCAACAACTGACCTGGATGCAGCAAAATTCCTCCTGCATTAAGAAGGAAATTTGAATTATTTCTTGAATATCCTTTGAAGCTTCCTGAATTTTCAGACTCAGTTAGCTGGCCCAATGATCATTAGAATTTCAGCCGGTTCCCAAATGACTTCAATAGACCTTTCAACTTTGAAATGTATTCCTAATTTGGTAAGCATTCGACCACATTATTTTCTGGATTATTGTGTCTCACTTCTGATTTTTGAATTATAATAACTTTAAAAAGCAGACCGTGATTCAAAGAGCAAATGGATAAAATGGTGAAGGATAGACAAGTAGTCTCTCTCATATTTTTGTAACGATGTTTTCCTCATCCGTTCATTGAGACACAGACATTTTATGACATCTGAATTCTTGAATTCACATTTTAGTCATAACATTTCTAAGTTATTTAATGTCACGCATAGCCGTTCACTACATTCTTGAAGAATTAACGTTGAATTTACTTCTCATGGTGTCCTGTATTACGTTTTCAGAACAGTTTAATTTGTTGACAGGAACATTTATATCCATTTTAGTTAGTATTTAATTCTGTTGAAGACGCAAGTGACAACAAATAGTCAAATAGACCCTGAAAACAAAGAAATGATAGAATACCTGACATTCTCCATATGAAAGACATGTTATTTTGTAAATTATAGTTCTTAAGACTGTATTTATTGCATATTGTAAGTCTTCAAATATATAGGCCTTTATTTAATGTTTTTATTCGGATAACAGGGTAGTATAGAAATCTAGATTGGACAGCTTCTGGCAATACAATGGCATGTAAGGTCACCTTTCTGAATCCTGAAAAATCGTAAAGGGCACCTCAATTTAACATGCCTTTTTATGTTTTCACAAATTCCTGTTCCACAATAACAACAGTTTCATTAATTTTGTTTTAGGTTGTCTTCCGCAGTTTATACGATAATGTACTATTAAAGCAGCCTGCTGGTGTACAGAGAATCAAAGTGCATTTGAATTGATTGATTATAAAGACCCTATGTCTATTGTATAGGCCTAATAGTCGTATTTTTAACTTGCTGTAATAGGTGTTTTACTGTTGCATTATTAGAACACCGCTATGTTTTTCTGAATGGGTATAATACAGTAGATCTGCGTTTCACGTTCTGCATGGCTACATGAACCCACTGAACGCCTGGCTGATAGACCTCCCACAACACACCCTGCATTGCAGGCCGCACAAGTCAGGATGACATTTTAATGGCAGCGTCCGGACATGAACTCCAACTGATGTAATAGAAAGTCAGTGGCCTTAGAATAAGTTTATTGCTCCCGTAGCGGATAAATGGCCAGAAACGATGAAGTCACATTATCAAGTCGTATGAAATCAAGAAGAACGGTAATAAATTGTTCTTGTTCCAAGGCAAACATGTACCAGGTAGGTCAAAGGACGGGGCACGTGATGAATAAAACTAGCAGCATGTGGAAGCATTTCTTTTCAATCCACATGCACATTATTTTCTAAACACTGTGTCTGCACAACGATTCGATTCTTAACGGTGTTTACATTCGATCTAATGAATATTGTGGTGTGAATTCACGCGAAAATAGGAATTAATCATGATGAAGTTAATTTATATTTTATTAACAATGCCCCTGTAATATTTATGAGGAGAGCAGACATCCCGCTTGAATCTCTGGCAATGAGGTTGAAATCCTTGGCATGGGTCCAAATCAAGCACACCAGACAGTCTGGAGCAAACCGTTTAAATAAGAGAAACATCTTCCTCAAGGTAAGGTTGTTACCATCAGTATCAAAAGCATCAGGCCCTGCCAGTGATTAAACTATTGATCCAGTAAGGAACAAAATGTAATTCACCACGAAATTACCGGGTGAGTTAGCCATGGTCGTTACGGCATGACTGCTGGCAGTCGCTCACATCCGGGAGGCGAGGAGGTTCGAATCCCCCCGCCGGCAACCTGTGGTTTCCCATCTTCCTTCCAGGCAAATGCCGGGGTTGGTCCCTAACTACAGGCCACAGCCGCTACCTTCCAACTCCTCGTCCTTACATTCCCACTTTACTCCCCAACGGTACTTGTAGCTCACCCATTGGGTGTCCGTCTCGAAGCAGCTACAAAACTGGCGAGCCGAATATGTCCTCGGACACTCCCGGCACTAAAAGCCATACGCTAAAAAAATGAAAAAAAAATAAAACACGAAATTGAAATAATAATATTAATAATGTAAAGAAGGATGTCAAAATTTCTTGATGAGATGAGCACAAACAAGTCTAGAACACTACGATAACATAAACAAAGCGATGCATTCAGTTCATGGTCAAGGGTCATACGAATGTTGGCATGCAAAGTGGTGTGTTGTTTTCTCTACTACTATACACATGACAAGTCTGGATAAGACACAGCAAAACAATGTCTCCAGTTTAGTAACGGCAGATGGCAGAGTAAGAACGCTAATATTTCTTGAAATAAGAGAATAATTAAAGGACTGCAAAACGTATTCTCATTTTAGATCACACCGCTACAAGACTTCTTAAAGGTGGGTAGATGTAAAACATCTCCGCAACAAAGCCGCACTATTTCAGATTTAGATTGATATACGAGGCACGTCCAGAAAGTAAGTTCCGTTTGGTAATAAAATTAAATTGTGTACAGATACAGAACAATTATTTATTGCACAACATTCTACACCTCTTAAACTACTTTTCCACATAACTGCCGAACTTTTTCGGGCATTTGTCATAGCGTGGCACAAGTTTTTGGATACCTTCTTCATAGAAGTTTGCCGCCTGTGTCTTCAACCAGTTGGAAACATCTTCTTTCAGCTCGTCGTCATTGTTGAAGTGTTGACCGCCAAGGAAAGACTTGAGACACCTTTTGACAGCAACCCTCGGAGCTTATTCTGTATTGCGCGCCGTTAGTGTCTCGCAGTAAGCATCTGCGTTGATTATTTGACCACCGGTAAGAAATCAATGAGTAAGATGCCTTTCCAGTCCCAGAACACTGTGCACATAATTTTCCGAGGTGTCAAGATTTGTTTCGGCTTAACCTTTGCTGGGGATGAAGTGTGTCATCGATTGCCGCTTACTTTCAGGGGTGCCGTAAGCAACCCAAGTTTCATCTCCTTTGACTATCTGTGTCAGAAATTCTTTCTTCTCCTTGATACAGAGCGTCTACCGCGCATATGCGGATCTGCGCTGCAGCGGAACGTACAACTAGTTGAAGGCACAGGCAGCACACGTCTATGAAGAAGGTATACAAAAACTCGTGCCACGCTACGACAAATGCCTGCAACATTTCGGCAGTTATGTGGAAAAGTAGTTCAAGGGTTGTAGAATTTTGTGCAATAAATAATTTTTCTTTATCTGTACACAATTTTACGTTATTACCAAACGGAACTTACTTTCTGGACGTACTTAGTATTATACACAATACTTTCCCTACTAAGGTAGTACTACTTTCTAAAACAAGCAGTTCCGTGAAGAACAAAATAGCCTATTTTTATACAGCCCACTGGTCCTTACCATTAAAACTCTACTGTGTATTCAAATAATTTTCCTGTGATGACGGGCCGTCAGTAGACCTCGTCATCCGGTTCATGAGGGAGAGTGGTTACTTTCTTAGGTTTTAATGTAAGTTAAGACTTTTAATTCAGGTTCAGTCTGTTTTATGTTTTTTATTGCGTTCATCTATTTTATTGTTCACTATGCCTTATTTGTTTTATTGTGTTTTACCATTCACCTTTTATTCTTTTATATTCAATTAAGGCATAATTGTTGGGGCTCACTGTCTATTTTATATAAACCATTTTCGTTTCATCCATAGCAGTGAGCTGTTTTTATCTACATCCTTTCATTTCACGCCATTTCATTTCATCAGAGGCCGATAACCTTGATGTTAGGCCCCTTAAAACAACAATTATCATCATAATCAAAATAATTTTCCATGTGATAGGCTTATACTAAATAGCTTTTGGTTCACAACCTATGTCTTCACCAACACCCTTACAATGAGAAGTTACGTGCTAGAATAATATCGGTGATTACGACTCCCCCGGCCAGATGTCATCTTACGGTAACGAAACACGGGATTTAATTTTTGGGAAAGTCAAGTTCACGGCTTGTATGATTTAGGAAAAAGTAAACTACAGTATTTAGTGCCATTAAATAATGATGGTTATCATAGCCCATCATACAAATCTTGTCTTCAATCGACTGAATAAGATTCGAGAAACAAATAAAAATAGGTTTAAAAATATCGAACTGATGTCATATTGAATTTTGGAAACAATTGAACATCATAATGTGTCTCTACATTATGTTCTGAATAAAGATTCGCTGTGCCAAGTTCCATTGCACCCGGGTAATTAGATATCAAGAAAGGTTATTTAAAATGTTTGAAAATCACTTGGCCGTTATGATTTGGAAAGTCACACACAGTATGTGACCATACTTAACAGTCCTCCAACGTCATACAACATTTCAGTTTGATTGCTTAAATAATTTCGGATTTATCGAGAATATTGGTGAATTGTATCGTATGGACGCCATGTTGGATTGTTATATATATGCTATAAAATTATATGCCAGCGGATGAATATTACAGTATAATCGTGATTCATTATACCAGCGTGCATTTCTATCGCTTGTTTAGGACACGAAAAATATGAACGTGATTCTAAACATTTTGCGCAGCCACTGTTTTTAAAATCTCATAACAATTGAATTAGACACCAATATATTGAGTTTTGTATGATGACATTCCGTGCTAATTTTCATTGTGCGAGAATAATCCACATTAGCCTACTATTTAAATTTCGCGTCACCGCCATGTTGGATTTGTGTTCATCAGGTTATTGAAAGGCCCACAGGTGCACTTATGTCAATAGCTTCTGTCAACACACAAAATTTCAGTTTGATTGCTGTAATGGAATCGCAAGAATTGAGAACCGTCTAAATATGTCGGATGATCGCCATCTTGGATTGTTCTATACGTAGGCCATGGAGTTATATATACCACTATGCTGATTTTTGCATAGGTTCATTATTCAAACGTTCACTTCGACCGCTTGATTAGGATAAAGAAAAAAAACCACAGGCACCATTTTGCTTTTATGAAAAAATTGAATTCTATTAGGTGCCAGCAGATTACATCTTGTGTAAACATGTATCGTACCAAGTGTCATTGCGCTCGATTGAGTAAATCTTGAGAGAATTCCATATAAAAATTTTAAATTCCCTTGGCCGCCATGCTAGTTTTATACCTAACATGTTTTTGAACGTTCCACAGCTGAATGAACCTTAGTATTCTCTATTACCATACAATATTTCAGGGTGATATCTGTAATAGTTTCGGAGATATACAATGCCGGTTTAAAATTTCGCGTGGCCGCCATGTTGGCTTGGTGAAACGTATATAAATTTCAAGGGCATGGTCGGTGTCGGACTAGATATAATTATGTCCTTAATCAGTTTTATTGAATTCGGTTTAGCCGTTTAGATTTTATTAGGGGCACACACACACACACACACACACACACACATACACACTCACAAACACACGGACAATAGGTGATCTCATAAGTCTATTTCTTAATATTATGCAAATAGGCTAGAACGCCGTATGTATTGTACCCATTGGTACTCAGGATAGTACTCTTAATATCAGGGGTGTTTGGTCACTAGTACTTAAATTCTAACTGCACAACTATCATGATGATTATGAGGCTAAACAACTCAACCACACACAAGTATACACTAAATTAACAGAATTTATTTTACCCTACAAGGTACAGAAAATTGGGTTCAATATACCCGAAAAAGAATATAAATAGAAGAAACATAAAAAAATAACTCGAAATTCCCTAGAAAAATGACAATCTGAATAAAACGCAGAGCAAAATCTGCTTCAAGCTAAACAGATAAATGACAAACTAACACAAATATAAATTGTCATTTAAGTATTTAGATTCGTATGGTTAGGCTGATATAGACGGCATAAGAACAGTATGAATACTTACTAGATCCATTTCCAACAAACGTTTTTTATGTGGATCTGTACTAACTGTAATCACATAAAGGCTGAGGAAACAGCAAATATCTAACTTGTTTTCTCGAGCGTCACTACATATCTCTGGTAAAAAACAGTATGGTATCCCCCGAGTCGACCTTACTTAAGGCAACATACAAAAATAGACATTCAATAACTGGGCAACACAAAATCATATACAGATGAAGAAACACATATAACACATGCTCATCGTATTGCAGCAGTCCTACACAAATACAAAATATCTACAATAAATTCACCCGTAAGAGAACTGTGCAAAATCACAGCAGATCCCTACCCGTCCTGGGGTTCAAACCGTTAGGCTTTGGCATTTGTGGTGGGTCAGCTACACGTTCCACGTCTAACACGACCAGTCCGAGCATTCACCTGTAAACTGAACAATGTCAAACAAAAAATGAAAACTATTCGAAAATGACTGGTAGAGAGAGATGTATCGATGCCAGAGTGCTACGTGTAAACAACAACGCATAAACCTACAAAACGTTCCTACGGATACACAATAACACATAAACGTAAGCAAATAAAATTAACTGACTTCAAGTTAATCCCGAAAATTATAGCGTGAAGTGTAAGTACAAATATCCTAATTTCAAACTTAAATTGATTCTGCTATTAGAGTAATAACATCTAAGTAATTACCTAGGCATCTTCAACTTCAACTATTTTTATTTTATCAACCTCATTAATAAAATCATCACCATTTACTATAGGCCCTACAGTAGCATCACATATTAGCCTTGTAACCTCTCATCATTAATTATAATTTCTGAATATTAGTTATTCCTCTTCTTCATCAAACCATCTATTATACTCATTATTATTATTATTACCCCATTGACATTTCTATTTTTTATAATTAGCCTGCTAATGTATCCTTCACCCACGTGAACTCGAGCCATTAGTGACATTCAATGCAATCTAGTGATCCGACTTACCCCTCGTTGACTCGAACTGTTGGTGACTGAGAAAATGATCCCTGAAACAGTTTGTGTTATCAAAATACCATATAATATGTCAGGTAACATTCCTACGACCATCCTAGAACCTCTTATCTCAGTGAGACTCTCACTATCATGAAAACAAATAAAGGGGAATTACTACCTCTTCATTACCATGTGGAGGAAAACTTGAATCCTCCTCGACGAATGCAAATTACAGAATACATGGAGGAATACATACATCTCCTTACCTGGGTGAGAATCGAACATGAACCTAGCATCACAAATCCTCGCAACTCACAATTAAAACATCGGGTTGTTTTCACTCTCTTGCTGCAACATGGATGACCTCCAATAAGCCTCAATTGTTCACTATGCCTTGAATCACCATGGCAATTAGTCGCTGATATCAATGGCTACTAATTCTCAAATGTATTCAGAACTGTAAGGGGCTGAAGTCGTTGATTTCTCTAACATAAATCCGAATCTCTGGTGAACCAACCTAACATGAATTTAAATAAACAAGATACTGAGTCCTAGCTCAAAGTACGATTTTTTTTGCACTCGTCTGACACATAAATTCTACATCCTAGCCAATTAGGCGCTTCTAGAAATTATCTTTTGGCATCCTCCACAAACGGTGTCATTACAGGGTTATATTCGTACATACAACTCTCTCCTTAATTCGCCTATGATACGGCATCCTAATTTAAATTTCACTCGGGCACACCTTATATAACCCTAAACTCAAACTATCACTTGGGGCGCTGCGGTCGGTCCAACATGGTCGGGATAGGTAGGAAGGAAGGAAGGAAGATTGTAGTTTTACGTGACCGTGAATCTTGTGATTATGAGCCACGGGACCTCCTTTTTACGTGGAATCCGAACCACAGGACATGACATTTCACTTCGAAAATCTCACATGCATTGACCGGCGGGATAAGTAGGATAAAAAGATTCAATAACCCATGATTCCTATGGAGCACTATTGTGTTATCCTGTTATAATCAGTAAATGTGATCCCTAAAATATTGACAGTGTTATTTTTCATTTTATATATGCATAAATGTGCGATACATGCGATCTAATTTGTATGTTCCACTGGATTTTATGTGTGAAATACGTGTTATGAAGCATTGCTTGTCGGCTAGAATTGTGCATGTGCATTTCGAGTCATGGCACTGTTACGTTTGAAAGCTATATTCGAGTTTGATAACTGTGCCATAGACTCCAGAAATATTATAGAAGGGGAAGAAGTGTTATTTGCCAAACATGTCTTGCTATGTGGTAGAGTGCACCTTGATGAAACCTTTTGATCAATTTACGCTCTTGTGCACGAGACGTCAGCCTTTTCTGCTTGGCCCCACGTAGTTTCAGGAGAAATTGAAAGGAGAACTCTAACAATTAAGCATTTCCAATGTTTATGTAAGGCAAACATGCTTTAGCAGTGCTGCTTTTCTGTCACAGGTAATTAGGGCCTATTAGTCCTTTATAATAATAATAATAATAATAATAATAATAATAATAATTATTATTATTATTATTATTATTATTATTATTATCAATGCTTTATTACGGCCAACTAAGGACAACGCCATGTCAACTGTTTCTTCTGCATTTTAATGTTAGCCCAGTACTCCTTCATTCGCAATCGATGTTGAACCTTTCTCTCTGTCGTCCACGCCTTCTCGGTTTTTAGTTTCGGCTTAGGTTGAATACTCCGATGTTCTTGAAGTTTTTCCCTATGTTGGCCACGCTCCTGGATATATTCACATGTTACCTAAATATCCAACAGATCTTGCTCTGCTTCACTGAACCACGCGTCCTTTGTGTTTTTCACATGGAGAAAAGCAAAAATTCGGTTGGATTCGGTGCTGATTTCATTCGGGTTACAGGCTCTGTCCACAGAAAGAAATCCTCCTTTTCCTCATCACGTCAGTTATTTTCTTTACGTGCCTGTACAACTCTTGGTTGTGGCGTCTTCGGAACTCGCCGTGTTCTTTGGCTGAACTCAGGATTTTCTTCAATATCTTCCTTTCCTTGGTCTCCAGTTTTTCCATTATCCGTTTTTTATTCATGGCGTGACATCCCGCTGCATACAAAGTTTCTGGCCGGATGACCGTGCAGTAGTGCTTGAATTTGGTATTCAGAGATATAGATCTTTTGCTGTACACATTCTTATTTATATGGTATGCCATTTCAATTTTATTCAGGCGTGACGCAAAAGCCTCGTTTTCGGACATTGTAGGGTCTATCCATTCACCAAGATACTTTTGTTTATTTTTTTTTTACCGTATGGCTTTTAGTGCCGGGAGTGTCCGAGGACATGTTCGGCTCGCCAGTTTTGTAACTGCTTCGAGACGGACACCCAATGGGTGAGCTACAAGTACCGTTGGGGAGGAAAGTTGGAATGGAAGGTCGAGGAGTTGGAAGGTAGCGGCTGTGGCCTATAGTTAGGGACCAACCCCAGCATTTGCCTGGAAGGAAGATGGGAAACCACAGAAGACCATCTTCAAGGTTGCCGGCGGGGGGATTCGAACCTCCTCGCCTCCCGGATGTGAGCGACTGCCAGCAGTCATGCCGTAATGACCACGGCTAACTCACCCGGTACCAAGATACTAAAATTTCACAACCCACTTGGTTTTCCCATGAATCACTTCTATACGTTTTGGAGCCGTTTTGATGTAAGTAATAAATTCTGTTTTCTCGAAAGTGGCTAGACTGTCCCCCAACGTCCAGGCCAACTGTATTCCAACTCGTTCCTGTTCTCCGTATTTATTCGTTATCCTCACCTTTCGGCCATTGCTATTTGCATCTTATGGAAAATAATGAAAACGTATGTACATATTCCTCGACTTGCAGCCGTAAACTGAGCAATTTACTTAACTTTTATTCATTTTGTATTCTAACAATGAGTAAAGTGTATTAATTTTGTATAAAAACATGAACAAATTAACATGCTCTGCTCACCCATGCAAGTAGCAATACAAACTGTCACTACGTGGCAAATTCATCCTACTTAGATTCACATTTTCACAGCCAGATGTCAGATCAGAGCTCGAGTTGCCAATTATAATAAAACAAGTTCAATACCAACAATATTTACAAGTTTTCCTCTCCGTGAATTAGGTGGCAGCACGCCGGCCTCTCACCGCTGGGTCCGTGGTACAAATCCCGGTCACTCCATGTGAGATTCGTGCTTGACAAAGCGGGTGCAAACAGGGTTATCTCCGGGTACTCCGGTTTTCCCTGTCACAAATTTTATTCCAGCAAAACTCGCCATTGTCATTTCATTTCATCTGTCATTCATTTAATCATTGCCCCAGGGGAGAGCGACAGGCTTCGGCAGCTGGCACAGTTCATATCCTCGCCGCTAGATGGGGGGTTCATTCATTCCATTCCCTGACTCTGTCGGTCGACTGGAAGCAGGCTGTGGATTTTGCTATTCCTATATACTGTATTTGAAGGCGTACTCATCTGCTTATCCTGGGCATTTTGAATGAAGCAATAGCTTCTTAGTTGCCCATGCTGAGTCCGGTGTCCTTTGTTTCAAATCCGGCCATGGATTGTCGGATCATCTTCATTCTTCTAATTTGGAGAGCTTAGTAAGTACTGGATTGAGAGAAGGTCACACACTAGTCACACGAACTTGCCACAGCTAATGTTAGCCTTCATCACACCACTTCCAAAGAACGATTCCGGCCCAAAACTGTCAAAACTGTCTTGCGATTAGTCTAACACACATAGTCTAAAAGCTACACTCTCACGACAGCTCTGTGTTGGCGTCTTAGATTAGTATTTGCTTCACGAATGCCTTCGAAAGTTTGTGTGCACCGACTTAAATTGCTCGTTACTGGCTACGATTACAGACTGAGAAATGTCTTGGTTACTCGCGACTTTGCGTACAAAACGAACGTAAGTTAGTCCTCAGGCTATATCTGAGTGATTATTAAACTGTTCATCATGTTTTCCTTACTCGCGATTTGAACTTCGCAGTCCTCTGTCTCTGTAGAACTGACTTCAAATTAGCACATTTTTGCTGCTCAGAGTGACGTGGAGACGGCGTCCTACCTTGAGTAGACTAGAACGAAAAAGATTGATGAGGCTCCCTCACGGTATTTAGCCTATAATCTCTCCTCGCAAACACAAAGGGCGGAAAGACACATTTCTACGCCTACATTAAATATACAATTCACCTCGAAGTGGTGAATATAACACTGTCGTAAAATTACGACGATGACTCTAAATCAGTTTCATGAAAACTTGATCGCTGGATTGTTGGTAATCCGCCTGGCGCCCAATTTTACCACCACATAAATGGGGGAATTTCCTTACGATAATCAATGGTAGATCTTTGTCTTCAGCGGAGGAATTCATCCTTGTGTACTCACTGCGCAAATATTCAATGCATTACTTGTTAAAGGATTAAACTCTATCATAATTTTTCTCTTTAAACCCAATTCTGGTCTCCAATTTTGCATAACTTTAATTGGTGACTTCCCCTCGATTGTGGGAGGAGCCACAGTTTACTTCTCTCTCAGTCGTATACGTGTCCTTGCCTAAAGACACTGCCCGGGAATCACAGTTAGGTATGTCTACTTTTCTCACTTGCACAGTGATTCCCCTCGCCATACGTTCCCAGATATCCGGCATACGCGCGTTAAGATTTCAGACAAAGCTTCTTTGTCTCTCGCTTGCATTGCCTTTTCCGAGATACACAATCCAACGAACTCGTATGCCACAATGAACCTGAAAACAATGATACCTGATCCTATATTGGCTTAGTACAACTCTCCCGTTGAGTTGATAATGGAGAATAAGTAATATATAAAATAATTAAAGCCATCTTATTTCAGTGACGCATTCAAGGGGTGCTCAACTTAAGTTGTGGGTGGGCCAGAGTTGGGCAGTATCGAAAATACATGTATTTAAAATACGTATTTTCGATACTTTTGTATCTTGTATTTTGTATCGGTAATACATTTTGAAACATGTATTTTGTATCTGTATCGAAAATACTTTTCATGAGTATTTTGTATTTTCAAAATACACAAAATATAATCAAAATACAATCATTGCATTAGGCAATTTTCAGTTTAATACTCCATTTTCTTCACTTTTCATAACTTAAGTTAATTGGTAGATATGACACAGGTAAGTTTGAGAGCAATACAACTGTGCCAGCAATACACCAACCTTGTAAGACCATGTGCAATGCTATTTATTTAGGATGCTTTTAGAACAAAGTCTCCAGAGTAATGTCTCCCGGATGTTGTGTTATCAGCTTGGTTAATCTTGGAAGTATTTTCAAGCAGTACCCTCAAGCTACCTTGTATGAAATTCCCAAACGCACGAGGCTGTCTGAACCTGTTAACTAGAGTGTTCACACAAGGGCTGTACAAAATACGGCAATTATCTCCCGTAAGAGTAGTGTAGGCCTAACAGTCGTATACAACTTTGAATTGAAAATTAAGTTGCTGTTGTTTCATTTGACGGGCTTTGACATCGTGATTATTTAGTCCCGTGTACTTGGGTGTGTATATATAGCCTACTGTATATAAGTTATATAATTGTGGGTGTTATTGTGGGTCAATGTAGTAGTAGTGTGTTTATTTTTAATTTAGGTAATAATAATAATATCGTATGGCCTCGGTTGCCGGGTGCAAGCTTTGTTATTTGACACCCAAAGGGTAGCTTGCTTGTCGAATTTCGTTGTTCCTTGAAGCACTATGAAAGTCAAGGACATTAAGTTAGATATCTAAGCTCCTTGAACACTATTGCGCTTTCTAGTAGAGAATTAAGGAACTTTGTGTTGGCGGAAACTCCCGAGATTACTTTGCCATTATGAACACGGCCTACTGAATTCAAATGGGTTCTTTGACATTGTCTCGTAATTTTTGCCGCCATTCAAAAATTTAGGTGGGGATAGGGAGGCAGATTACCGTGGCCTTAAGTCAGGAACCATCAAGGCATTTGCCTGAAGTAAAAGAGGAAAACCACGGAAAATCACTTTCAGAACGGCTAAGGTACGAATCGAAACCTCGCTCTTCGCAGGTTTTCTAGCCACTGTGACACGAAGCAGACGAAAATAAATATGGTGGTGGTTGTTAGTAAATCTTGATCAGCCCGATGTATTTAGTTGTGTGTTAAATTTGTCTGATAACTTGTTTGTGAGGTTTCTGTAGTAGTTAGTATGCATGGCTGTATTCGTTATGGTCTAGGATTGATCAGATGCCCTGGGACTTGGAATATGGTGCCATTCCGGCATGTGCCTAAATGGATAGTGGGAAAATACGAGCAAACTTCACAACGAGGATGGCCGCTGTCAATACCAGAAAAATAAACATCGATCGCATTGTCTTGGATAGTTGCATACGTTAAGGGTGGATGGGGGGGGGCATCCGTCCTATTTTTATATAAATTTAATTTTTACTGGTAGCATGTCGCATAATATCATAAGGACTGAAATTCGTATAATAACCTATTAGTTCTATAAAAACCGAGGAGGGGTCGATTAGACTCTAGGAAGAAAACACACATAATAAAATTTAAATCTATTTATTGTAGGTGTATGATCAAAGAACAAAATCCAATCGCCTTGTCTTCATTTTGGCAAACCGATCAATTACTTTCACCACACTGACTTTCGTTGACCGATGGCAATGTAACAGAGCCAGTCCTTCAGCCTTCGCAATGTCGAAAACGAGCGCTCGGGAGTGGCGTTACTCACAGGCGACACAAGACACCCGAAAGCACCTGATGCTGATAAGGGCTGGCCGGCCGGGAGCCGGGGCCGGACTCGGGCTCCGTCATAGGAGAAACATTTTTGGTACACTGGATGGATGCGTCATCGCGTCGCTTCTCTCCCGCAAGTATACAATATAAGCGTTTGATCGAAAAATGTCAAAATTTGAACTGTCGAGTCAAAGCTTTGTACTCTTCCCTCTCTCTCCTCTGCCTTTCTCTTTCTCATATTCATTTTTTTCCTGCATTTTCCTGAAGTAGAAGCGGGATACCACGGAAAACTACGTCCAGGATGGCTGTGGTAGGAGGCGAACCCACCCCTGAAGTTGGTAGCTACTTATACTAGTAGATTCTCCATCGGATAGTTGGGTGAATGTCTCGAATGAAGCCTACTGATATGTGGATGAGCAATGTCTTCATGTCGTTGGTGTTATTTTACAGTTTGCATGTACTCTCACAGTAAATCGTTGCATCTTCGTAGGTGAGTTGGAGGAATATGACTTAGTACTGGGAGCCAATGAATTGGAGTAGGCAAGAATTTTCTCGAGATCAGACACAGTGATATTAAGTGTTATTATCTCGACATGAGAGATCGTGACGCAGTGGTTAGTATTGTTGGCTGTCACCCCTGAGGTCCGGGTTCTATTCCCGAATCTGTCAAGAAATTTAATTCTCGTCTGAAGCCAAACATACAAGAGGTGCTTTCAGTTCCCAACTCAATCATCCTGGAGGTGGTTTTCCGTAGTTTCTCACTTCTACTTCAGGCAAATGCAGGAATGGTACCTAAATTAAGGGCATGGGCGCTTCCTTCAACGGTCCTTTTCTCAATTACAAGTACACACACTAATACAGCCATCACAATAACACAAGTCATCAGACAAATTCCACAGACGTCCTAGTACACGGGGATACATGAACACGATGTCGCAAAGCCACTAAATGATTAGACGACAACAATCTCTTTATCCAAACTAGGGAACAGTATTCAGTGACAGATTAGACGAAGTCAACAGCTGAACAGCAGAGAGTATTGGTGTTGGATCCTAAGTGGAACCACAAAGTTTCCACAAAATGATGTTCTGTGTTTTGCGGTTGTCAGTAATATTTGTTAGATAATCTTTAAAAGATAGCGTTCTTTCAAGAGTGTCAGCCAGTGTAAACAGTACATGTACAAAAAGAAATTTACAAATGTATACAAAATATTATTGTCTCACTCTGGTGAATTACTGGTAGTTTGATTCACGACCAATGGAGTCAGATTTTGAAGTGTGGCAAAACCCTATGGCATTTCTAGCAGATTACCTTAAGGTTCCACCAGGTGGCCTATGTCATACGATGTTATCCATAATAACAATAATATTGATAATAATTTCTACATTCCCCATTTAATGGGTTCGGGGACGAGGTGAGGTAAGTTTCTATGTGGCAATGGTTTTCACGGCTGGATGACATTCCTGATGCCATCCTCACCACAGGGCTTGATGGCAAACGAATTGAAATAAGGCAAGGGGTTGGAAGAAAGCGGCCATGGCCTATCAGGAAGTACCTTCCTGGAAAACCATTTCATAGAGGCTGACTGTGGGATTTGAACCCTCTGGCCTTGCACGTTAATGCGCGCACCCATCCAGGTTACGATAACAATAATATATACAGTAAGCTATACAATAATAATAATAATAATAATAATAATAATAATAATAATAATAATAATAATAATAATGTTATTTTGAAAGGTTTTAATTGAAGATAAGCAATTTTTTTAAGTATTTTGTATTTTGAAATGTATTTTAAAATACTATTTTGTATTTTCAGGATTTGTATAAGTGTATTTTGCATTTTGTATCTAAAATACTTTTGAGTGAGTATTTTGTATTTAGTATCGAAAATACATTTTGGGAGTATTTTGCCCAACTCTGGGGTGGGCGAGATAGTACATTTATTAACGAACGGATTTTAGCCTCTTCCTGCACTAATAGCCGAATATATGGCCACGATCAGCTGTTCTCAGAGGCCCATAAGATGAAATACTAGGAGTGTGCCCCTGGGCTGTTCAATGTTATTCATCCAGTATTGAGTTGCGTCCCTTCTCATCCTGACTATCGTTTTCCCCCTTATTGACCTGCCCCTCTTTCACATTGAAACTTTCTGCTTTCTAGACTAGGCTGTGGCGGTATATTCACCACGATGTCAAATTTTCCACTCTTCCCTTCTTTAAACAAACGACCGACCACACAATAAGCTGAGACTAGTACAGGGTCATCGAAAAAGGTTGCAGCAATTTCAACACATCCTCGCTCAGGAACTATTTGAGATATGAAAACAAGTATTTTTTTTGTTAAATTCACCAACTCAAAAGTTTTTTCATACCTTATAATGTTTCTATGCGTGCTCCCTTGGTTGCTCTGCAAACATCCAGTCGATAGTCGATTTTGGCCCAAGTGCGCTGGATCATCTCAGGCGTAGCCTAATTGTAGCAACAGCAGCGGTGATGCGTTGTCTTAAATGTTGCAGATCTCTGACCGTTTATGCAACGTCTAGTACTCAAAAACCTGGGTCTAGCTCTTCCAAATCTAAGTCATACGCCACTAGTTACAAAACTAGGTCCAGTGAACGCCGTACCGCTGGTTCTCTTGCATTAAGTACCCAAGTTGAACCCCGTAAAAGTCTTAATGAACCATTTAAGTGCACATACTATGCAGAGATTCTCACGCTTTATATTTATGCAAATCATTCAAAGAGCTATCAGCGGATGACAGAAGGAAATTGGTATCTCAAATTAAGTACTGCTTTAATGGTCTTTCACCTAAACATTCCGCATCTAATTGCAAGTCCACTAGACTCTGTTTCCATTGTGAAAGGTCTCACCACACTTTATTGCATTATCATGATTAATCGAGGTCATCAGCAGCATCCACTTCTCATAAAAGTGATAACACTAATAATCCTAACGCTTCATCTTTCATTCAAAACGCTAAGTCCTTGTGTAGTGCTCAAGTGCTATTGTCCACTGTTCAAATTGAGGTTGAAGATAAATCTGGCAACTGGGTCCGTGCCCGAGGTCTCCTCGACTCAGCGGCCACCCATGATTTTGTCTCTAATTCTTTAATCAAAAAACTTGGTCTTCCAGTAAACCCTACTTCTATCAACTTATCAGGCATTAACAGCTTAAAATCACAATCTTTGCAATTCTCAAAACTAACCATAAAGAATACTTGTTATAGAAATAATATTCTCAAATTAAACTGTTTTATTCTTAACAGTATTGGGGAAGATACGCCGAGTCACTCTGTTGACACTTCATGTTTAAATATTCTTTCTCACTTAAGGCTAGCAGATCCTCTGTTTAATATCCAAGGTCCTATTGACATACATTTTAGTGCTAATGTTTTCTGGAATTGCCTTCGCAAGCAAATTCGTCAATTATCTTCCCATGTGTTTGCCAGAGACACTAATTTTGGATGGATTGTTACTGGTCAACTCCCCCATTATTCCCCCCCAACCTGTGTCGCAATGTCATTTTGTGAGTACTGATTTAGAACAGTTCTAGGAACTGGAAAATATCGACTCCCCCAGCTCAACCTCCTCAGAAAGCGAATTCTGTGAGCAACTTTTCATTTCCACCACTACTCGTTCACCCGAAGGCCGATTCATAGTTCAGATGCCAAGATTACTCAATCCTCCAAAACTTATTAACTCTCAACCTAAAGCTCGAAAAGCTCTCTTTGCTATCGAGAGTAAATTCAAGAAGGAACCCTTCGTTAAACAACAACACATCAACTTCATGGAAGAATATGAAAGTCTAGATCACATGGAAGTTGTCAGCAAATCTGATGACGAATTACATCCCCCAGTCGAAACTGTCTTCTTAAATCACCATCCCGTGTGGAAAAACCCTCTTGTCATGGACAAAATTCACGTTGTGATGCAAATGGCAAGAGTCTTAACGATATTCTTCACTCTGGTCCTGCTATTCAGTCCGATCTGTCTACCATACTTTTAAATTTTTGCCTGTTTCCCATAGCCGTCATAGCAGATAACAAACAAATGTACCGTCAAGTTTTAATTCAATCCGAACAGCAAGATCTTCAGAGAATATTATGGCGTGACGAAACTAGTAAACCCATTAAAATATTTCGCTTAAAATCAGTTACGTCTGGTCTTAAACCTTCTGCTTTCCTTGCTATCCGATTCCTACATATGTTAGCCTCTCAAGATGGTAATTTATTTAACGCTAAAGCTTCAGAAGCATTAACCACATCCTTTTATGTTGACGATTATCTTCAATCCTTTCAGACTCTTGAAGAAGCTTCTCTCATATCGCTGGAACTGAAGGCATTGTTAAAGAATGTAGGATTCCCACTTCATAAGTGGAATTCCAATTCACATGAGTTCCTTGCTCAATATCCCATCGAAGATATAGACCCCTCTTCTGTCGAAATTGGCGGAGATTCTGAATCCATAAAAACGCTAAGAGTACACTGGTGCACTCGCACTGATACTCTCAGCTACAAGGTCTCGCTTTCCGAAGAGCTCCCTAACACAAAAAGGCAAATCTTGTCTCAAATAGCTAAGATTTTCGATCCGCTTCAATTTCTTGCTCAAGTCATTGTTATCGCCAAGCTTTTTATGCAAGAGCTATGGTCTCTCAAATGTGAATGGGACGAAACTGTTCTCTCTTCTAAAAAGATGGTATATTGGCTTTCACGGCCGGTGAATTAAAACTCAGCAATTCTTCTAGGTTTGTGCCGTGTCTTGTGTGGGGTTTCGCTAGGACAATAAGCTGGCTCATCGGCGGGCTCTTGGTGTCCCCGCCCGGACCCCCACTGGAGTGACGAACTGCGCACCACCTCCCTTTATATTAGGTGCAACTGCACCACTTGACTACGAGAAGTAAAACCTCAAGCAGCCTTGACCTCCCTATGAAGGCTTCCAAAAAGATGGTATATTGGCTTTCACGGCCGGTGAATTAAAACTCAGCAATTCTTCTAGGTTTGTGCCGTGTCTTGTGTGGGGTTTCGCCTAGGACACCAAGCTGGCTCATCGGCGGGCTCTTGGTGTCCCCGCCCGGACCCCCACTGGAGTGACGAACTGCGCGCCACCTCCCTTTATATTAGGTGCAACTGCACCACTTGACTACGAGAAGTAAAACCTCAAGCAGCCTTGACCTCCCTATGAAGGCTTCCAAAAAGATGGTATATTGGCTTTCACGGCCGGTTTTACTTCTCGTAGTCAAGTGGTGCAGTTGCACCTAATATAAAGGGAGGTGGCGCGCAGTTCGTCACTCCAGTGGGGGTCCGGGCGGGGACACCAAGAGCCCGCCGATGAGCCAGCTTGGTGTCCTAGGCGAAACCCCACACAAGACACGGCACAAACCTAGAAGAATTGCTGAGTTTTAATTCACCGGCCGTGAAAGCCAATATACCATCTTTTTGGAAGCCTTCATAGGGAGGTCAAGGCTGCTTGAGGTTTTACTTCTCGTAGTCAAGTGGTGCAGTTGCACCTAATATAAAGGGAGGTGGCGCGCAGTTCGTCACTCCAGTGGGGGTCCGGGCGGGGACACCAAGAGCCCGCCGATGAGCCAGCTTGGTGTCCTAGGCGAAACCCCACACAAGACACGGCACAAACCTAGAAGAATTGCTGAGTTTTAATTCACCGGCCGTGAAAGCCAATATACCATCTTTTTGGAAGCCTTCATAGGGAGGTCAAGGCTGCTTGAGGTTTTACTTCTCGTAGTCAAGTGGTGCAGTTGCACCTAATATAAAGGGAGGTGGGCAGAGTTCGTCACTCCAGTGGGGGTCCGGGCGGGGACACCAAGAGCCCGCCGATGAGCCAGCTTGGTGTCCTAGGCGAAACCCCACACAAGACACGGCACAAACCTAGAAGAATTGCTGAGTTTTAATTCACCGGCCGTGAAAGCCAATATACCATCTTTTTGGAAGCCTTCATAGGGAGGTCAAGGCTGCTTGAGGTTTTACTTCTCGTAGTCAAGTGGTGCAGTTGCACCTAATATAAAGGGAGGTGGCGCGCAGTTCGTCACTCCAGTGGGGGTCCGGGCGGGGACACCAAGAGCCCGCCGATGAGCCAGCTTGGTGTCCTAGGCGAAACCCCACACAAGACACGGCACAAACCTAGAAGAATTGCTGAGTTTTAATTCACCGGCCGTGAAAGCCAATACACCATCTTTTTGGAAGCCTTCATAGGGAGGTCAAGGCTGCTTGAGGTTTTACTTCTCGTAGTCAAGTGGTGCAGTTGCACCTAATATAAAGGGAGGTGGCGCGCAGTTCGTCACTCCAGTGGGGGTCCGGGCGGGGACACCAAGAGCCCGCCGATGAGCCAGCTTGGTGTCCTAGGCGAAACCCCACACAAGACACGGCACAAACCTAGAAGAATTGCTGAGTTTTTGTTCTCTCTTCTGTTCTTAACAGATGGCTTTCTTTTCTATGTAGTTTACTTGACCTTTCACTTATTGAAATTCCCAGAAATTTAATTAACGCTTCTCCTGACACCTCTTTCTTTCTTTCTTTCTTTCTTTCTTTCTTTCTTTCTTTCTTTCTTTCTTTCTTCACATCTTTGCCTACAACTCCGAAAATGCTTACGGTTACAGTGCATATCTTGTCTATTGGAACCCCTTAAACAAATCTTCACGATGAAATCTCATTTGTGCTAAATCTAAAATAGCCCCGCTTAAAACTATCACTTTGCCCAGACTCGAATTGTGCACCGCTCTCATGGCCGCAGAACTTGCTAAAAAGCTGTAGAAAGTCTTAAAAATTGAATTTCTGCAAATCTATATATGGAGCGATTCCATGATTACTCTTTCTTGGATCGCCAAAACCCCCACCCACTGCAAACCTTTGTTGCCAATAGAGTTTCCAAAATTCAAACGCTTTCTTTGGGATGTCAATGGAGATATGTGCCCAGCGCTGATAACCCAGCTGACATCATCTCACGTGGTTGCTTACCCTCTCAATTGGCAGCACCTCAACTGTACTGGTATGGGCCCTCTTGGTTAGTTGAAGACTCTTCTTGCTGGCCTTCTAAACCTCCAGTTTCAATGTCTAACTTGCCTGACGTCAAAGTACCTAAATCTATCGCTTCGTGTCTTATTTCCAGCGTTTCATTTCCCTTATTATCTCGCTATTCTTTATTTTATAAACTGGTTCGAATTTTTGCCTATCTACTTAGATGGAAATATCTTGTTGTTGACCAACCTGTTCTTTCTAAACCGTATCTAACCAACCATGAATTAAATCTTCATACTATTAAAGTTTTACAACTCACACAGCAATAAGCTTTCCCTACTGAATTGTCTTTGCTTTCAGCTAAGAAAGATCTTCCGAAATCTAGTCGTCTTCGTGCCTTAGCCCCTTTCCTTGATGCCAATGGGTTACTCAGGGTAGGTGGTAGTCTTTCGCACGCTTCACTTTCTGAAGACAAAAAGCAACCCTTTATTTTGCCTTCCAAACATCACGTAACTTATTTAATCATACGTGACTACCATTATCGAAATTTGCGCGTGGGTACTGGCACCCTGCTTTGTTTATTAAGGAAAAAGTACTGGATAATAAATGGAGTTCATGAAGTGTCTTCAGTAATTCACAAATGTATCCCTTGTTTTAAGATAAAACCTAAGGTTAGCACTCAAATGATGAGCGATCTACCTTCTTTCTGCTCTTCTCCTATTCGTCCCTTTGCTTTAACTGGCGTAGATTACATGGGTCCATTTCATTATCAACGTAATTCTCCTGAAGCTAGACGCAAACTATTTGGAAAACTCTATGTTTCTCTCTTTGTTTGCATGGTTACTGGTGCGATCCATCTGGAACTAGTAACAAATGCCTCTACTTCTTACTTATTGTCAGCTGTTTCTCGCTTCACTGCCAGGCATGGCGTCCCTTCTGAAATGTTCTCCGATAACGCCTCCACATTTAAAAATGCAGCCTCCTTGTGGAAGAAAGCTCTTACTTCTTCTTCTGCCATGGAACAAATTTCTAATTTTTCCTATGCTAAAGGTTTCAAATGGCAATTCATACCTCCTTACGCCCCCCATCACGGCGGTAGGTGGGAATCGTGTGTCAAGCTTACTAAACGTCATCTCAAAAGGTTTTAGGCAGTCGTATTCTAACTTATGAAGAATTTAACCCACTGTCTATTCTAATTGAAGGTGTTGTTAATTGTCGCCCCTTAATCTCGCTTTCTAATGATCCTGTTGATTTACTTCCATTAACCCCTAGTAATTTCCTTATTGGCAGTTCTCTTTCTTCCCCTTCCCCCCCCCCCTCCTAACTCTTATATAGATTCTAACTCGCCTATTGTTTGGCGTAAAATTGAAGCTCTTCGTAATTCTTTCTGGAAAAGGTGGAAATTGGAGTACTTAACTTCCTTGCAACGGCGACAGAAGTGGCTCCTTTCCAATCCTGACATCAAAGTGGGAGACATGGTTCTCGTTGGGGAGGCTTCCCCCCCCCCCCCCTACAAGTTTGGATCTCTGGCAGGGTGGCGAAGTGTTATCCGGGAAGGGATGGAAGGGTCAGGGTGTTGAAGGTCTTGACTACCAATGGTCATATCATAAGACCCATTTCTCTTATTGCTCCCCTTCCTCTTAATCCATAAAATCGTGTTTTCCGTTCTCTGCTGGTGTCTACCCCCCCCCAGTAAGGCGTATTCCTCGGAATACACGTTCAGTTAGAGTTAGCAATTGCTGCTCTTTGCTTTAATTTTTTCATTAATTCTTTATTTCCCTCTTCGCAGACACCAACAGTGATCTCTTTGTATTTCTTCTTTCCTTTGAGCAGGAATTTATTGTGTCTTTGAGTCTGTTTAAGATGTGTATCTTCTATGAAATTTACCCTAGCGGCATCTCGCAGCAAACCACCGAAGTTCTTCGGACTTATCGAGCTCAAGAGAATTTACACACCGATCCAATAGGCGTCGTCCTCGTCGTCAGCTAACATCTCCATGTGACACTACTCCATGAAGAAAACTTATTTGTACAAAAAGTTTTTACTTTTGTAATGTTTCCCATTCTGATATATGTTCCCTTGTCTTTTACCCCCTCTCCCTTGTCTCCCTGGCCCCTCCGCGCGCTGTTCTGCTGTTCTCACTTCTAATCTAGTCGTCAACCTGCGAGTTCGGCCTTTCTAAGAGGCTACCTCCTCTCAACCGAGGCACAATTTTAAATCGTCGCCATGTTGTGGATGTAGGCTAACGGTCGCCAGGAACATCTACTCTCTGCAGCTATGAAAGAGCCAAGTACAAATCTTCAATGATTTTAGACATATTTTAATGGTTTAAAAATGCTAAACGCTTTTAATATAAATTTATAGACAGTGTGGGGAATTGCGCATTATTGTGCAATAACCGTCTTCGCGGGATTTTCTTTGTCAGGGTTTACCTATCCAGGCTGGCTTTATAACATGAAATTTAGTACTTCTTGTACGAAATAAATGGGAATACCTTCCCACAACGAGGGATTTAAGTCAAATTAACCGCTCTCTATAAACTTAGCTTTTTCCACCGTGAGAACTCTATTGCCCTATTTAACTGTCATTACAGCTCTAGAATTTTCCAATTCCAATATACTTCAAACTGCAAAGGACTATGCTCAGTACCGTCAAATTGCAGGAACTTCAAGTTGAATGGAACTACTAACTGCAAACCATGAACTTTCCAACGCAATAAACTTATGCAAGTCATACTCAACCAACTTTCTTACATAAACTGAAATAACTTTCTCTTGTTCTATGAACTTACATACACTACATAAGTGAACATTTTCAACCTGTCAACAAACTATTAGTGCTTCGAATCTGTGTGTGCTAATTTCAACCGCGCCGCTTTCGTTAGAGCAATAAACTGGCCAGAACTGTAAATCCCCATTTCCTTTCCTCCATTAACTTTTACTAACAAATTTAGGTTAAATTAAAATATTGGGTTCTTTTTTCTAGGAGGCTTAGCCCAAAGAGGCTCCCTCCCATCTTGTTGGATATTCAATTTATTCATTCTGAAAAAATATATGTGGCTATAATCCACATTTTAATCTTCCTTTTCTCCTGTTACGTACAGGGAAGCATAATCTTCTAATTGTTAAATTGTATAATCCAGTCTTCACAAAGGTGACCTGCACTATTTGACTGTTTCAGTTATTTCAATTCCGCGTAACTAGAGATGGTTATAGTAACCATTTATTAATCTCCCTCTTTCTTATCCTGCTAGTTCAGGAATTAATAATCTTCTAATCTTTAAACTTTTGTACGTGATTGTTTTTTTCTCCAGTCTTCGTTAATAGGACCTGAACATTTTGTATGTCACATCTAGTAATCTCTGTTTAAAAATAGCGGTGACCTCCGCTTGTAATTCTACTTTTTCCTCCTGCTACGATCAGGAATTTAATCTATTTGTTTATAGCCTCTTTGCTTGCCATCAGGGCAGTCCAATAGTGCTTGTATCCTACTTAATTTATAAAAGTTATAATTACTGTACGATTTATTGTCCTTAAAAGTTTTAAATTTCATAATCTTAAGCACATTTTAAAACCTTTGTACAGGTTTAGTGTTGTAACAGGTTTAAAACCTGTAACTGCTTTAATATTGTTCAATGTGAGATTTCTCTTTACTAGGTCTGAGACCTTCAAATGTTTATAGAACTAACCAAAGAATAGTTCTTCTTAACTCCAAAAATAAGATTCTAAATCTAATAATTCGTTACTTGTCTAAAAATTCTATAAATTGTTAAATAATTTAGTTATTATTTTTCGCTTTATCTCTCTTGCTATAATCACGGTTAGGCAGGACCTTCTCTTCCCTGACTCTTCTCCCAAAATTATTGCCTATTTCAAAATAAAAAGGGCAATCTCTAAATCAATAAAAACTTTACCACTTGTTGCGTTTAAAACAAAACTTCAAATAACAACATTTGCAAAGTTTCCCTTAGTTATTACAGCTAATTCTAGTAAACCATTGAGGCAAATACAGCTTGCTCCGCCAGCTTCCTATTTGTAGAGATTTCTTCTCTAAACTTGTGTTTTCTCTTCAAAATTTCATTTTTGTTTAAGATAGGTCTGAGGGTTTCCTCCGTTCTAAGCTTTTAGTTGGCACCCCGCTGGGTAAAGGCTTAGCCTGCTTTAAGTGCAACAATTGGTATTTTCAAAAGATTTTCACTAATACCAGTAAAAAGTATTGTCAAAAGCAATAAAGTTGCTTTATCGCTTCCCACTCTGGGGGCACTCGGCCGTCCGGTCAGGGGTCCAGCAGTGTCTAGACACACACTTATCACTACAAATTCGAATTCCTTTAGCATTTCAGAATGCTTTCTAAATTCTCACCCTTTTGAAGGGAAAGTGCTTAGGTCCTTTCTTTTTGGCACACCTTGCCTTCCCCAGAGTACCCAAATACTTGCTCGGGAGGAAAAGAGCAAACAGCGATAGCCCGCAGAAAACCGTAGCTAACGCCGGTCTCTCCGTTAACGCTGTCCGAGCTCCCTCTTACTTTAGCTGCTCCACGAGCTTCGCCCAGTGTAATCCATTTTTGAATTATTACTTTCTTATTAACTTTTATTGGATTCTCTTCCTCTCTGCCTAAAATTGTTTCCAATCCTAATCCCACCTTCTTTTCTCTCTCATCATCTTCCCTTAGGTAGTGTTAGCACTCAGTATTAACCTACCAATTTGTGTGACTCTTTATCCTTCTGTCTCTATGTGTGCCCCCTGTCAACACTAAACGGCTAATATGGCTTTCATAACCAAAGTTGGTATGAGTGAAGATCTGTGTCAGGACATTTGAAGTCCATATTTGAAAATGACATCTTTGCTTCCAACTGCTGAAAGAACACCATTGAAATTTGAACCCAAAGTTAGATATCTCAGAAAGTATTTCAGATAACTTTACCAAACTTGGCACATGTATAGGCCATAATATTACAGATTCAATTTTAACAAGCCATATAATATGACTGATACTGAAGCACCAATACCTTCAAGCACAAGAAAATCCCCATTAGCCTAAAACCCCAATCAAATTCAGCCCAAAAACAAACGACCTAAGGACCCTAAACTTTGATCTCCCACTAATAGCCACAGACTGAGCTACCAAGAGCTCCGAAACTTAACAAAATTCCCCATCTATATTTCATCCAAAAACAGAAAAAAGGACCACCACATTTTGACCTTCTTCCAACCACCACTCACGAGCCACCAAGAGCTTCCGAGCTTATTTAAAGATTTCCCTCTCCTATCCTTCCACCAATCCCCACCCAAAAACTAAAAATACCCAACTATGATCTCCCACCAAGAGCCACTGTATGAGCCATAATGAAATCCCAAGCTTCATGAAAAAATCCCCTTCCTCGTAAACCTCCAACGAAACCCACCCTAAAATCAAAAGCAAAATCAATGTTCCTCAATACTTTCACGCCTCACTAATCACCAATGACTGAGCTACCAAGAGCTCCCGAGCTTAAACAAACGTCTCACCCTATTCCTTAACACCCAACTCAAACTCACTCAAAAGCAGGACAATAGGACATGAAACGTTGACTCTCTCCAACCGCTATTGCCTGACTGGGCTACCAAGAGCAACCGAGGGTATTCAAAAATATATCACCCTTCAAACTATCAACCGTACTCCACTCCCAAGAACAACACGAGTCTCCAAATTTGACTGCCTCCGGCCACCACCAAATGAGCCACCAAGAGCACCGAAGCTTAATCAAAAATCTTCTTTCCCTTTAATTACCAACCAAACTTATCCCAAAAGCAAAAACAAAAGACATAAGGACACCCAAAAGTTGACGTCCCACTAACCTCCACTGACAAACCTATCAAGAGTTCCCGAGCTAAATCAAACATCTCCCTTTCTCCCAACCACAAACAAAGTCTCACACGGAAAGAGAGAAAAGACTCCCGAACTTTGACTCCATCCAACCACCACTGCCTGAGCCATCAAGAGCTGGAGAGTTTATTCAAAAATCTCCCTACAATTTATTTAGGAGAATTATATCTTTCATCAGGCTTTATAGTCATAAAATGATAAAAGATTGCATTTGAAAAGGAGGAGTAAGACTCTCCAAAGTTACCCCACCCAAAAAGGATAGACAAATTAATAATACCAATACCTTCATCTCCCTCCAACTATCTCTGATTGAGTTACCAAGTGCTCCTGGGCTAAATCAAAGATCCTCTTCCCCTTTAACGTCCCAACCAAACTCATCCTAAAGGGGAAAAAATAGATATAAGGACACCCAAACTTTAATGTAAGTAACCAGTACAATGGTAAGTACAGTACAGTAAAATTGAATTGACCATTTACAACAACCACATATTCACTCCTAACAGGCAAATTCCGGAGGTCAATCACCACCAACTAACAAAAACTGACGAGTTACATCACTAATACTGCAACTAAATAAGTGTATATATTGTAAATATTTTCACCCTTATTTTCAGACGTATATTTTACAGCCTAAGTGTAATGGATCTGATGATGATCTCTTGACGATCGAAACTGGACATCCAAGTGTATTTATTAATCTCATGTAATTTTTATCAGGATTAGGGAACAACCCATCTCATTTGGGTACAATCGTGTTGACGAACTGAAAAGACCCAAACTTTTGTTAACCAGTTGTTCCTTATGATTCTGACAGAACACATCAATTTGATTTCATGAACAACAGTTAGTAATATATAAATTTCTAATGTCAGTAAACTATTCAAAATTTGCACGTAAATGGTTTTACATCCAGAGTAATCTACTGAAAGTCACCAGCAGAAATTAATTGATTTAACGGACAATATTGTGTCGCATACTTTTGTGATGTACCTTGGTATACATTCTCCAAAGAAAGCCGCTACTGGTCATGGAGAAGGGAAGGTAGAGGTTCCCACTTTCGCGCGACATCGGTACTAGATGGGATGGAGTTGTCAGAAATACGTCCGGCCATCTTTGCTCCCAAGATAATCTTTTTATGCATTTCTGTTGTAGGATGAATTAACCCTAGGGCCATTTGCGTACCTGAAAGTGGTAATTTTGTTCCTTATGTCCAGTCTGTTAGACTATGTACTAGTCGAAAATAGACATCGGAAAGAGCTAATGGATGTGACAGCTATGCCAGGGGAAGCCTTTGGAGGAGACCATAGGGCAGTGGTAGCAAAACTAAAAGTAGGAAAGGTCATATTACCAGAAAAAAGGAAAGAAAGATTATGGTCTGGAGACGAAAGGAAAAGGAGGTTGCAGAAGAGTTTAAGAAAGAATTGCAAGAACAGATACCAAGGACGGATATTACCCATGTGGAACCGGGTGAGTTAGCCGTGGTCGTTACGGCATGACTGCTGGCAGTCGCTCACATCCGGGAGGCGAGGAGGTTCGAATCCCCCCGCCGGCAACCTTGAAGATGGTCTTCTGTGGTTTCCCATCTTCCTTCCAGGCAAATGCCGGGGTTGGTCCCTAACTATAGGCCACAGACGCTACCTTCCAACTCCTCGACCTTACATTCCCACTTTCCTCCCCAACGGTACTTGTAACTCACCCATTGGGTGTCCGTCTCGAAGCAGCTACAAAACTGGCGAGCCAAACATGTCCTCGGACACTCCCGGCACTAAAAGCCATACGCCAAAAAAAAACATGTGGAACAAGAATGGGAAAAGTTTAAGAGTGCATTTATAAACAGTGCAGAGAAAACATGTGGTAGAACATCAGGAAAGGTACGGGAAAAGGAGACAAAATGGTGGAATGATAGAGTGAAAGAAAAGGTACGAGAGAAGAAGAAAACTTGAAAGGAAAGGAAAACAAAAAAGACTGAAGAAAGTGGAGCAAAATATATAGAAGCAAACAGAGATTGCAAGAAAGTAATTGCAGAGGAAAATAAGAAAAGCTGGGAAGAATTCACCCAGAAAATAAGGGATGATTTAAATTATAAAAAGTAAAAGGAATGAAAAGGTGAACACTGGGTTCGTGAAAAGCAAAGAAGGTGATATATTGACAAAACCAGAAGAGATAACGGACAGATGGAAATAATATTTCAGCGAGCTCTTGAAGGTGAGACGTCAGGCATGCGGAGAAGTTAAGCAAACAGCCAAAACCGTGGAGGAAAAAATAATAGAAGAACCAGACATTACTATGGCAGAAGTGGAATGGGCAGTTAGGAAGATGAAGATGGGGAAAGCTGTGGGAATCGACGAAGTGGCATTAGAAATGATCAAGGCGGCAGGACCAGTGGGACTGCAGTGGACATACAGACTTCTCAGAAGTGTGTGGAGAGAGAAGAAAGTTCCTGAAGGCTGGAAAAAGGGATTAATACTGCCAATATTCAAGAAAGGAGACAGGAAGGTGTGTGGTAACTATCGAGGAATCACCATCATCCCGCATGTTGACAAAGTAATGGAAAGAATCCTAGAAAAAACAATTAGAGTAGGCTAAAGGTAGAATGCCAAATAGAGGAGGAGCAGTTTGGATTTAGAGGGGACAGGTCAACAGTGGAACCCATTTTCATTCTGAGACAGATCATTGAAAAGAGTTGGGAATATGGGAAGGATCTAGAAAAGGCCTATTATAGCATCCCTAGAACAAAAGTTTGGGAAAGCTTAACAAATAGGTGGATAGGAAAGGAACTGAGAGACATGATGAATGGAATGTGCATGGAATGCTACAGTAGTGTAAAGATTAGAGTCGGGACTTCGGAATGCTTTAAAATTGACACTGGACTAAAGCAAGGAAGTGTGTTGTCACCCTTATTGTTCTTAATGGTGATGGAAGACATCATGAAGGCAGCAAGGAAAGACTATAGTAGGACAAAGATGAAGGTAATGTTGTTTGCAAACGATGCTGTGATCTGGGGCGAGGATGAGATGGAGGTACTAGAACAGTTAGACGTAATAAATGAAAAGATTGAGCAATGGGCATTGAAGATAAACAGTGGTGATGAGTAGAGGTAAGAAAGAAGGAAAAGGAGTAATCAAAGTCGGAGATAAGGAATGGGAAGGGGTGAAAAACTTCATATACTTGGGAAGTGAACTGACTGAAGATGGAAGACTAGATTTGGAAACTAGCAGAAGAATACAACTCTGGAGTGCTTTCTACCAACAGGTACGGGGATTAGTATGGAACAAGGATATACCAATTAAGGCTAAAGAAGATATGTACCAAGCATATTATGTTCCTATAGTGATATATGCAGCAGAAACTTGCACAATGACAAAGAGGGATGAGAGCAGAGTACAGGCAGCTGAGTTGAGATTCCTGAGAAGTATGGTCCAGAAAACGAGGAGAGATAGATTGAGAAATGAAGATATACGGAAAGAACTGGGAGTACAGAAACTAAGTGACAAACTGGAGCAAAACAGATTGAGATTGTTAGGACATGTCAAACGGATGAATGAAGAAAGGCTACCAAGACGAGCACTGGAACGACGGATGACAGGGAAGAGAGGACGAGGAAGACCAAGAATGCGTTGGATGGACTCAGTGAAGTATGGCATTAGAAATCGGAACCTGGATTGGAACACCGTGTCGGAAGAGGAATGGTGGAACGAAAGAACAAAGTGGAGAGGAACCATATTTGCCCCCACCCAGTGTCAGCTGGGAAATGGGAAATGAAGATTATGATGATGAAGATATCCACTAACTAGCTCCGAATCGAACCCACATTCTACCAATTAGAAGCACAGCGTCTCTTTGACAGAGATAAGCACCAACTATTGTTATAGATTAAGCATTTTGAATCGGCATTTGAATTAGCTCTGGGTTTCCTTATCAGAATGTATGACTAGTTTAAAGAGAATTACTCGTATACAGTGTTTGTTGCTGTTGATTCTTTTAGGAACTTTGCGACATCGTGGTCATGTAGCCCCATGTACTAGGGTGTGTGTAGAGGTTGTCTGATAACCTATGTCATTACGAAGTCTGTACTAGTGTGTATGTTCGTAATCGAGGTAGGATTTGGGATGGTGGCGGCAGTGGCCTAATGTTAGGAACTCGGCACTTGCCTGGAGTAGAAGTGGAAACTACGGAGAACCACTTCCTGGATAGCTGAGGTACGATTCAAATCCGCTTCTCCTCAGGTTTGCCTCATGAGACTGAATGTACCCCGTGCCAGCGCTCAGATCAGAATGAAATTTCTTGGCAGAGCCAGTTATCAAACGCGGGCCTCCGCCATGACAGCCAAGAATGATAGCTACTACTAAACGAGGCGGAAAAAGCCATCATTGTTGCACAAGATAACTCACATCAACACACCTCCAACACTGGAAAACACGTGTTCAATGTCACATGATGAGATGCTATCTACAATAATTCTTGAATACAACTCGAATGAATTACGTGCCAGAATATTTAGTTCTCTGAATAAATTTATCAACTTTCCAAAGGAATTTCAATACAACAATAGTAAAGTATGTTCCTTTTCAGAAATTAACAGAAATTACTACACATACACTAGAAAATAGGGGCAATTACCTTGATGTTCCACCCTGAAAACTATCCCCATCGAAGCACTACGATAAAATATTCCGTTCTAGAATAAATTCCTTTCAATATCGGTTAATTGGATTTATTCCGTAGAGAGAGCACCATTCTGTAACGAGCCACACGGGTTGATTTTATGGAAACTCATATCCACGGTTCTACAGACTAAATAAGGAAAACAAAGCTAGGGAATTCAATGCCGTGACTACAGATACTTTAACATTAGTAGAGACATACATAAATAAAGATGTGAATTAATATTTGCTCTGCTAAGAGTCACTGAGCTCGGATTATTAGGCCTAAGTTGTCAGGAGAGACAATTTCAGGGCAATTTCAAATATTTGAAATTCGTGTTACCCCCATGTTGATTTTGTACTTATATCCCTGAAGGTGATATAAGTGAAATTACTTTATAGTCTTCTATCATCATTCCAAATTTCAGGTTGGTTGCTGTGATAGTTTTGCAAACATTAAGAACGGATGAACTATTTCACGCACCGCCATGTTGGATTGGTGGTATTATTTGAAATTGGAAAGGCACGGTCAGGGTTGGATTGTGTAAAAGAAAGTTCTTACCATGGTTCATTTAAATCTCTCCAGGCAATCAGTATTTTGTCGGACACTCACACACGTAGAAAAGGTAAATCGCCTAAGCCTCTTTACATATGATGAAAATAGGCTCAAGTTTTAAATTTTGTAAATGCGTTTTTAATGTCAGGCCAGTGCCTGTTAAGTCGTCAGCCCGGAGGCTGCTTGGATCCTCAATAAGCACCATCGCAGTATACGTATGGAGAAATCCCAAATACCAAAAGCAGCATTATAGTGAGATTCACTAGACAAAGTGAGGAATGAGGTTCTTTGTCACTGCTTTGCTCACTTAATCAGTGAGGTAGCACTGGTCCTGTCGCAACTGTAATTACACAGCAAAGCCCATACCTCAGTAGCTTCCAATTAATCACAGTCACAAAAATATCAATACATTGGGTGAAAGGCCTTTTGCCTGTGCCAACATATAAATGAAAACATCTGGAATAATCAACAGCATACCATTTTGGCCAATACATTTCGTTAACATTACAAACGTAATAAAGGGAAAAGTAATCAAAAAATATATTCACATAGGCCTCAATATAAACTTATAAATTTTCAACAGCTTATCCCAATGAATCGAGGTCGCTGGAGCCTCCCTGGCTCATTTCGGTATTGGCCGGGGGTGTGAGATTGGACGCCCCTCCTGACGTCACGTGTATTTTCAGGTAAAAATTCCACCTTGCTGTCACCAGGATTCAAACCCTGGCTGTCCAATTTAGGATGCCTAACTAAGCCACTGCGCCATCACGCTCCCACAATCGGATATAATAATAATAAAAATAATAATAATAATAATGGCGTAACTTATGAGTTCTGGAGAGGACTGGCACATTTTTCACGTTAATGCCCGTAAATGACTTGAACGTGATGATAAGTACGGGATGAATGATGAAAACGTCGCTAACCCCAATCTAGTGGAATTTATCGTCTGAAGTTGAACTCCCACGATCAAGCATGGATTTGAACCCAGAACCTTACGAACAGGAGTTTAGTGCCCTTCTCATTTATCCACGATGCTGTGCAACACGTTTAATATTGACAGGTCTAACGTATTTAAATATAAGTTATTTTATTTCCAATGTTATGGAAGGAAGAGTGGAGGAGAAGAACTTTAGGGGTAGGCCTAGGTTTGAATATACTAAATAGATTTTTTTGGGTTGTAGGGTGTGGTAGTTATGTAGAGAAGAAACTATTAGCTCAGGACAGCGATGTCCCCGCTGACAATTCCGTTTTTCCTGTCCGAGAAGAAGACATCACTGTCTTTCATTATGTGTACATTTGTGATGGTGGTGGTTACTGTTAATGTTTTTTTCTTTACTCAAATAGCATAGCAAAAGTTAGAATAGTAACCTAACAGCAATATTAGAAGAATGACTACCATCTTCAATTCATTGGTACCGTACAGCAAACTCGTTCATGGTACAGCTACATTGTGATCATCTACTGGATGATATATCCGTACATAAATGGATTATAATGAGGCCCTATATATTTTTGTCCTTTAGGAGGCTAGTGACCGGCCGGCGAGGTGTGGGAGAAGAGAAAGTCTTCCCCTCAAGGCTGCCAGTTCAATGACCTCCTAGCTTGGAGTGTGTGTCCCCTCTCGCTTTCCGAAATGCTCCTACTGCCCCCTCCCCCACCTGAGTACCTCCCTCCCTCATGTGCCCCAGTAACCTGCCTTCCTTCCTCAGCTGTTTTTTTTTTCCTACAAGAAGTGAAGAAGAAGCAGACAAAGAAACAGGCTAGAGAAGAGCGGGCTAAGACCAGAGTTACAGACAGCGGACCGCGGACCTAATTTTCCCCAGTCCATGATTTGGTAGGCCTACTCCAAACTCATGCTCTTCCCATCGTCTCCATTGGGTAGGCTAACGTTCTGAACAACTTTAACTTCCAGTCAAAATATGAACCTTTCTATAACAGCATACAATAGCAACTCGCCCCGACTTCGCCCGGTATTTTTAATGGTTTACCTAGCGTAAGCTTATAATGAGCACGGACGGGACTCTTCTCTGAAGTCTTAACTCGACACGACTCGACAGTTTGATGCTGGCCGAAGCTGGGGTGATAGGCTCGGTTGCTAGATCGTAAACTCGCTCCGAAGCTAGTAATTTAAATTTCCACTGAATGGGAGATTGCTGGAAGAAACGAAAACGTAAAAACACTAATAGTGGACGATGTATTAATGATAGAGATATGCTGTCCGGACTTCTTTTGTAGAACTTTTCATGCTGAACAATTCTTATGTACTGTATAGATATTTTCAACGGTTTACCCAGCGCAAGCTTAACAGGCGTGCGGACGGCAGGTTTTTCATCGTCTCGATTTACTGGAATCGTTACTCCTCGTCTTCCTTCGGTCATAAATTAATGATTTTCTACAGAAACCTTCCTCGAGAAATCCTTTACAGAATGGTGAAAACCGCATCAAAATCCATCGTGTGATTCTCGAGATTACCTGATACTTCCAAGAATCGGGGACTTTGTTTCATACTATGTCGAGATATTATCCAAGCTCAGTCATACGTCCGACCATCCATCACCATTCACACGGGTCCATCAGCAGTATTCATCAGGTAATCTCGGCATGCGGCCTTAAATTTCTTTATTGTTATAGAATTTCTGATATCGGCAGGAGTTGAATTCCATAGTCGGGACCCAGCTACAGCAATAGAACGGTTGAAAATAGATGAGTGATTGATGTGGATGGAGAGGGCCCTATTCTAACGGTACAGCGCTCAGACGCATTACCAATAGGAAACTTGATATACATATTAGAATTTCCCTGTGGTAACTTACCAGCAATTTGTTTTCCTCCTTTGCATTAACGTTTGTGTGGCTATTGAGTAGGCCTACATATTTGTTTTCACTGAAAACACACTTCATTTCATTTTTAATATTGGGTGCCACTGCCACAGGTTATCAGACATACTTCATACACAAATAAGCACACGTATATGCATGAGCATGATGTCGTATAGTCCCTGAATAAATCAATAATTTCATCAACCAATGACTGTCTTTTGTTTTAGTTCTGTTTACACAATTTCTACTGTGTGGGGCGTGGTGGCGCAGCAGTCATACAATTCGCCTCTCACCAAGGTGGACCAGGTTCGATTCCTGGTCAATACATGTGAGATTTTGGAAGTGAAATTCCATGTCCTGTGGTTCGGATTCTACGTAAAAAGGAGGTCCCGTGGCTCATTCTTTACTTTACTCCTCGGCGCTACAGGCCATGTAGGACCCTGGCCTCTTCAGGAATCGTTGCCCAATCCTGACGATCTTCTGCACGTTTCCTCCATCTTCTTACTGCCATCTTGCGGAAGTCGTCCTCCACGTCATCCAACCATCGTTTCCTTGGTCTCCCGTTGCATCTTTTCCCCCTGGATTACCTCTATAGATCTCTTTAACCACTCTATTACCTGCCATTCTCTCCACATGCCCCAGCCATCTTAGTATTTTACTCATTATTTCCGAAACTATATCAGGATGACCATATATTTCCTCCAATTTTTTTCCCGTATTCTCTATCTTCATGCCCCTTACACTGCTCCATAAATCTTCCTCAGTATTTTCCCGTGGCTCATGATCACAAGATTAACGGTCACGTAAAACTACAAACATCTATCCAATTTCTATTGCACAAAGATTTTGGGGCCAAGTAGATGGCTATAGATCGCTAACTGCGAACCCTGACCTTCTGTTTGGACTTACACTTGGTAGAACATGAACAAGTTGTTAATTACCACATATATACACACATCAAAAAAGGTTTTGCATCACCTCGGTTCCCAGATCTCCGGCATATAGACGTTGACTGTGTATATTGTATCAAAGATACAGTCCCTTTGACTGTTCATAGATGTCACTAAAACTGCTCAAAGATGTAAACAACCATGCATGAGCAGGGCCTATTAGACGGAGGGGGTACGACAGCCGATCAGTTCCAGTCATTCCACCAGGACGAAGGTACGCTGCTCATGTTGTCTGTAGTTCTACCATGCCTAGAAGGTCAATACCGCAGTTCGATCGCGTCCGCATTGTTACTTTGTGTCAAGAAGGGCTCTCAACAAGGGAAGTTTCCAGGCGTCTCAGAGTGAACCAAAGCGATGTTGTTTGGACATGGAGGAGGTACAGAGATACAGGAACTGTCGATGACAGGCCTCGCTCAGGCCGCCCAAGGGCTACTACTGTAGTGGATGACCGCTACTTACGGATTGTCGCTCGGAGGAACCCTGACAGCAATGCCACCATGTTGAATAATGCGTTTCGTTCAGCCACAGGACGTCGTGTTTCAACTCAAACTGTGCGCAATAGGCTGCATGATGCGCAACTTCACTCCCGACGTCCATGGCGAGGTCCAGCTTTGCAACCCCGACACCATGCAGCGCGGTACAGATGGGCCCAACAACATGCTGAATGGACCCCACAGAATTGGCATCACGTTCTCTTCACCGATGAGTGTCGCATATGCCTTCAACCAGACAATCGTCGGAGACGTGTTTGGAGGCACCCTGGTCAGGCTGAACGTCTTAGACACACTGTCCAACGAGTGCAGCAAGGTGGTGGTTCCCTGATGTTTTGGGGTGGCATTATGTGGGGCCGACGTACGCCACTGGTGGTCATGGAAGGCTCCGAAACGGCTTTACGATACCTGAATGACATCCTCCGACCCATAGTGCACCCATATCGGCAGAATATTGGAGAGGCATTTGTCTTCATGGACGACAATTCTCGACCTCATCGTGCACATCTTGTGAATGCGTTCCTTCAAGATAACGACATCGCTCGACTACAGTGGCCAGCATGTTCGCCAGACATGAACCCTATCGAACATGCCTGGGATATGTTGAAAAGGGCTGTTTATGGACGTCTTGACCCACCAACCACTCTGAGAGATTTACGCCGAATTGTCGTTGAGGAGTGGGACAATTTGGACCAACAGTGTCTTGATGAACTTGTGGATAGTATGCCACGACGAATACAGGCATGCAGCAATGCAAGAGGACGTGCTACTGGGTATTAGAGGTAGTGGTGTGTATTGCAATCTGGACCACAAATGCTGAAAGTCTAGCTGTATGATGGTACAACATGCAATGTGTGGGTCTCATGAGCAATAAAACGAGCTGAAATGTTGTTTGTGTTGATCTCTATTCCCTTTGTATTTAAAGGTTCCGGAACTCTTGGAACCGAGGTGATGCAAAACTTTTTTTGATGTGTGTATGTTTAGTTTGAACACATTCTGATGTGTTATGATGAAGAGGAAGTTACCTTCACTATTTGCTTATATACAGCCCCAGTCTGACGCAGGCTCCACCGTGTTTTTACAGTGGATAAATAGAGCTGGGCACTACGTCTTACAGGCCTAGATGGATTGCTGAATGGGACACAATGGAACTCGCGTTGCCATGATCACAACTGGTGACTCTTTGATACAGGATTCATTTTGGAAATACCTTGGATACAGTTCGTTCTAGGGCCTTAAAATGCGGTTTCTGGAGTCTCTATAGGACCTGCAAATATTGTTGTCGCACTGCCGGGCGTCAAATGTGCTGCATCCGGTCTTTTTGCGACAGATTTTATATTTAGCTTATTTTAGTGCATGACGAGTGCTAGCGGGCTGAAACCAGGAAAATATATTATATTGGGAAACGGTAACAGTTCAATGTCTTTCCTTGGTATTTAATTTACCGTATGTTCTTGAAAATTTTCTGTTAAAACGATTGAGTACTGTAGTTTTGGCGTGAAAGAGTAACAGACAGACAGACAGACAGACAGACAGACAGACACCACTAGATTTATATATGGCAGTACCTATATTTTCATTTTACGTATTTTGTGATTTATTTTCATTTGTGATTAGGATCATGCCCATAATCTATCATATTTGGGATTGCGATTTTATCCGTTATTTACATTTGGGATTGCAATCTTGTTTCTTTCATTGGTTGTGGCAAATATGTCCCATGCTGAACGGGTTTGCTCACCTCCCACATGACAACGCTCATAACAGAACACCTCCTCGCCGATATACATGACATAGGCCTACGTTTCAAGCATCACGAAACCAAAACAACCTGACACACCAAAGTTGTTGTTTTTTTATTTAGGGGGTATGGTGACATAGTGGTCATCAACTTCATGTGCCGTGATGTGAGTGAAAACTGTCTATTATGCTAATATGATGTCAGTATCAGGGTGTGTATTTATCATAGGGGTTTGGAAGGAGATAGAGATGACCATGGCTTTACGTTTGATACCATTCAGACATTTACTTGGACCAGAAGTGGGAATTCAAGGAAAACCACTTCTAAAATGGCTGAAGTGAGAGTCGAATTCATTTCTCCTCAGATATCTTCTTGAGGCTCAATAAACTGCATTTCAGAGCCCTGGCAAGAACTATATTGCTTGACAGAGCCAAGAATCAACTCTCGACCTTCAGTATGGTAGCCTCCATACGTAGACTAGCCTGAGGTGGCTCATACCCAGTTCACTGTAACGTAGCCATGCACGTTAACTAATGCAGCACGACGGCAAGGGTGCATTAAAAGTGCAGAAGTTTCAAATCTTGGTGTTGATAGCCAGCATCCCGAATTTGGTTCCCACAAACCCCTTTAAGGCAACTGCCGCAATGGTACCATACCTGGACCACCTACCGTAATAAATACACCAAATGCAGTTTTACAGCTATTAGGTACTGTAGTGTACATAAAGTACAAGCCAGTATGGTGTTAAACAAAGGGTTAAAATGTCTGGCACGTCCAGGTCCCAAATTCTGAAGGTCGTTAGTTCATGTACTGATCGTGCCTGATAATATTTTGAAGGTTTTTACTTGGGCGGGCATCAATTCCACTCGGTCGAACATCAATTCCCCCCGATTTTCCTTAATTCCACTCGGTCCTCCAAGGGACCCAAAAATGAGTTCCTCAACTCCGCTCAGGCTTTGGCAAGGGGTCGGCAAAGGGGTTATCCCCAATGACGTAAACAAATGTCATAACCCTCCTGCTCGCATAGCCTACCAAGGGCCCGGTCAAACACCTTCAGCAGCGCATGAGTGAATTCTTGAATGCAGCTGATTTTTCCGTTCTAGGCTGGAAAACAGTATTTTCAGCATCCGCTGCTGATATCGAAAGTATCGAAAGATACTCTCCCTACTTCATGCAGTGTTTAGACCAGCCTGTTGTATGCATGTGAGTGCTGGGTGGAATCAGTATATCCCATACATAAGCTGGAGGTAACCGATATGAGGCAAATAGGTGGAAGCAATGGCAGGAGGGTACTCGTAATGAACTACCGGGTCGTTACGGCGGGGCTGCAGGCAGTCGCTCACAGCCGGGAGGCGAGAAGGTTCGAATCCCCCCGCCGGCAACCTTGAAGATGGTCTTCTGTGGTTTCCCATCTTCCTTCCAGGCAAATTCCGGGGTTGGTCCCTAACTATAGGCCACAGCCGCTTCCTTCCAACTCCTCGTCTTTACATTCACACTTTCCTCCCCAGACAACACTTCACGCGTGTCGGTACTTGTAGCTCACCCCACGGGTGTCCACTTAGAAGCAGCTACAAACTCTGGCGAGCGGAACATGTCCTCGGACACTCCCGGCATTAAAAGCCATACGCTAAAAAATAATAAAAAACAACTCGTAATGAAGAGATATAAGCTAATATACAAATGAACATGTTAGACGAAGCTGTTCCTGCAAGTCTACTCAGATGATGGAGTCATGTGATAAGACAGGGAGAGGAAAGATTACCTAGGAGGTTAATGAGCTCAGCCATATATGATAAGTAAGGCTCGGAAGTTCATGAACTATTAATTGAATAAATATGCATGCAAAAATGCACTAATTATTGGTCAAATATGCATCTCGTTTCAAAAAATATGCACTATGAAATAACTACGGCAATTACGATTACTCCGCACTCTTTAGCGTTTCTATTTTGAATATACTGTAAAGAAAATATGAACAAATGGACTTAAACCTTTTTTTAAATATCTCAACAAAGAAACAGCTCTGAAAAGTAGGAAATGTTATTTTATGGAACTTCAAGTGGTGTTGACCATCAATAATCAATTTTTAAGTATAACTGATATACAATTTTAATAAATGAAAATCCACTGCCTGCTTCCAGTCTCCGACCGGGTCAGGAATGGAATGAATGAAGCCCCCATCTAGCGGCGAGGATATGAACTGTGCCGGCTGCCGAGGCCTGACGCACTCCTCTGGGGCAATGATTAAACGAATGACAGATGAAATGAAATGATAGTGGAGAGTGTTGCTGGAATGAAATTTTGACAGGGAAAACCGGGGTACCCGGAGAAAAACCTGTCTGCCTCCGTTTTGTCCAGCACAGATCTCACATGGAGTGACCGGGATTTGAACCACGGACCCAGCGGTGAGAGGCCAGCGTGCTGCCGCCTAAGCCACGGAGGCTACACAATTTTAATAGCCATTGCATTTTTTAAATGAACATAATTGTACAATATTTACATAACTTAGTGAATGCTCAATAAAAATAACTGATATTAACTTGCATAAGAACTGAAATGTTCTAGGTATTAAAATAATTTCAGTATTATTCTGTGATAGACTCTCGGATCGAAATATACGGCTTTAAGAACATGACGTAACAAAAATCGCTTCAAAACAATACGAAACTAGAATATACGCCCTTCTCAAGTAGAGATATGCACCCAATCAGCCAAAGGAGAAAAATATGTTGCACTGCACCAAAATAACCAAAATATGCATAAATATGCAAAAATATGATTTTGCATGCACTTCCGGGCCTTAATGACAAGAGAAGCAGACGAGACTGCAGTGCTAACTGCGAATATGGGGACCATCTCGTTGTGTAGCAGCTAGCATTCTTGTCAGTCACCCCGGAGTTCCGGGTTCGATTCCCGACTCAACCAAGAAATTTAATTCTGGTCTGAGGGATGGTACGGGGTACTCTACACTCAGCCTCGTATGACAAAACTGAGAAGAGGGGGCTTGATTCCCACCTCAGTCATCCTGGAAGTGGTTTTCCGTAGTTTTTCCATTTCTACTTCAGGCTAATGACGGAATGGTTCTTCATTTAACGCCACGATTGCGTCCTTCCTAATCCTCACGTGAAAACAAATACAGACACTACTACAGACACCCCAATTATACAGTTTATCAGACAAATTCTACACACATCCAAAGTACACGTGTCTAAAAGACCACGATGTTTAAGCTCTTGAAACAACAACAGCTAATACAGGATCTCGCAAACAGAGGCTTGCTGACTAGACTGGACACTGAAAGCCAAACCAGTCTCATATGAAATGAACATGAAGTGATGATGATGATGATGATCGTGTGGCCGACGGAGAGGCCGGGTGCAGGTCTTTCTAGTTGACGCCCGTGGGCGACATGCACGTCATAATGAGAATGAAGTGATGATGAAGACGTCACACACACACAGTCCCCGAGCCACGGGAATTAACCCCAGGAGATTAAAATCGAGCCACGGGAATTAACCCCAGGAGATTAAAATCCCTGATGGCTCAGACGGGAATCGAACCCGGGACATTGCGGGCCAAATCCTAGCACGCTAACCTTTTAGCCACGGAGCCGGACAACATGAAGTAAATAATTGTTATTCTTCGTATCACAATTATTAATATCGTTGCTTCAAATTTCATTATTTAATCGCTCTTTCGTAATGCATACATAATTTAGTCACGTGTACTGGTCATACTTCCAGTCATGTTAATCGCCTAGCGGTAATTATCCACACCAGTCCGTATTTGGAACATGATTTGTGAATGCCATACCTAAACATATTAATTAACCACTTGTTCAGGATTCTTCTATCTTCACCGGATTTTTGTATAAAGCGTGTTTTTGATGGGATTCCTGGTAACGATATTGCTTTAAGGCCGGTTATTTCCAGATGTCTACATTTTTAGAATAAAGGCTTTTTACCCTGTGGCGCTGCTTACAAGGCGAGAAATATTATAATGATAGTTCCCTGCGGTGTAGCCGTGTGTGTTAAACTGCGCACCGCGATCGTAATAGGCAGCTGCAGCAAGTCCGGAGATCGGAAGTTCCAATGTCGGCGCTGACAGCAACATCTTGAGTTTGGTTATCTTCTAGGTCTACCCTATCCTTGTCCGTACTGCAACTATATTACCACAGTCACCACCGCAGCACAGGTTATAAGACATATCCAAATGCACTGGGCTAATGACAAAATAAAATAAGGTGGAAGTAAGGTGTGGTGTTGGGTTAGCGCGCCTACCTCGCACCCAGCTCCGTCAGGGATTTTAGAAACTGATGTGAGGGTGGGAACGGGATGCACTCAGCCTCATGAGGATAATTGAGTAGCTGTCTGACAGTGAAGCAGTGCCCCGGTCATAGAGATCAAGATTAACGGCCGAGGGATCCCGACGCGCTGACCACGTGTCACCCCATAATCTACAGGCCAAATGGATGGACAGCGGTCGCTTGGTAGGCCTAGGCAGGCTTTTCATGGGCTGTAGCGCGACGAGGTTTGGTTTGTTTGGAAGTAAGTTGGAAGCTAGCGATAATTGAACACCCCACAACGACAGTGCTGTGAACTGGACTATTCTAACGGATTAGTGCACATAACCATAGTAGAAATCAGCCTGCATGGTCTAATTTATTATCTTATTTTGTGTGGCTTAATTATATACAAGTGCATAATATTTATGCGTAAACGCACACCTACAATAAACCATTATAGAATATGCTAGCCTTATTTCAAACACAAGATTCACTGCAAATCGTAGATACCTTAATTCTAAATTTTGTATATACAGTAAAACTAAACTTCACCTTAGTGATCAATATCTGATGATGACCGCGTGACGGTCGAAATGCATAATCCTAAATTGCCCATTATTTATGTGAATACTTAATACTTGTAATTTGTTTCAGGATTTGTGTTATATTTTGTATCCCCGCCCAATCATATTGGGCAAGTAGACTGTTGACCGACTGAAAGATATAAATTGATAGTTAGGATGCACTACTACTGTAAAGTCATCACATGAATACAGGTTCGACACACACCAAACTACACTAGGCTGATGACCATTAAATCCCAAACCCCTCAAATGAATTAACAACGAACAACAATAAAATATCGTGGGAGCACCAAGCCATCCGTGACTATTAACGTTAGTATAGCGCACCCAACGGAGGGTTGAATGTTCCAATTAAACAATGAATATGGATCTAAACGAAGCATGTCATCCCCCTAATTCTTTTACGTAGTGAAGATTACAAATCGTAAAAGAATTTACTTAAATTTTAATTGAGATTTTAATTACATTAACTGGTCAAGATGTAACGTGTTTTTCGAGGGGTTTTATGCAACTGGCATAAGTCAGTAGGAAGCCATTCTATATTTATTTACGCGGCAAATTGTTCAGCCAAGAGAATTTTTCATGGTAATTTATTATTATTATTAATTTATTATAATTATTATTAAGGTATTTTCGGAGCATTTTATAAAAAATATAAGCATACAGATAGGTTTTCTATGTCTTAGAAAACGCTATCAAGCAAATTATTACGAACGACAATATCCTAGAAAATTATGTGATTATGGAATTTTACGGAGTTTCGTCAGTTAGGGTATATTGAGAGACATGACTCACTGGGAATTCAGATGCAGGCTTATGCTTGTCAAGAAGTATGACGCAAGTCTGGGTCGCAACGCCAAGAAAAGGCGGATGTATGGAACGGCAAACGACTTCACCCTCTGCGCGCCGTGTGTATTGAGCCTAAGGAGGGGAGTAGCGGGGTGGCAAAGCCAATCAGTGGAGACCATGTAAGCTGGAAGTCGGGACTGGAGTGGGGAGCCGACGTGTGCATATATCGTTCGACGCGCCGTGAAACGAGGACTATCTGTGAAATACATGCGGAGTATGGTTATACGCGGGGGACGCTCCGATGTTCCGTGGAAGGGACTATCTGTGAAATACTTGAGGAGTATGGATACGTGTGCGAGTGGCTCCGATGTTCAGTGGAGTTAGCGACGAACTTTTGTAAAACTTGGTTGTACGAGTGTTTGGGTCCGAGGTACGGACCATAGAATTATCTAATCTACCAGCATATCATCATATTCCGACGGAGATGACGACGTCCAGGAGACTGTGGGAAGCACACAGCATCAGCAAGAACGAGGGAAAATGCTTTGGCAATTTCCAGTGGTAAGCGCCAATCACGCAGAAATACGCAATCTCTCATTTTCTTTGTTTTAAATTTCATATTTCAGTAACTTCATAGCTTGGAAATAAGAGTAAAATCAATTTATCAGACTCCGTTTTCACGTAATTTTCTATCGGTAATATTCAAATCACAACGCTCCAATTTAAATTTTGTAGTTATTATTATTATTATTATTAATTTTGCTATAATTGTTTTATATAATAAATTCATTTCTTTTACAATGCAATCTTTGCTTTCAGTAGGTAGCATTAGATATAGACCAATTCCTTCTCCTGATACAATTGTTTGTTGGGTTAATGATCAAATCATACCACGATCTGAGTGAATAGAGTCTTGAATGTGTTCTGCCAGAGCTAGACGTTGTTAAATACAAATTTAGATTTCAACATTGCATTGAGGTCTTGGCGCCCATTAAAACAACATAGCTTAGGCAAAGGTAAACAGTTACATTTATCACCCAACAGTGTGGGCTAGCAAAACGTTTCATTTGTACGCTCAACGTGGAGCAAAGTAAATACCGTTTCACTTGTCATCCCAGCCTAAGCAAGACGTTTCATTTGTCGCTACCAACATGGGGCATTAAAAAGACGTTTCAAAGATAATTGTGCTCCCGTGTACCTGTTGATCGACTAAAAACCAATATTACACATTTTATATATGAGCCTGTTTACAACCTTGTCCCTCGCCTATGAAGCAACGGCAACAATTAACAAAATACTCTGGAAACTACTTCGTCAGTGAATCTCGAAAACCTGATGTTATCACAGTCGTCAGTCATCAGAAAATTCATTTGAATTGCTTAGATACACAAATATTTCGAGGACTCAGAAGCGTAGCCAACAAAAATACTGCAGGCACGCTCTTTGACTGCCATTGATAACTGGTCATTCAGGGAGCCCAAGCCGAAACCCTGAGCTGATGTCAGTTATCATGAGTGCGGCTCTTTCTCCACACTATTCCACACTAGCACGAAGCAAATGCTCGGATGCTACCTTATTTCAAATCCAGGGACACCTGCTCCAACAAATAGCCTAAATAATTAGTTTCACTTCGACAGTTACCACTGAAACAAAGATCAGAATACAAGTTTAACGCACGCTTAAGTACAATGAGATAATGACCAAGATATCCTAAGGCACAAAATAGAACTACAACAGAAACATCATCATCATCATCATCATCATCATCATCATCATCATCATCACAATAACATAGGTTAACAAAATACGTACACTCTGAAGTACATGGGCATGTTGACCACGATATTCAAAACAAACTACTACCAATACGAATAGAATACATAGTGTTTTCACTCACAGAGTTCATCCGCGCCCCGCTCTTGGCGAGCGCTAGCGGCGCAGACCACCAACGCTACATAGTCAGCTGTTCAAAGATGGAATAAGCCGCGACCTTCATAAACCTCTTTACGAAGCCTGCGGTTACGCTGTTCACAACAAATTGTTTGTTTAGACTTATGAAAAATACTATCAAAAGTTAATATTAATATTCTCAGTCCCTATGTAGAAATATCTTTTAAAACCCTCCGTTATCGTCATGGGTCTGACAGCTCCATGGTTCGTTTTAGCTTTAATATCAAGCCAACAGTTCAAGTTATAATCTTATCGTCTCGGGACATCTTTCACCATACCTTAGTAAGCATTTTCCTAGAGTTGTGAAATGATGAGCCTAAAAAAATCCACACGTGTCAGCTGCTGTGTCATGTGGGATTGATAGCTCAAGCGCGCCCATTGATATAACATTCTGTCAGCGAGTTACAGGTGTGCTGTTATAGCGGTTAGTTGGTTTGGTACGTTGGCTTAGTGAATATCAGTAAAGAGATTACGCCTTACGAAAACCAACGGTTATAGATGAAGTGTGTCGCCTTCTACTGAAAGATAACGAATCGCTAGTTGATGATAATTTAAAAGAAATTGGTGACTCTGATACTGAAGACAAAGTCGAAACAAGATACGGAGACTCGGATACTGACCATGATATTGATAAGGAGGACGGTAACAGAAGTGAATAATTGGATGGCAGTTTATTTTATTGGTAGGTAGGCCATTAATATTTTATTATTCCCACCTCAGCCAACCTGGAAGTAGTTTTCCGTGCTTTCTCCACTTCTACTACAAGTAAATGCTGGGTTGGTTCCTAAGTTATGGCCACAGCCACCTGCTTCCCAATCCTAATCCCAATTTACAAATACATACACTAGTACAGCGATGTAATATCACAGGTTATCACACAAATTCCACACACAGCCAAATATACGGGGCTATATGACCACGATGATACAGCCCCTAAAATAAGCAACAACTAGGCTATAAAATAACATTTTTAAACATAGCTTGTCACTTTTGAGCACAGAAAACAAACATCAGATTGCAAATAACACTGGCACTTTTCTCAAATGAAGTATCTCGTAGTGTAGTAACAAGTGTTCCTGGCCGTCGTCCCGGAGGCCCTGACTACGCCAAGAAATTTCAATTCTGGTATGGGGGCTGGAGCCTCGTGAGGCAAAACGGAGAAGAGGAGGGTTCGATTCCCACCTTAGCCTTTCTGAAAGTGGTTTTCCGTGGTTTCCCACTTCTATTCCTGGAAAATGCTGGGACGATTCGTAACTTAATGCCACGGCCGCTTCCTTCCCAATCCTTAGCTGAATTGTTTCCTGCTAGGTGCCTTTCATGATCAGTGGATAGATGTTTCGGTCAATTTGGAAAAATGTCATGTACTGATCCAGGTTTTAATTTCCACTTCACCCGAGGAAGTTACACATTCTCACAGTTCACTAAGAAACAGTCCGCCTTTATAACTAAATCTTCCGAAAAATGCACGTCACATCTTCTATTTTTGATCGACAATCGCTTATCTTTCCGCGGAATAACTCTCGCCCATTTCGCAAACAGATTTGTTTCGTTTGGTGACGTGAAAAAAGGTCTACCATCAGCTTTCCTTTCGTAACCCGATTTCCGTCCAGGAACGAAACAGCAAGACATTTTTTCGATACAGTAGAAAACTTAGTTCTTTGCACACACAAGGCACTGACAGCCTCTAACACAGACATTCGTAAAATATTACAAAGAAACAAATTCCCTCGCATATATGACTTTTCGCGTGCAGGATATTACTGTATTAACATCGTGGGTTTCGCACGCGTTGAGGTGCGGAGCGACTTCCACGCCACACAGTGGCAGGGCCATGAACGACAATGCTAAGAGAGAGGGAGTGATGACACTGTTTATTTCTATTCGTCATGCTACTACTATTCCTACTGCCACTACTACTACTACTACCTGTACCACAGCACCAAAACCTTAGCACTATCATACACTAAGACAACTATTACGGAATGACTGTGTTTACAATGAATCTAGCACGTTTCTTATCTTTGTTAGAAAAATATCGTAATATCTCGCTGTTAATGGACAAAGTATTCTAATAAATCAAGTTAAATATACTGTGCCCTTGTAAAGAAGCTTATGACAAGAATCAGTCTCCGGGGTCGTGCTCAGTTCTTGCTATTGTAGCTTAGAGAAATATGTTTTTGTTTCAAAATACAACAAAGACTCATAGGGGCACTAATATTAGAAATGATGTGAAACAGAATAAAAATAAACAACTTTAATAACTGAATCTGACAGCAAAATAAAACACCTCCCTGAAAATACACCCCCATAATTAAATATTCAAAATAACACAACCTGATTCAAAAAACGGTCCACAAATCAGCATAAGAGAACATTGAATAAAATATGGATACGCTCCATCACTTACTCATTATTGTGTGCGTGATTGTTGCAGGCTGTGGAAAACATGAGTACTTTATTTAGCGGAGATTCGCTACCATATGACCAATCAAACAAGTCGCCAATCCCCGTATTGTGCCCAACTCTAGGAATGGGTATTCCAAGTTTCAGACACCTAGATATCAAGGGAAAGGCTGTAGCCGCTTTTGAAAGTTCAGATATTTGAATATCGCGCTACATTGCTTCGAGAAGCATTTCGAAGGATTTTACCGATAGTTGGATGTCAAGTGACGTAGCGAGTAACAGCAGAGGTGGAGGCTATTTATTGATTAAATAGTTAACTATGGAGTAGAGACTTGAGACTGGGATCAGATTACTGGCACGGCCAAATGAAAGAGAACGCAATTAGTATCAAGTAAATCGGACCAGGGATTCAAGAGATATGAGGATTTCCAGATATCAGGCGATGACGCGTGACCCTGACCGTTTTGAATAAAAGCCAGCTGGAGCAGGCATGGTCAGCTCATTCTAACACAAGCACTTGGCAAGCAAGTTGCGTCTACGCTGAGCCAAGGCACATGGTTGCCGTATCTACGCAGAAGTTCTTTTCAAATCGTGATAGTCACGAGAAGTGCTGCGCAAACGAGTTGGAACTTAGTAAGTTTCTGGTGAGGAGAATCACTGAGGTGATTGATTTCTACAGACATTGGTGGAAATATTTATATTTCTAAAAGGACATATGCTAGACTTTGTCTAGAAAATAGTATTTTGTCACAGTCCAGTAGTAACTTAATACTTGGATGTTTAAATCCAATTTCAAGTCAGTTTTCATTTTTGTAACTAGTTAACCACTTCGATCTGTCAGTACATTGAAGACTAGTCTATAACGGTGGCGTTCATTAGTCTACGCAAGGGAAACTGCAGGTTGCTTAGCGCATGGCAGATGGTGATATTAATAAACCATGCCCAGGGAACGATCTTCAGAACAGCCGTTAATTGCTTAGACTGTCAATGTTTTTCTTGTACTGATGAGATTACAGTGAGTTATGTTACAACTGACATATTTAAGAAGAGATCACTTAGATCTGACCCTATTTCAACAAACTGTTATGGCTTTGATAGAAGCCCATATTAAAATGGAACAACAGTTTATTCAAACGTCGAAAGATACTACCACTATGTCTGACTAGACGAATTGTGGGTCTACAATGGCGGCCGATACAAGGATTATACATGCTTGTCCGACAGGGCATGTTTATGGATAAATCTGGTACAGACCAGGTTTACTACGCTTCAAGACCATCAAGAAATGTAAGCCACATTTGAATTATATTATGCCTAGCTAATTGGAACAAACTATTTTTCTGCAGATGACCAACACATTTTTTTTTGTCGTATTTAAAGCTTGCAATGATTTACGCAAGACTTGTTAGAGTTATTCTGAGCATTTTCAGCACTCAGAACAGTTTAGGATCGATGACCGAGCATTTCGAGCATTTATTTGAAATTTTCATATTTTAAGGAAACCACGGAAAACCCCCGATGTAACTGTAAAAGTTAATAATTTATTTTTGTTGAGGAATGGATATTTTTTCCATATTCGAAGGTTCGAACATGTGGATTCTCACATAATGAGATGATAATTAAATAATAGAACGAATAATAATAATAATAATCCACTAATAATAATAATAATAATAATTTTCATAATTTTTCTAAATAATTCTTGGATATTATATTTTCTAATAATCATATGTATTGAGAAAGAGCCTATGAAGTAGTTTAAACATTTCTAGTTTGGAACATGAGATTTTCCGAAGGAGAGTGGTTAGCGCAAGCCCGCATTCAACCAACATTTCAGTTCTGGTTGAACAGTTGATATTTGCTATGAGCAAAGTATATTTTTCAGATAACACGGAGAGGCATGAAACGGGAAGCAAATGATATTTGTATCAAATAGGATATTTTTGTATTTATATAAAATCATGACGTAAATACACTCGAAAGTGAAATGAAGATTTTCATAAGTATGGTAAATTCACGGGTTGAACTGAATGGTAAAATAAAATAAACTTGTCAGTTTATTAATCTTCCAGTGTTGATAACAAGCAGAGGCTTGATTTATTGTATAAATTTTGGGAAGATAATTTATGTGTGTGGAGTAGTTGAAATGCCATTCCCAGGTGCGCATGTTAAGTCGCAGGAATGAAGGTTTTTTCGAGCATCAATCAAATAGCAGGTTCGATGGCTCAGGTTTATAGTAGGAGTATTGGAGCCACACATTTCGTCGTATGAATAACCCGAAGGTTATTTCTTTGAAACCATCAGTTCTTATTTCAACCTTGTTTACGAATTCCATTTAGACTTTGATTTTGCTAGAACCCGGATTTGTCATGATAGTAGTTTATTCTTCTTCAGAGGAAGACCTTTGCCGTTGTTGTTGTAATATTGTGTTCTTACACCAATAATAGAATGGGCCACTTCCAATTTAAAATAATTCTTTAACCACGAATAATTTGAAGGATATTTTCAGTCCTAGTGCCATGAACTAAATGAATTCATTATTAAAACTACAATTCTAATTTCCGCATTCTGTCGAAGAATTGCAAGTTGTAAAAGTTGCAAAAAATGGTCATAAATATAAATATTTTTATAATAATGATTCCAAGTGGAAAATCTAATAGTTGAATGGTTCAACCATTTATTGATCAAGTTGATGATTCAGAAATCATATATTTTGTTTGGAACTTGAAGTTCATAATCGAGTCACTTCTCGAATGTTTAATGTCAGAAGAACAATTAATTGTTGTTGTGCTTCGCACAGTTCTTCGATGCTATGCTCAATGGTCTAATACTTTTCAGATGTTATTAATATGTGTTAATAATTTGTGTTGCTTCTATGATAATAATATTTTTCGACGATATATTTTTGAAACTGGAAAACAAGAGAAAGTTTAAGAATTCTATAAACATTTATTCTACGAGTGTTAATATCATGTAAATAGTCAAACAGTGATCTACGTTATTTCCAGTATGGACAATTAATTTTGAACTGGAATTAAATATTAATAATTTTGGAACACAGTCCACAGGACTATTAATCGGACTTGTGTTTCCAAAAAGATTGTCAAATGTGTTTGGAAAATTTCTGTATATTGTGTGTAAATAAGAGTGTGGATCGCCACACGTGGATGATGCTGCTTTGAGCATCTTTGCAGTCAGATTTTAACTTTAAAATAAACTGAGATAATTTTACCAGATGTGTTTCTCCCAATTAAATCTCCTTCTATCCTTATTGTTGCATTGAGCCAAAAATCAGTAAAGCATTTTGTTTTAATTTGATGTCGTTTTTGCGATTTGCTTTAACCCATCTGGCGCTCCGGGATATTTTGACTCTCGTGCTGACTGATTATTGGTAAAATGCATATGTGGTCGTGCGGACTCCGGTCTAAACGGGCACATAAAATAAGATAGAGAGAGAAATGGCTTCGAACGTGGGTCCCGATTTAGACATGGTCAATCACATGCCGATTTGAAATTGTGATAATTTTTATAGAAATATTTTGGGAGTTGAGAGATGTCTGGTTTGGATGAATAAATTAGTAGGAAACCCAATTAGTGGGGAAACTTAAAAATTTAACTTGGTTAATAATTAGAATGGGTTTGATTATTTTGATAATGGCTTAACCATTAGGGCGTCAAGTAAATTCAGTAGTAAACGTTCGATGACTGGACATACACATTATTAGAATCCAGGTGGAGGATATTTGAGAACTTGCATATTTTTCTTGTGATATTGTGGTAAATGTAATTCGTAAAAGTAAAGAATTTTGTTTTTCCATCACGTCGATATTAGGACAAATCTCATTTTATTATAGTGTTCCAATTAGCTATTCATATTTCTTGTTCTAGTTATAAGCTTGTGTTTGCCACTGTTGTATACCCCTAAGTTTTGAATAATAATTGAAATTATGGAAGAAATGATGAGGATGATGAGGAGTTTGGAGGAGAGTTCAAAACAGGCTGGACTGCGTGTAGCAGCCATTATGAAAGAAAATACCGAGGCTTTGGAAAATAAACTTAAAGAAAATTCTGATTCTTTAGAAAATAAATTAAAAGATAACTTGAAAGAAAGTTTAGATGAAAAACTTAAAGAAAATTCTGATTCTTTAGAAAATAAACTTAAAGAAAATTTGAATGATAAACTTAAAGAAAATTCTGATTCTTTAGAAAATAAATTAAAAGATAACTTGAAAGAAAGTTTAGAGGATAAACTCAAAGAAAATTCCGATTTGTTAGAAAGCAGGTTAAAAGATAACTTAAAGGAAAATTTAAATAGTAAATTTAATTCAATGGAAAGTAAATTTAAAGAGAATTCTGAAATTTTGAAAATGACACTTGAGAGTAAAATGAATAAATTATGCGATAAAACACATGAGCTCGAAACTTCATTAGCTACTAACGCAAGTTTAATGGACGATAAATTTCGCGATGCCGATCTTCGATCCCAAAGCTTAGCTGATAGGATAGAACATGGTCTTAGGAAAGTTGGTGAAGACATGGTCAACCTGGAAGTCAGAGTGAAGAAGGAGAGTAACGAGATGGGAATTCTAGTTGTTCAACGTTTAACGGAACAATTCAAAGAACTTGTCATGGGAGAAATAAGAGAAGGTGTGATTAGTGAATTGCAAACTGAAATCAAGACCACAGTTGTCAATGAAATTAAAGACACACTCAAGCTGGAGAACCAAGAGGGAATCAAGGAGATTAGGGAATCTTTGTCATCCCACATTGAAGTAATTGCCAAGGATATCCAAGCAACTCAGAAGGACATATCAGATATGACAGGGTCATTGAAAAGTCATGAGGCTGTTATGAACCAGATATCCATTGATGTTAAGGAAAATTGTAAAGAAACTGAAGCAATTAAGAAGATGGCAGAAGAAAACCAGAAGGAACTTGAGGCTATGAAAAGTCAAATCAAGGATGAGAAACAGTCTGATCATCTGTTGAAAATGCCAAATGTAAGGGGAAAGGAACAGATACAGATAAATCTAGGAGGAGCTAGAGAGACTGATAGACAGGATGAGGTCAGGACAGTATTTCAATCCAACCCCATAACTGTATTTAAGAATATAGAAGATAAGCCTTCTAAATTTTCAGGGCGAGATTCTGTGACACCCGTGGAATTTTTGAGAGAAGCAGGTGATTACCTGAAAGATTCTAAGATCCCTAAAGAAAGACAGATCCGAGTGATAGGGAAGTTCTTGGAAGGTCCTGCACTTCTGTGGTTTAGAGCATTTAGATCCACTCTAACCACTTTTGAGGAGTTTTCTCGTGGGCTATTGAAGAAGTTTTGGTCCCCGGAAACCCAACAGCAAGTCAGAGCAGAGTTATATTCGAAGAGATTTTCTACGTCACAACCTACTCGATACTCTACGTACTTTTCTGGACAGCTGTCTAAACTCCAACATTTAGATCCGCCAATGCCAGATAACGAGTTGATTACTGCATTGATACGTCAATTTCCAGCAGACGTCCAGAGGACTTTGATCGCTGCTGATATCTATAATATGGAACAATTTGATGAAGTATTACAGAAGCTGGATCATACAAACGCTCAATTCTTCCATCAGAAGGGAGTAAAGAATAACAACGCTGTGTATGCTGTTATGGCTGATAGTTATTCTCAGACACCTCGAGAGATTCGAGAGGAGCGAGAAGAGAAAACGCCGAGGGAAGATTCCAATAAGAGAGGATGGAACCAGTACAGTAACAGATACAGTTACAAGCCATATGCGAGACCGGATGGTGGTAATCGATACAACACTCGATGGAGAAGACCACGAGATAGTCAAGGAAGGTACCAGGAAAGAAGATATTATGGTAGAAACAACTATAATAACAGAGGGAATGTAGATACTCGTCAGTCCAATGAAGAGTTTAACAAGGACACAAGGAAGAATTTGGAAGCAAGACACCAAGATAACTTGCAATTTTTGGAGCAGAGGCCCAATGATCCAGGTCCATCGGGAACACAACAATCCCGGGGGAATGGTAATGAAAAAAAAAACTTCGAATTCACAGTAGAAGATAGAATTTTGAACACTTTCACTTCCAGAATTATTAAATGGCAAGCAGAGGATGATGACTTAATTCAACAGAATGACGAACGAAAAGAAATGGGTACGAGAATTAGAATGCCAATCATATCATGCGAAGTATTTGGTATGCCTGTCGATACTTTGATCGATACTGGGGCTATGCTTTGTCTGGTGAGTGAGAAGCTTTATATTCTGTGGAAGCTCAAAGAGAATTTAGAGGAGATTCCAGTATCAGGAATTAAGATCCAAGGAATAATACCCAATAAAATATCTCTGTGTAAAACACAATTATACTTATGTATTACGATTGGAGGACATCATTTCCGACATGTATTTGTTGTAATGAAGGACATGGCTTTTGACATGATATTGGGAGCAGATTTCATTCAGAAATATCAAGCAGTGATAGATATGAAGACAGAGACGATTAAATTCAAGAATACCGAAGAGATTAACTTCGAGGGAAAAGAAGAGGATGACATCGAGGGAGATGCTCAATGGTCTCTGATTTTTCATGAAGCTGAAGGAAGAGAAGTCTACACTGAGAAGGAGTCCCCAGAGCTAGGGAAAATTTTGGAAGAGTATCACGATATTTTTGACATTAAGCCTGGTGAAATTAAAGATTTTGAATATTGTGGAAGTAAACAATAATGGAAGCTATGAAGTAGCCAATACACGAACTGGTAACATCGTGGGAACTTATAATGCATCGAATTTGAAGATCTATTATTCAAGAACCAGATGATTTAATGTGTAGATAGGAAAAATAAAAATTTTTCAATTTATATTTTTTTGCTAGGTGTGGGGTGGATGTGCCCAACTCTAGGAATGGGTATTCCAAGTTTCAGACACCTAGATATCAAGGGAAAGGCTGTAGCCGCTTTTGAAAGTTCAGATATTTGAATATCGCGCTACATTGCTTCGAGAAGCATTTCGAAGGATTTTACCGATAGTTGGATGTCAAGTGACGTAGCGAGTAACAGCAGAGGTGGAGGCTATTTATTGATTAAATAGTTAACTATGGAGTAGAGACTTGAGACTGGGATCAGATTACTGGCACGGCCAAATGAAAGAGAACGCAATTAGTATCAAGTAAATCGGACCAGGGATTCAAGAGATATGAGGATTTCCAGATATCAGGCGATGACGCGTGACCCTGACCGTTTTGAATAAAAGCCAGCTGGAGCAGGCATGGTCAGCTCATTCTAACACAAGCACTTGGCAAGCAAGTTGCGTCTACGCTGAGCCAAGGCACATGGTTGCCGTATCTACGCAGAAGTTCTTTTCAAATCGTGATAGTCACGAGAAGTGCTGCGCAAACGAGTTGGAACTTAGTAAGTTTCTGGTGAGGAGAATCACTGAGGTGATTGATTTCTACAGACATTGGTGGAAATATTTATATTTCTAAAAGGACATATGCTAGACTTTGTCTAGAAAATAGTATTTTGTCACAGTCCAGTAGTAACTTAATACTTGGATGTTTAAATCCAATTTCAAGTCAGTTTTCATTTTTGTAACTAGTTAACCACTTCGATCTGTCAGTACATTGAAGACTAGTCTATAACGGTGGCGTTCATTAGTCTACGCAAGGGAAACTGCAGGTTGCTTAGCGCATGGCAGATGGTGATATTAATAAACCATGCCCAGGGAACGATCTTCAGAACAGCCGTTAATTGCTTAGACTGTCAATGTTTTTCTTGTACTGATGAGATTACAGTGAGTTATGTTACAACTGACATATTTAAGAAGAGATCACTTAGATCTGACCCTATTTCAACAAACTGTTATGGCTTTGATAGAAGCCCATATTAAAATGGAACAACAGTTTATTCAAACGTCGAAAGATACTACCACTATGTCTGACTAGACGAATTGTGGGTCTACAATGGCGGCCGATACAAGGATTATACATGCTTGTCCGACAGGGCATGTTTATGGATAAATCTGGTACAGACCAGGTTTACTACGCTTCAAGACCATCAAGAAATGTAAGCCACATTTGAATTATATTATGCCTAGCTAATTGGAACAAACTATTTTTCTGCAGATGACCAACACATTTTTTTTGTCGTATTTAAAGCTTGCAATGATTTACGCAAGACTTGTTAGAGTTATTCTGAGCATTTTCAGCACTCAGAACAGTTTAGGATCGATGACCGAGCATTTCGAGCATTTATTTGAAATTTTCATATTTTAAGGAAACCACGGAAAACCCCCGATGTAACTGTAAAAGTTAATAATTTATTTTTGTTGAGGAATGGATATTTTTTCCATATTCGAAGGTTCGAACATGTGGATTCTCACATAATGAGATGATAATTAAATAATAGAACGAATAATAATAATAATAATCCACTAATAATAATAATAATAATAATTTTCATAATTTTTCTAAATAATTCTTGGATATTATATTTTCTAATAATCATATGTATTGAGAAAGAGCCTATGAAGTAGTTTAAACATTTCTAGTTTGGAACATGAGATTTTCCGAAGGAGAGTGGTTAGCGCAAGCCCGCATTCAACCAACATTTCAGTTCTGGTTGAACAGTTGATATTTGCTATGAGCAAAGTATATTTTTCAGATAACACGGAGAGGCATGAAACGGGAAGCAAATGATATTTGTATCAAATAGGATATTTTTGTATTTATATAAAATCATGACGTAAATACACTCGAAAGTGAAATGAAGATTTTCATAAGTATGGTAAATTCACGGGTTGAACTGAATGGTAAAATAAAATAAACTTGTCAGTTTATTAATCTTCCAGTGTTGATAACAAGCAGAGGCTTGATTTATTGTATAAATTTTGGGAAGATAATTTATGTGTGTGGAGTAGTTGAAATGCCATTCCCAGGTGCGCATGTTAAGTCGCAGGAATGAAGGTTTTTTCGAGCATCAATCAAATAGCAGGTTCGATGGCTCAGGTTTATAGTAGGAGTATTGGAGCCACACATTTCGTCGTATGAATAACCCGAAGGTTATTTCTTGAAAACCATCAGTTCTTATTTCAACCTTGTTTACGAATTCCATTTAGACTTTGATTTTGCTAGAACCCGGATTTGTCATGATAGTTTATTCTTCTTCAGAGGAAGACCTTAGCCGTTGTTGTTGTAATATTGTGTTCTTACACCAATAATAGAATGGGCCACTGCCAATTTAAAATAATTCTTTAACCACGAATAATTTGAAGGATATTTTCAGTCCTAGTGCCATGAACTAAATGAATTCATTATTAAAACTACAATTCTAATTTCCGCATTCTGTCGAAGAATTGCAAGTTGTAAAAGTTGCAAAAAATGGCCATAAATATAAATATTTTTATAATAATGATTCCAAGTGGAAAATCTAATAGTTGAATGGTTCAACCATTTATTGATCAAGTTGATGATTCAGAAATCATATATTTTGTTTGGAACTTGAAGTTCATAATCGAGTCACTTCTCGAATGTTTAATGTCAGAAGAACAATTAATTGTTGTTGTGCTTCGCACAGTTCTTCGATGCTATGCTCAATGGTCAAATACTTTTCAGATGTTATTAATATGTGTTAATAATTTGTGTTGCTTCTATGATAATAATATTTTTCGACGATATATTTTTGAAACTGGAAAACAAGAGAAAGTTTAAGAATTCTATAAACATTTATTCTACGAGTGTTAATATCATGTAAATAGTCAAACAGTGATCTACGTTATTTCCAGTATGGACAATTAATTTTGAACTGGAATTAAATATTAATAATTTTGGAACACAGTCCACAGGACTATTAATCGGACTTGTGTTTCCAAAAAGATTGTCAAATGTGTTTGGAAAATTTCTGTATATTGTGTGTAAATAAGAGTGTGGATCGCCACACGTGGATGATGCTGCTTTGAGCATCTTTGCAGTCAGATTTTAACTTTAAAATAAACTGAGATAATTTTACCAGATGTGTTTCTCCCAATTAAATCTCCTTCTATCCTTATTGTTGCATTGAGCCAAAAATCAGTAAAGCATTTTTTTTTTAATTTGATGTCGTTTTTGCGATTTGCTTTAACCCATCTGGCGCTACGGGATATTTTGACTCTCGTGCTGACTGATTATTGGTAAAATGCATATGTGGTCGTGCGGACTCCGGTCTAAACGGGCACAGTATATGTAAACCAAAATATGGCTCAAGAGAAATAACTAATCCTAACTGGCAGAACACAAATAACAAAAGTCTGACGAACCCTACCCTCATAAAATTTACATTACTGACAATTCCATTGAAGTGCACCTAAGTGCACGCACACTCGCAAATAAAGTCGCCCACTTGCGTCTTACACACACAAAGCTAAGGTACGCTAACGTGATCGCAAAGATGACTCAACCACTGGCTGACCGGATGTCGCCGTAAATCAAAGTGTGCACGCATACAGAAGTATGCAAAAATACACGGAAATATACAACATGCCAACAGGCTATCAAAATACAATTCAAGACTTGAAAAAAATCAAGGAACTCACAACAACATAACGATCGGAAAATACAGTTCCAGCGTGGATAACTCCCCAATTAATCACAAAACAAGTTTTAACCACTCAGGCTTATTTATTTAAAAATCAAATTTCACAGTTAAATCTCGTCGCCTGTCATACTAATGACCAATACAAGTCTTATCTTTGATCTACGTGTGTTCACACGTGGGATGTTGCCTCAATACAAGATTGCCCGAGTCCTCAAGTGTGTCACAAATTAAAATATATCGGGAAAGCTCTCGACTTCCAGAGATCCGCCGATTCAGCCAGCATAGGGCTCCTGTAAAACATGTATATCACTCAAATACCAAAACATCTCAAGAATCCTCCCAGGAATTCCAAGAACCGTAGATCTTGGACAGCGGCTCCTTGGAGTCCATACTGTCGAAATACATGCGGCATTCAGAGCCAGACCTAGGCATCTCCAGCTTGCATTACCAAAACACACATAACTCTGACACATATCACTTGGACTCAACAATCATATAAATTCCACGCCTCAAATCACACACGATCAAAAACTTCCTACATTGTGTTCACAAAACACACAAAAACTGCGAATATACATGAATAATATTACGGAGAAAGTAGATAGCTTCCCGTATTAGAAAATGCATCTCACGGCGCATTAGTTAATTAATTACAGCATGTTTGATTAGAACTTAGCACTTCAAATATATTTTCCCCCCAAACCTGTTCTTACGTTACATCTTATAAAAGATCCACTTCTGCCGTAAAATCTAGCTTCCGATCATGCAGAATAGCTCCACACACGCTTTGGGATATGCACCTCAAGGCACAAAGGAAGCCACACGTTAACTTGAACAAAATTTACCATATCTACAAAATAGTCACGATGCGTCCATAAAGATAAACTGATACATCAGTAAATAACGTTAATCAACAAATCTAAAATTGACATAACACAAACAAATAAAATAGTTACACAATTCGCTTGAAACCATTTTTGACCCAACCAAAATGAAATAAATTCACATTGAGTACTCATCCTTCCTGGTCAGCCCTCAACGGATGTCACCTGACATGGCCCTCTACTGGATGTTTACACCATCGTGTAAGTCATCTTGATGATATAAACCAGCTGGTTCATCCTTCCTTCATGACGAACGTCTTCAAGTTTCATTGTGATGCAGCTGCTTGAATCAATAGTGTTAAAATTATCAGAATTAAACACACGCTTATTAAACTGGCTAATTGCTATTATTTGAGCTACTCAGTTCACTCCGCATAGCAATAGCGTAACTTCCCTAAAGAATAGCCTGATAGCTATCTGCATTAAAACTCGACTTATCGCAGTTATAAACTCTTACTTCATCCCGCCCACAAAATGATTAAAAATGTCCAACATGACAAGAATATTATAGTACTGTTTCTCAAAGTAGATAATCGTAAAGTACGAACTGTGTCACTAGACACTCAAATGATAAAGTCTATGTCCCTTGGACACGCAAATTATAAGTTCGACAGTCGTCCTCAGACGCATGAAATGAAGTACATGGGTGTCGCTCGGACACACCAAAACAGAAGTACGTCAGTGTCCCAAGGACACACAAATAGAAGTGCTTTCAACTGCTCACAAGCAATAATTATATCGTTCAGACACATTTTAGGAGTGGGGAACTCACAAAAATCTAACTTCACCAGAAATCGGCTCACTAGCATGCAAAACGTCTCAGAATACTCGTAGTAAATTGCAGAGCAAGATTTTGGCACTCAGCATTTAAATCGATCGGGGCTTTATTCACAAATTAATTACAGCCAATAAAGAAGCCCTCTTGATGAGACGCTGCATTGCCGCGCTGCCTCGCGTCCTCTCTTGCCATTTGCCGGTCAGTTTCCAAGATCGGTCTGTTGTTTCAAGGTATGCGCTAGTCCTAAGCCTCTCGACTGTATGTTGCCTGGCTCGTACCTGAGATTGCGACACATAGACATTGTTTCAGCATCTCTCTACCATATTTCCAAATTGCAATGAAATAAACTTAGAATCATTAATATGACCTCAATATTAAAGGTTCAATACATTATGCAAGATGTAACTGAGATATTTTCAATGAATATCAGAACCGATATCTCGGAAGGAATACATGACAGACAGTGCAAGCCACATGTCTGTGAGGTACTCCGTTCCGTAGAAATACGCGATTGAAAAATATTTAAAAGAAAAACTTTTAAAACAGACGGTGATTAGTATGGCTGTATGTTTCCTTAGTCGTCACGACAGTAAACGTGTGACCGGTAATGAGATTGAAGTAGTCAGTTTGAGGGGATGCATACACTGACTGAGATAAAACAGGCGTATGCGGTAGACAGCGGTTTTGACTCTATTGTGTCTACTATCAGCCTCACAACCATTGCCGCATCATACTATCCCGATGGTATTATCCCAAAATCCACCAGTGGATGGTGATGCTACACGAGGTTTCAGTCCGTTGTGATCCAAGCATACACCGTTTGCTTGACAGACATAGGCCTAATACCTCAAGGATGTCACAAGTGGTCAGTAGAGGGTGTCACGCTGCAACTAAACGTTGGTTTACACACCAAATTTCACCTGTTTAGTTGGTTTAGCTGTACTGACCAGCGACACATGACACCCCTTCCAACTTTCGGCGTGAGAACTTCTAAGTTTCCATGGCCATACATTCCTTTCCTTGTGACATTACACATGGTCTCGGTGTGTTTCCGGCAATGCCATTCTAGTCTGTTTATTCCCACTTATCTTGAGTGGTGTGATTTGTTACCATTCCCTGCACAGGGAGAGTGGCGCCACAGTGGTCAAGCTGCTTCTCTCTCAATGGTGTTTGAATTGAGGGGCATGGGCGTCATTTAACCCCGTGTAATTGGGTGTGTATAGAATTTGTCTGAGAATCTGTGTTATCAGAGCCTGGGATGAGGATATCAACCCGAACGATTACAGGCGGTTATGTAAGTTTTCTTAAAATCTTATATTATATTAAAATTAGGGTTCTGAATATAAAATCTAGTAATGAAATAATAGTAAATGTTATTATGAGAATACGAATTTAATTACTGTATAATTGATTATAGTTTCACTTGAAATCAAGAGAAATGCTGTGTGTACTGTATTTGTAATTCAGGTGAAGTTTGGGAACGAGGCAGCCATGGCCTCAAGTTAGGAAACATCCAGGCATTTATCTGGAGTAGAAGTGGGAAAAGTACGGAAAACCACTTCCCACCGCTTCTCAGTTTTGCCACACGAGGCTAAGTTTACCACGTTCCAGCCCTCAGACTAGGATTAAATTTCTCGGCAGAGTCAGGAATCGAACCCATATCTCCAGGGTGGCTACTAAGAATGCTAGCCACTACACCACAACACTCTGCGTCTCTCTCTCTACAAGGCAGACTGAGTTCAATTACTTGAATTTCCTGGTACTTTGAAGGTGAAACACCATGTCCAGTAGTTCAAACGTTTCATAAATGCAGTAGTTTATGAAATGGCTTATATCACAAGGTTAATAGGCATCTTTTCACAAGGAAATATTTTCACTTCACTGAAAGTGGGTAATGATGTACGTGAAATAGAAACTACTCTTCAAATATTAGTGCCAGAAAAACAAGGTACTGGCTATAATTTTTAAAAAATTAATTTATTTTCATTTATTGAACACAGACTCAAATAATGAAGCGTAGGATCCAAATACACAGCTCTTTTTTGCTCCTAGAATAAGAAAATTACAGTAAATGGAATTTTCTCACCACCCTTCTAGACAGTGTATCAGTAGCAAGACACTGTCTGTATAAGGCGCAGGAGGAAACACCTTCACGTACTGTGTGAATGAAGAGAGTAAATATTTATTGAAATAAACTGGTGAAAATGAGAAATGAATACCTCTAGAGAATTGACGTAGAAACACCACATTTGAATTTGGCACTGATAAAAGGTAGAGAACTCGATATGGAGGGAGTAGGAGCTACGTATTGAACTTGAAAGCTCTGAGCCCATAACAAGTGGCGTTGTTACGTTTAATTCAATCAGGGGTTTTTGCGAAATCGTAGTCATTTAGCCCCGTGTACTTGGGTCTGTGTAGAATTTGTCTGACCAACTGTGTTCTGTGGTGTCTGTATTTGTAATTAAGGCAAGGGTTGTAAAGGAGTTGGCCGTGGCCTTAAGTTAGGAACGATCCCAACATTTACCTGGAGTAAAAGTGAGAAATCATGGAACACCACTTCCAGGATGGCTGAGGTGGGAATCGAACCCACGTCTTCTCAGTTTTTGTCTTACGAGGCTGAGTGAACCCCGTTCAAACCCCCAGATTAGATTGTTTGGGGGCAGAGCCGGGAATTGAATCTGGACCTCAGGGTATATATATATGACAACTGTGACTTGCCGAACAAATGGTCTATTGATTTGAGCATCATACTGTGTGAGTAAACATTGTACCTGTATAAATTCCAAGACGGCGTCAACGAATACAATTCAAGCACTATGCGGATTATCAGCGAGGTCATATTGTGTACCTCTGGAGGGCTGGGTGGTTCGTCTGAAGGTTGGACGTCAGATGTCTGCTGTGTGTCAATGTTGATGCTGTTGGCCCTGTTTCGGGACGAGAGCAGCATACAGATTCCGCATTAAGCGAGCAGTCATTGATCGCATGGAGACCGCAGCAGATATTGGGACCGATATTGCACCCACAGTGATCATCAGGAACCGCTTGCTGGAAGCTGAGCTATGATCAAGGGTGGCACTAGCAAGCCTCCCCTCACCGTGCAGCGATCTTCAGATGGTGTCTTTGATTTTTGTCTTCCATATCTTCACACGGACAGCTTCTTGTGAGCCTTCGAGGGCTGTTACTCCCCTCAAAAAGCTGTTGCTGGACTTCAGTCTCTGTCGGGCTTGTTGTTGACCGAAAAGTGGATGCCTTGAAACGGTTTCTTGCCGTTTCTTCTCAGATGCTGCAGCTACCATTCTTCGGACATGAGGCTTTTTTTTTTGATAGAGGAATAATAAAATTGGGTCTTTGATTTCTGTCTTCCTTCTCCTCACACGGGCAGCTTCTTGTGAGCCTTCGAGGGCTGTTACTCTCCTCAAAAAGCTGTTGCTGGACTTCAGTCCCTGTCGGGTTGGTTGTTGACCGAAAAGTGGATGGCTTGAATCGGTTTCTTGCCGTTTCTTCTCAGATGCTGCAGCTACCATTCTTCGGACATGAGGTTGGGAAATTCCAATAAGAGGGTAGATCTTCTGAAGTAACGTTGGTCTAAGACATCCAGACACAATCCTGGATGTCTCATTCAGATCCATATCCACCACTTTGGAATGTGGAGAAGAAAGCCAAACTGGTGCTACATATTCAGCAGCTGAGAAGCTCAGTCCAAGGGCTGAAGTTCTGAGAGTGGTCGAGTGAGCACCCTATGCCCTTCCTGTTAGGCATCTTAGTATGTTATTTCGTGCAGTTACTTTACTTTTATTGTTCAAGCAAAGTCGCTTGAAATACAGATTTCGATTGAGGGTGACACCAAGATATTTTGGTGTAAAACAATCAAGGATTGATTCACCTTGCCATTTAATGTTTAGTGTCCTCTTGGCTTCTTTATTTCGCAGGTGGAAAGCACAAACTTGCGTTTTGGCTGGATTTGGCTTCAAATTATTTCTGTGATAGTATGGACCAAGTTCTTCCAAAGCACAGGCCAAAGAATATTTTACTCCTTCAAAGCTACGACCTTGCACGGCTACTGCAGTATCATATGCATAGAAAAATCGCCTGGCGCCTTCGGTTCTGGGCTAGTCATTGGTGTTTACATTGTAAAGTAGTGGTGATAAGAAGCTACCTTGAGGTAGTCCATTCTTCTGGAGGCGCCAACGACTATTTTTCCCAAGAAGAGACACGTAAAATCTTCTGTTCTCGAGGAAAGTTCTTACAAGTGAGGTCAGCCTGTAGTCCTTTGTCAGTTCATAAATCTTACGAAGTAGTGTGTTATGATTAACAGTGTCGTAAGCAGCAGTTAAATCTATAAAGGCTACATCAGTAATGCACTTTTCCTCAAAGCCATTCTCTATGTACTGAGTAAGGTTCAGAATTTGTCCACAGCATGACCTGCCTGGTCTAAAGCCTGCCCGTTCAGAAATCAGTTTACTATCGATGGAATCAGATATTCTATTGAGAATCATTCTCTCCAGCAACTTGTAGGTGTGACACAGAAGTGAAACTGGCCGAAAGCTCTTTGAGCTATCAGGAGTCTTCCCAGGTTTTAGGATCGCAATTATTCGAGCTTTTCTCCATACCTTAGGAATCTTCAGCCTGGATGTGCAGTTGTTCATCAATGAAAATAACCATTGCAGTGTTACTGGTCCAAATTGTTTTATTTGCTCCGCTCTGAGATCATCCAACCCTGCTGCCTTGTTCGATTTCAGACCGACGATTGATAAGTTCTTCCACTGTAAACACGTCCTTAAAGAAATCAGTCTCTTCTTCAATACACCGTTCAACTTTCTCTCTATTTGACTTAGATTTTGAAATCTTTCCATTTAAGATCAATTGGTGTGCTCCCTGATTACCAGTTACTTGAGTAAAGTTGAAAGGTGGGCTAGTTGGATCTCCACTGAGATTCTTAGGAAGACGCCATGCTTGTCTACTATTCTGTTTCATATCGATATTAGAAACCAAACTATTCCATCTGTCTGCGCGTGTCTGACCAAGAGAAATCATCAGTGCACGTCCAGCTTCCATTGTTTCCTCGGAGAAGGGCTCCATATCATACAAGTTGCGGTATTTATCCAAAAGAGATATATTCTGATCAGAAAGACCTGGGATATATTCTATTCTGTATCCTCTTGATATGTTCTTTCGTGAGACTTTTTCTCACAACAGAAATAAATATGTCAGAATTTTCTGGTCGTGGTTCCACTTCCCCTATGGCTACATCAAGTTCACAACTGAACTTAGGCCAGTCCGCCTTCTTGAAGTTGAACTTACGTTGGAAAGGTACATTTTCTGGTTTAACAATTGGTTCGATTCTTCACAGTAAGGGTCGATGCTGTGAGCGGGGAATAGCCTTACCAACAATTTTGGTGCACTGCTCAGTTTATTTGTTGGTAATAAAAATTAGATCAGGATTATATCTTCTTCTCCATCGGCCGCTGTTAAACGTTGGTGGTTGTTTTGGGTCATAAACCAGACTGAGTCCATTATTTTTAGACCACGTTTCTAGCTCTGCACCATTTTCATCTGTAGATGTATACCCCCATGTAGTTCCATGACAGTTGTAATCACCAATTATTAAGTTGATGTTACTATATTTGAAATTGGTAGGTTCCTACACAAAGCTCTCTTCAGGTGGCTTGTAAACAGATGTTACAGAGAACTGCGCTGTTTCGACAATGAGGATTTAGATGTTGTTTTCCTCTGACAAAGCAACAGACGTGATGTTTAATCTGTTCATACAGACTATTGCACTACCATAATTATTGTGTGGCCGTTCCAGAATAAGTCTCATACCTTTGATTCTCGCTCTTCATCCTCTATGGGTTTCTTGTACAGCAATTACATCAGAGTTACATCGACTGCACAGATCTGCTAGTAGATATTCTGGCGGGATAGTCCCTCGATGTTTATGGACATAACTATGAGTGCTGTGTTTAGTGATATAGGTTGTTTCTGCATTGGCGTCATCCGAGAGTGTGGTGTCGACTAGGAAGATGGCAACTACCAGTGTGTATACGGCAGCGACTTACAGGACCAACTTCGGGTGTCATGGCATGAGGACACATAGTCCATGATTATGATCGTACACCTCTGGTAATTGTTTAGAGGACACTTAGGGCCACGGCCACTGGGCAGTCCAGGTCATCATCCAGCCCATGTTGTTGTAATTCGTTCAATATCAGGGAGAAATTTTCTTCCAGCAGGACTATGTTCGGGCACACACTTCTCATGTTACCAAACGCGCTCTCCAAGATGTTCGTCATCAACCCTGCCCAGCAAATCACCAGACTTGCCTCCACTGAGCTTGTTTGTGGAACATGATGGGGTGGCGTCTTGTTTGATCTGCATTACCGGTAGCATCCCTTGACCAACTGCGACAACACGTGGAATTAGCGTGGAATACTATCTTCCGAAAGATCATCCTACACCTCTATATTCAGGACTGCATCGTAGCTAGAGGAGGCTATAAACGATAGTGAGTCTACCAAAGCTATCACAATGACACAGGTTGTTAGACAGATTCTACGCAAACACACGGAGATATATGGCCATAACGTCACAAAACCCCTAAATGAATCAACAACAACAACAACAAGATACTGGAATTGTTGTCCAATGTATCCTCTCCATAGGTGTAACAAACAACCTGTGATTATGATCATGTAGTGAGTATAACCAGTATTTTGAATAGAATGTGGGACCGTTGTCACAGGGTGTTCATTTTTAAGTCTCTAGTAGCGTATATAGACCAGTAGGTGAGATGAAAGCCCCATTCGGGCCTGTAAACCATTAGGGGGTTGGGAGCGTTTGCACTGTTTGTGGATGTTCAGGATGCAGAATTTCAGTTATCATGCAATAAATACGAAAGTGATAAGAAGCACTACGTCTCAATCAGATGGTGAAAACTTTTCTGCTGTTGCTATCAAGCATAGAATCTAATACACCAATTTTCCGTTTCGGTATTCGAGTTATGCCGTGTCTGTTGGAGTTTCGCCCAGAAATTCCGATTAGAGCGTCAGTAGATGTCAGTACACATCGTCTAGCCCCTTGTGGGATAGGAACTACTTCATTATTTTCAAATTTGTTATTTCATTCCTGCTGCCACGCGAGCCGGTGGCTGAACTGGCAGCTCTAAAAGGCCCCCATACACGTACACGTTTGAATACACTCCTAGATTCGGCATTTTTGACTGCTGGGAATGCGCACACCTTTCACTCCTCAGTTAAAACTGAACTCCAAAGCAGGGATTGCTGTTCTTATTTTAATAAGCAGAAATGACTGGCTTCTTGGGTTTATTGTACCGGAAACCTGCAGGATTCTATATGAAGAGCCTAGAGAGGAGTATATGAGGCTACATAAGGACAATTATATATTTCCACAGACATTCAGGTTGTTGATAGAGTTCAATGAAATCTCGCATTATTTCATTAGGCAACTGCCGATGTACTGCCATTTTCAATACATACTGTATATATGCAACACTATCACTCGCAAATTCATTCACTGGAACTGCTAATTCAACATGTCAAGTATACTGAAACTCCTCACTACACTCCTAGACCAGAAGTAGCGTCCACATACGTGCACTCTTCACTGACGCGCCTGGGTTGCGGATTTAAGAGTTCACTCATAAGTGTGCATATATGGGGCCCTTTAGGCCATAGTGTGCTCGTTAGACAAGGTCATCGAGGGACTATCTGTCTCAAATAGCCTTGCCGACTTCCTCACCCATCAGACCCATACGTTGAGAGGATGGGATGTGTACTCAGACCAAATCCGTCACGAGACCAATAACCTAAGGGTATCGAGAAAGGGGAGAGAAAAAGTCACAGACATGCCGAGGAAGCTCACCCCAAAAAGAAATAAAATCTAAAAATTAATAGTCCAGGCTTAAATAGAATTCGTTAAAAATGTATTGAAGCAGAACAAATCCCTATCCTGCTTCGGAGGGTTAGAAATATCGGCTAATCCGCAAAGCTAATAAAATAAAAATAAATAAATGAATAATTGTTCCCTAAACGGACGTTAAGTCAACCCTCTCAAAAGTTCTAATTACACAAAAAATAATGAAGTCCAAAATCAAAACTACGAATGTGACACATGATAAAGTCCCTACGCAATTACAAAAAAAATCGATTAAAGATACGATTAGCCACAGACTGAATTTACAGCAAAGCAAAAATGTTAATTGGCCTGCAGCAACTAGAGTGTAATTTACATTTAATTGCACAAATGGAAAATAGGCTATGTTAAGAAGGTGTCAATTCCAGCATTTAAATTTGAATTTATTTCGGTAGCTAAGTCCTATTTGAAAATTTAACACTAGATGATCGGCATCCGTGACGAAGAAAAATTCAAAGGTAATGAAGTAACCAGTGTATCCAAAAAACAACATTAAGCTATTACATACATAATACAACCAAAGTAAATGGGCAACACTCATATTCTTAAACACAAAACAATGATCATCCCACTCCTTCCTACGCAAATCCATGTACTGTTTGCAATGGATCGCCATCTGAATTCGTGTCAATTGTTGGCGGTGTCACAGCTACAAAGCTTTACGTCCCACATGGTTATCAAATGTTCACGTGTACAGGGATTCCATGACATTGAAACTTGTCATCTCGAAGATCGTGTCAGCTGTCCTAAAAGTCAGTAATCCTAATAATCAGCTGTTCCAAGTGTCGGTCATGTAACAAAATACGATTCAAGTTAAGAAGAAATCATCTCTTATTTAGTTCATTTGATTTAAAACATTGGTTTTGGTTCATTAGTTTTATGATTTAATTCCCTTTTATTTTCATAGTTTATCCCTCATAGTGTGATTAAGTTACACCTAATGACCATTATGACACGAAGCAACAACAGCATAAACACTGAAGTGGAGTTGTCTGTACCATAACACAACATTACCTCACTCATGGGTAATACAATAACACGCGCTCGGAATAGCGAAAATGGTGCAGCACACTGGCTCGCTAAACCTCGGTTGATGTGGTGAAAAACCAATCATCATCACCGGAATAAAAATACCTCATAATTATGTGGGTGAATCACGTCAATCTCATCATTTGCCATAATAACAGACACAATAATAACATGGCTTACTAATTTACACATGGCATCTGGTCAATCATATTCAAAAATAGGGAAAAACAAAATCCATATAGGTGGAATACTTGGGTAGGTTATTAGCTAAGGAATAACCCTCCCTAAGGGAAGATGATGAAAAAAGAAAGGGCAGAAGTGGGATTCGGAATGGAGAAAAAGTATGAATAGATGGAACGAGAGTCAAATATAACTCATAAACTTAAACTAAAGTAAACGTTTAATCACCATTTTCACTGCGTGAGCCTGCGGGATACCTAAAGTGGGTATGGACTTGGACACAGCTAACGGAAAATACGGCTGGAGCTTGGGCTATTTGCAAGCAAGCGGCGATCGTAATTTCCCTTCCCAGCCTGAATTTGAATACTATGGGAAAGGGTGGTAGTCTGGCAAGACAAAGAATGACAGATTTACTGTATATTCTTTCAAAGGAGTTAAGTTTAAAATAATATTTTAAAAGGCGCAAATAATTTGAATTTGCCGTGATGATTTTAGTTCTTGGAACTCTAGGATTTCCCGAGAAAGGCCGAGTATTCCCAGAAAGGGTAGCGATGAAGCAGTTATGCTTTTGGGGATAATTTTGTTGTTTTCTTGGAGAATTTAGGTAAGAAAAACAATAGTTGCATTTAAGATTAGCTAAGCTTTTACCCAGCAAAGTGCCGACTAAAAGTTTAGACCAGAAGAAAAACTTAAATTTTGAAAACGAACCACAAGTTTTAGAGAAAATCTCAACAAGGAGGAAGCTCGCGGAGTTAGCTTTACTTGCCTTACTGGTTCATTAGAATTAGCTATAGCAGCTAAAAGATTTTTTGAAAAAGATGATACAAGAAGTTTTCGTTCAAATGGAACAAGAAGCAAAACTTTGCTTAGTTGGGTAGTTGATTTTATTAAAGAGGGCATAAACCGATGGGAAGAGTCAGGGAAAATAGGGTCCTGCCTAATCGTTATTCTAAGACAAGAACGAAAAAATATAATGTGATTTATTTAACAATGCGTGGAGTTATAATTGGTTTTAACAAATGTAAAAAAAGAATAAGGTCTCAGACCTCTAGAATGGTAAAGTTTGCACTTGGCAATTAACAATATTGAGATTTAAAACCTCTTTTAAGCACTAAAATCTGTATAAGATTTTTAAAAGTAGTGCTTAAGATTGTCAAATCCAAAACTTAACAACAATAATAAAGCATATAAAGCATCAACCTTAACTAAGGTATAACGTGGACACTTTAAGAATTCCTATGTGGAAATCTCAACAGTATGAACCGACAATAAATTTGAAATTATAAAAAGAAAAGAAAAAATTAAGAAGAAGTTTCTATAACTTCTTATATTTAAACAGGGATCACGAGAATTTTTAAGTAAAAATAGGGCAAGTTATCCTTATCGTGAAATCTGGAGAAAAAAGTTAGAAAACTCACTTGTGAGTAGAAATAATTGAATTCCCTAGTTAGAAGGGAAAACCAATATAGTTTGAGATGTGTGCGAGACACAAATTATACAGAATTAAGTTATGGAAAACGTGACAATAAAGCACTTGCTATGAAGTGACACCTCATTGAACAAGACCTAAATTTATAAATTTAACCTAATTTGTTAGTAAAGGTGTTTGGGAAGGAGGAAAATGGTGACTTTAGGAGAAAGTTCTCGGCCGTATTTATTGCTCTCACAAACGCGACGCGGTTGGTGGTCTAACGGACACTGTTTTCACTATAGTCTATTGGTGTATTTGAAAAGTTCACTATTGCAGCACAGAATGTTCACAGGGAGAAAAGTTATTGCAATTATAAAAATCACTACTGGAATTTTAGCCTGAAAAAGTTTATTTCGTTAGAAATCCGTAGATTGCAGTTGAATGCAGCGGAAAATTCCCACGAAGGAAGACAAATTATGTTGATTAGAGGTTTATGCAACATAAATTTCTCAGTGAGGAAAATGTGTTCCCATATTTGAAGAAATGCTAGGTTATTTTACTTGTAGAAAGATAGTTCGATGTCGAAAGTTATGGAGTTATGATAACAGTTGAATTGGGCAACAGGTCCTGCGGAGAAAAAGCTAAGTTTGTATAGACAGTATTTCGTTTAATATGAATCCCACGGTGTGAGAACTCATTCTCAGTTAATTTGTGCAAGAAGCACTAAATTTTTAAATGGAAAGTCAGCTTAGATAGTTAGAGCATGACTAGAAAAATCCCTCGAAGTTAGTTATTGTACTGCATTTAGCAATTTCAAACTGTCTATAAAACAAGAATTAAAAAGCATTTAGCTGTTTAAAACCAATTAAAATGCGGTGAAAACCATTTGAGTTTAGTACTTAGCTTATTGTTTGTAGAGTAGATGTTCCATGGCGACCGTTAGCTTAAATCCACAACAAGACGTAGATATTTAAAAAATATCTCGAGTAGACAGGAGACAATCCTGAGGTAGGCTCCAACTGTAAGTGTTGACGTCTGACACACAAATGAGAGAGATGAAGAGGACGAGACCTCCTGAGCCTTGCCGGCTTGACCGCAAGTAGATGAGTGAACGAGCAACGGGGCGCGCGAAGAGGCGAGAGGCACGGCACACGTCAGAGGTAGGCGGGCGAGGGGAGCGGGTAGGGGAAGGGAACAAAGAGTTTATACAGAACACACAACACAGAAAAAGGAAACTCTTAAACAGGAAATAAAATTCTTCTTGGAGCGTTATCTACACGGAGTTGTTGGTTGGCGACGATGACGAAACCTGGTGTGTTGATGAGGAAGTCTTCGGGACTTGAGGCAATGGAAGGACATCAGAAAGCAGCTGCAAGGCGTTGCCAGGCTGGTTCCACAGAATATGCGCTTCTGGAACAAACTTAAAACAACCGTGAACAAGTGCACGGGCCAAACAGCATATAAAAGTTCGATGTTCGTGTTTGTGGGAAGGAAATTTTAATGAATGAATTAATATAAGAGAATGAAGAGCGGCAAATGCCAACTCTGCCTTCCCGTGTATTTCGAGAAATACACCAATACTCACGGAACTTTTACCATTAAATGTTGTCGTAAGCATGAACTAGATTCAAAATATAGACATGAACGTTTCCAACTGAACATAATAATGCATAAAAATGCGACCGTAATTCTCATCGACAATTAGCATTGGAGCTACTTACAGAATTCATACAAAGTCTACATCAGTCATCTCTCAGAGTTGCAATCAGCCGTTAGCATTTGCCATATGCTCGGGTAGCTGTCCGGTCCACCTGCGGTTCGCTCACAGTAGACCTGGCGTGTCACTGGGCTATGCTTTGATTTCAATACGTTACACATTCATTTAATAATTGAGCAACTTGAATTCAGTCCTATCTGCTGGCTCGTAAGGTAATTCACTGACACATACGAACACTGGTAGTATAATTAAGATTGACTAGAACTGGGGCTCGTAGGTATAATCAAAGAAAGAAGCAAAGAATGCTAATAGACATATATTTCACTCCCCTCGTGGAATATTGCCAATCGTTCCAAAGGCATTGGAGTAATGAAAGGGACTCCCAAGTCTCTTAGTTTACATCTGGTCATTGTGTACTTCAAATACATTGCAACCGAAACATAATATGCTCTCTGAGCACTATAAGTCATAAATAACGACAACACCTACTCCTTACGTGTTATCAACCGATGCTTAGACCAGGCAATCACACTGCCTGGCTTCTAAAAGTTCTGTGTTACCCTCAAACACATATGCAAGTTCATAATAACGAAGACTAGTGGCATCAGAGCCTACTGAAATGTTACATTATTATGCGGTATAGTAAACTTCAGCATCTACCAAATGATACGTCGATTAAGGGGCTCAGTTTGTTCTTAGTGCTTCTGCACTTTCTACCATTAAAGATACACGTGAAAGAAAGAAAAAGAAAACAATCAGATCAATAACGCAGCCTCCTACTACAAATATTTACTGGTTGAGTGTATCAGAGAATACAGGCATTCTTTCCTAACAAAATGATGTACGTGCGTAAACGTGGCGTTCGCCATCATATCACATGGCGTCATCTGGCAAGTGATATGACCAGGACAAGTCAAAAAATGGACTGTAAGATGAATTCAGGCAGGTAAGTAACGTAAAATCCTACCTAAGGTTGATTTGAGTGCGACAATAATGCTAATCAACATAGACTCAGGCCTTGACATGGGTTTTATAGCTGTTTTAAAAACTCACGTTACCAGCGTGTCATACTTGTTATTCCTCGAGCTGTAGCCCTTGAGATAGAGCTTGGGCTCAGCTCTCGGCTACATCGTCTTCTTCCTCCCATTGTGTAGGCTAGCGTTTTGGCTCCTCCTTCATGCTGATGGGTTTAATGCACACGGATCTTATCTGGATACGCAAGATACTACTTACCTTCATCTCCATCTGGTCGGTTGTCTCAGTCATGATGTTCTAGATGATCAGCGAAGTTAAGTTAAAGATGGATAGAACAATATTGCCTCTGTGTTTGCAGTAACACTGATGAATAGGATAAAAGCTTGCCACTATGGTAATGGCGTCTGCTCACTGATTATGAAATAGAGCAGTTATCAGGATTAATCGTGGCAATCGCAAAAATTGTAGTACGGGTAATGTAAATTGTGTCCTTTCGTTGTTTTAGAGATTGTTGTAGTCGATTATCAGTACATTTGGTGTACTTTAACTGTCAAATGAAAGTTGTAAGATCACTTCGTGGCCTCGCCCCTTACAATAACACCATGTGGTCTCCACACTTTAGCAGAATTATCACCAATTATGTGAAATATCGCTAGATTGTCACCTAGTTCACTTTATACAAACGAGATAGCGTGTTTGGCACTCACAAGAAACTTATATTGCTTCCTCGTAGCACAATTTGAATAAATTCTCACACTCGCTTCTGCCTGTACAAAACTAACGTGTGTCGATCGCACAGATCAAGAAGAGTTTGTGACGTCTCTCGTGACGCAGGGCAAGGTTTCGGAAGAGCACTCTAGTCGTTGAGCAACTATAAGTGCCCTCATAATGTGATTTACCACCTTTCTGCGTTGTCAATATATAAACTGGGACTTTCGAAAAATATAAAATCAGTTCTGATCATTAGTAAAAAGTGTATTACATTGCCAATTTCAGTGACGTGTCATTCAAAATGGGAAAATGTGTTGATGGACAGGAAAAATTGAGAGAATGTCCTCTGCCATAGTCAAAATCATGATACAAGCGAGATCAAAACTCTTACGGCTCATCCTGGCCGATTTGGTGCAATGCCAACTTGAAAACAGTTAGGAGAAATATGACAATGGGGCATAGTATTTTCATACCTACGTCAAAAGGGGGGAGAAAAGGGTGAAATTGGCGCAGCATAAAACCACCGATCTAAGGTGGCTCCATAGCAAGTTCCCCACCACACACTCGCTAGCCCCATTTATTGAAAAAGACAGATTACATTAGAAGTATTATACAAAGAAGTGTGGGCATATTAAAAACAATTACATAGAAAGGATTTTAACAGTAACAGAAATGTACAATAGATAACAAAGTATAATGAACTGATGGATTAGAGGACAGCGGCAACTATTATTGAGCGGGAGCAGGCGGGCCGTCGGCTGAACTAGCAACCTTAGGTACGGGGCAAAAGAATTGAGTGAAATGAATATTGATGTCAAAACATACGTAGGTGGTGGAAAGTGAGGAAGTTGTCACAGAGGTCAGGGTCCAAGGAAGCCCACTCAGGGAGAGACCCACCCACCACACCCCACCAGGGCAGAGGAACCCCACTACTGACCCATTTATTGAATGAATGTACAAAGCTACAAATACATAAATAAAATACATTCTTGTGGTTTTAATGGACAGAGAAATACAGATACCAAATTAAAAATAGGTAAAATGTATACAGTACAAGAACAAAAAATCCAATAATATATGGTAGCGTTTATAAGATGGAACTAAATAATAAAAACTGTCTTTGAAGTGTTCCATGAAGCACAGAAAAAGAAAAGTACAAAAGTAATAACAGAACTAACGCAGATCAGGTGATTATAGATATGTGCATCGCTCGTTGTAGATTAAAACGGTACACTAGAACACTCGGAACACGATGTTTGAGGGCATTGTACGCTGGCTGTGACAGTAGAGGTTGAACACAGAAGCAGAGACGGTGAACTTCGTCTGTCTAAGTATGGTGGTGCACTGCAGGCTATACTCCTTAAAAGCACTCACTGCTCTTTAGGGGAGCCAGGACAGCTACCACCACCACCCCGGGAGCATCACAGCACATCAGACCAAAATACGGATAAAATAGGAAAACAGAGGATGGAGGCAGTAGTTGAGGGGGGCGAGGGACCTAAGTAATGGGAGGAGGGAGATGGCGAGAGTTACTGGGGGAACGATGGGCATTTAGGATATCTTGGGGCAGCAACTATTTGCTAGGTCCCATCTATGAAGTGCATTGCAGTTTCTCTTGGCTAAAGGAGCTAATCTGCTAAGACATTTTAGCTCTTTTGGAACTTCTTTGCTCCCAATGAAGGTATCAAAAATGGAATGTTGTGGCTTTCACTACTAAGATTATTTAATACAACAAATTTTTCTAGGCATAATGCTGTGTTTGTTGGGGGTTGTACGCAGATGTACCGATTGAGCTCGTTAGTAAGGGTTCAATAACAGCTTGATGTGAAGTGCTTTGCTGTGTCATGGCAGAATTAGGCAAAGAATAGTTTCATTGAGCCAAGCACTAAGGGGATGGGCTGAAGACTCCCCATGACCCCTCCACAATCTAAACCCCTGATCATTACAACCTAGAGAAGCGTTATGAAATCTCCCACCAAAGAATCCGTCATCAAATGTTTTCCAAATAGAAACACTTCGTTAATTGATTTACGTCGTTCTTCCAGGAATCAGCCGTGAGCGCTATTACATAATGGTCCATCGATCGTCTAGATGGCAGCTTGATGTGAAGTTCTTTGCTGTTTCATGGAAGCTTTATACATTATCTACGGCTTTATGAGAGTACTTAGCCTGCAGATGACGAGCACAGCAGCAGTTAGGTGGTGCCTCTTTCATCTCGTCTTCCTGTCTGTACATTTTGCATTTTCGGCGAGTACTTTGTATTTATTCTGCAAGGAAAGACAATGATTAAATATGTCCTGAGTTCAATTTGATTCGGTCTTTTTGTTATTAGTTCAGCTGAGGACAACTGGAATGAATGGCATAAATTCAACATATCCTCAGAAGAGAAAACTAGGCCACAAGTTACTTTCATTCCCTAAGGATAGAACTTGTTGTTTTTGTTAATTCAAGTTAGAGGCTTGGGGCATCTTGATAATCAATCCCGTGTAGTTGGGTGTGTGTTGAATGTGTCTGATAACCTGAGTTCACTGTATGTGGTGGCTGTTGAAATATAACTGTACTTAGGTCAGGGATAGGTTAGGTGCCACGGGACTTAAAGTATGGTACTATCTCGGCATTTGCGTGGAGGTAGTGTGGTAAATCCCGGGGACAATCCACACTCAGGATAACCGCTGTCAGCGTCGGAATTCGAACCTACGATCTCCGTACTTTCTACAGCTGCCCGCGTGGTCGTAATGTACGATTTAACGAGCACGGCTACGCCGCGGGATACCTAAGGATTGAAGGAATAAGAGGCAGCTTTAAATCATTCCTCGCTTTGTTCATCGAAATGGTTGCCCTCATTTTGTAAATATAATGTTCCGAGTGTTATACACACAGCTCAGTAAGTTGGCTTATGGAATCGCCTATTGTCCGTGTGTTTGCGCTTGTACGTGGGTCCCCGTCGTTATTTTTCAATGAAGCTCGGTAAGGACTTTTTACCATAGCATGCGACTTAGACACTTCCTAGTGGCAGATGTCCTCGCTGTTCCGCCCCTTAAAACTCCAATAACTAACTAACTAACGAATTAACTAACTAACTAGACACTTTCTATAAAATGTTTATAAGTTTCGCTGATCCAACAAGGCGGCCGCGTGACATATTTCAGCGGCATATAGTATTTCCGAAATAATTATTGATATCAACCTGAAATTCTATGTACTAAGATGTTCACTTATGTGACTTTGAAAACATGATAAGGAAAAATCCAACAAGGTGGCCAAACAAATGTCAAATAAGTTCGCTATTGCCTACATAGAAACAATCCAGTGTGGTAGCCGTGAGGAATATTTCAGCGGTTCTCAATGCATACGAATTTACTACAGATAGGCTTATTAACTGAAATTTTGTATGTTCGTAGAGATTATTTAGATAAGTTCGAGTACGTGACATTCAATAACCTGATGAGCACAAAACAAACATGACGACCACGCGAACTTGAAATACACTGGCGGAAACAAATATCCTAACACCATGAAATAAGAAATGTATAGTACGGAAAGTTCGGCAATATACTGAATTTGGCAAGGTAAAATATTTAATTGATTAAAGGTACAAGACAACAGGTTAATGTCCGACCGAGAAAAGCCATCGGAAATGTGTCATGTTGGTCACTTAATAACCGGTATAATCGCCAGACTGTTGAATGCAGGCATGCAAACGTGCATGCATTGTGTCGTACAGGTGCCGGCTATCAGCTTGTGGGATGGAGTTCCATGCCTGTTGCACTTGGTCGGTCAATACAGGGACGGTTAATGCTGGCTGTGGATGACGCTGGAGTTGTCGTCCAATGATGTCTCATACGTGCTCGATTGGGGACAGATCGGGGGATCGAGCTGGCCTAGGTAGCATGTCGACACTCAGTAGAGCACGTTGCGTTACAACAGCGGCAAGGGGGCGTGCATTATCCTGTTGGAAAACAACCCCAGGAATGCTGTTCATGAATGGCAGCACAACATGTTGAATCACCAGACGGACGTACACATCCGCAGTCAGGGTGTAGAGTGATCCTGCTGTCGTAGGAAATTGCTCCCCAGACCAGAACGCCCGGTGTAGATCCAGTGTGTCGACGCCGCAGGTGGAATGCAGGCGCTCAACAGGCCTCCTGCTAACCAACACACGGCCATCACTGGCAACACGGCAGAATTGGCTTTCATAGGAAAACACAACGTACCTCCACTCCATCCTCCAATGAGCTCCCGTTTGACACGACTGAAGTCGCAGATGGCGGTGGTTTGGGGTAAGAGGAATGCCCGCCACAGGGCGTCTGGCTTAGAGTTGTCCTTCAAGGAACCGATTTCGAACAGTTCGTTGCGTCACTGTGGGGTCAACTGCCGCTCGAATTACTGCTGCAGACGTCGTCCTATACACCACAGCCATACGCCGAATACGGCGGTCCTCCCTCTCGGTGGTGCCACGGGGACGTCCGGAGCCTGGTCTTCTTGCGACCTTACTTTCCCGTGACAACTGATGCCAGCACGCATGCACAGTGGAGACATTCCTGCTAAGTCGTTCTGCAATAGTGCGGAAGGAAAAATCCACCTTCGCGTAGCCCTATTACATTGCCTCGTTGAAACGCAATGAGCTGTTGATACTGGTCTCTTCGTCGTCGTAAAGGCATTCTTGACCCACTCACAGTCACTCCGTCCAATCTCACTGGTAATTAACGTTCTCACACAGTTCAGCCCGTATTTAAAGCAAAACTGATGTGCGAGGTCATGGGATCACTACTAGTGCCACGCTAATGCGATTTGCAGGAAATTTGAATCTAAGTCATCTTTCAGATGTATAAACACGCGTACCAACGTACGGTAATCTAGCACAACCCCCTCTTGGTGTTGGGATATTTCTTTTCCGCCAGTGTATTTACATGGGCGTTTCTTGCGATTTAATCATTCGTGTGCGGTGAAACTTGGGACAGTAAATGTTTATGCAATACTTATTATAGAATGGCGTCTAATTTAAATCAATTTTAAGAGGACTTTAAAATGACGGCTGAGCAAAATTTTCAAGTCCCGTTTCTTAATCTTGTGTCCTGATGAAGTGATCAAAACGAATGGTATATTGGCTTTCACGGCCAGTGAATTAAAACTCAGCATTTTTTCTAGGTTTATGCAATGTCTTGTGTGGGGACACAAAGAGCCCGTTGATGAGCCAGTTTAGTGTTCCTAGGCGAAACCCACACACAAGACACGGCATAAACCTATACAAATTGCTGAGTTTTGATGAAAACAAGATATTTAAGTCTGGTCTGAAGGCTTGAAGGGGTTGCACTCAGCCACATGAGACAGAACTGACAAGAGGTGGGTTCGATTCGAATATCAACCATCCTGGACGAGATTTCCTGTGTTTTCCCATTTCCCACTTCTTTCTTGGCAGAGACGGGAATCGAATCCGGACCACTAGGGAGACAGCGAAGCGTGCTAGCCGCTACTAAGTGGTGGTCGACTCTTTGTTCAGACCTTACAATATAAACATCTAATATTGATCAATTGTTTTCAAAAATCCAAGATGGCGTGAGTTCTAAATTTAAAAAACGTATTATTATTTCTCGTATCCTATTCAAGCGAAGTAAATATTCGTATGATGAACCATTATAATAATCATTATACTAGGGCATTCGATAAGTAATGACAAAACTGTTGCCAATCAGTGATCCTAGTGGAGACCGTTCTAATCTTGTAGTGTATTGCTGAAAAGTCTTTGTTGTATAAATCTGTAATATTGAAAGTCTACAAATAGCTGACATTTGTGAATACATTAACTGTTTCTTACATTCAATAAGTAATAGCCTACCGCCCTAAAAAAGAAGTTCAGTAGATATGAACAAAGATGCTTCATAAAAATCCAAGTTGCAAGAGGAAAAAGTGCAACTCAGTCCTTTAGAGCATTGCAAGATGCATGCGGGAGAGAAGTCCTACCTTATCGAACTATTTCAAGATGGGTGGAAGCCTTCTCTCAAGCAAGAGAGGGATGTCAACACATAGCACGTGATGATAGACCCGTTGCTGCAACTGACAATCTCCATGTTCAGGCTGTAAGTGAATTATTGGAAAACGACAGGCGCTGGACATGTGTGGAAATTTCCAAGGAACTTGGTATGGCAGCATCGTCTGTCCATCACATTTTAAGAAAATAGGTGAAGATGCGAACAGTTTGTGCCCACTGGGTTCCGCACACTATAACCAAAATTGTGAAGTGGCAGCGAATGGAGACAACAAGAATACGTTTGGAGCGATATGAACATGAAGGTGAGGTCTGTCTTCGTCGCGTTATCGCAATGGATGAGACATGAGTACGTTCGAATACACCTGAGCTGAAACGACAATCAAGCGAATGGCGACATACAGAACCAACATGACCAAAAGGATCTCGAGCATTGCAGGATCCATTGCAACTGATGATTATTGTGTGTTATGATTAGGGCTCGGATCGATATGCTTGATAAAATCTCCAGATATGCTCTAAAACCATGTGCTTTATGCTCGATAGATATGCTCGAAAAAAACATTATATGCTCGATAGATATGCTCGAAAAAAAACATTATATGGGGTTAAATATGCAGAATATGCTCGAAAAACACCGTTAAAAACTATAGAAAGGAAAGTGAAACAAAAAAAACAATAACATACCTTTATATACGAGCTTTATTTTCTAATTGTATGTATGATACAGTGAAATATACTCGCATTCAAGTTTTTCAAGTATATATAAGAGAAGTTTTCTTATAAAAGTTACAGTTTAAAAGTTCATTTACAAAATTTTCAGAATTAGGCGAGTCAATGAAGTCGATCTGCATTGGTCTGTACAACAAGAATTTTTTCTATGTTTTCAGTTTTGAATGATTTTCTTAAATCAGTCAATAAAAGTTTCAATGACGAGAACGACCTCACTAATGGTTAAAAACCTGCGGTTCTATTATTCGCACCAGATAGGCTTTTCAATTATTATTTCTGTTTTCGCAACTTAAGGATGGTCAGGGCCCAAATTCGCCCCCCCCCGAATTCGAAGAAAAACAAACTATTTAGATGAAAACCACAAGAATATGCATTTATATGCTTCTATTCTGAAAACCGCAGTTTTATGCATTTATATGCTCGATAAATTTCAATTCTGTTGGTCCCAGAGAGGTGAAAACACCACCGAAAGGCTTCTTTCAATGTGTACTATTCAGGAAAAAATATGCAAATATGCTCGAATTCGAGCCCTAGTTATGATTGTGAAAGCATAACTTTGGTACATTTTGTTCCTCATGGTATAAACGTACTTGCGTTACATGGAACGTGATTTGCGCCCAGCATAGCATCGTAAACGGCCATTGGGAGTCCCACAATATTGTGTTGCATGACATGCTCGTTGCCATGTAGCCGCAACAGTGAGGAATTTGTTTACAAGGTGGAACTGGGAAGTACTCGAACAACCACCAAATTCTCCTGACATGAGCCCTTGTGATTACGAAGTAATCAAAGCACCTCTACGAGGCGTTCGATTTTAGAGAGCTCTAGATCGATCAGTGAGAGAGATATTCAGAAAAGTATTCTAGCGCGTAATTTTTCATTGCAGTGGGGATGGTGGTGGAGGTTGTTTTAATTGGTGTAACACCGAGATCATCTACCCCAAATTCTTATTGTATGTATCGTGAATTATAAATTATACGTATGCTCATTTCTTCAAAGGAGCAGTTGTTGTTGCTAATTTATTTGCGGAGCTTGGGCATCTTGGTCATCAGCCCCATGTAGTTGGGTGAGTGTGGAACATGTTTAATAACCTGCATTGCTGTGATGACGGTAGTAGTGAATATGAACAAATTTTTCTGATGTTCTATTGAACCAGTCTCTGCTGAACTAAATATTCTGATACACATCTCCTTAGTATTTTAATCATGTAGCCCAAGTGTGTCCCATCCGCGGCCCGAGGGTGGCTTGCGGCCCTCGATCCCATCGCATGTGACCCTAGCGATCTTTGCTCTATCACATCGCGTTCGGCCGTAGTGATATTTGTAAGTTATAATATTATTTATGAAATAAGTAATTCTATTTGGAATAAGATAAACTTGAAAGAACAAGGCTTTTTCCGTTCACAACACATGTGTTTGTGAAGTTCATCTTACTCAAAATATGGCGAAATACATCCGTTTTAAGAAATACCCAGCTCAGATTTTTATTTATGATCTCCGTACATTTTTGACCGCGTGGTAACGTTACTACTGTACTTTCAAAGGCGAGTGTGTGCCAGATGTTTTATTGTCGTTACATTGTAGAACATTCAAGTTAGTTTACAGTTTGCAATTATTGTTCGCTCACATTGCATTGTCAGTGCAAGTGAGAGGTTTGAAGAATATAATTAATTCTGTGATTTTTATGTGCTAGTGAGAGGTTTGAAGAATATAATTAATTCTGTGATATTTATGTGCCAGCGAGAGGTTTGAAGAAACTAATTACTCTGTGATTGTTTATAAGTGTAGAGGCAAGAAAAGAGAAGTTTCAAATGAAGTAGGCAAATCAGTACTTTTTTACTGAAGTAGGCAAGAAAACAGTGTATATAATTAGCAGTGAAACAGTATCAGTGTTTAAGGAGTATAACAAAACGACATTATGACACCAAACATGCGTCTTCATGTGATAAATTTGAGGGTCCAATTTCGTAAAGACAAGGTATCGGAACTTTCGGGACAGCAGTTATTCTTTAATAATGTGTCACTTCAAACTGAATTTCTGGCAAAAGCGAGTTACGCAGTAGCAGAAATTATTGCAAAAAAATCTAAACCATTTTCAGTTGGCGAGTTTGTTAAAGAAGGAATTGAGAGTGTTGCTGATATTACATGTCCTGAGAGAAAAGCGCAGTTTGCAAAATTAAGCTTGTCGCGACAGACTCTAGCTCGCCGTATTGATGAATTAGCGTCCAATATAGAGCGAACATTAAAATACCGAGGCACAAATTTCCAGTTGTATTCTCTGGAACTTGATGAGAGTAGTGAATCTAGCGATACTGCCCAATTAGCAATTTTCTTAATGAAAGTTGCTAAGATTTCAATATTACAGAAGAATTAGCTGCACTTGTCCCCCTTAAAGGCACCACTAAAGCAAATGATTGATTTAATGAGGGGGTGTCACTGAAACCTTGGACCGGCTTGGCTGGAAATATACGAATCTATCTGGCGTAACAACAGACAGAGCTCCTGCATTTACAGGAAAATTAGAAGGGTTAGTTAAATTACTGCAAGCAGAGGCAGCTAAAGTAGGAAACATTTCTGTAATACAATGAAAAAATTAAAATCCACAGTCTGCTTCCAGTCTCCGACCGGGTCAGGAATGGAATGAATGAAGCCGCCATCTAGCGGCGAGGATATGAACTGTGCCGGCTGCCGAGGCCTGACGCACTCCTCTGGGGCAATGATGAAATGAAATGATAGTGGAGAGTGTTGCTGGAATGAAATGTTGACAGGGAAAACTGGAGTACCCGGAGAAAAACATGTCTGCCTCCATTTTGTCCAGCACAGCTCTCACATGGAGTGACCGGGATTTGACCCACGGACCCAGCGGTGAGAGGCCGGCGTGCTGCCGCCTAAGCCACGGAGGCTTTTTGTAATACAATATCACTGCTTAATACACCTTGAAAACCTTTGTACTAAATCCCTAAATTTACATAGATAGTGTTTTGAAAGTCGTTGTAATAGTAGTGAATTTCATTCGTTCACATGGTTTGCGACATAGAGAATCTCAATATTTCTTACAAAATCTCGATTCAGAATTGAAGATGTTGTTTATTATACTGAAATTAGATGGCTGAGCCGTGGTAAAATGTTGATGCAAGTGTTTGACCTAAAAACTGAAGTACAAACATTTATGGAGGAGAAGGGCAAACATATTTTTGAATGTAAAGACTCAGAATGGATGTACGATTTTGCCTTTCTGGTATATATCACAAAACAACTGAACGAACTTAATTCTCGTCTCCAATGTAAGGACCAATTGTTCACTACTATGTTTGATCACGTGAAGTCCTTTGAAACAAAATTGCGACTTTGGGAATCACAAATAAAAAACGAACAAATTTGTGCATTTCCCAGCCCTACAAATCTGTCATAAGCAAAATTCTCAAAAGTACGCAGAAATCATATCAGAATTAAGAACCGAATTCCGCGTTAGATTTCGAGACTTCAAGGAGAATGTTATAAGTTTCAATATGTTTTCTTCCCCTTTCACCATTAACATAGACCAGGTTCCCCAGGATCTGCAAATAAAGTACCGGTACGTTGATTTTCAATGTGCGTCAGACCTAAAGAATAAGTTCAAAAATGTCCCCTTACTACAATTCTATCGCAAATACTTTCCCAGAGAAAAATATGCACTTCGTTTTGCATCACTTTTCGGTAGCACATAGACTAATTATGCGAACAAGTGTTCTCCAGGATGAAACATGTGAAATGCGCAACGAGAACGTGAATCACTTACAGTCATCGGAAGAGTTCACTTCGAGTTGCTACAGCATCAATCAAACCAGACATTGGCTATTTAATACGGTAGAAATAATATAATCATGTGGCCCGAATAAACAATTCACCTTAGCGACAGTGGCCCTTTTCCAAAGAAGATAGGACATGCCTGTGTAGCCTATTATAGATAAGCCTCATTGTGTAAATTTGGACAAACCACTTTCCCAATCGTAGTCTCAATTACAAACAAACACACTCATAAACCTTAAGACAGCACAATAACACATTTCATCAGACAAAATCCTACATACACCCAAATGCTTGGGGCTGTATGACATCGATGTCGCAAGCCTCTCAATGAATCAACAACAACAACAAAACGTTCTTCATGATGATAGATAAACTTAAATACTTCCTTTCTTTTCAGACATCAGTAGGCCTAATAGCGACCACTCGAACACATTCCCTTTACTCGGGGACAATGACCTCCTCCTACATTTGCATATTTTCGTAGCCGTGTTACAGAGTAGGTTAGAATGCGCTGATTTTGAGGTCACGAATCGTTTCGCGAGCCAGTGAGCACAGGCTCCACCTACTTTCCAGTTTGCGATTTCTCGACCAGAACATGAATAAGGAACAACCGGCATGGATCATAGACTGAACTGACCTTTGTTTGACAAGCACCTACTTTGCATTGTTCTCCAACACCAGCCCAGGAGTCACCATGTGGCTTTCAGAAGGAATTGATAATAATCTTTCCTGACTTTCAATGCATATGAATCTCATTCTTTTCTTTCCCCTTAATTCTTCTTCTCTTTATTATTCCCTTTCCACTTAATCTCCTTATCTCAGTGGTAGGTAATTCTTTCTTCTTTATGCTCATTCATAGAGCGCGTTAGAACTTGCTAGTTAGCTTGATGATTTCTGCCTTCCTCTTCACCCAAAATCCCTGAATGAACTCACTGTGTTGCCTTTGCGTTCCGTAAAAATCTCCCTAGTACATTCAGTCTTATCGATTTTAATGTTTTAACAGTACGCTTGACTGGCATCTGAAGTTATTAACTAAATGCATGTTTTCTCTATACTGTACTTAGTAATGTTCAATACGACTCAATTTTCTTCCTAAGTTTCGGATCTGTAAGCGTTGTTGTTAATGGGTTATTGACTTTGGCCAGTCCTGCTGCTAGGTTTCACCCTAAATGAGTGCTTATTTACTGAGGTTCTGAAGATTTCTCGGGTCTTATTTACGTTCTTTCCGGTGTTCAACTCAATCAGCCCCCACCCCCTCCTTGTTTCCTCTAGCCAATTTATGTTGTGTATGTTGAATGATCTTTTTGTTTGTCTATTGCCGTCCATCGTAAATATGCTCAAACAATTTCAAAAGTCTGCTGCGTATAGCGTTTGTGAAACTGTGAGACTATAGCGGTTTGCAGTTCGTCTCTTGATCCAAAATTCCATTCTCTAGTGTAGGGCCGAATATTTTTGTAAGAATGTTGTGTTCTTGCTTTTTCAATTTCAGATGCTATTGAATGATCTCCTAAAGTTATGGTTTCATATGCATAATGAGCTTCTGGGAGAACAACGGTTCTGTAAAGTTTCAATTTAGCATTACGTGGTAGTTTATTATTAATGTTTTCATAATTATTATTACTTTTATTATTAAGTCCAGCCCCGTGGTGGTTAGCAAGCTAGGACTAGGTCCGACGGGTCCCTGGTTTGATTGCCCGCCGGGCCATCGGGGATTTTTATCCCCTGGCTCAGGGATTGGGTGAACGTGACGTCTTCGTCATCATTTCATCATCATTTTGTTTTTGGGCGTTAACTAGAAAGATATTTGATTTTGTTATCGTTTTCGTTACTGTTTTTGAAATCGCAATCGCAATTGTTATTGTTATTGTTATTCTTATTTTGTGTTTGTGTTTTTGTTTTTGTTTTTGTTTTTGTTTTTGGTCATTGGTTATTGGTTATTGTTATTGTTATTACCGAAAAGAGTAGCTATGCACGTTGAAGCACAATGCCATGGGTGCAGGCTGACTTAGAAAACGACTGGATTCGAACCCCACTGTCGACAGTTCTTTGAATGGTTTACCCTGGTTTCTCAATTTGAACTCATAGCAAAACCTAAGAGTCCATGGCCGCTCCCTCTTAACTCTTGCCCTAATTTACTTCAGCTTTGTTTATTTCAGGTCTCATAGGATCCTCGGATAATTTGGCGCCAGAAGTGGCATTGGGCTGTAAATACATGCGTCACATTGAAAACTCATCTCTTCTCATTCCTTCATTCCTGATCCTGTAAAATGGGAATGGAAAGGGACATAAAACACAATTACGATCATATACAAACCGCTAAGGTGTACGTTTCACAAAACTCAAGCTCTTTAGCCAGAGAAAGTTAGAAGGTGAGGTTTGTGCCACAATCTTCCAAATCGTCTCAATAGTACAGGAAAAATCTTGCGTTTCTTAAAAAGCCAACGGATATATATTTATTTGCGTGCGTTTAACCAAATTAACAAGACGATAGTCCCTAGCAGAACTGCGTCGCGTTAATCTCGCATAGCACTAGGGCCGGGCGTGCGGTCTATACACACGGGGCACTCACATGTAACCGATCGAGCATTCAAAAGTAACAGCATTACCTGCAACAGTGACGAATTGCTCTCTGATTTCATAAATAACGACAATTTGTTTAAAAAGTGCGTTTAAATAAATAAACAAGAAAACTCCATTGCTCAAAGCCAGGCGGGTGGTTTACGCACATGCGAGATTTCTCGAACTGTCCCCTATATCGAAGTTATTATTAGACAATTATTATTATCGTTATTATTAATATATATATATTTTTTTTTTTTTTTAGTCGTTTACCCTCCAGGTTGGTGGAACCCACGGACTCAGCGAGGGAACTCACCACTACCGCCTCTACGGGCAGTGTCCTAGAGCTGGGAACATCGAATCGGAAGGGATACAACTGGTGAGGTGGGATTGGCACCGCGCCCAGGCGGCCTCACCTGCAAAGCGAACAGGGGCCTCATGAGGGAAGGGAGGGGAAGATTAGGAGGGATAGACAAGGAAGAGGGAAGGAGGCGGCAGTGGCCTTCCCGGCATTTGCCCGAAGACGAAGTGGGAAACCACGAAAAACCACTTTGAGGATGGCTGAGGGGGAATCGAACCCCCTCTACTCATTTGGGCCACCCGAGGCTGAGTAGACCCCGTTCCAGTCCTCATACCACTTTTCAAATTTCGTGGCAGAGCCGGGAATCAAACCCAGGACCTCCGGGGCGGCAGCTAACCATGCTGACCGCTACGCTACGGAGGCGACATTATTATTATTATGTACCAAAATTTGTTCCTGATTGTGTGTGAACTATGTTATTGTGGTATTTAGAGTTGAGGATTGGAATTATCATCCCAGAAGTCAGACTTGTTAACCTGCGTTCATCAGCAAAGCCCCCTCTCTGATCTACGTATTATTCCACGATTGCCAGTTTAGAAAATACATTTAATGAATCATACAATTTTCATGTTGATTTTTCGAACACAGTAGCCTATGCGTTTTCTGGATGTATTTACGGTATTCTGATTCAAATTTTTTTTCTAGTGCGAAGGTTGAAAGGATCGACCTTTATAAATGTCGTAACTGTAAGTAAATTACTGTTTGAATGTAAAATAAAAAAATAAAAAAAGAATATATTTCTTTTTCTGCTGTGGATACGTCCTTAACCATAAATTATTTCAATAATATTTCTCTGCTGTTAATTCAAATTCAGGGCTTGGGACATCTGGGTCATCAGCCCCATGTACAGAAGTAGGGTGTGTGTTGAATGTTTCTCATAACCTGTATTTATGTCTTGACTGTAGTAGTGTGTGTAACTTTATTAGGAACAGGGTGGGATAGGTGCCCCAGGCTTGAAAAATGGTATTATTCCAACATTTTCCTGGACGGAGTGTGGAAAAAACACACTCAGGATAGCCACTGACAGCGCCCGCATTAGAACTTGGGATCTCCGGACTCGATGCAGCAGCCCTCGCAGACATGATGCACGATTAAATTAACACGGTTACTTAGCGGGAATCACCCGTATATAACATAATAATAATAATAATAATAATAACTACTAAGGCGTTTAGAGACGCCGGGGTGCCGGAATTTTGCACCAAAGGGGGATCTTTAACGTGCCAGTAAATTTACTGACACAACTCCCTCGCATTTACCCACCCTTAAATGCCAATTGACTGCACTGGGATTCGATCAGGCTATCTTGGACTCGGCAGCTGAGAGCGTTACCACTGAGCCACGAAGCCAGTCTCGTGTGAAACAATCTGATACCGTACATAATTAGTTTTTATCTGGAGGCCAAGTGCATAAACCTGACCCACACATACTTGCTATGTTCTAGCTAGACCCTGTGAAATGTCTTGGAACAACGTGTCTACGAACTATTAAAGTAACTGCTTTGGTGGGAAGGTCTAGTTCCTTGTAAATCATGTGTCACGATCCAGAATTTCTAATTGGTTATGATATTAGAACGTATTTCATCTTTTTAAATTAGTGTTAGGCAGGTATTTTAATAAGATAATAAGCGTTGTATTTAACTTGAAAATTTATACAAAAAATTCATGCACATGGCCCCTTGTAAAATTATCTGTGATGATTGAGCACCAAATTTTCTACCGGGTGAGTTAGCCGTGGTCGTTACGGCATGACTGCTGGCAGTCGCTTACATCCGGGAGGCGAGGAGGTTCTAATCCCCCCACCGGCAACCTTGAAGATAGTCTTCTGTGGTTTCCCATCTTCCTTCCAGTCAAATGCCGGGGTTGGTCCCTTAACTATAGGCCACAGCCGCTACCTTCCGACTCCTCGTCCTTACATTCCAATTTCCCTCCCCAACGGTACTTGTAGCTCACCCATTGGGTGTCCGTCTCGAAGCAGCTACAAAACTGGCGAGCCGAACATGTCCTCGGACACTCCCGGCACTAAAAGCCATACGCTAAAAAGAAATCTGCTAGGGATCACATGTATTAATACGAAGAATATCAGCTCCGATATATTGTGTAGGTGTTCAACTAATTATTTTCAATATGTTGTGACCATGAACCAGAAATGTTAGGAAAATGGTATTCTGTCCCTCCGGAAAAAATACTGAAAATATCACCGGAACTGAGGGTGTTTAAATCTAAATAAATAAATAAATAAATAAATATACCATGGAAACTACTGAGATGATTATAGTTTCTTGTTATAACCTGTGACAGGTAGTGGTGATGGTCATCTTTCCACTGACGCTCTTGTCGTAGACAAGTTACTGTTATACCTTGTGACAGGTAGTGGTGATGGTCATCTGTCCACTGACGCTCTTGTCGTAGACAAGTTACTGTTATACCTTGTGACAGGTAGTGGTGATGGTCATCTGTCCACTGACGCTCTTGTCGTAGACAAGTTACTGTTATACCTTGTGACAGGTAGTGGTGATGGTCATCTGTCCACTGACGCTCTTGTCGTAGACAAGTTACTGTTATACCTTGTGACAGGTAGTGGTGATGGTCATCTGTCCACTGACGCTCTTGTCGTAGACAAGTTACTGTTATACCTTGTGACAGGTAGTGGTGATGGTCATCTGTCCACTGACGCTCTTGTCGTAGACAAGTTACTGTTATACCTTGTGACAGGTAGTGGTGATGGTCATCTGTCCACCGACACCGACACCATTGACTAGAGTACGTACGTCATTGAACGATCACCTGTAGTCTCATATCCCTCGACCCTTGTGGGATCCGAGGAAGACCTACTGGCCCGGGTTATGGCTGCGGTGGATGTTGGAGGACCAAGCATTGGTCATCGTGTGTACCTGAACATGGCACGGAGGTGCCGTGTCTGTGTTGACATCGGTGGTCGTCATATCAAGCCCCACCTGTAGTAGGACCCAGACGACAAGCAGCAGGAGTCGGACAGAGCGCCGAACATGCGGGAGCTGTGAATGTGTGCAGTGGTGGTTTTTTGCGGGTGGCGTGAAGACGGTACGTTTCCGGACTCAAGTTCATGTGCTAAACTTAACCATCTTGGTCCCCACTACAAGCCCTCAAAGTCTGTAATGGGAATTTAGAAACACCCTGTATTTCTATAACTACAGGTTCATCGAAAAATAATGCCAGCATTTCAAAAGATTATAGCACCGAAACCCTTTATGTTAAACGTGTAATTCTTTCACTGAATGCCAGCTGGTTAAAGTAAGTTTTGTTTCGGAGGGGACGTGACCTTGCTATGCGCACACTAGATGCGTAGTAGCCAAGGTCGGCCGGGGGCGCGCGCGCCAATGAAGTCCCGACCTCACCCCTTTGGATTTTTTTTTCTGGGGATACATTAAAAACATTGTTTATGAAGAAAAAATTAGGGATTTGGAGCACCTGCGGGAGCGAATTTCTGCCACCATCTTGACAGTTACTCCTGAAATGATTGCACGTACCAATCCAGCCATTGGGAAAGCGTGCGTTCAATACTGATGTTGGTGGTCGGCCTGGCCTAGATTTTTTCTCTGCAGTCCCTGTTTCCTTAAACTGATTAAACCATCGAATTACAGCTTTGTAATCAGGTGCAGTTTGTCGGGCGGTGCAGTCATTGGTCGGCCGACCTTAGCTACTGCGCATCTAATGTGCGCATAGCAAGGTCACGTCCCCTCCAAAACAAAACTTACTTTAACCAGCTGGCGTTCAGTGAAAGAATTACGCGTTTAACCTAAAGGGTTTCGGTTCTATAATTTTTTGAAATGTTGGCATTATTTTTCGATGACCCTATATATGTGGGTTTACTGAGAAACCAATGGTAAATTCAGATTCAATGCAGCAAACATAGCAAGAACACACGACAAAGTGAAAATGTGATTTTTGGTCGATAACCCACTTATTGTTCTTAGGCCCTAACTGTATATCCTGAAATATTGGCGAAGTGTTCATCAAAATAAATTAATATTAAAAATAATTAATTTGATCCTTTTGTTTTAGACAAGGGACTTAATGGTCCTAATTTTTAGTTGAGTTCTGATACGAAATATGAAAACTTCCATAGTTGAGTTCTCTTATCTGGCCCTACAATATGAATACTTCCATGTCTCTGCCAACTGGCAACAATGTATTAGTGCTTCATTAGGAACGGAATGAAAGAACTTTCTGGAGACATTTTCAATGGGAATCAGAGAGTTTCATGTCCAATGCCAAACAGCAGTGCAATGCCTCCACTGCAGTTGCAGATGGATGGTGACGAGTTTCTAGGAAGCTGAACTTGGCTTCACGGTGAAGGTGAAACTATTACAATGACCTTGCGAAGGGTATACTAAGGTTTCATCAGTTCCAAGATGTGTTATATCAGCCACAAAGAGGTCAGGGCTAAATATAGCATAACTTTCACTACACGTGACACAGATGGAGAGTGACAAGGAACTGCAGTGTGGCAGTGTGTTTCCGTGTACGAAGATGTGCAATGGCACAGACAGGAAGCCTCTGATATAGGTGGAGAAATTTGACGCGAGGATGGGAATATCTGCCCGGAATTTTCTTTTCACTCAGACCAATATTATACTGGCATGATTATCACACGTTCCTATCCGGAATAGCGTTGTTGTTGTTGCTTCAATTTGGAGCTTGGGACAATTGTGATTTTCAGCCCCTCGTACAAGTATGCATATCTTATTTGTTTCATTACCTGTGTTATCGTGATGATTGAAGAAGTATGTATAATTGCAATTGCTAACTACACTCTCACATCTGCATGAACAGATATGGCAATCTCTGAGATAAACCACACTGAGGATGGACGCTGTCACTGTCATGATTCAAGCCCGTGATCTCCGAACTTACTGCAGCTCCCTTGAGGCTTTGGACCGTGACTCAACACGCTCGGCTTCACTGCCTATCCAAGAGAGGTGTTGTTATTTTTATACAACCGACAGCAGTGGCTACGCTGGCTAAAGTGCAGCGTTAGGTCATGGGGCCAAGCTCTCTGCTGACTCGGTAGACGCGTGGGTTCGAACCCCACCGTCGGCCGTCCTTGACATGGTTTTCCATGGTTTCCCATTTTCAACAGCAGGCAAATGCTGAGACGGTACCTTCTGATAGGCCACGGCCGCTTCCTTCCACATCTTAGCCCAGTTTAATTCATCTTCATTCCATCTCTCATCCCGACGCGCAGGTCGCCCACGAGCGTCGAATAGAAAGACCAGCACTCAGCCTCTGAGGAGGCCACACAAAATAATAATAATAATAATAATAATAATACAAGACCAATTCCGGTTGCAGCCATGAGCAGATGACCTCGCTGTTCCGACCCTTAATAGTACATTATGCAACGAGCCTATAATGGCAATAATTATGGCACAAGTATGTTTATAAAACGAGCGTAGCGAGTTTTATAATTTCCATACGAGTGTCTTAATTACCATTATAGGCGAGATGCATACGACTGTTTATGTTCGACGATAATTATAACTTTATTTTATGTTTTAACATAAATATTCATAAATATCTGTGGGATTCAGTAACTTCAATTAGTGAACAGAGCGCGCTGGGTGGTTTGCTGAATGAACAGAGCGCATGCGTGGGTCAAAGAATTTCAAAAGCAGAGACCATTTACTTTGCTTGGCAATGCTAATGTTTACAGCCTGCATGATATCTAGTGCCGATCAGAACAAGCATTCACTAATATTGTCACCGAAGTCGTTTGAAAGCAATGCGTTGTGTAGAAATTGGAGTTGGGGATATTAAGGTACAGTGCTATTTCTTGTCACATATTCGCCAGTTTATTTACGCAAACATATGGGACGGTGCATTTTTCATGTCGGTAATTTATGTAGAAGGATGCTGTGTTGCTAACTTCGATCCAATTTGAACTTTCAAATCATGTAATTCATGTCCGACATGTTGGATTTTGAGCGCATGCGCGAAGCTATCCTTAATTAATTGGTCAATGAATGAGCTCTGATTGGCTGGAGAAACTGTTTCATAATGAAGAATAGTAGTATAATGACCCTCATTGTGATACAGTTTTCTAGCATATAATATGTATTTACATTTCGACATCGTCGAACATAAAACAACAATAACTAACCCACTAACAAATAATAATAATACTATTAATAATAATAATAATAATAATAATAATGGTATTGGATTTACGTCTCTTTTAACTACTGAGGCCCTTAAAGACGCCGGGATGCCAGAATTTTGCTCCAAAGGGGACTTTTAACGTGCCAGTTATACTACAGACACGTCTCCGTCGCCTTTGCGCACCCTCAAATGCCAACTGACTGCACCAGGATTCGTTCCTGCAACTTTTGGCACAGCAGGTGAGAACGTTACCGTTGCGCCACGTGGCCAGTCACTAAATATCTAACTAACTAACTTATTTACTAACTAACTAAGTAAGTAAGTAACTTGGCGTGATTCTAACACAAATAGCCGCCTTCAGAGGGTTATTCGTTAGGACTGCTTGCTGTTTCTACCGATTGAAGTTAGTCTTGCCAGAAGGCAGGTTCATTGAAAAAAATAGAAATACTATATTGTAAATAACTGTACTGTATTTATATTCCCCTGATATCAACCTCATTTAGCTTTACCAAACTTAATGAACATTGTGTTGATCCACAAAAACCGAGCCTAATGTAATCTAAACTCATACTAATGGATGAATACCTCAAACAATCCAACCAAAACTAACGTAGTCTAATCTGAATTTCCTAGGCTAACCACACTTGGTTTACCTAACCCAGTCTAGCTTAGGTTAACATACCAAAATCTAACTTAATGTTATCAGTCCTAATATACTCCACGGGGCTACATGACCGCGTTGTCGCAGCCCCTAAACTTAAGAACCAACCATACTCCCATGTTCACCTAGAACGAACCTAACCAAGACTATCCAAACACAAACCAGTGTGCAATAACCTGTCTGACCAAGCTTGGGTGACAGAGGATAACCAAAGTCCATCCAACGCAAGAGCGTAATGCCTCAGCCATCAAGCAAACTGCCCCCCCCCCCCCCCCCCCTCCACCCACCAAGGCGATTTCTTGTAAATGGAAACGAGATTTTTGAAGTTGCTCGGATTCCATGCAGGAAGGATGTCCGCTGATTTACGATTTCGAGGGTAAGAGCCACGTTAAATTACTATATGCATACGGCTTTGTTTCGTCCAACAGAACTTACACCATGATCACCAATTCTAATCTAAGTCAGACATCGAATTTCGATTTTCTTTTACAAATCCGTAAAGATATCTTAACTTGAAAATGGTTTTGGGGAATCTAACTTTTGTTAGTCTTTTTAAGGAGGCAGTCGGGAGATAAAAATCAATATGTTGGTAATTTAGGCACAACATCACTGTACAGTATGTCTAAATTCTTGATATTTTCTTCAATTCAAATTAATTACCATTTTATTATCATGTTGGAAGCCATTTTCCAATTTTGCTTTAGTAATCGAAATATAATGTTTTTCAGTCGGTCAATACGATTTACCCAATTGTAATGGGCGTTTCCCTAATCCTGAAAAAATTACATGAGATTAATAAATACACTAGGATGACCAATTTCGATCGTCAAGCGATCATCATCAGATCTTTTACACTGAGGCTATTAAATCTACGGTATGTCTACAAGTACTCTATGGGTGATGGAATCTACAATATATACACTTATTTAAAAAAGCAAAAGGAAAGGAAGCTTGTAGTTTAACGTGACCGTTAATCTTGAGATCATGAGCCACGGGGTACATACACTTATTTAGTTGCAGTAGTTATTAAACTAGCGGATTTGTTAGTTACATGTGATTTATTAGCCTATTTTCATTTCTGAAAAATAATAGGCTTTTGAGATCACCTTTTGTCTGTGTGTGTGTCCCTAATAATATCTAAACGGCCAAAGTGAATTCAATGATTTCAAATTTTAATATTTAACCAATCCAACATGGCGGCCACACGCATTATTTCACTGGCATTCTATATCTCTGCAACAGTGACAGATATCACCCTAATATTTTGGACGGTGATAAAGGGTACTACTAGTAGTTCATCTATGTGACTTTCACAAACCTGTTAAGTACAAAACGAAAATGGCGGCCAAGCGAAGTTGAAACATTTAAATAGACTTTTATCACAATTTAATCATCAGGGCGCAGTGAAACATGGTACAGCAAATGTTTATACACATTGTAATGCACTGACATCTAGTTTTGTTCTTTACATAACCTCAAGATAGCGGTTGTGTGAAATTTTTAAATTAAGATTTTTTTTCTTCTGTCCTAATCATGCGCTCGAAGTGAAAGTTTGTACAATGAACCTACGCAATAATCCAATGGCACGGAACTCTATGGCCTACACATATAACAATCTAACATGCCGACCATCCGAAATATTTACATGGTTCTCAATATCTAGGAATCTGTTCCAGCAATCAAACTGAAATCTTGTATGTTGATAGAGGCTGTTAACTTAGGTTCAGCTATGAGTCATTCAATAACCCAGTGAGCACAAAACCAACATGGCGGTGAGACGAAATAGAAATATGTATATGATTTTCTCTCGCGACACTTAATCCGACGGCTGCGAAACTTGGCACGGTATATCTTCAAACAAGACTTAATATATTGACGTCTAATTTAATGGAACTTTATGAGAACTTAAGACTGGCAGCTGTGCAATTTTTAATTTAAAATCTCGTTTTCTTATCTCGTGTCCTAAGTAAGACCAGTATGATATATGAAAATAGGCTATTTATTTCTTCACGGAACTACTTGTTTTGCTAATATACTGATAGTGGTGATTGACCTTCAAGATTGCTTGCCTAATGTGATATCTGTGATTGTTGTTAAATGGTTAGATTGCGGTGGATTATGAACTTCGCTGATTAAGCGAATGCCGGGATAGTTCCTAACTTAAAGCCACGGCTGCCTCCTTCCCAATCCTCATGTGAATTACAAATTCATACACTAATGCAGCCACCACAATAACACAGATTATCAGACAAATTCCACACACCCAAGTACACGGGGCTACATGACCACGATATCGCAAAGACCCTAAATGAAACAGTGTTTTTTGAAAGGGCGTAAACGACATTTTTTGACATTTTCACTTTTTTAGCGTTTTGTTTTCCTTTTGGATAGAGCCATCTGTTTCCTTTGAAAGGACACTTGTACAAGCGTTCTTTACGTATAAAACTCATGTTCATAAATATTGAGTTTTTTTGAAAGGGTGGACGTGCGTCATACCCAAAGTACACGGGACTATATGACTGCGTTGTCGCAGCCCCTAAACTAAGGAACCAACCAAAAATGACTTTCTTATGTTGTAAGTGTTTCCCTGTGCTTCAGATTTGTTGCAATTTTTGTGTGTAGCAAATCCATTCCATCTGAACACAATGTCTGTGCTTGAGATTTGCACTAATTTTTTAGTATTGCAAAAGAATTCCAATTTAGGTCCTAAACTGATATTTAACAATGGTCCATTATATTTTGTGTCCATCTTTGCCATATATTTGTGTAAATTTCTGTCTCTAGCAAATAGATTGCATTTTCTAACAATTTAATGAACATTTTTGTGTCTAATTATTTGATTTTTTTATGAAAGGGCGTAGTTGAACGATTTTCTTTTGCGCATATCTTCTGGACAAAAATTTATAAAATTATTTTAGAGAGTGGAACATGTTTCATAAAACCATGTTAGTCACAAAAAACATTAAAATAAAAATTAAATTAAAAATTGAGCCTTTGGGGAAGTTTTATTTAGTTTCCCAACCATTTCCTATTCCCATTCAAAAAACACTGATTCAAATTAAGTAACAACAAAATCCTTTTTATTCCGTGCACCGATTGTTTCGGAATCAATACATCTCAGGTGGTATAGCAAGAATCGCAGCTGGGTCAACCACATGGCACGAGGGCTGTTATATTTTCAATCTCCCATGGCCCAATAAAGAAAGACAAGGGTAAAAACAAAACATGTTTATTACGAAATCTTATGTACATACATGGCTGATTTTCGACATATTCATCGTCAAGTTTGAAGCATTTGTCATATCTGTGGATACGTTTTCCAATGGGCCTAATGTTGTCTTAAAGCTCCTCTTCAATGTGAAACCTCTGCCCTTCTAGCCACTTTCAGTTCAGGGAAGAGGAGGAATTATCTCTGCTGGCTGTTTGCCAGGTGTTCAAAAAAATATTCCATCGCAATTGCTGAAGAAACTGTTGGGTTACAACAGCACTTGTGAGAGTGGGCGTTGTCGTGATTGAGAGGAACTCTTTCTTTGTTAAATTCCTGCTGCACTATTTCCTATTGCCTGAAGAAACCGAATTATACTACTCAACTCGCACTTGGAAAGAGAATAAATTGTTGTTATATGCCTGCAACTAAGCTCAAAATGGCGTAATGACGTTGGAAGTTGAAATGGTTATGGTGGGGGAGATGCGCATTCACCTTCCGAGCTTAGCCTACGCGCCTTTTATCACTTGCCGGGCTTTTTACCTTCCCATAATTAATGTAGATATTTCTTCTTTTGTTTTTAAATTTGTGATGTCAAAGTTTAAATAATTGGATTTATTTAAATAAATTTTAAGAAAATTAAGTTTGATTGATGAATTTTGTGACAAACTCCCGACAAATGCTATGATGGTATCTTTGTAGGCCATGCCAGCATCTTTGCCTAGGGGCCGAAATGGACCAGCAGTCAAGCTGCATGACTCACACAAAAGTTGACCAGGTTCAATTCTCGATTAATGTATGTGAGATTTTCAAGGGGAAATGTCACGTCTGGTGGTTCAAATTCAGCGCAAAATGTAGGTCCCGTGGTTTATGTCCATGAGGTTAACGGTCACATAAAAGTATAATCTTCCTTCCTTTAACTCCTTTCCTAATTCCATTCATCTTCATTCACTTCTGATCCTAAACTTGTTACAAGGTTGGAGTCATTAAGGGCATCTGGCTATAAAATCAATTCTCCACCAGGGGGGTTGACAGGAAAGATGAAAGAGAAGTCTGGACACAGTTAATGGGAGGGAATGCACTTGACGTATCAAAAGTACTATATGGAGTGGAAGTGGGGGACTGCAGCCCTGCTACCTGGTTGCACAGCGAACAGTGGAGAAAGAATGACTTGTGAGGATGTAAGTATTCGAAAACATATTATAAAAGGAATCATAAAATATTGGATACGTCTAAAAGTATGAGGAGGGGGTGAAATTCTAAAGCTAGCCTACTTACACTAAATGAAGCAATAGCAAAAAGGGCCCTGGGTGGACTGGAAAGACTAGGAATGGCGTACATTTAGCATACACCGACAGTTGCATTACCAATACAGCAACTAAATACTTGTACATATTGTAAATATTTTTCTCCTGTATTCTCAAACATAGATGTTATAGCCTAAGTGTAATGGATCTGATGATGATCGCTTGACGATCGAAACTGGTCATCCCAGTGTATTTATTAATCTCATGTAATTTATTTCAGGATTAGGGCATAACCCAGCTCTATTTGGGTGCATTCGAGTTGACCGACTGAAAAGCACCAAACTTTTGTTTACTTAGGCAACACTGAAAAATGGCTTCAAACCTCACAATGGCGTACTTATGGAATAGGGACTTAAGAAGGTTAAAGCTCATGGAATTGCAGGTACTCAGAGATGAGTGTAGTAAGAGGAGAAATTTAACAGAGTTCTGTGAAATAAGGAAATTTATAAAGCATGAATGTCTAACGAAAATAGAAATGAAAGGGATAATTCGGTGGTTAATGGGGATGTATTAAAACAAAGCAGTGAGAAAAGTAGGAAACGAGTACCTTTGTTTTTGTGGGAAGGTTATGGGTGCAGCACACCTGATCAGGGAATGCAATGAAACCAAAATAATAAGAGCAACGTTTGTAGATAAGGGAGATATAAGCAGAATGGAAAGTGAAAATGAATATCGCGCTTTAATAAAATTACTAAATAGGGAATGGAGGAAGTCAGGTTAATTAGCGAAACTTTTTAATGCTATCAGGGGAACGTAGGATAGGAATGCGTCACATGAGAAACTTAACAAACAAGCAGGTGAAACAAATATAAGGGCACAGTAGGCGTTATCATAAACTATAGAACTTAATATAAGTATAGGGTAGCTTCTCTGTATCAATTAGATTATTGAAGTACATAACGAATAGCCATTATTGGTGTTTTGTTCATTGGTCATAACAATTAATGCTATATGAATTATGTGTAGATTCTGTGACTTATTTTTAGCCTACTTTTCACATTTTGCAAAAATGAGGAAAAAGTAGACTTATGACATCGGGCAAATGTGTGTCCTTCTGTCTGTCTGTCTGTCCTTTTGTCTGTCTGTCTGTCTGGCTGGCTGGCTGTGTGTCCCCCCCCCCCCTATCAACTCCTAAACGGCTGGAGCAATCGGAACAAAATTTGGTAGGAGTAAAGATCTATACCTGAATATCTCACGGCGATATTTGAAAATGATGTCAGTGCTACCAACTGCTGAAAAATCGCAATTGAAATATGAGCTCCATGTTGGATATCTTGGAAGGTATGAATGGGAGCTATTTCAAAATTGGCACACATATAGATAATAATATTTCAGTTTAATTTCCAGGAGGCCATGCATGGCAGTGTTGCCAAAATGATTATAAGCCTGCTGATAGGACCAAATTTTAAATGCATATAACTTCTACACTATCAATTGGATTTCAACCAAATTTCGTATGTGCTATGTGTACATAAACAGATATGACTGAGCACATTCTTAAGAGCCACCAGGGCTGCCAACTGTTAATAAATGCTCTCAATTTTTTTATAATCCAAATACCCATATATCAGAAAGTATGCAAGCCGAGAGCTTTAAACTATGCACACGTATAGTACCTAATATTCTATATTAATTTGGAGTAACTTATATACGTCAGTGCTACCAACATGATTCTAAGCCTGCTGAGAAGTCCAACTTTAAATACATGTAACTTCTATACTATCATTTGGATTTCGACCAAATTTCGTGAGTGCTATGTGTACCATAACAGATATGACTATGCGTATTCTTAAGTGCAACCAGGGCTGCCAACTGTTAATAAATACTGTCTCTATTTTTGTTACCCTAATATCAATATATCAGAAAGTATGCAAGCCAATAGCTCTAAGCTTTGCACACGTATAGTACCTGGCATTCTAGATTAATTTGAGGTAACTAATATAGGCCTACACCAGTGCTGCCAACATGATTCTACGCCTGCTGATAGGTCCAATTTTAAAATGCATCTAACTTCTATACTAACTAATGGATTTCATTCAAAATTGACACAACAATAGATCATATTATTTCAGATTATTTCTGACCAATACATGTATGTCATTATTGCCAACATGATTTTACGCGCGCTGTTAGATCCAATGTTTAACTGCATGTAACGTCCATGCTATCCATTGGACTTCAACCAAATTTTGTATTCTGTAGGAGATGGAACTAAGAATATATTCAGTCACCAGGGCTGCCAACTGTAGTTCTCTATTAGGCTACATTATGCCAGGTATACAGTATTTCGAACTAATTAGAAATTTCGATATTACCAACTTAATTTCGTCATTATTCTAGATAGATCCATATAGATTAATCACTGGCATGAATCTTACATTTTAAGAAAAGTAGGCTCTTTGGTTCGTCATGGAACTTCTTGTTTAAATTCATGTTGTGAGTTATTAATATTACTGAGCAGGATTTGTGTATTAGTCTGGTAAGGATTCACTGTAACTAATAAGCACATGCATCAGGTGATGGATACAATAAAAATGTTCTCGCCCCTATCTCTGGCTATCGGAGATCGGAACAAGGGCTATTCTACTTCTACTGCATTGCTTAGCTGGAGTCCCATGGTCGCTTTTGCGAATGGCCTTTTGCATTGTTTCGTTATTCCCTAGATGGTTTGAATTAGTAAGATAACATTACCCTCCTTACTTTATATTTACAGTGGTGACTGAAACAATTTTTTTAACCTATTCCTTCTCAGTTTTCCTCGTAATATTTATAAGCAAACATGTTTTTACTCACTTTAAGAATATTTAACTTTGTTTGTAAATGGGCATATCTCTTAGACGTGATGTATACGTATGTTTCAGCAATCCCGGGTTTCGGCACCAAAATTGGAGTATTGGAGAACAACACTTCATGGGGAGTAGAGATGAGCAGTAGGGAACAGGAAAAGGATGGCCAGTTTGACAACATTGAGCATTGGACAGACTGGATTTGCGGCACTGAACACATAAGAAACGTAAAACAAATATATAATTCAACAGGAAGGTTACAAAAGTTTAGTGTCATTGGATAACATCGAATTTGAATGATGATGATGACGATAATAATAATAATAATAATAATAATAATAATAATAATAATAATAATATTAATAATAATAATAATAATAATAATAATTAGGAATGAGCAATGGTGATTGATATATTTACCTGTTATATCATTGAAGTTATGCAGCACCACAATACAATACAATACAAGAAGTATTGCCAGGAAAAAATGTTCGGTCAGCTTACAGTGCTCGGAAAGAAAAGCTTGATGATGTGGCCTTAATTTAGGTTGCACTATTGCGTTGTCGCGTGGTAGGAAGGGCAGAAAGCCTAAAATGAAAATGGGGAGGACACGTATCGTAGATGAATCACCAGAAATGGACGCATCGCACCATAATGTGGGATCCGAGAGAAGAACGAAGAAACGTGGGACGCCAAAAAACCGGATGGGCAGACTACTTTAGAACTAAACCGGGAAACCAATGGTCGAGAGTGGCAAGAGACAGAGAAGCATTGAGACAGCTGGAACCAAACAGGAATCAACAAGCACCAAACAGGACAGAATGACAATGACAGTGAGTGCAACATGCGAACAGAAGAGTGCAGAAGTGTCAGGAGACTGGTAAAGCGGAAGTGATAAAAGTGCAAAAATGTAGGGATACAGGACGAAGCATCAATAACGAGACAAAAGCTCCCAAGGATTGCTCACCTTTGGAGCCTAATCACGAGCACGTCCCTGTGCAAACAGGAGGCCTTTGCCCATACAGGTTGTCTATAGGCTAATTTTGTTAATTTATTATTTATTTATTGAGTTGTAACTCTGAAATCGTAGTTTCGAAAAAAATATCCGTGCCAAACCGTTAGGGCAGCCAGGTAAAACTCTTATTTAGAATGAGGGAGAAGAGGAGCTGACACAATCCACTTGGCTGTTCTCCTGTATCGAACTAGACCACATCCGTTAGTAGAATCCCGTTTCATTGGGAAAACCTCAGTGTACCCGATCAGAGTGGGCTCACCACGTTACAAGTTAACGATTCAAAAATGTTTTCATACTGAATACATAAAAAGTACTAACAAAATCGCAACGCGTACAAACGTGTAAAAGACTTAACGAACAATAAAATAATTGCTTGAAAAAATCTGACACGTTACAAGTTAAACTAAAATCATTCTGTAACTTAGTAATTGTAAATACTGTTGTACATAAGTGTTATACTGTATACGTATCCACCGATTCTGAACAAATCTTAAGCGAGCGAGATCTGATGATGTCGCCTGACGTACGAAACTAGTCATCAATTAACCCCCGCCCATTTGTATGAGAAATGTTTTATTGTGTAAACTCATGTATTTGTTTCAGACACTAGGAAATTCATTGTTAATCCCCGCCTAATCTAGTTGGATACACTCGTAATGACCGACTCAAAGGTAAGACAACACTGGAAAATGGCTTCTAATATTTCATGACCACATCACTTCTTCGTCCTTTCACCCTTCGCCACTGTACGGGTGAACAAAGTATTGATGCGTCACAAATTTACCTACCTAGCCCAATGTCTGGATCTCTTTATCTTGAAGGGCCCAAGAGGAAACGATCAATGATTCCATCGAGGATCACGGCGAATTGTAATGGCGTTTATCCCTACTTCTATACATACGAGCACCCGGAACTTGTAAAGTATCAGAAATCTTTGCTCTCTCCTTTGTCTTTCGTGGTGGGTGTTTACAGCCCCTAAGAGAGAACCAGTTACACGCTCAGGTACTGATGACTGTGTCTGCAGGAATGTTTGCCATCCCGAGAACAACCTGAGGAGTAGAGAGCACATCACTTTGTCGAGAAAAATGATTGGTCTGAACAGTTCTATTGGTCCTTCATGCTTGAAACCACACAGCGTAGCCGAGAACATAAAATCACGCAACACAACCGCAGCGGGGAGCTGCAGCAAGTCCGGAAATTATAGTACTGACATCGGGTGCCCTCAGAGTAGTTTCTCCATGGGTTGTTTCCTCATTACCTCAAGGCAAATGCCGGGATAGTGCCTTATTTCAAGACCTGAGGCACCTACCTCGTCCGTAATTCAGCTACACTCACTAATGTAATACAGCCACCGGAGAAACACAGGTTATCAGACAAGTTCAAAACACATCCTTGTACACGGGGTTGATGACAAAGATGTCCCAAGCCCCTGAAATGAATTAACAACAATATCCATACCTGAAGTTTCCAGGAGGGTAGAGGGTACATCATTGTGTTGAGAATAATATTTGTCTGAATTGGTCCATAGGGCCTCATGGTTCACCGCTGTCTCAGTCATTTACCCTAAAATTCGTGAGGAGCTGTTTTATTTCAGTAGACCCTGCTGCTCCATGGCATTGTGATGTTTCCTGCATGGCCATTGATAAACATCTCCTTATATAGTATAAAAGTGCCTGCTAAGGCTGCATATGATAATGGCCATTAGCTACCACTCTAAAGAAATTGACAGACACGTCCTTGGGTGGTGAAGAAACCACATTTTCTTCCACACTCTGTTAATTTCAAGCTAAAAGCTTTATATCTCATGCCCTGAGGCATGGGTTAAACCAATCTACGAGTCCAACACTTATTCTCAACCGATAGAAAAGGGGAAGCTACAACATGGAGGGAGTATCACTCTGTCACTAGATAAGCCGTTGAGATCCCAAGTGGTTAACTCCTCATGGAATCGCAGGAAAGTCTAACCCTTCAGGCAAGAAGGCATAGCTCAGGGTCAGTATGTGTGAAGCATTGGAAGTGAGCAATGCGTCTGTCGGCCACAAATGTTGGACTTGCCTAACGGCTCAGATATAACTGGCAATGTCGTCATACTTTGTACGCAAACATATTTGTTTCAGACAGAAGAGAAAGTAGAAGGCTGCACATAATTCGTTAATCGTTTTCCTAAACGTGTTACCGTATCTTTATCACAATCTTCAAATGGGTTCAAAATCATACCCAGCACCTTAGACTGGAGTGTTAAGTCATGTTCCACAACTGCAATGGAGAGATGATCATCCTAAGATCCGAGATTTTTATCCCTTCCCTGGGGTCTTTCGTGATCTTCATAATCAACGCAGACAAGTGTCGGAATGGTACCTCAATTCAAGTTCCCCGACACCTACACCAAATACTGAACGTTCACTTCTTTGGCATGATTAGAACACAAGAAATATAAACTTAATGCTTAAATTTCGCACAGCCACAATCTTGCATTTATGAGAACAATTGAATTGAATTAGATAACAATAGATTAAATCTTGTATAGACATGTAGGGTGTTATGTTTCACTACGCTCGGTTGATGAAATGACGAGAAAATGACATTTACATATTTTAACTTCGCTTGGCCGCCATGCTAGTTTTGTACTTGGCAGATTCTTAAACATTACATAGCTGAACGTATCGTAGTTAACTCTATCACCATACAAAATTTCATGGTGATATCAGTAATGATTTCGGAGATATAGAATGTCGGTTAAATATTCGCGCTGCCGCCATGTTAGATTGGTGAAACGTTCTAAAATTTGAAGGACATGTTCGGGGTCGGACAAAAGAGTAGCATGTCTGCCGAGTTTCATTGAAATCGCTTTAGCCGTTTAGATTTTACCACACAACTTTACTCACGCACGGACAAAAGGTGATCTCTTAAGCCTATTTTTCATGTGATGAAAATAGACTAAAATGGCTTCCAACACAATTATAACACAAATACATTATTTCATGTATGTTTTATTCTGAATGAAAAAATCTCTGGATTGATGACAAACGACTGGATTATGTACGTTCATACTTAATCATTCGAGAATATTTCTCTTTAATTGTGACTGGCTGCGTGATGCAACGGTAACGTTCTCACCTACTTTCCCCAGGTTGCAGGATCGAATCCTGGCGCAGTCAGTTGGCATTTGAGGGTGGGCAAATACGAGGGATTTACTGGTACTCTTGAAGATCACCTTCAGGGACAAATTCTGGCACTCCGACGTCTCTAAAGCCTCTAAAGTTAAAAGAGATGAAAAACCAATCACATTATTATTATTTATTTAAGTAAAAATTTGAGTGTTACCTTAACTAAACTTTCTTAAGTAAAACCGGTCACTTTCGAGCTTTTGCACATTATTATGTGCATATAAAACATTTCAAATGCTATCGAGTTCAAACAGAAAAACGACCTCCCCCCACCCTTACCAATGTAAATTTGACTCAGTTCATCCGCCCCCAAGAGGCAAATTCCTAGTTACGTAACTGTTGTTATTTATATTCGTATTTTATTTCAAGATGGCATTTGCGCGTTAAGTTTGTAACATAGGGTCCTACTATAAACCACCTGATTGCCAGGTACTGTGCTCATTGATTCATTGGATCATAAGTTATAGAATATAATGCTTGAAGGATTCGTACGGTCTCCATCTTGGAATTGCTAAGCTGATGACCTTGTAGATTCAGCAACAAACGATTCCCACATTTACAAAACGTGGCAGATATCCGTTAATTAGTTTAGTCAGAATGTAATGTAAGCTCTGAGCATTTGGTGGCTGCCATTTCGATTTCATTCAGATCTTGGCGATACAAACATGACATTGCGGTGTCCTTTTTCCATTGCTACTTCTGTACCAAATTTGGTTCATTCGGTTTTGTCATGTTTGAATTGATAGGGGTGACTGACACACACAGACAGACAGACAGACAGACAGATAGACAGACACACGGACATTTGGCCCGTGCAGATCTCATAAGTCTACTTTAATTTTTTACAAAATTTGAAAGTAAGCTACAAACTTTTGATAGAACTTTGAATTGAATCCCGAGTCAGAGTAGATTTAGCGACATGTGAACAAACGTATGCCAATGTTCTCTTTGTCTTTCTCGTTGCCAAACTGTCATATTGGCTTTCACGGCCAGTGAATTATAACTCTGCAATGTTTTAGGTTTATACCGTGACTTGTGTGGGGATTCGCCTAGGAACACCAAGCTGGCTCATCAGCGGGTGCTTGGTGTCCGCGCATGGCCCCCACAAGAGTAGTGAACTGCGCACTCCCTACGCACACCTACGCTTCTTTACGGCGAGAGCTAAAAGCTCAAGCAATCTTCACCTCCGTATAAAGGCTTCTAAAGAGATGGTAACTCTGCTATTTTTCTAGGTTTATGCCGTGACTTGTGTGGGCAAACCTAGAAAAATTGCTCAGTCATAATGCCAATATTAATGCTCATAATTCTATGTAAAGACATTGAAACTCTAAATAATATAGAGACCATCTAGAAATATACGTTTATTATCTTATTAGCTAATTTAAAATGATATGGATGCGTGATACATGACTGGTGAAAGCAAATGGTAACCAAGTCAGAACGGTAAGTGTACTCGTAATGAAGAAAAACAGAATACAATGGGATTGAACACGTTATACTGTATGAGGTTGTCCTTACGAGCCCATGTAATGTGAATGGAGGAGGGGACATTGCATACGAGGCTAATGAACTTAGCTGTAGAGGGTGAAAGAAGCAGAGGTAGATTATTAGACAATAGATAAATTCGGTGTTTCTTGATTTCAAGCCTAGAAGCATAGAATCAGAGGCGGCCTCAATCTAATTTGCAATTAGGAAGCATGGAGACGGTTTGCTTCTCCAAAGAGAATCACAGACTAGTTTGGAATGGCATAACACTAAAATCTCATGAAATTGAATGCCAGAATAATGGACGATTTCCACCTGAACCCCATACTTGTTCTTCATTTTTCATTATCAGATAATGTGTTAATGTCAAAACATATGTTAGGAATGATGAATATAAAATGACCTAAAATAATCCAATTAACTTATTATAATATGTGTAGCTCAATATAGAGAGCACCATTGTACATAGAATTGTGGGTTGTAGGAGGCTCCATTCTGATTGGAAAGCTGCAGCAAGTTCAGAGATAGGAGATCTTCACGCTGACCTTGGCTATTCCGAGTATGGATTTCTCTGAGGTTTGCCACACTTCCTCCAGGCAAATAACAGGATAGCACCTTATTTCGAATTCCGGAGCATCTACCATTCCCGACTCCATTATTTACAGTTAAACAAACTATTACACTCGACAGAGAAACAACGTTTGACAGACAATATGAGCACATATACAAATGGACGGGGCTGGTGGCAAAAAAGCCCCGAGGTCCTTAAATGAATGAATATCAATATCAATCTATTTCGACTTTGAGATAATAATTGTATGGGGCTGGTGGCAAAAATGCCCCGAGGCCCTTAAATGAATGAATATCAATATCAATTTATTTCGGCTTTGAGATAATAATTGTATGAATTGCATTTTCCATAACCATTACAGTGGGGTTGGTTATAAGACATTGTCGGTTCGATACAATGAGATGCATTTCTTTTGGATTAGTTTTATGAGTGGCCTACGTTATACTCAAGGCCTGGAAAGTGGAAATAGAGCTGAGACTTGGTAAGCCAAACTGGTAGTTCCACTTTACGCCACTCGGATCGCGGTTCGGCACCCTGGTTGTCTGCTTTTGACTATGCGTTACATGCAACTCAAGTACATTTAAGACAATGTTTTTTTTTTAGCTCTTCTTACCCGTTTTCCTCCAGTTTCCCCCAAGTGATGAATACAGCTCACTCTTGACTGTATTTCACTTCACTTTAAGAATTTTTCTGTCAAGTGGCTTACTTCTTAAATTCAGAAACGTTGCACTACTGCCCGTGTGGTTCACACCAATATTCTTTAAAAGTGGCCTTAAGAACTTTTGCAGAAGAATTGCGGAGAGAGAATTGTCATTTCACACTTCACATTTTGTGTGCTCGGAAAACGTGTCAGTTAAAATACTTGTGAAATTTGACACTAAATATCGAGACATGAAATTTACGGCTGTTGTGACAAAGTGAGAAATTGTTTCCAACAGATAAATAAAAGAAGCTTTGGAATATCTTAATCCCCCTTTATCATGAAAATGTATTAAACTAAATGGCAGGCTTGAACTTGCTGGAGCTGATATTTTCTCTAAGCAACCTTCACAGTCTGTTCTCTCTTCTGCCACTCTTACAAGAAATCCCGCTACCATTGCAATTGAAATGGAAGATAGAGACACTGGCTTTTCTGAAAACAAAAATAGAGATGTTAACTTAATATCGGCTATATGCCCCATATTCTTACCTTGAACGGGGCTTTCAAGAATCTCCGAGACATGTGCCGGAAGCTGGGGTGATTCTTTAGCATTGGCCGGGTTTTGCACCTTCCGCGATTTTTTAGGCTTCAGAAACTTGGTCAAGGCGCCTGTTACGAATGCATCTTCCCTTAGCTCCACATTACCATTTCTAGAAGATGCGATAATTCCTGTGCTAAGTGTTGACTCGTTGGCATGCAGGCATGATCTCACGTCCATCATGTCATTGTTACCTCCCTTATTTCTCTGGTGACTGAAGAGCAGTTCTACATCGTCACTTGAGAGATTCCGCGTAAGCACATAATGGAAGTCGATACTGATTAGAAATCGTATGCAGGACGCGGTTGATGAAGTTGTTAGCATCACAGCTTGATAAGTTTCCTTTGTAAGTCTCATCTTTTTATCGGGATAACTTTGAATCTGCTGTGACATGTAGGGCAGAAATTCATTGGTCAGCCATGAAAGTCTCTCATCATTAACTTCACTGAAAATAAGCTTGTCTGTGTTTCTGGAATGAAGTCCGTGTGTGTTATTGCAGTTATCATGTATATCAAACCATTTTCTAAAAATGTCCAAGAATTTTGTTGTTTCGTGCAGGCTGTCCTTATCTTCAAATTTCTCTGGGCACATGACTTCCATGCTCTTAAGCCCAGCTATTGTCTCTGGAGTAAACACCAATTTGGCTCTTGCAACATTATTTTTTTCTAATTGCTTGGATATGCAACCTTCCTGCTTAATTTTCTAATTGGCTTTACTACTAGCTTTTTCTGTAAGTGATACAGATTCTTGAGATGATCACTAGTTATTAAATTGTCATCTACATGGAAGTTCCTACTCAAATATTGTGATCGTACATTCTTAATGATGTGACTCCGATGGAAACTAAGAAAAAGTGGCCTCTGCTCGTCTTTTGGATGACGAATTTCATGAGTGGCACATCCGTCACACAGCGCCTCAAACATTGGCACATTCGCCTGACAGTTGTCCGTCACTATTCTGATGACCATGAAGCCGCATTCCTCAACTGCAGTCAGTGCGTCCAGTGTTATCCTAGATAACTGTTGTCCTGTGAGTCCACATGTAAAGTAGAACGAAACAGGTATCCTGTAGAAGGATGACAGTCCCTTGAACAGTATGCGTAATAATTTATTAGCCAATTTATGTTCGATTTGAATTGCATCTTTCGCAATATCACTAATGCCGAGAAACATGTCTAAATTCTTGTCATACAATAGTCTAGACTTTATGGCCATTTCATCAATGATTAATGAACCAACCTTCTCATTATCATGAGTCAGTGACTTTTCTTCAGCTGTCAACCTAGCTTTTTCAAGTGTCGTGACACCTGTCTCTCCGTTAGTATACCCAATGTACGTTTTCAGTGTTCGTTGATGAAGAAGTTGTAAAATATTTATATATCTCAGTAAGCGGTAAGCCGACGGAGATTTATTCGAGAGCAATACACATATTTTTATTGTTGTTCCATTGTATGTACACCTTCATTTCGTGAAAACTCGAATTTGTTCAAGTATGAAATTAGCCATCAAGTCCCCACGATCCGCTTCACTCTTGAGCTTTGATATTTGAACATCGAGTTTGTCCTGACGTTGCACTGAATGTAATTTTTGTTTCAATGAAATTACCTTCTGATTCAATGAAATTGTAGTTCTGTATACTGTTTTTTTTCTTAGTGCCCTTCTTAATTTTAATTTTGTTGACTTGCAATGAGTTTGCTTGATTGTAGAACATTGCGTTCCTATACTAACACGTGGTTGATCATGGTTTTCTTCAATTCGTTCATCACAACAGTATTCCGTAAAATTTAAATTAACTGAACATTTCCCTTTATTCTTTATACACACATCAAAAAAAGTTTTGCATCACCTCGGTTCCAAGAGTTCCGGAACCGTTAAATACAAAGGGAATAGAGATCAACACAAACAACATTTCAGCTCGTTTTATTGCTCATGAGACCCACACATTGCATGTTGTACCATCATACAGCTAGACTTTCAGCATTTGTGGTCCAGATTGCAGTACACACCACTACCTCTAATACCCAGTAGCACGTCCTCTTGCATTGATGCATGCCTGTATTCGCCGTGGCATACTATCCACAAGTTCATCAAGACACTGTTGGTCCAAATTGTCCCACTCCTCAACGACAATTCGGCGTAAATCTCTTAGAGTGGTTGGTGGGTCAAGACGTCCATAAACAGCCCTTTTCAACATATCCCAGGCATGTTCGATAGGGTTCATGTCCGGCGAACATGCTGGCCACTGTAGTCGAGCGATGTCGTTATCTTGAAGGAACGCATTCACAAGATGTGCACGATGAGGTCGAGAATTGTCGTCCATGAAGACAAATGCCTCTCCAATATTCTGCCGATATGGTTGCACTATGGGTCGGAGGATGTCATTCAGGTATCGTAAAGCCGTTTCGGAGCCTTCCATGACCACCAGTGGCGTACGTCGGCCCCACATAATGCCACCCCAAAACATCAGGGAACCACCACCTTGCTGCACTCGCTGGACAGTGTGTCTAAGACGTTCAGCCTGACCAGGGTGCCTCCAAACACGTCTCCGACGATTGTCTGGTTGAAGGCATATGCGACACTCATCGGTGAAGAGAACGTGATGCCAATTCCGTGGGGTCCATTCAGCATGTTGTTGGGCCCATCTGTACCGCGCTGCATGGTGTCGGGGTTGCAAAGCTGGACCTCGCCATGGACGTCGGGAGTGAAGTTGCGCATCATGCAGCCTATTGCGCACAGTTTGAGTTGAAACACGACGTCCTGTGGCTGAACGAAACGCATTATTCAACATGGTGGCATTGCTGTCAGGGTTCCTCCGAGCGGCAATCCGTAAGTAGCGGTCATCCACTACAGTAGTAGCCCTTGGGCGGCCTGAGCGAGGCCTGTCATCGACAGTTCCTGTATCTCTGTACCTCCTCCATGTCCGAACAACATCGCTTTGGTTCACTCTGAGACGCCTGGAAACTTCCCTTGTTGAGAGCCCTTCTTGACACAAAGTAACAATGCGGACGCGATCGAACTGCGGTATTGACCTTCTAGGCATGGTAGAACTACAGACAACATGAGCAGCGTACCTTCGTCCTGGTGGAATGACTGGAACTGATCGGCTGTCGTACCCCCTCCGTCTAATAGGCCCTGCTCATGCATGGTTGTTTACATCTTTGAGCAGTTTTAGTGACATCTATGAACAGTCAAAGGGACTGTATCTTGGATACAATATACACAGTCAACGTCTATATGCCGGAGATCTGGGAACCGAGGTGATGCAAAACTTTTTTTGATGTGTGTATGTATGTCTCTATCGACACGTGCTCTTTTGCGCGTATTTCTATTTATTTGTGCTTGTTTATGTTCGGTGTAGTCCTCAAAAACCGTCGAAAATGCGTTCGGTAAGAGCGTTCTCTTTGTTGCACTTACACTAAAATCAGAAATTGTAGAAGACTGTTTTTGTGTCCACAAAGACACACCCTCACGTGAAACAGCTAGAACCCATTGTTTCAGTATGTCATTGTTCAATGGAAATTTATGAAACGAAAGTTCATTGCCTCTAACTTGACGAGATTTACAATACGGCACGCTACAGTACACCATTTTTGACGAACACAATAATAACACTAATACACATAAGTTACTCTATTAAAATCACTCAGTGATTTATATCTAAAGTATTTATCAAACATACATGTCACATTTGCGCTGGTACACTGGATTAAAACTTGCTTTTCACTACGTCTTGTCCATAAAGACCACTTAGCACCCATCTCAATATCATTCAAACAGCAGTCTACTGCTCTTAACGAAAGCACAACTATACTACGACACGCTTCGCCAGTCAATTTTAAACTCACCTTGTCTTTCTCACTCATTAGAACACCTTATTTACCGCCAAATACAGACACACTAATCACATTGTACGTAATGCAAACGATACGATTATGGGCGCCAGACAGCGAACCTAGCGACAAAATGCGGAACAAGATCGAACCATCGCTCGCAATGTTGTCTGGCGCCTCATTTCCAGGCCTTGTATATAACGTAGGCCACGGTTTTATGACAGATCGTAAAGCTTAAAATGACCTTCTGAAACACTCAGGACTTTAATATCTTTCATTAAATGTGAGATGTAATGGATAGCCAATATCACCGTTGTCAACATACCATTCGCGTAAAAGGAGATTAATGGTATGGTCAGGCAACATTCATTGTGAAGCAGGATAGGGCATAACGTCACTGTTTCGGTAGTTACACAAGGCAAATCTGTGACACTCTATGCATGAACGTCACTGTTACCTGACACAGACGAGACGTTCACTATTCAACATGTAGAACTTCGCAATGAATTGTCATAGAACATGGAACCTAATATAACCTTTTAGTCCAATGTTATTGTTTCAGTTATGGAAGGGAATTGATATGCATTTACCGAAAGGAATTATTACTTAATTCACTTCAATCGTGTCAAACAAATACCCATTGATATTTGAAGTCATTCATAGACAAGAAAACTAGTTCAAAGTCACTGAGTATATTCATGTGGACCATTGGTGGTGTTTGGAGTCACTCAAAGATTAGCAGATTACCTCAAGGCCTCGCTAAAAACCAAACATCGCTTTCCACTTTCTGGTGCGTTGAAGTTTGCTTTCAAAAAACTACTCCCATCTGGCAAACTCACAGTGTCCTCATTTAGTTTCATGAGGTCGCTAGTCTCTGGATTCTGAATAGTTACCAGAGCCTGACGTCTCAAACTGCACAGCGAGCTTTTGGAATTGGAATACTGGGGAATTTCCGCAACCAGGTCCAAGCCCTGATCGAGGAGTCTTCCCATTTCTTGACGGAAGATGACGCTTGGTTGTGCGGTAAATTCTTCTCGCATCCTCTTTCTGCAGATTGACTTCGCCACATCCACCTGTGTTTTGGTCAAATTTGGAATGCACAGACTTCATTGCTGGTGGTAGTTTTTAATGCACCTTTATATTTCACGCGCCGCTGATGAACAAACACCCAGTGGATAGCATTTCCAGTTTTGCGATGTTGCCGGTATTGGTACCCTTCAAAAAGTTGGGAGGCTTCCCTTTAGCTGAGAGAATAAATTCAATTACTGCACGATGTTGTACTTTGGAAAAGAGACGAGCAACTGACATGGACCTTAAGTAGATTTAATCTCCCAGTAATTCCCAGGGAATAATCCAGGCGCCTGGCTTCCCGATCCTTGTCCAGAACTAGCACCATCTAATCATGACCTTCATGCCATGTCCTCAACTAGCACGTCCGCAAATCACACGACACAGCTCATTGACAAGGAGACTACCTCAAGGTCACCCAGCATCTTAATGTCGACCAACCGTGGTATTTGTAGACACTTATATGCAACTGAATTACCTCGAAGTCACCCAGCATCTTAATGTGGACCAACCGTGGTGTTTGGAGTCGCTCATAGAAGGAAACTACCTTAATATCACCCAGCATCTTAACGAGGAACAACCGTGGTGTTTATAGCCACTTATCCACAATTAAACAACCTCGAGGTCAGCCAGCATCTTAATGTGGACCAACCATGGTGTTATGGAGTCGCTCATAGAACGAGACAACCTCAAGGTCACCCAGCATCCTAATGTGGACCAAACCGTAGTGTTTGGAGTCACATATACACAGGAAGACTACCTCAAGGTCACACAGCATCTTAAATGTGGACCAACAGTGGTATTTGGAGTCGTCCATAGGCAAGGAGACTACCTCAAGGTCACCCAACATCTTTATATGCACCAACTTTGGTATTTGGAGTCGCCCATTGACAAGGAGGCTACGTCAAGGTCACCCAGCATCTTAATAACGACTAACCGTGGTGTTCGTAGTCACTTATACACCAGGAGGCTCCCTCAAGGTCACGCCACTGTACCGTACTGAAAATATTACTAACCGAGAACTCCTTGAGGCGTTGTGCAATCGCTGACGTACAGATTTTCCCTATGTATTTGGAAGTAATTACTACCTTATTTTACGTTTCAGAAAGATTCAGCACTACTTAATGTGTCCTCACTCATCCTGCTTCACTCTAGTCAGCATGCATTAGAGACTGTACTGAATTAGGCAGCTGCTTTTCTGTCTTAGGCCAATGGAATCTTTCTTCTTCAAAATCGCTAATTTGGAAACGAAAAGAAAAAAGGAAAACCAGCAGTTCCGTGAAGAACTAAATAGCCTATTTCCATATATCCTATAAATGTTAATTGCCTCTATCAACAATTAAAATTTCAGTTCAATTGCTGTAGCCTAATAGATTTGTAGATATTGAGAACCGGCTAAATATTTCGGATGGTCGCCATGTTAGATTTTTATATATGTAGGCCATACAGTCATGTACTATTAGAAGAAGATTATTGCGTAGGTTCATTATTCAAACTTCAATCCCATGAATAGGACACAACAAATAGAAACGAGATTTTAAAATTTCGCACAGTCCCCATCTTGAGGTTATGAAAACAATTGAAATGAATTAGATGTCAGTGCAATGAAATTTGTATAAGGATTTACCGTACCAAGTTTCACTGCGCTCGGAAGTTTAAATCGAGGGAAACATCCATTTAAATATTTACAATTCACGTCGCCGCCATGTTGGAGTTGTGCTCACCAGCTTATCGAAAGTCCCATATGTGAACTTAAGTTACTAGCCTTAATCAACATACAAAATTTCAGTCTGATTGCTTTCATAGATTGGTGGATATTGAGAACCGTCTAAATATTTCGGATGGTCGCCATGTTGGATCAGCCAGCATCTTAATGTGGACCAACCGTGGTGTTTGGAGTCGCTCATAGAACGAGACTACCTCATAGTCACCCAGCATCCTAATGTGGACCAAATTGTAGTGGACGATAAAGCCACGTAGCCACTAGGGGACAAGTTGCGGAACATGTCGCGGGACATGTTCCGGGCCATGTTGCACGGAACATCTTGGAACAATGCCGCGGGGCATGTCGCTCGTACACACTAGCCAGTTGTTGCAGAGATGTCGCCCGAGCGAGGAGGTTGTCTTGATCAGCGCTGTGTACATTACCGCATTCTAAGTGAATCAAAATGTAAGAAAAAGAGAAAGAGAAAGCAGAGTAAATTTTAAGTGATCTTGGAATATCTCACGGATTATTTGTATTTTTACTAGAATGACAACAACTGATTTTGAAACTTTATTACAAATGATCGGGCCTCCTATAGCCAAGCAAGGCACGATATTACGGAATGCTGTTGGCTCTGTCAACTGGAGATTCATACTAACCGTACTCCGTACTATCTGTCATACTTGATGATGCCGTTCTGTAGCCTCGGCGGTATTTCCTCATGCGCATATCAATTAATATATTATTGATATAATATTTTGCCACGAGTACAGAGTGTTCATCTTGCATCTCGCGTAGCTCTGAAACCACATATTGCCATAGGCCACAAATTCGTCCTGGGTTACTTTCAGCATTACTTCGAAGGTATCTTCCAGTCTCTCTTCATGTGGTGTCTTTCTCTTCTTAGAATGTTTGGACGTTGTAGGCGTCTCCCCGGATGTATGATTGCATTGAGATGGTACGGTTTCATCAGTACGCCCTGTGTTGGGTGAATCAGGGAATTCGTCATTGTTGACCTGGCATTGTATCCGAAAAAAAGTAAAACATAATTTTATTTTCAGGTGACAACCACTGTAAATGACTGGAAGAAACATTACGAAATAATTACATAAATAATTACGAAATATTATGTAAGTTCCCGCATTCTATAGGAGATGTATACGAGAAGCACGTTTTGATTCAGGCACCTCCGAATTCCGGCAGTGATTTTTACAGCTATAAAGAGCAATTTAGCATCGTGCTCTTGGCTATTGAAGATGCTGAAAATAATTTTATATATGCTAATTATGGTGCCAAAGGAAAGTCATTTGATAGTGGAGTGTTTCAAGAGACTTCATTCTATAAAGCTATGGCTAAAAACTGGCTCAATTGGCCAACAATGGACCGAACATGCCCTTTGTACAGGTGGGAGACAGCACGTTTGCACTGACCGAAGATATGATGAAGCCATATCTCGGTATCCGCTGAGAAATTGGACCTGGTATTATGTTGAATTTGGAAGCGTTAGGAAGACCAACCACTTAATCTGCTATGGCAATAAGAGATCAGTTCGCTGAATATTTCATGAGTGCACAAGGAGGTGTTCAATGGCAGATATCATACACATTTTCCCATATGTACTGCTCGGTTCCAAGCTCTGTGAACTTGCGGGATGAAGAGCAGAGGCAGGGTAGGAGCAGGCGTGAATTGAGAAGCCTGTCGACAGCCCGCCGTGTTACCTGACATTCTCGTCTATTCCAATACTGCCAACATGGATCTTTTCTGAAGCCAGTGTGGCGTTGGGAATGAGTGACTGAGTCACCGACTAATGTATTTGCTTCTGTTACTACACAAGGACAAAGAAACCGCATCACTCGTCACCACCACTCATAATACTCATAATAGTCTGTGATGCACATTCCTCTCAGGTCCACGCAGCTTAGACTCGAGCAGTAGGCACTATAATAAAAATATCTTAATTAAACTTAAATGTGACTTGTGTCTCCAATCTGTCTATGCTGCCTGAAGCAGTCGCTCGTCTCAGTAAAAATTTCATGGAATCATGAGGATGATAATTGTTGTTTTAAGGGGCCTAACATCTAGGTTATCGGCCCCTAATGATCTGGGTGATAGCGAAAATGACAATGAAGTGGAAACCAGAACAAAAATTAAGTGAGAAGGAAAATACGTAGAAAAAGGAACTTAGATTTTAACTACTCACAAAATGGAGAGCGGTAATACTTACAAAAGGGAATTTAGAACGAAAATACTCACAAAAGGAATGGATTGAAAAATACGCACAAAATGTGGGTTAGGTTCAAAATACGTACAAAATGCAATGTAGAGTCGAAATACTTTACTTACCAAATGCAAGTGATATTCAAAATACTTACAAAATGCAAATGAGGGTGAAAATACGTACAAAATGCAAATGAGGGTGAATATACGTACAAAATGCAATTGAAATTGAAAATACACAATGCTATTTAGATTGAAAAACGCGCATTTCAGATTCCAAATTATCACAAAGTGCAATTGAAATTCAAATTACTTACAAAATGCAATTGAAATTAAAAATGCTTACAAAATGCATGGTAGATTCAAACTACTCAATTGGATGGGCAATACTTACAATATGCAATTTAGATTGAAAATACGTACAAAATGTAATTTAGATTCAAAATATCCACAAAATGCAATTGAGAATCAAAATACTTCCAAAATGCCCACCATACAAAATGCAATTTAGATCGAAAATCTTGCAAAAAGCGGTTTAGGTTGAAAATACAAAATGCAATTTAAATTCAAAATACTCACAAAAGTCACAGCCCCTATATTGAAAGACTTACTAAAAAGCAATTTAGATGGTCAATCCTTACAAAATGCAATTTAGGTTGAAAACACTCGCATAATGCAATTTACTGTAGATCGAAAAGACTTACAAAATGCAACGTAGATTGAAAACGCCTACAAAATGGAGTGTAGAACAAACAAAAAAAAAACTCTAAACGGAATTTAGATAGACGGGGAGCCAATTAACAAATAGTACGGGAATCTTAAAAAGAAAAGGAAAGATAATGAAAAGAAAATAAGAGGTCTGACCCCTCGAAGAAGGAGGGATCAGTAGAGACAAGCCAATTAAGGCGGGGAAGTGAAAGACTCCCTTCGCCTCGGATACCCTAATACCGTCGGGGTCGGAAAAGAACAAGAGTTGACCTAGGGAGTTCGACAGGAAAGAAGACGAAGAGGAGCCCAGCACAAGTAAGTGGAAGCAATGCCGGACTCAGCTTGGGTCCCGTGGTCGCCAACCCACATCCCACTAGATGTGAGCCCCTGGGGGATTCATGGATCATAGGCAAGCCATAAACTAGATTTCACACAATCCGGACCACCACCAGTGATTTTCGTACAAGTTTTTTTTTTTTTTCGACGAATAAACTGTGAGCGGGGTGCGTGGACCTTGGCCTCTACTTCCTTTCTTGATAATTTCAGTGCATTGGCTATATCCCCCCACGCGTCTCTTCATCACGGTGTGAAGTGTCCCATAACAATTCATGGTTTTGGTACAGTTCAATAAGTTTCAGTACTGTCTTGTTTCCCCACACTGCTGACGTGTTGAGCGGCACTTAGCTTTCCGTCTACACTCACCAAGAACTGTCGCCAAAATGTTGCGCGACCCTGTGCGCTCGCTTGCCGATTGAGCGCAGGCAACATGTCCCGCGTCATGCACGAATGTCGCATCATGTTGCATGCAACGTCAGGGAACAATGCGCAACGTTGCGCGACTCTACGTTGCGCGCCATGTTGAGGGACATTTGTCCCCTAGTGGGTGCGTGGCTTAATGCCCGACCGCACCGCAATACTCTGGTGGATGCATTTCTGGCTGGGGAAGACATTCATCGCATCGCATAGGCTTTCGTACTATTAGATGACGACAATTGCCTAAGTTCGTTATTCAAACGTTGATTTCGATCGTATAATTAGGAGACACGAAATAAAAATTAAAAAAAATTAAAATATCGCACAGCCACCATTTTAAGGTTATGTGTACAATTGAACTACACTAGTGTCCAAAAGTTAAGCATAAGTTACGAATAAGCAGGGCAACAGGAAATAGACCGCAAATCACACAACATATGCACCTACCAATCTTACGTGTTCGCTCTGTATAGGAAAGGAGTATTCCCTGCTTTGACTAGCACCGTAACCGCAAGGTAAACACAGCCAGTGCCTGCGCCCCATATTCCCTCAGTCGTGTTTGCCCTGTTATAGTGTGCGGATTGCAGCCTCGTGGTGAACGTGACAACATAATGGCACAACGACGCCATTTGGACCCCGTTTTTCATGGTAGAATACTCGGCAGCCTGGAAGCAGGCCAGGCACAGACCGAAGTCACCGTATCCTTGAATGTGCCACAAAGTGTCACTTACAGGCTTTGGAGACGATTTCGAGACACAGGAGATGTTAGTCGTAGGCCAGTACCAGGTCGACCAAAAGTAACCACCCCACAGCATGACTGATATCTGGCCTTTACCGCCCGACGAAATCGGAGTGCACCTGCAAGACAATAGTCGGTGGAGCTTGCAGCCGTCTCAAGGGTTGCCGTTTCCCGGTAAACTGTGTACCGGAGGCTCAGACCGGCAGGGATGTTTGCCAGACGTCCAGCGGTGTGCTTCCCGTTCACTCCAGCACAGAGACGGACCCATTTACAGTACTCTGGAGCCGTCAACGTCGAAACTGGACCATGAATGAATGGAGGCATGTGCTCTTCACAGATGAATCCCGCTTCAGTTTGCAGAACGATTCCCGTTGCACATTTGTCTGGAGAGAACTGGGTAGCCGATACTACCACAGGAACATCACGGAAGGGGGCCAGTATGGTGGTGGTGGCGTCATGGTGTGGGTCGGCATCATGTTGAATGGCCGTACGGACCTGCACATCTTCATGGGTGGTCCGAGGAACACTGTGAACGCTAGGAGATACAGGGATGAGGTACTGAGACCACTTGTTTGACTCTTCAGAGGACCGCACTGCTCTAGTGGATGCATTTCTGGCTGGGGAAGACATTCATCGCATGGGCTGGCCAGCGAAGTCTGCGGGTCGGAATCCTATAGAACATGCCTGGGATGCATTGGGGGAGGCAAAGTGCATCCTGTGAACCTCCACCAAGGACCTTCCAAGACCTTCACATTGCCCTTTCAGAAGAATGTGATCGACTGCCTCAAGAGCTCTTGGACTTGGACCATCTGACAGAGAGAATACCACGTCGCTGCGAAGCATGTGTGGCCGTTAGATGTAACCATACACCCTATTAACAGCATATTTTGTTGTGGAAGACATTGCCAAGTTTCGTTGTTAAAGGTGTAGCCTACCTTAGTTATCAGAAACTTTCTGACACTGAATTTTGAACAAGTTTTGTGACATATGGTGTGTCATTCAGCTTCCGTTTGTTCAGCAATCTGTCTGACAATCCTATCAGGCGGTATGGCCTCGTTTAGTGATAATGCTTAACTTTTCGACACTAGTGTAAATTAGATGTCAGTGCATTACAATGTGTAGGCCTATAACAAACATTTGCCGTACCATGTTTCAATCCGCTCAGATGGTTAAATCGCGAGAAAAGTCTAATAAAATGTTTCAACTTCGCTTGGCCGCAACGTTCGTTTTGTACATAACAAGTTTTTGAAAGTCACATAGTTGATAGGCGTACTTCTAGTAGTGCCCTTTATCACCGTACAGAATTTAAGGGTGATATCGGTAATAGTTTCCGAGATATAGAATTACAGTGAAACAATTCGCACAGCCGCCATGTAGGATTAGTGCGACGTAATCAAATTTAAAAGGCCCGAGTGTAGTTGGACAAAATACAGTAGTACTATGTCCTTACCGAGTTTCATTTAAATCGCTCCAGCCGTTTAGATTTTATAAGGGAACACACACATACAGTACGCACACACGCACAAAAGGTGATCCCAAAAGCCTATTTTAGCCTACTTTCGATTTAAAAAAAATGAAAGTCGACTTATGAGATCTACACAGGGCCAAAAAATTATGTGTCTGTGAGTGTGTGTGATTTGGTATGTCTGCCCCCCCCCCCCTCCCTCCCCTATCAATTCAAACACGGTGACACCGAATTGAACGAAATTTAGTACAGAGGTAGCATTAGCAAAGGGCACCTTAGTGTCATGTTTTATATTGCTGCCATCTTGACGGAAACGTAATGACGGCCGCCCAAATGTTCAAAGCTTGAATCAAATTACGACTAACCCAATCATCTGATCTCTACCAAATTTGCAACAACATACCTTCATGTGGGAAGCGTCTTTCGACCAAACTACAAGGTAGTCGCCCTATAAGTTGAAGATGGCGACCGTGTATGTGTGCAAATCGATCTCCCCTATGAATTCAAACGTAACGAAACCAAATCGATCCACCTTTGGTACAGAGGTAGCACTAGCAAGGGACAATCCAGTGTCCTGTTGTATATCGCCGCCATCATAACAAAAAAGAATTGGCACCTACCCAAATGTTCTGTGCTTAAATCAAATTACGACTAACCTAATCATCCGATCTGTACCAAATTTTGCAACAATATACCTCAATGTGGGAAGAGTCTTTTGCCCAAACTACAAGGTCATCAGCGAAATAGTTTGAAGATGGCGGCTGTATGACCGTAACTTACGATTTAACATGGCCTCTGGCCTTACCAAATACGCTCATTTCACATAGGGAAGTTTAAACTGTCCTCAAGGAGGTGATCGGTAGGATATTAGCATTTTAAAATAGGGTAATTCACCGCAGTAGTGACTAAGAGTTCAGGCGGGCCATGCCATATCGTGCTTGTCCGTGCCGTTGGGTCAAAATGACCTATACTGTTTGCTCGTAAATCCATATAAGTCCGCTACTTCGTGAGTTTATATCTTTTTAGGAATGTACTGTACAAAATAATACATATTTAATATCAAATGGTTTATGAAACGGTAGAAAATACTAATGAAATCGTTCATTGCAAGACAAAATATTCTAGGCAGTTATACTAAAGCTGTTATGAACACAATGTTAGTATAGCGCGTGTATAGCGTAATGGTAGCGTCTCCGTTTCATAGCTTGGAGGTTCATGGTTCAATCCCCAGTAGGTTCCAATATTCTCACTTGGTATTCTTGTGTTCATTGATTTATAACTACTCACACGTTATAATGTTAAGCATATATAGTGTGTATTTGCATTCGAAAATATTATATGCACATACTTTTAACACCGCATATTTCAACACTCGACTACAGCGATTAAAATTCGTTGTCCTTGATCCGTGGTAGAGTCTACTGTAGTTGTTATTGTTTTAGTTGTTGATTCTGTAGGGTGTTGCGACATCATGATATTGTAGCCCCATGTACTTGGGTGTGTGTAGAAGTTGTCCGATAACCTATGTCACTATGATGTCTGTAGGCTTACTAGTGTGAGTACTTTTATACGAGGAAGGATTTGGGTAGGAAGCTGTTGTTGATGTTGTTTCATTTGAGATGCATGGAAATCATGGTCATTTAGCTCCGTGTACTTCGGTGAGTGTTGCATTTCGTCTGACAACCTGTGTTATTGTGATGGCTCTATTAGTGTGTGTATATATAATTCAGGTGAGGATTCAATCAATCAATGTATAATATCGATATAGCACGTTGTATTTCAACAAGGCACTACAACCTACATTCAATTAAACTCCTTGAAAAGAACAAAGAGTTATAACACAATACCCATGCATTTAGGAGAAAGTAGGCTATATGTTCTTTATTGAACATCTTGTTTCATAAATGAAAATAGTTTAAAAATGCGAAAGCCACGAGGACCAAGAGATCATGAGCTGCCGCAACTGGAAAAGTGTATGTAGCCTGTGATCGTGATGGTTGGTGTTCGCAAAGGTTCGCCATAGACTGTAGTGCCACAGTAAAAACAGAAGAATCTGTATGAGAAGAACATAGATTATCCCTTCAAATCCTTGCACCAGGTAACAACAGATTCGCATATCTGTGCGGACAATACCGTATAATGACACAAGTTATCACGCAGATATGTTGAAAGCACGATTTCCATGTAACCTACGGCTGGCCCCGAGTTGAAAAAGAAAACCATCGTGATTTTTGATCAATTTTATCCTCTTTGCAAGTAGTTCTGTGAAGAATTGAATAGCCTATTTTCATATATTCTACTGGGCTTTTCCATTTAAATCTCCCCATCTTATGGGAAGAATTTTCTATGTGACACTGATGCCACATTAAAAACAGAAGAATCTGTAAGAGAAGAACATAGATTATCCCTTCAAATCCTTGCACCAGGTAACAACAGATTCGCATATCTGTGCGGACAATACCGTATAATGACACAAGTTATCACCCAGATCTGTTGACAGCACGATTTCCATGTAACCTATGGCTGGCCCCGAGTTGAAAAAAAACACATCATGATTTTCGATCAATTTTATCCTCTTAACAAGTAGTTCTGTGAAGAATTGAATAGCCTATTTTCATATATTCTACTGGTCTTTTCCATTAAAATGTCTCCATCTTATGGGAAGGACTTTCCATGTGACACTAATGCTACATTAAAAACAGTTGAATCTGTAAGAGAAGAACATAGATTATCCCTTCAAATCCTTGCACCAGGTAACAACAGATTCGCATATCTGTGCGGACAATACCGTATAATGACACAAGTTATCACCCAGATATGTTGACAGCACGATTTCCATGTAACCTATGGCTGGCCCCGAGTTGAAAAAAAACACATCATGATTTTCGATCAATTTTATCCTCTTAACAAGTAGTTCTGTGAAGAATTGAATAGCCTATTTTCATATATTCTACTGGTCTTTTCCATTAAAATCTCTCCATCTTATGGGAAGTATTTTCCATGTGACACAAATGCTACATTAAAAACAGAAGAATCTGTAAGAGAAGAACATAGATTATCCCTTCAAATCCTTGCACCAGGTAACAACAGATTCGCATATCTGTGCGGACAATGCTGTATAATGACACAAGTTATCACCCAGATATGTAGAAAGCACGATTTCCATGTAACCTACGGCTGGCCTCAAGTTAAAAAAAACACATCATGATTTTCGATCAATTTTATCCTCTTAACAAGTAGTTCTGTGAAGAATTGAATAGCCTATTTTCATATATTCTACTGGGCTTTTCCATTTAAATCTCCCCATCTTATGGGAAGAATTTTCTATGTGACACTGATGCCACATTAAAAACAGAAGAATCTGTAAGAGAAGAACATAGATTATCCCTTCAAATCCTTGCACCAGGTAACAACAGATTCGCATATCTGTGCGGACAATACCGTATAATGACACAAGTTATCACCCAGATATGTTGACAGCACGATTTCCATGTAACCTATGGCTGGCCCCGAGTTGAAAAAAAACACATCATGATTTTCGATCAATTTTATCCTCTTAACAAGTAGTTCTGTGAAGAATTGAATAGCCTATTTTCATATATTCTACTGGTCTTTTCCATTAAAATCTCTCCATCTTATGGGAAGGATTTTCCATGTGACACTAATGCTACATTAAAAACAGTTGAATCTGTAAGAGAAGAACATAGATTATCCCTTCAAATCCTTGCACCAGGTAACAACAGATTCGCATATCTGTGCGGACAATACCGTATAATGACACAAGTTATCACCCAGATATGTTGACAGCACGATTTCCATGTAACCTATGGCTGGCCCCGAGTTGAAAAAAAACACATCATGATTTTCGATCAATTTTATCCTCTTAACAAGTAGTTCTGTGAAGAATTGAATAGCCTATTTTCATATATTCTACTGGTCTTTTCCATTAAAATCTCTCCATCTTATGGGAAGTATTTTCCATGTGACACAAATGCTACATTAAAAACAGAAGAATCTGTAAGAGAAGAACATAGATTATCCCTTCAAATCCTTGCACCAGGTAACAACAGATTCGCATATCTGTGCGGACAATGCTGTATAATGACACAAGTTATCACCCAGATATGTAGAAAGCACGATTTCCATGTAACCTACGGCTGGCCTCAAGTTAAAAAAAACACATCATGATTTTCGATCTATTTTATCCTCTTAACAAGTAGTTCTGTGAAGAATTAAATAGCCTATTTTTATATATTCTACTGGTATTTTCCATGAAAATCTCTCCATCTTATGGGAAGAATTTTCCATGTGATGTACTAAATAGCTATTAGTACACGACCTACGTTGTGATGAGTAGGGACTGGACTTTTAAGCAATAAAACGATTAAAATATGCATGCAATTATGCACTAAAATGAAGAAAATATGCATTAAAAAATTGAAAAATCAGCACTTAACAATAAGCAATTCTTATTCACTCTTCTTTCCCTCCTTTGCCGTAATATGTGCGGTCGTTTTTGCATGTTGTTCAAGATGAAATTTCCTCTCACATTTCACTTCCTTCGAGCATATTTGACAATGGACGATAACGCCATCAGTTGAATAATCACTATTAACTGACACCCACTGATTTAATAAACACATTTTGCTGCTCTTCTCATTAGGTATTTTGAGTAAAGGATATGCAGACTAAGGGTGGAATTTAGAAACATTTCTTGAGGACCCCTTGAGGAGACCTTAACTAAGGAAGCCTTGAGGCATCCTCCAATCTGAAGGACTGCTTGAAATTGATTTTACCTTCAGAGTCATTTCCTTAAGGTCACTTTGCTTAATAAAATTTCATTGTGTTGTCAATCAGAAAACTGTTATATTTTTGGAAGGAAGGCAAGTCCACATTCATTTTCTCAGATAATATGTATTATCATCTGTAAGTTTTATGTAACTAGTCTGCAACATAGGGTATTTGTTTCTTGTAGGACACTGATGTCACCTGGCCCAGAATGATATTCCATTGATGTAGGAGGAATACTAACGTCACTACATGCTTTAACATAGGTTATTGATGCATTGACCTACGTTATATATTTCTAGGCAGAGCCTGGAATCAAATTAATGACCTCTAGATCTGGAGTCTCAATACGTATCCCGAGAGCACACAGGTTATTGCAGTGTTGGCACGAATGCTCTAGTATTACTGCAACGGCCCAAGTGTTTGTCTGCGATCACTATAAGTGGAGTATTTAAAGAATTATTATTATTAACCCTGGAACAGTACCCTTATTGTCTAGAAACAGTAACGGTATCCTACCGGGTGAGTTTTGCCGTGGTGGTTACGGCATGACTGATGGCAGTCGCTCACATCCGGGAGGCGAGGAGGTTCGAATCCCCCCGCCGGCAACCTTGAAGATGGTCTTCTGTGGTTTCCCATCTTCCTTCCAGGCAAATGCCGGGGTTGGTCCCTAACTATAGGCCACAGCCGCTACCTTCCAACTCCTCGTCCTTACATTCCAACTTCCCTCCTTCCCTCCCCAACGGTACTTGTAGCTCACCCATTGGGTGTCCGTCTCGAAGCAGCTACAAAACTGGCGAGCCGAACATGTCCTCGGACACTCCCGGCACTAAAAGCCATACGCTAAAAAAAAACGGTATCCTGGGGCACTGAGTACCCCAGGACAGAAACAGAACTCTGATGCATTAAAATTATGTATAACAAATAACTGCAATTACAAATGAGTAAAATCAACCCTGTAGCACAGACTACTTTAACTATGAAGGCTGTACAATGAAAATAACTGTGTGAATATAATAAAAACAAAAATGTTAGCAATATTTCAATGTTATTGTAGATATTCTTTCCTTTATAATCATAATCAAAATCACCATTTTCACTTCTCACAATCACTACAAAACACCAAGCTATGATGTTTACGCACAAAACTCTTGCATTCTGAGCACACCACAGTGATCTTGGTGTCCTTGGATCGTGGCCAGATGGAGCACTCAATGTCCAGGAGACACTGTTTTGGGTATAAATAACTGTCACTGCTAAGAAGTATACATATTGACTGAAAGACAGTCAAACACAAGTAAAAGTCACAGGAGGTGGCCGCTTTTCAGGCGTACCAATATAACGTAATCGGGGAACGAAAATTCTCTGGGGCACTGAGTGCCCCACTGTACTGTTCTAGGGTTAATGGTATTCTGCCCGAAGGCAGGTCCGTGCCTCCGAAGATACTATCCTCAGCCGGAGTTTACGTGCGGTAGGGTGGCCAGGGCCTTCTCGCTACTTCTTTCCCCGCCAACAATGCGTGGTCCCACTGAACCGGCATTCCATCCAAGGTTAAACCACGCCCAATGCTGCTTAACTGCGGAGTGTCATGGGATCCGGTGTTTCAACATGGCCAGGCCATTGGCTATTTAAAGAATAAGTCAATGTATTTCCAAATAGTCTACCTCGTCCATTGAACTTAATCTGTTAACAGCCTACGGAACCTAGTATTATAGCTACGTGATTTAGGCCTATATGCATTTGTGCCCGTCTGCATACTACGCGTAATTATTTGGAAAAATCCATCGTATTAAATGATAGTTATTCAAGGCTGTTTCCTGAAGTTATCAGAAGGCACTATGACATGTCAACAGTTCTTCGCCTCAGGTGGACAATTAACGACTATGTTTACCATCCCTCACAGATGTGGAGAGAGAATACTTATCGATTATAACAAAAACAAGTAATATCCACTTCAAGATATTAAATTTTCTTTCATGAACCACCTCCATCCGGTATTTTTGGAAGACATTAGGAAGCTGTTCACCATTGAGGAATTTACTTGCAGCATAAATTGCGTAGATATATTAAAACAGTCAGGTAGAAATGCATCCTTTTACTAAAACTGAGTCTCCTCCGTGGTGTAGTAGTCAGCGTGCTTAGCTGCCATCCCGAAGGCCCGAGAATCGAGTCCCGGCTCTGCCACGAAATTTGAAAAGTGGTATGAGGACTGGAACGGGGTCTACTCAGCCTCGGGTGGTCCAAATGAGTAGAGGGATTCGATTCCCACCTCAGCCATCCTCGAAGTGGTTCTCCGTGGTTTCCCACTTCATCTCCGGGCAAATGCCGGGATGGTAGGCCTACTGTACCAGTATTTTTCTGAAGCGATTGGAGCAGAACAGCAGTCTCAACGTATACAAATTTTGCGAGTGTAAAATCCAGTTAGCGAGAGGAAAGAATTACGTAATAAACATACACTGAATAAAATGGAAATGGCAACCCCCAAAAGGAGTGGTGCTACATTGCTGAAATTGCACATGCAGGACGAGTGTTCGGTTGTGATTCGATGATTACACTTTCAGGTCCCTCTGACCGCAAGTTTGGACACAATCAATACAGGATGTGCCCACCACGAGCTGTAATACATTGATGAATTCGGCGAGGCATGGAGTCAATAAGGCCTTGGATCGCTTCCGGAGGAATTGTGGCCCATGCTTGCTGCACTGCATGGGTCAGTTGTTCCAGAGTAGCGGGTGGCTGAGGACGGTTGGCCAGTTGTCGACCCATCATGTCCCACACATGCTCAATAGGACTGAAGTCCGGGGATCTGGCGGGCCATTCTAAGGTTGTGATGTCGTGGAGAGCTTCTCTGGAGATGCGTGCAGTGAAAACCCGGGCATTGTCCAGCTGAAACATCCCATTAGCAATGTTCGCCATCATAGGGACGACCACTGGATTGAGTACCCTATCAACGTACTGTCGAGCAGTCATAGTGCCATCAAAAAGCACTAATTGTGATTTCACATTAAAGCCAAGAGCTCGCCAAACCATAATGCCTGGTGTTGGCCCAGTGTGCCTCTCGACAATAAGGTCTGGGCGGTTCCTCACCCCGGTACGTCGGCGCACATGATTCCGGCGATCACTGCGGGCAAGAAAGAAGCTCGATTCATCACTAAAGACGACCCTATGCCATTCGTCGCCCCACATCGATCGTTCGCGACACCAGGCCAGCCTTACACGTCGCTGTTGTGGGGTCAATGGAACACCTTCTGCAGGGACACGGGATCGTAAGCCAGCTGCACGCAGGCGATTACCAACTGTTTGTTGTGTAACGTGGGGAGCCACAGCTGCTCGAATTTGCGCTGCTGTTGCATGGAGTTCCATCCGCGCCATCCGAATGATGCGGCGATCCTCTCTCACAGTTGTCTGTCGCGCTGGGCCTGTGCCAGCTCTACGAGTGTGGGTACCTTCATTTGACCACTGCTGCCATACACGTTGTGCGGTAGATGCCTGTCGGCCAACACGTGCAGCGACAGTCCTTAGTGTTGATCCAGCCTCACACAGCCCAATTATCCGAGCCCTCTCAAACGGCGACAATTCTTGATAGCGTGCTCTTCTCTGTCCTCGAGGCATGTTTGACGGGGAACACTTCACTGCACAGACTGCAAGTCAACTACACTACACCTGAGTCCGTATCCTGGAGTTGATTCCTCCGCGACCAATCACGTGGGGAGACCTGTAGCAACAATCCAATGGGTCTGAAACTTTGATCGTTTACATACCTACATGGCATGTTCCATATCTTGAAAATCAACACAAACGACCAATGCCTTCATGGTGTTGCAATTTCCATTTTCTTCAGTGTATGTTACGAGACGAAGAATGCCAGGAGTGTAGGCATCCCGCAATGTTACTCGGAATTCAGATTTATTCAAGGTCATTCTTGCCAGCGCATGCAAGTTAAAGGAGGGGTGTGAGGTCACCAGCTGATCGACTGACAGCAAATATGATGATGACGATAATTGTTGTTTTAAGGGGCCTAACATCGAGGTTATCGGCCCCTGACAGCAAATAGATCGGAAGCGTTGCAGAATGTAATGTCTCATGAATACAGAGGAATACAGGATTGATAGTACACGCTGTTAAACACCAGAAATTACCATAAGTAAGCAGGAATGTGATTTCATTGAGATTTTGTTGAATGTAATACTATGTGCATGATGTAACGGAATTATATGCTAAACATCGAGATATATCGCGAGAAGAATTCCAGCGATGGTGTGAGAAAGTGCTGGAAGGAGGTAGTGAGTGGAGTAGAAGGGTCTTATTCTTTCGAACCGTGAAGAGCGAACAACGTGACTTCAAGTCGTAACCAGTACGAAAAATTACGAGAACATTTTTAGTGACAGCGAATATTCCAGCAGTAATCTACAGTGGAGATGTACTCCAAACATAATCTGTGAAACGTATATGAACATTTTGAAAACTCGCAAGAAGTATCAACTATTTGAAGTTAAATGAATATCCATTCTTATCATCATCTTCATTTCCCCTTTTCCAGCTGACATTGGGTGGGGGAAATATGGTTCCTCTCCACTTTGTTCTGTCGTACGACCATTCCTCTTCCGACACGGTGTTCCAATCCAGGTTCCGTTTTCAAATGCTATACTTCACCGAGTCCATCCAACGCATTCTTGGTCTTCCTCGTCCTCTCTTCCCTGTCATCCGTCGTTCCAGTGCTCGTCTTGGTAGCCTTACTTCATTAATCCGTTTGACATGCCCAAACCTTCTCAATCTGTTTTGCTCCAGTTTGTCATTTAGTTTCTGTACTCCCAGTTCTTACCGCATATCTACATTTCTCACTCTGTCTCTCCTCGTTTTCTGGACCATACTTCTCAGGAATCTCATCTCAGCTGCCTGTACTCTGCTCTCATCCCTCTTAGTCATTTTCCAGGTTTCTGCTGCATATGTCAATAGGAATATAATATGCTTCCTTAGCCTTAATTGGTATTTCCTTGTTCCATACTAGTCCCCGTACCTGTTGGTAGAAAGCACTCCCGAGTTGTATTCTTCTGCTAATTTCCAAATCTAGTCTTCCAACTTCAGTCCGTTCACTTCCCAAATATTTGAAGTGTTTCACCACTTCCAATTCCTTATCTCCTACTTCGATTGCTCCATTTCCTTCTTTCTTACCTCTACTCATCACCACTCTTTTACTCTTCTCCACATTTATCTTCAATGCCCATTCCTCAATCTCTTCATTTATTACGTCTAACTGTTCTTTTACCTCCATCTCATCCTCGCCCCAGATCACAACATCGTCTGCAAACAACATTACTTTCATCTATGCCTTACTATAGTCTGTCATTGCTGCCTTCATGATGCCATCCATCAGCATTAAGAACAATAAGGGTGCCAACACACTTCCTTGCCTTAGTCCAGTGTCAATTTTAAACCATTCCGATGTCCCGACTCTAGTCTTCACACTACTGTAGCAATCCATTCACATTGCATTTATCATGTCTCTCAGTTCCTTGCCTATCCCCTATTTGTTAAGCTAGGGATGCTATCATAGGCCTTTTCTGGATCAATAAATGTCATTACCATATCCTTCCCATATTCCCAACTCTTTTCAATGTTCTGTCTCAGAATGAAAATGGGTTCCACTGTTGACCTGCCCCCTCTAAATCCAAACTGCTCCTCCTCTATTTGGCTTTCTACCTTTACTCTAATTCCTTTTTCTAGGATTCTTTCCATTACTTTGTCAACATGCGAGATGATGGTAATTCCCCGGTAGTTACCACACACCTTCATGTCTCCATTCTTGAATATTAGCAATATTATTTCCTTTTCCCAGTCTTCATGAACTTTCTTCTCTCTCCACACACTCCTGAGAAGTCTGTATGTCCACTGCATTCCCACTGGTCCTGCCGCCTTGATCATTTCTATTGCCAATTCGTCGATTCCCACAGTGTTCGCTTTTGCGAATAGTTTTGTAGTTTTTGTTTCCCGTTCGGCTTGAAATATTTGTTCAATCTTTCTGCCCCATTATTCTACTTCGCTGTAATTGCAGTATGAACGCGGTGTTCTGTTTATTTATTGCTTTGTTAACTTATGTTTCAATTGAATTGATGTTCTTTATTATTCTTGTCTTTACTCACCTTCTTCTGAAGGGTTGTTACGTGCATTGCCCGTTCCAACGTTTTTAAAATCCATCTTCCCTGTATTCTGGTGTTCCTTGACATTTTGAAACGACCGCCTGGTGAATATGTTCCGTTTGTGAACACGAGATGGCAGCTGCTGTCGGACTTCGGGGTTTCTTGACGTGGTTCCTTCTTCACCACTAGAGTGAGTTGATGGTGCCTTATAAACTAATCCTATTCCAGTCATATATGAAGGCTATTATTTTCCTACGTCATGAAACAAAGGACTGTGTATTCATGATACCGCCAAATTAATTACTTAATAATAACATTGTTGCTTGATGTGTCAATCTGTGATTGGACTATTTCCAAATATCTAGCATGCAGCGCGCCTGGCTTCTTGTCGGCGCCATGTTGTTGTCATCTGTGACTTGATATACTGTATTGGACTGAGTGGTCGTGAATTTGATTGTCTATTGAGGCGGGGGCCAGTGGCCCTCGCCTCACCAAGAAATGGTATTAAATTACAAAATATGTGAACCGCAGTGGGTAGGAAGTGAAATCGTCACCCCTGAAGCAAGGTCTACAATTTATTTTCGCCGGAATGGAGAAAACTTGTAGATGTGTGGTGTCCGTGGTTGCATGTGCCAGCTGGAGCCATGTGGGCAGTTTTCATTATTTAAAATTATTTATTAGTGTTATGTTTGTTTTATCTTTAGTGTCTCTGGAAAAAGGATTATTTAAGGTATGTTAAAAGTTTTTTTTTTAAATTTTATTTGTGTGTATTCACGAGTATGTTTTATTATTCTTTTTTTATCTGGCGTCATGGCCTAATTGTATTCATTAATTAGGTGAAGATTTGTTTGTAATTCTGGGGACACGTTTCTAGTTTTTGTTAACTTATTTATTTATTTATTTATTTAATGCTCTGTAGGGGTATTTTCCTTTAATTGCGTAATTCACTTTCTTCTCGTAGGTCAGAGGTTGGCCTATATTTTGGTCTTTAGTTTTTTTGGTGTTTGATCCGTGGCTTCCTTTTTCTGTTTCTTTGTGTGTGCGTATTATTGATAAAAGTTTTTTTTCTCTTTTATTGTCATTTCTCTCTGGCGGAGCTTCAATTTTAAAAGGTAATTCTTTGCCGTAATTTCGATTTGACATGCGGTCGTCTGTTTTTGTGGCCATGTTTGTTTTTGTTTTGCCGAAATGCATTCTGGTCTTGGAGTGCAGTCTCTTGGCGTCAAGCGGTAAACTCAAACGTGTTGTGGTGTTAGCTTAATATGTTTTTTTATTAACTTTGTTGGTTTAACTTTGTGTTTTTGGTAAATGTTCCTGTGTTTTTTTCTCCGTCATGCAAATTATGGATTTGTTTTCTGATCCAATTTTATTTTATTAATTTAATTTTAAATTTCTTGTTTTGCATCATGGCCTTGGTCTCTGCATGTCCGGTCGGTATTGCGTCCTACTAAATTATCAAGCCCGTTCTCATTTAATTATGCCTGTAATTTTATTTTTATCTTTGGGCTTTAACATTTTAATTTTAATTTAATTCTTTTCCTTTTTTTTGCTTTGCAAGTAAGCATGTTAAGCCGTCTCTTGCCTATTTTTGTTATTTAATGCTGGCTGATGCATGTTCTGTTTTCTGGTGGAGGTGCCCTTTTAACTTTTATCATTAAATTTTTATTTTTAAATTTTTAAGCAACTGTTGTGGCATTATTTCGTCGGGGACAATTCCATTAGTTATTGGGGGGTGTCTGTAGAATAGCCTGTGCGTTCCCCTTCTCCACCTTCCTTCTACCCCTTTTGCTGCTCTTCTGTTGGGGCATGTCATCTGGAGGTGATTTTGCTGTGGAAGCGATGCGGACCTCTGAATAAACGGTAAGTGGCCATCCACCCTGGCCATCCACGTGTCAAGGGTGTTTATCTAGACGCTAGTCATTAACATTTAGTCTCTTCCATATCGTCATATTTACATTCCACTGTGTGCCCGAAACCTAATCCATTGCTAATTCCCAATCGGGGTGCAACTCCACACACCCCTATCCATGGTACCTGAAACCCGGGATCGAACCAAGACTTTTCATCCTGAGACCGCAAAATTCTATTCTAAAAAAAACCTGTGAAATCTAATATTTGTTTTACATATTCCAGTAAACCGTGGCTAAGTGCAGAAGATCTGCGGGGAAGTAGCAACAATCCCAGCATACTATACAACAGCTCTATTTTCGGAGAGCGGGTCTCAGTCTGGCGCTGCAGGCAGATTGGTGAGTGAGTCATTCCAACTTTCCAGCCATGCCAATAACAATAGATGACAAGCTGTTAAACTCCCGGGCTGCCTACAAAGGTCAACTTACCCGGTTTCAAAAATATTTAGCTACCCTTCCTAAAGATGAACAAAATCTTGATATTATATCTCAGCGTTTAAAAGCTTATCGACAAGCTTACGAGAAATATGATTTCGTGCTACTTGAAATTGAAATCAAAAGTCCGGAACATCAATTGGATAGGGAGGAAGTTGAGAGTAATTACTTTGAAACACACGCTCAGGCTGTGGCATTAGTTAGAACGTTGACCCTGGCGTTGAAGGTAGAAGAAACTCAAGGAAGAATTAACGATAATGGGAAAAGTGTCAAACCATTGTTACCTAAAATAGAAATTCCGAATTTTTCAGAAAAGGAGGATATGTGGCAATCATTCTTTGAATTGTTTAGTTCATTAGTACCTGATAATACTGCACTTCCAGAAATTCAGAAATTCTACTACTTAAAATACACTTTGCAGGGTCCACCCCTTCAACTTATGAGGGAACGCCCCTTAACAGGAGAAAACTATAACATCGCTATAGAGCTTCTTAAGGGCCGATATGGCAACGAAAGGTTATGTATACAAAGGCATATTCAGGCCTTATTCAACTTGACCACCTTGCGCGCTGACAATTTGTCAACACTGCGAGCCTTAAGTGATACAGCCCAGTTACACGTCAGCGCTGGCACGGTTGAATCAACCGGTCGAGCATTGGGATCTATTCTTAGTTCACTTAGTTACTTCTTAGTTTGATCCAGCAAGCTTAAAAGCATGGGAGATGGAAATAACAAATAACACCTCATATACTTATGATTCATTGCTTACATTTATAAATAATAGATGTCAGGTTTTGTCAGTCGTAGCCTGTCACACGTCAGGTAGTTCAGATAACAAGTCTAATAGTGTTAAACCAGTCAGTTCTAGAGTAAACAAATCTGCTGACTTTACTGTTCAATATAATTCAAAAGATTGTATTCTCTGCAAAGCACCTCACAGGTTATATTCCTGCGTTGTCTTTAAAGCTCTTTCTACCGACGAAAGACGCAAATTAATAGCTCAAAACAGATATTACTTCAACTGTCTGTCAGGTAGGCATATGTTGCCCGATTGTTTATCTAAAAATACTTCTTTAAATTGCAACCTGCTTCACAGGTTTGAAAAGCCACGTCAGGTTCCTTCCCCTGGAAATTCCAAAGATACATTCCTAGTAGCCAATGCACAATCTTATACTCAGAGCTCTAGCTCGATTCGTAGTTCCCAGGTGCTACTATCAACCGTGTTGCTGAAGGTTCAAGATTCTTCTGGTAGATGGCTTGAAGCACGTGCCTTCCTTATTGGACAATGCCGCCACTCACGACCTTAAAAGTGAGCGCCTTATTAAAAAACTTGGTCTTCCAAAGCAACCTACTTTGATTCAGGTTACTGGTATCAACAATAGCAATGTTAAATCTTTGCAATTCGTTAGAATTCATATCAAAGATGCTGCTCATTGTAATACAACATTACAGTTGAATTGTCTTGCCATTGATACTATTGGCAGTAATACCCATAGTACTTCCTTTGAAATTAGAAATTGCAATTTCCTCGTGACTTTCAGTTGGCGGATCCAACATTTAATACAAGCGCTCCAGTAGACATACTTCTCAGTGCTCATGTACTTTGGCAATGTCTCCTTACCTCTAAAGTCAAAATATCACCAGGAGTGTTCGCTCATCATACCAAATTAGGCTGGTTAGTAACGGTTCAGGTCCCTCGTAAATTATTTCAAAATTTCTCACAATGTCATTTGGTTAATACAAGTCTTGATCAAAACTTAGTAAGATTTTGGAATATTGAAACTATAGATTCAGTTTCACCTTCCTCTGTTGAAAATGAAATGTGTGAAAAACTGGGGTAGATTTCTTTGTAAGCATGCCCCGCTTGGATAATCCACCTCTTCTACTTGAAACACACCCTAGAGCTCCTAGAGCACTCTATGCTGTTGAAAGCAAATTTAAACGTTACCCTGTTGTTAAAACTCAATATTCTAAATTTATGGAAGAATATAAGGCGCTCGATCATATGGAGGTTGTTACTAGGAGAGATGATGCTTCATATACCCCATCTGAGGTCATTTATCATAATCACCATCCTGTTTGGAAGAATGAAATGTTAAAGGAAAACATAAGAGTAGTCTTTAATGGCTCTGCTTTGGATGCCAACGAAACTTCTCTGAATGATACTTTATTACCTGACCCCCCCCCCCCAATCCAATCTGACATCTCTTCTATTTTAATAAATTTTCGCGTGCTCCCTATCGCAGTGATAGCCGATATCAAACAGATGTATAGACAAATTTGGATTGATCAAAAACAGTGCGATCTTCAGAGAATTCTTTGGCGCTACGAGCCTACTAAGCCTGTCAAGATTTTTCCTTTTAAAACACTAACATATGGACTAAAGCCTTCTGCATTTTTAAGCCATACGTACGTTGAAATTACTTGCTGACCAGGATGGGCCACTGTATTCTCCTAAAGCTACGAAGTGTTAAAATCATCATTTTACGTTGATGATTTTCTTCATTCCTTTGAGTCAGTATCCCAAGCACTTCAAGTCTCTAAAGATTTTACAGCCTTGCTTTTGAGATTTTCCCTGTGTAAATGGAACTCTCATTCGGAGGAATTCCTATCTAAATTTCCATTAACTACAATCTATAATGATTCAGCAGAACTTCTCCAAGAAAGTAATTCTATCAAAACTCTAGGCATCTATTGGAGTCCTCAAAAGGATTTTTTCTTTTTCAAAATTAATCTCAGTGACATCCAACCGCAAACTAAGCGGCAAATTTTGTCTGAAATTGCAAAGATATTGGATCCTCTCCAATTCTCGACGCCGATAATCGTCACGGCAAAGCTTTTTATTCAAGACCTTTGGCCCTTGAAAACTGGCTAGGATGATCCAGTTCCTTCGCTATTGAAAAAAAATTGGATTTCTTACAGAAATAGTTTAGAAGATCTTTCCAATTTTATTATCCCGCGAGTGATTATCCCCTTTCCCTCCTGCGGAGGATATGAACTTCGTGTTTTTGCTGATAGTTCATCGAAAGCATATGGATGGTGTGCGTATATCGTTTGCCGTAATTTTGTTCAATCATATTTCTATTCCAATTTAATTTGCGCCAAGTCTCAAGTGGTCCCTCTTAAACCTTTATCTTTGCCACGCTTGGAACTTTGTGCTGCCCTTCTGGCGGTTGAATTATCGGTCAAAATACGTCAATCTTTAAAGGTTCGATTTATGAAAACTTACTTTTGGAGTGACTCAGCCATCACGTTGGCATGGATTGCCAAAACTCCTTCTCACTGACAGGTGTTTGTAGGTAATCGAGCATCCAAAATTCAACAGTTATCTAATCTTGAACAATGGCATCATGTATCTGGCAAGGAGAATCCTGCAGATGTCATTTCTCGGGGATGTTCCCCTCGCATGTTGGCTAACCTGAAATTATACTGGCACGGTCGCCGTTGACTTCTGCAAGAGCCTTCCACTTGGCCAAATTTTCCTCTCCCGGAATTATCAGATTTGCCGGATGCTGGGAAGATCACTGGATCCTCTCTTCTCGTTTCTGACTCTCCCCTTCTATTGCAGCGATATTCCTCTTTCCATGAATTGGTAAGGGGTATGGCTTATCTCCTTCGATGGAAATATTTTGTATTAGATCAACCTCTTCTTCCTAAACCATATTTAACCCTTTCTGAGCTATGTTTAGCCACTATAAAAGTGTTATGGCTTAATCAAAGGGAAATATTCTCTGACGAATGTCAGACCTTGTCTCAAGGTCAATCTCTTAAGAAATCGAGTAGGCTTTCCTCACTCGCCCCTTTTTTGGACGCTGACAGTTTGCTAAGAGCAGGAGGACGTTTATCTTTGTCCGAACTTCCTGAGGATAAAAACATCCCATTATTCTTCCCTCCAAGCATTATGTCATCTCCTTAATTATGCGCCAGTATCATTACCAGCATCTTCATGCTGGCACTCGCACATTACTTTCTGTCATTCGTGAAAGGTATTGGCCAATAAACAGAGTGCATGAAGTCACCTCTGTTATTCGGAAGTGTATTCCATGTTTTAAATCCAACCCTAAGATTACCGCTCAGCTCATGGGGGTTCTTCCCACGTTTCGATCTGCGCCTGCCAGACCTTTTACCTTTACGGGGGTAGATTGTTCCGGTACCTTTGTTTATTAAAAATCCCCTGAAGCTAAAAATTGTATTTCTGTAAAACTATATATTTCGCTTTTTGTATGCATGGTTACCGGAGCAGTTCACTTAGAACTGGTTACCAATGCCTTTACTGCTTACTTTTCGGCCGCCTTTGCCAGATTTTCTGCCCGTAGGGGTCTTCCTTCGGAAGTGTTTTCGGATAATGCTAAAAATGTTGTCGTTGCTTCTGAGCAAATTAAGAAAGCTCTTACCCATACTTCAGCATTAGAAAGGATTACTCATAATGCTCACCAGAGAAATTTCAAGTGGCACTTTATTCCCCCTTATGCACCTCATCAAGGAGCACGTTGGGGGTCTTGTGTTATACTCATCAAGAAGCACCTGAGACGAGTTTGTGGCCACACTCCCCTTTCTCATGAAGAATTTAACTCCTTAATTATTTTTATTGAGGGCATAATTAATTCTCGTCCTTTGTCTCCCTTATCAAATGATCCTTCAGATCTTCTGCCATTAACGCCCGGCCATTTTCTTATTGGTGTTCCATTGACTGCCTCTCCCCCTTTGTTATATTCTAATTCTGAATCTTCTTTAGCAATTTCTTGGCACAAAATTGAAAGTATGCGCAATAATTTTTGGCGTCGCTGGAGGTTGGAATACCTCGGTTTGCTTCAGCAGCGTGGTAAAAGGCGTGTTTCCTGCTCTAACGTTCAGGTAGGGAACTTGGTGCTTTTGAAAGATCCCAGTCCCCCTCTTGTGTGGAATTTGGGCAGGGTTGTTGAGTGCTTTCCTGGCAAAGCTGGTAGGGTCCGCGTGCTAAAACTAAAAACTTCTGGTCATTTTCTCAGGCCAATCACTATGCTTGCTCCTTTACTACGCGAAGCCTAACTCCTGCGCTTTCTTCCTGCAATTTTTTCCCTCGCCCCTCCCAGCATGTTCGATTATGCGAATAGTTTTGTAGTTTTTGTTTCCCGTTCGGTTTGAAATATTTGATCAATCTTTCTGCCCCATTATTCTACTTCGCTGTAATTGCAGTATAAACGCGATGTTCTGTTTATTTATTGCTTAGTTAACTTATGTATCAATTGAATTGATGTTCTTTATTATTCTTGTCTTTACTCACCTTTTTCTGAAGTGTGTTTATCTAGACGCACTGCCCTGTCACACTTTCGCTCAAGTACTGTGCTTGCCTCAGCGGTAACCCTCGCATTGAGTCTGGAACTATGCGCTGATTGGCTGTTGACATTCCCTCTGCCATCTGTAATGTTCGGCTCACTATGACGTCATTTCAACTATATATTGCCCTCATCTCCGCTCTACTGTGTCCGTCTACGCCTGTCCACGTCTGTCTGACCACTTCACTGCTGCTGCCTAGGTCAGCACACTGTTTACCAACACTGTTTGGCCTGAGGCTATCTACGTGGCATGCCTCCCTGTTTGGACTTTGCGGGCTGGGCAGTCCGGAGTCAACAATCTTCCTCTAGGCGACAGCTTCGATATCCAAGCTCTCTACAACTCTGCACGATGAAATCGTAACTGTTCGTAACCTGCTAACCAGGTCATTACCAAGAGGCCTGGCACTGCTGGTTACATTTCGCCAGAGGAATTACTATCCATCTCCTTTGGAAGCCACATCACGGCTTCTTGGAGGATAACTTTTCTGGACTTCACGACCCGCACCACGTGGGCTAGCGAATTCATGGTCTACACTTGGACCTTGGAATCACGCTGAACTAACCTGCCCTGCCCGGGCAACCAACATCGCTTCCTGCTATTGTCAGCGGGTTTCCCGCAGGATTATTTTATGGAAGATACTCTGTGTCAAGTATCCAACCATTGGTAACAAATCAAACTTTTTTAACATAATACAAGGTCAAGCCTTTAAAATGTCTAACTTTTTTGTCATTCTTTTTTTCTATGAAATTATTTATGAAGTTGCCTGCTATTAGGCTTCTTTTATGCAATCAATTTTAGCAATTCATTTTTTCTAGTCAATGTTACTTGCAAGTTGATTATGAGTTTCCTGGTGAAACAGGCATTTTGAATTGCCTCCTTTAAATTATCTTCTTAATTAAAATATTTGTTGCAATTTATCTAAATGTTTATAATAATGAAATAAATGTATCAACCCTTGTCATTAACATTTGGTCTCTTCCATATCGTCCTATTTACATTCCACTGTGTGCCCGAAACCTAATCCATTGCTAATTCCCAATCGGGGTGCAACCCCACACACCCCAATCCACACAGCATTCCCCATCTTAACTTCCTAACTGCCCATTCCACTTCTGCCATAGAAATGTCTAGTTCTTCTTCTATAGTTTCCTCCACCGTTTTGGCTGTTTGAGTAACTTCTCCGCATGCCTGACGTCTCACCTTCAACAGCTCGCTGAACTATTCTTCCCATCTGTCCGTCATCTCTTCTGGGATTGTCAATATTTCACCTTCTTTGTTTTTCACGAACCCTGTGTTCACCTTTTTATTCCTTCTACTTTTTATAATTCCAAATTGCATTTTTCTCACAATTTAAATCCTCCCTTATTTCCTGGGTGAATTCGTCCCAGATTTTCTTCTTTACCTCTGCTATTACTTTCCTGCAATCTCTGTTTGCTTCTATATAATTTGCTCTACTTTCTTCAGTCTTTTATGTTTTCCATTCCTTCCAAGCTTTCTTCTTCTCTCTTACCTTTTCTTTCACTCTATCATTCCACCATTTTGTCGCCTATTCCCGTACCTTTCCTGATGTTCTACTACATGTTTTCTCTGCCCTGTTTACAAATGCACTCATAAACGTTTCCCATTCATGTTCCACATGGGTAATATTCGTCCTTGGTATCTGTTCTTGCAATTCGTTCTTAATAATGTTATTGGTTTTACGTCCCTTTTAACTACACTGGCTTTTAGAGACGCCAGGGTGCCGGAATTTTGCCCCGAAGGGGATCTTTAACGTGCCAGTAAATCTACTGACACGGCTCCCTCGCATTTGCGCACCCTCAAATGCCAGCTGACTTCGCCAGGTTTCGAACCTGCAACCTTGGACTCAGCAAGCGAGAACGTTACCCCTGAGCCACGCAGCCAGACTGCAATTCTTTCTTAAACTCTTCTGCAACCTCCTTTTCCTTTAGTCTCCAGACCGTAATCTTTCTATCCCTTTCTCTGGTAATCTCATGACCTTTCCTACTTTTAGTTTTGCTACCACTGCCCTATGGTCTCCTCCAAAGGCTTCCTCTGGCATCGCTGGCTGGCATCTATTAGCTCCTTCCGATGTCCTTTTTCGACTAATACAAAGTATAACAGAGTTTTCGTTCTTCTATCTCCCCATACATACCTTGTCATCTTCTGACTATTTTTGTTTCTGAACCACGTATTCCCTATAATTAATGGGATCCGCTGACAGAAGTCCATTAAAAATCCCCTTCTGGATTTTTACTGCCATAACCATATGGTCCCAAAATCTCCTCTCTTCCTTGTGAGTCTGTTCCCTCTTGTGCATTCAAATCTCCCATTACCATTATTTCCATAACCTCTATATATTTTTCCACATATTCTAGGAATTATTCTAAGTTCTCTTCTTTATTCCCCGTTTGTGGAGCATATACTTTAAATAGATCTTTTGTCCCTGTCTGGAACTCTATCCTTCCTATGATCATCCTGTCACTTATCTTCTTCACCTCCTCCACATACTATAGGATATCCTATCTTATAATCATTCCTACTCCATTTCATGCCTCCTGTCGCCCACTGTAAAACAGCCTGTATCCTTCCTTTAGTTTTCATTCCCCATTCCCATTACATTTCTTTTCACTGAGACCGAGGATGGCTATATCCTTCTCCATCACAAAGTCCACTAGCTCCTCAGTCTTGCCTGTCAGGGTTAAGATGTTTACTGTCCCTATTCGGATATATTGTGATACTGGTCGCCCATTTCTAACGGCTCCCCAAGAATCTAAAGAACGGCTGAACCACATTTGCTATCATTTTAGGTAATTGTTAAGATGGGGTTGCCACTCCCAAATGCATTTTATGACCTACCACCAGGTAGGAACTAGCCCGCTCCTAACATGGAGAGCAGACGCCTTTTGTAGCCGCTCCTCTGGAGTACAGACGCTACGCGAGTCTATAATATGGACAAATATCTTTTACTCTATTAACCCCGAGCACTGGGTTGCCTCTTCCGCCAACTTTGCTGTACCGAAGGATTCCTTCACCACCGCAGGTGCCGTTGAGGTCTTCACTCACACTCTGAGCTGGGCCCTCCATATTTATAATCCCTGGAGAGAGGGTATCCCACTCAGTAAAAACACGGTATAACACTACACTTCCTTGTGTTTCACCACATTGTGACACCCCACTACTCACACACTGTATAACACTACACTTCCTTTTGTTGCACCACATTGTGACACCGCACTACTCACACACTGTATGACATTACACTTCCTTGAGCTGCACCACATTGTGATACCGCACTACTCACACACTTAATAACATTACACTTCCGTGTGTTGCACCACTTTGTGACACGACACTACTCTTCCTACACCCTACACTTCCTTGTGTTCACCACATTGTGACACCGCAATACTCACACACTGTATAACACTACACTTCCTTGTGTTGCACCAATTTGTGACACCACACTCCTCAAACTGAATAACATTACACTTCCTTGTGTTGCACCACATTGTGACACCGCACTACTCACACACTGTATAACACTGCACTTCCTTGTGTTGCGCCTCATTGTGACACCGCACTACTCACACACTGTATAACACTACACTTCCTTGTGTCGCACCTCATTGTGACAATGCACTACTTACACAGTGTATAACATTACACTTCCGTGTGTTGCATCACATTGTAACTCCGCACTACTCATACACTGTATAAAATTAAACTTCTTTGTCTTGCATCACATTGTGACACCGGACTACTCACACACTGTATATCATTACACATCCTTGTGTTGCATCACATTGTGACACCGGACTATTCACACACTGTATAACATTACACTTCCTTGTGTTGCACCACATTGTGACACCACACTACTCACACACTGTATAACATTACACTTCCTTGTGTTGCAGCACATTGTGACACCACACGTGAAGTCAGGAGGAATATTATCGCAATATACTAAATCTACGACGATGAGTGGGTAAATATAAAGAAGGAACACAACATATGAAGTAACTGAAAATGTCTGTAGTAATCAACGACGCTTACGTGTAGAGCAGACGCAAGAAAAGCTTGCCGAAACTCAACGATGCGCAGATACCAATATCAATCGGCGTATTGTAATGCTCATTGCGGGGCTCCTGTAATGCTGATTACCGGGTTCACTGCTCACTCAACTCTTCAACAACGCAGCTCGCTCCGAGACGGTCTACAGCTGTAAACCAAACGTAGAGAGCAGGAGGCATCACACGTGTGTGTGTATTATTACAATTTTATGTATATTTCGTAGCTGAAAGTGCGTTAGTTGAATACCTAAAGCCTTGAAAATTGTGTATAATATTCAGTGTACTTAGCAATGCCACCGTTTCGCTCTAAATTAAGGAGTGCCAAAACTTGACACAGTCAAACTAGGGAAGTTATTTATAATGTGTATAAATTCATGAAAAACGAAAGACATCTCGTTGGAAACATATACGCAATTCAAAACAAAGTGGCTGAAGCAACAGGTGTGTCAGAAAGGTCGGTGGGGAATATAATACAAGGCGCCAAAAGAATTGAAAGTGGTGAAGTGGATTCATTTTCAACGCCTGGAAAGAGAAGACCAAAATCTGTCAATAAGTGTAAGTTAGACGATTTTGTTAAATGCGTGGTCAGGCGAGAGGCCAACGCTGGAAAAGATCCGTGGGAAACTGGCTGAGGATATAAATTTTAAAGGTGGGGTACGAACAATAAGCAAGATAGTTCGAGGCCTAGGCTTTAGATGGAGGAAGACAGAAGACATGCGTAGAATACTTATGGAGAAGCCTGACATAAGGCTCCTACGTATGCAGTACTTAGAGAGTATAAGGCGGTACCGACAACAGGGTAGGCCTATTGTTTACACTGATGAGACATATTTGCATAATTCGCACACTAAGCCAAGGGCATGGAGTGACGGTTCTCTTCATGGACTGAAGTCACCTATCTCGAAAGGGCAAAGATTAATAGTGGTACGTGCCGGTTCAGATGCAGGTTTCGTTCCAAATGCTTTGTTGGTTTTCAAATCCAACCAAACAACAGGGGACTATCACGATGAGATGAAGTAAAGAAATTACGAAAAATATCTGACAGAGAAATTAATTCCCAATTTGCCAACCAATTCTGTAGTCGTGATTGACAATGCCTCGTACCATAATGTCCAATGTGAGCGCGCAGGCACATCATCTTCCCGAAAAAAGATCTCACTTGAACCCCAGTCACAGTCAGCCTGCCAAGCCTGCGCAGACGATCCGTTCAGAACTGCTGCTAGCCAGCTACTGCCGGGAAGTGGGAGGGGCGTTGTATGCCACTATCGAACACTCACGAACACCCGAACATGGCTGGAGATCTGCGCAGCATTTTTCGGCAAGCTTTTCTTGCGTCTGCTCTACGATATCTACTTATTTCAAAATTATGGAGGAAGTGAGGTCAAACCACAATCCGACTTAAAAATGAAATGGCACTAAAATATTAAACGATTCTTCAATCAAGAGAGATGGAATCTACAATTGGGACGAACGAGAACCCGGAATCTGAGAGATGCAGTTCAAAATCCAGAAAGGAACTAGAGGGAGGAGTCCGTAACCCAGTTTAGGACCAGGAAAGGCAGATGGTTGAACAGAACCGCAGTTTCGTTTTGGAGAAGACCATTGGGTATTTTCGAATATGCAATTTCTACAAGACTCAGCACAAGGTAGAGAAGAAGCTATTATTTTAGTAGTAGTAGTAGTGTGAGGTATGTTGGAGTTTACCATTTCGGCATTTTTGTCTTATTAAATTGGAGTATTATGTATTTCACCATTTTTCAAGTAGGATTTTGATTCGTTTGCGAATTTATCCTCTATTTTCGATTTTTGATCTTGGATTGAATTTCTTTTGGATCATGAATATTTTCGATTTGCTATTCGATCGAATGAAGATTTTGTTATTGTGAAGATATGCGTTAGGAAGAAGAATTTGTTAGGAAGAAGATTTATGGTAGTAGGATGATGATTTATGGCAGTAGGAAGAAGAATTATAGGATTAGGATTATGATTGACATTATTGTAGGAAGTTTATGAATATTTTTGACAGTTTTTTACTTATATTTTGATCAACGATATCAGGAAGTATAGAATGGAAGGATTACTTTGTCAGCGTATTTACGAGATTGTATTCAAAAACTTATGTACTGTGAGTAGTGTGTTTTGGATGGTTCTATATCCATCTCCACCTCCCCACCTCACAAGATGGCGGCAGCCCGATAACTCCCGAACCCGTGGTCGGATTTTGACAAATGAGGTGTCATTGAACTCGGGCTGACACCCCCTTTCCATTGGACAACATATTTCAACCCCAAAAATAAAACCTACCCCTACTAGATGGTGAAATTGAATTTTTTTAGAGAATCTCTGTTACCAATTGCAACATGTGAGAGTTTGAATGCCGATATGGATTTAAACGTTGTTCCACATAAAGTGCATATGTTCGGTGGAAAGCCACCATGAATTAGCATGCCCACTCATGGCTTTTGTAAGAGGGTGGGGGAGCGGATCCCTGTGGATGGGTTATTGTTGACGGGTCATTGTTGGCGGGGTCATTGTTGTCGAGTCCTTGTGGACGAGTCCTTGTGGACAAGTCCTTGTGGACAGGTCATTGTTGACAGGTCATTGTGGACGAGTCTGTGTGGACGAGTCCTTGTCTCTTTGGACTGATCCCTTTGGACGGGTCCCTTTGGCCTGGTTCCTACGGACTAGTCCATGAATTTATTTAAATTATGTCAAATGGCCTAACTACATTTGTGTGTGTTGAATTGACGTTGTTCACCACTACTATAATGGAATAACGATATGAAAGGAAAGTGACGAAATACATGTGAACACGTGTGAAATGACCTTATTACCGTCCTCCTTGTGAAACAAGTCACATCCTGTTTTGCTTCATACGTGAGAAAATGTGAGTTCGAACCCGTGGTCGGATTTTGACGAATGAGGTGTCATTGAACTCGGGCTGATACCCCCTTTCCAATGAACAACATATTTCCACCCCAAAATAAAACCTACCCCTACTAGGGGGTGAAATTGTATTTTTTTTAGAGAATCTCTCTTTCCAATTGCAACATGTGAGAGTTTGAATGTCGATATGGAATAAAACGTTGTTCCACACAAGAGACATGTGTTTGGTGGATAGCCACTATGAATTAACATGCTTGTTTTTGTTTTTTGTTTTTTACGCATGCCCACTCATAGCTTTTGTAAGAGGGCAGGCTTTTTAAAAGATGGCGGCTGTAGTGTAACCTAACCTAACCCAACCCACGAGTGGTGATCAAAAAGTATTTTAAGTGACGCTTGTCGATTGGCAAACCAGTAATCAAAGAGGGATATGTCAGGCCTTGAGGTGATAGCCCCTTTTGATTGATCCCTGTTGATTGATCTCTGTTGATTTGTCCCTTTGGACTGGTCTCTGTTGACTAGCCCCTTTTGGACGGGCCCTTTTTGACAGGGGGTCATTTTTGATGGATCCTTTTTGACATGTGCTTTTCGACGGGTCCCTGTTGACGAGTCATTGCTGACGGGTCCTTGTTGATGAGTCCCTGTGGACGGGTCATTGTTGACGGGTCCCTATTGACAGGTCATTGTTGACAGGTCATTGATGACAGGTCATTGTTGACGGGTCATTGTTGATGGGTCCTTGCTGACAAGTCCCTGTTGATGGGTCCCTGTTGAAGGGTCCCTTTAGACCGGCCCCTTTGGACTGATCCCTATGGACCGGCCCATGAAATTTATCCAAATTATGTCAAAGGGCCTAACTACATTTGTGTGTAAAGCAGTGTGTTGAACTGACGTTGTTCACCAGTCCTTACTACTACAATTGGATAACGATATGAAAGGAATTGATTAACTAGACATGAGTTAACTACCAACGAAACACTTTGGCGACTCTGCTTGTTATTGACCAATGAGTAGGGTTTTAGAAAAACTGTTTGTTATTTTGGGTTATATACAAAAAATGCTTAGACCTTTTGAGTGACTATGTTTGCTAAACAAGACATTATACCAGACACGATTAGGATTCTTATGTAGCTCAGACAAGGAAAGAATTTATACAGAATCTGTTGACATTGAATATAGATTTAGGTATTTGGCGACTCTGCTTGTTATTGACCAATGAGTAGGGTTTTAGAAAAACTGTTTGTTATTTTGGGTTATATACTGAACCCTTTACCCTATGTTGGTTAAATGATTCTACTATTTTATTTCTTCAATTAATAAATATTTCAACCAGCATCATGAAAGTAGCCAGACAGCGATGAGGAAATTTCAAGCATTTGTTGGAGACAGTAGGGACATACCTGCATCAGTTTAACAAAAGGCTAAGTACTTGAGCTATGAAAAGAAATAGCAGAGCGATGTATCACAGGGACAGGTGTGGCTACCTCAGTTTTAGAAGCGACGCGCGGTGAGACATGGTTCTGGTATGTTCATTGTGATATTCGCGCCTAGAAGAAATATGATGCAGTAACGTGAATGGCTGATGAAGAAAATAGACACTCCCAAGACGCCAAGATCTACTAGAAACCGCCAAATTACAGAGAAATGGAGAACCAATGAGAAGAGAATGCCTACTTGCGCGCCAACTCTGGCTGGGGTACGCGGTGGCTAGCATTCACGCGGGAAATCGCCTAGACAAAATCTCTACGATCGATTCTAGGATTATTGGGCATATTCTTGACCTGTGCAATATTACGAGTTCAGTGATATGTATTTCATTCCTGTATCACAATTACTTCGATAAATTTTTACATAAAATCCCCCTCCATCTAGACCCAAGGGCCAGTTCATTTATAAGTGTGTCGAAGAGCCAAGACATTGACTTTTTATTCCGTGTGTTGAGGACACACTATTATTATTCTGTGCGTCTACAGACATTGACTTTTATTCCGTGTGTTGAGGACACACTATTATTATTCTGTGCGTCTACGAACGTAGACTTGTATTTTTGTGTCGAGGACACAGGAGATTCATTGAAAAGTGGTAAATTCAGTGACAGATAGTCATAGTACTATAGTTATAGGGACAGTAGCGTCGATAATTCGCCAACGAACAGTGACAGGGAATTTAGTACCTGAACAAGCGAATTTAGTAGTCAGGCATAAAGTGTATAATAACCTAATATTTGTATCAGCGCAAGGATGACATCGATGAATGCAGAGGAAGTGTGGAAGTCTCAACAGTCCGTCCAGATGGCTGCTATGAGATAGAGAAAAATCCAGTTGGGGAATGGCATCTGATGTTCTTTGACGGGTGACTACAACACGAGATGAGTACAAATAATATTTTATTATTTATTAAATTAACTTATGGTTTATGGGACATATTTTTTTGTAAATACTTTGCTTGTGTGATTTACTGTAGTATATTTTGTTTTGATCTGGCACACTTTTGTTTGGAAGCAGCTCGCACAATGGTAGTTAATGGAAGGTTCTTTTCTTTGTGTTGTGTTAACTAACGTATCTATGTGAACGGCCTTGTTCGCCTAGGTTATGAAGTGCGGCTAAAAACGTCTCTCGGAGATATGTCGTGTTTCAGAAGTAGGACTGAATTAATATAATTATATAGTAGATTGGAGGGTAATTAAAATTTTGTTGAGAATTATTATTGATCAGATTCAGTGTGATTATTGCCTTTGGAGCAATGTAATTTGTGACGAAGAGTACTCAGCTCTATCGTAGGTTTTAAATATTGTGTTAAATGTTTGCGAGCTCTAATTCTGCAGACCCATGTGAAAGGCGTTATGTCAGTCCCAGATGTGTGTACTGTGAGTATATTTTTGTGGTATTACAAGCGGGAATTTCAGCAGAGACTGATTTCTGTCAGCTTGGTACCAGATTCATATTGTATCCTTGCGAGGACAATTATGGATATGTGATTATTGTCTGACCATATGTTGAGTGGGAGGAGATGTTAGCGGCTGTTGATTCCTTGAGATAACAGTTCAGCTGGTCGGCTATTTATATACACTGGATGGGGGACATGACTGGTATTGTGGAAGGGGTGAGTTGTTGTCACAAGGGCTGGCTGAGTTTCGCAAGCAGAGCTCATTAGTGGAGTGCACGTCTGGCTCCCAATTACTTGAAAATAAATAAATGTGAGAAACTGATCAATGGTAAAATTGTTTAAATAAAATGGGAGTTGCCTACGAAACACGATAATCTTCGAAGCGTATCTTTAACATGCAGTTTTGTTAATATAAAGTAATCTTAACCACTCAGGTTGTTTGTTGTTGTTGGTTTATTCTATGTTTATTTTTCCATGTCAGTGGCCCGTGAGTCACGTGCGGCGCTGTTTTTCCTTGTTGTTGAGTATCTGGCCATAGTGGCGGCTCATTTGTGAAGTGTGTCACCACACTAATAAGGGTCTCAGAGAGATGCCTGTAAATAGTAGAGTTGTAATATGTGTGTCAGAGTTAGATTTAAGGATTTTTTTAATTAATGTTATGCCCATAGCCATAAAAGTTGATTTTACGAGATGATTGTTCGTGAGCACCGTGGCTGTTAACCCGTTGTGAACGAATGATCATCCAAGTACTCATTTCCCGTAGATAGTCACCACGCGAACATAAATTCACATGCAAGATAGTGGAACTTGGATCCACATTTTATTAGAAAAGGGGAGATCTGTCTGACTCCTCAAAGTGATAAATGTCCCTGTCAGGGGGAAATTCAGGGAGGAATTTGTTTATTATTGTTTGTTTTATTTTTTTATGCACAAATTAGTTATTAAATCTAGTTATTATCCTACGTTTTGTCTCCTTTCTTTCTTAGTTATAATTTTCATCCTATAACCCTTGCCTCAGAAAAGCACGTAGTTTGGCGGACGTAAACACCACACTATGAACTGAACGCGACCCCTTGATCAAAGATTCTTGCATAAAACACTGCTATTCTGAAGGGTTCATAGGTGAAAACTGGCGGCCAACGGTGGGGCTATTCACTGTGGTGTAACGGGGAGATTACACATGTCAATAGTGGCGTATTTGAGTAAAACTGGCATGCCGCAAGTGCAGGCAGATATGACAGTATTTAATCACCGGGAAGTGATATTTTATTAAAAGTAGTTGAGGCGAAGTGGATACCGCCAAATGTGTGAAAGATAAATTAAAATCAGGAGTTTGCAAAGTAAAATACGGTTCACGTTGTTGTATTTTAAATTAAAGTAAAATTAAGATGTGATACCGGGCGCCCAATGATAAAGTTAAAACTAGATTTGTGTAGAAAGTCAAACTCATGGAAATATTAGGAGGCTGTAGCCTAAAATGACAATTAATACTTTGTTAATTAGTCAGTGTTAATATCAGATCAGGATAACTGTTTAATGACTAAATATGTGCTTGGGGTTAAAATTAAATTGAGTAAAACTAGAACTACTCAGAGATGCAATCAACAAATGGGGTTAAAGGTAAAAATAAATGAACTGAGTAGGATAAAGAAATTAAATGTGCATTGGATTTATGTGCGTGTCAAAGGGCATTGGCTTAGGCCATTTCCCATATGTCTCATATATATTATAAAACATGGCAACGGTGGCGCAGATCCAGGAGATCATTGAAAGTGCAGCGAGGAGAACTCAGGAATTGTTGGATATTAAATTAGCGGAACAAAGTGAATCGTTGAACACGAAGTTATCCGAACAAATAAACACTAAATTATCAGAACAGAGTCAATCTAAGTAGTGGGATGAGGGGAAAGCTGCTTACAAAAGCAAGTGGTGAGCCCCTGCGACCTTGGAATGGAAGGAGCCATGCTAGGAGGGCGTGCTTGGATTCGTTTTTTTCGTCTCGTTGTGCTCTTTACGGGAATGTAGGTGTCGAAAAGGTGAAGTTAGGGTTTTGGGTCTAAAAATGCGTTTTTCACATTTTTGCTGATTTTTGGAAAACGGGCCATGCTAGGAGGGCGTGCTTGGATTACGTTTTTTTCGTCTCGTTGTGCTCTTTACGGGAATGTAGGTGTCGAAAAGGTGAAGTTAGGGTTTTGGGTCAAAACATGCGTTTTTCACATTTTTGCCGATTTTTGGAAAACGGGTCATGCTAGGAGGGCGTGCTTGGATTCGTTTATTTCGTTTCGTTGTGCTCTTTACGGGAATGTAGGTGTCGAAAAGGTGAACTTAGGGTTTTGGGTCTAAAAATGCGTTTTTCACATTTTTGCTGATTTTTGGAAAACGGGCCATGCTAGGAGGGCGTGCTCGGATTCGTTTTTTTTTCGTCTCGTCGTGCTCTTTACGGGAATGTAGGTGTCGAAAAGGTGAATTTAGGGTTTTGGGTCAAAACATGCGTTTTTCACATTTTTGTCGATTTTTGGAAAACCGAAAACGTGAGAATGCCGTGTGTGATAGTATTTATTTCGTCTCTTTATTCTCTTTACGTGGATATAGACATGAAAAGGGTAAAAAGCTGGAAACATGGTTTTCTTATGGAAAAGGTGTTTTTTTTTGTTCATTTTCGCGTTATTTGGAAAACGAATGAGGCGATTTTTATGATGGGCATGTCGATGTATTTGTGTCGTTGTTCAGTTTACGGGAATGTAGGTATGGAAAACCTGAAATCATGGTTTCCGTATTTTTTTTTTCGAGATCGTTGAGGAAAACGGGGAAAAAGTAAGAAACCAGATTTGAAGTCACGTTAGGTTATGCGCTTTGATGTTAATAAAACACTTATGCATTATTATTATTATTATTTGTCTTGACTGGTCAGGGCTCACACGCAGAGAGAGAACTTGCTTAATGCAATGAGAATTGAAAGCATTGAGACTGACCCACGGCGATCCAGACAGACACAGGTCTTATCATCGTACGTGCCTCGCAGCAGAGAGAGATAACAGCCTGTTGTTCACATGCAGGTGGCTGTTATCTGACCCAGACGTGTTACCCGATATCGCGATGAAGGACATACAGCTCTGTCGAAAAGCTGATCATTGCATTCCCACGCACACTCATGCAGAGTTTGCAAAGCTTGTGAGAATCGCTCTGACTTGTGCGCTCCATGACATCCTACTCGTAGGAACAAAAAAAAAGTAAAGTGTTAACTTTGCATCTTGTTGAGGAGACATATATGTTCTGAGGGTAAGAGAGACTCATCATTCTCGTGTTCATCTTTGAAGGTGACGGATGCAAGTGCCTTATGCTCTTTGAGAAATATTACGTGAACTGCGGCCATACTTGTACTAAGGTAGGTTCATTATTGTTAATTATGACATGATTGGTTTTATTGTTATTTTGTGTATGCATGAAAAGTAAGTTAGTGACTGATGGTATTTTTGGGGGATTTCGTTTGTTGCAGATTTAAAAAAGAAACGTCATTAAGTCTGGGAAAGCAGACAGAGAGACAGTGACACAGACAGTGACATTGGCGGCAAAGACCACATATGCTGAAAGCATTATAGTTCATTATATGGTGAGTACATGTTGTTCCATTACTTTTATTGTTGTTGTTGTTAAATGTATGCCATTTATTTCACGGAAATTTATAAACTTATGGCGTGTATTTATTATTGTTTCAGAATGAAGATATATATGGAGTGAATAGGTTTTAACTACCTTGACGCTTTCGATATTAAAAAAAAGAGGTGAGCAATGAATATAGATTAATTCTTTTCTTTGTAAATGACTTTGTTATTTTCGAGAGAGTGTCTTATTTATGTGTGCACACTTGAAACCTTTTGTTTTAGCAAGTCTTATGAATGAATGAATGAATGAATGAATGAATGAATGGATGGATGAATGAATGAATGAATGAATGCACATGTTTAATGTATATAACCATGACTAATAACGGATTGTATTGGTTTGTTTTTTCAGATAAATCATTGAAACAAAAAACAAGATAAACCTTGTCGCTGATACTAAAACTACAGGAACCTTGAAGGTGATCATTTCCTGCTGGGGGGGGGGGGGGCAATTGCTACAATCATTGTGTACCTGTGAACGAGATTGTGTGCCAGTCAGTAAAAATCGATAAGTGTGGTCGTTTGGAATTGCAGATTTTGGATTAACCTATTTTAAGGTAAGGGTTGCACGTTTATTTGTCCATTTTATAATCATGTCTATATCAGAGAGTGAAGTGTTAGTGTGGCAGCCTTTGGCCAAATGTTTCAAAACGCGAGTATGCTCAGGCCGAATTTACAATGCGATTCACTGTCTGTCTCCTAAAGATTTTGTGGAATTATGTTTTCCAATTTTTTTGAGTGAATGTGAACAAGGCTTAAGATTGCATCACGCTTTAAAAATAAACTTCGAACTACTATGTGAATTTACATTGATAAAAAATAATGTTGAAGAGAAACACACCTTCAACCTTTGTACAAAAATGGAGAAAGTACTGATAGCCGATAATTTGGAAACGTGGTATCAGGAGAAAGCTATTCAAGCGCTTATCTCTAAATTTGATAAGTTGCAACAGGGTCCCAGTGGCTTGGCCCTCGATAGCATTGCCTATTTGCAAATCAATATTTGTAAATACAATCCATTGAATGCAGGAAGTAGCTATATTGCCACACCGAGCTTTATCGCTTCGAGAAAGGCAGTGATCAACATACGCAACAAAGACGATTACTGCTTTTTGTGGAGTATAGTGAGCTGTCTGCAACCCTGTCAAGACAGAAATGGTCATTTGCCAGGGCAGTACAAAGAATTGTTTAACCACATGAAACAAACTCTCAATCTCGAGCGTGTTTCATTTCCCATGCCTCTAGATAAAATTCATTCATTTGAGAAAGATAATCCAAATTTCTCTTTCATGGTGTATGGCATCGAAGGATCCAATATTGTGGGCCCCTTGTATGCCACCAAACAGGTAAAGCAACATCACATTCACCTGCTTTTCCTGTCTGATGGGGATAAAAGCCATTATTGTTGGATAAAGAATTTAAGTAAATTGGTGAGCAGCCAAATGTCAAATCATCATCCTAAAAAGCATATTTGCGAGCGCTGCCTTCAGTATTTTGGAACTGATGAACTTTTGAAACGACATACGGAAGACTGTGAAGGGCAGACGGCAGTAAAGCTAGTCTTGCCCGAAGGGAATGACGCAGTCTTAAAATTTAAGGCCACTAATAAACAAGAGATGGTACCATTTACTGTTTACGCTGATTTTGAGGCCCTTACTGTTCCCATTCAGGGATGTGAACCAAGCCCCCATACAAGCTCAACCTATCCAGTGCAGAAACATGAGCCTTTTGCTGTAGCCTATTATGTTGTCTGTCACTATGATAATTCACAATGTGAGTATGTAAGTCATAAAGGTCAGGATTGTGCGCGGTGGTTTGTTGATCAAATGGCGGCTTTAGCAGGCAAAGTAGAAACTATTTTGAACAACCCTGTACCAATTCAGATGAATGACGTACAGCAAAGAGAATATGATCAAGCCACCACCTGCCACATATGTGAAAAGCCAATCTTAGGCGGAGAAAAAAAAGTAAGAGACCACTGCCACAGGACAGGGCATTTTAGAGGTGCTGCCCATAACGAATGCAATTTGAAGTATTCTACACCTCGCTTCCTCCCTGTCTTCTTACACAATTTCTCCCGGTATGACCTTCACTTCATTGTAAAACAATTTGATCATGTAGATAAGAGCAAATTCAGCATTTTGGCTAAGAACCATGAGAGCTTTACCTCACTTTCATGGAGAAAAGGAAGCATGAGCATTCGCTTTCTCGACTCATTCAAGTTTATGTCTAGTTCGCTGGATAGTCTTGTGAAAGGCTTAAGCGAAGATGAGTTGAAACATACCCATTCCCACTTTACGGATACAAATCAATTTAAATTGTGTGTTCGTAAAGGCCATTTTCCATATGATTATGCGGGAAGTTACGAGGTGCTTGAAGAAACGACTTTGCCGCCAAGAGAAAAATTCTTTTCTCAATTAACTCAAAGCACCATCAGTGAAGAAGACTATGCCCACGCACAGCATGTTTGGCGAGTGTTTGGCATAGAAACCATGGGCCAGTATGCTATGCACTACTTAAAATTAGACGTGTTGTTGTTGACCGACGTTTTTGAAACGTTTCGTCAGCTATGTCACACGATTTATGGCCTTGACCCCGCCCACTACTATACCAGTCCAGGGTTAAGTTGGGACGCCGCCCTCAAATTTACCCACATTGAGCTTGATTTACTGACGGATCCCGATATGGTACTCATGATGGAAAAAGGGATTCGTGGGGGATTCGTATCGCTCAATCGGCGACATGCCAAGGCAAATAATCATTACATGCCTGATTATTGTCCCGAAGAACCAGAATCCTATCTAATGTATTTCGACGTAAACAATTTATACGGTCACGCTATGAGTCGACCACTGCCGTACAGAAACTTTGTCTGGCTGTCTGAGGATGAAATTAAAGATTTTAATGTGCATAGCGCCAGCAAGCAACAGGACGTAGGGTATGTTCTTGACGTCGACTTAGCTTATCCCCCCCATCTCAGACAGCGACATGGTGATTTCCCCTTTTGCATAGAGAAAATGGTGCCGCCCGAGAGTAAGGGCAATCATAAGAAATTGATGGGTACCTTGTATGATAAAAATCACTATGTGTTGCATATTGACATGCTGGTAGAATGTTTATCCCAGGGCTTAACCCTGAAAAAAATCCATAGAGGTATTTCTTTTTGTCAGAAACCGTGGTTGAAACCATACATGGATTTAAATACCAGTCACAGACAAAGTGCCACTCAGCCATTTCAAATCAATTTTTTTAAACTGATGAATAATTGTATCTATGGCAAGAGTTTGGAAAATGTACGGCAGTATAGGGACATTAAATTGGTCAACACATGGCATGGACAATGGGGAGCTCAAAAATATATTGCAAAACCAAATTTCAAATCTTTAAACATTATTGATCATGATCTACTGACTATTGAACTTGCTAAAACTAAAGTGGTCATGAATAAGCCTATCTATTTAGGCCAAGTCATTTTAGATTTTTCAAAATTGCACATGTATAAATTCCATTATGGTTTTGCAATACAGCGATTTGGTACCATTTCCTTGTTATATACAGACACGGATAGTTTTATTTACCATATCCATGACTGTGATCCGTATGTCGTTATGAAACAAAACCCAAAATGGTTTGACACGTCCTCGTTTAGTGACAAGAACGTGTTCGATATCCCCCGTCTGAACAAAAAAGAAATTGGTTTAATGAAAGATGAGTGTTCAGACACCATGATGACTGAGTTTGTAGGTCTCGCTCCGAAAATGTATAGTTTTCGACAGGTGGATCGATGCGAATCTATGCGAGCCAAAGGGATTAGCCAGCATGTGGTTAAACGACTCTGTGTGGATGATTATTTACATGTCCTTCAGACCCACACAGCCATGGCACATAGTCAGTTTAGGATTCTCTCAAAAAATCATGATTTATTTTTAATGAAGCAGCGAAAACAAACACTCGCTTTGTTAGACGACAAGAGACAGTGGTGTCAGGATATGATGACAAGCGTCCCATTTGGTTACAACCAGTAGTGGTTGTAGCTATTGTTGTTGTACAACACGGCAAGTGTTTGGTTTGGTTGCTATCAAATGCGAGATGCCATCTTGAGCCTCGGAATAAAAATAAAAAATTGTAGTGTATCATATAATTTTTGTTTTTTAACCTGTGTGCATGGGTGTATGCATGGATGTGTGAATGCCTGTAAATAGTTGTACATAAACTGTATGTCTTGTGCTATTTGCCTGTCAACGCATAAAGAGAGCCATGCATCAACGTTTGCATGGTTCACTGTGCACAGGCTAGATTAAAAACATGTTGACTTCTTTAGGTTAGGTTAGGAAAAAAAACAAGTAGCCACCCTCACTATTGTTGTCGCTTAGTAGGCCTCATGTTTCAGCAAAGTGACCATTCACCCTCAGTAGGCATGCGGTTTAATAGGCCACACTAGGGTGTGGCTTAGTAGGTCTCATGCAAGAACAAAAGAATAATAATAATCTGCTGCTTTTACTGTGGACAAAACTCTCACTTTATGGCTAGAGTTATGAGTGGTGATATATTTGAAATATCTGAACAGAAATTGTTTCTTTAACCTGTTACATGTTTTTTTCCTAACCTAACCTAAAGAAGTCAACAGACAGATGGTTATTTATTTGTGTTTTGCTTATTTTTTATTTTATTTTTGCCATTGACTTAGGGGACAGACAGTGTATATAGTACATAGTATTTTTATTTATTCACTTAGTAAACGGCAACGACTACTTTTCAGATTCAATCATGAGCCACGGTGAAGATTGTTTTATCGTCACAAAACACACCACGTTCAATGAATATGCCACGATGGTGTCTCATAATCCACAACGTGTGGCCTATCCTTCAGAATATAGAAACACGAAAGTACGCATTGATACCACATTTTATGACAGCTTCATGAATCGTGATGATAATGATGATGATTTGTTTCATGACCCAGGACATCACTTTTGTAAATCCTGTATGCTAAATTTTGGCTTTGAAAATAATGTATCCACGCAAGTGATTCATAAAGCATGGTACGGTTTAACCATGAATCAAGTGATTGTTAAATTAGCTGACGAGGATCACTTTCCAGATTTCTGGTGTACAATATGTACAAAACCCCTGTTTAATGTTTATTTTCCAATAACCTCTCAAATGTTTTGTTTTCATTTTTATAAATTTCCTGTTGAGGAACCAATCACTTCGTATCGACAACAAGCATTTCGCCAACTTTGTCTTGGCTTACCTATGAATCAATATTCGCCTCATAGAATGAGATTTGTTAGAAACTAGCCACATGATGTAATGATTATCGCTTTTTTTGTTTACATTCGGCTTTCAGATGCATACTTGACGTTTAGAATACATTTGGCTATTTTGTTTGTTTGTTTGTTTTAGTTTATCGTGTATTCACGTTGATAAACACATACACACTGGTTTAAATTTGTAGTTTTGAATTTTGTTTTGTTGGATGTAGACATGGTTATTAAATGCATAGCGTGTTAACTTTGCCTTTTATAGGTTACCAAAAGCATTCACATGTTTGCTCTTAGTATCTGTTGATACTATTTATTTAACAGAATGCTGTGTGAATTTGCACAACAACAGAGCAAACGAATACAAGTCATTCGACAAGGGAATAATAGGCTAATTCCCATTTACAACAGAGACATGCATTTACCTCCAAGAGAGAAATCTTAATTTTGATAAAACATTTCCTATTAAATAATTTCCAAATGTATGTTTTGACTGAAAAAATGATACAAACATTATTATTATATTTTTATCCAATACTATCTATCTACAAATTCAGGTCATAAACACTCAGGATTAAAAAAAACAACACACTTTGATGTACAAAGTTATTGTTGTTGTAATATAAGAACGAGAGTGTTAGAAAGTAACACTCTTTTCTTTGGTTATAGACAACCATGGACGCCTTGAACGCCATTGGTCAAGATTGTGGCTTTGCACGCAAGAAAATGAGTGAATTGCCTACGCAAACACCCTTTCGCATACATAAAATTCAAAAACTGATAACCAAATTTGGTGAACGAGCTCTTTGCATTTGTCAAGACTTTGAGACATTTCTTCCCACACGATTTAATAACCTACCTGATAATGTCATGGAAGATGTCAATTCCAGTATTCACCCTGTCTATTTAATTTATGAGGGTGAAAAAAATAATCGATGCATGGTTCGTTTTGTAAAAATTGAAAACGAATAATCATTGTACGCTAGCCGTAACTTTTTGTTTATTCATGCCCTACTCTTCAATAACTATAATAAATTAAAATTATTATTTTATGGTGCTCAACAGTTTGACGTTTATTAATTGTTGCTCAACGTTTACCATGATAAATAATAATAAAAATAATTTTTCAAAACTTATGCTTAATGGTAGATTTTTTTTGTTTATAGGTTTAGTACAATTACCATGTATATAATTTTTTATAATAATAATGAAACTATTAGTTAAAATAATGGACTTTTGTCCTTTTTTATTGTTTGTGATTTAAAATAGCATTTATAGCAATTTTTAAGCAATTTTTTATTATAATGATTATAATTTATAATGATCAAATTCTAGTAACATGTTATTTTATTCAATAATAATAAGCGTTTAACAAAAAAAACTGGTTCTAGAGTAGATAAAGATTTCATGCTGTCATTCGTTCTGCTAGACTGGCATTTGAAGCTGATGAATAATGATGGACTTTTGTCCTTTTTTTTTGATTGTTTGTGATTTAAAAAAATAGGTTTAGTACAATTACCATGTATATATAATTTTTTATAATAATAATAATGATGAAACTATTAGTTAAAATAATGGACTTTTGTCCTTTTTTATTGTTTGTGATTGAAAAAATAGATTTACTACAATTAGTAATATTTTTTTAAACGATGCACTGCTGTCCCTTTTTTATTGCTTGTCATTTATAATTATAATAATGAAACTATGAGTGAATAATAATAATGGAAAAAAAAACACAACATGGACTCTTGTCTTTTTATATATTTTTTGTCATGATAACAGTGATACTATACATTTTTTTAAATAAATTCATTACGTTAAAGTCCATATTTAGATAAAAGTAATTTGCTCTTCATAGCACCAATCACTATAAATGCTGCCATTCGTTCTGCTAGACTGGCATCTGAAGCTGTTAATCGTTGCTTGGCAATGCTTAACAAGACTTTGTCGGCAATGCGTCTTAGTGTGGGATCACTGTTTTCATGGGCTTTATCGTGATTAAGGCATGCATGATCCAAAGCATTGATTCCCATATCCCCTCTCCTCAAACGATCTTCAAGACGAGTACCAGGGCCGCAAAAGCTGTAAGCAGGTAAGTGAGCTTCGAATTGTAAGTTTTTAATAATGTTATCAATAATTCCATGGCCAGTACACCTGGGACATAGAGGTTTCAATCGGTGAAAAACACTTTTTTTGTTGTTCTTCTTGTTCTTTTTCTTCTTGTTCTTGCTGTTGTTGTTGTTGTTGTTGTTGTTGTTTGTCGGCGGCTGCTGACGAGCATGGTAGGTGGTGGTTGTTTTCCGCATGACAGCCATGGAATGATGAAACAATGTCTTTACAATGAGTTTTATGTCCATGATATAATTTCATTAATTGGCATGTGGCACACTGTCGAATGGAAGGTATTTTTGCCATGGTTAATTGCTTGTGATGGGAAAAATGACTGCATGGTTGTAGTTCACTCAATACAGAGTCGTTAGTCCACTCGGCAGGCGCCTTTTCCCAAATTTCTTTGACAGCGTTGGCAGCAACATAAAAAAGGAATGATTTAGGTAGTGCTAATAATTCATGTTGTGTAAAGCTAATCAGTTTTTTCTTGCACACAAAGAACTTTCCAATAGCCTTGTCGATTGTAGTGGCGTCCATGTCTATAACGTTGATGTTATCACCTCACGTGTGCACGTCTCACTGCTATCATTGGACGATACACTTTCAGTTTTAATTTTATTGAACAACTCCCAACATGCACTCGTGGTGAGCCAATGAAACAATTGCCATGCATGCGCTAAGGCTTTATTCTGAATATTGTCGCAAGGACAAGTGTCCATGAGCGTTTGCAGGGATGGACAACCCAGATCTAAAAGGTCAATACATTGACAGTGAGAGGGTAGAAATGGTTGAAGCCACTGGCGTTTTTCACTCCCTTTAACAAATAAGACATTGGCCGAGGACAAATGGGCTTTCATGACAATGTCAAGATACTTGTAAGAAATATCACCCTTGTTCCATGCTAACTGCAAATGATTTTCAATCCATTGGCTCTGTTTTTTATCTTTTTCACTAAGCAACTCGAAAGCATAGGGAGGTTTAAACACCAAATGAATAGGGTTAGACACCCAAAACGTACTACAATCGATAAAAGCAACTTCCTTAAATATAAATTTGTTGTCTGCAATTTTAAACCCCTGACAATCCACGATGAGTGTACGCATCATGCTTTTTTTTATTTTTACTTGTTACCTCATTGACGTCTAATCAACAACTAACCCATGTCATGGTTTAACATGGCAAAGTCAAAGGACTTTAGGGGAAAAAAAGGAAAAAATGAATTGAACAAAAGCGAAATATTTGTTGAGGTTTTATTCATAACAAAAAAAAACTTACACTTTTATTACAAAAAAGTGTGTTGGCTTAATTTGGAACAGCATTCAAATGAATAGTTTGCACATACGGTCCACAGGTATCTCCTAGTTTTGTAGGGTCTGGTACAATAACCGGATAATTCAAACTCCATGGAATATTGCCCACATCATAGCGATTGAGGTAAGGGCAGGATGGACTCCATCGCTGATGATCGCTAAAGGGTCGATCCCCTATTTCCCAGTTTCCAATTTCAATGTTGCAAAAAATACACTTGACCACATCCCCACGTTTTAAGTAATACAATCCGCTCGCAGCCAATTCTCCACAATCCATAAAGGGAACTGTCCATGCTTCAAAAGTTTTCAAACGATTAAATTCACATTTTAAATTCCATGGTTTGTCTGTCACGTTGTTGTCGTTGTTACTGTTGCTTATTGAGGGACACATGATGTTTGTTGTTGAAGTATGTGCGCACAGTGCCAGAGCGCAACAGATACTGTGCATGCAGACGCTTATCATCAATCCTATGAATGATGATCTTTTTTTTTCATTCGACCACAGGTGGCTTACATGCTGGTGACATAATTGGACAAAGGATGATATTTCACTTCTCTAGCATGAATTATCAAACAGTAGGCACTGGTATGGTCTGGGACATTTTCTTGTGTTTCAAAATCTACCCTTAAATCAATGGTGGTGATTTTCATAGATTCTTCTAGATACGAACAGTCGAAAACAATCAGTGGTGCTTTTGCTTTAAACCCTTGTGGCGACAACATAGGACAATCCTGTTTTTCATAATAAGACGATTGAAATTTAGCGAACATGTCATAAAGGGGACCAAACTTATTTTTTGAAAAATTGAGTTCCAACCCCTCATAGGGAAAGCAAACATTATTTAAAAATAGTCGTATATTTCTCAAGTGAATGTGATCAAACAAGGTGACATCTTTGCTTTGTTGGTATTTTCTATTGGTTTGAAAACCAATAATAACATAGAGGGGTCTTTCGGTAGAGCGAGCCGATTTGACACTCCAACTATGAGTGTCAGTGGTAGGTAGCAAGGGGTATTCATGCAGACACCAACTTCGAAAGGCGATAGGCAAGGCTTTATCTTTTGCACCAAATTTAACATGCTTAGCTTTTTACGATCCGATAGCGTCACATGGGGCACTTTCCATAGTAATCGAAGCAGTTGAATTTTTGAGTCTATCACTTGGTCAGAGGCTCCTTTCAGTGCATTATAATCACTGCGGTCTCTCACCAGATTCAAACTTTGTCTTGCATTTAAAATAATACGCTTGTGATCTTCGGCAAAGCCAAGGAGTAATTTTAAGGGTAGAAAGCCTGTAAAAGTGCCATCGGTATGAACTAGCCAGTTATTGCTACTGTTGGGACACCATCCTGCCATAGAAAGCGTTTTACTTTCCTCCTCGCTATAGGATGGATATAATTTCATAAGACTAGTCATGCCCACATTTCGAGTCATATCTATGACAATATCATTTATCACATAACGTACTTCAGAAAACAGAAAAGCCAAACCATGATTCGCCAACGCAGACGTTGTGGGCGTACTGCCATCTGCTTTCATCAATTTACCCTCAATTTGAAGGACACTTTCATGAGGTAGAGTAAAAATATCTTGATTGTTAATGATGAATTGAATCTCGTCATTGTAATCAGTCCTGTTGCTTGAGGTTGATAGGAATGCATATCAATGCGCACGACGCCATCTTCCACTTGTATGGGATTTAACACTTGCAACAGTTCTTTGTTCATGATTGGGGTGTAGCGTATAACCAAGGCGTTGTAAGCGTTGTCGGTTTACTCGTGTCAACCGTTTCATACACGGCGGGCAACTAACCGACCTCGTAGACGTTGTTGTTGCTTTATAGATAAATTTCATAGCGTCTTTAAAACCAACTTGTAGGTCACAGGGGTGTTGGTGTCCAAAGCAATCAGTTGTTGGTTTCTATTCACTAAGCGTAAGGTAATATTACTAATATCACTGACACACACAGGATGATAGAGAACCACTGAAGGGTTTTCACGAATAATATAGCCGCAAGGAGAGGTGACAATAAAATCATACAGGGAATGGCTTTGTTCTTGATTCGTAAATACGTCTCTAATAATATTGCAAGTTACAGAAATGTGATGGTCCTCGATGAATTTCACTGGATAATCTGATTCATGGGGTTGCTGAGCTGCCAACACTCTTGGTTTAAATCCTAATAAAGGACCAATAGAATGAACTCGTGTTTCAAAGTCAATGTTAAACGTAGAGAAAATACGACAGCGATGAGTTATTGTATTGGCTGTAAGTTCAAATTTGTGTGTCCCATCCGCAAATGGTTTGACACCAAATTGTTTTATCATCGACACGCTAATGGCCTCATGCACATCGTCTATGGTATAACCTCCAGGGGGTAGTGTCAATAAAATTTGTCATTAATATCCACTTGAATATTGTAAATTCTGTTGTAACTTTCCAAAGAAATTAATCCTAGCACATAGGATTGTTCGGGATGCAATTCAATGGGAGGGAAAAAATCCAGGGACACTTCAGGCCCGCGACTGTGCACGGTAAAGGTCTTGGCGTTGACATTCATAATGATGAAACTGTTGGCTTAACGCGACCTCTTATATAAAAAATGTAAACTCAAACGGCCACACTCTTGACTGCCAAAGGTTTGTTGGCGATTCACATTATAGAATATCTTTACCCGGTTTCCCAAATAACGTAGCAACTCGATCGGAGGTGGTAAATTTCCATAACTGTCAAAGTACCATACTGTGGAACCTTGTTTCACGTAGGCTACAAAATGGGTTCCTGGGCCTGCATCATCATCTAAATTCATCATGGCTCGTTCTTCTTTCCACGGTGCTTTGGGTAATTCATTTCGCATAAATACACCTCGAAAATGAGAAATCTTTAGTTGTTTGGCATAGCGTTCCACTTCTTCATGGGTCATGGCATGACGAGGCAGTTGCCTTAAGCGCTTATCGATGATGGACATTTTTTTTTCTTTTCTTAAACGGTAGGCCACTACCTTGTGGATAAAAGACTGGCTTTAAAGGATTGCCATTTCTAGCTCCCATCGCAATGGCTTCTAACGTTTTATTGTGTCGCTCGCTTTCTTTGAGTTGTTGCTTGCCTTGCTCGATGGCTTTTATGGTTTTCGCTACAGCGCTGGCACCACCCAAAAGGGACCCCAAAGCTGCCAACCCTGCAAATAAAGCCGGCAAAAAACCCCCACGCTTAGCAACAGGAATGACTCGCCCACGTTTTTGTTTTCTTTCTTTTCTTTTTATCGATACATGATGCTGCGATTTCGGAGATGTAGACAATCGCACCGCTTGTAAAGCTTTTTCGATAGCCACTCTTTTTAGATTTTGTTTAGTTTTTTTAAGTTTTAACACTGGGTGTGAGGCAGATCGACTTGGTTTCCGACCTGGCTTTTTTCTCTTTTTGAGATTTGTTTTTTTCATGTTCATAGCATATCTTTTTTTCACCATGCTGCTACTTGGTGAACCTTTCACAGCAAACATTCGATAACAACTAACGTAGAGAACCTTATTTCATAGCAGTATATTCCAATTCTATATTAAGCGGGAAATCATTCACCGTTTTCCCAGCTTCCTTTTCCTCAAACGTAAGCATAAGATGAAAGGATAATTCATCTCCCACATTTACTCTTTGATGGTTGTGGGCCAACACTCTATCACCGTTTAGTTGTATTTTTAAATGTTTCTCATCAGGCATGGCATATTTAATATGAATGACACCATCATAATGCAGTCGATAACGACTTAAACCGCAAGCAAGCATATAGGTAAGATCATCATTCACCAGTGGTAGTGGTGGTGGGGAATGGTTTCTGTCATTGTCCAGTTTTTGATTTGACAGGTACACTAAAATACAGATGGGACAAATTTATAAAGCCTTTTCATTTGATAGGTCACATAACGTTTCGTGCAGACATCATTTTCGTCTCGAGGCTCTTGCACATCAATAATACGATGATGATTGGCTGAATAGCCCTCAGCGGTTAGTCTCGGGGCCATGTGATAGACACTTTGCACTTTGCGATCGACATAGCTTTTTGTTGCCACCTCTCGTGACTGTTTTGACAAAGAGGCGGCCGTGGCCATGGTTACACGAGCTCTCCCAAACACGTCCATGGTGATACACGTTAACTAACCTTTCTTACTCACCGTTTGCCTATATTATTATTTCCGATTATTCCCCTTCAGGAGAGCGTGAGAACTTGAGCCAATCACAGCTTCACTTCCTTTTCCTCTCTTCTTTTCTTCCCAAAACCTCTTCATTAGTTCACTGTGCTTTTTCTTCCTTTCCTCTGTCCATTTTTTCCCTGATGTATCTTTCCTTGAAACTTGTACAATTTTCGTGTTTCTGATTTTATTTCTAAATTGTTCTCTGTCCTTAATGTCGTCTTCAGAGATTTTAAGTAATTCCATGTCTTCATGTACTTCTTTAATCCAACTGGTCTTTAATTTACTTGCATTCACGATATTGAAAATCTTCTTAGTGAGTCTGTTCTCATCCATCCTATATATGTGTCCATAGAACTGCAGACGTCTCTTCCTAAATTTATCTACAATGGTGTCTGTATTTTCATAAAGTTCCTTTGTTGGTCTCCTGACCCAAATTCCATTACGGAAAACATCGCCATGGATTTTCCTAAGAATTTTTCGTTCCTGTTTCTCAATATCATGAATTCTTGTCATTCCTCTAATGACGGTTGTTTCTGCCGCGTATAAGGCTTCAGGCAAGACAACTGTGTTATAATGGCGCAATTTTGCATTGCGAGATACTGCTCTTTTGTTATAATGATTCCATGTCAGCTTGTACGCCTTCTGCAATTTTACTATTCTATCTGCATTAGAAATTGTGTTCAATCCTGTGGGTTGGATGGCTTCTCCTAAATATTTGAAGTGAGTGACCTGCGAGATTTTTCCATATTGCGTTCGCAAGGCGATGTTTCCTGTTGATTTGGTATCCATATACTGTGTTTTTTCATAGGAAATATCAAGTCCCGTTTTACTGGAGATTTCATGTAGTTTCTCTAGCGCTAATATGGCTTCATCCTTGTTGTTTGTTAAGATGGCCAGATCATCTGCAAAGGCCAAGCATTTCACAGTGACTCTTTTCCCTTTCTCCTTTCCAATTTGGATACCTTTCACATGCTTTTCCCATTCTGTGATGATTTTGTCCAGTACGATGTTGAACAAGAGTGGTGATAAACCATCCCCTTGTCGAACTCCAGTATGTATTGCAAAAGAGTTAGAGATTTCTCCCATGAATTTCACCTTTGAGGTAGTTCCCAATAATGTTTCCTGGATGATGGCCCTCGTCTTCCTGTCAACTCCTAATTCTTCTAGTCTGTTAAACAAGGTTTGTCTGTCAACCGAATCGTAAGCCTTTTTGAAATCCACAAATGTGACTGTAGTGTTCCTGCATCGTCGGATGTGCAGTATGGTCTTGAGGTTCCAGATCTGCTCAATACATGACCTTCCCTTCCTGAAACCTGCCTGATATTCTCCAATATGGTGGTCCACCTGTGGCTCGAGTCGATTCAGCAAAGCTTTAGAGAGAATTTTATAAGCGACTGGAAGAAGCGAAATTCCTCTATAATTATTCGGATCAGTTTTGCTTCCCTTCTTATGGAGTGGGTGTATCAAAGCACTCTTCCATTCTTTTGGGATTTTCTCTGTTTTCCATACATCTGATATTATTCTGTGAATTTTTGGTGTTATGTGTTCATGATCCAATTTCCAAACTTCTGCAATAAGTCCATCTTCACCAGGGGCTCTATTGTTTTTTAATGACTTGATTATGTCCACTATTTCTTCATGTGATGGTGGAAGTGAATCAAGGTTGGGCACTGGTTTTGCAAATTGAAGATGTTCAGAAGGTGCTTCGCAATTAAGGAGTGTACTGAAATATTTAGCTAGAATTTCACAATTATTGCTCGTATTTGTTTCCAGAGATCCATCAGGTCGTTGGAAGCATAAACTAGGGGGTTGAAAGCCTGCTATATTTTCTCTAAAGGTCTTGTAAAAATTTCTGGTGTTGTTCTTAGTGAAGTCCTGTTCTATTTCATTTAGCCTATTATTATCATAATTGCGCTTTTCTCGGCGAATAATTTTAGAAGTGTTTTTCCGAACCTGCACAAATTCTTGCCATTTTTCTGTTGTTTTATGGCTATTGAAATTATTCCATGCTTTAAACCTATATTCAATAGCATGATCGCATGTGATGTTCCACCACCTATGTTTTCTCTTTCTCGGAGGTTGACCGAATTTTATTGCTTGTTTCATTTTCTCTGCAAGTTCAGACCAGCTCGTGGTATCCATTTGACGGATTTCTTCAATGATGTTCATCTTGTTGAATTCAAGGTATTCTGGATCAGTTCGGAAAAGCTGGGTTCCCCTTATCCTTTGTCTGTTGGGTTGAAATTTTACCTTGATTTGTAGTAAATGATGATCTGAGTCAAAGAATCCTCTCCTGGTTTTCACATTAAGGACTTCTTTAGCGTTCCTTCTAGAGATAGCAACGTGGTCAATCTGGAATTCTCCAAGTGTTTCATTGGGGGATATCCATGTTGTTAATTTACGCGTAGGCTTCTGGAATTGTGTTGACATAATTTGGAGATTGAAATTTTGACAGAAGCTTATAAGGTGTTCACCATTTTTATTGGTTCTGCTATGAGCAGTGTATGGTCCTGTAATTCTCCTATATTTCTTTTCTTTTCCTAACTGACCATTAAAATCCCCCAGTAGAATCTTGACATGATGTTTGGGAATTTTGTTCGTGATTTCCTCCAGAAGTTCCCAGAAGTCTTCTATTACCTGAGGGTCTTTCCTGTTGTAGTCATTCGTTGGTGCATGCACGTTAATCAGTGTGTATACCTTGTTTCCCGATTTTATTGAGAGTGTTGAGAGTCTTTCTGATGGTGAAGTAAAATCAATTACTGAATCTGTGACGGACTTGCTAACCGCAAAACCTGTGCCAAATTGTCTTGGTCCTGTGTTGATCTGCACTGCAGGTTTTCCTTTATAGAGCCTGTAATTCTCAGAATCAAAGTGATTTTCATCTGTAAATCGTGTTTCCTGCAATGCCAAAATTTTGATGCTGAATTTATCAAGCGTGTTCGTTAGATGTTTGAGTTTCCCAGGCTTAAGCAAAGTGTTCACATTAAGTGTACCTATGAAACACTTTCGTTTAGGTCGAAGAGGTTTTGAGAAGCTCCGATCCTTCTCTACATGACATGTCTGGTCCCCCAGAATCCTATGACCAGAACAGGGATCCAATCTATTGACTGGGGCCTGGGGTAGTGGAATCTTTTCCTGTCGTTCTGCCTATATATATATATAAACCTTATACACACATGAAAAAAACTCAGTCATCGACACAATGGAATTAATGAAACAACCCCATGCTTTGCCCGTCTCTGATTTGGTTTCAGAGCTATCACTGTCCGTGTGCGAACCTAAACGTCATGGCACCCTATTCCCATCTACCGTTCGATGTATTATGGTAGGGCCTTCGGGTTGTGGAAAGACCAATGTTTTGCTGAACATTATTACCGCACCTCATGGCCTACGATTTCAAAATAATTATATTTTTGCCAAATCCTTGTACCAGCCTCTGTACGTGTATCTGGAACAAATTATGTCTTCGTTAAATAAAGAAGCCATGGGCTATTTTACATTCACCTCACCTCAAGATGTCATTCAACCAGACCGCATTCAACCAGATTCCATTATAATTTTTGATTATATTGCCACTCAACGACAGGCCATTATTCAAGAGTATTTTAGTATGGGACGCCATAAACAAGTGGATTGTTTTTATCTGGCTCAGACCTATTCCAAAATCCCCAAACAGTTGATTCGTGACAATGCCAATCTCATCGTTCTCTTTCGCCAAGACTCTAGAAATCTCTATCATATTTTTCAAGATCATGTGAATCCAGATATGTCCTTTACAGCTTTCACGCAATTGTGTGCTTCGTGTTGGAACCATCATCCCCATGCCTGTTTGGTCATAAATAAACAGAGTGAACGATGTGAGGGACGTTATCGCTTGGGTTTTGATAATTTTATTTCTGTTTAAAAAGACCTAGGGTTGGACATTTCCTGTTAGTGTGTCTTTACCTTTACCATGGCGAACGCCATAGGGTACAAGAAACATGTTCAAATCATGCAGCGTATTATTGAGGCACGAAATACGATTCGACATAAATTTCGTGAATTGCAACGTTTAAAAAACGTCAATCCTTTACCCATGATAAAACATGCTCCATCATCGGCTGATCCCATGAGATTTAAACCTAATGCTTCTGCTGCTACTGCTGCTGCTGCTGCTACCTCTCAAACCAAACCCATAACAAGTTCAAAATTTACTCAAACAGAATCCACACGACAGGTAAAATCCTCCTCTTCCTCCTCCTCTAATGTTAGTGAACAAGAACATCAAGAACATGAAAAGGAAAAAGAAGAAGAGCATGAACAAAGTGAAAGTGACAGCGAAAGCGTATTTAGTCCTGAAAGAAAAAAGAAATCGTCACCCCTTCAACAGTTTCTAAAAACAAAACAAAAATCTTCCGTCATAGCGGCAACACCGTCTTCCTCCACATCGTCTCCGTTTTCACAAGTCTTGGCAACCCCTCAAAATAAAGCTCAACTCAAAAACATTTTAATCAAACATTATGGGGCATCCCTGGAACCGTATTTGACCCTTCTATTTATTGGAAAGACAGATACCACGTATGGTGTTCGCTATGAGAATGATAGTTTTAAAATTGGGGATTCATCCATTAAATTTGCTCGTACGAAAGCTGTCATTAAAAAGATCAACTATAAATTAACACCAGGTCTGTTAAAGCTGCTATTTTCTCGCACCCCCTCGACACAAGATTTTACGTCCGAGGACCTTGCTAAATATAAATCCATTTTATTAGACACCAACGCTCACAAAAGAAACTATAAATCCTCTCAGCAGGTCAATGCCAATATATCCCAAAAATATAAAACCATCATTGCAAACATCTTTGGTAAGCAAAAACATCACTCTGCCTCTGGTGTAACGTTTAAGAAATTAAAACCCTACCTAGATATAACCTTTTGGAATAATCCCAATCAGTTAGTAGAGCGCTTATACTTGCTTCATGCATCAAAACAAGCTGGTCACACTGGACATGAGGCGGAAATCGCCCACATTGAACAACAACTCCGAGATGCTAAAATTATCTTATAAGCCATCCCCCATCAAAGTGGGCATTGCTCATGAATTGCATAAACCAGCCCGACGCATTTATGAACGTCGTCGTGTCATTTCCAAAGGAATCGATGAACTTTGGCAGGCAGACCTGGTTGAAATGATACCTTATTCTAACGTTAACGACGGTGTACGCTATATGTTGACCGTCATTGATGTCTATTCCAAAATGGCTTTTGTTCAACCAGTAAAAAATAAAACTGGTTTCTTAGTCACAAAGGCCTTTCAACATATTATTGAACAATCAAAACGTCAACCTCACTTGTTACAAACCGACCAGGGGAAAGAATTTTTCAACAAGGATTTCTCCAGTTTTCTCAAATCTAAGGATATTCACCATTATGCCACCTATAGCAATCTCAAAGCTAGTGTAGTTGAACGCTTCAATCGAACATTAAAAAGTTATATGTGGAAAGAGTTTACAATACATGGTTCCTATCGATGGATAGACTGGTTACCTCAACTTGTGTCTCGCTACAACAACACCATTCATTCCACCATCGGCATGAAACCTCGCCTCGTCACCAAGAACCTACCCAGACTCAATAGACTGTTTAATCCTATAAAAAGGGTAGATCCAAGGCGACATCGCCTTAAAATTGGAGATTTTGTTCGCATTAGTAAACATAGAAGTGTGTTTTAAAAATCCAATACTCCACAATGGTCGACAGAAATTTTTAAAATTCGCCAAGTCAAGCTAGGTCAACCAGTGACGTATCTCTTAGAAGATCAGAGCGGTCAACCCATTCAGGGACGATTCTATTATGAAGAAGTGCAAAAAACATTATATCCCAACGATTATCTCATTGAACGAGTAATTAAAGTCAAAGGTGCAAAATATTTTGTAAAGTGGTTAGGTTTTCCTTCCACGTATAATTCATGGGTCAATAAACATAATTTTTTGTAATAAAACCCTATTTAATTATTTTGAAAAAAAAAAACATTTCAAAAAAATGTATCATATGACCTTTCATTATTCCCACCCTTTTGTTTATTACATGTCCAATAACCGCTTTGTTCGAGCCCATGCCAATCTGTTATCATAATGTTATACACTCACTCATTGTTTCAAACTTTGCGTTGCATAATGAGTCCATAATGAATCTAGGCTATGACATACACAGTATAAATCCGCACACTGTATAATGACACCTGCCTCTTATCTCTCTCTGCTGCGAGGCACGTACAATGATAAGACCTGTGTCTGTCTGCTCGACGTGGGCCAGCCTCAATGCTTTCAATTCTCATTGCATTAAGCAAGTTCTCTCTCTGCGTGTGAGCCCTGACCAGTCAAGACAAATAATAATAATAATAATGCATAAGTGTTTTATTAACATCAAAGCGCATAACCTAACGTGACTTAAAATCTGGTTTCTTACTTTTTCCCCGTTTTCCTCAACGATCTCGAAAAAAAATATGACGGAAACCATGATTTCAGGTTTTCCATACCTACATTCCCGTAAACTGAACAACGACACAAATACATCGACATGCCCATCATAAAAATCGACTCATTCGTTTTCCAAATAACGCGAAAATGAACAAAAAAAACACCTTTTCCATAAGAAAACCATGTTTCCAGCTTTTTACCTTTTTCATGTCTATATCCACGTAAAGAGAATAAAGAGACGAAATAAATACTATCACACACGTCATTCTCACGTTTTCGGTTTTCCAAAAATCGACAAAAATGTGAAAAACGCATGTTTTGACCCAAAACCCTAACTTCACCTTTTCGACACCTACATTCCCGTAAAGAGCACGACGAGACGAAAAAAACGAATCCAAGCACGCCCTCCTAGCATGGCCCGTTTTCCAAAAATCGGCAAAAATGTGAAAACGCATTTTTAGACCCAAAACCCTAAGTTCACCTTTTCGACACCTACATTCCCGTAAAGAGCACAACGAAACGAAATAAACGAATCCAAGCACGCCCTCCTAGCATGACCCGTTTTCCAAAAATCGGCAAAAATGTGAAAAACGCTCGTTTTGACCCAAAACCCTAACTTCACCTTTTCGACACCTACATTCCCGTAAAGAGCACAACGAGACGAAAAAAACGAATCCAAGCACGCCCTCCTAGCATGGCCCGTTTTCCAAAAATCAGCAAAAATGTGAAAAACGCATTTTTTGACCCAAAACCCTAACTTCACCTTTTCGACACCTACATTCCCGTAAAGAGCACAACGAGACGAAAAAAACGAATCCAAGCACGCCCTCCTAGCATGGCCCGTTTTCCAAAAATCGGCAAAAATGTGAAAACGCATTTTTAGACCCAAAACCCTAACTTCACCTTTTCTACACCTACATTCCCGTAAAGAGCACAACGAGACGAAAAAAACGAATCCAAGCACGCCCTCCTAGCATGGCCCGTTTTCCAAAAATCAGCAAAAATGTGAAAAACGCATTTTTAGACCCAAAACCCTAACTTCACCTTTTCGACACCTACATTCCCGTAAAGAGCACAACGAAACGAAAAAAACGAATCCAAGCACGCCCTCCTAGCATGGCCCGTTTTCCAAAAATCAGCAAAAATGTGAAAAACGCATTTTTAGACCCAAAACCCTAACTTCACCTTTTCGACACCTACATTCCCGTAAAGAGCACAACGAGACGAAAAAAACGAATCCAAGCACGCCCTCCTAGCATGGCCCGTTTTCCAAAAATCAGCAAAAATGTGAAAAACGCATTTTTTGACCCAAAACCCTAACTTCACCTTTTCGACACCTACATTCCCGTAAAGAGCACAACGAGACGAAAAAAACGAATCCAAGCACGCCCTCCTAGCATGGCTCCTTCCATTCCAAGGTCGCAGGGGCTCACCACTTGCTTTTGTAAGCAGCTTTCCCCTCATCCCACTACTAATCTATAAACACTAGTATGGTAGAGCAAAGTGAAGCGTTGAATACAAAATTATCTGAACAAATAAATACTAAACTGTCAGAACAAAGTGAATCGCTAAATACTAAACTGTTAGAACAAAGTGAATCATTGCGGACACAGTTAAATAACAGTAGAATTGAGCAAAAGGAATATCAGGCGGAACAAGCTAGGTTATTAAAGAGTGAAATTAATGACACTATAAATTCACAGTTAGAGGCGCAAAATAATAAAAACACGAACCAATTAGCTTCGTTAACCGCAGAGATGAAAGAGCACACAAACCAACAGATGATATTACTGGCCCTTGATGTAAGCAAAAATAATGAGAAACAATTAGAGCAGATTAAACAAATGGAGAGTATTTTCGATAAAAAACTTAGCATTCTCGATGAAACGGTGTTAGCTAAGTTAGAGCAGATTGAAATAGCATGCACAATGAGTACAAGCGAGGTCAAAATAGCCCAGGATAAGTTGGAAGGTCGATTTAAGGAGATGGAAAAAAGTGGCAGGGTCATTCAACAACAAATATCAGCAGTAGATGAGAACATATCAGGCATAATTAAAGATATGGACCGTCTAGAGATAAAATCAGCGGAACAGTGGAAAAGCCTAGAAACTGAACAAGAACAATTTAAGAGTACATTAGACGAAAGGCTAAGCCAGATAGAAATTAATCAGGATGAAAATAAGAGCCAAATTGAAGAAAAAATAAGCACGATTAAAGAACAGATCAGGAAAGATTGGAAGAAAATGAATATTGATTCTAGAGAGGAAAGATCGACCATTATTAAAACAGTAGGCGAAAACCACACGCGTATTCAAGCTTTGGAGCAAGAGGTAAAAAATAGACTTAAAGAACAGACAGACAGGATCATTAAAGCCGAAATTCGCTCATTGGAACAATCGTCTATATTTAAAACGGGAGCATTGAAAGACAAGCAGGATGACTCACATAGTCCCCAAACCAGCATATCAGGAAGTCAGAATCAAGCAGAGAGCCCATTAACAACAAACACGGAAGGATTTCGTAAGAACGTAGATAGAAGCTCGACACCACAGGACGGTCATCAGCCCACACAACTTATTCAAGTAATTCGCTCAAATGACTACAAACCGCAGAAATACACCGAAAATTCAGGGGTAACACCTAAGGCCTTTATCAAAGAGATTGAAGACCATTTTAATGACACTGGGGTACCTGAAGCACGTAGATTGAGAATGATGGAGAGATTTTTATCAGGGAATGTTCTCACCTGGTTTTTAAGTTTCAAATACACATTTGGAACCATGTCAGACTTTAACTTAGCGTTTCTGCGCAAATACTGGTCTCCCGCCATACAACAGAGTTTAAGAATGGAGCTTTACTCTAGAAAATACCAAACTACCCAGCAGACAAAATACTCAGATTTCTTTAACATGCAAATGCTAAAATTTCGCGATCTGGATTACCCATTAAACGAATCAGATTTGGTGATGACAATAGCAAGGCAAATGCCAGTTAATGTACAGCAAGTGCTAGTAGCAGCAAACGTCAGTACGGCCCTACATGCAGAGCAGATATTACGGCAAATAGATGAGACCACATCTCATAGTCATTTTAGAGGAGGAAGACAGCTGGAATTAGTCAACACTACAGAGGTCGTAAAGACAAAACAGGGAAATACTAAAACGCAGGGTACTAATACGAGCACCTCCACACCTAGGCGAAACCAGGAAGAAGGGGAAAACAGACCATATCAGCGTAACGAAAATTACTACAACAATAGATACCAGGGCAACAATAGATACCAACAGAGAGGATATCAACAATGGCGTGATAATCGAAGGAATGACAGGCCTTATGGAAGATACGGTGATTATAATGCCAATCAACGATGGAAAGGAAGGAGAGATCAAAATCACGGAGATCAACGTAACTATCGAGATGACTGGGATGATAGGCACGCTCAATCACAAAATTACTTAGAGGAGTTACACGCTAATCAAGGTGGAGAACTAGGAAGATGGGAAAAGGCCATTGGGAACAGAAAGAACCCAGATACACATACTGAGGAAGCTGGAAGTCTACTGAGACAAGAGGAATATCAAGGACATGAGCGACAAAAGGATGATGGGAGTCGAAATGGAGCTAAAAAAAAATGTTAATTTTGGATCAAGGAGACAGTCTCAAAACACAACAGTCGGAAGTTGAAGATGGATGGATAGTAGCGAACATACAAGAATGGATTGCTTTACCAGAAGACTGCCTGGAGGAGACGGTGAAACCACGGAACGATGAAATTAGGCAATTACCCATTATTTACGCAAGGATTGGTGGAATTAATATAAGATGTTTATTGGATACAGGGTCACAGATCAGTCTAGTATCGGAGGCCTTGGTTCGAGAGTTGGGACGGACTCAGAATATTCCTGTAATTCCGGTACCACAGCTCAAAGTGAGGGGTGTTATTCCTGAACGCACCGTTACTTGTAAACGTCAGGCATACTTAGAGCTGAACATATTGGAACATACTTTTGAGCAAACATTCATTATCATGGCAAAGATGAATTTCAATATAATTCTTGGTGCAAATTTCATTTGTGACTATCAAGCAGTGATAGATTTGCACAAGAATACAGTCAGTTTTAGAGAATATGACCAGCTGAAAAACGTGGGATTGCATATGGATGAAATCACTACCGGAAGAGATGTAAATTATTGGGCATTGGAAGCAATTTCAGAAGAGACGGAAGAGGAGGTACGAAAGGCGGAAGATAACATCATAGAAGGGGCTGTTGTGGAACTAGATGAGGAGATAGAATCCCAGGAGATATGGTCTTTATTAACAGAAGGAGATGACAGTGATGCACAATTTGAAGAGTTACTACAGGAGCGGCTCAATGACATTCAACTTAGGGGTGAACACAGAAAACAGTTGGAAGAGATTTTGAGGAAGCACAAAACAGTATTTGATACAGTACCTGGGAAAATTTTAAATTTCAAGTACTCTATGCAAGTCGAGGACTGGTCACCTTTCAAAAGCAGATTGTACCAAATTCCTGAAAAATATCGTGGTCAAGTTAAAATCATTATAGATGAGATGTTAGAAGCTGGAGTGATAAGGAAGACACCTACACCTTATCTAAATGAGATTTTGGCAGTCACAAAACCAAATGGATCTATTTGACTTTGTTTGGATGCCAGAAATCTCAACATGAGACTCATTTTTCCTGAGTATGACAGAGCGCCAATTATCAGAGACGTATTAAAAGGCTTTAAAAACAAGAGCATTTATTCATCAGTCGATCTGACGAGCTCGTTCCATCATCTTGAATTGGATGAGAAGTCACAGCTTCTAACTGGCTTCTTATTCGATAACCAGACATATTGTTTCGTCAGAATGCCTTTTGGGGTCAAAACAGCGGGCTGCGCTTTAATCCGAGCACTGGACCGGAACCAAACCGAGGAAGTAAAGGAGATGACGGTGCGATACATTGACGACATTCTGTTGGCATCCGACAACATTGAAACTCACATGGAAAATTTAGATAAAGTATTGGGCAACCTAAAAGCATCGAATTTCAAAGTAAACCTGAAGAAATCGCATTTCTTCAAGAGCGAGATCTTATATTTGGGTCACGTCCTTGACAAGGAGGGAGTGAAGCCTAATCCAGCCAAGATCGAAGCGATAAAGAATTTCCCTACACCAACGAGAGTCAAGCACATTCGGGCTTTCTTAGGCGTAACGGGATTCTTTAAAGAAAACTGTCCAGGTTATACGGAGACTGTAGCTCCAATGCAAGAAATGTTAAAGAAAAATAACAAATGGTCATGGAACGCGGAATGTGAGAAGGCATTCCAACTAACAAAACAGCTATTAGAAAACTGCATTAAATTAGGCTATCCAGATTTCAAGCTCAAATTCATAATCCAAGCGGATGCTTCACTAATTGGGATAGGTGCTATGCTCTACCAAGAGGATCCAGCTAACCTGCAGCACAAAACATATTTGGCATTTGTCAGCCGAAAATTGCGTAAGCACGAGCGGAACTATACTGTAACCGAGCTAGAATTGTTGGCCATCCTTCATGCGCTCCAACAATGGAAAGGAATAATCTATGGTTACCCGATTGTTGTCAGGACTGACCACAAGGCGTTAACATTCTTGTTTAAGACGTCAATGGCAAGCGAACGTGTGACACGTTGGTCTATATACATTCAGCAGTTCAGCATTGAAATTGAACATTGTCCAGGGAAGATGAACGTGATACCGGATGCACTCAGCAGGAACCCAGAGCCTGATAATGAAGAAACAGCGATGGTACAACACTTGGAGTTAACACCGAAGGACCGGGAATTCTTGGAGGAGTTACGTGAGATACAGCGAGAACAGGAAACGGAACCATGGATGATGCTATTGATTAAATACTTCAAAAAGCAACTACCTACAGGAACACCTGCATTTCGAGAAGCGAAAGCCAAAGAAGGAAGATATGTTTATGTCAACAATTTGCTGCACAAATGGGTAGATAATGACCACACCAAGTTACGCATATTAGTACCTGCATCGTTACAACGAGGATTGACATGGCATACGCACGAAAGTTACGGTCACGTGGGCTTAGACAAGTGCGAAGCGACAATTGGAGAGACATTTACATGGCCACGTATGAGAACAACTATATGTGACGTCATTACAACTTGTGACCCGTGTCAGAGAACAAAGCCAAATAATTATTTACTGAGGCAATATCCTAGACCATTGCTACCTCAAAAACCATGTGAGTTGCTGGCGATGGACTGTCTTGGTCCAATTCCGAAGGGAAGGAGAGGTTGCCGTCATTTGCTTGTGTGCATTGATGTATTTTCTAAGTTCGTAGTACTATGCCCTATTCAGAAAACAACATCGAAGCAGGTACTCAGTCGCATTCGTAATAGAGTTATTCCAACCCTTGGAAAACCAGAGTTTATATTATCAGATCACGGCAGTTATTTCACAAGCGCCGAATTCAAGAAAGGAATGGAAGACATGGGTATAAAACATGTTTTAAGCAGTATCCGACATGCCCAAGCAAATCCAAGCGAGAGAGTAATTAAATCTGTAATTGCATATATGAGAATCTTCATTCCGAACGAACACCACAAATGGGTCGATAAAATTAAGGACGTAGAGACATGCATGAATTCTACCAGGCACGAGTCAACAGGACAAATCCCTATGGTCCTACACAAGAACGAGTATCCAGTAAGAACGTGGAAAAGCATCATTAACTGTCCACAAGATCCCATGATAGCACCAGACTTGAGAATTGAAAGAACGAGAGCATACATGAGGAAACAAGCAGACCGCAGATTACGGCGAGTAAGAAATAAGAGGTTCCACGGTGATCTTGAAGTCAACCAGCTCGTTTTGGTGAAACGACCTGCTACATCGGACCCAGAAAAGAAAATCTTTAGTAAGTTCTGCGAAAAATTCATAGGACCCTATTCTATCGTAAGAAACCTTGGAAATAATGCTTACAGAGTGAAAGAATTGAGCACAGGAACAATGTCAGTTTACAACGCTGCCAATCTAAAGAAATATCGTCGAAGTGAACCATGGTAGCGCCGAAATAATGACGCTGTTTGAATATACGGACGTCCTACTATCAACAAAGTCAACGGGGAGCAGTTGACTACGGCACGTGATGAAGGAGGAAGTAGACTTGTTGTTGACAAACATTAACGAGGCGAGTAAGGTATTGCCGCAGGCAGCAGAGCGTCACGCAAGATTGGAAGGGGAAGAGACAAGCAGGATATGAAAACGAGTAAATGCCATTGAAGACAGGAGCGCCTAGACCAAGTAAGAAAAAGGGGTGATTCTGGAAATAAAACAAATTGGCCTACGGAAGTATTGTAAAATTGTCGACTTTATTCCTAAGTTCGAAATTTTGTGAGTGGGAGAGTTGTGAACCCTTCACCCTATGTTGGTTAAATGATTCTACTATTTTATTTCTTCAATTAATAAATATTTCAACCAGCATCATGAAAGTAGCCAGACAGCGATGAGGAAATTTCAAGCATTTGTTGGAGACAGTAGGGACATACCTGCATCAGTTTAACAAAAGGCTAAGTACTTGAGCTATGAAAAGAAATAGCAGAGCGATGTATCACAGGGACAGGTGTGGCTACCTCAGTTTTAGAAGCGACGCGCGGTGAGACATGGTTCTGGTATGTTCATTGTGATATTCGCGCCTAGAAGAAATATGATGCAGTAACGTGAATGGCTGATGAAGAAAATAGACACTCCCAAGACGCCAAGATCTACTAGAAACCGCCAAATTACAGAGAAATGGAGAACCAATGAGAAGAGAATGCCTACTTGCGCGCCAACTCTGGCTGGGGTACGCGGTGGCTAGCATTCACGCGGGAAATCACCTAGACAAAATCTCTACGATCGATTCTAGGATTATTGGGCATATTCTTGACCTGTGCAATATTACGAGTTCAGTGATATGTATTTCATTCCTGTATCACAATTACTTCGATAAATTTTTACATAAAATCCCCCTCCATCTAGACCCAAGGGCCAGTTCATTTATAAGTGTGTCGAAGAGCCAAGACATCGACTTTTTATTCCGTGTGTTGAGGACACACTATTATTATTCTGTGCGTCTACAGACATTGACTTTTATTCCGTGTGTTGAGGACACACTATTATTATTCTGTGCGTCTACGAACGTAGACTTGTATTTTTGTGTCGAGGACACAGGAGATTCATTGAAAAGTGGTAAATTCAGTGACAGATAGTCATAGTACTATAGTTATAGGGACAGTAGCGTCGATAATTCGCCAACGAACAGTGACAGGGAATTTAGTACCTGAACAAGCGAATTTAGTAGTCAGGCATAAAGTGTATAATAACCTAATTTTTGTATCAGCGCAAGGATGACATCGATGAATGCAGAGGAAGTGTGGAAGTCTCAACAGTCCGTCCAGATGGCTGCTATGAGATAGAGAAAAATCCAGTTGGGGAATGGCATCTGATGTTCTTTGACGGGTGACTACAACACGAGATGAGTACAAATAATATTTTATTATTTATTAAATTAACTTATGGTTTATGGGACATATTTTTTTGTAAATACTTTGCTTGTGTGATTTACTGTAGTATATTTTGTTTTGATCTGGCACACTTTTGTTTGGAAGCAGCTCGCACAATGGTAGTTAATGGAAGGTTCTTTTCTTTGTGTTGTGTTAACTAACGTATCTATGTGAACGGCCGTGTTCGCCTAGGTTATGAAGTGCGGTTAAAAACGTCTCTCGGAGATATGTCGTGTTTCAGAAGTAGGACTGAATTAATATAATTATATAGTAGATTGGAGGGTAATTAAAATTTTGTTGAGAATTATTATTGATCAGATTCAGTGTGATTATTGCCTTTGGAGCAATGTAATTTGTGACGAAGAGTACTCAGCTCTATCGTAGGTTTTAAATATTGTGTTAAATGTTTGCGAGCTCTAATTCAGCAGACCCATGTGAAAGGCGTTATGTCAGTCCCAGATGTGTGTACTGTGAGTATATTTTTGTGGTATTACAAGCGGGAATTTCAGCAGAGACTGATTTCTGTCAGCTTGGTACCAGATTCATATTGTATCCTTGCGAGGACAATTATGGATATGTGATTATTGTCTGACCATATGTTGAGTGGGAGGAGATGTTAGCGGCTGTTGATTCCTTGAGATAACAGTTCAGCTGGTCGGCTATTTATATACACTGGATGGGGGACATGACTGGTATTGTGGAAGGGGTGAGTTGTTGTCACAAGGGCTGGCTGAGTTTCGCAAGCAGAGCTCATTAGTGGAGTGCACGTCTGGCTCCCAATTACTTGAAAATAAATAAATGTGAGAAACTGATCAATGGTAAAATTGTTTAAATAAAATGGGAGTTGCCTACGAAACACGATAATCTTCGAAGCGTATCTTTAACATGCAGTTTTGTTAATATAAAGTAATCTTAACCACTCAGGTTGTTTGTTGTTGTTGGTTTATTCTATGTTTATTTTTCCATGTCAGTGGCCCGTGAGTCACGTGCGGCGCTGTTTTTCCTTGTTGTTGAGTATCTGGCCATAGTGGCGGCTCATTTGTGAAGTGTGTCACCACACTAATAAGGGTCTCAGAGAGATGCCTGTAAATAGTAGAGTTGTAATATGTGTGTCAGAGTTAGATTTAAGGATTTTTTAAATTAATGTTATGCCCATAGCCATAAAAGTTGATTTTACGAGATGATTGTTCGTGAGCACCGTGGCTGTTAACCCGTTGTGAACGAATGATCATCCAAGTACTCATTTCCCGTAGATAGTCACCACGCGAACATAAATTCACATGCAAGATAGTGGAACTTGGATCCACATTTTATTAGAAAAGGGGAGATCTGTCTGACTCCTCAAAGTGATAAATATCCCTGTCAGGGAAAATTCAGGGAGGAATTTGTTTATTATTGTTTGTTTTATTTTTTTATGCACAAATTAGATATTAAATCTAGTTATTATCCTACGTTTTGTCTCCTTTCTTTCTTAGTTATAGTTTTCATCCTATAACCCTTGCCTCAGAAAAGCACGTAGTGTGGCGGACGTAAACACCACACTATGAACTGAACGCGACCCCTTGATCAAAGATTCTTGCATAAAACACTGCTATTCTGAAGGGTTCAATACAAAAAATGCTTAGACCTTTTGAGTGACTATGTTTGCTAAACAAGACATTATACCAGACACGATTAGGATTCTTATGTAGCTCAGACAAGGAAAGAATTTCTACAGAATCTGTTGACATTGAATATAGATTTAGGTATTAGGAAGTCATTTTGAAGGCCTTTGCCTGGAGCGTGGCACTCTATGAAAGTAAAACTTAGACAATTGGTGTAGCAGAAAAGTGGAGAATTGAAGTGTTTGAAATGTGGTGTTACAGGAGAATGATGAAGATTAGATGGGTAAATAGGGTTACTAAAAAAGAGGTATTAAGACGAGTGGGGGAGAAGAAATGTATCTGGCGACTGTTAATGAAGTAAAGAGATAGGTTGGTAGAACACGTACTAAGACACCCAAGAATAGCAAACTTAGTTAAGGAAGAAAGGTTCGAGGACGAGAACTGTAGGGGTAGACCAAGTTTAGAATATGTTAAACAGATAGCCTTGAATGTAGGGTGTGGTAGCTATATAGAGATGAAACGATCAGCTCGGGACAGATAGGCGCTGAGATCTGCATCAAACCAGTCAAAGGACTAAAGACTCAAACAACAACATGTAAGTTCACTAAAATAATGTTGTGTAACGGTATATGTTAGTCAACGAACAGTAATGCATTACTGAAACCCATGACACGATACCTAAGAGCTTTTCTAAAATGATTTTAAAATGCCTTTAACCCTATATTGAACACCCAGTTCACAAGACTCATAACTGCAATGTTATGGTAAAACAAAACAAAATCTATATTTCAAAACAAGCAAGTGGTTTAGTCAATGTATACTGGAAAATGTTTTGTAAACACTCAAGTCCTCAAGACTAATTAAATTAGTAACTGTCAGGTTGACCGAGTGGTTAAGGTGTTTGACTTAAGATCAAATTTTCTGTATAAGGAAGCAAGGGTTCGAATCCCTTACCTGACATAACTATTGCCTTGACATGGCTTGGCCACACTGCATTATTATTATGACACTCGGTACACAAACCATAGATATAGTGTATTGTTTAAGGCCACTCTCTTTCTGAACATAGTCAGAGACTGTTGATGGTTAACAAGTGTATTAATAGTGGGACATGGAGATAGTAATTAAGAAAAAACAGACAATACCCATACAATATTTTTATTAAATTCATTTTATAATAGTTACACACTGAATTCAAGTCTATCTCTTTACCATTGTTCTATATAGATTTTTAAACACATTGCTTGTTGTAGATCCTTTTACAACTTTCTCCAGGTACTCTTGCTCTTAAAAACTGGGGAAGCCGCAATGGTTTTATAAACATAAAACCCTCATCCTCTTCTTTTTCATAATTATCATCATCATCATCATTATGAATATTATCATCAAAATTATTATAGTCATTGTCACCATCATTATCATCATCATCATCATCATCATTCTCAACATCACTAGAACTATCCAATTCCTCTTGTTTGTTTTCCACAGGGACCTCTTGTAGAGTCTGCGTTGCTTTTGATAGTGTTAAGGGTTTTTTGAACGATGGTATTTGTCCTAACATGTCTTTTTGAGGTGATGATGAATGCTTTTTAACAAACAATGCACTATCTTGAGCAGCAATATATTTTTCTTGGACTTGCTTTTTTATCTGGGTTAGAGTATTTTGCGTATTTAAATGTGTATTAATTTGAGATTCACAATGATGTTCTTTTGAAGTGAGTACGTTGGAGTCTTTTGTTTTAATCATTCCTCGACACTTTTTGGATCGTTGTTTTGAACATCGCCAAATAATAGTTCCATTTTTATTGGTTGTTTTTACAATATATGTATATCCTTTATAGAAGACACATGGCTTGCCATGACTGGTTGTTGAGACTTCCATATCAACTAATACATATGAATTAAATTTTAGTAAAGTCACATGAACAATCTTTAGAATACAAGTGATTTACACACACACACACTTTCCTAAATGTCAAGATTTATGGATGTTGTTTTCCGCCAACAGCTGCTTACTGCGTATGACAAGGCTGGAGACTGGTAGGTGAGACGGTCTTTCACGATGTGAACACTGTAACAGGCAGTAGTCAACTGACAATATTCTTATACCCTAGTCAAGGTTAACAGGTACTTACTGCGTATGACAAGACCGTACACTCGTAGGTTAGACCGTATTTTTTGTTTGTTGCTAAGGATTCCATATATACTCTAGACATGTTAGTTCTGAACACTTAGTGGTTAATTGTATATATTGAATTTAAATACACAGCTCATACAAGCACGTTTTGCGGATGGGAGGGGTGAGAGGCTGGCAAAAAAGGAAATGTTTTAGTTTAATGAAACGTTATGTCCTAGTAGGCGTGATTTATAGTAGACGCAATTGATAGTAGACGTAATTGATAGTAGGTGTAATCGATACTAGACGTGATTAATAGTAGATGCAATTGATACTAGGCGTGATTGATAGTAGGCGTGATTTGTAGTAAGCGCGATTTATAGTAGACGCAAATGATAGTAGGCGCGATTGATAGTAGGCGTGATTGATAGTAGACGCGATTGATACTAGGCGTGATTGATAGTAGGCGTGATTTGTAGTAAGCGCGATTTATAGTAGACGCAAATGATAGTAGGCGCGATTGATAGTAGGCGTGATTGATAGTAGACGCGATTGATAGTAGGCGCAATTTGACATGGGCGCGACTCAGATCATTCTTGATATCATAAAGTTACAGTGTCAATGTTTATACAAAGTACAAGGTAGAGGGTATTTTAAGACATAACCTCAGCTCACTTAACATAACCTAACTTTACCTAACCTAACTTTGTCACGTGACATGTTCTACAAGTTTAGACTTGCTTTAAGACTGATTATGACGTCATAGATTGATGAGAGGGGTGAGAGGCTGACAAAAAAGGAAATGTTCTGGTTTAATGAAACGTCATGTCCTAGTAGGCGCGATTTATAGTAGACGCAATTGATAGTAGGCGCGATTAATAGTAGACGCAATTGATAGTAGACGTGATTGATAGTAGGCGTGATTTGACATGAGCGCGATTTATAGTAGACGCAATTGATAGTAGGCGCGATTAATAGTAGACGCAATTGATAGTAGACGTGATTGATAGTAGGCGTGATTTGACATGAGCGCGATTTATAGTAGACGCGAAAGATAGTAGGCGCGATTGATAGTAGGCGTAATTAGACATGGGCGAGATTTATAGTAGACGCAATTGATAGTAGGCGCGATTGATAGTAGGTGTAATTGGTAGTAGGCGCGATTTGACATGAGCGCGATTTATAGTAGACGCAAATGATACTAGACGTGATTAATAGTAGACGCAATTGATACTAGGCGTGATTGATAGTAGGCGTGATTTGTAGTAAGCGCGATTTATAGTAGACGCAAATGATAGTAGGCGTGATTGATAGTAGACGCGATTGATAGTAGGCGCAATTTGACATGGGCGCGACTCAGATCATTTTTGATATTATAAAGTTACAGTGTCAATGTTTATACAAAGTACAAGGTAGAGGGTATTTTAAGACATAACCTCAGCTCACTTAACATAACCTAACTTTACCTAAACTAACTTTGTCACGTGACATGTTCTACAAGTTTAGACTAGCTTTAAGACTGATTATGACGTCATAGATTGATGGGAGGGGTGAGAGGCTGACAAAAAAGGAAATGTTCTGGTTTAATGAAACGTCATGTCCTAGCAGGCGCGATTGGTAGTAGACGCAATTGATAGTAGACGCGATTAATGGTAGGCGCAATTGATAGTAGGTGTGATTAGGTACTTACTGCATATTAAAAGGCTGTACACTCGTGTGTTAGACACTCTATCTTGTTAAGGACCCCTATATATTCCCTATACAAGGCGATACATGTTAGTTCTAAACACTTAGTGGTTATTTGTATTATAAATTTATATACACAGGTAATACAAGCACGTTTTTTCACACGGTAAAACTTTGTCAAATAGCCACATGCGATACGCAAAGTATGTTTCCGCTATCTAGCGGTGACTATGGAAACTACCTGAACATATCCTAATCTTATCCTAGCTAACTTCACTTGACGTGACCATACCGGTTTGTAAGCAACAACAACAACACACTAAGATTCCATGAATTCCAGAGTACTTTTAGATTAATTATCGACTCTCAACTCTTATAACTATGTCTATCCCACTCTGTCAAAAACACGTTTTTTTTTTAAATTTTTGCTTGATGTCAATACTAAAGTGATAATGGGTTTTCCGATCCTATCCCTATAAATTCATTACCCCCATTCTTATCTCGGTCTCGACAACAACCATGCCTATTTTTATTATGTCAGATGATGTAATGTTCGAGTGCAAAGTGGGTGTAAAAGTGAGTGCAAAGTGAGTGCAAAAGTGAGTGCAAAGTAAGTGTAAATGTAGTTGTAAAAGTGAGTGCAAAAGTGGGGTGTAAAAGTGGTACCCTATTTGTAATGGCTTATTTGACAAGTTATTTTGTGGTACCCTATTCGTAATGGCTTATTTCACAAGTTGTTTTTGTCAATGTATTTAGAGGATATTTCTCTTGTTCATGGAAAGTATCTCAGCCCTTTTTATGATAGCATAATGCTTACCGTCATGTTTGTAAGCAACAACAACACACTAAAATTCCAAGAATCCAAACTACTCTAAGGTTAATGATGGTCTCTCAACTCCATTCCACGCCTAGTCAAAAACATTATACATTTCAAATTTTTCAAAAAAGGTAAATTGAGAAAGTAGGCTATATATTTAAACTAAAAAAATCATATGCTAACTCCAACACCTACGTCTATCCCATTCTCAGTCAAAAAAATTTATATATATTCTTTAAATTTTTCCAAAAAATATTTGGAAAGTAGGCTATAATTTGAAAACTAATCATCCTAAAAAGTCATATATAGACTCAAACCAATGGCTTTTATGTCCTTAATCGTTAGAACAAAACATGGAATTTGACATTTTTCCAAATATTGATCATTTTTAAAAATGGGCTATATTTTGTAAACTATGAATTACACAAAAAATGTGTTTGACATAAAAATGACAGGTATTTACTCCCCTCTACCCACAAACCAAGTCCCAGGTCTCTGGGACAAAATCCAAAAAGGTTCAATTTTGAAAGTAGACGATATTTTGAAAACTAATCATTCTAAAAAGTCATATATAGACTCAAACAAATGTCCCTTAAGTCCCTTAACGTTAGAACAAAACTTAACATTTTTTTCATTTTTTCCAAAAAAGCCCAATTTTCAGAATTGCCTATATTTTGGAAACTAAGAATTAGTTCCAAAATGGCGGTCGTAGCTTAACTCAACCTAACCTAACCCTACGAGGTGTGATCAAAAAGTTCCAAAATGGCTGCCGTAGCTTAACTTAACCTTTGATTGATCCCTGTTGATTGACCCCTTTTGATTGATCTCTGTTGATGTATCCCTTTGGACTGGTCCCTGTTGACTAGCCCCTTTGGACGGGTCTTTTTTAAAGGGGGAGTCATTTTTTTACGGGTCCCGGAGGACGGGTCCTTGTTGACGGGTCCCTGTGGGCGGTTCCTTTGGACTGATCCTTATGGACTGGCCCGTGCATTTTATCCAAATTATATCAAAGGGGCCCGCCCACAGGGACCCGTCAACAAGGACCCGTCCTCCGGGACCCGTAAAAAATGACTCCTCCTTTAAAAAAGACCCGTCCAAAGGGGCTAGTCAACAGGGACCAGTCCAAAGGGATACATCAACAGAGATCAATCAAAAGGGGTCAATCAACAGGGATCAATCAAAGGTTAAGTTAAGCTACGGCAGCCATTTTGGAACTTTTTGATCACACCTCGTAGGGTTAGGTTAGGTTGAGTTAAGCTACGACCGCCATTTTGGAACTAATTCTTAGTTTCCAAAATATAGGCAATTTTGAAAATTGGACTTTTTTTGAAAAAATGAAAAAAATGTTAAGTTTTGTTCTAACGTTAAGGGACTTAAAGGACATTTGTTTGAGTCTATATATGACTTTTTAGAATGATTAGTTTTCAAAATATCGTCTACTTTCAAAATTGAACCTTTTTGGATTTTGTCCCAGAGACCTGGGACTTGGTTTGTGGGTAGAGGGGGGTAAATACCTGTAATTTTTATGTCAAACACATTTTTTGTGTAATTCATAGTTTACAAAATATAGCCCATTTTTTAAAATGATCAATATTTGGAAAAATGTCAAATTCCATGTTTTGTTCTAACGATTAAGGACATAAAAGCCATTGGTTTCAGTCTATATATGACTTTATAGGATGATTAGTTTTTAAATTATAGCCTACTTTCCAAATATTTTTTGGAAAAATTTAAAGAATATATATATATATATTTTGACTGAGAATGGGATAGACGTAGGTGTTGGAGTTAGCATATGATTTTTTAGTTTAAATATATAGCCTACTTTCTCAATTTACCTTTTTTGAAAAATTTGAAATGTATAATGTTTTTGACTAGGCGTGGAATGGAGTTGAGAGACCATCATTAACCTTAGAGTAGTTTGGATTCTTGGAATTTTAGTGTGCTGTTGTTGCTTACAAACATGACGGTAAGCATTATGCTATCATAAAAAGGGCTGAGATACTTTCCATGAACAAGAGAAATATCCTCTAAATACATTGACAAAAACAACTTGTGAAATAATCCATTACGAATAGGGTACCACAAAATAACTTGTCAAATAAGCCATTACAAATAGGGTACCACTTTTACACCCCACTTTTGCACTCACTTTTGCACTCACTTTGCACTCACTTTTACAACTAATTTTACACTTACTTTGCACTCACTTTTGCACTCACTTTGCACTCACTTTTACACCCACTTTGCACTCGAACATTACATCATCTGACATAATAAAAATAGGCATGGTTGTTGTCGAGACCGAGATAAGAATGGGGGTAATGAATTTATAGGGATAGGATCGGAAAACCCATTATCACTTTAGTATTGACATCAAGCAAAAATTAAAAAAAAACGTGTTTTTGACAGAGTGGGATAGACATAGTTATAAGAGTTGAGAGTCGATAATTAATCTAAAAGTACTCTGGAATTCATGGAATCTTAGTGTGTTGTTGTTGTTGCTTACAAACCGGTATGATCACGTCAAGTGAAGTTAGCTAGGATTAGATTAGGATATGTTCAGGTTCCATAGTCACCGCTAGATAGCGGAAACATACTTTGCGTATCGCATGTGGCTATTTGACAAAGTTTTACTGTGTGAAAAAACGTGCTTGTATAACCTGTGTATATAAATTTAAAATACAAATAACCACTAAGTGTTTAGAACTAACATGTATAGCCTTGTATAGGGAATATATAGGGGTCCTTAACAAGATAGAGTGTCTAACAGACGAGTGTACAGCCTTTTAATATGCAGTAAGTACCTAATCACACCTACTATCAATTGCGCCTACCATTAATCGCGTCTACTATCAATTGCGTCTACTACCAATCCCGCCTGCTAGGACATGACGTTTCATTAAACCAGAACATTTCCTTTTTTGTCAGCCTCTCACCTCTCCCATCAATCTATGACGTCATAATCAGTCTTAAAGCTAGTCTAAACTTGTAGAACATGTCACGTGACAAAGTTAGGTTAGGTAAAGTTAGGTTATGTTAAGTGAGCTGAGGTTATGTCTTAAAATACCCTCTACCTTGTACTTTGTATAAACATTGACACTGTAACTTTATAATATCAAAAATGATCTGAGTCGCGCCCATGTCAAATTGCGCCTACTATCAATCGCGTCTACTATCAATCACGCCTACTATCAATCGCGCCTACTATCATTTGCGTCTACTATAAATCGCGCTTACTACAAATCCCGCCTACTATCAATCACGCCTAGTATCAATTGCGTCTACTATTAATCACGTCTAGTATCATTTGCGTCTACTATAAATCGCGCTCATGTCAAATCGCGCCTACTACCAATTACACCTACTATCAATCGCGCCTACTATCAATTGCGTCTACTATAAATCTCGCCCATGTCTAATTACGCCTGCTATCAATCGCGCCTACTATCTTTCGCGTCTACTATAAATCGCGCTCATGTCAAATCACGCCTACTATCAATCACGTCTACTATCAATTGCGTCTACTATTAATCGCGCCTACTATCAATTGCGTCTACTATAAATCGCGCTCATGTCAAATCACGCCTACTATCAATCACGTCTACTATCAATTGCGTCTACTATTAATCGCGCCTACTATCAATTGCGTCTACTATAAATCGCGCCTACTAGGACATGACGTTTCATTAAACCAGAACATTTCCTTTTTTGTCAGCCTCTCACCCCTCCCATCAATCTATGACGTCATAATCAGTCTTAAAGCAAGTCTAAACTTGTAGAACATGTCACGTGACAAAGTTAGGTTAGGTAAAGTTAGGTTATGTTAAGTGAGCTGAGGTTATGTCTTAAAATACCCTCTACCTTGTACTTTGTATAAACATTGACACTGTAACTTTATGATATCAAAAATGATCTGAGTCGCGCCCATGTCAAATTGCGCCTACTATCAATCGCGTCCACTATCAATCACGCCTACTATCAATCGCGCCTACTATCATTTGCGTCTACTATAAATCGCGCTTACTACAAATCACGCCTACTATCAATCACGCCTAGTATCAATCGCGTCTACTATCAATCACGCCTACTATCAATCGCGCCTACTATCATTTGCGTCTACTATAAATCGCGCTTACTACAAATCACGCCTACTATCAATCACGCCTAGTATCAATTGCATCTACTATTAATCACGTCTAGTATCGATTACACCTACTATCAATTACGTCTACTATCAATTGCGTCTACTATAAATCACGCCTACTAGGACATAACGTTTCATTAAACTAAAACATTTCCTTTTTTGCCAGCCTCTCACCCCTCCCATCCGCAAAACGTGCTTGTATGAGCTGTGTATTTAAATTCAATATATACAATTAACCACTAAGTGTTCAGAACTAACATGTCTAGAGTATATATGGAATCCTTAGCAACAAACAAAAAATACGGTCTAACCTACGAGTGTACGGTCTTGTCATACGCAGTAAGTACCTGTTAACCTTGACTAGGGTATAAGAATATTGTCAGTTGACTACTGCCTGTTACAGTGTTCACATCGTGAAAGACCGTCTCACCTACCAGTCTCCAGCCTTGTCATACGCAGTAAGCAGCTGTTGGCGGAAAACAACATCCATAAATCTTGACATTTAGGAAAGTGTGTGTGTGTGTAAATCACTTGTAATCTAAAGATTGTTCTTGTGACTTTACTAAAATTTAATTCATATGTATTAGTTGATATGGAAGTCTCAACAACCAGTCATGGCAAGCCATGTGTCTTCTATAAAGGATATACATATATTGTAAAAACAACCAATAAAAATGGAACTATTATTTGGCGATGTTCAAAACAACGATCCAAAAAGTGTCGAGGAATGATTAAAACAAAAGACTCCAACGTACTCACTTCAAAAGAACATCATTGTGAATCTCAAATTAATACACATTTAAATACGCAAAATACTCTAACCCAGATAAAAAAGCAAGTCCAAGAAAAATATATTGCTGCTCAAGATAGTGCATTGTTTGTTAAAAAGCATTCATCATCACCTCAAAAAGACATGTTAGGACAAATACCATCGTTCAAAAAACCCTTAACACTATCAAAAGCAACGCAGACTCTACAAGAGGTCCCTGTGGAAAACAAACAAGAGGAATTGGATAGTTCTAGTGATGTTGAGAATGATGATGATGATGATGATGATAATGATGGTGACAATGACTATAATAATTTTGATGATAATATTCATAATGATGATGATGATGATGATAATTATGAAAAAGAAGAGGATGAGGGTTTTATGTTTATAAAACCATTGCGGCTTCCCCAGTTTTTAAGAGCAAGAGTACCTGGAGAAAGTTGTAAAAGGATCTACAACAAGCAATGTGTTTAAAAATCTATATAGAACAATGGTAAAGAGATAGACTTGAATTCAGTGTGTAACTATTATAAAATGAATTTAATAAAAATATTGTATGGGTATTGTCTGTTTTTTCTTAATTACTATCTCCATGTCCCACTATTAATACACTTGTTAACCATCAACAGTCTCTGACTATGTTCAGAAAGAGAGTGGCCCTAAACAATACACTATATCTATGGTTTGTGTACCGAGTGTCATAATAATAATGCAGTGTGGCCAAGCCATGTCAAGGCAATAGTTATGTCAGGTAAGGGATTCGAACCCTTGCTTCCTTATACAGAAAATTTGATCTTAAGTCAAACACCTTAACCACTCGGTCAACCTGACAGTTACTAATTTAATTAGTCTTGAGGACTTGAGTGTTTACAAAACATTTTCCAGTATACATTGACTAAACCACTTGCTTGTTTTGAAATATAGATTTTGTTTTGTTTTACCATAACATTGCAGTTATGAGTCTTGTGAACTGGGTGTTCAATATAGGGTTAAAGGCATTTTAAAATCATTTTAGAAAAGCTCTTAGGTATCGTGTCATGGGTTTCAGTAATGCATTACTGTTCGTTGACTAACATATACCGTTACACAACATTATTTTAGTGAACTTACATGTTGTTGTTTGAGTCTTTAGTCCTTTGACTGGTTTGATGCAGATCTCAGCGCCTATCTGTCCCGAGCTAATCGTTTCATCTCTATATAGCTACCACACCCTACATTCAAGGCTATCTGTTTAACATATTCTAAACTTGGTCTACCCCTACAGTTCTCGTCCTCGAACCTTTCTTCCTTAACTAAGTTTGCTATTCTTGGGTGTCTTAGTACGTGTTCTACCAACCTATCTCTTTACTTCATTAACAGTCGCCAGATACATTTCTTCTCCCCCACTCGTCTTAATACCTCTTTGTTAGTAACCCTATTTACCCATCTAATCGTCATCATTCTCCTGTAACACCACATTTCAAACACTTCAATTCTCCACTTTTCTGCTACACCAATTGTCTAAGTTTTACTTTCATAGAGTGCCACGCTCCAGACAAAGGCCTTCAAAATGACTTCCTAATACCTAAATCTATATTCAATGTCAACAGATTCTGTAGAAATTCTTTCCTTGTCTGAGCTACATAAGAATCCTAATCGTGTCTGGTATAATGTATTGTTTAGCAAACATAGTCACTCAAAAGGTCTAAGCATTTTTTGTATATAACCCAAAATAACAAACAGTTTTTCTAAAACCCTACTCATTGGTCAATAACAAGCAGAGTCGCCAAAGTGTTTCGTTGGTAGTTAACTCATGTCTAGTTAATCAATTCCTTTCATATCGTTATCCAATTGTAGTAGTAAGGACTGGTGAACAACGTCAGTTCAACACACTGCTTTACACACAAATGTAGTTAGGCCCTTTGACATAATTTGGATAAATTTCATGGGCCGGTCCATAGGGATCAGTCCAAAGGGGCCGGTCTAAAGGGACCCTTCCACAGGGACCCATCAACAGGGACTTGTTAGCAAGGACCCATCAACAATGACCCGTCAACAATGACCTGTCATCAATGACCTGTCAACAATGACCTGTCAATAGGGACCCGTCAACAATGACCCGTCCACAGGGACTCATCAACAAGGACCCGTCAGCAATGACTCGTCAACAGGGACCCGTCGAAAAGCACATGTCAAAAAGGATCCATCAAAAATGACCCCCTGTCAAAAAGGGCCCGTCCAAAAGGGGCTAGTCAACAGAGACCAGTCCAAAGGGACAAATCAACAGAGATCAATCAACGGGGATCAATCAAAAGGGGCTATCACCTCAAGGCCTGACATATCCCTCTTTGATTACTGGTTTGCCAATCGACAAGCGTCACTTAAAATACTTTTTGATCACCACTCGTGGGTTGGGTTAGGTTAGGTTACACTACAGCCGCCATCTTTTAAAAAGCCTGCCCTCTTACAAAAGCTATGAGTGGGCATGCGTAAAAAACAAAAAACAAAAACAAGCATGTTAATTCATAGTGGCTATCCACCAAACACATGTCTCTTGTGTGGAACAACGTTTTATTCCATATCGACATTCAAACTCTCACATGTTGCAATTGGAAAGAGAGATTCTCTAAAAAAAATACAATGTAACCCCCTAGTAGGGGTAGGTTTTATTTTGGGGTGGAAATATGTTGTTCATTGGAAAGGGGGTATCAGCCCGAGTTCAATGACACCTCATTCGTCAAAATCCGACCACGGGTTCGAACTCACATTTTCTCACGTATGAAGCAAAACAGGATGTGACTTGTTTCACAAGGAGGACGGTAATAAGGTCATTTCACACGTGTTCACATGTATTTCGTCACTTTCCTTTCATATCGTTATTCCATTATAGTAGTGGTGAACAACGTCAATTCAACACACACAAATGTAGTTAGGCCCTTTGACATAATTTAAATAAATTCATGGACTAGTCCGTAGGAACCAGGCCAAAGGGACCCGTCCAAAGGGATCAGTCCAAAGGGACAAGGACTCGTCCACACAGACTCGTCCACAATGACCTGTCAACAATGACCTGTCCACAAGGACTTGTCCACAAGGACTCGTCCACAAGGACTCGACAACAATGACCCCGCCAACAATGACCCGTCAACAATAACCCATCCACAGGGATCCGCTCCCCCACCCTCTTACAAAAGCCATGAGTGGGCATGCTAATTCATAGTGGCTTTCCACCGAACATATGCACTTTATGTGGAACAACGTTTAAATCCATATCGGCATTCAAATTCTCACATGTTGCAATTGGTAACAGAGATTCTCTAAAAAAATTCAATTTCACCCTCTAGTAGGGGTAGGTTTTATTTTTGGGGTTGAAATATGTTGTCCAATGGAAAGGGGGGGTCAGCCCGAGTTCAATGACACCTCATTTGTCAAAATCCGACCACGGGTTTGGGAGTTATCGGGCTGCCGCCATCTTGTGAGGTGGGGTGGTGGAGGTGGATATAGAACCATCCAAAACACACTACTACTGTGAACAATATTACCGAATTTTCTCAACTTTGAGATGTTCCATTAAAGCTATATTTTGAATAACATTTTGGGTCAATAATACACATTCTTTTTCGAGTAAGGAATATTACCATGCTTTCATATTATTTTGTAATATTTATTGAATTCTAATGATAGTTGGATAAATTTTGGAATCTGAGAATAATAAGTTAAAAAATATACTGAAAATGTTGAACACTTAAAGCTGCTTGATATTGTTTATAACAAATACGATATTGACTGAAATTAAATAACTCTATTATTATTAAATAGTAATGAAAAGTATTATAAAACATTATAGCCATGAAAATCAACGAAATGATGATAGAACTTGTATTTAACAAAATTAAATCCAACGGAAGTATAAAATTTTCGAGTAACATAAGAATTTGCTGCATGTCTATTTAAAGAATATTTGTGGTATAATGTGGTTGTATCGGATGTAGAAGTGGTATTGAAATAATTGAAGCATATATAATTATATATATATATTGAATTTATAAGAGATTACAAGGAATGTTGATTATGTGAGTGTATATATAAAGGAATTTCGTCGTGATTTAAGACATGGAAAACTCAGTGAAGAATAAGATGAGAAATTATTATACTTTAATAAATCGATGATCATATATGGAGATGAAAATTTTGATAAGGTAGGATTAATTTTGAATGATGTTAAACATATTACAATATGGGAGAATTAGTAAGCGGAGCTCATGGTTGTACTTTTTATTTTAATTATTTACTATTTGACACGAATTTGTAAGATACATTTGATTTTAGCTTAATTGTTCGATCAAATAGGCCAGACTATGACTATATTTCACTGTTCTTATGAAAGAGAAGCATATGACAATGCCATTTGTTGATGATCTCAGTATGTTAAAATGAAGTTGCGACGACGAATAATATTGATATCGATTATTGTGAAAAGATTAGAATTATATTTGATGCTTAAGGAAGATTCATTAAGTGTGATTATGAGAATTATGTGTATAGTATTGGAATATGTCTACGTAATTAACAACATCTGAAATAACTGATTTACGATTGTTATATTAAAATTAATATGATTACCAGTATCATGATTGCCATTTCATGGAAATGTATGTATACATTTAGAGTGAGTGTTGTTTATTCCCAATAGAACGCTAATATCTACGTGAAGTTGTGGTATTTTCAATTTAATTAGCGCATTTAAACGTTGCAAGCGTGAAACTTTTATATGACGTAGTTCTTGTCGTGTGTTATATCATTTTGCTCTGTTTGACTGGGGAATAAATTTTTCATGTATCAGTCTTCGATTCAATAATTTAGTTCTGTTTTTGGGAAGGTTGACGTTGTGATTTATAATAATTTGTGTTAGATTGTGTTATGAAGACCCGTATTGGGTGTTATTCCCATATTTGTCCCATTGACTTGGTGATTTTATTCTTCTTTTTTCTCGATTTATATCGAATGAACTAGTTTATTTTCTTTCTTCGTCGATTCTTTCTCATAACGCAATCTTTTTAGTAAAGTGTTCCCTTACATGTAGTATTTGTCGGTAGTATTTTGAGGGGTATTCTAGCCGGGAACTTTCAGGTTCTACGATCTAGCTGTCCATCAGTTTCGACAAGTACTGTTCATGTTTATTCGGGCACATATCTTTAATTGTGACCCAACTAGTGTGGCGACGTTTGGGAAAACCGCCGCTTTACCAAACGTGTCGGCTCGATCTTTCTAGGAACACCATTTCGTTTTGTGGAAACCAGACGTGTTGGATCGATTTTGGTGTGCCATATTTTGTGATTTATTAGCGATTAGGGCTAGAGCAATAAAAGGCGTTGAAAGGAATCTTTTATTGACCTGTTCAGTCGTGTTGGACTCTTATGTGGTTTATTTTCGAGCTTCATGTAAGTTGTCTCTTGTATTTAAAACCGGCTGATGACTTTTTGAAGTCATTGTAAAGGTAAAATTACTTTTGTTCAGAGTAGATTGCGTGATTTAAGGACATTTAGTATAATTAATATAAATCACCACGGCCTTATTGAAACTGGAATTCGAAACCTAAATACAAATAGATTAATTTGTATTTAAGTTAATTTTAAGTATTAACGCAAAGCATAAAAAAATCTTCATTGATGGATGAATTGTTTATTCCAAGTTATTCTCTTTCTGCTTTTATTGTTGTATTCCTATTTGTTCATATATTGTTGTACTGTATAATGTCTACAATGACTGTGGAGGACGTCCACTAAACGTTTCAACTGGTGCAAAATAAAATGGAGCATCTCACCCAGGACTCAGAAAATGTACGCACCTACACTACAAAAAGTTTTGAAAGTCGAAGGTAGAAGTCCAGGAAAGAAAATTTGATTAGAGAAAGTGTCACAGAGAGTGTTATGGATAGTTTGAAGGGAGAGGCAGACCTCATGCGGGAATATCTCAGTGTGTTACATGATAGTACTGCCTTTGCGAATGAAAATATGTCGCGTTTAGAGGTCAGCCCTATAAAGGTTGTGCATGAGGTATCAAACCTAGTAACAAATGTTCATATTGTAGAGTCTTATGTAAACGGTAAGCAAGAAAAGTTAGGGAGTGTAGAGTGCAATGTAAATCTCAATGTTTTACATGATAGTACTGCCTCTATGAATGAAAATATGTCGCGTTTAGAGGTCAGCCCTATAAAGGTTGTGCACGAGGTATCAAACCTAGTAACAAATGTTCATAGTGTAGAGTCTTATGTAAACGGTATGAAAGAAACGTTAGGGAGTGTAGAGTCTAATGTAATCGGTATGCAAGAAACGTTAGGTAGTGTAGAGTTTAATGTCAACGGTATGCAAGAGATGTTAGAGAATGTAGGGTCTTATGTTAACAATATGCAAATAAAAGTCAAAACATACAAAATAAACTTGATGTCTTGGAAAATAGTAATAAAATTTTTCAGGACGAAATTAGAAATGAGTTAGATTTAACCAAAAGAGAGAATAGATACAACTTAGATGCTTTGCTATTACAGTTTAGTAATGACTCTATTCAAATACTAACTACATTAGAACAATGAAAAGGTGATATTGCAGTTTTACAAACTCAAGTTAAGGATCCCATATTAGTCCCATTGACTTGTTAAAAGAAGACATTGACATTGATTTGAAAGCTATAATAAATGATAATATTGTGGTATTAAGACAAGACATGTTTAAAATAAATGATGAATGTGTTAAAAGCGTTCATACTGAAATCGAAAAGAAACTATGCACTACTGAATTAAATGTTAATAGGGCTGTATCAAATGTTACGGAAGATCTGTGTAAAAGGATCAACTGTGTACAAAATTCTCAGATCGAAAATTTATCTGAATTTACATTGGATTTCAAAAATAAAAATAAAGACTTAGGGACCAAATTAGATCAAAGTAAGCTAGAGTTAAATGCGGAAAGCAAAAAGAAAACTTTAGAATTAAATGATATTAGGCAAAGGCTTGATAATATAAACTTAGGAGAACATATTAACATAGAACCTCTTAAGAACTAGTTAAGAAACCAAATCAGTAATAATCTGAAGGAAACGTTAGGCAATTTCGAACAGAGAAGCAGGGAAGAATGATAATCGAATACATTCAAGTTTGCAACAATGGAAGAAACTTTAAGAGGAACTAGGACAAATGAATCGCATATAGAGCAGTCGCGACAAAATGAACATGTAACTCCAGTTCCGAATACAGCGATTACCAAATGAATGTGCCCATGGAAAAAACACATAACGTGACCGTAATACGTAACTTTGAGGACATGCCTCGTAAATTTAACAATTTAGATGGTGTTACACCCATAGAATTCATACGTAGTATGAGGGATCATTTTCTTAAAAATCATATATCAAGAGAGAGAGAACTTAGATTGGTAGAATGTTTTCTTGCTGAAGCACAACTTCAAAGGTATCGTACGTTCATAAATACGTTCGACAATTTCGATGAGTTGGCTGATGCTTTTATCAAGCAATTTTGGTCAATCGAAGCCCAGAAAAACGTCAGAGCCGAGGTATATTCGAAGAAATACTCAATTTCAGGTCCTACAAGCTATGCTGAATACTTCAGTTCTCAATTAGTGAAGTTACGATTCTTGCAACCACTAGTAACACAAGGAGAGCTCATTGAAGCAATTTCTAGACAGTTACCGGTGTTGGTAAGAAGATATATAATTTCATCGGGAGTGAACGACTTAGCGATGATGGATGACCTATTATGCAGTAGTCTTGGAATGCAACAAACTGAGAGACCGTATGAAAGAGAAGTTAAAAGAACGGGTCTTATAAGGGGTAATTATTTACAAGGGCGAAGGTATGAACCAAGGTATTGTAGATACCAGGAAAGACCAAGGCAACAGCGATATAACAACGCTGATATAAATCGAAGAAAAAATTATCGTGCAGGAAATAGTTACCGAGAAACTCCTTATAACCAAAATAACAGATCAAAACAGGGATTTAATCGTTATAAAAACTACATAGATGAGGGTTTCAATAGAAAACGTTATAATGAAAGCCACAGAGGGGTAAGGGTCAATTGAGCAACCAAGGACGAGAAGAGGGAGGCAACAGAAGAAATTAGGCAGTTGTCAACCCTGATTCTAGCACCAGTAAACAGGGGAAAAATGGAGAAATGATAAAAAACTCAAATTTTGAAACGCAGTTAATTTTATCTGATTCATCATCACTATTTACTCTCACAATTAACGAGATTCATGAAGTAACTGACGAATATTTGTTGTACGAAGAGGAGAGTATACTAAAGGAAAGACCTGCAGGAGAAATTGAGAATTGTAGAGCACTTATTGATACTGGGGCCGCTATTTCTATAATATCAGAAGAATGTTACCTGAGGTTGCTAAAGGGTGATCATCTCACGAATTTGCCAGCTTCATCAGTTAAAATTAAAGGAATGTTTCGAGATTAATCCATCAAATGCAAAATTCAAGTGTTAATGAACTTTGATATTAATAACAGATCCTATGAACACATCTTTATTGTGGTTAAGAATATTAATTTTGACGTCATCCTAGGAATTGACTGTATGTCTAAAGCAAGAGCTGTTATCGACATGAATAATAGAGTCATCAGATTTGATGAGAAAGCAACAGAGAAGGTAGCATTAGAAGAAACCATTGTAAAGGACAGTACAGACGGAATCTTTGAATTATGAATTGAATTTATTCATTGAGAACTGCCACTGGGGTTAAAGAGCCCCTTTTTGTAGCATATACAGTACAATGTTCTGGATTGAAGTTGTGCAATAAGAAACTAAACCTAGCTTAACGACTAATAAAACAAAATATAATATATACTTATAACTAAACAAGCCAATTAGCAAACATTTTATACAAGATGGATAATACAAATTGGAATATAATAATTAAATAAATAAATAACCTACCTAATGTATAGTTAAATCTATTGAAAAAATATAGTACGTTAAAATATATGATTAATTATTAAAACAAGTACATGAGTGACATGATTACTCGAACTACTTTCAATTCCACGGAAGTGTATGTTGGATACCAAAAATATTATAAAAAGCTGTATGGCACGGATATATTTCAAAAATGTTGTGTGAACTCTTTATATTTTTTATTCGTATTCCTTCAAGAATCTTGATATTAGGCATATCTTGTGTTGTGTAGTGTTAACAGGATTTGTAAATGAGTGAAGGTGGAATGTATTAAAGAGCCGTGAAGCTATGCAAAGGAATGATTTATTGCACTTAGTTGTAAGTTGGACAGGAATCTGTAGAGTAGAATCAGTAAATCTATGTTCTGTTTTGCGGATGGAGTTCATTGGCTTAAACACATTATAGAGGTAACCAGGGTTTTTACACAATATTTTCTGGGTTAGTATCGCAATTGACAGCTGCCTACGTTCGCGAAGTTTCAACCACTGCATTTGCACATAATAAGGTGTAATGTGTATATCATGCCTGACGTCTAAAATGTAACGAACGCATGCATTTTGAACTCTGTGTAATTTTATGTTAAGTGTTTCTGATAAGTCGTTATACACTACTGATCCATATTAGATGATAGGGAGTATTAAAATTTGGATTAAATGCTTGCGAATTTTTGAAGGCATGTAAGGGTTATTCTGCTTCAAGATATGCATTGATGATATAGCTTTCTTTATTACAGCTGCGGATGCTCTCCCCAAGATAAGGTTGTATCAAAAATTACTCCTAGGTGGTTCACATAGTTGCTGTAGGGAATATCATTGTCAAGTAATTGTATCGGTGGGAGCGAGTTAAGATCGACCGAGTTAAGAAGTTTAGTACAGCCAATGCATATAAGTTGAGTCTTATAAATGTTTAACTGGAGGTTATGGTTTAGGGTCCACTGATGGAGGTGAGTGATGTCTTCGCTGAAAAGTTCTATATGGTGAGGCGCATCAGAGGAACTAAAATGGAAGTAGGCCTGAAGGTCATCTGCGTACATATGACAGAGACTGTTTTGAATACACTGGATATATCATTTATGTAAAGCGAGAAGCACAGTGGCCCAAGAACTGACCCTTGGTGTACACCACTTCTTACTGATTGCCAATTCGATGAGGAGCCATCGAAGAAGACCACTCTCTGTTGCCGACCTGCTAGGTACGATTAAAACCATGACAATGCATTTCACGATAAGCCAATGGAGTGCAGCTTCGCAAGAAGCAACTCATGGCTTACGCAATCGAATGCCTTACTGAGATCAAAGATGCATAGGATTGTAAGCTGTCTTTGGTCATATGCTGAGCGTATGTCATGCGTTATTTTTAAGAGCGTGTTAGTTGTGCTATGGCCCTTCTTAAATCCGGATTGATGAGGATTTAGGATGTGGAACTCGGTCAAACATTCACACATATGTTCATGCAATAATCTTTCTAGAACTTTGATTAGAGCACAAAGTATGCTGATGGGCCTGAAATCACTGCAAGACGCAGGTATTCTCTTCTTAGGCACTGGGCGTATATTCACACACTTCCAAAGCGTCGGGTATACTCCGTTTTGTAAACAGAAGTTGAACAAGTGTAAAATGGCAGGCAAGAATACATCGAGACAATTTGAAAGAAGGGAGATTGGAATGTTGTCCGGACCTTTGGCTTTAGTACGAATAGTTCTGATCGCTTTAACTATTTGTTCTGGGTATATGTACTTGAAGTAGATCTTTTCATGGTTTGGCGGCGGAAGTTGTCTATATTGATCTGCGGTATGGGATATTTTTTGTGTGTTACTGTTGGGAACTATGATTAATTAATGATCGCTCAGCTTGGAGGGGGAAAACTGGCATTTGGATAACAAGTAGGGGGCTGGCCCCTATTCCAAGGGATTTTACAGCTCTCCAAGATGCCGCAGCATTCTTACAGTATCTGAAGAGGTTATATGTGTACTCAACTTTAGCATTTCTTATCGCTTGTTTTTTGTTATTCAGTAGAATTCTGAATTTTGCATAGTCGCCCGGAAGGTTTGTCTTAAAAAAATCCTTGCGGGCTCTGTCGCGAATCTTTATCAAGTCTTTAATTGTTCTGTTAAACCATGGAGTTGAATGGTGTTTAACGTTTACTATCTTCTGAGGGGCATGTTTGTCATGCAGAAAGTAGATGTTTTGTTTAAAGAGACCTTTTCGTCTACGTTGTTTGTTTTATAAAACTGCTCCCAAGGGAGTAATTCTGCATCCGCGCTAAAATCACTTGAACTGAATTTACTGAAATCACGCACTAGGTATGTTTTGCGTTTTGCTCTAGGAGCAGATAAGGAAAATACAGTGTACACGAGGTCATGAGCTGAGAATCCAGGAGCAGGCTCCTGTTCATATTCTATAACAAGATCATTGCAGTTGGAAGATATTATATCAAGAATGCTATCGCAGGTAGCGGTGTGGAAGGTATCAGTGAATGGCAAACATTCAAGGTTACAGGCGTTTAGCATCTCACGAATACTTTTTGTTTCAAACGTACCACTGCCAAATCTAGCATTTATGTCTCCAACAACGAAAATATAATTCAGTAAATGAGTGTACATATCGTACAAGAATGAGTCAAAATAGCCAGCTTCTGGTGGACGGTATACACAAGAAAAGAGTATCTTTAAGTCTGGCAGGATCATTTCAAGTATCAAATATTCCGGTTTCTTACTGTATTCACCCGGAGATTTGCTGAGGATGTTGCATTTTATAGTGTCCTTGTCATAAACGGCAACGCCACCTGAAGCTTTGACAAGTCTATCATTACGAAAGACGTTGTATCCACTGAGATAAAATGCAGCATCCCCTATTGAGGGCTTAAGAAATGTTTCACTGACTGCTATTATGTCAAAAGAACTGTTACCAAAAGTATGACGGAATTCAGAAATGTGGGATGAGTCAACTAGCGGTTGTGCGTTGATGTGTGCCACTTTAAGCCTGTTAGCGTTTCTCAAGCTAATGTTTGATAGTAGTTCAGCCAATACATGTTCATCACGAGACATAAAGGCAACGAATACACTCTTAATTACAGAATTAAGAACATATAGACACAATATATAGTATAAACTGTTTTGCAAACCTGAAATCACTATGGTAATAAAAATAATGAAACAAACGATAAAATTACCTATCAAAAAGCAATGAATAGCCTAATTTACGCTAAAAATAAAAGAAAGTCAAGGGAGATATAGATTTTGCGTACTAGAGTAATTTTGAAGTGGATATTAATACCTACAATGCTTGACAAAGAGAGAAGAGAAAGCAAATATTAATTATATTCTAGAACAATGAATCTAATTCTAATTAACTAATAACATAAATTTGAGTAAGAAGGAAGAAAAGAATTTTGATCTTCCATATTTCCAAGTAGCCTCTCCACGTTCCATATTTATGTTGAAGAGTTGAAGTGTTGAGTCACCATCAGCTGCGCGGTTCTCCAAGGGGTCCTTACTTCAAGGGTGTTGGGTACTGCTTCTTTAACGCCTCGAGGTCTAGAGTTGTTGTTAGTCTGTTTTTTGTATCACCGACACGTACCTTGATAACACCGTCAATGATCCATGTGTAATTTAGGCCAAACTGGCCGACAGAGTGTTTTAGTAGGTCAGTGCGGGCCTTCGTTAAATCTTCCCGTACCGTAATGCCAGTGTTCTTCAGAAATTTCTTAGATTTGAAGAAAGCATACCGACCAGCGTAGGACACGAATTTTACAATAATAGGTCTCCTCTTATTACCGCCTCGGAAGCCTACACGATGGGACCTATTAATCTTGTTAAGCTCGAGTGGGACGTTAATTTTCCTGGCGACATCTCGCCGGGAATTTCTGCTATCCCGAAAATTCTTAAGCTGTTCCGCCTCTGGTACATTTCGATACTATCCGTGTTTTCGTGTAATTGCTGCTCGAGGTTAGCTGTTGCCTCATCCCGTTGTGCCAGTTCAGTTTTTAATTCCCTTATGATGTCCGTATTAAAGTCAATGCTCTCCTTCAGTTTTTCAATGACCTTGTTTGCTACACGTTCTATCATGTCATCTAGGAGGTCGTTGTTACTTAGCATATTGGCTAGTGATCGCGACAATGTGGAGTCCAAATTGTATGCTCCAAGTTGAGTGCTCGGGGTAGTTGTCGTACACTCTAATAGAGCATGTTGCGGGTCAGTCTCTCCTACAACACTAGCGCTTGCTGATCTTCCACTAGGGTCAACGTCTGTAGCGTGATTTGGTTGAACAATGCCCTTCCTGAAGGGTACGTTGGAGCTATCTACCGGGGAGCAAAGCACTTCACCGCCCTCTGGCCTTGAGCTTTTTGCGACGGCCGACCTTGTACTACGAGTAGTCGGGATGGTTCCTGCTTTACCGCCAGGGCTGCGCTGCTGCTCACCATCTGAACAATTGTCTTTGTTGGCAACACTGCGCACAGATTCTGCATTTCGATTGGTGGCCTTCATTTGTTTTTGTTTCCTACCCGTGTTGTTGCAGAATGCTTTGTATTTTTACGAGCTAAAAACTTAAAGGCGCACCAACTATCTACGTATTTCGAGAGTAACTCACGTACACTGTTGTTTTACAAGATGGATCAGCACAAATTCTTCACTCCTCACCTCCTTTGAACACCTACACAGTCAAGATAACCCTGGAGTGGCTAACTCACGTTGCAACTATTCCGCCATTTGCAGAGAGAAGGGAAGAGATAATGGAAAGTGTAATACAAGAAGTCGAGGCAAGAAAGGGTTGAGACCATCAGGGAAAGCCTTATGAATGCAGCTGAGAGAAAATTGCAGAGAGTTGAAGGTAAACATTTTAGTCCGCCACTGAAAAAAGATCAATGCGCCCTGATGAGGGAACCTGTTAAAGCCGATGTTTCCAGGAAAGTCTATACTAATTCTCTCATTTATTTATTGGTTCATTCAGAGTAGGCGAAGTCTATGGCAATAACTGTTATAAAATCATTAACATTTATGATAATGAGTGGATAAATATAAAGAAGGAACACAACATATGAACTAACTGAGAATGCCAAGAGTAACCAACGACGCTTACGAGTACGATAACTACTGATTCCAAAATTAAGGAGGAAGTGAGGTCAAACCACAATCCGACTTAAAAATTATATGCTCCTACAAAGTTAAACGATTCTTCAAACAAGAGAGATGGAGTCTACAATCTGGACGAACGAGAACCCGGAATCAGAGAGATGCAGTTCACAATCCAGGAAGGAACGACAGGGAGGAGTCCGTAACCCAGTTCGAGACCAGGAGAGGAAGATGGGTGAACAGAACCGCAGTTCCATTTTTAGAGGAGAACATTGTATATTTTCGAATATGCAATTTCTACAAGACTCAGCACAAGGTAGAAAAGAAACTTTTATTTTAGTAGTAGTAGTTTGAGGTATGTTGGAGCTTACCATTTCGCCATTTTTGTCTTATTCAATTGGAGTATGGGGTAGATATGCTACTCTTTTCATATTTAGCCATATTTTCAAGTAGGATTTTGATTCCATTGCAAATCCATCCTCTATTTTCGATTTTCGATTATGGATTGAATTTCTTTTGGATCATGAATATTTTCGATTTGCTATTCGATCGAATGAAGATTCTTTTTGTTGTGAAGATACGCGTTAGTGAGAGGAATTTGTTAGGAAGAAGATTTATGGTAGTAGGAAGAAGAATTTTAGGGTTAGGATTTTGATAAACATTATTGTAGGAAGATTATGAATATTTTCGACAGTTATTTTACTGATATTATGATCAACGATATCAGGAAGTATAGAATGGAAGGATTACTTTCTCAGACTATTAAGGAGATTGTGTTGAAGAACTTATGAACTGTGAACAGTATTATCGAATTTTCTCAACTTTGAGATGTTCTATTAAAGCTATATTTTGAATGATTTTTTGGGTCAATTATACACATTCTTTCTTGAGTATGGAAAATTACCATGATTTCATATTTGTAGAAGTTATTGAATTCTAATGATTGTTGGATAACATTTTGAATCTGAGAATAATAAGTCAAGTATTATACCGTATTGAAAATTTTGAAAACTTAAAGATGTTTGATATTGTTTTTAACAAATAAGATATTGACTGAATGTAACTAACGATATTCACCATCATCATCATCTTGTACAGTTTCCATCCCCAGGCTGGGTCTTTCTGAAACATAACGATATTATTATTAAATAATAATTAAAAGTATTATAACACATTATAGCCATGAAAATCAACAAAATTATGATACAACATGTGTTGAACATAATAAAATCCAACGGATGCATAGAAGTTTCGAGTAACATAAGAATTTTCAGCATGTCTATTTAAAGCGTATTTGAGGTATAATGGGGTTGTATCTGATGTAGAAGTGGTATTGAAATTATTGAAGCATATATATATTGAATTTATAAGAGATTACAAGGAATGTTGATTATGTGAGTATATTTAAAGGAATTTAATCGTTATTTAAGACATGGAAAACTTAGTGAAGAATATGACGATAAATTATTATGCTCTGAGAAATGGATGATCATATATGGAGGTTAAAATTTTGATATGGTAGGATTAATTTTGAATGATGTTAAACATGTTAGAATATGGAAGAATTAGTAAGCGGAGCTCATGGTTGTAGGTACTTTTTAGTTTCATTATTTACTATGTGACACGAATTTGTAAGATACGTTTGATTTTAGCTTAATTGCTCGGTGAAATAGGCCAGACTATGACTAAATTTCACTGTTCTTATGAAACAGAAGAATATGATAATGCCATTTGTTGATGATCTGAGTATGTAAATATGAAGTTGTGACGACTAATAATATTGATATCCATTATTGTGAAAAGATTAGAATTATTTTTGATGCTTAAGGAAGATTCATGAAGTGTGATTATGAGAATTATATGTATAATATTGGAATATGTCTACGTAATTAACAATGTCTGAAATAACTGATTTACGATTGTTATATTAAGATTAATATGATTACCAGACTCATGATTTCCATTTTAGGGAAAGTTATGTATATATTTAGAGTGTGTGTTGTTTATTCTTAGCAGAACGCTAATATCTATGTGGAGTTGTGGTATTTTCAATTTAATTTGTGCATTTATACGTTGCAAGCGTGAAACTATTATATGACGTAGTTCATGTCGTGTGTTATATCATTTTGATCTTTTTGACAGGGGAATTAAATTTTTCATGTATCAGTCTTCAATTCAATAATTTAGTTTTTTTTGGGAAGGTTGACGTCGTAATTTATAATAATTTGTGTTAGATTGTGTTCTGAAGATTAATGTTGGGTGTTATTCCCATATTTGTCCCATTTTCTTGAGATTCTATTTTTCTTGTGTCTCGATTTTTATCAACTGATCTAGTTTATTTTATTTCTTCATTGGTTCTTTTTCATAACGCAATCTTGTTTGGAAAGTGTTCCCTTACAGATAGTACTTGTTGGTAGGATTTTGAGGGTTTTTCTAGCCGGGGACTTTCAGGTTCTACGATCCAGATGTTCCGTCGGATTCGACAAGTACTGTTCATGTTTATTCGGGTACAGTACCTAACGTAACGCCAAGACTGCTCCTTCCCTCTTCCTTGCCTATCCATCCCAAACTTCCTATCCGTTCCCATCCCTCATAATGCCCCTGTTCACTTTGCAGGTGAGGCCTTCTGGGCGAGGTGCTCATCCCACCTTCCCAGTTGTATCCCCCGACCGATGTTTCAAGCCCCAGGACACTGCCCTGGAGGCGGTATTGGGGAGAACCCTCGCTGAGTCTGGGGGAAATGTCAACTCTGGAGGGTAAACCGATAAAAAAATAAAACCAAAACTGAAATATCTACGCAAGTACTTACGCTACCACAACGTTTGTTGTTTTAAAATGTAATGCACGTGATGCATTATCGATTGAGTCCCAGCTTGCTTGCTTATGTCATCCGTGTATTAAAATAAATGTTAATATCCATTTCATCAAGGTCACATTTTACGGTTTACTAAAACTGAAATATCTTGATAAGTATTTGCGCTGCCACAACGTTTGTTGTTTTGGAATGTAATGCACGTGACGCATTATCGTTTGAGTTCCAACTTACTTGATTCTGACATGTGTGTATTGAAATAATTGCGATTATTTATTTCTTCAAAGGCAAGCCGAGATAGAAGTTCCACTTTTAACCGGCAGATGGTACACAGCGCAACATTGATGTGGAGAGTTACTGTACAGAGAAGTAATGACTGACTGCTGTCTGATTTCCGGCCAATTTCCAAAGAATGAATAATCATAATAGCAGTACAGCTATTGGACACAGATTTCGTATGAAACTATTAAAGGCAAATATTTGGCAACATTGGGTACCATATCAGAATGTAATGCATGCAATGAAGACCCATTACATAACTTTAATTTATTTGAGTGACGGTTGTCAAGGGATTAGCGTCCTTGATACGTAATGGTGAAACGAAATTTTGGTGGTTCGAATCTCATCACAGTAGCCTTTTTTTGCCTGTCAATTTTTGTTTAATTTTTATGCTTGGTATTTCAATACATGCTAGGCCTATTTGATTATAATATACAAATACGTACCTGTACGTGTTTATAGGTATACAGTATTAGAAATCATTTGTGTCCTATATTCACGGTTCCTGCCCACAGCGCTCTGGCTATCAAATGGCTTCTTCCTACATATTAATATATGTTGTTGTTTATTCATTTAGGGGCTTTGCGACATTGTGGTCATGTAGCCCCGTGTACTTGGGTGTGTGCGGAATTTGTCCGAAAACCTGTGTTATTGTGATGGCTGTATTAGTGAGTGTATTTGCAATCCAGATGACGATTGAGAAGAAGGCAGCCGTGGCCTTAAGTAAGGAACCGTCCCGGCATTCACCTGGTGTAGAGGGGGGAAACTATGGAATACGACTTCTAGGATGGCTGATGTGGTAATCAAACCCGTTTCTTCTCACTTTGTCCTCACGAGGCTGAGTATATTCCGTTCTTGACCTCAGGCCAGAAATAAATTCCTTGACAGAGCCGGGAATTCAATCTGCTACGCAACGGAGCGTTCTTTATCAATATAATTCGAAGAAATCTTATACAGGGTGATTCTTATTAACGTTTAAAATTCTCTATAGAGACGTAGATGGCATTGAGACAAGTAATTTGATATAGGACACTTAGGATCGCATGGCATTAAACCCCCAGGTTAGGTTAGTTTAAGCTATAATCACAATCTTAGAGATAGAAAAATTGGTTTCAAACCGCGGTTCGGTTTGATTTGGTTTAGTTCGATTTCGGTTCGGTTCTGTTTATTTTCGTTTGGTTTCGTTTGGGTTCAGTTCAATTCGGTTTTGGTTGGGTCAGGGTAAGTTAACCTATGGCCACCATCTTGGAAAAAGAGGAAGAGGAGGAGGGTTCAGAACCCAGGTTGGGTTAAGCTATGACCGCCATCTTAGTTAACGGTAGCATTTGGTAGCAAAAGTCGGAACTACTTGAAATAGACGTCTGCAGTTACTCCCGGAACGGCTACCCTGGCAAATGAATAAATAAATAATAACTAATAAAATAAATAAATACATAATAATAATACCCTCACCGTCCCTTCTCTAGCCACTACTATCTTCGGATGGCCGATTAAAGATACTTCCGATTTTCGTTAATCTCAGGCAGATGATCTAGTAGTTTATTATTAATTGCTAAATCGATAGGAAATAATCTATAGTCAATAATTGGCTACCATCTTGAGGTTCAGAGGTTAGCTTAGGTTAAGTTAAGCTATGACCACCATCTTGGAAATTTTTGATCACACCTCGTTGGTTAGGTTAGGTAAGGTTAAGCACTGACCACCATCTTAAAAGAGAAAGAGGGTTTAGAACCCGTGAGAAAGAAGAGGGTTCAGAACTCAGGTTAGGTTAGGTTAGGTTAGGTTAGGTTAGGTTAAGTTAAGCTACGGAGGTGGGGCCAGAACCGACAGTGGTTAGGTTAGATTAGTTTAGGCAAGGTTAGGTTAAGTTAGGCTACGGAATTGGGAGAGGCGGGGGTTGGACCAGAACCTATACTAAACCACTACTTGCAAGATTAGGAACAGAGTGTTTCGAGTCAGTGGTTGTTGATACATTTAGGAGGTCAGCGACATTGCGGTCATGTAGCGCCGTGTTCTTCGGTGTGTTTGTAATCTGTATGATAAGCTGTGTTATTGTTATGGCTTTAATAGTGTGTGTATGTGTATTTGAGTCTAGAATTAAGAAGGAGATCGCCGTGGTCTTAAGCTAGGTACCATCCCGGTATTTGCCTGGAGTAGAAGTTGCGAAACCCACAGAAAAGAACTTCTATGACAGCAGAGGTGGGAAATGAACCCATCACTTCTCAGTTTTACCTCGCAAGTCTGATTGTAACCCTTTCCAACCCTCAGACTACATTTAAAGCCTTGGCATAGCCGGCGATTGAACCTTTGGTCACGGAGTCACAATACGCATGTCGAAACCATAGACGGTGACTATTTCTGAATCAGTTTAGGTCGCTGCAAAGTTCTTAGTTGTAGCCATTGGCTTTTCAGTGTCGTCGGTAGACCACTGTTGACCTCCGATGATCACTGAATTATGCATCATTAATGCACCAAGTAGCTCCCAAGGATTGCTCACCCTCGGAGCCTAATAACGAGCCTGCCCTCGTGCAAACAGGAGGCCTTTGCCCTTACGGAATGTCTATCGGCTAATTGTATTATTATTATTATTATTATTATTATTATTATTATTGCGTCAAGTATGATAGTTAGGAATGATTAGGAAACGTTAGCGTTCACTGTCGTTGTCAAACAGTTTTCGTCTGTAAAATATGGCAGTGAATTGGGTGGAATAATGACATGCCATGCGGAAGCTTTCCTCATGGCTTCATGTGAGATGGTTTAAAATTGTCTTACTTAACTTACTATGCTAGCTTTCATTTCACAACAAAATACGTTGTCACGGAATGAAGTACAGGGCGCCCGAGAACGTTCTCCGCAACGGTTACGTGCAGCTGTGAGTGGTTGCCTCATCGGTTTAGTTGGTAGCACGGTGTCTTTGACAGGGTGAATCCCACACGTGTGGGCTGTAGCCTTTCGAAATCGACAGTGTGTATTGCAGTTAGGGAGCGAATGTGTCATCAGCACTTCCAGCATCTGTTATGAATGTCTGTGGTGAGTACAAAGTATACTGTTTGCTTTTTATTAGGGAACACAGCGATGACAGAATGCATTCTGCACATAAGTCAAGCAGCATTGCGCGTCATAGGAGCTCATGTCACCACGGACAGTTAAACGATGACAGAGGATACTTGAGCTGAGTCATATCCTACTCGCGCAACTGTACCTGTCAACGAAGCAGGCGGACGTGTGACACAAGTAAACAAAGAATAGTTACCATCTCGACCGCCGGCAATCATTTTGTGAAAGGCTAATATGATGCAAGCGGCAGCCGTGCTGCCAACGTAACTTCTGTAGCTAGCTCTCGCAGACGCATATAGGTGCTGCGGAGACCATTCCCGGACTCACTGTAGTGCCAGCATAGCAACATGAAGTTGAGCAAACATTTCAGAATGTGACTCAGTAATTTTTCTAGGTTAATGCCGCATTTTGTGTGGGGATTCGCCTAGAAACACCAAGCTGGCTCATCAGCGGGTTCTTGGTGTCCGTGCCCGGACCTCTACAGGAGAAGTGAACTGCGCGCTACCTCCCTATTTATGAAGTGCACCTGCGCCTCTTTACTGCGAGAACTAAAAGCTCAAGCAGCCTTAACCTCCCTATGAAGGCTTCCAAAAAGATGGTCTATTGGCTATTGAGTTAAAATTCACTGGCCGTGAAAGCCAATATCCCATCATTTCAGAATGTGGCCAGGATTCATTATTTGTCACTTTTTTAACCCGCGGTTACTCGCTAGGCAAGCATCACGCTCACTGCTCTAGAATTATTCATAATGTTGGAATGTTATAAAACCTCTTCTTTGAACCTTCCTATATCTTTCAAACAGACTTTTAGGAAGGAGAGGAGCCAGTCGTTTCTGTTATGTTTGTAAACAAAGACTGTCAGTCCAATATTAAACACGACAGTGCACACTTCAGTAGTGAGTAACAGTGTTGGTAATATTTCACGCATTTGATTGAACAAAGTTTGATTTGTGCTTGTACTTAGTGTGAAATGATAAATAGTAACATACTTCAACTATTGCTGTGGAGTTTTATCATTTTCAATGGTATCCACTGATCTGATACTTCCGTGTTTGGATGAAACAACTGAGGAAGTAGACTTCAGCAATACGAGAGTGATTTCAATGATACAGATGAACCTTACGAAGGTGATCATAACTCAGAAACAGAATCGTCTCTAATATACAGCTTCGTACTGTAGATTGAAGGTCTAAATTCATTCATGTTATAAATGTAAACTGTTTTTTACCTTTGTGTTGGATTACATGGTTTTTATTCATATTTCATACCAGCATACACCTATTTCATATTTTTTTAAATTTTGTCCTAAATAAATAACCACCTCAAATCGACTTACTAACATATCTTCATCTTTATAGGAGCATATTATTGCCTAGTAATGTAAAGATGAGCGCTGCGCTCACTAGCGAGTAACGGTGCAGGAAAATACCTAAATGCCGGGTCAACAAACTGCAGTATCTGGAGCCAATGTGCTGTTTTGCTTAACTGAAAATTACACATTACAATGTAAACCAAGCGTTCACTATCATGTATATTAGTGTAGCCACTACAGTCACCACATGACCCCAGATTATCAGAAATATCTATCACACATCCAAGTACACAGGGCTGTTGATCAACATGCCGCAAGATCTTAAAAGGAATTAACAACAACAACCAACCGAGTATAATTAGTTAACAAAACTTTTGAATAAGTACAGTATTATTCTTAACACTCCTTTATGTAATAATTATTGACCACTGTAAACGGCAAATATATGTTCAAACCGGAAATCGAACCAGATTTCGTCTGGGTCAGCTACCTTTCAGCCTGTGAATTCCTGCTGTGAAGTGTCTCGGAGTTACATCAACAGACTTTGCAATACGGAGACAAATGGCAAGTGTAAAGTTATCCTTCAATAGTGTGTTGCCATGGTTGTAGTTGGACATTTGTTTAGCTTTTCCAAAGGGCGATAAAAGCGTGATGTAAATATACTTTTAAAAAGGAACGGTAACTCGTATGTCCTCAATAAGTGGCATTTGGCGTCTTCTGGACCACCGAGATCTGTTTCTTGCATCTAGACACGTAAAGTAAGCTTTCAATGGTACTTGTACGAATAAATACTGTTGTTTCCAAACCCCTCACTTCAATTCTTATACATCAAATAAAAATCTAGTAGTGTCTGTTTGTCTGTCTGTTACTCTTTCACGCAAGAACTACTTCACCGATTAAGACGAAAGTTTTCATGGACACAGGTTACATACCTGGAAAAACATAGGATTAGCAGCATATTAACTGCCACTTTGTAAGGAGGCATGTTTCCCTTTGTCGTACCTAACATGCCACGTAACTCGCCACCTTATTGCTTCTTAATATCCACCTAATGGTCAATGGGATGCGGCCAGTATCCCTCTTACGGCACATTACCTCACATTACACTACCCCGTAAGGACCACCCTGCTATAGTTCTTTCACTTTCCTTGTAAATGAGCGGCTCGCCATTGAAATCTAGCTGTGCGGTTATGTTTATATTCCATTTCTGCGGGGAGCCAAGGCTTTCCCTGCTCGAGGCACAGTGCGGTCAACTCTCTAAGGTAGCCAATGAGAGCAAGCAGTGAGACTGGACAGAACTGCGTGTAGCTGTGCAACACTGGTTACGTGACACCTGCCTTACACGCGAGCTGGCAGCCAGGACCATACTTTGGAGTCCACGTGGAGAGATAAAGGAAGCATGTCATTCGTCAAGAACCATAAGCTATTGGTCAACAACGAATAATGGTTACTGTAGGCGCGTGCTGCTGCCTAATGTTTGAGTCGCCACTGGTTAACGAGGAAATTGAGAGAACTTCACCTCTACTGCAACTTCGTAAGAAGACAAATTTCCCTTTATTACCATCTTACACATTGCTACCAGCTAAATCCACTTTGCAGCATCATCCTTACTTCTTAACTGCCACCTTGTTGCCATCTTATACTCTCTTAAATGCCACCTATCCACAATCTAACAATCTAGGCTTATTACACCTTCGCAAAGGGACTAGTGTCCTCATATTACCTCCTTCCACTTTGCTACCACCTGAGGGTCTCCTTGCTGTCTTCCAATTGCTACTTCGTGTTTCAAACCACCCTGCCTTTCCCCCGAGATGATGTGGAAGTTAGGAAGGAGGTCAAGGACCCGCATCAGACGGTTGGCGGAAGGGTTTGAGGATCAGGGTCATTCCGGGTTCCGGCACAAAAGACGAGTTGTGTAACCTACCAAGCTCCATGGATCGAATCCGCACATCTGTGGCATAGGGAAATATTTATTCAAGGGCCATATCATCATTAGCCTGTTTTCATTTATGAAAAAATAGGCTTATGAGATCACTTTTTGTCCGTGTGAGTGTGTTTGTTTGCGCGTATATGTGTGTGTCCATCCTTAATACAATCAAAACGACTGGAGCCATTTCATTGAATCTCGGTAAGGTCATAATACTATTTTTTCCGACCCTGGCCGTTTCCTTTATATTGTATTACGTCTCACCAATTCAACTTGGTGTCTGTGCGAAATATTTCACCGGGATTCCATATCTCCGAAACTATTACTGATATCACCCTGAAATTTTGTACGGTGATAAAGGGAACTACTAGAAGTTCACGTATGAGTCGTTCAAAAGCCTGTTAAGTACAAAACGAACATGGCAGCCAAGCAAAGTTGAAACATTTAAATTATCGCGATTTAACCATTCGAGCGCAGTGAAACATGGTACAGCAAATGTTTATACACATTGTAATGCTCTGACATCTAATTTAGTTCCATTAATCACATAATCTCAAGATGGTGGCTGTGCAAAATTTTAAAATTATGTTTTTATTTCTTGAGTCCTAATCATGCGATCAAGGTGAACGTTTGAATAATGAACCTACGCAATAATCGTCATCTAATGGGCATAACTATATGGCCTACACGTATAAAAATCCAACATGGTGACCATCCGGAATATTTAGACGATTCTCAATATCTACTAATCGATGACAGCAATCAAACTGAAATTTTGTGTATTGATGAAGGCTATGAACATAAGTTCACCTATGGGACTTTCAATAAGCTGGTGAGGACAAATCCCACATGGCGGTGACGCAAAATTTAAATATTTGAATGGACGTTTCTCGCGATTTAACCAACCGAGCGCAGTGAAACTTGGTACGGTAAATGAATATACAAATTTAAGTCTACTGATATATACTTTATTTCAATTGTTTTCATAACCACAGGATGACGGCTTTGCGAAATTCTAAAATCTCTTTTTTTTATTTCCTGCGTCCTAATCATGTGATTGAAGTTTAAATAATACACGTATGCAATAATCTTCATATAATAGTACATAACTCTATGGCCTACAAATTTTAAAATCCAAAATGGTGACCATCCAAAAAAATTAGACGGTTCTCAATATCTAGGGATCAATTACAGAATCGAACTGATTTTTTTAATGGTGACAGAGGCAACAAACATACGTGGGGTGTTTGAAAATAGGCTGTTTAGTTCTTCACGGAACTACTTGTTATATTATGTGTTTATCAACCCCATTTTCTCATCTTGTATATTGCATCATCATCTCATCAATTTATAAGGGTTACTATTTTATATATTAATAGGATTAATGCCTTCGTAATATTATAATGATCTTTTAGTTTTGGCTCTTTAGCTCTCAACATATGAAAAAATACTGACGTTATTGTAGGACCGGACACAGCTCATTTTATGCCCCTCAGTGTGAGAATCAATACACGGCAGGTCCCAAAAAGTGGATCAAAAATCATTTTTAAGGCCTTAGAATCAACCGCGTTTGAGATACAGTGGAACTTGGATAATTCGAACCTCAAGGGACCTGTAAAAAAATCGAATTATCAAAAAATTCGAATAAAAAAGTTATTTGAAAAGGATGGAGAAAATATATTGTATTACGTTTACATAATGATTTACGGTCAACAAAGAAGATTAACAGACAACGGTATTTTATAAAGACTGTATCTTGAATAACCTCAAAAGTTTCAAATGAAAAATAAAACCAAAATGTACTATTCACCTATTTAACGACAGTATTAATCCAGCAATCTAGTTAAGTCTTAGAGAAATCTATTGTTTTTCAAAATAGTTTGAGATTTTCACCTGTTTCCTACAATTAAGTCTCTCAGCCATCACAAAAGAATCTAACAAATTTAAGGAACGGAAAACAGAACTACTTACGTCATTTCTACTTTTTAAACAAACCGCGTAAGTTCTGTGATGTGGTTTGTTGCTTGGGGCTGCACTCGGAATAGTTTTTTCGAGAATTGTCCCAACTGTTTGACTTCCGATCGGCTTTTTACACTAAAAACTTCGAAATATCCAAAATATAATTCGATTTAATCACGATTTTTTTGCATTGATTTTATATAAAATGCTAGGGACCAAGAGAAAAATTCGAATTAAAGAAGATTTCGAATTATGGAGGTTCGAATTAGCCAGGTTCCACTGTATTTCCAATATAATCCCCCACTTTTGAGAATTCATCAAGAACCATGGCAACTCCAGCTCAAGATTTGCATTCCATCTCCCTCTATAAGGGGCAGTGCCCAACCATATTTATCATCTAATACAGGCCTAACATTGAATTCAAACCATTCTTCTTTGAACCTGTTAATTATTTAAGGCGACCGTGGTACTTTTCGAACCCGCAAGTTACTCTATTGGTACATACGAGCCTTCTATTCATTTTCAAGTAATTTACTCATGTGATTTGTTGCAGAAAAATTATTTTAGAATTGGAATTAACAAAAACAATCCTCCTTCAGTTTTCCTATTTTTTTCTGTTCTTTAGTAGAGCATTCTTTTCCATTGTTGCAACCAGTACTGTTACGTCTTGAAACAACACCCGGGTAACGCGGGGTTAAACAGTTAGTGATTTTAAATGAAAGAAAATAGCAGTAATTTGAACCACATCTGTTCTGGATAAATAAGCCGATTTTCAATTCAAACATTCGTGCAGTTCACATGTTAAAAATCTGGAAACAGACAGGAATTGTTTGTAGCAGATGCGTTATCAAGCACTCTGTATGGAAAATTTGAACCTAAGGAACAATTCTCAAGGAAATGATATCTTTGATTTTGCGGAAATACGTGGGTATGTTTGTGAGCCCTATATCAATTTATAATTGTAACGGTACATCATCTGCCAACAATGGTAGGGGAATAGAAATTAGGCCGTTGCCATTTTCCGTCCTTCAATTGTAGCAAGAAAAACGTAAGATTTCTATTCTGCCACTCGCACCGAATTGAATTAGCCATGTCGAGAATGATCAAATTTAAAATTAATCAGTAAATCACCTAAAGAGGATTGTATTTAATAATTTAATGCACAGTATGTTGGTCTACCTAAAATTGACTGTAAAAGCGCTACAGCATCATTACAAAAACACTTTAAGAGAGGAGCAAAAAACAACAACTAGTAGTTCGGTGAAGAACTAAATAGGTTATATTCATATATTTTGCTGGTCGCATCCGGTTTAGAATTCTCCCGTCAATTAAATATATTTTCCTTGTGCTGGACTAATTAGCTGCTGTGACATGACAACATTGTGATAAAGTACAGGGCAACAATATTGTTGTCATTTTAGACGAGAAAAATTAAGAAAAGCTAAGATAGCAAAATAGTCGGTCTTAATCCAAGTTTACATTTTTGCCCAAGATAATCCACATCAACAGTCTTATATGTGTCCACTGTCACATGATGAGGCGCTATCTGCAGTCCATCAACCCTACAACATTCAAGAATTGTGCACCAGAACACACCTCCACTCAGGTCATCCTGAAGGTCTGGGATTAATTCCCGGCTCAGTAAAGGAGTTTAATTATGGTCTGAGGGCACGGACGGGGTACAGTCGGCCTCGTAAGGCAAAACTGAGTATAAAAGGGTTCAATTCCCTCCTGAGTCATCTTGGAAGTTATTTTCTGTGGTTTTCCACTTTTACTCCGGCAAATGCCGCGATGGTTCCTAACGGCCACCTCCTTACAAACCCTCATCTTCATTGCATATACATATATACTACTACTACTACTACTACTACAGATACTACAAAACACAGGTTAGCAGACAAATTCTACCTATACCCAAGTACCATGATGTCTAAGTTCCTCAAATGAAACAACAACATTAACGAGGCTGAGTGACCCCTTTCTAGCATTCAGACCGGATTTATTTTTTGGCAGAGCCTTGAATCGAACCCTGACTTTCATGGTGACAGCCAAAATGGCTGGTCAATGGACGGACTGCCATTGGAGTCTAACATGCTCACGATACCATATTGTTGAACCTGATTAACAGTGGATTACACATTTCAATAATTCTTATTTTTTGTTCCTTTGACATATAATATCATAAACATATATTATCATAAATGTAAGACTAAGAGAGAGAGAGAACTCGCCCCAGGTGCTGACGGCCACAGCGACGGCCCTGACGGTAGGAAAATGAGGACCAGACGTATCTATGGAGGACGCCACGCAGCTCGACTGGTAAGCGTGGCCAGAGCTTAGGCCACTTATGTCTATTTGCTTGCTATTAGGCCATGGATGTCTAATTCTCATGTGAAGCAGATATTCGGTTGTCCTTACAAGGTTTGGTACACCCTGTCCGAGAGCTCATGTCAGATCTTAAACTTATTTAGGACCTGGGAATTGAACCCAGCGCTTCCTAGATAAGAAGCAATCATTGCATCCCAACAACATTAGGCTGGTGGTCCTGGATGGTATCAACAAATATATATATTCCACTTCGTCCCCAATTGTCTGTTTTAATACATGCATTTGTCAAGAGATACACTCGTTTGGTTTAGGCGTTTGGGAAAACTATTCTTCCGTACTTGGCAGAGAATCCATCGCTGAGGAGATTTGGGGCCAGAGAATAAGTGGCTGTGAAAGAAACCCGGAACAGCGTTCGTTTTTCGCGAATTACCCATCTAGGACAAGTTTGGGAGGAGAGGAGATTTCTCATTTTTTTGTGCGAGGCAATCAAAAGAAACTGAACTCCAAGCAGTCATTGACACACACAATTCTAGCGCTTGCTTTAACCTATTTCTCTTTGTATTCTCGTGCGAGCTTGAGAAAGTTGCAAAAGCAAATATCGCAAATTACTACGTCATTAAACACACACACGTTCTTGGCAGGCCATTCACCTCTGTGTTATGTATCTGCCAAAATAACGAGGGGGGAAAGGTAGGTGGAGGCGGAGAGGGGCATTGGCACACTGGGCCAGCGAGAGGAGGAGGAGGAGGAGGAGAAGGCAGGAGAAAAACGTGCGCAAATGCTTTCTTCCTTGGATTAGGTCACTGGTTCAGAGTTGGAGGCAGTGGTAAGGCGACTAGCTACGAGCACATCAACAACTCAGCGATGATTAGTGTAATTAATGCTCAAGCATTGCAAAATACTAATTAGCTCTTCACTTCCATTAAACCGGAATTACCCTTCAGTACCTGCTCCTCTCACACTATGGAGTAAACAGTATTTAACATGATGGAAGATAACTGGAGCTCTAATTAGGACTATACAGTATGTATAATAATAAAGCTTGGGATAATATGCGGGAGCATCACCCATTTTATTTAATAAATAGTACGGTATCCGTATAGCCTTACAATAATAGCTTGATAGTTTTCAGACTTAGGCAATATGTATTGTTTATAAAGTGTACATATTGCAACCCTACATTGGGGCCCTCTTCAGCAATTGTCTGATAAGGAACAAAGAAATATCTAAAATAAATCAATAAAGTAAAATTATAAACTAAGGAAAGCTTTCCAGTCGGTCAACATAAATTGTGCCCAATTACATTAGGCGGGAAACAAGTATTTACATACCCTAACTTCAAAGATACGAGATATTATTACAAACTAACACGTTTTTAAGGTCAAAATGGGATAATTAATTGGATGACATGTTTTGAACATCAAGCGTTCATCCGCAGATTTTGTTCATTTAGGCTTACCTAGTAAACGATGTTCATGAATTATACTCAATCACAAATATCTATATCTATATATATATATATGGGGGCCTCCGTGGCTTAGGCGGCAGCACGCCGGCCTCTCACCGCTGGGTCCGTGGTTCAAATCCCGGTCACTCCATGTGAGATCTGTGCTGGACAAAACGGAGGCAGACAGGTTTTTCTCCGGGTACTCCGGTTTTCCCTGTCAAAATTTCATTCCAGCAACACTCTCCACTATCATTTCATTACATCTGTCATTCATTTAATCATTGCCCCAGAGGAGTGCGTCAGGCCTCGGCAGCCGGCACAGTTCATATCCTCGCCGCTAGATGGGGGCTTCATTCATTCCATTCCTGACCCGGTCGGAGACTGGAAGCAGGCTGTGGATTTTCATTTTTCATATATATATATACTCGTGCAATGTTTAGATTACATAAGTTTGTAAATACGTGTGTGACGCGTCAAAATTATTTATAGACAGTATAGTTCACTTCTATTGTCGCTGCGTTATTATTAATGTGGCTTAAATATGTTGCCAGTGATCTATTTTAATAGATCAACCAAATAAGTTTTTTCCGTGTGACCTCCTGAGAGGCCGAGTGCAGGTCTTTCTAGGCGACGCCCGTGGGTGACCTGCGCGTCGGGATGAGAGATGGAATGGATGGAGGGGAATGAAACTGGGCAAGGATGTGGAAGGAAGCGTCCGTGGCCTGTCTGAAGGTACCGTCCCGGCATTTGCCTGGTGTTGAAAATGGGAAACCACGGAAAACCATTTCAAGGACGGCCGACGGTAGGGTTCGAACCCACGCGTCTACCGAGTCAGCAGAGAGGTTGGCCCCATGGCCTATCGCTGCGCTTCAGCGAGCGCAGCCACCACTGTCGGTAACCATATAAGTAAACTATACTGTCTGTAAGTTTGACGCGATACAAAGTTTTCACAGACTCATGTAAGTTAATCTAAACATTGTATATACTGTGCTCAAAACAGGTTTTGCATATTGCATGATGTTGTATTTTCCTTGCTGTATGACGATAGGCCTACTTCATTTTTGCACATTGGCTAATGCGTTAACTCTAAGGTAACATGTGAGCGTGTTTGTACCGTGCACTGTTATCGGACATGGAGTTTGTGCATACAACCTGCACAAATGGGGGAAGTGGCCAAACCCTTACTGTGATTGCGGTACGGCGAACCGGACCATCAGGCACATCGTTGAAGATTGCAAACTAAGAGCGTACTTAGGTGACCCTAACAACTTTTTCAGTGCTACACCATCGAATCTGGACTGGAGAAATAGACTGGACATAAGGTTGATATCTCTGCTTGTATGAACTTGTCGTTATTATTTTTATTAGGTTTCATGTGTTATGCCATACGCCACATGAATATATAGAACAGTTATCGGATAACGCATGTGTATTATATTTGGTCCACAAATACATAAGCTTACGATATGCAAAACTTTTTTGACCAGTGTATTTTTGATTAATTGTAATTCATAAACAACGTATACTAATTAAACCTAAGTGAACAGGATCTGCGGATGAACGCTTGTCGTTCGCAACATGTCGTCCAATTAAGTACCCCATTTTGTACATAAAAGCGTGTCAGTTTGTAGTAATATATCGTTTCTTTCAGGTTTGAGTATGCGAATACTTGTTTCCCGCCTAATGTAATTGGGCACAATTTGTGTTGACCGACTGGAAAGCTTTCTTTATTAGAATTAGGCATCACTGAAAATGGCTTAAATATATCACTTTAATTTAAAATTATAAAAAAAAAGAAAATTGGGGAACTTAGCCTAAATAAAAATTAAGAAAAAAAACAAAATGACCTAGCTTAATAAATGTGCGTTATTTAAACTAAAATTGATTCATGTACAAAAATTTAATCGTATATAAGGTATCCTTAATCTCAGGATTATTTCAGGATTAGGGCATAACCCAGCTCTTTTGGGTTCATTCATGTTGACCGACTGGAAAGCACTAAACGTTTGTTCCCTTTAAAAATATAATGTGAACGTAAGTAGGACACAACTGAGGCTTATGATCAAGATGTTCCAACCCCTTGAGTGAATTGAAGTTGACATGTTTCTGAACTCAAATTCTTCTACGAAAGAATTCTGACGAGGTTTATTTAGAAATGATACCCAACAGAGGTTTCTACCGAATGGGATAGCTACGTGCATCAACGCCAAGGGCTATGGGGCTAGGTTATCAACGGATTCGAAATATGAGGGAATTTGAACCCCGCCGTCGGCTGTTATTGTTTTGCATGGTTGCCCATTTTTATTTGTGAGCAAATACTGGAGTGACATTTTATCCTTTATATCTTGTCCTGTTCTTTTCATCTTAGTCCATCTCATTTCTTATTGACTGCTCTCATATGGTTGATGTGAAGGAGAGCATTTATGCGTAAAATCCATTGCCATGTAAACACTCATCCCACCTCACTCAACCCCGATCCCTTAGAGCTTAGACCATTGGAAATTAAGGGTTAGAAATGCAATGAATATAGTTGTTCGGTTATAAGTCCCGTCTTCGTGGTGGAAATTATAAAGCAAGGGGTATCACATTACTGCCTTACTCTCAAATTAATTCCAAGGTAAGTTTTCCATTTCTATGTACAGTCAATTTATTTGGAAAATTAACTAAGTTGAAGGCAGCTGAATACTGCTATTTCAACTGTTATTTATTAGTAGGAATGACCTGAGGTGCTACACATTTGTAGTATAACAAGTAGATAAGAGTTCTAATTGCTCCTTCAATTTTTTTTTAATGAATTAAATAATTCAGAATTTATTTGCTGGTAATTAGTGCCATAACACCAGAAACCAGACAGCAGTCATTCGAGCTGAAGGGCATCAGAGAGAAACTGGTATTCAGAAAGGTGTAAGGCAAGCCTGCAACTTATCAGCCAAGCTCTTCAATCTTTACATCGAACAAGCAATGAAGGAAATTGGAGAAAAATTTAAAGTGGGAGTGAAGATACAAGGAGAAATAATTTCAACTCTGAGATTTGCTGATGACATCGTCATCTTGGCCGACACGCCAGAGGATTTGAATGATCTTTCAAATGGTATGGACACCGTCTTGAGGAAAGAATTCATGATGAAAATTAATAAATGGAAAACAAAATTATTGGAATGCAGCCGAAATAAATCAGAAACCCCAATGGACGTAAAACTGGCACGTGAAATGCTAAAGGAAGTAGGAGACATCTGTTACTTAGGAAGCAAAGTAACCAGTGATGGACGAAGCAAAGAGGATATAAAGAGTAGGTTGGCCCAGGCAAGGAAAGCATTTCTACAGAAAAGGAATCTGTTGTCATCGAATATAGATTTAGGTATTAGGAAGTCATTTTTGAAAGCCTTTGTCTGGAGCGTGGCACTCAATGGAAGTTAAACTCGGACTATTGGAGCAGCAGAAAAGAGGATAAATGAAGCGTCGTTTGAAATGTGGTGTTACAGGAGAATGATGAAGATCAGATGGGTAGATAGGGTTACAAATGAAGAGGAATTAAGACGAGAGGGAGAGGAGAGATGCTTCCGGCGACTGCTAATGAAGAGAAGAGATAAGTTGGCAGAACACACCCTAAGACACCTAGGAATAGCAAGCTTAGTTATAGGAGGAAGGGTTGAGGACAAGAACTGTAGGGGTAGACCAAGGTTAGAATATGTTTAACAGATTGCCTCGGATGTAGGGTGTGGAAGCTACGTAGAGATGAAACGATTAGCTCATGACAGCTGGAGAGAAGCATCAAACCAGTCAAAGACTGAAGTCTCAAACGACAACACCATTCATACCTTTTAGTAACATATGGAACGAATATATGATTTAATTTGCTTATACTTAGTACAATGACCACAACAAAACGCGATGTAAACCGAATCCAAGCAGCCGAAATGAACTTCCTTAGAGGAATAATTGGGAAGACACGGAGGGATAAAATCAGAAATGTGGACATTAGGGAGAGAACTTGGTAAATATTTATGGAGAAAATACCAGGAAGAAGACCACGAAGAAGGCCCAGAAACAGGTGGATAGATACGGTGAAGGAAAGCATAGAGAAAAGAGGAGTAAAAGAAAAAGAAGTATTGAAAGAAGGAAAAGAATGGTGGAGGGATAGACAACTGCAGAGGTCCTTGATTCGCAACCCGACCCAGGAAACTGGAAACGGGAAATGAAGAAGAATACTTAGTAAACACCTTCCCCCCTGACACCCGGGCCCCACACCCAAAGAAAATTATTTGATATAAATTTGCAATATTTCCCCCACAGTAATCTCAGAGGAAATTCCCTGGATCAAGACAATGTTCAGAGGGTTATTATCTCTATCTACAAATGCACACGCCACTTCAGCCATCACAATGGCGCAGGTTATCAGACAGATTCCAGTGCATTATGCCGCAATGCCCCGAAGAGAATCAACATAAATAAGGTTACTACACAATACACTAAGCCCACAGCTTTCAGTATTTTCATGGCTAAAGTTCTTACGTTTATGGTCCTTATAGGGCTGTTCCTTGAATGTTATTTTTAGCTCCTACTTTCTTAGCTGTGATGATATGTGCACTGGTTCACTCCCTGTCCTCAGTTAATGTGACTGCGGTCATTCCCCACTCACTGCAAGATTCTGGCAACTGGTTGCGTGTGCCTGTTATATGTAAACCGGTGAAAAGAGTAGAAACATAACCCAGTCCAGAGTGCCACGCCAGTCTTCTATGCCTCACACACACTTGCTCTGAGCAACACCTGATGGCCATAAAGGTTAGACTTGCCTGTGAACTCAACCTCTTTTCACTTCGATGACTGTCCTCCTCGGTATATCAATGGTAGAATATCCACCTCCTGCTCTCAAGTTCACTGGTTCAATGTCGGCCGAGGAAGTCAAGTTATTGAAGAGTTTATAGAATTCTCGCCACCCTGAGCCGTAATGCTGTATATTGGCTCAATACCAGACAACGTTATTGTATGTTGCGCTAAGCTGAACGCTGCCAGGCATTATTAGACGATGCTGTACGATGTTAGGCGATGCCGCGTGGTACCAGGCTATGGTGCGCTAAAGAAAAAGCCCTGGCACTAGACAGTCCATGAAGGGCCTAGGCCGACCAAGCGACCGCTGCCCAGCCATTTGGCCTGCAGATATTGGAGTGACGCGTGATCAGCGCATAGGTTGCCACGGCCGTTAATCTTGGTTTTCGTGATCGGGGCGCTGCCTCACTGTCAGACAGCTACTCAATTGTTCTCACGAGGCTGAGTGTACCCTGTTCCAACCCTCTCGTCAGTTTTAAAATCCCTGATGGAGCCGGGAATCGAAACCGGGGCCTCCGGGTGAGAGGCAGGCGCGCTACCCCATCACCTCGGGGCCGGCTTATGGTGCACTAAGCTGATCACATATTCAGTATAGTGTGTATTCATTAGGAAGTGTTAGGTAAAATACACAGCCTCCGTGGCTTAGGTGGCAGCACGCCGGCCTCTCACCGCTGGGTCCGTGGTTCAAATCCCGGTCACTCCACGTGAGATTTGTGCTGGACAAAGCGGAGGCAGACATGTTTTTCTCCAGGTACACCGGTTTTCCCTGTCACAAATTTCATTCCAGCAACAATCTCCACTATCATTTCATTTCATCTGTCATTCGTTTAATCATTTCCCCAGGGGAGTGCGACAGGCTTCAGCAGCCAGCACAGTTCATATCGTCGCGGCTAGATGGGGGCTTCATTCATTCCATTCCCTGACCCGGTCGGTTGACTGGAAGCATGCTGTGGATTTTCAGGTAAAATACACGTCCTGGCATGGAAGGTTATCCCCGTCATATACCCAGTGACCCTGAGACTGATACACTTATAAAGATTATGGGGTATTCACACTTCTTTGCGCCACCTCTCAGAATACTGGACGTGCAAAACGCAAAATCCACTGGCAAAGACATCATTCACGTACAGTGTTAATTTAATATAGTTACGAATCATTCATGTTTCACACCACGGGGATGGTTCATCAAAGCCTATATCTGAAAGAAATTATTTTTCAGCAACGCGGCCATGGTTTTAAAATATTAAGTCACGTGGTTTTGGTTTAATTGCAAGAATAGCTGAGAATATTTCTGGCCAAATAACATTTGACGCTTGCTTACATTCTCAAACGTAAGGGAAATAATACGGTTGATAAGTGGGTAGATAGGAGGGTAACTATCTGAATTCATTGAGCCCAATTTTTCACCAGCGTTTGTCTGCTGGCTTAATTTGTGAGGAACTCAAAAGGTACAAATAAGCACTGAGTACAACACACCTGTCCATACTGGATGAACCTTAGTTCGCACCTCCATGGGGTATCTGATCACGAACTTAGCTCATTAGACTACAAATCAAAGCCGGAGTGATATGGACCCGTAAGATTTGCGACAGCGTGGAAAGAGGTTAACGCACAGCATTTAACTGCTCAGGTTACTTTTTGGATTGTAGTCATATGTGATCCAAAACTTCATGGAATGTCATGATCATGACAAGTATTCTATGCACGATTCACACCACCCTTGGTGCATATTTTTTAATGATTTCTTCTCTACCCATCCCATTCCTCAAATTCTTCGAAACCTTCGAATGTGCTGTCCATTTCAGGGCACGCCGGACGCCGGTAAGAGTCAAGGAATTTGGGTAATGAACACTGATATGACAGTACGGCTACGAAGAAATTAGCAAGGAACTTCCCAGTCACACCTCAAAGGAAGTTGAGTAATTGAATATTAAATGAAAATTTTCCATGTTCCTTACTGCCGATGTTTCTGCCCTCGAGCAGAAACTTCCGGATAAAGGGAAACTCCCGCATATACAGTATGTCTGATTGTTCATTTCTGTTACCACTTCTTCCATTCCTGATCACCCACAGAGAAGAACATTAAAGGAGCGGTATCGATGTGGTATAGTGTACCCAACATAATTTTCTATAAAGTCTCTGGCAGTTCTGTTTAGTTAAATCTTGATAATGATAACACTAATGTTCTACTCGCTAATTTGGGAAGTTACGGCTTAACTTGCAGAAGCCCCAGGGATTACTAACACGCAAATATTAGGCACTGGCTCGATGAACCCAGTCTATAAAAAAATTGGGGGCAGAAGAGAAAGAGGAAGGTGAAGGACGGAGATGATGTCAGAAGGAAACACACGGACCGGTTACATCCAGCTTTAGCTTATAACCTGCTAGAGAAGATTAAAGTTGCTAAATACACGAAAAAAACGTGCCAATTCGCATAGAGACATGCATGTGTATTGTCAGGCAAGTACTGAAAGGAAGTATTGCAAGCTAAAAATAACTTCTCCCTCCCACAGTTACATAACGAATGTTCTTAGCATCAATTTTGTTCTTGCAGACGCGTGGAAAGAGGACGTCCTGGTTTCGGTGGTGAGGTAGATGACCCAAGCTGTAGCGTAGTATTGTTCGTCGACACATTAGTTCCATGGATAATTAGCAAGCGTTTCACTTTAGTGACATAGAAATCGTAAGATTTGAAGGACTCAAACATTGGATTGAGCGCACTCTTTGAATGGGCATACAGAACGTGCTTTTCTCAGTGAGGGACATTAAAAGTTGAAACGAAATATTGAGCACTGTATGAGTTGAAGAGATATTTATATGTACTGGATAAACTAAACCAATGACGGCCAAAACTTTGCTCACGTGAAAAACGTTGCACACGAGTATTAAGCTTGTCAAATGGCTGCACACATCTATGTCAGTCTCCTAGGGTGAATGGCGAGGGGAGTCAGTTCGCTTCAGCTGTGAATAGTAGGACTAAGTAAGAAAGGACAGTCCTCGCTTGGCTCCGTTTGTACACCTCTTTTAATCACGAAATACACAGATATTGGTTAATTGCCAATTCAATCAGCAAAAGCATTAATGTAACGTTGTTAGAGATTACTGTTTAACATGAGCATCAGAAGCTACTTGTTGTTTATTTAGATTGCCCAAAATCATTTTGCTTCTTACATTCATCCATCACACTCAATATGCGTAATATACCGTAGATTTTTTTTTTACCAAAACAAAAAGAGCACAACGATTTATGTCATTGGTCGTTAACCGGTAAAAAAAAGGGTTCTGTAAAAAGTTGTTTTATCTATAGTCGCTGTATGCACATCTACTAAGGCAAAATTACATACAAAAAGTAATTCTGCAACGAAGCAAGAAGAATTTGGAGAAATTCGAAAAATTAAGTTGTCAAAGTAAGATCAAAGCAGGGGCGATTATTCCACAGAAGCGACAGATGCACTGCTTTAAACTTAAATTCTTTGATATACGATACGCTGATATACGCGTGTTTTTCTAGCAGGCAGGTGTCAGCACTAGTTTATTACCAAGGACTCACCTCCCTCGTTCACCGTAGAGTATTAGACTAACAACGAAATATTCTTATCTGGAAGCTCTGACTGGCGGCCGTGTGTCCTGACTTGTGAATTGATAGATAGTGGAAGTGAAAGAAAACCCATATTATTTTAAAAAAATTCTTGTTGCAGTTTGTTGACTCATCTGAAGACTGTACTGATGTTACTTAAGTCGGAGTTTCTTGGAAATATTAAAGGATTATGCATTTAAAAGCTCGCAAAATATACCTGAGTTTGGAAACAGGGCTCTTGCAGCGTTCAGAGCCCATTACTTGGGCTCAAGCTGCTGAACCGAGTGTTGCAACGAATGTGTAACATTAAGTAAAGGATGCTCGCCATTCAGAGATGCAGATTAAAAGGATATAATTGTACATAGTTAGCCACGATTCACTCTATGACTTTGAGAACTTCGATCAAAATTTGTACTCGACACATCAACGTTCAATTGTATAATAGCATTGAGTGTCTGACAGACTGTGAGCGTTTTGTTAGTCTTGCTTGTTTTTCCCAGTAGAAAAATCTGTTTGAAAGAGGACTGGATTTTATGATCGAAGCAACCTTCACAAAGTGATAAAAAGATATTTCACTTGCAGTGTACATAAGAACTAGAAACGTTTCATACATTTGAATGAATCAACCATGCACCAGATCAGTCATGCACAGCTTAGCACTCGAGAGAACCCAGGGAAGCTTGAGAGCACGTAGGTTTGCTTAGCTTGGCCGTGGGGGTAGGGGTAGTGGTCATCGTTAAAGCCCTGCGTGGATGCGGATATACTGTAGTTTGCATGGCTCTGCGGATAGCGGATAAGCTGCGGATAATGTTTAGAGTAAATTTACGAATAGCTTTTAGAATACAATCAGAACTTGTTGAATTTTATTACGGGAACCCAGATGTTTATGACATGTCATATCAATTTTTCCGATATTTTTTTTTTCATGACAAATGTAAGATGATTATTTAAGCTAATCTCATTCAATCATTAAGCATAATTAACGCTCCGAACTGTAAAGGGTTGCAATTCTGGCTGTATAACATTAATTTTAAACATAGCACTTGACACACAAAGCCTAAAGAAACGACGTTCTCCTCAAGTGTGTAAATGTGTTTCTTTAAAGCGTTATACTTTATCTAATTAAAAATATTATAGTATTGCCAGTATATTTGGATAACAGTCGTGCGGATGCGGGCCGGATGCGGATAATGGTCGTGCGGATGCGGGGCGGATGCGTATAACAGTCGTGTGGATGCGGGGCGGATACGGATAACGTTTTGTCTATCCGCGCAGGGCTCTAGTAATGATAAGCGGCAAGACTTCGTAGGATTGTCAGTGGTGCTTGCAGAGTGTGTATAGTGGTGCGCACTGTCACTAAATGCCATTCAACCTTTTTAAAATACATGAGTTCGATTTCCACCTTACCCATCCAAGAAGTGCTTTTCCGTAGTTTTCCACGTCTACTCCAGGAAAATGCCGGAATGGTTCCTAACTTGAGGCTACGGCCACCTCTTTCTCAGTCGTCACATGAATTGAAAATATACACACTACTAAACATACCATAATGACACAGGTTATCAGACCCAAGTTCGCAGGGCTAAATTACCACGATGCCTAAGTACTTCAAATGAAACAACATACGGTATTGGCTGAAACATCTTTCTTAATTTCGACACCAAATGACCTTTGGTATGACACATTACATGAATAAGTAGAGTAAAAAAAGTTATTTAGGCCCCCTACCTCCTCATATACACAAACTCCAAACCCCATTGCACTACAGCCCATGAAGCCCCTAGGCCTACCAAGCGATAACTGCCCAGCCATTTGGCCTGCAGATTGCGCGTCCGTCGGGTCCCCTCCGCCATTAATCTTCGTTTTCGTGACCGGGGCGCAGTTTAACTATCAGACAGCTACTTAATTGTCTTCACGGGGCTGAGTGCCCACCGTTCCAACCCTCACGTCAGTTTCTAAAATCCCTGACGAAGCCAAGATTCGAACACGGGGCCTCCGGGTGGGAGGCAGCCACACTACTCCGACACCATAGGGCCAGCCCTCTTAATATATGCCTCCGTAAATATACAGATAAGCTCAAAAATAAAATTCCAGTAGCCTAGATTACATCAGGTATAGACATGTAGGGTGTTAGGTTTCACTGCACCCGGTTGATTAAATCTCGAGAGAATTTTACTTAAATATTTTAAATTCGCTCTGCCGCCACGCTGGATATGTAGGTCTACTTAACAGATACATGAACTTAACGTAGTATTTTGAACAACCATACAACAATTAACGTTGATATCGGTAATAGTACTGGAGATAAAGAATGTCAGTGGAATGTTTCGCACGGCCACCATGTTGGATTGGTGAAAGTTTTAAAATTTGAAAGGCACGGTCGGGGTAAATCAACGTAGTGGTATGTCCTCACTGAGTTTCATTGCAATCGCACCAGCGGTTTAGGTTTCATTAGGGACACCCACATACAGACTAATGGTGATATCATGAGCCTTATATTGTTAAAATGGGCTAAAAACGACCATTCACCACTTGGAACATATATTTCACCTTCTGCAGACAGTAATATTCACTGCGTTTCGTCATTGAAACTGAAATAAATAGTGGATTGTTAATATTAATGCCTTTATATATTCACGATGGCGGCTGCGTTCCGTATGAAACGAGATATTCTAATGATTAATGCAAGCGAGGTATCTTATCTGTTCCTTCCCTATTTCAAAGTTTCGTGTTAATTGTGCAATTGGATCCTGAGTTATGGATTTGAAAGTTTTAACATTATGCTCAGCCACCAACTTGAATGTATGGCAGGGATGCTCTTTTGCCTTTGGTATACAAACCTCATCTATCGCTCTACATCAGTGCTAATTTGAGACATTTTATCTCTAAAATATATAGAATTATTTGTTTGTATATTTTATAAATTCAAGATGGACCCTGTGCGCTAAATACAGTGTCATATGACTATGCATAATGGTATTGAAGTCTTTTTCATGGTATTTCTCTCTCAACAAAATTCGCGTTAATTGTCGTAATATATCGTGAGTTAATGCTATTCTAATTTTGAGAAAACGCCCAGCTGCCATCGGTAATGTATGGAGTCGCTGCTCTTTAGACTTGGTCTTAGGAAGACACATACGAGGTTCTACATTGCCGCTGATTTTCGTCGTTGTAACTTAAATGTACTTTGAGTAATTCATTATCATATTCCAAACTCTCAAGATGGCCACCGCACGTTCTATTCGGTGAGTTAATCTTATAGCTTATTTCAGCAAGGCTCCTTGTATGGTATTAAGATTCGTTTAAACTGCGCAATTCCATTCTGAATGATTACTATTGCGTTTTAATATTCCGCCCGGCTGCCATCATGAAAATTTAAGTCGCTGATATTTACCTTTAGGAATACAATACTCAATATAGGTTTCTACATTACCACTAGTTTTTGTAATATTGTAGTTCTAAGTCAGTTTTTATTTGAATGATCAAACTTCAAGTATTTACTGGAGTAGATATGAGAAACCACGAACAAGATGTTCAGTAAATAACATATAGCCTACTTTCTCCTAAATGCATGGGTATTGTTATAACACTTTGTCCTTTTCAAGGAGTATAATTGAATGTTGGTTGTAGTAGCTTGTTGAAATACAACATGTTATACGGATATTAAATATGAATATGAGGTGCCTTTGCTAGTGCTTCCTCTGTAAAAAAAATTCATTCAATTCGGTTTCACCGTGTTTGAATTGATATGGTGAATCGATTTGCACACTTACATTGCCGCTATCTGCAAACTATTGGGCAAATGACCTTGTAGTTCAGTCAAAAGATGCTTCCCATAAAAGGGTATGTTGTTGCAAAATTTGGTAGAGATCAAATGATTAGGTTGGTCATAATTTGCTATTAAAATTTGGGTGGCCACCATTCCGTTTCCGTCAAGATGGCGGCGATATAAAACATGACACTGAGGTGCCCTTTGCTAGTGCTACCTCTGTAAAAAATTTCGTTCATTTCGGTTTTACCGAGTTTGAATTGATAGGGGGAATCGATTTGCATACATGCATGGCTGCCATATGCAAACTATTGGACTGATGACCTTGTAGCTTGGTCAAAGAACGCTTCTCACTTAAAGGTATGTTGTTGCAAAATTTGGTAGAGATCAGGTGATTAAGTAGGTCGTAATTTGATATCAGCTTTTAACATTTGGGTGGCCGCCATTACGTTTCCGTCAAGATGGCGACGCTATAAAACACGACACTGAGTTGCCTCTTGCGAGTGCTACCTCTGTATCAAATTTCGTTCAATTAGGTTTCACTGTATTTGAATTGATACGGGGAATCGATTTGCAAATATAATGGCCGCTATCTGCACACTATTGGGCTGATGACTTTGTAGTTTGGTCAAACGATGCTTACCACATAATGGTATGTTGTTGCAAAATTTAGTAGATATCAGATGATTCGGTTGGTCGTAATTTGATTTAAGCTTTTAACATTTGGATGGCCGCCATTACGTTTCTGTCAAGATGGCGGCGATATTAAACTTGACACTGAGTTGCCTTTTGCGAGTGCTACCACTGTATCAAATTTCGTTCAATTCGGTTTCACCGTGTTTGAATTGATAGGGGGAATCGATTGCACACATACATGGCCGCTATCTGCAATTTATTGGGCTGATGACCTTTTAGTTTGGTCAAAAGATTCTTACCACATAAAGGTATGCTGTTGCAAAATTTAGTAGAGATCAGATGATTAGGTTGGTCGTAATTTGATTTAAGCTTGTTACCATTTGGGTGTCCGCCATTACGTTTCCGTCAAGGTGGCGGCGATATAAAACATGACAATGAGTTGCCTGTTCCGAGTGCTACCTTTGTACCAGATTTCGTTCAATTCGGTTTGACCGTGTTTGAATAGATAGGGGGGGGGGATCAATTTGCACACATACATGGCCGCCATCCACAAATTATTGGGCTGATGACCTTGTAGTTTGGTCAAACGATTCTTCATACATAAAGATATATTGTTGCAATATTTGGTAGAGATCAGAGGATTAGGTTGGTCGTAATTTGATTTAAGCTTTGAACATTTGGGTGGCCGCCATTACGTTTTCGTCAAGATGGCGACGATATAAAACAAGACACTGAGGTGCCCTTTGCTAGTGCTACCTCTGTACCAAATTTCGTTCAATTCGGTTTCACCTTGTTGGAAAAGATAGGGGGAATTGATTTTCACACATACATGGCCACCATCCGCAAATAATTGGGCTGATGACCTTGTAGTGTGGTCAAAAGATATAAAGTATATAAAGGTATAATGTTGCAAAAATTGGTAGAGATCAGTTGATTAGGTTGGTCGTAATTTGATTTAAGCTTTTTACATTTGGGTGGCCGCATTACGTTTTCGTCAAGATGGCGGCGATATAAAGCATGACACTGAGGTGCCCTTTGATAGTGCAAGCTCTGTACCAAATTTCGTTCAATTCGGTTTCACCGTGTTCGAATTGATAGGGGTACAGACATTCAGACTACACACACTCACAGACATACAGACACACACACAGACATACAGACATACAATTTTTCGCCCAGTGTTGATCTCATAAGTCTACTTTTATTTTTTGCAAAAATCGAAAGTAGGCTAAAAGCTACTTCTATGATGACCGAGGTGGGAACTGAATCCACCACTTCTCGGTTTTGTCTCACGAGGCTGATTGTACTCCATTCCAATACTCGACAAGAATTTAATTTATTGGCAGAGCTCAGGGATGACAACCAAGATTGCTAGCCACTACACCATAAAATGATCGACGTTAAATATAGAATCCAGAATAATATTGTCCGAAACTCTTACATATTTTGAACCGAAACCTTAAATTCTGTGCAGCTATGGATGGACAGAACATATGCCATTAGCGTACAAAATGTACTATCGGTATATATTGTACATTAAGTAATGTTGATTGTTTTAAATATCGGATTAAATCTCCAATTCAACAATATTATGGCCATCCATAACTTAATTCACGGGACTGATGACCGTTGCAAACGTCATTCACGGATTCAAATCTGGCATGGTGCAACCATGAATCGAAATCCGGCTGTCATGGCGGAGAGCACTCTGTGAGGATAATAATTATTGGAGAAGAGATGGGTTTTCTTCGTTTCCTTCTCCTCTTTGCCTGGCTAAGTGGTAAAATTGGATAAGCGTTGGCCTTTAAAATACAAGATTAGAGCTTCGATCCGGGATCATACCAACAGCATATGAGGGTATGTAAATGCAACATCTCGTGTTGGTAAGTTTTCCGTTGAATAACCTCTACAGGGCAATATTCCTGAATCCCGGAGTCAACAACGCCACAGCAGCTCAAGGGAACTTAAAAACCAAATTATTATTATTATTTTGGCAAATGGCAGGATTTTAAAATCTCCTACGCAATCCCACCTCAATTCCACGCACAATTAATATTAGGAGAACACAATAGCTTACGTTGTTAAACAGATTACTTGCACATTCTAGTACACGTGCCTGATACTCGCGATATCCCCGACCCTACAATAATAATAATAATAATAATAATAATAATAATAATAATAATAATAATGACTTATCGAAGTGATGATGATGATAATTGTTGTTTTAAGGGGCCTGACATCTAGGTTATCGGCCCCTAATGGTTTGGGTGATTGTGAAGATGACAATGAGATGCAAACTATAACAAAAAATTTACTACTAACTTATATACTAGAAGAAGAAATGGAAAACAAAAGGAGAATAAGGCAAATCAAGGACAGGAGGAAAATAAATGCCCTCAACCCTCGAAGAATGCGGATTGAGGGACTTGGAAGGAAGGAGAGCCATGAAAGGCAGATAGGAAAGTGAAAGAGGAGTGGGTCCGCCCCACAGGTCCACAAAAGGGGGAAACCGGACCCAGCTCAGGAATCCCTCGGGGTCGCCAACTCCCGAACTCACCAGCCGTGAGCCCCTGAGGTTGTAGCAATATCCAGGGTGCACCAGCAGTGGTGGGGCTACATACACCCTGCCTCCTGGAGGGCCTTGAGCAGAAGGCAGGAAATAACATGAAATGAAAAAGAAGGCTGATCCCTCGCAGAAGGAAGGCATCATAAAAGATGAGACAAGGGCCAATGAAGGCGGGAAAGTAAGAGACATCCTAGGCCTCGGATACCCTAATACCGTCGGGGTCGGAAGGGAACAAGAGTTGACCAAGTGAGGTCGACAGGAAAGAAGACGGATAGGAACCCGGCACAAGTAAGTGGAAGCAATGCCGGACTCATCTGGGGCCCCGTGGTCGCCAAGCCACGTCCCACTAGATTTGAGCCCCTGGGGGGCTTACCAAAGTACTAGATGCATTACACACGTCGTTGCGGAGTGAAACCAGCGTATGTAAACTCGTAAACACCTGTAAAGAGCAGGTTTTTGTTGTTGTTATTGTTGTTGTTGATGTTGTTGTCAATTATTTTCAAGGGCTTAGAATTGAACAGAGCATTCATCAAATTTAGATTATATATAAAGCAGAATAATGCATTAAACTAATGTATGTGAATGTAAGTAAAAGGAAATGAATGTAACTCGATAATAGTGTAGCGAATTGTTGATGGGTGAGTCTCCCAGTGACTAACAGCTTCCTTACTGACCTGATGAACTAAATTACACTGCATTTCTCTTTCCAACGCAAAGTGAAATTGGATAACACTGCTCTTGATAAGGACATACAGTAACACAAGTAACATGTGGTGCTCTCTCCAAGGCCGAGGTGAAATGAGTGCCAATCATTACGTAGCACACTGGTCCAATAGTGCTAAGCATTAAACAAACAAATAAATAAGTCTAGCTCCACCCCTATTATTTACTAGTTCCTTCGAGGTCAAGGACGAAAGGAAAAGGAACGCTTGTAATTTTGCGTGACCGTTATTCTCGTAATCATAAGCCAGAGAATCTCCTTCTTACGAGCCATGCATTTACCGGGAATCGAATCCGGTCCGTAATACAAACAACAATAAATTCACTGCAATGTGTCCCACCACCTAACCGACCGTTATTCAAGTTTCGTAAAATAAATGAAACTGTCGTAAGAAAATAAATAATATCTATCAAATCACAAGCAGTCGGAGAAGATGACATCCCCATCTCCCATATCGTTAATCCGATAGAGGTAGTACTGCCAATGATTATGCATATTTGTAACACATGTCTTTTAGATGGTTTCTTCCCAACAATATGGAAAGATGCTTTAGTTATTCCAGTTCCGAAAAATTCACTTGCAAATTCTCCTCCATCCGACTATCGACCTGTATGCATACTTTCCTCAATTTCCAAAATACTAGAAATACTTATGCATGAACAACTTCTCCAGTATTTGACGCAATACTCACTACTTGATCCATTGCAATCTGGAATTAAGAAATTACATAGCATATCTACTGCACTCATTAAGATCACTGATGACGTAAGACAAGTAATGGATGAGCGTAATGTGACTATACTCATTCTTCTAGACCTCAGCAATGCATTCGACACCATAAATATAGACATTCTTATGGCTAAATAGCAATCCGTCCATCTAAGCCCCATTGCTCTCAAGTTATTCACCTCTTATCTTCACAACCGAAGACAACGTGTAGTCCTTAATGAAAAATGAACTGAGCGGAAGTTCAAAATAAATGGAGTACCTCAGGGTTCAATTCTCGGTCCCTTTATATTCATCTTCTATCTGAACGACATCTCATATAAACTGGAAAACTGCAACTACCATCCGTAATATGCAGACGACCCTCAGATATATTGGCACACAAAAGTAAATAACATAGATGCGGCAATTGAAAATATGAATCTAAATTTAAAGGGGATCAGCCACTATGCAGCTGAAGATTCTCTTGCCATCAACCCAATTAAAACACAAGCTATCGTAATAGGGCAGACTAAATTGCTTTTCCATTTACACAGTAGACCACTTTCCTTAATTAAACTTAATGGTGTTGCTATCCCGTTCTCTAAATCGGTAAAAAGTTTTGGAGTCATACCAAATGAAACGTTGAATTGGGATGAGCACGTTACTAATACATGCAGGAAAGTTTACTCATCACTTCATCCACTTAATATTCACCAGTCCGTTCTACCCCGTAATTTGAAAATAAGATTCGTCCAAACCTTGGTACTCCCTATATTGAACTACTGCGATGTCGTATTAGTATATGCTACCAGAGAACAAACCAACTAATTTCAAAGAGCTTTAAATTCCTGCATTAGGTGTGTTTTCTCCTTACAATTTTCCTCATTCTTGTCCTCTCTTTATGACTTTCCTGGTTAATAGTAGAACAACAAAGAAACCTTCACATATGTACTCTAATATATCGACTTCTCAATGAAAGTACACCTCACTATCTCCCTTGTAATTTTCGTTTTCTTTCTTCCCTTTATGATCGTCACACGCGATTTGGATCTATAATTGCAATTCCTCTACATAATTCATCTGCCTTCAGTAATTCTTTCCTCGTGTTGGAAAATAGAATTTGGAATAATGTTCTCGTGACGTTAGAAATTGTACATCCCTAACAATTTTCAAACCTACATGTAAGATTTCCTCTTGAATTCGTAGGCCAATTAGAACAATCTGTGTATGAATGTGTGAGTGAATGACCACAGTAAAACTTTGTTAAAACTCCTTGTTATTACTGTATGTAATTTCTACAGCTTAGTTAATATCACGCAGTTTGCCAATTTAATTCTAGTATTTAAGGTTTCCTAGTACGGTATTTAAGTTTGGTAGGTTAAAATTAACATATATGAGTATTGATATAAGTTGCAGTGTGTGTGGTTAAGTGTAAGAGAGGGCCTAGAGCCCTAACTTCACCACAATAAAGGCACCAATAAATAAAAAATACAGGGAGGGATGCTGCTTGATCTTTCCGCCATCACGCACCATGTCGAGGATAAGGAGTCTTCTTTATTATGGATATTTTTATAGTTGGATGCCCTTCCTGGTGCCAACCTCATCAGATGAGTTAATGAGAAAAAGCAAGTAGTTCCCTGACGAACTGAATAGTCTTGCCATATATCCGACTGGTCTCTTCTATTAAAACTCTCCTGCCGGTTTCAAGGATTTTCCATTTGGTATAGGCCTACCATTACATTGAGAACTTATGTGCTAGAATATATAACTTTCAATATCGGTGATTAAGACTCAACCAGCGAGATGGCATCTTTCTATCTTTCTATAACGATTCACTGGAATTCATTTTTAGAAAAATCAAATGCAAGGCTTCTATGATTTACGAAAAGTAGGCTACAGAATTTAGTGCCATTATATTACGATTATCATAGCCCATTATACGAATCATCTTTTCTATATAATATATGAGATATAAGAAGTAAGGTTTTAAAATTTCGAACTGATGCATCTTGAACTATTTAAAACAACTGAACATAATTTGATGTCCCTACACTAAACTCAAAATAAAGATTCTCTGTGTCAAGTTCTATAGCACTCGGGTGATTAAGTCGCCAGAAAAAGAATTCTTAATATTTGAAAATCATTTGCCCGCCAAGATGTTTTTGTGTTTCTCAGGATTGAGAAAGCCACATATTTGTCCCAACTTTACAGTCCACAAGAACCATACAAAATTTCGATTTGATTCCTTAAATAGTTTTGAAGATATTGAGAACCAGTGAAATTGTTTTATATTATTTGCTATAAGATTTTCTGCTAGCAGATGAATATTATAAATGTGGTTCATTACACCAACCTACGTTTCTAGCACTTGTCCAGGACACAAGAAATGCGAGTATAAACGTGATTTTAAAAAATTACATTTAATTCCTCATAGGAATTGAATTAAATTGGACGCCAATAAATTAAGCATTGTATTAAGATTTACCGTGCTTACGTTCACTGCGCTCTGATAATGAAGTCGTGCGAAATATCCATATAAATATTTAAATTTCGCGTCGACGCCATGTTGGATTTGTGTTCATCGGGTTATTGAAAGGCCCATAGGTAATATTATGTTAAAAGCCTTCATCAACATACAAAATTTCAGTTTGATTGCTCTAATACATTCTAAAATATTGAGAATTATTTCTCATCATATTCTGTAAATTTAAGATGGCCGCTACGCGTTGTATAATTCTTATAGCTTATGTAAGCTAAATCCCTTACATGGTAATTCCTTCTTACTAATTTTTACTGTATTTCAATTGCGCAATTATATTTTTTTAGCGCATGGCTTTTGGTGCCGGGAGTGTCCGAGGACATGTTCGGCTCGCCAGTTTTGTAGCTGCTTCGAGACGGACACCCAATGGGTGAGCTACAAGTACCGTTGGGGAGGAAAGTTGGAAGGGAAGGGCGAGGAGTTGGAAGGTAGCGGCTGTGGCCTATAGTTAGGGACCAACCCCGGCATTTGCCTGGAAGGAAGATGAGAAACCACAGAAGACCATCTTCAAGGTTGCCGGCGGGGGGATTCGAACCTCCTCGCCTCCCGGATGTGAGCGACTGCCATTAGTCATGCCGTAACGACCACGGCTAACTCACCCGGTTTTGAATAATTTATTGATACGTTTAAATAATACGCCCAACCACCATCCTAAATGAGTACTCTCGCTGTTATTTTGCCGTGGGTATTCGAAGCCACATAAATGGTTCTACGTTATCACTAATTTGCGTTTTCGTATCTCTAAGACATAGAAATTTACTTCCTATTTAAGTCTGAAAATTCAGGATGGCCGTTTAGCGCTATATTATGATACTTATAATTAGGGCTCGGATTTTTAGGTGCTAAAAATCGGGAAAATATTTATTTTTTATGTATTAAAATACCTGAAATATGTGACAAAAATTAAAAATATTTAATTATAATTCAGTTTATTAACTTAATGACAATATAAACATTATGCAGTACTCACGAATGAAAAATATGCTATGTCTCGCTGACTGCTGAAGCATTACAATACACAACGAGATACATCTTCAGGTTGTCCATCACAAATGACCGACGATTATCGCCAAACACTTCTTCTGAAGGCGCGAAACTGCTGCAATATGTTTCTTGCCCTTGAGGTGTGGTGTAACTGAAGATCGCTGTTCAGCCTTGATTGCTTTCCCACATGGTTGGCAGAACAGAACGCCCCCATCAGACGTCAAATTATCTTTAAATTCTGCAACAGACGATAACTTGTAGTTGTCTTTACTTTAGGCTTCGTAGAACTGCCTTACACTTCACAGTGCCAGAAATGAACTGCATGTGAGTGACACTGGTTCCAGGTAGTTGGGGGGAGGGGGAGGTCTAGCACGTGGTGTAATATGGGTATGGACAAGGAATTCCCCGGCTTCCACAGTGAGTGGCATGGGGCAACAAGTTAAGAATAACACAGTTGCAAGCTGACATACGCTCTGCATGGAGATTAGATAACTCACAGGTTCTTCCCCATTGAAGTACTGTAATACAGAACAAAAAAGCAATAAACTGAAAGAATGTTTTTAAAGAATGTAAATATTATGTCTTTTTATGTGCTAATAAGTGAAAACCAGGAATGCATGTATTAATAGAAAAAAAATCTTAAAATATGTATTTACTTAAAAAAATATTTATTTACCTAAAAATCCGAGTCCTACTTGTAATAAATGAATCACTAACGCTACTCAGGTCTGTTGTAAAATATTTCGTTCTAACCAAGTTTTGGTTAACTTGTCCAATTACATCCCAAGTTAATGATGCAGATATATTATTAACGCCAAGCCGCCATAATGAATAAATGGAGTCGACATCCTTTTGCTTTGGGTATACAAAAGGACATTCTACCTCATTGCTAATTTTCGTTATTATAGCTCTAAAATTAAGCCTCCGTGGCTTAGGCGGCAGCACGCTGGCCTCTCACCGCTGGGTCCGTGGTTCAAATCCCGGTCACTCCATGTGAGATTTGTGCTGGACAAAGCGGAGGCAGACAGGTTTTTCTCCGGTCACTTCGGTTTTCCCTGTCACCAATTTCATTCCAGCAACGCTCTCCACTTTCATTTCATTTCATCTGTCATTCATTTAGTCATTGCCCCACGGTAGTGCGACAGGCTTCTGCAGCCAGCACAGTTCCTATCCTCGCCGCTAGATGGGGCTTCATTCATTCCATTCCCTGACCCAGTCGGTCGACTGGAAGCAGGCTGTGGATTTTCATTGTCATAGCTCTTAAATACTGAGAGTTATTATATATTTCCGAATTTTCAAGACGGGCGCAATGCACTATATTCAGTGTGATGATATCATGACTAACAGTAGTGAGATGTCTGATATGAACCTTCTCTATGGCCAAGATTCATCTTAATTGCACAATTATATTCTGAGTTATTCACTTTAATGTTATAGTATTACAACCTGCCGCCAGTTTTAATGTATGGAGCAGGGTTCACGATCAGAAACGTGTTTGCTATATCCCGATTAAATGTTTTCATCTCTTGATAAATGCAGTACATTTGAATTGGTCTATTGGCACAGGCTAGAGTATAATGTGGCTTACCACCGATATCTTAGTCTCATGGCTGTGATTATATGGAAGCTACTGAGGCATGGGGCTGAGTAAAGGCCTGCGAGTAATGTAAAAGATTCTACTCATAGGATCAGTGCTACAGTATTGTTCTGACTTAGTGAGGAAAGCAATGGCAAACTACTTCACTCCTCACCTTGCCTAGTACGCCTCATTATAGTGCTGTTTTGGGGTTTTGTGGGTATCTACCGACCTAACCTGAGGATACAACCAGCCTCTAGGCTGACTACCTAACAGTGAGATAGATAAATCGTTTAAACCGTCACATAAAAAGTTTTTTTTTTCTAAAAACGTTAAAACGCTTCCTAATACACTGAGGACACTCAGCTAGATCCACAATATTGAGCGGTTGATGGTAAACATGATTAATTAAGGGAAATGATTTCTAACAATTAACATAGAAACTAAATTACTACATATTTGTGACATAAATTCAGTTCTTAAAATGTCATCTGCCTTGGGTTGTCTAAATCAATAAATAACACTTTCGAAGAAATTTAAATTTATCAACATGTTAGGAATTTCTGGTTGATACTAGTGGCACTTGGGCTAAATCCGCGATACTTTGTCTAAATCTGCAAAATGATAAGTTCAATAATATGCTTCATTACTACCACTCCCCCGGCCTCTCACCGCTGGGTCCGTGGTTCAAATCCCGGTCACTCCATGTGAGATCTGTGCTGGACAAAACGGAGGCAGACTGGTTTTTCTCCGGGTACTCCGGTTTTCCCTGTCAAAATTTCATTCCAGCAACACTCTCCACTATCATTTCATTTCATCTGTCAATCATTTAATCATTGCCCCAGAGGAGTGCGTCAGGCCTCGGCAGCCGGCACAGTTCATATCCTCGCCGCTAGATGGGGGCTTCATTCATTCCATTCCTGACCCGGTCGGAGACTGGAAGCAGGCTGTGGATTTTCATTTCACTACCACTCCCGGGTGAGTTAGTCGTGGTTGTTTCGGAGTGGCTGCAGGAAGTCGCTCACATCCGGGAGGCGAGGAGGTTCGAATCTCCCCGCCGGCAACTTGAAGATGGTCTTCTGGGGTTTCCCATCTTCCTTCCAGGCAAATGCCGGGGTTGGTCCCTAACTATAGGCCACAGCCGCTACCTTCCCATTCCTCGTCCTTACAATCACACTTTCCACCCCAGACAACACTCCACACGCGATGGTACTTGTAGCACACTCCCTGGTGTCCGCATAGAAGCAGCTACAAACTCTGGCGAGCCGAACATGTCCTCGGACACTCCCGGCACTAAAAGCCACACGCTAAAAAGAAAATTCTACCACTACGACATGACCGAAATATATGAGACTTTATAAATAGTTCACGATCAAATAACACAAGTTTTCAAGATTTTACTACCAGGTCGTTTGGAAATTCATAGCCGAGAAAAATTTAATAGTTGACTCAACACAACTGGTGAGATGAACTCGTCTCTATAGGCCACAGCCGCTACCTTCCCATTCCTCGTCCTTACAATCACACTTTCCTCCCCAGACAACACTCCACACGCGATGGTACTTGTATCTGTGCGCAGAAACTATAGTACGTCAAGTACTGCGGAGTTAGCAAAGTCTCCCATGCGTTTAAAGGTTTTCATAAACATTTGAAGTTTCTGTTTAAACTTGGCCCTCTTAAACGATTCTGCATTAAAATATAATAAATATTTCTGATGACAGACGTTCTGAGGGAAGTATTACGAAGTTTTTAGAGTTCACAAGTCTAGTGCTAGGACATTGTGGGGTTTGAAGCCATTTTTCAGTGTTGCCTTAGTAAACAAGAGTTTGGTGCTTTTCAGTCGGTCAACACGTATGTACCCAATAGAGTTGGGTTATACCCTAATCCTGAAAAAAATTACATGAGATTAATAAATACACTAGGATGACCAGTTTCGATCGCCAAGCGATCATCATCAGATCCATTACACTTAGGCTGTAAAATCTATGTTTGAAAATACAGATGAAAATATTTACAATATGTACCATTATTTAGATGCAATATTGGTAATGCATCTGTGCTGGACAAAACGGAGGCAGACAGGTTTTTCTCCGGGTACTCCGGTTTTCCCTGTCAAAAATTTCATTCCAGCAACACTCTCCACTATCATTTCACTTCATCTGTCATTCAATCATTGCCCCAGAGGAGTGCGTCAGGCCTCGGCAGCCGGCACAGTTCATATCCTCGCCGCTAGATAGGGGCTTCATTCATTCCATTCCTGACCCGGTCGGAGACTGGAAGCAGGCTGTGGATTTTCATTTTCATTGGTAATGCAACTTGTCAGTGTATGCTAGTTGTAATATATATGTCAGGTGGAATGCTAAAATGGTGTTAGAAATTCGGAATTTGTCAGTTTGGAGTGACTATATGGTTGTAAAGGTCAACTATGGTTGTACTGTATAGTGCAGACTATAACTTATCTGGTTGGATGTCTTCCGTGCTGTAGCTGCGAGTAGTATCAACTTCCCTCTTGGAGCAGTGACGGTCGACTGAATTTGAATGTTGTCTCACTGAACTGGATTTTCCCTCCCCCCACCCCGTGTTCCTATGTGCTGTCTGTAGTCAATGCATGTGTATTTGTGACGTGTTGCCAAGTCTAGATAAGATGTATGTTATTGAATTCAGGAAGCTCTTCAACTATTAAAGATCGTGGAACATTCCCCGCCACGCGTATAGCCATTCATACTAAGCGCACCCGGTCTTTGAGGACATCCTGGCACCTTTAATACTGCCGCGAATGCCGGCCTTGGTTTATTGAAGAAAAAAAAGTACATCTTACTCCTGATCCAGATAACATTTACATATTAAAACCCCCTATTTCCCCCTTTTTTTCTAGCTTCGCTGTATCGCTAAGTTGGGTCTTGTTTCCGACAGGGTGTGTTTTTTATTAGAGTGAAGAGGGGTGAGCTCTGCATAATAGTGTGTTCATTTAGATTGTTGGGGTTGTTTCTTTTTGCAAGGTGTATCTCGATTGCTTCCTTTATGTCAAGAGCTGCCTCTCGATTCGTGATGAATTATTTTTAGGTCCGTTTCAATATTAGTGAAGCTGTGCCCCGCATCACACATGTGTTCGCATACGGCTGAATGTGATCCTGGTCATCAAGTGTGTATTTATTAATCTCATGTAATTTTTTTCATGATTAGGGCATAACCCAGCTGTCTAGTAATAGGAATAAATGCACAGTGGAGTGATATACTGATATGTTGGAGTATTTAATACCGCCATCGGGTATGAGAAATAGCGGTATAGGCTACCGCTCAGGCTTAAGAGTTGTTGAAAGGAAAGTTGTTTATTTTACGAACAATAACACCTGGCAAACACGGAATATCATTACGGTGAGTTTATTGAATTAAGGAAACAAAAATGGAACACATTAAGGGCTAAAGCAACAAATGTAAGCAAAAACAGGTATAAAACGATTTTTCTTTAAAAGCATAACTCGGTATGAAGAAAATGAATTGTTAAATAATATGATTTGTCGTTTATTTAATAAAAAACGTTCAAACGTTTCTTATGAAAACGTTTATTTAATTAAACTTTTTACGAAACGCGATTAGTAAGAAAACTATAATCCGTCTGCAGACGGCCTCACTTTCTGCTGAATTGATAACAGAACAGGGTTTGGTCTAATTCATAACCAAAACCCAGGGTATACGGAAAGCCCTATCTTTAAAATGTTCAAATACATCACATTTAAGGAACATTTTCTCACTAACTGTTTGGCAGAGACACTTGAATTTTTTATATATTATAAACAGGTATATTGCCGTTGAATGGATGCTAAGATCTTGAAAATAAAGGTCACTGTTTGGAAAATTATATTTTTAAATATTGCAAACTTTTTTGCCAATTTTCTCATGATTTCTTTCCAACCCGCTTCATAAATTTTGCAATAAGTTTGTTTTTATAGCTTCAGAATGTATGTGATACTCTTACAAAAGAGCCCTTCAAATTTTAAAATGATATCAGTATTAGTTTCTGAGATAATGTTCCTTTTGCGGGGGAAAAATGAATTTGTGGGAAATCAGATCCAAAGTGTCAACATCAGTGCATGCCTTGTGCATAGCTGGGATTATCAGCATTCTCTTGTAATTCATCAAGAAGCTTCCTCTAGGAGGATCTCCTGTTTCTTCCACAGTCCATGATGTCTTTGATAGCATTTTCTGATGATCTTAGTCTCTCCATGTCTATAGAATACATGGCCTTTACCGTTCGGTAGCCCACACACAATCCTAGCTTCTCCAGAACTTTGCATTTTGTAATGTTACCCTGATTGAAGGATGCAACAGCATCAAACACACCAAGATAGAGTGTATTAATCCCAACAAACACTGTTTCTGGTAGTGTGTCCCATATGGCCCAATTCACACATTCATTGGGATTCTGAGTTCTACCATGCAAACATTTCTTCAGTAAGATCCCTGAAGATAGGCTTGATGGAGCTTATGGCAAACAATGATGATCATATTCCTCATTTGTTTCTTTCTGTTCGACACCATTCAGTTTTCTATTAGATGAGCTCTGTGTCCCAGCCGCCGCTTTATCAAGAGGAATTTCACGATTTTATTCTCTCACGTTTTTTAGGTTAGGCGTACTTGCCCTGCTCCACAACGTGAAGGTTCTACACAAGAGGTCTCTAGCCTTGAAGAAACACATTTCTTCTTTTGCCAGGGCGCACATTTCCTGAACACTTTGTTCGAAAATCGAGGCATAACTTCCACAAACGTCACATAAACTCACAGAAATAACTTGCGAAAAACGCGGCGAAACTTGTTGCTAAGCAGCAAACAAAGGACCATCAACAATGCAAGCCGTTACAATATGACCAACGGACAATAATAGACAACATTTAATTCAAATAATGGAATAATTCCTAGTTCAGCGCGATATGCGAACAAATAATGAAACCACAAAATGTTGACAGCAAGTCATCCACCACGCCAGAACAGAACGGTCGTCGCGCGTGACAATATATTTTTAAAAATATAATTAAAATACTTCTATACATCATTTCTTCAAGTTTTATATGTCATTTTAAAAAGGAAATTCCAAAGTTTAATAATACGCAAAAAACAATGTTTTGAATTTTCCCCACAAAATTGCTTTCCGTATACCCACCCTTTTTCCACTGTGATTATATGGAAGCTACTGAGGCATGGGGCTGAGTAAAGGCCTGCGTGTAATGTAAAAGATTCTACTCATAGGGTCAGTGCTACAGTATTGTTCTGACTTAGCGAGGAAAGCAATGGCAAGCTACTTCACTCCCCCATAGCTAACACTATGCTAGCACAGAAATACAGTTAACATTTCTCTTTGGTGTTTGCTTCCCTATCCCCACCCCACTTACCCATTATCTTCTCATACCACGCAGTCCTATCCTAGCATTGAAAACCGTCAGCAGCACTACACTATCCTGATTGTTAAGTTTCACGACCACATCACTCAATGCCTGGTAAAATCTGTCTACTTTACTCTAATTTGACGCATTACATGGTGCATACACTAGAACAACCCTCATTTGAATTCCTGAGATTTCCAACTTTTTCCCGCATTAATCGTCAATTTATGGACTTTACTGAAACTATGTTACTTTCCATGGTCTTCTTAACATACAGCTCTACTTCCTACTCTGCCCTACCTCATTCTACAACTGACAGGCACACCTCTCCTATATCTGTCTTTATCTGAACTTCTCTATAACCTAGAATATTCAACCCCATCCTACCATACTTGTTAACTGAGCTGGTACTACTTTCTTACTTCCATAATCCCCCTTGATAGTAATAGCACCCAATGAAATACCATTTCCATTGCTTATTCGTTTCCAAGGAGTGTCTGATATGTCTGATGGCAGTAGGACTCCGTCACTCACATAGATCCAAGGCTTGGTCAAAATATTGTAAACAGGTTACCTGAAACGGAACGAAGGAAGGAAGCAAGCTTGTAGTTTAACGTGACCGTTAATCTCGCGATCATAAGCCACGGGACCTCCGTTTTACGTGGAATCAGAACCACCGGACATGGCATTTCACATCGAAAATCTCACATGTAATGACCGGGAATCGAACCCGGTCCACCTTGGTGAGAGGAATACAGCTTGACCGCTGCGCCACCACGCCCCTTACTTGAAACTAAAATTGAAGCAAGTTGCTAGCCTTACTTACACGGGGCGCCATGAGTCGTACCTCTGAAGGCTCAGGGAAAAAGAAATGGTAAGATGGTTATCCAACTGACTGAGTACAAGTAGGTGTACGACATAGAATATGTCCAAGACACCCACACCTATTCCATAGTAACCGGTGTCTTGACATGAGGACCACTCAGCCGTCGCCCGTAGTTCACTAACAACAACGTGACAAAACCATAATCTTGGATATTTTTTCTAAAGAGCTTGATAGCATTTTGAGATGGATTCCAACCCGTGCAAATGACTACCACAGATTTGTGAAGATTGTTATGGCCACTCCTAGGAAGGACATTACTAAAGGCGTTAGAAGATAATACTATATCTCCGGTTGAAGTGCTGTATTTGAAGAACTGTGTTATGTTTTCTAGAGAAATGAGCAAACACACAACCTCCTCAGCGAGGTAGACGTGTCTAAAGGATAAACATGTACAGAACAATCAAATATCTTAATTTCAAACATACTAATGTAATGCAGCCTTCTGAAGAAAATAGGGGGAATTGCATATACTCTTTAGACCAATTCATTTGTTACCTCTAACCGCATCACCAAGTACATTGCCCGTTAGTCTCAAGGTTCTCCAGATAACTATCATATTGAGGCGGTAAATAATATGCTGTATTCTCTGAAATATGTATTCAATGTAAATGCTAAAGTTTCTAATCCTTCCTCGAAAGATGAGGTAGCAATAGCACTAAAAGGGTCCAAATGTGGGAAGGCTCCAGGATTTGATATTATTAAGCAAGAATATCTTATACACTTTGGTAGAATACAACGAAGTCACAGGTTTCTTGCTTTCAAGCAGATTGCCTCCTGAGGTTAAACAGACTAAAATTATAGCGACCTTGATACATGGCAAACCTGGTGACCGTCCAGAAAGAGACATACCTATTGCTTTGGGTGTCTGCTACAAGGTTCTTGTGTGGTCAATTTACAACAGGATCTGTCCTGTGGTTCTTAATATCCTTTCTAGATTTAAGCCAGAAAGATGCTGTGAGAATTAAATACTAATATTGTGGACTCAGATATTGAGCAGTGCTTATTGTTATTCAGGTGTTCTATGCTACTGCATGGAGAAAATCTACTGTACTAAAAGTAAAATGGCGCCAACGTCTTCTACAGACGATGGATAACATTCCATCGAACCCTGTCCATCAAATAGTTGTGGGTACTAGTCACAAGAAGCCAAAATTCCAAAATAACGGGATTTCTCAGGGCCCAGTACAGTCCCTTATTCTGTTAAACCCAAATGCTGATATGCTGAATACCATCTGACTCAGCACACCAGAATGGATAAAATATGAGAACTCCCAAAATACATCAAGATATTCTGAACCAGTTCTTCAGAAAATGGCGTCACTTTTCCAGTACTAGTAAAACGGATACACGCTTGTTCTATCTAACTAAACCATAAACAAGCGCATTCAACACCACAGTTACTTTGATTGACACCCATTCGTCACAATCCTCACCTGAGGTACTTTGGATTGACCTCTTACTGAACACTCTCCATCAACAATCACTTAACCAACTCAGCTTACCAAGTTTGTTTAAAGAATAAATTTCTGAAAAATTTGCTGGAACTACATGAGTAGTTTCTGCATCTAGTTGACGAACATCTGTACTAGGACTGGTCGGTTTAACATCTCAGTATTGTCCCTTAGTCTGGCTGAGTAGTCCACTCACAAAGAAGATTGATGCAGTTCTTAACCAAACCATGTGGATCATCTTTGATGATGTGTGGATTGCTCCATTTTTCTGGCTTTCGGCATTAAGCCATGTTGAAACTACAAGAATAAGACGATAAAATGTAATCAATAGAGATTTAGTAGTGAGTTTCCAATACTTAAAGTCACGGTCATCTTCAGTGAGAAGAGCACAACAACACAACTCCAGAGACTACAATGGAGCGGATGAGTAGCACTCGACATGGCTCGATGCTCCTCCACTTGACTGGCAGCCATTGTTTCTTAAGAAGAATAACCTTCTTCAGGCTATGTTCTTCCACGAAAGACTTGTGTTTTGCTCAATAGAGTTAGAACAGACCGTGGAAACTGTGGATCATTACTCCATAAGTAGGGTATGTGCCGATCGCTGAGGTGTGACTGTGGATAATTGAATCAAACACTCCAACCATTACTTGTGAATATGATACATAAGATCATTCAATGGACTTTGTCACTTGATCCGATGAGGTCCAACACTGGCAAGAACGAGTGAACATAGCTTTTTGAATTTCTTTCTTACAGTATCTTCCCTCACTTTGTACACTATATTAATGTTTATTTGTTTTAATTGTATATGTGTAAATAAATAAAAAGTAAACAAATAAATAAACAGATGAATAATTTGGATTTAATTGTGGTAGCTATGTAGAGATGCAACGATTATCTCAGGACAGGGAGTCATGGAGATCTGCATCAAACCAGTCAAGAGTCTGAAGACTCAAACAACACTAAAATAAATAAATTATTAAATAAATAAACAAGCAAAAAATAAATAAATAAATAAATAAATAACCTTGGACTGAATATGTTCATGTGACAAACGAAACATGTGATACCTCGAATTATTTTAGCCTATTGCTATCATATGAAATATAGGCTTATGAGATCGACTTATGCACACACGTGTGTGTGTGTGCATCAACATGTATTGTGTGCTACCCCTAAATAACTTGTGATTAACTGTACTGATATTAATGAAAATTCCATCTCTGCACTCCTCCACCGAGCCTTTCAAATTTTCACAATCGTCACCAGTTCAACATAGTATCCAAGTGGAATACTTCACCCGTAATCTACATCTCGTTGCCTATTAAGCTATCAGCTCGAAATTCTAAAATATGACAGAAAACTATAAGGCAAAAGCAGAGATGTAGATTTCGTTGCAATTTTCGAAGTTCAACTGTATTTTCTCCGAACTTGTTACTGCTATAAACTTGGAATTATGTATATACTATGATAGAAGAATAACTACGTTTAAAATTCCTCTGTGAAATCTAATGTTTCCAACACAGTTTTCTTACTCCTAGTGGCAATTTGATAGTTATCGATCAGGTGAAATAAGTATTCACCTCTCTTCTACAATATGAATTTGAAAACAGGATCAAGCACGAAGCCAACGTGGTGGCTGAGCCTAATTTTCAAATAGTAATTCCACCACTCTCGGGACCTACAACATCAAATTTTGTACACTGCCAGAGGACTATAAAGCTAATTTATCGATTTAGCTTTTGTAAGTGTGACAATCATGAAACCAAGATGGCGACCGTGTGAGTTTCAAAAATGCAATTCCCTTTTCTTGGGAACTATTTCAAGTAGGCTATAAGGCTAAAAGCCTTTACTATGATAGAAGACTATAAGAAAAGTTCAGAAAAATGGCTTTCGAAATCATGATAGACACAAATTCAATATGGTGATGGCGTTAATTTCTTTTGACTTGTGATAGAAATATAGCTGCAAGGAAATAAGATTTTGCAATTATGTAAAAAAAAATACACTTACGATGATATTATTCTAAAGCCTGTTTTATATTATCAAGTTGGAATACTTCTATTATAGAATTTGACCACCCTGAGGGTAGGGTGGAGGTAACTTTTAAATGTTAAGTGGGAAAAATACGTAGCTTCATTTGAAACGTTTTCAAATCTTCGTAGATGGTCCTACAAACAGAATTTTTGCTTGAAACTTGAATGTTGCCCTTGCCTACCCAGAAAGGGGGTTTAGGGGTGGGTAAGTTTTATGAAGAAACCTGTATTCCATTCTTGAAAATAACAAACACGGATGTTTATAGAGGTACTTCTGTGTATGTTTACATCGCCATCTATCACGAACCTAAGAAGAGTTTTTGGATAAACATACATATTTTATGGCGAAAAATTCAAATCTACTCTTTTAATTAAAAATGGGGCTCCTATTAAACATTGCATGGATAAAGGTGAATATTCCCCTTACAATTATTAGCCTTTCACAGTATATGAAAAATATTTCGTACAATGTGTGTATCTCGAGATTGTATGTATCAGGATAAATATAATAACATGCATTAGCATTAATCGCCCAAAATAATTTTAATTATAGGATTCCCTCATACGTACTGCAATTAGGAACACAGCTTTTCATGTTATATACGTAACAAGAGAACAATATTAGTAATACTATTCATAATGACGACAATTATAATAATAAATTCAATTTGAGACAAAGAACGCCATTTTGGCCAATTTTAGCCTACTTTCGTAACAAGATATACAGGCTCATCAGGTATGTATGTCTACCCCTTATTATTTTTAATTATGACCTCGTAGTTCCACCCCTTAAAACGGCAATAACAAACAACTCCCGTTTCTAACGGGGTCGGGGATGAGATGCGATGTAATTCTATGTAGCGGATGGATTTTACGGCCGGATGCCCTTCCTGATGCCAACCTAATGAGAGGATTTAATGAGAGATGAAATGAATGATGGTGAATGAAACTGGGCAAGGATGTGGAAGAAACCGGTCATGGCCTGTCAGAAGGTACCGTCCCAGCATTTTCCTGGAGTTGAAAATGGGAAACCACAGAAAACCATTTCAAGGACGGCCGACGGCCGACGGTCGGGCTCGAACCCACGTCTACCGAGTCTGCAATTAGCTTGGCCCTATGGCCTAGCGCTGAGCGTTAGCGAGCGTGGCTACCGTTGTCGTTATAGGCTTATCAGATGATGATTATTATAATTATTATTATTCTATTGTTATTATTATTATTATTATACTAATAATTATTATTATTATCATACCTTGGTCACAAAAAATTACAATCGAGAATGCGATTCCAATGAACCATTCTAATAAATTACAAATACAATTTAAGACAAAAATCGCTCTTTTAGTCTACTGTTATAAAAGATATAGGCTATAAGCTTTTGAGAATTATTTTTACCCGTGTGTTTGTGTGTCCTGGGATCGATACCCGGCATGAATATTTTCATTCTCTCTCTGTCTTTTTACAAGTACGATTAGAGAGTATATCCGCTACACCTACTGCCAAACCATTTATTTATTTAATTATTTCGTGGGTTGGTTATTGTCATATTTTTTCATTTAGAGAACAAACACAATGGTAGTTCAAGAGAAACCTCCAGGGGCATAGTCAGCCACCCACTCAGTATGTAGGCCAGGTAGATGTTAGTGTTACGACCTCGGGTCACTGACCGCTCCCCTCTTTACACTCCCACCAGCTGCTCGGGAAGGTCGCACAGAAATACGAAAGCAATTAAAACCCCGAGATTCCGCTTAGATCATCTGGAGAAAGGTGTCAGAGGAATTACATCCCCGTACAGTGTGACTTGCCATTCTTTTCAGCAGTGCGTGCAATAAGGGTCTAGAATTTTATGGTATATTTGAATATTAAACAATCACCCAATTTTGGATTTAGAAGTCGTCAGAAAGTGATTTTCTGCAAGGACTGTGCGTCGCGCATACGCAGTACCATTATGGACTTGCAGGCAGTATATGAGTCAATATACAGAGAGTTTTAAAATTTTGGGTCAGCTGCTTGGTGCAGGGGATAACTTTTTCACCTACTGTGCTCAAAGTTTCGGGGTTAAATTCCAACACAATCAGTTGACATTTGAGAGTGTTTAAAGGAAGGAAGGAAGATTAGTTTTACGTGACCGTTAATCTCGATATCATGAGCCACGGGACCTCCATATTATCTGGAATCTGAACCACAGGACATGGAATTCTGATTTGGAAATCTCACATGCATTGACCGGAAATCGAACCCGGTCCACCATGGTGACAGGCCAACAGCTTGACCGCTGCGCCACCACGCCCCTGCTTTCGTGAATAATGAGCAGTAGTGACTGCATTCAAACAGCTCCGAAGTGAGATGTCAGTTAAAGCTAGCCGGTTGACAGGAGTCTATTTCACTTCGATGTTACGTGTAATCAGTGCACATTGTTGTTATTGTAGTTTTAAGGGCCAGAACAGTGAGGTGATATGCCCCTCAGTGCACATTTTAATGACAAGTGTGAAAGTTATCCGATGAACGAATAGGCTAAGTTCTATAATAATGCTCTTCTCGGTGAAGCAATGCCTGAGTTCGCCATGAAAATTCATCAAACTGCAATTAAAAGGATCTGAAGGATCAATAATGTGAATGTATGTATGTATATCTACCCTTTATTATTCCCGTTTTCCAACGGGTTCGGGGATGAGATGCGATACAAGTCTTTGGGGGCGGTGGTTTTCATGCCTGGATGCCCTTTCTGACGCCAACCTCATGAGAGGAGTTAATGAGAGATGAAATGAATGATGGTGAATGAAACTGGGCAAAGATGCGGTAGAAAGCGGCCGTGGCCTGTCCGAAGGTACCGTCCCAGCATTTGCCTGCAGTTGAAAATGGGGAACCACGGAAAACCATTTCAAGGACGGCTGACAGTGGGGATCGAACCCATGTCTACTGAATCCGCAGAGAACTTGGTCCCATGGCCTGGCGTTGTCGGTCTGAAGGATAAATAGTCTAATAATAATAAAAATAAAACTAACAACCCCTGGCACTATACAGCCCATGAAGGGCCTAAGCTGACCAAGCGACCGCTGCCTAGCCATTTGGCCTGCAGATATTGGGGTGACGCGTGATCAGCGCATCGGATCCCCTCGGTCGTTAATCTTAGTTTTCGTGATCGGGGTGCTGTCTCACTGTCAGACAGCAACTCAATTGTCCTCACGAGGCTGAGTGCACCCCGTTCCAACCCTCACGTCAGTTTTAAAATGCCTGACGGAAACGGAAATCAAACCCGGGGCCTCCGGGTGAGAGGCAGGCGGGCTACCCCAACACCACGGGGCCGGCCTAATAATAATAATAATAATAATAATAATAATAATAATAATAATAATAATAATAATAACTCCACCTGCAGCAACTACTGGGTGGATTGAGTAGATCAGTCGTTGCTGTTGCCGGTCCCAAGTCCAGGTAAAGGAGGAGGGTTGGCTCGAAGCCGTAAAATAATATTCAGCCCAGAACACCAAGAGGCACCAGTAAACCACAGCATAACATCAGCTGCCGTATGAACTAACAATCCCTACGATGAGAGTGAATTTTATGGATTATCAGCGATTCACTCGCCCTGGGCTCACGCCCACCAGCTAAAATCAACCACGAACTTAGCATGATGGAAGCACAAGCAAAAAAGCAACTACCTCAGGCCAGAGCTAAGAAGAGCGAAGGCGAACCTGGTCATTCGGCTTCTGGGGGACCAGGACGTAATGCCGGGAAGGATCGGAGCTTCCCAAAACTCCTCAAACCTAAGCGAACGCAATTCATTGGTACACTAAACGTACAGACGCTGACCAAAACTGGGAAACTCAAGACACTGACGGACACCAGCGACAGATTCGGAATTCTCATACTTGCAGTACAAGAAACACGATTCCGTGATTGTGATCACTTCGACTCCGGTGGATACCGTATCTATAAGGGAAAACCAGCAACTAAGCTAAGAAATAGTAATTTACATGTGTTCGGAACAGCATTCCTTGTGCACAACAGTAACCAGAACTCAGTGATAGACTTCACATCACCTTCGAATCGTCTCTCTCTACTCACAGTTAAATGCGCCAATAAGGCCTATACATTGATAAACTCACATGCTTCAGTTAACAATGATCCTGACAAAAACAAAGTTGAGAAGTTCTGGTCTCAACTTGAACGGACACTTACTAAGATTCCTCAACACCACATTAAGATCCTCCTCGGAGATTTCAATGCGCAAATTGGCAAAGAACGGGAACACAGACATATCATTGGGAATTTCTCGGCACACAAAAAGACGAATGCGAATGGGCTTCGCTTAATCAACATATGTGGAATGGCCAACCTACAACTAATGTCCACACATTTCAAGAAACCACCATGAAAAATGACTACATGGAAATCTCCCATAAACCACATCGGGGAGTATCAAATAGATCATGTAGCAATAACCAGACAATTCTCTCCAGAAATCATGAACGTGAGGGTACGCAAAGGTTACGTAGAGTCCGACCATCATCTCTCGCAGATCAAAGTCCGCTTCATACCCAATCGTAAAAAGCGTCCAAATTCCAAACTCCCACGCATAGATCCGGAATACCTAAAAGAACACGCACAGGAGTTAACACAATCATTACAGACTAACACGGAAACATGGGATGAACTTCTCAAGGCCATCCAAGAATCAACAAGAAAACTCGGCAAACCACCAAGGAAACGAAAACACAGATGGTGGAGCATAGACTGTGATAAAGCCCTAGAGTCCCGAACCCGAGCCTGGAAGACATGGAATAGCAACCGAACACCAGAACATTGGCAGAACTGTTTAGAAACGCAGAAGCAAACATCCAAAACAATCAGACGAGTTAAACGCATGTACCACCTCAAACGATTGGAAGAAATCGATAATGACTTTAAGAGGAACAACACACGAAATTTCCACAGGACATTTAGGGAAGAACTGACGAACTACAAGCCGCCCAGTCTTTGTTTTCGCCGCCCTGATGGCACACTTGAGACAAACACAAAGGCCAATTGTGATATTCTGAAACAGTTCTTCGAGGAGCTTCACAATTGTGAACCACCTGCAGAGAATCTCCAACTCCTCTTTACTGCCCCAAACCAGGACTCAGTACCACCAACATATGATGAGATACAAAACATCATATTACATCTCAAAAACAACAAGGCACCAGGAGAAGACGGTGTAATCGCCGAAGTGCTCAAGATTGGAGGTGAACTCTTGACTGAAAGACTACAAAACATCATTGCTAATATATGGGAGAGTGACACCATACCGGTTGATTGGAAAACTGCTTTGATTCACCCACTACACAAAAAGGGCGACAAGACAGATCCGAATAATTACCGAGGCATTTCACTCCTGCCAATCGCCTACAAGGTACTCTCACGTGCCCTCCTCACCAGATTGGAGCAACAGACAGAGCACATGATCGGTGAATATCAGGCGGGATTTCGACCGCGTCGATCGTGTGCAGAACAGATCTGGAACCTCAAGATGGTACTCCAACATCGCCGGTCGAATCGCACAGTTGTCACCTTCGTAGATTTTAAGAAAGCATATGATTCAATCAACCGCGCAACTCTGATTAATATACTTCGTGAATATGGTGTGGACAACAAAACAACTACACACATCAAAAAAAGTTTTGCATCACCTCGGTTCCCAGATCTCCGGCATATAGACGTTGACTGTGTATATTGTATCAAAGATACAGTCCCTTTGACTGTTCATAGATGTCACTAAAACTGCTCAAAGATGTAAACAACCATGCATGAGCAGGGCCTATTAGACGGAGGGGGTACGACAGCCGATCAGTTCCAGTCATTCCACCAGGACGAAGGTACGCTGCTCATGTTGTCTGTAGTTCTACCATGCCTAGAAGGTCAATACCGCAGTTCGATCGCGTCCGCATTGTTACTTTGTGTCAAGAAGGGCTCTCAACAAGGGAAGTTTCCAGGCGTCTCAGAGTGAAACAAAGCGATGTTGTTCGGACATGGAGGAGGTACAGAGATACAGGAACTATCGATGACAGGCCTCGCTCAGGCCGCCCAAGGGCTACTACTGTAGTGGATGACCGCTACTTACGGATTGCCGCTCGGAGGAACCCTGACAGCAATGCCACCATGTTGAATAATGCGTTTCGTTCAGCCACAGGACGTCGTGTTTCAACTCAAACTGTGCGCAATAGGCTGCATGATGCGCAACTTCACTCCCGACGTCCATGGCGAGGTCCAGCTTTGCAACCCCGACACCATGCAGCGCGGTACAGATGGGCCCAACAACATGCTGAATGGACCCCACAGAATTGGCATCACGTTCTCTTCACCGATGAGTGTCGCATATGCCTTCAACCAGACAATCGTCGGAGACGTGTTTGGAGGCACCCTGGTCAGGCTGAACGTCTTAGACACACTGGCCAGCGAGTGCAGCAAGGTGGTGGTTCCCTGATGTTTTGGGGTGGCATTATGTGGGGCCGACGTACGCCACTGGTGGTCATGGAAGGCTCCGAAACGGCTTTACGATACCTGAATGACATCCTCCGACCCATAGTGCACCCATATCGGCAGAATATTGGAGAGGCATTTGTCTTCATGGACGACAATTCTCGACCTCATCGTGCACATCTTGTGAATGCGTTCCTTCAAGATAACGACATCGCTCGACTACAGTGGCCAGCATGTTCGCCAGACATGAACCCTATCGAACATGCCTGGGATATGTTGAAAAGGGCTGTTTATGGACGTCTTGACCCACCAACCACTCTGAGAGATTTACGCCGAATTGTCGTTGAGGAGTGGGACAATTTGGACCAACAGTGTCTTGATGAACTTGTGGATAGTATGCCACGACGAATACAGGCATGCATCAATGCAAGAGGACGTGCTACTGGGTATTAGAGGTAGTGGTGTGTACTGCTATCTGGACCACAAATGCTGAAAGTCTAGCTGTATGATGGTACAACATGCAATGTGTGGGTCTCATGAGCAATAAAACGAGCTGAAATGTTGTTTGTGTTGATCTCTATTACCTTTGTATTTAAAGGTTCCGGAACTCTTGGAACCGAGGTGATGCAAAACTTTTTTTGATGTGTGTACATTAATCCAACAGACCTTGACAGATACAACTTCTAAAGTTAAATTTATGGGTGAAGTGTCCGAACCTTTTCACATTAGAACAGGCGTAAGACAGGGTGATGGGTTGTCCCCACTCCTATTGAACCTGGTACTAGATAAGATCATCAGAACATGGGAGAAAGAAATACCTGGAATAAGTATGGGAACAAAAGAACAACGAATCAACATAAAATGCTTCGCCTTTGCTGACGACCTAGCAATAATGACCCGGACTCCAGAAGAAGCCAGACATGCCATCGAGAAGCTTCATGAGATATCAATCAGAACCGGCCTCCATATCTCTTACGAGAAAACACAGTACATGGATTCCAAGAGCACAAACCTGGCATCAATTACAACCAAATATGGCGACATCACACAAGTTAAGCACTTCAAGTACCTAAGTGAAATTATCGGGAACACTGGTAACGAAAGAATGGCTAACAAAACACGTGCAGAAAAATTACGCAATGCTTACACAATCACTTGGAATATTTACAACAAGAAATCACTTTCCACTAGAACCAAACTCCATCACTACCACACAGTCATCCTCCCAGAGGCACTCTATATGATTGAGACGTCATCGTTAACCATCAACATCAAATACATTGAGAAGATAGAACGACAAATACTGAGAAAAATCTTTGGACCAAAGCTTCAGGACGGTATCTGGATGAGGAAAAGCTCAGACGAACTGTATTCACGGACTGAACGATTCGCCTCACTCGCACGTAAAAGACGCATGAAATTCTACGGACATATAGCTCGAATGGACAACTCCCGACTGACCAAGAAAATCTTCCTCATAGTCAATGGAAACCGACAAACCTAAGTACGCTGGCTAGCAGACACCCAAAAGGACCTCACTGAAATCAATATTGACCCACTGACAACGACGCGGACTGCATATAGACAAAAAGTAAATTCGTATAAGTTTCCACCCAAGATCCCTACGGGACAGAATTTGAAACTTAAAGCTGCATGGACACAAGAAAGAAGACAGACACATAGCGAAAGGATGAGGAAGTTTTGGGAAGATAAATAGAACAAGAAGACCAATGTTAACTAATGGTTCTACGTGCTCCTTAGAGGGCCAAACGCATTATATATAATAATAATAATAATAATAATAATAATAATAATAATAATAATAATAATAATAATAATAATAATAATAATAATCTACTATCATAATAAACTGTACTCGTCAATTCCTACTAAAAAAATATGAAATTAACTGCACAGAACTGTAAGATTTACTGTTATATTGCTGTAAAGGACTAAGTAGAGAACTGTGGTCTGCATAACTTCTCTGTGATGCATTGCTCCGAGTAAACCGTCCGAAGTTGAAATGTGTCTCGGCCGTCTCCTCCTACGTTCGCCGTGAGGGTGCATTCGATTTCAACGATTATCGAAATCTGCTGGAATGATCCATTGTCGTATAGCATTCTCCTGCTTCAATCAGGCTGTCACGTTCTCTCAGATGATCTCGTAGTTACCCCGTCTCCCTAACATGGAACTAATTAGGGGCGTGGTGGCGCAACGGTCAAGCTGTTGGCCTCTCACTACGGCGGACCGGGTTAGATTCCCGGTCGGTGCATATGTGATTTTCAAAGTGAAATGCCATGTCCTGTAGTTCGGATTTCACGTAAAAAGGAGGTCTTGTGGCTTATGATCTCCAGATTAATAGTCACGTAAAACTACAATCTTCCTTCTTTCCTTAACATAGAACAAGCATACTACAAAGTTTTCTTAATATCAGTCCGGTCAATAATAGGCTATTTGGATACGCACACGCATGCACAACACTTGAGCTCATATATGTAGTTTTTATGATGAAAATAGGCTTATTCGTAGACACATGGACTGTCACTCACTTGGATTATTTTAACAACTAAAATACGTCTTTTATTTTTTAGTCAATTTTACCCTCCAGGTTGGTGGCTCGCAAGGACTCAGCGAGGGAACTCACTTCTACCGCCTTTCCAGGCTGAGTCCTAGAGCTGGGAACATCTGGACGGAGTGGATACAACTGGTGAGGTGTGATCAGCACCTCGCCAAGGCGGCCTCACCTGCAAAGTGAACAGGGGCCTCATGAGGGAAGGGAGGAGGGGAAGATTAGGATGGATAGGCAAGGAAGCGGGAAGGAGGCGGCCGTGGCCTTACAGTAGGAACCATCCCGGCATTTGCCCGAAGACGAAGTGGGAAACCACGGAAAACCACTTCGAGGATGGCTGAGGTGGGAATCGAAACCCCTCTACTCATTTGGGCCACACGAGGCTGAGTAGACCCCGTTCCAGTCCTCATACCACTTTTCAAATTTCGTGGCAGAGCCGGGAATCGAACCCAGGACCTCCGGGGTGGCAGCTAACCCAGCTGACCGCTACGCTACGGAGGCGACACTAAAATACTTTATGTGCTATATTGTATAGCCTAGCTCGAAAAACCTACTTATTACGCTAAGTTTCACTGCTCTAGAATGATTAATTCCTTGTGGGCAATTCAATTTTTAAAAGAAATGTGCGAACAACTTGTTAGCTCCTTGGTTATGACCAGTTTGAAATCCATATCAATAGATTTGTTTTTAATGCTTCAACGCGGTACAGAATGTTACGTTTGTAACTGAAATACACTCATGAAAATGGAAATTGCAACAATATGAAGAAATCTGTCGTTTGTGTTGAATTTGAAGATAATGAACGACTCCACCTAAGTATGCAAACGTTAGCATTTTCATACTCTTGGCTACATTTAAGGGGCTTGGATATCTTGTTCATCAACCCCGTTTAGTTGAGTGTTTGTAGAGCTTGTCTGATAACCAGTATTGCTGTGATGATTGTAGTAGTGTGCGGAACTGTAGTAGGGACAGGAATGGGGAAGGTTCCCCGGGAATTGAAATAAGGTCCTATCCCGCCATTTGCCGGTAGGACAAGCAAATACTTGTTTTCCCACCTAATGTAATTGGGCACAATTAGTGTTGACCGACTGGAAAGCTTTCTTTAATATACGAGCGGCTTCGGTGGTGTAGTTGGTAGCATGCTGAACTGCTGTGCCCAAGATAGCGAGTACAAACCCGGCCGAAGTCGTCGGATTTTTTAAGAGCGTTAAAAATCCTTCAGCATGCCTTCCTTCGGAGGGGAAATACAGCCGGCGGTCCCATGTCATAGATTTATTGCATGTAAAAGATCCTTCCACAGACTAAACATATGTGCAGCTAAATTGTTAGGTTGGATTTCGTCGGAACACTCTATCAATGTTCTGATGTTCACCACTAGGTATCATTGATATCTGGTAGCGAAAGTTGGAACTACTTGAAATTGAGCGGAACTTGTAGCTCATCCTAAGGGTGTCCGCTGGAAGCAGCTACAGACTCAGGCGAGCCGAACATGTCCTCGGACACTCCCGGCACTAAAAGCCATACGATAAATTAATTTAATATACGGTAGCTGGTAAAACATTTTTTCAGTTCCCGACTGTCCACAACAGAACATCGAGGCCACCTGTCTCTAAGATTTGAGATAGAGAACTATCAATGCCCTTTGTAAAAGGCTTGGTGGTACTTAGTCAGCGAGGAGTTTCAATTTCATTGCTGAACAATAAAGCGATGTCATCATTGGTCGGCCAGAGAGTAGGTTAGTCTATGTCTAATCCATCTGTCTGGATATTGTTTCATATATTAATGTATATTCATATATTGTGACATAGCGGTATGGTCACATGCAGTCACCAAACTCTAAGCATTTACATCGTTTCATTGCAAACAAGATGTTCAGAAAAGAACATATAGCCTACTTTCTTTTAACTTCTTGGGTAGAGTTGTTTTCAATTTCAATACTATGCACTATAATTTCGTGGAATTTGGACGGTCAACTATTAACGTCACGTACAAACAGTGCACTGCTCATTCCATCTGTAACACAACACATGCACTCCACAATTGCGCACATGAATGGCAGCTCATCTGTGGTTGGATTGGCTGCCCAGAAAATGGTATACAAATATAGGTTATTCCTTTGTCGTAGAAAATATGAATTTTATCAGAAAAGATAACTGTTTCCAATGCCGGTCACCATTTACTACTGCAAACACTAATGGCTGTTCCATATGCTCCTCCTTATGAACTAGAAAATTTTTGAAATTTACACTGTCTGACATTTTATTTGAATAAATGCTAACGTATCTGGCTATTTATTAAGACCAGGGTCCAGATCTAAAACATGCTATCACTTATGATCCAGTAACATATGATTATTAATGTAAAACCGCACCATAAATTATGTGTTACACAGATCAAATTCCTTTATTGACGTTTGCGTTCGCATTATAAACAGTCACACATGACGTACACTCTATTTCCAGTGCTCAATTTTTCACATACACACAAAAACCGAACGCACAAATTTAGTCAGATCTTACAAAGTCTTCACTATTTCATACCTTAGTGTTCACTAGTTGCAATATTGAACTATTCCAAGTTTCACATTTGAAACATTACCGATTGGCACCCATGGCACATGACATCATATGAAGTACGGTATGTCAGGTCGTTCGATGACACTTCTCGTCTTACAATATTGCTTGCTTACCTGAAAGTACCTACACATATCTACAATTTTGCGTAGTGTAGAATGACCAGCATTGTGATGAGGAACGCTTGCCTTTTCTTCTTTCACTCAGTCACTTATTTCACCATGAGATATTTTTAGTTCATTCTCAATGCATATCAGTGTCCAACACATCGCAGAATTCAGCCCATACTGTTTCAAAAGTAGATAGAAGTTTAACTTCGCCAGATTTTATCATAGGTAGAGAATACGTCCTTTGCAATTTAAACTAATATTTAGTTACTGATCTGTCATTAAAATTGTTTCAGTTATTTCATAACTGAAGCATCATTTATATAATTTATGGAGGAATCATAATTCTTAGCAGAATTCTCTTTATCGAACCACAAAGCATGAACATTTCATCCCGGTGTCATAGGAACTTTGGGGATGACACCCTTTGTCTTTGTGAATTCTCTCTTCCACTCTCTTGTGACAATCGAGAATCTACTTGTCGCTCAGTTTCATTGTTACGTGATAAGCGTTCTTTTTTTTCGATTTCAATGAACTACGACCTATATCCTTTTTCCTTCTCGGCATGGTGGGTTAAAATCACTGACTAGAGTATTAATTATGTTATCATGGAGATAGCATGTGCAATGGATTCTTGTCATACGTAATTTATGAATGGTGACGTGCTTGAATCACAAAATCCCCTTCCATCCAATCTAAACTTGGCTGTGTATTCTGCAGAACGAAAAGTTCACAGGCGAAGTAAAGAAAAGTCGAGTTGCACTTCCAGGGAAACTCCAAACACATCCACTCTTCTCTGAAGTCATGACTCGACTCTACTCGACAGTGTCTGGGGTGACAGGCCCACTCGCCGGCCAGCTAGCTCGTAAACTCTCTCGAAGCTAGTAATTGAATGGAGATTGTTGGAAGAAATGAAAACGTAAAACCACTTGTAGTGGGCGATGTGCTGAGGATAGAGATATTCTGTCGTGGACAATTTTGTAGAACATTTCATGCTGAACAATTCTTACACTCATAGTATATAGATATTTTAACGGTTTGCCAAGAGTAAGCTTAAACACCGCACGGACGCCAGTTTTTTTTTCGACTTTTTCACTGAATTCGTTACTGCTTGGCTTCCTTTGGTCATAAATAAATTCTTTTCTACAGAAGCCTTCCTCGAGATATCCTTTACAGAATGATGGAAATAACATCAAAATACATCCAGTGGTTCTCGCGATTACCCGTAGCATCCAAGAAGAATCGGGGACTTTGCAGTGAATGTATTCAAACAATTAGTTGAACTTCGGATCACACTGCTGTTACACGATGCATGCGCCTGTATGTGCACAGTTGAATCAGTTTTTAAACAACAGTATCCTGTTTAAGAAAGATTTATTCGACATCTGCTTTTCGTGGATCAGTGGAATAGCACATGAATAATGAATCGAAGATAGCTTGTTCGAGCCTTGTTCGAGCTATAATTTTAGCCTATTTGCATCATATGAGATCACCTTTTGTCCGTGTGTGTGTCTGTGTATGTGTATGTCCCTAATAATATCTAAACAGATGGAGCATTTCAATAAAATTCGGTAAGGACATAAAACTACTTTTTCTGACCGTGCCCTTCAAGTACGAATACGTTTCACCAATCCAACATGGCGGCCCCATGACAAATTTCAAAGGCATTCTATATCTCCGAAACTATTACAGATATCACACTGAAATATTGTGTGGTGATAGAAAACATCAAGGTACGTCAGGCTATGAGACGATTAAAGACATGTTAAGTTCAAAACCATCATGGCGGCCAAGCGAAGTTCAAATATTTAAATGGCCTATCCTCGAGATTTAATCAACCATGCGCAGTGAAACATAACACCATATATAGTATGTGTATACAATATTTAATGTACTGGCATCGCATTTAATTCATTTGTTTTCATAAACTTAAGAAAGCGGCTGAGCAAAAATTTAAAATTAAGTTTGCATTTTTTTGTTTATTTATTTATTTATTTATTTATTTATTTATTTATTTATTTATTTATTTAACAATTATTAGATACAACCATGAAAAGGTCATTTTACACTAATAATTTAACAATTTCAAATAATAATAACAAAAACAACAACAACAACAGGTAACAATTGGCAGTGACGGCAGAAAGGATAAATCTCGGGAAGGACGCAGGGAGTGATTGGGGTAGTGAGTGATTAGGAGGGCGAGGGGTTAGGAAAAGAGGGTGAAAGGGATCTTCTAATGTTATGTTTGAATGTTCGATAGGGAGAGAATATGTCAATGTTTGGAAGGGAGTTGCTAAGGGTAGGTAGACGGTGGAAAATAGAGCGCTTCTGTACTTCAAGACGTGGGCGAGGTACGTGGTGTAAATGGTTCTGGCGTGTTGAACGGGAGGGAACATGAAGTGGGAAGTAGCTTAAGAGCATGTTACATTTTGTGTAACCATTCATAATTTTATGTAAGAAACACAGGTCAGTAAATTGTAGACGGCTTCTCAGGTCGAGTACATTGAGCTGGTTTAGAATATCGGATTTGGCGAAGTGCCTTAGTGAAGGATTGCGAGCTTTGACAATTGATATGAAGAAATTAAAGACACTGTTCAATTTAGAAATATTGGTTATAGCCGAAGTATACCAGATTGGAGAAGAGAAATCTAGGATAGGGAGAACATATGTGGTGAAGTATAATTTAAGTGCAGTGAGGTCTTTAATTTCTGTGTCCTAATTTTTGTGTCCTAATCATGATATTAAAGTGAACGTTTGAATAATGAACCTACGCAATGATCTTCACCCAATAGTACATAACTATAGCCTACATACAGTAGAATCCAGTACGGCAATCAGCTGAAATATTTAGACGGTTATCAATATCTGCAAGTCGCCTCCATAGCGCAGCGGTCAGCATGGTTAGCTGCCACCCCGGAGGTCCTGGGTTCGATTCCCGGCTCTGCCACGAAATTTGAAAAGTGGTATGAGGACTGGAACGGGGTCCCCTCAGCCTCGGGTGGTCCAAATGAGTAGAGGGGGTTCGATTCCCACCTCAGCCATCCTCGAAGTGGTTTTCCGTGGTTTCCCACTTCGTCTTCGGGAAAATGCTGGGATGGTACTGCACCCGTATCCACGTGGTCTTACCTGGTGAAATCCGAAGAAAATGCAGGATCGTAGAATCTGGAAGCCCCGGCTGAAAATAACCCCCAAGACACCACCACCAAGGATAGACCATGGATAGGAATACCACAAAAATTAAAAAGAACGTGATAAGAAGATGCCAGTGGTATGTAAAAAAACGAAAAATAGCCCAAAGTGAGCTACCAAGACTCTTAAAGATAATTAAATTAATCTAATCTCGGGCGCGTTAAAAAGCATCCTAGCCAATGACCCACTGGTTCTCGAAGCACATTCTAATCCGAATAGAAATCACTAAGTCATTCGTATGCATTTTTAAAATTTAACAAAAGTTTATTAACTGAAACCGCAGTGTCGTGAAGTAGAAACTCCACTGAACAAAAGGTTATAATCTTATGCCTCTGCCGAAGCATGAAAAATGTTTAAGTAACAACCGCCTTAATTAGGCCACACACTGCCTATCGTCTCATCATTATTAACGAAGTTCCAAAAAAAAATATATATATTTACATACAAAATATTCTGTTATGATCGTAAACCCTTTTTGACATATTTATAAAAATATTCTATTCAATCGTAGCAATTAATATATACATATTTTACATAATTACATTTTACTTCTGAGATTTCGTTGCGCCTAGAATTATTCATCTCTGTTAATTTCATGTATTCATATACATTTATTTGGTTTCAATTTCAAGTTTATTACGTCCTAAATGACAAACAATTAAGTTAATCGGACGTCGTATTGTTAATTATAATGATTATATTTCAATTCACTTTCTCACAGATATTTTATTTTCTATCACTCAATATTTTAGTTATAAATAGCTCAAGTTTATACAAGTATTAATATTACAGTCTTTCCAATTAAACTCTATTCTATAAACAATTGTTACTAAATCTTAACAAATATTAACGATGTTGTTACAATACTTGGTTTCTTAAATATTGGATTCAGAATTGTACATTAGCTTTCCACTAGCTAAAATCGTGACTCAATTTCACGTTCAAAATAATACACCGTAGTGCACTCAGCAATAGCTCTAAAGCTAATTCAGTGCTGGAAAAATTGATATTGAATATCCACATATGTCAAATATCTCCTAAATTGCAATTCAAATACGCAGACAAAATTCCATTATTACCATATCATCGCTTAACAGCTCTTAATAAATTCCAAACATTACGAATATTACACAAGTTTTTATATAATCATGGATAAATATGTTGCTTCAAATTAGCTAAAAGTTAAAGTGTCGAGAATAATCTTTATCAGAACAGTGATAAAATATTGTATTCACAAGTCTAAATAACTGTGTAAGAATTCAAAGTCTGTCACCTCTGTCACTGAGCACAATATTACAATACATCTCACTCCTATACCATTCATTGTAGAGTTCACCTTGGAACTGAGCACAATATTACCATACATCTCTCTCCTATACCATTCATTGTAGAGTTCACCTTGGAACTGAGCACAATATTACCATACATCTCTCTCCTATACCATTCATTGCAGAGTTCACCTTGGAACTGAGCACAATATTACCATATATCTCTCTCCTATACCATTCATTGTAGAGTTCACCTTGGAACTGAGCATAATATTACAATACAAGTCACTCCTATACCATTCATTGTAGAGTTCACCTTGGAACTGAGCACAATATTACCATACATCTCTCCTATACCATTCATTGTAGAGTTCACCTTGGAACTGAACACAATATTACCATACATCTCTCTCCTATACCATTCATTGTAGAATTCACCTTGGAACTGAGCACAATATTACCATACATCTCTCTCCTATACCATTCATTGTAGAATTCACCTTGGAACTGAGCACAATATTACAATACAACTCACTCCTATACCATTCATTGTAGAGTTCACCTTGGAACTGAGCACAATATTACCATACATCTCTCTCCTATACCATTCATTGTAGAGTTCACCTTGGAACTGAGCACAATATTACAATACAACTCACTCCTATGCCATTCATTGTAGAGTTCACCTTGGAACTGAGCACAATATTACCATACATCTCACTCCTATACCATTCATTGTAGAGTTCACCTTGTAACTGAGCACAATATTACAATACATCTCACTCCTATACCATTGATTGTAGAGTTCAAGTAGGATATAAAGGATATAAATTACAGTACAGGAAGTATGTAGTTAGTTTTAGTTGTAAGTATGTAGTTAGTTTGTTTATTAGATATATTGTGCCCAACTCTAGGAATGGGTATTCCAAGATTCAGACACCTAGATATCAAGGGAAAGGCTGTAGCCGCTTTTGAAAGTTGAGATATTTGAATATCGCGCTACATTGCTTCTCGAAGCAATTGGAAAGAATTTACCGATACTTGCATGTCAAGTGACGTAGCGAGTAATAGCAGAGGTCGAGGCTATTTATTGATTAAATAGTTAACCATGGAGTAGAGACTTGAGACATGGATCAGATTACTGGCACGGCCAAATGGATGAGACTGCAATTAGTATCAAGTAAATCGGACCAGGGATACCAGAGATATGAGGATTTCCAGATATCAGCTGATGACGCGTGACCCTGGCAGTTTTGAATAAAAGCCGGCCGGCCGAGGTATTATACCCTTCCGCGTTCTTCTAGGATGCCGACTCTCACTCGGGTGGTGCTCTGTTCGGGGTGGCTCTAATTTATACTAAACATCCTAGGAATATTGTCACAGGATCACAGGTGGCTTATCTTAAAATCAGTAGGTCAGAGAACTCCTAATATAAAATAAATTATTTCACAAAAACATCATCTCCCTTTTCTCCCAACCACAGACAAATAAAATAAAATCAACTCCCTTAAATTACTGAAAAACAACAATATCAAAAAAATGCAAAATAATGTTTCACACTGGCTGAAACCAGGAATAGAAAATAGTCTATTTTACTGCAGTCCACTGCTTCAAGTCCAAGAGTTATTGTCAACAGACTTAATTCAAATAACTATGGCTTAAATAAACCAGCCATTCTATCACAATAATATTGCGCACTCATTTTTATAACTTGCAAAACTTGTTCTTTGGGAAATCGGACACGTCTATTCGTACAATCATCATCTTTCCTCACAAGAGTCAGAAAATGAAGGCAATAGGTTTATTCTAGGTTACGGGCATGTGTGTTTTTTATAACTTTAAAACAATTATTTCACTCAGAGCTATAACTCCGTTAATTATGGTAAAATAAACAAGTCAACATACATGAAGCACAAATAAATACTTCGAATGCCGGTGCGCCGTGATTATTAATAAACAACAACATCATTATGAATGCACTCCAAAATAATGACAAATATAACCCATCGCTTCCTGAAGCGGCACACTAAAGAAACCCCGGGGAGTTGGACGGTCTCCCTTCATATAATACAATGCCAAACTCGACCTTGTGACAGACGTGCTTTCACCATGCTAACCGGCAGGCCAGCACAACCTTCCTGACTGCTTTGAGAATTCAGACGGCTAACCAATTCTACCTGCTTCTTAAGACTCCGTTTTACCTGCCTTAGGCTCGAGCAATTCAACCTCTTTCCGACGGAGCTAAAGTGGGCTCTCATCAGCTAATGAATTCAATCATATTACTTACCATCTATATATCGTCGAAGAATGCGGGAATACCACCTCCGCTATTATTTCACTCACCATTATATCATCGAAGAACGCGGGAATACCACATCCGCTTTATTTCTGCTCGACCCAAGATCGACTCTTAGCCTCATCTGAATATATCTCATACTACCCTGTAGCCATTCATGTCTTACCACTTGTACCTTCGCGTGATAATCACTTACCATTTTCATTACTCTCATAATTTCATTGTCACTTACCGGTCTTGTCACACTATCGAGTGGTCTTCCCCATTTAGCTTTTACAATTACATTGTGCATAAGCACTATCAAACAAATATTCCCTTGACTGTGCATTCACAAAGATAAGTGACATCCCAAAAACAAAACCATATTTAAAATAACACTTTGATGCTCATATACTTAATACATTATAAAACACACAAAATTCTCATTACTGATAAACACACAAATCTACACAACCATGCCCGGTATGCCTAAAATATCTATTTTTATCATAACTGCTTATGATCGAGATAGACTTATCCGACCCCAATAATGGGAAATATTATGACCCTCATGCCCCATACAATATTTACTTATCTCTCATATTTCCTGATGCGGTTCTGGTCCATGATATCAGTATTCTTCAATAGTTGATTCATCTTGATGGGAGGAGAATTTACACACGGGTTTTCTCAAAATTTCACCAAAACAAAGGTCCACTGTGAATTATTACCATTAACACAATGCACGGTTCTCGTACATGAAGCTCCTATCTCATATAGCTATCATTACAACTGCGTCATACTGTTATGATATGCACTGTTCTACTTTGCACTCGCGAATACTTTGCGATGTTCAATTTCGGAGGTATGCTAGCTCCTACTTATAACTTGTAACAATGTTAATTATTCTTATGCCTCAACGCAGGCTCTCGCGTCCACAGCGTATATTAAGACATATAACACTTGTAAAATGTTAATTTCTGAACGCTCAAGGCACGGGCTTTCGCCTTTGACGATGCCCCAAAGTATACTTATAGAACTTGTAAAAATCACCGTATTGTCCGAAGGCTCGCGGCACGGGCTACCGCCGCTGATGTTGCCCCAGAGTAGACTAACTTCGCTGTGTTTCAATCCATTATTTATACGATTTCTCTTAAAGGGACGTGGAGTAGGGGGTTCTCAGAATTTATTTCCAAAATAATACTCACATGAATATGTGAACTAGCTCCTTAGAACGTCCTCATTCCCAATGTCTCAATGACTCCTTCATATTCAAAATTCGATCGTAGGATCGTTAGATAATGAGCTCCGTAATTTGCTTCATTGTCCCTCAATTTCGGCGGGATTTGATCGCGTCTAGCGTCTCTCACTGCCATTGGTCGTTTCAAATCCACCCCCTGATTTCATTTTAATTCTGGCAAAAATCACAGAATAATCCGATTTAAATTTTGATGATATTTCTGAGAGGCTGGGATCATCCCCTATACGATGGTATAACTCCTGTCTCTGTATCCTAATTGCTGCTCTAATTCCTTTCAAATGGGCGGGGTTTATTTGGTAGGTAATCGTTGAGTTTTCTGCATTTGCCCGCGCAGTTGAACGACCTTCGCGCGTTGTCTGGCACATTTGGTGTCCAGATGTGGATTTTCTCTTTCCTGCCACCTTTGTTCGCGCTGGGAGAAAGCTCCTTCAAGTCACGTACGAACCGTCCTTTTGTCCTTCTAGTTTCACAAGCAACTTCCATTCTCACATCGGCTTTGAGACATGACTTAAATTTTGTTGGAATAATATGTGGACTTTATGCTATCAGATATGCATAAAGGTCACATTACCCTTCTGCCAAGAAAAAAAATCGATATGGAACGTATGATTTTTTTTTCAATCTCGAACCGCCTCACGGATGCTGCAAGGTTCCGTCGTCACTCCTTATTGTTTATTTGGTTCGCCACTGCTGTCGTGTGCAGGGATTCCCTTGGTACGATTCTTGTCTCCCTCTCCACATTCTTGCTAAGATTAGTGTCTCCGCTGTCTGGCGCAGGTAGCTAGCTATTGTCCGCCTGTCTCGCCCAGTTTACTTGCTTCACGGTCTTTCACTGTAAACACCGGGTCTGTTTATGATCGACTACTTCCTCGTTCCACGTGCATTTGGCTCATCTTTATTCAATTTCCATAATGTTGACACCCGCGGTGTTCCGTGGTTGATCAAACGGTTCCCTTTTGTAATATAATTTGAGGTTTGAGCAATTTACAACTGATGTGTTTCCACTGTTTACGTCCTGTATCTTAAATGCATTATTCCCCAAATTTCTTATGATCCTATACGGTCCTATGTATGGGAAACACCATTTATGAAATACTTTGTTTGCTGGATCAGAGATAGGTGGCCTCTTCTTCTGGATTTCGGCTCAAAATATCCGGGATTACATTCAATTTTCCTGATATGTGCTCAATTTGTATATTAAACTGCTGCATATAAATGGCCCATCTGTTGATACGTTCACTCACCATGGTAGTCTTAAATAAGAAGGTCAGCGCCTTGTGATCAGTGCGGATTGTTATGGAAAAACCATATATAATACGACGCCATTGTTGTAGCGCGTATATGATCGCCAAAAGCTCCAGCTCTGAGATGGTATAACTTTTCTCATGTTTTCTTAATTTCCTGCTGATGAATGCTAGGTATGAGCGGTTTGCTGTTCTCTCTGCGTCTTCTTGGAAAAGCATTGCTCCAATGCCCACTAAAGATGCATCTGCTTGAATTATAAACCCCTTCGAAAAATCTGGGTAGCTCAGTTTGATGTTATTTGACAATAATTCCTTCGTAGCTATGAATGACCTCTCACACTCTTCGTTCCAAAACCAACGGTTGTTCTTTTTTAGCATCTCTTGTAATGGTGCTACTACTTCGGTGTATCCTGGACAGTTTTCACGAAAGAAGTTGGTGGCTCCCAAGAACATCCTTATGTGCTTGACTCTGGTCGGTCGAGGAAAATTTTTAATGGCTTCGATTTTCACTGGATTGGGCCTAATCCCTTCTCCATCAACAATATGTCCTAAATATAATATTTCGTGCTGAAAAAAGTGTGATTTTTTTAGATTGATCTTGAAATTTGCCCTTTCTAGGTTCTCTAACAACTTGCTTAAATTTTGCATGTGTTCCTCATTGCTCTCTGATGCTAGTAAGATATCGTCGACATATCTGACAGTCATGTCTTTCACTTCTTCTGTTAAATTTCGATCCAATGCTCGGATTAGTGCAGATCCGGCTGTCTTAACTCCAAATGGTAAGCGACACCAGGTGAAACTCTGATTGTCGAATAGAAATCCAGTTAACAGCTGTGATTTCTCTTCTAACTCGATGTGCCAATAGCTATTCGCAAGGTCGACAGACGAATATATTTTCTTCTTATGGAACTTCTTGAGTACATCTTTAATTAGTGGTGCCCGGTCGGTTTCATCTATTAATCTGGAATTGAGGGTGCGAGCATCGAGACACAACCTCACTGAACCATTTGGCTTCGCCACCGCTAATATGGCGTTCAAATATGGGGTTGGAGCTTTCTTAATTATGCCCCCTTTCAGCATCTCACCTATAATTTTCCTAACTGCTGCACGCTGCTTTTCTGGAATTGGGTAGAGTCGGCTCTTAAATGGTGTCCAGTCATCTACCTGCATAGCGTACTTGAAATTTAAAATTTTTCCCGGTAGCGTATTAAATGCTGCTGAGTGGTTACAAAGCATTTGTGCCAAGCAATTTCTTTCATCATCATTCAGCTTTGCCTCTCTTAATTTTTCTTTCAAAAGTGCCTCAAAACTGTCTTTGTTGCCATCTTCTTCTACTGCCATGGACCACATTTCATCTTCCAATTCTTGCTTTCCCTCCAGGAGTCCTGTGTTCGAGTCCTCTTCATCTGCTTGACTTTCTTCTTCTTCTTCTTCCTCCTCAGGAATGGCCTCCAGCTTCCAGATGTCAGCTTGTCTATCTAAGCCGTGGTTATTCATGTTCAGTCCTACTGCTGATAATCCTTCCATATTTCTGAATTTAATTGCGTTGTTGCGCAGGTCAATCACTGCTTGGTGCTCATATAGGAAATCCGCCCCCAGAATCAAATTTACATTCATCTTGTTCATCACCATGAATACATGTGAGAAAGTGTGTCCTAATATTTCTAGATCCAGTTGTACCTGAAATTTGCATACAGCTGATTTTTCGGGAATGACTCCTCTAATTTTGACCTGTGGCACTGGAATCGTAGGTATTCTCTGTTTCTCGCTTAGAGCTTTAATTAATGCCTCTGATACTAGACATAGCTGTGCCCCTGTATCCACTAATCCTTTTACTCTTAGTCCTTCTATCCTCGTAATGATGACTGGTAATCTCCTCAAACAATGTCGTTCCGGTTGAATAATTTCACGTGTAAAATCCTCAGGAGTTGCGACCCATTCCTCGATGTTCGCTATCAACCATTGTGTCTTATCTGGCGTGAAATTTAGCCTATCTCGTTCACCCTCTAATACGTTTTTTTTATAGCCCCCGTGTTCCTTTTCTCATTCTGGCTTTCGCGGTGCTGCTGCATTAATTCACTCTCTGCTCCAGTGATTTCCATATCTGGGTTCTCGCGATTCTCCATTGTCCTTCGCCAGCGATCCTTCTCCGTCTCTTGGTTGCGATGCAACTCATCTAGGTATCGTTGTGATGCCTCATGCCTGCTTTGTAATTCCCGTCGACTGTCTTCCGGATATCCTCGGTTCTCCTCTCGTCTTCGGTTCCACGTTCTATTATCTCTCCTATCATATCTGCGATGATGATATGGACCTTCGCGACCACGCCCTCTCCATTCATCTCTCCTGTACTGTTGTGGCTGCCAGTTCCTCTCGTTCCTTGGCTCATATCTCCTCTGCTCCTCTTTCGGCGAGTCTGGCCTTCCGTTATTATTCCCGCTTCTATGGCTAACATTCGTGTTGGTGCTTTGCTCTCTAGTTTTAACTAGCTCGGCTTGGTGTACTAGCGCTGCGCTGTCACTCGCTCTGACGTGTCTATTTTGATTATTTAGTGACGTCTCGTCCAACTGACGTAACACCTCCTCTGCTTGCAGTGCGCTCGAGACGTTTGCCGCAATTAAAAACTGTTGTACTGGCAATGGAAGCTGCTTTCCAATTGTCATCACCAGTTCTGACTCCGGTGGTAAAATATCCATATCCTTCAGTCTAAGTAGCTGAGCCGAAAAATATTCTGAGTAGCGTGTCGGTTGCGACGCGTGGTACTTCCTACTATATAATTCCATCCTTAAATTATGTTGTATAGACATGCTCCAGTAACGACGTAAAAATGCCTGCTTGAAGGTATCCATGTCCTCAAAGGTGTAGCGAAAGCTTCTGAACCACGTCAGGACGCTATCCGCCAGTAGTTTCTCTGTTATTCTGAGTTTCTTATTCTCAGGAATATTATTGTCTGTAAGGTAGTGTTCCAAATCTTTTAGAAAAGCTTTCGGTGTTTGTGAACTATCATTGTTAAATTTTCGTGGGCGATCCTCCTGCATCCTAATTATTTGAACATACTGTGTAGTTGAGTTATTGTTATTATTATCGCCAGTCGGCTGTTGAGGTGTCGAGGCAAGTCCCCTAAATGTTTGAAACCCTTCATTATTTTCGCTACCTGCGGTCGCACGGCCCGGACTAAGTTCATTCATTCTCTCTACCTGGGTCTGGCTTGTGTTGAAGTGATTAGCCACACTGCTCGTTTCTTTACCGCTGCTGTGAGCTTTCAGTTCCAGAAGCATTTCCTGTTGTTGTAGAGACTGTATCTCGGTCTTAATGATCTTCCTTTCTTGTATCTCCATTTTTCCCAGTAACTGCAGTTCGACCTCCTTTATTCTCCTTTGGTTTTCTTCCATCTGTTCTATAAGTTTCTTTCTATCCTCTTTCCCGTCAATTCCAATTTGTTGGCATGTCTTGTTTATTTCCAGTCTTATTGCCTCATATCTATTTTCCTCTTTTCTCTTTCTCTCTTTCTTCTCGCTTTCCAGCTGATCGAGCCTGCCTCCTATCATTTCATTGCTTTCCCGGATCCTCTCTTTAAGTGCATCATTCTCGTTTTCCTGAATGCTCCATCGTTCTGCTGAAGTCAAAGCTGCCTTGTCTATTTCCGTTCTAATCTCTATCATCTCTCCTTCCAGGCTGTGCAATTGTTTTGCCGCAGACTTAACCTCGTTATCTACTCCTTTTATGGTAGCTTGAATTGCTAATTGTTCTGTCTTTATCCCTTCTGTGTTAGCGTTACATATTTCTTCTAGCTGTATGAGTTTCGCTGCCGTCTTTTCTTCACTGAACGCTATTGATTGCCTTAAGTTCGTCTCCATCTGACCTAACTGTGTGGTAGTCTCAAGCGTGATTTTAGCTATTTGCTCTGCTAATTTATCTGTCAGTTCCTCTTTTAACGCTTCCTTATTCAGCCTACCCTGTTCTACAATTTGTTCCATTAACTGTGTGTTAGTAACTGTATTTTGTTCCGCGAGTAGTGCATTATTTGTCTTAGTGTGTTCCGCTATCTGCTCCGCTATACGTGCATTGTTTAATTCGTTCTGCTCCGCTATACGTGCATTGTTTAATTCGTTCTGCTCCGCTATACGTGCATTGTCTAATTTACTCTGTTCTGCAATTTGTTCCGCAATACGTGCATTGTTTAGTTCACTCTGTTCTGCAATTTGTTCCGCAATACGTGCATTGTTTAATTCACTCTGTTCCCTGCATTCCCTCTTAAAGTGTTCGAACTGTTCCTTCGTTCTAGCCACTGAATTCTCAATAATAAGTCGAATCTCTTCCACCGATGCCATATCACACAATATAATACTTATTTGAGAAGACTGGGGCATGGAGTCTCATGTTCCCATCTTCTGCAATCATAAAATGAGTCGCTTATTCCCAATTTACGTTAATCCCATTAATGACTTTAATATGCTTGAAGAGCTGCCTATCTGATGTTTGCTTTTGTGAATAAACTTTCAGTTTACCCTTCTGCATTAATTTTAACTTCCCAGTTCTGTCACTAAAGTACTGACATCACTTTTACGGTTCACGCCGTCCTACAACATACATTTGGAGTTTGCTACTAATTATTCAAATATAAGGGCGCCACGAAAACGCTGCTTCTACCTAACTTATGCAAAATAAACTCAGCATTTTCGATTATTTACTTTAAACAAACTCCTGGCTTTACTTTCCCCTGAATTATTTGTTAATTTGGCCACACCGTTCGGCGCCATTAAATACATCTAATGGTATGTGGCTCGTAAGACATCGCAGCAACCATCCAAGGACTCGGTCATACTGTCGAATGCCCCACTCGGGCCTCGCCATTAAATATATAGGGGGTATGCTCTACATCTGTTTATATGACCTCAAGGCGGCATATAGACTTCAGTAGGCTCCGGCTAGCTACTCTCTGACACTTTCCATCACTGTGATCCACAAATTAATAAAAGAAAAACTAATATGGACATGAATAACTGCATCATTATCACCAATCCATATATACCCTTCCGCGTTCTTCTAGGATGCCGACTCTCACTCGGGTGGTGCTCTGTTCGGGGTGGCTCTAATTTATACTAAACATCCTAGGAATATTGTCACAGGATCACAGGTGGCTTATCTTAAAATCAGTAGGTCAGAGAACTCCTAATATAAAATAATTTATTTCACAAAAACATCATCTCCCTTTTCTCCCAACCACAGACAAATAAAATAAAATCAACTCCCTTAAATTACTGAAAAACAACAATATCAAAAAAATGCAAAATAATGTTTCACACTGGCTGAAACCAGGAATAGAAAATAGTCTATTTTACTGCAGTCCACTGCTTCAAGTCCAAGAGTTATTGTCAACAGACTTAATTCAAATAACTATGGCTTAAATAAACCAGCCATTCTATCACAATAATATTGCGCACTCATTTTTATAACTTGCAAAACTTGTTCTTTGGGAAATCGGACACGTCTATTCGTACAATCATCATCTTTCCTCACAAGAGTCAGATAATGAAGGCAATAGGTTTATTCTAGGTTACGGGCATGTGTGTTTTTATAACTTTAAAACAATTATTTCACTCAGAGCTATAACTCCGTTAATTATGGTAAAATAAACAAGTCAACATACATGAAGCATCAAATAAATACTTCGGCTGCCGGTGCGCCGTGATTATTAATAAACAACAACATCATTATGAATGCACACCAAAATAATGACAAATATAACCCATCGCTTCCTGAAGCGGCACACTAAAGAAACCCCGGGGAGTTGGACGGTCTCCCTTCATATAATACAATGCCAAACTCGACCTTGTGACAGACGTGCTTTCACCATGCTAACCGGCAGGCCAGCACAACCTTCCTGACTGCTTTGAGAATTCAGACGGCTAACCAATTCTACCTGCTTCTTAAGACTCCCTTTTACCTGCCTTGGGCTCGAGCAATTCAACCTCTTTCCGACGGAGCTAAAGTGGGCTCTCATCAGCTAATGAATTCAATCATATTACTTACCATCTATATATCGTCGAAGAATGCGGGAATACCACCTCCGCTATTATTTCACTCACCATTATATCATCGAAGAACGCGGGAATACCACATCCGCTTTATTTCTGCTCGACCCAAGATCGACTCTTAGCCTCATCTGAATATATCTCATACTACCCTGTAGCCATTCATGTCTTACCACTTGTACCTTCGCGTGATAATCACTTACCATTTTCATTACTCTCATAATTTCATTGTCACTTACCGGTCTTGTCACACTATCGAGTGGTCTTCCCCATTTAGCTTTTACAATTACATTGTGCATAAGCACTATCAAACAAATATTCCCTTGACTGTGCATTCACAAAGATAAGTGACATCCCAAAAACAAAACCATATTTAAAATAACACTTTGATGCTCATATACTTAATACATTATAAAACACACAAAATTCTCATTACTGATAAACACACAAATCTACACAACCATGCCCGGTATGCCTAAAATATCTATTTTTATCATAACTGCTTATGATCGAGATAGACTTATCCGACCCCAATAATGGGAAACATTATGACCCTCATGCCCCATACAATATTTACTGATCTCTCATATTTCCTGATGCGGTTCTGGTCCATGATATCAGTATTCTTCAATAGTTGATTCATCTTGATGGGAGGAGAATTTACACACGGTTTTTCTCAAAATTTCACCAAAACAAAGGTCCACTGTGAATTATTACCATTAACACAAAGCACGGTTCTCGTACATGAAGCTCCTATCTCATATAGCTATCATTACAACTGCGTCATACTGTTATGATATGCACTGTTCTACTTTGCACTCGCGAATACTTTGCGATGTTCAATTTCGGAGGTATGCTAGCTCCTACTTATAACTTGTAACAATGTTAATTATTCTTATGCCTCAACGCAGGCTCTCGCGTCCACAGCGTATATTAAGACTTATAAAACTTGTAAAATGTTAATTTCTGAACGCTCAAGGCACGGGCTTTCGCCTTTGACGATGCCCCAAAGTATACTTATAGAACATGTAAAAATCACCGTATTGTCCGAAGGCTCGCGGCACGGGCTACCGCCGCTGATGTTGCCCCAGAGTAGACTAACTTCGCTGTGTTTCAATCCATTATTTATACGATTTCTCTTAAAGGGACGTGGAGTAGGGGGTTCTCAGAATTTATTTCCAAAATAATACTCACATGAATATGTGAACTAGCTCCTTAGAACGTCCTCATTCCCAATGTCTCAATGACTCCTTCATATTCAAAATTCGATCGTAGGATCGTTAGATAATGAGCTCCGTAATTTGCTTCATTGTCCCTCAATTTCGGCGGGATTTGATCGCGTCTAGCGTCTCTCACTGCCATTGGTCGTTTCAAATCCACCCCCTGATTTCATTTTAATTCTGGCAAAAATCACAGAATAATCCGATTTAAATTTTGATGATATTTCTGAGAGGCTGGGATCATCCCCTATACGATGGTATAACTCCTGTCTCTGTATCCTAATTGCTGCTCTAATTCCTTTCAAATGGGAGGGGTTTATTTGGTAGGTAATCGTTGAGTTTTCTGCATTTGCCCGCGCAGTTGAACGACCTTCGCGCGTTGTCTGGCACATTTGGTGTCCAGATGTGGATTTTCTCTTTCCTGCCACCTTTGTTCGCGCTGGGAGAAAGCTCCTTCAAGTCACGTACGAACCGTCCTTTTGTCCTTCTAGTTTCACAAGCAACTTCCATTCTCACATCGGCTTTGAGACATGACTTAAATTTTGTTGGAATAATATGTGGACTTTATGCTATCAGATATGCATAAAGGTCACAGTATCGATAGCTCATTCCAACACAAGCACTTGCAGAGCAAGTTGCTGCTACGCTGAGCCAAGGCACATGGTTGCCGGATCTATGCAGAAGTAATTTTCAAAGTTGTGATAGTCACAAAAAGTGCTGCGCTACGATGTGGAACTTAGTAAGTTTCCGGCGAGGAGAATCACTGAGGTGATTGAATTTTTTTTCTACAGACATTAGTGGAAATATTTATGTTTCTACATGGACATATGCTAGACTTTGTCTAGAATTAGTACTTTGTCACAGTCCAGTAATAACCTAATACTTGGATGTTTAAGTCCATTTCAGTCAGTTTTCATATTGGTAACTTGTTGACCACTTCGATCTATCAGTAAACTGAAGACCAGTCTATCACGGTGGTGTTCATTAGTCTACGCAAGGGAAACTACAGGTTGCTTAGCGCATGGTAGATGGCGAGAAACCATGCCCAGGGAACGATCTTCAGAACAGCCGTTGATTGGTTAGACTGTCAGTGTCTTCTTGTATTGATAAGATTACCGTGAGTTATGTTACAACTGACATATCTAAGAATAGATCACTTAGATCTGACCCCATTTAAACAAACTGTTATGGCTTTGATAGAAGCCCATATTAAAATGGAACAACAGTTAATTCAAACGTCAAGAGATACTACCACTATGTCTGACTAGACGGATTGTGGGTATATAATGGCGGCCGATACAAGGATTATACGTGCTTGTCCGATAGGGCATGTCTATGGATAAATCTGGTACAGACCAGGTTCACTACGCTTCTAGACCATCAAGAAATGTAAGCCACATTTGAATTATATTATGCCTAGCTAATTGGAACAAACTATTTTTCTGCAGATGACCAACACATTTATTTATTTTTCTTCGTATTTAAATCTTGCAATGATTTACGCAAGACATATTAGAGTTATTCTGAGTATTTTCAACACTCAGAACAGTTTAGGATCGATGACCGAGCATATCGAGCATTTATTTGAATATTTCATATTTTTGGGAAATCACGGTAATCAGCCGATGTAACTGTAAAAGTTAATAATTATTTTTGTTGAGGAATGGATATTTTTTCCATATTCGAAGGTTCGAACATGTGGATTCTCACATAATGAGATGATAGTTAAACATATTTAAAATAATATAACAAATAATAATAATAATAATCCACTGATAATAATAATAATAATTTTCATAATTTTTCTAAATAATCTTTGGATATTATATTTTCTAATAATCATATGTATTGAGAGAGAGCCTATGAAGTAGTTTAATCATTTCTAGTTTGGAACAGGAGATTTTCCGAAGGAGAGTGGTTAGCGCAAGCCCGCATTCAACCAACATGTCAGTTCTGGTTGAACAGTTGATATTTGCAATGAGCAAAGTATATTTTTTCAGATAACACGGAGAGGCATGAAACGGGAAGCAAATGATATTTGTATCAAATAGGATATTTTTGTATTTATATAAAATCATGACGTAAATACACTCGAAAGTGAAATAAAGATTTTCATAAGTATGGTAAATTCACGGGTTGAACTGAATGGTAAAATAAAATAAACTTGTAAGTTTATTAATCTTCCAGTGTTGATAACAAGCAGAGGCTTGATTTATTGTATAAATTTTGGGAAGAAAATGTATGTGTGTGGAGTAGTTGAAATGCCATTCCCAGGTGCGCATGTTTAAGTCGCAGGAATGAAGAGGTTTTTTCGAGCATCAATCAAATAGCAGGTTCGATGGCTCAGGTTTATAGTAGGAGTATTGGAACTACACATTTCGTCGTATGAATGACCCGAAGGTTATTCCATAAAACCATCAGTTCTTATTTCAACCTTGTTTACGAATTCCATTTAGACTTTGATTTTGCTAGAACCCGGATTTGTCATGATAGTAGTTTATTCTTCTTCAGAGGAAGACCTTTGCCGTTGTTGTTGTAATATTGTGTTCTTACACAAATAATAGAATGGGCCACTGCCAATTTAAAAATAATTCTTTAACCACGAATAATTTGAAGGATATTTTCAATCCTAGTGCCATGAACTAAATGAATTTCTTATGAAGCTACAATTCTTATTTCCGCATTCTGTCGAAGAATTGCAAGTTGTGAAAGTTGCTAAAATGGCCATGAATATAAATATGTTTTTTTTTATAATAATGATTCCAAGTGGAAAATTGAATAGTTGAATGGTTCAACAATTTATTGATCAAGTTGATGATTCAGAAATCATATATTTTGTTAGGAACTTGAAGTTCATAATCGAGTCACTTCTCGAAATGTTTAATGTCAGAAGAACAATTAATTTTTGTTGTGCTTCGCACAAGTTCTTCGATGCTATGCTCAAGGTCAAATACTTTTCAGATGTTATTAATATGTGTAAATAATTTGTGTTGATTCAATGATAATAATATTTTTCGACAATATATTTTTGAAACTGGAAAAATAAGTGAAAGTTAAAAATTCTATGAACATTTATTCTACGAGTGTTAATATTATGTGAAAATGCAAACAGTGAACTACGATATTTCCAGTAGAGACAATTAAATTTGAACTGGATTTAATCATAAATAATTTTGGAACACAGTCTACAGGACTATTAATCAGACTTGTGTTTCCAAAAAAATAATTGTCAAATGTGTTTGGAAAATTTCTGTATATTGTGTAAATAGGAGTGTGGGTCGCCACACGTGAGTGATGCTGCTTCGAGCATTTTTGCAGTCAATTTTACATTCAAAATAAACTGAGATAATTTTACAAGATGTGTTATACCCAATTGAATCTCCTTCTATCCTTATTGTTGCATTGAGCCAAAAATCAGTAAAGCATTGTTTTCATTTGATGTCGTTTTTGCGATTTGCTTTAACCCATCTGGCGCTCCGGGATATTTTGACTCTCGTGCTGACTGATTATTGGTAAAATGCATATTTGGTCGTGCGGACTCCGGTCTAAACGGGCACAATATGTCATTGTTCTATTAGACTGTGGTATGTGAGTGTGTCTGGTGGCAGTTGCATTGTTTATTAGTTATAGTTCATTGTTTCATTAGACTGTGATGTGTGAGGGTGCATGTGAGTGTGCCTGGTGACAGAATGTTTTAGTGGTAGTATTTGTTGTTGGTGGAATTTTAGTATTGTTTTCGTTAGTAGAATTTTGGTATTTAATTGGTAGTAGAAGGTTAGTATCTTTGTTGGTAGAATTGCTCTTTACATATTCTGAAAGGGAGTAGCAGCCTATCAGAATAAATCAATTCTTTACTAGTCTTATAGACGGTTAAGATATTGATATTATAAGCCAACTAATGGCTACACTGCGTTCTGCTGCACGGCTGAAAGCAACGGGAAACTACAGCCGTAATGCTATTCCCGAGGATATGCACCTCTCTATGTATAATTACATGTGATGATGGCCTCCTCCCTTGTAAAATTTCAATCCGGAGGTAAACTAGTCTCCCGTTCGGATCTCCGGGTGGGGACTACTCGAGAGGGGGTTAACATCACAGAAGTGACAAAGAGGAAATCTGATATTCTACGGATCGGAGCGTGGAATGTTAGAAGTCTGCTAGGAAGAGGAAGGTTAGAAAACTTAGAAAGGGAAATGGATAGGTTGAGGTTGGATTTGGTTGGGATTAGTGAAATGCGCTGGCAGGAAGAACAGGACTTTTGGTCAGGAGACTATAGGGTAAATAGCACTAAATCAAACAATGGCCAAGCAGGGGTTGGTCTCATATTGAGTAGGAAACTTGGACAGCAGGCGGAATATTATGAGCAATATAGTGAACGGATTATTGTAGCAAGAATAAAATAATACTAAACCTACGTGCACCACAGTGGTACAAGTCTATATGCCTACCAGTCAAGCTGATGATGAGGATGTTGAAAAGGTCTACGAAGAAATAGATGAAATTCTGAGGTATATCAAGGGTGCTGAAAATGATATAGTAATGGGAGATTGGAACGCTGTGGTAGGAAAAGGGAGAGAAGGGAAGATAGTAGGAGATTTCGGATTAGGTGAAAGGAATGATCGAGGAAGCAGGCTGATGGAATTCTGCGCCGAGCATGAGTTGGTCATAGCTACCACCTTATTCAATAACCACAATAGAAGAATATACACATGGATGAGACCAGGAGATACAGGGCGTTACCAAATCGACTTCATTATGGTCAAGCAGAGGTTTCGAAACCAGATTTTGGATTGTAAAACATATCCTGGTGCTGACATAGACTCTGACCACAATCTGGTTGTAATGAAATGCAGATTAAAGTTGAAGAAACTGAAGAAAAGTCAAAAGCCAAAAAAGTGGGCAATAGACAGACTGAAAGTAAAGGATGTAAACGAAAGATTCAAAAAGAGTATTAAGGAAGGACTAATGAAAAACCCTAAACAAACTTCAATTGCAGACGAATGGGCACTTTTGAAGAATGAAATAACAAAATCCGCAGAAGAAAACATTGGTAGGAAAGAAAGAATAGGTAGAAAACCGTGGATCACTCAGGATATACTAGAATTGATGGATGAAAGGCGGAAATACAAGAATGTAAGAGATGAAAAGGGGAAAGCACAATACAGACGTCTGAGAAATGAGGTCAACAAGAAGTGCAAGGAAGCGAAAGAAGAATGGTGGAAAGAGAAATGTGCAGGTATAGAAAATTGTCTGAAATTAGGAAAAGTAGACACAGCTTATCGAAGGATTAAGAATACTTTTGGGGAAAAGAAGACTAAGTGCTGTAATATTAAGGACACAAATGGAAAGCCTCTAACAGATAGGGAAGAAAAGGTTGAGAGATGGAAAGATTAAATCGAGAGTTTGTATAAGGGAAAGGAGATTGAGAATCGTGTAATGGAAAGGGAGGAGGAAATTGATGAGGATGCAAAAGGAGATTTAATATTGAGATCAGTATTTGACAGAGCATTGGAAGACTTAAGCAGGAACAAAGCACAAGGCATAGATGATATACCGATTGAGTTGCTACGCTGCATAGGAGATGAAGGTCTGAACAGGTTATTTCACTTGGTGTGTAGGATTTATGAGACAGGTGAGGTACCCCCTGATTTCAAGAAGAATGTTATCATCCCTATACCAAATACAGTGGCAGCTGACAGATGTGAAGATTACCGTACAATCAGCTTGGTTACTCATGCTTCAAAGATCCTGTCTAGAATAATTTACAAGAGGATTGAAAGCCAGATAGAATCGGAGTTGGGTGAAGACCAGTTTGGTTTCAGGAGAAATGTAGGAACAAGGGAAGCTGTACTAAGTCTTAGGCTGATTTTGGAAGGTAGAATAAGGAAAGATAAGATAACGTTCATGGCATTTGTAGATTTATAAAAGGCTTTTGATAACGTTGATTGGACTAAATTGTTTGACATTTTGAAATCTATTGGAATAAAGTACAGGGATAGGAGGGTGGTATACAATCTATACAGAAACCAGACAGCAGTCATTCGAGCTGAAGGACATGAGAGAGAAGCTGGTATTCAGAAAGGTGTAAGGCAAGGCTGCAACTTATCATCCATACTTTTCAATCTTTACATTGAACAAGCAATGAAGGAAATTGGAGAAAAATTTAAAGTGGGAGTGAAGATTCAAGGAGATATCATTTCAACTCTGAGATTTGCTGATGACATCGTCATCTTGGCCGACAAGCCTGAGGATTTGAATGAGTTTTTGACTGGTATGGACTCCGTCTTACGGAAAGAATTCATGATGAAAATTAATAAATGTAAAACAAAAATACTGGAATGCAGCCGAAATAAATCAGAAACCTCTATGGAGATCAAATTGGCAGGTGAAAAGCTGAAGGAAGTAGGAGACTTCTGTTACTTAGGAAGCAGAATAACCAGTGATGGACGAAGCAAAGATGATATAAAAAGTAGGTTGGCTCAGGCAAGGAAAGCATTTCTACAAAAAAGGAATCTGTTGACATCGAATATAGATTTAGGTATTAGGAAGTCATTTTTGAAAGCCTTTGTCTGGAGCGTGGCGCTATATGGAAGTGAAACTTGGACTATTGGTGCAGCAGAAAAGAGGAGAATTGAAGCTTTTGAAACCTGATGAAGATCAGATGGGTAGATAGGGTTACAAACGAAGAGGTATTAAGACGAGTGGGAGAGGAGAGATGTTTCTGGCGACTGCTAATGAAGAGAAGAGATAGGTTAGTAGGACACATACTAAGACACCCAGGAATAGCAAGCTTAGTAATGGAAGGAAGAGTCGAGGGCAAGAACTGTAGGGGTAGACCAAGGTTAGAATATGTTAAACAGATTGCCTCGGATGTAGGGTGTGGTAGCTATGTAGAGATGAAGCGATTAGCTCAGGACAGGGAGGCATGGACAGCTGCATCAAACCAGTCATAAGACTGAAGACTCAATCATCATCATCACCTCGATTATGACTTACATATATTTTAAACATTTCTCTCCTTACATTGCATATCATTACTAATTACATTTTCTTTAATAAAGTATTTCTTTCGTATTTCTCAACCGACCACTGTGAAAAGAACGATTCAGTTTTCGCATAGTTGAAAATAATTCCACTGGAGATCCTCCTCAAAGGAAAACACGTCAAAACTACAGCATGGAAAAGAGCCAATCTTGAGAAGGTACAAATTATCCATTAGATTTGAACGCTAAACCAAGTTGGAGTTTCCCATAAGAATCCACAAAAATTTAAAAACTGAACGAGCTCACAAAGGGAGTCGAAATTATAAGAATTTCAAAAATCTGGATTACCAGAAATAAATTCGCACAACCGTAAAGAATCACATTAGAAATCACTATGTTCCATGTCTATGCTCAATCTGACAAAAATATAGACCTGCATGTCTATCCAATAAACTTGCATGAGCTTTCAAAAATATTCGAAGTCAAATTCAAAAGGTCCAGAGAATTTGTTCAAAGTCGAATTCACGTATACGACGGATTATGGGACATCTGCTTGAGTTAGAATTATTCTTATATAATTTTAACGTCGTCTTTTCCCTATAAGTTTTCTCAAGTTGTCTTCCCAACAAACTATATTCTTCTATTTTATTCCCAAATTATATCTTAATGAAAGCAAGGTAATGCTCAAAGTAACACTACAATAACTACTAAATTGAACTACAAAGTGAATTACATACTCGGACAGAAATGATTAAAGAATCACCTTAGCCCTCGTCTGTAATTCTTAACTACTCTAATCAAAATTGGTGAAAAGGAACATTCAAAGCATGACAAATTCATACTGTCTACTAAGAGAAAACTTCCAGCTACCTTGTTGAAGTTATAGTTGAATGAAGTGAGAATGCTATAACACATACTCCTGCCTGGGATCGAACCCTATCAGCTCAGCTGCACCAATCACGATACGACTGGATATCAAGAAGACCCGAGTACCGTTCGCGAACGAGACGAATCTAAAAGAAGTTCGTTTCACAAAGTTCATAGTTCTTTCACTTGCTAAAGAGCACGACAACATTGATGTAGTAAGCCAAGCTGGTTTCATTATGTAGCAATACAAATTGTCATTCAGACTTTCATAATCTCTTCAATCTTCTCTTATAAAGCCTTATACTGTAGTTGCTCATATTGGAATCAAGTAATCATCCTGAGTATTCAACGCTGCTATGTGTTACATTTCTTGTCTGTGTTTAGCCCATATTCTGCATCTTCATAACGTAGCAATATCTCTCTCTCCTCAAATCATTTATGACAATCATGGCTAAAAGCTGTTTATAGTGTACTGCAATGTAGAACACGTCGTTTTACCATTGGCTTAAGGAGAAGTTATCATACGTGAATGCAAGTTCACTGTGCTCAAATTGAAGGTTAACACTGTCTGAAACTATAATAAGATCAGACGAAACTCCTATCACGTTATACTGTAACACGTATATGTCGGATCAACTCCACGTTACCGAACAAACACGATTTCACGGCAACGCACGTACATGTGCTCAGCCCAGAGCTCTATGACCCTCCTGGCTGAAATTGTATTCACTAATCAACTGTTCGTTTGCTCCCGCAAAACATACTGTCTCCAAGTGATCCACAATGCACCATGTTCTCTGATCGACAGTAACTATCGATATATGTATCATTGCCGAGTTCGATAATCACATGTTATAATACTGTATGCATTTATACTCATATAAAAGTTCACAGTTATATTCCTTTATCCACAGGATGCATTTCCCATTCTTTGTTTCATACTGCATTGTGTATATTGCTCTACCACGGTGTTCAAAATAACGACAGTGGTGCTGTGTCCATCTTGTATTCAATACAGGTATTCAAATATCAAACATGTGGTCGTCGGTCTGTACGGCGGGTTGCTGACAGCTCCTAACCTCGCCACAGTCCTACCGCGCACCTGCATTTCAAAGGAATGTCTCAGTACTGCCATCAGTGTTATTGCCAACTTAACCTATATCCAACTAAATACAAAATACGGTCTCAGTACCTACTGCAAGGCCACGACTGCCTCCTTCCCTCTTCCTTGCCTATCCATCCTAACCTTCCAATCCCTCCCCTCATGAGGCCCCTGTTCGCTTTGCAGGTGAGGCCGCCTGGGCGACGTGCTGATCACACCTCCCCAGTTGTATCCATCACGACCAGATGTTCCAAGCTCCAGGACACTGCCCGTAGAGGCGGTAGTGGTGAGTTACCTCGCTGAGTCCGTGGGAACCACCAACCTAGAAGGTAAATCGACTAAATAAAAAAATCAATATCTGCGAATCTATCACAGCAATCACACTGAAATTTTGTACGCTGATAGAGGCTATTACCATAAGTTTACCTATGGGCTTTTCAATAACCTGATGAACAGAAATCCAACAAGGCAAAGACGCAAAATTTAAATACTTATATGGATATTCCTTGCGACTTAATTATCCAAGTCCAGTGATATTTTTCACGGCAAATATTCAAACAAAGCTTAATATATTGCCATCTATGTTTATTCAATTTATATGAGAACTTCAAAATGGCGGCTGTGCTAAATTTTGAAAATCACGTTTATATTTCTCGTGTCGTAAACAAGCGATAGAAATGTTGGTTCGCATAATGAGCCGCGATTATAATATTCATCTGATGGCATATAATTCAATAGCATATATATATAAAACAATCCAACATGGCGTCCATACAATACACTGGTTCTCAATATCTCCGAAACTACTTAAGCAATCAAGCTGAATTTTTGTATGGTGATAGAGAACTGTTAAGTAAAAAAACGTATGTGACTTTGCAAATCCTGAGAAACACATAAACATCTTGGCAGCCAAGTTATTTTCAAATATTTAAAATAACTTTTCTGGCGATCTAATTGCCTGAGTGCAATGAAACTTAACAAGAGCCTCCGTGGCTTAGGCGGCAGCACGCCAGCCTCTCACCGGTGGATCCGTGGTTCAATTCCCTGTCACTCCATGTGAAATTTGTGCTGGAAAAAGCGGAGGCTGACAGGTTTTTCTCCGGGTACTCCGGTTTTCCCTGTCACAAATTTCATTCCAGCAACACTATCCACTGTCATTTCATTTCATCTGTCATCCATTTAATCATTGCCCCAGGGGAGTGCGACAGGATTCGGCAGACGGCACAGTTCATATACTTGCTGCTAGACGGGGGCTTCATTCATTCCATTCCCTGAACCGGTCGGTCGACTGGAAGCAGGCTGTGGATTTTCATTGTCAATGAAACTTAACACAGCGAATCAGTATTCAGAGATCAGTGTTGAGACCTCTAATGATGTTCAATAGTTTTCCAAAATTCAAGATGCATCAGTTCGAAAATTTCAAAATGTGTACGTCAGGCTGTGAGACGATTAAAGACAAGTTTAGGTTCAAAACCAACATGGCGGCCAAGTGAATTTCAAATATTTAAATGGCATATCCTCGAGATTTAATCAACCATGCACAGTGAAACCTAACACCATTCTGATTTCTCTATCTTATTCAGGCGATTGAAAAGATGTTTGGTATGGTGGGCTATGATAACAATTATTATCGAATGGCAATTAATTCTGTAGTTAGCTTTTCGTAAATCGTAGAAGCCGTGTATTTGACTTTTCTAAACGTTAATTCCCTTGGTTTGTTATGAAACAAAGCCGTCTTGCGTAAGTAGTCTTAATCATCGATATTGACTGCTATACATAACTTCTCAGTGTAATGGTGTTGGTGAAGACATAGGCCGTGAACCAAAAGCTATTTAGTAAATCCCAAGGAAAATCCTGTTAATGGGCAGGAGAGTTTAGAATGTAAAAGACCAGTGGGATGTATGAAAATAGGCTATTGCGATTTTCACGGAACGACTTTTTACATTTGTTATCGTTCTGTAGGATATATAAATATTACATATGCTAGTTTTGTAATAACTCATCTGCACAATACTTGTATAATTTCTCTTTCTTATTTTATTACATTGTACGATGCATGTAACGAAATAAAATGAAAAGGAGTAACAAAGTTTTGAACCTGGACGTTGACATTGCACCTGCATTGATTTATACGGGAATGTTTTCATACTGATGCAGTTCAACTCAATTGTAAAAACACTATGACTAAACATGCATTTAGAATAGATTCTGATTATATAATAATGTTATAGGCTACAAATAGGTCTATTTTTAGACAGTTCCATTTGGGGATGCAGATGCTGCTGCGGCGGCAGCTGTAGTTTTAAATTACAGTCTTGAGCCCGTATTCGCTCATGCTGGTGATGATTTTTATGAGAACCTTGAACATTGCTTATGATGGGGACCTGATCCTCTGGGATATTGAGTCTTGTGCCGGCTAGCCCCACAAGAAGTGCATCCGATCCTCTTCGGCAATGTGTTTGAAGGATGGGGTTATCTGGGAGGCCACGCACGGTTGGTGGTGACCAGATAAACTCCTCTAACGGGCACAGTATACCCAAAGCAATGAATAAAGAACTATATTTTGGAAACAGTTACTCTCAATATAGATCTTTATAAAAATAATTTTCTGGATGACTAGATTATGAGTTATATTTGTTTAAACCATGGACTTTATGTCTGTAAACATCATAGTTATTAACAAGACTCTAATTAAAACTCAGCAATTTTCCTAGGTTAAAGCTGTGTGTTGTGTGGGGTTTCGCCCAAGAACACCAAGGTGGCTCATCAGCGGGTGATTTATCATTTTTAATTTTGAAGGTGCAGTTGTTTCCATAGTTGTTGAAAGTGCATACCGCATAATAGCAAAACGCATTGTATAATGCTGCATTAATCATACTCTAATGCGTGACGCAACCTTCACTACCTACACGATCGCTGTTATGTACAACTACCAGGTGATTTGTCTTCATCTTTATAGTACTTGTTTGTTTGACGTTGTAAGATGCTTCTAGAACCTCTCTCAGAGCAAGTGAGTAAACTGCTGAGCAACTATACATCCATTAGTTGTCAACAGAAATGCGTACTCTTGGTGCAATAAAAGAACATTAAGACACATGACAAATAGAAGGGACAACCATAGCAAAATGTAAGTACTCTGGAACCATGTATAACCCATTGCATGCATGACTTTGAGTACTTCAGAGCAATCATCAGGTAAGCGCAGAATGACTCTTCAAACATATGATAGTTGTTCGAGGTAATTTTCTACAGTGAGAAAGATGAAAAAAATCGCAAGAGCTGTTTATGTTTTGGCGTACCATTGTTGCTGTTAGAATCTAGGTATCAGTGGCACAAGCTTCTTAGTTGATTCTACCTGGCTGCGATCCATCTAACCCTCACTTCTTGGGTGGAATTTTACTCTTTGTAGAATCACAACGAGTGCAAGTCGTTGCAAAAAAGAAGATTGAGAAGTTATATGTTCTCGGTTAACTTTCCGACGGATAGACGGACATATCAGGCAACAGTGTTGTGAATTTCACTGTTGCTGCTCTAGAATAGTTATTTGTACGACTTTACGTTCTGGTAAATAAAACGAAACAGCTTAGTTTATCTCTTCAAGCCTAATCTATGTCATCGACGAGATAGGTGATAGACGTTCGTAGCTGTTATTATCGATGACGAACAAAACATAAAATCTGAATGGAAAATAGTAGAAGACAAGTACATATAACCTGTACTGGATGTGCTACCCTTGTAATATCGCGAAGAACGTGAATGTACTATGGGACCAATTTCAAAAAGTTAGAAAATAATAAAGGCGTTTATGTTCAGTCAGGTTCCACGCGCTTTGTTTGAGGAAAATAGAAAGAAAAATATGTGACGTCCTTCGTTACACTGGAATTTTCAGTCTTAGCTCAATAGACCTGGGTAGTGATGTGTTTTCATAGTTTGCTGAAAAACAAGTAGGCTATTCTGAAACTCATTTTATATCCCACAATTGAGATCAAAAAGATCATTGCACAGTGCTAGAGGATGTTACATATCTAAAGCAAGTGGACTCCCAAAACCCATGTCGGCAGCTATTAATAGATGTGTGGAAGATTGGTTTGTATGATACTCAGGACCACTTCTCTCAAATTTCAAATCATGTTGACCTGCTACGAGATATATGAAAGCTTTTTCCGAAACGCCAGTTAATTTTAAAGGCTGCAATTCAAACGAAAGAATTCACATGAAAGTTTATTTATTCATGGTGCAGTACACTTTCTCGACCCATGGTGCAGGAGCTCACCTCTGAATGCAGATGATTAGAAGCAAGAATATTTCTGCATCACTGATTAAAGCAACGTTCTAGGGCATGACGGTTGAATAATCATGGCTAACTTAGCCGAATTTAAAGCTAGCACTGGCATTTTTTGTGGCTGCTGCTCAGCACGTCTTAAATTCTACCCGGTAGAGAGCATTGTGTGGCTAAGAGCCGATAGGTTGCCTGGCATCTAAAATTCTGAATGTTCCATCATCATAATATGCTGCAAGTGAGCAAGAACCGACAATTTGGTTTCGGTAAAACCTAATGGAATCTCCGATAACGATGACCAAGCAGGTGCGCCAGAACAACTAACGCAACTGTTGTCTGTTGAAGAAGTCATTCTGAGAATTGTTGCAGCTATCTGCAATCTGGCATAAAATATTCTAATTTGGTTTTCGGTGATTTCATGAACTATGTTTTAAAAGAGTATATAATCCTTATCATGTTTTCTTTAGCAATAATAAGTGTAGTTATTAGCCTATTTTCATTTTTCATAAAATGAAAATAGGCTTATGAGATCGCCTTTTGTCCGTGCGTATGTGTGTGTGATGTGTGTGTCTGTGTGTGTCCCCCTAATAACTTCTAAACGGCTGGAGCGATTTGAATGAAACTCGGTAAGGTCATAGCACCATTTTGGCCGACCCCGACCGGGCCATTCATTTTTTTACGTCTCACTAATCCAACATGGCTGCTGTGCGAAATATTTAACCAGCATTCAATATCTCCGAAACTATAACCTATACCACCCTGAAATTTTGTACGGTGATAAAGAAAAATATTAGAAGTCCAACTATGTAACTTTCGAAAACCTGGTAACTACAAAACCAACATGGCCGCCAAGCGAAGTTGCGACGATTAAATAGACGTTTCTTGCGATTTAACCAACCAAACGCAATGAAACTTGGTACAGAAAATGTTTATACACATTGTAATCCACCGACGTCGAACTTCGTTCAATTGTTTACATAACCTCAAGATGGCGGTTGTGCGAAATATTTCACCGGCATTCTATATCTCCTAAACTATTACTGATATCACCTTGACATTATGTACAGAGATAAAGGGCACTACTGGCAGTTCATCTGCGAGTCTTTCAAAAACCTTTTAGCTACAAAACGAGCAAGGTGGCTGAGCGAAGTTGAAAGTTTTAAATAGACTTTTCTCGCGATTTAATGATCCAAACGCAATGAAACTTGGTACAGCAAATGTTTATTCACATTATAATGCACTGGTATCTAATTTTGTTCAATTGATTATTATAACCTCAAGATGGCAGCTGTGCGAATTTTAAAATTAAGTTCTTATTTCTGGTGTCGTAATCATGCGATCGAAGTGAAAGTTTGAATAATGAACCTACGCAATAATTTTCCTTAAAGGGTACATAACTCTATGGCCTATACATATAACAATCCAACATGGCGAACATCCGAAATATTTGGACGGTTCTCAATATCTACGAATCTATTACAGCAATCAAACTGAAATTTAGTATGTTGATAGTGGCAATTAACATAAGTAGGATATATGAAAATGATGACAATTGAGTAGCTGTCTGACAGTAAGGCAGCGCCCCGATCACGAAAGCCAAGATTAACGGCCGAGGGGACCCGATGCGCTGATCACGCGTCACCCCAATATCTGCAGGCCAAATAGCTGGGCAGCGGCCGCTTGGTCGGCCTAGACCCTTCATGGGCTGTAGTGTCAGGGGTTATTATTTATTTATTTATAATGCTAATGAGGTATTTTAATACGATACTCCTGTCTCATCAAATTCCACGTTAATTACGTTGGTATATCATAGTAATCTATATCAGTTTTAAAACCACGCCCAGCGTGGCCTTCGCGAATGTATAGATACGCTGTTCTTTTGACCTGGTGATAAAAAGACACTGACTAGTTTCTAGATTACTACTAATTTTCGTTATTATAGCACCAAAATACTTTGACTAATTGTAAGTTGCACTTTTTAATTGCGCAATTACATTCGGAATTGTTCATTATTACGTTTCAATACCACCTCCCGCCACAATCTTGAAAATTTGGAGCACTGTTATTTTCCTTTAGGCATACAATACCATATAATTATTAGGTTACTGTAGGTCATATACATAGAAGGCTATTTATTTTTAAATTACGACATTTCAGGGTGGATCCTGGACCCCTCGTCTACCAGTTTCGTCTTAATTGTGGAATTCTGTCCTGAGTTACTGATTTGTACATTATAATAGCACGCCGGGCCGTGATCATGAATGCATGGAAATGTTGTTATTTTACTTTGAGCATACGAACCGGCACATATGGTTATTTCTTACTACTAAATTTCGTTATTGTAGCTGTAAGATACTGACAGCTATTTCATTATTTTGGAATTTAATGATGGCCACTGTGCGCTATATTTAGTGTTATAATCGTTTGACTAACACAGGAGAAACTTCTTATATGAGACTCATCTTTTTTAATATTTGACATACATACCCAATTACATTCTGAGTTGTCGATCTTAATGTTTGAATAGTTCACGCAGCTGCCATCTTGAATGTAAATAGGCACAATTATTTTGCTTTGGCCATACAAGGCCATATATATGGTCCTACTTCGAGACTTTCATTCGTTAATGTACTGAAGTTCTTAAATGTTGACAGTATTTTACTTTTATATTTCATAATTTCAGGATGGTGGCTCCACGTACTCGTATTCACTCTCATATAGGCATCACGTAGACAATATTTAAGGCCCTGATACAAAACTACTTGAGTGCTAACTACTGTGATCATTGATAGCCAAATTTTATAGTTCACACCTCCGTGGAACTGCTGTCAATCACATCAACATTGAGTAGATTGAAACCGTCCCTGAACAACACATAATCCATTAATGGGAACAGCACCTTAATTGATCGAGCAATATCTGGGTATAAACACAACAGACAAACTATTAAGCAGGCAGACACCAAAATAATACTCTAAATCCTTCTCTTTTTTTGGCAGAAAGAAGTTGTTGTTGTTGATTCTTAATGGGCTTTACGACATCGTTATTTCGTTCCATGAACTTGGGGGTCTGTGGAATTTGTCTCATAACCTGTGTCTCTGTGATGGCTGTATTAGTGTGAGAATTCGTAATTTAGGTCAGGATTGGGAAGGAAGCAGATGGGGCCTTAAGTCAAGAACCATCTCGGCACTTGCCTGGAGTAGAAGTTGGAAACCACGGAAAGTCACTTTTAGGATGGCTGGGGCAGGAATCAAGACCGTCTCTTCTCAGTTTTTCTTCACAAGGCTGAGTGTACCCCGTTCTAGCTCTCAGACCAGAATTAAATTCTTTGCAGAGCCGGGAATCGAAACCGGAACTCCGCGGTGATAGCCAAGAATGCCAGCACCTACGCAACGAGGCGGACTGCCATAAAGGAACAATTATGAGGAAACTTTACTGAAATGATCCATTTTAGGACTATTATTTTCGCGGACAAATCATTGCCATCTGTTTAGGCAAGCAGACCCTAGTCATGTCTGTTGGAATACGAAGCACTATAGTGGTTACTATCAAAGTGATGGGAAATTTCGAGGTAATTTTACAAAGAAAGGAAACAAGAAAAACAACTGAGGATGATCTCGAAGTTCCGTTCTCGAAACGACAATCACACCAACAAGAAACATCCCTATAAATAAATGGTCTCCTTAATCCGTAATTTCAAATTATCATCTCCAGATTGTCAGCTGTAGCTGCTCAGTCGGTCAACACGAATTTGCCCAAGGACTGGGCAGGGTACAAAGTACCTGTATACGAGGCGAATCAGCTGCCCCTAATAATTTTGTTGTATGCAGCCCAACTAACGTGTGTTGCCAGGAAGGTCGATATTTCTCTGCTTGCTTCCCGTATGGTACTGATGCACTGCAAGCATATCCCGTTAACGATACTGAACATAAATACTTTTCCCTTGCATTAGTCTGTAGTCACATCACGGCTTTACTTTCCCTCTGAAGGAAGGCATACTGAAGAATTTCAAGGCAACAACTTCAGCCAGGTTTAATACCACGATCTTGATTATCGTAGATTGTTGATACTAATGTCTTGTATGTTCAATATGGCAGCTGCGTGCTATGTGCAGTAGGATAGTCTTATGACTAATGTCATCGAGGCCTCTCATTAGATACCTTTCTCTTACAAAGTTAAGTGATAATTACTCAGTTGAATCCTGAGTAATTGATTTTGAAGGTTTCATGAGCCACCATCTTGAATAGATGACCAGGCTGTTTTACTTTACTTTGGTAACATAAAACCCATATATGGTTCTACATTAATGCTGAGTTTAGATATTGCATCTCTAAAATATATAGAATTATTTATTTTTATTTTTCAAACATTCAAGATGACCGCAGCGCGCTATATGCAGTGTAATATTCTCATGAGTAATTCCAGCAAGGTATTTTAAATGTTATTCCTCTTTCACCAAACTTCACGTTAATTGCGCTATTATATCATGTGTTAATGATATTTATGTTTCAAGAATATGTTCAGCTGCCATCGAGAATGCATGGAGTCGTTGTTCATCTGACTTGGTCCTAGTAAGCCATTTACATGGTTCTACAATACTATTAACTTTTGCCATTGCAGCTTCAAAATACTTAGTGTTATTCATTATCATAATTATTCTCTAATTTCAAGATGGCCTCCACGCTTTGTATTCAGTGTGTTATACTTATGGCTTAGTTTAGCAAGGTCCCTTATATGGTACTTTATTTCTTACTAAGTTTCATTTTAGTTGTAAAACTGCGGACTGTATAATTCATTATTAAGTTTTAATAATACTTTCAACCACCACCTCGAAGATTTCGAGTCACTGATATTGTTGTTGTTGATTTTTAAATTATGATATTTCAGTATGGCCGCAACGCGCTATATTCAGTGTAGTAAATTTCACTAACGCTACTGAGACATCTTAAATAATACTTCTAACCCACCAACCTTCATTAGCTCATTTTCATTTTATGAAACAATAGGCTTATGAGATCAACTTTCTTCCGTGGGTGTGTGTATTCGTATGTGTGTGTGTGTGTGTGACGACCACCTTGACAACATCTAAACGGCTGAAGCGAATTCAATGAAACTCGGTAAGGCCATAGTACTATTTTGGCCAACCCCGACTGTGTCCTTCAGATGTTATTACGTCTCACCAATCCAACATGGCTGCTGTGCGAAATATTTCACGGGCACTCTATATCTCCGAAACTAGTACTGATATTTTGTACGGTGATAAAGGACACCACTAGACGTTCAGCTATGAGACTTTCAAAAATCTGTTGACTAAAAAACGAACATGGCGGCCAAGCAAAATTGAATCTTTTAAATTGACTTTTCTCAAGATTTAAGCATCCAAACGCAATGAAACCTGGTACAGAATATGTTAAGACACGTTGTAATGCACTGGCATATCATTTAGTTCAATTGTCTACATAATCTCTAAATGGCGGCTATGCGAAGTATTTAACCGGCATTCCATATCTCCGAAACTATTACTGATGTCACCCTACAATTTTGTACGGTGATAAAGGGTACTACTAAAAGTTCCGGTATGAGACTTCCAAAAACCTGTAAGATACAAAACGAACATGGCGGCCAAGCAAATGTGAAATATTTTAATAGGATTTTCTCGCGATTTAACCATCTGAGCTCAGTGAATTATGCTACAGTTAATGTTTATACACAATGTAATGCACTGGCATCTAATTTAGATCAATTGTTTGCATAACCTCAAGATGGTAGCTGTGCGCAATTTCGAAATTAAGTTTTAATTTCTTGAGTATTGAACATGCGATCGAAGTGAACGTTTGAATATTGAACCTACGCAAAAATCGTCATCTAATTGTACATAACTCTATGGCCTGCATATGTAAAAAATCAACATGGCGACCAACCGAAATGCTTAGACGGTTCTCAATATCTATTGATGTATGATAGCAATGAAACTGAAATTTTGTATGTTGATAGAGGCTATGAACATAAGTTCACCTGTGGGACCTTCAATAACTTGGTGAGCTAAAATCCAACATGGCTGCGACGCGAAATATAAATATTTAAATGGCCGTTTCTCACGAATCAACCATCCGAGCGCAGTATGAATTGGTATGGTAAATGCTTATACAATTTTAATCCACTGGCATCTAATTTATTTCAATTGTTTCCGTAACTACAAGATGGCAGCTGTGCGAAATTTTAAAATCTGATTTTCATTTCTTGTGTCCCAATCATGCGATTGAAGTTTGAATACTACACCTGCACCATAATCTTCATTTATTAGTACATAACTCTAAGATCTACATATATAAAAATCCTACATGGCGACCATATGAAATATTTAGACGGTTTTCAATATCTACAAATCCATTACAGCAATCAAACTGAAATATTGTATGTTGATAGATGCAATAAACATAAGTAGGATATATGAAAATAGACTGTATACTTCTTCACGGAACTATTTATTTTAATTGTGCTATTAGACTATATCCTGAGTTTTCAATTCTTATATTTTAACAGTACGCCTAGCTGCCATCATGAACAGCCTATATGGAGTCGCTGTCCCTAGGCTTCGGACAATCTAGCTCTTAAATACTGAGAGCTATTAATTTATTTCGAAATTTAAAGATAGCCACTGTGCGCTCTGTTCATGGTGATAATCTTTCGACTAACGCAAGAGAGAACCTTTATATGATACTCATCTGTTGCCAACATCGTCCTAATTACGCAATTGCATTGTGGGTTGTCGTTTTTTATGTTCTAATATTTCGCGCTGCCGCTATCTTGAATCTGGAAAATCTCTGTTATTTTGTTTTGGCTATACAATATACGGTCCTAACTTGTCACTAATTTTCATTATTGTATCATTTGACTGTTTAGTGTTATTTATTTTTATAATTTGAAGATGGTGATGGCTTGTAATATTCAGTATAACTCTAAGACCTACATATATAACAGAGGGTAACAGAGGGTCCTTATATGAAACTATCTGAATGGAAACTACTGTGAGCATTGATGCATTGGATCTCAAGTTATGGGTTATAATGCTTGCATGACTCACACGGTCACCGTCTTAAAATTGTTCGGCTGATGACCTTGTAGATTCGGCTCCGAACGTTTCTCGCATAGAGGTTTGTTTTTCCACAATTTGGTAGAGATCCTATGATTAGCTTAGTCGTAATTCGATTTAAGCTTCGAACACTCGGGTAGCCGCCATTTTGTTCCCGTTAGGATGGTGGCGTTATTAAACTCGACATTGAGGTGCCCTTAACTAGAGCTACCTTTTAACTATATTTGATTCAATTCTGTTGCGTCGATTGAGAATTGATAGGGGGAGGGTAATTGGGACTAACATATACGTACAGACAGAATGACACATGCACATTTGGCTCGTATAGATCTCTTTCGAAGGTAGGCTAAAAATGGGAGGAATTTCATGTTATAAGGTAAGGGACCTTTAGAGGTCATTGACCACCTCTGTCTTGTTTCGCTTCCACCCCAAACTTCACGTCAGCAGGGAAAAGGCAAGGCCATTGAGACCCTGACTGAAGGCGATTTATTTTACTACAAAGTCTTTTGTCAACCAACTGACACGTGACTTTAACAAAGGCACGATGCAAGGCAGTGAAGCTTAAGGTACGCATGGATGGGGTTCTAGAATGCCAGCCATTAATCTCCTGTCATTCTCTGAGGTCTACTGCTGATTATTACAGCAATTCCCTACTAAGACCACCGCAATAAATAGTATACAATGAAGCAGCTTCCGCAAAGTAGGGCTCATAATTCAACAAGTGATGAAAGCCCAGAGTCGTTTGAGAATTCAATGACTTGTTAGGTGTTTGTCGTTTGACTTGATGATAGTTCTTATTTAATTACTCGCCAAATTTAGCCTTGAGGATTATTAATGAACGTCATATCAGCAGAATAACATTATTTGTCCCTGCATGGTGAGGATGTCTTCAACAATGTACCTAGTACTGTGCAGTATGGCTTAGGCCACTTGCAAATTTAAAACAGGACTGCAAATGAAGACCAGTTGTGGACACTGATATGGGATCCGTAAATAGAGGAAAGTGACAATCATTACTCTAAGGAAGGCAAGTCTAATCCAGCTATCATTCAGAATGAAATGAGACAAGACTGCCTTATTCACTGTACTTGAAGAAATTGCCATGACAGAGGCACTTTGTCAATTAAAATGGGGCACCACGATGAATGGTTTCAATTTTCAACAGGAAATTAGCTGAAACTTTCGAGTTCAGATGCTACAGGAGAATCATAAAACTATGCCTAGTGGAGGAGAAAAAGCTAATCCTTGGGGGGTTGACCAAGATAGAACTTTGAATTGTTACATGGTGGAAGCTTGTGGCCATATATTGAGATATTATGGCGGACTAAGAACTACCGCCTTGTCAGATTCAAGGTAAAGCCTCTCAAGAAAGAACTAGGATAACTCTCAAAAATAAATCCGTGATATTGTATACCTCGTGTTGTAGTGGTTAAGATAGCTATAATTAAAGAGGCCTGGGTTCCACTCCCGGTTCTGCAAAAAAATGTAATTCTGGTTTAAAATGCTGGGACAGTTTTGTTGACACGCAAGTCCCCCCAAGTGGTGTATCGGGCCAGCGGGCTAGACCAGTTCACTTGCACGTGTCGTGATGTTGTGGTTAGCATAGTTAACTGCCACCACGAAGTTTTTGCCTAGAAATGTATCTCTGGTCTGATGTATTGAAACGGTAGCTTTGACATGCAAGTGGTGTCTGGTTCGTGAACTTGCACTACCGTACGTTAGTTGGCTATACGAGATAGGTCATCTGACTCAATTATACTGTAAAAAGAGCAACATTATGTCATTACATAATATCATTTTATTCCATTTCTTATGTTTAATGTTGCACATAATCCTTATTGCTAATCAATTGGCTACAATATGCTAAATTGCCATGTTGTATTTGAATCACTTAATTTATAAAATGCGTGTATGTTTACCATGTTGGTTAAGTTAAAGTTTATCCGTTGGTAATTATTGGTATTATTTCATCCGCATTGTCAATACTAAAAATATATCTTGGTCAACCCCTCGAGGATCAGCTTCTCCTTCTCCTCCACTTGGTGTAATTTTATGATTCTCCTGAACATCTCAGCAGAAAATATTTTTATTATTGACAAAGCGTATTAAATAATCTTATTATACAGTGCAGTCCACCAGCCCCTTATTTTTTTGGAGGAAGGCAAACCAACTAATGCGTATATCATAGTCGTCCTAAAAACATTAGTACTTGCTCCTTTACGGCCTAGTACGACTTTACTGTTGAGTTCTTGCTCGCGAATATAGTCGAAGTCATTGGCAGCAGTGTTATTTCAATGCCATCATCTATAAAGAATGTGTAAATCGACACATCCGAACAACACTGCCTTACGAAGGACATGAAGTGTCTCTATGGACTACAAATAGACTCAATACGTGACAGTATCTCACCACGGCTCGCGGTAGTTAAGATGGTTAAATCGTGCGTCTCTACAGTAACGGCAGCAATGCTGCAATATAACAGGTTCGATCCCAAGGCAAATAAGTTTTTTTTTTCGCTTAATGCCGTTTACAGTAGCTGCACTATGGACACATATCTACCTGTTCCAATGAATGAATTTTTATTTGGTCCTGAAAAGGACCCTTTTTATTCGATGCTACGTAGGCAGGTTAGACGATGATATAATGGTCTGTAGGAAGAAAGCTTGTAGTTTAGCGTGACCGTTCATCTCGCGATCATAAGCCACGGAATCTCCATTTTACGTGAATTCGAACCACAGGACATGGCGTTGGTGAGAGGCGAAGAGCTTCATCGCTGCGCCACCACACCCCACTGTAGGAAAAAAGCAACGTACTCTGCATATTCAGTGTAGCAAGTGTTCGAAATGTTGACCAGCTTGATTGATGCAGATTTCAGCACGACGTATTGCAGACAGTCTTGCACGCTGTAACATCTGAGGTATGACAGCTTGGCATGCCTCGGTGATTAGTTGCCGAAGGTTGTCAGGATCTTCAGGCTCCTGGGCATTTACTACCTGCTGTAAGTGACCCCACAGGAAGAAGTCAAGTGGCGTAAGATCGGGTGATCTGGCAGGCCAGTGAACGGGTCCTCCTCTTCCTATCCATTTATTTGGATATGTATCATGAAGATGGTTCCTGACGACTAATGATCCGTGAGGTGGGGCCCCATCCTGTTGCCACCACATTCGCAACCGCTCGCCCAGTGGCACGTTTTCCAGCAACTATGGGAGTTCATTTTGCAGAAAATGAAGGCAGCGTGTTCCCGTAAGATGGCCGTCGTAGAAATATGGTCCGATTAGATTGTCACCCAAGATCCCACACCATACATTTACACCCCACTGCACTTGAAATGCGCCCTGTCTTACCCAATGGGGATTCTCCACGCTCCATTAGTGCATGTTATGCCGGGTGAAATCTATTGTTATGCAATATTCGGATGACAGATGACCGGCCGATGTTGGTCTGTTGTGCAAGTGTCCGTGTACTAATATGAGGATTATTAAGGACAGTGTCCAAAACAGCTTCTTCATTTGGACCAGATGTTATAAGAGCAGCTCTAACAGGAGATACCCTTCCAAGTGTCCCAGTTGACCGCGCTCTTCGTTCAAGATTGTGAAACGAATTGGCAGTCGGTAGTCTTCTGTCAGGATAGCGTTCGTGATACAGGCGTTGAGACTGCAATGCGTTCTTCCTTGTTTCTCCATAAATGAGCATCATATCAACGTACTCGTCACTGGAATACATCGTGAGTGAATGCGTGCTGTGATGTGACCTAGTACAAGCAGGTGTGTATTAGAGCCGGGAAAATAAGTTCCAATTGCGTTTGATATCGTAAGCTGCAGTATGGGCAGTATCGTGCCCCCCCAAGTGTACTCAAGGTCAGGTCACTCCGCTGAGTGAGTCTCGATAATACTGGAACTACTTTTATATTCGACGATGTCGAACTGTAATTATTATATGTCAGAAAACTGTACTCTCATACCACTACGTATTCTCGCCAGAGTCAGAAATCAAGTTAATACAGTGGAATCAATAGCTTACAGTTTAATCGGTGAGATAAGGTTTGATATATTTTCAGTTCCAGTTAACTGTGCTGCTTGTTCATATTGTTGCGTCTCTTATGCAATGGTCAGGGACACCACAATCATCAGTTCTGTCTACATTCTATTCTGAAGCAGATATGATAACTTGTGTTTTGTGGCGTCCTTAACGGAACAGTCTGCCAGAGTTTTTAATTGGGCAAAGTGGATTGACATTTAAGGGTGTTTAAATGCAAGGATGTCTGTGTTGATAGAACTAGTAACATGTGCAATATATCATTCAGGGTAAATTCCCGGTACCGCCAACGTCTGTACAACCACAGGAGATTAAAGTGTTTGTATACGCATAATAGTACGGATTGTCTTAATTGTTGTTATTAATAATAATGTTATTATTATTATTATTGAAATTTTGGGGTTCTTGTGGCATTAAAATGTGGAAAGTTTTTAACATTTCAACCCAAAAGAATACCATGACTAACATTTTGGGCAATGACATTTGCTAATATTGATCCATTTAGGGGCATGCGACCTCGCAGCCGGTTATTCCCGTATACCTGAGTGTGTGCATGATGTCTAATAATCTGTGCTATTGTGGTGTATGAAGTAGTGTGCCCATTTGTAATGAGGCTTTAATAGGGAAGGAAGTGGCCGTGGCCTTATCTTAGGAATCATCCAGCATTTTCCTGGAGTACAAGTAGGAAACCATGTAAAACCACTTCTACAGTGGGATGGCTGAGGTGGAAATAGAACCAATCACTTTTCAGCTCTGCCTCCTGAGGCTTAATATACTCAGTTTCAGCCCTCAGATCAGAATGACATTACTTGGTAGAGCCAGGAATTGAACCCGGACCTCAGGTGTGACAGGGAATAATGATAACCACTGCACCACGAGAGGGACCGGGAGGTGAAGACCTTCATCAGCATGTTACTATAATAATAATAATAATAATTATTATTATTATTATTATTATTGCCGGCTTCGTGGTGTAGGGGCAGTGGTACACCAGGTGAATCAAATGCCCCTAATAATATTATTTTATGCAACCCAACTAGCATTGTTGTCAGGAAGGTCGATATTTCTCTGCTTGCAACCCGTATGGTACTAATTCAATGCACTGCAATCATATTCTGCAAACGGTACTGAGCACTCTTACTTTTCCCTGTATGTGACTACAGACAAATTCGAGGGTAAAATACACTGCTCAAAAAAGGCTTTGCATGATGTTGTATTTTCGTTGCTGTGCGTTTTTACACATTGGCTAATGTGTTAACTCTAAGATAACATGTGAGCGTGTTTGTACCGTACACTGTTATCGGACATGGAGTTTGTGCACACAACCTGCACAAATGGGGGAAGTGGCCAAACCCCTGCTGTGATTGCGGTACATCGAACCAGACCATCAGGCACATTGTCGAAGATTGCAAACTAAGAGCGTACCTAGGTGACCCTATCGACTTCTGCAGTGCTACTCCATCGAGCCTGGACTGGAAAAATAGACGGGACATATGGTTGATATCTGTGCTTGTATGAAATTGTTATCAGTTGTATTATTATGATTAATATTATTGTGTTTTATGTGTATTTCCATACGCTCTATGAATAAATAAAACTGTTATCGGATAAAGCACGTAGGTGAGTTGGGGCAAGAGCATTTTTGGGGCAAGTGCATCATGGGTCCATAATATATTTGACCGTTTGAAACTTGGTGTGCCATCTCTTGGGGAGTTAGGGGAAGTTGTCTTTCGATCGTTTAACACTAGATGTTGCGGGTGAAGTCAATTAACATGCAGAAGTATTGTAACCTTTATGCATCTGTGATTGCATAAATTCTACTTATTTTTTTCAACAAGATTTTATTCATGTTTCAAAGCTGGTGTGAGAAAGGAGGTTGCTTGTGGAACAGGGCACGACAAAGGGAGGCTCGTACGTGCCTTAATGTAACTTTCACCCAGCGCAGACAAAGACGGTAGGGAGAGAAAGCCAACATCTGGAAGCCACATGCGATCAGACAACGCAAAACGGTGTTTAAAACAAGCGGGTAAATGCGAAAATTTCAACGATCACTCACTAGATAAACCCCGCCCATTTGAGAGAAATTGGAGCAGTAATTAAAATACAGAAACAGAAATTACACCATCGTATAGGGGACAATCCCAGCCTCCCAGAAGTATCGTCAAAATTTAAATTGGATCATTCTGTGATTTTTGCCAGAATTAAAATGAAATCAGGGGGTGGATTTAAAACTACCAATAGCAGCGAGGGACGCGAGACGCGACCAAATCCCGCCGAAATTAAGGAACAATGAAGGGAATTACGGAGCTCATTATATAAGGATCCAACGATCGGATTTTGGATAAAAAGAAGTCATCGAGACATTAGAAATGAGGACGTTCAAAGGAGCTAATTTGCATATTCATGTGAGTGTTATTATGGAAATAAATTCTAAAAGCTCCCCACTCCAAGTACTTCTCCAAGAAATCATATAAATAATAGCTGGAGACGCAGCGAAAACAGTTCGTATCAGGGCGCTACTGAGGCGTAAGCCCAAGCCCGTAGCACTAAAAATATTAATAATTTGTACAAGTTTTATAAGTAGAAGCAGTTATATCTTTGGAATTTGAATATCGCTAAGTATTCGCGAGTGCGAATTAGAACAGTGCATACCGTGACAGCACGCAGTTATAATGATAGAGATAGCCGTACGAGCTATTAGTAGCTAAGTCAGTGATCTAGGAAGCTATTGAACTATCAGCTGAATTGAGTAGGTTGATGATAGCTGTAGGAGGTAGGAGCTACATATGCAAGAACCGTGCATTGTGATAGTAATAATAATAATAATTCACAGTGGACCTTTGCTTTGGTGAATTTTGGAAACCGTGTGAAAATTACCCTCCTTGCAAGATGAACCAACTGATCCAGAAGACTGATATCAAGGACCAGAGCATTATCACCAGGATGTATACGAGATAAGTAAATATTGTATGGGGCATGTTTGCCATAGCGTATCCCATCATGGGGATCGGATAAGTTTATCTCGATCATAAGCAATTATGTTAAAATAGATATTTTAGGCATAGCAGGCATGTTTTGTGTAGATTTGTGTATATTTGTCAGTTATGATTATTTTTTGTGTGTTTTATAACGTAAATAGTATATGAGCATCAAAATTTGTTTAAATGTGTTTTGTTTGAGGGTGTCAGTAACTTTGCTGAATGCACAATTAAGGGAATAATTGGTTTGATAGTGCTTACGCACGATATTAACGTAAAAGCTAATATGGGGAAGACAGCTCGATATTGTGACAAAGACCAGTAATGATACTGAAATTATGTGAACAGTAAGTATGGTAATTGATAATCACACCAAGGTAAAGAAAGGTAAGACAAAATGGCTGGATGATAATGTAATATTCAGAAAAGGTTAAGAGTTGATCCTGGGTTGAGCTGACACTAATAACGGAGGTGGTATTCCCGTGTTCTACGATGATATAAAATGGTAAGTGAAATTAATAACGGAGGTGGTATTCCCGTGTTCTACGATGATATAAATGGTAAGTGAAATGATTGAATTCATTGTCTGATGAGAGTGCGCTATAGCTCCGTCGGAAAAGTAACTGTACAGCTCGAACCCAAGGCAGTCAAAGGGAGTCTTAGGGAGCAGGTATAGGACTACGGCCAGCCGTCTGAATTCTAAAAGTTGCAGTGAAGGTTATTGCCTGCCCAGCGTGTTAGTGTGTGGTGAGAATGTCTGTCACAAGGTCGAGGATGGTATTGTTATCTTTGAGGGAAGGTAGTCTGGCTTCCCAGGGTTTCTTTTTTTTGTACCGAATTCAGGAAGCGACGTCTTGTATTGTCATTATTTCGAGTGCATTCATTATAGTTGTCTATTTATCAAGAGTAACGGGGCGTCGGCCACCGAGATGTGTTTATTTGATGCTTCATGCATATTGACTTGTTTGTTCTACCGTAATTAACAGAGTCATGGCTCTGAGTGAATTAATTGTTTATACGCTAGAACGTGCACACATGCCTGTGGTCTAAAATAAGTCTATTGCCTTCATTGTCTGACTCTTGTGAGGAAGGATGATGATTGTACGAGAAAACATGTCCGAACTCCCAGAAACCAATTTTGCAAGTTATAAACATGAGTGCGCATATTTTTTTTATAAAATGGCTGGGTTATTTAGGCCATAGTTTTGATGAATTAAGTCTGTTGACATTTATTTTTGAACTTGAAGCAGTGGACTGCAGTGAAATAAATTATTTTTCATTTCCTGGTTTCAGCCAGTGTGATAAATTTACTTTTGCATTTTGATGTTGTTGATTAGAGTAATTTAAGGGAGTATATTTTGTTGTTTATTGGCTATGGATGGGAGTAAATGGGAGATGATGTTTTTGTGAATAAAATTATTTTATATTAGGAGTTCTCTGACATACTGATTTTAAGTTAAGCCTCCTGTGATCCTTGACGATATTCCTAGGATGTTTAGAATAAGCTAGAGCCACCCCGAACAGACCACTACCCGAGCTAGAGTCGGCATCCTAGAAGATATTGAAGGGTACATATGGATTGGGTGATAACGCTGTAGTTATTCAAGTCTATGTCAGTTTTCTTTTATTAATTAGTGGATCACAGTGATGGAGATTGTCAGAGAGTAGCTAGCCGGAGCCTACTGAAGTATACATGCCGCGTCGAGGTTGTGATAAAACATGGTGGCCCATGTCGGTCTTTATCCAAAAGGGTGAGCATTGAGCTTGCATTATCACACCTAAGGACATGTAAACAGATGTAGGGTGTCCCCATATCATGGCGCCCTGTCGTGTGGCCAAATTAACAGTAATTCAGGGGAAAGTAAAGCCAGGAGTTTGTTTAAAATAAATAGTCGAAAATGCTGAGTTTATTTTGCATATTTAGGTAGAAGCAGTGTTTTCGTGGCGCCCTTATAATTGAATAATTAGTAGCAAACTCCAAATGTATGTTGTAGGACGGCGTGAACCGTGAAAAGTCATGTCAGTACTTTATTGACAGGACTGGGAAGTTAAAATTAACGCAGAAGGGTAAACTGAAATTTTTTTCATGAAAGCAGACATCAAATAGGCAGCTCTTCAAGCAAATAAAAGTAATTTATGGGAATAACGTAGATTGGGATTAAGCGACTCATTTTATGATTGCAGAAGGTGGGTACGTGAGGCTTCATGCCCCAGTCTTCTCAAATAAGTTTTATATTTTGTGCTATGGCTTCGGTGGAAGAAATTCGAGCCATAATTGAGGGTTCGGTAGCTAGAAAAATGGAGCAGTTCGAACAATTTAAGAGGGAGTGTAGAGAACAGAGTGAAATAAACAATGCACGTATCTCAGAGCAGATAGCGGAACAGAGCGAAATAAACAATGCACGTATCACAGAACAGATAGCGGAGCAAAGTAGGATAAATAATGCACTACTCGCGGAGCAAAGTACAATTACTAATACACAGCTAACGGAACAAATTACAGAACAGGGTAGGCTGAATAATGAAGCGTTAAAAGAGGAATTAGCGGAACAAATTGCAGAACAGGGTAGGCTAAATAATGAAGCGTTAAAAGAGGAATTAACGGAACAAATTGCAGAACAGGGTAGGCTGAATAATGAAGCATTAACAGAGGAATTGACGGATAAATTAGCAGAGCAGATAGCTAAGATCACACTTGAGACTACCGCACAGTTAGGACAGATGGAGATGAACCTAAGACAATCAATAGCATTCAGTGAAAAAAAGACGGCAGCGAAACTCATACAACTGGAAGAAACATGTAATGCTAATACGGAAGGGATAAAGTTAGAACAGTTAGCAATCCAGGCTACAATAAAAGGAGTGGACAGTGAGGTTAAGTCTGCGGCAAAGCAATTACACAGCTTAGAAGAAGAGATGACAGAGATCAGAACATAAATAGACAAGGCAGCTTTGACTTCAGCAGAACGGTGGAGTATTCAAGAGAATGAGAATGATGCACTTAAAGAGAGCATTCGTGAAGGTAATGAACTGATAGGAGGCAGGCTCGATCAGCTGGAAAGCGATAAGAAGGATGGAAAGAGAAAATAGGAAGATAGATATGAGGCAATAAGAGCAGAAATAAACAAGACATGCCGACAGATTGGAATTGACGGGAAAGAGGATAGAAAGAAACTCATAGAACAAATGGAAGAGAACCAGAAAAGGATAAAGGAGGTCGAACTGCAGGTGCTAGGAAAAATAGAGGGACAAGAACGGACGATCCTTAAGACAGAAATACAATCTTTACAACAGCAAGACATGCTTCTCGAACTAAAAGCTCATAATAGCAGTAAGGGAACAAACGGTATGGCTAATAATTTCAACACAAGCCAGACTCAGGTAGAAGGAATGAATGGACTTAGTCCGGGCCGCTCAACTACAGGTAGCGAGAATAATGAGGGTTTCCAAACGTTTAGAGGACACGCCTCGACACCTCAACAGTCGACTGAAAATAATAATAATAATAATAATAACCCAACTACACAGTATGTACAAATAATCAGAATGCAGGAAGATCGCCCACGAAAATTCAATAATGATGGATCACAAACGCCGAAAGCTTTTTTAAAAGATTTAGAACACTACCTTACAGACAGTAACATTCCTAAGAATAAGAAACTCAGAGTAACAGAGAAATTACTTGCGGATAGCGTCTTGACTTGGTTCAGAAGTTTTCGCTACTCTTTTGAAGACATGGACAGTTTCAAACATGCATTCTACGCCGTTATTGGAGCATGTCAATACAACATAGTCTGAGAATGGAGTTGTATAGCAGGAAGTATCACGCTTCACAGCCCACGCGTTATTCAGAATATTTTTCGGCTCAGCTACTCAGGTTGAAAGACATGGATATTTTACCACCGGAGTCAGAACTGGTGATGACAATTGGTAAACAGCTTCCATTACCAGTACAACAGTTCTTAATTGCAGCAAACGTCTCGAGCGCACTACAAGCAGAGGAGGTTTTACGCCAATTGGATGAAACTTCATTAAATACTCAAAATAGGCACGTCAGAGCGAGTGACAGCGCAGAGCTGGTACACCAGGCCGAGCTAGTCAAAACTAGGGAGCAGATCACCAATACGAATGTTAGCCATAAGAGCGGAAACAACAATGGAAAGTCCGACTCGCCAAGAGAAGAGCAAAGGAGATATGAACCAAGGAACGAAAGGAACTGGCAGCCGTAACAGTACAGGAGAGATGAATGGAAAGGGCGTGGTCGCGAAGATCCATATCATCATCGCAGATATGATAGAAGAGAAAATAGAACGTGGAACCGAGGACGAGATGAGAACCGAGGATACACGGAGGACAGTCGACGGGAATGGCAGAACAGACACGAGGCATCCCAGCGGTACCTAGATGAGTTGCATCGCAGCCAAGAGACGGAAAAGGATCGCTGGCGAAGGACGATGGAAAATCGCGAGAATCCAGATGTGGAGGTAACCGGAGCAGAAAGTGAATTAGCGCAACAGCATCGCGAGAGTCAGAACGATAAGAAGCAGACGGGGGCCATTAGCAAAAAAAAAAAAAATGTACTAGAGGATGAAGGAGATAGTCTAATTTTCACGCCAGATAAAACACAGTGGTTGATAGCGAACATTGAGGAATGGGTTGCAACTCCTGATGATTTTACGGGTGAAATTATTCAACCGGAACAACATTGTTTGAAGAAATTACCAGTCATTATTACGAGAATAGAGGGACTAAGAGTAAAAGGATTAGTGGACACTGGGGCACAGCTATGTCTAGTATCAGAGGCATTAATTAAAGCTCTAAGCGAAAAACAGAGAATACCTACGATTCCAGTACCACAGGTCAAAATTAGAGGAGTAATTCCCGAAAAATCAGCTGTATGTAAATTTCAAGTATAATTGGATCTAGAAATATTAGGACACACTTTCTCACACGTATTCATGGTTATGAACAAGATGAGCGTAAATTTGATCCTGGGCGCGGATTTCATATACGAGCACCAAGCAGTGATTGATCTACGCAACAATGTAATTAAATTCAGAAATATGGAAGGATTATCAGCGGTGGAACTGAACATGAATAATCACGGCTTAGATAGAGATGCTGACATTTGGGCGCTGGAGACGATTCCTGAGGAAGAAGAAGAGAAAAATCACGCAGATGAAGAGGACTCGAACACAGGACTCCTGGAGGAAAAGCAAGAGTTGGAAGATGAGATGTGGTCCATGACAGTAGAAGAAGATGGCAACAAAGACAGTTCTGAGGCACTTTTGAAGGAAAAATTAAGAGAGGCAAAGCTAAATGATGAAGAAAGAAATTGCTTGGCATAAGTGCTATGTAAACATTCAGCAGCATTCAACACACTACCGGGAAAAATATTCAATTTCAAGTACGCTATGCAGGTGGATGACTGGACTCCATTCAAAAGCCGACTCTACCCAATCCCAGAAAAACAGCGTGCAGCAGTTAGAAAAATTATAGACGAAATGCTTAGAGGGGGCATAATTAAGAAGGCTCCAACTCCATATTTGAACGCCATATTAGCGGTGGAGAAACCCAATGGTTCTGTGAGACTATGTCTCGATGCTCGCACCCTCAATTCCAGATTAATTGATGAAACCGACCGTGCACCACTAATTAAGGATGTACTAAAGAAGTTCCAAAAGAAAAAAAAAATATTCGTCTGTCGACCTTGCAAATAGCTACTGGCACATCGAGTTAGAAGAGAAATCACAGCTGTTAACTGGATTTCTATTCGATAATCAGAGTTTCACCTGGTGTCGCTTACCATTTGGAGTTAAGACAGCCGGATCTGCACTAATCCGAGCATTGGATCGAAATTTGACAGAAGAGGTGAAAGACATGACTGTCAGATATGTCGACGATATCTTACTAGCATCAGAAAGCATTGAAGAACACATGCAAAATTTAAGCAAGTTGTTAGAGAACCTAGAAAGGGCATATTTCAAGATCAATCTAAAAAAATCGCACTTCATTCAGCACAAAATTTTATATTTAGGACATATTGTTGATGGAGAGGGGATCAAACCCAACCCAGTGAAGATTGAAGCCATTAAAGATTTTCCTCGACCAACCAGAGTCAAGCACATAAGGATGTTCTTGGGGTCAACAAATATCTTTCGTGAAAACTGTCCAGGATACACCGAAGTAGTAGCACCATTACAGGAGATGCTAAAAAAGATAACCGTTGGTTTTGGAACGAAGAGTGTGAGAGGTCATTTGTAGCTACGAAAGAATTGCTGTCAAATAGCATCAAACTGGGTTACCCAGATTTTTCGAAGAGGTTTATAATTCAAGCAGATGCATCTTTAGTGGGCATCGGAGCAATGCTTTTCCAAGAGGACGCAGAGAGAACAGCAGGCCGTTCATACCTAGTATTTATCAGCAGGAAGTTAAGAAAACATGAGAAAAGTTATGCCATCTCAGAGCTGGAGCTTCTGGCTATCATACACGCGTTACAACAAGGGCGTCGTATTATCTATGGTTTCCCCATAACAATCCGCACAGATCACAAGGCGCTGACTTTCTTATTTAAGACCACCATGGTAAGTGAACGCATCAACAGATGGGCCATCTATGCGCAGCAGTTTGATCTACAAATTGAGCATATATCAGGAAAATTAAATGTAATCCCGGATATTTTGAGCCGAAATCCAGAAGAGGAGGCACAGAAGGATGAGATGTTAGTACAACACATTGAGCTGACAAACGAAGACCAAGACTTCTTACAAGAACTGAAGAGGTTACCGCAGGAACAGGAAAAGGAACCATGGATGATGCAGACGATTAAGTTCCTCAAGAGAGAGATAACACCTGATATCCCAGCATACCGAGAGATTGAAGCTCAAGCGAGAAGTTATTCACACTTCAATAATATGCTCCATAAATTTATAGATGAGGATCACGTCAAGTTACGGATATTGTTACCAGCTTCTTTACAGAGGAAATTAGTGTGGCATACACATTATACACTTGGTCACATAGGATTAGACAAGACACAAGCAACGATAGGTGAAGCTTTCACTTGGCCACGGATGAGGATCACAATACGCGATGTCTTGAAGACATGCGATATTTGCCAGCGTGCAAAACCCAACAACTTACTCATGAGACAATACCCAAAGCCACTTTTGCCACAGAAACCGTTAGAGCTCATTGCGGCAGATTGCCTGGGCCCATTGCTGAAAGGACGTAGAGGAGTTCGACATGTCCTTGTGTGCGTGGACGTCTTCTCCAAGTTTGTTGTTTTATGTGCTATCCAGAAGACAACATCGAAACAGGTTCCAAGCCGAATCAAGAATCATGTTATACCTACAATGGGAAAGCCAGAATTTATACTTTCCGACCATGGGAGTTACTTCACATCAGCAGAATTTAAGCGTGGATTAAATGAGCTAGGCATCAAGCATGTATTATCTAGCATACGCCATCCACAGAGCAATCCTAGCGAGAGAGTCTTACGAGAGGTCTCTAAGCATATCCGCATGTTCATACCTACAGAGCATCATCGTTGGGCTGATACCTTGAAAAACATTGAAATTTGCATTAACATGACACGTCATGAGTCAACTGCACAAATTCCATACACGCTACATTTGAACCAGCAACCACCGAGATCTTGGACAACAGTACTAGATTGCCCAAGGGATCCTCAGCCAGCACCACAGCTGAGAATCGAACGAACGGTCACGTATATGAGAGAACAAGCTGACAGGAGATTAAGAAGGCTCAAAGGGAAACGCTTTCACAGGGAATTGAACGCCGGTGAGTAAGTTTTATTGAAGAGACCACCTATCTCTGATCCTGCAAACAAAGTGTTTCATAAATGGTGTTTCCCATACATAGGACCTTACCGAATCATAAGAAATTTGGGAAACAATGCGTATAAGATACAGGACATAAACGGCGGAAGCACATCAGTAGTAAATTGCTCAAACCTCAAAATATATCATGAAAGGGAACCGTTTGATCAACCACGGAATACCGTGGGTGTCAACATTATGGAAATCGAATAAAGATGAGCCAAATGCACGTGGAACGAGGAAGTAGACAGTCATAAACAGACCCGGTGTTTACAGTGAACGACCGTGAAGTGAGAGTACTAGGCGAGACAGGCGGACAATAGCTACCTGCACCAGACGGCCGAGACCCTAATCTTACCAAGAATGTGGAGAGGGAGACACAAGAATAGTAGCAAGGGAATCCCTGCGTGCGACCAGCAGTGGCGAACCAAGTAAACAAAATAAGGGGTGAGGGCGGAACCTTACAGCATCCGTGAGGCGGCTCGGGATTGAGAAAAAAATCATACGTTCCATATCGATTTTTTTCCTTTGCAGAAGGGTAATGTAACCTTTATGCATCTGTGATGGCATAAATTCTACATATTTATTTCAACAAGATTTGATTCATATTTCAAAGCTGGTGTGAGAAAGGAGGTTGCTTGTGGAACAGGGCACGACAAAGGGAGGCTCGTACGTGCCTTAATGTAACTTTCACCCAGCGCAGACAATGACGGTAGGGAGAGAAAGCCAACATCTTGAAGCCACATGCGATCAGACAACGCAAAACGGTGTTTCAAACAAGCGGGTAAATGCGAAAATTTCAACGATCACTCACTAGATAAACCCCGCCCATTTGAGAGAAATTGGAGCAGTAATTAAAATACAGAAACAGAAATTACACCATCGTATAGGGGACAATCCCAGCCTCTCAGAAGTGTCGTCAAAATTTAAATTGGATCATTCTGTGATTTTTGCCAGAATTAAAATGAAATCAGGGGGTGGATTTAAAACTACCAATAGCAGCGAGGGACGCGAGACGCGACCAAATCCCGCCGAAATTAAGGAACAATGAAGGGAATTACGGAGCTCCTTATATAAGGATCCATCGATAGGTTTTTGGATAAAAAGAAGTCATCGAGACATTAGAAATGAGGACGTTCAAAGGAGCTAATTTGCATATTCATGTGAGTGTTATTATGGAAATAAATTCTAAAAGCTCCCCACTCCAAGTACTTCTCCGAGAAATCATATAAATAATAGCTGGAGACGCAGCGAAAACAGTTCGTATCAGGGCGCTACTGAGGCGTAAGCCCAAGCCCGTAGCACTAAGAATATTAATAATTTGTACAAGTTTTATAAGTAGAAGCAGTTATATCTTTGGAATTTAAATATCGCTAAGTATTCGCGAGTGCGAACTAGAACAGTGCATACCGTGACAGCACGCAGTTATAATGATAGAGATAGCCGTACGAGCTATTAGTAGCTAAGTCAGTGATCTAGGAAGCTATTGAATTATCAGCTGAATTGAGTAGGTTGATGATAGCTGTAGGAGGTAGGAGCTACATATGCGAGAACCGTGCATTGTGATAATAATAATAATAATTCACAGTGGACCTTTGCTTTGGTGAATTTTGGAAACCGTGTGCAAATTACCCTCCTTGCAAGATGAACCAACTGATCCAGAAGACTGATATCAAGGACCAGAGCATTATCACCAGGATGTATACGAGATAAGTAAATATTGTATGGGGCATGTTTGCCATAGCGTATCCCATCATGGGGATCGGATAAGTTTATCTCGATCATAAGCAATTATGATAAAATAGATATTTTAGGCATAGCAGGCATGTTTTGTGTAGATTTGTGTATATTTGTCAGTTATGATTATTTTTTGTGTGTTTTATAACGTAAATAGTATATGAGCATCAAAATTTGTTTAAATGTGTTTTGTTTGAGGGTGTCAGTAACTTTGCTGAATGCACAATTAAGGGAATAATTGGTTTGATAGTGCTTACGCACGATATTAACGTAAACGATAATATGGGGAAGACAGCTCGATATTGTGACAAAGACCAGTAATGATACTGAAATTATGTGAACAGTAAGTATGGTAATTGATAATCACACCAAGGTAAAGAAAGGTAAGACAAAATGGCTGGATGATAATGTAATATTCAGAAAAGGTTAAGAGTTGATCCTGGGTTGAGCTGACACTAATAACGGAGGTGGTATTCCCGTGTTCTACGATGATATAAAATGGTAAGTGAAATTAATAACGGAGGTGGTATTCCCGTGTTCTACGATGATATAAACGGTAAGTGAAATGATTGAATCCATTGTCTGATGAGAGTGCGCTATAGCTCCGTCGGAAAAGTAACTGTACAGCTCGAACCCCAGGTAGTCAAAGGGAGTCTTAGGGAGCAGGTATAGGACTAAGGCCAGCCGTCTGAATTCTAAAAGTTGCAGTGAAGGTTTTTGCCTGCCCAGCTGGTTAGTGTGTGGTGAGAATGTCTGTCACAAGTTCGAGGGTGGTATTGTTATCTTTGAGGGAAGGTAGTCTGGCTTCCCAGGGTTTCTTTTTTTTGTACCGCATTCAGGAAGCGACGTCTTGTATTGTCATTATTTTGAGTGCATTCATTATAGTTGTCTATTTATCAAGAGCAACGGGGCGTCGGCCACCGAGATGTGTTTATTTGATGCTTCATGTATATTGACTTGTTTGTTTTACCGTAATTAACAGTCATGGCTCTGAGTGAATTAATTATTTATAAGCTAGAACGTGCACACATGCCTGTGGCCTAAAATAAGTCTATTGCCTTCATTGTCTGACTCTTGTGAGGAAGGATGATGATTGTACGAGAAAACATGTCCGAACTCCCAGAAACCAATTTTGCAAGTTATAAACATGAGTGCGCATATTTGTTTTGATAAAATGGCTGGGTTATTTAGGCCATAGTTTTGATGAATTATGTCTGTTGTCGTTTATTTTTGAACTTGAAGCAGTGGACTGCAGTGAAATAGATTATTTTTCTTTTCCTGGTTTCAGCCAGTGTGATGAATTTACTTTTGCATTTTGATGTTGTCGATTAGAGTAATTTAAGGGAGTATATTTTGTTGTTTATTGTCTATGGATGGGAGTAAATGGGAGATGATGTTTTTGTGAATAAAATTATTTTATATTAGGAGTTCTCTGACATACTGATTTTAAGTTAAGCCTCCTGTAATCCTTGACGATATTCCTAGGATGTTTAGAATAAGTTAGAGCCACCCCGAACAGACCACTACCCGAGCTAGAGTCGGCATCCTAGAAGACATTGAAGGGTACAGTATAGGTCAGTTCCAAAAGTAATGCTGTCAACTAACCATCAGAGTTCACCGTGCTTTCCGAATCCACGTTGTATCTGAACCATCTTTCATTGTAATAACTTCATTTATGGCAACTTTAAAAGCTAAAAGTATACTCTTTTCATTAACATATTTAATCGTAGAAATAACACGTAACTGATTACGAAAATATGAGGGGTTGCTCTTGCCCCGTCAGAACAAGTATGCGGGGTACGTTCGCTCGTTATTGACAAGTTAATAAATTGCTTTGAAACCTAAGCAACTTTCCTACTAATAAATGTTTTTGTCTTTAATTTTCATAATCTTGTGATATTTTTCCAATGACTGTAATTTTGCGTCTTACACACCCCAACATACTAAGTTCAAGAATATAATAGAAAACATAACTTTATAAATTCTGAAATATGCATCTAATAGCTTAATAAGTAGAGAATGCGAACTTGCCCCACGAATATGTGTTATACATCTAATGGAAAAAATATAGGCTAGAAATGCGCTTGCACCTTATCACGGGGCAAGTGCGTACCTTGGACATTATAGTGATATTTAATTTCCTAATGGAATATACATTCTCGAAGCATACATTCAAGATGCTGTAGTCACACACAATATTAACCAGTCAATATGCAGAAGAAGTCTTGTTTTGGTATTACAATTAGTTTAGATGCATTTAAAATTCAAAGTTCACTTCCATGTTTAGGGTATGCACTTACCCCAACTCACCTATATTATATTTGGTCCACAATTACATAATCTTCCAATATGCAAAACCTTTTTTGACCAGTTTAATAGTGTTCAGTATTTTTTGCGGGATATGCTTTCAGCTCATTAGTACCATGCGGGAAGCAGGCAGCGAAATATCGCCCTTCCTGACAACAAGCGTTAGTTGGGCTGCATATAACAATATTATTTGGGGCAGCTGAGTCACCCGGTATAGAGAGAGTGGTGGTGCTCAGCATGACAACAATGCACTACGAAAGTTCCACTTGGATTCCTGGGTTATCAGTCCTTATGGGTCCCATTCTATCCATAGTGACCCAAATGATATGTCTCGCGTTCTCGACCAGTGCCCACGGTTCTATTACGTAGTATAGTCACCTGGGATGTTCATTGAGACCATGCTGTGTTTCCAAACGGAAGTTTGTTCTGTAGATAGCGCTTCAAAATGCGGCCTCGAACACATGCACTCTGGGGCTGGAGATATCTTGATCGACGTTGGCCTTGGCAGTTTTGACTTAACATGGGGCCAGCTCTAGCACCACCATGACCGTTTTGCGATCATAAAGTTATATTTTCATGTAGATGGTATAAACCGACTGCAATGTTCTGTTACACAGTTTTAAGTCTGATTTTTAGCAGCTACAAACTGTGGAGAGCCGAATATGCCCTCGGACACTCCCAGCACTAAAAGACATACGCTAAATAAATAAATAAATAAATAAGTCTGTTGTTGTTGTTTTTCGTTACTAAGGCAACACTGAAAATGGCTTCAAACACCAAAACTGTGTTTCCACCATGCTTATACACGTACATAGGCTTACATATGGTTTGGGCGGTTCCCATTCATGGACTGGCGACTGGAGACCGGGCTGTCCAAACAAGCCAAAATGACAGCTCTACTACTGATAGGTATTGTGGTTCAAACTGAACTCAACTTTCAAAAAATTAACCTAAAAATCACTAACTAGGGTTTGCATCTTTCAACCTTAGCGTTATTCAGGGTATCCGAATTAATTCACACATTACATCACTTCAACTCGAACTTTTAATATTTTTATTTCAGTTGCTTAGACCGGAAATTTGTGAGAGAGGGCCTCTAAACTTACGATCTCCCCGAGTAGTAGAATCGTGGAAAATTTGATGAAAGCGTTACTAAAATGTTTTTCCTCAATCGATTCTACTATAGAATCTTGTGAAATGTATTTGTCATCGATCTATGTTGTAATTCCATGAAAGCATTCCAGAAACATAAGTATTAACTGGAAAATCTACCTCGTAAACACTATTCCTAGGAATATTTTCTACTCTTAGTAAATGTACGGATCGATCGGGGTATCATAGGCACTGTAAAACAGACTTCAGGGAAACGAAACAGTGGCTATTTGTTTGTTCCATGCAAAGTGGTTGTTTATAATAGTTTCTTAGAAATGTTGCTTCAAACTATATCAAATTCTGTTTTGAAATTGTGCGCGTGGATTGAAACGCATGGACACCCCTCCACAATGACAAGGGAACATCGAGTTCCTGATCTCCCTGAAACTCAGGTCGCACGGAGAGCATTTGTGTGGGTATTTCATCCCTAAAATCATTCAGGCTATGCCTAGGGAAAGCAAATTAGTATTTGTCTGAACACTGACGTCAGGTAAGCAGGGGTCCTGATGAATGGTCACGTTAGGTATTATATCGTATAGATCACCTCGTGGTGTAGCGGCTAGGATTATTGGCTGTCACTTAAGAGGTGTGGGTTCGATTTCTGGTCCTGCCAAGAATTTTGAGGGCTGGAACGGGGTACACTCAGTCTCGTGCGACATAACTGAGAAAAGGTGGGTTCTATCCCCACCTCAGACATTCTAGAAGTGATCTTCCGTTGTTCCCCACTTCTACTTCAGGCAAATGTTGGGGTGGTTCCTAAATTAAGGCCACAGCTGCTTGCTCCCCAATCCTAGCCCCAATTACAAATACACTAGTACAGACACAACTATAACAAAGGCTAGCAGACAAATAATCTTTCATTATACCAGGGGAATCAGCTGCCGCTAAAATCATTGTTTTACGCAGCCCAACTAGCTTTGTTGTTAGGAAGGTCGATATTTCTATGCTTGCATCCCGTATGGTACTAATGCACTGCAAGCATATCCTGCAAACGATACTGAACCCTATTATTTTTCCATCGTATAAGATGCGTTCAAAAAGTAACGAGCCGGAGGCTGTAATGCGCAAACTGGTGACGACATCGGCTAATCGTGGCGTGTGTAACGAGGTGTGGTTCCGACCAGAGCGTGGGAGGTCACAGCCCGTCGCTAGAGGACACGCGTGCATGTCACGTGACGATACAAAGCGAGCAGCAGCATGCATCAATCGTCCAACCATGACCAAGACAGTAGGCTATTCGACATGCTTCCTGGTGTGGTTGAAGACTGTGGGACACCCATTGGGCACACACTTTCCGCAAGTGCAGTCGTTCCTTCATGATGGTGTGCACACTTCCGACGCTCAATCCGACCACGGTGGCTATGGCGTTCACTGTCACTCGGCGGTCCTGGGTAATGAGTGCATCAACCAGCTGGACGTTGTCATCGGTAATGCAGGGGAGTGTCCCACATTGGGCATCATCGGCTAACGTTACCCGTCCTTCCCTGAAGCGCTTGTGCCACGCCTTGACCCTTGCAAGGGACATGCAGTGTTCGCCGTACACTTGTGACATTCGGCGACGAATGTCCGTTCGCCTTACTCCTTTGGCTGTCAGAAACCGAACAACACCTCTTTGCTCTTCGTTTGACGCCTCAATGTCACTGTTTGCAATGCGACTAGCAGCGTTGGACGATTGATGCATGCTGCTGCTCGCTTTGTATCGTCATGTGACGTGCACGCGTGCCCTCTAGCGACGGGCTGTGACCTTCCACGCTCTGGTCGGATCCACACCTCGTTACACACGCCACGATTAGCCGATGTCGTCCCCGGTTCGTGCATTCCAGCCTCCGGCTCGTTACTTTTTGAACGCACCTTATATTATTCTGTAGTCGACCTTCAAGATAACACACGTTAGTTAGGCTGCATAAAACAATATTATTAGGGGCAGCTGATTCACCTGAAATACACTCACCGAAGTACACGGGGCTAAATGATCAGGATTTCACAATACCCTGAATGACTTAACAATCTTTTCACGAGGATGGTCACATCGATCTTAGAAATATAATAGATCTGTGAAGTTACACCAAATCATCTTCAGAGCTGCTGTTAGAATTGCTAGGCCAATAAAGGGATCGAGGAAATGATTTCATTTCAATATATGCTCCGATCCATTACCCATTTCGCGTAAATTCAGTAGTGTAAACTAAAAATTAGATAAAATATTTTATTTTGTGGTTGTACTGTACTCCTAGGAACACATTGACTACACATACCATTCCCGTCCCCACGAGGTACAGTAAGTTGTGATTCCTATGTGACCGTTCATTGTTTTAATCTTGGATGAACTGCCTGACGCCTTATCACAGAGGTCCTCAAAGTGGGGGGCGCGCCCCCTGAGGGGGCCGCAGAGAGTGACAAAGGGGACGCTGGCTCCGATTGAAATATTTTAATTTCATGTTCTGCTACAAATATTGTTATCCTCATATCCATGAACCTATCATAGACAGGAAGCTCCCACGATCATTCAAGACTAATAAACTCGTACTTTTGCTGTCTTATTTCACAAAAAATGACCAGTAGATCCTGCCGACAGGAATTCTGAGCAAAGGTGTAGAGTAAAATTTCCCACACAGCTCCCTTTCACTCGCCACCCGCAGTGACATCTCCTTACCAAACACTTAATAACCTCTAATGACAATACGCCACTTGACAATGTGACCGCCACTTCCTTACAAGAATAGATTCTTCTATTTCTGCCATTGTCGACTCGAAATCAGTCAGGCCTTTGCAGTCAGTTCAAAGACAGTCAGTGAACAGATAAATTCTCGTGCGTGTTCAGTGAAAGTGGTTAGCTCGATTTACAATATACTGATACAGTAACGCCATTACCCATGGCTAAGTGGCTTCTTAACAGTGGTACTGAACATTGACGTGCTCTAACATTATTATTATGTTGCAGTAATGTTGCAGTAATTTGACAGGAGGAAATACTGTAGATCTTGTGACCCGTATTTTTGTGCAAAGTCGTCTATGAAAAGTGCGAAGAGGAGAAAGAAGAATAAGGAGGGGGGGGGGGTAGGGGTGCTAGATATTTCATGTTTCTGAAGGGGGGCGCGACAGAAGATGTTTGAGAACCCCTGCCTTATCAGAGGTGCCAATGGAAGATGAAGTGATGTCTGAATTTGTGTGTCTGTGTGTAGGACCTACTTGAGATGCAGATTTGGGAGGGACACGGCCGTGACCTTAATTTAGTTACCATCTCAGCATTCTCCTGGAGTGGAAATGGGGGAGGAGACACAGATAACCACTTCTAGAATGGATGAGAATAGAATCGAACTCACCTCTTACTTGGCCTGCCTCACGAGGCTGAGTGAGCCCTGCTCCAACCCTCAGAGAAGATTTAAATTTCTTGGCAGGGGCCGGAATCGAAACCGGACCTCATGGGTGACATCCAAGAATACCAAGCACTGTGCTACAAACTTAATGTCCTGGCCCATACAGTAATTAATTAGTGTTGTATTTACTTACTGTACTGTAGTTAGTGCTTCAACATGCGGCCTCTAACACATGTACTCTGGGGCTGGAGGTATCTTGATCGACGTTGGCCTTGGCTAGAGCTCTAGCACCACCATGAAGGTTTTGCGATCATAATAGTACATTATGCAACGAGCCTGTAATGGCAATAATTAGGAAACGAGTATGTTTATAAAACGAGCGTAGAGAGTTTTATAATTTCCATACGAGTGTCTTAATTACCATTATAGGCGAGTTGCATACGACTGTTTATGTTCGACGATAATTATAACTATTTTATGTTCGAACATAAATATTCATAAATATCTGTCGAGATTTTACCAGTTTTATGTACTGAACAGAGCGCATGGGACGCAGAGAATACCTTGTATTTGACCATGGTCTACTGGAATACCTCACTATGACACTCGCCACGCAGTGAAATTTAAAATAGGGGGCCATGGAAGTGAATGCAGGTGCGATGCTATCCTCACCTAATTGGTCATACAACTGTTTCTTGAGCTTTGATTGGTGGGAGAAACTGTATCAAAATGAAGATTTGTACTATAATGAGCCTCATTATTTTTCAGTTTTCTGACATATAATATTTACATTTCGCCAGGTTCGAACTTAAATGTATATTTTCATGTAGATCGTCTAAACCGACTACAATGTTCTGGTACACAGTTTTAAGTCTGTTTTTAGCAGCTACAAACTCAGGCGAGCCGAATGTGTCCTCAGACACTCCCAGCACTAAAAGCCATACGCTAAATAAATAAATAAATAAATAAATAAATAAATAAGTCTGTTGTTGTTGATTCCTTTAGGTGCTTTGAAACATAGTGGTCATGCAGCCCCGTGTACTTAGATATGTGTAGAATTTTGTCTGATAACCTGTGTAACTGTGATGACAGTACAATAGTGTGTGTATTTTGTATTGCGGTAGGATATGGGCAGGAAGACTACTTCTGGGATGGGTGAGGTAAGAGTTGAACTCACCTTGTCTCAGTTCTGTCCCACGAATCTGAGTGAACCCTCATACCAGCCAAGAATAAAAGTCACTATACCACAAGGTGGAGTTTGCAATATTATATCAACAGTTCAGTGAAGAGCTAATATAGACTATTTTCATACATATATCAGGTCGTTTCCATTTGGAAACTCTCTCATTTTCCATGTGATGGACTAAAAGCTTTTGGTTTATGATCTACATTATAATAAACAACAGTGGAACAGTATCAGAAGTCCTTCTGTATGCCCAAAGTAAAAGTACAATAACTCCATTTATTCAAGATGGTCGCTAGACGTTCTATTTACATTTAGTAGCGAAATAAACGCGAAATATTGTAAAATGCGTATCATAGAAGAGATTAGTGGCTAACATTCTTGACTGTCATTGCGGAGGCTCAGGTTTGATTCTCAGCTCTGATAAGAAATTTAATTCAGGTCTGCGGGCAGGACTGGGGTTCATTCGGCATCGTGAGGCAAAACTGAGACGAGGCGGGTTCGGTTCCTACCTTAGCCATCCTGGACGTGATTTTCACTGGGTTTCCACTACTACTCCAGGCAAATGCTGGGATAATACTGCGCCCGAATTCCTCTAGAGCACAGCCCCAAATCCGCACAAATGGTTAAAGGATCGTGAGAATGTCAACACCCGGCTAAGAGTTGAACAACCCTCACCGGACTGATGACTAGGGAACCCTAGGAACACACATATACTTCTCTAACTATACTACTAACTAGTTGCATACAGTACAGAAAAAATAAACAAATAAAAGTAGAGCACTAACGAGCAACTCGGCTCTCGGGCGTTAAGATAGATTGTCGATCATCTGTCTGCATCTAGCTAGCGGTATCGTTCTAGTGAAATTAAGCGTTGAATCAAAGAAACAGTTCTCTTGCCATTTATTGACAATAAAGAAAATATGACAAAAATTATGCTCTCTTCACCACTAATAAAATAAAATATTTATCTGTGCCTCACTTAGGCCTGATGCGCTCAATAAGTGTCTTTCTTGCATCTTTACACGAATACAACACGTATCTCTTGGTTGATAATATTCACATAAACACATAGTTTAATTAATGACAGCAGTATCTGTCCTACTTGTTTACTGAAGTTATACTTTAACGTTCATCATAACAAACATACTCCCTACGTAATACAATCGTTAAAGTCTTCAAATTTAAGATCTTAAGTTCTTAAATATAATAAAAGCAATAATTAATACTAGAATAATAACGTATTTACATTTTATACATGATCGCGTCCCAAACGATATAAAAACAACTATCTCTCATTTATTAGAGTTCATTCCACCACTTTCCTCCAGTCTTATCCTCTTTTTTACATGTATCACCATCTTTCTCCGTATTTCACACAATAAACTAGTCAAAATAGGTGTTTGTGTGTCAATTCCATGTGAATCATGAATATAAACAGTGAAGTTAATATTTCATCACTAAAGTGTACAACTCTGGTATTTCAATAATTATTAATAAAACAAACTAACAATGCACGACTGTTCAGATAAGCTCTTCAACCAAAAATCGAGTGTGTGGCATGAATCCTCACTCCCAAACCCCTATCGTCTCTAATTACAAATTATGACTTCTCTTGCTCACCACAAATTATTACAAAACCTTTCTTCATAAACTCACGTTGCATATTATCGCGTCTCTAGTTACGCCTTCATCAATGCAAATGCATTTCATCAACATTTCTTCTCTTAGCACGTTCACAAAACTTCTACCGTTCCATATCAACTACTTTCATCAAAGTATGATAATTAATATTCCTACTAGAAATTACAACTGCAATAACGTTCATGAATACGTTTCACTTCTTCCTACAAACTCCTCTATCGATTATACATCTCGTGCTATGTTCAAATAATTTCCACATACTTCCTCCTTCGCTTCACATCTTTCCTTGTTACAATTTATCGCTTAATTCTGAATTTCAAGTCTGCTTGTGTCTGTTATAAAAATAACAATAACCTTCCCTCACGTTTATGTTCACAATAAATGCTTATATCTTTCCTTCCATCTTACAGTATCGTTTTATGATAAATATACATTCATAACATTTTATAATAACGTTTCTCGTTCAGTTATGCCTTCTACTATCGCATACTGTTCTTTTCCATACATCAAATTCTGTGTTTTACAATGTAATTACATTTCTTGCATACAAGAGTTCCTTCAATGCCAATATTGAATACTCTTGTCAACTATTTCGTTTTATACATTATATTTCGATCCTGAAATGAACAAACTCTTTATTTATAGGATTCTCTGTCCTTCCTTTCCTTACTTCCAGTAGTGAACTATTTATTTTCGTCAAACACATGACTATATTCTTTCTCAGATACATTGTTTATTTATTCCTCACAAAGTTGTACTTCATTTCTCTTGTTTCAATACATATTGAACCCTTATTAATCTGCGATAATTAAGTATTCATGATTTATTATTATTATTATTGCGGCCCAGGCAGTACTTATGGATGGTGACAAGAGGAAGGCAAGTTAGCGTGTTGCAATGATTGCCACAGAAACAGAGCTTGGTAGCTATTCTTGCAAACGGCCGGGTAAGCTGAGTTCAAGGCCAAATTGTGTAACAACATGCACCAGAATTGGAATCATAAAGGGATGGTCACGAGTTTCTTGCAACCGACCTGCGATTGAATCACCCAATCAGGAGAGACCAAGCCAAAACCACGCGATGGGTGGCGTCACTGGTAAAAAGCGCGCGGAATTGATTATCTAAAGAACCGCCGATCCGAATTATCTCCGCATGAGTGTGCTGAGACGTTTGAATTAAATGATGAAGATTGACACTAGTCCCGTATGTGTGAGATGAAAACTCTAGACATTTTTCCTTAATTCACCCCACTCCTCCTCACTCTGTCAGTTTCCAATAAATTGATCGACGAGACGCTGTTTCGAGGACAACTGTTTTGAGCTCTGGTGAGCTAACTTCACGCCAGTTTGCGTAGTGATTTTTAAAGCTCTAATATTATTTGAGGTCTATCTGTTTGGAGCTCTGGTGAGCTAACTTCACGCCAGTTTGCGTGGTGATTTTAAGTACTCTAATATTATCTTGAAGACAACTATTTTCAGCTCTTAGGGGCAAGACTTGAGTAACATTCCAATTAGCGCTCAGCGAGCGAAGGTCCAAGAGCAGTAGAGATTACCGAGCGAGATAACGACTGCGAGACAGGCAGATTTAAAACTTGTATTGTCAAACCAGTGACGATGCGTTTGAAGTGTACATTTCATGTAAATTTTTACTGTATATTTTGTCAAGTGTTGTATTGTGCGTGTGTAAACGAGAGCTAGGGAAAGTCTTCGTTGATTAATCGCATAGGACAATTCGTGGGTGAATTTAGTAACTCACATGCGATTATAGCCAGGTCAAATTATAATAACATTGAACTTTTCTTCCAAAGAGACTACGCCAAGATGTCCGACGTGTGGTCAGGAGCTGGAGTGATGTCCAACGCTTCTACGAAGACAACGATGGAGTGCTAATTTCCCGTGGGAAAATGAGCCGAGATGAAAGTCATATGTTCTGCAAGCTGATACGGTGATGAACAAAAATTGATTATTCAATATGTAGTTAGATTGGCGGGGGAACTTTGTAAATAGTTCATTTTAGTCTTTTTCTTGTTTTAGATTGTTTTTCTTGTACCGACACTAAATGTTTTAAATGTACGTTGGCGCGTGGCCAAAGTTGCTTATTGTGCTTTTATTTTTCTTTGGAGTCATATTTAATGTACACGGCGTGTGTACGTGATTTTATCCATGCGAATGCGAAACCCGTTACATTCGATAAGTGGTGCTTTATTAAAGTTCATTTTGTTGATAGGAAAGGGAGGTAATTACTGTAAGATTTTTTGCTGAACAGGTTATTATTCAAATTAGGGTTGCCTAGCTCAACAAATTAAGATGTAATGGTAGAACACCTTAGTTCTAAATTTTTTAGATTTTTTTGAGTCCTTTTCAGGTTTATTAGTTACTGGCATCGAACGGAGGCGCCTGCAGGTGGATATATTTATGTCATTTTATTTCAGGGTCTGTCAAACCCATACGTGTGATCTTGTGTGTGTTATTGTGTCAGATGTGTGTTTGAGTCTACGTGAAGAGGGGCAGAGGTCCTACCGCCCTCCTATTTTTGTTGTTGTTGTATTTTTGATGGAAAGGCAGGGTGCTCTGAGGAGACCGCTGTTCCTTGTCCATATGCTGATTCTTGGATTTCCTTGGGGAAATGCTGAGATATATTTTGTTCTGGCACACACACGTATTATTGTGCTTTGGGGCACGCTTCTTCGAGACCGGATCCCGTGCCTTGGGAGGCCGAGGTTATTTTGACACGTGGGTTGACAGATATGCAGATTTCCACGAATCGCCCGTCTTGCCTGGTGACTTTTTTGTTAGGCAGTCCTATTTTCCGACTGGCCCCTTTAAGCTTTCATTTAGCAAACCTGTTCTTTGTGATGGTTATTTTGAACCATAATTAATTGGGGAGTTCGCCATGTTTGTGACGGATTATTGCATGTCGTATGGATGGAATATTGTGTTAATAATGTAAATGTTGGCTTTGAGCCTAGTGATTGTTTATGACTCAGTTCATGTAATTTTGTATGTGACGCCCGTGTGGTGTAGTGGTATTATACTTGTAAAAATGACGGCGGTCATAAGTGTATTCCTTTTGTTGGTCACGTGTTAACTTACTTGTGTTGATTTGTGTGAGAAGTCCTAATTTTAAGGCAGTAATGTTTTGCTACGGCAGTCTTGTGTCCAATTTCATGCGGAAATTATCGTGTTGTTTATATTAAGTATAGGAAGTGTCGGTTTAGTTTTAAGTGTTGTATAGTTGTTCCCCGCGTCTGTCTAGCTCTAAGTAATGCGGATTCGTCTTCTGAAAGTTTATTCCGGATGATGACGAATCATGCATTCAATTGTACTCATCGTGAAGCATGTAGAACAGCACTCGCGCATACATTGTCATTATTGTTGATTTTCTTTTGGGACATTTGGTCCGAGTAATAATCTCTCCTGCGATTTGGCCTAGTTTTGGCAAATTTAATATTCAGTGTGAGTCATTATGGGAGTTTTGTTTGTTAATTCTTATTGTAAATAGCTGATTTGTTATTAAATTCATTTGTTATAACCCTGGCTTCACTTTTTCCTGCATGTTATTTTGTTATATGTCACCCTGCATGTTAATGAAGCGCTTTAACAACAACTTACGATATGGACTGTTACACCCCCCTAAACTGAGTCTCATAAGCTTCTTTGCAAGGGTTCAATATTTATTATCGTTCTTCAATATTTCCACAAATATACTTAATTCTCTAACATTACTTCAAACCTACGGAGTTCTCCAATGTTACAACAAATCTCCGGAATATACTTTCGCAATTGCAACGAAATCGTTCGTAAGTAAAATTTTAACGCTCTAAAATGACAATGAAAAATTCTAACGATGTCTAATATTATCGATCAAGACTTCAAAATACGTCCAAGTGACGTATGAAAATAACTATCGCAATTACTAAAACTTACTAAACTTTCAAGACAATACAATAACATAGGTTATAAATGCAAATATGTTGGTCAATATTCTGGAATAACGTGGACATTATCTAACTACAGATATGGAAAAATGCACTCCTCTACCTTCTTTCTGAGATCGTTGGTGACAGACCTAATGACTCCTGTGTCCTCGTAACCTGACCGTGTGGTCTCTGGAATGCTGCGTGTTGCTCAAACTGGCTGCATTATGTCACCTCGGCCTTGAGTGGACTGCAGTAAAGGTGAACGACCTGGTGTGCTGTCTCGAAACAGGTTACCAGCTGTCTCCCCGCTTGTCGACCCACTTATCTCGTACAGGATGATGACACGATCTCGCCTCCGCTCTGCTTGCCTCGCGTCCACCAGTCCTGGGTTCCTCGCCGTCGCCATCACGAATCCGCTCGTCTTCTTCTTCTCAGATCTAGATGTTCTTTGAAGTCGGTAGTTTGCATAGTTCTTTCCATCATGAAGAATCACCTTCATGTCGCGAATTTCTCTTGTAGTAGCTTGCAACGTTATATTGGCGAAACCTGCGGTGTTCTGAAGCTCGCCGTTCATACTGCTATGTCATCCTGGTCATCTCTGGATCTCACCGGTTCAGTATAGTTCTATCTTCCCATCATGGTGAATTTAAAACATCATTCTCACCGCGCAATTGTTTGTAGTCGTAGTACTTCACCTCCGACCTAAATTCTTATTCATTCATGTCTAGATTGTTGAATTTCCAATGGTTTAAGTCTCCCTTCTTCAGACTTTCCTTCTACGTAGTTACGTGTTCGATGTTCAGTCTGTAACTTTCCATGTTTTATCTCGTCGTCGATTTCTTCTTTAAATACGACGAATAACTTTTCTCAATACTGTTGACTTGTAATATTAATTGTTCGTTTCCATTACTACTTGCTTCATCTTGAAGTCTCCAGTTCACAAAACCGTTGTCTAATACTTTTTGAAGAGTAAATACAATTTACGTCTTGTCTTCTCGACGGTCCATGTAGAAAGAAGCCTCGTCTGCTAGCGTCTCCTAGCCTCCTCGGTTAGATTTCCCTCGCAAATCTGATCAACTAGCCTCCAACCGCTATGAATATTGACAAATTCATACATATCTTCTCTCTCAGTCTTTTATTTAAAATCCGTTTTGCCAATTACATTTCTTTTTCTCTGCTGGTGAATTCAATATGCAACATTCTTATAAAATATTAAAATAATGATTTTAATATTTGTTCCTTCCTTAGTATTCAAACTATTTTCTTATTGGTTCTCGCCTAAAAGTGGCGTGCTTCAGACACGCGTTCGCTTCTCCCACTCTTAATACTGGCGTGCGTCTGACCTCTGGTCCACCTTCGCTCTCCCCTCGGATCAAAAACTGGTTTCTCACCACGAATCTCGCTAAAAGTGGCGACTATCAGGACAGTATTTCTTTCATTCACTCATGGTTAAAAATTTACCAGATCATAAAATCTCCATTATTACGGTACATGAAATAAAAATATTTCTTCAGGCGAAAATTTTCCCAAATGCTTGTATTAACGTTCTCTTCCATCTGGACTGCTAATTTAGTCGAAAATTCCAAATTTAAAATATGCCATTTTCCTGAGATGGTCATTGGTTCGTAGCTCATCCTATCTTCTCCTCTCTCCTAGACATGATTTCGAGCGCAGTACCCGACTCAAGGCCACGGCTGCCTCCCTGAACACACCCTAAACCTAATTACAAATGCACACACTAGTACAGCCGTTACAATACCACAGGTTATCAGACTGATTCCTTGAGCCTCCGTGCCTCAGGTGGCGGCAGCTGACCTCTCACCGTTGGGTCCGTGGTTGAAATCCCGGTCACTCCATGTGAGATTTGTGCTGGACAAAGTTGGGGCAGACAGGTTTTTCTCCGGGTACTCCGGTTTTCCCTGTCAATACTTTCATTCCAGCAACACTCTCCACTATCATTTCATTTCATCTGTCATTCGTTTTATCATTGCCCCTGAGGAGAGCGACAGGCTTTGGCAGCCGGTACAGTTCATATCCTCGCCGCTAGATGGGGGGCTGCATTCATTCCATCCCTGACCCGGTCAGACGACTGGAACAGGCTGTGGATTTTCATTTTATCAGATTGATTCCATATAGAGTAGGCCTACATCCAAGTACGAAGGCTGTTTTTTAAGCAAGGGTCGTTTTTTTAAGCCCGTAGTTTGTGCGCACGTCGCAACAAGCGTGCGCTCTACCTCCCGGAATCCTTTGCGAACAAGCAGGCGTCAGTTGCAGCTGTGTATCTAACCTGTACGCTGAACTGTGCATCTTTACAATGATCAAGATTATTGATTCGCCCGCCACGTGTGAGGTACGATCTGTGATACGTTTTTTGGGTGCAAGAAACATGTCGGCTGCTGTCATTCATCGGTAGCTTTGTGAGGTGTATGGTGATTATGCAATGACGGAAGGTAAAGTGCGAAAATGGGTACGCGAGTTCAAAAGTGGCAGTGAAAATATTCATGGCGATGAACGCTCAGGTCTGTGAAAACAGATGACTTGGTGACTGCAATTGACACGAAAATTCACGAGGACCGAAGATTCATGATAACCACTCTATCAATGGTTTTTTCTCAAGTGTGAATTCTTGGTTGTCAGAGCAGGCGTCAAACTTTTATGCAGAGGTATATCAGAACTTAGTTTTAAGGTATGACAAGTGCCTAAATAATCAAGGCAACTATGTAGAAAAATAGAGGAAGGTATGTAAAACCTAAAAATAAATGTGGTTTCAAAATAAAATGTTCGGTGAATTTAAAAAGAAAACGGCTCTTACTTAAAAACAGCCCTCGTACATTGTCGCAAAGCCCCTAATGGAACCAACACGCACAATATTACACGTTAAGTCACTTGTACTACGACTGCATGAGGGAGTGGAATGTATGGCTCATAATCGATTATTTTCAAGCAGAAAATTGATTGTGCGTTTGGTCGTTTAATCGATTAATCGGATGGTCGAATTATTGACTACTGTCGACCAAAGTATTATGTGTACTCGAGTTTGAAGGTTGTTTGTTAAGTAACCAATAGACCTACATAAAATCCAATACCATCAACATTTTCGTCGTTCTATTCTACGTTAATTCATGTACGTTTGGATTTTTAATTTATATTTTAATATTTTTTATCGCAGTTGGAACACAAAAAGTGCACGTTTTAAGCGTGTTTCAACCATGCGTCACATTTAAGAATTATTATCTCAAAAGCCCGTCATCAGATCGAATTCAAATTTTAACACAATAGCCTATACATTGGAATGTTGTATAACTGGTTTATTAATTTCACAATTTTGTGTGTCCAAGAAACAAAGTTGTTATCATTGTTGCAAGGTAACTTTTTCTCGGCTCGGGGTGGTTGGAAAATATAGTTTTTGGTTGCGTTGTAATCGTTATACATCAAAAGGTTGTGAAATACGTAAATTAATTCACTTATTTTATATCGGTTTGTATTTGTACGAGGAAATAACACATGTTTCACCTGCTAGCCGCTCCGGCGAAAGCTGTACAGCGTTGCTGAGATGGAGCCCATCACTTCCGAGCGAGACGCGCCATGATGCGTGTGGGCACCATTTCGTCAACGCTGTACAGCTTTTGCCGGAGCGGCTAGCAGGTGAAACATGTGTTATTTCCCCGTAGAAATACAAACCGATATAAAATAAGTGAATTAATTTACGTATTTCGCAGTCATACAGCATAACTTTTCGATGTATAAGGATTGCAATGCAACCAAAAACTACATTTTCCAACCACCCCGAGCCGAGAAAAAGTTACCTTACATAAATGATAACAACTTTCTTTCTTGGACACACACAATTTTGAAATTAATAAACCAGTTATACAGCATTCCAATGTATATTGTGTTAAAATTTGGATTCGATCTGATGACGGGTTTTTGAGATAATAATTCGTAAATGTGACGCATGGCTGAAACACGCTTAAAAACGTGAACTTTTTGTGTTCCAACTGCGATAAAAAATATTAAAATATAAATTAAAAATTCCAAACCTACATGAACTAACGTAAAATAGAACGACGAAAATGATGATGTTATTGGATTTTATGCAAGTCTATTGGTTACTTCACAAACAACCTTCAAACTCGAGTGCACATAATACTTTGGTCGACAGTAGTTGTTTTATCGATTAATCTATGTACTCTGCTCCTTTCACTACCCTCTCACAGAAACAAAACAGTCATTTAATTCACTACACCCCCCCAGGGGCTCACATCTAGTTGGACGTGGGTTGGCGACCACGGGACCCCAGCTGAGTCCGGCATTGCTTCCACTTACTTGTGCCGGGCTCCTCTCTGTCTTCTTTCCTGTCGACCTCCCTTGGTCAACTCTTGTTCTCTTCCGACCCCAACGGTATTAGGGTATCCGAGGCCTATTAAAATCCCGCCTTAATTGGCCCTTGTCTCATCGTTTCTGATACCCTTCTTCTGCGAGGGGTCAGCCTTCTTTTTCTTTTCATGTTATCTCCTGCCTTCTGTTCAAGGCCCTCAAGGAGGCAGCGTGTATGTATCCCCACCACTTCTGGTGCACCCTGGATATTGCTACACCAACAGGGGCTCACGGCTGGTGAGTTCGGGAGTTGGCGACCCCGAGGGATTCCTGAGCTGGGTCCGGTTTCTCCCTTTTGTCCCTTATCTGTGGGGAGAACCCTCTCCCCTTTCACTTTTATCTGCCTTTCATGGCTCTCCTTCCTTCCAAGTCCCTCGATCCGCATTCTTCGAGGGTTGAGGGCATTTCTTTTCCTCCTGTCCTTTATTTGCCTTATTCTCCTTTTGTTTTCCATTTCTTCTTCTAGTATATAAGTTAGTAGTTAGTTTTAATTATAGTTTACATTTCATTATCATCTTCACGATCAGCCAAACCATTAGGGGCCGATACCCTAGATGTTAGGCCCCTTAAAACAACAATTATCATCATCATCAAATCTGGGGGCCCCTACACCGATCCCAGATCTTTAGTGACACACTCTTTTACAGTGATTATAGTCCACGCAATTGCGCGGGGCTGTTCCAAAACCATCAACAATGAATTATTAAAATCAACCAGTTAAACGTTACGACTGGCTCGTACAGTATGTGTCGGATTCCTGTTCACACGTTCTACCTGCCTGCACCTTGATGCCGGCGACCCAAGCATGTGCAGCAGCTCTTGGCTAGTGCGCCTGCACTGGACACAGGCACGCGGCAATCTTGATCCTGTTTCCAACGAAGCAGCTGACCAGCGGGATGGATGAGACATGGTGGACGAAATTCGGCGGGCTATTTTTGTGAGGACTAGGGGTGTCTAGTTCGAAGCCCCGTTAGGCTGTGTGGCACGTGTAGGTGAGGGCAACGAACCACAAGGTCGCCCGCATAACACCCGGCCGGTCTCCCGCCACGCTGCGCTTTCTCCATACTTCCGTGACCAATCTACCCCGCAGCTCACGGGTCATTCACCTCTCTTTGGCCTCCTTCATCTTAGCTGCAGCTGGCTTGCATCTTATTTACAAGCATCACCCCTCCCTCCACAAGGGATTTCAATAATTACTTGGCAGTATGAAGCAATTCATAAGTTCTAAATAATTGGTGTATAATGTTACGAATAGCTTGGATTTTGAGTAGCGTAACCCCAGTGAAAAATCTAACAAGTGAATAATTCATTTCCATACAGTGAAGTGTTCAATTTATCTATTTATTATTTATTTTTTATTTCTTCTTCATTCGTTGTTATGCCCATTCAAAGAGCGCGTTTGAACTTGTTTGTTGGTTTGATGGTTTTCGCCTTCTTATCCTCCCAAAATCTCTTCATGAATGCACTGTGTTGCATCTTGCGTCCTGTCGACCACTTCCTACCAGTTTCCTTTATGGGGTTCTCCCTAAATTGTTTGGCTAATTTTGACCTAATAGCTCCACGGTTGTCTATGTTGTCGTCGGCACTGGCTGCGTGGCTCAGCGGTAACGTTCTCGCTTGCTGGGCCCTTGGTTGCAGGTTCGTATCCTGGCGCAGTCAGCTGGCATTTGAGGGTGCGCAAATGCGAGGGAGCCGTGTCAGTACATTTACTGGCACGTTAAAGATCCCTTTCGGGGCAAAATTCCGGCACCCCGGCGTCTCTAAAAGCCACAGTAGTTACAAGGGACGCAAAACCAATAACATTATTATTATTATTATTATTATTATTATTTTTTTATTATTATTATTATGTTGTCTGTGATATTTATTTCTTGGAGGTCCACCTTCGTTTCTTCAAGCCATTTGTTAATTCGTTGAATTAACTACTTTGAATAATCTCTTAGTTAGTCTGTCGCTGTTCATTCTGTAGATATGGCCATAGAATTTCACGCGTCACTTCAGTTCGGCATCATTGAACCTGTCAGTGAAGGAGTAGAGGTCCGCTGTTCTCCTCTGAATCCACATTCCATTTTCTCTCGTGGGATCATACATTTTCCGGAGAATTTTCCGTTCATGTTTTTCAATGTCTGCAATTTTAGAGTGGCCACCCAGGCATAGGTTTATGAGGCATATATTAATTTTATTTATTTATTTGTTTATTAATTAATTAATTTGTTTATTTATACATACATTTTCATTTGAGACTGATTTGCCTTTCAGCGTCAAGTCAAGTCTGCAAGCATGTGTTTACGAACAAATCGCCTACATGATCAACTATTACCAGTTAGCACTGCAGCCCCCGCTGCTTCTACACCTCTCACTTTGAAATCGTTCAACACTGAACCTAGCCATCGCCTCCTAGGTCTGCCTCTGCTTCTCTTACCCTCAACAAATGAACTCATTAACCTCTTAGGTAATCTCTCCTCCTCCATTCTCTTCACATGACTTCACAATCTGAGTACCGGATGAGTTAGCCGTGGTCGTTACGGTGTGGCTGCTGGCAGTCGCTTACATCCGGGAGGCGAGGAGGTTCTAATCCCCCCGCCGGAAACCTTGAAAATGGTCTTCTGTTGTTTCCCATTTTCCTTCCAGGCAAATGCCGTGGTTGGTCCCTAACTATAGGCCACAGCCGCTACCTTCCAACTCCTCGTCCTTACATTCAAACTTTCCTTCCGATACAACACTCCACACGCAACTGTACTTGTAGCTCACCCAATGGGTGTCCGCATAGAAGCAGCTACAAAACCTGGCGAGCCGAACATGTCCTCGGACATTCCCGGCAATAAAAGACATACGGTACACAAAAAAAAATATAAAATAAAATAAAAACAATCTGAGACGGCTTATACGAACAGCTTTATCTAGCATGTTTATTTCTAACTTAGCTTTTATCTCTTCATTACGAGTACCTTCCTGCTATTGCTCCCATCAGTGTGTCCCAGAAATCATTCGTACTACCCTCACCTCAGCTACCTCTAGCTTATATCCTGTATCTACCCAGCTTTCACTTCAATACAGCAAGGTCAGTATAAATAATGTGCGATGTATGGAGAGTTTCATCGCCACGCCTACTTCTTTCTTTGAGAATACTGTAGACAGAACATACCAGAGCGGGCATGGCGACGACGCTACGGTAGCTTGTCGCGGTCAGGGGCAGCATGTGCTTTTCGATGGGGATGAATATACCAAGACGGACTGACCGTAGCCCCTTCGTGCTTGTGCACCGATCACCCAGGCAGATGCTGCATGTCGAGTTCACCCTCAGTGGGCAGGTTTTCAGTTGGGACAGTTTTATTCAGAAATGTGCAACATTAGGGAGAAATTAACAGAAACTGTCAAGCTACCTGAAATATTATATTAGGCTATGTAAGTCATCCTGAGTAGACTAATGCAAGGAAGATGGCTAGAGTCTGTGAAGAAATCGGAATATTGTAGGCGTATATTACCATTTCACGAATTGATTGACGGCGGTCGAGATGGGAACTATTCTTTCTTTACTTGTGTCGCACGTCAGCCTGCTTCATTGACTGGTACAGTTGCGCGAGTAGGATATGACTCAGTTCCGATAGCCTCAGTCATCGTTTAACTGTCCATGGTGACATGAGATCCTGTGACGCGCAATGCTGCTTGACTTATGTGAAGAATGCATTCTGTCATCGCTGTGTTCCCCGCTTCGTCCCGCGGGGCAGCTGCTACAATAAACAACAAACACTGACGCTGCAGAAATGTCATTATCAAATTGAATTACATTACACATGTTCAAACTTTTACTGCTTTTGTTTCAATTTGCATTAAAATAAGTTATATTTAAAATAAAACAAGAAGTTCCGTGAAGAACTATACAGCCTACTTTTCATGCCAATGATTATTCTACAGTATATGAACCTATCAAGAATAATGATGAAATTAAGTTGGTAATATCGAAATATCTAATTAGTTCAAAATATACCTGGTATAATGTAGCCTCATAGAGCACTACAGTTGGCAGCCCTGGGGACTGAATATATTCTTAGTTCCATCTCTTAAGGTACAGAATACAAAATTTCGTTGAAGTCCAATGGACGTTACATGCAGTTAGACACTGGATCTATCAGCACGCGTAAAAGCATGTTGCCAACAATACCATGCGTGTGCTGGTCAGAAATAATCTGAAATATTATGATATCTTGTTGTGCCAATTTTGGATGAAATCCATTTGTTAGTATAGAAGTTACATGTATTTTAAAATTGGACATATCAGCAGGCATAGAATCATGTTGGCAGCACTGCCTTATATTAATTACTCCAAATTAATCTAGAATGTCAGGTGCTATACGTGTGCAAAGTATAGAGCTGTTGACTTGCATACTTTCTGATATATTGATATTAGGGTAACACATATAGACTGCATTTATTAACAGTTGGCAGCCCTGATTGCTCTTAACAATACTTATAGTCATATCTGTTATGGTACACATAGCACATACGAAATTTGGTTGAAATCCAACTGATAGTATAGAAGTTAGATGTATTTAAAAATTGGTATTATCAGCAGGCTTATAATCATGTTGGTAGAACTGACGTATATAAGTTACACCAAATTAATCTAAAATGTCAGAATATACGTGTGCATAGTTTAAAGCTGTTGGCTTGCATACTTTCTGATATATTGGTATTTGGAGTTAAAAAAATAGAGAGAGCAATTATTAACAGTTGGCAGCCCTGGTGGCTCTTAAGAATACGCTCAGTCATATCTGTTTATGTACAGATATTACATATAAAATTTGGTTGAAATCCAATTGATAGTGTAGAAGTTATATGCATTTAAACATTGGACCTATCAGAAGGCTTAAAATTATTTTGGCAACACTGTCATGGTTGGCCTCCTGGAAATTAAACTGAAATAATATTATCTACATGTGTGCCAATTTTGGAATAGCTCCCATGTATACCTTGCAAGATATCCAACATTGATCTCAAATTTCTAGCGCGTTTTTTCAGCAGTTGGTAGCACTGACATCATTTTCAAATATGGACGTGAGATATTCCAGTGCACATCTTTACTCATACTAAATTTGGTTTTGATTGCTGCAGTCGTTTAGGAGTTGATAGGGGGGGGGGACACACACACAGCCAGACAGACAGACAGACAGAAGGACAGACAGACAGACAGACACACATTTTCCCGGATCGATCTCATAAGTCTACTTTTCCTCATTTTTGCAAAATGTGAAAAGTAGGCTAAAAATGCATCAATATGCTCTCACTTCCTAACATACAGTAGCCTAGTTGGTTGAGGATATTTTAGTAAAATAATTATTTCTCAGTTGGTAAACACGTTGAAAATGCTTCCAGTCGACCGACCAGGTCAGGGAATGGAATGAATGAAGCCCCCATCTAGCGGCGAGGATATGAACTGTGCCGGCTGCCAAAGCATGTCGCACTCCCCTGGGGCAATTGTTAAATGAATGGCTGATGAAATTAAATGATAGTGGCGAATGTTGCTGGAATGAAATGTTTGTGACAGGGAAAACCGGAGTACCCTGAGAAAAACCTGCCGGCTTCCGCTTTGTCCAGCACAAATCTCACATGGAGTGACCGGGATTTGAACCACGGACCCAGCGGTGAGAGGCCGACGTCAACACGGGGTCAACACGTTAATGAGCTCAATTAAATTGTTCGAGGAATAATACTCACAACTAGACTACTAACTTGGAAAAATTACATGGACTAATTATACACTTTTATATTTTAAATGGATCCAAACCCCCCTTTTTTTCGTAAAGTGTATAATTAATCCATGTTATTTTTCCAGGTTAGCATGTGTGAGTAGATAAGTATTATTCCCCGCCCAATTTAATTGAGCTTATTATCGTGTTGACCGACTGAAAAGCGATTCTTTCTCTAGATTCGTAGGCAACACTGTAAAAATTACTTCGAAAATTTCTATGAGAATATATTTATTGCTGGTCACTTCAAGACTAGACAATCGGTTCATCAGCCCCATGTTCCTGGTGTGTTTGAAAGTTGCCCGATGGCCTGTAGGCTACTAATATGACGTGCATATTATTAAAGTGGGTGTTTTAATTAATTTTTGGGGCAGGAGCGAAGAAATCTTAATACCAGCAATTCCCTGGAGTGACCGTGGAAACAACTAAGAAAACCTACACTCAAAATATCCACTTCCAGTGCCGGAATTCGAACCTCGGACCTCGGAACGGTGTAGTCATTGTTGTCAACTTAAGTGACAAGTCACTAAATTTAGTGGTTGTATTATTAACAGAAAAGCGCACGAATGTGCATAACATAGATTTACACCAGTGAAACAAACATGCTATAAAGAGTTAATTGATGTGAAAAACATCATGATCCAGTAATCAATCAGGAATGTGTGCATTAAAGCATTCATTCATGACCAGTCATTATATTGTGAATTGAATGTTATTTGTGAAATAGAGCAACACTGTATGATGCTTTGTTCATTTTAAATGTTAGTCCTTGCTATAATCACAGAGTGATTTCTGGTTATTTTTACATCGTGTGATGTGATATGTGTCACAGAACTGGTCACATAACGAGCACACGCAGAGTTCATTTGGGGCGTGGTAGGACATGTTTTTACATATTTTATGGTGGTACCCATGCACTGCTAACTTTATCACCACATGTGGTTTTTACATCCATATTGCTGACAAAATATAATTTTAGTATTGTTTAAATGTGCAATTGGCAACTTTATAAAGGACTTACTGTAGTAGAGTTCCTTAATGTTAGATATTTCTTCACTATTGATAACATAGCATTTTGACTTTTGCTTAGTGATTTTCAGTGACTAGTAGTAGGCAACACTTCAGTCTAGACAACTATTCATTTCGTGACATTGTGAGATTATCTACCGCCGTGACCGCTCTGGTGAGGGCACCCGGGATCGCTACATTGACTTCGCTGTGTCTTCAACCCTGACCGCAACCGCGCACGGCCTGGTTTATTCAGACCGTTCACTGAATTGCTTTTTCTGCATCTCGACTCTTTCTTTCCTCATCCTGATAGAATACTCAGACCAAGTACTAAAAATGGCCAACTTGCTCTAATTAAATCCTCCTATCAGGCACTTTATTTGATTAATTAATTCATGTATTTGTTTATTTATTCCACTCGCTACTCCCACTTATAAGTGGCCGGGGATGAGGTGAGATGAGTTTAAAGTGTAGCGAAATTTTTTACAGCTGGATGCCAATCCTGACTCCATCCTCACCAATTGAGTTAAAAAGAGATAAAATGACTGAAGATTATCAATGTTGGGAAAGAAGTAGAAAGGAAGCAGCCATGTCTTATTGGAAGATTCCATCTGGGCATTTGTATGGAATTGAAGAAAGGAAATCCAAAGAACACAGTTTTGAGGACGGTCGACGGTGTTGTCCGAATTCTTTCCTCCTTCGAGTCCAGAGATAGTCTTTCTCCTAGACCTTTGAGCATTACCATGCGCAGCGGTCCCACTGGATCAATAATACTACTACTACTAATAATAATAGTAATAATAATAATAATAATAATAATAATAATAATAATAATAATAATAATAATAATAATAATAATAATAATAATAATAATAATAATATGTATATATAAAATTTATAATGTCAGTTTTTGTCGTAACATTTGAGACACCGATGTCAAATACGTTTGTTTGGAATGTGATCTGTAATTTGGTAGAAATCTACTGACATTGGTTCCGCACTCTTCAGCATCTTCAAAGTTTAATCAACCGCCCAAGGAACCGATGAAATTACCTTGGGAAAAGCCAAACATTTGCTTACAAACTACGGAATGCACATGGCCGATGATATAGAAAAATATGCAATTCCTTGCTTAATATAGTTTAATACTGTATAAAGATTGAACCTTCAACAATACTGTGATCTCTATCTCTTTCTACATTAAAAAATTGCTCGGTAAATAAAATAATTATAACCTACTTTCAGCTGAATGTATGGGTATATTTCTAACTCTTATACCTATAACGCTGTTTAATTTCGTTAAATGACCGGCTCCATGGCTAAATGGTTAGCGCGCTAGGCTTTGGCCCAAAGTGCCCCGGGTTCGATTCCCGGCCGAGCCATCAGGGATTTTAATATCCTGGGGTTAATTCCCGTGGCTCGAGGACTGGGTGTATGTGCCATCTTCATCATCACTTCATCCTCATTACGATGCGCAGGTCGCCCACGGGCGTCATCTAGGAAGACCTGCACTCGGCCTCTCCGGAGGCCACACGATCATCATCATTTCGTTAAATTAGGGCAGTCAACTATAGAAGTAAACAGGAATCGCCCACTGTCCTGCTACAAGGCTTTGAAATTGACACCACTTGAGTTTGAGTACACAGGTCCAGCACATTAATAGCTCATAGGCAGCGTCGAGAATCTTACCCGGGTCTTTTGGGTGAAAGCCAACAACGCTAAACACTACATTATGAAGAGTACTAGATGGCAACTAACGACATGCACAGACAGTACACCGAGTCAAGTAATACGCACCTGTATGGTTTATATTAATAAGAGCAGGAATTGGAAATTTGCCAAGTCGCATAACACACACTTCAATATCCATACCGATTTTATTAGCATATCACATGAATACATTGGCCATGTGCTTAATAGAGTGAAAATGTCTCATATGATTTTATCACTGCGATAAGTGTAGTCTACTGTACGTTATCGATATTAGCAATTTATAGTTTTGAAGATGTCAATTGCGAAAAATACACACTTGAATGTTGTTTTGATGAACGTTACGAGTTGTATCCTATATACTACTCCTCGTTGAAATTCCACTATAGCATCAAGCAGAATTTGATTCTAACGTTAGAAGTATGCCCATCCACCATCCTAAATTTATGGAGTCGTTGGTCTTGTACCTTCTTCAGAGAAAGCCTCTTACGTGAGGCTATATATTTACTGAGTTTCGTCATTGTATCTGTAATGGATAGTGGATTATCGATATAAAATATCTTACACATTCAAGATGGCGCCTGCGTACTATGTGCAGTGTGATTTTATAACTAACTAGCAACCAGCCCCAGCTTCGCCCGGTATATTTAACGGTTTACCCAGCGTAAGTTTAAAAGGCGTGTTTTTTTCGATTTCAATGAATTTCGACCTAAATCCGTTTTCTGTCTTGGCATGATGGGTTGAAATCACTGACTGGACTATTAATTAATCATCATGAAGATAGCATATGCAACAAATTCTTGTCAGACGTAACTATTTAATGGCGAGGTGTATGAAACACAAATCCCCCGTATGTCCAATCTAAACTTGACTGTATTCTGCGGAACGAAGGCTGAAACTGGGGTGATAGGCTTGCTCGCTAGCTAGTAATTGACTGGAGATCGATGGAAGAAATGAAAACGTAAGAACACTCATAGTGGGCGAGTTCTTGATGTTTGAGATATGCTGTCGCGGACGTTTTAGCAAAACGTTTCATGCTGAACAATTATTAAAGTCATAGTAATTATGTAGATATTTTTAATGGTTTACCCAGCGTAAGCTTAAAAGGTGCACGGACAGTAGGTTTCTTTTCAACTCGACTCACTGAATTCGTTACTGCTTGGCTTCCTTAGGTCATAAATAAGTTGTTTTCTACAGAAACCTTCCTAGAGAAATCCTTTACAGAATGGTGAAAACCGCATCAAAATCCATCCAGTGGTTCTCGAGATTACCCGGAACATCCAAGAATCCGAGACTTTGTTTTATACTCAGTTAGCGTGTTCTCTTTTATGATACGTATTTTATAATACTTCGTGTTTATTGCGCTACTAGATGCTAATAGTACATCTAGCGACCCTCTTGAATACATGGAATCACTGTTCTTTTGCTTTGGTCACACAGAAGGACTTATGGTTCTCAACTATTGCTAATTGTAGCTTTTGTATCTGTAAAATATTGAGAATTATTAATTATTTATGAATATTCAAGATGACTGCTGTGTACTATATTCAGTGTGATAATTTTATGCCTAACGGTAGTGAGATGTCCTGTATGACACTTCTCTTTTGCTAAGATTCATCTTAATTGCGCAATTATATTCCGAGTTGGTTTATTTTAATGTGCTAATAATACGCACGGCGGCTATGTTGAATGTATGGAATCACTGCTACTTTGGCTAATTCATACGTATACGGTCTTTCTTACCTTGTCATTGTTTTTAGTGATTATAGTTCTTAAATGTATAAAGTTATTGAATTTTATTTCTTATGATTTTAATATGGTGGCTACGCATAATATTATGTCACATTAAGTCATTATTTTGGTAACACAGGTAATATAGGACAACCAGAATACTAACTACTGTGAGAATTTCTCCAATGGATCATAAGTTATGGATTAATATATTTGCATTTTTGCATGGCCGCCATCCTGAAATTATTAGTCTGATGACATTCACGATTGGACATCGGATTGTTCTCATATTGAAGGGGGGAAGGGTTGATTTTCCCAAATTTGGTAGAGATCCGTTGACTAGTTTTGTATGAATTCGAATTAAGCATTGTTTCATGAGGTGAAGGAAACCTTCAAAAATGTTCTGGTGGCCAGTGTTATCAGCTTTAGGCTATAACGAAACCCAAGTTTGCTAGTGTTATTGACAACATTCATCATAACAGCACAGGTTACCACACAAACGTCGTATTTTCGTGGGGCAATTATGGCGAGGGTATTGGCTACCAAGCACCTCACTGAAATAACTGAAACAAATGAATTTCCCTTGGAGCCGTCATGAAGGAATCAGAGCGAATAAATCACTGGGCAACAACAACAAAAAATTTGAATGTTTCCTGCATTTCATGAGTCAATTCTTACTAATTTTGGGTTGAGAAAATTGAATATGACAATGAAAATTTTTTCTTAGCTCTAGTTTCTGTGATACGCAATAGGTGGAAGTATTTACGTTTAATGGATTGAGAGAAAACGATACATTTTAATTGCATATGCCAACAACATTGAAAGTGCATTTAATTTAATTTTAATGGCAGTTGCATTTTAAGAGTTCTAAATTGATGGAAGAATATCTGGCAGTTGGTTGGGTCTGAAGTGAATCACATGGTGGCTTCATGTGATCGTCGTCTTTTAGCTTGCCTCTTATAAGTGAGTTCCGGAGCATCCCTACACAAAGTCCAGCAGTAATCCGCAAGCATTGCTTTATTCCAACGGCCGTGATATCTTTGTTCCAAAACAGAAATATCCTGATGGAATCGTTCTCCGTGTTCATCACTGACAGCTCCAAAACTAGGAGGGAAGAAGTCTAGGTGAGAATGGAGAAATTGGATTTTAAGGGACATGTTGCATCCAAGTTGATGGTAATTTTGCAGGAGCACTGTCACCAACTGTGTGTAGTTATTATTTAATTCGTTGCCTAAAAATCCATGAATATCTCCCTTGAAGGATTCCCAAGCTTCCTTTTCTTCCACCTCCAAAACTTTGTCAAATGCAGGATCCTTAACAAGTTCTCGAATTTGTGGCCCGACAAAAGTACCTTCCTTAACTTTGGCATCACTTAATTGCGGAAATTTCTCTCTTACGTACTTAAAGGCCTGTCCTTCTTGGTTCATACCTTTGACAACATTTTTCGTCAAACCCAGCTTGAAATGCAGGGATGGATGAAGAACGTCTTTTGGGTTCACGAGAGGCTTGGCTACGATATTTTTCTCGCTAGGATTAAGATTTCCTGCAGGCCAGTCTGCTTGAATATAATGTGATTTCCTATCCCTGCTGTCCCACTTACACAAAAAGAAGCAATATTTTGTGTATCCCAGTTGCATTCCTAAGAGTATAGCAATGATTTTTAGATCACAGCTGATTTTCCACTTGTATTCATGATATGTTATTGAGTCCAAGAGGGCTGTCATATTTGCATAAGTCTCCTTCATGTGAACTGCATGACCAACAGGAATAGAAGGATGACAGTTGCCATTGTGAAGTAATACAGCTTTCAAATTAATCTTGGAGGAGCCTATGAATGGCCTCCATTCAGTTGGATCATGGTTCAAATTCTAACATTTCATCAAGCCATTAATGTTGCAGCAAACAACAAGATTGTTTTTCTTCTCAAGAAAGGGAAGCAGATCCCTGTGACGTTATCTGTACTGTGAGACTCTGACATCATGGTTCAGAAGATTCCATTGCTGTAGTCTGGACCCTAGAATTTCTGCCTTCTCCTTTGACAAGTCAAGGTCTCTAATGAGATCACTTAATTCCGCTTGACTCAGTCTGTGCGGTTTATCATCGTTTTCCTCAAAATCAGGGTCACGGGATGTGAGAGGCTTGTTGGATTCTTCTTCTTCTTCTTCTTCTCCTTCTTGTTCCAAACTGTCTTCATTTCCTACTTCAAATACACAAGTTTTGGGTGGAGTAGGAACTGGTAAACTATCTGAATGCGGAATGGGTCGAATAGTAGATGGAAGATTCGGGTATTGAACCGTTCTTCTTTTCTTCATAGACAATCCTGCCTTTATAGGTGGAGTCAAGCAGAAATAGCAGTCATCTGTATCGTTTCTAGGCTCCCGCCAAACCATGGGCACAGCAAAAGCCACAGATCGTTTCTTATTTTTGAGCCATTCTTGCAGTGCTGCAACATACATGTGGAGCCCATGACTTCTCCTGCTCACCTACCTTCATACCGAAATAATAGTGATAGGCAATCTTCACAAGGTCAGCTTGCGTTTCTGTGACAAAAATGTTATTTCACCAACATATGTACCAAATATTATTCACTTTATTTACACAGTTTCGTGGCATTTTGACAAACTTTACACTTTAAAAGCACTGCCAAACCTGAATTTCTGCATTAATTACAGCAGAAACAATATGAAATGCAGAGTCACAGCAACAATGTCTATTTTATAACTTACAAACAGCTTAAGAACGTCTGTGTTTTGTTATTTGACAAGTGTGCCAACTCCCAAAAAAAAAAATTCCCCCGAAAATCCCCCAAACTGAAAATGTTGACTCTAAAAAATGAAATGTCACTTTATCTTCAAAACAAGAGCTAATCTGTCATTTTTATGGTGATATTTGAACGCAGCAAGTGGAAATACATAAGAATTAACTATTTTTGAGCCTGAAATATTTTCATTGTTGGGGAGTGATATCCTCAACCGACATTATTCGGCTGGAATAGATACGTCCTATTTACATGTGCAATAATACGGTGTTGTATTTCCTTCGCATCTTAAGCCTGTGCTATACATTTAACTAACAATAAAACAGTAAATATTGAGAAAGATATACAGTATTTGAAGACAACGATCATCGGCAAATTTCAAATGTCAACAACGTTTCAGACACTTGTCTGGAAATCTTCGGTTCGATTTCAGCCTCTGCCAAAAATTTAAAATGTTATCTGAAGACTGGAATGGGTTTCATTAACCATCCCAATTACAACAGATATACTGATGTAGAGTTTCACTCCACGAATTCAAACAAATGTCGGAATGGCACATAAAAAAAGCCATAAAAATTACCTTTCAAATCCTTGCATATTTACAACCATCAATCAATTATTCACAGCAAAACAAAACAGGTCATAAATTTTCCACACACTCCCAAGACAATGCGCTTGATGACCTCAATATTATGCCAAGCCAGAAAATAAAAAGAGCTTTAAGAAATTTCAGAGAATTTTAAGCCTAAATATGTTCGTTGGTAAATATGAATCATTGATTTGGCATTTTCAATAGGCCACCTTATGGTGTAGCAGCTAGCATTCTTAGCTGTCACCCCTGAGGTCCTGGTCCGATTCCGTCTTTGCCAAGTAATTTAATTCTTGTCTGAGGGCTGGAACGGGGTCCACTAAGCCTCGTGAGGCAAAACTGACAAGAGGTGGGTTCAAATCTCAGTCATCCTGGAAGTGGTTTTCCGTTCTTCGTCACTTCTACTCCAGGCGAATGTCGCGATGGTTCCTAACTTAAGGCACCGCTGCCTCCTTCCAAATCCTCACCTGAATTATAAATACTGTACACACACTACTACAGGCACCACAAAGACATAGGCCACCAAACAAAAGCACGCACACCCAAGTACATGGAGCTTAATGACCACGATGTCCAAACCCCTCAAATGAAACAACAACAACAACAACAACAGAATTTTCAATGGAAAATTGCAGGAATGTATATTTCTGTCAGCGTAGGCATTTATTGCAAACTAATTGTAGACTTGCTTCGTCCTTCAAAGAAAGAGGACCTTGTTTTAAAGAGATATTTGTTGTTGTTGTTGTTAATTCATTTAAGAGGTTTAGACATTTTGGTCAACAGCAGGTTATCAGAAACTTGTCTGATAACCTGTGTTCCTGTGGTGATTGTCGTAATGTGTGTAACTCTAATCGGGACAGGAATGAGGTTGGCGCCCCGCGACTTGGAGTAAGGTACAATTGCGAAATTTTCCTGGAGGGAATGCGGTAAACGCTGTGGAAAACCACACTCAGTATAGCCGTTGTCAGCGCGAGGACATTCGGACTTGCTGTAACTGCCCACGCGGCTATGGTGCACAATTCAACGAGCACTGCTATCGCACGGGGTTTTCCTTTTTTTCTGACTAATTGATTTCTATTTATTAAATCAACTGTTTAATTAACCATCTAACCACGAGGCACATCCAGAAAGTAAGTCTCCGTATTTATTTGATAAAGAGAACATAGTTATACGCAGTGCATTTTTTTTTCTAAATAAAAATTAAGGGGTACTCTCAGTTGTAGTCGACAAAAATCACGATCTTAAAATTTTCGACAATTTGCAAAGTCCGCTCATTGTTTGTGTTCGAATCGTTAACTTTCAGCTTTTTCGAGGGCTGGGTGGATGTTAAATAGTTTGTTATTTTCGTCATCCTTCAAAACTAACCACACGCACAAAATGACAACCTACCCCACCTCCAAACACTAGCCTACGTGCTTATAAGAACGGAGTGCCGAGTTGTCGCCCAAAAGAAACTGTTTCGATAGATCGATTTAAATCGAGCATTACTCCAAATCTCCTCCAGCTGTTGTGAACAGCGCGTTGACGCCAGCTGATTGATGCACTTTCAAGTCGGAAGTTATATTTGCCGGACTAGATACTGAACCCTTTAGTATTGCAGTGTTTATATGCAAGAATCTTGATCAAGGGGTCGCGCTCAGTTCATAGTGTGATGTTTACGTTCGCCAAACAACATGCTCTACTGAGGTAAGGGACATAGGATTAAAACTATAATTAAGAAAAGAAGTGACAAGACGTAAAATAATAACATAATTTAATGACTATTAGTGCAAATAAAATGAAAAATAGACAACAACAATAATAAAATTTCCTCCCTGAATCTTCCCATGACATGAATATTTATCAAAAATTTGAGGAGTCAGACGGATCTCCCCCTTATAAAAATTGTGCATCCAAGCTCCACTAACTTGCATTGATTTTATGTACGCGTAATGACTAACTACGAGGAATGAGTACTAGGATGACTGTTCGTTCACATCGGGTAACAGCCACGACGCTTACGAACAATCATCTCGTAAATCAACGTTTACGGATATGGGACACAACACTAATAAAACCCTTAAAAATTAATGCTGACACACAATCTAAAAATTAATATATACATGAATCTCCCTCGGGACCCTCCTTCAATGCAATGACGCATCTGACTAATGAGCTGCCAACCCGGCCAATTGCTCAATCCACAACCAAGGAAAAGACAGCATCGCACGTGACTACACGGGTCACTAATATGAAACATAAACATGGAATGTAACCAACAACAACAAAAGCCTGACCGGCTGAGATGACTTTATATGAATAAAAATGCATGTTAAGCTAACGCTTCGGAGATTATAGTGATTCGTAGGCAACTCCCATTTATTTAAACAATTTTTACCATTGATCAGTTCTTATTCTGTATTTCAAGTAACTTTACGGAGCCAACAAGCACTCCATTAATGACCTTGATGCAATCCTTTCAGCCCGCCTTGTGAAACAACTTCCCCCTACCACAACTCTCGTCATCGTCCCGCTCCTGTGTGTAAAAATAACCTGACCAGCTGCCCGGTTATCTCGTAGAATCAACAGCAACAAATCTCAACCACAAAAAACATATGGTAAGAACTTAATCGAAATAGCCACATATGTCCTCGCAAGGTAACCATATGGACTTGGCACCATGCTGACAGAAATCAGTCCACGCTGAAATTCCCGCTTGTAATGACCAATAAAATACACACACACACTGCTGGGAGTGACATACCATTTTTCACACAGGTCGGTTGAACAAGATGCTCACAAACTATTTTAAAAATATTAAAACCTACGAGAGAGCTGACTGCTCCTCGCCACAAATTACATTGCTCCAACGGCAATAAACTCACTGAATCTGATCAATAATAAACATTACAAGATTATTTTACCCTCCAATCTACTGCATGATTATACTAATTCAGTCCTACTTCTGAAACACAACATATCTCCGAGAGACGCTTCTTAATCGCACTACGTAAACATATGCGAACACGGTCGTTCACATAGCCACGTTAATTAAATCAAACATACAAGAACTTATAACTAAACAAAATTGTGCGAGCTGTTTCCATGCAAAAGGTGTGTCAGACCAAAACTAAATACACTACGTTAATCAACACAAGCAAGATATTTACAAAAAAAAATATGTCCCATATACCATAAGTTAATTTATCAGATAATAAGAATATTATTCATGTACTCATCCTCTGCCAGTCACCGTCAACGAACATCTGCAGCCATTTCCCTACAATGCTGCTTAGCTCGTTTCCCACATCTCGATGGAGTGTTGACAGTTCCAAACTTCTTCCATGATAGGCGATGTCATCTCACGTGCTGATGTAAAAAGTTATAGATTATTATACACTCGATATCTGACTACTAAATTCGCCGTTCTAGGTACTTAGTTCCCCAGAAAACAGTCTGTTGGCGAATTGTCGAAGTTACTGTCCCTACAAAATAGTACTATGACCATCTATCACACTGATTTTAACACACTTTAGTATTAATAAAAATCTGTGTCCTCATAACACGCAAAGTACAAGTGCCTACGTCCTTGGACGCGCAAAATGTAGTATAACCTATGTCTTCCGACACACAATGTATAATCAATAGAGGTTACCTACGTCCTTAGACGCACAAAATATAGTCAGTCTTCTTGGCTCTTCACGCCACTTATAAATGAACTGGCCCTAGGTATCGATAGAGGGGGAAATTATATAAAAATTTCTCAAAATAATAGTGGTACAGGAATGAAACAAATATCACTGAACTCGTAAAATTGCGCAGGTCAAGAATATGCCCATTAATTCAAGAATCGATCGTAGAAATGTTGTCTAGCCGATCTCCCGCGTTAATGCTAGATATCGCGTGCCCAAGCTAGACTTGGCGCGCTCGTAAGCATTCATCTCTCCTTGGCTCCACTTTTTTTTAATAACTTGGCGGTTTTTATCAGACCTCGGCTTCGTGGGAGTGTCCAGGAGCATCATCAGCCACTCACGTTACTGCATTATATTTTTTCTAGGCGCGAATAGTACAATGCACATACCATAAGCGTGTCTCACCACGCGTCCCTTCTATTTTTAGGTAGCCACCACCTGTCCTTCTGAAACATAGCTAGGGTCTTTCTTTTCACAATGCTAAAGTATTTAGCCTTTTGTCAAACTGCTGCAGGTATGTCCCCGCTGTCTCCAACAAATGCTTGAAGTTTCCTCATCTTCGTCTGGCTATATCATGACGCTGGTGGAAATATTAATTAATTGAAGAAATAAAACATCGAATCATTTATCCATCAGAGGATAAAGGGTTCACAACTCCTCCACTCACAAAATTTCGAACTTATGGATAAAGTCGATAATTTTAAAACACTTCCGTCGGCCAATTTGTTTTATTTCCGAATCACCCCTTTTCTATTACTTGGTCTAGCCGTTCCTGTCTTGAATGGCATTTACTCGTTTTATTTCCTGCTTGGACCTCACTCTTTCAGCTGCTTGTGTGACGCGCTGATGCCTGAGGCAACACTCTGCCCGTCTCGTTAATGTTTGTCAACACCATCCCTACTTCCTTCCTCTCGTGCCGTACTCGACTGCGCCCCGTCCAATTGGTTGATATAGGACGTCCATATATTCAAACTGTATCATTATTTCGGCGCTACCATGGCTCGCTTCTTCGATACTTTTTTAGGTTGGCTGCATTGTAGACCGACATTGTTCCTGTGCTTAACTCTTTCACTCTGTATGCATTATTTCCTAGGTTTCTTACAATAGAATAGGGTCCTATGAACTTTTCACAGAATTTGCTGAAGATCTTCTTCTCTGGATCCGATGTAGCGGGTCGTTTCACCAAAACGAGCTGGTTGATTTCAAGATCACGGTGAAATCTCTTATTTCTCAATCGCCGTAATCTGCGATCTGCTTGTTTTCTCATGTAGGCTCTCGTTCTCTCAATTCGCAGGTCAGGTGCTATCATGGGATCTTGTGGGCAGTTAATGATGCTTTTCCACGTTCTCACTGGATACTCGTTTTTGTGTAAGACCATAGGGATCTGTCCTGTTGACTCGTGCCTGGTAGAATTCATGCATGTCTCTACATCCTTAATTTTATCCACCCACTTGTGATGTTCTTTGGGAATGAAGATCCTCAAGTATGATGTTACACATTTTATTACTCTCTCACTTGGATTAGCTTGGGCATGTCGGATACTGCTTAAAACGTGTTTTATACCCATGTCCTCCATACCTTTCTTGAATTCGGCGCTTGTAAAATAGCTGCCATGATCTGACAATATAAACTCTGGTTTTCCAAGGATTGGAATAACTCTATTTCGAATACGACTGAGTACTTGTTTCGATGTGGTTTTCTGAATGGGGCATAATACGACAAACTTAGAAAACACATCAATGCACACTAGCAGGTGACGGCAACCTCGTCTACCTTTCGGAATTGGGCCGAAACAGTCCAGGGCCAGTAGCTCGCATGGTTTCTGAGGTAGTAATGGTCTAGGATACTGCCTCATTAAATAGTTATTGGGCTTTGTCCTCTGACAAGGATCACAAGTCGTAATGACGTCACATATAGTTGTTCTCATACGTGGCCATGTAAATGTCTCTCCTATCGTCGCTTCGCACTTGCCTAATCCGACGTGTCCGTAACTTTCGTGAGTATGCCATGTCAATCCTCGCTGTAAAGATGCAGGTACTAATATGCGTAACTTGGTGTGGTCATTATCTACCCATTTGTGCAGCAAATTGTTGACATAAACATATCTTCCTTCTTTGGCTTTCGCTTCTCGAAATGCAGGTGTTCCTGTAGGTAGCTGTTTTCTGAAGTATTGAATTAATAGCATCATCCATGGTTCCGCTTCCTGTTCTCGCTGAATCTCACGTAACTCCTCCAAGAATTCCCGGTCCTTCGGTGTTAACTCCAAGTGTTGTACCATCGCTGTTTCTTCATCATCAGGCTCTGGGTTCCTGCTGAGTGCATCCGGAATCACGTTCATCTTCCCTGGGCAATGTTCAATCTCAATGCTAAACTGCTGAATATATATAGACCAACGTGTCACACGTTCGCTTGCCATCGACGTCTTAAACAAGAATGTTAGTGCCTTGTGATCAGTCCTGACAACAATGGGGTAGCCATAAATTATTCGTTTCCATTGTTGAAGCGCATGAAGGATGGCCAACAGTTCTAGTTCCGTTACAGTATAATTGCGCCCGTGCTTACGCAATTTTCGGCTGACAAATGCCAAATATGTTTTATGTTGCAGGTTAGCTGGATCTTCTTGGTGGAGCATGGCACCTATACCAATTAGTGAAGCATCCGCTTGGATTATAAATTTGTGCTTGAAATCTGGATATCCTAACTTAATGCAGTTTTCCAATAGCTGTTTTGTTGCTTGGAACGCCTTCTCACATTCCGCATTCCATAACCATTTTTTTTTTAGCATTTCCTGCATTGGAGCTACAGTCTCCGTGTAACCTGGACAGTTTTCTTTAATGAATCCCTTTACGCCTAAGAAAGCCCGAATGTGCTTGACTCTCGTTGGTGTAGGGAAATTCTTTATCGCTTCGATCTTAGCTGGGTTTGGTTTCACTCCCTCCTTGTCAATGATGTGACCCAAATATAAGATCTCGCTCTTGAAGAAATGCGATTTCTTCAGGTTTACTTTGAAATTTGATGCATTAAGGTTGCCTAATACTTTATCTAAATTTTCCATGTGAATTTCAATGTTGTCGGATGCCAGCAGAATGTCATCAATGTAGCGCACCGTCATCTCCTTAACTTCCTCGGTTAGATTTCGATCCAGGGCTCGGATTAAAGCACAGCCCGCTGTTTTGACTCCGAAGGGCATTCGGACGAAGCAAAACGTTTGGTTATCGAATAAGAAGCCAGTTAGAAGCTGTGACTTCTCATCCAATTAAATATGGTGGAACGAACTCGTCAGGTCTACTGATGAATAAATGCTCTTGTTCTTAAAGCCTTTTAGTACGTCTCTGATAATTGGTGCTCTGTCATACTCAGGAAAAATGAGTCTCATGTTGAGATTTCTGGCATCTAAACAAAGTCTAATAGATCCATTTGGTTTTGTGACTGCCAAAATCGCATTTAGATAAGGTGTAGGTGTCTTCCTTATCACTCCAGCTTGTAACATCTCATCTATAATGACCTTGACTTGACCACGATATTTTTCCGGAATTGGATACAATCTACTTTTGAAAGGTGACCAATCCTCGACTTGCATTGAATATTTGAAATTTAATATTTTCCCAGGTACTGTGTCAAATACTGCTTTGTGCTTCCTTAAACTCTCTTCCAATTGTTTTCTATGTTCACCCCCAAGTTGAATGTCATTGAGCCGCTCCTGTAGTAACTCTTCAAATTGTGCATCACTGTTATCGCCTTCTGTTAATAAAGACCATATCTCCTGGGATTCACTCTCCTCATCTAGTTCCACAACAGCTCCTTCTATAATGTTATCTTCTGCCTTTCGTATCTCCTCTTCCGTCTCTTCCGATATTGCTTCCAATGCCCAATAATTTACATCTCTTCCGGTAGTGATTTCATCCATATGCAATCCCACATTCTTTAGTTGATCATACTCTCTAAAACTGACTGTATTCTTGTGCAAATCTATCACTGCTTGATAGTCACAAATGAAATTTGCACCAAGAATTATATTGAAATTCATCTTTGCCATGATAATGAATGTTTGCCCAAAAGTGTGTTCCAATATGTTCAGTTCTAAGTATGCCTGACGTTTACAAGTGACGGTGCGTTCAGGAATAACACCCCTCACTTTGAGTTGTGGTACGGGAATCACAGGAATATTCTGACTCCGTCCCAACTCTCGAATCAAGGCCTCCGATACCAGACTGATCTGCGACCCCGTATCCAATAAATATCTTATATTAATTCCACCAATCCTCGCGTAAATAATGGGTAACTGCCTAATTTCATCGTTCCGTGGTTTCACCGTCTCCTCCAGGCAATCTTCTGGCAAAGCAATCCATTCTTGTATGTTCGCTACTATCCATCCATCGTCAACTTCCAACTGTTGCGTTTGTAGACTATCTCCTTTATCCAAATTTAGCATTTTTTTTAGCTCCGTTGCGACTCCCATCATCATTTTGTCGCCCACGCCCTTGACATTCCTCTTGTCTCAGTAGACTTCCAGCTTCCTCAGTATATGTGTCTGGATTCTTCATGTTCCCAATGGCTTTCTCCCATCGTCCTTGCTCTCCACCTTGACTAGCGTGTAATTCCTCTAGGTAATTTTGTGATTAAGCGTGCCTATCATCCCAGTCATGTCGATAATTACGTGCCTCTCCGTGATTTTGATCTCTCCTTCCTTTCCATCTTTGATTCCCATTGTAATCACCGTATCTTCCATAAGGCCTCTCATTTCTTCGATTTTCACGCCATTGCTGATATCCTCTCTGTTGATATATATTGTTGCCTTGATATGACCTATTGTTGTAATTATTCTCGTTACGCTGGTACGGTCTGTTTTCTACCTCTTCCTGGTTCCGCCTAGGTGTGGATGTGCTTGTGTTTGTACCCTGCGTTTTCGTGTTTGCCTGTTTTGGTTTTATGACCTCTGTTGTATTGACTAACTCCAGTTGTCTTCCTCCTCTATAATGATTATGAGATGTAGTCTCATCTATCTGGCGTCATATCTGTTCTGCATGTAAGGCCGTACTAACGTTCGCTGCGACTAGTACTTGTTGTACGTTGACTGGTAATTGCCGCGCTATAGTCATCACCAGATCCGCTTCATTTAAAGGGTAATCAAGGTCGCGAAATTTTAACATTTGCATGTTAAAGAAATCTGAGTATTTCGTTTGCTGGGTAGTTTGATATTTCCTAGAGTAAAGCTCCATTCTTAGACTCTGTTGTAATGCCGGCGACCAGTACTTGCGCAGAAACGCGATTTTGAAATCTGACATAGTTCCAAATGTATATTTGAAGCTTAAAAACCATGTAAGGACATTTCCTGATAAAAATCTCTCCATCATTCTTAGCCTACGTGCTTCAGGTACCCCAGTGTCATTATAATGATCTTCAATTTCTTTAATGAAGGCTTTAGGTGTCACCCCTGAATTCTCCGTGTACTTCTGCGGTTTATAATCGTTCGAGCGAATTACTTGGATAAGTTGTGTGGGCTGATGACCGTCCTGTGGGGTGGAACTCCTTTCAATATTCTTGCGAAACCCCTCCGTGATTGTCAATAATGGGCTCTCCGTCTGAGTCTGACTCCCTGCTGTGCTAGTACCCTCCGGGCTATTTGAGTCGTCCTGCTTATTTTCCATTGTTCCCGTTTTAAATATCGAGGATTGTTCTAACGACCTCAGTTCGGCTTTAATGATCCTGTATGTTTGTTCTTTAAGTTTACTATTCATTTCTTGCTCTAATGCTTGAATACGAGTATGATTTTCGCCTACTGTCTTAAGGATGGTTGATCTTTCCTCTTTAGAATCGATATTCATTTTTCGCCAATCTTTTCTTATTTGCTCCTTAATTGTGCTTACTTTTTCCTCTATCTGGCTTTTAGCGTCATCCTGATTGCTTTCTATCTGGCTCAACCTTTCGTCGATGGTATTCTTTAATTGATCCTGATCCGCTTCTAGGCTTTTCCATTGCTCCGCTGATTTTATTTCGAGACGATCCATATCTTTAATTATGCCGGATATATTTTCATCTACCGCTGATAATTGTTGTTGAATGACCTTGCCGCTTTTTTCCATCTCCTTAAATCGTCCTTCCAACTTATCCTGAGCTATCTTGACCTCGCTCGTACTCATAGTGCATGCTAGTTCAATTTGCTCTAATTTACCTAACACCGTTTCATCCAGAATGCTAAGTTTTTGATCAAATATTATTTCCATTTTCTTAATCGGATCTAATTGTTTTTTATTGTTTTTACTAACATCTAGGGCCAGCAATACCATCTGTTGATTAGTGTGTTCCTTCATCTCTGCGGTTAACGAAGCTAATTGGTTCGTGTTTTTAACATTCTGCGCCTCTAACTGCGAATTTATAGTGTCATTGATTTCATTTTTTTGTAATCTAGCTTGTTCCGCCTGATATTCATTTTGTTCAATCCTACTGTTATTTAATTGTGTCCGCAATTATTCACTTTGTTCGGATAGTTTTGTGTTTAGTGATTCACTTTGTTCGGATAGTTTAGTTTTTAGTGATTCACTCTGCTCAGACAATTTGTTTATAGACTCACTTTGTTCTAACATAGTATTGTTTAGTGATTCACTTTGTTCGGATAGTTTAGTTTTTAGTGATTCACTCTGCTCAGATAGTTTGTTTATAGATTCACTTTGTTCTAACATACTATTGTTTAATTGTTCAGATAATTTCGCGTTTAATGATTCGCTCTGTTCTGCCAATTTAGTGTCCAACAATTTCTGTGTCCTCCTAGCTGCACTCTCAATGATTTCTTGAATCTGTTCTACTGTTGCCATGTTATACACTTTATATGAGACATTAGGGAAATGGCATAAAGCAATGTCCCCTGACACATACATATAATCCCAATGCACATTTAATTTCTTTATCCTACTCAGTTCATTTATAATTTACATTTAATCCCATTAGTCGATTGCATCTCTGAGTGGTTCTAATTTTACTCAATTTCATTTAAACCCAAGCACATATTCAGTCATTAAATTGTTATCCTGATCTGATATTAACACTGACTAATTAACAAAGTATTAATTGTCATTTAAGGCTACCAGCCTCCTAAAATTTTCATGAGTTTGACTTTCTAAACAAATCTAGTTTTAACTTTAATCATTGGGCGCCCGGTATCACGTTTATTACTTTTTACTTTAATTCAATAGACAAAAACGTGAACCGTATTTTACATTGCAAACTCCTGATTTTAATTTATATTTCATACAGTAGGCGGTAACCTCTTCGCCTCAATTACTTTTAACAAAATATCACTTTCCGGTGATTAAAATACTGTCATAACTGCCTCCACTTGCGGCATGTCAGTTTTATTCAAATACGCCAATTAATGTGTTCCAGCAGCGAACCAGCAACAAAAAATACACCTTCATTGTTGCGTCAGTTTGTAATCCCAACTACGCTTACATTGAAATATGCAATTTCTCTGCCGTTACACCACAGTGAACCGCCCCACGCTTGGCCGCGCCAGTTTACCTCCTATGAACCCTTTAGTATTGCAGTGTTTATATGCAAGAATCTTGATCAAGGGGTCGCGCTCAGTTCATAGTGTGATGTTTACGTTCGCCAAACAACATGCTCTACTGAGGTAAGGGTCATAGGATTAAAACTATAATTAAGAAAAGAAGTGACAAGACGTAAAATAATTACATAATTTAATGACTATTAGTGCAAATAAAATGAAAAATAGACAACAACAATAATAAAATTTCCTCCCTGAATCTTCCCATGACATGAATATTTATCAAAAATGTGAGGAGTCAGACGGATCTCCCCTTATGAAAATTGTGGATCCAAGCTCCACTAACTTGCATTGATTTTATGTACGCGTAACGACTAACTACGAGGAATGAGTACTAGGATGACTGTTCGTTCACATCGGGTAACAGCCACGACGCTTACGAACAATCATCTCGTAAATCCACGTTTACGGATATGGGACACAACACTAATAAAACCCTTAAAAATTAATGCTGACACACAATCTAAAAATTAATATATACATGAATCTCCCTCGGGACCCTCCTTCAATGCAATGACGCATCTGACTAATGAGCTGCCAACCCGGCCAATTGCTCAATCCACAACCAAGGAAAAGACAGCATCGCACGTGACTACACGGGTCACTAATATGAAACATAAACATGGAATGTAACCAACAACAACAAAAGCCTGACCGGCTGAGATGACTTTATATGAATAAAAATGCATGTTAAGCTAACGCTTCGGAGATTATAGTGATTCGTAGGCAACTCCCATTTATTTAAACAATTTTTACCATTGATCAGTTCTTATTCTGTATTTCAAGTAACATTACGGAGCCAACAAGCACTCCATTAATGACCTTGATGCAATCCTTTAAGCCCGCCTTGTGACACAACTTCCCCCTACCACAACTCTCGTCATCGTCCCGCTCCTGTGTGTAAAAATAACCTGACCAGCTGCCCGGTTATCTCGTAGAATCAACAGCAACAAATCTCAACCACATAAACATATGGTAAGACCTTAATCGAAATAGCCACATATGTCCTCGCAAGGTAACCATATGGACTTGGCACCAAGCTGACAGAAATCAGTCCACGCAGAAATTCCCGCTTGTAATGACCAATAAAATACACACACACACTGCTGGGAGTGACATACCATTTTTCACACAGGTCGGTTGAACAAGATGCTCACAAACTATTTTAAAAATATTAAAACCTACGAGAGAGCTGACTGCTCCTCGCCACAAATTACATTGCTCCAACGGCAATAAACTCACTGAATCTGATCAATAATAAACATTACAAGATTATTTTACCCTCCAATCTACTGCATGATTATACTAATTCAGTCCTACTTCTGAAACACAACATATCTCCGAGAGACGCTTCTTAATCGCACTACGTAAACATATGCGAACACGGTCGTTCACATAGCCACGTTAATTAAATCAAACAAACAAGAACTTATAACTAAACAAAATTGTGCGAGCTGTTTCCATGCAAAAGGTGTGTCAGACCAAAACTAAATACACTACGTTAATCAACACAAGCAAGATATTTACAAAAAAAATATGTCCCATATACCATAAGTTAATTTATCAGATAATAAGAATATTATTCATGTACTCATCCTCTGCCAGTCACCGTCAACGAACATCTGCAGCCATTTCCCTACAATGCTGCTTAGCTCGTTTCCCACATCTCGATGGAGTGTTGACAGTTCCAAACTTCTTCCATGATAGGCGATGTCATCTCACGTGCTGATGTAAAAAGTTATAGATTATTATACACTCGATATCTGACTACTAAATTCGCCGTTCTAGGTACTTAGTTACCCAGAAAACAGTCTGTTGACGAATTGTCGAAGATACTGTCCCTACAAAATAGTACAATGACCATCTATCACACTGATTTTAACACACTTTAGTATTAATAAAAATCTGTGTCCTCATGACACGCAAAGTACAAGTGCCTACGTCCTTGGACGCGCAAAATGTAGTATAACCTATGTCTTCCGACACAATGTATAATCAATAGAGGTTACCTACGTCCTTAGACGCACAAAATATAGTCAGTCTTCTTGGCTCTTCACGCCACTTATAAATGAACTGGCCCTAGGTATCGATAGAGGGGGAAATTATATAAAAATTTCTCAAAATAATAGTGGTACAGGAATGAAACAAATATCACTGAACTCGTAAAATTGCGCAGGTCAAGAATATGCCCATTAATTCAAGAATCGATCGTAGAGATGTTGTGTAGCCGATCTCCCGCGTTAATGCTAGATATCGCGTGCCCAAGCTAGACTTGGCGCGCTCGTAAGCATTCATCTCTCATTGGCTCCACTTTTTTTTAATAACTTGGCGGTTTTTATCAGACCTCGGCTTCGTGGGAGTGTCCAGTAGCATCATCAGCCACTCACGTTACTGCATTATATTTTTTCTAGGCGCGAATAGTACAATGCACATACCATAAGCGTGTCTCACCACGCGTCCCTTCTATTTTTAGGTAGCCACCACCTGTCCTTCTGAAACATAGCTAGGGTCTTTCTTTTCACAATGCTAAAGTATTTAGCCTTTTGTCAAACTGCTGCAGGTATGTCCCCGCTGTCTCCAACAAATGCTTGAAGTTTCCTCATCTTCGTCTGGCTATATCATGACGCTGGTGGAAATATTAATTAATTGAAGAAATAAAACATCGAATCATTTATCCATCAGAGGATAAAGGGTTCAATACAAATGCACCAATATTGTTTCTTAAACAGTTTTCCAGTGTTTAAGGGGTTCGCGTACCCCCACGTTCCCCCTGAAAAAAAAAAGCGCTGCCTACGCAAAACTTTATTGGCAACAGGTACAGCAATGTGTCAGCTATTTTCCGACATAGGCACCAAACGATTTGATACTCTTGTTATAGCATGGTATCAACTTTTGTCGTCCTGTGTTATAAAAGCCTGTCGCCTGCGAATGTCACCAGCGTGTGACTGTCGTCTTTAGATCTTCGTCAGTGTGAAAATGCTGACCAGAGAACAGAAATTTCTTGAGGTGCAAAGAAAGGTGGAAATCGCTTTGAGTAAGTAGAAGACTGTACGGTGGATGATCAAACGGCTCCCAGCGCCAACCTTCTGCAGAACAGTTGCTGTCCTGATCTTGCTTCCAGCGATTTCCTCCTTTCCTTGATCCTCAAAAAAATCCTGGCCTCTGGTCAGCATTTTCACACTGACGAGGAACTGAAGACGACTGTCACACGCTGGGTCCATTCGCAGGCGCAGACTTCTATGACACAGGACTACAAAAGCTGATACCACGCTATGACAAGAGCCTCAATTCGTTTGGTGCCTATGTCAAAAAATAGCTGACACATTGCTGTCTGTACCTGTTGCCAATAAAGGTTTGCATATAACTAATGTCATCGCGCCAGGAGATCGCAGTTCAACACGCTGCGACGGGGAAAGAGGGGGGGGGGGGGGGTGTCTTGCTGTACGCATACGCAGCCCACCCATTCCAAACCTAAATATATCGGCCGGCAGTCAGCTGCTGCTACTTCCTGCATGATAATTTGTTATTGGGCTTCATGTGTGTGTGTGTTGTTATCTTCCTTCCTACTGTCGATATTCTTACAAGTATTTTTTATTATTTTTTATTTTTTATTTTTTAGCGTATGGCTTTTATGCCGGGAGTGTCCGAGGACATGTTCGGCTCGCCAGAGTTTGTAGCTGCTTCTAAGCGGACACCCATGGGGTGAGCTACAAGTACCGTCACGTGTGGAGTATTGTCTGGGAAGGAACGTTTGAATGTAAGGACGAGGAGTTGGAAGGTAGCGGCTGTGGCCTATAGTTAGGGACCAACTCCGGCATTTGCCTGGAATGAAGATGGGAAACCACAGAAGACCATCTTCAAGGCTGCCGGCGGGGGGATTCGAACTTCCTCGCCTCCCGGATGTGAGCGGCTGCCTGCAGCCATGCCGTAACGACCACGGCTAACTCACCCGGTACAAGTCTTTGTGTTTACATTTAACAGTGTGGCAGCATCTGGTACACTAATGGAAACAGTGACCAACTTAATGTTTTTGGAATGCACGATACGCATTGAGCGGGAAGACAACTACAGTTCAAACCCGACTGCCATCTCCTGGCGCGATATCAGTATGTTCTCTAAAAAAAATGTAATAGGGAAACTTATTCTTGATGCGCCTCGTATTAATGGATATTACATATAGCCTACCATCCACATTTCCCATGCCTCTGCCAGTTCGTGTTGTTAAATGGTAATTTTTTACAACATGCTAATTCATCAACAGAATACAGAGTAGGGTAATAGGCTTATACTAAAAGTTAGATTCGTATCACCACACCATTATCTGTGAGTTATAAATTGCATGTTACGTTAACACTCACATTCAATCAATATCACCTGTAACGGCATTTATTTACTTATGACACCAGTGAAAGCGCCTGAAAACCATTTGCGTTGGATATTCAACACACAACTGTCAGGATGATAAAGCTTATTGTGTTGGTAGCAGTGGGCGTCCATTAAACAATATCGATTAAATACAGCACAACTTTAATTTTCGTTTTGTTATTATGATTGTCATGCCACTATACGTGTTTTACTAACCTGACACTACACCGGCTTTTATCACTAATGCCATCACATTTCATTGATGATGATGAATCACCTACCAAGAACGAACGATGTGTAGTACTGCGAGTTTAACTTGCTTCATCTGAAAGGATTGGCTATATCAGCTTAACTACCAGAGTGGTTGTCGTACGTCATGTGGCCATCCTTGGAAGTACTTTTATTTTCAATTAGAATTTCTCGGGGGATGAGTGACGAACTCCGTACAATGATAGGTTTAATAGCTGCCTTACAAGAGCATTACCACTCTGGTTTCGTCTTTCTATCTGAGCATGCTGTACATGCCAGTAAGTATCATCTACATTGCATTTTACATTGAGTAACTTTGTAGTTACTTGAGACATTAGCAGGTGTTCATCCAGGATCCGATAGAAGTCACCGGTTTTATGGAGTGTCGTTGTGTCTTGTCCCGGACGTTCATGTTATATTACCATCTCGAAAATTTTAATTCTGGTTTACGCCACTAGAACGGTATCGTTGACATACAAGACATTCGAATAGTGTCAATTTCGAAGACTTTCATCAGTTTAGAAAAAACATGAGATTACTCGCTTAAGAGAACCTGGGTGCGCACATTATTTACAAATTTAACTACATTTTTCTGATACTGTACATTTTGTTGAAATAGAACATTGTTTGAAATTATATTATTCTCTAGTTTAAATACGGTATAATATCTGAGCTAAAAAGAAATAAATTTTGCAGTGATGGAAGCCACGTCTTCCTTAAAAATATAGTTTCTGTTAAAATTATGATCAAAATACTCCGCACTACCATTAAACCAAAAGAGAACATTAATGTGTCAATGACATGCATAAATGGACTGACCAGTTTCTCTCTCAATAAGTTCGCAAAACCTCCTATTCTGCACCTTAAACTTCGGGGAGGATGGAGTATGTTTCACATAGTGTAAACATTGATCTTGCAGCGTGAACGATTATCAATTGGTGCGGAAATATCCATCCATAGTCAATTTTGTTTATGTAATTAGGGCATTACCAATCATTCCATGGTTCTCAATGCCCCTTATGGCAGATACTGAGCAATACATTACACACACAGGCACTCGGTAAGATCCTTACTTGTCTGGCTGCGTGGCTCAGGGGTAACGTTCTCGCTTGCTGAGCCCAAGGTTGCAGGTTCGAAACCTGGCGTAGTCAGCTGGCATTTGAGGGTGCGCAAATGCGAGGGAGCCGTGTCAGTAGATTTACTGGCACGTTAAAGATCCCCTTCGGGGCAAAATTCCGGCACCCCTGCGTCTCTAAAAGCCAGTGTAGTTAAAAGGGACGTAAAACCAATAACATTATTATTATTATTAAGAATCTTACTCGTTTTAGAACTGGTATGAGCTAGTCTAGCACGTCGACATTGTCACTTCTCTAAGTTTTCATTTGTGAAAGAGTTGAAAAGACGCCAAACACTAGATACATCGATACACCGCAGTTTTAGGTTGTTCATCTTTCATCTCACAAAGAAACAACAAAAAAGGTTTTTGTTTTTCGGAGGCTCTTACTTGTAAAGATTCAGTAAATTAGTCTGCCTTACAAGTTCTCATCAGAGCGTTGTCTTAGACGACTTGGAAGCAATAAACTGGCATACATGCACTGGGTGACTGAACCAACCTAAGCTGAAATTAGCCAGTATATTGAAACACAGATATTAAACGACCATGGAAACGACGGGGAGGGGGTCTCTACACATAGTGTTGGGGCGGGATGGGTTACTTCTGGTAGGAGTGGGTGAATTTTTCACTTTTGTATAGAAGATGTACACGAACGTTTGTGAAAATGCAGCACTCAGAACTAATAGAGCAATTGAATCCAAGGATGTGTATAACAGTCTACCAGCAATACGTTAAGATTGCAGAGAGATGGCGCATACATGGGCCCAGCAATGCCCTTCCTTGTGATAAAGACGTGAACGCAAGTGTCAGTGTCGATCGCCGACGTCCGGGCGCAATATCAGCATAGCAGTGAGTTTGAATGGAGGAGATGATGATCGGTCTCTGGGAAGCAATGCCATGAATCTTCTGTTCGTACATGGCATGATGCTACGACAGTGATGCTTGTGTGGAACTAGTTGATAGAAGAGGATCAAACTGTTATCTGTAGAGGCAACACTGAAAGAATGACTTCGAAACGTTACATTAGAAGTAAAGAGCGGGTTTTCGACCTCATAATGTGACCTTAACACGGGATGATCGTCATTTTGTCCGTAAGGCCGCAATGGACCGTACTTCTTCGTCCAATGTTGTCTAAGATGCTGGAGCACGTCAACGGGAATCGAACTGTTTGCGTCGGCTGTTCGATGTCGTATGGTGCGGGCTGGCCTGGTTGGACGCATGCTGGTATGTCGGCTTCCATTGTCCAGAAACCCCAAACGCTTCAGACTGCAACTGACACGCGATAATCGTCGCAGGCGTGATGAATGACATTAAATGTAGTATTCCTGGAAGAGCCCCACTTCAACCTGTCCCACAGTGATGACTGCATTCATGTTAGATGCTACTGTGGTGATCACAATCTGACATTCAGCATTGTTGAGTGGCATAATAGACAAACGCCAATACATCGCCACATGCCAAATTTTAACAGGACAGCAAATGGCGAAGTGAGCAGACTTGTTTATCGAGTGCTGGGTATTACCGTGTCAACTTGGCGGGTTTTGGGCAAGTAGAAATGCGACTGTGATTTGTGTGTTCCAATGTGGTGCTTTAGGAAGTGGTTTCCATGTTAGTGTTATTTCGAGGGCGCTCATTACAACACTATTAGTTAAGGGTGGACTGGAATTAAGCCCAGGCCCAGTGCAAATGTCCACAGAAGAAGTAGTGAATATCAAGTGTGCGGGATGCAAGCGGAACTTGAAGTCTGGAGCTAAATGTGATATGTGTGGATTCTGACTCTATTTCTAGAGTAGTAAACTGCAGTCCTAGGACGGGGAAAACGACAGGATGTTTTGTAGCAAATGTTTTACCATCAGGGAATTGAACAGTGACAACATGAAAAGTGAAGAACTTCATCAGGAATTGAAAAAAGCTAATCCTAAAATTATGGAGCTACAAAAGAAATAATAGAAATTTACATGAGAAACCGTGGACTTTTATTCAAACTCTTCGAATATCCAATCGGATAAATGCGTGGTGATAGGAGATTCAATTGTACGGCAGGTTGGACAAGGAAATAGGTCTGTGAAAGTGATTTTCTTGCCGGGAATCCGCGTGGAACAGCTGAGTTAGTAGTCAGAGGCCGTGTTAGGTGGTAATGCAGAAGTTGAAATCCTTCACATGTGAACAAATTACTTATAATATCAAAGGACTGAATATATGGTATAATGGGAGATATTTACGATCTAGTGAACACAACCAAGAGAACGTTCTCAAAAATAGCAATTACTGGAAAACTACGGAGACTAGATGTTTCGAAGAAGTACATAGGCCAACTAAACGAAGATCTTCAATGGGTTCCTAATGTAAGGGAATACTCTTCGTAGATGGAAACAGTTGGATCGACGGCCGGGACGTCATCAGAGACGGACTTCACTTGAACCAACAAGGAGCAACGAGACACTTTTGAAGGGTTACTGTGTCTTCCTCTACGCAAACTGATGACGACGCTGGATGAATGGATAACTGATAGTGAATAAATAGGAAAACTCAGAGCAGCCACGGAGACAAATCGGCCAACAACAACAAACGGGGAGTGACGACAACACTGGATTGGGTCAGTGTCTTTGCAGGTGAACTACAGAATGGGTGTAATCCCCATATAATGATAGGAATGGCGACTTGGTTATCTAAGAATATATAGCTCTGAAGATTTCAAGTCCAAGTGTTTAGCGTATTGGCGGGATAGAAGGTGTAAAGGTTGAGTAAATATACCTCATCTAAACAGCACGTTAAAATTGGTACAAGATGATTGAAATAATTCGGGTGGTCTTTATTGGTGCTAACCGATCTCCGAAATCAGGTTTAACTACGACTATTCGTCTTTCAGAATTAACAGGTTGGCTAGTGATGTTGGTTATGGGAAGAAAACTATAATTGCAGGAGATTTAAATCTACAATCAAATTGGAATGATTCCACATTGGGTGGGAAATTCCAGGAGGCAGTAAATTTCATCAGTGTGGAATTTTTTTTTCTCGAGTTGTTACAAAGAACACATGCAAGCGAGCATTGTTATATACTTTTCTAGTCAGACCGGACGATATAATCATGTCATGTGATGTAAATGAGAGAATAAGTGATCACAGCACCGTTGTTCGGGAGCTTATTTATGGAGGCTTTCCTGAACAGTGGAAGGGGGAAAATCCCAGGTTTGTTTGGTGTAATAGTATAGGAGATTCCTTAAGATTCCAGGATTATTTCATGTCTTGCTGCACTGATTGGCTAAAAGATTTGAAGGTATTTGCGAGGAATTCAAAATTATTTTTAATAATAATAAATGAATAAATGTGTTCCTTAGAATAAAATTCAGGACAATTCAGGCCCACCATACTACACCGCTGAAATAAATAAGCTTAAACGCAAGACAAGGAAAGCGTTCAACAGAAGAAAAAAATGATGAAAGCAAAGAGGAGTTATATACGTCAGCTATTTAATAGCAGAGAAGAAAGCGACCGAGGAAAGGTATTTAGGAAACATACTGTACTAAACGAAAATCAAAATTCTTGGAATCCTTTATTTAAATACGGAACTTGGAAGCAGACAAAATGCATATGTCGTCACTGCGAAGGGGAGGAGACTTTCGGCGATAACAGATAACGACCATGAAGAAGCACTGAATAGGCATTATAGTCATGTTTTTAACCCAGTGGCCGAGATCACTCGGGTCAACTTCCTAACTATTAACAATGACTTCCAATTCAAAGCTTCATCCTTGCGTAAAAGAATTTCAAATCTCAACAAAAATAAATCTTGCGGGCCAGATTTTAACATGGGACATGTAATTAAGCTGGATGTTGAGGCAATTATACCGCACTTAATGGGAATCTAACTCATCACTAAATAAACAACGGATCTTAAGATTGAAAATCTGCCATTGTAGTTCCTATTCACAAAAGGGGGGACTAGGCTCACTTAAATAATCATAGGACGGTAGGCCTGACGTGAATTTGTTTTTCACGGCCAGTGAATAAGAACTCAGCAATTTTTCAAGGCTTATGACGTGTCTTGTGTGGGGTTTCGCCTAGGAACACCTAGCTGGCTCATCAGCGGACATACTTACACCCACACAGACAGACACACGGACATATGGCCCGTGTATATCTCATAAGTCTACTTCAATTCTTTGCAAAAATGGAAAGTAGGCTAACAAGAAATAAAGAAACACACTCTTATCCTACTCATATTCCTATTCTCTTACGATCAGTTAAGCATAAATTAATATTTAAAGCGGTTTATCTTGCTATTCCATTGTTTTAAATATTTTAGTTAAGCCCAACGATAGTCATACTCACTAAAATGTAAAGGGGGTTTGAAAATAAATGAAATCTCAACTAAAGATTGGCCATCACTTCTCATCTCACAACATAAAACGTTTGAAACTACAACACTGTAACACAAATAATCTTCTTGGTGACCTATCTGTTTCCAATACTCCATATCATTGCTCTACTTAATACAAGTATGTCCTTGTTAATTTATCCAATAAGCCTACGTCTAACTATTCCTATTACTCTTGTAATATTGACATTAATTATCTCATCATACAGTAGTTACTTTTCTTATAAACAATACTGTTTAAGTTTTGTTTATATCAGTGAGTACTTCCTCATCCTCATCTCTTTTTATATTATGCTCTGTTGTCCATTCCAGTAAAACAAGCCGATTCCGGGGCATATCCCAAATACAATTAAGAATTGATATATCTACAATTTTGCCCATTATAATACACTTTCCTTTTAAACAATTACAAGAAGTTTCACCATTTATTACGTTTCCTTCTGATTTCACTAACATATTCTACAAGTCACTGCAATACCCCTTGATAATAAGATCTGTATCGAACATAATAACTATTTGTTATACTTTATAAAGCACACATCCTGTATTTTTCCATATTAATTATTGCCTTATTATGATTTCACAAACATTCGCATATTTGTTATAAACATTTCAATATTCGCAGATTGATCATCGTTCCTTGCTTTACCTTAAAATTTCCATATTACATCTATGTGTTTACTAAACCATTTCACAACTTAAACATTATCTGAGCCAGGACAATAATTCCTAATGTTACTCATGGTTACTTCATAATACTTAAAGCCTGCAATCCACTCGATGATTACTTGTGCTTCATGAAATAGCCTGGACAATTCCAATAAATGGCTCAATATCAATATTATTCTATCAGTCTAATATAGCATCAACAATACCTCGGCTATCTAAGATATTTAGTAACATCATCATCCATGCCTGTTTAAATAAAATCCAATCTTACTCGCAGTTACTCTCTCGACTAAATATAAATCCCTATAGCGTCTTGTTTTACTTCCAAATCCATAGGCCTATCAATCCTCTCAAATAAGTTCAACTATATACTTTCATAAATATTCTGACATCATCCTCAATACTTGTTAGTACAACATCATATTCATTCCATCATTGTAAATATCTGACCTCACCAACAATATGTGTTCAAATTCAAATGCCTTTCTCACCAAAGCATTCGTATATCCTGATATCAAAATATCTTGTCATAAAAATGTTCGAAGACCTCAAATATTTAAGATAAACGCATATCGTCACGTTACATTAAATTCCTAAAATGTTATTAAATATTACCAAATATGATATCCCTTTCAAATGAGTTCTAATTAAAATAAACACATGTTTCTGGTATCAATCAGTCCATATTGCAAGGTTTATACTGTTATGTAGCCTTTCTTCAAGATTGCTTTCATGAAACACAAAATAATTATTCAATCTTCAATGTGGTGGAAGCTTTTCAGAGACAGGGGTATCTGGTCGCTCTACAGAATGGACTCGCCACGAGAAACATTCGCTCTGGGATCAAAGTCGTTTCTTCTTCGCCATGGAACAACCACTCACCAAATGGACCTGCCCCGTGGAATATTAAAGTAAGTCTAACTTATTTACACCGAAGTTATCGTCACAGTTTTATTCCCGCCAGTGCCTTTGGTTGTAGGTGGTTTCAATTGTAGGACAGGGCGACAAATGTGGAACCCAAATTGAAATAAATAAATAAATAAAATAAATAAATAAATAAATAAATAAATAAATAAATAAATAAATAATATCAAATTAAAACAATGAAAAATTTAACTGACCAGGATATCCCAATGCGTTAACTCGTAATACCATACGGTATGGTTGTACTGTCCCCGTTATCAGGATAGTAGGCTGTCAGATATCCGCCCCCTCAATCGGATTGCCAATAATCAATCGCACCGGCACAGCTACATCAATGAAAATGGCACTGACAGATACTATCGAGATTAGAGCACAATAGTTAACAACAAATTATTGTGGAACACACCAAAATATACGGGGGTTCATACTTACCTTTACTTACCTCTTAAATTTATCTCGGGGACTGGGTTGTCAACTGGATCACTTAAAGTATGCCCTCACAATAACCTCCACCATGATATTTAAAATGAACCAAAACGAAGACGAGAAACTTTAAACTGCACAATAATTTATTTCACATAAAGAATGAATTAACAAAAATAAAACAACAAAATCCACGTGGCAATCAGAAGCCATCGACCACATAACCATGTCCTCCTGTAGAACTTGTATACTCTACATACAATGTTTCAGCTTTCTCAAGCTCAAAATAACGTAATTATTATAATGCACTTGGAATGGAAACGGGATTTGGGACGAGACACATATATCAATTGTTTTGCGTGTTTATACATATCACATTTTATTTATAGCCACAAGGCTATTATGGAGACGTCCTTGGCCTCTATCATACAGTTGTCCGGGCCAGCTGCAATGCACCTGCATCGTCAAAGTGGACTCACCTGTCCGTTCAACCCTAGCATAAGCGAGTTACATCAGAGCTTAGCTCTCCTTTCAAAACACGTTAAATGTCCACATCTCAACTGAAATATTATCACGCAAATCTTTTAAATGCTCCATTCAAACACCAGTGGAATACTCCAACAATCCCAAATCATATTTAATTGTTCAATCCACTTGCTTAATTAGCGTTGTTTAGAGTATAAAAACAAAACTCTAAATGTTAATAACAAAAGTTCATTAATTATTTATAACAATAATAAATTGTTTATAACAATGTCAAACGACAATTGAAAATTTTATACACGCCTCTATTAATCCCTTTCATTTCATATTATTTAACAAAGATATTTACAAAATTATTTACAATATTATATTGTTTATATTATTTATACAAGAAATACATTAAACCACACGTTTATCCGGTTGATAATTACTCAAATTGTGTTGATATAATCGACCAATGAAGGTTAGTTATATTTAAATGTCAAAATCAGGTTTAATAAGGTTTAATAATTATTATTAATATTTGTGACGGTAACCTCCATTCAAAATCTTCATCTCAAATTATTTAACACTCTTGTTAACTTTAACAGTATTTTCACATGAATAACTTTCAAAGAACCAGGACAATACATTCAGCGGAAAAATACTTCGCTCAAAACGCACAAAATTGCTCAACAATAGGCCCAGAATTCATCATATATCTTCATATATATGGCATCAAAATCTTCCAAATTACATACAAAAACCTCCACTTATAAATTCAACAACTTCATTTATTACTGTGGGAACCTCCTTCATTATTCAAGGGCATTACTCATCAGCGACTTTTACAGGTCAACTGAACCAACGATTAAACATCCATTGTTCCTCTTCAAAAATTCTTATATTCATCAATTGTATTAATGACTGTTATTATTTAACCTTCGTGGGTTTCATTCATGAATCGATATGAAGTAAAAATTTGCCAATCACAAATAAATTTAATAGCAAATACGATTAGACACTCCTCCCTGGTCTATCAAAATTGAGATTAATATCTTCAAAGTAATGCAGTATAAAAATACTATCTTCAATCAAAGTTCATCTAAACTGCATAAATAGTCGAATAGAATACAATTAGATTGTGGAATGCAAACATTATTGTTCCAATCTCGAATTGAGAAAAATTCCTATCAAATATTCATTACTATAATGTATTCAATAAATCGTAATCAAAGTTCATATTTCATAAAATTGTCTATAATGCAATGATAAATGTCTATGTTGCAATCATGTTCATAAGACGACTAGTATTTCAAAGATCGTCGATAACGTATTAGATTTTAACGCTCTAAAATCATTTAATTATTCTTCTTTCTTGAGGATGACAGAAAATTGGTCAAAGTAATTTACTGAATAGAATTACTTTAATAAAATGACACGCTGTCTGAATTCAAATCTGTCATAGCAAATCGTTAACTTTACAGTCAAATCGTGACTACAAAAATATGCAAATTATTGAAAGAATCTAAATTATCAGTCTCAACTGATCCAAAATTATTTACGTATGCCAATGACATAACAATGTCTCAACAAATCGTAGAAAAAGGCATAAATCATCGAAGTGTACTGAGTACAGAAATGTTAATCAAGAAAATGGGGCAAAAGATAGGACAAAAAATATGGGAAAATGGTTGCTCAGATATCGCTACATGACTCAAATAATACAAGAAACGTTCACGACTACCTTATCTGTTGATTGAAGTTCTAGAGGAAAGTTTTCAAAGAAAACTGCTGTTGGTTCCATTTCACCAGCCTGAAGATGTGCTCCGACCTCGAACCTGGAATCAGCGTCCTCGGAGAATCGAACTGCTTCCTTCTCCGGAAATTGCACTGCTCCATGTATACGAAAGACATCCTTCTGGCAAAACTCTTCTTTATGAGCCGGGTCCACCCTGGCCTCTCTTGAAAGTTCCCTGAAGTTCCAGTCGTAATTCGCCATGAAGTTTATTGCAGTTATTTCCGCAGAAATATTCATAATCGTGGAGTATGATGATATTTCCACTGTCATCTGATATAATTCAGCGATGGATTCACGATGCATGAGTGTAGTTGGATGTTCACTACATGCTCGCTTTTGTAGAATGACGATTAACGAAATTCCATGCTGTTACTTCACTCCATCGATATATGTCCCAATTGCATTAAAGCCTTAGCCTTCCATCTCAACTTCTGTTATAATCATTGAAAGCACTGCAAGATTATAATGTTCCATAGTAGAATGTATCGTTGTAACACCAAACGTATTCTCCAATATCTCGGTTGTAACACGTGTCAGCCGTAGTGTATACTGTGGAAATTTAAAAGTGCCTCTCAGGTGGCGAGAAAATCATTTTTGTCTGCAACCTTAAAATGCCAATATCTTTTAAATTATAACTGTGAAATTGTTCAAATCTTCTACACACCTCAATGTTGTACTGCCCAATTGAATTATAATGAAGGCAGAAGTTAACTCTTTATATCTTATCTGGTAGAAACGTTAATGTGAGCGTTACAACTTCACCTAGTTTCGAACAGCGTAAAATGGAACTGCTCCGTGTTCGTTCGATGCCCCGAGCTTTAACCACACGCTAAAGACAACTTGCTTCACTTATTCACTCGACAATGACTATCTGACATCAGAAATATATATGCGGTATCAGCGGTATGAGAAGTATGAGAGCTCCTCTCTTCTGTGCACGACCTTTTATCAACTTCTTAAGGGGCGTATCCATCCCTTCCATAGCCTGTTGCTCCGTCATTGCTAGAAGTTTTAACTTTGGCTATACTTGATGGATTTTCGAATTTCAAAAACTCAAAATGAATTTCTTCAAAATTCCAAATCAATGCCATAACTGAAAATAGATTTCCACAAATCTGCATGCCAAAAGCAATCAAATATCGTAGTTTCAGCAATCTCCGTCTTCCTTCCAAACTATCGTTCATTGGTTCGAGTCTCTCCTCCAATAGCGTAACTTCTTCCTTAGCACAATACCTTGTTTCCTGCGACTGCGTCGTAAATCTCAGATCTTTCTCGAACAAACTCATGACGTCACCAAGAATCTCAGCTCCACCAGCCTACTTGCATGAAGTCTACGTCATCCGTGCCTACGTCATGAATATACACGTCACAACTATGACATTCATAACTTTATTCATATTTGCCAATACAGCCATCGTGGTCTCAATATAATTCAATTTACGGGGGCAGTACGTGGGTGTGGGTTAATGTTCTGACGGTACCTCGCGGGGTAGATGCGCACATGATGCCTCTCACCACGACTGCGATGGGAAGCTGCAGCAAGTCCAGAGAGGCTCAACACACTTCAGTGAGATGGAAAGACAGGCAGAAGGACAGACACACACACATCTTCCCGGCTGATTTTATAAGACTGCTTTTTCATCATTTTTGCAAAATATGAAAAGTAGGCTATACATTCACCTATGATCTAATTTATACGCTGACAAATGTAGCATGGAATTTTCACTCTGAGATGATGCTTCTTATGGTAAAGCATTGAATGCAATTCAAAATGTCGTGCGCATTAACCGTTTTCTTGTACAGTATATTCCACTGGTGCTTAGGGAGTACCTCAACTAGACCCCTGCTTACCTGACGGTGATTCGGGAACCAGTGCAAGATAAGTAGATTATATATTATATATATACTTAATCTGCTTGTTTTGCTAGTTTTGAACGATATTATAGCAAAGTATTGAACCCTTGCAAAGAAGCATATGAGACTCAGTTTCGGGGGGTGTAACGGTTCATATCGTAAGTTGTTGTCAAAGCGCTTCATAAACTTGCAGGGTAACATATAACAAAATAACATGCAGGAAAGAGTGAAGCCAGGGTTAAAACAAATGAATTTAATGACAAATCACCATATTTACACTTAACAAATAAACAACAAAAACTCCCATCTTACTCCCACTTAATAAAAATGCCAAAAAAACTAGGCGAAAATCTCTGGAGAGATTAATTACCTGGACCAAGTGTCCCTAAGATAAAATACAAAAGTGACCATATATGTGCGTATGCCGTTCTACATGCATCACGATGTGTACAATGAATGCGTGATTCGTCATCATCCAGAATGATCCTTCAGACAACGAATCCACATTTCTAGAGCTAGACCGACACGGGGGAACACAACTACAATACTTAAAATTAAACCGACACTTCCTAAATCTAATATAAACAAACACAAAATTTCCGTGTGAAATTGGAATCAAATTGCCGTAGCAACATTTACTGCCTAAAAACTTAGGACTTCTCACACAAATCAACACAAGTACATTAACACGTGACCAAATAAAAAAATACACAAAATGACCGCTGTCAAAATTTACAAATACTCTACCACTACACCGCACGGGTGTGACACACAAAAATTTACATGAATCGAGTCATAAACAAAGCAATAGGCACACAGCCAACATTTACGTTAATAATACAATATTTTACCCATACAACGTACAACAAGCCGTTACACACATGGCGAACTCCCAATTAATTATGGCTTAAAAATCACCATCACAATGAACAGGTTTGCTACATGAAAGCTTACAGGGGTCAGTCGGACAAACAGGACTGCCTATCAAAAATAAGTCACAGGCAAGACGGGCGATTTGTGGAACTCTGCATGTCTGTCAACCCACGTGTCAATAACCTCGACCTCCCAGGACATGGGGTCGAATCTCGAAGAAGTGTGCCCCAAAGCACAATAATACGTGTGTGTGTCAGAAAAATATGGACAAGAAACTGCGGTCTCCCTAGAGCACCCTGTCTTTCCATCAAAAAAAAATACAACAGCAGCAAAAATATGAGGGCGGTAGGACCTCTACCCCCTCCTCACGTAAAATCAACACACACTTGACACAGTAACACACACAATCACACGTATGGGTTTTGACAGACCCTGAAATAAAAGACACAAATAATTTCCACATGCTGGCGCCACCGTTCTATGCCGTGACTAGTCAACCTGAAAAGGACTAAAAAAATCTATCAAAATTAGAACGAAGGTGTTCTACAAATTACTTTTAAGTTGGTGCACTTGGCAACCCTAATATGAATAATAACCTGTTCAGCAAATATCTTACAGTAATTACCTCCCATTCCTATTTCAAATATTAACGTTAATAAAGCACCATTTATCGAATGTAACGGGTTCCGCATTTGCAAGGATAAAAATCACGCACGCACGCCGCGCACATTACATATGACTCAAGGAAAAACAAACATCTATCAAACACTTTGGCCACGCGCCAACGGACATTTAAAACATTGAGCGTCGGTGCAAGAAAAACTCTAAACAACAAGAAAAGAAACATGACTATTTACAAAGTTCCCCGGCCAAATCAAACTACATAATTGAAATAATCCAATTTTAGTACATCACCGTTCTGCTTGTAGAACTAAGGACATCCTCCTCAACCCATTGCCCCTATGGACAAATTAGCACTCCATAGTAGTCGTCTGCGTTGATCTGTTGAAGTTCATCCCAACTCCAAACCACGTGCTGATCATCATGGTATCGACTCCTTGGCAGAAAAGTTCAATGTTAATTATTTTACCTATCTATAATCGCTTGCAGGTTACTCAGTTCACCCACAATTTTCCTAATGCGATTAATAGCGAAGACTGGCCCTAAATATCTCGCACACACGCACAATAAAACACATATAAAATACACTGCAATATGTACATAAATATACCCCCTCGAGACCACGTCACTGGCTCGTTAACAAGTTTAAGATCTTGGCTGCACTAGCAGTCGCTATCTTGCTCGGTATTTCCGTCCTGTACTGTGGACCTTTGCTCCGGTGAGCGCTAATTAGGGTGTTACAATACTTCCCCCTTAGAGCTGAAATCGTCGTCTTTAAGTAACTGTTACAAGTTATCACGCACTGGCGTGAAATATTTAGCTCACAAAATAAAGTTGATTCCAGAATTAAAAAGTGTATTCGCGCTTTAAAATTCGATAATGCAATCGCTGTGACTTTAGCTCCTCAGAGCTCCCAAATAAAATGACTTAACCAAATTCAGAGCGTTAAAATCACAATACAAACTGGCGTGAAGTAAGCCCCTCACGGCTCCAAAAAGAATGACTTAGAGTGGCGTCATGCCAAACTATATATTAGAAAACTGACAGGGCGGAGGAGTGGGGTGGAGTAGGATAAAACTTCCAGAGTTTTTGTCTCACAAAGATGGGACTAGTGTCATTCTTCTTCAAATAAATCAAACGTCTCAATTTACTCGCGCGGAGATTAATCCGTTCGGCGGTTCTCTAGATATCCATTTCCGCGGGCTTTTTTACTATTGACGCTGTCCACCGCGTGGTCATGACTTGGTCTCTTGTGATTGGCTGATTCAATCGTATGTTCGTTGCAAGTGCCTCGTGATCCTTCCTTTATGCTTCCAATTTTGGTACAGTAGTTGCTCAATTTGGCCTTGAACCCGACTAATTCTAGCCGTCCCCCAAGAATAGCTACCAGCTCAGCTCCTGTTGCAATATTACGAAATGCTAGCCTCCCTTATATCCATGTCGACTTCCTCAAGTACTGCCTGGGCTGTAGTAATAATAATAATAAATATGAATACTTATTTATCGAAGATCAATAAGGGTTCATTTATCCTCAGTAAGGTTTTGAAATTCGAAACAATTTATTGGTTTGGATTTCAAAAACAAAATCCACTGTAGTAACAACACATATCTTTAAATCTCACTCAGCTGCTCGAGTGTACGCCCCTCTGACTCAATTAGTGTGCTCTTCTTCTCGCTGGAATGTCATTCATACTTCCTCACTAGGTCTCCCCCTTCTTCTCGAGTAGTTGCCACTCCTGTCGTCTCAGCTGCTCGTTGTTTACAAACAAAGTGCGTACTCTGGCGCTCCCCGTAGATTTGGGTGTTGGCTTTCAAAATAAAATTTTTGCAATACTGATTCTGCACACATCATCTTTCCTAGTAATCGAATGGTTCCCTTCTGTAGTAAGGTTTTAAATTGGCGCTATTAAAAACAGATTTTGCACCAGTGCTCACTTCTTCCAGCCTGTAGGCATTGTTACCCAGATTCTTAATTACCCGGAACGGGCCAATAAATTTCGGACAGAATTTGGCGAAGACTTTGTTCTTAGGGTCGGATATCGGTGGTCTACGAACCAGCACTAGTTCTTGTTCTTGTAACTCTCGGTGAAACTTCTTTCCTCGGTTCCGTCTCAGCCTTCGGTCCGCTTGGTTCCTCATGTGCTCTCTCGTTCGCTGGATTCGCAAATCATGCGCTAATAATGGATCCCTTGGGCAAGGGATGATCTTGTCCCAAGTTCTTTCTGGCAATCTGTTGTGGTGTACAATCAGTGGGACTTGACCCGTCGACTCGTGCTTAGTGGTGTTCATGCACATCTCAATTTCCCCTACTTTATCAACCCATTTATTGTGCTCGTTAGGAATCATTACTCTGTAGTACTTAGCAACACAGCGAATTGTTCTCTCGCTCGGATTTCCACAAGGATGACGAATGCTTGAAAATACGTGTTTTATTCCTAGGCTCCCCAAACCTTGCCTAAAAACATTGCTCGTGAAATAGGTACCGTGATCTGATAGAATGGATTCCGGCTTCCCAAACATCGGAATAACTTTGTTCTTAATTCAACTGAGGACTTGTCTTGATGTCGTCTTCTGAATAGGACATATCACGACCATCTTCGAAAATACGTCGACACACACCAGAAGGTGTCGGCATCCACGCTTTCCTTTTACTAAAGGGCCAAAGCAATCAATAGCGAGCATCTCGCATGGTTTCTGAGGTAACAGTGGTCTTGGAGGTTGTTTCAGAATAAAGTTGTTCAGTTTTGTGCGCTGGCATGCGTCACACGTTCTAATTACTTCAACAATGGTGAATCTCATCTTCGGCCAAGTAAAGGTCTCCCCTATCGTAGCTTCAGTCTTATCCGTGCCGATATGTGCTAGGCTCTCGTGAACATGCCAAGTTAATCCCCTCTGTAGTGATGCTGGAACTAAGATCCGCAGTTTAGTATGATGCTCATCCACGTACTTATGTAACAAGTTATTTAAGTAGTGAAATCTCGCTTGTTTAGCACTGGCTTCTCGGTACTCCGGTGAATTTGGTTGTAATTCCTTCCTGTAGAATTTTATCATCATCATCATCCATGGGTCTGCTTCTTGCTCCTTCCGAATATCCTTCAATCTTGCCAAAAACTCACGAGCCTTAGGTGTTAATGTAATATTGTGAACTTCCTCTGTTACTTCGTTTCCGTCCTCAGGATTTCTACTCAAGGCATCTGGTATGACGTTCATCCTTCCAGGGCAATGCTCTATCGTGATGTCAAACTGCTGTATGTAGATGGACCAGCGCGTATCTCTCTCACTTGCCATTGTTGTCTTGAATAAAAATGTCAATGCATGGTGGCCGGTTCTAACAATGATGGAATAACCATAGATCATCTTGCGCCACTGTTGAAGAGAATAGAGAATTGCTAGTAGCTCAAGTTCCGTAACTGTGTAGTTCCTCTCATGTTTCCGTAATTTACGACTCGTAAATGCCAAATAGGATTTCTTCTTGGGTTCTTCAGCGTCCTCTTGGTACAGCATAGCACCAATCCCAATTAATGAAGCATCAGCTTGAATAATAAATTGCTTCTCAAAATCCGGATATCCAAGTTTCACACAGTTTTCCAATAAATCCTTCGTTGCTTTAAAAGACCTGTCGCACTCCTCGTTCCACGACCATCGATTCGCTTTCTTCAACATCTCCTGCATAGGAGCTACTCTTTCTGTGTAACCAGGGCAATTTTCTTTGAAGAAGCCTGTCACTCCCAAAAACGCTCTCACATGTTTGACTTTGGTAGGTGTGGGAAATTTCTTAATAGCATCAATCTTGGCTGGATTAGGCCGCACGCCCTCGACATCAATTATATGCCCCAAATATAAAATCTCGCTCTGGCAAAAATGTGACTTCTTTAGGTTGATTTTGAAGTTCATGGTTCTCAAGTTGTCCAACAGTTTATTTAAATTTATCAGGTGTTCCTCCATTGTCTCAGAAGCAATTAATATGTTGTCAACATATCTCGTGGTGAAGTTCTTGACCTCCTCAGTCCGATTTCTATCGAGTGCTCTAATGAGTGCACAACCCGCAGTTTTCACGCCAAAGGGCATTCGACACCAGATATAACTTTGATTATCGAATAAAAATCCCGTCAACAGTTGGGATTTTTCTTCGATTTCAAGATGGTGGAAACTATTCGTCAAATCAACACTTGAGTATATCTTCTTCCCACGGATGCCTTTCAAAACATCTTTAATCCTAGGTGCTTGGTCGTGCTCAACTAGCAGTTTGCTGTTCAAAACTCGCGCGTCTAGGCATAGCCTAATTGATCCGTTTGGCTTGGTCACAGCCAATATTGCGTTCAGGTAAGGGGTTGCCGCTTTCCTTATCATGCCAGAATCTAATAAGTTAGTAATAATGTCCTTCACCTGAGAAAAATGTTTCTCTGGGATCGGGTACAATTTACTTTTAAATGGGGTCCAATCTGTTACCTGCATAGCATATTGAAAATTTAAAACTTTCCCAGGTACGGTGTCAAAAGCTCCTTTATGTAATCTTAAAATTTCTTCCAGTCTTCTTTTATCCGGTTCCCCTACGATGGCCTCCTTAAGTCGCTCCTGAAGTAGAATTTCAAATTTGGTTCCGCTAATTTCTTCTTCTGCCAAATGCACCCACAGTTCCTGTGAAATATCTCGGCTGTCAATTTCTAGCACTGCTGTCTGGCTGACTCGCTCCCCCATCAAGATCTTATCTCCGGCCTCATTAGTGCATTCCTCAACAACCCAAGTATTGGCCTCTCTCTCCAACGGACTCTCTTCCATATTTAAACCCACATGATTCAACCCCTCTACTTGTTTGAAGCTTACAGTGTTGTTATGTAAGTCAATTACAGCATGAAAATCGCAGATGAAGTTGGCTCCTAAAATTATGTTGTAGTTCATCTTTGGAATAACAATGCATGTTTGTGAGAAAGTATGGTTCAATATTTCCAAATCTAGAAATGCTTGCTGTTTACAATTCATAGTTTTATCAGGAATAACACCTCTGACTTTCATTAGCGGTACCGGCATAATAGGAACAGTCTGTTTCCTTCCCATTTCCTTTATCAAACTTTCAGTGACTAAGCTCACCTGGCTACCTGTATCAATCAAACATCTCACCCTCATGCCTCCAACATGCGCGTAAATAATTGGTAGCTGTCTGATAACATTTTCTCGGTTCTTCACCACTTCCTCCAGGCAGTCGTCCGGGAATGCTACCCACTCTTCTATATTGGCCACTATCATCTCTTCTTGCTCCCTGGCGACCTCCATTTTCAGCCTATCACCTTTCAGTTCATTTGTTTTTTTTTTTTAATCCCGGGACCCATTTGTCGTGTTTCGCCGGTTGTCATTCTGTCGCTCCTGTTGTCTCAATAAACTCTCCGCCCCCTCTCCTTGATGGTTGTCTGGGCTCTGTCTGTTCGCCATGGCACGCCCCCACTTCTCTTTCTCCGCTTCTTCAGTACTTAATTGATCCAAGTATTTACGTGATTCAATATATCGCTCGTCCCAGGTGTTCCGATAATCTCCCCTATCGTCTTGGCGATAGTCCCTGCCGTTATTCCATCTACCATCTCCATTTCTTTGGTAAGGTCTACCTTGTCTCTGGTTTCCCCTCCAATTTGTGTACTCCCGCTGGTACGTCCACTGATTGTTTTGATTTTGATTGTTCTGATTGTATCTCCCGCAGTTATTCTGATAATTCTGATTGTTATTGTGGAACTGGTTTCGGCCGTCAAAATCTTGTCTTCTTGGCGTGAATTGTGTCCCTGTGGACTGTGTCTTAGTTTGGGTCCCCTGGCTATGGTTACTTTGGAGTCCCTGAACTACCTCTGCCGTGTTGACACATTCCAGATTCCTTCTTCCTGTCTGTGGGCTTACCATACTCGTTTCGTCTAAGTGTCTGAGTAATTCTTCGGCTTGGACTGCGGTTTGAATGTGCCCTGCGACTAATAATTGTTGGATGTGCATTGGGAGTTGTTTCCCGATGGTTAGAACCATATTTGGCTCGCTAGGCGGGTCGTCAAAATCTCTGAATTTTACCAATTGCTGACTGAAGAATTCTGAAAAACGGGTTGGATGCGTACTATGATATTTGCGCGTGTACAGGTCCATTCTCAACCCCTGCTGTAACGAAGGGCTCCAAAACTTCTTCAAAAATGCCTCGCGGAATTGAGGCATGTCTGTGAACGTGTACTTGAAGCTTAAAAACCAGGTTAGGCTAGGTCCTTCTAAAAATTTCTCCACTAGTCATAATTGTTTCTCAGGGCCGATGTGCTGGTCATTAAAGTAATCAGTTAATTGTCGTAGAAATGCTTTGGGAGTAGTTCCTGAATGTTCCTTAAACTTATCGGGCATAAAATCATTACCCCGAATGACTTGGATGACTTGGGCTGGTGCCAAGTTCGGTTGCGGTGTTGAAGTCTCCCCCCTGTATTGCTGGAATGCATTACTCGTTAGTCTGGGACTTTGATCCCGGCTCGTATCCTCAGCCAACTTCAAACCTGCAGGACTTCCAATACTTGTTTGCTTCTCCGGTATATTTTCAGTCGAAAATACTGTCGCATTCTCTAAAGATCTAATCTCGTTTTTTATGATTAACTCTGAGTGTTCCTGTAATTTTGACTTTACATTTTCCTCCAATGCCTGCATTCGCTTTAAAACTGTCAGCCGGTCTTCCTTATTTGCGTGAGCCTGCTGGTCCCAATCTCGCCGGATCCTACTTTTCAAGCTATTAAATTTCTCCTCGTTCCTTTCCTGATTTTTCTCTAGCTCTTCACGTATCTGTTCTTGCGTTTGGACTAGTTGTTCCCCCACCTCTTCTCTTATAACCTCTTGTGTTTTTACTAGCTGTTCTCCCAGATTATCCCGAGTCTTGACGAGCTGCTCTCCTACTTCTTGTCTTATGACCTCTTGTGTGTTTATTAGCTGGCCTTCCATCTCTTTTCTTATGATTTCTTGTGTCTTGCCTAATTGCTCCTCTAAATTCTCCCGCAAGTGTATCCGTTCGGTTTCAGCCTTAACCTCGACTTTATCAATTTCCTTTATTAATTCCAGCACGTTGCTGTCTACCGAATTAATTTGCTGCTGTAGTTTCTCTTGGGTTTTCTTCATTCCCGCGGTGTTGCTGACACATGCTGCCTCTATCTGTTTGAGTTTATCTGCCACCATCTCGTCAAATTGTACTAATTTGTTATCAAATTTCGCCTCCAATTTCTTAATTTCGCCTAACTGTTTGACGTTGTTTTCCGCGGCCTCGCCTGCCAGTTTCTCTACTTTTTTAACGCTCTGATTAATGTCATTAGTGATTTTTCCAAATTGTTCGGTTTGTGTTACCGCCTGTTGTGACAATTTGTGGTTTAGTTCATTTAATTGTTTGTCCGTGTCCAATTTCTGGACTTCTAACTGGACTGAAATATTACCGCTCATATCATGTAATTGTTTTTCACAGTTCTTTAATTGTTTATCATTATGCTCCCGCTGAGCTTCTAATTGTTCTTTTAATTGTTCTTCCGTCTTTACGGACATCTGCACTAATTGTTCTTCCGTTTTCGCGGACATTTGGACCGACATGTGTTCTAATTGTTCTTCCGTTTTCGCGGACATCTGTTCTAATTGTTTTTCACTATGCTCACGCTGAGCTCCTAATTGTTCTTTTAATTGTTTTTCCGTCTTCACGGACATTTGGATCGACATCTGTTCCAACAATCCCTTAATCTCATCAACACTTGCCATATCACACACAAAAATATATTCAGAGAAAACAGGGTTATGGGCCAAGGTTTCAGCCATATACGCACATACATGTCACACATTTAAATATTACTGACTCTAATTTAATGAAAATTTCAGTAACAAAATTTACTGAATACAATGACACTTATTCCCAAACAACAAGATAACCCCTGGTGATCTGCTTTTAAATTCCTAACCAACAGAATTTACGAAACACCAATTAACCGAAGTCAATTAAATGTCAAATATAAGGCAACATCTTCCTGCTTTTACTGAGTTCAATAATAATGCAAATTTCTAATTTTAATGCCGGGCGCCAGAACAAGTTTATAACAAATACAATATCAAATTCTAACCTTGTTCAATATCTCTAACTTTAAGAACTCAGTGATTTTACTAATGCACATGGCGGTACATCATCGCCTCAATTTACTGAATTTACATGTCCGCTTGACCTGGCATCATTTCTCAACGAAATAAATATGAGGTCAGCGAAGCAACAACAACAACAACCCCACTTGGGCAGCCATTTTTGTTTTATGAACCCTTGCAAAGAAGAATATGAGACTCAGTTTCGGGGGTTGTAACGGTTCATATCGTAAGTTGTTGTCAAAGCGCTTCATAAACTTGCAGGGTAACATATAACAAAATAACATGCAGGAAAGAGTGAAGCCAGGGTTAAAACAAATGAATTTAATAACAAATCACCATATTTACACTTAACAAATAAACAACAAGAACTCCCATCTTACTCCCACTTAATAAAAATGCCAAAAAAAAAACTAGGCGAAAATCTCTGGAGAGATTAATTACCTGGACCAAGTGTCCCTAAGATAAAATACAAAAGTGACCATATATGTGCGTATGCCGTTCTACATGCATCACGATGTGTACAATGAATGCGTGATTTGTCATCATCCAGAATGATCCTTCAGACAACGAATCCACATTCCTAGAGCTAGACCGACACGGGGGAACACAACTACAATACTTAAAATTAAACCGACACTTCCTAAATCTAATATAAACAAACACAAAATTTCCGTGTGAAATTGGAATCAAATTGCCGTAGCAACATTTACTGCCTAAAAACTTAGGACTTCTCACACAAATCAACACAAGTACATTAACACGTGACCAAATAAAAAAAATACACAAAATGACCGCTGTCAAAATTTACAAATACTCTACCACTACACCGCACGGGTGTGACACACAAAAATTTACATGAATCGAGTCATAAACAAAGCAATAGGCACACAGCCAACATTTACGTTAATAATACAATATTTTACCCATACAACGTACAACAAGCCGTTACACACATGGCGAACTCCCAATTAATTATGGCTTAAAAATCACCATCACAATGAACAGGTTTGCTACATGAAAGCTTACAGGGGTCAGTCGGACAAACAGGACTGCCTATCAAAAATAAGTCACAGGCAAGACGGGCGATTTGTGGAACTCTGCATGTCTGTCAACCCACGTGTCAATAACCTCGACCTCCCAGGACATGGGGTCGAATCTCGAAGAAGTGTGCCCCAAAGCACAATAATACGTGTGTGTGTCAGAAAAATATGGACAAGAAACAGCGGTCTCCCTAGAGCACCCTGTCTTTCCATCAAAAAAAAAAAAAAAATACAACAGCAGCAAAAATATGAGGGCGGTAGGACCTCTACCCCCTCCTCACGTAAAATCAACACACACTTGACACAGTAACACACACAATCACACGTATGGGTTTTGACAGACCCTGAAATAAAAGACACAAATAATTTCCACATGCTGGGGCCACCGTTCTATGCCGTGACTAGTCAACCTGAAAAGGACTAAAAAATCTATCAAAATTAGAACGAAGGTGTTCTACAAATTACTTTTAAGTTGGTGCACTTGGCAACCCTAATATGAATAATAACCTGTTCAGCAAATATCTTACAGTAATTACCTCCCATTCCTATTTCAAATATTAACGTTAATAAAGCACCATTTATCGAATGTAACGGGTTCCGCATTTGCAAGGATAAAAATCACGCACGCACGCCGCGCACATTACATATGACTCAAGGAAAAACAAACATCTATCAAACACTTTGGCCACGCGCCAACGGACATTTAAAACATTGAGCGTCGGTGCAAGAAAAACTCTAAACAACAAGAAAAGAAACATGACTATTTACAAAGTTCCCCGGCCAAATCAAACTACATAATTGAAATAATCCAATTTTAGTACATCACCGTTCTGCTTGTAGAACTAAGGACATCCTCCTCAACCCATTGCCCCTATGGACAAATTAGCACTCCATAGTAGTCGTCTGCGTTGATCTGTTGAAGTTCATCCCAACTCCAAACCACGTGCTGATCATCTTGGTATCGACTCCTTGGCAGAAAAGTTCAATGTTAATTATTTTACCTATCTATAATCGCTTGAAGGTTACTCAGTTCACCCACAATTGTCCTAATGCGATTAATAGCGAAGACTGGCCCTAAATATCTCGCACACACGCACAATAAAACACATATAAAATACACTGCAATATGTACATAAATATACACCTCGAGACCACGTCACTGGCTCGTTAACAAGTTTAAGATCTTGGCTGCACTAGCAGTCGCTATCTTGCTCGGTATTTCCGTCCTGTACTGTGGACCTTTGCTCCGGTGAGCGCTAATTAGGGTGTTACAATACTTCCCCCTTAGAGCTGAAATCGTCGTCTTTAAGTAACTGTTACAAGTTATCACGCACTGGCGTGAAATATTTAGCTCACAAAATAAAGTTGATTCCAGAATTAAAAAGTGTATTCGAGCTTTAAAATTCGATAATGCAATCGCTGTGATTTTAGCTCCTCAGAGCTCCCAAATAAAATGACTTAACCAAATTCAGAGCGTTAAAATCACAATACAAACTGGCGTGAAGTAAGCCCCTCACGGCTCAACAAAGAATGACTTAGAGTGGCGTCATGCTAAACTATTTATTAGAAAACTGACAGGGCGGAGGAGTGGGGTGGAGTCGGATAAAAACTTCCAGAGCTTTTGTCTCACAAAGATGGGACTAGTGTCATTCTTCTTCAAATAAATCAAACGTCTCAATTTACTCGCGCGGAGATTAATCCGTTCGGCGGTTCTCTAGATATCCATTTCCGCGGGCTTTTTTACTACTGACGCTGTCCACCGCGTGGTCATGGCTTGGTCTCTTGTGATTGGCTGATTCAATCGTATGTTCGTTGCAAGTGCCTCGTGATCCTTCCTTTATGCTTCCAATTTTGGTACAGTAGTTGCTCAATTTGGCCTTGAACCCGACTAATTCTAGCCGTCCCCCAAGAATAGCTACCAGCTCAGCTCCTGTTGCAATATTACGAAATGCTAGCCTCCCTTATATCCATGTCGACTTCCTCAAGTACTGCCTGGGCCGTAGTAATAATAATAATAAATATGAATACTTATTTATCGAAGATCAATAAGGGTTCAGTATGATATGCAGAACCTACAAAGCTCACTTGAAACACTCTTCCCTTAGTCTTGGAACACCAGAGCCTGGAATGCATAATTTTGATGAAGCATGCAATTTTTCTCTCATTATTGTACATACCCACTAATGGTAGCCTACATAATGTAGGACGGACTGAATAAATAGTCAGACAAATAAAATAAGAGAAGACTGGAAAAAGGACTGCAAAAAACAGAGTTGAGGATGATCAGAGATGATCGACGCTGGTTACCTTAGAACCTTATGGAACTGTGTGTAAGCCATCGTCAAACAATCTGCGATCTCCAAAGTTGTTGAAAATTTATATATATATCTTACGCATAAACTATTCTAAGATTGTCATGGATTCTACTTCATACGCCGTTTTATTCGAGGCTCATATTATCCTTCTTCGTTTCTCGTCTTTTAATTTCCGATCACAAAGGAAACCTTATACTATTTCACCATTATATCATTGCGAATTCCACCCTCCTTTAGAGGAAAGTACCCAATCCCGGGCCCGGTTCTTAATGCGAGCCCCCAGGCTTACAGCTCTGTACAGTGCTGCTACCCATTGTAAATGTACTGAAGTAGTAGGTCCTAAGATGATCAGAACTCAGTCAAGCGCTAGTGTCGTTGTCTCCAATTCTCGTTGATCAGTCGGCCATTGATGAAAACAGTTACTTGCAAAGTTTTTGCACGTGCTCATTTTCAGTTGCCTTACTTCCTGATTTAATGGGTAAATTTATTATCAACTACATTATTTTGAAGGGGACGTTACAAGCTATCAGTGTAGGGTATTGTAACACACTTTCGTTGACTTGTTAGAAAGTTCTCGGTATTTGGAATATAAGCATGCCGGTGCCTAACACGAACCCCCCTCAGTTTCCTAATCCGGGCCCCTATTTTTTGTCTTGTATAACTTAAATGTGTTTGATTTTGATAAATCAGCTTGCAAATTGGGCACTTCGTTGCAGCCCTAATGCCGAAAACTTAACTGTTAGGATCGTGGTCCTCTGCAGACGTGGCTATAACTATTGATGCTCTCCGTAAAAAGAAGATGGGATTGAAAAAAGCCAGTTAAGTCTACAATGTGCCTAATAGTTCGAGGTGGCAAGATGTAGAAGGAGAGAGAGATCAAGAGACATGTGAAGAAGTGGAAGATGTTAAAACAGACCCCAAACCATCCACATCCAGGCGTCTCAGAATGCTATTTCGTCAACGTCATTTGGAGCGTATCAAGTTAGCTTGACACCTTTGCAGATTAAACTCTCCAAGCTTAACTTATCAGAGAAAGAAGAATCATCGCAGGGAAAGGCTTTCGAGTCAAGTCCATATCAAGTCAACCCCATACCAAAACTTAAGAAGAGGGCTTCTACAAGAGGGCGTAAGGCGTGTAGTTCCGCAATCCTAACTTCTTCTCTGTACACATTCGAATAGCAGGAGGCTCAAGATCAGGTAGGCTAAAGGATCTAAGGTCAGTAAACAACCTGCAAACTTAAAGGCAGCACCCGGTCGAGGGATTTTAAAATCGTCTGGAGTTCAACAAAAATCATCGGGAAGAATCTAGTTCTGGTTCTGATGAAGACTCGAACGACATTTCCTCAGGCTCTTCTGAATTGCAAATTCCACAACGGTTATCTTCCCTCTTTTGAGAATAACATGCCGAGTGCATGTTTAGCAGTTTAAAATTGTCAGAGGAATCTAAAAGTGAACTGAGGATGATGTAGAATGTGCGCGGGCGGAAAATGATGCGTACATATGCGGCTTTTGTCGCATTTGAATACATAGACTGTGTGCATAACTGTTAAATTTCTGTCTTTGTAAAATGACACACACCTATTTTCCATTTGATTACTTTATTTTAACCCATTTCTGAATATTTCTTCTGGGGCCCACTTTAGGAACCCATATTAAAAAATCAACAAAACGTAATGTTTATTAAAAACATGATTTACACCTACAAAAGTTGATCAATGGTTTTAAGTCAAATATGACAGTTGGAGAACTAAGTAAGGTATAAGTTGCAAATAATTTGACTTAAGTTTGGACAAAATTGGATTTAAAAAAATTCTAAAACAAACTGGGGGCTGGGGTTTGGATACTTTCCTCTAATAATTGTCTTGTGCGGTTGTGCAGTTGTGACACGTCGTACCAACACTCCCCAAGTCGTACATCATGTTCCAGTTAATGAAGTATTTCTCAACCAAAGTCTAGGGAGATTCTTAGAAGCCAAGAGGGACAAAGGATGGCTGAGAAGCATGGGAAAATGACTCTTGGAGCATTCAGTACCCAGTCAGATTATTATACTGTAATCAATTTTCAATTATTTTTATTTATCAGGTATTGGCTTTCTTCGGTTATTATATGAAATTTCCGCTGATGGTAGTTATTAACTCTTTTCCACGTTTATTAGAATTTTAGTATGGTGTTTGGAGTGGCTTGGCTGACTTCAATGAGCAATTCTAAAGGCGCCTATGCTTTTCAGTAGGAGGTTATTATTATTATTACCATTATTATTGCTTTTGTCAGTTTGTATTTTACAGCTGACTGGCTGAGTGGCGCAGCGGTAACGTTTCTCGCCTGATGTGCCCAAGGTTGCAGATAGGATCCTGGCGCAGCCAGTTGGCGTTTGAGGGAGCGCAAATGCGAGGGAGCCGTATCACCAGATTTACTGACACGTTAAAAATCTCCTTCGGAGCAAAATTGTGGCGCTCTGGCGTCTCTAGAGCCGAAGTAGTTAAAAGGGACGTAAAACCAATATTATAATATTATTATTATTATTATTTACAGCTGTAATGTATATAATAGTGAATTTGTGGTGTTTCTTGGTAAAAAGAATCCATTGACTCATTCTGTTATAATTTGGCATAATCTCCATTAGAATGGGGAAATTCAGAAATGACTGACAATGAGTTTCGAAATGGGGCTCTGTTTACGTGCAACTTGCAAGTAGTGATCCTTTACAAAGAGAAATTAGCTGTTTAATGGGCATACTCATTCTCAAATCTGGCCGTGAGATAGATAAAGAAAAATATAAGAAACTAGTTGAAACCCGTCAAAACATGACGGTCAATGGGAAAATATTTACTGTAGAATTTTCTCATATACATTCTTTGTACCATATTTTGTTTGGCACTGTTGCAACTTGATGGGCGTCGAAAGATTGCACTCTCGACATTGCAACATACAGCTGGCCATGAATGAAAACTTTATGAGGTAAATCCTAATTTGAACTGCAATTATTATTTCCAAATCCAAGCAATTTTCATACATATTTTTTACAATATTATCTGGTTCCTTATAGGAGCCCTAGGAAAACGTTCAGACTTCTAAGGAGCATAACTATGGCTCAAACGCTTGGAGTGCGAATATGTGAAATTTAAGAATTCTGTAGGAAACTGAAGTAGCAGGCTTTCATCTTTAGTGTTTTGTCTGCTAACGCTGGTGTATGATTTTGAACTACTGGGTATAAATTCAATGACTCTTAAATTAATTTCATTACAGTGTTAATTTCTTGGTGTAAGAATGTAAACTTGCGAGAAATGAATTATAACCTTCGCAGAAGTGAATGTTTCGTCGTAAATATGTCACGCTATAATCGTGTCTGGCTGGTAATTCATTAACATTTGGTTCCTTGCCATCCACAGAGGGGTAGTCGCCGTTAATTTGTAACAAAAAATCAGAAAATTACATTTCATCTGGTTTCAATCGCTTGTTTTTATGTAAGTGGAGTATTTTGGAGAAGGGTCAGAGAGAAGAGTAATTGATACAATTCATTGTGAATGCTGTAACTTTTTGTCAAGAAGCGTGCGGCACAACGGGCAAAACCTACCTGAAGTCTCGTCCAAGGACAATAACTATCCCACGAAAAGGAATAATGTCGTTACGTATAATATCTTTCAGAAGTCAATTCACACACATTAATGAATGAATATTTGCCATTGGGGATTCATCCCATATTATGAGCCATGCTAACCGAATATCGTCAGCTGGATTGCTGATTAGGTTTGAGGCATTTTGAATGTTGAATGTAGGTTATATGCTCGTGCAATATATTGCTTAAAATATGCAGTGTGCCCTTCCTGATGTAAGAATTCACTTGATTTGCAGATCTGATTTGATTAGTTTCTTAGGATTCTAATATATAGAACTGGCCGTAAGAACCGTCACTAATATTTTTGGAATGTAAGGAAGAAATGCAATGGTCTGCAATTCCATAAATTTTAAAACAATATGGTCCATATTCATGTGGAACGGTAACATCGGCACCAAAGGAAACGAAGGACATAGCATTCTGGACTGCCGACTACACTCTCAGAAATTCGTTGATATATCATCTCCAGTGAAAAATTGCTGCAGCCTGTGAAATACGTTATTTTATATTCCGGCAGATCAATGTAACCTCTACAACAGCAAACGCCAATATAACCAAGCGTAGATGTCTCGCAAAAGAAATACAATTCAGAACAGTGTTTACATTTGTTCGTCAAGGACCCTACACTGTAGACTACTACTAAATATCTGGAATTGTTTCTGAAATAGCATATTTATATTGGATTTTAAAAGTGGCTTCGTATTTTCTCCGATTTCTCACTTTTTTGCGGCCAATGTTCTTTTTCACCCAACGGGTTTATGTATACTAGTATATCTCCCCAAATGGACGTCATACTCGATAACAGTATAGTGTCCTGCATCAATGTAGTCGCTAATTAATAAATGGCAAATAAGACTTCCATTGCCAAGATCAACAGCATGTTTAGACTCATTGTTATTTACTCTTAACAAATAATAAATAAACAATTGGTTTTTACAATGAAATTCAACATGGCCATGACGGAGTTTTCACCGCCCAGAAACTTTCATACTCAAGTTGGTTGCTGAGTAGAATTCGATGAGACTGATCGCCAATAATAAAATCCTTATAATTATCCCTGCCAGCAGCAATTTTTGCAATAGCTTGCAAACGCACCTCGGGATGACGTTCTTCATTTTGATATAAACAGTACGAAACTGCTCTAATTAGGCAATTTCCATCACCTGTTATAGGCACAATTCTTGGTGTATCCATGACAGTAAATTATGCAGGGGAGCATAGAATCACTTCGCTAACCCCTGAAATGAGCATAGACACTACACCAGCCAGTGTAATGGAGAGAGTTTAAAAAATGTAAATGTCGAAAATGCTATTAACACAGGGAAGCTCACTCTTTAGGCTGCATTCTTGTCTATAGCCCCGGAGTTCCAGGTTCGATTGCCTGCTCTGACAAGAAATTTAATTCTGGTCTGAAACGGGGAACGGGGTGCCCTCAGCCTCGAGAGGTAAAACTGAGGGGAGGTGGAATCGATTCCAACCTCAACCATCTTGGATGTGGTTTTCCGTGGTTTCTCACTTCCACTCGAGGCAAATACCGGGATGGTTCCTAACTTAACGCCTTGGCCGTCTCCTTCCCATTCCCCTCCTTAATTACAAATACAGACATTAATACAGTCAACACAATAACACAGGTTATCACAGGAAGTTTTACACACACGCAAGCGGATGTGTGCACGTGCGAGTGCCTGGAATACTACATTTTTGTTTAATAATTTAAAAGTATGTTGCCTCCGTGGTGTAGTGGTCAGCATGATTAGTTGCCACCCCGGAGGTCCGAGGCTCGGTTCCCGGCTCTGCGAGGAAATTTGAAAATTAGTATGAGGACTGGAACGGGGTCAACTCAGCCTCGGGTGGTCCATATGAGTAGAGGGGGTTCGATTCCCACCTCAGTGTTTTTCCACTTCGTCTTCGGGCAAATGCCGGGATGGTACCTAACGGAAGGCCATGGCTGCCTCCTTCCCCCTTCCTTGCCAAGAGTTAATAGTGGATACATTTCACGAGGTCATTCGGGTTTCTAATTAGGCTTACTTAAATACGTTTTACGGCTGTCGCGCATGCGTAGACTCGGTTTCATCCTCAAGAATCATGACGGACACATCAAGAACCGTGTAGCACTTATCGTTGCTTGCGATACTTCCTTAAGATTTTCTGGAACATAATTATAAAGGAAGAGAAATACAGAAGACCTTATTCGTGCAAAAGCTTAAAATGATATGAACAACATATTTAGGTGAACTGGCAGTAGTGTGTATACTTTATTTAATTAGCTAAACAGGGCACGTTCTTCCCGTCGTCTTCGTAGCGTGGGTGGGGTTGCATTGCAGGCTCTGTATTTATTATGCAGAGCTGGAAGGAGTTCGAATCCAACTTTGCATATGCTTTTTTAAATTTCTGTACTTTTCTTTCTTGGTATTTAACATGTATGATATTTTATAATTTTCATTGCCATAAACATATGTTATATTCATATCGATGAAAGTTCATCTGAAACTCAGAAACAAACTGCCATTACAAGATGAGCGAGGTAGAGTTCTGCTGTTTTTCTCCACTTAAACGGAGTTTTTGAGAGTTGAGTGGTCAGATTTGGTCATTTAACGTAATTCCTTGTTAGTGGTAAGTTTACGAGTGATTCTGTTTGATGAAATGCTCGTGCAAAGTTAAACAACCTTAAATGATGAATTAGGAGATAATAGACGTTGGTGAAAATGGTCCTAACATCCCATGACTTCTAGGCGCCTCCTCGGCTGGATACCTTCTGAATGACACTACTGCACTTCCCGACGTTACGACTGTGACGTGACATTTGTATGAGTTCATTTACTAACGTTATGTGAGATAGAAACAGTCACACGTTTAATCTTAGCAGTCCTCCTGAAGTAATGTTGTGTACGATTTTTTCTCAGATTGGTGAAGATGCTAACTTAACGAATGTTCGGTGGATTCTGATGGCCGACGCCTCGGTCAGCATACCGAAGATGTTATCAGATGTGGACATACCGTTCGACAGCGAAGTCCTGGTGGCGGGACTTGGAGAACAGCAGGTGAAGATCAATGACGTGTTCCGTGTCGCCAAAGACCAGCCACTACAAATTAATTACTGGGGCACTTGGAGTCTCAAGGATGGACTGACTCATACCAATAATAGTATCTACGAACGAAGAAGTGACTTGATGGGAATAATCTTCAATGCTGGTTACATAAATGTACGTATCGTCTGTTTAGTTAACATTTTTGTTAATGGGCTTTAATGTGGCGCTCACTTAGGTTTCGGTAAAAAACACAACTTTCTCTTTTTTAATATTTTGGTTCCTCGCCATATTGAAATGTCATAGGATGTTTGTTTGAAGAGAATATGTTAATTTAGTTCCGAGAAATGCGCTTTTGAAGTTTAATGTTGTGGATTGGGTGTGGCTTTGAGATAGTTTGACAGTTCATTGCAATACGTTCTCATTGCTTCATCCCTGTTTATTGAGTTCTGAAATCAAGTGTTCAGTGGTGGCCAAGAGGGAAGGAAATCTAGGGACAGCACAAAAAACGAAGATAAACAAGGTGAAAGAAAAATGCCCAAGACTAAGGCTATGGTCAGTTTTGAAGATGTACGGTGTGGAGTTACCTTAATTTTGCAGACATTTTTTGGACAGCCATTTCCCACAATTTATTTTTTATGCACAAAAAATTACATTTTCTCAGAAAGTACTGCACCGATATACCCGAAAATTTCATAGTATCTGTATGAGGACCTGTGCATTAATCAGAACAAAAATTATAACCGCAGTATTTATGTAACTTGAGTAGAAAAAAACATTGCTTGAAGAAAAAAAAACATTTTTACTAACTTTTCAAAGAAAATTTCACAAACAATACAGTAAATTTCAAGAAATAAAACCATGATTATAGTTTGGATTGTAAGCCATGGAGTTTTCTGTACGTGCTATAAGTTTCAAATCTCCAACTTTAATAGTTACGTCATAAATGTACATTTTGCTTAATATTTTGTTTTACTTTCAAGATTCATTAATTGTAATGTTGGTAACATTGAAGGATATTGTTTTTTCAGTAACCTAAGTCTTTTATCATATAGAGGGCGTCCTACTTACCATGTGGATAAAGTTTCATAACAATTGATTCCGTTGTGCTTGGTAGGGGCATATTAAAATTTGAAGTGTTTTGTTTTGTCTGATAAGATCTTAGGATGTTATTCATTTTGAGCCTTCAATTCTGTAGTGTCGGAGAAAAATGGCATAAATAATTTCTTTCTTTTTTTTAATGTATTTGTTTTTTTTAAATTTATTTATAGTGTGCATCTGAAGCCTCCGTGGCTTAGGCGGCAGCATGCCGGCCTCTCACCGCTGGGTCCGTGGTTCAAATCCCGGTCACTCCATGTGAGATCTGTGCTGGACAAAGCGGAGGCAGACAGGTTTTTCTCCGGGTACTCCGGTTTTCCCTGTCAAAATTTCATTCCAGCAACACTCTCCACTATCATTTCATTTCATCTGTCATTCATTTAATCATTGCCCCGGAGGAGTGCGTCAGGCTTCGGCAGCCGGCACAGTTCATATCCTCACCGCTAGATGGGGGCTTCATTCATTCCATTCCTGACCCGGTCGGAGACTGGAAGCAGGCTGTGGATTTTCATTTATAGTGTGCATCTGTATCATATCCAACTTAGGAAAAGAGGCACAAGCAATTTACCAATCAAAAGGGCTTAAATGTAGATTTAATTTGAAAAATCAATTTGTTAATTACGACTGTTAATTTCACTCTTCTGTAAAAGTTAGGTTTATGATTTGTGCTACTTTTCCCCGGCACTACAGAATTACAGATTTTAGACATTTAAATTGTTTGAGAATAGTATTTGTCTGATAAATTGTGTTAACTGTATCAGCGTGTTACAGAAACTATTGTTATTAATTCTTATTAATGGCTTGGTACATCATGGTCATCAGTTCCGCGTACTTGGGTGTGTTAAATTTGTGTTCATTTCAACGGTAGGCCTATTTCTTTTTTGCAAACAACCTTAAATAATTATTCAATTTTAAAATAAAGACAAGTAATTTCAATAATAAAATCGTGCATTGAAAATTACAGTTGGCGTTGGTATCTTACTTCTTGGCAAGGAAAAATTTGCAAGGATGGAGAAATATAGGCAAACGCTTGAATGAATGTTTTGTCTGATACATCTTTACGTGGGGATTTTATTTTACTAGGTAGTTTACCATCTAATTGCCACTAAATGAGGTTGCTACCCACCAGCACAGAATAGTGTATTTTCGGTTTGTACGATTTGTCTATATTGATTTTATTAAATTACTAGCTGTACCCGTCTTGCGTTGCAACGCCATTCAGGGAAAGAAAATGTTTGTGTGGTAATTTTGTTTAGAGAAATGTTCTCGGGAGCAAAATATATTTTGCTTTTCCGTCTGATGTGTACATGAATAAATTTGAATGCTTTCCGACGCATGAGCAGACCACAAACAGCTGTCCATGTGAGAAGCATGGATTTTCCAGATTTAGACCAGACACTCGTAGGGATTGTCCCTGTGCTTTGTTGATGGTCATTGCAAATGCGAGTCTCATCGGAAACTGCAAACGTTTGGAAATGCACAATAACTGCCAGTACTTATTATTTTATTTAGCGCATGGCTTTACAGATAAAATATGTAATTTTCCACAGAATAAATGGTATGCACAATAGCATATCCTTGCAAACATCTCTTTTGAATTTCCCGTTTTTCAGCAACTGACAAAGTATTCCAAGTTATGCTATTAATTTGGTTTTACACATTTTAAAGCAACAAAACAAATATATTTTGCTTAAATTTATATTTAAAGATCATTAATTCACACAAGGGCACTCCAATAAGTAGCCTGTAACCTCCAGCTTGAAATTTTAGCGTCCTGCTCCTTTAAAAAGCCAAACAGAAGCAGCTATTTAAATTGATAAAGTTCTGACGGCGTTGTTACAGGCGGTTCTTTGGTTATATTCCATGTTCATTATTGTATCTTGACCGAGAGAGAGATATTATGTCCGGTCGCCTGCTCGCTGTTGCTCGCTTAGCACCACCCAGGAGTCACGTGTAGAGTACTTTCAGGTGAAACCTACGGACGTGAGCAACATTGGACCCCCACTGCCAGTATGAATGAATTACACACATTTTTTGTAACGTTCTATGAGCCACCTATTGCAAAATGGATTTACTATATCAGAAACATTTTCGGTAGTGTATACAACAACCCGCCCAACTTTCCTCGCATTCGGATGAATGGTATATGAACACAAAATGACGTTTGCCTAATCACTTCTGCTTTCAGAAAGCACTCATCCTTTCACTTCAATTCCCCCAGTTAATTAACATGCCCACTTTTGTAGAGATTTCTACCTCTTCCAAGAGTTGATTCACCAAAATTCGGGTGTCTAATCGGTAAAAAGCAGCAATTAAATTGACTTTCGTATATGGCTTTTAAACGGCTGACGTGGCATGACTTACACCTGCCTCACATTCCTTGTTTCGCAACCCAGTTCAGTGCGACGCCACTAGTTGCCTACGATTTCAAGGTCTGTGCACGGTGCCTATATAGAGATTGAACAATACGTCCAACGTCGACCGTGACTTTCAAGTTAAAATAAGTATCACAAATATAACATTCTGCCCACCCGAAACATTTCATGGCATTCAATATCTCCGAAACTTTTACTCGAATCCATATGTAATTTCCTATGGCGATAGCGCAACTATAGTAGGTTCACCTATGTGACTTCCAAAAACCTGATAAGGGGAAAACCAACATGGTGGTCACGCAATTTTCAATTATTTACATGGGCATTTTTCGTGACTCAATCATCCACGCGCTGATAAATCTCTATTCAAACCTATTGTTATGTATTTGATTGTAAAACAACCCTGGTCGGCATCTCCGGTATTTACTCAGTTTTACCCGGCGCCTATACCATTCTTGTTATGTATTTGATAACATAACAATGTTGTTGAGGTTTGGCCTGAGGGCTGAGCTGATCTGTTTTAGAAGGACTCAACTCGGCGCCTCCACCATTTTTGGTATGTATTTTATTGTAAAACAACCCTGGTCGGCATCTCCGGTATTTACTGAGTTTTATCCGGCGCCTCCACCATTCTTGTTATGTATTTGATAACATAACAATGTTGTTGAGGTGTTTGGGATTTAGTGGAGTACTCTGGGCATCCTTAGCATTTTACGGAGATTTACTAGGATGTCTTATGAAGAACTGCGGACCCATACTTACCAGACTTACCGGGAGAGCCTTAGCAAGCCAAACGCTTGCTGGTCGTCTTCAAGTACTGTCTGACAGCATGGCGCAGCGGGAAAAACTGGATCTTAACCTAACTACAAACTAAGGGGGTAGGGTTTTACGACTAACTACGTGAAATGAAAAGATAGAGCCTTTGACTGTGAGAGAAGGGTTTATTGTACTAATGGGTGGCGCTTAGGTCTAGATGAAAGGGGGGATGATTGCTAAGGGAAAAGGGATCTGACAGACACAACAAGACTCACCCTACCGATGACGCCGGACGTCCATGATGTCGCGTTGGGGCTCGTCCGCCCGGAGGGCGACGCCTGCCGTAACACTAACACTCGGCGTCGGTCCTCAGGATTAAGAAGTAAGAGAGCAAGAGAGACCCGCCGCGTGCGCGTTCTCTGTATTTGTAGACTTTCAAGTAGGTCGACCATGTCAGCAGTATGTGCGTTGTGTTGCTACTATTGCATAAGCCTGCCAGCTTGCAGTACTTACGAATGTAGGTCGCTGTTGGCCTGCTAGGTCCGTATGTCCTACAGCTCAACTTATACCTTCAATTTGCTAGGCATAGTTATAGACACAACCCTTATCGAGGGTTGATGGCTGTAACACTATTAAAACATATTCCTTACGTCCGTAAGCTTCGAATAATGAACCTCTATAATAATCCTTAGGAAATGGCGGGTCAGTGAGGTCGTGTGTAGGTGTGCTCCGTGAAAATTATTCTATTAAAGTGAAATAATACGTTGAATGAATACAGACTCGATCGACATGCGCAGTAAGTAATAGCAATTTCAAGTTCAATATTGTTTTGTTGTTAAATTGAACTGGTAAAAGAAACTGAACGTTTTTATATGAGATTAGATTGCAGAAAATAAAGAACTGTTTGGGCTTATTGTAGTACTGCCAACTTAAGAACTTGAAGGAGTGCATCATACTCTCTGACCTTCACCTCTCGATATTCGCAATAATGGGTGTTTGCAAGGCATGCAATAAACCAGTTACGAAGCAGGATGCATCAAAAATCCAATGTAGTGAATGTCAGTTTTGGTTTCATGTGAAGTGTGTGAAATTAAATGAAAGTGATGTTAAACATTCGAAAGTCAATGTGCGTGACTGGCGATGTGGTGACTGAGTGGTGCTGACACCTGACGGTGTGGAGCGGCAACTAACAGGTAAAAGAGCACTGCCGTCCATGCGGGAACTGTATGAACTGATAATGAGCATCAAATCTGACATTGTGGAAATGAAAGGAGATATTGCCAACATGAAGGAAAGAAATTACCAGACCGAAAAGGACCTGGGTAAGTCTTTAGACCTGACCCATGATAAATTGGATGAAAATAGTAGACTGATTAAGGATCAGAGTGAGCAAATCAGGGCTTGTATGAACCAAATGGACGCTTTGAAGGAAGAAACGTCAGCACTGAGAAGGCAACTGAAAGACACGCAGCGGGAAGTCGAAGATCTCAATCAGTACGGAAGAAGAAATACGGTCGAGATTTTTGGACTCCCAGAGACACCTAACGAGGATACCTACGAACTAGTTAGGAGAGTTGGACAAGCACTAGATGTCGCAATTGATGCTGACAAGATTGATATCTGCCACCGCTTGAAGAAATCCCCACAAAATCAACAAAACACCCCGGCGGGCGTAGTTGTGAAATTCGTCAGGCGAGCAGATAAGGAAACATTCATCCAGAAAAGGAAAGTAAAACGCAACCTAAATACAACACATCTAGGTTATACTGTTAACAACCCCATTTATGTTAACCAGAGTTTGACACCACTCAGAAGGCAGGTGTTTAGCCTAGCTAGAAAAGTCAAACGTGAAAGAGGCTATGCGTTCCTGTGGATAGATAACTCTGGTGCCATTAAACTGAGGAAAAGAGAAGGAGATAGATTTGTACATGAACTGAAATGCATTGAAGACGTGAACAACTTTGGCCTAATGTAAAAATGAATAATTCTAATCAGTTTCTTTCAATTTATTACCAAAATGTTAGGGGTTTGAACACAAAAACACATAATTTCTATACGAGCATATTGAGTAATAGGCATGATGTCGTGCTCGTGACAGAAACTTGGCTTTCGGAATCAGTATACAACGCGGAGCTGTTTGACGACTACTACAATGTCATTAGGCAAGACAGAGTAGGGAAAAGAGGCGGTGGAGTTTTAATTGCAGTGAGACATGACATAAATTATAATGAAATTTACTCTGAGCATGGAAATTATGAAGCGTTAGGTATTAGAGTGCTGATGAATAATAAGGCTTATTATATTTTTAATGTTTATTTTCCACCAAATTCTTGTCTTGATACTTATAATAAATTTTATATTAATATAGGGGAACATTACAATGTTATTGGTAGCAATATTATAATCGCAGGTGACTTTAATATTCCCACAGTGAGGGGTGCTAATCAAGATCTTCTGAATGGTGATTCCCAAGAAAGAGCCTTATTCAATTTTATGTCACTACATAACCTACTTTCTCTAAATGATATCCAGAACATAAATTCCAGAACTCTAGACTTGGTACTCACTAACTTACCCAAGATCGTGTCGGTCAGTAGGGGATGCATCCCCTTAGTAGGAGAGGATAACCACCATCCCGCATTGTCTATTGAGCTAAGTCTAACTAATGTACGCATTGGTTCTAGTAAGGCCACTTCTACTATGATTTATAATTTTAAACGAGCAGATTTCAATAAAATGTATAGGTTATTGAATGAAACTAACTGGGAATATCTTGATACATTTCATGACATTGATAGGGCAGTTGAGTATTTCTATGACAAAATTTATGCAGTATTTAATGACACTGTACCTTTCATAAACACGCATAGAAAACGTTCATACCCTAGTTGGTTTAATTTAGATATTATCAAAAATTTGAAATTGAAGGAATATCATAGAAAGAAAATGAAAATCATCTTCATTCCACAAGGAAAATTTTATCAGATTAAGAAAGATAACCAAGGCTTTGATTGACACTGAATATAAGAAATATATAAATGACTCTGAAAATTTAATGCAGGAAGATCCCAAACAATTCTGGAATTATATTAAAAATAGAAAAGTAAAAACTAGGGCGAATTATCAGCAGATGAAACTTGGCCAAAACTTGTTAAAAACGAATAAGGAAATTTCAGATGGATTTGCAGATTGTTTTAAAGCAGTATATGAAAGTAAAACAACATCTTATGCACTCGATGAACATACAACAATGATCCCAACTATCACCTCTCATTCATTATTCATAAAAGCCATAACCATAAAAGAAGTTGAAACTGCCATCAAGAAATTGAAGCATAAAAAGTGCAGTGGTCCGGATAATATACCTCAATATATTATAAAGGCCTGTGTTGATGTCATAAAATATCCACTGTTTCTCTTGTTCAATCTCATTCTAAGACATAGCACATTTCCAGCAATATGGAAATTATCCAGAGCATGTCCCATTTTCAAATCCGGTGACTCCTCTCAAATTGAGAATTACAGACAAATAACGATCATCTCTGTACCTGCCAAGGTTTTCGAACAAATTATTTATTATAGAATTCTCAATCATGTAAAGCCATATATAAGTAATTTTCAACATGGCTTCGTATCAAACCGATCTACAACTACAAATCTGTGTAACTTTGTACAGTTTGTCTCGAATGCATTAGATTCTCGATATCAAGTTGATGCCATCTACACCGATTTTTCAAAAGCCTTTGACAATATTAATCATGGTATATTATTACGGAAATTATCAGCCTTAGGATTCTCGAACCAAATGTTAGAATTAGTGGCATCTTACTTAGCAAACAGAAAACAGTATGTGTCCTATAGTGAAGCTAATTCCTACACCTACATTGCTAAGTCTGGCGTGCCGCAAGGCTCAAATTTGGGTCCGTTATTTTTTGTGATTTTTATAAATGATCTTCCCATTTCTATTAAAGAATCAAAATGTATCCTATATGCTGATGATCTAAAAGTGTACAGAGTTATTAAAAATGAGCAGGATGTCCAGAAATTGCAAAATGATATAGATAATATTCACAAATGGAGTCTAGACAATGACTTATTGTTTAATATAAAAAAATGTAATTTCATCATCTTCAGTCGGAAAAGACAATGCTTGGAATCTAGCTACAGAATGGATGGAAATCTTTTAACTAGACTGAATACGGTCAAGGATCTAGGGTTGTATATAAATCATGATTTGAGTTTCAAATATCATATTGATAAGGTAGTGAATGATGCACTTAGAAGTCTGGGCTTTATTTTTAGAAATTCCAAGGAGTTGACGAATGCAAAGACAATCATTACGCTCTTCAATGCATATGTGAGAAGTAAACTGGAGTTTAATGCGGCAGTCTGGTCTCCAATGTACGAGTCACATATAAAAAACATAGAAAGGCTGCAAAAGAAACTGTTACGCTTCCTATATTACAAGAAGTACTCTGTATCAGCCATCCGTTGTAGAATTTCTTACTCTAACTTGTTGTCAGAATTCCAAATGACTAAACTTTCAACACGCAGGCTTATTGCTCAGCAGATATATTTATATAAAATTATCAATGGTATCTCAGACACGAGTGAAACTTTAGAGCAAATAAATTTCAATGTGAGAAAGAAATGTCTCCGAAAACGAGAACTCTTAATAGTTAAAAAATCTAATACAAATTTCCATAAAAATTCACCGATATTGAATATGTGCTGTACTTACAACAGGCTCTCAGCTGACAACAATTTAGATTTTGGAATGTCCTTGCTAAATTATAGAAGGCAATTACACGTAGTTTTAGATGTCAAATGATTCATTATAACGTAGATATTAAATTTAGGTTTCACTTTCTTACCATCTTCCATTGCTATTGTATTCGTACCTTAAGATATGAATCTAGTTTTACATTATGTGACCAAATATTAAAAATCATGCTTTATTTACTGTTATTGTGACTTGAACTTGTGTATATTCCTTGTTAACAATTTTTTTTTTAATTTAAGTTTTAATTTTTAATCTTCAATTTTTAATTTTCAATTTTTATTTTGCATTCTAATGTATTTTTTATCTTGTATCTTAATGTATTTTCATGTATTATCTGTGTGTAAACAATTGCTTAATTGTTTGCTACTGTAATTGGGGCACTGCCCTGTTGTGGCAATAAATAAATAAATAAATAAATAAATAAATAAATAAACTGTCACTGAACTCTCCAGCGTACGTTTCTTTAATTTATAGAAGCCATGCATTTGAAATTAACTCCTTTAATTCGTAACAACAACAAAAAATTCATCTCTATGGGATGAGCCATAATTAACCGATAGGTTACTGAAAGTTATGTGCTCTAGTACGTCATTTTTAAATATTTTAATGGTGGTTGTGATGATTTTTTAAGGGATTGAACATCAATTTTTGTAATTCATACATTTATTAATATTAATATTAGTGATACATTCATATTTCGTTTCTTAGGATTCATTTTAAATTAGCTATATTTACCGTATTGTTATTACATTATTATCATTATTATTATTATTATTATTAATTGATGTTGTTTGTATAAGATGCAGTTTGAGAGTGTGTTAATTTAATTTGATGGTTTACCTAAATTTAATGGCATTTCATTCAGGCATGAAATAGATGTAAGGTTGTGTGAATCATCTCTTTCGAAATGTGTAGAAACATTGTGTGAATGTGATGAACATACGTCACTTAAATTGGCAATCTATAGTTGTGCCGTCGGTTATATCCATGGTGAAATATGTTGTAACCAAGCCTATACTACTGTTGAAAACATTGGTGGGAGACGTACGTGACTATTGGACGAGTTTCCATTGGAGAACTGTAACCAACTTGCAGAGGGTATGGCTCATAAGCAGGGAACGGATTTATATGTACTAATAATTCATGAAATATGTACATATATATTTTGTTATTTTTATTGAAATATGGAATTATATATGGACTTAAAATTACAAAAACTATCATTTCTATTTGATATCAAAGTTCAAAGAAGCTATAGAAAGTAGATCTACATGAACCATGATGCTGTACTTCTCATTTTAATATGATGTTTGAAGAACACGCAATATTTTAATCTTTATTACCAAAACAATGGATCACAAAATGTTATTTTAAGTGCTGGAAAGTGAATCTTCTCCTATTGTCTCTAAGCGCAGATTTATATTGACTGAAACTTCGTTCAACATCAGAAGAGGTAATGGAGGCTTATTTAAACTTTACAACTTCTGCTGGGGTTAAATCCAACATTAACTTGACACTTAAATCTCCACACATAATTGCAGCAACCTTTCCCATTCTTTCATATCCAGGGTTCTTTGAAAGTACAGTGTCCATCTTCATTTTTGCTCCATCTGCAACTTTACCTGTACCATGATTTAGCTGTTCCACAGTTCTACTCACAATTTCGAAACTTTCAGAAAGTGAGAGATGTGAGTTTTGGAGACCTTTGAGTGTTTTGTGATGCATGAAAAATTATGCTGAATGTAAATCAAGTCATTCCTCACACTTGTGTCGCAAACAACTGTTTGCGCAGCTTCAATAGAGGCTGCATCTTCAAGTCCATAGCATGAAGAACTTCTTAATGGAGTCTATATATTCAGCATAGTATTCAACCGCTTGCAGCCACGTACCCCACCTAGTTAGAACTGGCTTAGGTGGCAATGGCATTTCTGGGTAAATTTCTTTCAAAAGATGAACTCTTTAGTGGGCTTTGAGAAAAAAATCACTGAGGAAATCAATAGATCTACTTTGGGGTAACTGCCTTTTACCACTTCTGCCACACGATGAAAGGCATGTGCTACACGAGTTAAATGAGTCATCTTAGGATACACAACACTCAATGCTTCTCCGGCTTTCATCATATACGGTGCGGCATCGCTAATAAAAAGTAACCCTTTATCATACTGAACGCCCTGTGGCCAGAGGATACCCATAGCCTCATTAAACAGTTTTGCTATAGTTTTGTTATTGCACTTTTCTAGAACATCACAATGTAAAAGAATCCGTTTACAATAATCTTCACTTAACAAACCAATGATTACGTTGCCAATTAGCCTACCTTCTTTTTCTGTCGTCTCGTCAATGGAAATCCAAATCGGACCGTCTTTAATTTCTTGTCTTATCCCTTGAACAGTTTCATCGTATAGTGCACCCTTGAGAGGTTTTTCTGAACGGTGACTCATACGGGATAGTTCGGTTAGTATATTTCTCGAGGAATTCCCTGAAGTACTAATTATTCAGTTTGAAGAGAGGGATGTCAGCAGAGATGGGAGCGTGGCAGAGATTGGTGTAGTAATGGTTGTGTCAGAAACAACTGTCTCAGCTTGGAATTTCGTAGTTTGTTAGTCTGATGTTTACTGGTTGGAATTTGTTGCACCAGGAACCTTTGAGTAGATGCCACTGAACATCTTCTTTAAATTCTGTTAAGTAATTTTCTAATTTTAAACTGGTTGACTGTGCTACTTTAGGCATCTTGTAACAATGTTAATGTCTTCAATGAATGTCAATAGGCAACTGAAAACACTGCACTTGTAGACATAGCGGTACGTACAAGAACACTACGATCCGTCTCACTGCTAATTCAAACTGTGAATCACTGGTAGGAACTACAGTAGATGAAGGTAATTGCCCATCAAGGGGAATGCCCGAAGTACGAAGTAATCCGGAAACTACTGGCATATCGTCGATGAATGGAATTTCCTGAGTAACGAAATTAAGGGACAGACATAGTCGATGTTATGTGTGATTCTGATACTCAGCTGATCTCACCTCTTCCGGGTTCACTCATCTCTCTTTCACCACGCCGTTTATCACCTAACCTTATCAACTCAGGCGTGGACAGGTGTGATGATAAGTTGCACCCTAGTTAAAATATTAAATGTTTCTCCATTTTTGACAGGACTGCTAACTTAATAGAATTTAATACTTTTTGGCGAAATATGGACTGTATTAACCTTAATGACTAAGAATATGGAACATTATGTGCTAAACTAAGCCTCCGTGGCTTAGGTGGCAGCACGCCGGCCTCTCACCGCTGAGTCCGTGGTTCAAATCCCGGTCACTCCATGTGGGATCTGTGCTGGACAAAACGGAGGCAGACAGGTTTTTCTCCGGGTACTCCGGTTTTCCCTGTCAAAAATTTCATTCCAGCAACACTCTCCACTATCATTTCATTTCATATGTCATTCATTGAATCATTGCCCCGGAGGAGTGCGTCAAGCCTCGGCAGCCGGCACAGTTCATATCCTCGCCGCTGGATGGGGGCTTCATTCATTCCATTCCTGACCCGGTCGGAGACTGGAAGCAGGCTGTGGATTTTCATGAGCTAAACTCCAAAATATGGAAAAATATGGAAAATAAATACTCCATTCTTCAACTCCACACACCATGATTTGTAAAGATAATGAAATGAAAATCCACAGCCTGCTTCCAGTCTCCGACCGGGTCAGGAATGGAATGAATGAAGCCCCCATCTAGCGGCGAGGATATGAACTGTGCCGGCTGCCGAGGCATGACGCACTCCTCTGAGGCAATGATTGAATGAATGACAGATGAAATGAAATGATAGTGGAGAGTGTTGCTGGAATGAAATTGTGACAGGGAAAACCGGAGTACCCGGACAAAAACCTGTCTGCCTCCGTTTTGTCCAGCACAGATCTCACATGGAGTGACCGGGATTTGAACCACGGACCCAGCGGTGAGAGGTCGGCGTGCTGCCGCCTAAGCCACGGAGGCTTCCATGATTTGTAAAGATAATACAAAATATAATTAAGTTTAGCTTCACAATGAGATATGTATTTAAATATAAATCGGTTCCCTGCTCATAAGGTATAAGACAGCAGAGTCATGTCTGGAACTTCAGGTTTTATTTGTAGGCAATCATTTCTGTCTACTTATGGGGTTTTCCTTGGCCCTTCATCACCTGAACTTATTTTGAAAACCTAAACGATGATGCCTGGTAGAGTATCTAGTACTGGGACAGGCAAATCGACTCAAAGGGCCATTCAATCCAATCCTCATCTGTTACTTGTACTATTATAGAATTAGCTGCATATTGAAGGCAGCGCTAGGTATGTGTTCACCGTCACGCCACGGGTGCTGATACTTTCGAGACTCCACGAACAAATGTCAGGAACTATTCCTGGTCAACGAATTTAATCACGGTTCTACTCCAATCCGAGATCTCTCTCTTTACATGGATTGCAGATCCAAACAGATTACTACTACAGACTTAGGAACAACACAGGTTATTAGACAATTCCTACACACCCCAACGTATATGGGTCTAATGATCATGGTATTCAAGCCCCCCCCCCCCCCCAACTGCAACAACAAGCAGTGAACTTTTATAAAAGCACATTCTTTTATTACTTAGGTGCCATCTGTCGTAACTGTGGAGAAAACTGGACGAAGAACACGAGTGGGTGGCTTCTTTGGCTTGGCCTGGGACACCCTTCAGAAGCGGCTAAACATCACGTGAGTTCAGAGGTCACACCTATGTTCTTGCACGACGACATATGGTGAAGTGGGATTTTAAATATCCTGAAATCTTACTTTAATTTCACGAGCAGGATCTAGGTGATTCCAACTATGCCAGTCTAATATGCTTTAGTTAATGTTCTTGATGTGGGTGGGGATTGCAAGTACTTATTAATGAACTTCAGCGTCCTACTCAAAATCCTGTTTTATTCTGGTGTATGAATTTTGCAATGTTTACCTGTGAATGTTTAAGCCTAGAATTTAGAAATTTGCCCAGAATCTTGAAATAAGGAGAAATCATTGGGCAGCCATGTGTCTTAGCATGGTCTGGTATTGAACCGCTCGGCTATGACGTCCTAGTGCATTCATGATGCGTGAACCTGTTTTATGCCCCGTTTATTTTGTTGTTCTTGCGTATTTCTGCAATTCTTTTCATGCGATATGGTTCCGACTATTTCTTCTATTAGTTTCATAAGCAATACATTTCCGAAAACAACCTGTTTTTGTCGTTAATTCGTATTAGGGACTTGGAACATCTTTGGTCATCAGTCCCGTGAGCTTGTGAGCTTGGATGTTTGTTGAATTTTCCTGATAATAAATGTTTATGTGGGGACTGAAGTAGTGTGTGCAGCTCTAATTATTAGGGTCGGGGACAGAGTAGATATCACAGGACTTAAAATAAGGTACTATTCCGGCATTTGCCTGGTGAGAATGTGCAAACAAAACAAGGGGAAACCACACTCAGGATGGTCACTGTCAGTGCTGGGATTCGAACCTCCGATCTCTGGACTTGCTACTGCTCCCCATCGCGAGCTAACTTCCGCGGCGACCCCGTGGAGTGTAAAATAACTAATAACTCTTAAATGTACGTGTATACAGCCAAAAAATGGCGATATCTCAATATTCATGTAGGCTATGCACATAACAGTTGAGCAATGCAACAGGAGGCTGCGGTAACCCAAGATTACTAAAAATATGAGACAATGTAATATTCTAAGCATTGGTACACCTCTAGAATACATTGGAGCTATTGCCGAAATTAGCCGCCAGTTGTAATCAACAGAGCGAAGTGTTAACCATGAATGACACTCCTGGTGCACAGTTCCAGTATGCTAATTGCTCACGTTCCAGTCATAAGTGCCCCCACCATTTTCATCCCTCACCAGAATCCTAAGAAGCCTCCGTGGCTTAGGCGGCAGAAGGCCGGCCTCTCACCGCTGGGTCCGTGGTTCAAATCCCGGTCACTCCATGTGAGATCTGTGCTGGACAAAACCGAGGCAGACAGGTTTTTCTCCGGGTGCTCCGGTTTTCCCTGTCAAAATTTCATTCCAGCAACACTCTCCACTATCATTTCATTTCATCTGTCATTCATTTAATCATTGCCCCAGAGGAGTGCGTCAGGCCTCGGCAGCCGGCACAGTTCATATCCTCGCCGCTAGATGGGGGCTTCATTCATTCCATTCCTGACCCGGTCGGAGACTGGAAGCAGGCGTGGATTTTCATTCACCAGAATCCTAAGGTATAGATGGGCCGGTCATTCGTGGCTGGTCGTAAGCGCGTGAGAATTCTTCTTAAAGCCCGAGTAGAACACTGGGACCACTGAATATTCACATGCGGTGCCGAGGACGATTTGCGCTCTTTATTTGCATTGATCACAAAGCTATGAAGGCTCACTGTGCGTGGAGACCCCACTGCGTACTTACTGTACAGTAGTATGTACCGGTCAAGAAAGAACGGCCCACTTATAACTGGGGATTTCCATTGCTCTATAGTTTCGTTTAGCTACTACGTTTTTTTCTACTCCTAGTCAAGAGATGGAGAAACAATACGTACAAAACACCTACCGTAAATAATGGTACTTGACACTTTATGTTGACCTATTTTGGAAAAACAGGATTTTGCACGCCAACAGCAATAAAATACCACTTGGCTGTCTTTTAACTTCAGACCAATAGTTATGAATACAAATATAAGGTTATTAGCCAAGTACCACCATTATTTATAACCCCAAGATGACCAACCTACAGCATCAATAGCTCTCACGCTTTGAGTAATCTAACTTTATTAGAAAATGTTTTACTAAAAAAATACTTTAATGGTTGTATTCATAGGACAGACTTCCAGGAGAGTGAGGATGGATCCTGGGCTGGAATGATCAAGAAAGTGATGCAGGGAGACCTGCATGTAGGAGTTGCAGATTTCACCATGAATTCTCAGCGTGCTCAAGACCTACACTTCACAGTTCCTCTCGTTGCCACTAAGTGAGTATCTACTGCGGTACTCTCATCACTTCTAGAAGATTCACAAACATCTGTGTCAGAAATCTCGATAATGTTACGTATACACATAATGATATACAGTATAATTTAACACCGATCACAGTGGCTGAGACCGTTAACGCGCCAGCTTGTGCCTCGCTGGTATCAGCCATCCTGAAAAATGTTTTCGTGGTTTCACTACCAGGCAAATGCCGGGACGGTTCCTTTCAACAGGTCCACGCCTGACTTTTTCACGTTATCGACTACAATTTGCGTAATATGCGAGCGACTTGCATCATACCCGCAAGTCAGCCACTCTTTTTGTACAGAAAAAGTCTTAACCGTTACTGTAGTAGATGGCAAGCTTATTTTCGGCCATGTTAGTCTTGAGGTACAATAGAAAGGAGCGACGTCTCTTCCTGACATTTGGGAGAGTTTCGGCACAGCAATCCGCTAGAGATGCCTCATTGATATCCTATTTTAAAAGCGATCTGGAAACATTTAAACTATTCAGAGGTTACTGGTATTCTATTCGAGTATTTTATTATCTTATGATTCTTAAACTTAATATATTTCATTGTGGGGTTTGAAGCCCTTTTTTCAATGTTGCCTTAGTAAACAAAAGTTTAGTGATTTTCAGTCGGTCAACACGAATGTACCCAAATGAGCTGGGTTATGCCCTAATCCTGAAATAAATTATATGAGATTAATACATATAAGATGCGTTCAAAAAGTAACGAGCCGGAGGCTGGAATGCGCAAACCGGTGACGACATCGGCTAATCGTGGTGTGTGTAAAGAGGTGTGGTTCTGACCAGAGGGTGGAAGGTCACAGCCCGTCGCTAGAGGGCACGCATGCACGCCACGTGACGATACAAAGCGAGCAGCAGCATGCAACACTTGTCCAACGCTGCCAGTCGCATTGCAAACAGCGACAAGGAGGCGTCAACCGAAGAGCAAAGAGTTGTTGTTCAGTTTCTGACAGCGGAAGGAGTAGGGGGAACGGACATTCATCGCCGAATGTCACAAGTGTACGGCACACACTGCATGTCCCTTGCAAGGGTCAAGGTGTGTCACAAGCGCTTCAGGGAAGGACGGGTGCGTTAGCCGATGATGCCCGGTCTGGGGCAACCCCCTGCATTACCGATGACAATGTCCAGCTGGTTGATGCACTCATTACCCAGAACCGCCGAGTGACAGTGAACGCCATAGCCGCTGTGGTCGCTCCACGACAATGCACGACCTCATACGGCCAACAGAGTCGCGGCACTCCTGCAGAAATTCAAATGGGAGGTTCTCGGCGACCCTCCATACAGTCCAGACCTCTCTCCCTGTGATTACGCCATGTTTGGTCCCCTGAAAAGGGCTCTGCGGGGCCAACGATTCACCTCGGACGCCGACGTCCAGCTGTACGTGTGGAACTGGTTCACATCGCAGCCCAGGGAAATTTTTGAGACAGCCTTTCACCGCCTCGTGAGTAGAGGTTTTTGGATGGTTCTAAATCCACCTCCACCTCCCCACCTCACAAGATGGCGGCGGCGCGATATCTCTCCAACGCATGGTCGGATTTTGATGAATGAGGTGTCATTGAACTCGGGCGGACACCCCCTTTCCATTGGACAACATATTTCCACCCCAAAATAATACCTACCCCTAATAGGGGGTGAAATTGTAATTTTTAGAAAATCTCGCTTTTCAAGTGTGACATGTGGGAGGTTGAATGCCAATATAGAATTAAAACGTTGTTCTACACAAGAGACATATGTACGGTGGAAAGCCACTATGAATTAACATGCTTGTTTTTTGTTTTTACGCATGCCCACTCATAGCTTTTGTAAGAGGACGGGCTTTTTAAAGATGGTGGCTGTAGTGTAGCCTAACCTAACCCATTCCACGAGGGGTGATCATAAAGTATTTCAAGCGGTGCTTGTCGATAGGCAAACCAATAATCAAAGAGGGGTATGTCAGACCTTGAGGCGATAACCCCTTTTGATTGAACCCTGTTGATTGACCCCTTTTGATTGATCTCTGTTGATTTGTTTCTTTGGACGGGTCCTTTTGAAGGGGTCCTTTATGACGGGCCCTGTTGACGGGTCATTGTTGACGAGTCCCTCTGGACGGGTCCTTGTTGACGAGTCCCTGTTGACGGGTCATTGTTGACTGGTCATTGTTGACAGGTTCTTGTGGACGAGTCCTTGTTGACGGGTCCCTGTGGTCGAGTCCCTGTGGACGGGCCCCTTTGGCCTGGTCATTGTTGACAGGTCCTTGTGGACGAGTCCTTGTGGATGAGTCCTTGTTGATGAGTCCCTTTGGACTGATCCCTTTGGACCGGTCCCTTTGGACTGGTCCCTAATGATATGATGAAATTAAACGTTGTTCCTCATGAAACGCATGTGAAGAGCCGATTGCTACTATGAATTAACATGTCTGTTTTCTGTTTTTACGCATGCGCAATTGGGGTTTTCGTAAGAGGGCGGGCTTTTTAAATAATGATTTATAGATGAGTTATTGAAAAATATAACCAAAAGATCCAAAACTAATAGGTCATTGGCTTTTTTTAAATATCTCATGAACCAATAAGGCTAGGGACTTGTATGAGGGGTCGTTGGACATGGGATGACGCTCCGTTTTTCAATGTATTTTTGATTTTTGTCAAAAGGGCCTAAGTACACTTTTGTTAATATCTCGTGAACCAATAAGGCTAGGGACGTGTTTGAGGGGTCGTAGCACTTGGGATGACATTCCCTTGTTAAATGAATTTTTTTCAAATTTTGACAAGGGGCCTAACTACACTTTTGTTGATATTTCCTGAACCCATGATGGGATTTTGACCTGGGAGGTGTCGTTGGACTTGGGCAGACACTCTCTTTTGAATGTATTTTAGACATTTTAACAAAGGGCCTAACTACACTTTTGATAATATCTCGCGAACAAATAAGGCTAGGGACTTGTATGTGGGGTCCTAGCACTCGGGGTGACGCTCTGTTTTTGAAAATATATTTAATGTTTGTCAAAAGGGCCTAACTGAACTGTTGATAATATCTCGATAACTAATAATGGGAGAGAGTCAAGTGAGGTGTTATAATACTAAGGATGGCCAACCCTTTCCCATGACCAACGAATTTACCCCAAATATTTAAAACAACAATGTCATTGACCTGATATTATATAAACTAATACTTGGATATCGACATGTGAGGTGTCAGAGGACTTTGAATGGTCAACTCTTTCCCATGACCAATGAATTTACCTAAAATATCCAAAATATTAAGGTCATTGACCTGAGATTTTATAAATTAATAATTGGATACGGACATGAGAGTTGTTTACCGTGAGTGATGAAACATAGCTAGGTAGAGAAAGAATTAGTGTAGGCTACATGTATGGTGACTGACAAGTCTTTCACTATTGGAACTTCTTTTCAGATCAGACTGTAGTACAGAGAGAGTATGGGTTGCAGGCATGGGTTAATAAATGACAAACGGTGTACACAAAATCGGATTTATTGATTCAAGAATTAAGAGTAGACTATCTTTAATTGATTGGTTAAAGAGGATAGCTAATGAAACAAAATGGTGACTACATTGAACTAAACTGAACCAAGCTGAATCAAACCCAACCAAACCGAACCAAACCTAATCGAAAACAAGCCAAGGGTTTAAGTGTAAAACTTGTGGCTGAATGTGGTCATTGGTAATGTCAAAAAGGAAAGGGATAACACTCTCCCTATAGAGGGTAAGGTAAAGCTAGTGCATGGTGCTAATGCACACACCCAAGTACATGAACCACACACACAACTATCCTATGCAGTTTTTATGGGTTGACTGTTAAAACTTGCTCAGTTGTTACTGGGACAAGATGGTCGCTACACACAACAAGCTTTAAATACCTGAGGCTAATAATCTATACACACACACACACTTTTTCTAAACTAAACTGTCTTGCTGGCAGTGCTCACACAGTAGGCAAATGACAGAAATGCTTGGCTAACAGAAATACAATCATTTTCGGTTGTCTAATGTTACCAGCTAAACATTACGTGCTATAGTGGTGAACACATGTGCCTCTTTCACTGGAGATCTTAACTCGATTTCTAGCTCTAAGGCCAAGAACGAATCAAACTAAGAAAAAAGGGTATGGTGACGCAGTGGTTAAACTGTTAGCCTTTCACTAAGGTAGACTAGGGTTTCATTTTAGGTTAATATGCATGTCATAAACAAACAAATCAAAGCAGAGATAATGTTTAAAACTGATTTCACTTGTCTCTTTTCAAATTATTACTTAGATTACAAATACAAACGTGGACTGGGTTTGATATACAGTTAATGCTTCCTATCACATACTAGACAATAAGAAAGCCAAACAAGCAAAAGGCGTAGGTAGAGCAGTGGTAAAATCGCTATGTGTAGAGAAATACCTAAGGGTTTTATGAACTGGCAAAGGTATGTCGCATAAACAGTGCAGGATACAATCCAGCAACCATAATTTTTATCTTGTGGACAAGAGATAACATATATATAGAGAGAGATATATAGAAAGCTTGTGTATGTGTGGGTAGCATTGGTTGTTTGACCAGAGAAAATACGGTGAGGCAGGGTGGGGAGAGGGAGAATTAGCACTTATATATGAATGGAAAATAGATTTTTTTCAATAGTTTTGTTTTTCAAATGCAGTGGTAGATGGTCGTTATTTTGTAAAACATTCTTACTTGCAGTAGTAATAAGCCTCTACGGTTCCGCTAACACATAGATAGACTGTATTATTGCCATGGTCAGGTCCTTTTGACTGGTCCCTATGGACTGGCCCATGCATTTATCCAAATTATGTCAAAGGGTCCGGTCCAATGGGATCAGCCAAAAGGACCTGTCCACAAGGACCCGTCAAAAATGACTCCATTCAAAAGGACCCGTCCAAAGGGGCTAGTCAACAGGGACAATTCCAAAGGGACAAATCAACAGGGATCAATGAAAGGGGGCAAGCGCGTCATGTAAGTCGTTGCGCGCCGCCGCCGTGGGAACATAGGTGTTTATCAGCAGTCTCCGGCAATGTTCGGGAGAGTAACCTTGAAAAGTAGCTGAAACTCGGTAGTCAAAAGCATAGCTTGACCCGTTTCTTACCTATATGACAAGGTTAGGTTAGGTAAATTTAGGTTATGTTAGGTGAGCTGAGGTTAAGTCTTAAAATATTCCCTCTCTTATGTGTTCAAAGCCAATTCACCCTGAACAGTCTGCCAAAACTTTAAATATGTATTTATCATTACATAAAGAATTAAAGCAAACTTAATTAATTATGAATGGCGTTTTTTGTTACTGTTCAATGTAGACAGAATATATGCATTAAATAATAGACTCAACACAAAATGTTTTGATTGTTGACTTGTGTTATTGATAAATTGGTTTAATGTTAGGGGCAGTGCATACTTTCCATGTCGATAATTTATATAGGCTAGAAGGATGGTGTTGCAAACTTCTGATGTGTATTTCCAAATTTCCTGCATAGTCTATTTCATAGAATTTTCCTGTAACTTAAAAGTTCATGCTGATTTTGTCTTTGTGTTTGACATTGTAACTACAATGGTTGATTGGATATTCTTTGTCAACTTTCAAATCATGTAATTCATGTCAGATATGTTGGAATTTTTGTTCATGTGTGAAACTATCAAGTACCGATATCTAATTGGTTACACAACTGTTTCATAATGAAAATCTTGAGCTCAGATGCATTGGAAAACTGTTTACGCTTGTCTGAACCAAGACTAACTGACTACTCACTGCTAAGGTTTAGAAATTAAATTTACTCAAATCACATTCTGGTAAAAAAGATCATGACTACTATAAACTGCTACCACTCTTCCACCACTTTGCTAACACTTTTCTACCATTTGACTCTCACTTTTGCTCTTTCTTTAAACTGCACATACTACAAACTATCATTTTTATTATCGAATTAACTTTACTAGAGTTTAGTGTATGCTTAACAGTTGACATGGAAGTATCAACGACTAGCTAAGGTAAGCCATGTGCTTACTATAAAGGATATACATATATTGTAAAAAGAACTAATAAAAAAGGAACTGTTATTTGGTGCTGTTCGAAACAACGATCTAAAAAGTGTCGAGGAATGATTAAAACAAAAGGCTCCAACATACTTATTTCAATCGATCATCATTGTAAATCTCAAAATAATACTCATTTAAATGGACAAAATACTCTAACCAAGGTAAAAAAGCAAGACCAAGAAAAAAATAGTGTGGCTCAAGATTGCGCTTTGTTTGTTAAAGAGCATTTATTATCTCCTGAAAAAGACATGTTAGGACAGTCGTTAACGTCTAAGAAACCTCTAACACTATCAAAGACATCACAAACTATGCCAAAGGTTGTTGCATTGCAAGATGAACAAAAAGGATTAGATAGTTATAGTGATGATGATTATATTGATGATAATTATATTGATGATGATAACCATGATGATGATGATGATTATGATGTTGATGATGATGATAATGGTTTACACCCAAAAAAAATCATTTGTTAAATTTGTTTACTGGAACAATCCCAGTAAGCTAATCCAGCGGCTTCAGTACTTGCATACCTGTGAACAGGCTGGTCATACTAAATACGAGGAAGAACTATTGGATATAGAAAATGAGCTTCGTCATGCTAAAATTATTGTGTAATGAATCCATGTAACCGCTTAAACTATTTCTTAACAATACATGTAATATTTTCTACCACTTTGCTACCACTTTGCTACCACTTTTCTAGTTTGCTACCACTTTTCTAGTTTGCTACCACTTTTCTACCACTTTGCTACCACTTTTCTACTACTTTTCTGCCATTTTTCCAACACTTTTCTACCACTTTTCTACCACTTTGCTACCACTTTGTTACCAATTGTCTACCACTTGTCTACCACATTGCTACCACGTTTCAACCACTTTTCTATCACTTTAAACTGTACATATTAAATATAAAAGCCAGCGCTAAATAATGCTATTACCAGAACAGATATAACATTTGTAGTGTGCAAATCATACTAACAGGTTAGTTGCTACTATGGAACATACTACAACTAACCGAGGTAAACAACGTGTACTCTATAAAGGCTACTCTTATAACTATAGACGACAAAATGTAAAAGGAATAATATTCTGGCGATGCTCAAAACAGAGGTCAACAAGATGTCGAGGCAATATGAAAAGTAGAAATGGTGTGGTTTTAAGTGTGAGTGATCATCAATGTAGTGCTACAGACAAAACACTGATGGTGTTGACAAAAAATCATCAGAATGCTAAAAAGTTAGTACAAGAGAAAGATGTTGCTATTCAAAATAGTGCATTGTTTGTTGAGCAACGTTTAACCCCTGTTGTAAAAGTTATGTTGTATCCATCTTCCACGTCTCAAGAGTCATCAACATCACAGACTATGCAAGAGGTAGTGCTGTTGATGTTGCTTTAAGGGGTTGAACTACAAAGTCATCTGCCCTTGATATGCAAGTGGATCGAAAAGGACTAGATAGTAATAGACAAAAGAGAGTTGTAGTTTGTATATAACTATTGTACAAGTACTTACATTAAATAAATAAAAATAGTGTATGGGTATTGTCTGTTTTTCTTAATTGCTATCTCCATGTCCCACTATTAATTCAATTGTTAACCATCAACAGTCTCTGACTATGTTCGGAAAGAGAGTGACCTTAAACAATACACTCTATCTATGGTTTGTGTACCGAGTATCACAATAATACAGTGTGGTCAAGCCATGTTGAGGAAATAGTTATATCAGGTAAGGGATTCGAACCCTTGCTTTCTTGTACAGAAAATTTGAACTTAATTCAAACACCATAACCACTCGGTCAACCTGACAGTTACTAATTTAATTATTTTTGAGGACTTGAGTGCTTATAAAACTTTTTCCAGTATACATTGACTAAACCACTTGTTTGTTTTGAAATATAGATTTTGTTTTGTTTGACCATAACATTGCCGTTATGAGTCTTGTGAACTGGGTGTTTAATATAGGGTTAAATGCATTTTAAGATAATTTTAGAAAAGCTCTTAGGTATCGTGTCATGGGTTTTAGTAATGCATTACTGTTCGTTGACTAACATTTACCATTACACAACATTATTTTGGTGAGCTCAACTTGTTGTTCTTTGAGTCGTCAGTCTTTTGACTGGTTTGATGCAGATCTCCATGCCTCCCTGCCCCGAGCTAAACGTTTCATCTCTATATAGCTACCACACCCTACATTCAAGGCTATCTGTTTAACATATTATAACCTGTGATCTCCCCTACAAGCTCTTGGGTTCAATTCCTAGATTTAACACAAACTTTTAAAAGTGGTATGACAACTAAAACTAGTCTACTCAGTCTCGGGTGATCCAAATAAGTAGAGAGGGATTGATTCACACCTCAACCATAGAGCACCATGTTTATTTTATTTTTTAAATAATGATAGCCATTTGTTCAATTTCACATTTCACACATTGCAATTTGTCAATTTTCCATTTGCATTTTTTAAAATGACAGTTTGATGTTTTTCAATTTCATGATATGGAAACATGGATTTTCCAATTTCATATTTACACATTTGTCAATTTCCCATTTGCATATATTTTCTTAAATGTCCGTTTAAGGTTTTTAAATTTTGTCTATATGGAAACGTGGATTTTCCATTTTGCGGTTTACACATTTTTTTATTTATTTTGTGTATGTTGAAAAACGATATTTCCAAAACAAGATTTTTTATTTTTCATTTTATGATTTTGTAAATGATCTTAATGTGAGAGCTTGACTATGGCAATAATGCAGTCTATCTATGTGTTAGCGGAACCGTAGAGGCTAATTACTACTGCAAGTAAGAATGTTTTACAAAATAACGACCATCTACCACTGCATTTGAAAAACAAAACTATTGAAAAAAATCTATTTTCCATTCATATATAAGTGCTAATTCTCCCTCTCCCCACCCTGCCTCACCGTATTTTCTCTGGTCAAATAACCAATGCTACCCACACATACACAAGCTTTCTATACATCTCTCTCTATATATATGTTTTCTCTTGTCCACAAGATAAAAATTATGGTTGCTGGATTGTATCCTGCACTGTTTATGCGACATACCTTTGCCAGTTCATAAAACCCTTAGGTATTTCTCTACACATAGCGATTTTACCACTGCTCTACCTACGCCTTTTGCTTGTTTGGCTTTCTTACAGTCTAGTACGTGATAGGAAGCATTAACTGTATATCAAACCCAGTCCACGTTTGTATTTGTAATCTAAGTAATAATTTGAAAAGAGACAAGTGTAATCAGTTTTAAACATTATCTCTGCTTTTATTTGTTTGTTTATGACATGCATATTAACCTAAAATGAAACCCTAGTCTACCTTAGTGAAAGGCTAACAGTTTAACCACTGCGTTACCATACCATATTTTCTTAGTTTGATTCGTTCTTGGCCTTAGAGCTAGAAACCGAGTTAAGATCTCCAGTGAAAGAGGCACATGTGTTCACCACTATAGCACGTAATGTTTAGCTGGTAACATTAGACAACCGAAAATGATTGTATTTCTGTTAGCCAAGCATTTCTGTCATTTGCCTACTGTGTGAGCACTGCCAGCAAGACAGTTTAGTTTAGAAAAAGTGTGTGTGTGTGTATAGATTATTAGCCTCAGGTATTTAAAGCTTGTTGTGTGTAGCGACCATCTTGTCCCAGTAACCACTGAGCAAGTTTTAACAGTCAACCCATAAAAACTGCATAGGATAGTTGTGTGTGTGGTTCATGTACTTGGGTGTGTGCATTAGCACCATGCACTAGCTTTACCTTACCCTCTATAGGGAGAGCGTTATCCCTTTCCTTTTTGACATTACCAATGACCACATTCAGCCACAAGTTTTACACTTAAACCCTTGGCTTGTTTTCGATTATGTTTGGTTCGGTTTGGTTGGGTTTGATTCAGCTTGGTTCAGTTTAGTTCAATGTAGTCACCATTTTGTTTCATTAGCTATCCTCTTTAACCAATCAATTAAAGATAGTCTACTCTTAATTCTTGAATCAATAAATCCGATTTTGTGTACACCGTTTGTCATTTATTAACCCATGCCTGCAACCTATACTCTCTCTGTACTACAGTCTGATCTGAAAAGAAGTTCCAATAGTGAAAGACTTGTCAGTCACCATACATGTAGCCTACACTAATTCTTTCTCTACCAAGCTATGTTTCATCACTCACGGTAAACAACTCACATGTCCGTATCCAATTATTAATTTATAAAATCTCAGGTCAATGACCTTAATATTTTGGATATTTTAGGTAAATTCATTGGTCATGGGAAAGAGTTGACCATTCTAAGTCCTATGACACCTCACATGTCTATATCCAAGTATTAGTTTATATAATCTCAGGTCAATGACCTTGTTGTTTTGAATATTTGGGGTAAATTCGTTGGTCATGGGAAAGGGTTGGCCATCCTTAGTATTATAACACCTCACTTGACTCTCTCCCATTATTAGTTATCGAGATATTATCAACAGTTCAGTTAGGCCCTTTTGACAAACATTAAATATATATTCAAAAACAGAGCGTCACCCCGAGTGCTAGGACCCCACATGCAAGTCCCTAGCCTTATTTGTTCGCGAGATATTAACAAAAGTGTAGTTAGGCCCTTTGTTAAAATGTCAAAAATACATTCAAATAGAGAGTGTCTGCCCAAGTCCAACGACACCTCACAGGTCAAAATCCCATCATGGGTTCAGGAAATATCAACAAAAGTGTAGTTAGGCTCCTTGACAAAATTTCAAAAAAAAACATTTAAAAAGGGAATATCATCCCAAGTGCTACAACCCCTCAAACAAGTCCCTAGCCTTATTGGTTCACGAGATATTAACAAAAGTGTACTTAGGCCCTTTTGACAAAAATCAAAAATACATTGAAAAACGGGGCGTCATCCCAAGTCCAACGACCCCTCATACAAGTCCCTAGACTTATTGGTTCATGAGATATTAAAAAAAAGCCAATGACCTATTAGTTTTGGATCTTTTGTTTATTTTTTTAAATAACTCATCCATAAATCATTATTTAAAAAGCCCACCCTCTTACGAAAACCCCAACTGCGCATGCATAAAAACAGAAAACAAACATGTTAATTCATAGTAGCAATCGGCTCTTCACATGCGTTTCATGTGGAACAACGTTTAATTTCATCATGTCATTAGGGACCAGTCCAAAGGGACCGGTCCAAAGGGATCAGTCCAAAGGGACTCATCAACGAGGACTCATCCACAAGGACTCGTCCACAAGGACCTGTCAACAATGACCAGGCCAAAGGGGCCCGTCCACTGGGACTCGACCACAGGGACCCGTCAACAAGGACTCGTCCATAAGGACCTGTCAATAAGGACCCGTCAACAATGACCAGTCAACAATGACCCGTCAACAGGGACTCGTCAACAAGGACCCGTCCAGAGGGACTCGTCAACAATGACCCGTCAACAATGACCCGTCAACAGGGACCCGTCATAAAGGACCCCCTTCAAAAGGACCCATCCAAAGGGGCTAGTCAACAGGGACCAGTCCAAAGAAACAAATCAACAGAGATCAATCAAAAGGGGTCAATCAACAGGGATCAATCAAAAGGGGTTATTGCCTCAAGGTCTGACATACCCCTCTTTGATTATTGGTTTGCCTATCGACAAGCACCGCTTGAAATACTTTATGATCACCCCTCGTGGAATGGGTTAGGTTAGGCTACACTACAGCCACCATCTTTAAAAAGCCCGTCCTCTTACAAAAGCTATGAGTGGGCATGCGTAAAAACAAAAAACAAGCATGTTAATTCATAGTGGCTTTCCACCGTACACATGTCTCTTGTGTAGAACAACGTTTTAATTCCATATTGGCATTCAAACTCCCACATGTCGCACTTGAAAAGCGAGATTTTCTAAAAATTACAATTTCACCCCCTATTAGGGGTAGGTTTTATTTTGGGGTGGAAATATGTTGTCCAATGGAAAGGGGGTGTCCGCCCGAGTTCAATGACACCTCATTCGTCAAAATCCGACCATGCGTTGGAGAGATATCGCGCCGCCGCCATCTTGTGAGGTGGGGAGGTGGGGGTGGATTTAGGACCATCCAAAAACCACTACTCTCGTGTCACAGTGGGACAAGCGCTTCAACAGCCAGGGCTAATACTTCTAACATACAGGTACTGGTTTCTGTAATTATGCCTCCGTCTCGTTACTTTTTGAACGCACCTGATACACTAGGATGACCAGTTTCGATCGTCAAGCGATCATCATCAGATCCTTTACACTTAGGCTATAAAATCTATGTTTGAAAATACAGGTGCAAATATTTACAATATGTACAATTATTTTGTTGCAGTATTGGAAATGCAACTGTCGGTGTACGTTAAATGGTGAAATGCTAAAATGGTGATAGAAATCCGTAGTTTGTCTATTTGGAGTGACTATATGGTTGTAAAATATCAACTATGGTTATACTGTAACATTACAGGCTACTACTTTGCTCGTAGCTCCAGCGAGGAAGACAACCAGATATCATCACATGGAAAGCCAATGAATATGAAAATGAAACATTTATTCACAGACTAATACAAAGAAAATTCTTAAAACTAATCATGCCACCCACTGGAAAATATTGTACCCCGAAAACAAGCAGGAAAACTAGTTCCGGGGGCGTTAGCCTCCACACACACACCAGAGCAACAAGGGGATCGCTTAGGTCTTGAGGTGACTACCAGTATAGTGTGTGTTACAGGTGTGGTACCACCATCCTCTACCTTTTAGCCTCCCTCAGTCAGTGTATCAGTAAAATAGGAATATGTGTTTCAGGTTCTACGCCTGTATTCGTCGGCCCGATGGTTCTGCTCAAGTGTGGGACCGCTACCTCGTCACGTTCCGTGGATCTCTCTGGATGGCCATAGTTTGCTGTATCTTCCTATCCTCCAGTATTCTCACTATCTCACGCACCGTTGCCTTCCGAATGATTCACTTTCAAGATGCATTGCTAAACATGTTTGGTGTCTTCTGCCAGCAAGGTGCAGGTAAGGTTCTAACATGTACGGATATTACCAAAGTTAAATCTTCCCATCGGTTGACCAGAGCATACTATAGTAAAGCCATCATTACTTCCGACTTGCCGTTTCAGTGCTAGGCTAGAATTTCGTTCGCTAAATCGCGACATCGCGAACGAAACTCGATTTGTTGAGATATATTGATTTGAATGGCTGCCTGTGATTGGCTAGTTAAAGTGATTTTCCTTCTGACCGCTAGATAACTCTAGGGTGACACTTAAACGTCAAGACGGAGGTAAGGATGGCTCTACTATAGTGGCTGTGACGCAATACATTCGGGAAAAGCTGTGTAGTTCAAATAGCGATTAAGTGTAAGTTTCTGTGGAGGAAGAGCAGCAAAGCAGCCGATAAGAACTCTACACTCAGGTAGTGTGTTATTGTGCATTGTGTTTGGCAGTGTAAATGATATCTTTATGTTGTACGTTGGAGGGGCGCTCTGAATTGTTATTTGACTCTCTGCAGGGTATGGAAAGTTTCTTCTCTCAACTTCATGTCGTATGATAATCTGGATAACACATGTGAGCTCGCTGACACTTCTGGCTGCCTTTTCTGCTCGACTCATAGCCGTCCTGGCAGTTCGCAAAACACAGCTGCCATTCTCTTCCCTGCAGGACTTGGTGGAGTTAGATCACTTTCAACTGGGAATGGTAGCAAACTCAGCACACTTCACCCACTTCAAGGTACATCTTGTCTAATACGCAAGTCTCACATGCTTTCAATTGGTTGACCCTCTGGAATATTCCATTGATCTTCTCAATCACGAGATGGAATGAGGGAAAAAGAACTCTGCAAAATAACATGAAGGGTCTTTGATTGCAGAACGACAGAAATAATGGAGTACACGATAACTCTATATGCAATGTCCGCTTAAACTCATAAATACAACCTAATGATGAAATTGTAAGCTGTCAATTAACCTAAGTTATATTTCTCAGGTGGTTTTATTTATTGTACGTACAGTACGTCGAATGTTTTTGCATTTACAGCTACGATAACGTAGGTGTAACTTATGCACATGAGATAGGTCTAAGATTTCAGAAAACAACAGAATGTATGGCAGTGAGGTTATTCATATCGTGCGCCGAGTTAACCAGTACATTAGCTCGGTACGATGCAATACTACCTATATAGGTAGATATGACGGTGTCAAACATTAGCACATTCTATTATGTGTCAACATTTTGCAGGATAATTATTCAGATACAGGTACAGTTGCTACACCCGCTTCGTATGGCCAGTCAAGGAACTGATCAAAGCTGCGCACTTGAACAAAGACTACAGTAACAAAGATTAGCAGATAATTGTCCGAGTGGTCAATGCTTGGCAGTAAGGAGGCACTCACACTATTTGGCAGTGGCTGGCCTGTTATCAACCTGTTGCTATTCATTTCTTGTCCGAGTGTTAAAATTAAACGTAACTGACAAAAGATCGTAGAAAGGATACTGAAGACCAACCACGTACATCAGGCTGTTCCAAATCCACGAGTTTCAGTATGCGTACACGCGAGTACTCAGCAGTGATGCTCGGAGCACGGTTGGAGAGGGACTGGGGGTGATAGCCAATACGTCACTGGGCGAAGGTCATAACACAAGTCCATGCGCTTCCTGCCAGTCTTGAAGTATTCACCGCGCAGAGACGGCAGCCCCAACAGCAGAGCTGTATTGCATGTTGCAGGTTTACTCACGCAAGGCGACGAGCACTCGGCTGCTCACTGGCGAACTACTCGGCTGGAACAGCCTGACGTACATAGACACAGGCCTTGACAGATCCTGGAGATGAAAATAACAGTTTTAACTCTGGAAAGTTCATAAAAAGCAAATCATTTACTGTCCGGGTTGCCCTTAAAAATGTGTGTAATATTTATTTATAGCATATGCTTTTTAGTCTGTCAACACGATTGTACCCAATTGTAATCAGTCTTTCCCTAATCCTGAAAAAAAAAATACATGTGATAAATAAATTCACTTGGATGACCAGTTTCGTTAGAAAAGCGATCATCAGATCCTTTACACTTAAGACTGTCAAATCTATGTCTACGAGGTTGGGGGTGATGGTATTCACAATTTACCTATTTAGTTGCAGCAGTTATTATAAATATATGAGTTACGTGTCAATATATTGTTAGTGTTGACAAAGCAAGCAAACTTGAACGTCAATCAACACTATCAACATTTTAGCATATAATCACATATAACTAACAAATCTTGACAAGTTGCGCAAGTATATAATAACCGCTGTTACTAAATGGGTGTGTCTAATGTAAATACCGTCATCCACATTCTTGTCTGGGTCAGACAAAATAGCACTATGTCCTCACCGAATTTTATTTAAATCGCTCCATCCGTTTAAATTTAGTGACACATATACACACAGATCACACACATACTCACACACACTCACACACACGGACAAGAGGTGATCTTATAAGCCTATATTTTCACATGATGAAAACAAACGAAACTAGGTGAGGAATCACACAACTGATTGTATCTGCACCGATGTTTACGAACTGTTTTATCTAAGGAATTACAAGGAGAATGAAGGAAAAAGTAAACAAGATTGAATGGAGTAAAGAAAACAAGAACGATTAATGAAACAAACCTACCGCTGGGCCGATAACCCAGATGTTAAGCCCCTTAATACAACAATTATCATCATCAAACCTACTGCTACTGCAAAAGTTATTCCTAAAATACGTTCCGTAAGACTCGTCTACAAAGTACCTTTTATTCAGGAAGTGTTGGCAGACAATTTCCGAGATAATTTAGAGGCATTACTGCCGCTAATAAAACAGACAGTGACTATTTTAAAAACTCTCGAGATAAGCTGAACAAACTGTGAACGAATACATGACTATAGGGAAACTGTTGGATGAGCAGAGCACTTGGAATTGAGCAGGCCCGGTGAGTGAGTCCTATATCGTGGCTCAGGATCTCTCTTGCGCATGGAATCCATTGATCACAAACATGCGAATGTCTTGTAGCTCCCCTACGCACATTTCTTGGAAAACTATCACTTTGTCAGGCTTACTTTCGAAGTCGCCATGCTTAATTCAATATTTCATATTAAACTATATGCAATGTTGACACCCTCTTACGAGAAGGGAGGGCAATCATGATGGTGCAGCGCTCAAGCTGCTAATCTCCCACCAAGATTGACTGATTAGATTCCCGGTTATGCACGTGGGATTTTGGAGGTGCAATTTTACGTCAGGTGGTTCAGATTCCACGTAGACTGACTTATGATCGCGAGATTAACGTAAATCTACAAACTTCCTTTTTTCAGCCTCCTATGAGGTTGTAGTGGCTACGTAGCATATAACTCCTTTATCCCCGCCCATATACTAGGTCTATACGACTGATGATATCCTTCATTAGCAAGTTTGTAGGCCACAACTATCTTGTATTCTGAGAAGTTTCAACCATCATGATTATGCTGATGTTCATGTATTTCCACAGCAAGCAAACGAGGCCTTGCTAAGGCGTGTGTATGCTAAACTCATACACCCGGACGTGGACAATCTACCTCGCAGTCTAAAATTTGGCCTTCAGAGAGTATGCTCGTCAGATAGATATGCCTTCATGGCATCCTTTGAACTCGTACCTGATTTGATACAGAGCATCAACTGTTCTGTTGTGTTCGTGCCTGGCGCAGCGGTACCTGAGAACTTGGCGATGGTGTTACCTCGAGGCAGTCCCTACCGACGAGTCATCGACCATCAGTGAGTATTTAAGGAGCATGTAGGGTAGTGGATAGCCACAATACTATTGCGCATGTACTGGGTACAAGTACAAATGACATGACCAATATCAGTGGAAAAATGCATAACTTATAAATAACAACATGGAGTAAAAAAAGCACAATTCAAATATGGTGAATGTATGTTTACTATCTCTGTCAAAACTACATTTTAAAGTATTTTGTCAAAATATGAAGATTTCAAATTGATACAGGCTATTCAGGAGTAATATTAAAATGATTAATAATATGAGTACATCTTAGTAGGTATCAACCAGAACAAAGTGGTGCAATTCGTTTAAAGGTTTTAGGATTCTACTACTGTGTCCGAGAGTCATATGATGAACTGTTAGGAGTACAATTGAAACCTTTTCAAAACATAAATCACTATCAGTGTCCAATGCAGTACTGCAAGTTGCGCACTGTGAAGTCTTTGCCAATCCTATCACCGTTGTACCTCGCCCTCGCCTACGTCCATTTCCATGTCCTCTACCTCTACTAACATTTCTAACATTAGTTGTTATCCCATCATGTTTAAGGGAGGTATACAAGTTATGGTAAACGGAGGAATGAGAGGTAACAATTCGTGGAGATTTTTCCATTTAGGTTCCTTTATTTTCAGAGACTCCTTTCACAGACTACCTAAATTAATGATTGGTGGTCTTCCTTTCGGTATTCTCTGGAAATCTATCTCCAGGAACTCTATATCAGGATTAAACGTAGGTTTCACTAGCGTGACTAGAATACCTGTCTCAAAGCGCATCCAACGAATTGATGACTACTGAGTGGGTGTCCTTATTCATCTCTGCAGGTAGAAGGCATGATATGAACAATGGAGTCCATGGCGTGAATTGAAACAAAATCACTTTGTTGCATTTGTATTACCCTGAAGCTCTTGCTTAATTTTAAACAGTGTTAGCCCAGTCGTCAGGTACAAACACATACTAAACTCTCGTTTGGACTTACTCTTCTCGATTATTCCAAAACTATATCACACTCTTTGTATCCATGACCGGGTTCCAAGAATTTGTGGTCAACAGTATCAAGAATACCTCTCTTAACTACATACATCCAAAATGTTGCCATATTCTTGATTCTTTGCTGTCCTCCACAACCATCACTGTAAGCTACGAGTTGTTTAGCAGTCGGATGATCTTTCAGAAACTTGTTTAAACAGGAGGCAACTTCATGTTAGCCACGAGATGCATTTTCCTTATAGTTAAATGCTGTTAATAAAATGTGTTTGTCTCGAATAATGACTAGTGTAGCGAGGATATGATCCGATATGGCTGCTAACTGACTCTAGAAGAGGTTCTGTTGTTGATGGTCTGCCTTTCCTCCCTCTTCTCTCCCTGGAAAGCGCACCAGTTTTCACTAGCTCCATCCGCTGCCATGGTAAACCTTCCGTTTGAAGTATCAAAGGGTTAAAAAAAAGAAGCCTTTGCACACCCTCTGTCCCATTATATAGATCTGTTTTGTGTTTTCTGTGACGTAATGGTGTTTGCAGAGTCACGCAGGGCACTAAAAATGAAATTTGCAGTTCCCAAGAAGCCAAAAGCCCAAACATCATGGGAGATATTCTTACGTTTTTCATAATTTATGTGACTGCACTGAAACCTACTGTTATGCTTCAACGTTCTTCTGTCCTTAAGTTTAGCATCATGATCCACATTCTCCTGGCCACTGTTACGTAATCGCTTTTTCACATTACGCTTCCAAGAGATGGAGGCATCTCTTGCCTTCATCCATCGCATTTCTTCATTACGACCAGAGCCTGAAAGAAAAATGATAATGTTCTGTTCAATAAGCAATCGCTACACTGCCATAGCATTGGTATGGGTATGCTTAACACAGCTTAATGATACAGCAATAGGCTACTGTTAGTTATTGTTGTTGCTAATTCATTTAAGGGATTTTGCGATATCGTGGCCATTTAGACCCGTAGACTTAGGTGTGTGTGGCATTTGTATCAAAACCTGTGTTATTGTGGTGTCTGTAGTAGTCTACAGTTTGTGTATTTAAGCCAAATTTTACATATTTTGGTCCTGCCAAGCTTACGCTTGCCGGCAGGTGACAATTATAATTACAATATATATGTTAACAAAAACAATTAAATTTACACGTAAGTTATACAGTCCAATCTCTCACCTTCAAATTATTTTATACAGTGCCGCTCATAATAATTCACAAAAATATTCAATCACTTCATAATAATTAATTATGGGGAAAATGATTATAATATGTTAATATTAATACAATAAAGCAATTGTAGTAAATTATAATATTTTTTCTTCGTACCTTAATACAACACTTACGTCGTTACTATTTTAAGAACTTAACTTAAAACTTAAAATACAAATGTACTAACATGTTAAATGAATTTCTCCTTTCTTATTGCACAGTCTATTACATATACAAGCAGTTGTCCACTTAGTATAAGGAGTTATTTAATATCCAATATTTTATAACTTTTTATAACTTTTTTTTCTCAAAGACCAGCAGTGAATGTGGTAGCTTGTTAAATAGAAATGGTACCATGTAAGCTAATGATCTTTTGCCAAATTCATTATTTGTTTTAGGAATTACAAAATCTTGTTTCCATTTGATGTTTTAAATGTTCTTAGAAAGTACTATTAACAAATGTTCCATAATTATCATAAAGTGTATTAGGCCCCTACAAGTCGTAGAAGTAATAGTAGACAAGTTGTAGTACTGTACAGTAGTTGTAGTAGTGCGTGTATTTGTAATTCAGGGGAGGATTGTGAAGGAGGCGCCCATGGTCTTAAATTAGGTACCATCCAGGCAATTGCCTGGAGTAGAAATGGGAAACCACGGGAAACCATTTGCAGGATAGCTGAGATGGGAATCTAACCCACCTCCTCACGGTTTTGCCTCACGAGGCTGTGTAGACCCCGCTCCAGCCCTCCGGCCATAATTAAATTTCTTGACAGAGCCTGGGATCGAACCTGCACATCCAGTATAGCAATACTATAGACCCACCTGGCACATCAGAAGTGATATCTGCGTATTCATCCGAATAATTAAGATTTAAGCCACCCATGCTTTCTGTTTTATTTTCGTCGTCAGAACCATATTCTGAAAAGTTCCGTAAATAAAATGTTGAACCATTTAGTATCCTTCTTTCTTTCGTCGTTATGCTCATTCAAAGAGCGCGTTTGAATTTGTTAGTTGGCCTGGTGGTTTTCGCCTTCTTATCCTCCCAAAATCTCTTCATGAATGCACTGTGTTGCATCTTGCGTTCTGTCGACCACTTCCTACCAGTTTTCTTTATGGGTTTCTTCCTAAATTTATGGTTGGCTACCTTTGTCCTAAAAGCCCCACGATTGTCTATGATGTCGTCTGTGATATTCATTTCTTGGAGGTCCGCCTTAGTTTCTTCTAGCCATTTTATCTTGACCTTCGTTTAGTTGACTATTTTGAATAATCTCTTAGTTAGTCTGTCGCTGTTCATTCTGTAGATATGGCCATAAAAATTCCGGGGGCCCCTACGTACGGCATCAGTGATAATAATAATAATAATAATAATAATAATGTTATTGGTTTTACGTCCCTTTTAACTACACTGGCTTTTAGAGACGCCGGGGTGCCGGAATTTTGCCCCCGAAGGGGATCTTTAACGTGCCAGTAAATCTACGGACACGGCTCCCTCGCATTTGCGCACCCTCAAATGCCAGCTGACTGCGCCAGGATACGAACCTGCAACCTTGGGCCCAGCAAGCGAGAACGTTACCCCTGAGCCACGCAGCCAGCCGGCATCAGTGAAACCGTCAGTGAAGGAGTAGATCTCCGTTGTTCTCCTCTGAATCCACATTCCATTTTCTCTCGTGGGACCATACATTTTCCGGAGAATATTCCGTTCATGTTTTTCAATGTCTGCAATTTTAGAGTGGCCACCCAGGCATATGGTTTCTGAGGTATATAAAGCAATACAACTGTCTTGTAGTTTCGTAATTTTGCATAACTTATTATTATTATTATTATTTTAGCCTATTCTCATTCATGAAAAAATAGGCTTTTGAGATCACCTTTTGTCTCTGTGTGTGTATATATGTGTATGTAAGTGTGCGTCGGGGTGTGTGTGTGTTGCCCTCCCCCTAATAACTTCTAAACGGCTACAGCGATGTCAATGAAACTCGGTAAGGTCATAGTACTAGTTTGGCCAACCCCGACCGTACCCTTTAAATTATATTACGTCTCTCCAATTCAACATGGCGGCTGTGCGAAATATTTCACCGGCATTCCATATTACAGCAACTATTGCTCAGATCACCCTAAAATTGTGTACGTTGAGCAAGGGCACTACTAGACGTTCACCTATGTGACTTTCGAAACCCTGTTAACTACAAATCGATCATAGCGGCCAAGCGATGTTGAAACATTTAAATAGACTTTTCTCGCGATTTAACAATCCGAACGCAGTGCACCTTGGTACAGCAAATGACTATACAAATTGCAATGCACTGACATCTAATTTGGTTCAATTGATTACATAACCTCAAGTAGCGGCTGTGCGATTTTTTTTATATATTTTTATTTCTTGTGTTCTAATGATGCGATCGAAATCAACGTTTGAATAATGAACGTACACAATAATCATCATCTAATAGAACATAACTCTATGGTCTACATATATTTAAATCCAACATGGCGACCATCCGAAATATTTAGACGGTTCTCTATATCTATTTATCTATGACAGCAATCAAACTGAAATTTTGTATGTGTATACAGGCTATAAACATAAGTTCACCTATGGGACGTTCGATAACCTGGTGAGCACAAATCCAACATGGCGGCGACGCGAAATTTAAATATTCAAATAGACGTTTCTCGCGATTTAACCATCCGAGCGCAGTGAAACTTGGTGCGGAATATGCTTATATGAATTTTAATCCAATGGCATCTAACTCATTTAAATTATTTTCATAACCACAAGATGGCGACTTGAGCGATATTTTAAATTCTCGTTTTTATTTATTGTGCCCTTATCCTGCGATTGAAGTTTGAATTAAACACCTACACAATAATCTTCATGTAATAGTACATATAACTCTAAAGCCTATATAGAAATGCAACATGGTGACCATCCGAAATATTTAGACAGTTCTCAATATATCTACGAATCTATTACAGCAATCAAACTGAAAATTTGTATATTGATAGAGGCAATTAATATAAGTAGAATATATGAAAATAGGCTACTTAGTTTTTCACGGAACTACTTGTTATTATTGTTATTCTATTAGCTGACGAACGCCAGGTTGACATAGCTAATAGAACGTAAGAGGTTATGTTACCATTCACGGAATTATCAATACCTAATCATTATAACATGGACTATACATACAATGTTGAAAGTATAATGAACAATAAAAAAAATCTTACCTTTCATTATCATGGATAAGCCATGAGAGAAAGTCCTCTGTTGTTGGTTGTTTGCCATTTTTGCGTGCACGCAAGATAGGAAATATGGTTTTAGGCCTACCAGTTATTTTGTAAGCAGCCTCGTGCTTTTCCAAACAGTTCGAACTGTAAGTTCACAGATGGCAGCACCAATCAAAGATACAACTGTACCACTTTTTTTCCTGAGTTCTCCACTTACTCACTAGCAGTCATTCCCCATTAAACAATTTTTTTAGATTTTGTCACTTGTACCACTTTTTCTTCTGGGCCATTAGATTATCCTGTGGTCGTTGTTGATTCTTTAGAGCTTTGCGGCATTATAATTATGTAGCCCCGTATATTTGAGTGTGTGTAGAATTTGCCTGAATGCATGTGTCACTGTGATATCTGTACTAGTGCATGTATTTGTACATGAGGTAGGCTAGGTTTTGGGTAGGAAGCGGTCGTGACCTTAAGTTAGGTACCATCCGAGCATTTACCTAGAGTAAAAGTGGGGAAACCACGGTAATCCACTTCCATGATGGCTGAAGTAGGAATAAAGCACACCACTTCTCAGTTTTGCTTCACGAGGCTGAGTGTACCCCGTTCCAGCCCTCAGACCAGAATTAGATTTTTTGGCATATCTGGGAATCGAACCCGGACCTCCACGGTGACAGTCTCACCTAAAAGCATGCTAACGGGTTTCTTTGTAAATGATTTCATGGGCTTGAGCTACGGAATAGTCTCTCACACTGTTACTGGATCTGGGGCCGATAACCTAGATGTTAGGCCCCTTAAAACAACAATTATCATCATCATATGTTACTGGATTTCAACAAGGAAATAGGAACTGCAATGGCATCTCTTTGTAATGAAGAAAGAACTTGCGGCGTAAAGATATCGTCACCCAAAAAGCATCTCCCATGACAATATCTCCCCTTCCCCCAATGCCACATGTCAAAATAACCCCGAATAACAATATTCATAAAATACTACTAATTGTACTCACACACATTTCTAAGTATCATCACAGATGTTTTCCTTGCAGACAAATAAATGTGTGTGCCAAGTTTCCTCACGCCTCGTTTCAAAGAGAATAGCACTCTTGACTGTCATCACGGAAGCCTGGGTTTGAATCCCGGCTCTACCAAGGAATGTAATTCTAGTATGAGGGCTGGATCGGGGCACACTAAATCTCGTGAGGCAGAACTGAGAAGAGGCAGGTTCGATTCCAAACTCAGCATTCCTGGAAGTGGTTTTCCATGGTTTCTCACTTCTGCTCCGGGCGAATACCGGGACGGTTCCTAAATTAAGGCCACGGCCGCCTCCTTCCCAATCCTTATCTGAATTACACAAATACAAATACAGTAATGACACAAGTTATCAGACAAATTCCACACTCACCCAAGTTCACGGGGCTACATGACCACGATGTTGCAAAGCCCCTAAATGATTCATCAACAACAACAACAACAACAAGCTTCATTAAAATCATGGGTTCACGTTCGTGAGGTTTTCTTGATAGCTGTTAACGCTACTGCTAAGACGCATAATTATTTCAATACTTGTCTAGTTAGAACTGACTTCCGTTAGCAAATGGTACAACAAAGTATTAATTTCTTTCCGACAATTGCAAAAGTTAAGGAGTCATGAAACGAGGGACTGTGTATGTCGTAGCTGGGTTTAGAAGCTAGGACCATATGTTCACTAAACCGTGTTGTAGCTTCACGTTCTAACATTCTAATAGTTTGAGTTTAGCCAGTGACTGTGGGATTCTTAGCCTTATATCTCTAGTACAATTATATGTAACGAAATATGCGAAAATTGTTACTGTTTCAGCTTGCGCGAAATGCAGAGAGCAGGTGTTCTGCAGAAGTTACATGCCAGCACATGGCCTCGCAGGACGAGCAGCTTTCCGGATGAAATTATAAACGTCGGGTTATTGGAAACAACACCTCTTTTCTGCTTGGTGTTAGTCGGAATCTGCATTGGAACCACCACCATGTTGGTAGAACACTGGATGTCATGCAGGAGGAGGTAAAGCTCTGCTTGGTGCCAGCACGAGACTGATTGTTAGACACGGCCATGCTGCTAGAACACTGGATGTCATGCGGAAGGAGTTAAAGCTCTGCTTCGTGCCAGCACGAGATTGACTGTTAGACACGGCCATGCTCTTAGAACACTGGATGTCATGCAGAAGGAGGTAAAGCTCTGCTTCGTGCCAGCACGAGACTGACTGTTTGACACGGCCATGCTGCTAGTTCATTGGATGTCATGCAGAAGGATATAAATCTCTGCTTGGTGCCAGCACGAGACTGACTGTTATGTTAGACACGCCATGCTGCTAGAACACTGGATGTCATGCAGAAGGAGGTAAAGCTCTGCTTGGTGCCAGCACGAGACTGACTGTTATGTTAGACACGCCATGCTGCTAGTACACTGGATGTCATGCAGTAGGAGGTAAAGCTCTGCTTGGTGCCAGCACGAGACTGACTGTTAGGTACGACCATGCTGCTAGAACACTGGATGTCATGCAGAAGGAGGTAAAGCTCTGTCTGGTGCCAGCACGAGACTGACTGTTAGGTACGACCATGCTGCTAGAACACTGGATGTCATGCAGGAGGAGGTAAAGCTCTGCTTGGTGCCAGCACGAGACTGACTGTTAGACACGACCATGCTGCTAGAACACTGGATGTCATGCAGTAGGAGGTAAAGCTCTGCTTGGTGCCAGCACGAGACTGACTGTTTGGTACGACCATGCTGCTAGTACACTGGATGTCATGCAGTAGGAGGTAAAGCTCTGCTTGGTGCCAGCATGAGTCAGACTGTTAGGTACGACCATGCTGCTAGAACACTGGATGTCATGCAGAAGGAGGTAAAGCTCTGCTTGGTGCCAGCACGAGACTGACTGTTAGGTACGGCCATGCTGCTAGAACACTGGATGTCATGCAGTAGGAGGTAAAGCTCTGCTTGGTGCCAGCACGAGACTGACTGTTAGGTACGACCATGCTGCTAGAACACTGGATGTCATGCAGAAGGAGGTAAAGCTCTGCTTGGTGCCAGCACGAGACTGACTGTTAGGTACGGCCATGCTGCTAAAACACTGGATGCCATGCAGTAGGAGGTAAAGCTCTGCTTGGTGCCAGCACGAGACTGACTGTTAGGTACGGCCATGCTGCTAGAACACTGGATGTCATGCAGTAGGAGGTAAAGCTCTGCTTGGTGCCAGCACGAGACTGACTGTTAGGTACGACCATGCTGTTAGTACACTGGATGTCATGCAGGAGGAGGCAAAGCTCTGCTGGGTGCCAGCACGAGACTGACTGTTAGACACGGCCATGCTGCTAGTATACTGGATGTCATGCAGGAGGAGGCAAAGCTCTGCTGGGTGCCAGCACGAGACTGACTGTTAGACACGGCCATGCTGCTAGTACACTGGATGTCATGCAGGAGGAGGTAAAGCTCTGCTTGGTGCCAGCACGAGACTGACTGTTAGACACGGCCATGCTGCTAGTACACTGGATGTCATGCAGGAGGAGGCAAAGCTCTGCTGGGTGCCAGCACGAGACTGACTGTTAGACACGGCCATGCTGCTAGAACACTGGATGTCATGCAGAAGGAGGTAAAGCTCTGCTTGGTGCCAGCACGAGACTGACTGTTAGGTACGGCCATGCTGCTAGTACACTGGATGTCATGCAGTAGGAGGTAAAGCTCTGCTTGGTGCCAGCACGAGACTGACTGTTAGGTACGACCATGCTGCTAGAACATTGGATGTCATGCAGAAGGATATAAATCTCTGCTTGGTGCCAGCACGAGACTGACTGTTAGACACGGCCATGCTGCTAGTACACTGGATGTCATGCAGGAGGAGGCAAATTTCTGCTTGGTGCCAGCACGAGACTGACTGTTAGACACGGCCATGCTGCTAGAACACAGGATGTCATGCAGAAGGAGGTAAAGCTCTGCTTGGTGCCAGCACGAGACTGACTGTTAGACACGGCCATGCTGCTAGAACACTGGATGTCATGCAGAAGGAGGTAAAGCTCTGCTTGGTGCCAGCACGAGACTGACTGTTTGACACGGCCATGCTGCTAGTACATTGGATGTCATGCAGAAGGATATAAATCTCTGCTTGTTGCCAGCACGAGACTGACTGTTAGACACGGCCATGCTGCTAGTACACTGGATGTCATGCAGGAGGAGGCAAATCTCTGCTTGGTGCCAGCACGAGACTGACTGTTAGGTACGGCCATGCTGCTAGAACACTGGATGTCATGCAGTAGGAGGTAAAGCTCTGTCTGGTGCCAGCACGAGACTGACTGTTAGGTACGACCATGCTGCTAGTACACTGGATGTCATGCAGTAGGAGGTAAAGCTCTGTCTGGTGCCAGCACGAGACTGACTGTTAGACACGGCCATGCTGCTAGAACACTGGATGTCATGCAGAAGGAGGTAAAGCTCTGCTTGGTGCCAGCACGAGACTGACTGTTAGGTACGACCATGCTGCTAGTACACTGGATGTCATGCAGTAGGAGGTAAAGCTCTGCTTGGTGCCAGCATGAGTCAGACTGTTAGGTACCACCATGCTGCTAGTACACTGGATGTCATGCAGGAGGAGGCAAATCTCTGCTTGGTGCCAGCACGAGACTGACTGTTAGACACGGCCATGCTGCTAGAACACTGGATGTCATGCAGTAGGAGGCAAAGCTCTGCTTGGTGCCAGCACGAGACTGACTGTTAGGTACGACCATGCTGCTAGTACACTGGATGTCATGCAGTAGGAGGTAAAGCTCTGCTTGGTGCCAGCACGAGACTGACTGTTAGGTACGACCATGCTGCTAGTACACTGGATGTCATGCAGAAGGAGGTAAAGCTCTGCTTGGTGCCAGCACGAGACTGACTGTTAGACACGGCCATGCTGCTAGTACACTGGATGTCATGCAGTAGGAGGCAAATCTCTGCTTGGTGCCAGCACGAGACTGACTGTTAGACACGGCCATGCTGCTAGTACACTGGATGTCATGCAGAAGGATATAAATCTCTGCTTGGTGCCAGCACGAGACTGACTGTTAGGTACGACCATGCTGCTAGTACACTGGATGTCATGCAGTAGGAGGTAAAGCTCTGCTTGGTGCCAGCACGAGACTGACTGTTTGGTACGACCATGCTGCTAGAACACTGGATGTCATGCAGGAGGAGGTAAAGCTCTGCTTGGTGCCAGCACGAGACTGACTGTTAGGTACGACCATGCTGCTAGAACACTGGATGTCATGCAGGAGGAGGCAAATCTCTGCTTGCTGCCAGCACGAGACTGACTGTTAGACACGGCCATGCTGCTAGAACACAGGATGTCATGCAGAAGGAGGTAAAGCTCTGCTTGGTGCCATCACGAGACTGACTGTTAGACACGGCCATGCTGCTAGAACACTGGATGTCATGCAGAAGGAGGTAAAGCTCTGCTTGGTGCCAGCACGAGACTGACTGTTAGGTACGACCATGCTGCTAGAACACTGGATGTCATGCAGGAGGAGGCAAAGCTCTGCTTGGTGCCAGCACGAGACTGACTGTTAGACACGGCCATGCTGCTAGAACACTGGATGTCATGCAGTAGGAGGTAAAGCTCTGCTTGGTGCCAGCACGAGACTGACTGTTAGGTACGACCATGCTGCTAGTACACTGGATGTCATGCAGGAGGAGGCAAAGCTCTGCTTGGTGCCAGCACGAGACTGACTGTTAGGTACGACCATGCTGCTAGAACACTGGATGTCATGCAGTAGGAGGTAAAGCTCTGTCTGGTGCCAGCACGAGACTGACTGTTAGGTACGACCATGCTGCTAGAACACTGGATGTCATGCAGTAGGAGGTAAAGCTCTGCTTGGTGCCAGCACGAGACTGACTGTTAGGTACGACCATGCTGCTAGAACACTGGATGTCATGCAGTAGGAGGTAAAGCTCTGCTTGGTGCCAGCACGAGACTGACTGTTAGGTACGACCATGCTGCTAGTACACTGGATGTCATGCAGTAGGAGGTAAAGCTCTGCTTGGTGCCAGCACGAGACTGACTGTTAGGTACGACCATGCTGCTAGAACACTGGATGTCATGCAGTAGGAGGTAAAGCTCTGCTTGGTGCCAGCACGAGACTGACTGTTATGTTAGACACGCCATGCTGCTAGAACACTGGATGACATGCAGAAGGAGGTAAAGCTCTGTCTGGTGCCAGCACGAGACTGACTGTTAGGTACGACCATGCTGCTAGAACACTGGATGTCATGCAGTAGGAGGTAAAGCTCTGCTTGGTGCCAGCACGAGACTGACTGTTAGGTACGACCATGCTGCTAGAACACTGGATGTCATGCAGTAGGAGGTAAAGCTCTGTCTGGTGCCAGCACGAGACTGACTGTTAGGTACGACCATGCTGCTAGAACACTGGATGTCATGCAGAAGGAGGTAAAGCTCTGTCTGGTGCCAGCACGAGACTGACTGTTAGGTACGACCATGCTGCTAGAACACTGGATGTCATGCAGTAGGAGGTAAAGCTCTGCTTGGTGCCAGCACGAGACTGACTGTTAGGTACGACCATGCTGCTAGAACACTGGATGTCATGCAGTAGGAGGTAAAGCTCTGCTTGGTGCCAGCACGAGACTGACTGTTAGGTACGACCATGCTGCTAGAACACTGGATGACATGCAGAAGGAGGTAAAGCTCTGTCTGGTGCCAGCACGAGACTGACTGTTAGGTACGACCATGCTGCTAGAACACTGGATGTCATGCAGAAGGAGGTAAATCTCTGTCTGGTGCCAGAACGAGACTGACTGTTAGGTACGACCATGCTGCTAGAACACTGGATGTCATGCAGAAGGAGGTAAAGCTCTGCTTGGTGCCAGCATGAGTCAGACTGTTAGACACGGCCATACTGCTAGAACACTGGATGTCATGCAGAAGGAGGTAAAGCTCTGCTTGGTGCCAGCACGAGACTGACTGTTAGACACGGTCATGCTGCTAATATACTGGATGTCATGCAAGAGGAGGTAAAGCTCTGCTTGGTGCCAGCATGAGCCTGACTGTTAGACACGGCCATCCTGCTAGAACACTGGATGTTATGCAAGGGGAGGCAAAGCTCTGCTTGGTGCCAGCATGAGTCTGACTGTTTGATACGGCCATGCTGCTAGTACACTGGATGTCATGCAGGAGTTGATAGAGCTGGCTATATATACATTTATCTGATCACCCATATCGTGTTCCCGACGCGTTGGAGACGAAAGTGAGTCCTGCGATAGATGATCTGTAGCTCGGGTGCTCTGAAGCTTTTAGTTTTTCAATTCGTTCTGACGTTCCACTTTTGGGCACTATAGGAGCCGCGACAGTCCGGTTTGGACTGAAAGTTTACGCAACTGGATCGTGTCGTCTGCAGAATCACCCCTTGCGGTTGGCAGATTTGATCCAATCGATCCTGCTTGAAGCTCCGTAACTTCTGGTCAGGTGTCCGCAGCCCACCGCAAATTCGCAAGTAGTGCAAACATTTTGGATAGCGTGGTTGTGTGCCACTCCTAACTAAACCATGCGGTCAGTAACGGTCAATAGCAATACTGTTCGTCAACAAAAGCATCCAGGTTTATCTGGAGGTACACGGAGCGATATATCCATTTGAGGTTCCCCGACCAGCCATCACATCATGCTACGCTACAATGTATTGATACTCTTCTGTGATTTATAAGTAGTCCTGCTGAGATTCAAGTAATTTGAAATTTCTGGATATTTTTAAAATGATTTGAAAAGATGCACATCGAAATGCCTACTGTCGACCAAAGTATTATGTGTACTCGAGTTTGAAGGTTGTTTGTGATGTAACCAATAGACCTACATAAAATCCAATACCATCAACGTATTCGTCGTTCTATTTTACGTTAGTTCATGTAGGTTTGGATTTTTAAATTAATATTTTAATATTTTATATCACAGTTGGAACACAAAAAGTGCACGTTTTTAAGCGTGTTTCAACCATACGTCACATTTAAGAATTATTATCTCAAAAGCCCGTCATCAGATCAAATCCAAATTTTAACACAATATACATTGGAATGTTGTATAACTGGTTTATTAATTTCAAAATTTTGTGTGTCCAAGAAACAAAGTTGTTATCATTGTTGTAAGGTAACTTATACATCAAAAAGTTATGCTGTATGACTGTGAAATACGTCAATTAATTCACTTATTTTATATCGGTTTGTATTTGTACGAGGAAATAACACATGGTTCACCATTTAGCCTCTCCGGGAAAAACTGTACAGCGTTGCTGAGATGGAGCCCATCACTTCCGAGCGAGACGCGCCATGATGCGTGTGGGCACCATTTCGGCAACGCTGTACAGCTGTTCCCTGAGCGGCTAGCTGGTGAAACATGTGTTATTTCCCCGTAGAAATACAAACCGATATAAAATAAGTGAATTAATTTACGTATTTCACTGTCATACAGCATAACTTTTCGATGTATAAGGATTACAATGCAACCAAGAACTACAATATCCAACCACCCCGAGCCGAGAAAAAGTTACCTTACAAAATGATAACAACTTTGTTTCTTGTACACACAAAAATTTGAAATTAATAGACCAGTTATACAACATTCGAATGTAAATTGTGTTAAAATGGATTCGATCTGATGACGGGTTTTTGAGATAATAATTCTTAAATATGACGCATGGTTGAAACACGCTTAAAAACGTGCACTTTTTGTGTTCCAACTGCGATAAAAAAAATATTAAAATATAAATTAAAAATTCCATACCTACATGAACTAACGTAAAATAGAATGACGAAAATGATGATGTTATTGGATTTTATGTAGGTCTATTGGTCACTTCACAAACAACCTTCAAACTCGAGTGCACATAGTACTTTGGTGGACAGTAGTTTCCAGATGTTCTTCAAATATATTGAAAGTAAGCAATGGCATTGTCAACAAATTAGTAATTGAGGATTTAATTTACGAGTAGAAGTAGCTGAACCCTTTTTATATATATAGGAAATACTGCATACAAGTACAGCGTCAAATGTAAGAATGTATTTCAGGATAACACCATAAAATAACAATAAATCCATGTTGTCATAAGTGGTATTATTTATAGCCGAGCACTACTCGACAATTATTATTATTATTGGAATTAAACACAATGTGTACAGAATTATTACATAACAGATATCATTGACATTCGTCCTTTGCATAGTACGAGATTGACATTGTTCTTTTTGTACATTCAAATAGGTGATACTGTGTGCAGCATTGGTTGCAGAGTTCACAGCTGCATTGACTGTCGGCGTTGTGGTAACCTTTCCTGTTGCAGATTTCCAGCTGATCTCCATTCCATCCTTCTCCTTCATGGCTGGGGTGCGGTAGAATTCGGGGTCTATTTCTGTTGATTTCTGGGCTCTTTCTTCCAGGAACTTGATGCATGCTTGTGTTTGAATCAGGTTGTGTTTTAATATTATGTCTTCTATAAATGTTTTTGTTTCCACGAGTTGATAAACTAATCTGGTTGGGGCGTACTTCGATACGCACAGTGTTTTCTTGAGGTATCTGGCTTTAACTTTATCCAGGTCTTTGATGTTTTTGTAGTCCAAGTATGGCCTAATTATTTCAATTGCGTATGATGCTATTGGGGCGATTTTCAGATCGAACAGTGAAATTGATGTTTCTAGTGAGAGGCTATGAAGTCATTTGATTTCCATTGTGGTTTTTATTGCGGAGATTGATCTTTCCTCAACATGTCTTGTGAAGGTGAATCCAGTGACCTGCAGAGTTACCCCTAAATATTTGTACGCCTTCGCTATGCCTAAAGACAATAAATACATATAAAATAGTACTCCATAGTATGAAACATAAATTGTGAATTTGTGAGTTGTATTTTGGGTATAAACAATATACGTTAATTAAGTGAGCCAACCAAATTAATCCAGCACGCAGGAGGAATTCAAATTAAGGATGAATTTGATAATAATATTAATAATAATGTTATTGGTTGTTCGTCCCTTTTTAACAACTGTGGCTTTTAGAGACGCCAGGGTGCCGGAGTTTTCTCCCGAAAGGGATCGCTAACTTGTCAGTTAATCTACTGATATGGCTCCCTCGCATTTTCGCACCCTCAAATGCCAACTGGCTGCGCCAGGATTCGATGCTGCAACCTTGAGCACAGCAGGCGTGAACGTTACCAATGAGCCACGCAGCCAGCCCGAAGGAATTTGAGCATTAAGAGTAATAATGGCACGTTTCCTCCAAAAAGAACTGGTACAGACCTTTTGAGATCATGCCTGTAGGAGTCCTGCGCATCATGATGAGGATGAAATGAATAACAAAGACTTCAAAAATGCCCAGTTATCGATCAAGGAGAATAAACCACATGATTCAAATCCCACAATCAGGTCAGGAGTCAATTCCGGAGCACTTTCGACCACAGTCTGGCTACAAAGTAATTCTGGACATTTAGAAAAGTTAGTGTAGGTTTGAAATGTTGCCAAGATAAATCTGCTTATTCCGTGAAACCCATACTTAACAAGAAGTTCCGTGACGAACTAAAGAGCCTACTTTTCTCGAAATGTAAGATTCATTCCAATGATTAATCTATATGGACCTAATTTGAATAATGATGAAATTGAGTTGGTAATAACGAAATTTCTTATTAGTTCGAAATATAACTGGCATAATATAGCCTAATAGAGCACTACAGTGGGCAGCCCTGGTGACTGAATATATTCTTAGTTCCATCTCTTAAGGTACAGAATAAACAATTTGGCTGAAGTCCAATGGATAGCATGGACGTTACATGCAGTTAAACATTGGATCTAACAGCGCGCGTAAAATCATGTTGGCAACAATGTCATGCATGTATTGGTCAGAAATAATCTGAACTATTATGATCTATTGTTGTACCAATTTTGAATGAAATCCATTTATTTGTATAGAAGTTACATGTATTTTAAAATTGGACCAATCAGCAGGCTTAGAATCTTGTTGGAAGCACTGACGTATATTAATTACTCCAAAATAATCTAGAATGTAAGGTACTATACGTGTGCAACGTTTAGTGCTGTTGGCTTGAATACTTTCCGATATACTGATATTGGGGTAAAAAAATAGACACAGCATTTATTAACAGTTGGCAGCCCTGGTTGCTCTTAAGAATACGCATAGTCATATCTGTTATAGTACACTTAGCACATACGAAATTTGGTTGAAATCCAATTGATAGTATAGAAGTTACATGTATTTAGAATTGGTCCTATCAGCAGGCTTAGAATCATGTTGGTAGTACTGAGGTCCATTAGTTACTCCAAATTAATCTAGAATGTCGGGTACTATACGTGTGCATTGTTTAAAGCTGTCGGTTTGCATACTTTCTGATATATGGGTATTTGGATAAAATAAATTGAGAGGATTTATTAACAGTTGGCAGCCCTGGTGGCTCTTAAGAATACGCTCATTCAATTCTGTTTATGTACACATAGCACATACGAAATTTTGTTGAAATCCAATTGATACTGTAGAAGTTATATGCATTTAAAATTTGGACCTATCTGCAGGCTTATAATCATTTTGGCAACACTGCCATGTATGGCCTCTTGGAAATTAAACTGCAATATTATTATCTATCCGTGTGCCAATTTTGAAATAGCTCCCATTCATACCTTCCAAGATATCCAACATGGAGCTAAAATTTCAATTGCGATTTTTCAGCAGTTGGTAGCACTGACATCATTTTCAAATATGACCGTGAGATATTCAGGTATATATCTTTACTCCTACCAAATTTTGTTTCGATTGCTACAGCCGTTTAGGATTTGATAGGGGGGGGGGGGGGGGGCACACACACAGCCAGACAGACAGACAGAAGGACAGACAGACACACACACATTTGCCCGATCTCATAGGTCTACTTTTTCCTCATTTTTGCAAAATGTGAAAATTAGGCTAAAAACACTGGGCTGATATTCATTCCTCACCATTTCAGAGAACGGGCTGACTTGGTGAACCACTTGGATGAAAACCATTGGTCAGTATATTCGAAGGTTGTTAAAAAAACATGTGCGGTCGTAGGCCTACATATAAATTAAAAAAAAAATCAAGACCATCAGCGTGAGCGAAAATCGCAGAGGCATGACATGTGAGAGACGAGGTAAAGTGGGTCAAGCACGCATGCGGTGTTTAATTATGGGCAGATTTCCTTTGTTCAAATTTCTTGGTCCAGTATTCTGGCGGTGAAATGTTCAATTCAGGTAGTCAGCGAATGTGTCGATCCTTCATGTCGCATGTACGGATTAACCCCTTCGACCAACATGTATTAACTGGTTTCAACCAATTGTAATAATTATGATAATAATAATAATAATAATAATAATAATAATAAAAATAATAATAATAATAATAATAATCATAATAAATAGCGGAAGTCAAGAAGTCTCGATTGTGTATAACCCTCTCGCCCGGCTTTACTGTCATGTGGGCTCGACACGAAACATTTATAGCAGGGGCTATTGACTTATTAATTTTTTACCTATTTTAATTTATGAAAAAAAAAGGCTTATGGGATCACCTATTGACCGTGTGTGTGTGCGTATGTGTGTGAGTGTCGTCGACGTGCCCCCCTCACCCCACCCTTATAAAATCTAAACCGCAAAAGCAATTTCAATAAAAGTCGATCAGTACATACTACTATCTGACGACTTCGACCGTGTCTTTCAAATGTCTATACGTTTCACCAATCCAACATGGCGGCCGCGCGAAATATTTCACTGGCATTCTATATCTCCGTAACAGCATCATATATCACCCTGACATTTCTTTACGGCGATAGAGGGTACTGCTAGAAGCTCATCTATGTAACTTTCATTAATCTGTTAAGTACAAAACGAACATGGTGGCCATGTGTATTTGAAACATTTAAATAGACTTTTCTCTCAATTTAACCATCTGAACGCAGTGAAACTTGGTACAGCAAATGTTCATACACATTGTAATGTACTCACATCCAATTTAGTTCAATTGTTTACATAACCTCAAGATGGCAGCTGTGCGAAATTTTAAAATTGTTTTTAATTTCTTGTGTCTTAATCATGCGATCGAAGTGAAAGTTTGAAAAATGAACCTACGCAATAATCTTCATATTATGGTAAATAACACTATGGCCTACATATTGTGCCCTTGTATATAACAGCGTCGTATATACGAGAATCAAACTTCGGGGAGCGTTCAGTCCGGATATGCTTTCACAAGAGCTCAAATACCAGACGGCTGCTTACAAATACAAGGACCATATGCAAAACTATAAACTAAGAAATGAGTGAAAAACAAATAAAATTACCACCATTTAATAACTGAATAAAAACAACAAAACATAAAAAATAATATAAACAAAGTCCACCCTGAACTTTACTCCCACAGTACAATAATTTACACAGATCTGAGTGGCCTAGAAAGGTCCACTCCAAAGAAATAAAATTGTGGATCAAATTCCACTTGTCTGATTAATATGTATGCACGCGTATAACTACGCTAGAGAGGAAATAAGTACTTTTGATGGAGATTTGCTCACAGATGGAACAGCCAATATGCTTGCAAACCCCCATACTGCAAACCATTATTATGGCTTTATGGGACACACTCGTAGAATAACTTACCAACAATTAAAATTTTACTGACACACGCAACCATTTAAAATTTATAAACTAATTGATCTCCATCGAGATCGCAGTGAGTCAGGAAACTCCCAGCAAAACAGAAGCTTGCCCAATGGCTCAATTGCTCAACATATACATGACAACAACGTGGCCGAACATCGAGACCACCCGAGGTCAAAGAACATGACAATAATTAAACAAGAAATAAGATGCCTAAAATCCGATGATATTTACATGAAATAAAAGCATGAATAAGCTAACACGCTGGGACTCGATCAATCAAAACGCGAACAGCACCCATTTACCGATTACAATTCTTTTATCATTAAACAGGCTTTATTTTAATATAAGATAAACATTTACGAAGAACGGAGGCCTGGTCCGTGAATACTAATGAGCACAGCTTGCTCCTTATCTCATGGAGTGCGCCGGGTAGAAATACCTTCACTTACCACTCATTAGCGTCAGTGTTCAAAACCAGCCCTCCTTGTCGAAGCTTTGAGTCATGCTATTTATAACAAGAGACCAGACAGTCCCGTTCCGCCACCTGTTAATCGCGACACATAAATTCACACACTTCTTGTCAATTCCAAAGAATTGCAAGACATCGTAAAAGGGGATTCCAACATTTTCCTCGCAAGGATTAAATGCTTAATCTGGCCAAAGCTTCAGACAGAAACCAGGGTTCCCGAAAACTCCTATCCCATAAAACATATATTTGCAGACTCAACAAAGCATTTAGGGCAGAACACAACACAAATCTACCACGGGCCGACACTCCAATCAAATATCATAGATTTTGTGTACCAAGACACTAAAAGGGAAACTTCATCAACAAATAAAGTCATTGGGCATATGACCCCTCACTTAACAAAAATGCAACAAACGGCAATTAACACACAAGCCTGTGTAACAATAAAAATCTATACAATAAAAAGATTTCCCACCAATTCTATTATCTACTCTAGTTAATTCAGTTTCGCTTCTGTTATGATATCGGTTCCCAATTTGTGTCGCTCAGCCGCGCATTTTACGGTAGCGAAGCGCACTCGAGTACGCTTGCCCCGTGTACTTGACATCAACAAAAAATAATCTTCATACAGATAGAATACATGCCACGTTGCTCATGAACTAAACTAAAGTGTGTCAGTACCACAAACCAACTAAAATAAAACACGAAGACAAAAATAAAATAAAATATTTACACAAAATAATATGTTCCCACAAAACCATAACCAGTTTGTCAAATAATTAAATTATTTAGTACTTATTCCTCTTTCTGCGTCGTCTCATCGAACATCGCCTGACATTCTCTCTCCAAAGTGTTTAGCTCATCTCAGACTACATGGAGCCGTAGAAACGTTGGTTCGATGCCTTTCTCTGGGTCTGGAGTTCCATCTTGACGTTGAATAAAAAATAAAAAAATAAAATGTTATTTATAGTCACACGTAATTTTTCTATCTAAATTTTGCCAATAGTTACTTTATTCACCATTTGTCTAGTGCAAAATTAAACGTAGACTTTCCCTAATAGTTGTAGTCGTGGGAGACTACTAAAATCTTACCGATACACAAATTTCACACTCAGCTGTGCGCACACAACTTAATTATAATGTTTTCAATAATGACCCTATCTCTGATAAATTTAACACAGTATATCTTCACGGTATGGAAAAGAATAAGTGATCACCTCACGGTGTCACCAAGAATCAACCACCTCGTCACTCAGACGACAGTATTTATGTGAATTTGGCAAAAAGACGGAGGGAGAGGGAAATCTATCACTAACTTCTATAATAATGCGACTATTGGCATGCAACAGGTATCAAACAGTTTGAAAAATTATACAGGTCACAATGGGGCTATCGTGCTCTGGAATCGATCATAGATTTCGTTAATCCAATCTTTCCCGCTTTCAACTTCAAGCCGGCGTCAGACGCTCCCTTGGCGCTAAAATTGGTGACCCTCTCTGATTGGTAGTTCATGACGTCAATATCGCAATTTAGAACAGAAACCTCTGTCCTATGATTGGTTGAAAGTTCCTCTCATCTCTCTCATCCAGCAACTATCTTACTCGTAACGCTAGGGTGACAAAGAAATTACGGTCTGAAATGAGTCAGGACCCCAACACACCTTTGTCTGATAAAGTGTCTGTCAAACATTCCGATCTCGTCACTCCTTTGTTTCAGGACTGGGCACGTTCAAACGTACTGTCTCCAAATAAGCTTGATATTTCGCAATCCAGTCTGGCCTTCCTGTATGATTCTGGCAGTAAAATCAGAATATAATGAAATGAATAATTAGAATCATTAATATGCGTAGCTTATTAAGGGTTCACAACTCCCTTAGTTGGGAAAAATCGAACTTAGTGATAAAGTCGATTTGTCTTCCCTAAGTCACATGGTGCAGATACTGGGTTAGCCTCCCTTCAAAGTGCTCAGTCAGTCCGCCTCTGCTAGTTGACAAGTGTTTTCCTCGTTCCAATGTTTACATTCTCGCCCATTCATTAGGACAGTACCAGTCTGCTGCTCACTTGCCCAGCGCTTCGCCTGGGGCTATTTGTTGCTTAAAGACTATTCCCCTCTCTGTTGCTCGTCTGTCGACATACCTGTCAACTCTGCTTGCTTCAAGATGTAAACAGGCCAGACGCTAATCACTTCCTCGATGTCGTGCTGGCTTCTGCTTGCCCCCCGTTTACTTGCATGATGTTGGACGATCACGTACTTAATTCTCTGCATTATTTCTGACTTCCCAAGGCTCTCTGGTGTGATAAATTTTTAGATTTGCACTATTATATACAGACATGGTTCCTGTGCTTAATTCTTTGACTCGATATGCATTATTTCCAAGATTCCTCACTATGCTGAACGGCCCAACATACTTGGCACAGAACTTGTTGAATATCTTCTTTGCTGGATCAGATACAGCGGGTCGGCGTACGAGGACAAGCTCGTCTAATTCTAGCTCACGATGGAATCTCTTGTTTCTCACGCGGCGCAGCCTCCTGTCTGCCTGGTTCCTCATATGCACTCTGGTGCGCTCAATTCTTAAATCATGAGCTATATTGTGATCTTGTGGGCAATTAATGATGGTACTCCATGATCTCTCTGGATGCTGATTCATGTGTAATACCATAGGAATCTGTCCTGTCGATTCGTGCTTCGTAGAATTCATGCACGTCTCTACATCCTTGATCTTGTCCACCCACTTGTGATGGTCGTTAGGAATGAAGATTCTCAGGTACTTAGTGACGCATTTAATTGCCCTTTCCGAGGGATTAGCCTGGGCGTGGCGTATGCTAGATAAAATGTGCTTTATGTCCATATCCTCCATTCCTTTTTTAAATTCGGCGCTCGTAAAATAGCTGCCATGATCAGATAATATGAATTCTGGTTTTCCAAGGATGGGAATAACTCTATTTCGTATGCGGCTAAGTACTTGTTTTGAGGTAGTTTTCTGGATTGGGCAAAGTACAACAAATTTGGAAAAAACATCCAGACAAACTAATAGGTGTCGGCATCCTCGCCTTCCCTTAGGAATTGGACCGAAACAATCTAGTGCCACCATTTCACAAGGTCTCTGAGGAAGCAGTGGTTTGGGGTACTGTTTCATCAGATAATTGTTTGGCTTTGTCCTCTGACACGGGTCACATGTTTTAATAACCTCACAAATAGTCGTCCTCATGCGTGGCCAAGTAAACGTCTCCCCAATGGTCGATTCAGACTTGTCGATTCCAATATGGCCGAGACTTTCGTGGACATGCCATGTCAATCCTCGCTGTAATGACGCCGGTACCAAGATGCGATATTTAGAGTGCTCTGCATCCACAAATTTATAGAGTAAATTGTTAAAATAGTGAAACTTTCCTTCTTTAGCTCTGGCTTCACGAAATGCGGGTGTTCCTGGCGGCAATTCCCTTCTAAAATATTGGATCATTAGATACATCCATGGCTCCGCTTCCTGTTCTCTCTGGATTTCTCGTAGCTCCTCCAAAAATTCATGATCCTTGGGTGTTAATTCAATATGTTGAACACTCGCTGCTTCAACATTGTCAGGCTCAGGGTTCCTGCTAAGAGCATCCGGAATTACATTCATTTTTCCTGGGCAGTGCTCAATCTCGATATTAAATTGTTGTAAGTAAATAGACCAGCGTGTGACACGTTCACTAGCCATAGACGTTTTGAACAGAAACGTCAGTGCCTTATGGTCCGTCCTGACAACAATGGGGTACCCATAGATGATTTTTTTCCATTGTTGGAAAGCATGGAGAATAGCTAGTAGCTCCAGCTCTGTTACAGTGTAGTTGCGCTCGTGTTTCCTTAATCTGCGGCTGACAAATGCCAAATATGAGCGTTTGTGAAGGTTGGCCGGATCCTCTTGGTACAGCATAGCTCCCACTCCAATTAATGAGGCATCCGCCTGGATTATAAACTTGCGGCCAAAATCCGGATAACCGAGCTTGATACAATTTTCCAGCAAAAGTTTGGTCGCTTGGAATGACTTTTCGCAAACAGCATTCCAAAGCCATTTATTACTTTTTTTTAACATCTCTTGCATGGGTGCTACTGTTTCAGTATAGCCAGGGCAGTTCTCCTTAAAGAATCCCGTTACGCCTAGGAAAGCACGGATGTGTTTTACTCTCGTAGGAGTCGGGAAATTCTTTATAGCCTCGAGCTTGGCAGGGTTTGGTCTGACTCCCTCCTGGTCTATTATGTGGCCTAAATATAGAATCTCGCTTTTGAAGAAGTGCGATTTCTTTAAGTTGATTTTAAAATTTGTTGTTCTCAGATTTTCCAACAATTTATCCAAATTTCTCATGTGTGTGTCAACGTTGTCCGATGCCAGCAGGATATCATCAATATAGCGAACGGTCATCTCTTTCACCTCCTCAGTAAGATTTCGATCTAAATCTCGTATCAACGCACACCCAGCAGTTCTCACGCCGAAAGGCATACGGACAAAATAATACGTTTGGTTATCAAACAAGAAGGCCGTAAGTAGTTGTGACTTCTCATCTAATTCAATATGGTGGAAGGAATTTGTCAGGTCCACTGAACTGTAAATACTTTTATTTTTAAAACCTTTTAGGACATCTCTGATAATCGGCGCCGTGTCGTATTCCGGAAAGTTAAGTCGCTGGTTCAAATTTCTGGCATCCAGACATAATCTGATGGAACCATTCGGCTTGGAAACTGCCAAAATTGCATTTAAGTAAGGTGTAGGTGCCTTCTTAATAACCCCTGCCTGCAACATGCCATCTATTATTTGTTTCACCTGGCTGCGATGTTTTTCAGGAATAGGATACAGTCTACTCCTGAAAGGTGACCAATCCTGAACTTGCATCGAATATTGAAAATTTAGTATCTTCCCTGGAATCGTATCAAAAACTGCCTTGTGTTTCCTTAAAATTCCTTCTAACTGTTTCTTATGCTCACTCCCAAGTTGAACATCTCTGAGCCGCTCCTGTAATATCTCTTCAAAATAAGCCTCGTTATCATCTCCTTCCGTCAGTAGGGACCATAGTTCCTGGGACTCGCCCTCTTCAAGTTCTACAACAGCTGTGCCAATGACGTCACCCTCGGCCTCCTGTACCTCTTCGTTCGTCTCTTCCTGGATCGCTTCTAGTGTCCATGAACTCACATCCCTTCCTGTGGTGATCTCATCCATATGCAAACCCACGTTATTTAAATTTACATACTCTCTGAAACTGACTGTATTCTTGTGCAGATCTATCACGGCTTGATAGTCGCAAATGAAGTTGGCTCCAAGAATAATATTAAAGCTCATCTTTGCCATTACGATGAAGGTCTGCCCAAATGTGTGCTCCAAAATATCAAGTTCAAGGTAGGCTTGATTTTTGCAAGTGACAGAGCGTTCAGGAATTACGCCTCTCACTTTGAGTTGTGGCACGGGAATCATAGCAATCTTTTGACTCCGTCCCAACTCTCGAATTAGGGCCTCAGATACCAGACTAATCTGCGACCCCGTATCTAATAAGCACCTGACCTTTAATCCACCAATCCTGGCGTATATAACCGGCAATTGTTTAATAATGTGGTTCCGCGGTTTCACCGTCTCCTCCAGGCAATCCTCCGGTAAAGCGATCCATTCCTCTATGTGTGCGACGATCCAATCTCCTCCTCCCACATGCTGTTGCAATCCCAGGCTGTCTCCAATCTCACTTATCAAACTTTTTTTTTACAGCCTCGACCTCTATTATCCTGAGGTCGAGTACTCTCCTGATGATCCTGCTGTCGCTGTAGACTTTCAGCCCCCTCGGTCTGAATGTCGGGATTTACTCTGTTGTCAATAGCATTTTCCCAGCGTCCTTGCTCATTCCCCTCATTATCATGAATTTCCTCTAAGTATTTCTGCGATTGAGCATGCCTATCGTTCCAGTCGTCTCGGTAGCTTCTAGAGTCCTCACGATTCTGAAATCTGCGGTCTTGCCATCTCTGATTTTCATTCCGATCTCCCCATCTCCTGTATGGTACATCTTGTCTCCGATTGTCCCTCCATTGTTGAAATCCTCGTTGTTGGAATCTATTCTGTCCTTGGAACTGTCTGTTGTTATTACGGTTGTTATCGTAATGTTGGCGCTGTCTTTTCTCGACATCATCCTGACCTCTCACGGGTGTTGAAATGTTTGTATTTGTATTGGTAGCCTGGGATCTTGTGTTTATCTGGCTCGGCTTAATCACCTCGGTTGTATTTACCATTTCGACCTGTCTTCCAACTCTATTGTGTAAGTGGGACGTGGTTTCATCTATCTGGCGCAGGATCTGTTCAGCGTGTACCGCGTCTGAAACGTTAGCTGCGACCAATACCTGCTGAACGTTAACGGGAAGCTGGCGTCCGATAGTCATGACTAGCTCGGCCTCACTTAAAGGATTATCCAGATCTTTAAATTTAAGGAGCTGTGATGAAAAAAAATCTGAATACTTAGTTTGCTGAGTAGATTGGTACTTTCTGGAGTACAATTCCATTCTTAACCCCTGTTGATATGAAGACGACCAATATTTTCGAAGGAAAGCATGCTTGAATGCATCTACGCTTTCAAACGTGTATTTGAAGCTCAAGTACCACGTTAAAACATTTCCAGTTAAATTTTTTTCCATCATGCGCAGTTGCCGGGCGGGAGCTATATCATTATCATTATAATAATGTTCGACTTCCCGCAAGAATGCCTTGGGTGTGACTCCAGAATTTTCCATAAACTTAGCCGGTTTGAATTCATTAGAACGGATGATTTGTACAAGTTGAGGGTGCTGATTACCGTCATGTGGTGTAGAACTTCTCCCTATGTGATTACGAAATTCTTCCGTGTTCCGAGCAATTGGACTTTCCGTGTCAACCTGACTACCAGTTGAATGAGTCGCCCCCGGGCTATCTCTGTCTCCATCTCTCCCCTTCGCGCCTAATGACCCTGCATTATGTTCCATAGAAAATAATTCTGCTTTTATCAGCCTGTCACCTTGTTCTTTAAATTTTGCTTTTATCTCATCTTCTAACGTCTGTATCCGTGTGTGGTTCTCCCCCAGCTTCTTAATTACCGCCAACCTTTCTTCCTTGGAGTCCTTACATAATTTTTGCCAATCCTTTCTAACGTTTTCTATCTTCAGATTATTAGTGTCCTGGCTCACTTCGATCCGTTCCAAGCGATCCTCCACGCGTACATTGTTTTCTTCAATAGTGGCTTTTAATCCCTCCCGGTCTACTTCTGCATTTTTCCAGCGATCTGTTGATTGGTTTTCGAGACGGTCTATGTCTTTTATAAGGCCGGTCACGTTTTCATCTACCGCCTTTATCTGTTCCTGTATAACTACGGTTATTTTCTCCACTTTATTAAATCTGTTTTGTAACCTGTCCTGTGCAGTTATAATTTCGCTATTTTTAGTTGTGCATGCCAATTCAATCTGTGCCAATTTTGCCAGAACTGTATCGTCTAAGTTATTAAGTTTAGCGTTAAACTGATCCTCAAGTTGTTTTATCTGTTTAACCTGCTTCTCATTGTTCTTACTTACATCTAAGGCGAGTAGTATAAGCTGTTTCCTTGTATGTTCTTTCATTTCAACCACTACATTATCGAGTTGCTCAGTGTTACGACTGTTTTGCGCGTCTATTTGAGAGTTTATTGATTCACTTTGTTGTGTCAATTGAGAACTAATATTATCATTTTTTAGAGCTAATTGTGTATTAATACTGTCATTTTGAAGCGCTAATTGTGTATTAATAGATTCATTTTGAAGCGCTAATTGTGTGCCAATAGATTCATTAATTTGGGCTTTGATCACCGCTGACTGTTCAACCCTACTACTGTCTATTTGTGCCTTAAATGTTTCACTCTGTGCTATTAATTCCGCTGATTGTTCAGCCCTGCTACTGTCTATTTGTGCCTTAAATGTTTCACTCTGTGCTATTAATTCCGCTGTCATCTCCTGCCGTAACAACACCATTTGCTGCTGAGTGCGTGCCGCAGCGCTCTCTACAACCTGTCTGATTTCGTCTAAAGAAGCCATCACCACAATACACTTGAGAAAATAGAGAAAATGCCAATTGGCGATGTTCTCCGATACGTGCATACATATTAACACACATTTATATCAATTTACACATACTCAGTTCGTTTAAATTTATAAACACAATCCCATTAATCCAATAGCATCCCTGAGTATCCTTCATTTGACATAATTTAAAACTTAACCCACACATTCAGTTATTAAATGCTAGCCTTACAAAACGCTACAAGAACAGACTAATTAATCAAGTATTAATTGCCTTGGAAAAGCTACACGCCTTCCTATTACATTCATGGAGTTGTCTTTCTATGCAAAGCTAATTTTTATCAATAACATGGGCGCCCAGTCTCACGATATTATCTTTACAATTAATGCAAGAAACAAAAACGTGTACTGTATTTTACATTGCAACTCCTGATTTTACTGTATAATTCACTCACTTGGCGGTAATACCTTCGCCATAACTACGTTACTTAAAATTATCACATTCGGTGATTCAAATACTGTCACATTCTGCCTCCACTTGTGGCGTGTCAGTTTATCAAAAAAATGCGCTAGAAAAGCCTAAAACAGTGAAATGCCCCACGTTGGGTAATGCCAGCGTTGCCTATGTGCCCTTGTATATAACAGCGTCGTATATACGAGAATCAAACTTCGGGGAGCGTTCAGTCCGGATATGCTTTCACAAGAGCTCAAATACCAGACGGCTGCTTACAAATACAAGGACCATATGCAAAACTATAAACTAAGAAATGAGTGAAAAACAAATAAAATTACCACCATTTAATAACTGAATAAAAACAACAAAACATAAAAAATAATATAAACAAAGTCCACCCTGAACTTTACTCCCACAGTACAATAATTTACACAGATCTGAGTGGCCTAGAAAGGTCCACTCCAAAGAAATAAAATTGTGGATCAAATTCCACTTGTCTGATTAATATGTATGCACGCGTATAACTACGCTAGAGAGGAAATAAGTACTTTTGATGGAGATTTGCTCACAGATGGAACAGCCAATATGCTTGCAAACCCCCATACTGCAAACCATTATTATGGCTTTATGGGACACACTCGTAGAATAACTTACCAACAATTAAAATTTTACTGACACACGCAACCATTTAAAATTTATAAACTAATTGATCTCCATCGAGATCGCAGTGAGTCAGGAAACTCCCAGCAAAACAGAAGCTTGCCCAATGGCTCAATTGCTCAACATATACATGACAACAACGTGGCCGAACATCGAGACCACCCGAGGTCAAAGAACATGACAATAATTAAACAAGAAATAAGATGCCTAAAATCCGATGATATTTACATGAAATAAAAGCATGAATAAGCTAACACGCTGGGACTCGATCAATCAAAACGCGAACAGCACCCATTTACCGATTACAATTCTTTTATCATTAAACAGGCTTTATATTAATATAAGATAAACATTTACGAAGAACGGAGGCCTGGTCCGTGAATACTAATGAGCACAGCTTGCTCCTTATCTCATGGAGTGCGCCGGGTAGAAATACCTTCACTTACCACTCATTAGCGTCAGTGTTCAAAACCAGCCCTCCTTGTCGAAGCTTTGAGTCATGCTATTTATAACAAGAGACTAGACAGTCCCGTTCCGCCACCTGTTAATCGCGACACATAAATTCACACACTTCTTGTCAATTCCAAAGAATTGCAAGACATCGTAGAAGGGGATTCCAACATTTTCCTCGCAAGGATTAAATGCTTAATCTGGCCAAAGCTTCAGACAGAAACCAGGGTTCCCGAAAACTCCTATCCCATAAAACATATATTTGCAGACTCAACAAAGCATTTAGGGCAGAACACAACACAAATCTACCACGGGCCGACACTCCAATCAAATATCATAGATTTTGTGTACCAAGACACTAAAAGGGAAACTTCATCAACAAATAAAGTCATTGGGCATATGACCCCTCACTTAACAAAAATGCAACAAACGGCAATTAACACACAAGCCTGTGTAACAATAAAAATCTATACAATAAAAAGATTTCCCACCAATTCTATTATCTACTCTAGTTAATTCAGTTTCGCTTCTGTTATGATATCGGTTCCCAATTTGTGTCGCTTAGCCGCGCATTTTACGGTAGCGAAGCGCACTCGAGTACGCTTGCCCCGTGTACTTGACATTAACAAAAAATAATCTTCATACAGATAGAATACATGCCACGTTGCTCATGAACTAAACTAAAGTGTGTCAGTACCACAAACCAACTAAAATAAAACACGAAGACAAAAATAAAATAAAATATTTACACAAAATAATATGTTCCCACAAAACCATAACCAGTTTGTCAAATAATTAAATTATTTAGTACTTATTCCTCTTTCTGCGTCGTCTCATCGAACATCGCCTGACATTCTCTCTCCAAAGTGTTTAGCTCATCTCAGACCACATGGAGCCGTAGAAACGTTGGTTCGATGCCTTTCTCTGGGTCTGGAGTTCCATCTTGACGTTGAATAAAAAATAAAAAAATAAAATGTTATTTATAGTCACACGTAATTTTTCTATCTAAATTTTGCCAATAGTTACTTTATTCACCATTTGTCTAGTGCAAAATTAAACGTAGACTTTCCCTAATAGTTGTAGTCGTGGGAGACTACTAAAATCTTACCGATACACAAATTTCACACTCAGCTGTGCGCACACAACTTTATTATAATGTTTTCAATAATGACCCTATCTCTGATAAATTTAACACAGTATATCTTCACGGTATGGAAAAGAATAAGTGATCACCTCACGGTGTCACCAAGAATCAACCACCTCGTCACTCAGACGACAGTATTTATGTGAATTTGGCAAAAAGACGGAGGGAGAGGGAAATCTATCACTAACTTCTATAATAATGCGACTATTGGCATGCAACAGGTATCAAACAGTTTGAAAAATTATACAGGTCACAATGGGGCTATCGTGCTCTGGAATCGATCATAGATTTCGTTAATCCAATCTTTCCCGCTTTCAACTTCAAGCCGGCGTCAGACGCTCCCTTGGCGCTAAAATTGGTGACCCTCTCTGATTGGTAGTTCATGACGTCAATATCGCAGTTTAGAACAGAAGCCTCTGTCCTATGATTGGTTGAAAGTTCCTCTCATCTCTCTCATCCAGCAACTATCTTACTCGTAACGCTAGGGTGACAAAGAAATTACGGTCTGAAATGAGTCAGGACCCCAACACACCTTTGTCTGATAAAGTGTCTGTCAAACATTCCGATCTCGTCACTCCTTTGTTTCAGGACTGGGCACGTTCAAACGTACTGTCTCCAAATAAGCTTGATATTTCGCAATCCAGTCTGGCCTTCCTGTATGATTCTGGCAGTAAAATCAGAATATAATGAAATGAATAATTAGAATCATTAATATGCGTAGCTTATTAAGGGTTCAATATATAACAATAAAACATGGTGACCATCCGAAATATTTAGATGGTTCTCAATATCTACGAATCTATTACAGCAATCAAACTGAAATTTTGTATGTTGATAGAGGCTAAGAAATACACATATAACAATCCAACATAGCGGCCATCCAAAATATTTATACGGTTCTCAATATCTACGAATCTATTACAACAATCAAAATTAAATTTTGTAGGCCTATGTTGATAGAGGCTATTAACATAAGTTCACCTATCTATCATTCAATGACCTAGTGAGCACAAAATCATCATGGCGGCGGCGCGAATTTTAAATGTTTAAATGGATTTTGCTTGCGACTTTTCATCCGAGCGCTGTGAAACTTGGCACGGTATATCCTTATACAAGCCTTAATATACGCTACTATCGTCCAATTTAATGGAAATTTATGAGAACTTAAAAATGGTGGCTGTGCAATTTCTTTAAATCTCGGTTTCTTTTTCCGTGTCCTAAGTTAGATAAGTAGGATAGTCTATATGAAAATAAGCTATTTAGTTCTTCTCGGAACTACTTGTTTTAAGCACATTTTAAATTAAATTGTCGATATTTATGAAATCAGAGTCAATTTGTCACGGCTGCGGGTAATTCTCTTTCTTTTGAATGTTAATTTGTTACGATCGGTGTTTTGATTGCCGTGTGTGTATATACTACCCGCCCAGCTTAACTGTCATGCGGGCTCAATGCGACACAGTTCTGGGAGGGGGCTTCATTTTGTTTATTTGTTTAAACGCACTTCGTAAAGAAAGAAATATATTTTCGTTGATTTTCCAAGAAATGAAAAAAAAAATCCTGTACTATTCTAACGATTTGGAAGATTTTGGTACAAACCGCAATTTCTAACTCCCTCTGGTTTAAGAGCTTGTGTTTTGTGAAACATACACCTTATTGTTTTATATAGCCTAGCCTATATGACGATGGTGATTACGATGATGTTGACACTAGTTACAATTATTATTATTATTATTATTATTATTATTATTTACATGCATTATGCCCTTCTTTTAACGAAATGTTCCTATGGATGATTAGTTTACTGAAGTACTTATGTAGATTGTAGAATGCATAGTTTTTATGTAGGTCTATATTGATAGCCCGGGAAGGCCAACAGCAAAGAAAGCACGAAAAGTGAATTTGCATTTCCCTAAAAGAATAAAGAGCAAAACAGCTTCGAGCTCAATATTAAACTGCCGTAGGCTATATTTGATGCAAAACTAATCTCTACTATGATCTCTTGCTACAAGGACACATGTAACTAATTATTATTCTCCATGTGTTTCACGTTCTTCGCCCATATACATTACCGTATTTTTTTAAAATAAATAGGTGTCATAAAATGGCTTAGAATACAATACTGTCCTTTTTAATTTATGTTGTTGTTTCATTTTGAGGGGCTTGTAAATCGTGGTCATTTAGTTCAGTGTACACAATTTTAATGATAACCTGTGTTATTGTGGTGTCACACTCTAGTGTGTGTGTGTATTTAATTCAGGCGAGGATTGGGAAGGGTGTGGCCGTGGCCTTAAGTTAGGAACCATCCTGGCATTTACCTGGAATAGAAGTGGAAACCCACGGGAAACCACTTCCAGAATGGGTGAGGTGGGAATCGAACACACCTCCTCTCAGTTTTTCCTCACGAGGCTGAGTGTACTCCGTTACACCATTCAGACCAGAATTACATTTCTAGGCATAGCGGATCCAACCTCAACCTCCAGGGCGACAGCCAAGAATGCTAGCCACTTCACCAGGAAGTGGACGTTTTTAGCCTAATTTCAATTTTGAAAAAAATAGGCTTATGGGATCACCTTTTGTCCGTGTGTGTGTGTGTGTGTGTGTGTGAGGTGTGTGTGTGTGTGTGTGTCCCTAATAAAATCTAAACGGCTGGAGCGATTTCAATGAAACTCGGTAAGTTCATAGCGCTATTCCCGGCGACCTCGACCGTGCCCTTCATATTTTGTTACGTCTCACCAATCCAACATGGCGGCTGTGCGAAATATTTCACTAGCATTCAATATCTCCGAAACTATTACCGATATCGCCCAGAAATTGTGTATGGTAATAAAGGGCACTACTATAAGTTCACCTATGAGACTTCCAAAAACCTGGTGGCTACAAAACCAACATGGCGGCCAAGCGAAGTTGAGACATTTAAATAGACTTTTCTCGCGATTTAACTATCCAAACGTAATGAAACTTGGTACAGCAATTGTTTATACACATTGTAATGCACTGGAGTCTAATTTAGTTCAATTGTTTGCATAACCTCAAAATGGCGGCTGTGCGAAATATTTCACTGACATTCTATATCTCCGAAACTATTACACATATCAGCCTGCAATTTTGTACGGTGATAAAGGGTACTGATACAAGTTTACCTATGTATATTTCATAAACCTGTGAAGTACGTAACGAACATGGCGACCAAGCGAATTTGAAATATTTTAATAGACTTTTCTCGTGATTTAACTCTCTGAGCGCAGTGAAATGTGGTACGGTAAATGATTTTGCAGATTGTAATGCACTGCCATCTAATTTAATTCAATTGTTTACATAACCTCAAGATGGCGGCTGTGCGAAATTTTAAAATTAAGTTTTTATTTCTTGTGTCGTAATCATGCGATCGAAGTGATAGTTTGAATAATGAACCTAGGCAATAATTGTCCTTCAATGGTACATAACTCTATGGCCTATACATATAACAATCCTAAATGGCGAGCTTCCGAAATATTTAGACGGTTCTCAATATATATGAATCTTTTACAGCAACCAAACTGAAATTTTTTATGTTCATAGAGACTATGATCATATGTTCACCTATAGGACTTTCAGTAACCTGGTAAGCACAAATCCAACATGGCGGCGACGCGAAGTATAAATATTTAAATGGACGTTTCTCGCGAATTAACTATCCGAGTGCCGTGAAACGTTGCACGTTAAATGCTTATACAAATGTTGATCCACTGGCATCTAATTTATTTCAATTGTTTGCATAATCACAAGATGGCTGATGTGAGAAATTTTAAAATCTTGTTTTTACTTCTTGTGTTCTAATCATGCGATTGAAGTTTGAATACCACACGTACACAATAATCTTAATGTAATAGTACAAAAATAAAAATCCAACCTGGCGACCATCTGAAATATTTAGACGGTTCTCAATATCTACGAATCCGTTACAGCAATTAAACTGAAATTTTGTATGTTGATAGAGGCAATTAACATGAGCAGGATATATAAAAATAGGCTGTATAGTTCTTCACGGAACTACTTGTTGAATTATAATAGACCATGCTGCCTAACATAATAAACTTGCTTAAGCATCCTTTCAGTGATCGTGCCATGCAGCATGGGCGATATTTGCCAGCAATACCAGACATACGCAACCGATAAGCCAGACCTCACTCCAGCTGTAGGAGTGATACATCCAATATAATGATTAAATCAATAGGTTGTTCTGTACAACTGAAATCCGTCTATGGGTCAATAATGGCGCTCACATGTCAGTGGCAGGCAGTACAGTAGCGCTACACCGGCTATACGGAGAACTTCACTAGCTAATGTTCACAGTATGCTCACAAGAGTGCAGGAGCATGCAATACAGCGTACAGGACGGCAGTGGGCGACAGCCACAGATTACCTTATCTCGCCGATACGACGTTGGCATTGCGCTCAATAGAGGGCAGATGCACGCTGCTTGTGATCTGACCAATCGGCGAGCGTCAGAGGACCTCCCGGGCCATCCCTGACATAGCCCTTCAATAGTGACGTCACAGGTACCATCGGCACGCTTCCAAAGACACTATCTGGAGTTAAAATCAGTGACGACCCAGACGGAGCGTGAGAGACACAGAAACCCTGCCAGGGGGGCGGTCTCTCAGTATTTAGCAAAACATGGTATACTTTCAAATATTCTCAGGTATAATCAAGTGTTTAACAATTTCGTAAATCATAGGGTTTAGTTTTTCACTTTTGTCCTTCTTTCCTTCCTTCTTCCACCTTCTTTTCTCCCTTCCTTTCCTTTTTTGCTTCATTTTGTTTTGCCAAGTTCTTCTGTGAAACATAAGATCGGCCCAGAACATATACGACCTACCATAAGTAGAGCCCTGCGCGGAAAAACAAATGGTTATCCGCATCCGCACAACTGTTATCCGCTTCCGACGACTATTATCCGAATTCGCTGACATTACAATGAAAAATCCACAGCCTGCTTCCAGTCGACCGACCGGGTCAGGAATGGAATGAATGAAGCCCCCATCTAGCGGCGAGGATATGAACTGTGCCGGCTGCCGAAGCCTGTCGCACTCCTCTGAGGCAATGATCAAATGAATGACAGATGAAATGAAATGATAGTGGAGAGTGTTGCTGGAATGAAGTTGTGACAGGGAAAACCGGAGTACCCGGAGAAAAACCTGTCTGCCTCCATTTTGTCCAGCACAGATCTCACATGGAGTAACCGGGATTTGAACCACGGACCCAGTGGTAAGAGGCCGGCGTGCTGCCACCTACGCCACGGAGGCTGTGCTGACATTACAATAATATTTTCAATTTATTAGATAAAGCATAAAGTATTCAAGCAACACAATTAGGCATTTGAGGAGAAATTCGTCCCCCCCCCCCCCTAGGCTGTGTGAATTGCAAGACAATGTTAACAGAGTTTTGTCCCTCTGAGTAACGGCATATGAATCCGCGGGTGGTTAATTATAGTACTTACTTAGTCGTCGGATATACCCTCGACGACAAGCGCAGGTATAAAGGATTCTTTTTCTGGTATAAGACAACTCAAATTGAGAGTATTCCCTTGACTGACTTACCCGCTATCCGCACTGCCATGTAAACTATATCCGCATCCGTGCAGGCTTTAACCATAAGCAGTAGCGTCACCAGAATAATTTGCCAATGTGGGCAAGTGTGGAGGGAGTTAGTGAACAGGAGAATTACGTTATTTATTAATCAATTTATTTATGTAACTATATATTTTTTAAATTATATATTTATTGATAACAAATCAATACACCATCATACAGAATTCCTTCCAACTTTTGCCATTAACACAAAATTACTTGAAAGCATCGCGTTAAGTACAGAAGCTCCTGGATTCTTATTAACGATGCCACATTGAAGGATGTAAAATGGTATGTACTGTAAATCATTTCTAATTGGATGACATTGAACACATAGAAAATATTTTATAATTTGTTACGATTCTCTTAAATTTGCTCTAGATTTTTTTTTACCTCGTGGAGCGTTAGCAGGCAGGTGATTGACAACAATTCAATAAATTGGGCTTGGTTCGTTCATGTACTGATCTTGCATTTAATCCATAAGAATCAGAGTTTAACACTTTCTCTCACATTAATACTGTAGTAAGACGTTGTTAATTTGTTGTTGTTAATTCATTTAGGGACTTTCAGATATCGTGGTCACGTACCCCGTGTAGTTGAGCGTAAGTGAAATTTGTCTTACAACCTGTCTTATTTTGACGGCTGAATTAGTGTGTGTATTTGTAATTCAAGTGAGGATTGAGAAGGAGACGGCGCGGCGTGGCCTTAAGTTAGGAACCATCTAGGCATTTGCCTCGAGTAGAAGTAGGGAACCACGGAAAGCCACTTCCAAAATGGCTGAGGTGGGAATCAAACCCACTTCCTCTCCGTTTTGCCTCGAAGATGAGTGTACCCTGCTCCAGCCCTCAGACCAGAATGAAATTTCTTGGCAAAGCCAGGATCGAACCAGGACCTCCGGGGTGATGGCGAAGCATGCTAGCTGCTATACCACGACGTGGTCTTCAATTATTACAATTACAATGAATTTCAAATCATGGCTTAAAAATAGAAGTTATAGACTACTAAATACTTAATTGGTTACACATTTTCCGTGACTGACATTGAGGTCAACTCACTTTTCGCGTGAACGTGTTTCCTTGTACAACTCTCCGAAAGTTTTTTTTTTTAATACTGTTTTCCATAATAACGTTTGGAGAGGAAGATTGAAGGTGCTCCTTCATAGAAACAATATATCTGCCACTCGATTCATAAAGATTTTATAGGTAAAAATGTGATGTGTAAATGACCTCGTTGTGTAACTGACTGACATTTCTGAGATTATACATTTCATACTGAGTTAGTTTACTGATTATAATTCCGTAGTCTCATTATTTTACTCGCATACAATGTTACAGGCATCGATATATTGCAAGAAACATGATCAAAGCATTGTCAATAATATACAGTAAATGCAGGTTTCTCACTTTACATATCATACATACAAGTATCATGAATGAATAACAAAAGAATATTTGTAATATTAAGGTACCTGACGAGTGGTAAGCTGACATTGACAGATGATTGTTAATTAGTAGCTCTTCAGTCGGTCAACACGATTGTGCCGATTGTATGGCCATGGTACAAGGTATAAATATAAAACGACACTCCTGGAAAAAAATACATGTATTAATTAGATTATCACAGATAATGGGGCAGTTAAGGATTTTGCGTTTCGACCCTAAGTGGCCATCATCAGATCTTGATCACTGTGTAGCGGTTAAAGTAAACAATAAATAATTAATTAATTAATTAAAGTTGCTACAACAGTATTGTTGTAGTTCTTCTTGGTTGTATTATTTCAACGGTGAATCCCGTATTTGTCTTGACGGGTTATTTTATGAATAACGTAATAAAATGTTTAAAAAATGTATATACACGTGTGTACAAAGAAAAAAAATGTAGAAGTAAGTCAACAAACAAACATGAAGCTGCATGCACTACCAAAATACTACATGCACTGTACTTTATCGACTTGTGAAGTTTCAGAGTGTTGACTTACAGCTTGGCCTGTCACTCGCTAACTGATGCGATATGCGTCCGAGCTATGTTAGGTGTGCGTGACGTCATGTGCGACCTCTGTTATCTGAGCTTTGTAACTGTGGATGTGAATTAATTGTTTTTTGTGACTGAACTGATAAACTGAGGTTAGAATGATATTTTCAAAGAGGTGTATGTTACGGATTCTGGGAAACTTTCATACTAACGCAGGTCAATTTACATCGTCTGCCACGGCATATGAAACGTCTCATATTGGCTGCTACTCGGTCTAATAGACTATTATAGGTTCCATGCGATACTACCTATATTCTGGTCTCGGTTTTTATGAAGGATAAACACATAGTGCATCCTTCTCCTATAACATATTTCCCATTAAAAACCCTTCCCGTGTGCATTCATTGCCTATTTTTATTCGTGTGGATGAATTTTTCATTTAGCAGCAAGTAAAGTGGCGATCTTTCCAAAAACGTGTGTTCATTCAGATTTGCTGGGTTCGTTTTCTTCGCTAGATATATTTCAATGGATTCATTAATGTCGAGAGCTTTTCCCTTTCCTTCGTAGTGCAGAATTTTTAAGTCTGTTTCTATGCTAGTGAAACGATGATTGTTGTCGTACATGTGTTCGCATATGGCAGAATGTTTGTTGTGTTTGATCGCATTTTTGTGTTTGATGTATCTTGTTCCGATTTTCCCTCCACTTTGCCTGACATAATTAGCTCTGAGTGTGCGTAGAATCTGTCTGATAACCAGTGTTGCACTCTCGACATTGCAACATACTGCTGGCCATGACTGAAAACTTGAGACAAATTGAGACCTATACGTTCCAGAGTTTCCCCTTGAGCTTTATTGATTGTGATAAAACACGCCAAGCGAATTGGAAATTGTTACCTCTTAAAAGAAAATGTTAGTGCTTTATCGGATGATGTTAAATCAAGTCGAAAGGTTAGACCTCTCTGCCTAATTTTAACTGCACTTTTTATTTCCAAATCCAAGCAATTTTCATACATATTATTATCTTAAGGAGCCCTTCGGAAACGTTCAAACTTCTAAGGAGCATAACTATGGGTCAAACGTTTGGTGTATGTGGCGGCAAATCGCTTAATTCCAAGGAATTTAAGAATTCTGTAGGAAACTGAAGTAGTTGGTTTTCATCTTCAGTATTTAATCTGTTAACGCTGGTGTATGTTTTAGAACTACTGGATAGACGTTCAATGACTTATAAATTAATTCCAATACATTGTAAATTTTTTGGTCTAAGGATGCAAACTTTCGAGAAATGTATTATAGGCCATCCTTCGTAGAAGTGAATGTTCCAGTCACGGTATCATCATGCTTTGAAAGTCTGGTAATCCAGTATCATTTGATTCATCACGATCCACAGAGGAGTAGTCGTCGTTAACATGTAGCAAAAAAAAAAAAAATCAGAAATTTCAATTTCATCTGTTTTCGATTTTATGTATGCGGTGCATTTTGGAGAAGAGCCCGAGAGAAGAGTATTTAATACAATTGTGAATAACTGTTTGGCGAGAAGCGTGCGGCACAACAGGTAAATCTACCTGAAGTCTCCTCCTAGAATAATAACTTTCCCACAAAAAGGAATAATGTCATTACGTATCTTTCAGAAGTCGATTCACACACATTAATGAATGAATGTATGCCATTGGGGCTCCATCCCATATCATGAGCCATGCTAGTCAGCTGGATTGCAATTTATTTAGGAGATATTTTGAATCTAAAATGCAGGGGTTATGCTCTTGCAAAATATTGTTTTGCAAGAATTCACTTGTAATGACCCCGGCTACTACACAGGGGTGCGTGGGGGTTAATCACCTGTACGATTATAACAACAGCAATAGACATTCACACCTAACTATACCTAAGTGACCTAATAAATAAAACCCTTCAGCTTCTGGTAAAATTGATAATATATTGTCATACCAGACATAAGACACACATTTCGCAGGATCCTCCTCGTACAGAATAATAACACTCCCTATCGTATTTCCACAGATACACATATGACATGATATAAATGACCCTCAGGAATAAAGTTGATCGGTACTTACAGATGTTGGCTCCAGCAGTGGTGACCTAGTTCTACTAATTCTGTGGTTATTTGCTCCCAAAAGAATTAGGCCTATACTCGCAGCACAATCGATTTGATTCACACGCCATTCCTACCTTTACGATTAATTATTCCGTTTGTTACTTTGGTAACCAGCATCCAACGATTTACTTTGCGTCGTGGATCTAGTATCAGACCAATGTATGGAATCCGTTCGTGAATTTACTAATGCGGAGCATATTTGACTCGCATCCTTGGACGAATAAATTGCCGCTATAGTTGCAATATAGATGTACAGATATTAGACTACAATACTTCATGTTGTACGAAATAAGCAACCTTGGCGATATACTTAAGACTAGGCTCATCATTCAATTAAGAACTTATAGCCAGCAACTACGTTATTGTATCCAAAACCACAATTAGTGTAAAACTGTAATGTCTTATCCTCCACACACAAGACCAAAAAGACAAGTCCACTCTCGCCCGGAGTTCTAAATAGAGATCCGCTCCACACGCGGAACAAAATAAGAGTCTAGACCGCCCCGCGTTCTGAATAAGAGTGTCTCCCAATGCCTTCCACAAAATCCCAAGTACCGTCATCACCCCCCCCCCCCTCTACAATCACAGGTTACCTGGGTTGATCCACGGATCCATCCAATCCCAACGCTTGATTCTCAACATGACCTTATATGGAACACAGCCCATCGTCACCGCTCGTACATGGATGCCAAGTCTCACCTCTGACTCACGCTTTCTGGCGCTCGGGTTTTACCCCGTGTCTGAACACCAACTCGTATTTCATCGCCTGTGTGCACTTTTCTGTTACAAAACATTCAGATTACTCCAATGTTAAATATTTCAACTTCCCTTGATTTGGATCCTGCTCAAATTATAATACTTATACGCTAAACAAATTACTTTTAAATTATGCACGTCATAATATACACTCTAATAAATAATTATAAAACATAAAAAGACCTAAAATAAAAATATACACACGATTAATGAAATCCGTAACTCCCCGGAACACGGGTTCTATCTCTTTGTAACCTGGAAGGTTACAAATTCCCTTCCATGGAATTCCCACGAATAAGTGAATGGGGACTCCATCACCAAACACAAAAATACACAAATGACCCTAAAAATATACAATGAACAACATACACAAATGACCCTTCAAATATAAAAAAATAACCCTCAATACAATCATTTTCTTGACGTCTGAATCTTCACAATCTTTCTTCCAATAGTCTTTGTATTGTCCTAAAACTCACACCGATCTCTCAAGTGTCCTAAAAACTAACTCACACGGAATTTCCTCACGTGTCCTTCACTTTGCCATGTCAAACACTACCGATATGGCACAGAACCATGCTACACACGCTGAAATACATGCTACAATGCATTTACTTAATTTGCTCTGCTTTGTTTCACTTGGCTAATGGTGGCCTCTTCGTCATTACTTGCAGTGTACCTGTGTAATACACCACAATGTCGGCTAAATCTGCCTCAGAGGATCTGCCCTACCATTACATGCTAATATACTTTTTAAGGTTATAGACATTGTATGGCCCTACAATGGTACCTTGGTGGTCTGTTAAGCTATACGCACACTCGCCAATACGCTTATTAACTACGAAGGGTCCCTTATACAATTCAAAAAACTTGGACATTTCCTTGTCAACAGCGGAAGACGGACATGGCACTCTGAGCAAGACCTGGTCACCAACATTAAAAAAATCAAACTTCACTCTCTTTTGCTGGCGCCTACGTTTATTTCCTGCTTTCTCTAAATTAAACCTAGCCAGCCGGACCCTGATATCCCTGTCTATCTCCTCTCCCGTTTCCAATCCTAACATTCTTGCGATTACATTGGTAGGCTTCCTACCAATTTTCAGCTCATTAGGGGTGCATTTCGTGCTCTCATGCAGCGCATTATTGAACCATTGTTCAATATCTCCTAGTTTGGAGAACCATGCATTATGGCGATCGCTTACATAAGTACGGAATACTCTCCCAAGATCTTTCATAATTCTTTCGGACATGTTTCCTTGCGGGTATCTTATAGAAGAGAAAATATGCTCGACACCCACTTCACCTAACTTGGTCTTCCAGATTTTCGAGGTGAACTGGCTGCCGTGGTCAGTCAATACTCTGATGGGCTTCCCGAACTCAGGTATGTATTTGTCGACCATTTGTAGGGCGCAACCCTTCTCAGTCGCTTTCCTCAGGGGATACAGTTTGACAAACTTACTAAAAGAGTCAACAATCACGAAGATATACTGATATCCGTACCGAGATTTGACTAATGGCCCATACAAATCACAACATAGTAAATCCCGCGGTTTTTCAGTGATTACCGCCTGACGAGGTCCCTGCAAATATCTCGTCGGGGCTTTACAACGTTGACAAGAATCACAACTCGCAAGAACTTTCCTGATATTCCTTCCCATGTTACGCCAAATAAAATGCTGCAGAACAGCGAAAAGAACTTTAGCTGCTCCAAAGTGCCCCAAAGCTTTATGGTGATACCAGATCATAGCCTCCTGCAAAGACTTAGTTACGCATACCTTCCACTCACCTAGGTGACATAACCTCGCCAATAAGCCGCACTCCAGCTTATATGTGAACTTACCCACCTGAAGTCTAGCTCCAGCCTCTTTCTCTCTCAACTCCCCCAAGATCTGAGCCATGCTCTCGTCTTTCTCTTGCTCTGCCAACATATTCCGGAGCTTACCAATCTCCTCCACACAATCTGTCGTCTTTGTGACACATAAAACAACACCCTGTTGAATTTTCACCACCCGGTGATCATCATCACCTATGTTCCTGCTTAGGAAATCAGCCACGATATTCTCCCTACCCTTGATGTGTGTAACCTTTAGATCGTACTCACTGATAGCCAAGATCCATCTCGACATCCTGTTTGAGGTCAACTTACACGATCCCATAAATACCAGAGCATTATGGTCCGTGAGCACCTTCAGTTTGCTCCCCAAGACATAGCTTCGAAACTTACCAAGCGAGTACACAATAGCTAACAACTCTATCTCCGTGATAGTATAACGCTTCTCAGCCGTACTCAAACCCCTACTAGCTTATGAGACTATTCCTAGATTTCCTTCTTCATCATACTGGCACAGCACCCCTGTAATCCCCAACAAACTGGCATCAGTCATAAGGACGTAAGGACAATCTAATCAAGGGTATTTCAGTATAACTGAATCCACGAAACCTCTCTTCAACTCAGCGAAAGCTGCCTCGTGCTCATGGTTCCACACCCATCTTGCACCTTGCTTCAACAGTTCCCTAAAAGGTTCAACCAGATTGGAATACCTAACGACAAATCTCCTAAAATAGTTGAAAACCCCCTATATGCTTCTAAGTTGCTTGGCGTTACGTGGTGTAGCGGTGTTGTTGATTTTCTCTAAACGCGATTGTTCAGGAAATATCTCGTGAGTAGTGATTGTGTGCCCCAGAAAAGTAATCTGTTGTGTTGCAAACGAAGACTTACTAAGTCTCACTGTAAAACCCCCCTCCCTTAACTTTCTCAAAACTATGTCCACGTGTCTTATGTGATCCTCTTTAGTGTGAGATGCAATAATAAGATCGTCAATGTACATTGTAACAAAATCATGTGTGTCCCTCTCTAATACTAAATTTAAAGCCCTGATCAACGCTGAACTACTAGTTTTGCATCCAAATGGCACCACACAATGCTGAAAAAGACCACTCTTATAGCTGAAAGCCGTTAACTTCCTATCTTCCATTCTTAATGGGACCTGCCAAAAGCTAGCGCTCAGATCCATGGTTGAAAACCACTTCCTACCAGTAAATTTCTGAACTAGGTCTTCAATGCACTCAGGCCTCTGGGTGTCTCCTGCCAATCTCAAATTTAATTGACGAGCGTCAATACATAATCTAACTGACCAATCACTCTTACCAACAACAACAAGGGGGTTAGAATACATACTAGTGGAAGGCTCTATAATACCCTGGTCTAACATACGGTTAATCTCGTCCTCCACAGCGGCAGCATACCTGAAAGGAATGGCATATTTGGGTCCTGTAAAAGGTGAACTATCCACTAGTTCGAATTGATGGGTGTACACGTGCGTTAATCCAGGCTTATCACTAAATACCTCTTTGTTGCCCCGCAACACTTCCAATAAATCTTCTTTACTCTCATGACACAACTTACTTTTGTCCACCGCTTCCCATAGTGGATCACCTCCATGTTCCTCTACCGAAATATGGCACACAGCCTCCAGCTGTATCTGCTCATCAGATACTCCTACTGACATCCCTTCCAAACCCTTAGTGATACCCGCACCATCCATCTCCTCAACTAACTCACACCTCATCTTAATTCCCTGACCACTAATGCCTTTCTCCAGACATAGAACTCCGCTATCGAAATCCATAACAACCTTATGCTTATTTAACCAGTCATTACCAAGCCCCACTTCATAAATTAAATTTGGTATGACCAAACAACACTGATGACTGACTTTACCTTCTAACTTTATAGGCAACAATACCTGCTTACTGACCTTCTGGCTTTTACTTCCTACAGCAGTGATAATATGAAAGGTCTTAATAGGTATCACTTCCAACTCATGACCATCTCTAATAATTTCTTCATAAGCCACCTTGCTTATGCATGACCTTTCACTTCCAGAGTCTACCAGAGCCCTCATTTCTCTCCCTAAAATATCTACTTCAATGACCGATGAAAATCCCTCGCTCTTACCTTCTACTTTTAACTCCTCTTGGTCAGATAATAAATCCTCCTTTGTCATAGGCGTGAAACTCATCTTCTCCTCCTCAATCACACACTGCCTAACATATCTACCTTCGGGCTGTCTACCTGACCTACTTACACAACCCGCTACTAGTTTAAATTACTCGTGCCCGCTACCAGAGATGGTTCCTGTCCCCTCCTAGATTCATTCACTCCCTGAACTGTCCCCTCCTGTTGGCCCCTCTGAACATTTTCCCGCCTTTGGAAATTATCTCTCCTTTGATAATTATCCCCTTGTCTATTATTTTCTGCCCTCCAGTTATTGTTCTCCCTCCTTCTATTTAAATTGTCACCTCTGCCTGCCCCATTGAACCTATTCCTATTCTGATTAGGTTGATGCTCATTCTGCCTCTTCTCAGTCTTCACTTCCGTCCTGTTCATTTGCTGAAGGCCTAAATTGTCGAAACTAGTTAATAGCTCTTCAAACTCCTCGATACTTTTCACCTTCTGCATTCAGCTAGCCTGCTGTATTCTAATGGGAAAATGTTTCAGCATCAACCTAACAATATCTATGTCTGAGGTGACCCCATCTAAGTTTTTCCATACCAATACATGAGCTAGAAAATACTCTGTGAGGGATACCCCGTCACGCTCCCTAAATTTTCCAAACATGAGGTTTTCCCTTTCCCTGACTTGAATTGCTTCTCCCCAAATTTGGCCTTAAATTTCCCTTTAAAATCTTCTAAATTCCTCATATTTGGCCTATGTATCTCGAACCAAGATTTTACATCCCCCTTGAACGAGTGTGACAGGATTTCCATTACCGTTTCTCAATCAATTAATTCATCATCTAAATCTTTTTTAAACTTCTTTTCTACGGACTTTAAATATTCCATTGGATTAAATTGCCGCAAATTAAATTGTGGCAGACCCACATCCCTATTGGAACAACCAAGTGACATTGCTCCTCTGTGACTCATCGGTCGGTCTCTCACCTCTCTTCTCACTTTTATTAACTCTTCCTTAAGTTATTCATTATTTCCGCCAATGTCAACTGTTCTCCCTTAAGTCTCTCTATCTCCCCCAACTTATTTTCTACGGCTCCTACTCTATGTAAATATTCCTTAGACTCATCCCTTACGGTATTGCAAACCTCTGCACACGCTCCGCTTACTCGCTTTTCTATAAGTTCCCCGTTAACAATAATTGCTTTCCAGACTTCCCCCAGATCCCGCTTCTGCTTTTCCTGATGGCCTTCCACCCCTGCTAGCCTACTTTCCACGCTATCCTGTTTTCTGTCTATTTCATTCTTAAGAACATCTTCTCTCTCCTCTATTTTACTAATAAGATCCTTCTCTAAGTTCTCTAATCTACTGCTCATGACTGATTTATGATCCTGTACTTCCTTATTTAATTCTTCTATCTTAGTATTAGTTGCCTCTGCCTGTTTCTTCACTTCCTCATCTACATACACTTTCACCGATTCCACCTGTTTACCTACAGACTCTTTCACATCTCCTATTTCCTTACTTAAAGATTCCCCTTGCGTCTTAATAGACTCACTCATGGATTCTTTTACTGACTCTATTTTCCGGTCCATAGACTCTCTGACTTCACCCATTTCCTTACGCATAGACTCTTTTATCGACTTTTCCTGCTGTTTCATAGACTCACTCATAGATTAACATACACTTTCCATTTTCTGATTTACTGACTCTTTTACACCTCCTATTTCCTTCTTAATAGTCTCATTCATAGCCGCAAGCATTTGGAGCATCCTATCGTTCACATCCCCTCCATTATCATTACTTTTTGTACCCTCCTGTATAGCGACCTGGCTTTGCTCGGAATTAATAGATTCCCCGGATGGTGATTCTATTGAGCATTCACCCTTCCCGTTCTTGTCTATGTCCATACCTAAGTTCTTTCCAGCCATCTTAACGTTAATTTTACTAATAACTCTCTTTCTTAATTTCAAACTCTCCTCCGATAACATCTAATCTGTATGAAAACGTCTCTAAATTTATTGGCGTATGCGTATAGGTGAATGTTATTGTTGTTGCTATATCGTACTTCGATCCCCACGTTGGGCGCCAATTGTAATTACCCCGGCTACTAAACAGGGGTGAGTGGGGGTTAATCACCTGTACGATTATAACAACAGCAATAGACATTCACACCTAACTATACCTAAGTGACCTAATAAATAAAACCCTTCAGCTTCTGTTAAAACTGATAATATATTGTCATACCAGACATAAGACACACATTTCGCAGGATCCTCCTCGTAAAGAATAATAACACTCCCTATCGTATTTCCGCAGATACACATATGACATGATATAGATGACCCTCAGGAATAAAGTTGATCGGTACTTATAGATGTTGGCTCCAGCAGTGGTGACCTAGCTCTACTAATTCTGGGATTATTTGCTCCCAAAAGAATTAGGCCTATACTCGCAGCACAATCGATTGGATTCACACGCCATTCCTACCTTTACGATTAATTATTCCGTTTGTTACTTTGGTAACCAGCATCCAACGATTTACTTTGCTTCGTGGATCTAGTATCAGACCAATGTTTGGAATCCGTTCGTAAATTTACTAATGCGGAGCATATTTGACTCGCATCCTTGGACGAATAAATTGCCGCTATAGTTGCAATATAGATGTACAGATATTAGACCACAATACTTCATGCTGTTCGAAATAAGCAACCTTGGCGATATACTTAAGACTAGGCTCATCATTCAATTAAGAACTTATAACCAGCAACTACGTTATTGTATCCAAAACCGCAATTAGTGTAAAACTGTAATGTCTTATCGTCCACACACAAGACCAAAAAGACAAGTCCACTCCCGCCCGGAGTTCTAAATAGAGACCCGCTCCACACGCGGAACAAAATAAGAGTCTAGACCGCCCCGCGTTCTGAATAAGAGTGTCTCCCAATGCCTTCCACAAAATCCCCAGTACCGTCATCACCCCCCCCCCTCTACAATCACAGGTTACCTGGGTTGATCCACGGATCCACCCAATCCCAACGCTTGATTCTCAACATGACCATATATGGAACACAGCCCATCGTCACCGCTCGTACATGGATGCCAAGTCTCACCTCTGACTCACGCATACTGCCGCTCGGGTTTTACCCCGTGTCTGAACACCAACTCGTATTTCATCGCCTGTGTGCACTTTTCTGTTACAAAACTTCCAGATTACTCCAATGTTAAATATTTCAACTTCCCTTGATTTGGATCCTGCTCAAATTATAATACTTATACGCTAAACAAATTACTTTTAAATTATGCACGTCATAATATACACTCTAATAAATAATTATAAAACATAAAAAGACCTAAAATAAAAATATACACACGATTAATGAAATCCGTAACTCCCCGGAACACGGGTTCAATCTCTTTGTAACCTGGAAGGTTACAAATTCCCTTCCATGGAGTTCCCACGAATAAGTGAATGGGGACTCCATCACCAAACACAAAAATACACAAATGACCCTAAAAATATACAATGAACAACATACACAAATGACCCTTCAAATATAAAAAAATAACCCTCAATACAATCATTTTCTTGACGTCTGAATCTTCACAATCTTTCTTCCAATAGTCTTTGTATTGTCCTAAAACTCACACCGATCTCTCAAGTGTCCTAAAAACTAACTCACACGGAATTTCCTCACGTGTCCTTCACTTTGCCATGTCAAACATTACCGATATGGCACAGAACCATGTTACACACGCTGAAATACATGCTACAATGCATTTACTTAATTTGCTCTGCTTTGTTTCACTTGGCTAATGGTGGCCTCTTCGTCATTACTTGCAGTGTACCTGTGTAATACACCACAATGTCGGCTAAATCTGCCTCAGAGGATCTGCCCTACCATTACATGCTAATATACTTCTTAAGGTTATAGACATTGTATGGCCCTACAATGGTACCTTGGTGGTCTGTTAAGCTATACGCACACTCGCCAATACGCTTATTAACTACGAAGGGTCCCTTATACAATTCAAAAAACTTGGACATTTCCTTGTCAACAGCGGAAGACGGACATGGCACTCTGAGCAAGACCTGGTCACCAACATTAAAAAAATCAAACTTCACTCTCTTTTGCTGGCGCCTACGTTTATTTCCTGCTTTCTCTAAATTAAACCTAGCCAGCCGGACCCTGATATCCCTGTCTATCTCCTCTCCCGTTTCCAATCCTAACATTCTTGCGATTACATTGGTAGTCTTCCTACCAATTTTCAGCTCATTAGGGGTGCATTTCGTGCTCTCATGCAGCGCATTATTGAACCATTGTTCAATATCTCCTAGTTTGGAGAACCATGCATTATGGCGATCGCTTACATAAGTACGGAATACTCTCCCAAGATCTTTCATAATTCTTTCGGACATGTTTCCTTGCGGGTATCTTATAGAAGAGAAAATATGCTCGACACCCACTTCACCTAACTTGGTCTTCCAGATTTTCGAGGTGAACTGGCTGCCGTGGTCAGTCAATACTCTGATGGGCTTCCCGAACTCAGGTATGTATTTGTCGACCATTTGTAGGGCGCAACCCTTCCCAGTCGCTTTCCTCAGGGGATACAGTTTGACAAACTTACTAAAAGAGTCAACAATCACGAAGATATACTGATATCCGTACCGAGATTTGACTAATGGCCCATACAAATCACAACATAGTAAATCCCGCGGTTTTTCAGTGATTACCGCCTGACGAGGTCCCTGCAAATATCTCGTCGGGGCTTTACAACGTTGACAAGAATCACAACTCGCAAGAACTTTCCTGATATTCCTTCCCATGTTACGCCAAATAAAATGCTGCAGAACAGCGAAAAGAACTTTAGCTGCTCCAAAGTGCCCCAAAGCTTTATGGTGATACCAGATCATAGCCTCCTGCAAAGACTTAGTTACGCATACCTTCCACTCACCTAGGTGACATAACCTCGCCAATAAGCCGCACTCCAGCTTATATGTGAACTTACCCACCTGAAGTCTAGCTCCAGCCTCTTTCTCTCTCAACTCCCCCAAGATCTGAGCCATGCTCTCGTCTTTCTCTTGCTCTGCCAACATATTCCGGAGCTTACCAATCTCCTCCACACAATCTGTCGTCTTTGTGACACATAAAACAACACCCTGTTGAATTTTCACCACCCGGTGATCATCATCACCTATGTTCCTGCTTAGGAAATCAGCCACGATATTCTCCCTACCCTTGATGTGTGTAACCTTTAGATCGTACTCACTGATAGCCAAGATCCATCTCGACATCCTGTTTGAGGTCAACTTACACGATCCCATAAATACCAGAGCATTATGGTCCGTGAGCACCTTCAGTTTGCTCCCCAAGACATAGCTTCGAAACTTACCAAGCGAGTACACAATAGCTAACAACTCTATCTACGTGATAGTATAACGCTTCTCAGCCGTACTCAAACCCCTACTAGCTTATGAGACTATTCCTAGATTTCCTTCTTCATCATACTGGCACAGCACCCCTGTAATCCCCAACAAACTGGCATCAGTCATAAGGACGTAAGGACAATCTAATCAAGGGTATTTCAGTATAACTGAATCCACGAAACCTCTCTTCAACTCAGCGAAAGCTGTCTCGTGCTCATGGTTCCACACCCATTTTGCACCCTGCTTCAACAGTTCCCTAAAAGGTTCAACCAGATTGGAATACCTAACGACAAATCTCCTAAAATAGTTGAAAACCCCCTATATGCTTCTAAGTTGCTTGGCGTTACGTGGTGTAGCGGTGTTGTTGATTTTCTCTAAACGCGATTGTTCAGGAAATATCTCGTGAGTAGTGATTGTGTGCCCCAGAAAAGTAATCTGTTGTGTTGCAAACGAAGACTTACTAAGTCTCACTGTAAAACCCCCCTCCCTTAACTTTCTCAAAACTATGTCCACGTGTCTTATGTGATCCTCTTTAGTGTGAGATGCAATAATAAGATCGTCAATGTACATTGTAACAAAATCATGTGTGTCCCTCTCTAATACTAAATTTAAAGCCCTGATCAACGCTGAACTACTAGTTTTGCATCCAAATGGCACCACACAATGCTGAAAAAGACCACTCTTATAGCTGAAAGCCGTTAACTTCCTATCTTCCATTCTTAATGGGACCTGCCAAAAGCTAGCGCTCAGATCCATGGTTGAAAACCACTTCCTACCAGTAAATTTCTGAACTAGGTCTTCAATGCACTCAGGCCTCTGGGTGTCTCCTGCCAATCTCAAATTTAATTGACGAGCGTCAATACATAATCTAACTGACCAATCACTCTTACCAACAACAACAAGGGGGTTAGAATACATACTAGTGGAAGGCTCTATAATACCCTGGTCTAACATACGGTTAATCTCGTCCTCCACAGCGGCAGCATACCTGAAAGGAATGGCATATTTGGGTCCTGAAAAAGGTGAACTATCCACTAGTTCGAATTGATGGGTGTACACGAGCGTTAATCCAGGCTTATCACTAAATACCTCTTTGTTTCCCCGCAACACTTCCAATAAATCTTCTTTACTCTCATCACACAACTTACTTTTGTCCACCGCTTCCCAAAGTGGATCACCTCCATGTTCCTCTACCGAAATATGGCACACAGCCTCCAGCTGTATCTGCTCATCAGATACTCCTACTGACATCCCTTCCAAACCCTTAGTGATACCCGCACCATCCATCTCCTCAACTAACTCACACCTCATCTTAATTCCCTGACCACTAATGCCTTTCTCCAGACATAGAACTCCGCTATCGAAATCCATAACAACCTTATGCTTATTTAACCAGTCATTACCAAGCCCCATTTCATAAATTAAATTTGGTATGACCAAACAACACTGATGACTGACTTTACCTTCTAACTTTATAGGCAACAATACCTGCTTACTGACCTTCTGGCTTTTACTTCCTACAGCAGTGATAATATGAAAGGTCTTAATAGGTATCTCTTCCAACTCATGACCATCTCTAATAATTTCTTCATAAGCCACCTTGCTTATGCATGACCTTTCACTTCCAGAGTCTACCAGAGCCCTCATTTCTCTCCCTAAAATATCTACTTCAATGACCGATGAAAATCCCTCGCTCTTACCTTCTACTTTTAACTCCTCTTGGTCAGATAATAAATCCTCCTTTGTCATAGGCGTGAAACTCATCTTCTCCTCCTCAATCACACACTGCCTAACATATCTACCTTCGGGCTGTCTACCTGACCTACTTACACAACCCGCTACTAGTTTAAATTACTCGTGCCCGCTACCAGAGATGGTTCCTGTCCCCTCCTAGATTCATTCACTCCCTGAACTGTCCCCTCCTGTTGGTCCCTCTGAACATTTTCCCGCCTTTGGAAATTATCTCTCCTTTGATAATTATCCCCTTGTCTATTATTTTCTGCCCTCCAGTTATTGTTCTCCCTCCTTCTATTTAAATTGTCACCTCTGCCTGCCCCATTGAACCTATTCCTATTCTGATTAGGTTGATGCTCATTCTGCCTCTTCTCAGTCTTCACTTCCGTCCTGTTCATTTGCTGAAGGCCTAAATTGTCGAAACTAGTTAATAGCTCTTCAAACTCCTCGATACTTTTCACCTTCTGCATTCAGCTAGCCTGCTGTATTCTAATGGGAAAATGTTTCAGCATCAACCTAACAATATCTATGTCTGAGGTGACCCCATCTAAGTTTTTCCATACCAATACATGAGCTAGAAAATACTCTGTGAGGGATACCACGTCGCGCTCCCTAAATTTTCCAAACATGAAGTTTTCCCTTTCCCTGACTTGAATTGCTTCTCCCCAAATTTGGCCTTAAATTTCCCTTTAAAATCTTCTAAATTCCTCATATTTGGCCTATGTATCTCGAACCAAGATTTTACATCCCCCTTGAACGAGTGTGACAGGATTTCCATTACCGTTTCCCAATCAATTAATTCATCATCTAAATCTTTTTTAAACTTCTTTTCTACGGACTTTAAATATTCCATTGAATTAAATTGCCGCGAATTAAATTGTGGCAGACCCAGATCCCTATTGGAACAACCAAGTGACATTGCTCCTCTGTGACTCATCGGTCGGTCTCTCACCTCTCTTCTCACTTTTATTAACTCTTCCTTAAGTTATTCATTATTTCCGCCAATGTCACCTGTTCTCCCTTAAGTCTCTCTATCTCCCCCAACTTATTTTCTACGGCTCCTACTCTATGTAAATATTCCTTAGACTCATCCCTTACGGTATTGCAAACCTCTGCACACGCTCCGCTTACTCGCTTTTCTATAAGTTCCCCGTTAACAATAATTGCTTTCCAGACTTCCCCCAGATCCCGCTTCTGCTTTTCCTGATGGCCTTCCACCCCTGCTAGCCTACTTTCCACGCTATCCTGTTTTCTGTCTATTTCATTCTTAAGAACATCTTCTCTCTCCTCTATTTTACTAATAAGATCCTTCTCTAAGTTCTCTAATCTACTGCTCATGACTGATTTATGATCCTGTACTTCCTTATTTAATTCTTCTATCTTAGTATTAGTTGCCTCTGCCTGTTTCTTCACTTCCTCATCTACATACACTTTCACCGATTCCACCTGTTTACCTACAGACTCTTTCACATCTCCTATTTCCTTACTTAAAGATTCCCCTTGCGTCTTAATAGACTCACTCATGGATTCTTTTACTGACTCTATTTTCCGGTCCATAGACTCTCTGACTTCACCCATTTCCTTACGCATAGACTCTTTTATCGACTTTTCCTGCTGTTTCATAGACTCACTCATAGATTAACATACACTTTCCATTTTCTGATTTACTGACTCTTTTACACCTCCTATTTCCTTCTTAATAGTCTCATTCATAGCCGCAAGCATTTGGAGCATCCTATCGTTCACATCCCCTCCATTATCATTACTTTTTGTACCCTCCTGTATAGCGACCTGGCTTTGCTCGGAATTAATAGATTCCCCGGATGGTGATTCTATTGAGCATTCACCCTTCCCGCTCTTGTCTATGTCCATACCCAAGTTCTTTCCTGCCATCTTAACGTTAATTTTACTAATAACTCTATTTCTTAATTTCAAACTCTCCTCCGATAACATCTAATCTGTATGAAAACGTCTCTAAATTTATTGGCGTATGCGTATAGGTGAATGTTATTGTTGTTGCTATATCGTACTTCGATCCCCACGTTGGGCGCCAATTGTAATTACCCCGGCTACTAAACAGGGGTGAGTGGGGGTTAATCACCTGTACGATTATAACAACAGCAATAGACATTCACACCTAACTATACCTAAGTGACCTAATAAATAAAACCCTTCAGCTTCTGTTAAAACTGATAATATATTGTCATACCAGACATAAGACACACATTTCGCAGGATCCTCCTCGTACAGAATAATAACACTCCCTATCGTATTTCCGCAGATACACATATGACATGATATAGATGACCCTCAGGAATAAAGTTGATCGGTACTTACAGATGTTGGCTCCAGCAGTGGTGACCTAGCTCTACTAATTCTGGGGTTATTTGCTCCCAAAAGAATTAGGCCTATACTCGCAGCACAATCGATTGGATTCACACGCCATTCCTACCTTTACGATTAATTATTCCGTTTGTTACTTTGGTAACCAGCATCCAACGATTTACTTTGCTTCGTGGATCTAGTATCAGACCAATGTTTGGAATCCGTTCGTAAATTTACTAATGCGGAGCATATTTGACTCGCATCCTTGGACGAATAAATTGCCGCTATAGTTGCAATATAGATGTACAGATATTAGACCACAATACTTCATGCTGTTCGAAATAAGCAACCTTGGCGATATACTTAAGACTAGGCTCATCATTCAATTAAGAACTTATAACCAGCAACTACGTTATTGTATCCAAAACCGCAATTAGTGTAAAACTGTAATGTCTTATCGTCCACACACAAGACCAAAAAGACAAGTCCACTCCCGCCCGGAGTTCTAAATAGAGACCCGCTCCACACGCGGAACAAAATAAGAGTCTAGACCGCCCCGCGTTCTGAATAAGAGTGTCTCCCAATGCCTTCCACAAAATCCCCAGTATCGTCATCACCCCCCCCCCTCTACAATCACAGGTTACCTGGGTTGATCCACGGATCCACCCAATCCCAACGCTTGATTCTCAACATGACCATATATGGAACACAGCCCATCGTCACCGCTCGTACATGGATGCCAAGTCTCACCTCTGACTCACGCATACTGCCGCTCGGGTTTTACCCCGTGTCTGAACACCAACTCGTATTTCATCGCCTGTGTGCACTTTTCTGTTACAAAACTTTCAGATTACTCCAATGTTAAATATTTCAACTTCCCTTGATTTGGATCCTGCTCAAATTATAATACTTATACGCTAAACAAATTACTTATAAATTAAGCACGTCATAATATACACTCTAATAAATAATTATAAAACATAAAAAGACCTAAAATAAAAATATACACACGATTAATGAAATCCGTAACTCCCCGGAACACGGGTTCAGTCTCTTTGTAACCTGGAAGGTTACACACTTAATTTGCAGATCTGACTCGATTTGCTTCTGAGGAGTCTGAGGTATACAACTGGCTGCAAGAACCGTCGCTTATAATTTTGGGATATAACGAAGAAATGCGATGATGTGGAATTCCATGCTTTTTAAAACAATATGGACCGTATGCATGTGGCACAGTAACATTGGCACCAAATGAAACGAAAGACATAGCATTGTTGTCCTGCCGATTATTCTCTCTGAAATTCTCTGAGATGTCATCTCCAGTGAAAAATAGTTGCAGCCTGTCAAATATTTTATATTTGTCAGATCAATTTTACCATTACATCAGCAAAGGTCAAAGTAACCAAGCGTAGATTTCTCGCAAGAGAAATATAGTGCAGAACAATGTTTACATTTGTTCGTCAAGGATTCTACACTGTACGGCATAATATCTGGAATTGTTTCTGAAATTTCATATTTATATTGGATTTATAAGTGGCTTCGTATTTTCTCCAATTCCCCACTTTTTTGCTGCTGATGTTCTTTTTCGTCAAATCGGTATATTTATAGTAGCATTTCTCCTCAAATTAACGACATATTCAATAACACTATGGGCGGCTTCGGTGGCGTAGTTGGTAGCATGCTGAGCTTCTATGCCCATGATCGCGGGTTCAAACCCGGCCGAAGTCGTCGGATTTTTAAGAGCGTTAAAATACCTCAGTTTGCCATCCTTCGGAGGGGAAGTGAAGCCGGTGGGCCCATGTCATAGATTTATGGCATGTAAAAGAACCTTTCACTAACTAAACATATGTGAAGCAAAATTTGTTGGTTAGGTTTGATTAATGCTCTTAAGTTCCAACGTTCGTCACCGGGTGCTGGATACGATGGCATCTAGTAGTAGCCAAGTTCACAGCTAGGTGTCGTGGTCGGTAGTATTTGGTATCGAAAGTGGGAAGTACTTGAAATTGTCGTCTGTAGTCCTTACTTGAATTAAAAACAGATAACACACACTAATACAGTCTTCACAATTAACACTGATTATCAGACAAATTCTACACACATCCAGAGTAAACGGGGCTGCATGACCGCGTTGTCGCAGTCCCTAAACTAAGGAACCAACCAACCAATAACACTATAGTGGCCTGCATCAATGGAGCCGCCAAATTAATATTAAATGGCAAATAATACTTCCATTACCAAAATCAACAGCGTGGTTAGACTCATTGTTATGTACTCTAAACAAATAATCAATAAACAATAATATTCGCTTATACCTAGGTACAACGAAGTTCAGAGACTTTCATACTCAAGTTGATTGCTGAGGAGAATGCGATGAGACTGATCGTCAATAATAAAATCCTTATATCTATCACTGCAAGCAACTTTTTACTGTGCAATTTTCTCGCAAACGCAGCTCAGGATGACGTTCTTCATTTTGAAATAAACAGTAAGAAACTGCTCTAAGCAAGCAATTTCCATCACCTGTTATAGGTACAATCCTTTGCATTTCCATGACAGTAAATTATGCAAGGGAGCATAGATTCAATTCGCCAACTACTGGAATGAGCATAGACTGACTTCGCCAGCCATCGTAATGGAGGGAGTTTTTGAATTCTACTATGTTCCGTGCACGTCAAAAATCGCATTAACACAGGGAAGCCCACTTAAGGCTACATTCTCGGCTATCGTCCCGGATTCTGGGTTCGATCCCTGCTCTGCCAAGAAATGTAATTCTGGTCTGAGGGCTGAAACGGGGCAGGGCGCACTCTTGACGCAACACTCTTGGAAGTGGTTTTTCGTGGTTTCCCACTTCCACTCCAGGTAAATATCGGGATAGTTCCTAACTTAAAGCCTCGACCGTCAACTCCCCATTCCCCACCTTAATTACAAATGCACACATTTATACAGTTATCACAATAACACAGGTTTTCAGATAAAATTTTACACACACACAAACACACCAAAGTACACGGGGCTGAGTGACCACGATGTCCGAGTGCATCAAATGAATTATGTTCAATTGTATCTCATGGCGAAAGCGATTGTGGCCATTTTTATTTAATAATTTAAAAGTATATCACAACGTAAATCTTGGAGAATTCGTTACTTTACAGGGATAATAAAAGTAAAATATGTTTAGACAATGCAATACCAATAGCAGGGATGAATATATCGGAAATAAAAATACATGTCTGAGGTGGGATTCGAACTCCTCTGACGATTTTTTTCTCCGCTCCGTTAGCACCTAAGCCACCCAGACAACGGCGGGTTAGTGCAAGATTAAGTTACGTAAACAACAAACGCATTCAACTGCCAGTTGAAGTTCTTCAACATTTCCCTTCTTTTATGATTCTATTCCAATATGTATCGTGAGAACATTATAAGCGATATTTCCCGCCTTTTTAATTCTCATAAACAAAGATCACACTGCTGTGGATCTTTTATCCGCCATTTCTCTCGTGAAAAAACGCCATTGTGCGCACGCGCAACGTCAACAAATATTACATTTTTTCTTTAATAATTTAAAAATATACCGTAACATATACTTTTCCCTTTAAAGGCACTCTGCAAATCTACAGGCCAAGAGCTTTTGTCAGAGTGCTTTACGAAGTCAATCAGTTCAGCCGTTCTCTCAATCTCGCGGTAACAAATATCACCTTAGTGTTTTAAATATATAGATTTTGTGTAAACTTTTACCGCTACACAGTGATCAGGATCTGATGATGGCCAATTGAGGGTCGAAACGCGTTATCCTAAACTGCCCCATTATCTGTGATAATCTAATTAATACGTGTCATTTTTTCCAGGAGTTTCGTTACATATTTATATCTTGTACCCCGGCCATTCATTGGGCACAATCGTGTTGACCGCTTGAAGAGCTACACATTAACAATTTTGTACCGGCAACACTGAAAAAGTATCGCTTCAAATCTGTACATTTGAAATGCCAGTCACGCAAACCGCGTAACCAAATGATTCAAACCACTGAGAATAGAAACCATGAATTTAGACAAAACAATATGGTTGAACAAAAATGCTTAGTATTAAATTTAACACCTAATTACGTACCTATTATGAATAATCCGAACACTCAATCAGCGGCAATATCTAATAAACAAACGAGTTTAATATGGATAAATAATGAAATGAAATTCGCGTAAGTTAGGAAACAAGAAATTAATTGCCAAATGTACAGCATTCAGCAGCAGCTAAGCAATTTCTGGCACTACGTTCAATTGGAATCATTCCTAAACAATATACAAGACAAAGTTAAATTGCAAGACATCAATAGACAAAACACGTTAGAAGCTAAAATTTTAAAAAATAATGAAAAGGAACCAACAAAGCGGAATCAAAAAAGAAATCACAAAAAGCGTCAATTTCATGATAGGCTACACAATAGAACGGAAGTATGTTTCTCCAAAGATGAAGTAAAGATGTTGGAAAAAGGTTTTAAATGTAATTACGAAGATAAACACAATGAACACAATATAAAACAACTCATAACGGACGTAGAAATTGCGTGTAACAAATTACCGGAACAAGAAAGAGAGATAACTAAGAATCTCGGAACAAACGAAGCTAGGAAGATTATAAAACATGAAAATTGTCTTGAATACCGTCATGTAAACGGGGTTCAGAACGTATTGAGTTTCAAGGTTGATACAAAATATTGTGGGATCGGAACGTATCCGAACTGGTGTTCAGGAACATGTAAACCCATATCGTATTGAAAGCGATTCTGCGCGCCCTTGTGTTACATTTTTAATTTAGGCCTACTCTTATCAGTCACCCGACTCTCGAATCCATTGTTTTACTTTCTGCCCATATTCTTGGTTAGGATACTGTCTGTGTTCCTGTCGTGGTTGATAAGCGTAGTTTGTTTGCACGCGTTTTTAGCGTTAATGTATTTCTGTCTGTTTTACCTTTAATGTCTGGTGTATCCGTACGTAAAATGTGGTCAACAGAAAAAGTGAAAATACACCATCTCACATTGCCGTTTATTCCGTTCCATTCCCATTTGTCTACTAGATTGAAATTGAACATAGACTAGCTGAGTGGCGCAGCGGTAACTTTCTCGGCTGATCTTCCTGGCGCAGTCAGGGTGCTTAGGCATAAATGCGAGGGAGCCATGTCAGTAGATTTACTGACACTTTACAGATCTCATTCGGGACAACATTCCGGCAGCCCGACGTCCCTATAATCTTTAGTAATTAAAAGGGACGTAAAACCAATAACATTTTATCAATATTAAACTGAACATAAACCTGTTAAAAACAAACTGCATTAAAGTCTTCCGCGCTTCCATTTTCCATGTTTACGAACAACCCGTCAAAAAAAATAAATAAAATAGGATGATAATTACGGGTGTATTATGTTTTGCTGTTTAATACAGATTAGCCAACATAACTGCAGGTTGGCCACCATAAATTATATACCGTATTGAAATCGATTTCAATACGAACTAAAACTGCTCATGTAAACGGGCATCGTACTGAAAACAGGATCGTATTCAAATCGATTTGAGTTCGCTATGTAAACGTAGTAAATAAAATGGGGTCCTTAGACATAAAACCAAGCTTGAGAACGATTTCCCTCGATATCACGAATATGTACACTAGCCTACCGGTAAGAGAAGCGATAAAGATAATAGGAGACACTCTGACTGAGAATAACTCAGAATAAGAAACAGAAAAAATAGTAGAACTGCTACGGGTGTCGCGAAAAAAGCGACCAGCGAATTTAGCGACCAGCGAACTAAGCGACCATCACGAAATTTTACCTGCGCCTCGAAGGTCAACACTTCTGTGAATTTAGCGACCAGCGAACTAAGCGACCCCCACGGAATTTTAGCAGTTAGTGGGACGTAAAGCCAAAAACATTATTATTATTATTATTATTATTATTATTATTATTATTATTATTATTCTATTATTTAGGCGTGTTTAAAATCAGCTTTAAAATAGCGTCATCAGTACATTTTTTAAACACTGATTTCCATCACACTTATCCAGGCTTTGGACTGGCTAAATGATAGAAAGACATTTCTATTATTTAGGCATGTTTAAAATCAGCTTTAAAACAGCGTCGTTAGTACATTTAAAAAAATTACCTTTACCTAAGAGGACAATTAATTCTTCCTCTAACACTTATTTCTATCATTTAGCTGTGTTTAAAATCAGCTTTAAAATAGCGTCGTCAGTACATTTTTTGTAATGTTTTAAATAGCAATATTTACGGATATATAAACATACATTTACAGAGTGTTTTCATGATCGTGAACTTAATCCAACTCTTGAAGGTAGGAGAGGGTTTGGAGTCATGCCATTACGTCACCCGTTTCTTCATACTTCTTCATTGTTTTTTCAATACACGCATCCATTTTTCTGTATTTGAGTTTTCTTCGCTTTCCTTCCAGATTCAGTTGTAATTTCATATACATACATGCTGAGTTTTCAGCTTCGGTCTTTAAGCACTGGATCAGTTCTTTGATTCTGGGGGTTGGTCTTTGAAACATACTATTTGGTTTATTGTTCCATCCTTCAACTGCATTTGTGGTCCTATGTCGGCTACTGTGGCAGTTCCATTGCTGTATGTCATTTTGCTAATTTTCAATCCAATTTTCAATGAAATAATCAAAGAACGCAATTAACTTTTCACTTTCTGGTTTCAGGGAGTAGATCTCCAACCAGCCATCGGAGACATCATCGGGCTTCAGAAATGCAAGCGATGCACACATTTTTATGAGAGTACGAATTTCCTCATTTTCTTGTAGTCCCGCGTAAGACCCAGGTCTTGAACTCTTCTCCATAGACACTTCTTCATATGGAAGTAACATCCCTTTACTTCTACTGTCGCGAAAACCTCTTTCAATGCCAATATTGCTGCCACTTCAAAATCTACATTTACTCGCCTTGGTGCCCAGTTATGTATAGCTTTACGTATCAGCTGAAAAAGCCTGACGTACGATTCTTTCTTTTTATTCGGCAAAAGAGCAAAAGCCACTGGATATATATTTGTTTCCTCGGTCGAGCTTCCATAGTCAGCATGGATGGAGTAAATCTGAGCAAATTGTTTGCTGGAGCTTTTGAAGGATCCATTCATAAAAAAGTCTTCACATGACGCCAACCCCTCTTTTCCCAAAGTTCCACTAAAAAATAGAATTCTTTCACCTGATTTGTCATCCGCCAGGAGGAAACTGCTGCCGTCTTTCATCTTCAGAATTTCTTCGTCAAGAAGCACATCATCGCGCTTCTCTGACTCTGCTTGATTTCCTTGAGATATGCACCTTTGTTTGTATAGAACTCTCTTTGTCGTAAGTTCAGCTGGCATCTCTGTTACGAATTCGTACCCTTTGTTGTGAAGTTCGCCTAATTCCTGATTTTAGATTTTCGAGACGGCCGTATGTTCTTCCCTGGCCCGCTTCTTCGCCTGATAAAGAGTTTTCCTGACCTCCAACCGTGCTTCATCAGGAGCGCCACACTGATGTTCACTCGTACTCAAGATCTCGCTATTTTTACTTTTCATGATACCTCGACCCCTTTTTGACCTCTCCTTTGAACATCGCCAGAATATCGTCCCTTCCACATTTTGTCGCTTGAAGTTATAAGAGTAACCGTCATAGAGCGCGCACTGTTTACCTTTGTTAGTTGTAGTAAGTTCCATAATAGCAAACTCATAAAAAACTGATAGCACAAACCAACAAAACACTGACACAACTAATTAACTAAATCACACGATCTTCAGGTTACGACGGATAGAACAGTTATGGTGAGAGTGATACAATGTCTGAATTAGGGGCAGGTCTAGCTATAAACCGGTTGAATGACTTCGGGCGATGTGATGGGCCTGAGTGAGGGTAGCTTGGCCGCTTAGTTCGCGTATTTCGTGATGGTCGCTTAATTCGCTGGTCGCTTTGTTCATGTATTCCTGCTACGAGCCACACTCAACCAGAATGTTTTTCAATTTCAGAACAATCAACTGACCTAACTATGGGGTCACCACTCAGCGGAGTAGACGCCAACGTATTCATTAACAATTTAGAGAACAAATTCCTTGAAGGAAATTCGGCGGAAGGCATTGTACATTGGTGTAGATATGTAATAATAATGTTATTGGTTTTACGTCCCTTTTAACTACCCTGGCTTTTAGAGACGCAGGGGTGCCGGAATTTTGCTCCGAAGGGGATCTTTAACGTGCCAGTAAATGTACTGACACGGCTCCCTCGCATTTGCGCACCCTCAAATGCCAGCTGACTGCGCTAGGTATCGAACCTGCAACCTTGGGCTCAGCAAGCGAGAACGTTACCCCTGGGCCACGCAGCCAGACGGTGTAGATATGTGGATGACGTCATTTTCATATACGACACAGAAGTAACAAACGAAGACACATTGCTTCAATCAATCAATAGCTTACACCGATCCATTAAATTCACAATGAAATCAGAAAGCAGCCAGCGCATAGATTACTTACATTTAACAGCCCACCGAACGGACAAAAATTTAACGAAGGCTACTCCATGTAGGCCTACCGGAAATAGACTCAAACGTCACACACTATTGACAATTTGGTCAAACCACCCAAATTCACACAAATTAGTGGGCGCCAAATCCATGGTAAATAGGTCCATCAGCATAGTTGTGTCAACACGAAATTTCAATAAAGAAATCAACACTATAAAACAGATAGCAAAGGAGAGTAATTTTTTCACCCCACACGGTTACCCAGATACTAGATAAACAACGAAGGAAAAAAGGAGGGCAAATCACCATCCTAAAAGGAAAACAAGTACGTACGATTCAATATCGTTAACAAAAACACGTATAAAATAACAAATAACTTCAAGAACATGGATTAAACATAGCTTTCAGAACTAACAACTCGCAAGGTCAAAACCTACATTAATTACATCGGGCAGAGTGGAAGGAAAATCGGAACAAGATATATCGAACACAAAAATGCGATCAAACACAACAAACAATCTGTCATATTCAAACACATGTTCGACAATTATCATCGTTTCAATAACATAAAAACAGACTTAAAAATTCTACAGTACGAAGCAAAGGGAAAAGCTCTCGACATTAAAGAATCCATTGAAATATATCTAGCGAAGAAAACGAACCCAGAAGATCTGAATGAACACGCATTTTTAGAAAGATCACCACTTTACACGCTGCTAAATACAAATTAATTCCACACGAATAAAAATGAGGCAATGAATGCACACAGGATGGTTTTTTTTAATGGGAAATATGTTATAGGAAAAGGATGCACTATGTGTTTATTTTTTCATACAAACCGAGTCCTGAATATAGGTAGTATCGCAGGGAACCTATAATCGTCTATTAGATCGGGTAGCAGCCTATATGAGACGTTTCTTATACTGTGGCAGACGATGTAAATTGGCCTGCTATAGTATGAAAGTTTCCCAGAATCCGTAACATACGACTATTTGAAAATGTCATTCTGACCTCAGTTTATCAGTTCAGTCTCAAAGACAATCAAATCACAGCGTCAGCTACAAAGTTCAGATAACAGAGGTCGCACATGACGTCATGCACACCTAACGTAGCTCGGACGCTTATCTCATCAGTTGGCAAGTGACAGGCCAAGCGGTAAGTCAATACTGTGAAAGTTCACAAGTCGAGCAAGTACAGTGCATATACCTACAGTAGGTAGTATTTTGATACTTGATGTTGGTTTGATGACTTCCTAGTAGACTATATTGTCCTTTATTTTTACACTTATGTATATACATATTTTAAACATTCTTATTATGTAATTCATAAAATAAACCGTCTAGACAAAAACGGGGTTCACCGTTGAAATAATACAACCAAGACGAACTACTACAATACTGTACTGAAAAAATCCACAATCTGCTTCCAGTCGACCGACCGGGTCAGGGAATGGAATGAATGAAGCCCCCATCTAGCGGCGAGGATATGAACTGTGCCAGCTGCCGAAGCCTGTCGCACTCCCCTGGGTCAATTAATTAATGAATGACAGATGAATTGAAATGATAGTGGAGGGTGTTGCTGGAATGAAATTGTGACAGGGAAAACCGGAATACCCGGAAGGAACCTGTCTGCCTCTGATTTGTCCAGCACAAATCTCACATGGAGTGACCGGGATTTGAACCACGGACCCGGCGGTGAAAGGCCGACGTCTACAATACTGTAGTAGTAACTTAAATTAAATTAATTAATTAATTATTTAGTGTAAACTTTAACCGCTACATACTGTAGTGATCAGGATCTGATGATGGCCATTTGAGGGTCAAAACGCGTAATCCTAAACTGCCCTATTATCTGTGATAACCTAATTAATACATGTAATTTCTTCCAGGATTGTCGTTAGGCTACATATTTATACCTTGTACCCCGCACAATTGGGCACAATCGTGTTGATCGACTGAAGAGCTACAAATTAACAATTTTGTATAGGCAACACTGGAAAAGTATGGCTTCAAATCAATACATTGACAGCTGAGCATACTGCTACGTTTCATTTGTGGATCGCACTTCACTTTCTGTGCATTTTGGAGGAATACATAATGGGTTTCCGATGCTACCTTCTGCAAAAAGAGATTTAAAACTACAAAACAAATTCAGCATCAATTTGTCCCTTTATGTCTTGGTATGACATTCTAGTGGATTAATTCTAGAGTAGAAGTGGGGAACTACACAAAGCAAGTTCTAGGATAACTGAGGTTCAAATTGAACCCACATCTTCACTGTTTTGCCTCACGAGGCCTCAGGCCAGAATTAAATGTCATGGGAGAGCCGGGAATTGAAACCGGACCTCAGGGGTGATGACCAAGAATGCTAGTCTATGTGCCACGTGGTATTCAATACGCAGATGATTACGTAGAAAATGAAATGCGAATGCTAACTTAAATACGTCCTAAGATCCATATAATTTAGACTAATCTCAAATGATTAACTACACAAATATATCAAATGCAGAAATTCTTATTGTTAGTTATATTAACATAAGCACAATTACTTCGTGTCATTCAAGTTATAAAAAGAAGAAGAAAACAGGGATGATTACTACGTTGCCCTAAGTCCTGAAGTGAAGCAACATCAAATGGTATAACTGGCATGTTTGAATCCAAGCACTGAGAGCATCCACCTTGAGTTAGGTATTAATTTAGTACTTTCTCCACTTACTCCTGGCAATTGTCGGGATGAGCCTACAACGTCAGCAGACAAAACAGTAGTCACTCCCGGGAGACCACATCCAGCCTTGATAACTGCCTTGAATCGGTTAGTAGGGGGTCCGTAAGATTCTACAGGTATGTCGTATTTAGTTTGAGGGGACCCAGACGTCGCAAAATGACCAAATATGTCAATTCGTGATTTTAGCATAAATATGTAGAGGGAACCTTCTTGAATCAGAATAAATATAGTTTATGGAGGCTAGCTTTACCCTAAGATCGTTTAAATAGGTTTTTAAAACTGGCGGGAGCTTGCCACACCCTCGTGTCTAATGTGTCAAACTGTAGGTTTGAACATTTGCTTCTATTTACACTTTGACCCAGGCTCGGTTGCTGATATTCATTTGTTTCCCGCGTTCTGTAATGTTTACAAACAGTTCATGCCTACACGTGCTTTGCAAATATGTAGTTGAATTTGCATCTGCATCGTGAATATTGTTGTTCCTTTGAAATGCCGCGTGTTAAGAAATTCAATTCTAAGCGAAAATTTCGTAGTAATCAACATTTAGGCCCAGCATCATCACAAGGAGGTGTATTAATCGAAAATGACAGTGAAAATGTGCAAAATGTGAATGAGGTTAGTTCACCCCCATAGTGCATCAAAACGCAAGCATTCATATAACTGTGACAGATTAGGCATCAGTCTAAATAGTGAAAACTGTGGCAGTGTGAACAATTATATTATTGTAGATTTTAAATCCATGACGAACATTATAAACAGCATAGCAAAGTGTCGGTACTGTGACAGTGAAAACTCTCTGGCATTGTCTGAGGATAGATAGATAGTTTTATTAATTCCATTTGATCAAATACATGTATACAATACATTTTTGATATAGGACACGTCAGAATTTACATCTATAAAATAAAAGTACTAATAGGTATATACAGTAATACTAATACCATAACTATGTATAACTTATTATAATAACAGATCTTAAGAGATACAATCTTATTGGACAACTATTTACACCTTATTCTGTTATCATAATATGAAAACTTAATTCTATAAATACAACAACTTACAGCTAGGTATTACAAATAAAATAGAAAAGTAAAATATAATTATTGATTTCATCGTTTCTATACACTAAGATATTCAACTACAGAGTAAAAACAATGGCACTGCAGATAAGCTTTCAACATTCTATCAATGGTTTTTATTTTTGGGGCAAGTTTTTTATACTGGGGTAGTTTATTGTATAATTTAACTCCTGTGTGATAAGTTCCTTTTTGATATATGCTTGTGTGTGTGTGTGTGAAATATGAATGTTTTGATTTTATCTTGTGTTATGCTTATGAACATCATTGTTTGTTTTAAGAAAAACATCCTTATTCATTAAATTCTTTTTACAAAACATAATACTTTCAAAGATATACAGGCTGTATTTGATATGATGGAAGTTCGTTACACTGGTGATAGAAGAGACTCTTCTAAGCTTCTTAGGTAAAAAAAAAAAAAAAATGTCACCTATCTTGAAATTGATAATTGATCATTAAAAAGTCAATGTTTTTAGTTATTTCAGAAACTAATCAGGCAGAAAGTGGTGCGGCAGGCTGGGGGAAACGAGGCGGAGCCAGGTGTGACGACGCGCGAAGGGGAAGTTGTTACGTAATCGGAGCATTCACCTTACCGGTTGACTTGAGGGGTGGTAGGCTATCAGCTGTTATGAGGATAAGCGCTACCGTCTCGTAAGAAATTGTGCATTGCCGTTGTTCTTGTTGTTGTTGTTGTTGTTGTTGTTGTTGTGGTTGATGTTGATGACAACGCACGCAATGGCTTGGGACGTTAGGACCGGTAGTATTGTGTAGCCTACTTTGTAAGTATGGAACTCATTGATTGATGTTCATGTATACAATAATTCCGATACTCAGCCCTGGTGTATCATTGGCGTCCGTGTCGGACCTTCTGTTGACTAGTTTCTGAAAAAACTAAAAACATTCACTTAATGAAATACAGTATGACAAAATTCCGACATCCCGTGGTCTGTTCAGAACTAGGCATTTAAGACGGAAGTAAAATATTTGATGTTTTGTTTGAGAGGCTTGGCGATTTTGGTCATTTAGCCCCATGTAGCTGGGTGTGGGTAGAATTTGTGTGATAACCTGTGTTTTTGTGGTTTCTGTAGTTTTTTTTTTTTTTTAGTAATGTGGGTATTTGTAATTCAGGTGAGGATTCGGAAGAAGGCGCCGGCCCTGTGGTGTTGGGGCAGTGCAACTGCCTCTCACCCGGAGGCCCTGGGTTCGATTCCTGGCTCCATCAGGGATATTAAAAACTGACGTGAGGGCTGGAACGCGGTGCACTAAGCCTCGTGAGGGCAATTAAGTAGCTGTCTGACAGTGAGGCAGTGCCCGAGTCGTGACAATCAAGATTAATGGCCGAGGGGACCCGATGCACTGACCACGCGTCACCCAAATATCTGCAGGCCAATTGGCTGGACAGCGGTCGCTTGGTAGGCCTAGGCCCTTCATGGGCTGTACTGCCAGCGGTTATGGTTATTGAGAAGAAGGCGGCCGTGGCCTTAAGTTAGGAACAATCCCGGCATTTGCCTGGGGTAGAAGTGGGAACCCATGGAAAACTACTTCCAAGATTTAATACTAGTACGGTACCACATGTTCATATTGTGAATTGTCACATCCCATCTCCAGCCCTGGGGTGGCCATAAACTGGAGAGGGGGGTGTTGATTTATTGGTCAATCAACAATGTACATACATATGAAAATACACGAAAATGAAAATAAAATACAAATACATTGTTATAATGCAGTGCTATTAAATATAATAATAATAATAATAATAATAATAATAATAATAATAATAATAATAATAATAGGCTAATAATAATAATATTAATAATAGTCTAATAATAATAATAATAATAGTCAGCATGTGTAGTTCTGGTGGTAGAGTGCTAACCTTCCCGAGGGTGCGATCTACGTTCAGTCATGTAGTAAATGAATGGGATCTAATACGATCATGTCCATGGATTTCATGGCACATACAAGAAATCCTACGTACATTAAAGTCTGACAACTCGACATACCGAACCAAAAAGAAACATAAAAGAAGTTAGTGTGTCTAAAAGCCTATTGCTACTATTATTAGTATTATTAATATTTGTATTACAGTTGTTGCACTATCTTCACACAAAGATAGACCAACAGTTCCTTAAATTAATTACCCAAATCTTTAGGATTTCTATTTTCCATGCATAGTCCATGAGGCTGGCAAAATCTTAGACAGATCCACCATCACTAGTCATGTAGCCACTCCCCATGAAAGTGTGAATCAGCTGTTCATAGGCTCGGTTTGTGTATTTCAATGCCATTGGCAGACAAGGCGAGTAGGTCACTCGACTTCAGACTCTTGTCAACATTCCTCAGAGTAGGAAGGGAGGACGACGGGGAGAAGTCAGCTGTGCTGCTGAGGGAAAGGCAGCCTAAGACCTTTTCCAAGACATTGACCGACGATTTTTGTGATTTAATTCCTCCTACACTAATTAAGATATGACTAAATTTCATGAAGATATGTGCTTAGAATAGTCGCTTCTATCACCAGTGTAATGGACTTCCATCTTATCAAATACACCCTGTATATACAGGGCAGAGGGAGAATGTTTAAATCTTTAAACAGAGGTCTACATGATTCTCTAGTGTTTACATTTGCCATAATTCTAATCGCCCTCTTTTGTATCCTAAACGTGCTTAGTACATCTGGCGACATAACCCAAAATATGACCCCATATCTTAAGTATGAATGGAAATAAGCAAAATAAGTATTTCTTAATGTGTGCATGCTAGTGCAGGTTTTTAAAATAAGTAACGCAAAGCACATCGAGTTCAGTTTAGTATTCAGATATTGTATATGTTTATTCCATTTCAAGTCATGTTGTATCCATAGTCCTAAAAACTTTGTTTCTGATTTATTTTCTATTTGATGACCATTTAATGTTATATTGGGCTTCGCAGGATTCCTATTCTGTATAGTGTGGAAATTTAGACATACTGTTTTTTTATAGTTGATTATGAGGCAATTAACTCTCCTGTAACGGAGTCAGCAGACTGCTGTATGACCTGTTTAGTTTCACCTTTTATTACGAGTGTTGTATCGTCCGCAAACAAAATTTCCTGATGTGAATGAACGTTCTGTGTTATATCATTGATATATAGAAAGAAGAGTAGTGGGCCCAAAACCGATCCCTGGGGTATTCCAAATTTAATAATTCCCTCATTGGGCAATGTTTCATTGAGTAATTTGGTTCCATCACCCTTGTGTCTCAAGCTTACTATTTGTTTACGCCTTGTTAAGTAAGACTCTATCCATTTATTAGCTAGACCTCTAATACCATATTGATTTAGTTTTGTAAGGAGGATTTTATGGTCAACAACATCAAATGCTTTCGATAAATCCAAGAATAGGCCAGTTACATGTTCCTTATTGTCAATTAATTTCATTATATACATTCATAAATTGCTGTCTGTGTAGATTTTTCCGTTCTGAATCCATGTTGTGAGTTTGATAATATTTTATTTTTTTCTATACGACTTAGCAGTCTCCTATACATGATTTTTTCCACAATTTTTGCGATACCAGTTGGTAAGGTAATAGGACGATAGTTATCTAATTCATCTTTTGAACCGTTTTTGTGCACTGGAATTACTTTTGATAACTTCAAAATATCCGGGTAAGTTCCTGAGAGAATTGAACTGTTTATTAAGTGTGTAAGTGGATTTATTATATTTTCTGCACATTTCTTTAAAATTGCATCTGGGATGCCATCAATGCCAGCACAAAATTTATTTTTAGCTCTTTTATAACTATTCTTACCTCTTCACTTGTGACATGATTTATAAATAATCACTACATATATTTATTTTATTATTAGAATTTAGTGTATTTACCTGTGATTTATTTAATAATTTTTGTGGAATTTCCAGAAAATAGTCATTGAAAGTGTTTGCTATTTCCTCTGGATTATTTATCACTTTATTATTTCTGGTCAGTGTAATGTTCCTTTGCATTTTAGCAGATTTTCCAGTTTCTTTCTTTATCACGGACCACGTAGCCCTGTTTTTACTAGATGATTGGGAAATAAAATTATCATTATGCATTTTCGTTGCTAGTCTTATTACCTTATTTAATATGCTAGTGTATTTTTTGTAGTATAAATTGAATTCAGGTGTTGTGTGGTATTGTTTATATAATTTGTGTAGAAATTTCTTTCTTTGACATGAATTTATAATCCCTGTTGTTATCCAATTGTTAGTTTTGTTATTTTGAACAGTTCTTTGTCTAAAGGGGAATGCTGTTTCAAAATAGTGTTTTAGGGTACTGTTAAATGGATTAAATTTATCAATTACATTTTCTAGTTTATAAATTTCTGACCATGTTTCCTTATTTAATAAGTCATTGAAATATGTAATATTTGTTTCAGTGAATGACCTGCACTTTGATTTTACTCCATTATCATTATTATTGATTGTTTCGGGTACTTCAAAACTCAGTATTTGTCCATGGTGGTCACTAAAACCCGGGCAATAGACTTCTATTGAAAAGTGATATTTATCTGTATTTAAAAAAAAAAAAAATGATCAGGAGTGGTTTTACTAAATTTTGTTATTCTTGTTGGGGTATTTACTGTAGGTTTCAGTCCATAGGAAATTAGTAACTGTGTTAATAATTCACAACTTCTATCAAATTTTAAGAAATCCACATTTACATCCCCACAAATTATTATATCGAAATTTACTTTGCTCATGTTATTGAGTAACAATTCTAATTTATCTATAAATAAAGGAAACTTTCCTGACGGAGAACGGTATACGCTACTTCAAGAAGAGGTTTGGCATGTAAGTTAAATTTGTTCTGTAAAGACTGTGGTAAATTTGAGGTACATATGAGTTCTCCGAGGACACACAACTTTTATGAAGTGAATACTAGGTTAGCCTATGCTATGAGGTGCATTGGTAAAGGCAGGAAATCAGCGCGAGTACTCTGTGGAATGATGGACCTCCCTCCACCACCTGCTAAATTTGAACGATATAATGGGGTTTTGCATGATGTCCCAAGACAGGTGAGTGATTCTTCAATGAAATGAGCTATTGAGGAATTAGTGCTGGAAAACATTGTGACATTGTAGGTGCTTTTGATGGTTCATGGCAAAAACGTGGCCATACATCCCTCAATGCTACCTCACTGGACACGGGTAATATTATAGATTTTGGGTGTGTGACGAAACATTGCCAACCCATGCACCCTGCACTAACAAACAGAAAACTCCCCATAGCTGTGTTAAACATTTTGACGGCTTTTCTGGGGGAATGGAAAGTCAGGGTGTTTTGAACATTTTCAGAAAGTCTGAAGTGTCACGTGGGGTGCGCTTCGTAGGATATCTTGGTGATGGCGATTCCAAAGGATTTCTAAAAGTGACTGATCCAAGACCTTATGGGTATGTTCCAAACCACAAAATGGAGTGCATCGGTCATGTCCAAAAGATAATGGGTGCTAGACTGTGAACGTTATGTAAGGATTTGCAGGGAATCAAACTTTCAGATGGTAAAAGCATTGGGGGTCCAGGTAGATTGACTAAATGTGAAATAAATCATCTAATTATCATGGTCTTGCTATTTGAAGGAACTCAGAGAATCTTGAAGAAATGAGACATGCAGTTTGGGTGATCCTTCTTCACAGAGCTTCCACTGATGCCAAGTCTCTGCCATAAAGGTGAACAGTCTTGGTGTAAATTCCAAGTTGCACAATCAACTGGAAAAGACTTTACCCACTCTCATCCACTTCCAACAGTAATAATAGAAAGAATTCAGTCTATTTTTAAGATTAACTCATCACATGTTGCTTTCCAACTGCCTCCATGGGCTTACGCAGAACTTGAATGAAAGTTTCAATAGCTGTGTATGGGAACGGCTACCAAAAACTGTTTTTGTAGGTATGGACACTCTACAGATAGGTGTAATTGATGCTATTATATCTTTCAATGATGGTGTTATCAGTAGGAAAAAAGTTCTTGAGAAATTGGGAATAATATGTGGCTTAAATATAGCAGAAATGTCGGCTCAGTCCATGACTAAGGAGGCCAGATCAAAGAACAGAGCTCAAATATTATTAATAATAATAATAATAATAATAATAATAATAATAATAATAATAAGGAGGACAAGGAGGGTCAAGGGCAGGATGAATACAACCCAGGTTTATGCTAAGTCACAAAATGGTGAGTAAATTCTATCATTAATGTTTGTTTCGCTCTCCTGTAAAATTGATATTTTGCAAACTAAGGTACATTTATCTCCCTAACTATTGCATGTTGAGTAATATACTTTTTAGGTAGATAAGTACAGACATATTCTATGTTTTATGCCTACAATGAATCAGTTTGGCAGAAAATAATATTTTATTTCATATTTATGCCAAAACAAATTAACAAAATTTTCATTACATAAATGACTCTAGACAAACAAAACCAGGCAAGACAAATTGATGTGCAACTTATTGCATAAACTACAAGCTTTGGGGTCGCTTCATGGAATACTTTCCAAGCAATGTGTACCGAAAGTTACATCCGTACTCTGAAAATTATAAAAAAAAAAACAAGGACATTTTTTGGAGTAACTGGATACAAAATTAACTGTAGGTCAATGATAGTTGTCAAACATACTGTAGATGAAATGGTTAATACATGTGTGAAATTTGATGGCAATCAAATAAATACTTATCGAGAAAATGACCAACAAAATTGTACCTATTTTGGCAGGCTCTCACGTCCGGATCCCCTGCCACTCACTGATAGAGCCATCAGATTGAGGCCTTTCACCCGCTGTTCCAAGTGGTCCCACATATTTTCCATAGGATTAAGTTCAGATGATTCAGAGGGCCAGTCGAGGGGTGATTGGGTTTCTATGTGTTCGTCAGACCAGTCACGTCTGCGTGCATCCTTGTGAACAAGAATGTTGTCACCAAGGAAAATAGAAGTGTCCACAAAATAGTCATCATGAAGATGTGAATTATAATGAATCACTGATTCATCAAGAGTGTTGAAGAAAACATCATCACGAACATTTAAAAAGCTAGGCCCATGCTATGAAACGAAAAACACACTCAAACCTTCACAGAACCGCCTTTGGACTGAACTAAACACAGGACACACTGTGGGTTAAATGCCTCATTGGGTCGTGGGCCATACAACCCCGATTTCACAGGGTTGATGACCCCAATGTCACTATCTCCAAAATAAAAACAACAGCAACTTCACTAACACTCACAAAGGAACCTCACGAGTGCGAGGCTGCAAGTGTTATTTAAATGGTGATTTGAAAGTATAGTCGAAACAATTGTTAAAGGAAACAATATTAGCTGCTAGTGTCTCATCATGTGGGGGGGGGGGGAATAAATGAATGTCCAGATGCTGCAGAGATCAATCTTCTGCCTCCTTCTGTGGTATCGTGGTACACATTGAGATATAAATGTACCATTTTTGTAAGAATTCTACTTGTTAGTTTAAAAGTTCCATGCAGTTAAACAGTTAAACATGTATGGCAGTTCAGTAATGTATGGGTTCAAGATCAAGGAGTGCTATATTCTCAATTAGAGGCCCTTGGAATGTCAAGGGCTCACTAACCAGGCGGAGATTACGTTCGCTAGGGTGACCTCTTACCATAGCATCCGGCAGGTTTGAATTTAGCAACACGAGGCTGGAATAACACGTACCAGATCATACCAAGACTCTCAAAATCTTGGCAGGGCCGAGAATCGACCCCGGGTCATGTAGGGTAGTAGCTAACCAAGCTATCCACTGCGCCATGAGGTGGTCTATAAAACTAATCCCAAAATATATGTTCTATAGGTGTGCAAAGCTTAAAACTCTGGTCCGCGTACTTTCTGTTATGCAGACTGGAGTTCAAATGTACTGGTCGAAAAAAGTTTTGCATATTGCATGATGTTGTATTTTCATTACTGTATGACGATACTTCATTTTTGCTCATTGGCTAATGTGTTAACTCTAAGATAACATGTGAGCGTGTTTGTACCGTGCACTGTTATCGGACATGGAGTTTGTGCATACAACCTGCACAAATGGGGGAAGGGGCCAAACCCCTGCTGTGATTGCGGTACATCGAACCAGACCATCAGGCACATTGTCGAAGATTGCAAACTAAGAGCGTACCTAGGTGACCCTAACGATTATTTCAGTGCTACACCATCGAGCCTGGACTGGAGAAATAGACTGGACATGAGGTTTTAATAAGGCAGATGTCTCTGTTTGTATGTACTTAATATTATTATTATTATTATTATTATTATTATTATTATTATTATTATCCTTACTGAGGTTCATGTGCCATACGCTTCATAAATAAATAAAACAGTTATCGGATAAAGCACGTGTATTATATTTGGTCCACAAATACATAAACTTGCAATATGCAAAACATTTTTGACCAGTTTATGTAGAGAGCATTTACCAACAGTTTGCAGCCCTGCTGACTCTGAATATATGCTTAGTTCCATTTCTGAATGTACACTATGTGTTTACAAAATTTGGTGAAGTCCAATTATTAGAACGGGCCTTACATGCAATTGAACATTGAATCAAGTTGGCAACACTGCCATGAATGAATGGTTTGTTGAATATTTATCTGAAATGACCTACATATGATCCAATTTTGAAAGGAATACATTTGTTAGTAAGGAACTTACATGCAGTTAAACAATGGACCTATCAGCATGCGTAGAATCATATGGCAACACTGGGAGACCTATATATGGGCTACTAAAAGTTTATCGAAATATTTTGATTGATTTGTGTACCAATTTTAAAACAGTCCCCTTGAATCGTGATTTGTCAGCAGTTGGTAGCAGTGACGTTATTTTCAAATATACGATAGCTTTAAGATGTCCATATATATTTTTTCACTCACACGAAATATGATTTCAATAGCTGCAACCGTTAACAGTGAATAGGGTGCGAGGAAGGGAGGAGGGGGGAGGTCCGGTGGGGACAAAAAGACTGAAGGATACATTTGCTCAGATTGATCTCATTTTTGGAAAGTGGGAAAGTGGGCTAAAATTTATTTTATTGACAGATATTTGGGCATTATATTACAATTAATAACAATTCACCTGTTCGTTTACTAGGGTCTATCATTTAAGTATAACAGGTACGAGTAGCAACACAAGTAAGTGTAAGTTCAATCAAAGAGGACATTCTTTTTGATGTGTAACATCTTTCCACTCGGTAGCTGGATATTTTTGTGGGAGTGATTTTGAAAAATGGGACGGAAGTGGATCGGACGGAAGTGTGTAAGATGCACTGCCAGCTGGATCGTATACCTCCTGGCTGCTGTGGACTGTATATCTCATACAGATTACTTCAAGGTTTGGAGGCGCCATTACAAATATTCCTACAATGAGTCATCTTGAAGTTGCCGTTCTTTGGTGTAAAAATATTCATTATATCATATTTGCTGAAAACAATTATGATTTATGAGTCTGTTTTTCAGTCTCTGGATAAAAGTGATCGGCATCCACTCTACGAGTAACTTTACTCAATCTGTCATTCTGACGGTAAACGCTCATGCGAACTCTGGTGTCGACTGATTGAAACATAAAGTACATGGCATAGGGTCGAAGTCTTCGTATCAGTATTTAAATGATTATATACTTTAATATGAAACATTGTAAGTAGTCAGCAATTCCGGTATTATGTTTCCGCACAATGAATATTCAAATATTAACCCACATAACGGTAATGCAGTCATCAATATAATAGTCTATATATCGTTGTGTTTATACGGGAACTAGGCAAGCCTTCGTGAACTATTGATGAACACAGTTTCTTTACACACAAGAGGGCCTATTCATAAGGCATTTTAAACTCAATTTCACGCAGGAACATTATCTAAACAAGCAAAATATGAATCTATATATTTAAAACAGTAAGGTGATTTTTGTTACCACGAGATTGAGAGAACGACAGAACCGATTTACTTCGTAGAGCACTCTAACGAAAGCTCTTGGCCTCTAGATTTGCAGTGTGTCTATAAAATAAACAAATATATTACGGTATATTTTTGAATTAATATAGAAAATAGCAGAATTCTTTCCCCTCACGCATGCGCACAATCCGCCTGGGGTCATGACAAAATGGCGGTGAGAAGTCCATTAAAATGTAAGTTATTTAATAAGCTTGCATGTAATTGAAAACATACATTAACCAAGTTCTGACAATAAAATATAATAACAGTATGAACGTATACGAATGTGCAACATTGATTTATTTGGATAATGAAATGGATTATTTCCTTCAGACAGCGGCTTTTGATGATAATGAACGGCTGCGTCTGCTGCAAAACGATAGTGCGCGAGTAGCTATGTGGTTAATGCGACAGACTGAGGTTCCAAGGTTCACCGGTTCGATCCCAGCCCTTGCCGATATGTATTTTTTTTTACCACTGAAATATTGTTTAATCAAGGAGTATTAGTAAGGATTTATGTCTGTAAAAGATACATATTTCTACATTCCCTCTCAATACGTTTTATTTCCGTTTTACCATTGCATTACAGCATGTGATCAAAAGAGCAAACTGTTGTCCTCAGTACGCCGTTTAAATATCTGCAATCAGTTCCTATAACTGACAACAGATGGCAGTACATCGCCCATATAGTTCCAGTAACTGACAGCAGATGGCAACACCATTGCATCGATATATTTAAAACCCAAGACATGGCACGTTTTCACGTGATGGAGAATTATAAAGGAGGGGAATATTTAAGAAGGGAAATTTTGAGGAACATTAACCGACAGTTGAATGTGTAGGCTATGTTGTTTATGTACCTTAATATTGCAATTTCTTCCCAATGCTTCGGTGGTCAAGTTATTAGCGTCCTAGACTAAAAGTTATAATTATGCATCGTCGATATACTCTTAAATTATTAAAGTAAAAAGTAGTTTTCCAGGCACTCGCGCGTGTCCACAATTGCTTTCGCCATAAGAGACACTTGGCAAACATAATTCGTTTGAAGGGCTCCGATATCGTGGTCACTCAGCCCCGTGTACTTGGGTGTGTATGTGTGAAATTTTCTCTCATAACCTGTGTTATTGTGATGGCTGCATTACTGTGTGTATGTGTAATTAAGGTGGTAAATGGCAAGGAGACGGCCAAGGCCTTAAGTTAGGAACCATCCCGGTATTTGCCTTAAGTGGAAGTGGGAAACCACGGAAAACCACATCCAAGATTGTCGAGGTGGGAATTAAACCTTCCTCTTCTTAGTTATACCTCAAGAGACTGAATGTGCCCCGTTTTTGCCCTCAGACCAGAATTCAATTTCTTGGCAGAGCAGGAAATGTAACCCGGGTCTCCGGGGCGATAGACAAGAATAGGTGGGCCTCCATGTGTTAATACGATGTTTGACATGCACGGGACATATAATTCAAAAACTGCCTCCATTAGGGTGACTGCCGAAGTGAGTATTGAGTATAGGCCTATGGTCGTTCCAGTAGTTGGCGAAGTGATTCTATGTTCCCCTGAAAAATGTACTGTCATAACCTATAACAGGTGATGGAAATTGCTTATTTAGAGCAGTTTCGTACTGTTTATAACAAAATGAAGAACGTCATTCTGAGTTGCGTTTTCAAGCTATCGCAAAAAATTTCGCTGGCAGGAACAATTATAAGGAATTTATTTTAAGCGATCAGTCTCATCGCATTCTCCTCACCAACCAACTTGAGTATGAAAGTCTCTGGACGGTCATGTTGAACTTCATTGTATAAGACAATTGTTTAATGATTATTTGTTTAGAGTACTGAGTCTAACTACGCAGTTGATTTCGGCAATGGAAGTATTATTTGCCATTTAATATTTAGCGGCTCCGTTATTGCAGGACACTATAGTGTTATCGAATAATACGAAGCCACATTTAAAATCCAATGTAAATAGGCCATTTCAGAAACAATTCCAGATATTATGCAGTACAGTGTACTGTAAGGTGTTTGACGATCAAATGTAAACATTGTTCTACATTGTATTTCTCTTGCGTAAAATCTATGCGTGGTTACTTTGGTCTTTACTGTTGTGAGGGTAAAATTGATCTGCTGGAATATAAAATATTTGCCAAGCTGCAACAATGTAATGATATTAATTTAAAAGTCATTGAACTTATATCCAGTAGTTCAAACACATACATCAGCGTTAACAGATTGGATACTGAAGATGAAAGCCAGCTACTTCATTTCCCTATTATTGAATTTTTCAATTCCTTGAAAATAAGTGATTCGCCTCCACATACTCCGAACGTTTGAGCCATAGTTATGCTCCTTAGAAATCTGAACGTTTCCCAAGGACTCATATATGGTAATATATTAATTGTAAGAAATATGTAAGAAATTGCTTGGATTCGGATATAATAGGTGCAGTAATATTAGGCAGAGAGCTCAAATCCTACGACTTGATTTAACACCTTCCGATAAAACACTTGCAGGTACAGTACATTTTCTTTTAATAGGCAACAATGTCCTATTCGCTCGGCCTACTTTATCACAATCAATCAAGCTCAAGGAGAAACTCTTGAACGTATTGGGCTATTTACCTCATCACGTTTTAAGTCATGACCAGCAGGATAGTGGAGGTACAAAACAGGTCCTGTATGGGATGGTAAAGAATAAGAGGCGGAAGGATCCTACGGATTATGTTAGAATGGTGAACAAAAGGGGACAAGGGATAGAAAATAGGGAAGAACTGAAGAAAATGTGGAAAGAATATTTTGAAGAACTCCTGAACCCAAATGGAAACCACGGCGAGGAAGAAGAAATCGGGGAAGAGGTACAGTAGATGAACTGCAAACAGAAAAGGACTTAACATGGAAAGAAGTGGAAGATGCAGTGAGGAAGATGTAAGGAGGGAAGGCACCGGGTGTGGATGAGTTGAGTGTGGAGATGGTGAGAGCAGCAGGAGAGGTGGGGATACAATGGTTGTACCGAGTGATGAAGGCAGCATGGAAGGAAAGGAAGACCCCAGAGGACTGGAAAAAGGGAATAATTGTCCCGATCTTCAAGAAAGGTAGTAGAACAGAATGCAGAAACTATCGGGGAATAACACTGATGAGTCATTGTGCAAAGATGTTTGAGAAAGTTTTGGAAAGGAGAATTAGGACAAGGATAGAAGGAGGGATGAGGGAAGAACAACATGGCTTCAGAGCAGGAAGGTCCACAGTGGATTTGATTTTTGCTGTAAGTCAGTTACAAGAACAGCACTATGAGTATGGAACAGATCTACTGATGGCCTTCCTGGACATTGAGAAAGCATATGACAGTGTATGCAGAAACAAAGTATGGAAGTCCCTGGAGGATAGAGGAGTAGAAAAATGGACTATAAGGAGGATAAAGGAGATGCACAAGGGAAGCGTGAGCTGTGTGAAAGTGGGAGGAGAGAGATCGGACTGGGTGGAACAGAGAAACGGCCTGAAACAAAGAAGTGCACTGTCACCGTTACTTTTCATTGTGGTGATGGATGACATAATGACCCGAGCGGCACAAGTAATTGGGGAAGGAAAGATGAAAGCAATGGTGTTTGCGGATGATTTGATGATTTGTGGAAACAAGGAGGAGGAGGTATAGGAACAGTTGGACGTGTGGGAAGGAATAATACAAGGATATGGGATGAAATTTAGCATAAATAAGAGTGAGACGGTGATCACAACAAGGAAGAAGGAAAGGACCACAACGGGAATAACAATTGGTGGGGAACAGCTGAAGAAAGTGGAGAGTTTCAAGTATCTGGGAAGCCTGATACAAGAGAATGGAAGAAACGGTAGAGAAATAAATGAGCGGGGAAGACAGGCAGAAGCATTCCGGAGGAGTGTGAGAAGCATGTTATGGAGCAGGGATGTCCCTCAGAACAGCAAGTAGATCATATATCGTACTATGTCCCAATCCTGACGTATGCCTCGGAGACCTGGGTTATGAAAGGAAGGGAGAAGAGCAAAATACAGGCCAGTGAGATGAGGTTCTTGAGAAGCAGTATTGGAGCTGCAAAGAGGGACAGAATAAGAAATGAGAGGACCAGAGAATTAATGAAGGAGGAACCATTACAGGATGGTATAGAGAAATCTAGACTTAGATGGTATGGACATGTAAAACGAATGGAGGAGAAGAGGATACCCAGGAGGATACACGAGACGAAGTGGGAAGGAAAGAGACCAAGAGGGAGACCGAGAGACAGGTGGCTGAAGGGGGTGGAAGAAAGCGTGAAGAAGAGAGGAGAAGACTGGACAAGGGTGGAGGCTGAGAGATGGTGGGAAGACAGAAGACGTTGGAGAGGCTTGTGTTCCAAACAGACCCGGCCAGTGGCTGGAAACTGTGCAAGATGATGATGACCTCATCACGTTTTCAGTCATGACCAGCAATATGTTGCAATGCTGAGAGTGCTATCTTTTGACGCCCTTAAAGTTGCAATAGTGCTAAAAAGTAATCGTACAAAGAATGTAACTTATATAAGAAGCTTCTTCAGTAAATTTGTTTTCCATTGTCCGTCATGTTTTGACGGGTTTCATCTAGTTAAACTTAATTCCGTAATGCAGTATTATTGGAACGTGAAAATAAGTCACTATCGTGTGCACAATATTTGCGTGGTCGAAATAGCCGTGGTGTTGGCGCCTTTGACTGTGAATCTAGAGATCTTGGGTACGAATCCCGGGCGTTATATATATTTTTGCTACCAGATTATCATTTTGAACGAAATATATCATATCAATATGACTCATTTTAACTGAATCCATATGAAATTACGTGTTGGTCTGTGAATCAAGAGGTCCGGGAACTGGGCAAGCCTTTCATGATCTACTGCTGTGCACATTGCATTTACACGCAAGTTGGCCTATTTATAAGGAATTTAAGGTTATAAGCGATGACGCGTCTATTAATCTAGTTGATCAATATCGTATTCTTTATTTAGGCTAGTGCAGGTGGAAGCTACAAATCATCTAATAAAATGAGTTCCGTACTACAATATCTGTAAAACACTCGCTTTTACAGTAGATTAATATTTATGCCAATAATAATATAAAATACCGGTGTTTCAGCAATTTCACGTGAGGTTTCTTCTACGTCAGATGTTACACATCATATGCGACTACTGTAAGGCTCGTATTTTTTTGCGGTACTTTTAGGTTAACTACTCACTTTTGGGCGTTCCGTTTTTAACTGATACCATTATGGGTAAGATCGCCGGTTTTTGGGTCAACAATGGCTCGCGAACGAGATACGTTTGTAGTCAGCGGCAGCGAGGACAGTGTCGCTGTGCTGGTTATTCAAAGCACTACATTGGCTGATGTTCACACTGTGCTCACAAGAGGGCAGGAACATGCAAGGGTACAGCTCGTGATGGCTCGTGTTTGCTGTGTATCAGACACCAAGACAACATGACGATGTTCGCATTGCATTGAATAGGGGGCAGATTTATGCTGCATAATAATATGATCCTTGTTACAAGCAACTTGACGCCCGATAAAACAATGAAATCGTGAACATCTGCTAAAAGACGCTTTGTCATTGGTCAATTCACAGAAGTCACAAGTTCGACATGTGTAATGGACCAATCATTATAGGTGAAACCCAAGCTAGCCGTAGGGTAATTGTTTTTTGTCGGGCGTCCAATTACAAGGAACAGGGAATAACCAATCGGCGATTGTAATGGTAATCATCAGGAGTCTTCTGTCTCATAACCCTTCAACGGTGACATCAGAGGTGACCACTAACATGCAACCGAAGACACTATCGGGAGATTAATTCCGTAAATCAGTGGCGGATTCAGAAGGAGGTTGTAGGACCCAGGTCTCTTTCCAGGGTTGTGTCCTCTCAATGTTTTAAGATTTCTGATATTCCTACATAAATCAGGTGTATAACAGTTTCGTAAATTAACGTGCTTCCTTCCTTTCATCATTTCTTCATTCCTTTTTTTCTGTCTTCCTTCATTCCTTACTTCTTTCCTGTCTTCTTTCCTGTCTTCCTTCCTTCTTTCCTTTCTTCCTTCTTTCCTTCCTTCTTTACTTCCTTCTTTCCTTTCTTCATTCCTATTTACCTGACTTCCTTCCTTCCTTCTTTCCTTTGCTCCTTCCTTCTTTCCTTCCTTTTTTCCTTTCTTCATCCCTTCCTTCTTTCCTTCCTTCTTTCCTCTCTTCATTCCTTTTTTCCCGGGTGCCTTCCTTTTTCCCTTTCTTCCTTCCTTCTTTCCTTCCTTCCTTCTTTCCTTTCCTCCTTCCTTCTCTCCTTCTTTCCTTCCTTTTTTCCTTTCTTCATCCCTTCCTTCTTTCCTTCCTTCTTTCCTCTCTTCATTCCTTTTTACTGGGTGCCTTCCTTTTTCCCTTTCTTCCTTCCTTCTTTCCTTCCTTTTTTCCTTTCTTCATTCCTTCCTTCTTTCCTCTCTTCCTTCCTTTTTTCCTTCCTTCTTTACTTCCTTTCTTCATTCCTTTTTCCCTTTCTTCCTTCCTTCTTTCCTTCTTTTTTCCTTTCTTCGTTCCTTCTTTCCTTTCTTCATTCCTTCCTTTTTTCCTTTCTTTATTCCTTCCTTCTTTCCTCTCTTCTTTCCTTTTTCTGGCGCAGTCAGCTGGCATTTGAGGGTGCGCAAATGCGAGGGAGCCGTGTCAGTACATTTACTGGCACGTTAAAGATCCCCTTCTGGGCAAAATTCCGGCACCCCGGCGTCTCTAAAAGCCAGGGTAGTTAAAAGGGACGTAAAACCAATAACATTAATTATCTTTCCTTTTTCCTCCCTTTTTCCATCCTTCCTTCTTTCCTGCCTTCCTTCTTTCCTGCCTTGCTTTCTTCTTTCCTTTCTTCCATCTTCCCTTCCTTTCTTCTTTCCTCCCTTCCTTCCATATTTCCTTTCTTCCTTCTTTCCTTCCTTCTTTACATCCTTCTTTCCTTTCTTCATTCCTTTTTACCTGTCTTCCTTCCTTCTTTCCTTTCTTTCTTCCATCCTTCCTTTTTCCTTCCTCCATGTCATTCATTCTTTACTTTCCCTTTACTTTCTTCTTTCTTAATATTTCGCCAAGTTCTTGTGTGGAGCAAACGACCCAAAACATATACGATCTACCATAAGCAGTAGCGTTACCAGAATATTTTCCCGAGGGGGCAGTGGTGGCAGATCATGAAGAGGAGTGCCAAGATCCAATGTTTAAAAATTGGTTGAATTCATTTATTTATTCATGTATTTAATTTATTACTTATTTATTTATTCATTCAATCGTTCATTTATTTATTTATTTATTCCTAAACAATTTGTCGTTATAGATAGTCCTACGACAGTTATTAATGAATGGATTATTTGCCTAAATTTACGTGATCTTCGTTACGCTCAGTTCATAAATCAGTGGATTTCGTTATCGCTAGAGGAATACAGAAATACTTGTTACAGTGGCTACATAAAGTTGTATAGTACGAATAAAATGCCATCTGTGACGTCACCCCCAGATATTCTGTGGCGAAATCCACACTGTCATGCAATGACTTTGAAAGGTACGGTACGCCATGCGAAAGACGTAAGATATAAGATGTCCAAAAGATAAGTTAAGAGAATTGCTAATTTAAAGCATATCACAACATGAAACCCCCACCCCTGTGTAGGCGTTATTGCTGGTTTAACAGAAATGTTATGAAACAAAAGTTTGGTGCTTTTCAATCGGACAACACGAATGTACCCAAAAAGAGCTGGGTTATGTCCTAATCCTGAAATATATTACATGAGATTAATAATGTAATTTATTTCAGGATTAGGGCATAACCCAGCTCTTTTTGGAAACATTCGTGTTGACCGACTGAAAAGCACCAAACTTTTGTTTACTTAGGAAACACTGAAAAATGGCTTCGAACCCCACAAGAAATGATAAGAAAAAAGGAAGCTTGTAGTTTAACGTGACCGTTAATCTTGAGATCATGAGCCACGGGACCTCCTTTTTACGTGGAATCCGAACCACAGGACATGGCATTTCACTTCGAAAATCTCACATGCATTGACCGGGAATCGAACCCGGACCGCCTTGGTGAGAGGCATACAGCTAGACCGCTGAGCCACCACGCCCCGAAATGATAAGAGTAATCTAATTCAAAAATACCACACGGAGTAAGACCCATCAGAATATGTAAGAGGGCTGCTTGGTAAAGCTTCGTAATACCCTTGGTTACTTGTCGCCCAACAAACAGGATAAAAGAGTTGCCTTAACCTGCTACAACACAATGTATAACCGAACCTCGTGATGAAGTTATTTATTTATTAAACACCATATCATCACACCCTTATAAAGAATTCTTTCGAACTTTTGTCAATAACACAGTATTAAGGGAGGGACGTTCATCACACACACCCACTATTTAAAAGATGCACGGAACCTACAAATTTGAAGATACGACAGTGACATTTTGACCGTGCTTTACATTAAATTAGCCGGCCCCGTGGTGTTGGGGTAGGGCGCCTGCCTCTCACCTGGAAGCCCCGGGTTCGATTCCCGGCTCCGTCAGGGATTTTAGAAACTGACGTGAGGAATAGAACGGGGTACACTCAGCCTCGTGAGGACAATTGAGTAGCTGTCTGACAGTGAAGCAGCGCCCCGATCACGAAAACCAAGATTAACGGCCAAAGGGACCCGAAGCACTGATCACGCGTCACCCCAATATCTGCAGGCCAAATGGCTGGGCAGCGGTCGCTTGATAGGCCTTGGCAGGCCTAGGCACTTCATGGGCTGTAGTGCCAGGGGTTATTGATGTGTAACATCTTTCCGCTCGGTTGCTGGATAGTTTTGTGGGAGTGATTTTGAAAATTGGGGACGGAAGTGGATCGGAACGATCGAGCTGGCAATGGTGGATCGAACGGAAGTATGCACTGCCCGCTCGATCGAACGAACGGAAGTGTACTAGCTGTCAGTGGTGGAAAACGGAAGTATGCACTGCCCGCTCGATCAATCGAACGGAAGTGTACTAGCTGGCAGTGGTGGAAAACGGAAGTATGCACTGCCCGCTCGATCGATCGAACGGAAGTGTACTAGCTGGCAGTGGTAAGACCCAGCTGGCAGTGGTACGAGAAAATATGAGCGCGCGGTGTCGGAAATTGATACCATGACGTACTCTCGGCCATGTGGAATGTATATGACATACTGAACGGAAAACGCTCATGCGAACTCTGGTGTCAAGTGATTGAAACAAATGACATGGTACATGTTCGAAGTCTTCGTATCAACCCGAGGCTCATGATTGCATGATTAACGGTCACTTAAAACTAAAAGCTTCCTTCCTTCTTCGTATCAGTATTTAAATGGTAAAATGCCTTAATATCAAACATTGTAAGTAGTCGGTATTGCCGGTATTATGTTTCTGCACAATGGCTATTCAAATACACACATCAAAAAAAGTTTTGCATCACCTCGGTTCCCAGATCTCCGGCATATAGACGTTGACTGTGTATATTGTATCCAAGATACAGTCCCTTTGACTGTTCATAGATGTCACTAAAACTGCTCAAAGATGTAAACAACCATGCATGAGCAGGGCCTATTAGACGGAGGGGGTACGACAGCCGATCAGTTCCAGTCATTCCACCAGGACGAAGGTACGCTGCTCATGTTGTCTGTAGTTCTACCATGCCTAGAAGGTCAATACCGCAGTTCGATCGCGTCCGCATTGTTACTTTGTGTCAAGAAGGGCTCTCAACAAGGGAAGTTTCCAGGCGTCTCAGAGTGAACCAAAGCGATGTTGTTCGGACATGGAGGAGGTACAGAGATACAGGAACTGTCGATGACAGGCCTCGCTCAGGCCGCCCAAGGGCTACTACTGTAGTGGATGACCGCTACTTACGGATTGCCGCTCGGAGGAACCCTGACAGCAATGCCACCATGTTGAATAATGCGTTTCGTTCAGCCACAGGACGTCGTGTTTCAACTCAAACTGTGCGCAATAGGCTGCATGATGCGCAACTTCACTCCCGACGTCCATGGCGAGGTCCAGCTTTGCAACCCCGACACCATGCAGCGCGGTACAGATGGGCCCAACAACATGCTGAATGGACCCCACGGAATTGGCATCACGTTCTCTTCACCGATGAGTGTCGCATATGCCTTCAACCAGACAATCGTCGGAGACGTGTTTGGAGGCACCCTGGTCAGGCTGAACGTCTTAGACACACTGTCCAGCGAGTGCAGCAAGGTGGTGGTTCCCTGATGTTTTGGGGTGGCATTATGTGGGGCCGACGTACGCCACTGGTGGTCATGGAAGGCTCCGAAACGGCTTTACGATACCTGAATGACATCCTCCGACCCATAGTGCAACCATATCGGCAGAATATTGGAGAGGCATTTGTCTTCATGGACGACAATTCTCGACCTCATCGTGCACATCTTGTGAATGCGTTCCTTCAAGATAACGACATCGCTCGACTACAGTGGCCAGCATGTTCGCCAGACATGAACCCTATCGAACATGCCTGGGATATGTTGAAAAGGGCTGTTTATGGACGTCTTGACCCACCAACCACTCTGAGAGATTTACGCCGAATTGTCGTTGAGGAGTGGGACAATTTGGACCAACAGTGTCTTGATGAACTTGTGGATACAGGCATGCATCAATGCAAGAGGACGTGCTACTGGGTATTAGAGGTAGTGGTGTGTACTGCAATCTGGACCACAAATGCTGAAAGTCTAGCTGTATGATGGTACAACATGCAAAGTGTGGGTCTCATGAGCAATAAAACGAGCTGAAATGTTGTTTGTGTTGATCTCTATTCCCTTTGTATTTAACGGTTCCGGAACTTTTGGAACCGAGGTGATGCAAAACTTTTTTTGATGTGTGTATTAACCCACATAACGGTAATGCAGTCATCAATATAATATAATCGTTGTGGTTATACGAGAATTGAGCAAGCCTTCATGAACTATTACTGAATACATTCTCTTTACTCACAAGAGGGCCTATTCATAGGCATTTTAAACTCAAATTCACGCAGGAACATTATCGAAACAAGCAAAATATAAATGAAACTAATTCCGTAATGCAATATTATTGGAACGTGGAAATAAGTCACCATCTTTTGCACAAAATTTGCGTAGTCGAAATAGCCGTGTGGTTAGTGCTTATGACTGTGAATCTTGAGATCTTGGCTTCGTATCCCGGACAGGGTAGATATTTTTGCTACCAGATTATCATTTTAAACGATATTTATCATATCAATATGACTCATGTTAACAGAATCCATATGAAATTACGTGTTTGTCTGTGAATGAAGAGGACCTGTTTATAAGGAATTTAAGGTTATGAGCGGTGTCGCGTCTATTAATCTAGTTGATCCATATCGTATTCTTTATTTAGGCTAGTGCTGGTGGAAGCTACAAATCATCTAATAAAATGAGTTCCGTATTATAAACTACAATATCTGTAAAACACTCCCTTTTACAATAGATTAATATTTGTGCCAATAATAGTATAAAATACCGGTGTATCAACAATTTCACGTCAGGGGCCGATAACCTAGATGTTAGGCCCCTTAAAACAACAATTATCATCATCATCATCAATTTCACGTGAGGTTGCCTCTATGTCAGATGTTACACATCATATGCGACTACTGTAAGGCTCGTAATTTTTTATATATTTACATTAAATTAGCGCATTAAGCTGTAAAGTTCCTGGAAAATAATGGAGAAACAAACATAAAAGCCAACTTCCACTTTAATCCCCTCACACTCATAAAACGCCCCCCGCCCTTGCTGGGCGAGAAACATCTGTGTAAAACTTCGGTCCAATGGCATGCCGCTTGGGACGAGCTGACCGTAACGACTATACACGTATATTGAGATGACGGTCACCTTATTGAACTATATCATTACAACCTGGGACATAATTTAAGTGATGATTCGACTATCTTGATATATTAATCCAACCGTGAATTCAGCTGCTTGCAAATACCTGGTTATTCATAGGCCAAAATCGCTGAATGTTACCCATTAATATCAAACTCTTAAATACAGCACATTTCATGTTATCAACTAAGCTGAGCATTGTATTCAATAAAATAATTCGGATTGGTTCTTAGCAAAAATAAGTGCTAGAACTTTCTAAATTCATAGGCTAAATATCAGCTTTATCCCACTGTGAATGTAGAAAGATTCCTGTTACGTATAATTAAAACAACTAAATATAATTCTCAGCCATTTGGCATTCCATTCTAATGTGCCGTCAATATTTATATTGGCAGTTTCATAACAAACGAAATTAAGATTCCTGAAGATATCAATTGATGTAGCAATAAAAGAAGAAACCACCAATCCATGTATATAATATTATTAGGATGGTTATATGAAAAAACTTTCTATACAAGGTGCTTCAAAACTTACGTACCTCCTTTCAAGGCTTGTCCGGTGGGAGAATATCAGTCCTAAAGGAAGAAGCAGCCTTTCAGAATTAATCTATGCTTTACTTGTACCATACACGGGTAGGCAGACTTAACATTAGCCATCTAATGAAAGCAACGTGAAACTACAGCCATAATGTTCCTCACTGTGCAATACAGAAACGATTTGCTCGAAACAGGGAGGCATGGAGACTACATCATTACAGTCGACTGAAGACTCAAATGAAATAAAAAACAAATACCTAAAATCACTAAGTACTTTGCAGTGCCGTTGCGGAGATAATGGACATATTTTATACCGTCGTTGGGGAAACCGACATGTCTCTAGCTCACAGAAGCCTTGTATCGATGTGAACTAGAGTAAGAATGTCTCTTACAGCGCTGAAAATATCCTCCTAGTTCAAATGTTACTAGTGGTCAAACTCTTTCCTTCTTTATTTGACTCTGAACTGGAGATTTATTTTTTCTCACCGAGTGTATAAGCACTCGATTTGTAACAATATCAGAGAAGGCCGTGTGCCACGTACCATTGTGACTCTTCCAAGAGTCACTGCATTACCTCTTGTTTGATATCGTTATCGTGAAATGGGTTAGAATGGCCCAACGCTCTATGACAGTAACATTGGTCTGTTTTCGACCATAGACTTCAACTGTACAGCTCTCTGATGTTCAATTGTGTAGCGACTCGTCTCGGCATGATGTAGACTGATAACCTAATAATTATGTTATTGGTTTTACACCCCTCTTAACTACTGCAGATTTTAGAGATGCTGGGGTGCCGGAATTTCGCCCTGAAGGTGGTCTTTAATGTGCCAGTAAATCTACTGACACGGCTCCCTCGCATTTGCGCACACTCAAATGCCCACTGACCGTGCCAGGTTTCGATCCTCCAACCTTTGGCACAGCAGGCGAGAACGTTACCGCTGAGCCCTATTTAACCTGCTATGGTTGAATAGATGTATTGTGTTCATACAGAGAGACTCATAAGACAGTTCGTGCACTAAACAATCTTTGTGGTCTTGTAATTCTGAAACAAAAAGCCTGCGGAAGTAGTGATATTGGGTTTAGACGCTAGGTTACTTGACATGTACATCTTTATTCGTTTGATGTATGAATGTCGATCAGTTGCTAATCTTTACGAAGGCAATGGTATTAATGGTGCGTCTGTCCAGTAAATAGGGTATTGCTATCAATGGTTGGTGTGTATTTTGACGTGGACAGCGATCAGTGACATGTTTGAGTCGAGAGAATGCCATGCTGTGGGAACACTAATCTCGCCACTTCAATTTACACAATGTAATTTGTTCCGTCTGAAGTTGACCCGTAACCGATCGTTTATTTACGAGGATTCAGTTTGTGGCTAAATGCTCCTTTAAGAGCATTGGTTACGGATTAGCGTCGGTCTAGTGGTCTACTCGACAGCGAGAGATCTCTCCCAGGAAATTGATTCTATACCGTGGTATACGGAGGAGAGGACTAGCACTGGCTAGCAATCCCTGAGCTTCGAGTTTAATTCCCAGCTTTATCAAGGAATTATTTTCAGGTCTGAGGGCTGAAATTGGGCGTAATCAACCTCGTAAGACAAACTAAGAAGTATTGGATTTGATTCCCTCATCAGCCATTCAAGAAGTGGATTTGTGTGGTTTCCCAATTCTACTCCAGACAAATGCCCGGATGGTTCCTAGCTTAAGGCCAGGACCGCCTCCTTCTGAGTCGTAGCTTCTATTACAAAGAGGGTGCACATAGTAGTCTACTAAATACTCTACAGTTACAAAGATTATCATACAAATCCTACATTAGCTTTCCCCAAGTACACGAGGATGATGACCACGATGTAGAGGTCCCTCTAGGAACAACAATAACAACAACATACAGTTCTCTCATAGGATTTCATTTTATCCCACATAGCGGTAGGCTATATGCAGTAGAGCATAGAGCTATGATAGACTACTATAGCTGAGCTTTGCTCCAGTTTAGTGTGAACTTGTCTGAAATGTTGTATTTATGTGATGATTGTAGAAGTGTGTGTAGCTGTATTAGGGACAGATGCCCCGGGACTTGAAGTAAGGTACTATCCCGGCATTTTCCTGGAGGGAGTGTAGAAAAACCGGGGTAAACACTACACTACAGGATAGCCACTGTCAGTGCCGGGATTTGAATCTGCGATCTCTGGACTTGCTGCAGCTGCCCTCACGGTCGTGGTGCACGATTTTACGAGCATGGCTACGCTGCGGGGAGTACCCCTTAATGATATGGTTGATAATGAAAATTAATGAAAACGAATACTTGGGCACTCGTACTAATTTATGTTTTACTAATTATAACATATATAATTAATTAATGTTATTGGTTTTAGGCTACGTCCCTTTGAACTACTGCGGCTTTTAGAGAACCCGGTGGTTTCGGAATTTAGCCCCAAAGGGATCTTTAACGTACCAGTTAATCTACTGACACGGCACTCTCGGATTTGAGTACTCTCAAATGCCAGCTGCCTGCGCCAGGATTCAATCCTACAACCTTGGGAACAGCAGGCGAGAACGCTACCGCTGCATACTAGAAGAAAAAATGAGCAATGGAAAGGGAGTGAAGGAATCAATCCAGTAAGAAAGACGATTTAGGGACTCAAAAGGAAGTCTCGTATGGCTGATATGAAAGAGTAAGTCGAGACAGTCCTTCCCAATGCCACCAGAGAATGGGTAGAAACTGATTCGGTTCCGTAATCCCTCGTGGTTTCCAACCTCCTAGCTTACCATCTGTGAGCCCCTGAGGGTATAGTGCTATCCAGGGTGGGGTTGTATTCACTCTACCTCCTTGAAGAATTAAAGAGGTCTGATCCCTCGAAGAGTGAGGCTATTAGGATAGTAATGGCAAGTGCCAATTAAGGCTGGAAAATGGAGGACACCTTGGGCCTTGGATACCGTAATAAGATTTGACTTTGGAAAGTAAACATAAAATGAATGAAAGCTGCCCTGCACAAGTTAGTGGAAGATATATTGGTTTCTGCTGGGGTACCGTAGTCGTCAATTTAGCCAGTGAGGGCCAGTTAATATTTGATCGGGGTCCAGATTTAAGGCTGTTCATTCGGCAGGCTATAGGCCTACTCGTACGAATTTGATACTCTTTGATGTATTAGTTTTACCGAGCATAGACATACTTGTCTATCCCACTCATATCTCTACTTAGTATAGAACCAAGTCCCCGATTTTTGAATATTCCGGGTAATCTCAAGAACCACTGGATGGATTTTGGTGCAGTTTTCACCATTCTGTAAATGATTTCTCAAGGAAGGTTTTTGTAGAAAATAATTTATTTATGACCAAATCAAGCCGAGCAGTAACAATTTCAGTAAAACGACTCGAAAAAACCTACCTCGCCCGCTTACGCTTGGTAAACCGTTAAAATATCTATATACAATGAGTGAAAGAATTGTTCTGCATGATAAGTTCTACAAAAATGTCACCGGACAGCATATCTCTATCTTCGATACATCGCCCACTATAAGTGTTTTTACGCTTTCATTTCTTCCAACAATCTCCATTCAGTTACTAGCTTCGGAGATAGTTTACGAGACAGCTAGCGGATTTCAGTCTATGTTCCGCAGTATACACAGTCAAGTTTAGATTGGACGGAAGGGGGATTCTATGTTTCTTGGACCTCGCCATTCTTAAATTACGTCTGACAAGAATTCGTTGCACATGCTATCTCCATGATAATATAATTGATAGTCCAGTCAGTGATTTTAACCCACCATGCCGAGACGGAAAACGGATATAGGTCGTAGTTCATTGAAATCGAAAAAAATACGCACCTGAAGCTTACGCTGGGTAAACTGTTAAAGATACGGAACGAAGCCGCCGGGACGGGTTGCTAGTTACTGTAGATGTCAATTGCTTGGTGCGTACTCGAAATCTGCCCATGACAGCGCCGTTGTACCCTCAGTCATGGCCACACACCACTGGACTGTAACATACGAAAGGCCGGCAATGCTGAGCTGAGTCCTGTTGGCGGAGAATGATGCTTGTTTATGTCCAAGGTGATCCAAAATTCTTCTAATTCCATCCGGGGTAGATTTTTAAAGACATATTTGCAACAGCAGAAGAAATTGAAACTATTGTGTTTCCGTATTAAAATAGATTGGCTGACTTCAGGTTCTGTCTTACAATTTGATAACTTAGTGTCCGCCTGGTTGCTCAGTGTGTATCATTCTTGGCTGCCACCCCGGAGGCCCGGGTCTGAGTGCTGGAACGGGATACACTCAGCCTCGTGAGGCAGAACTGAGAAGAGAATGGTTCGATTAAGTTAGGTACCATCCCAGCATTTGCCTGGAGTGGAAGTGGGGGAAACCACGGAAACCACTTTCAGGATGGCTGAGGTAGGAGTCGAACCCTCCTCTTCTCAGTTTTGCCTCATGAGGCTGAGTGTTTCCCGTTCGAGCCCTCAGACTAGGATTACATTTTTGGCAGAGTCGGGAATCAAACCCAGATATCCGGGATGACAGCCAAGAATGCAAGAATGCTAGCCGCTACACCACGAGTTGGCCACGAAAGAAAATGAGTTGTTGTTGTCAATTCATTTAGAGTCATCCTGGTCATTTTGACCCGTGAACTTGGGTGTATATATAAAAAGAATGTCTGATAACTGTGTTAGTGTAGTGTCTGTAGTAGTGTGTGTATTTGCAATGCAAGTGATGATTGGGGAGGAGGCGGCCTTGGCCTTAAGTTAGGACCCATCGCGGCATTTGCTTGGAGGAGACGTGGGAAAACACGGAAAATCACTTCCAGAAGGGCTGAGGTGGGAATCAAACCCACCTCTTCTAATTTCTCCTCACGAGGTAAAGTGGACCCCGTTACTGCTCTCAATCCGGAATTAAATTTCTTTTGCAGAGCCGAGAATCGAACCCGGACCTCCGGGGCGACAGCCAGGAATGTTAGCCGCTACATCACGAAAGAGAGAGAGACTAACACAATGGTACTGGTTGACAGGTGTACAGACAGTGCAAACCATGAGATTGTTCTTTACTGCATGAATAATAGACGCAGAAAGGGATAACGACCTCTTCTGTCTGTTTCTCTTCCTTGCGTGTCTACTCTACCGAGTAAATATTGACGCCCTTAATCTTCCGTAACCGCTCAAGGAATACCTGCCTTGATCTAGGAATACAAGGACTCTCACGTTAGTAAAGAGAGGATATCTTGACTCACTGAAGGAACTTTGTTTAATGACACTCTCAGGAAATCTCTTTGTTTAGGCCAAGAATGAGAATAACTCTTGTAAGCTATATCATAAGTCGTAAGTGGTAAAATGTAACAGATTCATTGATGACTATCGTTGTTTTAAAAGGGCCTAAATACCACTTCAGCAGGTCTTGAGGATGTTCTGTATGAGATTTAGAAAAAAAGATTTTTCATCAACAGTTGAAGGCTGAGAAGAGAACATTGCAAATGTAAATGTCTCAATTTCGCTAAAAATTTGCATACATGTTGACCAGATCGCAAGGAAATTATCTTTGACGGTGTTTCCTCGTGAGCGTTTAGTTCTAGAAAGAAGAGGAGAAAACAAGACAATGACGAAGTAGGAGGGGGAGGGGTGGATCACACCACATATGGTATGTGCACATCGTGGAACGTCAATTAGAACTACGTGGTATCTACGGATTACATCTGAGCCCTTGTAGATCATTGGCTCATTTTGTGGAACATCTCAGAAAAAAAAATGCCCACATTAGCTCAGTCAAATATGTTACCTTAAATTTCAACCAATTAGAATGGCGTAAACTTAGAGTGATGTAGTTTCCCCAAGAGGCCATTCAATTTCATGCATATAATAAAACAAGCTAACATAACCGTTCTTGAAATGGCCTTTGGTGCTTACCGGCCAAGATCAATCACATACCTATTGATCAATGACGTTCATAACCAAAATACCGGGACCTAAATAATGTTATTAGGATAGCTCAATGGTAGTGATTTAATAGCGTTTTGTGACACTGAAGTAGGGGAGAGGAGGGAACGTCGAACCACATGATCATACAAACTAAATAAACAAAGAATAACATTAGTTTAAATCAACTGGACAATGCCCAAGATCATCAACACAATAATTATAATTGTATTCATGTGATGTATTTGACGCCTCACCATGGAACTCTGGACAGCGCTGAAGGTGTGTTGAAGTGAATTTCCCTGAGTAACAATAAAAGCTTCGATTTTAAACAGGCCAAGCACTAATACCATAGTAAGACCATTTTAGGTCTCCTAATATTTTATTTTTATGTTTATTTTCTAAAATGGCTAAAGCGTTGGTATATTGAGTTTTGATTTTGAGGCTATTGTCATGTACAAAAATTCATTTAATATGCGGAAGAATTTTGAAATGGAAAAGATCAATATGTGAAATATGTGAAAATAGGCTATTTAAATTTTCACGGAATTACTTCTCATATCAGCTTTTAATCTCCTGTAAAATTGCATAGTCTCTATTCACAATATTTTACCATTTTCCCAGAGTGATTTCCTTCCTATTAAAAATATAATTTCTCCTTCGTCTTTCAAGAATTGCTCTCTCTGATGGCTCATGGTGACGCAGGTAATTGTTATTATACTACAATTCTTCACTGCAAAGGGCATATTGAAGTTAGAACAGATATGCACAGTCTTTGTATATCCGCACTACCGGTACCTGTCCATCGATAAATCTAAGAGGTTTATGCTAAGGAATATATCTACAAATCAGTGATATTACTGCAAATTCACAGATAACTCTAATTAAAATGACGCAGCAATTATTTCAAAGTACACTATTATTATTATTCCACACATAAAATGCGAACATATATTTGCATTAACTGTAAATTACGTTCATAGAAAAACCGGTTGATTCAATGATGTATGAGTTTCACTTTGACTCACTGTACTTCAATTAAAGTGTATATTCATGTTGAATCTCACCGTGATAAATACGACAGCCCTCACTGACACAAAGCTATTGTCCACGGTTAATTTATCCCTGACCTAAACAAAACTATTAACAATAAAGTGAAGATATAAAATAGGCGGTCATGAGAGGACACCAATGATTCACATAATTTCTATTTAATATTTCCCGTTAACATTTGCACCTGCAAGAGTTTGAATTAGAATCAGGATATTCTGACATTTAGCACAAATGCCAGTCAACAGAGTTTCCTCCCACATGTCGTACGACAGGCCAGCGAGTCAAAATGAGCTCTCCTCACTCTTGACAGAAACATAGGCCCATCACCCTGCCCCAAGGTTTTCACTAACCGATAGAGGAATGGTGCACCACGCCACTTCCCAGGGCGTAGCCAGCGCGGACTCCCGCGCCTGAAGCACAATTTCTCATCTATTATTAAAAAAAAAACAAAAAAAAAACATTGAATTTAACAAAATCTGCCTTTTACTGAAAATTATTATAAACATAAAGATGAATTGACTCATAAATCTTATATTTGGGGAAAAAATTAACCTTTTATTAAAACTGAAATATCTTGACAAGTAAATGTGCTACGATGACTTTTGATGGCTTGAGACATGACGCACGGTGCGCGTTATCTATTGAGCCTTAAATCATTTGACTTCATCATCTATGTATTAAAATAATTGCGAATATGCATTTCATCAAGAACACATTTCACCTTTTACTACAACTTAAATATATCGACTAGTAACTGTACTATGATGACGTTTGTTGGCTTGAGACACTATGCACGTCACGCCTTATCCATCGAGCCTCATATTAGGAGATTCTGTCATGCGTGTTTTAAACTAATTGCGAATATTCGTCTCACCAAGGGCATTCTTCTGGGGAAGTTGAATAATGCAAGTTAGCGAACTTCCACTTTCAACCCACAGGTTTTACCCACGCCCCAGCTATGGAATGGCGTAGGAATGGCTGACTATATTTCCTGATTCCATCCAACTACTCATAAACCATAGAATACATAATATTAATAGCAGCACAGGTATTATAGACAGATTTCGTACGACATTATAAAAGGCAAATGCTCGGCGACATTCGATACCGTATCAGAACCTTATACGGGGAGCTCGGCTAAATCCGCAATATTAAGGGTATTATGGTTACTATGATAAGTTAAGGGAAAGGGTTTCAAAAATTAACATAGAAATTAAAGTAGTATGCATAGATTTGTGACAAAATTAACATTTTTATATTACACGGGTTGCATAAATCATTTAATACAAAAAGTGGCATTCAGTGTAAATCCGCAATATGATCGCTCTTATTCCGCACTAATGTTTAAGTTCTTATTCATTCAAGAAAATGAAAATATTATTTAAGAACATTAGAAATAACTAAGTCAGCAACTCAATACAAGCACTTCTGTGACACCAATGAATCAATCCCCCCTTCCCTCCCCTCTTCTCTTCATTTCCCCCTCCCTTTCCTCCTCTTAACAGATCAGACCTGTGCATACTATTGAAAGTTAGTGGGATAACGATCTTGAATCTTACTATGAATCCTCTGAATATTAATTGATTAATTAATTCTTGACTGAGTAGTGACTATTCCTGTTGATTCCAAGATAGTGGGATCGAATCCTGGCGTAGTCAGTTGGCATTTGCGGATGCGCAAATGCGTGGGAGCCGGGGCTAAATTCCGTCACTCCGGCGTCTCTAAATCCTCAGTTGTTAACAGGGACGTGAAACCAATAAGATTATTATTTTATGCTGGAAATTTGCTCTACTCCTTGTCCAGGCGTGCTTGTAGCCTCAGGAAGAATTTCTTGTGCTTCACTACCTGGAATGCCATTCAACACTTTTCTTTTCTGAGCTGCACTTTTCCTGGCCCATCAATCACCTCCTCATTACGGCAACAGATCGAGATACTTGTCAATGGCACACTCACAGCGCGCCTCTTCAATCTCAAGTTATGAGGTAAAAGCTAAGAATCATGCCGCTATAGCTAAGCTCGTCAGTATCTATTGCATGAATATTCTGAGGTAAAACTACATTATTTCAATGAAATGATTCATTACTAACACTACTGAATAAATGAATTACCGACATACCAGTAGAATTATTTATAAATTATTGCCTTTGTTCACGACGTCATCACGAACAAATTACAACACTCAGCTACAGGTTTTCACAATTTTATCATCAGATGGCAGCACATTCGGTGTCTGGCACCGTGGCTAAATGATTAGCGCGCTAGGCTTTGGCCAAAGTGCCCCAGGTTCGATTCCCGGCCGAGCCATCAGGGATTTTAATCTCCTGGGGTTAATTCCCGTGGTTCGGGGACTGGGGGTATGTGACGTCTTCATCATCACTTCATCCTCATTACGACGCGCAGGTCACCCACAGTCGTGAACTAGAAAGACCTGCACTCGGCCTCTCCGGAGGCCACACGATTATTATTATTAGCACATTTGGTTCCGAAATTCATACTCAAGGGAAATGAATACTTCAGTTAACACAACTGGTGTGATAAACTCGTCTCTCACGCTGGGGTAGCTCCGCAGTACAGGTTTATTTCAAGTACTGCAGAGTTCGCCGAACTGCGGATTTAGCCAAATTTCCCCTACATACTATCACGTCACGTTATATGGGTAGGATTTTTTCACATGATAGTGGTCTAGAGGTTAGCATGCTTGACTATTGTTCAAGTAACGAGTTAATGGCGGTTCTAATCCAATCTCAGCAAGCTTTCTTTTGTCCGCCAGTGTTTTTTTTTCGGTTGGTGTTTCATTACGTCCGATCTATTTACAATGTACAAATTCCTGTAAGCGTTTTTATATTATGATTCTTTTGTATCTTATATTCTTGATTCCAGCCTACTGCGCTCCGGCTATCAAATGGCCTCATATTCTATACAGTAATAATACAGTATAGGCCTAATTGGAAGAAATTCCAAAAGTAGATAGTTGGAAGGAACTCTACGTTTTACTAAAAGTGAAATATTTTGACAAGTAATTCTGCTGCGATTACGTTTCTTGGCTTGAGACTCTATGCATTATTTATTGAGCCCTACCTTCGTTGATTCTGTCAAGTGAGTGTTAAAATAATGGCGAATATATCATTGCACCAAGGTCACATTTGACCTTTTACTAAACCTGAAATATCCTGACAAGTAATTGTAGTACCACGACGTTTGTTAGCTTGGGACACGATCCACCTTACACATTATTCATTGAGCCCCAAATTACTTGATTCTGTCATATGTGTTTTAAAATAATTGCGAATGTTCATTTCACAAAAAGCATTATTTTTGTCAAATGTGTGCCGGCATTAGTGAAGGGAGGACCGAGTCATGTTATCCGTAACACGCATGCGCCCAAGAGCCATATAGCCTGCCTCGTTGCAACATAGAAGCGCTCTCTGGCTGGCATATACATTTACAGAATTCCTTCTTAGATTTTGTTTTTTCTCTCAGCACGATGATTCAAATATGACGAGTTGGAGGCAAACTCAATTACAAATGTTGTAATAAGTACAGTAGTTCCGCGAAGAACTAAACAGCCTATTTTTTCTTAAAATGTAAGATGCAATCCTTATTCCTGCAATTAGATTGATATTGAGTAATATCTTTATCTAGGGGATTATGTTAGTAGCACTGGCATTATGCGATTTGCTCAAAATATAGCCTAACTGAAATATTGTGGTCTAAGAACAGTGGATTGCGAGATATTGATAGTCTACGGCTCAAATACTCAGGGAGAGTCATTAGGTTGTTGGTAGGACTGCTCTATCTGAGAATGTACGCATACATATGTTATGACATTCACTGTGCATACATAATTTGGCAGAAATACACTGAATGTCATGGAAGTTAAATTCAATTAAACATGAACACTGATAATTCGGTATGCGTGTTGCTAAAAATCTATCTTCAATGTTAAGACATTGTAGTGAGTAGAGTTTAAACCTGTTGCACGATATTGAGTCTAGGATACAAATGTTCTCAGAATGTTACTAGACAGTTGGTAGTCCCGTGAACTCTGTAAATAGGCATACTTATGGCTACTAAGGCAAAAATTGCACGTGACAAATTATGTATTAGCCCGTAAATTACTATGATAGTTGCATGGAGCTGAACGTTGAACATTATACACGAGCATAGAAGAATGTTAGTAGCACTGATTTATTGTAAACAATTCTAAAATATCTTGAACTTACAGTGTGCTAAGTCTTAAGTTTGTTCCGTAGAGTCCGCCTCGTTGCGTAGTGGCTAGCATTCTTAGCTGCCACCGTGGAGGCTTGGGTTCGATTCCTGGTTCTGCCAAGAAATGTAATTCTGGTGTAAGGGCTGGAACGGGGTACACTCAGGCACGTGAAGCAAAACTAACAAGAGGCGGGTTCGATTCCTATCTCAGCCATCCTGGAAGTGGTTTTCCGTGGTTTCTCACTTCTACTACAGGCAAATGCTGGGATTGTACCTAACTTAAGGCCACGGCCACTTACTACCCTACCTCGATTACAAGTACACGTCCCTGTACAGACATCACGGTGGGACAGGTGTTCAGACAAGTCTTCACCCAAGTACATGGGGCTAGATGACCACAATGTCGCAGAGCCCCGAAAGAATCAACAACTTGTTCCGTAAACATGCTCCGAGATATTGAATCTAGCGTTCAATTGACTTGAGGTCATTAATACACAGTTGGTAGCTCTGGTGACTTTTATAATAAGCACAGTCATATGTTCTAAACTCTAAAGCATACTTTGCGCATACAAAATTTGGATAAAATCCATTTGGAAGGTGCATGCAGTTAAACATTGAACTTATCAGCACCTGTAACACTACATTTAAAACGCTTTAATTCTCCTCTTTTCTGCTGCTCCAACAGTCCAAGTTTCACTTCAATGGAGTGCCACACTCCAGACAAAGGCCTTCAAATATGAATTCCTAATACCTAATTCTTTACTCGATGTCAACAGATTTCATTTCTGTGGAAATGCTTTCCTTGCCTGTGCTAACCTACTTTTTATATCCTCTTTGCTTCGTCCATCACTGGTTATTTTACTTACTAAGTGACAAAAGTCACCTACTTCCTTTAGCTTTTCCCCTGTCAATTCGACATCCATAGGGGTTTCTGATTTCTTTCGACTGCATTCCAATAGTTTGGTTTCACATTTATTAATTTTCATCATGAATTCTTTCCTCAAGACAGAATCCATACCATTTAAAAACTCATTCAAATCCTCTGGTGCGTCGGCTAAGATGACGATGTCATCAGCTAATCTCACAGTTGAAATTCATTCTTCTTGAATCTTTACTCCTACATTGAATTTTTCTCCAATTTCCTCCATTGCATGTTCAATGTATAGATTGAAAAGTAAGGGAGATAAGTTGCAGCCTTGCCTTACACCGTTCTGATTACCAGCTTCTCTCTCATGTCTTTCCGCTCAAATAACTTCTGTCTGGCTTCTGTATAGATTGTATAGCACCCTCCTATCCCAGTACTTTATTCCAATCGTTCTGAAAATGTTAAACAACTTACTTCACTCAACGTTACTAAAAGCCTTTTCTAAGTCTACACACGCCATGAAAGTTCTCTTATCCTTCCTTATTCTAGCTCCCAAATTCAGCCTAAGACTTAATACAGCTTCTCTTGTTCCTACGTTTCTCCTGAAGCCAAACTGGCCTTCACCCAACTCTCTTTCTATCTGTCTTTCCATCCTCTTGTAAATTATTCTAGTCAGGATCTTTGAAGCATGAGTGATCAAGTTGATTTTAAGGCAATCTTCACATCTGTCGGCCTCTAGCTTCTTAGGTATAGGGATACTAACATTCTTCTTGAAATCAGAGGGTACCTCACCTGTCTCATAAATCCTACACACCAAGTGAAACAACCTGATCAGACCTTCATCACCTATGCAGCTTAGCAACTCAATCGGTATATCATCTATGCCTGGTGCTTTGTTCCTGCTTGAGTCTCACAATGCTCAGTCAAATTATGATCTCAATATTAAATATCCTTTCGCATCCTCATCAATTTCCTCTTCCTTTTCCATTAAATAATTCTAAATCTCCTTTCCCTTATATAAACACTCTATGTAAGCTTTCCATCTCTCAATCTTTTCTTTCCCTATCTGTTAGAGGTTTTTATTCTGAGTCCTTAATATTGTAACGGTTTCTCCACGTTGGGATGACAAGTGAAACGGTTTCTTACTAGCTCTGTCTTGCACTTTGAAATATTTACTCTGACTAAGATATGTTGTTTTAATGGGCGCCAAGACCTCAACGCTATGTTGAAATCTAAATTTATATTTAACAACCCCTAACTCTGGTAGAATACCTTCAAGAATCTTTTAACTCAGATCGTGGTATGATTTGATCATTAACCCAACAAACAATTGTATCAGGAGAAGGAATTGGTCTATATCTAATGCTACCTACTGAAAGCAAAGATTGCATGGATAAAAGAAATGAATTTATTATATAAAACGAGTATTGCAAAATTAATAATAATAATAATAAGTGTGAATTTAAATTGGAGCGTTGCGATTTGAATATTACCGCTAGAAAATTACATGAAAACGGAGTCGGATAAATTACTGATTTTACTCTTATTCCCAAGCTATGAAGTTACTGAAATACTGAATATTAAACAAAGAGACGAGAGATTACGTAGTTCTGAGTCATTCGCGCTTACCACTGGAAATTGCCGTAGCATTTCCCTCGTACTGGATGTTGTAGAGAGCTTCCCACAGCCTCCTGGTCGTCATCATCTTCTTCGTTAGTTGATGAGATACTTGTAGATATGATAACTTATGGTCCGAACATCGGAACCAACCACACGTACAACCACACTGGTTAAGTTTTACAAAGATAGTCGCCTTGCCTCCACGGCGCGAAAACCATATATGCACTCGTCGTATCCCCTCTACGGAGCCGTCTTCCAGTCGCCCGGTCTCCTCTGATTGGCTGACCCACCACGCGATCTTCCCCTCCTCCGGGTCATTACACTCGGCGCGGCGATGATGTCGATTACCGGTCCAGGCCATTTCGCCTTTTCTTGAAGCAGCAACCCAGATTGCGTCATGCTACTCGACAAGATTAAGCCTGTAGCCGAATTCCCCGTGACTCATCTCTCTCAAAATACCCTAACTGACAAAACTCCGTAAAATTCCGTAATCATATAATTTTCTTACGATAATGTTGTTCGTAATAATTTGCTTGATAGTGTTTTCTATAACATAGAAAACCTATCTGATTACTTATAATTTTATAAAAAATGCTCCAAAGAAATACCTTAATAATAATAATAATAATAAGTTAATAATAATAATAAGTTACATGAAAACTTCTCTTGGCTGAACAATTTGCCGCGTAAATAAATATAGAATGGCTTCCTACTGACTTATGCCAGTGGCGTAAAATCCCCTCGAAAAACACGTTACATATTCGCCTCGGATCATCGGATGATTTACCGTGACGACGGTCCATCATGCGATTATCCCAGACACGTTAATAACACCCCATCCAAAATACATATTACATAAATGAAATCACCCTAAATTACACATATATACACTCATAATTTTTCTTTACGCACTTTGCGTCAAAGTTTGTTGTCACTATGGATTGCACTTTGCAACCAGTCCAACGTTTTTCATATAGAATAATGTTCCACGGATATTTCCGCCTCTCAAATTTCTCTATGTTGGGAAAATAGACATAAATAATGTGTGAGCACTGTATATTTATGATGTCACATCACACGCATCAAGGTGTTCTGATATATGTTTATCACCACATAACTTCCTAATTTCACTGGAGGTCCCTTCCTTATGGTGAAATGTAATCTCACTTATCACTGAGCACACGATCACACTATTGTGGCAGCGCCTCGTGACCATAATACTTAATCTCTCTTTATATAAGACGAAATTAATATTGACTTCTGAAAAAAAAACAGTAAGTGCGCATTACATTTAACACCAAATATTTCTTAAGTTCCCGTAGACCATATTCTACTTAATACTAGTTCTCAACTCAGACCAGTTCTCCTCACTCAAATAATACCTTTGTACTAATTACTTTAAATTACACACTTACAATTCTTACATGGCGAGGCCGTAAACAGAAGTCACGTGCGCTGTTATGTATGAGTATCATGAAGGACTGTCTCGCCTTCTGATGGCCCATCTTTTGTCTCGTGGACGCCTTAAGCAAAAATACCCTGTTCAAGCGCTCACCCATCTCTTGGAGACAAATGGGAATTCACCAGCGCTGCCAAATTCTGGCCTTGGTGTATCGAGACATTTTAGTGCTCAAGAGCATCCGACAATCCCGTCATATTTCCCTGTACCTTAAAAACTCTCATTTACTTACATACTACCCCCCTGTGTGACTTCTGATACGCCTGCCTGGTAGACCATATCTTCCACGCACCAAATACCACACTTACTCATTTGATAGGCTGGCTCGCCAGCTAAACACACTCACTTTATGACACATCCTTAATGTCATCACGTTGCTCCACTAACATATTTCTCAGTGTCTGTAACGATGCCCTGTTGCTACTGTCCACACATGCCAACCCTACTTTCCTATGGTGTCACACCTCTACTCGACACTCTATGACCTAAAAATGTCACTTCTGACTGACAGAATGACGACTTAGACAGCTTCAAAGTGAACCCTGCCTGATCTAACTTCTGAAAAACTATATCTAAATGACGTAGATGCTCCTCAAAACTGCGTGAACTAATTACCATATCATCTATGTAAATGGTTACAAACTCTCCTGTGTCATCCCCTAATGCGATGTTTAAAGCCCTAATTAAAGCTGCTGAACTACTCTTTAACCCATAAGGTGTTCTACAAAATTGATAAAGGTTATATTTATGACTAAAAGCTGTAAATGGTCTATCTTCGTACATAAGTGGCACTTGCCAAAAACTGGAACTCAAATCTACACAAGTGAAATACTTCTTCCCCTCAAATGTTTGCATTAATTCCTCTATTGACATAGATTTCAGCTGATCTGAACTAATTCTACTGTTAACCAAACAAGCGTCTAAACAAATACGAACCGTGCCGTCGGCCTTGGGTACCGTGATCAAAGAATTAACATATGGACTGTTAGAGTGCTCAATAATCCCATCTTCAAGCATCTGGTTAATTTGTGCCTCAACTGCACTCTGATAAGCGAAAGGTACAGGATATCTATGTCCTGTGAATACTGACCTATCAATAACGTTCAATGAATGTGTATAGCAATTGGCCATACCAATGCGATCCTCAAAAACTTTCCTATTACACAGTAACACATCATAGAGCCGAACACATTGTTCCACCTCTATATTTCCCTGAAATGCAGCATCACGTAGCGAGTCCTTTAGACTACCGTTCGTAATCACACTGCCCACAAAACATGGAGAACCCCGCTCTACGGCTGGCGAAATCTCATTTAAAGTACAAATCACACCTACAACACTACTTCTCTGAATATGGTCATTGAACGCTACTTCTACTTCAGAATTACCCCATTTAAATTTCAAACTCCCTACATCATAACATAAGTTACCAGACACTCTACTTAGCCACTCTGAACCCAAGATAACACTGAATACTAAATTTGGAATTACAAGACAAAACTGATTTTCTATATGATTATTAATTTTAATGTCTACTAAAACTTGCTTAGAAATTACTTTAGACCTCTTCCCAACAGCTGTTATAACAAAAGTGCTTTTAATTGGCATCTCCTCAAAATTTACTCCAGTTCCTTCCATTTTATCATAAAATGCACTACTTATGCAACTCTTCATACAACCACTATCAATTAAAACATCTGTGTACGCCTCGGACACGTTAAATTTAACTATGGGGCTCTTACTAACCACCTCCTGAATAATACCTTCATCATTTAGTTCACGTAATAATTCATTTCTTACATTTAGGTCATAGGGTTCCTGTATAAGTGTATGGACAGGGCATGTTACAGACTGAGATTCTGACCTGACCTTACATCGCAGCCTGGTTCGTGTTTAAAGCATTGCTGCCGCTTGGTGTAGTACTACTTACTACTGCACTGGTCTGGTTGTTGTGGGTTGTGTTGACGGTATCTCTCTGTCCGTTATTACCATTGGGCTGATTCCCTCCTTGACCCCTGTTCTGGTTATAATTATTATTGTTATTATACCTCCCTTGGTTACCCCTAAAATCATTATTTCGGCCTTGATTTCCCCTGAAATCATTATTTCTACCTTGGTAGTTCGTACCATACCAATTTCCTCTGTACTGGTTTTGCTGATTATTATTATTATTATTTTGGTTCCCCCTATTTTGAACGTTGGCCCCTTCGCCACTGTTCCCTTGAACTTCCTGACTCCTATTCTCATTAGGCCTGTTATTATGGTTACCCTGGTTCCTACCGAAATTCTCCTCATAACCACCTCTTCCCAGAGCATCGAATGTGCTCAATAAATTTTCCACTTGTGAAATAGATTTAACATTTTGTATACAGGCAGCTTCTTTGATTCTATATGGAAAATGTCTTAGTAATAGCCTGACTACATCACTTCCCTCCTTCAAACCATCCAAATATTTACACGTCAATACCTGTCCTAAAAAGTACTCGGTCATAGTGTGGTTTCCTCTCGGGTTATATTTCCCACACCCAATTCCCTCACGATGCTGAGACTGAATCACCTCATTCCAAAATTTCTCACAAAATTTAACTTTAAAATCTGAAATATTCTCAAAATTGTCTCTGTAGACAGCAAACCAGTTTCTTGTCTCCCCTACAAACGCTTGCTCTAAAATCTCAACTACCTGGCACCACTCAATACTACCATCTTCCAACCTCTCCCCGAATTTATTTTCTATTGTATTCATGAACTCCATTGGACAACCCTGCCGATTACTGAATTTGCCTAGTTCTATTTCCCTGTGTGTGCTATTCACATAAACTGGCCTACTCTGACTATTTTCCTGCCTAATTCTAGCTTTCAACTTCTGTTCTAATTCAGCAATTTTCTCCTCAGCTTTTCTTTCAATATTAGTTACAGTTAACCTAATGCTCCCTTCGATGCTTCAACTTTACCACTTAACTGAGCTTGTTTCTCATTAATCTCATTAATGCTTTCCTTATTCCTCTCCCTTAAAGCATTAACTTCAGTGATTATTTCTGTATGTACTTTATCAATTCTTCCCCCCAGCTGTTCTTTAACCTCTTTAGTTGCTACCTGAATTTTGTCAATTTCTCCCCCCAATTGCTTTTTGACCTGCTGTGTTTCAAGTTGCACTAGTTCTTTTAAATTTTCAGCCTGTGTACTGATTCTAATTTCTAACTCCTCCTGTACTTTTCCTATTTTTCTGTCTACATCTGCAATAATCTCTTTAGCCTTCTCTTCCATCACCCCTCTGATCTCACCTCTAATCAGCTCAAATTTATCACTAATTTCCCTACTGTTTTGTTCAAGTTTAGCATTATTTTGTTCGAGTTTAGCATTTAAATTTCAGTACTCTCTCTATTTTCCCTACTGTTTTGTTCAAGTTTAGAGTTTAAAGCTTCAGTACTCTCTTTATTTTCCCTACTATTTTGTTCATGTTTAGCATTATTTTGTTCAAGTTTAGCGTTTAAAGCTTCAGTACTCTCTTTATTTTCCCTACTGTTTTGTTCAAGTTTAGCATTATTTTGTTCGAGTTTAGCGTTTAAAGCATCTGTGCTAATTTTATTTTGTTGCATAAACAGAAGAAGCAAGCTCTCTAACCCTGCTTGACTGTTTTGATTACCCCCCTCAGTATCGGGATTTACCTCCGACATCCCTGTACTGCTTTAATTTCCAAGACTAGCCATACTGCTCGTATCTTCACTATCCAACCGGTGACCACTACGCAACTTCATCTCTTCCTCAACACTACCCATGCTGATACACACCGATAAATGAAAAAACCCCAAAATACCGGCACAGAAATATATACCCTTCTCCTTCCACAAATGTTATTAGGTTTTCAGCCCCAAGTTGGTAGCGACAAGTGTAACGGTTTCTATTGCCCTCACTGTTGCGTGACAAGTGAAACGGTTTCTTACTAGCTCTGCCTTGCACTTTGAAATATTTACTCTGACTAAGATATGTTGTTTTAATGGGCGCCAAGACCTCAACGCTATGTTGAAATCTAAATTTATATTTAACAACCCCTAGCTCTGGTAGAACACCTTCAAGAATCTTTTCACTCAGATCGTGGTATGATTTGATCATTAACCCAACAAACAATTGTATCAGGAGAAGGAATTGGTCTATATCTAATGCTACCTACTGAAAGCAAAGATTGCATGGATAAAAGAAATGAATTTATTATATAAAACGAGTATTGCAAAATTAATAATAATAATAATAAGTTTGAATTTAAATTGGAGCGTTGCGATTTGAATATTACCGCTAGAAAATTACGTGAAAACGGAGTCGGATAAATTACTGATTTTACTCTTATTCCCAAGCTATGAAGTTACTGAAATACTGAATATTAAACAAAGAGACGAGAGATTACGTAGTTCTGAGTCATTCGCGCTTACCACTGGAAATTGCCGTAGCATTTCCCTCGTACTGGATGTTGTAGAGAGCTTCCCACAGCCTCCTGGTCGTCGTCATCTTCTTCGTTAGTTGATGAGATACTTGTAGATATGATAACTTATGGTCCGAACATCGGAACCAACCACACGTACAACCACATCGGTTAAGTTTTACAAAGATAGTCGCCTTGCCTCCACGGCGCGCAAACCATATATGCACTCGTCGCATCCCCTCTACGGAGCCGTCTTCCAGTCGCCCGGTCTCCTCTGATTGGCTGACCCACCACGCGATCTTCCCCTCCTCCGGGTCATTACACTCGGCACGGCGATGATGTCGATTACCGGTCCAGGCCATTTCGCCTTTTCTTGAAGCAGCAACCCAGCTTGCGTCATGCTACTCGACAAGATTAAGCCTGTAGCCGAATTCCCCGTGACTCATCTCTCTCAAAATACCCTAACTGACAAAACTCCGTAAAATTCCGTAATCATATAATTTTCTTACGATAATGTTGTTCGTAATAATTTGCTTGATAGTGTTTTCTATAACATAGAAAACCTATCTGATTACTTATAATTTTATAAAAAATGCTCCAAAGAAATACCTTAATAATAATAATAAGTTACATGAAAACTCCTCTTGGCTGAACAATTTGCCGCGTAAATAAATATAGAATGGCTTCCTACTGACTAATGCCAGTGGCGTAAAATCCCCTCGAAAAACACGTTACAATATTACAGCATTTAGTCTTCCTTTCCCCCAAAAGTACTCTTAATCCTTCGATAAGCTGTATCTTCCTTACCTAATTTCAGACAATTTTCTATACCTGCACATTTCTCTTTGAACCATCCTTCTTTTTGCTTCCTTGCACTTCATGTTGACCTCATTTATGAGACGTCTGTATTCTGATTTTCCCCTTTCATCTCTTTCATTCTTGTGCTTCCACCTTTCGTCCATTAATTCTAGTATACCCTGCGTGATCCACGGTTTTCTACCTATTCTTTCTTTCCTACCAATGTTTTCGTGTGTGGATTTTGTTGTTCCATTCTTCAAAAGTGCCCATTTCTCTGCAATTGTAGCTTGTTCATGGTTTTTCATTAGTCCTTCCTCGACTTGAATCGTTTGTTCACGTGCTTCTATTTCAGTCTGTCTATTGCCCAACTTTTTGGCTTTTGACTTTTTCTCAATTTCTTCATCCCTAGTCTGCATTTCATATCAACCAGATTGTGGTCAGAGTTTATGTCAGCACCGAGATATGTTTTGCAATCCCAAATCTTGTTTCGAAATCTCTGCTTGACCATAATGAAGTCGATTTGGTAACGCCCTGTATCTCCTGGTCTCATCCATGTGTATATTCTTCTATCGTGGTTTTTGAATAAATTGTTAGCTATGATCAACTTATGCTCGGTGCAGAATTCCATCAGCCTGCTTCCTCAATCATTCCTTTCACCTAATCCGAATTCTCCTATTATTTTCCCTTCTCTTCCTTTTCCTTGGGACACAAGAAATAAAAACGAGATTTTAAAATTTGGTGCAGTCGCCATCTTGTGGTTATGAAAACAATGAATATAAATTAGAGGCCAGTGGATTGAAATTTGTATAAGCAAATACCGTACAATGTTTCACTGCACTCGGATGGTTGAATCGCGAAAAACGCCCATTTAGATATTTAACTTTTGAGTCACCGCCATGTTGGATTTTCTCACCAGGTTATTGAAAGATCCATAGGTGAACTTATGTGTATTACCTCTATCAATATACTTTGCCATCATACATTAGTGGATAATGAGAATCTCCTAAATATTTCGGATTGTCGCCATGTTGGATTTTTATATTTGTAGGCCATGTAGTTATGTACTATTTGATGACGATTATCGTGTAGGTTCATTATTCAAATGTTGACGTCAATCGCATGATTAGGACACACGAAATAAAAACTCAATTTTAAAATTTTGCACAGCCGCCATATTGACGTTATGTAAAGAATTGAACTAAATTAGATGTCAGTGCATTGCAATTTGTATAAACATTTGCTGTGCCATGTTTCGTAGTGTTCGGATGGTTAACTCGCAAGAAAAGTCTGTTTAAATGTTTCAAATTAGCCTGGCCACCATGTTTGTTATTTACTTAACTGTCTTTTGAAAGTTACATAGTTGAACTTCTAGTAGTGCTCTCTATCGCCATACAAACTTTCAGGGTGATATCAGTGATAGTTTAGGAGATATTGAATGCCGGTGAAATATTTCGCACAGCCGCTATGTTGGGTTGGTGAGACGGAATAATATTTGTAGGGCACGGTCGGCGTCGGACCAAATACTACTATGACCTTACCGAGTTTCATTCAATCGCTCCAGCTGTTTAGATTTCATTAGGGGGACACACACAAACACACTTACACACACACAGGGACAAAAGGTGATTTCATAAGCCTATTTTTTCATAACCGAAAAAAGGCTAAAATTTAAAGGCGACGATAACTGTCTCTTCAGATGAAAATAAAAATCCACAGCCTACTTCCAGTCGACCGACCAGGTCAGGGAATGGAATGAATGAAGCCTAGCGGCGAGGATATGAACTGTGCCGGCTGCCGAGGCATGTCGCACTCCCCTGGGGAAATGATTAAATGAATAACAGATGAAATGAAATGATAGTGGCGAGTGTTGCTGGAATGAAATTGTGACAGGGAAAACCGGAGTACCCGGAGAAAAACCTGTCTGCCTCCGTTTTGTCCAGCAAAAATCTCACATGGAGTGACCGGGATTTAAACCACGGACCCAGTGTTGAGAGGCCGGCGTGCTGCCGCCTAAGCCACGGAGGATTCGTCTCTTCAGATCATTATCATAAAGGCATGCGAACAGCAAACGTCGTATTGAAAGAAGTGCTGTAGGGGTTTGTTTTGAAAATTGAACTTTTATTGCATCCAACACTCCAATATGCTAATAGGCTATAAATAGAAAATATTGAGATAGTAATAGAGAACCTCACGTTATAGTGTAGCATTATTTTTAACTACCGGTACCGACATTCCCCGGATCCATTGTTGTCCCATAATTTCCATTCTACAATAAAATTGAAGTGCACAATGCAACTAACTCATTTGAACCGTTAACTTAATTCATACATTTTCAATAACTGAGTTGTAGCCCATAAGTAGTTCTATAGAGAAACATCCAACGAAATTATAATTAATGCTTATTTTCATCAACCAAGTAGTGATATTATGCACAGTACGGTTTACATGGATGATGGTCGTGGGAAGTATCGCTATTGTTTCGTGAGTAATTCCAGTAACTGCAACTGCATTTCTACAGTTATACAGTATATCACACAAACATCAACTATGCCACTCAAATTGCTACTCTTTTGATGTGATCTATCTTTATAACAGATATTACTGTAATGCCTCTGTTCCTCTCTTCCAGCTGGATTTAGAGCTTAAATTCTTCATTCTCGTTCTTTCTTTCTTTCTTTCTTTCTTTCTTTCTTTCTTCCATTATTTATTTATTTATTTCTCTTTTACTAATACTTTATTATATAGATGACCTCGATAACCTCAATGCTCCACCCCTTAAAACAACAATCACCAGTACCAGTACTTTGCTCGTTTCATATCGACACAACTTCCATAATACAGTCCCGCGGTGTTGCCGTGCTCATTAAATCATGCACCACGACCATGAGGGCAGCTCCAACAAGACCAGAGGTTTTATGTTCGAATACCGTCGCTGACAGTGGCTATCCTGAGTGTGGTTTTTCTCCGGGTTTTCCCACACACCCTCCAGGCAAATGCCGTGATAATACCTTACCTCAAGTCCCGGGGCACCTACCTCATCCCTGTCCCTAATACAGTTACACACACCACTGCAATCATCACATGAATACAGGTTATCAAACAAGTTCAACACACACACAACTACACGGGGATGATGACCAAAGATGTATCATGCCCCTATTACGAATTAACAACACTCTATCCTGACTAATCGTAATTTAATAGCTGCCTGTTTACATTTGTCCATTGGACCCAACACAACTACCGATGGCACGGCGACGTGTTCATACTACATAGCGTAGGCCTAGGGGAAAGCCAAGAATGTATAGGGCAGATAACTTAGATGTTTCACCAATCAAAACAACAAGCACCACTATGACCACCAAGAATGTATGTCTCCTTTCGAGATTACCTTGTAATCTTGGTGGTTGAAAAACAGACGTGCCTATGGCTGTAGATGGTACACCGAGACTCTCTGTGATCTACTTTGGGCTGTTGGACGATAGGACGCTCCCTTTGGTCTCCCACAAAGCATGCAAGTCACATGAGGGACCAAGTACCCAATTGTACAGTTTATGGAACATTTGTTCTGTTGCGCATTTGTGTATGCCGCTGGGCATTGTCACGTATCTACTCTGTATGTATGTATCACCTCAGCCTCATATATTCTGTAAATAGGCTTATTAATTAAGAACTATATTTAACGTCCATTCATGATTAGGGTCGAATAACCTAGATGTAAGGTCCCTTGAAACATCAATTATCATCATGCTTTTTTAATTGAAGTATGTTCCTAACGGAGAGATATTTCTGGTGCGTGCTAATCAAGAGAAGAGATAAGTCGGTAGAGTACATACTAGGCATCCAGAATTAGTAAATATAGCTATTGAAGGAAGGGTTGAGGGAAAGAACTGTACAGTAAGGCCATGGTTAGAATATGATTAGCTTATTGCTTCAGATGTATGGTGTGATAGAGATGAAACGATAAACGCAGTACAGGGAGGCATGGAGGACTCGATCAAACCAGTCTAAGGGGCCAATAACCTAGATGTTAGGCCCCTTAAAACAACAATTATCATCATCACCATCATCAAATCAGTCTAAAGACTCAAACACATACCCAAGCGTTATGGATTCTATGAATAAACTCTCGCATACAGTACATTACTTTCAAGCAAGTAATTAATCCTTGTGCATTCCATAGTCTTTCGCTCGAAGATGAATGAACTTTCCAATTCTTGGAAACAGAACTGGAACACATACCAGAAGAAGGATGTGCTCGTTTCTATCATGCTTCATTGTAGATAGTGTTCAGTGTATTGTTCGAGTGCAACATCACTGGTTATAAGGAACCCAAATCAAAATTTATTTTGGGTGGCTGCGTGGCTCAGCGGTAACGTTCTAGCCTGCTGAGCTCAAGGTTTCAGGATTGAATCCTGGCGCAGTCAGTCGGCATTTGAGGGAGCGCGAATGCGAGGGAGCCGTGTCAGTAGATTTATTGGCACGTTGAAGATCCCCTTCGGAGCAACATTCTGGCACCCCGGCGTCTCTAAAAGCCACAGTAGTTAAAGGGACGTAAATCAAATAACATTATTAATATATTTTTTTTCTTTTTGAGCGTATGGCTTTTAGTGCCGGGAGTGGCCGAGGACATGTTCGGCTCGCCAGAGTTTGTAGCTGCTTCTATGCGGACACCCATTGGGTGAGTTACAAGTACCGTAGCGTCTGGAGTGTTGTCTGGGGAGGAAAGTGTGCTTGTAAGGACGAGGAATTGGAAGGTAGCGGCTGTGGCCTATAGTTAGGGACCAACCCCGGCATTTGCCTGAAAGGAAGATGGGAAAACACAGAAGACCATCTTCAAGGTTGCCGACGGGGTGATTCAAACCTCCTCGCCTACCGGATGTGAGCGACAGCCTGCAGCCACGCCGTAACGACCACGGCTAACTCACCCGGTATTATTATTATCAAAATTATTTACAGAACTTTAAACATGTTTCTGACGAATTTAGGAGCATGAGGTATCATAATCACGATCACCAGCTTCCAAATATGGCTGATAGGCTGTACTATGTTTGGATCTACTGTATATCAAATGAGGGTACGTAGCTGTTGCTGTTCATTAACCCAACCAGAGATTGCTTAGGCTTGATGGTGATTCATCATTGGATTCAAAACTTCCTATACAGTGTGGTCCACCAGCCCCTTATTTTTTTTTTGGGGGGGGGGGGAGGCAACCCAACTAACGCGTATATCACAGTCATCCTAAAAACATTAGTACCTGCTCCTTTACGTCCATTGTACAAATTTACCGTTGAGTACATCCTCGCGAATATAATAGAAATCAATAGTCGGAGTGTTCTTTCAATGACCACAAATATAATGCATGATTGAAAGGATCAGAGCTCCGAATAACACCTTCTTACGTTTGGACAGGAAGTGTCTACGAATAGATTCAATACGTGCCAGCAATACACCATTGTTCTCGGTAGCTATGGTGGCTAAATCAAGAATTGCTAGAGTAGCATCAACGAAGTCGCATTGTTGTAGTTTCGAACCTTGAATTAGTACATTTATTTTTTTTGCTTAATGTCGTTTATTGTGGATGTATTATGTACGCATATCTATCTGTTCGCAAGCCTCGGTGGCTTTGGCGGCAGCATGCCGGCCTCTCACCGCTGGGTCCGTGGTTCAAATCCCGGTCACTCCATGTGAGATCTGTGCTGGACAAAACGGAGGCAGACAGGTTTTTCTCCGGGTACTCTGGTTTTCCCTGTCAAAATTTCATTCCAGCTACACTCTCCGCTATCATTTCATTTCATCTGTCATTCATTTAATCATTGCCCCAGAGGAGTGCATCAGGCCTCGGCAGCCGGCACAGTTCATATCCTCGCCGCTAGATGGGGGCTTCATCCATTCCATTCCTGACCCGGTCGGAGACTGGAAGCAGGCTGTGGATTTTCATTTTCATCTATCTGTTCCAACGAGTGATTTTTTATTTGGTCCTCAAAAGGACCGTACTTATCCGATGATATGCAGCCAGATTGGACGACGACATAATGATCTGTAGAGCGAAGGCAAGGCATCCTGTATATTCAAGGTAGCAAGTGTTCGAAATTTTGACCACCTTTGTTTAAAGGAAAACTCCGACTCACTCAAACGACCCACATAACAAATAGATTTGTTACGGGGGTAGGCTCACGAATAAATACATCAGACCGAAACTATAATTTCTTTCAACGGCGTCTGTGCGAAAAGCGCTTGCTATACACTTACAGTAATAGTTAGTTAGTGAGGGTTTTAAGGGGCGGAACTTCGAGGTCATCTGCCCCAAACATACAGTAAATACAGACAATTATAACATTACTGGTTTTACGCCCCTTTTAACTGCTCTGGCTTTTAGATACGCCGGGGTGCTGGAATTTTGCTCCGAGGGGGATCTTCAACGTGCCAGTAAATCAACTGACACGGCTCCCTCGCATTTGCGCACCCTCAAATGCCAGCTGACTGCGCCAGGATACGAACTTGCAACCTTAGGCACAGCAAGCGAGACCGTTACCGCTGAGCCTCGCAGCAAGGCAGTAATTTCAAAACGTGTCATATTATTATTCTATGATAAATATTGAACTATTAAAATTCTAATTATCACGAATAGAGACGCCTTCGTTGCGTAGTGGTCAGCGTGATCAGCTGCCACCCCGGACGTCCTGGGTTCAATTCCCGGCTCTACCACGAAATTTGAAAAGTGGTAGGAGGACTGAGACGGGGTCTACTCAGCCTCGGGTGGTCCAAATGAATAGAGGGGGTTCGATTCCCACCTCAGCCATCCTCAAAGTGGTTTTCCGGGGTTTCCCACTTCGCCTTCGGGCAAATGCCGGGATGTTACTAACCGTACGGCCACGGCCGCCTCCTTCCCTCTTCCTTGCCTATCCTTCCCAATCTTCCCCTCCCTTCCCATCCCTCAAGAGGATCCTGTTCGCTTTGCAGGTGAGGCCGCCTGGGCGAGGTGCTGATACCACCTCCACAGTTGTATCCCCCAGACGAGATGTTTCAAGCTCCAGTACACTGCCCGTAGAGGCGGTAATGATGGGATCCGTCGCTGAGTCCGTGGTGAAACCCAACCTGGAGGGTAAAATCGACTAAAAATAATAATTATAACGAATAGTATCCATCCATGGTTTTGAACAGTATTTAGGGAAAATAACCATTTAAATGAGACAAGAAAATAACTTTCCCTATAGTCTTCGTAGATAATGTGAACAAAACCAAGTTGAAATCTTGCTGTACGAGGTAGGGAGGGTATAGTAAAATAGTTTAAAAGATTTTAAAATGTCTGCCGTTGGATAGTCTTGAACCCGGGATCTTCGAAAGAGCGAGCGGGCGCAATAACACTTGCACACATTTCCAACACACTCTGGAGGTTTTTGTTGCGCTTCTTATTAACGCGTATGGTAAAACATTCAAATATTACAGTTAGATCTTAAATATTGTTTGGAATGCATTCATTCAGTACCTGGCATGTTTTCTAATTTACTTAAAGCAAGTTTCGCGACCTCTTTGCGTTAATAAAGCGAATTAACTGCAAATAATGCCCTGAAACGACAGCCCTTCGGTTTTATTTCATACAACTTAGCGTACAAAATGCTAGCGTGTGGTACACTTCGGTCATACAAGCAGGTGTACTGACGAAGAGAAAAGAATCATACAGGATTTTGTAACGGCGATCACAGCAGCTTTCTTGCCAGCGAGTGTCGTGTGATACGGGCCTAAAGATATGCTAAGACTTTTTGTTAAAATTTAATAACAAAACAAGATGTTCAGTAAAGAACTTATAGCCTACTTTCTCCTAAATGCATGAGTATTGTTATAACTCTTTGTCCTTTTCAAGGAGTATAATTGAATGTTGGCTGTAGTAGCTTCTTGAAATACAACGTGCTATACGGATATTACACAAGAATATGAGGTGCCCTTTGCTAGTGCTTCCTCTGTACAAAATTCCATTCAATTCGGTTTCGTGTTTGAATTGATATGGGGAATCAATTTGCACACATACATGGCCTCTATCTGCAAACTATTGGGCTGATGACGTTGTAGTTCAGTCAAAAGATGCTTCCCACAAAAAGGTATGTTGTTGAAAAATTTGGCAGAGATCAAATGATTAGGTTGGTCGTAATTTGATTTAAGCTTTTAACATTTGGGTGGCCGTCATTCCGTTTTCGTCAAGATGGCGGCGATATAAAACATGACACTGAGGTGGCCTTTGCTAGTGCTACCTCTGTACCAAACATCGTTCCATTCGGTTTCACCGTGTTTGAAAAGATAGGGGGAATTGATTTGCACACATGCATGGCCGCCATCCGCACATTATTGGCCTGATGACCTTGTAGTTTGGTCAAAAGGTTCTCTATACATAAAGGTATGTTGTTGCCTAATTTGGTAGAGATCAGATTATTAGGTTGGTCGTAATTTGATTCAAGCTTTTAACATTCGGGTGGCCGTCATTACGTTTTCGTCAAGATGGTGGCGATAAAAAACATGGCACTGGAGTGCCCTTTGCTAGTGCTACCTCTGTATCAAATTTCGTTCAATTCGGTTCCACCATGTTTGAATTGATAGGGGGAATCGATTGGCACACATACATGGCTGCCATCTGCAAACTATTGGGCTGATTACCTTGTAGTTTAGTCGAAAGACGCTCGCCAAACAAATATATGTTCTTGCAAAATTTGGTAGAGATCGGATGATTAGGTTATTCGTAATTTGATTTAAGCTTTGAACATTTGGGTGGCCGCGATTACGTTTCCGTCAAGATGGTTGCGATATAAAACATTACACTGAGGTGCCCCTTACTGGTTCTACCTCTGTACCAAACTTCGTTCAATTCGTTTTCACCGTGTTCGAATTGATATTGGGGGGGGGGGGGGGTAGACATTCAGAGTACACACACTCACACACACAGACACACAGTCACACACACACACACACACAGACAGACACACTAGTTTTGGCCTTGTGTAGATCTCATAAGTCTACTTTCATTTTTTGCAAACATCGAAAGTAGGCTAATAATACCATGGGAAATTCTAAGGAATACGTATACTTCGATGCAAGCACTGGCGATCAGAATATCCTTTGATATGTCGATGTATTGTTTTATTTGAGGGGCTAGAACATCGCGGTCATTTAGCCCCGTTTACTTGGGTGTGTTTGTAGAATTTGTCTGATAACCTGAGTTTTTGCGGGCTTGTAATGATGTCTGTATTTCCATTAAGGATTGGGAAGGAGGCTGCCATGGCCTTAAGATAGAATGCGTCCCGGAATTTGGCCGGATTAGAAGTGAGAAACCACGGAAAACCTCTTCCAGGGTGGCTGAGGTGGGAAATGAACCCACCTCTTCACAGATTTGCATCACAAGTCTAAGTGAACCCAATTTCAGCCCTCAGACAAGTATTACATTTCTTGGCAGAGCTGGGAATCGAACCTGGACGTCCGGAGCGACACTTCGATATGTTATGTTAATATTCATGCCAGTTTTTTAATTTTCTGCCATTACAGGTCACGTGGCATAACGTACCAATTCGATCGTATTCTCTTTATAAATCAGCAGAATGCAACGTACTCTTCACAAAAATACGTCGTAGGCAATAAATGTAGTTAAATCCCCACTAAAATGGAATGTGGGCTTTCGTTCAAAAAGTATGCCTACCACTGGATTCGAAGCAGCATTCTACCCGTTCGCGCCCACCACGTACGGTCAGGCTTTAACCCTCTTTTTTTTATTATTAGCTCTTTACAGAATTACAGAATTTTCAGATATGATAAATACCATACTATTACATCACAAGAAATCCAGATAGTGTCCATATTTATCGTACAATTGTCCACTCTCACTAAGCTTCCAACGCTCTTTCTGCAGGTGATACATGAGATCCAGGAACGAGAAATGTTGATCATTGTCCATCACGAAGTGTACATATTGGCCCATTATCCACACAATGGCAGTCTGTTTAATTTGGGGGAAGGCGGTCACCGACAAACGAATCAACTTCTTGTCATCAAGGTCATCCGTGGGCACATTTAATAGTTGACATACTTTTCCCTTACACCACAGCCACGTGGAGGCAACTCGCGTGCATGATGTGAAGCGGTGTATCGCCGTATCAGTTTGACCACATATAGTACACCATGGGTAAGCTTCAAGACGGATGGTATATCGCCGTAGAGCCGTTGGGATGAGATCGTTGAGGAAGATAAAAACCTGGGAGTGTACAGCAGAAGAAATGGTCATAGCCCCAAAATGTTTCCAAACAGTGGGCCAATGGACGTAGAGGGTGGTGGCCTCGATTCGCGGTTTGGAGTGTACCACTTGCCGCAACATGTTATAAATACTTTTCGTCGTTGGAACAGTCCCTGAAGGCATTTGGCGAACAGTTTCCAGAAGGTGCTGTTGATGGTCCCTAAATATCTTCGGCAAAGCTCTATCACAACCACGGGCAGTATTTCGAATATCTTTGTATAGCGCTTTCGTAAAAGTGTCATGTTGGGAAAGAATGGTGATATCGTTCTTGCAGAGGAGTGCACGGCGTTTCATGCCATGAGCTGTTAGCCCTAGCCCGCCTTGCCGGGATGGGAGATACAACTGTTCCCGTTGTACTCGGAACAAAAATCCTTGCCATATAAACCAACCTGTATATTTTGCCAATTGGCTCTCAAACATTTTGGGAAGTGGGAAAAGTTGTGCGACATACCATATTTTAGAGAGCGCAAACACGTTGAGGACCATGACCAGTTGCACAATATTGAGGTTTCTTTGACCAAATTGGATCAGCACTCCCCTAACTTTGGCAATGGCCTTAGTCCAGTTTGCTTGCACTGTGTCCAGAAGCGATTGCTTCCAGGTAATGTTAAGAATTTTCACCTCAGTTACTATCTGGAACCAGGGCTGTTGGGTAATCACTGAGTTAGTATTGAGCGGAAGCAAAGCAGTTTTCTGGGGGTTCGATTGTGCTCCAGAGGCGATATGGTAGAGCTGAAAGACGCTATCGATGTGGGAGATGTCTTCATTATTGCGGATCAATATTGATACGTCATCAGCATAGGCACAAATGCCGTAAACATGTGTGGACAGTTGGTAACCCTGTAGCTTCACCTGGGTAGTCCGAATGAACGGTTCAAGGCCAATGACAAAAATTAGCATGGAAAGGGGACATCCTTGCCTAACTGATCGTTGTATTGGAATCAGCGGGGGAAAGAAAACCGTTGACGAGCACTCGAGACGTAGCATTACAATTTATCATACGAATGTAGTCAATAAGGATTTCAGGAAATTCAAAGTGTTGCAAGACCATGTACAAGTATTCATGACTGATGCGGTCGAAAGCTTTATCAAGATCTAAGGTGAGAAAACTCATTGGCTCAGTGGGGAGCATTTCGGCTTTTAGGTGTAGGTCCCGTAGTAACGCTAAGTTTGTTAACAGAGTTCTTCCAGGAATACTGCAACATTGTTCATCACCAATGATATCATGTAGAACAGTCTTCAATCGGCATGCAAGTACTTTGGTAAGGACTTTATAATCACTGCAGAGCAGAGTAACTGGTCGGAAGTCACCAACTGCCATGGGAGAGGATGTTTTTGGTATGAGGACTATGGTACCCTCGTGATGTGATTGACAAAGAGCACGACGTTGGAGAATGGTACGCAGGACATGACAAAAATCTTTGCCAATGAGAGGCCAGAAGTGTTTATACATTTCATATGGCAGTCCATCAATGCCAGGTGAGCGGTTGTTTGGGAGGTACTTAACCACAGAGTGAATCTCTTCATCCGTAATATCCGCGCTGAGCAGAGTTTTGTAGTCCGGAGATAGTTGGGTACTGCAAGATGAAAGCAATAGGGTCACCTGCTGTGGATCAATTGGAGCCTTAGCGTAGAACCGTTGATAAAATAATGATATTTCACTACGTATAGCGTCAGGGGAGGTGACGACACTTCCAGTACTGGTGCGGAGGCGGTGGATATATTTACGTTGCCGCTCACGTTGTCCTTTGGCGATATGGTATACACTTGCACTTTCGTCCGGGAGCACTGTACGATCTTTTAAAGCCACGTTTATATGAGCGAGCGTTCGTTGCTGTAGAGACAGGAGTTTGGTTTTAACTTCCCGAATCTGGTCATATATACGCTCCCCAGCATCAGATCTTTGCTGGAGCTGGCGAAGAACTCGATAGTAAAATTCAACTGTAGCCCGTCTTTCCCGACCTCGTTGGTAGGATATGTTCTTAAAGACGCGGCGGATCCCTGGTTTAACTAAAATATCCCACCAGTCTGCGCAGTCGCGAAATTTGCATTTTTGTTGGACCCATCGAGTCCAGTGTTGTCTGAAAATATCTTGGCATTCCACCTCCAGTAGCAGCGAGCAATTCAGTTTCCAATAACCTCTTCCTATGTGAAATATGGGATGGGGGTAAGAGATTGTACATACGACAGCATGATGGTTAGTGAAACTGGCAGGTATCACTTCATATCGTCTAGGCTGGATAAGTTCCTGTGAAAAGTAGATGCGGTCAATTCGTGATGAGGAGTTGTGACTTATACAGTTGTAATGGGGCAGGGGCACCCTTAAACTATCCACAGCATCAATGAGGTGTAGGGAGGTAAGAAGGGTCCTGAGTTGATACCTTGGTATGGACTAGTGGAATCCTCTGGGCGTTGAATACAATTGAAATCCCCTGCAAGAATAACTTTTTCCTTAACGTCGTGCAGATGAGGTAGTATACTCTGTTGAAAGAACATTTTCCGTTCCACACGTTTATTGGACCCGGATGGGGCATATACATTTATCAGGGTGGTATTGTTTGTGTGTCCATATATTATGCGTCCTGATGGATGACATAGCACACCTTCGAGTGGGATATCATGTCTTATGAGGAATCCGGTCCCTCTATTCGTATTACCGGTATTGATGTATTGTTTGTAGAAGGCTGATATGGGCAAACAGGGTACAGCAACTTTAGGGGCATGGTGGCTCAGCGGTCTAGCTGTATGCCTCTCACCAAGGCGGTCCGGGTTCGATTCCCGGTCAATGCATGTGAGATTTTCGAAGTGAAATGCCATGTCCTGTGGTTTGGATTCCACGTAAAAAGGAGGTCCCGTGGCTCATAATCACAAGATTCACGGTCACGTAAAACTACAATCTTCCTTTTGGTATAGCAACTTCTTGAATGAAGGCAATGTCAATGTCTGCATCTCGAAGGAATCTCTCCAACAGTTGAAATTTCAGAGGGCATTCTATTACATTGATATTCACAGTGTCCACAGTGAGAAAATGCGCCATTAAGAGAAGTATAAAAGCTGTGCTAGACATACTGGAAGATGGACTCGAGAAAGAAAAAGAAAAAAGAAAAAAGACACAGGTGAGGAATATACTGGTGCACTATGTCAAATTAGGTTGAGATAGTTCCTTATGACTGCCATTCATAGGCCGGCTGTCAGCGTTTGAGAGCGTTCCTGGGTCCCTAGATGACGTAGAATGAAGGTTTTGTTTCTTTTTCACAGCTGCGGGAACGTTTGTAGAGCCAGTTTGATTCTTCGGGGCTGGTACGGCAATCGAGGCATTTGTTTTAATCTTCTTAGATACGTTCTCGGATCCCCGATCAACCTGCTTAAGTGAGTCGGTAGGTACCAGAGAAGGTGGGGGCAGTGAAGACAAAATTTCTGTGGCAGCCTGTAGTGACAGCATAGTTGGTTCTAAGGCTGCGATACAGGTTGCCGATAGCACAGGGGCACTCTGTGGCACGCTGATCTGGTCAGTGCAAAGTACCAGTTCTGCGTCATGTGTGTCCGAGGCCACTTCTGGTGTTGTCCCAGCTGACTGATCAATAAGCATGTTTTCATGTGACGTTTGCTGTGTCACAACTTCCGAGTATTGGACACGTCGTTGTTGTGTAGGAGTTATACCGAGGGGAATCATTTTCTTTGGGCAGTTGATACGTAGATGTGTGTTAGCATTGCAAATTAAACAGGTCTGTTTCTGTCCATTATACGATATATAGCCAGAATGGCCACCAAAAGTCTCAGTGGAGGGGATATCTTGTTTGATTTCCATAGTGACTGCACGTATTCCATTATACACCGGGAACTGATAAGCAGAAGACCATTGTTCTTTCCTGACGTCACTCACAGTGCCATATTTCGACAGGACGGATTTGAAAATTTCAGGGGGAACTTCGAGTGGTACATTAAATATACGCACTGTGGTAAAATTGGAATCCGCTGTGGAGAGCTTAACATTTGTCATTTCGCCTGAGTCATACTGAAATTTAATAGGATCTGCAAAAGTATTTAGCAATTTCTGATAAGTAGATATGCTGATTACCTTGATGTACATGGTTTTTTCTTGCGCATTTAACTGGATGGCTTCTACTTGGTCGACAGTCAACCGGAGGGTATCGCTGATCCAGCGGTGAATTTCTCCTGGTGTGGGGCGAGAACTCTGCCTGTCCCATTGGTAGCGTACGGTGTTTTTCCTCTGGTATCCGGACATGATTTTCAGCGGAGTTTTCTGGGTTTCTGGTTTTGTTGTCCTATCTGGAACACTACTTGAAAAAGTATTGTCCGAATGACACACGGAAGGTCAGTACACCCGTGGAACTATCGGAAGCACCGGTATTAGGAAACGTACACTCTTCCAATGCGGTCACACAGCGCGCACACACGTACCTCACTCGGCCACGACTAGTGACCAACTTGCCTCTCAGCCACCAACACACGGTTATTACTGCACTCTAAACGTGCTGTAGTTACTGTGACCGTCCCACCTCAAACGTTTAAGTCCATGTTGAAGTCTTAAATCATGCTTTATGGTGTTGATTTAACTTTCTTCTATTACAGATCGGAAAGCCTCCGTGGCTTAGGCGGCAGCACGCCGGCCTCTCACCGCTGGGTCCGTGGTTCAAATCCCGGTCACTCCATGTGAGATGTGTGCTGGACAAAGCGGAGTCAGACAGGTTTTTCTCCGGGTACTCCGTTTTTCCCTGTCAACATTTCATTCCAGCAACACTCTCCACGATCATTTCATTTCATCTGTCATTCATTTAATCATGCCCCAGAGGAGTGCGTCAGGCCTCGGCAGCCGGCACAGTCCATATCCTCGCCGCTAGATGGGGGCTTCATTCATTCCATTCCTGACCCGGTCAGAGACTGGAAGCAGCCTGTGGATTTTTCATTTTCTATTTCAGATCACGTGGCGTAAGCTATTAATTCGATCGTATTTCGTGTATGTGTGTGATTTCAAGGAGCAATAAGTCATATGCTAGTAGAATGGGCCAAAGTAATTGGCGGGGAAAAGTTTACGGTCGGTTTTTCTTTGCTAGACCCATGACCCAATTTCATTGCTGTCACACAATCAGAGCGCAGGGCAATATCGACCATCGGGAGAAATGCAATGTAAGTTGGGTTTCATAAAACTAAATAATAAGGGGCTGGTGGACCACACTGTATATTGAGTTCTTGAATGGTGTTCACTGCGTCAGATGTTAAACAACCATGGAATAATGATATTAGCAGTGCTTTTTTACTAAAAAACATTTAAGGTGTACTCTTAATCGTAGACGATAACAAATCACGATCTTGCAATTTTCAGTAATTTGCCAAGTCCGGTCATTGTGTTCGAATCATTAACTTTCAGCTTTTTCGATGCCTGGGTGGATGTTAAATAGTTCATTATTTTCATCATCCATCAAAACTAACCACACGCACAAAATAGCAACTTACCCTGCCTCCAATCACTATAAGAACGGAGTGCCGAGTTGCCGACCAAAAGAAACTGATTCGATAGATCGATTTAAATCGAGGATTACTCGAAATCTCCTCCAGCTGTTGTGAACAGCGCGTTGACGCCAGCTGATCGATTAACTTTCAAGTCGGAAGTTATATTTGCCGGACCAATATTTTTTCTTAATCAGTTTTCAAATGTTTAAAGGGTACGCGCAACCCCGCGTTCCCCTTGAAAAAAATCACTGAATATTAGTATTGTATCTTGGGCGCTGTGACCGGGAAATTACCTGTAGAGTCCAGCCCTCAGGAGGGAATTTACGACTAAGACTGTATTCCACTCTGCCAGACGTGGTCCATTGGTGACGCAAAGCAACATGCCTCCAAGTTCAATTGTCACTGTGGCAACTGCTTTTAATCATCCTGGTGACTCATCATATTGCTATTAAATCCTTGTCACCAACATAACACCAACATATCAACCCTCACGGTTACCAGTTGTGCAGGTTCGTATCCTGGCGCAGTCAGCTACCTCCCATTGATTTATTTGAGGGTGCGCAAATGCGAGGAAGCCGTGTCAGTAGATTTACTGGCACGTTAAAGATCCCCTTCGGGGCAACATTCTGGCACCGAGGCGCCTCTAAAAGCCACAGTAGTTAAAAGGGACGTAAAACCAATAACATTATTATTGGGTTACCTGTTGGGGCATGCCTGGCTCGATACTTAAATTTCAATACGAAATATTCCGACCTTTCAGCTAATTATTTGTTAAAAAATGTCATTTGTAGCTCTTCAGTCGGTCAACACAAATATGACCAATGAATGGGTGGGGTAAAATATAAAAATATGTAAATACCCTCTTGGAAAATAACACATGTATCAGCTAATAATATCACTATTAAATAGGGCAAATTTTGGATTACGCGTTTCGACCCTCAAGTGGTCATCATCAGATCCTATTAACTGTGTTGTGGTTTAAATTTAAACTAAAAATAATTATGCTACTGTTGTCGTAGCTAGTCTTTGGTGTATTTTTAACGATTCGCAAATTGAATCTCGTAATATGTTAGGTGTGTTTGTCTTAAATTAAAGGTTTATGAATTACATAAGTAAAAGAAGTATACCAGGTGGCCCATTTGCACCGTGCAATCTACTTAAAAGTATCCCGCATTTACTAGTGATGATCGGTAGGTCTAATAACTGAATTGCTAAGGGTTAACCTTGCATGCATGCAAGCAGTTTACGTCGGAATGCTAACAAGGGAAGTATCAGGCAAACCAGGTCGAAAACTATCTTGTAACTTTGTGGACGGAATCGTTGTACTATAAGAGGACAACGTGCGGAAAATCAGCTGCCAGATTGAACTGCAAGGCTCCGAAATCGTACCTGACAACCTGATACGCAGGCATGACGCTGGAGGATGTAGACATCCCTGTGGCACTCGGAGTAGTAGCGAGGCGGGGCGTATATGCTGACTGGAGCGTGCGGCTCCTTCCCAACGGCCTTGAGTTCTTGGGCAGTCAGGGCTGTCCATTCTAACATGTACTGTACTCGCTACCTCCCATTGATTTATATGAGAGACTAGCCACATGATTTCGGAGCCTTGCAGTTCTATCTGGCAGCTGAATTTCCTCACGTTGGCCTCTTATAATACAACGATTGCGTCCACAAAGTTTTAAGATAGGTATCGACCTTTCTTACCTGATACTTCCCTTGTGAGAGATAACAACCAGATGGCCGCACGCTGCATGTTCCTCAGTGCTTCCGTACAATGCGCCCCATAGCGGTATGAAGCCTCGCTGGTGAGCGCAGAATAGTAGCTTTGCACATGGTACAGTAGTATTCAAGTTGCTATCAACACATCGACATGGGGGCGTGGTGGCTCAGTTTAGTTGGTCACTAGTCGTGGCCGAGTGAGGTGCGTGTGTGCGCGCTGTGTGACCGCATTGCAAGAGTGTACGTTTCCTAATACCGGTGCTTCCGATAGTTCCACGGGTGTACTGACCTTCCGTGTGTCATTCGGACAATACTTTTTCAAGTAGTGTTCCAGATAGGACAACAAAACCAGAAACCCAGAAAACCCCCGCTGAAAATCATGTCCGGATACCAGAGGAAAAACACCGTACGCTGTCAATGGGACAGGCTGAGTTCTCGCCCTACACCAGGAGAAATTCACCGCTGGATTAGCGATACCCTCCGGTTGACTGTCGACCAAGTAGAAGCCATCCAGTTAAATGCGCAAGAAAGAACCATGTACATCAAGGTAATCAGCATATCTACTTATCAGAAATTGCTAAATACTTTTGCAGATCCTATTAAATTTCAGAATGACTCAGGCGAAATGACTAATGTTAAGCTCTCCACAGCGGATTCAAATTTTACCACAGTGCGTATATTTAATGTCCCACTTGAAGTTCCCCCTGAAATTTTCAAATCCGTCCTGTCGAAATATGGCACTGTGAGTGACGTCAGGAAAGAACAATGGTCTTCCGCTTATCAGTTCCCGGTGTATAATGGAATACGTGCAGTCACTATGGAAATCAAACAAGATATCCCCTCCACTGAGACTTTTGGTGGCCATTCTGGCTATATATCGTATAATGGACAGAAACAGACCTGTTTAATTTGCAATGCTAACACACATCTACGTATCAACTGCCCAAAGAAAATGATTCCCCTCGGTATAACTCCTACACAACAACGACGTGTTCAATACTCGGATATTGTGACACAGCAAACGTCACATGAAAACATGCTTATTGATCAGTCAGCTGGGACAACACCAGAAGTGGCCTCGGACACACATGTAGCAGAACTGGTACTTTGCACTGACCAGATCAGCGAGCCACAGAGTGCCCTGTGCTATCGGCAACCTGTATAGCAGCCTTAGAACCAACTCTGCCGTCACTACAGGCTGCCACAGAAATTTTGTCTTCACTGCCCCCACCTTCTCTGGTACCTGGTGTAATCTTTGAATACACGGTACCTGAGATATAATTTTTATTGCTCTTTGCATGTTCATTTCTTCCTTCCTCTTTGTCAAACACCAACAGTGATCATCTGTTTTCTCCTTGTTGGGCATATCTCTTATGTCTTCATAAGCCTGTTCTAGATATATAACTTCTGTGACCCACCTAGCGTCACCTCGCAGCGAATCTCTGAAGCTCCTCAACTCTTCCTGGTGCTAGAGGACTTACTTATCCATTTGGCCACCAGATCCTGTCACCATCGCCAGCTATTTTCTCCTTGAGCAAGAGGACTACGTCTACTTCTTTACTCACCATGCTGCGCTAGTATCATCTGTTATCAACTCTTAGAAGATCAGCTCAGCAAGAGATTAATTTTTTGTTTTAAAGTTGGCAATGTTTATATGTTCTCCTTTTGTCTCCTACCCCCCACTCTTTTCCCCTTCCTTGGTCCCTCCGTGCTCCGTTGAGCAGCTCTCACTTCTCAGTCTGCAGTTGACTCGGTCAGTCAAAGCTCCGCTCGAGCTAGCCTCCTCAAACCAAGAGGCTCACCCTCTTCTACGCCATGTTGGCTAGGTAGTCATCAACGGAAACTTCGACTTCAACATGAAATCAAGATAAGTACCATTTTAAAAGTTTTAACCTCATCTTCATGGTTTTAACTTCCACGTGCTTTTAATTATAATTTATAGACAGTGTGAAATTATTTACTTTGGGGCAAAAATCATTCTTCGTGGGATTTGCCATGTTGAGCTTTTGCTTGTATAAGCCAACCTTACTAAAAAAGAGCTTTTCTTAAGCTATTCAAATGAGAAATCCTCTCGCTACGTGGGATATTATCTAATACCCGCTGTCTATAATTATAAAGCTAGTTCCTCCGTTGGATTTTCTCAACCCCATTTTCTGCTAAGGTCGTTCTGGAACCTTCGAGATCTTGTACTCTATCTGCGAGTCTTGCCGTCAAGTATTGTTCACGCACTTGTGAAAATGCTAGTTAAAATGAGGAATCTTCCTTAAATTACTGCAATAGCGAACTTTCTTCCCCCGTTGGAACATTCTATGGCGCATTTAATTGTAAATCACAACTTTTTCAAGAAATAGACTCTCACCTATATAGTGCAATCAGTTATTTCCATAATTGCAATAACTTTCTTTCTCATAAACTTCAGTGTTTCTATAGTGAACTTTGCATCCATCTTTATAGACTACAGTGATAACCAGTGCTTGCTCCACGTTTCTACCGCGTCGCGCTCGTCCGTTTACATTAAATACGGCCATGAACATTGATCCTATATCCCAATGATCTTTCCTCAACCTTCTACTAACAACCATTATTAATAAAATTGTAACTTTCTATAAGGCGTCACTCACGAAGTGCCCTTCCAACTTTGCTAGTTTAACATTAATTAAATTCTGCATAATTGCTTGTGTGATACAAGTTTTAAATTACATTGTTCCTTTCCTATAATTAGGGAAAACATTTCTTTAAACTCTTGAGCGAGTCATGTTCAGGTTTCACGAAATGGAAACTGTCCCATTTGGCTAGTGATTCCTGCTCAAACTTGGGAAGTCTAGAACTTTCCTTTTCACTTTCTTCAGGTTTCACAGTAAGTGACCTGCCCTCTTTGTATAATTCTCATATATTAATTCTGTATAAATATAAGAAGTTGTAGGAACTTCTATCTTATTTTTCATGTTGTTATTATTGTTATTTTCAAAGTTGTCACTTTCTCTAGATCATTCTCTCAAGAATTTCTTAAGGTGCACTCTTTGTTCTCCAATTCACGTTCAAGCTTTAATTATTTCATTGCTCATTTGTTTAAATCTTATAAAGATTTTAGAAACATGTAAGGTTTGAAACCTTGTAAATTGTCAATTGCCTGGAGCAACCGTTTAATGTTGAGAGGTCTGCGACCCTATTTGTTAAAAAGTTCAAATGAACTATGTTTGTCAAAATTATATTGCATAATTGTTAATTTCATCAAACTTCTTCTAATTGTTAAATAAATTAAATATTTGTTTTTGGATTCATCATTTCTCTGATACTACAGTTAGGCAGGATCCTGGCTTTCCTAGCTCTTCCTAGGTTTATGCCCTCGTTCATGCTCAATAAAGCTTTTACTATCTGTCTGGCAAGACCATCACCCTTCCCTATAGTACTTTTATTCGTGCTTGAGAGGAAATACACTAAAGCCTCTCTCTGGCAAACTGCCCAAGTCCTAGCTGCGGTTCCCGTTAGCCTCGACCAAGCTCGTTCCTATTTTAGGTATCAAAAAGTTAAATTTCAGTGGCAACTGCCTTTAAATGTATTGAAAGTCAAATTCATAACTTTTGTGGGACTCTCCTCCTATTTTTCTATCCTTTTTCTCCAATCCAAAACCTACTTCCTTTTCTTAATCATCTTCCCTTGGTGGGTGGGTTATTCCTCAGCTAATAAACTACCCAAAATTTGGTACCAGAAACCCGGGAGAGCCCATTTTTTCTTTTTTCTTTTTAAAAAAGTGTCATTTGACAATACTTTGCATATTACTAATATCTGCTTTGGATTTTTCAGCTATAATTACATCATGCAAAGCCTGTGAACGGGAAAGAGGCCGCTCCTGTCTCCTTTGGGGTGTCCTGTTCTTTCTACCCATTCGCTGCTGCAAACTTGACAGCATCTCCAAGGTTCTACAGTTTCGTGAGTTGTATTTCAATTTATTCTCTTTGTCATGGCTCCTACTGAGAAAGATGAAACTCTTATTGCTAGACGTTCTTCCTATAAAGGGCAACTCACTAGATTCAGAAATTTTATCAACAAGTTAAATCCCGTCGAGTGTGATTTAGACATCTTGACACATCGCCTTAAGTTGTACGAACGGTCTTATGATTATTATGACCAAATTCAAACCGAGATTGAATCCGCTTGCCCAGAACTTCAATCGGATCGGGACGAGGTCGAACCCTTGTACTTTGAAGGGATGGAAAAGGCGCACCAACTGATCCGCAATATCTCAGAACCGGACACTAGGGTCATCAATCCGGCCCAGTTCGCACCCGCTTCAGTTCACGAGAACAAACCGAAACCGTTACTTCCTAAGATAAGCCTACCGCACTTCTCAGGCAAGGAAGGTGAATGTTATTCTTTTTATGAACTTTACTGCTCCCTAATTCATGAAAATATCGAGATCCCAGACATACATAAATTTTATTTCCTCCGTACGTCTTTGGAATCTGAGGCCTTAGCCTTAGTGGAGTCACTGCCTTTAAGCGCAGACAACTACCACATCGCCTTTAATCTCCTTAAAGAGAGATATGGCAATTTACGTTTGAGTGTAGCTCGCCACATACGTTGTCTTTTCAACTTGCCAGCCGTCAAACCTAATGACGTCACCTCTTTAAGAGACCTCTTAGATTCTATACAGTTGAATGTCAGAGCATTATACCAACTCAAGCAGCCTGTCCAAACATGGGACACCATACTCATTCATCTGGCTACATCAAGATTCGATTTTTCAACTTTAAAGGCTTGGGAAATTGAACTCGCTCGCAAGGAAGAATTTTCCTTCGAACACTTAATCTCGTTTCTTAACAGCCGATGCCAAGTCCTTACAGCACTCGCATTTCAGTGCGAAAAGGTCGAAACGAATCTTCAGTCTCACATTTTTGAAAAAAAACTTGCTTCTTCAAAGGGACATCAGCTCCCATCTGTCGAGAACAAGCAAACCCGTTCTTCTTTCAATCATGCAAGAGAACATATCAGGCCGCTCAACAAATCGTTAAAATGCACGCTCTGTAAAAAGCTTCACACATTGTATTTGTGCAAATCCTTTAAAGAATTGTCTGTCGAAGATCGAAGGAAGTTTGTCTTGAATAGCAAACATTGTTTCAATTGCTTGTCACCTAAGCATTCTTCTTCAAACTGCTCGTCATCCAATCTCTGTTTTCATTGCAAAAAACCGCATCATTCTTTATTGCACGTTCATGATAAATCGAGGTCATCAGTACCTGCCTCTTCAAGCTCCATGCAGAGCAGCTCCGAACAAACTAATGCTTCTTCCTGCATTTCTAATGCCGAAACTTTTCACAGTGCGCAAACCCTTTTGACCACTGTACAATTCGAAATCCAAGATAAATTTGGAAATTGGTTTCGAACCCGTGGTCTTCTCGATTCCGCTTCAACTCATAACTTTGTTTCGCAATCGTTGATTAAAAAACTAGGTCTTTCGTCATCGCCTACTTCTATCAATGTGACCGGCATTGACAATTTGAAAACTCAAGTTTTGCAGTCTTCAAAATTGAAAATCAGAGACGTTTGCCAAAGAAACACCAATCTTAATTTAAACTGTCTCATTCTTACCAGTATTGGCAAGGACACTCCAAGTCACTCTATTAATACTTCCGGTTTAAACATTCCCTCGCACTTAAGGTTAGCCGATCCTCAGTTTAATGTTCAAAGTCCCATTGATGTACTTTTCAGTGCCAATGTTTTTTGGAAGTGCCTTCGCAAACAAACACGCAAGTTATCTTCAACCGTGGTCGCCAGAGACACCGATTTTGGTTGGGTTATTACTGGTGAAATTCAATATCCCAGTGTTCAAACCAAAGCGCAATGTCATTTCGTTACAGCTGACATAAATCCCATTTCTGAAAAAGAGAACGCTCATGTTTCAGATCTCAATATTTTTGAAAAACACTTGCCGAAACGATGTCTCATCGTGAACAACTACGCTACCTCTGTAAGTTGTTTAAATGGTTTTTCCTTCTTCCCGCACAAGATGGCCATTCAAGTTCGCCTTGCTTTGTGTTACTTCGTCTACCTTCTCATGTCATTTTTTATAGCAGGTAATTGCTTAAACTCTCTATTAAAAACTATCTTCCCCTTGTGTAAAACCATGGCTATCAGTCTCCATCACTTTGCTGTACGCTATGTTTCACTTCTTTCGCTATGTAGAAGGATGGCCACGGTCGGCTCCTCCCTCCTTCCTCACAATTGGAAGCCGCTTTTGAAACCGCTTGAAAATCTGAATTCTATAACATCTAGAATAACTATTCTTATGCATAACCTTCTTCTCAATGTCCCAGCTTGTCTTCTTTGCTCGGAAGAATCAAGCTTTTTCCTGTCGAAAATTGTCGGATTCCGTGATCCTCTCAATTATGCGAAATTGATTTCTTACTTTATTTCATATAGCTTTAAATTGTTTGTTCACGTCCAAGTTACGATTGACTGCATGTCGTCCAACCCGAATATCTGCTTTAAGTCACAGCTGATTCAACAAGTGTTTGTTTATTCCGAACTGCTTGTTTGTCAGACTTGTTTGTATACAAGCCCGATTAAGGTCAAGTCACTGTTTATTTCCTGCACGCTTGACAAAGTTCAAAGCATGTTTCTCTTATCTCAACTTTGGCTGATTGCCAACCATTGTCTGGCGAGCCGCTACTGCAAGTACAGAAGCCGTTCACCTACTTCCCAAAATAAACTTGTTCCAGTTAAGGACTCTTTCAGCTATTTATATGCCTTATCTCGTTGTACTATGTGTGTCAAGGCCGCGCTTGCCTGTGTCTTCCATTTACTCATGCTCGTATTCTATAACTGCTTCGATCCTTGTCTCGTAACTTCGTTGCGTATTTCTCACGCGCTCATGTATTACACTTTGCTTACATATTTTGCGATCTTTTTGTTCATTGATGAACAAATTGTTTTTTTCTCGTCGTCACATTCGATGTGTTTTTGCGTTTATACTTGTCATGTCACGTTTCTCGCTGACTTAAGTATTTTTCTGAGTAACCCCTTTGATACTCATTATAACTTGAGGTCATTGTTTATGGCTACTCGTTTGTTACCTATGGCGTTCTTGCTTTCTACTCGCATAGTTTCTTTGTTTATTTGGTATATTCTTGTCCTGAATAGATGTACTTGTTTCTATACGCTTTGTTTAAACTTGTCAATTCTCATTTCGCATCGTATCGTAATCTTTACTAGTGCTTTATTTCCCTCAGCTTCTAGTTATTTTGTAATGGAAGATGTCGTTAATTCTCGTTATTTAACTCCGCTTTCTAATAACCCTGATGACCTCCTTCCACTCACGCCTGGTCACTGTCTTACACGCACTTCTCTTTCTGCCCCTCCTCCTCTTCCCAATTCTTACAGGGATTTTAATCTACCTATTGTTTGGCGTAAACTTGAAGCCCTCCGTAATTCTTTTTGGAAGAGATGGAACTTGGAATATTTAACTTCCTTGCAACGGAGGCAGAAGTGGTTTCTTTCCAGTCCCGACATTAAAGTGGGGGACTTGGTCTTGGTTAGGGATGTTTCTCCCCCTCTAGTCTGGACTTCCGGTAGAGTGACCAGGTGTTACCCTGGAAGAGATGGGAGAGTCAGGGTGGTCAGAGTCTTGACCATTAACGGTTCGATTACAAGACCCCTGTCTTTGATCGCTCCTCTTCCATTAAATGTGTAACTGTTTATTTGCTCTCTGTTGGTGTTTGCCCCCCCAGTATGGTGTATTCTTTGAATACACGGTACCTGAGATATAATTTTTATTGCTATTTGCATGTTCATTTCTTCCTTCCTCTTTGTCAAACACCAACAGTGATCATCTGTTTTCTCCTTGTTGGGCATATCTCTTATGTCTTCATAAGTCTGTTCTAGATATATAACTTCTGTGACCCACCTAGCGTCACCTCGCAGCGAATCTCTGAAGCTCCTCAACTCTTCCTGGTGCTAGAGGACTTACTTATCCATTTGGCCACCAGATCCTGTCACCATCGCCAGCTATTTTCTCCTTGAGCAAGAGGACTACGTCTACTTCTTTACTCACCATGCTGCGCTAGTATCATCTGTTATCAACTCTTAGAAGATCAGCTCAGCAAGAGATTAATTTTTTGTTTTAAAGTTGGCAATGTTTATATGTTCTCCTTTTGTCTCCTACCCCCCACTCTTTTCCCCTTCCTTGGTCCCTCCGTGCTCCGTTGAGCAGCTCTCACTTCTCAGTCTGCAGTTGACTCGGTCAGTCAAAGCTCCGCTCGAGCTAGCCTCCTCAAACCAAGAGGCTCACCCTCTTCTACGCCATGTTGGCTAGGTAGTCATCAACGGAAACTTCGACTTCAACATGAAATCAAGATAAGTACCATTTTAAAAGTTTTAACCTCATCTTCATGGTTTTAACTTCCACGTGCTTTTAATTATAATTTATAGACAGTGTGAAATTATTTACTTTGGGGCAAAAATCATTCTTCGTGGGATTTGCCATGTTGAGCTTTTGCTTGTATAAGCCAACCTTACTAAAAAAGAGCTTTTCTTAAGCTATTCAAATGAGAAATCCTCTCGCTACGTGGGATATTATCTAATACCCGCTGTCTATAATTATAAAGCTAGTTCCTCCGTTGGATTTTCTCAACCCCATTTTCTGCTAAGGTCGTTCTGGAACCTTCGAGATCTTGTACTCTATCTGTGAGTCTTGCCGTCAAGTATTGTTCACGCACTTGTGAAAATGCTAGTTAAAATGAGGAATCTTCCTTAAATTACTGCAATAGCGAACTTTCTTCCCCCGTTGGAACATTCTATGGCGCATTTAATTGTAAATCACAACTTTTTCAAGAAATAGACTCTCACCTATATAGTGCAATCAGTTATTTCCATAATTGCAATAACTTTCTTTCTCATAAACTTCAGTGTTTCTATAGTGAACTTTGCATCCATCTTTATAGACTACAGTGATAACCAGTGCTTGCTCCACGTTTCTACCGCGTCGCGCTCGTCCGTTTACATTAAATACGGCCATGAACATTGATCCTATATCCCAATGATCTTTCCTCAACCTTCTACTAACAACCATTATTAATAAAATTGTAACTTTCTATAAGGCGTCACTCACGAAGTGCCCTTCCAACTTTGCTAGTTTAACATTAATTAAATTCTGCATAATTGCTTGTGTGATACAAGTTTTAAATTACATTGTTCCTTTCCTATAATCAGGGAAAACATTTCTTTAAACTCTTGAGCGAGTCATGTTCAGGTTTCACGAAATGGAAACTGTCCCATTTGGCTAGTGATTCCTGCTCAAACTTGGGAAGTCTAGAACTTTCCTTTTCACTTTCTTCAGGTTTCACAGTAAGTGACCTGCCCTCTTTGTATAATTCTCATATATTAATTCTGTATAAATATAAGAAGTTGTAGGAACTTCTATCTTATTTTTCATGTTGTTATTATTGTTATTTTCAAAGTTGTCACTTTCTCTAGATCATTCTCTCAAGAATTTCTTAAGGTGCACTCTTTGTTCTCCAATTCACGTTCAAGCTTTAATTATTTCATTGCTCATTTGTTTAAATCTTATAAAGATTTTAGAAACATGTAAGGTTTGAAACCTTGTAAATTGTCAATTGCCTGGAGCAACCGTTTAATGTTGAGAGGTCTGCGACCCTATTTGTTAAAAAGTTCAAATGAACTATGTTTGTCAAAATTATATTGCATAATTGTTAATTTCCTCAAACTTCTTCTAATTGTTAAATAAATTAAATATTTGTTTTTGGATTCATAATTTCTCTGATACTACAGTTAGGCAGGATCCTGGCTTTCCTAGCTCTTCCTAGGTTTATGCCCCCGTTCATGCTCAATAAAGCTTTTACTATCTGTCTGGCAAGACCATCACCCTTCCCTATAGTACTTTTATTCGTGCTTGAGAGGAAATACACTAAAGCCTCTCTCTGGCAAACTGCCCAAGTCCTAGCTGCGGTTCCCGTTAGCCTCGACCAAGCTCGTTCCTATTTTAGGTATCAAAAAGTTAAATTTCAGTGGCAACTGCCTTTAAATGTATTGAAAGTCAAATTCATAACTTCTGTGGGACTCTCCTCCTATTTTTCTATCCTTTTTCTCCAATCCAAAACCTACTTCCTTTTCTTAATCATCTTCCCTTGGTGGGTGGGTTATTCCTCAGCTAATAAACTATCCAGTACCTACCGACTCACTTAAGCAGGTTGATCGGGGATCTGAGAACGTATCTAAGAAGATTAAAACAAATGCCTCGATTGCCGTACCAGCCCCGAAGAATCAAACTGGTTCTACAAACGTTCCCGCAGCTGTGAAAAAGAAACAAAACCTTCATTGTACGTCATCTAGGGACCCACGAACGCTCTCAAACGCTGACAGCCAGCCTATGAATGGCAGTCATAAGGAACTATCTCAACCTAATTTGACATAGTGCACCAGTATATTTCTCACCCGTGTCTTTTTTTTTTTTCGAGTCCACCTTCCAGTATGTCTAGCACAGCTTTAATACTTCTCTTAATGGCGCAATTTCTCACTGTGGCCACTGTGAATATCAATGTAATAGAATGCCCTCTGAAATTTCAACTGTTGGAGAGATTCCTTCGAGATGCAGACATTGATATTGCCTTCATTCAAGAAGTTGCTATACCCTGTTTGCCCATATCTGCCTTCTACAAACAATACATCAATACTGGTACTACGAATAGAGGGACCGGATTCCTCATAAGACATGATATCCCACTCGAAGGTGTGCTATGTCATCCATCAGGACGCATAATATCTGGACACATAAACAATATCACCCTGATAAATGTATATGCCCCATTCGGGTCCAATAAACGTGTGGAACGGAAAATGTTCTTTCAACAGAGTCAACTGCCTCATCTGCACGACGTTAAGGAAAAACTTATTCTTGCAGGGGATTTCAATTGTATTCAACGCCCAGAGGATTCCACTAGTCGATACCAAGGTATCAACTCAGGACCCTTCTTACCTCCCTACACCTCATTGATGCTGTGGATAGTTTAAGGGTGCCCCTGCCCCATTACACCTGTATAAGTCACAACTCCTCATCACGAATTGACCGCATCTACTTTTCACAGGAACTTATCCAGCCTAGACGATATGAAGTGATACCTGCCAGTTTCACTAACCATCATGCTGTCGTATGTACAATCTCTTACCCCCATCCCATATTTCACATAGGAAGAGGTTATTGGAAACTGAATTGCTCGCTGCTACTGGAGGAGGAATGCCAAGATATTTTCAGACAACACTGGACTCGATGGGTCCAACAAAAATGCAAATTTCGCGACTGCGCAGACTGGTGGGATATTTTAGTTAAACCAGGGATCCGCCGCGTCTTTAAGAACATATCCTACCAACGAGGTCGGGAAAGACGGGATACAGTTGAATTTTACTATCGAGTTCTTCGCCAGCTCCAGCAAAGATCTGATGCTGGGGAGCGTATATATGACCAGATTCGGGAAGTTAAAACCAAACTCCTGTCTCTACAGCAACGAACGCTCGCTCATATAAACGTGGCTTTAAAAGATCGTACAGTGCTCCCGGACGAAAGTGCAAGTGTATACCAAATCGCCAAAGACAACGTGAGCGGCAACGTGAATATATCCACCGCCTCCGCACCAGTACTGAAAGTGTCGTCACTTCCCCTGACGCTATACGTAGTGAAATATCATTATTTTATCAACGGTTCTACGCTAAGGCTCCAATTGATCCTCAGCAGGTGACCCTATTGCTTTCATCTTGCAGTACCCAACTATCTCCGGACAACAAAACTCTGCTCAGCGCGGATATTACGGATGAAGAGATTCACTCTGTGGTTAAGCACCTCCCAAACAACCGCTCACCTGGCATTGATGGACTGCCATATGAACTGTATAAACACTTCTGGCCTCTCATTGGCAAAGAATTTTGTCACGTCTTGCGTACCATTCTCCAACGTCGTGCTCTTTGTCAATCACATCACGAGGGTACCATAGTCCTCATACCAAAAACATCCTCTCCCATGGCAGTTGGTGACTTCCGACCAGTTACTCTGCTCTGCAGTGATTATAAAGTCCTTACCAAAGTACTTGCATGCCGATTGAAGACTGTTCTACATGATATCATTGGTGATGAACAATGTTGCAGTATTCCTGGAAGAACTCTGTTAACAAACTTAGCGATACTACGGGAACTACACCTAAAAGCCGAAACGCTCCCCACTGAGCCAATGAGTTTTCTCACCTTAGATCTTGATAAAGCTTTCGACCGCATCAGTCATGAATACATGTACATGGTCTTGCAACACTTTGAATTTCCTGCAATCCTCATTGACTACATTCGTATGATAAATTGTAATGCTACGTCTCGAGTGCTCGTCAACGGTTTTCTTTCCCCTCTGATTCCAATACAACGATCAGTTAGGCAAGGATGTCCCCTTTCCATGCTACTTTTTGTCATTGGCCTTGAACCGTTCATTCGGACTAACCAGGTGAAGTTACAGGGTTACAAACTGTCCACACGTGTTTTAGGCATGTGCGTCTATGCTGATGACGTATCAATATTGATCCGCAATAATGAAGACATCTCCCACATCGATAGCGCCCTTCAGCTCTACCATATCGCCTCTGGAGCACAATCGAACCCCCAGAAAACTGCTTTGCTTCCGCTCAATTCTAACTCAGTGATTACCCAACAGCCCTGGTTCCGGATAGTAAATGAGGTGAAAATTCTTGGCATTACCTGGAAGCAATCGCTTCTGGACACAGTGCAAGCAAACTGGACTAAGGTCATTGCCAAAGTTAGGGGAGTGCTCATCCAATTTGGTCAAAGAAACCTCAATATATTGCAACGGGTCATGGTCCTCAACGTGTTTGCGCTCTCTAAAATATGGTATGTCGCACAACTTTTCCCACTTCCCAAACTGTTTGAGAGCCAATTGGCAAAATATACAGGTTGGTTTATATGGCAAGGATTTTTGTTCCGAGTACAACGGGAACAGTTGTATCTCCCATCCCGGCAAGGCGGGCTAGGGCTAATAGCTCATGGCATGAAATGCCGTGCACTCCTTTGCAAGAACGATATCACCATCCTTTCCCAACATGACACTTTTACGAAAGCGCTATACAAAGATATTCGAAACACAGCCCGTGGTTGTGATAGAGCTTTGCCGAAGATATTTAGGGACCATCAACAGCACCTTCTGGAAACTGTTCGCCAAATGCCTTCAGGGACTGTTCCAACGACGAAAAGTATTTATAACATGTTGCGGCAAGTGGTACACTCCAAACCGCGAATCGAGGCCACCACCCTCTACGTCCATTGGCCCACTGTTTGGAAAAATTTTGGGGCTATGACCATTTCTTCTGCTGTACACTCCCAGGTTTTTATCTTCCTCAACGATCTCATCCCAACGGCTCTACGGCGATATACCATCCGTCTTGAAGCTTACCCATGGTGTACTATATGTGGTCAAACTGATACGGCGATACACCGCTTCACATCATGCACGCGAGTTGCCTCCACGTGGCTGTGGTGTAAGGGAAAAGTATGTCAACTATTAATTGTGCCCACGGATGACCTTGATGACAGGAAGTTGATTCGTTTGTCGGTGACCGCCTTCCCCCAAATTAAACAGACTGCCATTGTGTGAATAATGGGCCAATATGTACACTTCGTGATGGACAATGATCAACATTTCTCGTTCCTGGATCTCAGGTATCACCTGCAGAAAGAGCTTTGGAAGCTTAGTGAAAGTGGACAATTGTACGATAAATATGGACACTATCTGGATTTCTTGTGATGTAATAGTATGGTATTTATCATATCTGAAAATTCTGTAATTCTGTCGAGAGCCTCTCACCAAGGCGGTCCGGGTACGATTCCCGGTCAATGCATGTGATATTTTCGATGTGAAATGCCATGCCCTGTGATTTGATTTCCACGTAAAAAGGAGGTCCCGTGGCTCATGATCTCAAGATTAACGGTCACGATAAACTACAAGCTTCAACACATCGACAAAGGCTGAGATTTTCTCCAACGACGAGTACACGCACATACGTAATTTTAATCGATGGAGAATCTGGCCACAATCCCACCAACGTTCGCACACTATATGCACAGGTGATTCCAAATAGACGCCTGCCTTCTGTACATGTATTTCCCCGAACGGAGCTGTATTAAGAGCTAGTGGATTGTTGAAGCACATACCATCATGGCTACGCCCGTCTGCAACAATTCACCATTGTGATCAAAGCCTTCACACGGTACGTTGAATTACGCCGTATTGAAATAATGTGTTGATTTTGAGGGGCATTGCAACATAGTGGTATGTAGCCCCGTGTACTTGATTGTGTGAAGAATTTGTCTGATCACCTGTGGCACTATAGTTATTGGCCTAATTTCATTTATGAAAAAAGAAGCTTATAAGGTCACCTTTTGTCCATGTGTGTGTATGTGTGTGTGGGTGTGAGTTTCCCCCCCCCCGTTAATAACATCTAAACGGCAGGAGCGATTTCAATGAAACTCGGTGAGGTCATTGCACCATTCTGGCCGACCCCGACTGTGCTCTTCAAATTTTATTACGTCTCACCAATCCAGCATGGCGGCTGTGCGAAATATTTCACAGGCATTCTATATCTCCGAAACTATTACCGATATCACCCTGAAATTTTGTACGGTGATAAACGGCACTAATATAGAAGTTCACATATGAGACTTTCAAAAACCTGTTAACTACAAAACAAACATGGCGGCCAAGCGAAGTTGAAACTTTTAAATAGATTTTCTCGCGTTTTAGCCACCCAAACGCAATGAAACTTGGCGCAGAAAATGTTTATTCACATTGCAATGCACTGGCATCTAATTTAGTTCAATTGTTTACATAACCTCAAGTTGGCGGTGGGGCGAAATATTTCACCGGCATTCTGTATCTCCGAAACTGTTACCGATATCACCCTGACATTTTGTAATGTGATAAAGGGCACTGCTACAAGTTCCTTTATGTAATTTTCAAAAAAAATTGAAAAGTAAAAAACGAGCATGGCGGCCAAGCGAAGTTGAAATATTTTAATAGACTTTTCTCGCGATTTAACTATGTGAGCGCAGTGAAACATGGTACAGTAAATATGCATATACATTGCAAAGCACTGGCATCTAATTTAGTTCAATTGTTTACATTTCCTCAAGATGGCGACTGTGCGACATTTTAAAATTAAATTTTTATTTCCTGTGTATTAATCATGCGATCGAAGTGAAAGTTTTAATAATGAACCTATGCAAAAATTTTCATTTAATTGTACATAACTCTATGGCCTATACATATAACAATCCAGCATGGCACCCATCCGAAATATTTAGACGGTTCTCAATATCTACGAATCTATTACAGCAATCAAACTAAAATGTTTTATGTTCATAGAGGCTATGAACATAAGTTCACCTATGGAACTTTCAATAATCTGGTGAGCACAAATCCAACATGGCGGTGACGTGAAATATAAGTATTTAAATGGAGGTTTATCGCGATTTAACCATCCGAGGGCAGTGAAACTTGGTACGGTAAATGATTATACAAATTTTAATACAGTGGCATCTAATTTATTTCAATTGTTTTCTTGTGACCTAACCATGCGATTGAAGTTTGATTACTACACCTACACAACAATCTTCATGTAATCTCTATACATATAAAAATGAAAGTTTGTCTGTTTTTTCTGAATTTCCACGGAAATTTGCGTTATTTGCGCGTTTTATGACCGATGCGCGCAAAAATGAAATTTTTGTCTGTCTGTTTGTTTGTCTGACTGTCTGTGGACAACTATGTGTCCTTATAACTTGAGAAAAGCTGGGTGGATCAACGTAAAATTTGATACAGATATCCGTCAGAGGCACGACACTAATCATTGATGTATCTCTTCTCCGTACCTCTCATAAAAGGGGCCCAACCCCCTTAAAATGCATGCTGAAATAAGCGTAGAAGGGTGAGACAAAGCTAATTTTCAGCCCCTCAATGTGAGAACCGATATATTTTAAGGCCCTAAAACCAACAGTTTTTGAGATATTCCAAGAAAACAAATTTCACTTAATAAATTAATGAACGAATGCTTGCCGGTAACAATGGCAACAGAATCTCAGAGGTCCATCTATTTCAGTAAGACGCAATGCAATTCCATTTATTACATTACTGTGAAGGTTTGCAAACGGCTATCAGGTTATAACGGATCCAAATTAAGCTGAAATATTCATCAATATCAATTCATATAATGCGCTCAAGGGGTCAAGGGGTTCTCTAGAATTTTTAACGCGATTTACACGTGCGGGTATGGTACGGAAGGTCTATTATATTCCTATCCCTATATTGTTACATTATTCTTCTTCTTCTTCTTCTTTCTTCGATTCGGCCAACTAGGGACCACGTCAGTTCAACTGTCTCTTCTTCCGAGCTTTAACTACCGCCCAGTGTTCCCGCATTCGTCTCCGGTTCTTTTCTCTCTTGGGACCACACCTTCCCTGTCTTCAGCTTCGGCTTTTCCTGGAAACCTTTGTGCGTACGACATTATTATTATTATTATTATTATTATTATTATTATTATTATTTTAATTATTATCATTGTTATGGCGTACAACGACGGGACAAAGCTCATTTTCAACCCCTTGGAGTCAGAAACAAAACTCGGGGCCCCTAAAGAGCCGTAAAGGGTCCCCGAAATCTATATTTTAAGGCTCTAAAACCAACAGTTTCTTAAATATTCCCAGAAAAAAAAATTCATTTATTAAACTAATGAAGGAATGCAAACCAGTAACCATGACAACAGTATCTCAAGAGGTGACATCCAACTTTCCATCTATTTCTGGAAGAAGTAATGCCACTCCATTTATTACATTTCTGTGAAAGTTTGCAAATGGCTCTAAGGTTATCACGGAACCAACTAAAACTGTAAAATTCATCATTGCGCTTAAGGGGTTCAAGGAGTACCCTATATTTTTTCACACGACTTACACATGCGATATGTCGTACAAAAGGTCTATTATATCTCCAAACAGCAACATAATTTTCAAAAAATCCTGATTTGAAATAGTAGACTATTTTTGCTGATTTTAGGAATTTGGGCCAGTGGAGGCCAAGAAACCTAAATTTTCATGCACCACAAGCCTTTATAATTTATAAAAGGGGTCTTCCTGTTGTTGGACACTTGACACAACGGTTAGTGACCAGTTTGTATGTGACGTGTATTGCGATTCGTCTACGAGGTTTTCAATTTTATTTTCACGTAAGGAAGAACACGTTAGGTAAATTTAGTTTGAGAGCACATTTTAACTAATCATTTTTCTTTGTCAACAAACAGGTTCCAAGCCCTAACCATTACAACAGTAGCTCAATTGATAACGCCTGGCTATTAATACCGAAGACCGTTCGAATAATGGGTACTTCTGCTAGTAGTACATAACTCTAAGACCTACATATATCATAATCCAACATGGCGAGCATCCGAAAAATTTGGTTGGTTCTCAATATCTACGAATCTACTACAGCAATCAAACTGAAATTTTGTATGTTGATAGAGGTAATTAACATAAGTAGGATATATGAAAATAGGCTGTATGGTTCTTCACGGAACTACTTGTTTTATTATTACAATCTAGTACAGACATCATAGTGACAATAATAATAATGATATTTGGAATCGTGTTACAGTACTTGTGTAGCAGAATTACTGCTAAATAGTTGCACAACATCCAACATATTGCATACCACGTTGTAACGCCCCTTTGCAAACAACGATTTCTTTAATAAGAAGGGTTCAAATACGTCAAAGATGCAGAAAAGAAAGTTTATTAACATATTAATTTTTACAAGTAGGCTACAAAAATTCCACTCTGTAATAGCATTGCTTGTTATATGGACAAAAGCCTACATATTATTGCTTCATAGCTTAGAAAATAAAATAAATAAAAACGTGACACTTGGACAGCTATTCATAATGTGTATTCACAAAAATATGTCTCTGGTGGGGTAAACAATGCTGAACACGTCTCGCAGTGTCTGCATGGACACGTCGTAACATTTCAGGTGTTACTGCAGTACTGGCCTCACCAATGCGTTGTTTTAATTGATCAACATTTTCTGGCCTCGTTTCGTACTTTTTTGATTTTATATTGCCCCACAGAAAGAAATCCAGAATGGTTAGATCAGGCGATCGTGTTGGCCACTGCTAGGGTCCTCCACGACCTGTCTAACGTTCAGGATATCGTGCATTCAGACATTCCGTAACGGCTCAGAAGGTGTGAGGTGGAGCACCATCATGCTGGTACGAATGTTGTAATACAACCTGGTGTGGAATCTCGTATAGAAGGATTCCCAGTGGCAAGTTCTGTTTGTAGAAATTCAAGATAATTCCTACCTGTGAGTCTGGGGGCAATAAAACGGGCCCAATTATGTAGTCTCTCAGAATACCACACCACACATTTACCCCTCAGGGGATCTGAACATGCTGTGCTCAAACCCAGTGGCGATTCGCTGGAGCCCAGTAATGAAGATTGTGAGAATTGACGTTGGCATCATTGGCGGAATAGCATTCATCACTCCACAGAATATTCCTGGCAAAATGTGGGTCATCTTGTAATGCAGCGGCCATTCTTCGGCAATATACTACCCTGCGATCGAAATCATTTCCATACAGTTGTTGGTGTAGGTGCGGCTTATACGGATGTCATTTTCGCTCTGTATTGAAGTTCGTGACACTCCTAGCTCCCTTGTAGCTCCTCTTTGCCCTAAGCAACAATAAATATGTGCAACCAGCGTCTTTGGAAGTATATAGGCTATCGCTATAGAATTCGACGGGAACAACTGCAGTTACCAGAACAGTGTGGTGGGCTGCGACTTTTTGCAGTTGAACTGAAATGCTCTTCACTCTTCTTGAAACATATTATCAAGGCGAGACAGTCTACAGGTGATCCGTTCGTTTGTGCTGCTCTGAAAGTCATTGAAACTACTCCTTTACGACAACCCCATCCGTTCCGAACTTTGTTCAGGAAAGCCCTGGGCCTTTTGCTAAAACTTCCCACTGCCCACATCTCCGATGGTTCCTTTAATGAAGCTAAACACATTTATGCTTTTTTATTGCAACTCCGTAATTTCACACCCCTGGTGCATTTAAAATACCCCAACAAAGACTGGAAGCATATCTGAGGCAATGTGCGCAACAAATGGCTTCCCTTAGAATGGCGACTGTCTGTATATGCCTGCATTAATGAAATCATCCCCACTGGTGAAAAAATGAAGCGGCACGAACAAGTAGCTGATGATGCCTGTCCTGTGTGCAACAGGACTGACACCCCCATCCACCGCATCACTACATGTGGGAGTGCGAACGGCGTGTGGCGATGGACGATGAATGCTATCCACAGCATAACCGGGCTAACACGCAACAGGGACGAGGAGATCTTGAACTTCGAATTACGGGATGTACTTTGTGAGCCGAAAAAGGATGCCATCTTATGGCCAGCAGCTGCAGCAATCCACTAGAACCTTACTGGTTACCGGACACCCCTGGAGAATACCCTGCCTGGTTTTCTGGATCACCTCCGGGAAGAACGATGGAAACTCGTACAGCGGAAGTGTCTCAACAGTGCTTTTGGAAACTTTTTATATAAATTCTCTTACATACGTGTGGTCATCATTGTGCTACAGTCTTATGATGCTTGGTGTTTTGTTGTTGTGTTTTGTGTGTTTTTATATTTTGTTTTTTCTCAAAGACTACTATGAACTTAGAACATTACCTTGAGATGGGAATTGTATTTAGTGATCAGTGTTTGTACAGTAGCTGTTTTTTTTGTAAACACAAGAATGAATAAATCAATGTAAAAAAACTGTGTTATTGTGATGACTGCAGTAGTGTGTGTATTTGCGATTGAGATTAGGATTGAGATAGAGGCAGCTATGGGCTTAAGATACGAACCATCCAAGCATATTCCCGAAGTGTAAGTGGAGAAACCACGGAAAACCACTTGTATGATGGCTGAGGTGGGAATCGAACCCACCTTTTCTCAGTTCAGCCTCACGAGTCTGAGTGTATCCCGTTCCAGAGCACTCAGACCAAATTACATTTCATGGCAGAGCCGGGAATCAAACCAGTACCCCGGAGATGGTAGCCATTACACCATGAGGTGATCTTCAGAATTGCTCTTGATTTATTTAGGAGCATTGTGATATGTTGGACATGTATCCCCGTGTACTTGGGTGTGTGCAGAATCTGTCTGATAACCTGTGTCATTGTGATGGTTGTACTAGTGTGTGTACTGTCAATTGGGTTTAGGATTAAATAAGAGGCGGCCGTGGCCTTAATATAGGTACCATCCCGGCAATTGCCTGGGGCAGAAGTAGGGAAAGTATGAAAATCCGCTTCTAGGATGACTGAGGTAAGGATCAAACTCACTTCTTCTCAGTTCTGCCTCAAGCGCTGGAGTGAACTGCGTTCCAGGCCTCGGAGCAGAAATATATTTTTGGCGGAGCCAGGAATTGAACGCGGCCATCAGGGGTGACATCCAATAATGCTAGCCATGAGATTGATGAAGGAATTGCCAGTGTGAATGAGTGAAAATATAAATAAATAAGGCGTGCTCAGGTGAGTAGCTCTGTTATTAGAAGGAATTTAGACAATCTTAATGAATTGCTAATAAAAGTATTTCCCAACAACCAGTTAACTAGCAAGTCAATAATGATGGGATGTGCACCATATGAGAATCCGCTTCCACATTGCATGCTCTGATTGTGAGCTGGGGAATTCGAACCACTCATCAAAAGTTGAAGGACTAACAGAGAGAAAGTAAAAGCAAACTCAACATCTACGGTTTAATCATGCAAGTTTGGAAGATGCATTTTCTACTGTCATCACACAATCCTTTACAAAACTTGGACGGAATAGGATCCATCAAAGAGAAAATACAGTATATCTAGCCATTTTGCACTCATTTTCGCTCAACATATTAGAATCGCAAAAATCTGCTTTGTTCAAACGTCTGTAGGGTGAAGGGAAGTTTACAAAGTCAACCATATCAACAGATTTGTCAGAATTATTGCAGACAATGGTAATGACTACACTACACTATTCCTGCATGGCCAAAATGTTATCAGGGCGTGCTTCAGTACTTGCACCTGCTTCCTTTTGACCTATCATGTCAACATGAAGAATTCCATAATATCCCGGAATATGCGTGCTGTCAGAATTATAATAATACGTGGCTGGTAGGAGGGGCATCTTGATCATCAGCCCGTGTAGTTGGGTTTGTTGAACTTGTCTGATGACCTGTATGTATGTGATGACTGTAGTAGTGTGTGTAACTACAGTATATTAGGAACAGGGATGAGGTAGGTGCCCCGGGACTTGAAGGTAGGTACTATCCCGGCATTTGCCCGGAGGGAGTGTGGAAGAATTGGGTGAAAACAAACTGAGGATAGTCGCTGTCAGCGCCAGAGTTCGAACCTAAAATCTCCCGACTTGCTGCAGCTGCCCTCGTGGCATTGGTGCACGATTTAACGAGCACGGCTACGCCGCGCCGCGGCAAGGAAATGAGGAGTAGCTCACCAACTCTCAAAGCACACATTGACGTTTCCATTGTTGTCAAATGATCGATATTAAACGCCATCAATCCTTCTATGTTTTCAAGGTCAATGTTGGGGGGACTCAGCCAGTTGCCTAATTGGCCTCAAATAATTCATTTAGATTACTTTGCCTATTCAGCCCTAAAATAAACTGGAGGCAATATTCATACGTCGTATACGCAGTTCATCCTTACGTGGCATCTTCCAACATGTTTAATCTTGACAATCCGGTTCTTGTAATACAACAGCCGAATGCTTGCTCTGTCGTATTTCAATTCTGGTCCGAGGGCTCAGTACGAAGGTAGGTACAACAGGTGTCATTACTGTTGTTAAAGTTTCAAAACTCGTTTAATCCACTTGTGAATAAGAATCATTTTCATGAGAAACGTTTCTCTGGGCTTTGCATGGCGTATCTTTTATGTTTGTTGTTTTCTACTTTTTTCTTTTTGCTTTGTGTTTTTGGTTTTGTGTTTGCTTGGTGCTTTGTCTTTTGAATTTTCCTTTTGCTTTTGTTTCTTGGTTTTGGTTTTGTGTTTGTTTTCTGCTTTTGCTTTTTTGAATTTTGCTTTTTGCTTTGTGTTTCTTACTTTTTGTTTTCTGCTTTTGCTTTTGTTTTTGAATTTTGCTTTTTGCCTTGTGTTTTTTGTTTTTTGTTTTATATTTGTTTTCTGGAAAATCAAAATAAAACATAACAAAACTAAATAAAACAAAATAAACAAAACAAAACCAAAATAAAACAAAACTAAATAAAATAGAACAAAATAAACAAAAAAATAAAAACAAAATAAAATAAAACAAAACTAAAAACAAAACAAAAATTAAATGAAACAAATTAAAACAAAATAAAACGAAATAAAATAAAACAAACCAAAATAAAAATAAAACAAAACAAAATAAAAATAAATTAAATTAAACAAAACAAAATAAAACAAAATAAAATAAAGTAAAATAAAATGAAATAAACTAACTAAATAAATAATTTTACGACATGATCCTTATTCACAAGTGGATTAAACGAGTTTTGCAACTGGACGACTGAATTGTAGCATGCTCTGTGGTCAGAAGCTGTAGTCTTCGTTTAAGAGGACCAGGGTCGGCTCTAGAGCTACGGTACCCTCTATAATTCCATGATCAATAATGCGATTTACAAACTTCTTGTTGGCCATTTCCTACAAACTTATCAATAGGCTAATCCCTCACCGTTCTGGTGGGGACCTGAGTGTCCAAGAATCATGCAATTTACGTTCCCCTCGATCCGTTGAAAACAAGACCTCGAAAACGGCTTCGATAGAATGTAGGTGAAAGTAACGCTCCTCAGGCTCTCTTCTGAACCTTATTGTACACTTTCCACTAAATGCCATTCAAATTAATCTTGGTAAAATAAATTTTAATATTACAAGTACCTGATTAGCACGACACACACCTATAGAGTGAATTTTTAAAGGGATATTAAAATCTTCGACCAAGAATATTATGGTCTGCTGATGACGTCATATTCTTGAAGATGTTATCAAACTCAGCGAAATCAATTAATTTACGAGTTATTCATTGTTTCGTTCACATTACGGTCATTTCAACGATGAACTGGATGGCTTCGCTGGCGTAGTTGGTAGCATGCTTTTATGCCCAAGGTCGCGGGTTCAAACCTGGCCGAAGTCGTGGTTTTTTTAAGAGCGTTAAAATCCCCCAGTATGCCTTCCTTCGGAGGGAAAGTAAAGCCAACGGCCCCATGTCAGAGATTTATGGCATGTAAATGAACCTTCCACTAATTGGACTTGTGTGAAGCTAAATTATAGGTTAGATTTGACTAACGCACTTAAGTTCCTCGTAAGTTCTAACGTTCGTCGCCAGGAGCCGACCGCAGTGGTAACCAAGTTCACAACTAGTTGTCGTTTGGTAGCAAAAGTAGGAACTACCAGAAAATTGAATGTCTGTAGTCCTTACCTGAATTACATATAACACACACACTAATACAGCTATCACAATTAGCACTGGTTGTCAGGCAGATTCTACACACACCCAAAGTACACGGGGCTACATGGCCGCGTTGTCGCAGCCCCTAAACTGAGGAACCAACCAACCAACAATGAACTGATAAGAAGGTGTGTGGTATGTAAGGCCATAACTCCCAAGCTTATGTGCAATTGATCTGTTAGGAGCAGTGCTATAGCTGGGGATGCTAAAGGTAAGGGATATCATGATATAGAACAGTGGAATCTTTTTCAGACTATTTTGATTTTTGAAAAAATAGGCTTATGAGATCACCTTTTGTCCGTGTGTGAGTATGTGTGTGTGAGTGCGCGCGCGTAATTGTGTTTGTTTCCCCCTAATAAAATCTAAACGGATTGAGCGATTTCTAAGAAACTCGATAAGGTCATAGTAATCTTTTGTCCGACCCAGGCCGTGATCTTCAAATTTTATTATGTCTCTCCAATCCAACATGGCGGCTGGTGCGAAATATTTCACCGACATTATATATTTACGAAATTATTACTGATACCACCCTGAAATTTTGTACGTTGATACAGGGCACTTCTAACTATGTGAATTTAGAAGACCTGTTAAGTCCAAAACGAACATGGCGGTCAAGCGAAGTTGAAACATTTCAATAGAATTTTCTCGCGATTTAACCATTCGAGTGCAGTGAGACATGGTTCAGCAAATGTTTATACACATTCTAATTCACTGACATGTAATTTAGTTCAATCGTCTACATAACCTCAAGATAGCGGCTATGCGAAATTTTAAAATTAAGTTTTATTTCTTGTGTTTTAATCATGCGATTGAAGTTTGAATAATACACCTACGCAATAATCTTCATGCAATAGTACATAACTCTACGGCCTACATATATAAAAATCCAACATGGCGTCCATCTGAAATAGACGGTTCTCAATATATACGAATCTATTACAGCAATCAAACTGAAATTTTGTATGTTTATAGAGACAATTAACATAAGTAGGATATATGAAAATAGGCTATTTAGTTCTTGACGGAACTGCTTGTTATCGTTGCGCTTGAACTGGGAATGGAATATGCCCTGACTTGTATTATTATGTTAAATATCACTGGAGTAAAATTAAAAGGATTTCTCACCGAAGACTTCCTTTCGACAAGGTAAGATGTTTTGTGTTACGCAGTGTAATGTATCGAGGTATACCTTCACCTCAGTTATTTTATGAAACATAAGATAAGCATTTACTGTGTGATTGTTGGAATTATGGTTCATGAATATGGAACATAGTAAGATTTTTTCACCTGAGAACTTTCATTAAAACCTTTATCTTCAGAGATAATTCTAATATTCAATAGAGATCTTAAGACGTTGCGTAACGAATTTCTTGCAGTACATTCTCCAATGTAGGAAGTTTACGATGCATATAAATGAGGTGGGTGTAGAGTAAACCTCCAGTGGGTCATCGTGTGAACATAGCGGAACTTGATTTTAGAGCATTAATTGGATAATGGTATGCGGAAGACTCACAGCCCACACAAGTTGGTAGCTGAGAAATCCAGTGGAGAAATAACTGGTGAAGAATCCAGAAAAAGCTATCTAAATGTGATTGTGTATCATTTGCAAGTTCACATAGTGTACTGTGTACATTTCTATAAATTCACTTCAGATGCATTTGGAGATTTCACACACTTCGCGGTCCCAGAAATACTGACAAATATGGCCCAAATGACGGAAATCATAACTTCAAGTAACTCTGATAAATCTCCCCAATTGTCCGTTGAAATGCTTGATAAGATAAGTATTCACCACATTAACGCAAACATTACACCCATCAATTTGCATCATGACATTACTCACAGAATGATCTACATGACGCCACAATCAACTCGTCTCGGAGATATTTTCTCTCGGAATGTATATTTTAACTATTCATTGGTAAATATATTTTTTACAATTGTTACTTGCTACTTTAACTTCAGTTTTCTAAAAGTGAAAATAATGAATGAAATGTACGACGTTCTGATAAATCCTTTATCGTCAGTTTACATAGCTACCGCTTTGTTGCACCACGCTTTGGATAAATGCTTTAACATTTTGAATAGTATTGAGTAGTTGCACCCAAGTAGATGGCGTCACTTACATCAATCTTCCTCGTGACCTTATTCCAGGGATTATTTGCGTCACCTGTCGACTGCTAAAGTATGAATTGGCTATAATGAAGGAATTGGAACGCTCGCCTTTCTCCACCATACCAGAACCTCCCGCAAACCATGGTCAACCTAAAATCCACACGTTGGGTTACATTTTTCTGCACACAGTAAACACCATCTACTTGCTAACTATTTTGGAAGTTATTCAGCCAGTCAACACGAGATGTATCTGATAGTTCATTGCTATTTTGAGTGAAGTAACTTAAGTAGATTATGGTCTGCAAAGTAATATTTAGTGCAAAGATAGTTTAAACAGTGACTATGAAAATTATAATAATTGTGAAACTTCTACTAATTTTTTGCAATTGTTCATGCATTATAATGGAATTTTATTTAAGTTTGATATAATATGGACATGCTTAATTAATAAATTAATTACTGTAGTACACTTTACTTTTCAAAAATATAAAGAATAGAATGAAGAATCTTCATGTTCAATATATTATTTATATAAAATTAAATTAATATTACATATTTTAACATTCTCAAATGTAATATTACATATTTCACCTAATAGTATTACATAAATATGTACATACTTTGTACGTTATTGTTACACAAAAATCCTAGCTCTAGTTATCAGACAAATTCATTACACACTCATCTATATGGGACTGATGGCAAAGATGACTCAATTCCTAAAATCAATTAGCAACAAAAGCTCTTGGGCAGAAGTTGTTTAATGATTGTTCAAATGAGCTATAGACCTTTGTCTAGAAACATAATATTGGACAATATACAGTACCATCATAACGACAGCATGCAGATAACAGTACGAGAGAGTCTATATACGAGTTTATTCATATCCACTGTTCAGACACCTGTCCTAGTGCTCAACAAATTTCCCTTCGAGGAGATGAGCGCAAGTGGCTGGTGAAACCATTTGTCCAAGGCATCGCTTGATTGGTGCTGAAACGTTCATCCTTCACGAACTTCCTCAATGGAATTAAAAAATTATAGTCCCATAGAGAGAGATCTTCGCGGAGGGTACAGGGAAACTTGTTCTGCGTTGGGGCAGGTGCTTGAACAGTGTGGTGGATATCTGTAGAATTCCATCGAACTGTGATCTGTATGCTGCAATTGTGATATGGTGAAAGTAGTTTAATACATATTATGGTCGTTTCGAGACCGAATCAACCCTGTCACCACCATGTATGCCATGATTTTGCGTTTCGAGACAACAATTCGTTGGTGCACTACACTCCTAGAAACTGGCATTTGCAAGTTGAAGAAGTGATGCAGGACAAGGGGGCTACGTAACCCAGTCAGTAGAAGTGCTGAGCTTCTAACTGAAACGGAGTGAGTTCGATTCCCACCTAGGTAGTGGAGTTTAGAGTCAAAACTACCATTTTTAGTGACGCAAATGACTCTGGAGTTCACTCAGCCTACAACTGGAATGAGTACCGGGGCAATTCCTGTAAACAAAGGAGGGCAGGAAAGGAGCATACATCCACATCCCATTTAGTGTCGATATTACGAAAGGTGGAAACCGCTACTTTCTACTGTTCCATAGGTCTCCATGGTCTGTACGGATTAGGCTATGCTTTGCTTAAATAGAGGACAATCAAGTGAAATTGCACGTCACCTTCATGTAGGCAAAGGGGAGAACTGTGTCCACCCAGACTGTAAGAAACAACCTTCAAAGAAAATTTTCAGTCTCCAGACTTCTAACACCATCACAACAACAGTAGCACTAGGAACAGATAGGTAACAGTGCACTTGTAATGTGACAATCAATAATGGTTTAAGTTAAAGAAATATTAACGGTTGGAATATTCTGTCCCGCTGTCGACGACGAACAGTGAGGTCCGACATCCGTACACGTTTTCCGCCAAAAATACTCCAACCATTTAATCAGCCCTGTCAGCACCATGGACCATGTACCATGTGATTGAGCAGGAGAGCTATGCCTTACCTCTGCCTAAGGAGATTGTCTGTTGAAGAGTGGGCAGCATGACGAGGAAAGTCCAATTTTGTGGCAGAGCCGGGAATCAATCCAGGACCTCAGAGGTGATTAACGTCTCTAAAGGCACACCAAACAAAGGGACTTAAGACGTATTTTCAAATTTTTATTCAAATGATTTTAAACGAAAAATATTGGACTTGATCAGTTTGCTAAGTATCCTGCACGTTTTTCTGTATATAGCAAAAAATTCCTGGTATTCCCAAACATACGAACTTTTCAAGTAATAGGTAGTACCATGTCCAGCGTATATCTAGCAACCATTATCGTACCTTAGTAGCTTCTGTCGATATAATTAATGAGGTATTGAGACCCATATGCAAATGATACAGTATCAACACCCATTAAGTGTTGGTAGAATTAGGGCGAAAGTAAGCTGAAAAGCTAAAAGAAAGGTCAAGCAGGGAAACCCTGCTACTTTTATTGTTTCACTTAGAGGCATCAGTCATTATGATAATCAGTTCCATCAATTTTACTGCCTTCGGGATCCCAATGATAAGGTACCTCTATTAATGTAATGTGATGGCCACTTCGTGGTGAAGCTGGCTAGCATTCTTGCCTGTTACTCCCTGAGTTTCGGGTTAGATTCCCGGCTCTGCCATAAAATTTAATTCTGGTCTGAGGACTAGAATGGAGTACACTCATCCTCGTGAGATCGTATTAAGAAGATATGGTTTTATATTAATGTTTTCCCACTTCCATTTCAGGCATGTGTGGTGAAATTGCGCGTCACCTTAATGTAGGCAAAGGGGAGAACTGTGTCCACCCAGACTGTATGAAACAACCTTCAAAGAAAATTTTCAGTCTCCAGCCTTCTAACACCCTGGCTGCCTCTGAAACACTTCTAACCCCATTTATAAGTACACTCATCACAATGACACTGGTTGTCAGACAGATTCAACACACACCCAAGTACACGCGACTAAATGACCACGATGTTGCAGAACCCCTCAATTTTAAAAAAACAAGAACAATATAGTGTGGAGGCTTGTAACTGAATTGAGATGAAGACGACCGTTGGCTTAGGATACGTATTATCCTGAGGAGGAAATATAATCATATGCAATTCACGCACGCAAACAGACGCCTCTGCAAGCTTCCCTACCAAATGGTAATTCCACGTCTGCGCCCCAACGCACAACAGCCTCCAATCGATTAATTACGACTGCAATAAACTGAAAGTTGCATACACAGTACAACATAAAGAGTTCACTTTTATACAAAGTTGTGAATTTTTGTTGTCTTCGGAGAATGTGCTAGGTTCGTGTCGTTCGGCGGTATATGTAGCAAGCATTTTATCCTTCACCCAGCTCCTTGTTAAGTAGGTTATGGGCCACTGTAAGTCCTTTAGTTGAATGTCTTTAAAGAATATGAAACTCAGCCCATATGATAACTGGCCCGAAATGATTGGGGACTGCACTATGTGAAATATGACTTTGTACCGGAAGCTACTCGATAGATGGAATTATAGAGCAAATTCAAGGTTGTTTCCAAGATTATACGGTTTTATGGAAATTGCAAGAGCTTGTAAAATTCGTGCAACATGAATCATATTAGTTACCCATGGCTAAGAATAATAAATTATAGGATTCCTTTGCCTCTCACTGTATTATTGTGCTGCACGAGCAACGGGAATAAATCATTGTCCAGACCAAACTTAGAACGATAACAGGATATCGCTTGCCAACAGGTGGATGTGTCGAGGTTGAGATCGAGGTCGACACGGTATTTAATCGATAGGCTATCCCTTAATGGAGGGACATTATTATTAATATTATTATTATTATTATTATTATTATTATTATTATTATTTGATCGAAATTTGATGTTTTTCAGTCGGCCAACACGATTGTACCCAATTGTATTAGTTTTTTATCGTATGGCTTTTAGTGCCGGGAGTGTCCGAGGACATGTTTGGCTCACCTGAGTCTGTAGCTTCTTCCAGCGGACACCCTTAGGGTGAGCTACAAGTTCCGTTCAATTTCGAGTAGTTCCACCTTTCGCTACCATATGTCAATGATACCTAGTGGTGAACGTTGGCACTTAGATAGAGCGTTCCGACGAAATCTAACCCAACAATTTAGCTTCACACATGTTTAGTCTGTGGAAGGATCTTTTACGTGCCATAAATCTATGACATGGGACCGCCGGATTTACTTCCCCTCCGAGGAAGGCATACTGGAACAAAATGACATGATTTCAATATACTGTATACACTCGGATGGCCAGTTTCGATCGTCAAGCGATCATCTCATCAGATCCCTTGCACTTAGGATATTAAATCTATGTCTACAAGTATGGGTGATGGTATTTAATGAGCCCATTTCCGCGCGGGCAGTGACGAGAGAAGCAGCACATCACTCAAGCAGCTAAGTTCCCAATCCACTCCAACCTGACCATATAATAACAGTCACATAATCACACTAAGCAAGCAAACTTGAAAGGCAATCACCACTTTCCGTATCTCAACAGAAACTCACATAACAAACAAATCTCGACTAGTTGTGCTAGTTTAATTATTACTGCAACTAAATAGGTGTATATATTGTATATACAATTACCCATGCTTGCAGACATAGATTTAATAGCTTAAAGGTGGCTACACACGAAACTGCAAACTTGACAAGCATGCACGATCAATCTTGTTGTGCAAGCAGTCTTTAGTGTCTGTAGGATAATTCTGCGCAAGCATTCTAATTATACAAGCAGCTTGAAGATGGATTGAATTGAAATCATGCAAGCTTGTACAAACCACGTTTGCCCTAGCGAAACGGAATGTGTCTGCAAACGTCAGTCGTGAGTGAGCTCTACGGGTGGTGACATCATTTGGACTATGTCTAGTGATCTGAAGAAGGTTAACCGTCAATAATCATTGTTCGCTACTGAACAATAACTGAAGGTTCTTAATCAATACAATACTTACTCCATCACTGGCCCTGGCGTGTCACGCAGGAGTCAAGTGTCCAGTGTTGCACAGTTGCACACAGTTCTGACCAGTCTCGCGGCTACGGTGTAAAGTTGGCAACACTGTGCCTCGTGCTAGGAAAGCCTTGGCTTCCCACACACATGGAATGTAAACATATTCGCCCGTGATCGTATTCTTCTTTTTAATTAAAGGTGCTGCGAGTGACAAAAGGTTCAGATAAGTTTCTTCATGCATTCGGATATAATTAGGCCAACCACGCGGATATATCTTCAATTCACTTAACAAATTAACGTGGAAATAGGTATTTCTTTTCAATAACCGCTCTTTGCACCACACATCACGCTTCTTCTTTCACGTTATCCTCTTGCGGACAAGGCAAACTGCAACCAAATAGAGAGCATCGTCGTCCAAGCTCGGCATAGTGCACAGTTCAAGCATACTTGTTCTGTGTGGTGCCGTAGGGAAATGTTGCATTCCTGTACAAAAAGACTGATCATGCAAGTTTATCAAGCTTGCAGTTACGCGTGTAGCCACCTTTAATAAGTGTAAGGGATCTGATGATGAAAGCTTGACGATCGAAACTGGTCATCCAAGTGTAGGCTATACCAGGTGTATCAGCTGCCCCTAATAATATTGTTTTATGCAGCCCAGCTAGCGTTGTTGTCAGGAAGGTCGATATTTCTCTGCGTGCATCCCGTATGGTACTAATGCACTGCATCATATCATGCAACGATACTGAACCCTATTGTTTTTCCCTCGATGTGACTACAGACTAATGAAAATGAAAATCCACAGCCTGCTTCCAGTCGACCGACCGGGTCAGGGAATGGAATGAATGAAGCCCCCATCTAGCGGCGAGGATATGAACTGAGCCGGCTGTCGAAGCCTGTCGTACTCCCCTGGGGCAATGATTAAATGAATGACAGATGAAATGAAATGATAGTGGAGAGTGTTGCTGACAGGGAAAACCGGAGTACCCGGAGAAAAACCTGTCTGCCTCCGCTTTTTCCAGCACAAATCTCACATGGGGTAACTGGAATTTGAACCACGGACCCTGCGGTGAGAGGCTGGAGTGCTGCCACCTAAGCCAGGGAGGCTCTACTACAGACTACAGTAATACGAGGGAAAGTAACGTTTGATTATGGCTAGCGCTGAAAACAAAAGGACTAGTGGAAGTGCGACTTCTTTGAAGAAAGAGCGGGGATATTTTTGATGTGTAACATATTTCCGCTCGGTTGCTGGATAGTTTTGTGGGAGTGATTTTGGAAATTGGGGACGGAAGTGGATCGGAACGATCGAGCTGGCAGTGGTGGATCACACGGAAGTATGCACTGCCCGCTCGATCGATCGAACGGAAGTGTACTAGCTGGCAGTGGTGGAACGAACGGATGTATAAGATGCACTGCCAACTCGATCGATCGATCCAGCGGGCAGTGGTAAGACCCAACTGGCAGTGGTATGAGAAACAATCAGTACGCGGTGTCGGAAATTGAAACCATGACGTACTCTCGGCCATGTGGAATGTATATGACATACTGAACGGAAAACGCTCATGCGAACTCTGGTATCAAGTGATTGAAACAATGCACATGGTACATGTTCGAAGTCTTCGTATCAGTATTTAAATGGAAAAATGCCTTAATATCAAATATTGTAAGTAGTCGGCATTGCCGGTATTATGTTTCTGCACAATGGCTATTCAATTATTAACCCACATATCGGTAATGCAGTCATCAATATAATATAATCGTTGTGGTTATTCGAGAATTGAGCAAGCCTTCATGAACTATTACTGAATACATTCTCTTTACTCACAAGAGGGCCTATTCATAAGGCATTTTAAACTCAATTTCACGCAGGAACATCATCGAAACAAGCACAATATAAATGAAACTTAATTCCGTAATGCAGTATTGTTGGATCGTGGAAATAAGTCAATCTTGTGCACAAACTTTGCGTAGTCGAAATAGCCGTGGGGCTAGTGCTTATGACTGTGAATCTAGAGATCTTGGGTTCGAATCCCGGACGGGGTAGATATTTTGGCTGCCTGATTATCATGTTAAACGATATTTATCATATCAATATGACTCATTTTAAGAGAATTCATATGGAATTACGTGTTGCTCTGTGAATGAAGAGGACCTGTTTATGAGTAATTTAAGGTTATGAGCGGTGCGGTGTCTATTAAACTAGTTGATCCATATCGTATTCGGTATTTAGGCTAGTGCTGGTGGAAGCTACAAATCATCTAATAAAATGAGTTCCGTATTATTAACTACAATATCTGTAAAACACTCCCTTTTAAAATAGATTAATATTTGTGCCAATAAAAGTATAAAATACCGATGAATCAACAATTTCACGTGAGGTTTCTTCACCCAAGTACTGTACCCAATCGTCATCATATGGAACATGTGTTCGTATCCCAGCTAACTCACGGTCTTTCGAGGTATGGGGTGTTCAACCCACTATACGAGCACATATTCAGGATTTGAGTCTGTCAGGTGACTACTCTACTTGAAAGAAACAACATATTCCTAAGTATAACATTTAATGATAGTAATTCATGGCAATACAACATAAAACACAAAAAAATACTTGACATTTATTTCCCACAACAAAAATCAAAATTTTCTGTGAGTCTCTTCTCCTCAAAATTAGTGCTTCACCGCACTCAAGTCTATCCAAAACATCCTATTATTGATACTCTTTGTCATTTGCGAGTGTCCATATTGTTCTTCACGTGGCACAATTTAACACAAATTGGAATATCACAACACAATAAACACAAATTATATTTAAATAACATTAAATTTGCAATTATTAAACATTTATCCGTTTTACACGGGACATTTACTTTAAATAACATTAATTCATTAGCTTATGCCTTGATTAATAAGTGTTGTCTCGTGCGAATCGTATTCTTTTCCCATCAATTTCAAACGCTGAAGTGGTACACTTTTCCCTCCAAAATACTCATGGATATAGATATTTTATAGCTTCACCATACAACGATTTTCTGGGTCTGGTCAAAACATTATCGTTACAAACGTGTCATGTCATTCAAATTACGCTGCCCGTATGAATAAATTAGTGTGAACTGGGTAAATACACCTTACAAAAATGCCTCTATTTATTTGGAGCAGTTAATTCCTCCTCACAGAATAACTGGGCTAAATGTTATCCGATTACTTCATTCCAACATTGCATGTGTATGGTAATAGTGCATCTAATTCAATTGATATCATCACATCAAGCATATCTTAATTACTTTTCGAAATCTCGAGATTCTTCAGTGTCCCACTACAATTTTAAAATAAAAGGATCAGGTCTATTGACTTTCTTTCCGTGCGAACAACGAATTAGTCATGGGCTGGCCTCGGCAAGATGGCCGCCGGGTTAGTGGACTATACCTGCTACCCCGTCTGACTCCCCACAGGGTCAAGATCATTCACTGGTGCAGCTGTGCTAGAGGTACACTGAATGGGTCGTGTCCTTACGAATTGAGTCAATCTAATTACTTAATACCTACATTTAGAGTATTTAATAGCTCATCTCGGCTCCTAATTACTATTCATAGCAAGGGATGGATCACGAAATAGCTTTGCCGTTCTGTGGTCGACATCAGTGGCTTTTGCTTGCGTCTCAAGTGAGTTTCACAGTTCTCTCACTGGACGGCATGCATATAACAAGAGGAAATCGACGATTCCTATACGAAGAACCATTAGTCTTACCCCTAAGGGCAGATCAATTAATAAATGGGCCTACCTAGGGTCTCTAGCAGTTATCCCTGGTGGCGAAAACTCTGCGAACAGTGGATACAGACAGACTCTGTCCCAACTCTGTTGCGAATAACACATGTATGCTCTAAGGCAATACTATATCGTAGATTCGAAGATTAGCCGACTAGATTCGCCAACGCGCAAGCTATTTTCGGATGATCCCCGCAACTTATTGACGTAACTCTCTTGATTCTACGTTACATGCTCGCTGAACGCGGCTCAAACAATATTTCTTACAGATGACTCAATTCTTAAAGCACTCACGTCCTCTGTGCAATTACTCAGAAGCCAAAGTTCTACGTAGCTCCAACACAAGTATAAATTTACTGGCATACATTTAACTATCTTAATGGCTCTCAAATACAACCCTGTAGAATATACCATAATAAAACATTTATTTAACGCTTCAATGGCACTGAAAAGCTCTCTTTATCTCGATATTTATGTTTCTTTCTTACTGTTTACAATAACACAGTATTCTTACGCTAGATATGACACACTTTGTACGTACTATAGGCCTGACATGCCCATTATTTATTCATTATTGTTACCGATCCCAGATTATTATTATCATTTAACGTTACCGTTACTTTCATCAATGTCTTACGCCTAATTGGCCGTAAGCATGTCATCATCAAAGCCATATTTTTACCAAAATACGAGGGATGCGATCTCGTACACAAATGACTATTAATTCTTAATCTTTGAGTGATTCTTCGTTGTATGGAGAACTATTAAATCATATCAACATATTAAATTTGTACTCACTTTCATCCTAGCTGGGTTGGTCCAGAATGCCAGCCACTCGCCTGCCATGATGCTTATTTTAAGCCATCATGATATTTTTCACACGACACATTGTATAAACTTTACACATGGTAATTATATTTTTCACTACTGGCATTTTCACTTTGACATAATACACATTCTTTTACCATATAAACATAAACACTTTTAAAAATCACTGTAATATAACTTTATACATAATTCTCGCACTATTTTCACACATGGATCCTTGATTGGATTCCCACTATCGCCTGACCTCAGAGATGCGATGCCGGTAACTCCTGACAACCGCTGGTCTCCTTGAAAGTCTATCTTGCGTGTGTGTGTTCGACTCCCATCACCTACAGTTTAAGTCTCCTCTACTGCAAATTTGTTCAATCCTAGGTCACGACTACTTGTGATGCCTCCCAGGCTCCCATAACTGTAGTGATCATTAAAATAATATGTTATTTTACCCATGATAACACTTCCTGGATATGTTCATTGTCTGTAAACATCATCCTAAATTATCTCTACGCTGTACTGATTCCATACTCGCGTATGCTGTTGCTTATACGTCTGCTGTAGACTAATTCTTATATGATGCATAATTACTGTTATTAAGCTGCCTGATGCGCATTTCATTGTTCACCGCTAGCATATTTGAGCGTCAATACTTTATAAATTCCGCGCACTTCCTTGCGTGATCCGGCGGCGTGTTACCTCACGGGTTGAGTCAAGACGAACTGACTTCCCTGCTCCAGCTTCTCCTATATAAAGCTTCCTTTTGAAAAGTAGTTCACTGGATGTCCAGGAGCGACCCCCTTCTTGATATAATACATTTTCAGACAAAGTGAAGTATGATCGTTGTTTGTCTATGCGTGGAGGTTCCAAAATCTCTCGCATGCAGGCAATCGCTTCGGCCAATTAATTATAATTAATTTCTTTCTTCCACGGTGTCGTGATGCTACTCCGGTACTTCCCCTCGGCTCCTTTACAAATCCTTACTCTGTAGCGGATGATGTCTGTGCAGAGGTTCCTTTATAGATGCAGGCTTTAATTTAGGCGTGAGAACACTCCTAAATTATCTTTCCTAGAGTACATGCATCTGGGTGTAAGTTTCATCTCAATTCATTGCTCCATTTGGCTGTAATTAATTAATTTCTGTGGGCGACCGCCCCCACTCCCCTGTTTCGCCTTGTTGAAGGGGGATTTTCTCGGTCGTTAATCACGCGATTCAGCCTCCAGCCACGCCGAAAGTAGGACGAAGGCGCCAGGTCTACTCCGCCCATATTCAACTCCGCTTTGTCGAAAAGTCAAGCTGGCTCGCTTTCTTGCGCTCTAGCATCTAAAACGTACATAGGCTTGTATTTTCTGCAATAATCCACCTTAAAAGCTATAATATTCCCGTTCTGGCCGTGAAATCCTGCTATTATAAATATATGCAGATATAAATCATTGTTCTTCGGGTTCACTGTGGCTGTTCCCCCTCAGAGATCAATGATTCGATTCTGTGCAGAATCATGGGCCTGGTCTTCTCTGTTAAAGACCCCGGTTCGATGCCAGTCAGCCGTGTCTAATTGGGCACAATACACGGAGATGGTGACTTAGATGTCTTAAGCCTCTAATTTTTCCTTTCCGACATTACCTACGTTTTTGTAATGCTGATGTTCATTCCATACTTAAGTAAATTTCTGTTCAAATTCTACCATGTTAGCTCTTAAGTTCTGGTCTGAGTTCATGCAACCAGTTCGTTAGTATAAGTCTGAATATGTCGTGATTTCCATCTAACTGAATATTACCCAGCCGGCTTATGCTTTTCAGTAGACGGTTCGAAATCATTCCCTGCTTTGTGAAGCAAAGCAAAGCCAACTCCGTACAGGCCATCGAAGCCCTGGGAGTAGTGGAAGGTAGAGGCTTCCACGTTTTGTGACATAGGCACTAGATGGGGTGGAGTTGTCAGCACCACGCCCAGCCGTCTTTGCTTCCAGGAATTGCCCTGGTACTCATTTCTAGTGTAGGCAGAGGGCTATTTGCGTATCCGAAAGTGGTAGTTTTGTTTCTAAATTCCACTACCTGGGTGGGGATCGAACCCACTCCCTTCCGGTTAGAGGCTCAGCGCCTCTACCGACTGCGCTGCGATTCCCAGCTTTGTGCGGGCGATAAATACCACCGCCTCTTGGTCCTTGTATGCCAGCAATGACATGGCAGGCTCGTTTGACGCCATGCAATGAGGCCAATTTCCTCCAGAAATGTCGCATGTTATGGTCGACGTAAAATAAATGTAATGGTAGGATGAATTTAACGTGCGATATTTCTTGTTGCGGTTTCTCTACCAACGTTTGTTAATATGCTATTGAACAAAATTATTGATAATGTCGATTTATTGACATTTTCATAGGTTGGTCACATACAGTGAGTCTCTCGCACGACTCGGCCGGCCGGCGCGCCCAGCTTATCTGTCTCCCGTTGACTCATTACTCCCCGCTCGGCAAAACATAGCACTTCGCTAACGTTATCCGTGCATGACATGAGATCTTTTCTTTTTCTTTTCTTAGTCGTTTACCCTCCAGGTTGGTGGAACCCACGGACTCAGCAAGGGAACTCACCACTACCGCCTCTACGGGCAGTGTCCTAGAGCTGGGAACATCTAATCGGAGTGGATACAACTGGTGAGGTGTGATTGGCACCTCGCCCAGGCGGCCTCCTGCAAAGCGAACAGGGGCCTCGTGAGGGAAGGTAATGGATGGTTAGGATGGATAGCCAAGGAAGATGGAAGGAGGCGGCCGTGGCCGTGAAGAAGGTACCATCCCGGCATTTGCCCGAAGACGAAGTGAGAAACCACGGAAAACCAATTCGAGGATGGCTGAGGTGGAAATCGAACCCCTTCTACTCAGTTGGAACACCTGTGGCTGAGGAGACCCCGTGCCATTCCTCATACCACTTTTCGAAGTTCGTGGCAGAGCCGGGAATCGAACCCAGGACCTCCGGAGCGGCAGCTAACCATGCTGACCGCTACGCTAAGGAGGCGACATGACATGAGATAACAATTAAAATTAATAAAATGAGCTGCTACTACCTTAGGACAGGAGATGTTCTAAATGTTCTCCTCCTACATCCATACATTTCCGGCATCGCCTTAGGAAACTCCAATTCATACGCATATCTTCGTCTTTCGTAATTGAGGCTATTTCTCTCCGGATATGTTTATATTTTTCTCGGACGAAGCTTGGTTCCATTTACACGGGCATGGTTCGACGACGCAGAATAACATATATTGGAGTAGAAAAACCTCCCTTCGCATATACGACATTCCTCTACATAAAGAATGGGTCGGAGTATGGTGCGCACTGAATGGATACATTATTATGGGGCCTATACATTTTCAAGGCACAATTAATGCACAAAGGTACAGAGATAATATACTCAAACCATTTTTTGACGAACTGACTGACGCTAACTCTCGAAATGGATATATCCAGCAAGACTCATTAAACTTAATTGAGGAAATTTTTGAATACCGTGTAATTAGTACGGACTTATGGCTGTCACGATCCCCATATTAAACTGTTTGTGACTTTTATTTATATGGGTGCTTAAAGAATATAGTGTATGCAAGAAACCCTCACACGTTGGGCGAACTGAAAGAACATATCCGGAGAGATATTGTACCCAATCGTCATCATATGGAACATATGGAACCAAATGGGAGACGCACGAACGAGTATGTATGCTCATCGAATAAGAAACTGGTTAATAAGCTTGTTTTCTCCTCCAGTGCAAGATGGTGAAAACTTGCAGTGATGTCAAGATTTGAGAATACAGTCTTACCCTTGAATCTTCTGAGGATCTCCTTTATGGGTGGTACTTGGTCAAACTCCGGTATGACCTTGGAATTCAAATTCCGCAGGTCCAGGCATATCCTTACACTTCCGTCCTGTTTAGGTACAGCTACCAGTAGGCTGACATAAGGTGTGGCTGTCTTCACAATGACGCCCGCCTCCAGCATTTCCTGTATTGCTTCCTTGACCTTTAAATAATGTTTCTCGGCTACAGGATAAGGTTTTTGTCTGAATGGTGTCCAGTCACTAACTTGGAACGCATATTGGAAATTCTTGATCCGGCCAGGTCTCGAATCGAAGACTCCTTTATATTCAAATAGCAGTTCCCTTAACATTTGCTTTTGCTTTGGACCAATTTTAGCTTCCTCTATCTTTTCTCCCAGGCATTCTTTGAATTGTGGTTCGAGGTCCTTTTCAATGTCTGCGGCCTTCGATGTCTTCTATTGTCAATACTGCATCTCCAGTCATATCTCCGTATGTATTCCATACGTACTCTTCTGGTCTTGTTTCACTATACTTTAATGAGATCTCTAAATTCTCCTTTTCCTCACTCGCGCGAAACATAACAATGTCTTGTGAGAGATCTATTATGACCTTATTTTCTCTTATGAAATCCATGCCAACAATAATGTTAAAAGGCAGCTTATTCACAAGTAGGAAGCTCTGTGAAAATATAGAGTTCCCTATCTGTAAATCTAAAAATACTTGGTATCTGCATATCATTACTTTATCTGGTATCACGCCTTTTATCTTCACGCTTGAAATAGGTATTTTCAATACGTGGATTTTACTTTGGATTTCATTATATAACGCCTGGGTAATTAAACACTCAGTCGAGCCCGTGTCTAGAAGACTCCTTATCTTCATGCCTGCGACATTTACAATTATAATGGGTAGTTCCCCTTTTACAGCGACCGGCCCTTCCTCTCGGTCTTCAATGAGTTCCTCAGGTTTCGCAATCCAGTTAACCACATTCACTGTAATCCACCCTGCATTTATCTCTCCTATTTGGTCATTTAATTTTGGTGTTTTTTTCTATTGCCCCACTTCTTGTGGAGTTCTTCTGCCTGTCTTCGTGCTGCTGAAGTTCCAGACTCTTGGCTCCGTCATCATTCTTATAGATGTCGGGTGACCTTCTAATTTTAATCGCTTCATCCCAATGCACTTACGATTTTCTGCTGTAGTCTCCACGCACCTCCATATATCTTAGTGATGCGTGATAACGTTCTTCTGCTTCTTCGTCGAACCCGCGACTCTGTTCTCGGGATCTCCAGTCTCGATTATTCCCATTTCGGCCGTAATTTCTCCTGTCATCAGGCTGTTGGTTTCTTGTATTGCGCTGATTCCAGGTTTTCCTTCCTCGGTGTCCGCGGTTCGATCTCCCTCTGCAGGCTGGCCTCCAATTCTGGTTTTCCCTTTCTTCCCGTTGCCAGTCTGACTTCTCAGTTTCTGTGCTAGTAGATTTACTGTTGGTCTGCACCCTAGTCGGTTCGGCTGGTGTACTAGTCATGTGGACTTGTTCCGTGTTCCGACTCTGCCTCGTAAGCAGCATTGTGGTGAGATCGAGCTGTCTAAGCACTTCCTCCATTTCAATCGCTGTCTTGGCGTTTGCCGAGATTAATAGTCGTTGCACTTCGTATGGTAATTGCTTGGCTATCGCTATACAAAGGTCTAGTTCTCTAGGGGCCTCGTCAAGCTCTTTAAAACGGCATAATTGTGCTATGAAGAATTCAGCATATTTCGTTGGATTATTTGTATTATAGCGTCTGGAGTAAAAGTCCAATCTGAGATTCTGTTGTATATTTGCATCCCAGTACCTTCTTAAAAACTCCTGGCGGAATTCTTTTACGGTGTCGAACGTGTAACGAAAACTTCTGAACCATAAGGCGCATTCACCTTCAGTCAGTTTCTCGATAGCTCTTAATCTTCGCTCTGGCGGTACCTTTGCGTCATTTAAGTATTCGGAAACCTCTTTGAGCCAGTATTTGGGTGTCATATTTGAGTTACTCCCAGAATACTTTCTCGATTTCTGGTCACTAGCCCTTACAACAGTGACTATCTGATTTTGTACAGTATTTTCATGCGGTGTGGACGTAGCGATCGGTATACCAGGTGTGGTATACGGGCTGTCACTTGGCATGGCTGTATATTTCGGAGTGGGCTGAATCTCTATATCTGTCCATCTATTTCTTCTATTTTCATCTATGCTTCCTTCATTAGATCTAGGATTTCGCAATATGGACTCCTCATGTGCGATCATTCTAGTTTCCATTTGGCTGTGCCTGTTTTGCGCTCTTTCTAAACGAGCTATTACTTCTCGTTCTATTTTTTCCAGGCGATCACGGTTTTTCTTTGCCATAGAAAAAACTTTCTCCTTGTCATCTTTAAGGCTCTCTTTTATATGAGAAATTTCCCCCGCTAAACCTTGCCTTACCTCGGCAAGCGTTTTATCACTGGCTTCATTTTTCAAGCCCTTTCGCAGTTCCAACTCTTCTCGTAAACCTGTAACCTCCTTCTGGATGTGACCGTGCATATGGGAGATTTCGGTCCTTATTTTGGTAATTTCTCCCTGGTCCTCATCTTGCCTTTTATGAATGACTGCTAGATCGTTTTGAGTTTGTTCTAACTCTTTTTGAACCTTCCCAACCTGCGTCATCATGTTGATGATTATTCCCTTATTTTCTTTAGCGGAAGTGTTTATTTCACTGATCTCCTTGCATTGGTCAAGGATATTCTGATCCTGCTTCCTTAATGCTTCGTCTACAGCTTTTGCGTAGCCCGCCACACGATTACTCCATTTTTCGTCGCTGTCTTCAAGCCTTTGATCAACGGTCTGAGTGAACTTATTTAATTGCTCTTGCTGCCGCCTAGTGTTCGCTTCGTTCTGATTGTGAATATCTTTAAGCTCTACGGACATATGGTTTAGTCTATCATTGACCTCACGTTGCGATTATCTGCACCCTTGGAGATTATTCTCGAGCTTAACCTCTATTGACTAAAAGCGTTTGTCATTATTTGCTTGCATCTCTGAAACCACGCTAACAATATCTTTCGTTACCTCTTGTTTAATAGATTCTTTAACATCATCATTTTTTTATTGACCTCTAATAAATTTGAATCTAACTGAGTGTTTACCGTAGCCAACATCTGGCTTAACTCGGTTTGATTAGTCTCTAACTGAGTATTTACCGTAGCCTACTTCTGGCTCATTTCATTTTGATTAGCATCCAATCTAGTGTTAATTTCAGTTTGATTAGCATCTAACTGATTGTTTACTGTATCCAATCTATCCGTTATTTCATCTTGAAATGCTTTAGCATCTTCCCTACTCTTGGCATGAGTAGCATCGAAATGTTCCTTTAACTCTGCGATACATTTAAGTACCCGCTCAGTGCCAGCCATCCTGTATTTCTTATTTCTGAGATATAGGCCGGCTGTAGCTGTGCATGCTGGTGCGTTATATTGGGAAAAGAATTCCGATGTCGCGAGAACAACAACATTCATTTTAGCACAGTGCTGTGACCACCTATGGAATGGGTTTAAACCCTCGTACCCGTCCGTATATTCACTCGTCTGACAACAATGTCTAATGTCTGAGTATCACATAGAATGACTCACAATCGCTCAAACACAGTTTGAGGAAAAATATACTATTATGGTTTTCCCCCATGAAAACCATACTATTATTATGGGGTTTTCTGAATCCCATAAGCCTCACGGAACTATGGCAATGGCTGCTCCATTGCAAGACATCGGCCATATTCTAATTTATTAGTAAAACCGTCCAGGGAGTGGTTTTTATTGCCGAATGCCCCACGCTGGGCCATGCCATGATAAATAAATAAGATCATGCGCCTATGGTGACCCGTATTTTCAACTGGCCCCACGAATCAGCGACATGATAAATAAATAAGAGGGTCATGCGCTACATTACATTTAATTTAAGCATGTCTTATGGAGGATTATCAACATTTATTTTTAACGTGAAGGCTTATTAACTATGGGACGCGGCCTTTTCCTAATATATCCTAGCTTTGCTGCTATATTTGTATCTTCCATTTAATATCTTGGCCGACTTTTAGTAGTACCTGTGACTCAATCCTAGTACAATAACATGTCCTCCATGTACCCAATCGTCATCATATGGAACATGTGTTCGTATCCCAGCTAACTCAGGGTCTTTCGAGGTATGGGGCGTTCAACCCACTATACGATCACATATTCAGGATGTGAGTCTGGTGACTACTCTACTTGAAAGAAACAACATATTCCTAAGTATAACATTTAATGATAGTAAATCATGGCAATACAACATAAAACACAAAAAAACTTTACATTTATTTCCCACAACAAAAATCAAAATTATCTGTGAGTCTCTTCTCCTCAAAATTAGTGCTTCACCGCACTCAAGTCTATCCAAAACATCCTATTATTGATACTCCTTGACATTTGCGAGTGTCCATAGTGTTCTTGACGTGGCACAATTTAACACAAACTGGAATATCACACCATAATAACCACAAATTATATTTAAAAACATTAAATCTGCAATTATTAAACATTTATCCGTTTTACACGGGTCATTTACTTTAAATAACATTAATTCATTAGATTATGCATTGTTTAATCAGTGTTGTGTCGTGCGAACAGTATTGCTTTCCCATCAACTTCAAACGCTGAAGTGGTACATTTTGCCCTCCAAAATACACATGGATATAGATATTTTTATAGCTTCACCATACAACGATTTTCTGGGTCTGGTCAAAACATTATTGTTACAAACGTGTCATGTCATTCAAATTACGCTACCCGTGTGAATAAATTAGTGTGAACTGGGCAAATACACTTTACAAAAATGCCTTTATTCATTTGGTGCAGTTAATTCCTCCTGGGCCAAATATTATCCGATTACAACATTCCAACATTGCATGTGTGTGGAAATAATGCATTTAATTCAATTGATATCATCACATCAAGCATATCTTAATTACTTTTCGAAATCTCGAGATTCTTCAATGTCCCACTACAATTTTAAAATAAAAGGATCAGGTCTATCGACTTCCTTTTCGTGCGAACAAAAAATTAGTCAGGGCTGGCATCGGCAAGATGGCCGCCGGTTTAGTGGCCTACCTGCCACCCCATCTGGCTTCCCGCAGGATCAAGTTCATTTACTGGTGCAGCCATGCCAGAGGTAATCTGAGTGGGTCGTGTCCTTATGAATTGAGTCAATCAAATTATTTAATACCTACATTTAGTGTATTTAATGGGCTCATCTCGGCTCCTAATTACTATTCATAGCAAGGGATGGATCACGAAATAGCTTTGCCGTTCTGTGGTCGACATCAGTCGCTTTTGTGCGCATCTCAAGTGAGTATCACAGTTCTCTCACTGGTGCAGCATGCATATAACAAGAGGAAATCGACGTTTCCTATATGAAGAACCATTAGTCTTACCTCTAAGGGCAGATCAATTAATATATGGGCTCACCTAGTGTCTCTAACAGTTATCCCTGGTGGCAAAAATTCTGCGAACAGTGGATACAGACAGACTCTGTCCCAACTCTGTTGCGAATAATACATGTATGCACTAAGGCAATACTATATCGTAGATTCGAAGATTAGCCGACTAGAATCGCCAACGCGCAAACTACTTTCGGATGATCCCCGCAACTTATTGACGTAAATCTCTTGATTCTACGTTACATGCTCGCTTGAACGCGGCTCAAACAATATTTCTTACAGATGACTCAATTCTTAAAGCACTCACGTCCTCTATGCAATTACTCATAAGCCAAAGTTCTACGTAGCTCCAAAACAAATATAAATTTACTGACTTACATTAACTATCTTAATGGCTCTCAAATACAACCCTGTAGAATATACCATAATAAACATTTATTCAACAATTCCACTGACACTGAACAGCTCTCTTTATCTCGATATTTACGTTTCTTTCTTACTGTTTACAATAACACAGTATTCTTATGCTAGACATGACACACTTTGCACGTACTATAGGCCTGACATGCCCATTATTTATTCATTATTGTTACCGACCCCAGATTATTATTATTATTTAACGTTACCGTTACGTTCATCAATGACTTACGCCTAAATGGCTGTAAACAAATCATCCTCCAAGCCATATTTTACCAAAATACGAGGGATGTGATCTCGTACATAAATGACTGTTAATTCTTAATCTTAGAGTGATGCTTCGTTGTATGGTGAGCTATTAAATCATATGAACATATTAAATTTGTACTCACTTTCATTTTTGCTGGGTTGGTCCAGCATGCCAGCGTCTTGCCTGCCATGATGCTTATTTTAAGCCATCATGATATTATTCACACGACACATTGTATAAACTTTACACATGGTAATTATATTTTTCACTATTGGCATTTTCACTTTGACACAATACACATTCTTTTACCATATAAACATAGACACTTTTAAAAATCACTGTAATATAATTTTATACACAATTCTCGCACTATTTTCACACATGGATCCTTGATTGGATTCCCACTATCGCCTGACCACAGAGATGCGATGCAGCTAACTCCTGACAGCCGCTGGTCTCCTTGAAAGTCTATCTGGCGTGTGTGTGTTCGACTCCCGTCACCTACAGTTTATATCTCCTCTACTGCAACTTTGTTCGATCCTAGGTCACGACTACTTATGACGCCTCCCAGGCTCCCGTAACTCTAGTGATCATTACAATAATATGTTATTTTTCCCATGATAGCACTTCCTGGTTATGTTCATTGTCTATAAACATCCTAACTTATCTCTACGCTGTACTGATTCTATACTCGCGTATGCTATTGCTTATACGTCTGCTGTAGACTAATTCTTATCTGATGCATAATTACTGTTATTAAGCTGCCTAATGCGCTTTTCATTGTTCACCGCTAGTACATTTGAGCGTCAATACTTTATAAATTCCGCCTACTTCCTTGCGTGATCCGGCAGCGTGTTAGCTCACGGTTTTGAGTTAAAACGAGCTGACTTCCCTGCTAAGCTTCTCCTATATAAAGCTTCCTTATGAAAAGTAGTTCACTGGATTTCCAGGACCGACTCTCTTCTTGATATAATACATTTTCAGACAAAGTGAAGTATGATTCTTGTTCGTCTATGCGTGGAGGCCCCAAAATCACTCGCGTGCAAGCAATCGCTTCGGCCAATTAATTATAATTAATTGCTTTCTTCCACGGCGTCATGACGCTACTCCGGTAATTCCCCTCGGCTCATCTACAAATCCTTACTCCGTAGCGGATGAGGTCTGTGCAGAGGTTCCTTTATAGATGCAGGCTTTAATTTAGTCGTGAGAACACTCCTAAATTATCTTTCCTAGAATACATGCATCTGGGTGTAAGTTTCATCTCAATTCATTGCTCCATTTGGCTGTAATCAATTAATTTCTGTGGGCGACCGCCCCCACTCCCTTGTTTCGCCTTGTCGAAAGGGGATTTTCTCGGTCGTTAATCATGCCCTTCAACTTCCAGCCACGCCGAAAGTAGGACCTTGGCGCCATGTCTTCTCCTCCCACATTCAACTCCGCTTTGTCAAAATGTCAAGCTAGCTCGCTTTCTTGCGTTCTGGCATCTAAAACGTACACAGGCTGGTATTTTCTGCAATAATCCACCTTAAACGCTAAAATATTCCCGTACTGGCCGTGAAATCCTGCTATTATAATTATATGCAGATATAACTCATTGTTTTTCGGGTTCACTGTGGCTGTTCCCCCTCAGAGATCAATGATTCGATTCTGTGCAGAATCATGGGCCTTGTCTTCTTGTTAAAGACCCCAGTTCGATGCCAGTCAGCCGTGTCCAATTGGGCACACCTTTCCCCTGCTAAGCTCGATAAATTCATTTTACAAGTGAATTTTTTCGAGCCTCTAGACGGCATCGACTCTGTAGACAGTGTTTACTTTAGGCGGTCAGTGCTCCCGGGCAGTGGGTCGTCTCGTTCCCTCACTCCACTATGTCTACCCTCTCGTATTTCCTTGTTCTCCGCCCTTAGCCATTCATTAATCGCTTGGAGCTCTACCGCTGCTTCCCGTAACAGGTTGTAAAATTCTTCCAACGGACAGCTGCACTCTCTCCTCGTGCCCCTTGGGTCTACGAGCTGGCTGCCTTGTTTCCTTTCTATCTGGTGTAGGCTTTTCTGAGGACTCTTTGCGTGCATATATAATGACTCCCCATCCATTTGGGTGTGCATTGCTTGCTCTCCCGTGGTTTCATATTCCTCCGGTGGACTATACAATTTTAGGTTGGCAGCGTTTACTACTACTTCTCTGCCTGTTTCTTCATCTTTAATTCTGTAAGCATTATTTTGCAAGTCCCTTATAATCAGGTAGGGTCCGTGATAATTATGTTGGAACTTTTTGTATTTCCTGCTCTCTGGGTCTGAACTAGCTGTTTTTTTTAATAAGACGTACTCTCCCACGAGTAGTGGCCTGTGGTAGCGCTTCCTTCTATTCCTCCACTGCCGTCTGTCCGCTTGTTTCTGGAGATACTCGAATGTTCTCTGGATCCTCAACTCGCGTTCAGGCTGCGCGTCTACAGGTGTCCGAATGACGTTGTTCCAAGGCCTCTCCGGTCTTCTATCAAGAGGTAGGCTCACGGGCACTTCCCCTGTCGCTTCGTGCACTGTATTGTTAATACAATACTCGATAATTTCTAGTACGTCTATCCACTTCCAGTTCTCTGTAGAGCAGTATATTTTCATGTATTTCTGCAGTTCTCTCATCACTCTTTCAGCGCTGTTAGACTCTGGGTGTCGAACTGTGGACAAAATCTGTCTTATTCCTAGATTTTCCAGCTCCCTGCGAAATTCTACGCTGGTGAAACAGCTACCATGATCAGACAATATGTTCTCCAGCTGCCCTGGTATAGGAATGACTCTTTCCATCAGTCTTTTAAGTACCTGTTTCGTACTGGTCTTCTGAATTGGACATAGGACTACCATTTTAGAAAATACGTCTAGTGCAACTAGGATGTGTCTATTTCCCCTTCTAGCTCTCGGAAGCGGGCCGAAGTTATCCAATGCCAGAAGCTGACATGGCTTCTCTGGCAGGAGTGGTATCGGATTTTGCCTCATTAAATACGAGTTAGGCTTTACTCGCTGGCAAATATCGCATGTCCTGACTGTATTTCTGACCGTATCTCTATGTTTTGGCCGAATAAATGCTTCTTTCAGCAGGTCAACAGATTTGTCTACGCCAGGATGGCCAAAAGCTCTGTGTGCCAACCATACTAGTCTTCTCTGCAATGCTGGCGGAAATAACAATCCTGGGTCAAGTGTGATCTGCATCGCTCCATTTGTGTAGCATCTGGTTAAACCATAAATATTCCGTTGATAATGCCTCGGCTTCTACATACATCGGGGTTCCTCTGACAAGCTTTCCCTCGAAGAAATTAATCATTAACCGTATCCAGGGATCTTCACGTTGAAAAACGGTGATGTTCCTTAGATCATCTAACGTCTTCTGGTCTCTATCTTCTATGTCGATAGCTAGAGCTTCCTCTTCATCAGCTGTCGGGTATCTGCTTAGCAAGTCAGGTATAATATTGTCCTTCCCCGGGCTATACTCGATTTCCACTTGAAATTGCTGTATATACAAGGACCACCTCGTCAATCTTTGACTTGACAAGTCAGTTTTCAACAGGAATGTTAGGGCTTTATGGTCCGTTCTCAATACGATTCTGAACCCATAAAACACTTTTCGCCAATACTGTAAAGCATATAGTATTGCGAGTAATTCAATCTCCGTGACCGTATAGTTCTTTTCATTAGGTTTCAATGTTCTGCTTATGAATGCAATATAAGTTTTCTCTTCTGGCCTGTCCACATTTTCCTGGTAGAGCATCGCTCCAATGCCTATAAGTGATGCGTCAGTCTGAATAATAAATTTCTGGGTGTAGTCTGGATATCCTAATTTAACATAATCTAAAAGCATCTGTTTAGATTTCACGAAGGCTTCCTCGCATTTTTACGTCCATCGCCACCTTCCCCCTTTCTTCAGTAAATCTTAGAGTGGTGCCACGGTCTCGGTATACTTCGGGCAATGGCTCGAAAAGAATCCAATAACGCCTAGGTATTGTCTGACGTTCTTCACCTTCGTTGGTCTCTGGAAATGTTTAATGACCTCCAATTTTCCTGGATTTGGCCTAACTCCTTGCGCATCTATTACATGGCCTAGGAATTTAACTTCTCTCTGACCAAAGTTAGATTTCTTTAGATTGACCTTAAAGTTAGCCTGACTTAGGTCATCCAACAGCTTGCGTAGATCTCTGATGTGTTCTTCGACTGATTCTGATGTCAGCAGGATATCATCTACATAGCTTATGGTTGTTGCTTTTACTTCTTCAGACAGATTTCGATCAAGCGCCCGTATCAACGCTGAACCCGCTGTTTTCAAACCAAATGGCAGACGCACGAACGAGTATGTATGCTGATCGAATAAGAAACCGGTTAATAAGCTTGTTTTCTCCTCCAGTGCAATATGGTGAAAACTTAAAGTGATGTCAAGATTTGAGAATACAGTCTTTCCTTTGAATCTTCTAAGGATCTCCTTTATGGGTGGCACTTGGTCAAACTCCGGTATGACCTTGGAATTCAAATTCCGCAGGTCCAGGCATATCCTTACACCTCCGTCCTGTTTAGGTACAACTACCAGTGGGCTGACATAAGGTGTGGCTGTCTTTACAATGACGCCCGCCTCCAGCATCTCCTGTATTGCTTCCTTGACCTTTAAATAATGTTTCTCGGCTACAGGATAAGGTTTTTGTCTGAATGGTGTCCAGTCACTAACTTGGAACGCATATTGGAAATTCTTGATCCGGCCAGGTCTCGAATCGAAGACTCCTTTATATTCAAATAGCAGTTCCCTTAACATTTGCTTATGCTTTGGACCAATTTTAGCTTCCTCTATCTTTTCTCCCAGGCATTCTTTGAATTGTGGTTCGAGGTCCTTTTCAATGTCTGCGGCCAGTGTTGCCAACTCTCCCTCGATGTCTTCTATTGTCAATACTGCATCCCCAGTCATATCTACGTATGTATGCCATACGTACTCTTCTGGTCTCGTTTCACTATACTTTAATGAGATCTCTAAATTCTCCTTTTCCTCACTCACGCGAAACATAACAATGTCTTGTGAGAGATCTATTATGAACTTATTTTCTCTTATGAAATCCATGCCAACAATAATGTTAAAAGGCAGCTTATTTACAAGTAGGAAGCTCTGTGAAAATATAGAGTTCCCTATCTGTAAATATAAAAATACTTGGTATCTGCATATCATTACTTTATCTGGTATCACGCCTTTTATCTTCACGCTTGAAATAGGTATTTTCAATACGTGGATTTTACTTTGGATTTCATTATATAACGCCTGGGTAATTAAACACGCAGTCGAGCCCGTGTCTAGAAGACTCCTTATCTTCATGCCTGCGACATTTACAATTATAATGGGTAGTTCCCTTTTTACAGCGACCGGCCCTTCCTCTCGGTCTTCAATGAGTTCCTCAGGATTCGCAATTCAGTTAACCACATTCACTGTATTCCACCCTGCATTTATCTCTCCTATTTGGTCATTTAATTTTGGTGGTTTTATTCTATTGCCCCACTTCTTGTGGAGTTCTTCTGCCTGTCTTCGTGCTGCTGAAGTTCCAGACTCTTGGCTCCGTCATCATTCTTACAGATGTCGGGTGACCTTCAAATTTTAATCGCTTCATCCCAATGCACTTACGATTTTCTGTTGTCGTCTCCACGCACCTCCATATATCTTAGTGATGCGTGATAACGTTCTTCTGCTTCTTCGTCGAACCCGCGACTCTGTTCTCGGGATCTCCAGTCTCGATTATTCCCATTTCGGCCGTAATTTCTCCTGTCATCAGGCTGTTGGTTTCTTGTATCGCGCTGATTCCAGGTTTTCCTTCGTCGGTGTCCGCGGTTCGATCTCCCTCTGTAGGCTGGCCTCCAATTCTGGTTTTCCCTTTCTTCCCGTTGCCAGTCTGACTTCTCAGTTTCTGTGCTAGTAGATTTACTTTTGGTCTGCACCCTAGTCGGTTCGGCTTATGTACTAGTCATGTGGACTTGTTCCGTGTTCCGACTCTGCCTCGTATGCTGCATTGTGGTGAGATTGAGTTGTCTTAGCAGTTCCTCCATTTCAATCGCTGTCTTGGCGTTTGCCGAGATTAATAGTCGTTGCACTTCGTATGGTAATTGCTTGGCTATCGCTATACAAAGGTCTAGTTCTCTAGGGGCCTCGTCAAGCTCTTTAAAACGGCATAATTGTGCTATGAATAATTCAGCATATTTCGTTGGATTATTTGTACTATAGCGTCTGGAGTACAAGTCCAATCTAAGATTCTGTTGTATATTTGCATCCCAGTACCTTCTTAAAAACTCCTGGCGGAATTCTTCTACGGTGTCGAACGTGTAACGAAAACTTCCGAACCATAAGGCGCATTCACCTTCAGTCAGTTTCTCGATAGCTCTTAATCTTCGCTCTGGCGGTATCTTTGCGTCATTTAAGTATTCGGAAATCTCTTTGAGCCAGTATTTGGGTGTCATATTTGAGTTACTCCCAGAATACTTTCTCGATTTCTCGTCACTAGCATTTACAACAGTGACTATCTGATTTTGTACAGCATTTTCATGCGGTTTGGACGTAGCGATCGGTATACCAGGTGTGGTATACGGGCTGTCACTTGGCATGGCTGTATTTTTCGGAGTGGGCTGTATCTCTATATCTGCCCATCTATTTCTCCTATTTTCATCTATGCTTCCTTCATTAGATCTAGGATTTCCCAATATGGACTCCTCATGTGCGATCATTCTAGTTTCCATTTGGCTGTGCCTGTTTTCCGCTCTTTTTAAACGAGCTAATACTTCTCGTTCTATTTTTTCCAGACGATCACGGTTTTTCTCTGCCATAGAAAAGACTTTCTCCTTGTCAACTTTAAGGCTCTCTTTTATATGAAAAATTTCCCCCGCTAAACCTTGCCTTACCTCGGCAAGCGTTTTATCACTGGCTTCATTTTTCAAGCCCTCTCGCAGTTCCAACTCTTCTCGTAAGCCTGTAACCTCTTTCTGGATGTGACCGTGCATATTGGAGATTTCGGTCCTTATTTTGGTAATTTCTCCCTGGTCCTCATCTTGGCTTTTATCAATGACTGCTAGATCGTTTTGAGTTTGTTCTAACTCTTTTTGAACCTTCCCAACCTGCGTCTTCATGTTGATGATTATTCCCTTATTTTCTTTAGCGGAAGTTTTTATCTCACTGAGCTCCTTGCATTGGTCAAGGATAATCTGATCCTGCTTCCATAATGCTTCGTCTACAGCTTTTGCGTAGCCCACCATACGATTACTCCATTTTTCGTCGCTGTCTTCAAGCCTTTGATCAACGGTCTGAGTGAACGTATTAAGTTGCTCTTGCTGCTGCCTAGTGTTCTCTTCGTTCTGATTCTGAATATCTTTAAGCTCTACGGACATATTGTTTAGTCTATCATTGACCTCACGTTGCGATTTTCTGCACGCTTGCAGATTATTCTCGAGCTTTACCTCTATTGACTCAAAGCGTTTGTCATTATTTGCTTGCATCTCTGAAACCACGCTAACAATATTTTTCGTTACCTCTTGTTTAATAGATTCTTTAACATCATCAATTTTTTATTGACCTCTAATAAATTTGAATCTAACTGAGTGTTTACCGTAGCCAACATCTGGCTCATTTCATTTTGATTAGCACCCAATCTAGTGTTCATTTCAGTTTGATTAGCATCTAACTGATTGTTTACTGTATCCAATCTACCCGTTATTTCATCTTGAAATGCTTTAGCATCTTCCCTACTCTTGGCATGAGTAGCATCGAAATGTTCCTTTAACTCTGCGATACATTTAAGTACCCACTCAGTGCCAGCCATCCTTTATTTCTTATTTCTGAGATATAGGCAGGCCGTAGCTGTGCATGCTGGTGCGTTATATTGGGAAAAGAATTCCGATGTCGCGAGAACAACAACATTCATTTTAGCACAGTGCTGTGACCACCTATGGAATGGGTTTAGACCCTCGTACCCGTCCGTATATTCACTCGTCTGACAACAATGTCTAATGTCTGAGTATCACCTAGAAAGACTCACAATCGCTCAAACGCAGTTTGAGGAAAAATATACTATTATGGTTTTCCCCCATGGAAACCATACTATTATTATGGGGTTTTCTGAATCCCATAAGCCTCACGTAACTATGGGCGCCATGATAAATAAAGACAGGAGGTGCTCAATGGCTGCTCCATTGCAAGACATCGGCCATATTCTGATTTATTAGTAAAACCGTCCAGGGAGTGGTTTTTATTACCGAATGCCCCACGCTGGGCCATGCCATGATAAATAAATAAGAACATGCGCCTATGGTGACCCGTATTGTCACCTGGCCCCACGTATCAGCGACATGATAAATAAATAACAGGGTCATGCGTTACATTACATTTAATTTATGCATGTCTTATTTATTTATTTATTTATTTATTTATTTATGCTGGTTTACAACAGGGTCTTTAACCCCAATAACAGTAAACCTACAAAATTTTAACAGTAATTCTAATTTTTTTCATAATTTAAATCTAATCTTAAATCTAATATTAGCATCTAAATTAATTACATAATAATATTATTTATAGCTTAACCTTAATGCTATTACATATTCTACCTTTTTATTAATTACACTCATGGCAATGTGGTCATAAATACCTTTACAAATTTTTGGAGGCTAAGATCGAAGTCTAGAATTTTATTACACACTACAGCTTTATTGTAATTACTGCAGAGTCTATAAAGCGGCGAATGTTTGTGTGACGTGGTGCATGTTTTCTTATTCCTAAAAGTTGTCCACGTTCTTGAAGATAGACGTGGAACATTGAAATTCAGCAACGATAAAAAATAAGAGTTATCTACCGCAGAATTTACAATCTTGTGTAAGATCTTGGAATCATTTATTTTCCTACGATCTTCCAAAGTAATAATTTTTAGATTATTCAATAAAATTTTATATGGGACCATATATGGGTAATTTCCGCTCATTTTATAATGTATAAATCTGGCGAATCGCTTCTGTACTCCTTCTAGAAATCTTTTGTATTTTTTACGCCACGGATTCCACACTACGCTTGCATATTCTAATTTCGCCCTTACGTAAGCATTAAAGAGTGTAATGGCCGTTTTCACCTCCCGAAAAGGTCTTACATTTCTAATGACGAAGCCTAGTGCTCGGTACGCCTCACTTGTTACCTTGTTGATGTGAGAAGCGAAAGTCAAACCTTTGTCCAGTTCCACACCAAGGTCACTTACACCATTAACCTCCCGCAGCGTATTCAACCCCAGCTTATACTGGAAACTAACTTTATTCTTCCTTCGGGTAAATGACATTGTGACACATTTCGTTAGATTAAAATTAAGTTTATTTTTCTTACTCCATTCAAAGATGTTGTCCAAGTCATTTTGTAGAAGATAGCAGTCATGAGCAGAGGATTATCATCATTTATTTTTAACGTGAAGGCTTATTAACTATGGGACGCGGCCTTTTCCTAATATATCCTAGCTTTGCTGCTATATTTGTATCTACCATTTAATATCTTGGCCGTCTTTTAGTAGTACCTGTGACTCAATCCTAGTACAATAACATGTCCTCCATGTACCCAATCGTCATCATATGGAACATTTGTTCGTATCCCAGCTAACTCAGGGTCTTTCGAGGTATGGGGCGTTCAACCCACTATACGATCACATATTCAGGATGTGAGTCTGTCAGGTGACTACTCTACTTGAAAGAAACAACATTTTCCTAAGTATAACATTTAATGATAGTAAATCATGGCAATACAACATAAAACACAACAAATCTTTACATTTATTTCCCACAACAAAAATCAAAATTATCTGTGAGTCTCTTCTCCTCATAATTAGTGCTTCACCGCACTCAAGTCTATCCATAACATCCTATAATTGATACTCTTTGACATTTGCAAGTGTCCATAGTGTTCTTCACGTGGCACAATTTAACACAAACTGGAATATCACACCATAATATCCACAAATTATATTTAAATGACATTAAATCTGCAATTATTAAACATTTATCCGTTTTACACGGGACATTTACTTTAAATAACATTAATTCATTAGCTTATGCCTTGTTTAATCAGTGTTGTGTCGTTTGAATCATATTCCTTTCCCATCAACTTCAAACGCTGAAGTGGTACACGTTGCCCTCCAAAATACACATGGATATAGATATTTTTATAGCTTCACCATACAACGATTTTCTGGGTCTGGTCAAAAAATTATCGTTACAAACGTGTCATCTCATTCAAATTACGCTACCCGTGTGAATAAATTAGTGTGAACTGGGCAAATACACTTTACAAAAATGCCTTTATTCATTTGGTGCAGTTAATTCCTCCTCAGAGAATAACTGGGCCAAATATTATCCGATTACAACATTCCAACATTGCATGTGTGTGGAATCAATGCATTTAATTCAATTGATATCATCACATGATGCATATCTTAATTACTTTTCCAAATATCGAGAATCTTCAGTGTCCCACTACAATTTTAATATAAAAGGATCAGGTCTATCGACTTCCGTTCCGTGCGAACAAAGAATTAGTCACGGCTGGCATCGGCAAGATGGCCGCCGGTTTAGTGGCCTACCTGCCACCCCATCTGGCTTCCCGCAGGGTCAAGTTCATTTACTGGTGCAGCCATGCCAGATGTACCTTGAGTGGGTCGTGTCCTTATGAATTGAGTCAATCTAATTATTTAATACCTACATTTAGAGTATTTAATGGGCTCATCTCGGCTCCTAATTATTACTCATGGCAAGGGATGGAACACGAAATAGCTTTGCCGTTCTGTGGTCGACATCAGTCGCTTTTGTGCGCATCTCAAGTGAGTTTCACAGTTCTCTCACTAGTGCAGCATGCATATAACAAGAGGAAATCGACGTTTGCTATACGAAGAACCATTAGTCTTACCTCAAAGAGCAGATCAATTAATATATGGGCTCACCTAGGGTCTCTAACAGTTATCCCTGGTGGCAAAAATTCTGCGAACAGTGGATACAGACAGACTCTGTCCCAACTCTGTTGCGAATAATACATGTATGCACTAAGGCAATAATATATCGTAGATTCGAAGATTAGCCGACTAGATTCGCCAACGCGCAAACTACTTTCGGATGATCCCCGCAACTTATTGACGTAAATCTCTTGATTCTACGTTACATGCTCGCTTGAACGCGGCTCAAACAATATTTCTTACAGATGACTCAATTCTTAAAGCACTCACGTCCTCTATGCAATTACTCATAAGCCAAAGTTCTACGTAGCTCCAAAACAAGTATAAATTTACTGGCTTTCATTAACTATCTTAATGGCTCTCAATTACTACCCTGTAGAATATACCATAATAAACATTTATTCAACAATTCCACTGACACTGAACAGCTCTCTTTACCTCGATATTTTCGTTTCTTTCTTACTGTTAACAATAACACAGTATTCTTATGCTAGACATGACACACTTTGCACGTACTATAGGCCTGACATGCCCATTATTTATTCATTATTGTTACCGACCCCAGATTATTATTATTATTTAACGTTACCGTTACGTTCATCAATGTCTTACGCCTAAATGGCTGTAAACAAATCATCCTCCAAGCCATATTTTACCAAAATACGAGGGATGTGATCTCGTACATAAATGACTGTTAATTCTTAAACTTAGAGTGATGCTTCGTTGTATGGTGAGCTATTAAATCATATGAACATATTAAATTTGTACTCACTTTCATTTTTGCTGGGTTGGTCCAGCATGCCAGCGTCTTGCCTGCCATGATGCTTATTTTAAGCCATCATGATATTATTCACACGACACATTGTATAAACTTTACACATGGTAATTATATTTTTCACTATTGGCATTTTCACTTTGACACAATACACATTCTTTTACCATATAAACATAGACACTTTTAAAAATCACTGTAATATAATTTTATACACAATTCTCGCACTATTTTCACACATGGATCCTTGATTGGATTCCCACTATCGCCTGACCACAGAGATGCGATGCAGCTAACTCCTGACAGCCGCTGGTCTCCTTGAAAGTCTATCTGGCGTGTGTGTGTTCGACTCCCGTCACCTACAGTTTATATCTCCTCTACTGCAACTTTGTTCGATCCTAGGTCACGACTACTTATGACGCCTCCCAGGCTCCCGTAACTCTAGTGATCATTACAATAATATGTTATTTTTCCCATGATAGCACTTCCTGGTTATGTTCATTGTCTATAAACATCCTAACTTATCTCTACGCTGTACTGATTCTATACTCGCGTATGCTATTGCTTATACGTCTGCTGTAGACTAATTCTTATCTGATGCATAATTACTGTTATTAAGCTGCCTGATGTGCTTTTCATTTTTCACCGCTAGTACATTTGAGCGTCAATACTTTATAAATTCCGAGCACTTCCTTGCGTGATCCGGCAGCGTGTTAGCTCACGGGTTTGAGTCAAGACGAACTGACTTCCCTGCTAAGCTTCTCCTGTATAAAGCTTCCTTATGAAAAGTAGTTCACTGGATTTCCAGGACCGACTCTCTTCTTGATATAATACATTTTCAGACAAAGTGAAGTATGATCCTTGTTCGTCTATGCGTGGAGGCCCCAAAATCACTCGCGTGCAAGCAATCGCTCCGGCCAATTAATTATAATTAATTGCTTTCTTCCACGGCGTCATGATGCTACTCCGGTAATTCCCCTCGGCTCATCTACAAATCCTTACGCCGTAGCGGATGAGGTCTGTGCAGAGGTTCCTTTATAGATGCATGCTTTAATTTAGTCGTAAGAACATTCCTAAATTATCTTTCCTAGAATACATGCATCTGGGTGTAAGTTTCATCTCAATTCATTGCTCCATTTGGCTGTAATCAATTAATTTCTGTGGGCGACCGCCCCCACTCCCTTGTTTCGCCTTGTCGAAAGGGGATTTTCTCGGTCGTTAATCATTCCCTTCAACTTCCAGCCACGCCGAAAGTAGGACCTTGGCGCCATGTCTTCTCCTCCCACATTCAACTCCGCTTTGTCAAAATGTCAAGCTAGCTCGCTTTCTTGCGTTCTGGCATCTAAAACGTACATAGGCTGATATTTTCTGCAATAATCCACCTTAAACGCTATAATATTCCCGTTCTGGCCGTGAAATCCTGCTATTATAATTATATGCATATATAACTCATTGTTCTTCGGGTTCACTGTGGCTGTTCCCCCTCAGAGATCAATGATTCGATTCTGTGCAGAATCATGGGCCTTGTCTTCTTGTTAAAGACCCCAGTTCGATGCCAGTCAGCCGTGTCCAATTGGGCACAATATAAAGCCTCAATTACGGAAGACGAACTTATGCGTGTGAATCGGAGTTTCCTAAGACGATGACGGAAATGTGTGGATGTAAGAGGAGAATATTTCCAACATCTCCTGTCATAAGGTATGAGTTTATTTAATTAATTGTTATTTTCTTAATTTTAATTGTTATCTCATGTCATGCACGGATGAAGTGAGCGAAGTGCTATGTTATGCCGAGCGGGGAGTGATGAGTCAACGGGAGACAGATGAGCTAGGCGCGCCGGCCGGCCGAGTCGTGAGAGAGAGACTCACTGTATATTGCATTGGCGCGCTTTATACGGCATAGAGTGTGGCCTAGCTTTTAGAACAGATCTCCTGTCCAAAAACGAGCTTTCCCAATTTATATTCCTCGAGGGGTTGAATCGCGTGTGATAGTTAACGTCCTAATAGCGTAGAAAAGCGTGTACCAAAAAAAGTGTAATATTACAAAGTGCTAACAGTGTGTCACTGACTTCGTTTCACCGTGCATGTCTCAAGAATGTGATGTTCAAAATATTCGTGGTTTTCAAACTTGGTTTTCCGTATGGTTTGATTATTGACTTGCGATTCGTGTCACACACAGATCTCTTCTCATCGTCGGGTGAAGAATTGTACAAACGATCGATGTTATGTGTGTGATGAATACAGATATACAATTTGAACTTGATCCACTCAGCCGTTCTGGAGTACTGTACAAGCGTACAAGCAGAGATACACTCAAATAGGCAGACAGACTGATAAAAGTTAGGTTTGCGCGCATCAGTCAAGAAACAGTCTGAAACACGCAAATGTAAACAATGTAAAGCTACGAGGAAATTAGCAAAAAAAAAACCATCCTGTGGTATATATGAGCTTATGTATAATTATTATTACTATTTTTAACATGGTATTTATTTAACCCGGAAAATAAGCATTCAGACAAGCTCCTTACAATGCAATTGAAATCAGATTTCATTCTCAATCAGTTAACACATTATTGCACATTGAATTTAGAAGGACAAAATAATAATAATAATAATAATAATAATAATAATAATAATAATAATAATAATAATAATAATGATATTGGTTTTACGACCCTATTAACTACTGGAGCTTTTAGAGACGCCGAGGTGCCTGATTTTTGCTCCGAAAGGGATCTTAAACGTGCCAGTAAATATATTGCATTTGTACTGTGAGCATTTGCTCACCCTCAAATACCAGCTGACCGCGCAAAGATTCGATCCTGCAACCTTGGGATCAGCAGGCGAGAACGTTATCGCTGAGCTATGCAGCCAGGCCCCATGGAAGAACAGATACTGTGCATATGGGGTGTGTACGAAATGATCACTGTCTCGAGGGGGGGGGGGTCGTCCCGGTTTCGATTCCCGGCCGGGCCATCAGGGATTTTTTTCTCCTGGGGTTAATTCCCATGACTCGGGGACTGGATGTATGAGACGTCTCTATCATCACTTCATCCTCATTATGGCATGCAGGTCGCCCACGGGCGTCAACTAGAAATACCTGCACTCACCCTCTCAGGAGGTCATACGATCATTATCATTCATTGGATTCAATACGACAAAATCTTCACTGAGAGTGCCATTCCGCGGGAATAGAACGTAATTCTATGGCTTAAAGTTGGCTTCATAATTACATATCATTAAATTCTATGGATTTATGTTATTCACGTCGGAAAAGAATTAAATGTTCGTTCAAAGTTTCATTCTGGGAGGAATAAAATTAAATTGTATGTATTTAATTTCACTCCAGTCAGAATAGAATTAAATTGTATGGATGTAATTTCACTCACACTGGAATAAAATTAAATGTTCATTTGAATTATATTCAATGGATTTAATTTTACTCAGGCTGGAATAAAATTTAATGTTCGTCCGGAGTTTCGTTCGGAGAAGAATAGAATTGAATTGTATGGATTACATTTAACTTCGGCCGGAAATGACCGAAATATTTTGTTCAGAGTTTCATTTCGAGAGGATTAGAAATAATTTCCATGCATTTAATTTCATTCCTGACAGAATATAGTTGAAAGTTTTATTCACAATTTAATTCCGAGATAAATGGATTGAATTTCATTCCCACTGGAGTAGAACTCAATGTTTCCTTCAGAGTTTCATTCCGAGGAGAATTAAATTAAATTCTTTGGATTTAATATTATTCCCTTCTGAACAAAATTGAGTGTTTCATTCAACATTTAATCCCATGAGAATTAAAATGAAATGCAATGGATTTAATTTCTCTCCCTACGGAATGGAATTGAATTTCATTACGATATTAATTCTGAGAGGAATAGAATTCAGTATTTAATTCGCAATTTAATTCCTTGTCGGAATGAAATTATATGTTTCACTCCAGGTTTAATTCTACGCCGAAGTAGTATTGAATTGGCTGGCTGAATATGATTCCACTCCTGCTCCGGAGTGAAATATAGAATTTCGTTCACGTTACCATCCCTGCCAAGGGGCAATGTTCGAGACGCTTGTAGCACATTACGGAGAAAAGTCGATGTTCAATACGTAACACATATGAATGATCGGCCATCCTATTCCAGGCAGAGGCATACACGCAATGGGTAAAATTACACCTCGCGTGATGCAGCGTTGTTGGAATAATCGTATGGCATGTTTCTGGGCTACGATTGGCCTCGTCCTCCGAAATTGCAGGTTCTGTGGCGATAACAAACATGTTAGTCTGTAACGTTAAATATCCTCTACCTAACTGAGTTAGCTGGACTGTGTTCTCAACGCAGGTACCATGAAGATCACTCACATCGCGTTATCTCCCTTCGAAAACGTCCAACAACAACATAGAAACATAATAGCCTCGTGCAGAAAGGGATAAGACAGAAGCACATTATCAGATGCACCGTTAAATGTCTAAGTGGGAAGGAACCTTCATTACTTAACGTTATAGCTTAAGACATTCTGTCATTACTAAATTGGACAAATGCTTTTTCGCATTTTACTAAGGATGGTTGTTGCATTTAATTTAGGGGCGTAAAAAATCGTGGTCATAAGCTCTGTGTAAGCCTCCGTGGCGGTAGCACGCCGGCCTCTCACCACTGGGTCCGTGGTTCGAATCCCGGTCACTCCATGTGAGATCTGTGCTGGACAAAATGGAGGCAGACAGGTTTTTCTCCGGATACTCCGGTTTTCCCTGACACAATTTAATTCCAGCAACACTCTCCACTATCATTTCATTTCATCTGTCATTCATTTAATCATTGCCTCATAGGAGTGCGACAGGCTTCAGCAGCCGGCACAGTTCATATCCTCGCCGCTAGATGGGGGCTTCATTCATTCCATTCCCTGATCCGGTCAGTCAACTGGAAGCAGGCTGTGGATTTTCATTTTCAAGCTCTGTGTACTAGGTTGTGTGTAGAATTAATGTGATGATCAGTGTTAACGAGGTTCTTTTTCTTTTCTTTTCTTATTTAAGTATGATTACTTGTAACCAGCTATAAGCCTCCGTGGCTTTGGCGGCAACACGCCGGCCTCTCACCGCTGGGTCCATGGTTCAAATCCCGGTCACTCCATGTGAGATCTGTGCTGGACAAAACGGAGGCAGACAGGTTTTTCTCCGGGTACTTCGGTTTTCCCTGTCAAAATTTCATTCCAGCAACACTCTCCACTATCATTTCATTTCATCTGTCATTCAATCATTTCCCCAGAGGAGTGCGTCAGGCCTCGGCAGCCGGCACAGTTCATATCCTCGCCGCTAGATGGGGGCTTCATTCATTCCATTCCTGACCCGGTCGGAGACTGGAAGCAGGCTGTGGATTTTCATTTCATTCACTTGTAACCAGCCACGGTGATGGAGAGCACCAACGTGCTAACTCGTGCCTCGCTGGCATTGAGAGAGTGTAAGTACGAATCTCACCTTGGCCATCCTGAAAATGGTTGTCGTGGTTTCTCATTTTCACCACTAGGCAAATATCGCGACGGTTCCTTTTAACCGGTCCACGGCTGACTTCCTTCCAGAATCCCTTCCCTGACCTCACCTTAATTAGCTCTTCAGTACATGCACTGCGGTTATTCGACTGCAGATATATGTTTTGTGCTGCTGTCTAGTGAATATTTCCTTGATGGGCATCCCCTGTCACCTTATCCTTGTTTGGGCCTCCAGCATTCGGCTTATTAGAGCCCAACACACCAGTCTCTGCCGCGACGCAGTAACTCATTTTAGTTCCTCTGTAACACGTGACAAGTCCTGGCTCTCCTAGTCCCGATATCGATTTTCGGAGTAAAATACCATATCCTGCGGTTCGGATTCCACGTAAAAGAATGAGGTCCCGTGGCTCTTCATCGCACGATTAACGGTCACATAAAACTAAAAGCTTCTTTCCTTCCTTCCTTCATCCTACTAATATGTAGAAACCATATCCTGCCAAGCTTGACCCAGTGGTGCAAGTGATATTTCGTTTCTTTTTTAAAAGTGATGCGAGCGATCAGCTAAGCTAGGAGCGTCCCGCTCCTCCACTGTTCAGAGGCCACGCCACCCCACTCATGTCGCGGAAAAGATTATTTTTATTTATTTTTATTTTTAGCGTATGGCTTTGAGTGCTGGGAGTGTCCGAGGACATGTTCGGCACGCCAGTTTGTAGCTGCTTCTATGCGGACACCCATGGGGTGAGCTACAAGTGCCGTCGCGTGTGGGGTGTTGTCTGGGGAGGAAAGTTTGAGTGTAAGGGCGAGGAGTTGGAAGGTAGCGGCTGTGGCCTATAGTTAGGGACCAACCCCGGCATTTGCCTGTAAGGAAGATGGGAAACCAGAGAAGACCATCTTCAAGGTTGCCGGTGGGGGGATTCGAACCTCCTCGCCTCTCGGATGTGAGCGACTGCCTGCAGCCACGCCGTAACGACCACGGCTAACTCACCCGGTCAAAGACTGGTGTGTCAGGCTCTACAACACTCACCTTTCAGTTCGCTACCTTTTGTCTCTGTGGACTGTTGAGTTATCGCGCGGTGCTTTCCACCGTGGGCGTGTAGTGCTGTGGTATACCGTACTGAGCAGTGTGTGGTAAGTTTTCAGTGACTCGTTCCAATTTCCGTATTGCAGTGCTATGAAATGATTCCAGAAGAATTGAAAAGGATAAATTATTTGCTTGATAGTATTGAAACGGAAGAAAGACAGAATGCCGTCTTAGTGAGAGAGAAGTAAGCTGCCACGAAGAGACTTTTTCACGAAGACAACGAATATGGGATTGAATTGTCATCTTCAGAAGAGGAAATTTCAATGACGCAAAAGAAAGTGACCACGACTCGGACACGGACGTTCCGGCTAATAGTGAAGATGGCGCTGGGACCGAGGATAATGCCAGACTTGATGTGGCCCCACTCCCTCCTCAGTTTACTGGTTTACTGTGCATATCTACTTTTAGATTTCTGAGTTTTATATCATTTTACCTTTTGAGGTATATTGTGATATTTAGTATTTAAAAAGTGTGTATGATTTTGAACGCAGTAGCAGCGTTTGTAAAATTGTTATTTTATTTCTGAACTTGGGTTAAATAAAGGGCTATGTGCCTAATTTTCACGAAATATGAATGAAACAACAACAACAAAGAACGTTAATACTATTAAAATAAATTCGACCAATATAAGAGTGCTTAAAGTAAATTGCGGTCGTTTCCACCGCGTGCGTGTTCTCGCATAACAGTACTCCTGCGTGTTCTGGAGGGTTAGACCCAAGATAGAGTTCGCCTGGGCAATTTGTCTGTAGCTATCCCCAGTTGTATCTGCAGGCAAAGTGTGTTCAGCTCCCAGACACCGTCCTTGCGACGGTAGAGGAATGATCCCTCACAGAGTTCGTGGGTGAAGCCGAGGTGGAAGGATAGGTGATAACACAATAATGAATACCTACTGTAGTCTAATTGGGCTGGGATCGAGAAGGAGGGGGTCGTGGCCTTGGGTAAAGTACGATCCTGCCAGTAGCCTATATCAGCCTCTTCAACGATTGCCGAAGTGGGAATCGATCTCATATCTTCACTGTCATTCACGCGAGACAGAGTGTATTTCATTCAATCCTTCCGACTAGAATGACATTTCTTGGAAGGGACAGGCTTATCAATATACATCTCTAGACCCGCAGAAATTGGCATCAGTATTTGTAGTTTCACAATAGCATGTTGTTGTTTTAAATAAGACCAGACTCTTTTGCATGCGTTGATTTCCATCAAGGCGTATCGCGTTCGATTCCCAGCTAATGCATGTGTGAAATTCGAGGTGAAATATCATGCGTATTGATTAGGAATCTACGTAAAACAAGAGGTCCTTTGGATAGTGATCACGAGATTCACTGTTAAGTATACATACAAGGTTCCTTCTTTTCCATTGGGTGTCTCTCGCCCGAGTTTCATGACTCAAGTACTCAGCTGAGGTGGAATATCTGATATTTTGGGAATGTAGTTTAACTTAGAACCGGTTTTCAGTGTTTAATTTATTTAGGAGCTTGGGACATCTGGGTCATCAGTCCCGTATATTAGAGTGAGTATGGAGTATGTAAGTCTCAAGCTTCATTATTGTGACGACCGTCGTAGTGTGCATAATTAATATTATTAAGCCATACAATTGGAAAAGTTACTCCGGGACTTAAATTATTTTATCACCATTCCGTTATCCATGCGGAGAGAGTGTGTAAACTCCAGTGGCAATCGCATTCAGGATGACAGCTGTCTGCGCCGGTATTTGAACCATGGAACCTCTAAATGCCAGATACTCAACACAACCGTAAATTGTTGTAATGTGTGACAAGTATCTTGGATACTGTCTCTTAGTATTTCTCGCGTTAAATCGTTCGCCAAAACCACGACGATGGGCTTCAGTAAGTCCAGAGATGGGAGAATTAAATCCAGGAGCTGACAGCGACTATCCTGAGTGTGGTTCTTTCACACTCTCTCCAGGAAGATGCAGGAATAGTACCTTATTTCAATTTCTGGAGCACCTACCTCATTCCTGACCTTAATAGTTACAGCTACACACACTACTACAGTCACCACTGAAACACAGGTTATCACAAAAAATTAACACCCACCCAAGTACACGGGGCTGATGATCATGGATGTCTGGAACCTCCAATGCGAATTAAGGACAACAAAGTACAACAAGTACTTACAGCATTTCAGTGTCGCACACTTAGCACTCGGCAGCGTGTCCTCTGGAGCACGAGTTGCTACTCATACTGTATCTACTGGTTCTGGTTACAAACAGGTTATGAGCATGAACGCCAAACTGTTTACATGATTTCCACTGATCTGAACACTACTGTAACCTGTTAGAACAAATAAGGAGTGCTAGCTCCTGTGTTAAATAACTTTTCTTAAATCCGCCCACACCCAGTTTCAAAGAAACAATCATTTCTCTCTGGTGCGGGTACGGGATACATAAGGAAATACTGTAAATTCCTGAGATGTCACCTTATTTTTATGAATATTTCGCAAAGCTAGCCCCTTTGTGAATCAATTACCATTAATATCGTTGCCTTTGACAACATTAGCTCTGAAGGAATTAATGTTTGGTGCTTTTCAGTCGGTCAACAGGAATGTACCCAAAAGAGTTGGGTTATACCCTAATCCTGAATTTACTAAGGCAATAATGAAAAACAAAGAAAAATGGCAAAATTCGTGCATCCCAGCACGCAGCCTCCTTATTATCCAGAGTATTTAGAGGGACGTAAAACCAATATCATTATTATTATCAATTACAAATGCACACACCAGTACAGACATCACAGTGACGGAGGTTATTAGACAAAATTCTACACACACCCAAATACACGGGACTACATGACCCCTAAAGATTCAACAACAACAACAACAACAACAATAATAGTTGTAGGTCAGTAGTTAGTTTAAGGTTTCATTTCATTAACAGTTTCAATTCCACCCAAACTATCAGGGACCGATAACTTTTATGTTAGGACCTTTAAAACAACAATCAGCTTAGGTATAGGGCCGAAAGCTAAAAACATTAAAAATAATTCCATCTGACAGAGGTTGACAGACAACTGCACAGAGTAATGACCCATATGATTTTAGTTGACACAACGAACCATAACACCATAGTATTCATTTATGGTTTCTGATATTTGCAAAGATGTTAAGCATTACGTATTTAAATAATATTACAAAATACGAGAAGTTGACGGTAGTGTACGCTTATTTCATTCAATTTGATAGAATACGGAAATCTTGGAGGATTAATTTCATTTTACTGTAAATGTTAGTTTTTTTTGCGAAATAATGTGGATTGACTGAATTGATTTTACAAAAACTTCGTATTCGGCTGGTGCATATTTCAGAGTAATCGAACCGGCGAATATAAATAACAAATGAGGTGGAGAAACAGTGATTTAAATGAGATAGAGAGAACAGTGAATATTAGTAACCAGGAACAGGTAAATGATTAAGATTCGACAGAATTTCTCTAGACCTCTCCTTGACACGCAGTGCGGCCCGTTACATTCTTTGAACGATTTGAATCTCACAAGTTTGTAGTGACACGTACACTGTGAGCCAGCCTGATCAAAACTCACACCGTGGCTGAATGTGACTGGGATACAACTGTTCCAAAGGTATAGATAGAGCTCTCCGAAAACATTGTCCAGACTACAAGTGTATGTCACGTGCTTCTGTAGCTAAATAATCTTCCATGGATCCTGTGCGATGTACAAAAACTACCTTTTAGTTCACATTTGGCCGCGTTTTATGGTCTGGAGATACGTACTGAGACTCCATTCCAAATTGGCCTGGGTTCGATTTCCGGCTCTACCAAGAAATTTCAGTCTGATCTGTGAGTTGGAACGGAATAAACATAAACTCGCGAGGCAAAACTGACTTAACTTGCGTTTGGATTCCCACCTCAGTCAGACTAAAAATGGTTTTCCGTGGTTTCCCACTTCTACTCCAGGGAAATGAAGAAATGATTTTGGACTTGAGCAATGGGCAACTTACTTCCCAACCTTATTCTCAAATACAAATACACTTTATGTTGCAGACACAACAATAAGGCAGGTTATCAGACAAATTTGACGTACTTCCACCGTACACGCAGCATTATGATCATTATGTCCACACATCTACACAGAGAAAGAAACAATACAACCTTTTTCTTCTTAGTGTCAACATCACTGTGGCTGCCTGCTGCTAGACATTTGAGAGGCAGGAATGTACGCGTCACAGTAGCCCAAGCGCGTTTCTAGAATTTGTTTTCGAAGGAGGCTGAATCTATACTAATATAATAAAGCTGAAGAGTTTGTCTGTGTGTTTGTGTCTTTAAACGCGCTAATCTCTGGAACTACCAGTCCGATTCTAAAAATTCTTTTTTATATGATAGCCTGATTCAAGAGGAATAGTGTAGGCTATGTAGTATTAGGCTACACCTCTCAGGTAACCTTAAATATTGATTTTTGTTCAGTAAGTCGGTAGAACATCCGCTTCCGAACTGTTCTATCCGCATGTGCCGGCGTTATGGTTAGTGATACGTACACCGTTTCACCGATCTGAACCAAAATGTGTATACTTACCCTTTGGAACCCTGCGAGTAACACTGTTCACATGAAATTTATGACAGACCAGTCCATTCCCTGCATTTAGACCCTTTGGCACAAATCTACACCTTTTCACCGATCTGAACCAAAATTTGTATACTTACCCTTTGAAACACTGCGAGTAACACTGTTTACATGAAATTTCGGACAGACCACTCCATTCCCTGCATTTAGGCCCTTTGGCACAAATCTACACCGTTTCACCGATCTGAACCAAAATTTGTATACTTACCCTTTGGAGCCCTTCGAGTAGCACAGTCTGCATGCAAATTCGGACAGACCACTCCATTCCCTGCATTTAGGGCCTTTGGCACAAATCTACACCGTTTCACCGATCTGAACCAAAATGTGTATACTTTCCCTTTGGAACTCTCCGAGTAACACTGCCTACATGAAAATTATGACAGACCACTCCATTCCCTGCATTTAGGCCCTTTGGCACAAATCTACACCTTTTCACCAATCTGAACCAAAATGCGTATACTTACCCTTTGGAACCCTGAGAGTAACACTGTCTGCTTGCAATTTTGGACAGACCACTCCATTCCCTGCATTTAGGCCCTTTGGCACAAATATACACCGTTTCACTGATCTGAACCAAAATTTGTATACTTACCCTTTGGAACCCTGCGAGTAACACTCTCTGCATGAAATTTTGGACAGACCACTCCATTTTCCTGTATTTAGGCCCTTTGGCACAAATATACACCGTTTCACCGATCTGAACCAAATGTTACATACTTACCCTTTGGAATCCGACGAGTAACACTGTCTGCTTGAAATTTTGGACTGACCACTCCATTCCCTTCACTTAAGTCCTTTGGCACAAATCTACACCGTTTCACCGATCTGAACCACATTTTCTATACTTACCTTTTGGAACCCTGCGGGTGACACAGTCCACTTTAAATTTTGGACAGACCACTCCATTCCCTGCATTTAGGCCCTTTATCACAAATCTACACCGTTTCTCCTAATTGCACCAAATATTACATACAATTTGAAACCCTGCTGGTAACACTGTCCACTTGATGTTTTGGACAACGCTCTCCATTCTCTACATTCAGAATAACAGACAAATAAACTTAAAAACCACGTATTAAGGCCCTAGAACCATTCTGCCCTGCTAAGCACAGATGTGGTAACTGACATTTTTGTCGTAACTGACATACGGGTTTCATTCATTGCTCTGCATCCAAAAGAGTCTGTTGCTAGTGTAAAATACCGTATATACGTGTTTGTTTAGGAAATAAACGCTTATTTAGTCTACCGTAACTGCGTTTCGGACTTCAATTGCTAGGCCATTTCATTGTATCTGCAGTTTACTAAACGATTTCATTGTATTTACAGTAGATACGACATTTTGATTTAGTAAAGTGTACATACCATAAAATGCTTTAGCAATGTGGAGTTACAATAACTTGGCGTAGTATTTATGCACTGTTTTGATCTAGTAAACTGTAGATAGCTTAAAATGTAACAAAGCGCTGGGTTGTGACAGTGCTAGGTTGTGTTTGTGATTCGAAACATGCCAAGTTTGTCTGTGATTGCAAAACTTAAACAGACAAGTACCTGTACAAGTCAACTCATACAGAAGCTACCGTATGTGAAGAAATAAGTAAAACACATGATTTAGGAGACCAGAGCCTCCGTGGCTTAGGCTGCAGCACACCGGCCTCTCACCGCTGGGTCCGTGGTTCAAATCCCGGTCACTCCATGTGGGATTTGTGCTGGACAAAACGGAGGCAGTCAGGTTTTTCTCCGGGTACTCCGGTTTTCCCTGTCACAATTTCATTCCAGCAACACTCTCCACTATTATTTCATTTCGTCTGTCATTCATTTAATCATTGCTCCAGGGGAGTGCGACAGGCTTCGGCAGCCGGCACAGTTCATATCCTCGCCGATAGATGGGGGCTTCGTTCATTCCATTCCTGACCCGGTCGGTTGACGGGAAGCACGCTGTGGATTTTCATTGTCATTTGGGAGACCAAGGTAAGTGATTAATTTCATAAGCAAATTCTGTAGGTCATAACATAACTTATTTACATATTCACCATAACTAGCCTTGGGAACTTCGGACTGCCCCTTTAAATTAGTTGATGGACTACCATCAAAATCACAATTGTTTGTGAATCAAGTTTCTATGGTGCTGGTAGTAGTTAACAAGGCTCGGCACAGCAAAGGCAGGAAGAAACACTACTTCATGATCCACTAGATGATAATATTTGTTTGGAATTAGATTACCTACAACATTTTCAAAGTGGAAACTTCCCATTGCAAGATTGTCTCTTAAATGCTCATTCCGTAGAACATGTACCAGTTGTTGAGTGTGAGTACATCGTTAACCAAGACAAGACTTTACAACCAGTCCTTGAAACACCAGGAGAACCCATGTTGACTGACGAATTTAATGAGGTTGATCTAGCCCCAATAGATGCTGAATTTCAAACAAGAGCTAATGTCACAAAGAAAGGAGGACCTAGGAAAAGAAGACAATTTGTGCTTTCTCCCAAGGAAAGGGCTAACATTTAAGACAAATTCGAAATTCACATCGTATCAAAGAAGTTTGTAACTGTAAAATGAAATGTAGCACAGTTATACCTGAGGTTCAAAGAATTAAACTTCATGAAGAGTAACTTACTGGAACCTATCACGGCAAGAAGAAAAAACATTTGTCCTGGGAGCAGTCACTAAAAAACCTATACAAACAGCCAGATGTACATCAAGAAGGAAAGACACACTACACTATACCTTGAAAGATGAGCAAGGCTATCCGAAGAAAGTATGCAAAGTATTTTTCCTTGGCACTCTTGGGTATTCTAGAAACAATGATAGTATTATTCAGTCATTATGCAAACAAACTGGCCTTTCCCCCAAATTCCTTGGAAGACGTGGTAAGACTGCTCACAATAAGATTGACAGAACAGTTGTTAAAGAACACTTTAAATAATTCAAACCTTCGATATCGCATTATCGTCGAGAGCATGCACCTAATCGATTGTATTTGCCAAGTGACTGGACTATTACCTCAATGTATGGTGATTTCCGAAAACAGAACCCTAGATTTGCGTGCTCGTACGATTTATGCAGACAAAAAGTAGATAAAAAGAATATTTCATTTGTTAAGTTGGGCCATGAGGAGTGCGAATTCTGTGAACATTTTAAACAGCACCCCCACTCTCTTGAAGAACCTTATGATAACTGCCAAGACGGTCAGGCATGGAAAACACATATTAATAGGGCATCGAAGGCAAGAGAGCTATACCAAGAAGATACGCACAGAGAACCATCAAACGATGAAATTGTGTACAGCGTTGATATGCAGAAGGTTATAATGTTCCCAAGGTTGGAAATGGTTAAAAATGTGGTTTTGCACAACGTTTATCTGTGTATAATGAAACGTTCGCACCTGTGGGTACAAAAAGCAAGTCTCGAATAGTCGCTGTCCTCTGGCATGAAGGTATAAGGGGCGGAAAACAAGAAGAAGTCGCGAGTTCATTTTTTTAATTCCTCTCCTAGTGAAGCACGCGATATCAAAATAATTGTGTTTGGATGGACAATTGTACAGCACAAAATAAAAACTGGGCATTATACACATTTTTTTGTTTGTATCATAAACTCAAGCCTCATCAGTGCCGATGTGATTGAGGTAAGATATTTTGAGCCTGGGCATACGTTTATGTCGGCAGATTAATTCCACCACAGTGTTGAAAAGTCGTTGAAAACGAACAAACAGTCCAAAGTCTACGATTTCAATGACTTTCAAGAGGCCACCTCAATGGCTTCTAAAAAGGTCACAGTTATTTCGATGCAGTTGGAGGACTTTTATAAATGGAAAAGTTTCATGTCGCAAAAAAAGATAAAAAGCAGTTCTTCTGAAAGACCATATCTTCACAACATTGTTGCAATCCAAGCAAAACGTGGCAATTTACTTCTTTTATACAAAGAAGGGTAGCACGAGGTTCGGAAGACATTAGATTTTCTTCAACTGAATATTATTAAAACTGGGAAGATTCCTGTACATGGAAAGGAAGAACAACCTAGAGGCATTTCTACTCAGTGGAAAGGATCTTTACTTCAGTTATTGAAGGGAAAATCATCTGTTGTTCCTGCTAACAGACTAGAATTTTGGCATTCATTTCCTTTACGTGCTAATGAAGGCAGGGAGGATTCGAGTGATGACAATGATGGATATGTGTCAGATAGCCTACACTTCAAGTTTATTTGTTTAGATGTCCTACAACCTCCTTTGTTCTTTTATATTGAGGAAATAGTTTATAGAATTCATTTAAGTTCATAATGTTACGAAGCAAGTTACAAATTTTAACAAATCAATGTGTCCTTTAAATACTTTTTCTTACCAAGATCAAAACTTCAGCGATCAGCCTACTAAAAGATTTAAGCTGACATTTCCATTAATATGACTTACCATACAACTGCTAAATTGCGATACATTTTTACGGAAGGATGTGACTTTTTATATGTTTGTCTTTTAATTGTATTGATTGTCTAAGATAAGCCTGAAATTTCAATAAATTCTTACTGTGAAATGTAATTTTAGTTATATATGTCATGAAATCCTGCATATTTTACTAATTCTGATTATTTTAGGTAAGATTTCATGCATGCATTAATAAGTGAGATAAGCCACAGTTGGTTAATTTTCATTTTTGACAGCATTTAACGTGAATTAAGCAAACAAAATTATAGATACATTAAAAAGATACAATAAAAGCGACTCAGAAGTTTTCAAAGTTTACTAAGCCATAAAGCAAGTATCTACAAATTACTAAGCAGGTTCATGGTATCTGAGCAGAAACAATATTTAAGCCTAGTAAAGTGCAGATACAGTAAAATAGCTTAGCAAACATGAGTGTTTTCATTAACTGTTTAAGTTTTATCTGATTTTTTGCGGCATAATATTCTCTTATCCCATTTTAAGCTTTAAAAAGTAATTCCCCGCGAATCATAATACTAGAGAGATGCTATATTGGTTTATTTTAACAAATACACAATCTACGGCAATGATTGAAACTATAACCTTGATTTACTCCATTCCAACCCGAATGCAGATACCACTTCTGTGCTTAGCAGGGCAGCATTCATGTCCGTAGAAATGTAATTGTAAGAGTATTTTAATAAGTCTATTGTTGACGGGCAGTTCAGGCTGCATCACGTCACCCCTACCAGTGTTGTGGTGCAGAATTGCGAAAATAGTTGCATCTTGCGCTGTTTATAAATTGCAGTCACGGGGAGTAATTAGTGCAAAAGGATCTCTTAGGCCCCTTAAAACAGTTATGCCTCTGTATAAGTGCAATGGGGTTGGTGCAGTACACTGAGGTTACCAGCTGCAATAAGCGTTGGTGCTTTCAAATTTACCTTCATTTATTCCGAACCTTATCGTTGAGCGCACTGTGGCGATAAATGATACTATTGCTACCTCAGTAGCTTGGGACAGCCGAAGTTTTCCAAAGTGTTCTGATTACTTTCCTACGGCGCTATGCGACTAAAGACGACACTATTGGTCCCTACATTTCTAACAGCCAATGAGATATAGGCCCTAGGCAGTGTCTTTTATTTAACTTACTCCTCTTTCTAATAATTTTTTAAAAATGTGTTTGTAAATTACATGTGCCAGTGCTGTAGTTACAAAATAGCCGTTTCCCTATTCATTATTATCATTACGGGAAAATGAACTGAATGTTACGTCCATTATACTGTACTACTTATCACCCCCACCACAACCACCACCACCACCACCACCACCACCACCACCACCACCACCACCACAAAAAGTTATATTTTTAAAATGTGTTTTTCTGCTAGTTTAAGTATCATGTGCCAGTTCTGTAGTAGTATTCATTATCATCCATAAAACAAATAAATCTACCGGGCGAAACCGGGCACTACTGCTAGTTCATAAATATAAGTTAACAACAGGCAAGGTTTTACAGAATCATGAACCAATATAAGTTATCAACATACAAGAATTTATGGAATCATGACCCAATATAAGGTATAAACATGCAAGAATTTACAGAATCAAGTCCTAATATAAGTTATCAACATGCAAGAATTTACAGAATCATGACCCAATATACTGTAAGTTATAAACATGCAAGAATTTACAGAATTATGTCCCAATATAAGTTATCAACAAGCTAGAATTTACAGAATCATGACCGAATATAAGATATCAGCATGCAAGAATGTACGGAATCATGACCCAATTTATGTTAACAACATGCAAGAATTTACAGAATCACGACCTAATATAAGTGATTAGCATGCAAGAATTTAGAGAATCATGACCGAAGATGAATTTTTAGATTTACTATAGAATTATAATACGTAAATAACACATTCACATATGCTTGTATTTCCTCAACCCTGAATGGTTTATTAATGAAGCCGGGTGAAAAGTTAAAAATACTTGTAATAGTATGGACCTTAACTGATAACATGTGTAACGTTTCGGGCTGCTCAAACTCACGTTACTTGACCAATAGTAACGTTCTGCGCCACACTGAAGTGCAACACCTAAAACGTTAACCACAATAATAAAATACTTACAGCTTACCTGTTTTGATAGAAATACTAATATGCTCTTTTGGGCGCCAGGTCATCAAATGATCTTGATGAGCCAAATTTATAATTAGAGATTAATCTAGAGCAGTCGAGACCTCTTTCTCTCAGCTCGCGGTGAGGCAATGGAACTAACCAGTTGACTTTCGTGACGAGGAGTAAGGATGCCTTATGTCTAAAACTATCTACTGAAAAAAAAAAAAAGACCTGTCATGTTCAAAGAAAATATAAGATTTATTAGGTAAGAAGCAGCAGATAAAAGTGACGTTAAGTTAGAATAATAATATAAATAATAATAAAGGTTGAATTTATATTTACGGTGGCGAACTATACAAATTGGAGGTTAAGAATTAATTCATTTGAGTTTACATGAAAAGCTTGAAGTTAAATTGCCGTGGAGATAAAAACAGAGGTTGTGCGTAGATTTTCTTTATGTGAGCTCACCAGTTGAAGTCTCGGAGATTGCCACGACAGATTGTCATAGCCACGGGCTTCTCTCTTGTTGGCGTTCGGCATATGGAATGTTGAAGTCTTCTCCCCCTTCTAGAGTGGCGATGAAGATTTTAATCTTACAGATGAACAGGGACGTAATTATGCCCACTGTCAACTGATACCAGTGAATGGATCTAATCCAAAATTCACTTTTGGATGTATAATCTCAAACAGAATCATACTCCCTCAGTAACATTTAAAATGCTTAAACTGTTTGCTTGGCCACTGGCATGTTCTAAGTCCTGCTACTAGGGCTCAAGTTGAAAATGTTCCGAGTGCGTCTTAAGACGAATAGACGTAGTCTCTCAGATTGATTGAAAATGAGTCTCTTATCACGGATCCAACATTTGTATATATCTCAGTCCAAAATCCCACTCTTCCCGATTATCTTTCCATCTCTCTTGATTATTCAAATCTGGCGTTACAATTTGTTCCTGGATCACAGCGATGTTACGTCATAATTTCTGAGAATTGATCCCTCGTCGTCCTGGAGACAGCGTGCGTGACGTAGGCTCGAAATCCATTGTAACCAGCCTAAGCCTCGCCCGGAAAGTTACTTCAAGTTTCTTGGAATAATGGCTAAGATGAGCAGCCTCCCTGCTGTGTGGTTCTCTTCACTCACCTCTTGTGCATGACCATAGTCTGCTGGGCCTAACTTATTCCAACGTGAAACCTCAAGTTTATATATTTTTAAAATATTTATAATAAAATGATATAATATTAATAATACAAAAATTTAATAATAATAATAATTTCTTAAATAACTTCCTGAATAAATATAATAATACTATGGTTGCATAAGAACTTAATTATAAATAGAGAGCTAACGAATTAATATATAGGCCTACTTATAAGGGGACGAAATCAGAATATTACACATGTGTTATTGGTAAATTCGGGGTCTAGGACTGGGATAGGAGCTCCGCGACTACCTGGAATAAGGCAAGTAGAGTGTGAAACGCCCAGGACAAAGCTGACACAGTGTGGCTACTGTCAGCGCCGGGAATCGAATCTCAGATCTTCGTACGCTCACCTATCGAGTCATGTACTTTGATGGGTTTCCTAATATCAGACCAATATTCAGTGATATACAATCAACGGTTGAAACCAAATTATAGTTAAATAACATAAAAAATTAGCCCTGTCTCATTTTTCTAGGAATTTCAAAGCCCCCTATTACTATATTATTATTATTATATAAAATATTTGCAAATGGGGGTAATTCCCCGGTGGCAAATTGTACAAATACAGAAAATTACCAACAATAACATCAAACACGATATACACAATTCACAATTTAGGAACTGTAGTAATTACATCGCAGTATTCACACTAAATTTCAATCTTCTCTTAAACACATCAATATATTTGGGGAAAGGCTCTAAGACTGAGGCAGGTAATGAGTTCCAATTATCAATAACAAGGTTAATAAAAGAATATTTCCCATAATTTGAACGCTGTGGTGGGACCTTAACTTTATGTGGATGATCTGCCCTGCTCAGGTAGGTGGGATTTCCCACACGTTTGCTTAGTTCTCCCCATGCTGGCCGATTAGTGTAAGTGTTAAACATAGCGTATAGTCTGCATTTCGTCCTTCTATCTTACAGAGATTCCCCCCTAGTTTTTCCATCATTCGAGTTACATTACTTCTAGGATTAAAATAGTTGAGGACAAACCTAGCGCCCGTGCAGTAGCGCATGATAGATGTGCATATGTACAGTACATTGAAAATAAATCAACTGGCTGCTGGATGTTGCAGAATTTCCACTTTCATGTGACGTAAATACCACATAAGTATATTGGAACAGTGTCCAGTAGACTGACACCTAGCTATCGCTGATGCCAGAATAGTACATATTGGCAGTAAGGATTTCCCGTTTAGGTGTCTAGTTACCGCTTATTGTGATACGATTAGCAAACATTTGGCCGTGCCCAACGACGTGATCTGGGCTGAATGAGAGCCGATATATTAACAAAGTTCTACCCAACGGAGTCTGCCGAGATTCCCCTGTGTCAGTCTAAGGCAACATCCAACTTCCCTGATTGTACTACTTTGGGTGTGAGTTGTACTGAGAAAATAATCGGTTTTGATTATCATGATAACATGATTAATTTAACAAATCAAGTTAATGTGGTTTTGTTTAAACTGTGACGCAAGGTACGTCAATAGATTTGTATTATTACTACTACTGCTAATCCTATATATTAAAAAGATTGGGAAGAAATTTCACCTTTTACTAAAACTGCAATATCTTGGCAAATTGTTGTGCTACGATGACGTTTGTTGGCTTGAGACACGAATCACGCCTATAACCTAGATGTTAGGCACCTTAAACAACAACAGCAACACGACTCACGATACGCATTATACATTCAGCCTCAACTAATTAGATTCTCTCATCTGTGTATTGAGATAATTTCGGATATTCATTTCACCAAGGCCATGAAATGAAATTTCCACTTTCGACCACCAGATGGTATCCAACACCCCAGTGATGGAAGGTCGTAGGAATGGCTGACTATCTCCTGATATCAGCAAACTACAGCACTCATGTACCTATAACAGCACAGTTATTAACATACACATTTCGTTCGAAATTATCAGAAGCAAATGTTCTACGACATTAGGTACCGTACCTGAAGCTTATACATGCTGTCAAGTCACGTTACATATATGCAGTTTGTCGCCTAATGGTGGTGAGGAGCAGCATGCTCGACAATTATTTAAGAAACGAATTTTAGGTGGTTCAAATCCCACCTCAGCCGGTAAGAGAAAGCAACTCGTTTGCTCTAAGCGTTGAAAAATGTTCAATTGGGTTTAGACCTAAAAACTTGATGGTCCAGTTGAGGTGCGTGTTTAAAAATCATATGATAGGCTACTAATTTTGAGCTCTGTAAGTACACGTAGGTTTATCCTGATTTATGTAGATAACCATGCTCTGATCTTCATGGAGATGTAGCAGAGAGAAAACTCCTGGTTTGTCTATACAGGGTGTTTCAGGAGGAATAGTAAATATTTTAGGAGGTGGTAGTATAGATGAATTGCAATAAAAAACTCCATATAACATGTGTACCATTTGTATTGCGTACCGAGATACAGCTGTTGGTATGTAACCAGGGCAGTTGTCGTTTCATGTGTTGGTACTCCGGTTGCTATGGGCGTATTGAACGATTGTCAACAGTCGTGTGTTATTGTTCACGTTGTGAAGTTGTGCTTTAGTTTCCATTGAATGTGTTCACCGGTCAGTGTGCTTTGTTGAACAAGTTGACTGTACTGTATCGTTTAAACATGCCGCACATTTTTACACATGCTGAGTATGCCGATATGGTATTTGTGTGTGGGTTTTGTAACGGAAACGCTGCTGCTGCTTGTAGAGAATACGGAATACGATTTCCTAACCGCAGACGACCAGATTCAAGAGTGATTACAATACACTGCGTGACTCTGGTGCAGTAACCAGCTGTCGATATGGTCATACAACACCTAGACCTAACATTCCCCGGGAGATGAATCGGGAGATATGGGCACGTTTCTTGGCCACCAAGGTCCCCGGACCTTACCCATTTGGATTTTTGCCTGTGGGGATGGTTGAAAGGCGAAGTCTACAAGGAAAAGAGCCGATTTGGTCGTTCGGATTATGCATAGTGCAGCCCTCATCAAAGAACTCCAAGTCGCCCTCCGAAGAGCTACACGGGGTGTTATCAAGAGAAGTGCAAAATGCGTTGAAATTGGTGGTGGAAGTTTTGAAAATAAACTTTGAACGTCCTCATTTGCCTTGGCTTTACATTTTTTTGGGTTAAATACTACCATCTGTACCCCTGTACGCAATACAAATGGGACACATGTTATATGGAATTTTTATTGCAATTCATCTATATTACCACCTCCTAAAATATTTAATATTCCTCCTGAAACACCTTGTATATCTGTGTTGCATATCTGGCTACATATCTGGTTTAAATATCATGTCACCTCAAGCAAAGACCACATCATTGATACTTAATTATCACCAGAATGTCAGGAATTCGCCTCCTGTTTAACAATACCTTGGTCATATTTCTCGTTCAAGACTTTAAGTGTCTCGTGATTCTCACGTCTCGTAGCATCGTTGGTAAAAACATGTAAAATTACACCTGCCTGTTGTTAACATGCTTTCAATCTCTTAAATTTCATTTCTGCCATTGAGTGAATATTACGAAAGACCGCTAGTGGTTCAGTTTCCCAATGAAAATTCATGGCTTAGAATAGAGGTGTTAATTTAGCAAATTGATGTTTATATGTTTTACTAAGTCATCTATAATTGGGTATGTATGCCCTGTTAGTGGTTAATAAATACATTCACTGTGTCCTAATCTCTCATATACTGGCACCCATGGCTCAAGAACTCTATGATAGTCCTAAAATTTGTCTTCTGGTTAATCGCCGTGCTTCAAGAATATATAATTTAAAGGATTATTTCCCTCAGCATTTAGTAAGCTCCTCAGTTCAAGAAATAAATTTGCTCGTTATATGACCAATCATGTACCGAGAATATCAAATGGAAGGTGAAAATGTAGACCCACAGGCTGACCACAGTAACATCCATCTCTCCTATTCCCCCACCACTCCCCCGAGGAGAGAGACAAGCCCCCCTTCACAGATCAATAGCGCACTACGTGTGGAACGCAATAAATTCCATACCACGTCAGTATCTCACCTGTTGACGAGGTTGGATTACTTTTTCACTTCCAAGACGTAATGTAAACGATGTTGTACGTCATTGATTGGTGCAGAGTAAATTTGCATACCCGGTCATTAGCTGTTTATTGATTAAGAACGTAATATATTTTCCAATGTTGATGAAAAAGTCTTCCATTTCTCTTGGAAGTCAAAATGTAACCCATCCCCGTCAACAGGTGATATACTGTAGATCATGTATTAAAATAAAATATTGTTTGAAACGCCTGACCAAAACACGCAGATGAATGCATTTGTATACTGGTTCTGTGTCTTACAATAAAACCCAAAGGAAGGAATTACCTTGAATATGACCCGTAATTATATTTCTGGGAAGATCACACAAATTCTCGTCATATATTAGAGGTTCAAATTAATTTAATCTCCCACCTTGTAGAGCAGAGCTTGATCAACGCTAGGAATTACATGTGTGCAAGCAAAGCTCCGTGCAACGGTGCAATGCGCAGTGCAACCAGGATTCCACGCGCACTGCTCGGCGTTGTCGCTTGGCATCCTGTGACTGTAAATAGATAGATGTGGAATAGATCTTTCAACTCAAAAAACAGCGCGGAGCAATGATGTTACATTTAAAAGTGAATGGGAACTTGCATACTATTGTAAAGCAAGATACAAGCGTAACATGTTTAATTTGCAGAGCCATTATTTGAACTACACATCGGACATTTGGGAAGGTTCAGAAAGACACTGACAATCATAGTAAACGAGGATATAACTGTATGGACTTTGCAAACGAGAGCTGATAAAAAATGATCAGTATAATCCATAGACTACAACCACTCTTAGATCGATCTTTCAACTACAATAACTGAAATTTTCACGCATGTTCGCCGTAACAACAAGAGGCGAGTGAAGAAGACGGACAGTTCTTATATACACGCAAATCGTGCATTCTGTGAAGCATTGCCCCAAAGGACGCCCGTGATTTAAAAAAAATAGATAGGTAGAGGCCTGCATGGATTCTTGCTTGGTTTTGAATTTCTACGGGTGACTTAGGGGAGACGTAGACAGTTTTATAGTACAAAATTCATATACGTGTAATTCGTAATTTTCTTTATCACATATCACTCAAATTTAGTACACGTATTAATAATCCCTTACGGCATCTGGTTTTGGTTTCTGAGAATTTCTGTGTAACTTATAAGGGAGTTATCGTCACTTACGTTTGTTTCTACACTGTTGTTTTTCGGTACACTTTTCTCCTACATTTGGGTATGCAGTGTCAATTTTCGTGCATAGAACTAATCTGTGTTAGTAACAAAACATGTATATGCTACAAAATTTTGGATACGGATTTCACTAATTTTCTGTGAAATTTTGAACTTGAAGAAAAACAAGAACATTTTCAAGCACAACATTTTGGTAAGCATCATTTTAAAATTCCGTTCCATCAAAATCTTCACACTAGTTAGGAGTACAAATGTGCAAAAATTTTGTTAATATCCATCCAGCAGATATTGAGAAAAATGTACCTTAAGTGCTAAAAATGTTTAACTCAGATATTTCAATGTAATGTTTTCATAAAGGTTTCTTACTCATTTGCAGCCCAACAGATCATAATTTTTAAATGACATTTGTAGATTGAATTTTGAAACAAAATTTTGAGATTATGTTATCAAAATCAAGAAATATTTTCTTATTTGTAACATTTGCACGTTTTCTGCCTACATCTTCCCTTAACACTAGTGAGCATCTTTCTTCTGCAACAACTCGGGCGGCAATTACCGATTGTCTGGGATACTAACAATAGCTGATAGATCCGTGCTATTGGGCACGGAAATTGGGCGTTATCTCCAAGAAAGAAGATATGTATCCTAATTGTTTCCTGGAATTTCTGCTACATTGCAAGGTATACAAGTCGAGCTACCAACACAATCAAGGAGGGTCTTTGTTTGAAATTCACTACTATTATTTCAAGAGTAAATTAAATTAAGCAAGCGTCGGCCTCGTTGCGTAGTCGCTACCATTCTTGGCTGTCACCGGGGATTTCTGCCAAGAAATTCAATTCTGGTCTCAGGGCTGGAACAGGGTACACTCAGCCTCATGGGGGGAAAAAGGAGACGAGGCGGGACCGATTCCTACGCTCAACTATCATGGAAGTGGCATTCCACCCTAGGCAAATGCCGGGATGGTACATATCTTAAGGCCACGGCCGCTTCCTACCCAAACCCTATCTCAGGTACAAATACACACACTAGTACAGACATCACTGTGATACAAGTTATCAGACAAATTCTGTACACACTCAAGTGCACAAGTCTACATGACTACGAGGTCGCTTAGCCCCTTAAGAATCACCAATGATCTAAATAACCAAGCATGTGTCCGCATCTACAGTACGTCATATCTTCAGGCCTGATGCCATAAGGGGCATGCACTCACGTACTTGAAGGGGCAGATAACCTCCCTCGCTGTTCCACCCCATAGAACATCAAAATTAACTAACTAATATAAGATTAAAAATAAAATAAAATAAGACAAAATTCAATTCAACTAACTAAAAGTAAAGTAAAGTAAACTAAACTAAACTGAACTAAACTAAAGTAAAAACTAAACTTAAGACTAAACTAGACTAAATTAAACTAAACTTGTAGATAAGCTGTAGGGATCTAAAACCACCCATTATTTTTTAAATCTGACTGTACCTTGCCGTGTTTACCTGACTGTAACTTGCTCCCAGTTTCTTTTTCGATATTTCCCGAACCAATGATCGGAGATGGTTATGTGAGGTGTAATTTTAATCGGGATAAAGCCCCCTTTCCAATGGACCACAATTTGTGCTAAAAGACCTAAATGCACATTTTGATAATATTGTTTTTTTATATTAAAAATTGTATTTAATGTTTTAATTTATTATGTATATAATATTACTTTTTATCATTCAATTTTTAATTTTATATTTTGCCCAAGGGTCTAATTACGCATTTTGAATGTTTTGATTTCTATTGACTTTGAAGTTTTTAAATGTTTTAATTTATTTATCTAATTTTTATTTATTTATTTATTTATTTATATTTCTAGATTTTGGCAAAGAACCCAAAACTAGTAGGTCATTGACTATTCTTAATATGTCCCGAACCAATGATAGGAGAAAGTAATGTGAGGTGTCAAATTACTCGGGATGACAGCCCATTTGCCACGGACCACTTTCAGTTATATAGATTTAGCCAAATTTAGGCAAACTAGTAGGTCATCGGCCCGTTATATTTCGCGAACCCTTAAATGCACAGACTTGTGTGAGGTTTTGAATTAATTGGCATGTTACCCTCCTTACCGTGAACTATTTATATCCCCACCAAACTGCTAGGTCATCGACCCGTTTTATTTCGTGAACCTGTAAACGTACAGACATGTGTGAGATCTCATTTTACTTGTGATTATGCCCTCCTAACCGTAGGTCATTTAGTTTTAGAAATGTAACCAAAGCACCAAACTGCCAGGTCATCGGTCTTTTATATTTTGCGAACCAGCAAACGTACAGAGTCATGCAAGGGGTACTATGAAATGGCGTGACAGCTCCTTTTCTACAGTCAATTGAATTTTCCAAATTTAGCCAAAGCACCAAACTGCTAGGTCATCGGCCTCTTATATTTTGCGAACCCGCAAACGTCCAGAGTTGTGTGATGGTTCATTTTAATCGGGATTACACCCTCTTTGCTGTGGGCTATTTTCTTAAATTTTACCAAAGAACCAAACTACTAGGTCATCGGCCCTAGATTTTGGGACTGAATAATGACGGAGACTTGAATGTGAGGAGTTGATGGTTATCCGGACACAGTGTTAACTATAGGCGGAAGAAGGGGAAAATATATTTAACAAGTTGATTAAGGATGGCCGTTAATTATTAAATATGTTTATATTTATAATAGTTACTGGACAGCTATGTGCGAATAAGCTACACATATATTTTATTTTATCTAACTATGCATTTTGATTTATACAAGAAACCGGCTGGAGATTTTAATGTTCCGATTTGCTTTAAGACTTTGTATTCCATACACGTGCGACTGTACAAGATTAGCCTTGTGTGACCTTGCAATATGAATATGCTGACCGGAAGAGTTAGATTACAGACGATTCTTGTTATTGTCACATGAGGGGGGATCGTAGAAAGCGGTTAGCCATTTTGGTTCCTGTACAACAGATGCCTACATAGAGACCGGTAGACCATTTTGGTTCCTGGCATTGAATAAAATAACCTGTAGAATGTAACCTAAGGAATGTAATATTTACTTATTTAATTAATTACAGTATTTATTTATTTCCCGAAATCCGAAAGTAGGCTAAAACGTTACATAGATTTTCAACAAAGTTGAGAATTGTTAACACTTACTTGCGCCATAATTCTCTTTTGTCGCCCTCTCTTGGTTAACTCTTGTTTCTTGCGAAACAGATGGTACTAGTATACTAAGTGTCTATAATGTGTTTACTACGATTTCATGTAGTGCTTACCAACACGCTGTTGTGAAAATGGAGAATGCTAGTCAATGGGCGATGACTCATTACTAAATCCCGTTATACGGTGCCTGAAATGTTTCCTAAATATCCCCGGAACTCCCCTAAATGTCCCTAAAATGCCCCACATTTTCTAAAAATCCCTAGATTTTCCATAATTCCCGTAAATGAACGTAAACTCCATTATATTTACTGAAATCTCTAAAATTCTTAAAATTTACTTAAATTTCTTCAAATTTACTAGATTTACTGCAATTTTAATTATATATTTTTTACGTTTGCTATCTTACAAGTTTTTTCTGTGGCTTGCCACACATTTTCCAGACAAATACTGTGATGTAGACCATGACTTTTACCTTACACTTTTTTGAACGGTTTTATTTACCACTTTTTGTTTATCACGAGCTAAGCATTAGGAAGGATATTTGGTGGTACCCAAAAGGTTCATTTTAAAATTTTACGCATATTTACCCAAACATATAGGATTCTTAACACTTACCTGTACCGGAACTTTCTCTCTTGTCGATATCCATGGAAGGCAACACTTGCTCTCTCGTGAACTGGCTGTATTATACTATCCAAGGCTTAATGTATTAATACTATAATGCCATCCGATTTTTCCGAACCACTGTGGTGTTACGGTACACACTTTTATAATTAACCTGTGGTGAGTCATTTACTTTATACCCATTACACGATATTAATGACTGATATATCTCTAGTCGTTACATATTTAACTACACGGGCTGGATGACTGATATGACCCGAAGTTTGTATACCCTCTCTACTATATGCAACTAATGACCCGAGTACACGAGGCTGATGACCATGATTTCCCAAGCTTATTATCAAACGGGGCTAATGATTGGTTGGTTGGTTCTTAAGTTTAGGGGCTGCGACAACGCGGTCATGTAGCCCCGTGTACTTTGGGTGTGTGTAGAAACTGTCTGATAACCGGTGTTAATTGTGATGACTGTATTAGTGTGTGTATCTGTTTTAATTCAAGTAAGGGCTGCAGACGATCAATTTTCAAGTAGTTCCTACTTTTTCCGCCAAACTCCACCGTCAACGACTCCTAGTTCAGAATTTAGCTAGCAGACGTCACCGCAGTCGGCTCTTGGCAACGAACGTAGGAACCTATGAGCGTTGTTTACATTCTTAACCTATACAATTTAGCTTCACACAGGTTTAATTAGTGGAAGGTTCTTTAACATGCCATAAATCTATGACATGGGACCACCGGCTTTACTTTCCCTCCGAAGGAAGGCATACTGAGGGATTCTTAACGCTCTTAAAAAATCCGACGACTTCGGCCGGATTTGAATTCGCGATCTTGGGCATAGAAGCTCAGCATGCTACCGACTACGCCACCGAAGCCGACAATAATTGATTAGAGATATATTTTAATCTCACAACATACTCAAGTACATGGGAATACGTGACCAAGATATGTAACACACTTAACTACACGGGGCACACGCAACTATTCCATGCTGTTCATATGGAGAGTGAGGTAAAGCTAACCCTGTGGTTACTAGGCAAGATGGTTGCTACGTACAACGAGCTTGGTATTGAGTCGCAGGGGTTAATGCACACACCCAAAGTACACGGGACTGATGACCAAGCTATACCAATTTTCCTATACATTCTAACAGACGGGACTAATGACCAACAGATTCCTTTAACAAGTCTAGAAACAAACAAGACTGAACAGCTGTCTCTCAGGCAGTAGCAAGGCGACGGAAAGCAATGTAAGAAGAAATACAATCTGTTTCCGCCCATGATGTGCTATCAGCCAGCGAACCTGTTTAATTATTTTTTATCATGCAGACGTATAAAAGCTTTATTATTTATCGAACCGATATCGACCATTCCATTCGTCCAGTGGCGAGCACTCTCGGCTCTCACACTACAGGTCGTAACTCGATTCCCGGCTCTGGGACTAGGTCAGAGCCATCTATAGAAAGAGCGGGCGTGATAGCTTAGATGTCAAGCTGTTTTACTCGCACCGCGAAGGCCGGGGTTTGATTCTCAGCTATGTCAACAAACGGACTACACTTAACCTCGAAAGGTAAAACTGAAAATGGACCAGGAACTGCTTTTTGGGACGATTGATAGCTTAAGGCCATGGCCGCCTCTTTAACCTTCTTTTTATCAGACCGAAGCTAGATACGATTGACCTGTTATCACCCCCAGTGGTATGTGTTAAAGTTTATATATTTAGACAACATAACCTAAGTCCATGGCCGCTTTTTCCAATTATTTACTTTGAAATTTATGCCAAACCGTGAACTATACCTACTTCAGGGCTCGGTGGATTTAAACTGTTTTCTTTAGCCCTTAGGGGTCTATAATGTTTTTAGCCTACTTTTCACATTTTGCAAAAATGAGGAAAAAGTAGACTTATGAGATCGATCCGGGAAAATGTGTGTCTGTCTGTCTGTCTGTCTGGCTGGCTGTGTGTGTGTCTCCCCCCCTATCAACTCCTAAACGGCTGAAGCAATCAAAACCAAATTTAGTATGAGTAAAGATGTGCACCGGAATATCTCACGTCCATATTTGAAAATGATGTCAGTGCTACCAACTGCTCAAAAAACGCACTAGAAATTTGAGCTCCATGTTGTATATATTGCAAGGTATGCATGGGAGCTATTCCAAAATTGGCACACATGTAGATAATACTATTTCAGTTTAATTTCCGGGAGGCCAACCATGACAGTGTTGCCAAAATAATTTTAAGCCTTCTGATAGGTCCAATGTTTAAATGCATATAACTTCTACACTATCAATTGGATTTCAACCAAATTTTGTATGTAATATCTGTACATAAACAGATATGACTGAGTGTATTCTTAAGAGCCACCAGGGCTGCCAACTGTTAATAATTGCTCTCTTTATTTTTTATCCAAATACCAATATATCAGAAAGTATGCAAGCCAACAGCTTTAAACTATGCACACGTATATTCTGACATTTTAGATTAATTTCGAGTAACTTATATACGTCAGTTCTGCCAACATGATTCTAAGCCTGCTGATACGACCAATTTTTAAATACATGTAACTTCTATACTATCAGTTGGATTTCAACCAAATTTCGTATGTGCTATGTGTACCATAACAGATATGACTATAAGTATTGTTAAGAGCAATCAGGGCTGCCAACTGTTAATAAATGCTGTCTATATTTATTTTACACTAATAACAATATACCATAAAGTATGCAAGCCAACAGCTCTATACTTTGCACACGTATAGCACCTGACATTCTAGATTAATTTGGAGTAATTAATACAAGGCAGTGCTGCCAACATGATTCTATGCCTGCTGACATGTCCAATTTTAAAATACATATAACTTCTATACTAACAAATGGATCTCATCCAAAATTGGCACAACAAGATATCATATTATTTCAGATCATTTCTGACCAGCACATGCATGGTATTGTTGGCAACATGCTTTTACGCGTGCTGATAGATCCAGTGTCTAACTGCATGTAACGTCCATTGGAATTCAACCACATTTTGTATTCTGTACCTTAAGAGATTGAACTAAGAATATATTCAGTCGCCAGGGCTGCCAACTGTAGTGCTCTATTAGGCTACATTATACCAGGTATATTTTGAACTAATTAGATATTTCGATATTACCAACTTAATTTGGTCACTATTCTAGATAGGTTCATATACTGTAGAATAATCATTGGCATGAAAAGTAGGCTGTATAGTTCTTCACGGAACTTCTTGTTAATCCTCTTATATACTAACATTACCACTTACATACAACTTAACGCTAGACATACACACAACTATACCGTATAATGAGTTTTATGGTTATACTAATTTCTTTTTGCAGAATACAGTAGATCGCAACTCACAACTAACTGCATTGGCTCTATACACATAGACTCTATATACCCCACACATACTAACACCCTAAGAGAATATACAACTCAAATGTTTACCTGCTCTAAAGCAGCTCACCCTAACTATCATATAGGTAATAAATGTGCTATGCTATGCTTTTACCTGGCTAGTTTTATATACTTGCAGGACCACTATTACAACCATTGCCGGAGATTGCCAAAGCTTAACGATTATTGGATTAGGAGTGGCAGCTGGGGGATATTAATTAAGAAAAATAAACAATACCCATACGTTACTTGTAATAAATGTAATTGAATTAAAGTATTTAGGCAGTATTTACACACAGAATACAACTGTATCTTTACGATTGCTTGGTATAGTTTAAAAGGTATAACTTAACATGTAGTAAGATCCCTTGAATGTTTGTTAAGACACTATCCAACCAGTTACGTGCACTCTTTACATAATAATTTCGGCGTTTCGAAGCTCTTGTTCAATTTCTCGAATCTTAGACTGGTGACCAGTGTAACCTCTATGTTCGAAGGTATGCAAGAACTGTAGGCGTTCAACTAATATATTAAGATCATTCCAGCAGATACCATTGATGAGCGGTTTGAACGTTTTAAACACAACGCTTGATGCAGATGTTCCACGGCGATTAATGACTAATGCTTTCAAAAACTGGGGAAGTGATGATGATTTTATAGATGTAAATACCTCACCCCCATCATCATTATCTATATCCTCATCATCATTGTCATCCGTTTTGCTTTTGTCCACAGACTCCTGAATGGTTTGAGTTGCCTTTGCTAGATGTGGCATAGTGCTTTAACATAGCTTTGTTATTATTTTCATTATTATCATAATTAATATTATCATTCTTTTCACTTTTTTCCACAACCTCATTGATGGTCTGTTTTGCCTTTGATAGTGTTGAGGGCTTTTTGGACATTGATGACTGTTTTAACATGGCTTTTAGAGGAGGTGTTAAATGTTTCACAACAAGCAACTCGCTATTACCACGTATTCGTTTAAGTATATTAAACTTAAGGGGAATAATATCTTGAAAAGCACTATATTTTTCCAGGGCACGCTATTCCACCTCGGTTAGAGTTTTTTGTACTTTCAGATGGCTGTCATTCTGTGGTCCACAGTGATGGTCGTTTGAAGGAAGTACATTGGAGTCTTTTGTCTTAAGCATTCCCCGACACTTTTTTGATCGATGTTTTGAACAACGCCAAACAACAGTTCCATTTTTATTGATTCGTTTTACAATATATGTATATCCTTTGTAGTGGACATATGGCTTACCATAGCTTGACGTTGTGACTTCTATATTAACTAATACTCACAAGTTGAACTTTAGTAATGTTATTACAATAATAGGAACGATAGAGAGACATCCAAAGTGGATTGATTTTTTCAAAGGAGGAATTTGCAAAGTACCGTTAAGGTTGTTAGTTACATGAACAATTTTCAGACTGGGCGAGATTTTTACAGAGCGCTCGCTATTTATACTGGAAGTGGGCGCAAATTGTACTAACACGGGATTTGAATGGGTGCTATTTGTACTGACATGCGTTAAGTGGGCGCTATTTATACTGGAAGCGGTTTATAGTTGGCACGAATTGTACTAACTCATGATTTGAGTGGGTGCTAATTGTACTAACTTGTGATTTCAGTAAACACGATTTTTACTGGGCGCTATTTATTCTGAAAACGATTCATAGTGGGCGCAAATTGTACTAACACAGGATTTGAATGGGCGCTATTTGTACTGACTCGCGTTAAGTGGGCGCTATTTATACTGGTCACTGTGTATAGGGGGCGCGAATTGTACTAACGATTTGAGTGGGCGCGAAATGTACTAATCTGTGATTTGGGTAAAAGTGCTTAGTTCTGGGCGCTATTTATACTAAACGGGGTTCAGAGTGGGCGCAAATTGTACTAACACAGGATTTGAATGGGCGCTATTATACTGACTTGTGTTAAGTGGGCGCTATTTATACCGGACACATTTTATAGTGGGCGCGAATTGTACTAACACATGATTTGAGTGGGCGCGAATTGTACTAACCTGCGATTTGAGTAAAAGCGATTAGTATTGGGAATCATTTATACAGGAAGCGATTCATATTGGGCACTAATTGTATTAACGCAGGATTTAAATAAAAGTAGCAGGTTTCGCAACTTTAAAACATTTAAAACAGTTTGTACTGACATAACAGACAACACACGAGGGTGGAAGGAAATTATAGTTTTACCATGACAACATAATCTATCAGAAATGAACTTTGAGAATTTACTACATACTTTTATAGTTAACACTTTTTACTGTAGGCGAATACCGAGAGAATGTCACCGGCGCCTCCTTCCCAGGTCACACCTCACCAATGCTATGTTACAGCAGAATGATGATGATCACATGGGTAGATAGAATAGAAAAATAATAGCTATTAAGATGAGAGAAGAAGAGAGATGTTTGTGGTAACTGCTAAAAAAGAAAAGAGATAGGTTGGTAGGACACCTACTAAGACAGTCAGGAATAACAAACTTAGTTATGAAAGGAAAGGGTGTGGGACAAGAACTGTAGTGATTGATGAAGGTTAGAATACATTTAAGCATGTTAAGGTTAATGATTAGACAAGGCGTGGGATGGAGGTAGGAATAGGAGTTAGGAGGCAATCATTAACGTTCACATATTTAATGTATTCTATCCTTCATCTATTACTACAATAGGCTATATTGTAAAATTAATCAATAAAAATGGAACTGTTATTTGGCGTAATTCAAAACAACGATCAAAAATTTGTCGTGGAATGCTTAAGACAAAATAATCCAATGTACTTAATTCAATCGACCATCATTATGGACCTCGGAAGGACACTCATCTGAAAGTACAAAAAACTCTAACCGAGGTGGAAAAGCGAGCCCTAGAAAAAGATAGGTCTGTTCAAGATAATAATCCCCTTAAGTTTAATATATTTAAACGTCCATGTGGTAATAGCGAGTTGTTTGTTGAGAAACATTTAACACCTCCCCCAAATGCCATGTTAAGACAGTCATCAACGCCCGAAAAGCCCTTAAACTAACCGAGGCAAGACAGACCATCAATGGGGTTGTGGAATTAAGTGAAAAGAATGATAATAACAATTATGATAATAATGATAATAATAACAAAGCTATGTTAAAGCACTATGCCACATGCAACATCTATCAAAGGCAACCCAAACCATTCAGGAGTCTGTGGACAACGGTAAAAAGGATGATAATGATGATGATGATGAAGATGATAATGAAAATGATAATGATGACCGCTTCCCCAGTTTTTGAAAACATTAGTTATTAATCGCCGTGGAACATCTGCATCAAGCGTTGCGTTTAAAACTTTCAAACTGCTCATCAATGGTATCTGCTGGAACGATCCTACAGTTCTTGCATACCTTCGAACATAGAGGTTACACTGGTCACCAGTCTAAGATTCGAGAAATTGAACAAGAGCTTCGAAACGCCAAAATTATTGTGTAATGAGTCAACGTAACTGGTTGGATAGAGTCCTAACATACATTCTTGGCGTCTTACTACACGTATAGTTTTCCCTTTTAAACTATACCAAGGAATCGTAAAGAGACAGTTGTATTCTGTGTGTAAATACTGCCTAAATACTTAAATGTAATTAAATAAATAACAAGTATTGTATAGGTATTGTTTGTTTTCCTTAATTAATATCCCTCACCTGCCAATCCTAATCCAATAATCGTTAAGCTTTGCAATCTCCGGCAATGCCTGTAATAGTGGCCTTAAAAGTATATACAACTTGCTAGGAAAAAGCATAGCATAACACATGTATTACCCATATGATAGTTAAGGTGAGCTGCTTTAGAGCAGGTAAACATTAGAGTTGTACATTCTCTTAGGGTGTTAGTGTGTGTGGGATATATAAAGTCTAGGTGTATAGAGTCAATGCAGTTAGTTGTGAGTTGCGATCTACTGTATTCTGCAAAAAAGAAATTATTATAACCATAAAACTAATTATACTGTATAGTTGTATGTATGTCTAGCGTTACGTTGTATGTAAGTGGTAATGTCAGTATATAAGAGGATTAAACATATTATAGACCTCTAAGGACTAAAGAAAACAGTTTAAATCCACCGAGCCTGAAGTAGGTATAGTTCACGGTTTGGCATAAATTTCGAAGTAAATAATTGGATAAAGCGGCCATGGACTTTATGTTGTCTAAATATATAAACTTTAACACATACAACTAGGGGTGATAACAGGTCAATCGTATCTAGCTTCGGTCTGATTAAAAGAAGGTTAAAGAGGCGGCCGTGGCCTTTAGCAAACAATCATCCCAAAAAGCAGTTCCTGGTCCATTTTCAGTTTTACCTTTTGAGGTTAAGTGTAGTCCGTTTCTTGGCATAGCTGAGAATCAAACCCCGGCCTTCGTGGTGCGAGTAAAACAGCTTGACCTCTGAGCTATCACTCCCGCTCTTTCTATAGAGGGCTCTGTCCTAGTCCCAGAGCCGGGAATCGAGTTAAGACCTGTAGCGTGAGAGCCGAGAGTGCTCGCCACTGGACGAATGAAATGGTCGATATCGGTTGGATAAATAATAAAGATTTTATACGTCTGCATGATAAAAAATAATTAAACAGGTTCGCTGGCTGATAGCACATCATGGGCGGAAACAGATTGTATTTCTTCTTACATTGCTTTCCGTCGCCTTGCTACTACTTGAGAGACAGCTGTTCTGTCTTGTTTGTTTCTAGACATGTTAATGGAATCTGTTGGTCATTAGTCCCGTATGTTAGAATGTATAGGAAAATTGGTATAGCTTGGTCATCAGTCCCGTGAAATTTGGGTGTGTGCATTAGCCCCTGCGACTCAATACCAAGCTCGTTGAACGTAGCAACCATCTTGCCTAGTAACCACAGGGTTAGCTTTACCTTATCCTCCATAATAAAGGCACGGAATAGTTGTGTGTGCCCCGTGTACTTAAGGGGAGTTCCAATGGATAAAATATGAGAAAATATCAATTTTCAGATTTGTATACAATGTAAAAGCTGGCATTTCGACGTTTAAAATGATGTATAACACTTGATATTTGTTACTTGCAAAATATTTATTTAAATAATGCAGTGCGCGTTAGAAAACATTGAGAATTAGAGCATACAAAGGCATTTTCTCAGAACATACTTTTTGCACATAAATGTTCCATATATTTCAGTTGTTACTTACACAGAAATCTCAAATTTTTACCACATGTAGCTTGGTTTGTAAATGAGATTTTATCACAGGGATTTTGTTCTAGCTCAAATACATTAAAAAGATATATATATATATATATATATATATATATATATATATATTGAATCCTTTATCCGCAGGCTGTATAAAGGATTCTAATAAATTATTCATCATCATTTGATACATTTCTACAGACAGCAGATATAAGAGCCAGACGGAGTTTGGAAACGTTGAGAAAACAGTGGCCGAGAGGACACATTGGTTTAAGCTCCTGTGGTATTTTAGAAAGTAGCATAAAATTCATGACACATAGGACAGGTGCAACTCTTAGCGCGAAGATGGCTTGGGTACGCACAATATGGCTTGTTACTATAAGAGTTGGCGCCAAGAAGAAGATTGAATGCTGCGATGTAATTGGTCAATCTTCATGTTAACCACTCCATGTGGCAGGAATACAAGTAAGAGCGCGCAAAGATCTACAAGAGTCTGAACCATTAATATCAAGACGCCCTGTTTAAGCGGCAACTCGGCGTTGTAACGCATCTTGGTGAATTAATGCGGGAGTTACCTACGGATTAATTCCACGATCGATTCGAGCTAGCTACAGCATAATCGTAACCTCCACATTGATACGAACTCAATGATACCGATCGCATGCTAGTCTGATAATTATTATTGAATATTTTTCCACAAACCCCCTTCCATACCTACTCTAGCCAGTTTCATTTATAAATGGTCCAGGAAGCTTCGAGACATGACTTTTATTTGAGCATTTGAGGACGTAAGGCCTTTATTCAGGTGTCTGAGGACACGAGGCATAACTTCATATTTTTTCAAGTATTTGAACATGGAACATTTTCGTCAAGTTATAAGTGTAACTTCAGTGATTTATTTGTAGTCCCAGTACTACCAGATAGGACCAGTTCATCGAAATAATTCACAATAGACTGTGAAGGAATTTAGTACTTGATCGGTGAATTTAATAGGAAATATATCGTGTGTGTATCTGACAAACATTATTTTAATTCAGCACGAGATGACATCTAGGAACGAGGGCGGATCTTGGAACCAGCAGGACATTTGTCAGAAGATGTCGATGACGAGCTAAGCATTTTAAAGGAGTGATGGCTGCGGATGTTTCCCTGACGCTGTTCTAAAGGATTGAGTACAAATGAATTTATTTATTTATTAAATCAGCTATGGTTTTATGGGACGTATTTTTGTAGATATTTGTTTGCTTGTTTGGTAATGTAGATTCTTAGTTCTTGTTTACTGACACATTAAGTATGGGACAAGCCGAGCGCTTTGTAATTTGTAAATATTGTGATTTTGTTTGGTTCAACTATACGGGGCGACGCGCAGCTCGTGCTCGCATTCGCTTGCGTAAATCGCGGTCAAGCATTTTAAATTCGGAAGTATGCCTTATAACAAAAATGGAACTGAATTAATTTGAGATTAAAAATAGAATTTGGAGGGTAAAGATTATTTGTGAGCAGAATTTTATGACGGATCAGGATTATTTTGATAGTTGCTTTTCTAGCAGATCTGTACGGGATGGCACTTTGCACCCGAGTTTTTGTTGTTTATTTTGTTTAATGTGTCTATGGACGCAATGCAGGTTGATCTGTTTTGAGCCGACCCAGTTGGTATGTTTATGAGTGAGTCAGTCCTAGCTTTATGGTGTGTGTGATTTTACGATGTGTTCGTGGGGATATATCATTGAGATTATTCCGGCTTGCTGCATATCGGCCCAGTTCATAACCTCGCGAGGCTGAACTCGTGGTATATATTTGTGTTTTCTTGCCATCCAAGTGGATGAGTGAGATATGTCTGCGTTTCCAGGTGGATAACGGGATCAGTATAAATAGCACCAAGCTTGAAGGACTGAGAGAGAGAGTCGAGGCAGCGATGACTCATACAGGAGGGGTGCGCTCAAATCAGATAACGCAACTTGTCATTAGTAGCAGGCCAGGGTCCTGTATTTCAATTTAAGACGTTGTTTAAAATTCACAAAACCTGATCGGTTATAAAGAGTATTTGATTGATTAAATGGGTGTAGTCCATAGTTGTAAGGTAGCTCCCGAAACATCTGTTTGTCTGGCGTTTATAAAAATGTAAATATAATTTTCAGTTGTTAGGCTTGTATTTTGTTGTTGTTGCTTGACTTCTTGTGTGTTTATTTTACGCGTTCAATGACCCCGTGTGACATTAGTATGTGCGAGGCTGTGTTCCCATTTTGTGATGCGAGTTTTTTGGCCTATTTTCGGCATGCTCTTTATGTTTGGTGTGCTTTAGCACGGGCTAGAATCTCATGGAGGTTCTTCGTGTTTTTGTATTATTAGATCTTGCATGTGTCAGTAGAAATTATAGTGTGTTAATTAAGGGTGGGTCCCACAGCCGTAGTGTGATTTAAAAGATGCAACTCCGTGATCAAGATGTCTGTTTCAGTTGTAAACGGACTCGCATCAGTACTCATTTTCTTATTAAAAAGCAGTACACCACGCATTATATAACTTCTTGACCAGGACAAAAAGGACTTGCATCCATATGTTGTGAGGAGCGAGTTCCTACCGCTCAATTTTATGTTATGATTAACCATTTTGTGTGAAACTGTATTCACATTGTTTTGTTGTGTGGAGCGAGTGCTTACCGCTCAGTAACATATTCATTTCTTGGGAATGAAAATCAGGGGGTACTTCTGTTTATTATTATTATTATGCACATAATTTTCAGTCATTAAATATCTTTTATTCTACTTGTTATTCATTTTATTTCTAGTATAGCCTCTGTTATGGACCTTTCTATTCTTTAGAACATATTGTTTTTGCGAACTTTGCTGTGAAAAGCAGTCAGGACTGAACACGACCCCGTAGATGAATCTTGAGAAAGCAATGCTTTATTGAAGGGTGCATAGACTAGCTGGCTTAACCAAGGTGGGGCGTTTCGCTGTTTTAGGCTTTTCTAGCGGATCATAGACAAGCTGGCGCGCCAAGTTGGGGCTAGTTCGTTGCTAGTTACCGCTAGAACACATTGGATAGTCAGCATAGATTTAGTAGATCAAGCTGTCGCGAAAATGTGGTGTTTCACTGATATATGGGTCTGTTTGAAATCACCGGAAGTGATATTTTGTTAACGTAAATACGGCGAAGAGAAATACCGCCAAGATCATGGAATATACAGTAGAATCACGAGTTTGCACGTTAAATACGATTCACGGTTTGTTTATTGATGTAATTAGTAAAGTAGTGTACGTGAAATCGGGCGCCCATTGATTAAATGTAAAATTAGATTTGTTTAGAAAGTCAAACTCATGAATATGTTAGGAGGCTGGTAGCCTTAAATGACAATTAATACTTTGTTAATTAGTCAGTGCTAAGATCAGATCTGGATAGTAATTTTATGACTGTATATGTGCGGGGTTAAAAATTTATTATGTAAAATTAGAACCATTCAGTGATGCAGATTGATTTGCGGGAGTAAAGGGAATAAGATTAAATGAACTGAAAGTGGTCAAATGAAGTAAATGTATGTCAAGAATTATATATGTGTGCATCAGGGAGACATTTGCATGTCATCCTCCTATTTTCTCCGTGATATATATTTTCTGTGTGTGATAATGGCAACAGTAGCGGAGATCCAGGCGATCATTGAAAGTGCCATGGCACGAACCCAGAAACTATTAAAGGAACAGAGTGAAAAATTAGACATTAAATTAGCGGAACAAAATGAGTCATTCCAGACTCAAATGAATGACACTATAAAAACACAACTAGCTGAACAGAGTGAAAAATTAGACACTAAGATATCTGAACAGAGTGAGTCATTAGAAATTAAATTAATTGAACAGGGTAACTCATTACAAGCGCAAGTAAATGAAAATATAAACAAACAATTAGAAGCGCAAGAGAGTAGAAATACGAGTCAGTTAGCCACATTATCTGCAGAGATGAAAGAGTACACTACGCAGCAGATGGTTCAATTCGCGCTTGATATAAGTAAGAATAACGACAAACAGCTAGGTCAGATAAAAAAATTAGAGGACACCTTCAACCGTAAATTAAATGATTTGGACGAAACTGTACTGGCAAATCTAGCTCAGATAGAATTAGCATGCACGGTAAATAACAGTGAGGATAAAATGGCACAGGATGGTCTTGAAAAGCGGTTTGATAAGATGGAGGAGGATTCTACGTTTATCCAGGGACAATTGTCAGCAGTAAATGAAAGTATTACAGGCCTGATAAAGGATATGGATAAATTAGAAATACAATCAGCAGAGCGATGGCGAAACCTAGAATCGGACCAGGATAATTTGAAGAGTACGATAGATGAGAATAATCTACGTCTAGAAGACAGGCTTGAGAAGATAGAATCGAATCAGGAGGACACGAAACAGCAGATGGAAGAAAAACTGGGCGCGATTAAAGATAGCATCAGAAAGGATTGGCGTAAGATGAGCAGCGACTCTAAAGAAGAACGGTTAACGATCATAAAGACCGTAGGTGATAACCATACGCGCATTAAAGCACTTGAGGAAGAAATTAAGAGTAAAATGAAGGAACAGACGGACAGAATCATAAAGGCAGAATTGCGTTCGTTGGGACAGAGCACGTTATTTCAGACAGAGCACGTTAAAGATAAGGAAGTTGACTCAGCAAGCCCAGGGGGCAATTAGCGCGGCGAGTAGCCACGGACTGACAGGCAGCCCATTAACGACTAACACAGAGGGATTTCATAAAACGTTGGGGGAACCTCTACTCCTCAACGTGGCTATCAGCACCCTCAAGTCGTACACGTTATTCGATCAAATGAATTTAAACCAAATAAATTCACAGAAAATTCTGGTGTCACACCGAAGGCGTATCTTAGGGAGATGGAGGACTATTTTAATGACAATAACGTACCGCCCGCGCGTCGTTTAAGACTGATGGAACGATTTCTTTCGGGAAATGTACTTACGTGGTTCTTGAGCTTCAAGTATACTATCGGAGGGATGGATGATTTCAAGGATGCGTTTCTTTGAAAGTATTGGTCGGCTTCTCTACAGCAAAGCCTTAGAATGGAACTTTATTCGAGAAAATATCAGTCAACTCAGCAGACGAAATATTCAGATTTCTTCTCGTTACAATTGTTAAAATTTAAAGATTTGGATCATCCTTTAGAAGAATCGGATCTGGTTATGACGATTGCGTGGCTGTTGCCAGTCAATGTTCAGCAGGTGTTAGTGGCGGCAAACGTGGACACAGCGGTTCGAGCCAAACAAATCTTACGTCAGATTGACGAGACAACATCTCACTTGCGGCAGAGAGGGGGACGACAGCTTGAACTTCTAAACACAACGGAGGTGGTTAAACCCACCCAAGTACACACAAGATCGCAGGCCACAAATACAAGTGTGTCAACAACACCAAGACGAGGTCAGGAGGGCGAAGAAAATAGGTCACACCAGCGACATGATAATAATAATGATAGACAGACCCAGGGCAACAATAGGTATCAACAGCGAGGGTACCAACAATGGAGAAATAATAGGAGAAATGAGGGACCCTACAGACGGTACGAAAGTAACAATAATGAGAATCGACAGTGGTGTGAAAGGAGATACCAGAACCAGGGGGACTATCAAAATTATAGGAATGAATGGAACGACAGGCACGCCGAATCGCAGCGTTACCTGGAAGAATTACACGCTAATGGAGGGGACGAACAAGGACATTGGGAACGTGCCATTAATAGGAGGTCAAATCCAGACACTCACATTGAGGGGGCCGAGAGTTTATTGAAGCAGGAAGAACGTCAGGGAAATACGCGACAGAAGGATGATGGTAGTCGTGGGGGTTGTAAAAAAAATCCCAATAAATGCAAAAGAGTCACCCTGAGAGAGCAACAGCCGGATTGTGAAGAAGGATGGGTCGTGGCACACATACAAGAGTGGATCGCTTTGCCGGAAGATTGCCTGGAGGAGATTGTAAAACCACGGAATGATGATATCAAACAACTATCTATTATTTATGACAAGATCGGTGGAATTAACGTGAGATGCTTAGTTGACACGGGTTCACAAATTAGTCTTGTATCGGAGGCTTTGGTTCGAGAGTTGGGACGGAGTCAGAATATTCCTGTGATTCCAGTACCGCAACACAAGGTGAGGGGCATTATTCCCGAACGCACCGTCACTTGCAAACGTCAAGCATTTATAGAATTGTATATATTAGACCATATATTTGGACAGACTTTTATCATTATGGCTAAAATGAATTTTAACATGATTCTGGGTGCAAATTTCATTTGTGACTACCAGGCAGTCATAGATTTGCACAATAATACAGTCAGTTTTAAGGAGTTTGACAAACTGAAGGATGTGGGCTTACACATAGATGAAATCACTACAGGGAAGGACGTGAATTCATGGGCATTGGAGGCAATAGCAGAGGAGACAGAAGAGGAGGTACGAAAGGCGGAAGATGACCTTATAGATGTGGCTGTTGTGGAATTAAATGAAGAGAGTGACTCTCAGGAGATATGGGCTTTACTAGCAGAAGGAGACGACAGCGATACTCAGTTTGAAGAACTATTACAGGATCGGCTCAGTGACATCCAACTAGGGGTTGAACATAGGAAGAGACTTGAGGAGATCTTAAGAAGACACAAGGCAGTGTTTGACACAGTTCCAGGGAAGATAATATATTTTCAGTGTTCTATGCAGGTTGAGGATTGGTCCCCATTTCTAAGTAAATTGTACCCTATACCAGAAAAACATCGGGAGGAGGTCAAAAGGATTATTGATGATATGTTGTAAGCTGGAGTGATTAAGAAGACTCCTACGCCTTATTTAAATGCGATTTTGGCAGTCACAAAATCCAATGGATCCATTAGACTTCGTCTAGACGCCAGAAATCTAAACATGCGCCTTATTTTTCCCGAATATGACAGAGCGCCAATCATCAGAGACGTCTTAAAAGGATTTAAGAACAAGAGAATCTATTCGTCCGTAGATCTGACGAGTTCGTTTCACCATATCGAACTGGATGAGAAGTCACAGCTTCTTACTGGCTTCTTGTTGGATAATCAGACATATTGCTTCGTCCGTATGCCCTTTGGCGTTAAAACAGCTGGATGCGCATTAATTGGAGCCTTGGATCGGAACCTGACAGAAAAAGTGAAGGAAATGACGGTACGATATATTGACGATATACTCTTGGCTTCAGATAACATCGAGACACATATGGAAAATTTGGATAAGCTTTTGGACAACCTTAGAACTGCAAACTTTAAAGTCAACTTGAAGAAATACCATTTCTTCAAGAAGGAGATTTTATACTTGGGGCACATCATTGACCAGGAGGAGTGAGGCCAAACCCTGGAAGATTGAGGCAATAAAGAATTTCCCTACACCAACGAGAGTGAAACATATCAGAGCTTTCCTTGGCGTGACGGGCTTCTTTAAGGAAAACTGCCCAGGATATACTGAAACCGTAGAGCCTATGCAGGAGATGCTGAAGAAAAACTACAAATGGCTTTGGAACGCTGAGTGTGAGAAGTCATTTCAAGAGACTAAAGTATTACTGGAAAATTGTATCAAATTAGGTTACCCAGAATTTCAACGGAAATTTATTATCCAAGCGGATGCTTCCATGGTTGGTATAGGAGCGATGTTATACCAAGAAATTCCAGCTAACCTTCAACATCGTGATTATTTAGCATTTGTGAGCCGCAGATTGCGTAACAACGAGCGCAACTATACGGTCACGGAACTCGAATTGTTGGCACTACTTCATGCTTTGCAACAATGGAAACGGATTGTGTATGGTTACCCCATTATTATTAGAACAGACCACAAAGCACTAACGTTCTTGTTCAAGACATCTATGGCTTGCGAGCGTGTGACACGTTGGTCCGTCTATATACAACAATTTAATATCGATATTGAACACTGCCCAGGAAAAATGAACGTCATTCCGGATGTATTAAGCAGGAACCCCGAGCCTGATACCGAAGAAACAGCGATAGTACAGCATATTGAATTAACAGCAAAGGGCCATGCATTCTTGGAGGAATTACGGGAGATACAACGAGAGCAGGAAGCAGAACCACGGATGTACCAAATGATCCAGTATTTTAAGAAGGAATTACCAGAAGGAACCCCAGCGTACAGAGAAGCAAAAGCCAGAGAAGGAAGGTATGTCTACCTCAACAATTTACTGCATAAGTGGATAGATGAATAATACACCAAATTACGTATCATTGTATCTGCATCATTACAAAGAGGACTTACTTGGCACATACATGAAAGCTTCGGTCACGTGGGATTAGATAAGGCACAGGCGACCATTGGAGAAACGTTTACATGGCCGCGAATGAGGACTACCATCTGTGACGTAATAAGGACTTGCGATCCTTGTCAGAGGACGAAGCCGAATAATTACTTAATGAGGCAGTATCCTAGACCATTGCTACCTCAGAATCCCTGCGAGCTTGTGGCACTGGATTGTTTCGGTCCGATCCCGAAAGGTAGGCGAGGTTGCCGTCACTTACTAGTGTGTATTGATGTGTTTTCTAAGTTTGTTGTGTTGTGCCCCAGTCAGAAAACTACATGGAAACAAGTACTCAGTCGTATTCGAAATAGAGTTATTCCAATCCTTGGAAAACCAGAGTTTATATTGTCGGACCATGGAAGCTATTTTACGAGCGCCGAATTCAAGAAAGGTATGGAGGACTTGGATGTAAAACACATGTTTAGTAGCGTTCGCCACCCTCAAGCTAATCCTAGCGAACGCGCAATAAAATGCGTTACTACATACTTAACAATCTTTATTCCCATTGAACATCACAAGTGGGTAGACAGGATCAAAGACGTAGAGACCTGTATGAATACAACTAGACATGAGTCGACAGGCCAGATTCCCATGGTCTTGCACATGAACGAATATCCAGTAAGATCGTGGAGCAACATCATCAATTGCCCACAAGATCCCATGGTTGGTCATGAGTTGAGAATTGAGAGAACGAGAGTCCATATGAGAAACCAGGCGGATCGCAGATTACGTCGTGTCAGAAATAAGAGGTATCACAGAGAACTATTAGTAAACGATCTTGTATTAGTACGAAAACCAGCGACATCTGATCCAGAAAAGAAGGTATTCAACAAGTTTAGTCCCAAATTTATTGGACCCTACTGTATTGTGCGTAATCTTGGTAACAACGCTTACAGAGTAAAAGAATTGAGTACAGGTACAATGTCTGTCAACAACGCAGCGAATTTAAAAGTGTATTTTACTAGCGAACCTTGGGAACGCAGAAATAATGCTGCAAATTGAATATATGGAAGTACTTTTGCACATCCAAGTCTACGGGGGTCAATGAGTACGTCTGTTGAACAAGGAAGTTGGGGGCAGCCTGTTGTTGTCAAACACTAATGAGCTTTGACGATGATGACACAGCGAGCGATCGAGCGAGAGAGATAAAGATACTGGGCAGGAGAGGTACTAGCCTTCGGCGATCAGACTAGCAGGCAAGCGTGGAATGTCTGAATGAATGAAGGAGCAGGAAGTAAACACGAGTGCGTGTCGACACTCCAACGACAGTGGCGGCTAGACTAGACTTATGAGAGGGAGATTTTTCTAGGATTGGCAGAAATGGATTACAGATGTTATGTGTATTTTAAAAAATCGACTATATGCTATGTTCGATTTTTTCCATGCAGGAGGATTGTGAACCCTTTATCCGCAGGCTGTATAAAGGATTCTAATAAATTATTCATCATCATTTGATACATTTCTACAGACAGCAGATATGAGAGCCAGACGGAGTTGGGAAACGTTGAGAAATCAGTGGCCGAGAGGACACAATGGTTTAAGCTCCTGTGGTATTTTAGAAAGTAGCATAAAATTCATGACACATAGGACAGGTGCAACTTTTAGCGCGAAGATGGCTTGGGTACGCACAATATGGTTTGTTACTATAAGAGTTGGCGCCAAGAAGAAGAATGAATGCTGCGATGTAATTGGTCAATCTTCATGTTAACCACTCCATGTGGCAGGAATACAAGTAAGAGCGCTCAAAGATCTACAAGAGTCTGAACCAATAATATCAAGACGCCCTGTTTAAGCGGCAACTCGGCGTTGTAACGCATCTTGGTGAATTAACGCGGGAGTTATCTACGGATTAATTCCACGATCGATTCGAGCTAGCGACAGCATAATCGTAACCTCCACATTGATACGAACTCAATGATACCGATCCCATGCTAGTCTGATAATTATTATGGAATATTGTTCCATACACCCCCTTCCATACCTATTCTAGCCAGTTTCATTTATAAATGGTCCAGGAAGCTTCGAGACATGACTTTTATTTGAGCATTTGAGGACGTAAGGCCTTTATTCAGGTGTCTGAGGACACGAGGCATAACTTCATATTTTTTCATGTATTTGAACATGGAACACTTTCGTCAAGTTATAAGTGTAACTTCAGTGATTTATTTGTAGTCCCAGTACTACCAGAGAGGACCAGTTCATCGAAATAATTCACCAATAGACTGTGAAGGAATTTAGTACTTGATCGGTGAATTTAATAGGAAATATATCGTGTGTGTATCTGAAAAACATTATTTTAATTCAGCACGCGATGACATCTAGGAACGAGGGCGGATCTTGGAACCAGCAGGACATTTGTCAGAAGATGTCGATGACGAGCTAAGCATTTTAAAGGAGTGATGGCTGCGGATGTTTCCCTGACGCTGTTCTAAAGGATTGAGTACAAATGAATTTATTTATTTATTAAATCAACTATGGTTTTATGGGACGTATTTTTGTAGATATTTGTTTGCTTGTTTGGTAATGTAGATTCATAGTTCTTGTTTACTGACACATTAAGTATGGGACAAGCCGAGCGCTTTGTAATTTGTAAATATTGTGATTTTGTTTGGTTCAACTATACGGGGCGACGCGCAGCTCGTGCTCGCATTCGCTTGCGTAAATCGCGGTCAAGCATTTTAAATTCGGAAGTATGCCTTATAACAAAAATGGAACTGAATTAATTTGAGATTAAAAATAGAATTTGGAGGGTAAAGATAATTTGTGAGCAGAATTTTACGACGGATCAGGATTATTTTGATAGTTGCTTTTCTAGCAGATCTGTACGGGATGGCACTTTGCACCCGAGTTTTTGTTGTTTATTTTGTTTAATGTGTCTATGGACGCAATGCAGGTTGATCTGTTTTGAGCCGACCCAGTTGGTATGTTTATGAGTGAGTCAGTCCAAGTTTATGGTGTGTGTGATTTTACGATGTGTTCGCGGGGATATATCATTGAGATTATTACGGCTTGCTGCATATCGGCCCAGTTCATAACCTCACGAGGCTGAACTCGTGGTATAAATTTGTGTTTTCTTGCCATCCAAGTGGATGAGTGAGATATGTCTGCGTTTCCAGGTGGATAACGGGATCAGTATAAAGAGCACCAAGCTTGAAGGACTGAGAGAGAGAGTCGAGGCAGCGATGACTCATACAGGAGGGGTGCGCTCAAATCAGATAACGCAACCTGTCATTAGTAGCAGGCCAGGGTCCTGTATTTCAATTTAAGACGTTGTTTAAAATTCACAAAACCTGATCGGTTATAAAGAGTATTTGATTGATTAAATGGGTGTAGTCCATAGTTGTAAGGTAGCTCCCGAAACATCTGTTTGTCTGGCGTTTATAAAAATGTAAATATAATTTTCAGCCGTTAGGCTTGTATTTTGTTGTTGTTGCTTGACTTCTTGTGTGTTTATTTTACGCGTTCAATGACCCCGTGTGGCATTAGTATGTGCGAGGCTGTGTTCTCATTTTGTGATGCGAGTTTTTTGGCCTATTTTCGGCATGCTCTTTATGTTTGGTGTGCTTTAGCACGGGCTAGAATCTCATGGAGGTTCTTCGTGTTTTTGTATTATTAGATCTTGCATGTGTCAGTAGAAATTATAGTGGGTTAATTAAGGGTGGGTCCCACAGCCGTAGTGTAATTTAAAAGATGCAACTCCGCGAGCAAGATGTCTGTTTCAGTTGTAAACGGACTCGCATCAGTACTCATTTTCTTATTAAAAAGCAGTACACCACGCATTATATAACTTCTTCTGTTTATTATTATTATTATTATTATTATTATTATTATGCACATAATTTTCAGTCATTAAATATCTTTTATTCTACTTGTTATTCATTTTATTTCTAGTATAGCCTCTGTTATTGACCTTTCTATTCTTGTGAGCATATTGTTTTTGCGAACTTTGCTGTGAAAAGCAGTCAGGACTGAACACGACCCCGTAGATGAATCTTGAGAAAACAATGCTTTATTGAAGGGTGCAATATATACAGGGTGTATTTGATATGATGGAAGTCCGTTACACTGGTGATCGAAGATGGTATTCTTAGCAAATATCTTCAGGAAATTCAGTCGTATCTTAATTAGTGTAGATGGAATTAAATCACAAAAATCGTCGGTCAATGTCTTGGAAACGGGCTTACACTTCGTTCCCCTCAGCAGTACAGCTGACTTCTCCCCATAACCCTCCCCTCCAGCGCTAAGGCATGTTGACAAGAGTCTGAAGTTGAGTGACCTCCTCGTCTTGTCTGCCAATGGCATTGAAATACACGAACCGAGCCTATGAACAGCTGTTTCACAGCTTCATGGGGAGTGGCTACATGACTAGTGATAGTGGATCTGTCTAGGATTTTGCCAGCCTCATGGACTATGCATTGAAAATAGAAATCCTAAAGATTTGGTAAATTAATTTAAGGAACTGTTGGTCTACCTTTGTGTGAAGATAGTGCATCAACTGTAATAAAAATATTAATAATACTAATAATAGTAATAATAGGCTTTTAGATACAATAACTTCTTTTATGTGTCTTTTTGGTATGTCGAGTTTTCAGACTTTAATGTACGTAGGATTTCTTGTATGTGCCATGAAATCCATGGATATGATCGTATTAGATCCCATTCTTTTACTACATGACTGAACGTAGATCGCACCCTCGGGAAGGTTAGCACTCTACCACCAGAACTACACATGCTGACTCTTATTTTTTTAAAATTATTATTAGACTATTATTATTATTATTATTATTATTAGCTTCTTCTTATTATTATTATTATATTTGTTATTATAACAATGTATTTGTATTTTATTTTCATTTTCGTGTATTTTCATATGTATGTACATTGTTGATTGACCAATAAATCAACCCCCCCCCTCCCCCTCACCAGTTTATGGCCACCCCAGGGCTGGAGATGGGATGGGACAATTCACAATATGTAGGCTACATGTGGTACCGTACTAGTATTAAATCTTGGAAGTAGTTTTCCATGGGTTCCCACTTCTAACCCAGGCAAATGCCGGGATTGTTCCTAACTTAAGGCCACGGCCGCCTTCTTCTCAATAACCATAACCACTGGCAATGCAGCCCATGAAGGGCCTAGGCCTACCAAGCGACCGCTGTCCAGCCATTTGGCCTGCAGATATTAGGGTGACGCGTGGTCAGTTCATCGGATCCCCTCGGCCAGTAATCTTGATTTTCCTGACTGGGGCACTGCCTCACTGTCAGACAGTTACTCAATTGCCCTCACGATGCTTAGTGCACCGCGTTCCAGTCCTCACATCAGTTTCTAATATCCCTGATGGAGCCGGGAATCGAACCCAGGGCCTCCAGGTGAGAGGCAGTTGCACTGACCCAACACCACAGGGCCGGCGCCTTCTTTCGAATCCTCACCTGAATTACAAATACCCACATTACTACAGGAACCACAAAAACACAGGTTATCACACAAATTCTACCCACACCCAGCTACATGGGGCTAAATAACCAAAATCGCCAAGCCTCTCAAACAAAACATCAAGTATTTTACTTCCGTCTTAAATGCCTAGTTCTGAACAGACTACGGGATGTCGGAATTTTGTCACACTGTATTTCATTAAGAGAATGTTTTTAGTATTTTCAGAATCTAGTCAATAGAAGGTCCGACACGGACGCCAATGATACACCAGGACTGAGTATCGAAATTATTTTATACATGAACATCAATCAATGAATTCCACACTTACAAAGTAGGCTTCACAATACTACCGGTCGTAACGTACAAAGCCATTGCGTGCGTTGTCAACAACAACAACAAGAACAACGGCAATGCACATTTTCTTACGAGACGGTAGCGCTTATCCTCATAACAGCTGATAGCCTACCACCCCTCAAGTCAACCGGTAAGGTCAATGCTCCGATTACGTAACAACTTCCCCTTCGCGTATCGTCACACCTGGCACTGCCTGGTTTCCCCCAGCCTGCCGCACCACTTTCTGCCTGATTAGTCTCTGAAAAGCTAAAAACATTGACCTTTTAATGGTTAATTATCAATATCAAGATAGGTGACAAATTTATTACCTAGGAAGCTTAGAATAGTCTCTTCTATCACCAGTGTAACGGACTTCCATCATATCAAATACACCCTGTATATATATAATTCTTAAACGAAAAATTTGAGATTAAAGAAAGAAAAAATATTATGGTCACAATAGAAGAAACACTAAACGCCCGTGTTAAAGTACTAAGAATTGAACACTAATTACGGCAATAAAATTTCATCTAAATCTACCCAGTAGTCCCTACGAAATAGGAACATGAATTTATTAAATATTAACATTAAGAAGATAGGCCATTGGAACTCCCCATAAATGTGTTACATATCTTGGTCACGTATTCCCATGTACTTGAGTGTAATCTGTAATAAGTCATAATCCCCGATTAGTAATAAACTTGGGAAATCATAGTCATCACCCTCGTGTACTCGGATCATTAGTTGCATATAGTTGTGAGGGTATGAAAACTTTGGGTCATATCTATCATCCGGCCAGTGTAGTTAAATATGTAATGTCTAGAGACATATCAGTCATTAATATCGTGTAATGCGTATAATATAAAAATGACTCACCACCGGTTAACTATAAAAGGGTGTACCGTTACACCGTAGTGGGTCGGAAATTCTCGGATGTCTTTGATACTCTAATACATGGCTATCGACAAGAGAGAGAAACCCGGTACAGCTAAGTGTTAACAATAATTCTATATTTTGGGTAAATATGTGTAAAATTATAAAATAAACCGTTCGGATACCAGATAGTTTTTACAACCAAATGTCCTTACTAATGCTTAGCACGTGATAAACAAAATGTGGTAAACAAAATTTTGCAAAAACAAAAAAACAAAAAACAAAACAAAAACTAAAAAACAATAAAAACAAAAAACAACGTTAAGGTCATGGTCAACATCTCTGTATTTGTCTGGGAAGAGTGTGGGAAACCGCAAAAGAAAACTTGTAAGATACTTAGCGTAAAAAGAAAATATTATGGAAATTGGGGTAAACCTAGTAAATTTTAAGAAATGTAAGTAAATTTAATGGATTTTAAGGATTTCAGTAAATATAATGGATTTTAGGTGCATTTGCAGGAAATAAGTTAAATCTAAGAAATCTAAGAAATTTTGGGAGATTTGGGTGAAATCAGGGGATTTTTGGGAAATTTTAGGAAACCTCTCAGGCACAGTGTGACGGGTTTTAGTAATGAGTCATCGCCCATTGACTAGCATTCTCCACTTTCACAACAGCGTTTAGGTAAGCACTACATGAAATCGTAGTAAAGACATTATAGACACTTGTATACTAATACCGTCCATTTCGCAAGAAACAAGAGTTAACAAGAGAGGGCGACAAAAGAGGATCTTGGTACAAGTTAGTGTTAACAATTCTCCAACTTTGTTAAAAATCTATGTAAAGTTTTAGTCTACTTATGAATTTTAGGAAATAAATAAATACCGTAATTAAATAAATAAGTAAATATTACATTCCTTAGGTTACATTCTACAGGTTATTTAATCAATATCAGGGACGAAAATCGTCAATTGGTCTCTAAGTATGCATCTGTTGTACAGGAACTAAACTGGATAACCGCTTTCTACGATTTTACCTCATAAGCCAATAACAAGTATCGTCTAGTCTGTAATCTAACTCTTCCGGTCGGCATATTCATTTTGCAAGGTCACACGAGGCTAGCCTTGTACATCCGTGCGTGTGTGGAATACAAAGACTTAAAGCAAATTGGAACATTAAAATATCCAGCCGGTTTCTTGTGTGAAACTAAATGCATAGTTGGACAAAATAAAATGTATTTGAGCTTATTCGCACATAGCTGTCAAGTATCTATTATAAATATAAACATTTTTAATAATTACGGCCAACCTGAATCATTGTGCAAAGATATTTCCCCCTAATTTCGCCTATAGTAAACACTGTGTCCGTATAACCATATAACTTGACACACAAGTCTCCGTCATTATTGTCTCAAAATCTAGGGTCGATGACCTAGACGTTTGGTTCTTTGGTTAAATTCAAAACATAGCCCACAGCAATGAACCCTCACACGACTCTGTATGCTTACGGGTTCGGAAAATATAACAAGCCGATGACCTAGCAGATTGGTTCATTGCTTACATTTAAAAAAATAAATGGCCCGCGGTTAAGAGGGCATAATCACAAGTAAAATGAGCTCTCACACAAATCTGTATGTTTATGAGCTCACGAAATATAGCGGGTCGATAACCTAGCAGTTTCGTGTTTTGCTTAAATTCGGGGAAATAAATAGTTCACTGTAAAGAGGGTAACATGCCAATTAATTCGACCCCTCACACAAGTCTGTGCGTTCACGGGTTCTTGAAATATAACGGGCTGATGACCTACTAGATTGCCTAAATGTGGTTAAATCCAGAAAAGAAACTCCTCCGAGACAAATGGGCTGTCATCCCGAGCAATTTGACACCTCAAATAACTTGCTCCGATCATTGGTTCGGGACATATTGAATAAAGTCAATGACCTACTAGTATTGGGTTCTTTGTCAATATCTAGAAAAATAAAAAAATAAAAAATATATAAATAAAAATAAAAAATTACCCTTTGGCAAAAATCTAAAAGTAAATAAATGGTAAATAAAAATTGGATAAATAAATTAAAACATCAAAACTCAAAGAATCATAATTTTCAAAATGCGTAGTTAGGCCCTTTGGCAAAATCTTAAACTAAAATTAAATGATAAATTAATATTATATACATTGAACCCTTGCAAAGAAGCTTATGAGACTCAGTTTCGGGGGGTGTAACAGTCCATTTCGTAAGTTGTTGTTAAAGCGCTTCATTAACATGCAGGGTAACATATAACAAAATAACATGCAGGAAAAAGTGAAGCCAGAGTTAAAACAAATGAATTTAATGACAGATCAGCTATTTACAAAAATGAAATAAACAAACAAAACTCCCAAAATGACTCCCACTGAATAAGATAATTTGCCACAAACTAGGCCTAATCTCAGGAGAGATTATTAATCGGACCAAATGTCCCACAATCTGCAATGACAATGTATAACGTGTGTGCCGTTCTACATGCTTAACGATGAGTACAAATGAATGCATGATTCGTCATCATCCGGATAAACTTTCAGAAGACGAATCTGCATTGCTTAGAGCTAGACAGACGCGGGGAACAACTATACACAACTTAAAACTAAACCGACACTTCCTATACTAAATAAACAACACATAATTTCCGCTTGAAATTGGAATCAAGAACTGCCGTAGCAAAACATTACTGCCTAAAATTAGGACTTCTCAAAAATCAACACAAGTAAGTTAACACGTGACCAACAAAAGAAACACATATGACCGCCGTCAATTTTACAAGTAAGATACAACTACACCACCCAGGTGTCACACAGACTAACAACATGAACTGAGTCATAGAACAAATCACAAGGCTCAAAGCCAACATTTACATCATTAACACAATATTCCATCCATACAACATGCAATAATCCGTGACAAACGTGGCGAACTCCCCAATTAATTATGGTCCAAATAACCATCACAAAAGAACAGGTTTGCTAACGATAGCTTAATAGGGGTCAGTCGGACAACAGGACTGCCTAACAAAAATAAGTCACCAAGGCTAGACGGACGCTAAGTGGAAATCTGCACATCTGTCAACCCACGTGTCAATAACCTCGACCTCCCAAGGCACGGGATCGAGTCTCGAAGAAGCGTGCCCCAAAGCACAATATATACGTGTGTGTGTGTCAGAACAAAATATATCTCAGCAATTCCCCTAGGAAATCCAAGAATCAGCATTGGACAAGGTACAGTAGCCCCCTCGGAGCTCACTGCCTTTCCATCAAAAATACAACAACAGCAAAATATGAGGGCGGTAGCACCATCTACCCCTCTTCACGAAGAATCAAAACACACACTTGACACAAGAACACACACAGAATCACACGTATGGGTTTGACAGAAACCTGAAATAAATGACATGAATATTTTTCCACCAGCTTGCGCTTCCGTTCTAGGCTGTGACTAACGAACCTGAAAAGGACTAAAAAAATCAAAAAAAATATAGAACTAAGGTATTCTACAATTACATCTTAATTTGTTGCGCTCGGCAACTCTAATATGAGTAATAACCTGTTCATCCAACATCTGACAATAAATTATCTCCCTTTCCTATCAAAATATAAACTTTAATAAAGCGCCACTTATCGAATGTAACGAGTTTCGCATCCGCATGGATAAAATCAAGTACACGCGCCGTGTACATTAAATATGACTCCAAAGAAAAATAAACAACAAACAACTTTGGCCACGCGCCAACGTACATTTAAAACACTAGTGTCGGTGCACAAAAACAATCTAAACAAGAAAAAGAATAAATGAACTATTTACGACGTTCCCTCGCCTTATCTAACTACATATTGAGTAAATCAATTTTTGTACATCACCGTATCAGCTTGCAGAACATATAACCTCCGTCCCGGCTCATTTTCCTTCGGGAAATTAGCCCTCCATCGTCGACGTCGTAGAAGCGATGCACATCATTCCTTCTCCTGACCAAACGTCGGACATCTTGGCGTAGTCTCTTGGACAGAAATGTTCAATGTTAATAAAAATTGCCTGCCTATAATCGCTGTGAGTTACTACTTTCACTCACGTTATGTCCTATGCGATTAATGATCGAAGACTTTCCCTAACTTAGCATTCGCTTACACACGCACAATTATCACTTGAAAAATACAATATAAAATTTACATAAATTATACACTTTAAACACATCGTCACTGGCTTGGAAAACAAGTCTTAAACATGACTGTCTCGCAGTCCTTATCTCGCTAGATATCTCCACTGCTCTACGTGAACCTTGCTCGCTTCGAGCACTGCTGGAATGTTAGTAAAGTCTTGCCCATTAAGAGCTGAAAATCGTGACGCACACTGGCGTGAACCTTTGCTCACCAGAGCTCAATACAAAAGTTGTCACTAGTATGATTATTAAGAGCGGTAAATCGCGACGCAGACTGGCGTGACCCTTGCTCACCAGAGCTCAAAACAGTTGTCCTCGAAACAGCTTCTCCTCGATCAATTTATTGGAAACTGACAGAATGAGGTGGAGTGGGGAGAATTAAGAAAAATATTCTAGAGTTTTTATCTCACAAACTTAGGACTAGTATCAATCTTCATCATTTTATTCAAACGTCTCAGTGCGCTTATGCAGGATTATTTCGGATCGGCGGTTCTTTAGATAAGCGTTTCCGCGCCTTTTTTTACAGGGTACGCCACACATCGCGTGGTTTTGGCGTGGTCTCATCTGATTGGGTGTTTCAATCCTAGGTCGGTTGAAACTCACTCGTGACCATCCCCCAATGACTCCAATTTTGGTGCGCGTTGTTACACAATTTGTCCTTGAACTCGGCTTACCCGGTCGTCTTCAAGAATAACTACCAAGCCTGCCACTGTGGTAATTATTGCTACACACTAACTTGCCTTCCCCTTTGTCAATTTCTACATGTACTGCCTGGGCCTCAGTAATAATAATAATAAATCATGAATACTTATTCATCGCAGATTAATAAGGGTTCATTTATCCTCAGCAAGGTTTTGAAATTCGAAGCAAGTGATTGTTTTGGATTTTAAAAACAATATCCATAGTAGTAAAGATAACATTTCTTAAGTACCTCACTCGACTGCTTGAGTGTACATACCACTGACCCAATTAGTGTGCGCACTCCATGCCGGAATGTCATTCATACGTCTCGCTATATCTCCCCTCTTTCTCACATGATTACCACTCCTGCCGGATCAGCTGTCTTGTTTACAAACAAGGCACGCTCTCCCCAGGCGCTACATGGCCACGTACTTTTGAGTGTTGGCTCTCGAAATAAAATTCTGCAATAATGATTCTGCACTCATAGTTCTGATTATTCGTCAAATGGTTCTCTTCTGTAATACGGCTTGAGATTCGCGCTATTGAAGACAGATTTAGCGCCAGTGCTCAATTCTTCATGTCTGTAGGCATTGTTACCCAAATTCTTAATGATGCGGAACGGGCCAATAAATTTTGGACAGAACTTTGCAAATACTTTGTTTTGGGGATCAGATATCGGTGGTCTTCGAACAAGCACTAATTCCTGTTCCTGTAATTCACGGTGAAATTTATTTCCTCTGTACCTCCTCAATCTTCGGTCCGCTTGGTTCCTCATGTGCTCTCTTGTTCGCTGAATTCGTAACTCATGTGCTAATAATGGATCCCTTGGGCATGGAATAATCTTGTCCCAAGATCTCTCAGGCAACCTATTGTGGTGTACAACTAGTGGGACTTGACCCGTCGACTCGTGCTTAGTAGTGTTCATGCACATCTCAATATCTCCTACTTTGTCAACCCACTTATTATGATCATTAGGAATCATTACTCGGTAATACTTGGCAATTCAGTGAATCGTTCTCTCGCTCGGATTCCCACAAGGATGGCGAATGCTCGACAAAACATGTTTTATCCCTAGGCTCTCTAGACCTTGCCTAAAAACATTGCTCGTAAAATAAGTACCATGGTCCGATAAAATGAATTCCGGCTTCCCAAGCATCGGAATGACTTCGTCTGAATTCTGCTGAGGACTTGCTTTGATGTCGTCTTCTGGATTGGACATAATACTACCATCTTGGAAAACACATCGACACACACAAGAAGGTGTCGGCAACCTCGTTTTCCCTTAACCATAGGGCCAAAACAGTCGATAGCGACCAGCTCGCATGGTTTTTGAGGTAATAATGGTTTTGGAGGTTGTTTCAAAATGAAGTTATTTGGTTTAGTGCGCTGACACGCGTCACAAGTTCTGATTACTTCCACAATGGTATATCGCATCTTAGGCCAAGTAAAAGTTTCCCCTATTGTCGTTTCTGTTTTGTCCGTGCCGATATGTGCTAGGCTCTCGTGGACATGCCACGTCAATCCTCTCTGTAATGATGCTGGAACTAGAATTTGCAGTTTGGTGTGATCCTCATCCACGTACTTATGCAAAAGGTTATTCAAGTAGTGAAATTTCGCTTCCTTGGCACGGGCTTCTCGATATTCAGGTGAATCTGGTTGTAGTTCCTTCCTGTAAAATTTGATCATCATCATCATCAATGGGTCTTCTTCTTGTTCCTTCTGAATTTCCTTAAGTTTGTCCAAAAACTCACGAGCCTTAGGTGTTAGTGCTATATGGTGAACTTCCGCTGCTATCTCGTTCTCATCTTCAGGATTCCTGCTTAAAGCATCTGGTATGATGTTCATCCTTCCAGGGCAATGCTCTATAGTAATGTCGAACTGCTGTATGTAGATGGACCAACGCGTAACTCTCTCACTTGCCATCGTCGTCTTGAATAGGAATGTCAGTGCATGGTGGTCAGTTCTGACAACAATGGAATAACCGAAAATCATCTTACGCAATTGTTGAAGTGAATACAAAATCGCTAGCAACTCAAGCTCTGTCACAGTGTAGTTCCTCTCGTGCTTCCTCAATTTACGACTCGTAAATGCCAAATATGATCTTTTCTTGGGTTCATCAGCGTCCTCTTGGTACAGCATGGCACCGATCCCAATCAATGAAGCGTCTGCTTGAATTATACATTTCTTCTCGAAGTCTGGATACCCTAGCTTCACACAATTCTCCAGTAAGTCTTTCGTAGCTCTAAAGGACCTGTCGCACTCCTCATTCCACGACCATCGATTTGACTTCTTTAACATCTCTTGCATTGGTGCTACTGTTTCCGTGTATCCAGGACAATTCTCCTTAAAGAAACCTGTCACTCCCAAAAACGCTCTTACATGTTTTACTTTAGTTGGTGTGGGGAATTTCTTGATTGCATCAATTTTCGCCGGATTAGGCCTCACGCCTTCAACATCAATTATGTGACCCAAATACAGAATCTCGCTCTGGCAAAAGTGCGATTTCTTTAAATTAAATTTGAAATTCATGGTTCTCAAGTTATCCAGAAGTTTGTTTAGGTTTACCAAGTGTTCCTCCATTGTTTCTGATGCAATAAGTATGTCATCAACATATCTCGTAGTGAAGCTCTTGACCTCCTCAGTCTGATTCCTGTCTAGTGCTCTTATCAATGCACATCCAGCTGTTTTTACACCAAAGGGCATGCGAGACCAGATATAACTTTGGTTATCGAATAAAAACCCCGTCAATAGTTGGGATTTTTCTTCAAGTTCAAGATGGTGGAAACTATTTGTTAAGTCGACGCTAGAATAAATCTTCTTCCCACGGAAGCCCTTCAATACATCCTTGATCCTTGGTGCTTGGTCATGCTCAACTAGCAGTTTATTGTTCAAAACTCGTGCGTCTATGCATAATCTAATTGATCCATTTGGCTTGGCCACAGCCAATATTGCGTTCAAGAACGGGGTTGCTGCTTTTCTTATCTTGCCGGAATCTAATAAATTACTAATGATGTCCTTCACCTAAGCAAAATGTTTCTCTGGGATCGGGTACAATTTACTCTTAAATGGGGTCCAGTCGGTAACTTGCATGACATATTGGAAATTTAAAACTTTTCCAGGGATGGTGTCGAAAGCTCCTTTATGGTGTCTCAAAATTTCTTCTAATTTTCTTCTATCAGGGTCCCCTACTATTGCCTCCTTAAGCCGCTCCTGAAGTAAAATTTCAAATTTGGATCCGCTAATTTCTTCTTCCGCCAAATGTACCCAAAGTTCCTGCGAAATATCTCGACTGTCAATTTCAATCACTGCTGTCTGGCTTACTCGTTCCTCCGTCAAGTTCTTATCTCCGATCGCCTCATTAGTGCATTCTTCAATAACCCAAGTATTCGCCTCTCTCTCTCTAGTGGACTTTCTTCCATGTTCAAACCCACGTGATTCAACCCCTCAACTTGTTTGAAACTCACAGTGTTATTATGTAAGTCAATTACAGCATGAAAATCACAGATAAAGTTGGCTCCCAAAATGACGTTATAATTCATCTTCGGTATCACGATGAATGCTTGCGAAAATGTGTGGTTTAATATCTCCAGGTCTAAATATGCTTGGTGCTTGCAAACTATGGTCTTGTCAGGAATGACCCCTCTGACTTTCATTAATGGTACAGGCATAATTGGAACGGTTTGTTTACTTCCGATTTCTTTCAACAATACTTCCGTGACTAAGCTCACCTTGCTACCTGTATCAATTAGGCATCTCACTCTAATACCTCCAATACGTGCATAAATAATCGGTAATTGTCTGATGACATTTTCTCGGTCCTTCACCACTTCCTCCAGGCAATCGTCCGGGAATGCTACCCACTCTTCTATGTTTGCAACAATCAACTCCTCCCGCTCCCTGGTGTCCTCCGTTCTCAGGCTATCTGGTTTTGGTTCATTCGAGGTTTTTTTAATCCTGGGACCCATTCGTTGAGTTCCGCCGGTTGTCATCGCTCCTCTCCTGCTGTCGTAACAAGCTTTCTGCCCCCGCTCCTTGGTTATTATCCGGGCTCTGCCTATTCGCCATCGCACGCCCCCACTTCTCTTTCTCCATCTCTTCGGCATTTAACTCATCCAAATACTTCTGTGATTCGACGTACCGCTCATTCCAATCATTCCGATAGTCTCCCTGATTATCTTGGCGATAGTTCCTCGTGTTGTTCCACCTGCCATCTCCGTTCCTTTGGTAAGGTCTACCCTGCCTTGGGTTTCCCCCCCCCCAGTTGGTATACTCTCGCTGGTACGTCCATTGATTGTGCTGGTTCTGATTATTATGATTATAATTATCTCGGCGATTCTGGAAGTTCCTATTATTTTGATTGAATTGGTTTCGGCCATCATACTCTTGCCGTCTTGGCGTAAATTGCCTTCCGGTAGATTGCGTTTTTGTTTGGTTACTCTGGTTGTGATTGGTTTGGTGTCCCTGAACCACTTCAGCTGTGTTTACACACTCCATGTTCCTTCTCCCTGTCTGCGGACTAACCATACTCGTCTCATCTAGATGGCGTAGTAACTCTTCAGCCTGCACTGCGGTCTTAATATTACCGGCCACTAACAACTGCTGAATATTCATTGGAAGCTGCTTACCAATGGTTAAAACCATGTTTTCCTCAGTAGGGGGGTCATCAAAATCCCGGAATTTAACCAGCTGTTGGCTAAAGAATTCGGAAAATCTGGTGGGATGTGTGCTGTGATATTTCCTAGTGTATAAATCAATTCTCAACCCCTGCTGCAAAGAAGGACTCCAGAACTTTATCAAGAACGCCTCTCTAAACTGTGCCATGTCGGTAAATGTATATTTAAAACTCTGGAACCAGATTAAGCTTGGGCCCTCCAAAAACTTTTCCACAAGTCGCAACTGTTTTGCGGGACTGACATGTTGATCGTTAAAGTAGTCATCCAGCTGACGTAAAAATGCTTTGGGAGTGGATCCTGTGTTCTCCCTGAATTTATCGGGTTTGAAATCATTCCCCCTAATTACCTGTATCACATGGGCAGGTGCCAAGCCGGGTTGTGGTGTTGACGTCTCCCCTCTGTAATGTTGGAAAGTGTCGCTCGTTATCTTAGGACTTTGACCTCGGCTCGTATCCTCAGCCAACTTCAAGCCCACCGGACTTCCAATGCTTCCCTGTTTGCCTACTGTGTTTTCTGCAGAGAATAAAGTTGCGTTTTCTAATGACCTTATCTCATTCTTAATTATGAGATCTGTGTGTTCTTGGAGTTTGGACTTCACATTTTCCTCCAAAGCCTGCATTCTAGAATTGTATTCACCTAGCGCTTTAAAATCGTCAGCCTATCTTCTTTAGTTTCGTTCACCTGCTGCTCCCAATCTTTCCGGATCCTGTTCTTCAAACTGCTAATTTTTTCTTCGCTCCTTTCCTGATTCTTCTCTAGCTCCTCTCGTATTTCTTCTCGTATTACCTGCTGGGTTTTAATTAATTGGTCTTCCAAGTTTTCCTGATTTTTATTTAGCTGTTCTCCTACCTCTTCTCATATTCGCTCTTGTATTTGCTCTTGAGTTTTAACTAATTGTTCTCCTACCTCTTCTCGTATTACCTGCTGGGTTTTAATTAATTGGTCTTCCAAGTTTTCACGCAAGTGCATACGTTCTTTCTCTGTTTTGATTTCGAGCTTATCGAGTTCCTTTATTACTTCGAGTACATTGCTATCGACTGAATTAATCTGTTCCTGTAGTTTATCCTGTGCACTTTTTATTCCAGTCGTGTTGTTTACGCATGCTGCCTCGATTTGTTTTAATTTATCGGCTACCATTTCATCGAATTGTATGAGTTTATTGTCGAATTTAGACTCCAACTTCTTAATCTCTCCTAATTGTTTTGCGTTATTTTCCGCTACCTCATCTGCCAGTTTCTCTACTTCCCTAGTACTTTGGTTTATGCCATGGGTGATCTTTTCTAACTGTTCTGTTTGTACTGTTTGTGTTATTGCCTGTTCTGATAGTTTATGGTTCAATTCGTTTAATTGTTTATCGGTATTCTCCCACAAATCGTGTAGCTGTTTATCAGTATCCAATTTCTGGACCGGCAATTGCGTAGTTATGTTACCGCTCATGTCTTGTAACTCTCTTTCACTGTCTATCTTCTGTGTTTGTAATTGCATAGTAATATTACTTAATTGTTTATCATTGTCTTCACTTATTTCCTCCTTCATGTTCTTTAACTGTTCTTCCGTTTTCGCGGACATTTGCATAGACATCTGCTCTAACAATACCTTGATCTCTTCGATGCTAGCCATCGCACAATACACAAATATAACCAGAGAAAAACAGGGTCATGCACCGGGATTTCAGTCATACACACGTACACATGTCATGATATTTAAATACTACTGATTCTAATTTAATAAAATTTTCAGTAATCAAAATTTACTGAACAATGACTCTTATTTCCAAACAACAAAATAACTCCCTTGTGATCTCCTTTTAAATTCCTAACCAACAGAATTTACGAACGACACCAATTAACCGAAGTTAATTAAATGTAAAATACAAGGCAACACCATCCTGCTTTGACTGAGTTCAATAATATGCAAATTTTCTAATTTTAATGCCGGGCGCCAGAACAAGTTAATAACAAATACAATATCAACTTCTAACTTTGTTCAATATTTCTAACTTTAGGAACTCAGTGATTTTACTAATGCATATGGCGGTACAACATCGCCTCAATTTACTGAATTTACTTTTGCCCGCTTGACCTGGCATCATTTCTCAACGAAATAAATATGAGATCAGCAAAGCAACAACAACAACAATCCCCACGTTGGGCACCATTTTTGTTTTATGAACCCTTGCAAAGAAGCTTATGAGACTCAGTTTCGGGGGGTGTAACAGTCCATTTCGTAAGTTGTTGTTAAAGCGCTTCATTAACATGCAGGGTAACATATAACAAAATAACATGCAGGAAAAAGTGAAGCCAGGGTTAAAACAAATGAATTTAATGACAGATCAGCTATTTACAAAAATGAAATAAACAAACAAAACTCCCAAAATGACTCCCACTGAATAAAATAATTTGCCACAAACTAGGCCTAATCTCAGGAGAGATTATTAATCGGACCAAATGTCCCACAATCTGCAATGACAATGTATAACGTGTGTGCTGTTCTACATGCTTAACGATGAGTACAAATGAATGCATGATTCGTCATCATCCGGATAAACTTTCAGAAGACGAATCTGCATTGCTTAGAGCTAGACAGACGCGGGGAACAACTATACACAACTTAAAACTAAACCGACACTTCCTATACTAAATAAACAACACATAATTTCCGCTTGAAATTGGAATCAAGAACTGCCGTAGCAAAACATTACTGCCTAAAATTAGGACTTCTCAAAAATCAACACAAGTAAGTTAACACGTGACCAACAAAAGAAACACATATGACCGCCGTCATTTTTACAAGTAAAATACAACTACACCACCCGGGTGTCACACAGACTAACAACATGAACTGAGTCATAGAACAAATCACAAGGCTCAAAGCCAACATTTGCATCATTAACACAATATTCCATCCATACGACATGCAATAATCCGTGACAAACGTGGCGAACTCCCCAATTAATTATGGTCCAAATAACCATCACAAAAGAACAGGTTTGCTAACGATAGCTTAATAGGGGTCAGTCGGACAACAGGACTGCCTAACAAAAATAAGTCACCAAGACTAGACGGGCGCTAAGTGGAAATCTGCACATCTGTCAACCCACGTGTCAAAAACCTCGACCTCCCAAGGCACGGGATCGAGTCTCGAAGAAGCGTGCCCCAAAGCACAATATATACGTTTTTGTGTGTCAGAACAAAATATATCTCAGCATTTCCCCTAGGAAATCCAAGAATCAGCATTGGACAAGGTACAGTAGCCTCCTCGGAGCGCACTGCCTTTCCATCAAAAATACAACAACAGCAAAATATGAGGGCGGTAGCACCATCTGCCCCTCTTCACGAAGAATCAAAACACACACTTGACACAAGAACACACACAGAATCACACGTATGAGTTTGACAGAAACCTGAAATAAATGACATGAATATTTTTCCACCAGCTTGCGCTTCCGTTCTAGGCTGTGACTAACGAACCTGAAAAGGACTCAAAAAATCAAAAAAAAATTAGAACTAAGGTGTTCTACAATTACATCTTAATTTGTTGCGCTCGGCAACCCTAATATGAGTAATAACCTGTTCAGCAAACATCTGACAATAAATTACCTCCCTTTCCTATCAAAATATGAACTTTAATAAAGCGCCACTTATCGAATGTAACGAGTTTCGCATCCGCAAGGATAAAATCAAGTACACGCGCCGTGTACATTAAATATGACTCCAAAGAAAAATAAACAACAAACAACTTTGGCCACGCGCCAACGTACATTTAAAACACTAGTGTCGGTGCACAAAAACAATCTAAACAAGAAAAAGAATAAATGAACTATTTACGACGTTCCCCCGCCTTATCTAACTACATATTGAGTAAATCAATTTTTGTACATCACCGTATCAGCTTGTAGAACATATAACCTCCGTCCCGGCTCATTTCCCTACGGGAAATTAGCCCTCCATTGTCGACGTCGTAGAAGCGATGCACATCATTCCTTCTCCTGACCAAACGTCGGACATCTTGGCGTAGTCTCTTGGACAGAAATGTTCAATGTTAATAAAAATTGCCTGCCTATAATCGCTGTGAGTTACTACTTTCACTCACGTTATGTCCTATGCGATTAATGATCGAAGACTTTCCCTAGCTTAGCATTCGCTTACACACGCACAATTATCACTTGAAAAATACAATACAAAATTTACATAAATTATACACTTTAAACACATCGTCACTGGCTTGAAAAACAAGTCTTAAACATGACTGTCTCGCAGTCCTTATCTCGCTAGATATCTCCACTGCTCTACGTGAACCTTGCTCGCTTTGAGCACTGCTGGAATGTTAGTAAAGTCTTGCCCATTAAGAGCTGAAAATCGTGACGCACACTGGCGTGAACCTTTGCTCACCAGAGCTCAATACAAAAGTTGTCACTAGTATGATTATTAAGAGCGGTAAATCGCGACGCAGACTGGCGTGACCCTTGCTCACCAGAGCTCAAAACAGTTGTCCTCGAAACAGCTTCTCCTCGATCAATTTATTGGAAACTGACAGAATGAGGTGGAGTGGGGAGAATTAAGAAAAATATTCTAGAGTTTCTATCTCACAAACTTAGGACTAGTATCAATCTTCATCATTTTATTCAAACGTCTCAGTGCGCTTATGCGGAATTATTTCGGATCGGCGGTTCTTTAGATAAGCGTTTCCGCGCCTTTTTTTTACAGGGTACGCCACACATCGCGTGGTTTTGGCGCGGTCTCATCTGATTGGGTGATTCAATCCTAGGTCGGTTGAAACTCACTCGTGACCATCCCCTAATGACTCCAATTTTGGTGCGCGTTGTTACACAATTTGTCTTTGAACTCGGCTTACCCGGTCGTCTTCAAGAATAACTACCAAGCCTGCCTCTGTGGTAATCATTGCAACACACTAACTTGCCTTCCCCTTTGTCAATTTCTACATGTACTGCCTGGGTACAGTAATAATAATAATAAATCATGAATACTTATTCATCGCAGATTAATAAGGGTTCAACATAATAAATTAAAATATTAAATAAAATTTCTAAAAGTTAAAAACATGTATTTTTAAATTGTATATTTAGGCCCCTTAGCACTATTTGGTGGTCCATTGGAAAGAGGGCTTCATTCCGATAAAAATGACTCCTCACATGATAATCTCCGATCATTGGTTCGGGAAATATCGTAAAAAAACCAACGCAAGGTACAGTCAGGTGCGCGTGGCGATGTACAGTCGGTTTCCAAAAAATGGGTGGGTTTAGATCCCTACAGCCTATCTACTTAAACATAACTTAACTAAACTAAAAACTAAACTTAAAACAAAACTTAACTTAACCAGACTAAACTGAACTACACTAAACTAAACTAAACTAAAAACTTTGCTTAAATCTAAGCTAAACTAAACTAGACAAACCTAACTAAACTAAGAACTAGACTAAACTTAAAGCTAAACTATACTCAACTAAACTAAAAACTAAACTTAACTAAATTACAAACTAAACTAAACTAAACTAAAATAAACTAAACTAAAAACTAAACTTAATTTAAAGCTAAACTAAACTAAACTAAACTAAAATTTAAACTAAACTACAAACCAAACTAAACTAAATATTAAACATAACAAAACTGAACTAAAAACTAAAGAAAACTAAGAACTTAAATGAATTAAACTAAAAACTTATCTAAACTAAATGTTTAATTAAATTAAACTAAAAACTAAACTAAACTAAAATTTAAACTAGACGTAAAAATAAACTATACTAGAAGCTTAACTAAACTAAATCCAAACTACACTAATTTATAACCTAAACTAAACTAAACTAAAAACTAAACTATTCAAAACTTAACTAAACTGAACTAAAAGCTTAACTAAATTGAACTAATCTAAACTAAACTGAACTAAAAACCAAACTATGCTAAACTAGAAGCTAAACTAAAGTAAACTAAAATTAATCTAAAGAATGAAGCAAATTAAACTAAACTGGAAGGTAAACTAAACTAAACTTAACTGAACTATACTAAACAAAACTGAACTAAACTAAACAACACTAAACCAAAAACTAAACTAAACTAAAATCTGAACTAAAAACTAAGTTGACATAAACTTAACTAAATTGAATTGAATTGAACTAAACTGATCTAATTGAATTTATTAATTGACATAAATTGAAATAAATTATTTATATTTCAAAAACATTAAATCTAGGCATAACCGGGAATCGAACCCGGATCTCCGCGAAGACAACCAAGAATGCTAGCCACTACGCAACGCGGCGGACTAGTGTTAGGAAACTGTCCGATGATCTGCGTAATCGCGATATCAATACTAGTGCATGTACCGGTATTTTACATTGTGTTAGGATTGAGAAAAAGGTGGCTAAAAATGTATTCTAATAGTTAGAAGTGAGTGTGGATGTAATTAACGCATTATGTCTATATTCATACTTGAAATCCACAACAAGTTAATTCGACCTAAAACTAAAATAAATTCAACTGCAACTCCAATCATCTTCTCCAGTACGCCTGGTTGCATAGTCACGGCGTCCGGGTGCGATTCCCGGCTCTGCCAAGAAATTAAATTCCGGTCGGTGTACACTCAACCTCGTGAGGAAAAACAGAGAAGAGGTGGGTTCAATTCCTACCTCAGCCATCCCGGAAGTGGTTTTCCGTGGTTTCCCACTTCTACTCCAAGCAAATGCCGGGATGGTACCTAACTTATCGCCACAGCCACTTCCCACTAAAATCCTACCTCATTTAGAAATACACACATTCGTACAGACATCACAGTGACACAGGTTATCAGACAATTTCTACACCCACCCAAGTACACGGGGCTACATGAAGACGATGTCGTATAGCTCCTAAAATAATCAACAGAAACTACAACGTCTTCGTCAGTATCATGCACTAAGCCTTAAGGACAGGTGTCAAGTTGTTCATTTGTCGAACGATGCCCCCCCCCCCCCCCCCCCATCATCTCCCCCATCACCTATCATCGCCCTCTCCCCATCATCACCCTCACCTTCTTGTGTGTGTAGCTTGTAACAAAACATGTAGACTAATATTATTTTCAGTTAGACTTTTAAGTTTGTGGCCTAATCTAAAGGCCCAAATGCATGTGGAGTGACTGAAAAGTTTGTAGTCGATAGTTAGGTACTATATTGGCATCATTGATGGAAGTGGGGAACCACTGAAATCTAATTCTAGCATAGCTAACGTGCGAGTGAAACCAATATCTACTCAATTCTATCTCGAGGTTGAGCGAACCCGTTCCTGCCCTCATACCTCAATTAAGTTCTTGGCAGAGTTGAGAATCGAATTCAGGACCTCTGGAACAGCTGTCTCAATGCCAAGGAAGCCAACGAAACAAATTGTGTTCTTAAAATTTCAATTTTATACAAGAAATGTAACATACATTTTCTTCGTTCCTCTAATGGATTACAATGGTTTTCAGTGGGATTGCGAATGTCTTATCTGCTAAAAGTCAAACTAATGGGTGAAGGAGTAAACCTATCAGAAAATGAAACTCATGGAATGTGCTTAAAATTCAATCTAATGCACTGTACTCAACCAAGAAATTCTCCGATGTCGGTTTCTTTCAGTTTATTGGCAAGGAGTAAGAAATGGATTTTACAAGATTCTATTCCAATGAGGTGCATGAAAAAGTAAGTTTTTTTCGAAACTTCTTGACGTACGAATATTGTAGTTGACATGAGTGATTTTTGATTAAATTAAAAAGAGACGTTCTTGAAGAATTTCTGTTTTTATATTTCTAGGGCTCCATATGGAGGTTAATAGTAATTACCACTGTGGACACCATATATGGGATCAGTGTGCATGTGGCACAACAGCAATATTTGGCGGACAACTGTCTTTAGTAAAGAAAGCTAATATATAAATAAGTATTCCGAAAATGCAGCTCGCAATGAAAGAACTAGGGGAGAGTCATACAATACCGGCCAATGCTGGTTCTCGGTTTTGGTGCTAGTTGACAGTAGAATTATAATTTGGGCGTTTTGTTTCTCATTCAGGATTGTATTAATTGCGAGTATTAATCGTTGTTTTATTTCAAAACTTCGCGAAAAGTTATTTTCAAGCTCCTGGTTCTTCATATTCAGACAAACTGTCGGTTGTATTTTTACAATTATATCTTTAAGGGTGCCAGAGCTGGTAAAATTTTACGATGTCATTCATTAAACAATAACCGGCCAGGAAGTTTCATTTTGTTGTTTTCGTGCAGTATCGTCCACGTAGGTGTTTTCCAGTACTTTAAAATTACAATATATTCTTTTCACTTTTCAGGGCAATATAACTGAGAAATGGGGAAAATATAAAGAAAGGAAACCATGGAAGGGATGAAGAGACGACAGCAAGGCCGGCAACTGAGGCATTTTGTATGCCGAGAATTCGCCTGATGACAGTTATAGTTGGTGTGCCAGAGGATCTAACTTCTCAGATGAGGAGATTTAAAAAATAAACCTTTGATGGCGATATGGAAAAACAGTTAATTACATGAAGGATCCAGATAATAAGTTTTTGCCCCTGAGTGGGAAAGAATTTTCACAATTAGCATTCGCTATGTCAGAACATTAAAGGTACATCTGCAGCTCAGCAAGGAAAACAAAACTGCAGGCCGACTCTTTAATCAACTGTCACCTTAACTAATATCACTCCATGTAACCTTAAAGACACCACGGAGGATTTCGGAATATGCATTCAACGTCAAGATAAGCATCAACAGATCTTCTTCCGTCAGCTAAGACTCCTTCTAGGCCTATTCCCAATCATTATCTTCCAACTTTAGGAAAATTGTTGAAAATATCTCTCCTATAGCCAAGCCCCAAAGGGCAAGGCAAAATAAAAGCAACGAACATAGAGAATTAGGTGCTAATTTCTTCGTTTTACAAACAACAATTAGAGGATAAAAATAAACTAGCTGAGGAGAAACGGCGGAGGACTGTTCAGAGTAGGGCAAAACGAAATCTAAAGAAAGGTGAAACGGTCAAGAGGAGAGGAAATTATAAGGCAAGAAATAAAATATTTAAAATATCTTCACTTCGGTGTAAATCCAGAGACAATATAAGGGAACGCAGTGTGCATCATTTGTCGAGAGTTGTTTGATGAAGAATGGGTGCAATGTACAAAATACATGGTGGATGTGTAGGCTAAGATTAAAGGTTTAAAACAGCATTTTTTGGCTCTATTGTTTGATTTTTAGTTTTTGGCATAAAATGTTACCCTGAACTCTCTTCTTTCAGAAAATGTATGGATTCCCTGGATACGATGACTAGAAATGCATTTAAAGTGGGTTTAAAGTGAGCGATGTGCGCCATTTTCTGACATGGGTGTGGCATGAGGAGAGAAGTACAGCACTCTATTTCAGTTCATGTGACAGATGGCTCGATTATAGTATCAATCCTCACTCACAAATTGCTCTGCAATTATAGTAATATTATACATGGGTTGGTTTTTTAGTTTTGGCACCTTAGTTATAACTTGATTAATAACTCACTTAGATGGTTCCAAGTTTCACAGGCCCTCGATGTAGTCCCCACCGTTGCGTACAACGTGTTCCCAGCGATGTGGAAGTCGTTGGATCCCGTTTGCACTGCCCAATCTATTGATGGTACGAAGAGAGTGCTCGGCAGCCTGCTTAACGTCTTCAATGGTACGGAAGCGCTGCCATACTGTTCCCCGAGGGCAAACCGTTAATGCGGCGTACTATTGTTCGTTTCTGCAAGATCATCTCCGAGGAGCTCTGAGAAGGAAACGGCGCCACCACATGGTTACACCGCCCATCGTTCTGCATGACAATGCTAGGGCACACACATCAGGCGTTGTGTAGGATCGCTGGAACTGGGAGGTCCTCTAACACCCCCCCCCCCCATATTCTCCCGACATCAGTCCCTGCGACTATGATCTCATCCCGAAGATGAAGATGACAATGCGTGGGGAGCAGGCTGCCGAGAGCTCTCTTCGTACCATCAATAGATTGGGCAGTGCCAACGGGATCCAACGACTTTCGCATCGCTGGGAACACGTTGTACGCAACGGTGGGGACTACATCGAGGGCCTGTGAAACTTGGAACCATCTAAGTGAGTTATTAATCAAGTTATAACTAAGGTGCCAAAACTAAAAAACCAACCTATGTACTTCAGTTGTGTGTTCCCATTGTCTTATACATGGTCTTTGGTAAACAGTAATGGCGGTTTCCATGGACATGTGACGAATTTGAGAAGTCGTGCAAAGTTTATGATCTCGTTTTTGTGGGAGGGATTTATTACATCATTGGCTCTAACTCTCGGAGTAGTAAGAAGAGAAAGCGAAGGTTCTGTGGAAGTAAGCATCACAAAAGAGATGAAAGCTCTGTTGTTGTTTGAGTCTTCAGTCTTTTGACTGGTTTGATGCACAGCTCCATGCCTCCCTGTCCTGAGCTAATCGTTTCATCTCTACATAGCTACCACACCCTACATCCGAGGCAATCAGTTTAACATATTCTAACCTTCGTCTATCCCAACAGCTCTAGTGGTGCAAGAAAGATAAACATTGACCCCTCTCGTAGTGTTTCACATGCTAAACATGCAACAAGCGCTGACACATGTGATAGTAACTACCGGTATTCTAATTGGTATTTCTATGTAATATTTGATTCAGACTGCCTTCAGACTTTAATATTTGCATTAGCGTTCCCTAGTTCTTCTACAGTACTTCATCTATGAGTGTGATTAACTATGAAAATCAACGGTTTGACAATAGATTTAGTGTGTAAATTCAGTGGTTTTCAAACAGATATACTGTATTCTGTACGGTACCTCCAAGAGACAAGAACATGCTCTCGATATAAACAGTAAACTTGTATATGGCATGTGGTTACTTTTATGTGGGTATGGGGAAGCTAAAATATTCCCAACAGCACGAGGCATTTCACTTCGAAAATATCACATGCTTTGACCGGGAATCGAACCCAGTCCACCTTGGTGAGAGGCCAACAGCTTGACCGCTGCGCCACCACGCCCCCATACCAAAAACTTCAAAATGAGGGCCTCAAGTATGGGGGCAGGGGAATTCTGAAGTGTGATTTTGAAAGAGGAACTCGTAATCTTATTGCAATCTTTCAACCCTTGTTTTCTCAGATTAAGACATTCCTCCAACTTCCAGATTTTCAATCCAAATAACTTCGATATAAATTAAGATAAGAGGATGTTTGATATGTCAAATGAAAGAGCATGAACTAGGGAATGTTTTGAACCTCAATTGTTGAAATATCTTTAACACAAAAAACAAACGAGGTGCTTGTAAAAATATATAGTAAAATAATTACAATTTTTTGGAAAACTTTGTTCAGTTACTTCAAAAATTAGGTAATAAGTATGATTGTGCTTCACAACATTCTCTATAAAGATCTGGACAAATCAGTGAAGGAATCATCAAAATGCATTTATTTTTTAAAATTCCAGATGGTTTGAACATTTTACATAATTTTTACATTAAAAATTCATTTTACATGCGTGTAAACATAAATTGAGGATTTTATGCATGTTAGTCCTTTAGTCCTAAGATGCATGAACCATAAAAAAATCGGATCATTTGGTTAAAACTGTGACTTTTTTTCCCGAAACGTATATGTATACCTTATCAGTGATTATTGAAAAAGGAAAAAGTGAATGTCAGTTCCAATATTTCTGTATTTTGTTTTTTCTTGTGTAGTTGTTTGATGTTACTGATTTATAAGATATAGCAAATACCATTAGTTGCTACCACAAGCTCTGACCTCACAATGAAGTCCAATAATAAATGCAGCTCGTTGATTCATCCCTGTAGATTTTAAAGATATCACACATAGATCATTAGCTATCGAAACACAATGAAATGGCCTAAATCAGTGTGGTCCTTACAAGAACTGATACAGCAGAGGTGGTACTTCAGACTATTCCTGTGGATTACAAATACAGCTTTCACTAAAATGTCATGTTCATTCTCCTTGCAACACATATGGTATTTCTTTAACGTTTGTGCAAATGACAAAAATGTGCGTTGAAAAACTTCTTCATTGCTACCGAAACAGCGCCATGTTATGAACTCATCTGCCTCTTTGTTGTTAACTTCATGTATACATTTCCTATTGTATTTACGTTTATGGAGTCAACTTAAGGCAAAGAGTGGTTTCGCCTACTCGAGCGAAGATGGGAGGAGCGCTTGTATCGGGAAGACGTACAAAAGCACTGTCTCGCACATCGTTGTTACAGTCTGATCGCTTCACCTCTTGCTTTCTCCCTTATCTCGTTCCTCTACTTCAGCTCCTTCCATTGCATGATATGATAAAATGATATAATAAAAATATCACTTTCCTTGGCTTCACTGCAGCAAGGCCAAAGTATTGTTTATGTTTAGAACAACTTCCTGTTCTCATCAACGAGCATATGGACTCTAAAATGTGAAGTTAATTGCATTCTTGTTCACTGAAATGAGTTGGCTGAAGCTCGGTATTAAGAATTACGATTTTGGTTAAAGCCAAAATATATCACGAAACAGAACAGTCAAATAGGTAGTGGGTGATTTTTAGTTCCACTATAAGGTACCTTGTTTTCAGTTCTTCAGCTGTCTGACTTCAGCAGTAGATACTTAATAATCTTACCTAGTTTTGCAAGGCCAACATCAGTATGTATTCCTGTACTGCACCACCTTCGGTGGTCCCGGGAGTTTTTATTTAGCCTCCAGTCCCAATGGACCTGCACACGATTCCCTACCAATATTTTGATCTTAGGATTCGAACGGGGTACATTCAGCCTCGTAAGGCAATACTGAGAAAAGGTGGGTTCAATTCCCATTTCAGCCAACTCAAAAGTTATTTTCCGTGATTTCCCTACTTCTCTTCCAGGCGAATGCTGGTAAGGTTCCTAACCTAAATTCATGGTGATCGCCTTCCTAATAAGCTTCAAATATAAATACACACTATTAAAGACAGATCAGTAATACAGGTTATCAGGCGAGTTGTAAATACACGAAAGTACATGGAACTTTTAACCACAATGTTCAAGCCCTTAATCGAAACGACAACAGCATAGATTACTAGTTTTCTTACACATTGACTTCTGGTATATGGTTTCATGTCGTGGCGTGCATAACATACATAGAACCAAATGCTCATAGCCCTTAATAAGGCATATCTGCTGACTACCGTCATGTTTTCCATCATCTCTAGGAGGGTACATGCATGGCTAGGTAGAAATTCTTCATGATATACATGTCTTACAAACTGTCATCGTTGTGTCTGTGCGTGCAATTAATTTACTGGAGCTAGGCTAGGGTAGAAACTGGCCGTAATCATGACAGACGCTCCATCTCAGCATCTGTGTGCAGTTGGATTGGGGAAACTACGAATTACCATTGGATTTTAACTTTCCTATCTGCCTGGTTCAGAATACTTTGCCACTGAGAGCTATTGTGTTCGTTTGCCCTCTATAGGCCTGTGTTGGGCTGAACGCTGTTTTATGCTGTACATGAACACAAGCTTGTAATGCAATGCAAGTATTTGCCTGTTCATAAAGTAAGCAACACTATTGACTTTTCCCTCCATCCTTTTTGTTATGACTGTTAATCTATATTACCCTGGGTAGTATGATGAACCTTTGTCCATATAATGACTAAAATATCCACGAAGAACAACCCCGCTAATAAAATTAAAAATAATAATAACGATATTAATACTCGTAATAATAATAATAATAATAATAATAATAATAATAATAATAATAATAATAATAATGATAATAATAATAATAATAATAATAACAAGTAGTTCCGTGAAGAACTATACAGCCTATTTTCATATATCCTGCTCATGTTAATTGTCTCTATCAACATACAAAATTTCAGTTTAATTGCTGTAACAGATTCGTAGATATTGAGAACCGTCTAAATATTTCATATGGTCGCCAGGATGGATTTTTATTTTTGTACTATTTCATTAAGATTATTGTGTACGTGTGGTATTCAAACTTCGATCGCATGATTAGAACACAAGAAGTAAAAACGAGATTTTAAAAGTACGCACACCAGCCATCTTGTGATTATGCAAACAATTGAAATAAATTACATGCCAGTGGATCAACATTTGTATAAGCATTTAACGTGCAACGTTTCACGGCACTCGGATAGTTAATTCGCGAGAAACGTCCATTTAAATATTTATACTTCACGTCGCCGCCATGTTGGATTTGTGCTCACCAGGTTACTGAAAGTCCTATAGGTGAACATATGTTCATAGTCTCTATGAACATTAAAAAATTCAGTTTGGTTGCTGTAAAAGATTCATAGATATTGAGAACCGTCTAAATATTTCGGAAGCTCGCCATTTAGGATTGTTATATGTATAGGCCATAGATGTATGTACCATTCAAGGACAATTATTGCCTAGCTTCATTATTCAAACTTTCACTTCGATCGCATGATTACGACACAAGAATAAAAACTTAATTTTAAAATTTCGCACAGCCGCCATCTTGAGGTTATGTAAACAATTGAATTAAATTAGATGGCAGTGCATTACAATCTACAAAATCATTTACTGTACCACATTTCACTGCGCTCAGAGAGTTAAATCACGAGAAAAGACTACTGTATTAAAATATTTCAAATTCGCGTAGTCGCCATGTTCGTTTTGTACTTTACAGGTTTATGAAATATACATAGGTAAACTTGTATCAGTACCCTTTATCACCATACAAAATTGCATGATGATATCTGTAATAGTTTTGGAGATATAGAATGTCAGTGAAATATTTCGCACGGCCGCCATTTTGAGGTTATGTAAACAATTGAACTAAATTACACTCCCGTGCATTACAATGTGTATAAACATTTGCTGTACCAAGTTTCATTACGTTTGGATAGTTAAATCGCGAGAAATGTCTATTTAAAAGTCTCAATTTCGCTTGACCGCCATATTGGTTTTGTAGTCACCAGGTTTTTGAAAGTCTCATAGGTGAACTTCTAGTAGTGCCCTTTATCACCGTACACAATTTCAGGGCGATATCGGTAATAGTTTCGGAGATATTGAATGCTAGTGAAATATTTCGCACAGCCACCATGTTGGATTGGTGAGACGTAACAAAATTTGAAGGGCACGGTCGAGGTCGCTGGGAATAGTGCTATGAACTTACCGAGTTTCATTGAAATCGCTCCAGCCGTTTAGATTTTATTAGGGGACACACACACACACACCTCACACACACGCACACACACACGGACAAAAGGTGATCTCATAAGCCTATTTTTTTTTTCAAAATTGAAAATAGGCTAAAAATAATAATAATGTATTATTTTCCCCGTTGAACAGTTCATTGCCCCCAACCAGCTACTGGCGCACCTCAGCTGTATCAGTGCAAGGGTGGGTTCAATTTCAAGCTTCATTAGTGGCTATCCTACGTCTGCGTCCTCCCCAGTCCTTCTAGGAATAATATACTGGAATGGTTCCTCAGTTATAGCCAAGGTGATTTTTTATCGACCCCACCCCCATTGGATTTTAATTGCAAACGATAGGTAGACACCACAATAACATATTTACACGCACACTTAATGAGCGCACGAGACTGCTGGCTACTCTGTCCCTGACCTATAATAGAATTGAGAAAACGACAAGAAAGTAATACTCTGAAGACATCGCCGGATCAACGCACTTCTAGAAAGTTGCAATGCCAAGTATGAAGGTTAAGGAGAGCGGGAACTATTAGGCAATAAGTGCTGGAAGTTCCGCAGGTGGTTCTCGTGAGAAGCGAGTGTGTCCAGTAACGGAACCTTCCGCCTCCTTGGACATCAATATGCGTCCCTTGTCACTTCCCAAAGGTATGCATGAGATGTCTGCAAGTATGCGCCTGGAATATATGCACTCATATGATTGATGAAGAGACAATCACCGGACGCCCGGACTGATGTTTGTATGTGGTAGTATGTATGAGAAGCGACCAATGGGAAGGCTGGCAGCGGGGATCGCGAGTTCCCCTTTGTTGGCGGTGCTGGAGCACTCAGTAACACGGTCGCGGTCTTGTGGTGCAGAAGCAGCAGAAGCAGAGGTCTCGTATCGATTGGTCGCACCGAGCAACATGAATAGTGTCGTCACCACGTCCACGCTTATCTCTCTGGTAAGATGCCCTGCTCATCCTCAATCCACAAACTCTCCTTATTTTTATACGAAGAAAAATAATACAGATTTACGGTCGTATTTTGGTTTCCGTACATCATATAACATTCAAAATAATAATGAATCTAAAATTGATTGGATTTTTAATTTATAATTTACTATTAATGCTGGATTGGCATTTCTTCCGTAACTTAATGGAAACGGTGCTTTACCTAATTATGCAATATTTTATTATAAGAGAAATTCTTTTATCCCAGGTATTCCCAAAATTATATAAACACTTGGTATTCCGAATTTGGATTTACGCATATAATACCAGGGGACTTCCAAAAGTATTCGGAATAATTAGATTTACGAATTACTATTGGTGTTATATTTCATAAGCATAAAGCTGCTTCCTCTTAATGTTATGGCATAGAAACTCTACAGCGTTAGCTCAGTTATTTTCTTAGTTGGGTAATTACACTGCATTTGAAGCAAATCCTGTGTTACAGTTAATTCCTATCAATTTAAAATAAAGGCCAACTAACTTGCCATTTGACAAGGATAGACGTTAATACGTTCGGAATTCAGAACGACTACAATGGAGAACACAAGTGCACAGAGCTGCAGGATGTTCGGTGCTGCTATATCGGGTGAATCAGCTGCCCCTAATTGCATTGTTTTATGCAGCCCAACTAACGCGTTTTGTCAGAAAGGTTGATATTTGTATGCTTGCATCCTATAAGGCACTGCAAGCATATCCCGCAAACGATAATGAACACTAAAATGTTTCCAACGTATTAGTCTGTAGTCACATCGAGGGAAAAATAACAGTGTTCAGTATCGTTTGCACGATATGATTGCATTACATTAGTACCATACGGGATGCATGAGAGAAATATGGACCTTCCTGGTAACAATGATGTTTAGGCTGCATAAAACAACAGCCTATTATAGGGGGCAGCTGATTCACCTGATATAGCAAACGTAGAAAGGTGTTAAGTCTCATATGGAGGTCGAAATTTATACTGAATGGGGTGATTCAGAGTTTGAACATGTACCTTGAAAGTTACAAGTGGAACGTGACTTCTTTTCTCAAAAAATATCAAAATGAATTAGGTAAGACAAATGATTAACCCCCGTGACCACAGTGGTATACCTTGTGCTTGTAACTTAGCATCCAATGCCATGGTTTACGCAAATGCCAAATGTACTTAAAATATATCAGTGGAGTAAAGGAATGAAGAAATGCAATGACTAATGAGGGTTGACTATGAGCAGCAGTCGGCTGTTTCTGATTTCTATGCAAGCTTTGTTAACTTCATTACCGGAGGAAACCCTCCCCTATAGTTGGATAAAGTGATTTATGCTAATACTCTCCCTCGCGCTTAGGAGGGGGAGGATGGATTTCTGCGCGTGGCAGCTCACAAGTACGTCTCTTCACTGGAATAGGCAAGCCACATAACTCTATTCATGCCATGATATTGATGAAATAACTACTGACTGTTCAGTTCTGGACCAGGAGCTATGATTGATGTTCTGTATATCTGCATGCTAGAATGACACGCAGGTGGTAAAGTGACTGTTCTATTCTTCGCTCCTGGGTGGCAGCGTGGCTCAGCGGTAACGTTCTCACTTGCTGTGCCCAAGGTGCAAGATTGAATCCTGGTGCAGTCAGCTGGCATTTTAGGGTGCACAAATGCGAGGGAGCCGTGTCAGTAGATTTACTGGCACGATAAAGATTCCTCTCGGGACAAAATTCTGGCACCCTGGCGTCTCTAAAAGCCGCAATAGTTAAAAGGGACGTAGAACCAATAACATTATTATTATTATTATTATTATTCTCTCCTCTTCCCGGTGTTCAGCTGAAACTCTGAATCAAATGAAAGGATTTCGAATATCATAGATTTTCATACTTGATGGAGGGGAACATGGAACTTGAGGGCGCTTGAATACGAGTGACTAATTCGGTTGATTACTTGATTACTCTACTACTCTATAACCACAGCAGTTCAAAGGAAGTTAAATCCATAACACGTATGCATATGCCGGTTTGAGTCCCGAGAGCATTCTCACTATTAAGATTTATTATTATTATATTTATTATTATTATTATTATTATTATTATTAGTCTCCACTCAGGGGTGAGGGATAATACAGTGGCATAGCCACTTGTCTTTCGATAGGGGCAGATGACCTCGTAGTTCCGCCCCTTAAAACAACAATAACTAACTAACTTTCGCTACGACGGCAGGTGTTCAATTCCTGGTGATAGCGGAGATATTATTCACCTGAAAATCACATAGTATTAAGGACGGAAACTGGCTTGAATTCCCATCCAAAATCAAAATGATTCCGGTTTGCTCTCGTGAGCCAAGCAGGCTAAGCAGTGAAAAGAAAGGTGCACTCAGCATAGGTTGCAATGGGCCTACAGTTGAATAACTTGAGCTTTGCTCCAGATACAGGCCATTGGGTTTTGAGTAGTTCTCAAACGCTAATTGTGAGGACGGAGTGTAACTATTCCATCTCCTGTACTTGGGACACATCACAGATATATCAGGAGAGATTTGCTCTGATCTTCTAGTGTGTGTGCCGGGAGGTCTGACTTCCAGGAGCGGACAACGAACCATCCAGACAAAGCTTGCCAGGGTTCGATTTCAACACTTTCTCATTTTTTAAATATTTTGAACTATCCTCTTTATCACTGTTCTATTTCTTACAAAATCAAATGGTCATCATTAGAATTAAGCAAGAAAAGCATTAAATGCCAGCTGAGCACGGATCATTGCGGTTAAATATGTAACTGACGTGCGAATAGCATTCAGGCTAATTAATGCCACAAGGTAATAGTATTCGTTTGTAGGTCCTGATGTAGTTGATAAATTATAAACTTAAAATATGATTCATAATTCAGCTCTCAAACCTTTATTGAAACATGTAAATATGCTTAGTCATTCCAAAAGACAAAAATATTGCCCTATTTGCGTATCTGTCCTAATAACATTTAAAGTCTCGTCTGTAAATTTCCTAGAATCGAAAAAGATTTTACTTGTCTATCCATCATTGAAATTGGTTTGCATGGGTTAATATTATCAAATAGAGCGGCTTCAGTGGCGTAGTCGGTAGCAAGCTGAGCTTCTATGCCCAAGATAGCGGGTTCAAACCCGGCCGTAGCCGTCGGATTTTTTAAGAGTGTTAAAAATCCCTCAGTATGCCTTCCTTCGGAGGGGAAGTAAAGCCGGCGGTCCCATGTCATAGATTTATGGCATATTAAAAATCCTTCCACTAATTACACCTGTGTGAAGCTAAATTGGATAGGTTAAGAATGTAAACAACGCTCTTAGGTTGCTACGTTCGTTGCGAAGAGCCGACTGCAGTGGCGTCTAGTAGCTAAGTTCTGAAATTGGCCTAGTAGTCGTTGACGGTGGCGCTTGGTGGCAAAAGTAGGTACTATATGAAAAATTCTAAGTTGCAGTCTGTACTTAAATTAAAAAACAGATAACACACACTAATACAGTCATCACAATTATCACCGGTTAACAGACAGATTCTACACACACCCAAAGTACACGGGGCTACATGACCGCGTTGTCGCAGCCCCTAAACTTAAGAACCAACCATTATCAATTACCAGCAAATAACGGAATAGTACCTTCTAATAGGTCCCTTCAACTCTTCGTCTAATTTCATTCATCTCCTCCCCAGTTAACTAATCTGATGCAGTTAATCGAGGAACAATATATGTCCGTTTAACTGGCTGCGTGGCTCAGCGGTAACGTTCTTGCCTGCTGTTCCCAAAGATAGAATCCTGGCGTAGTCAGCTGGCATTTAAGGGTGCGCAAATGCGAGGGAGCCGTGTCAGTAGATTTACTGCCACGTTCAAGAGCCATGGTTGTTAACAGGGATGTAAAATCAATAACATTGAAAACATATGAAAATCCACAGCCTGCTTCCAGTCGACTGACCGGGTCAGAGAATGGAATGAATGAAGCCCCCATCTAGCGGCGAGGATATGAACTGTGCCGGCTGCCGAAGCCTGTCGCACTCCCCTGGGGCAATGATTAAATGAATGCAAGATGAAATGAAATGATAGTGGAGAGTGTAGCTGGAATGAAATTGTGACAGGGAAAACCGCAGTACCCGAATAAAAACATGTCAGTTTCCGCTTTGTCCAGCACAAATCTCACATGGAGTGACCGGGATTTGAACCACGGACCCAGCGGTGAGAGGCCGGCGAGCTGCCGCCTAAGCCACGGAAGCTGCAAAATCAATAACATTATTATTATAATAATTATTATTACAATATCCGTCAACAAAGTCAATTCGGCAGATTCACATCCATCATATCTGATGTTCTTACTGTTTCTGTTTCATTTGAGGGGCTTGGGTTCATTTATCCCAGTTTTATTGTGTGTGTCTGATAACCTGTGTTACTGTGGTATCTGTAGTTGTATGTGTGTATTTATAATTCAGGTGAGGAATGGGAAGGCGAGGGAATCTATCTCACCTCATCTCAGTTTTTACCTCACGAGCCCTCAGACGAGAATTTAATTTCTGGGAAGAGTCGGGAATCGAAGCCGGACCTCCGAGACGACAGCTAAGAATGCTAGCCGCTCCACCAGGAGTTGGAAATATCTTATCACAACTTGAAACCTTCGAAATAATAACTGATAGAAATACATAAGTTACTTAGTTCTTTTTTAATAGGAAACAAGATGTTCAGTAAAGAACATATAGCCTACTTTCTCCTAAATGCATGGGCATAGTTATAACTCTTTGTCTTTTCAAGGAGTATAATTGAATGTTGGTTGTAGTAGCTTGTGAAATACAACGTGCTATACGGATATTATACGTTGATTTATTGAATCCTCACCTGAATTATATATACACACACTAATACAGCCATCACAATAACACAGGTCGTCAGACAAAATTCAACACTCACCCAAGTACACGGGGCAAAATTGTCATGATGTACATGCATCTCAAATGAATCAACAACAACAACAACAACAGCAGCCTCCTAGCCAAATCCTTCCTGGTATAAAAGTACACACATTAGTAAGCCTACAGACTTCACAGTGACACAGGTTATCAGGCAACTTCTACACACACATAGGTACACGGGGCTACCAGACCATGATGACGCAGACCCCCGAAAGCATCAACAACAAAAACAACAACAACAACAATTGACTCTATCGCGGATCAAGAACAAATAATTTTAATCGCTGTAGTCGATTGTTGAAATATGTGGTGTTATAAGTATACCGGTATATATAATATTTTCAATTGCAAATACACACTATATATGCTTAACATTATAACGTGTGAGTAATTATAAATCAATAAACACAAAAAGAAACGAAGAATATATAATTGAATCTGCTGGGTTTTGAACCACGAACCTCCAAGCTATGAGGCCTAGACGCTACCATTACGCTATCATGCGCAATAGTAAAATTGGGTTAATAACATCTTTAGTATAACTGCCTAGAATATTTTATCTTGCAATGAACGATTTCATTATCGTTTTCTGCCGATTTTATAAACCATTTGATACTAAATATGTATTATTTTGTTCAGTACTTACCTGAAAGGATATAAATTTACGAAGTTACGGAAATACAGTATATGGATTTACAAGCAACAAAATAGCCGCAATTTTGACTCTACGGGACGGCACGGACAAGCTCGATATGGCATGGTCAGCCCGAACTGTTAGTCACTACTGTGGTTCATATTCTATTTTAAGATGCTAATATCCTACCGGTCACCTCCTCAAGGACAGTTTAAACCTCTCTATGAACAATGAGTGTATTTGGTAAGGCCAGTCCTTGTTGAATCGTAAGTTATGGTTATGCTACAATACTTGCATGATTCATACATCCGCCATCTTGAAACTTTTTGGCTGTTGACCTAGTAGTTAAAGCAAAAGACGCTTCCCATATTATGGAATATTGTTGCAAAATGTAGTAGATATCGGTGGATAGGTTAGTCGTAATTTGATTTAAGCTTTGAACATTTGGGTGGCCGCCATTACGTACCCGTCAAGATGGCGGCGATATAAAACATGACACTGAGTTGTCCTTTGCTAGTGCTACCTCTGTACCTAAGGTGGTTCAATTTGGTTTCGTTGTGTTTGAATTGATATGAGGGATTCAGTTGCACACATTCACGGCCGCCATCTTCAAACTATTGGACTGACGACCTTGTAGTTTGGTCAAAATACGCGTACCACATGAAGGTATGTTGTTGCAAAATTTGGTAGTGATCAGATGATTAGGTGAGACGTTATTTGATTTGATTTGGATGGCCGCCATTACGTTTCCGTCAAGTTGGCGGCGAAATAAATCATGACACTGAGGTGCCCTTTGCTAGTGCTACCTCTGAACCAAATTTCGTTCAATTTGGTTTCACCGTGTTTGAATTGATATTGGGGATGGACATACCAAATGACACACACATACACACACACTCACACACAGACAGACACACAATTTTTGGCCCTGTGTAGATCTCATAAGTTTACTTTCTTTTTTTTTGCAAAAATTGAAAGTAGGCTAAAACCGTACAAGAATCTCATTTGTAAGAATACGATCATTGCATCTTCCACCACTCCAACAAGCAAATTAGTTGCAACTTTCATTTCTACGGAGAAATTAAAGCAAATGTGGTAGAATTTGTGGTGACAGACCTAAGCAATCACTCCAAAGCGAAATGTTTTGATTTCAATTACAAGTTCCTTTATAATAACAGATCATTAATGCATAACAGCCGAAATCACATCGTTCAATACCAATTACCACATAGTAGCTTATCTTACTTCAGTGTCTGAACTGCACTCCTAGAAAAGGGAAGGCACTTCTCCAACAGTATCTCCATAACGTACCTACGCTCAGATGGAGTTTCTAGTAACCACCTGAGTAATAGTAATATCGCATGGCCTCGGTGCCGGGTGCAAGCTTTTTTAAATTGCACCCAGAGGGCAGCTTGCATGTCGAATTTTATCGCTCCTTGGAGCGCTATGAAAATCAAGGAGGTTAGATATCAAAGCTCCTTGACACTATAGCGCTTTCTAGTAGAGAAAGGAGGAACTTTTCGAGTTTGGCGGAAAATCCTGAGATTAATTTTGCCATTATGAGCACGGCCTACTGAATTCAAATGGGTTCTTTAACATGCCAACAACGTATGACATGCGTACGGTGATTTTTGTCGCCTTTCAAGAATCACTTACCACGGCCAGGAGCGAACCTACAAGCTTGGGGTTGGTAGTCCAACACGATAACCACTCACCCACCGTGGCTAGCACCACCTGAGTGTTCTCGTGCTATACAGTTGTTGATGCTGATGATCGTCTGGCCTCCGGAGAGATCGAGTGCAGGTTTTTCTAGATGACGCCCGTGGGCGACCTGCGCGTCGTAATGAGGATGAGTGGTGATGGATAGGGCTAGGATTTTTAGGTGCTAAAAATCGGGAAAATATTTTTTTTTATGTATTAAAAATACCTGAAATATGTGACAAAAAAGTAAAAATATTTTATTAAAATTTAGTTTATTAATGTAAATTTAAAAAATATGCAGTACTCACGAATGCAATTTATTCTATGTCTCACTAACTGCTGAAGCATTACAATACACAACGAGATACATTTTCAGGTTGTCCATCACAAATGAACGACCACTATCCCGAAACTCTTATTCTGAAGGCGCGAAACTGCGGCAATATGTTTCTTCCCCTTGAGGTGTTGTGTAACTTGAGATCGCTGTTCAGCCTTTATTGCTTTCTCACATGGTTGGCAGAACATAACGCCCCCATCAGAAGTAAAATTATCTTTAAATTCTGCCACAGACGATAACTTGTAGTTGTTTTTATTTTAGGCATCGTAGAACTGCCTTACACTCACACTGCCAGAAATGAACTGCATGTGAGTGACACTGGTTCCAGGTAGCTTGGGGAGGGGGAGGTCTAGCGTGTGGTGCAATATGGCTATGGACAAGGAAATACCCGGCTTCCACAGTGAGTGGCACGGGGCGACAAGTTAAGAATAACACAGTTGCAAGCTGACATAGGCGTACGTTCTGCATGAAGATTAGATAGCTCACAGGTTCTTCCCCGTTGACGTAACACAGAACAAAAATGCAACAAACTGAAAGATCTAGCATACTGATTTAAAAAAATGTAAATATTATGTCTCTTTATGTGCTAATAAGTGAAAAGCAGGAATTTATGTATTTATAGAAAAAATGCTTAAAATATGTATTTACATAAAGAATAATTATTTACCTAAAAAACCTAGCCCCAGTGATGAAGCCGTCACGTACATCCAGTCCCCGAGTCACAGGAATTAACCCCAGGAGATTAAAATCCCCGATGGCTCGGCCGGGAATCGAACCTGGGGCACTTCGTGCCAAAGCCTAGCACGCTAGCCATTTAGCCAAGGAGCCGGACTGTATAGTTGTTACAACGTTATGACTTTGATAGAGCTGTCTTTCGGTTTAATTAGTCCGCCCGTTCTCCAACTGTGATTACTCTGCCACTCCTATCGCTGCGATCCTAATGGGGTACCCATCCATACCATATTTAAGTTAATTGCTTCTCGGATTGACCAAGACAATCGGATTAGAAGACGGGTCCCCTCTGAAAGATATGCCTCATTAAATTTGGTTATAATGCGTAGTATGGAATCCAATCGGCATAAAAACCAGTAGTCCCGTGCTGAAATAACATAAAGCAAAGCCAACTCTGAACAGGCCGTGGAGACCCATGGAGCAGTGGAAGGTGGAGGCTTCCACCCTTTATGACATCGACACTTTAGATTGGATGGAGTTGTCAGCCTTAACTCCCGGGAATTATCCCGGCACTCATATCTGTTGTAGGCTGAGTGAATCCTAGGGACATTTGTGTTTCTGTAAGTGATAGTTACGTTTCTAAAATCCGCTGCCTGGGTGGGAATAAAACCCACTCCCCTTCAGTTAGAAGCTCAGCGCCTCTAACGACTGGGCTACGCATCCCCCACGGTAATATCATAGCCTATTTTAAAATATTCCACTGGTCCTTTCCATCTGAAAACTCTCCCGTGTATAAATATCTAGTAGATTCTCTATGTGGTGGACTAAATTGATTTTGGTACATGACTTACATTGCGATAAGAGATGGGGAAACAATATCAAACTCAATATCCAAACATTGTCGAGATTCTAGACAGTGTAATTAAATTAAACCGGCCACGTAGGCCGAGAGTGCTAACGCGCTAGACCGTGCTTCAATGGCATCGGGGAAGCGTGGGTTCGAATCCCACCTGTGCCGTTCTGAAAATTGTTATCATGGTTTACCATATACACCACCAGGCAAATGCCGGGATGGTTCCTTCAACAGGTCCACGGTCAACTACCTTCCAAAATCCCTTTTCGTAATTCTTTCTTAGTTAGACCGAAGTTAGCGGTCATCTAGGTAATCAACCAGTCACCATCCCCACTTGTATCTGCTGACAAAGTTTGTTCAGCTCCCAGACACCGCCCTTGCGATGGTAGAGGAATGATCCCTCGCAGAGTCCGTGGGTAAAGCCGAACTGGGGGGATAAGCGTTTAAAATACTGTATAATTCATAACAAATGGGACTTTCGGAATCCTGATAAACCAGTAAAATGAACTAAATATTCTGGTAGGCCTATATATATTTCTTAGCTGTAGTATTCAGGCACTGTAAAAGCGCCTCATCATGTGTCTTTGGAAGTGCTGGAAGTGTTTTGAAGTGAGTTATCTTTAGCAACGATGATTGCTTTGATTTAAGACAGTGTAAGCATTAATATCGCAGCAAGAGTGTAATTGGGAAGGAGACAGCCATGGTCTCTCTCAAGTATCTTCCCAAAATATACCAGGATTAGAAGGGATAAACCACGGTAAACAACTTCTAGTATGCCAAAGGTGGGCAAATCAGTTATCCTCACGAGACTGAGTGAACCTCGTTCAGAATTTAAATTAAATTTCTTGGTAAAGTCTGAATCTGATGTAATAACCTTTGGACAGGAGTCTCAATATGTACCTCTAGACTACGGAAGGCAGCTTGATAATACCAACAATATCGTCCGACGTCATTGCTCAGTGAAGTTTGGACGTTATTCGCATCTCTAACTCGTCTAACCTTAGCCACTCACGCATGAATGCGATGTAAGTGTAAGTGCGCCTTCAGCTGGTTTACCTGGCACAGAGTGTACCCATCCAGAGAGCATCTCTTCCCAGTTTTTCATACTCCCTCCAAATTAATGCAGCGATGGTACAGAATTTCAAATCCTGGGCCACGGTTGTTTTAAGTGTCAAAGTTTAGAAATTATTAACAAACAATGGTAGGCTAGAATGAAGAATTCTGACCCCTGGATGTATGAAGTTGTGGGGTCAGGGAACAGCTAAACTATGAAAGGCCAGTATCTCACTCGTGTTTATGAGATAAAGAGTCCCAAGTGTCTTCGCTGATGACTATGAATTAGGGCTGGTACTTTCAATGGAATACAGGAATGTCAGTTAACGAATAATCGATTAACCGAAGCAGAAAAAACAGACAATTGCTACAAATAACGATTAATAGATTACTCGAATAATTGAATATTTTTATTGTCGATTAATCGATGTACAAATGGTGGACGAAATCTATCATTTTCCGAATTCAAAATTAAACATTGTAATAACTCAAGCAACATGATATACTGTATTTATGAGCTAATCGGGGTAGCTTCGCGCGCTAAGGCGAAAAACCATAGAATCTGGCAATCTCTGAATTCTTGAGACGAGCATGATCACCCGGACTGTCATTTTCCTTTGAAACTGTTTACCGTGATTTCCGATTGACTATAACTTCTAACAGGCTGATTCCTCCTCGGCCAGTTTGATTGAACTTTATTTCATCTTTCATTAACACCTCGGATGAGGTTGTAACCAGGAAGGGCGTTATATCGTAAAAACCATGCGTCATGCAGAACAAATTTCTTACCTCTCCTCCAACCCCGTAGGAATGGGAATAACAGACTATAAGCTAGAAATACAATCGCGATATATTTATTAATTAGTGTCCAGGAAGTTATGCAACCCAATGAAGAGACTAGTACGATCAATCCATTTATCCACACGGTATTGCTTTGAGATCCCAGGCTGTAATAGCCCATAACATATTAATATGCAGTATCACCGCCAGAGTACCAGGACTATAGTATAATATGGGCTAAGAGAATCATAATTCTGCGAGCACTTTCCGTGCACCTGTATGCTGAAACATGCGAAGCTTCACGCCACTGCTGACAGATTTAAAATATTAATTTATGAGAATAAATGCTTTTCAGACCTCTCAATCTAGTTGGTAGCGTTTCGCCCCAGTTTACCATCGCGCTCATTAGTTGGTACGGTACTCATCACCAAGATACTGAGCAAAACATGTTGAGAAGGTCAATGGAAGGCATTGATAAACTACAAAAATCGCCTGAGTTCTACGGGAAATATGAATAACTGAAATGTCTGAAAAGCATTAATTCTCATCAAATAAAATAGGGTAATCTCAATACCCTCAACCAGCGCATAACATTTCTTTGGTTGTTGTTGTTGTTGTTGTTAAGCCATTTTAGGAGCTTGGGTCATCCTGGTCATCAGCCCCGTGCAGTTGGGTGCGTGTTGAACTTGTCTGATAACCTGCATTTATGTGACGACTGTATTAGTATAACTGTATTAGAGACAGGGATGAGGTAGGTGCCTTGGGGCTGGAATTAAGGTACCGTCCCGGTATTTTCTGGGCAGGAGTGTGGAAAACCCCGGGGAAAAACCACACTCAGAACAGCACTTTCTAGTCGACGCCCGTGGGTGACCTGTGCGCCGGAATGAGAGATGGATGAAACTGGGCAAGGATGTGGAACGAAGTGGCCTTGGCCTGTCAGAAGGTTCCGTCCCACCATTTTCCTGGTCTTGAAAATGGGAAACCACGCAAAACCATTTCAAGGACGGTGGGGCTCAAACCCACGCGTTTACCGAGTCCGCAGAAAGCTTGGCCCCATGACCAAACGCTGAGCTTTCGCGAGCTAAGCCACCGCTGACGGTATCCTGCCGCTGACGGAGGCTGTCCTGCATTCGGCCTCTCAGGAGGCCACACGACAAAAAATAGCGTCGACCGGCACTAGCTGAAGCTGCCCGCGCAGCTGTGGTTCACGATTAACGAGCACGGGTACGTCGTGAAACATAAGATTTCTATTTTCCTTTGAAAACATTGACCTTTCACTAGATTATAATTGTGAATGAGCAATGGAAACCCCATGCACTCTAAAAGCCATGTGGGGCGTGGTGGCAGAGCGGTCAAGCTATTGGCCTCTCAGCACGGTGGACCGGGTTCGATTCCCAGTCAATGTTTGTGAGATTTTCAAAGTGCAATGCCATGTCCTGTGGTTCGGATTCCACGTAAAAAGGAGGTCTCGTGGCTCATGATCGCAAGATTAACGGTGACGTAAAATTACGAACTTCCTTCCTTAAATTTCTAAAAGCCATGATTCCGTAGAAAGTGCAAATAAAGGAGTGGGTTACCAATTCTGGGCAAGCACTTGGATGGCACGCCGAGTAACTCACATCATAATAACTACTGCTACTCAGACTAATAGTCACCACAATAACACAAGTTATCAGGGAAAAGTTACTCTCATATAACTACACAGGTATTGTGACCACTATGTCCCTGAAACTAAATAATTTGATATAAACAGCTACAACATAATTTTAGACTCCGATTTAAAAAAAAAAGAGAAAAATAATCAGGAAGCTCTTTTCCAAGTCTGAGCTGAATCCCTGTCGTTAAAGAGGAATATTATAACTGTGTTACGTTAGTGATGCTGGCTTCCAATGGAGCGGTGATTTGTAAAACCCGCTGAGAGTATTCTAGGAAATGGTGAACGAATGTGTGCAATGCGTTGCTGAGTATTTGTGAAATGCTACAAACGTAACACTGTCATAGTTAAAACTAGTTGTTGTTGTTTTTTCATTTAAGGGGCTTGGACATCGTGTACTTGGGTGTGTATTTATGTAACTAAATAAATACATAAATAAATATAAAAATAAATAAATACATTTGTCTGATAACCTGTAATAGTGTGTAATTGTAATTCTGGTGAGGATTGGGAAGGAGGCAGCCGTGGCCTTCAGTTAGGAAGCAATCCAGCATTTCCCTGGAGTAGAAGTGGGAAACCACTGAAAACCACTTCCAGGGTAACTGAGGTGGGAATTAAACCCACCCTTTCCCAATTTTGTCTCACGAGACTGAGTGTACCCTGTCCCAGCCCTTAGGCCAGAATTAAATTACTTGGCAGAGCTGGGAATCGAACTCGGACTTCTTGGTCGATAGCCAAGAATGCTAGCCGCTACACGAGGAAGTGGTCAGGTTATAACTAACAAAACCTTACAATTTAAATGAAGAAGGCGATCTTTGTTACTTATGCTTCTGCCGACTAGAACTCCAGTGTTGATATTTTGGACACGGCAGCTGCAGAGAGTAAATTCCCATTGTTTTACATACATGCATACTGTACATGCATATACATGTATAACCCGGAAAAATAACAGATACCCTCTCAATAAAGCACGCTGGACTCTTCTATAAATATAGATGGCGTTGCACGGGTATCGCGATACGTCATGACACTCAATGTGGACCTATGGCCGCGAGAGTGACGTAGGGGCAAGTGTGCCAGTCGGTTGTAAGAAAACCGTTCATCAACCAAACCAAAAGTACAGTATACTAGCAAGAGAGGTGATAGCGCTTTGGCGTGCCCTGAGGCAAACAATAACTGAAGTTGCCTGATCCGTTGGTGAAGCACTGCGCTCTGTCCAGCGAGTCTATAGAGAATGGTGTACCATGACTGTGCAAGAAACATGGTGTCAGAAGTGTGGTAGCGAAATGTGTAAAATCCAACACTCGGACAATCACAATTACGCCAAAGCTGTTCTCCACGGCTTAACAAGTACAAATTGAAATCAGTCCCAGTATAGTAACATACCACAGCCTCTAAAATGCAGCTTCCTGTCCATAGAAAACCTTCCTCGACAGTTACGGGATTTTGGCAGAGACATTACGACAAGTTATCTTTACTCCGCGGCCAAAAGAATTACCAGTTCCCTTCCTTCAATACAATCCAAGCACCCTTTACGGTTTTGGACAAGAATATGTCCGAACATCAACGATAAATGGCTTCCCTGCCAATGGAGGGAAACGCTTTACCTCCACGTTAATAATGTTACACCAACCAGAGAAAAAATATTTCGTCATAACAGGACGCAGACCTGTGAAATTTGTCATTCATTAGACACTCTTGAGCATCGTATAACTGCATGTACAGGACCATCCAGTATATGGGTATGGACCTGCCAAACGTTCGGCAGAATTTTGGGACGAACCCTAACTAGTGCTGTAAAGGAGCAACTTCTATTTGTGGATTACACCTGTCGTCCAAGCTCGTTGCGCGCCGCTGTCATATGGCTACTGGCTGCACAGATACATTAGGGTGGATGTACCATTAATCGGCACTGACCGAGTAATCGGCACTTTTGCGATTAAATGCCTATATCAATGCTTTTACTGAATAGGTTTGCCATCTGCTGGGGTTTTCACAAACCTTAGGTACACATGATTCATTCAAACTCCACTAGAAGCGCTTGTGTCGAAGGTGTTCAGCCACGTTGCCAGTTGAAGTGAACTCGGCTGATGTCACTGTCGTTGCTTAACGTGCTTGTTAAGGAGTAGGACTTCAGTGTTAGTAACATCGGCGTGTTTTGCAATGTAAGTACCGTTGAACTTTGAATTATTATGTTGCGAAACTATGTGTTGCATGAGTCAGAACACATAGAACATGATTTTAATTATTTATATTACGGTATATTTTCGGTCAGTGCCGAATAACTTACTAGTTCAAAGAAAATCACAGCCGTACCGGTTATCGGCAGGTGTGCCGATAACTAGTGCAACTGAGGCTTCCAGGAAGTACACCTTTTCTTAATATATAAATCCCTCATCATAACCCTCCGTTTGAAATATCAAAAAGAAATACAATGAGAACGGTTGAACTAGTAATCGGCATATACATTCTTCACTCAGTTTCTATTTATAGCTTGATAAAAGAAATGCCGAACAATAGGACATTTATGTGCCGATCATTCGATGTATTTAGAAAATCACGATTTCAGTGAATTTGAAGGAGTCCTAACTAACACTCCAAATGAGATTTCCCATCCAAGTGAGTGTGTGAATACTTCATACTCAGGAGGGACTATTGAAGAATTATCTGGGCACATATCCGATTTAGATAGGGGACTGTTTGAACAATCGGATAACTTCAACAGAGATTTACCACTTCGAATGTCAAAGAAGTGCTTGCTTCCAGAGTTTAACTCTGTTAAAGGATGAATCGATCCCTGTGTAACAAATCGTGAAGAATCCAAGTGTCATGCATCCACGTCAGAAAGTAGATTTATCCCTCTTTCTCGTTTTTTAAATCATAGCAATGGGATAGTTTCAGAATCTGCAACCAGTGCAACTCAAGTTTCTGGAGATACATTGAATCATAATTCTCAAGCGGACAATATGATAGTCGATAGACCTACATGTTCAAATCAGGAGACAGCGTCGGATCAAACACTCGATAAGTGCCAACACCAGAAATTTCAATGAGTTGGGTTCTAAACACCTGTCTACAACCTTCCACGTCTCAGGTAGTTATGTCTCATTTTAAAAGCATACTTTTCTGGCCAAGTGATCAGCCAGTTCTGAAGAAGAGAAAGAAGGAGAAGATACCAGTAGTAGCAACATCTGTACAGTGGATGAGATACTATCAAAAGAAGGAAGATGAAAAAATTAAAGAAACAAACTGAACTAGAGGAACGTAGAAAGAAAAGGGAGCAAGCGAAATCAAAAAAGGAAGAACAAGGAGAGGAAAAGAAAACTTTGCCTAAAACAGCAACTCGTAATAAAAAGGTTCAGGAAGCAAACGATAAGGAAGCTGTACATCAAAATAACGTTCAGAAGAGAAGGAGTAGGGAAAAACCTTCGGATGTTGCAGAGGATTCATGGTATTGCGAAATATGTGAAGAAGACAAAAAATACCTATGATACAGTGCGTACAGTGCAAAACATGGTTTCAGGAAGAGTGCTGCAGAATGAATAAAAAAAAGGGCTCCCATGACATTCACATGCCACAGTTGTGTAAATGAATAAACCTTTCAGTGTTTCTTATGGACGAAAAGTACCCATAATTATAATATTATGACAAAGGTAAACATTGTTTTGATAGTCTTACTGTACTTAAGACCACAAATCTGTGTTGTAATGAAATGTGTCCTTGTGCGTGTTATTTAATGGTGCTTCAATAATAAACATACTGTTTCAATTTTTAGGGTGAAATGTTGTATTATTAAGGTAGAAATAAAATCTGTCCTGACTTAACAGCATTTTAGTTGCCACTGCCGATTAATGGTATACTTGAGTGTCGATAACCGGGTCTCAGCTTTTCTGGCGCTGCCGATCATCGGTACACAGGGTGCAACTCGTAAATTAAATTACTTTGAAATGAAAGGATTGTACTTTCAAGCACTTGAATATATCCTTTCGAATACACAGGTATTTATGTGCCATATCAACGTAAGTTGCAACCAGTATTGTAGATATTAAAGACTTTACACATGATGATGTAACGCGGTTCGTCTTAAGGTGCCGATTAATGGTACACTTACCCCTATATGCTGGAGAAACGATCGACCCTACATCACCTGAACCTGCCGGACTACATACAGCATAATTATACGCCGCGAACGTTGGAGGTACATCAATAATAAGACAATTGAATCTGCCTTTCATAAGTGCCTATTTACGTTTTAAAATCCTAGTGACAATTATTTTCTGTGTTTGTAAGGTCCCTACCGTTTCAATTTTAAAATCCTACAGTGACAATATTTGCAGTGTTTCTAAGGTCCTACTATGTGAACCTGTATTTCATTAGTGCTATTTACTTTTTACAACGATACAGTGATAATTATTTTCTGTGTTTGCAAGGTTACTAATACGTGAATACAACAAAACATTGTTTAAAAAATGATCCTAACCTGGGGAGTTCGAGGACGATTGTCACGCGTTGTCTATGAGAAGTGGTTTCAAATACAAGAAATAATAATAATTGCTGCTGTTCAAGAATGCAGGTTTTCCCTTTACATGCAATGAATCTTTAGAGTCGAGGAGGACCGAGCAGGAGGCCTGTCCTTACAGTGGCGAGCCTCCAATGGCCCTGAGAGCACCAACATTGGACCGTGATGGACTGGAAACTTACAATATGGTCCAACAAGTCCCGAATTTGTATTCTTCATTTCAATGATTCCAGCCATCTCGTGCACCGATAGCCCTCTAAAGTATTTCATTCACAGTGTGTGGAAGCTGTGGTTGAATTGGGAGCTGGGTCTGTAATGGTACGGGTTGTTTTTCGATCCATGACTTAGGCCCACACATTCAGTGTCTGTGAACATGAACTACTGTGTACATGTGGACATTCTCAGAGACCAACACGTACCGGTACCATTCATCCAACATATTCATACATACTATGCTGAGGACACTCTCTTACTCCAAGATGACGGCTGCTGCATTCACAGGGCTTGGAATAAATGTTCATGAATTGAGGAACATACAGGCACTGTATCTCACCTGGTATAGCCCACAAATTCCCCCGATATGAAACTCATAGAAAATATGCGGACATATTTGGAGCAATGGGTAAGGCGCAGACATCGGAATTTCCTTATTCGCCTCAATGTGGGGTGCCTACAAAACCTCGATCCACGACTCAGGTCCACGCATTGGAACTCTATGAAAATCAACTAATGTGTATATTCAGGCATTCTCGGTGACCCGTTCTTACCATTCATCCTACATATTCATGCAAAACTTTCCTACCGAACCACGATGGTCATATGGGCAAGAGGCGATGTTAACCGGTATTGTTTCGTACTTCTGGGAATGCTGGTGTATTACTTCCTGGGTGCTTACACTCATTAAGAGACCTTTGTGTGTCAGCACTGTAAGATTATGTGGATTACCTTTGTTTTACATTGAGTTTCACCGCCTTGTCACACAATGCGTCCGACATAGGAAACTATAGAGAACCAAAGTTTCTCCAGCTGGCTCTTAATTTTCTTTTAAATCAAACAGTGATCGTAGAATGCGTCGGATGAGATGGTGAGACAGAAATATCTGGGTACACTTGGGTCAGGGAAATATAATCATGATCGTACTCGTACTTCTGAGATTCAAACGATAGTCTGCAATGTTTGAAAAATATCAGTTAATCGTCAAGCGTAAATGAAGAGTTTTCTTTAATTCATGTAATATTTAAGTATGTTGGGAAGCACAGTACTGTGTATCGAATATAATACTTAACTCCTAGTTTCGTAGAAAATTACGAAGAGGCAATCAACGTGTGCTTATTGAAGATAAATAGAAATACATCATGACATATCGCGTTAAATTGTGTAACGCAGTGTGTATATGGCATTTTGTTTAGGAATAAAGTCCTTTGCAACAACTACCAGAAGTACGAAAGAATTGTAGCAAATATCAACTGCTTTTGAGAGCCTCCGTGGCTTAGGCGGCTGCGCGCCGGCCCCTCACCGCTGCGCAGGGTCCGTGGTTCAAATCCCGGTTACACCAGGTAAGATTTGTACTGAACAAAGCGGAGGCAAACAGGTTTTTCTCCGGGTACTTCGTTTTTCCCTGTCACAATTCTATTCCAGCAACACTCTCCACTATCATTTCATTTTATCTGACATTCATTTAATCATTGCCCCAGGGGAGTGCGGCAGGCTTCGGCAGCCAGCACAGTTCATATCCTCGCCGCTAGATGGGGGCTTCATTCATTCCATTCCCTGACCCGGTCGGTCAACTGGAAGCAGGCTGCTTTTGAGAGAGAGAGGCTGTGTGGCGGAACATACACCCACAAAATATCCGCAATCCACACTACCTCCTCAACACCAAATCTCTGGACACACATAAAAATGGAATCTAAATTCACTGCTATCATTTATAGATGTGTGCCAAAGAAGCATCTACACTACTATTACTAATAGCCTACTACTACAACTAATAATAATAATAGAGATTAAATAATAAAGGTAATTATCATAATATTATTATTATTATTATTATTATTATGCTCATGCTCAAGTTTACTCAAGTAATGCATTGGCATCACGTGAGAGAAACGCTCAACATCGTGGATAGTTCTGCAGGAAACTATTTCATTTTCGACGAGGAGATAGAAGGTAATTTCGGAGCGAGATTCAGTGATAACAAAACAATCTGATGTCAAATTTAGGTTTACGATGGTAGAATAAGTTTATTCCAATACGCGAGGTAGTCTAGGGCACAACGGAAGTGAGAGACTATACGGGGTCATTAGCCCCATACCGGACGTAAGAACGTACGACACGTAGATCCGCGATAACGATTAATATCAAGTCCTGTCCTGAAAAGGAGCACGAATGTCCTGCTTGCCCATGCATTTTCTTTCCTGATCTTCTCTAACGGGTAACCGCTCACGGACACAAACATTAACATGGTCACTTAAAGCGGTCTTAATTAGAAATCTCCATGACTTTAACATGGATGAAGACGAGATGATCCATTTACCAGGCATGTACTAGGTTCCTTGGAGCATACTGTTTAACCTAGTGACACTTCAGGAGACTTAGAAACAGGTAGGTTGCATCGTGTATGATTACTGAAGTCAGATTTCACCGTATCAGCCATGGCAGATGGAAGTAGTCACTGTGAGAGTACTCAGGGCAGTTGATGATCAGTAATAGGGTACACCAATGACAGCATATATGCCAATGAGACAAATAATACATATATTGTAGTTTTTTTTGCGTATGGCTTTTAATGCCGGGAGTGTCCGAGGACATGTTTGGCTCACCAGTTTTGTAGCTGCGTCGAGGCGGACACCCAATGGGTGAGCTACAAGTACCGTCACGTGTGGAGTGTTGTCTGGGGAGGAAAGTGTGATCGTAAGGACAAGGAGTTGGAAGGTAACGGCTGTGGCCTATAGTTAGGGACCAACCCCGGCATTTGCCCGGAAGGAAGATGGGAAACCACAGAAGACCATCTTCAAGGTTGCCGGCGGGGGAATTTGAACCTCCTCGCCTCCCGGATGTGAACGACTGCCAACAGTCATGCCGTAACGACCACGGCTAACTCACCCGGTTATATTGTAGTGATAATCCCTGACTGGGAATGATTACTCATTCACTGGTATTGTCACAAAAACGATCTGTTGAACACCAAAAATGGGAGGTATTTGATATTTTGCGTACAGTGTGACGCAATGTACTTTGAATTTCAATGCTTTTGTAAAGATAACATTACCAATATACCTTAAGTCTGTTCGCCGAGTCGAGATAGTGGAAGTAAACACAGTTGCACACGTGATTGCAGGACTGCCCGCAAGGGGTGCATAGAGCTGTGCCTGTTGAACGTACACTAACTTCAGTGCTGTGTATAGCTTACTTGTGAACCGGGCTGACTTATCGGTTTCATGTTACAGCGCGGTTTATTTATTGTTCGTTTAATTAATTAATTAGTTCTTAAGTGCTTATGACAGGCAACAGTATACAGTGCAGCAAGTCTTGTCTTTTCCAGGGCTACGGCATGACTAATGATCTCGGAGCTTCTTGGCTACCCCTGTCAGGCAGAGCCGATGACGTAAATTGGGCGTGTTTCCCTGTCCGGGTAGCCAGGGGCACTGTCTCGACTCGGCGAATAGACTGTAGGTATAATTTTCTCACTTTCCTCATTAACTACCGACGCGGCGGCTGAAACGCTAGGCACTAGCACGCGCCGACAATAACATGCTTGGTCTGCGACTCCACGTGGAGTCCTGTCTTCAGTCATCAATGTTGCACAGTAGCACGCTGCTTGCTCTCAATGGCTACGGTGGTGGAGAGTTGACAGTGCTGTGCCACGAGGTGGCTCCACACAGACATGGAATGTAAACATGGCGGCCTATCTGGGTTTGAAAAGCGAGCCGGTGTTAGAGAGCTACAGAGGGGGGGGCAATATTTCCCCACCACTCTGTAGATAGGTTGTGGTCACTCCCACATTCGCCATCATATCTTCAGCGTCAAGTTAGTTGTTGTTGGTGTTACTTCATTTAGGGATTTTATGGTGTTTGAAGCCAGTTTTAGTGTTGCCTTAGTAAACGGATGTTTGATGCTTTTCAGTCGGTCAACACGATTTTTCCCAAAAGAGATGGGTTATTCCCTAATCCTAAATAAAACATGAGATAAGCAAATACACTTGGATGACCAGTTTCGATCGTTAAGCGAACATCATCAGATCCATTACACTTAGGCCGTAAAATTTATGTCAGAAAGTTTGGGTGAAAATATTTACAATATGTACACCTTTATAGTTAGAGTATGAGTTGAGATAATATTTGTTAGTTGTGGTCTATGTGATGTTCTGTTAAAATACTGTAGTTGGTGATTGATCTCCAAACTTGCTTGTTTGGAGTGAATATGCGATTGTGGTTAAATGGTCAATACAGGTTGTACTGTACCGGCTACTTATCTGATGGTGTCTTGCGCTTGCGCTGTCCTGATGAGAGCAGTTATCTTGGTCACAGGATTAGGGATTAACCCATCTCTTTTAGGAAAAATCGTGTTAACCGACTGCAGAGCATCAAACTTTCGTTCATTTAGGGACTTGGACGTAGTAGTCATTTCAGCCCCGCGTACTTGGGTGTGCAATTGTGTCTCTAGTAGTCTGTATGTTAGGTAGACAGCCCGAAGGCTGGTTTGATCCTCTAAAAGCACCTCCGCGCCATTAGGTTATGTGGGTAGATACCCACAAAAACCCCAAGGCAGTGCTATATTGAGGCGTACTAGGCAAGATGAGGAGTGAGGTAGTTTGTCATTGCTTTCCTCACTGAGTCAGAACAGCAGTACTAACCCTGTGAGTAGAACCTTTCACAGCATCCACAGGCACTGACTGTGCCCTGAATGTCATTACTAAGCACCACCCATACCTCAGTAGTTTCCATATAATCACAGCCATGGGTGACACTGAGACATAGGTGAAAAGCCACATTTTACTCTAGCCTGTGCCAACAGACAGACGCAAATCCACTGCATTCACCAAGAGATGGCAAACAGGCCTTTCTGTAGTAGTAGTAGTGTGTGAATTTGTAATTAGCATTTTCCTGGAGTAGAAATAGGGACATAACGGAAAACTACTAGGATGACTTAACTGGGATTCGAACCCACATCTACTTAGTTTTGCCTCCCGAGGCTGAGTGTACTCCGTTCAAGCCCTCAGATCAGAATGAAATTTCTAGGCAGAGCCGTGAACCGTGAACTCCGGGGCGATAGCCAAGAACAATAGCCGCTACACCACGAGGTGGTCTTAGAGAAACTGACGAACTATGTTCGAATCTCAGTGTTACTTTTAATTTCAGCATTTCCATTTTACAAGTGCATTTTACTCATTTGTTTATCTAATAATGTTATTGGTTGTACGTCCCATTATACTACTGCGGTTTTCAGAGACACCGAGGTGCCGAATGGGAGCTTCAAGGCGCCAGTAAATGTACTGACACGGCTCCTTTGCATTTGCGCTCCCTCAAATGCCAACGGACTCTGCAGGATTCGATTTTGCAACCTTGAGCACAGTAGGCGAGAACGTTACCGCTGCACCATGCAGCCAGTCCGTATTTGTTTATCATCAGTACAAGTCGGCTTCGGTGGCGTAGTCGGTAGCATGCTGAACTGCTATGCCCAAGATAGCGGGTTCAAACCCGGCCGAAGTCGTCGGGTTTTTTAAGAGCGTTAAAAATCCTTCAGTATGCCTTCCTTCGGAGGGGAAGTAAAGCCGGCGGTCCCATGTCATAGATTTATGGCATGTTAAAGATCCTTTCACAGACTAAACTTGTGTAAAGCAAAATTTGTTAGGTTAGATTTCGTCAGAACGCTCTATAAAAGTTCCAACGTTCACCACTAGGTATCATTGATATCTGGAGGCGAAAGTTGGAACTACTTGAAATTGAACGGAACTTGTAGCTCGCCCTTTAGGGTGTCCGCTGGAAGCAGCTACAGACTCAGGCGAGCCGAACATGTCCTCGGACACTCCCGGCACTAAAAGCCATACGATAAATAAATAAATAAATAAAATCAGTACAAGTTGTCTTTGCTGCTTTTCAGTCGGTCAACATGATTGTGCCCAATGAATTGGGCGGGGTACAACATTATAAATATGTGAACACACTCCTGGAAAAAAAAAAAGACATGTATTTGTTAGTTATCACACTTAAATGTGTTTACATATTCATAATTTCGTACCCCTCTCAATTCATTGGGCACAATCGTGTTGACCGACTGAAAAGTAGCAAATACAATTCGTATAGAAAACACTGTAAAAAGAATGGCTTGAAATTTCCACATCAGTACAAGTGTCATATTTTGTCTTGGAATAAGCAGCGCAAGTATCTGGGGGATGTTTACCTGAGTGAACTTAAAACTCTCTTCCACATAAAATAATAACAGGTAGCCTATTATGCCCAGCAATGAAATCGCAGAACATAATTTTCGTAACAAAAGCAAGATATAGATGACACATCAGTAAGCAAGAACTAGCAATAATTGTTCAAAACATCCTGGCGCGAGATCACCTTACGTGCGGTCGAGCACAACGCACAATCAACATACTAACTAGAGAAGTTTTGTTAAGAAGTTTCAGAATAATGTGATCGTTCATATAGAATTAAATCAAGGAAGGAAGATAGTAGTTTTACGAGACCGTTAATCGCGAGATCATAAGCCACGGGACCTTCTTTTTATGTGGAATCTGAACCACAGGACATGGCATTTCACTTTCAAAATCTCACTTGCATTGACCAGGAATCGAACCCGGTCTGCCGTGGTAAGTGGCCAACAGCTTTACCGCTGCGCCACCACGCCCCCAAAAATTAAATCGAGTAAACAGACTAGCCAAAACAGGCGCCGCCTTGAAAAAGCACACGATTCGTCTTTGAGCGCTCTAGATGGCGTTACATTGACACCAGGTGGTCACCGCTGACTTATGACCATGGCCGTGAAGTAGGGTGTGTGTGTCTTCAAGCCGCACGACTTCATTGGGCCTAACAACACCTAGAGTGGAGAACAGCTGACTGGGGACATGTAACGTGGTCAGACGGGTCACGAGTTTGCCTGTTTTCAAATGATACAACTTTCGAGCGCACTGGCGGTTCAATAAGTCGTACAACCCGCAGTGAGTGGAGGGTGTTGCTCTGGCCGAAGGTGCTTCTGTGATATTTTAGTTTTTTTTCTAACCATGGCTTAGACCCACTCATTCAGGTCGCCATGAACATTAACTAGCATGTTTATTTTAATACTCTCGCTGATCAAGCGTCGATTTTTATTCAACATGATGAGTAGGCTATGCTGTGGACACTCCCTTTTTCCAAGACGACAACAGCCATGTTCACAGGTCTACACGCATACGTGACAGGTTTGATGAACACACAGATACCCTATCACCCCTTGACATGCCCACTAAATCACCCGATCTTAATTTTAAAGAAAATGTGTGGGAACAGCAGGTGAAAAGGAGAAATCCACATCCCCGCAGGTTGGTGGCTCTATGGCAACTTTTCTGTCGCATCGCTTTTCTTCTCCTTTCTTAGCTGTTTATGTTGATTAATTGAGGGGCTATGGGACATCGTGGTCATGTGGCTCCACGTACTTTGGTGTGTGTGGAATTTATCTGATAATTTGTGTCATTGTGATGGCTATATATATTAGTGAGTGTATTTTTAACTGAGATGACTGGCAGTGTGGCTCAGCGGCAATGTTCTTGCCTGCTGTCCCCAAGGTTGCAGGATCAAATCCTGGTGCAGTCAGTCAGCATTCGAGGGTGCACAAATATGAGAGAGCCGTGTCAATAGATTTACCGGCATGTTATAGATCCCCTTCGGGGCAAAACTCCGGCACCCCAGCGTCTCTAAAAGGCATAGAAGTTAAAAAGGACGTAAATCCAATAAATTATTATTATTATTATTATTATTATTATTATTATTATTATTATTATTATTATTATGTAATTCAGTTGAGGATTCAGAAGGAGGCGGCCGTGACCTTAATTTAGGAATCATCCTGGCATTCTCCTTGAGTAGAAATGGGAAACTACAGAAAACCACTTCCAGGATGGCTGAGGTGGGCAACGAACCCGCCTCTTCTCCGTTTTTGCATCGGGAGGCTGACTGTACCCCAACTGGAACTCTCAGACCAGAATTAAATTTCAGGGCAAATCGCGGAATTGAACCCGGGCCTCCGTGGTGTCAGCCAAGGCTGCGCTTCGAGGCTGATCCTTTCTAGGCACTTCACTAGACAATAAACTCACAATTTAGATATTTGGAAAAAATAATTAATTAGGAGACTGACTGGAGACACAATTAAAGCGTTACAGTATCAGTTGTTTTAGTGGTGCTACCTAATCATTTTATCCGTATTATGTAGTTACTGATACAAAATTCATGAAAGGATTAAATAACTTCCATGACTTACAATGAAACAAAGTTTCTAAATATCCAGAAATTTTCAAATAACAATATTCACTTTTTTTATACTGTATATCAAATGAAAGATAAACACATTCAGAACACTCGATACTACAGTAGTTTGATCCTTCAATGTGTTTCATTGCAGTGAAGGAATACTTGTGGTTCATCATTGACTAATATCCATACTGGCTAACGTAAGATTGCCTCCTGGATAGAAAATGGCCGGTTTGTAGGCTCGCTATGGTGCATATATATGCGGGGTAGCTGCGGCGTAGCCCATGGTACCGCCAGTACCTCAGCGGTCTGGCAGTTGGAGGACGTGGGTTCACTTCCAAAATCAGTAAAACTTGTTGATCGTGGTATATTACATGGTCCTTATCATGGAAACCCCTATCGATGAACACAGCTTTGGTTAATATCATTTGTAGTCCTCAAAATAATTGGTGTATGGATGGGACTAGTAAAGAAGCCTCCGTGGCTTAGGCGGCAGCACGCCGGCCTCTCACCGCTGGGTCCGTGGTTCAAATCCCGGTCACTCCATGTGAGATCTGTGCTGGACAAAACGGAGGCAGACAGGTTTTTCTCCGGGTACTCCGGTTTTTACTGTCAAAATTTAATTCCAGCAACACTCTCCACTATCATTTCATTTCATCTGTCATTCATTTAATCATTTTCCCAGAGGAGTACGTCAGGCCTCGGCAGCCGGCACAGTTCATATCCTCGCCGCTAGATGGGGGCTTCATTCATTCCATTCCTGACCCGGTCGGAGACTGGAAGCAGGCTGTAGATTTTCATTTTCATGGGACTAGTACAGAGCCCAACCATCGTGACGCAATTCCTCATCCGGCGAGCCAAGGGGGCCTTCGTAAATATGCCTCACTCTCAACGAGACTGTCCCATATGTCCGACATTAGGTCCCATGTTGGTTCAGTGTGCATGGAGCCACATCCATTGCATCCATTGATAAGATAGACGTTTCTATCAGGTAATTGTATTTATTTCTCTGCCAAGTTAGTCTGAGTTTGGAAATATGTTGGTGGTGTTAGTGATTGTGACTTTAAGGGGTGGAACATAGAAATCATCTGTCTCTGAGGTTTGAGAGAGATAAATGCACTTGAGTTTTGTTGAAATTTTGATGTTTATTCCGAGGCTTCGACTGCTTTGGTGCGTATGAAAGAATGAGGTAAGATTTCTTTAACTGTGGTTGCCAAGTAATGTAGTGGAGAGTTCCAAATTCATTGCTGAACAATAAGTCGATGACACCACTTGTGGGTCAACGAGTTATGGTCAGTATAAAAAAATGAGGTAAGATTTCTATAACTGTGGTTGACTTTTTGTAGCTTTTCAGTTGGTCAACACGATTGTGCCCAATGAATGGACGGGTACAAGAAACAAACAAAAAATACAATTTAATTATGAATATTAACTAATACATGTGAGCCTCCGTGGCTTAGGCGGCAGCACCCCGGCCTCTCACCGCTGGGTCCGTGGTTCAAATCCAGGTCACTCCATATGAGATTTGTGCTGAACAAAGCGGAGGCAGACAGGTTTTTCTCCGGGTACTCCAGTTTTCCCTGTCACAAATTTCATTCCAGCAACACTCTCCACTGCCATTTCATTGCATCTGTCATTCATTTAATCATTGCCCCAGGGGTGTGCGACAGGCTTCGGCAGCCGGCACAGTTCATATCCTCGCCGCTAGATGGGGGCTTCATTCATTCCATCCCTGACCCGGTCGGTCGACAGGAAGCAGGCTCTGGATTTTCATTTTCAACTAATACATGTATTTTTTTTCCAGGAGTGTATTTATATCTTTGTATCTTGTACCCGCCAATTGATAATTGTGGTTACCAAGTAACATAGTGGAGAGCTACAAATCCATTGCTGAACAATAAGGCAATGCCATCGTTTGTGGGTCAGTGAGTTTTGGTCCATGTCAACAAAAAAAAGAGGTAAGACTTCTATAAGTGTGGCTAGCGAGTAACGCAGTGGAGAGCTGTGTCTGTCTACTAATCCATCTGTCTTAATATCCCACCTTATATAGGAATTTACTAATACGGGAGCGTGATGGCGCAGTGGCTAAGCTGTTCGTCTTTCACCCGGACGGCCGAGTTTCGAATCCCGGTGACAGCGGGGTGGAATTTTCACCTGAAAAATCACGTGGCGCCAGGAAGGGCATCCGGCCTTAAATCCCTGGCCAAAACCAAAATGAGCCTGGTTGGCTCCGGCGGCCCCAATTAATTGGGAAAAGCCGAAGAAAGTTCTATAAGAATTTACTAGTGTCCTTTATTTCTGCAACATTCTGGCGTTATGGACACATGGAATTCTTAGGATGTTGTTGTTTTTCATTTGAGAGGCTTGGACATCGTGGCCATTTATCCCCGTGTACTTGGGTCATTGTGGAATTTTACCTGATAATCTGTGTTATTTTGATGGATGTATTAACCGACAGTGGTGGCTGCGCTCGCTAAAGCGCTGCGTTAGGTCATGGGGCCAAGCTCTCTGCTGACTCGGTAGACGCGTGGGTTCGAGCCCCACCGTCGGCCGTCCTTGAAATGGTTTTCCGTGGTTTCCCATTTTCAACTCCAGGCAAATGCTAAGACGGTACCTTCTGACAGGCCACGGCCGCTTCCTTCCACATCCTTGCCCAGTTTCATTCACCATCATTCATTTCATCTCTCATTAACTCCTCTCATGAGGTTGGTGTCAGGAAGGGCATCCGGCCGTAAAAATCATCCGCCACAAAGACTTCCATCGCATCTCATCCCCGACCCCGTAGGAAAAACGGGAATAATAAGGGGTAGACATACATTGTGATGGATGTATTAGTGTGTGTATTGTAGAAACTTTAACCAACCACGAAAGGGCAACATTGGCTTGTGTGCATATTGGTAACAAAGTAATTTCTAGTAATATTCCATATTTTGAGTAGATCTGAAAGTCTAGTTTTCATGTACCTAGGACAGGTATAGCAACAGTTGGACTCAATATAGGGTACGATAACAGTTTTGAAGTAAGTGATACATTGTAAGATACATAATGATTGTTTTCAATAAGATACCTGTTGATCATTTCCAGAGGGCTCTATTCGTGTTACACTCGCAATGTATCGTTGGGCAGTTCTGTGCAAGTCGGACACGGAGACTCGAGCCCCACTTAGTTCTGCCACGTGTAGCTGTCCCGAATTCTACTGCGGCTCCACTACCCAACTACCTCGATGGGACTGTTTAAGTGCGACATATGCACCAGTGCCGTTGGGGGAATTTGCTGTGAACTGTATCCAACCGCAGTTCCCTGACGTCATAAAGACATACAAACAGTTATGTTTCCTTGACTGTAAGTCATTTTCTGCTCTGATATTTATCGTAATATAGGATGCGACTTTTCATGCTGCTATGAAAATCCGAAACACGTTATAAGTTGTTGTTGTTGTCGTTGTTTGCTACATCATGGTCATGTAGCCCCCTGTACTTGGCTGTGTGTGGAATTTGTCTGATAACCTGTGTTATTGTGAAGGTTGTATTAGTGTGTGTATTTGTTATTATGATTAGAATTATGAAGAAGGCAGCCGTGGCCTTAATTTAGATACCATCCCGGTATTCGCCTGGAGTAGAACTGGGTAAACCACGGAAAACCACTTACAGGATAGCTGAGATGGGAATCGACCCCACCTCGTCTCAGTTTTGCTCACGAGGCTCAGTGTACTCAGTTCCATCCCTTAGACCAGAATTAAATTTCTTGGCAGAGCCAGCAATCTGACCCGGGCCCTCGCGGTGCCAGCTTAGAGTGCTAGTCTCTACATAACGAGGTCGACGTCCTGATGAGTATCATGCCCTATATACTGTAATGCATATTAACTACTCCCCATGCCGAATTTCAGCAATTTGTTCTACTGTATGTGCACAATTTAAATTGAAGACATTTGAATGCCAGACCAAAACACTAATCATGATATAACAAGAAGTTCCGTGAAGAACTAAAGAGCCTACTTTTCTTAAAATTTAAGATTCATGCCAATGATTAATCTATATGGTTCTATCTAGAATAATGACGAAATTAAGTTGCTAATATCGAAATTTCTAATTAGTTCGAAATACTGTATACCTGATATAATGTAACCTAATAGAGCACTACAGTTGATAGCCGTGGTGACTGAATATATTCTTAGTTCCATCTCTTAAGGTACAGAATACAAAATTTGGTTGAAATCCAATGAATAGCATGGATCTATCAGCGCGCGTAAAATCATGTTGGCAACAATGTCATGCATGTATTGGTCAGAAATAATCTGAAATTATATGATCTATTGTTGTGCCAATTTTGAATGAAATCCATTAGTTAGTAAAGAAGTTACATGCATTTTAAAATTGGACCTATCAGCAGGCTTAGAATCATGTTGGCAGCACTTACATATATTAGTTACTCCAAATTCATCTAGAATGCATATTGCTATTAGAGTAACAAAAATAGAGACAGCACATATTAACAGTTGGCAGCCCTGGTTGCTCTTAAGAATACGCATAGTCATATCTGTTATGGTACACATAGCACTTACGAAATGTGGTTGAAATCCAAATGATAGTATGGAAGTTACATGTATTTAAAGTTGGACCTCTCAGCAGGCTTAGGATCATGTTGGTAGCACTGACGTATAAAAGTTACTCCAAATTAATATAGAATGTCAGGTACTATACGTGTGCATAGTTTAAAGCTGTCGGCTTGCATACTTTCTGATACATAGGTATTTGGATAAAAGAAATTAAGAGCATTTATTAACAGTTGGCAGCCCTGGTGGGTCTTAAGAATACGCTGTCATATCTGGTTATGTACACATACAACATACGACATTTGGTTGAATTCCAATTGATAGTGTAGAAGTTATATGCATTAAAAATCTGGACCTATCAGCAGGCTTATAATCATTTTGGCAACACTTCAATGTATGGCCTCCTGGAAATTAAACTGCAATATTATTATCTATACGTGTGCCAATTTTGAAATAGCTCCAGTTCATACCTTCCAAGATATCCAACATGGAGCTCAAATTTCAATTGTGATTTTTTAGCAGTTGGTAGCACTGACATCATTTTCAAATATGGCCGTGAGATATTCAGGTATAGATCTTTACTCCTACCAAATTTTGTTTCGATTGCTCCAGCCGTTTAGGAGTTGATAGGGGGACACACACACACAGCCAGACAGACAGAAGGACAGACAGACAGACACACACACACACATTTGCCCGATCTCATAAGTCGACTTTTTCCTCATTTTTGCAAAATGTGAAAAGTAGGCTAAACATCGGAGAATGGTAGGTTCAGGTATGGTACGGTCAGCAACTCAAGTACTGGGATATTGTTATAGGTAGCTATACTCGGGATCCTAATATAACGTGGTTTATTGTTCATAATCCACTGTCGATGGAAATCCCCGCACAATAAGACTAACATACGAGAAATCAATAGTAACATGCTCTCTGAGAATGTATTAATTCCACTAATCTACACAATGGATATATAGAACATGTACTCGTATGTGTATTTTTTGGCAAAAATTAGGTGTCAGTATAATTTTACTGAAGTTATACAGAAGTGATATATTTGTGCAGTATAATTATTGGACTGAAGTTTATTAAACGTAACATTAAGAACAAAGAAAGTGGAACAATTATGGAAAAAATATAGAAATTTTATTAAAAAATTCAGTATATGGGACGAACTTTCACATGTGTAGAGATATTCCTATTTCCAACACTAGTATGCACACATACATATCACCTCCTCTCCATTGCAAAGATATTTGAACATGTCAGGAGCAGGAATTCGATAGGTTATGGTAATATAGCCTCAATTATGAATGATCTGGTCAAGGACTCCATTGAAAGTACTGTACTGCTTAAGCAGAACTTGTGGGAGTTTGTGATGTGTTGCGACTATACTTACTATGTATCTGTAATCTTGTGTCACTGTTGGATAGGTTGCTGGGGGCTGCAAATAGGGTATCAAGGGAGAGTGTGACAATACGGGAGGGATCCCAGGGCTTGACTCACGCAGCTTGATGCTGGGCGGTATATTGTCTTTCAACGCTACACAATTGCCTTCAGTTGGTCATCAGGTCGCAATCTCAGTTACACTAAATAACAAAGTGTGCAAGTTGTATAATTATTCACTAAGAGTAAGCTACTTATTACCACATTTTGTTAATAATAATAATAATAATAATAATAATAATAATAATATCGTATGGCCTCGAGTGCCGGGTGCAAGCTTTGTTATTTGACACCCAGAGGATAGCTTGCAGGTCGAATTTCATTGTTCCTTGAAGCACTATGAAAGTCAAGGAGGTTAGATATCTAAGCTCCTTGAACACTATAACGCTTTCTAGTAGAGAAATGAGGAACTTCGTGTTGGCGGAAACTCCCGAGATTAATTTTGCCATTATGAACACGGCCTACTGAATTCAAATGGGTTCCTTGACATGCCAACATCGTATGACATGCGTTTCTGTGATTTTTGCCGCATTCCAAAAATCACTTACCACGGCCAGGAGCGAACCTGCAAGCTTGGGGTTAGTAGACCGACACGTGAACCACTCGCCCACCGTGGCAAGCACCACACTTAAAAAAAACTAGTTAAGGCAATAGCAGAATTATTTCAGTGAGTTCGAGCTTTCCTATTTGGATATTCTATATACAACTAATATCAGTAATAATGAGTGGGATTCAATGAGGTGGTAACCAAGTAAGCAGTGTGGCTCTTGCTGATAACCTGGTAGCAATGACAGACTCCGTAGAAAGGCTACAGACTAACATGGTAGAACATGAACGGATATGTATGGAATACGGTATATGAAAATCAGCATTTCAAAATCGAAGATGTTGTCAGTAGGGAAGAAAACCAAGAAAATAGGATGCCCGGTAGGAGGAACTAAATGGGGCGTGGTGGCGCAGCGGTCAATATCGTGGCTTCTCACCAAGGTGGACCGGGTTCGATTCCCGGTCAATGCATGTGAGATTTTCAAAGTGAAATGTCATGTCCTGTGGTTCGGATTCCACGTAAAATGGAGGTCCCGTGGCTCATGATCGCATGATTAACGGTCACGTAAAACTAAAAGCTTCCTTTTCAGGAGGAACTAAATTGGAAAAGAGGAATTTTTCTCAGTACTTACCCTGCGTATTCTCTTAGGAAGGTAGGGTCGAGGTGCAGAAAAACCAATGCAGTGACTTCTCAGAAGCGATCAACAGTATTCTGCCAATAAAGACGTTAGACTAGTATTATAACTCTCCCTTTATCACTCATTAGGCCTATATAGCTGGGTGAATTCACGTTATCTGATACATAAGCCGAAGGTAACAGATATGAGAGTAACGCGAATGATTGCTGAGACAAATAGATGGGAACAATGGCAGGAAGGTACTCGTAAGAGATGAGGGCTAAGTTGGAAATGAACACGCTTGATGAAACTGTTGGTATGAGCGGACTCAGATGGTTGGGACATGTGTATAATAATTATAAGAATGTTATTGTTTTTTCGGCCCTTTTAACTACTCTGGCTTTTAGAGACGCTGGGGTTCCGGAATTTCGCCCCGAAGGGGATCTTGGATTTGCCAGTAAATCTACTGACATGGCTACCTTGCATTTGCGCACCCTCTATTGTCAGCTGACTGCACAAGGATAGGAACCTGCAACCTTGGGCCCAGCAAGCGAGAACGTTACCGCTGAGCCACGCAGCCAGTCAACATGTGAAAAGAATGGGGGAGGAGAGATTACCTAAGAGGTTAATGAGTTTCGCAGTAGAGGGTAAGAGAAGAAGAGGTTGATCTAGGAGGTGATGGTTAGTTTCAGTGTTAAAAGATTTTAAAATGACAGGTGAAGCAGGGGGCACCGCAGTTCTAACTGCTAATAAGGGATCATGGAGTGGACTTGTTCTCAAACAGAGGCTTGCAGACTAGACTTGGTCTTGCAATGGTTGCAATTAATTATATCTTGAGAGCTGCATGGTACTGAATTTTCCACACTCTTAAATCAACTGCCGTGGTAAGGTGTGCCATGAACATTGCTCATCGTTGTCACAACTGAAAGAGTTTGGATGTCGACCCTAATACACGGTAGGTCAAGCGGAGATACCAGTATGCCCAACACCACAGACTCTATGACTGAGCTTGTTATCTGATAACAATTGGTCTCTGACATTACAAGGACGAATGTGATGCTCGTGAGCACGTTCCTGCCTTCAGACCAGAATTAAAATATAAATATGTTTGGGTCACCAGAATTCGTTTTAGTGTTCACGAAGGGAAGTTGTTAGGAAAGGTCAAATACAGGAGCCAGGCACAGGTAGGTGGGATCACTAGGTCCACGTGGTCGTGAAGCTGAAAGACCTCTTACTGTTGTACTAGTCTTCCGCTGTGGATTGTCATCGTGCTTTATGGGTACGCATTGAGGAGGCTCCAGTCTCAAAGATTCCGGGCTTGACTTCTTGTTCCACCAGGGTAAATAATTCTGGATTCAATTTTACCTTCAGCCATCCTAGATGTGGTTTACATTGGCTTTCAACTTCTACTTCATGTAAATGCGGGGATGGTACCTAACTTATAAGACACAACTGCCTCCTACCAAATCGTACCCTCCTTTTACTAGTACACACACACATACACTAGTACAAGCACGATACTACAATAACACTGGTTTTCAATAACCCGTGAATTGCTTACCTACTTAAAAGTAAGCCATGATATCCCAAGTCTATAAATAAAACAAGATCAAGTCTCGCAGTACTAGTTGCTAGTCATTCAGGGAATCAGTTCGAGTGGGAGCCAACAAGATTATACTGTAATCATTTAGATGACTCAATAGGAGGGAAATTGATTGCAAGTTGACACACCGTTGAATAACCTCCAGGGTTCTTTGACACCGGTCTTCAACCTTGGACTCGGTCTGGCTCAAGTTTCCCAAGGAACAACACAATACACGTCACGTGATAGGAGGACAAACTGACATTCGCACTTCGTTAAAGTGACTACACTCACGAGACGTGGATGAAACTAATATATTATCAAATGTATGATCGAACTGCACCCAGTGTCTGAGCTCAGAGTCACGCGATAGCAAAGACTCCTGTCTCAAGTAGCCCTACGTAGCCACGACACTTATATGCCCCACCTAAAACTAATATATAATCCGATGTGAGATCGTACTGCACTCGGTTCATGAACCTAGTCATGCATCTCGTACGAGGCTGAATATATCCCCCAATGTAGAACAATACTGCACCCAGTAGGCGTATCTGAACTCAAAGACATGCATCTCAGAGGAAGCTGAATATATCCTCCTATGTAAAACGTTACTGCACCCGGTACCCGAACTTAACCATGCAACTTAGATAAGGCTGAATATACCAGGTAAATCAGCTACCCCTAATAATATTGTTTCATGCAACCCAACTAACACGTGTTGTCAGGAAGGTCAATATTTCTCTGCTTGCATCCCGTATGGTACTAATGGACTGCATCATATCCTGCAAACGATACTGAACACTCTTACTTTTCCCTCGATGTGACTACAGACAAATGAAAATGAAAATCCACAGCCTGCTTCCAGTCGACCGACCGGGGCAGGAAATGGAATGTATGAAGCCCCCATCTAGCGGCGAGGATATGAACTGTGCCGGCTGCCGAAGCCTGTCGCACTCCCCGGGGCAATGATTAAATGAATGACAAATCAAATGAAATGATAGTGGAGAGTGTTGCTGGAATTAAATTGTGACAGAGAAAACCGGAATACCCGGAGAAAAACCTGTCTGCCTCCGATTTGTCCAGCACAAATCGCACATGGAGTGACCGGTATTTGAACCACGGACTCAGCGGTGAGAGACCGGCGTGCTGCCGCCTAAGCCACGGAGGCTAACACTACAGACAAATACGAGGGAAAAATAATTATTGTGTTCAGTATCGTTTACGGGATATGCTGGCAGTGCATTAGCACCATACGGGATGCAAGCAGAGAAATATCGACCTTCCTGACAACATGAGTTAGTTGGCCTGCATAGAACAATATTATTAGGGGCAGTTGATTCACCCTGTACCTATACCGCTATACCTACTGTCGACCAAAGTATTATGTGTACTCGAGTTTGAAGGTTGTTTGTTAAGTAACCAATAGACCTACATAAAATCCAATACCATCAACATTTTCGTCGTTCTATTCTACGTTAGTTCATGTAGGGTTGGCTTTTTAAATTTATATTTTAATATTTTTTATCGCAGTTGGAACACAAAAAGTGCACGTTTTTAAGCGTGTTTCAAGCATGTGTCACATTTAAGAATTATTATCTCAAAAGCCCCTCATCAGATCGAATCCAAATTTTAACACAATATACATTGGAATGTTGTATAACTGGTTTATTGATTTCACAATATTGTGTGCCCAAGAAACAAAGTTGTTATCATTGTTGTAAGGTAACTTTTTCTCGGCTCGGGGTGGTTGGAAAATGGTTGCGTTGTAATCGTTACACATCAAAAAGTTATGCTGTATGACTGTGAAATACGTAAATTAATTCACTTATTTTATATCGATTTGTATTTTTACGAGGAAATAACACATGGTTCACCAGCTAGCCGCTCCGGGAAAAGCTGTACAGCGTTGCTGAGATGGAGCCCATCACTTCCGAGCGAGACGCGCCATGATGCGTGTGGGCACCATTTCGGCAACGCTGTACATTTTTTCCCGGAGCGGCTAGCTGGTGAAACATGTGCTACTTCCCCGTACAAATACAAACCGATATAAAATAAGTGAATTAATTTACGTATTTCAAAGTCATACAGCATAACTTTTCGATGTATAAGGATTACAATGCAACCAAGAACTACATTTTCCATACACCCCGAGCCGAGAAAAAGTTACCTTACAAAAATGATAACAACCTTGTTTCTTGGACACACACAATTTTGAAATTAATAAACCAGGTAGACAACATTCCAATGTATATTGTGTTAAAATTTAGATTCGATCTGATGACGGGTTTTTGAGATAATAATTCTTAAATGTGACGCATGGTTGAAACACGCTTAAAAACGTGCACTTTTTGTGTTCCAACTGCGATAACAAATATTAAAATATAAATTAAAAATTCCAAACCTACATGACCTAACGTGAAATAGAACTTCGAAAATGATGATGCTATTGGATTTTATGTAGGTCTATTGGTTACTTCACAAACAACCTTCAAACTCGAGTGCACATAATACTTTGGTCGACAGTAGGTGACTCATTTGCGCCGTGCAATCTACTTATAAGTGTCCCGCATGTACTAATGATCAACGGGAAGTCTAGTAACTGAATTGCTAAGGGGTAACCTTGCATGTGAGCAGGATACGTCAGAATGCTAAGAGATAACAACCAGACGGCCGCACGCTGCATGTTCCTCAGTGCTCCCGTCCAATGCGCCCCATAGCGGTATGAATCCTCGCTGGCGAGCGCAGAATAGTAGGTTTGCACTTGGTTTTGCAGCATTGAAGTTGCTATCAACATATCGATAATGACTGAGGTTTGCACCAACAACGAGTACGCACACATAATTTTAATCTATGGAGAATCTGGTCACAATCCCACCGAAGCTCGCACATTATATGCACAGGATATTTCAAATAGAACAGAGCTGTAATGAAGAGCTAATGGATTGTTCAAGCACATACCAGCAGGGCTAGACCCACCTGTACGAATTCTGATGTTGTGCAGACCGTACATCAGTACTGTGATCGATGCCTTTACACGGAATGTTGAATTACACCGTACTTTAATAATAAGTTGTTGCTTGTTCTTTAGGGGCTTTGTGACATAGTGGTCATTTAGCCCCATGTACTTGAGTGTGTGAAGAATTTGTCTGATAACCTGTGTCACTATTGTTATTTTATTATTACAGGCTAGTACAGACATTATAGTGACAATAATAATAATAATAATAATAATAATAATCCTCTTACAGTATTTGTGTAGTAAAATTACTGCTAATTGTTGCACAACATCCGACATATTGTAAATCACGTTGTAACGCTCCTTTGCAAACAGCGATTTCTGTAATTCATTTGTAAATACGCCAAAGATGCAGAAATGAAAGTTTAATAATACATTAATTTTTATATGTACAGAAATTCCACTCTACCACATACGGACAAAATACCCACATATTATTGCTTCAAAGAGTAGAAAATAAAATAAATTAAAATGTCACACTTGGATAAAACGTAGTTTCCTTCTACAGCTCAAAGACATGTCCCTAGTGGTGAATAGATTGCTGAACACGTCTCGCAATGTCTGCATGGACACGTCTTAACATTGCAGGTGTCACTGCAGCGCAGGCCTCACGAATTCATTGTTTTAGTTGATCAACATTTTCTGTTTCGTGGATTTTTCATTAGATATAGTCCCACAGAAAGAAGACCAGAGGGATTAGATCAGGTGATCGTGGTCCTCCACGATCTATCCACGTTCAGGATATCGTGCATCCAGATATTCCGTAACGTCTCGGAAGGTGTGAGGTGGAGCACCATGATCCTGGTACCACTGTTGTAATGCTAGCTGGAGTTGAATATCTTCTAGAAGGTCTCCCAGAGACCAGTCGGTTTCAAGAAATGCCAGATAAAATCTACCTGTGAGTGTAGAGGCTATAACATCAGGCCCAATAATGTAGTCTCCCAGAATACCACACATTAACCCCCCTCCCCTCTATGGTTCTGAACATGCTGTGATCTAACCCAGTGGGGGTTCACTGGAGGCCTGTACTGGAGATTGTAAGTATTGACGATGGCATCATGGGTAAAATAGCATTCATCACTCCACAGGATATCCCAGGCCAAATGTGGATCCTGTTGTAATACAGCGGCCATTCTTCGGCATTATGCTACCCTGCGATCAAAATAATTTCCATACAGCTCTTGATGTAGGTGCGCCATTTACATATGTCGTTTTCGCTCATTCAGGATCCTCTGTATTGAAGCTCGTGGCACCCCTAGCTCCTTTGCAGCTCCTCTTCCCCAAGCCACAATAAACATGTGAACTTTGAAACATAGATGCTTCGAAATAACAATAAAAATAATTATTATTACTATAAGCCTCCGTGGCTTGGGCGGCAGCACGCCGGCCTCTCACCGCTGGGTCCGTGGTTCAAATCTCGGTCACTCCATGTGAGATCTGTGCTGGACAAAACGGAGACAAAACGGAGGCAGACAGGTTTTTCTCCGGGTACTCCGGTTTTCCCTGTCAAAATTTCATTCCAGCAACACTCTCCACTATCATTTCATTTCATATGTCATTCATTTAATCGTTGCCCCAGAGGAGTGCGTCAGGCCTCGGCAGCCGGCACAGTTCATATCCTCGCCGCTAGATAGGAGCTCCATTAATTCCATTCCTGATCTGGTCGGAGACTGGAAGCAGGCTGTGGATTTTCATTTTCATTATTACTATCATAGCCTCCGTTGCTTAGGCGGCATCGCGCCGGACTCTCACCGCTGGGTCCGTGGTTCAAATCCCGGTCACTCCATGTGAGAGTTGTGCTGGACAAAGCGGAGGCAGACAGGATTTTCTCCGGGTACTCCGGTTTTCCCTGTCACAAATTTCATTCCAGCAACACTCTCCACTATCATTTCATTTCATCTTTCATTCATTTAATCATTGCCCCAGGGGAGTGCGACAGGCTTCGGCAGCCGGCACAGTTCATATCCTCGCCACTAGATGGGGGCTTCATTCATTCCATTCCCTGACCCGGTCAGTCGACTGGAAGCAGGCTGTGGATTTTTCATTATTACACTATCAGCCGTAACACAGTAAGGTGAAGTGTAACTGACCGTGTGTAGGATTGCGTTCAAAGTACTGCAGTACATTCCGCACAACGTCAGCATTACTGCAGACGGGTCTAGTCCTGCTGGTATGTGCCTGGAACATTCCATTCGTTCGTAATTGCAGCTCTGTTTGGCGAAATACTTGTCGAGAGGGCAGACGTCTATCTGGAAACACCTGTGCATACCGTCTACCTCTACGAGCTTCAACGGCAGCTTCTCCATAGATTAGTAAGTTATAATGTCCGTGAACTCGTCTTTGCTGAATACACCAGCCCTTGTGAGTATGTTGCCAGCAACTGTTGTGATGTAATACCACATATGAGCCCATTACGCTCTCAAATGCGAGGCTACAAACGCAATGGGGCGCAATAGACAGGGTATCACTGAGGAACATGCAGCTAGCGGCCATCCGGTTGTTATTCCTTCGTATTCTGACATAATCGGCCAGAATGCAGTGTGACCCCTTTGAATATCAGTTATCAGATATCTCATACAGCATTAATGTGTGCGGGACACATAAAACTAGATTTCACGGGGTAAATGAGCCACTTGGTATAAATCCTTACAACTCCATGGCGTAGCTGTGCTCGTTAAATCTTGCACCACGGCCGTGCGTGCAGCTGTAGCAAGTCCGGAACTCTTAAATTCGAATCCCGGCGCTCACAGCTTCTATCCTGAGTGTGGTTTTCCCCAGGTTTTCCCACATTTCCTCTGGGCGAATACCGGGATAGTACTCTACGTCCCGAGGCACGTACTCCATCCTTGTCACTAATACAGTTACACACACTACTAATGTCATCACAGGAATACAGGTCATCAGACAAGTTCAACACTCACCCAACTACAACGGTCTGGTGACTAAGATGCCCCAAGCCCCTAAAAATGAATTAACTTAAAACAACAACAAAACTTGTGTCTGAACCTACTGTATGTACTTCATCTGAGGACGTGTTGGCGCAGTGGACAAGCTGCTTGCTCCCCACCAAGGTGGAAATGGTTCGATTCCCGGTTAAGACATGTGCGATTTTAGAGGTGAAATGTCCCATCCAGTGGTACGGAATTCACTTGAAAAGGAGGTCCCGTGACTTCTGATCACGAGCAGAACGGCCACGTTAAAATAGATTCTGCCGTTTTTTAACACCACATATGGGACACGGGTGATCGTCGATATTATTTCAGATATTTCATTTCAAATTCCAGAGTTCCATCCATCGACATTCTGTGGTTGCTTGCTGATATTGCTATAAACTGTTTTATCACGTTGGGTGGCGTTTCCCTGCGATCCGCTACTTGGAATGGATTTGCTATCTCTGGCATCAGACTACCCTGTTCGCATGATCAGTCAAGTTCGTTTCATTTTCTAGTTAGTCAGATTTATCGTAGATTATATATTTTCTATATTAATGATCACTTACATATTCCTTCTGTAGTAATTTAACTGAACAGGAGATCAAATTAAAATAACGTGATATTCTTGACTTATTTGCAAAAGTTAACCTTGCAATAATTGAAGGAAGATTGTAGTTTTACGTGACCGTTAATCTCATCATCATGTGCCATGCGGCCTCCATTTTTACGTGGAATCCGAACCACAGGACGTGACATTTCGCTTCGAAAATCGCACATGCCTTGACCGGGAAACAACACCTGTAAATTAATTGAAATTTGACCCTTTAGGTATTGCAATATGTTCCACTTTTGTTGCTACGGAACGTGTGCATAATGGATTTTTATTGAGGTAGCATTCATTTCAGTAGGAAATTTTAATGCTTTTCAGTCGGCACACACGATTGTACCAAAATTGTAATGGGTTTAATATCCTAAACTTGAAGAAATTACTTGAGATTAATTAATAGGTTCAATCGTGTTGACTGACTGAAAAGCGTTTGAATTTCGTCTACTAAGGCAACACTTTAACACGATAAGGCCTACGAGCTGAAAGCACACCTCTTACCCCGCGAGAGAGTGAATGATGTGCAGTCCCCGATCCAAGAGGATATGCACGCCTCTGTAGAAGATTCACATACTTGTGACCACCAGCCGACATCCTGAGAAGCCATCGCGTGAAGCACAGGCAGCTAGACAAGCTGGGAGTTACTCGGTGAGGTGCTGGTGGGTATTGAGGCTTAGTGTTCATCATTTAATACCAAATTAGGTCGTGTCATGTACAAGAACTTCAGTTTCTTACCAGAGAACTAAAGTGACTTGGTGCCATGTAGGTACCATCCCAACATTTGCCTGGAGTAGAAGCGAGTGACCACGAAAAGCCACTTCAAAAAATGTTTTTCCATTTCTACATAATAAATTGTTACAGTATGTTGCTATTATTTCATATAAGGGCTGGGTGACATCATATTCATGAAGCGCCGTGCACGTGAGTTTGTGTGAATCTGTCTGATGGTTGAACTAGTGTGTGTATTTGTAATTGTTACTAGGGTTAGGGTAGGAGGCGGCCTTGGCATGAATGTAGATACCATCCAGTATTTGCCTGGAGTAGAAGTCGGATACTTCTACGAAGGCCGAGGTAGGAATTGAACCCAACTCCGTTGAAACCCTCAGTAGAGAATTATTTTTCTTGTCAGATCAAGGAATTGAATCTATACCTAGTCACTACGCCACGAGGTAGATGTTATGGTATAGGTATGGGAACCAAATGCATTTTCTTCCATTTTGTAATAGGCCTTAAATCTCCGTCCTTATGTTAATAAAACCAAAATAATAGAATCCGACCGATTCGGATTCACCTTATATAATGGTCACATTGGGTTGAGCTGACTATTCAACAAGTACAATCGATGAATATAGACTAATACTGTATAGGCCTATATGCACGGTACATGGGTCCATCTGGAGAGCGATGACATGCGAGAAGCGTCGCTTTTGTTTGAACTGTAAACCTGATACATTAACTTTGAATGATGCCCAAGCACGCGAGTAACTCCTTCATCTGATTATCCGTCAGGAGTGATAGATCAATACGAAAACTGCTCTCTTGTTTTGTGTCACGAAAGTGTGCCTCGCCGCGCGGAGCAATATGTTCTTTCCCCTCCGATAGAGGATCCTCCCCACAGCATGATATATACCACCCTCCGCCCAACAGCTAAACAAACGCTGACGTTTTTGCTGCGAAAGCCTGAATATGACAGCACTCGTGGCGTCCCTTCCATTTTGCGTATCGCGAATGTCATGAGCTCTATATTAAATGACATTGAAGGGGTGTCAGTTAGATGGCTAAATATGACAATCGTCAAGTTGAGGAATATATGTTAAATGAACTTTGAGTTGTTGGGGCATAAAGGGAGTTACGAATGAAATTGGTCGTAGTACAGGAATAAATTGGAATTCGCTTTACAATAGCTACCAATTTATATATTCCTGCTCCTTGTCTAACTGATTGGAATGCTGACGCTCTTTGTGAGTTTTAGAACTGCCACGCCCTTCGCTGCTAGCTCCTCTCCATCCATTATATTTGTAGCGTCTCTGTTTAAAAAGAAATCTTGAGAGCTTAGGATTTCCAGCTCCGTGGCTAATTGGTTAGCGTGCTAGGCTTTGGACTGAAAGGTCCCGGGTTCGATGCGCGGCCCGGCCATGGGGAATTTGACCTCCTGTGGTTAATTATTCTGGCTCGGAGACTGGGTGTTTGTGACGTATTCATGTACAAAGAAACCAAACAACTGAGAACAAATAGAATAAACAGAAAAAGATAAAATATGTTTTAAAAAAAGATCACATGAGCCACATGATGACCAATGCGTTACATTGTCCCTTTCATTGGAAAGGATTCCCCTGTAATAAATAATTTCAATATGACGCCATTGCTTGGAATATAGTGATTTTCAAAAATATGGAAGTTGCTGATTAATGTATTGGGAATTTCTGTAAAAAGTAATATTAATAGTTATAATCCGAACCGATTATAATGTGCCCTTTTATGGAGTTATTAGTCCGTTCCACAGCAAGACACATAAAATTATCTTCTCACGATATTTTTATTAGATCCCCATAAAACTCTGAGATAACTATAAAACAAGTTCAGGAATATACAGTCCCCATTTTATTTTGGTATGAGCGAAATGAAATTATTTTATCTGTCTTTCAAAATTACGTTGTGATACTTTAAGGGAAATATTCAAAATAATGACCATTCCTTTGTCTAAGGACAAATTAATTTTATTAGATTTTCATCCATCCGTAGTTCAAGAAAAATTACAAGTTTGAAATAAAAGTTTGAGAAGGCACTCATTAGTCTATTATTCTGAAAATACACTACCTTTTTCTAAAAAGAAAATATCTATAGAGAGAATCGCGATTTTTGAATCCCGATACCTAAGTAAATAATTATCTCCTAGTGATTAAAGTTTTAATGTTATCTATTTGGTTGAAAATCATGTTCATGACTCACGTAAGTGAATGTTGTGTGTGAATGATTAATACTTATAGTGTTGTTTTGGTGAAGAAGCGACGGTATCTTGACTGTCCTTGAAAAACACCATGCGGGTACAGACTCGATAAGCTCGACTGTTATTTCCGTCGATATCTACCAGCAGTCTCTGGGATCCTGTACGTATGATCTTACCTATGTAACAGATCATTATGACCGACACGATCAGTACTGTACAAAGTGCCGCTTAGGATTACGGTCCGACGATGTGACATGGAGGTCGCCTACGCTATTTTAAAATGCCTTTGTGTTATAAGCGTACCTAATCGTTCAAAAGCCCTACGTTTCCAGTCTTACGATTCTATCGCCCCTAGCACGCCAGAATATCGTATGCGACAATTTTCATGACGGAGTTATGTTGTTAATATATCGAAATGAGCCATTTGTGCTTCCATGTAAAATATCGTAACAAACGTAGGATATATATTTACACCTATTTCCTGCTAAGAATAGAATCTCGCGTAGCCAAGCGAAGCAAAGCGAAGCAATGCCAACTCCGTGCAAGCCATGGAGACCCATGGAATAGTGGAAGGTAAAGGATTCAATACATCAGCACTAGATGGGATGGAGTTTTAAGCTCGATGCCCGGCTATCTTTGCTCCCAGGAATTACCCTGGTCTAGGCTGAGTGAACCCCATGACCATTTGCGTTACTGGAAGTGGTAGTTTTGTTTCTAAAATCCACTACCAAGGTGGGGATTGAACCTACTCCCTTCCAGTTAGAAGCTCATCTCCTCTGCCAACTGGGCAACGCATCGTTGCCATTTGCCCCGTATATTTGGGTGTGTTAGTCTGACGGCCGTGGCCTCAAGTTAGGAACTATTCCGGCATTCGCCTGGAGTAGAAACCACTTCCAGGATGGTTGAGGTGGGAATTGAACCCACCTCATCACAGTTTCGCCTCACGAGGCTGAGTTTATCCCGCTCCAGCCCTCAGACCAGAATTACACTTCTTGGCAGAGCCGGGAATCTATCCCGGACCTCTGGACAACAACCAAAAATGCTAGCCACTACACCAGGAGGTGGACTGAAATCTAACTTGCGATGAGGTGTGAGATAACACTTAACTTCTACAACGCATGTCAATATGTGGCTTTATTTTCCACCGAACTACTGTAGCCTACTTGTTTGAAATTAAACTTTAGAAGACGTTGTTTGCATTCTTGTACCACGTTATGAGCACAATGCTTCAGGTCTGATATTTACAAACCACAATCATAAGTGCTTTGTTGTTTTAGTTGTTGTTATTGCTGTGAATTAATTTTAAGAGTTTGGGATATCTTGGGCATCAACCCAAGTACTTGGCTGTTTGTTGAACTTAGCTCATAACTTGCGTGTAAATGGTACAAATGGCCACATGTTGTCCTGCACTTATTGCTGTGTTGTAGTGGTTCTAATATCTTGACTAGAACTGACTGCCTTACACTGATTCATAAATGTGGATTACGTTCTGAAAGCTTGGCCACTGAAACACGCGTGCGTGCAGTGTTCTGTGTTGAAAAATAGATTTCTTGACTCTAAGTGTTGTGTCTGCTCCTAATACGTCCAAATCATTTTGCCTCAAGAAATAATACCAATAGTGGAACAAGTATTAGTCTCACTGGTTCATTTGAAACATATTCAGAATCGAGAATGGAACTGTTTAAAATTGCGATGGGTTGATGGAGAAAGATGTAATGGTAGTATTCCTAAGTACATCTATGGATCTTGTTATCAGCACTCTGACTTGCTAGCATGGAGTAAAGAGTTGGTTAGTTATTGTTGTTTTAAGGGGCGGAAATACGAGGTCATCTGCCCCTATGGAGTTAAGAGACCCTAGAGAAGGTATCACAATGGATGCGCAACTGTCATTATAGAAATTACGTGCAAGATGGTTGTTTGGAATTTTGTAGTGGTGAAACGGGGAACGAAAGAAGCTATTACTATGACATACAAGATGGCTGCTGTGGCTTTGGAATTTATAGTTGTGGTGATATAATGAACTATACCGGTATAACTGAGATCGTCATGAAAAGCAATGAGAGCTGCTCTAATTGTTTACTCGTAGGGGACAGTTGACAATAAAATATGAAATGATAAAAGGAAGTACAAAAGAGGAACAGTAATTTAAAAAGTATAAAATTAGCCATGAAAAAGATGTAATCACATTTTAAAAGCTTTTCACGCATTAGGACACACATCAGAAACATCCGTGAATAGAAATTGACATTTCTTAGGGTGGTTTATTACCACCAATTACCCCCAATCTTCGATGAGCCTAACAAGCTGTCATGGACGCTAAGGGTGGAAACACTCGTTTTAGTGACCAGTGTTCCCGTGCAGTGCAATGCAAACATTAACACTGTTTTGTTTGGCAAAAAAACAGCCCAAAAGAACATTAGTAAAAATAGAAAATTGTTAGATTTGTGAAATGTAACGAAATTTGTGAGTTAAAGCGTGTTGTAAAACATGTTTCAGTATTTTCTGTAGCCAACCATCTAACATTTACATGAATAATGCAAATATTGGAAAACCGATACATTTTAGTGGAATAAATTAAGAAATTACATAAAAAATTGAAGTGTTCCACTTTTTTTTGCCGGTCAGTATATAAGAAGAGAATTGAAACAAGAAAATAATGTGCATTATGATGTATCAATCATAAAGGGAGTTTGCCCAAGCCAGAGCCATTGTCACAGGGAGTGATTGTTTGATGCAGTCTTGAATGTGTTGTCTTATTTATATCAGAGCTACAGTGAGTTCTTTCATTACAGATGCATATATTCACCACAAGTGTAAGTTTTTATTTAATAAATGATATATACTGCAGTATATTGTATCTTGACTCTCATCTAATGTGTCCTGGTTGGTGATAGTATCACACCATCCCTTAAGAAAGGAGAGTTCTGCTGTGCTTTACCTATTAGGCCTACTTGTTTATTCATTAACAAGCGTTCCGCTTATGAACTGGCGCCCTCCTAGATATACTCGTATATTAGTTCTACAAAGTGGTTAAGAGCACACGTCACATTGTATATACTCGTACATTACACATTGTGTATTGTGATTACCGGCTCTAACCACATTGTTGTAATGACAATTGTTGAGTGAATGCGTAGGATGAATATTAATGCCAGTATATGATTGAGAAACCCATGTCTAAAATTCCTCGTTTAATACAGCACAAAAAACTGTCGACAAAGGACAACTAGGATCACCGTGTATTACGCCGTCATTGGCCCAAAATGAGAAATCTATTCAGATGAAAAGCTCATTAACAAACATTTGCTTGTGATCTCTTTATGTTCCGAACTTTCTTGGGACGATCATTCATCAGTCCTACGTATTTGGTCTTCTTCAACATGAGTGGCAATATTCAATACTGATGTACGTGAGAAAAAGTTGCATGTAAGGACTTAAGGAACGGTTACAAGCCACTTGCCATTATTGCAAATGCAATGCCACAGGCAGACTTTCAGGCCTAATTGGTATTTTATCTATAGCTGAAAACAGGAAGCTGTTTGAAAAGGAGTCCCACTCTTTAATTTCTTGCCAGTAGCTATAGTATCAGGGATGAGAAGTACTGCTACACTCACAAATCTTTTATTCGAGAAACCCGATAGAGCTGTTTATTTCTCTTGTAAGCACGACTCTCTTTGGTGTAGAGAACAAACAAGTGTAACTATGTGGAGGAGCGAAACATATATAATCATAATGTGAATGGCTTTGATCATCCTAATAAAAATTTAAAAAACGCCAAGTTCTGTAATGGCTTATAGCAAGGCTACAAGTCCCGGATTCACACTGCGAGGAGAACCGACAGCTGGGCTGATTCATCGGCTGGCAAAAAATTGAGTAATCTTATAGTTAACATTCAAATGTATATATTTTTATAACAGTAATATTGTTAATGCAAGTAGCCTGCTTGAAGATGGGAACTGTCTCTCTAACCAGTTTCTATTACTACTACTACTGAAATTCTTGCAACTGTTTACTACTACTACTGCGTTTCTCTGCAATACTGTGGTTCCACTCAAGACACGATAGATGTCTCGCAGCACGCGGTCACGGATTATGGGCGATACATAGTGCACAAAATAATTACTGGGAGCAACGTTCTTAAGAGTAGGATTTAGTTAGGCAAATTCCACGTATAGAAATTATGGAAAATTATATTTATACAGTCATTGGCATGGTTAACTAAAGTAGTTTTGAACCATTATTCCAGATGTTCAATCTTAAGACCACAATTCCCTTGTTGTAACTTTGACCAACCTCAAGCACCATTCCCAACGGCCAAATCTGGAGCTACGTCATGCTTACAATCGTTTTATCCGCAGATGTCCCCACTAAGCCTACAAGCATAAGGATAACCAAATAACAGTGCAGCTTATAATAATGATCGTGTGGCCTCCGGAGAGGCCGAGTACAGGTCTTTCTAGTTGACGCCCGTGGGCGAATTGCACGTCGTAGCAGTGCAGCTGAGCTTAACCGTCACTAATTTCTCAAATGTGTAATACAGACTGTATTACGTATCGCCATTGTGGAAAGAACTTGTTTACCTCTATGCATCATATGTACTATCGTGTCTCTCATCTGGTCGACTTTACACTCTTGGATTTCCGTCTCGGGTAAAGAACTAGAAACTAAACAATATGCCATCTGAAACAGATGTCATTTCTCCTAACAAGATATCTAAACGCATGCAGCATGAAATGCAAGGAGTTAGTTGTTGCTGTTGCTCGCCAAGCCATCGATCGCAAGTGGCATGTCAGAGAAATCGAGAAAGATGTACTGTACCTACAATAATTAGGTAAATTGAAGCAAATGATGATTTTCTCTCTTAAACATCCTAATGGCAAATCCTCCCCGCAATACTTCATTCATAGCAGTGACAGTCTCTCTCAATATTATCCTCTTCCTGCAAGAGTGTTTGCTATGGGATGTTTGCATCCTCCGGGATTCCATTCTGACTCGGCTCAGCACAGGAGTATTTCATATTTCATATTCGCGTGGTTGACGTAACCTTCGTCCTTGCTCTTGTTTCTGAGGTATCGGTAAGTACGTGCTCTCTGCTCATTAACTATAATGAACAGGGCCCAGATAATTATGTGCTTTATTTTCAGAAATATATATTTATGTATGTGCTTAAAAGTGGAAAATATGTGATTAAGTTTTCAAAGTACTGTATGTTCTTAAATTTGTGTCTTATTTATTTTCCCAGTTACTCGAAATATAGTTGAAACGTCCAGCTGCTTGAATAATCCTTAATCCTGTCTCCAGTACAAATGCTCCCGCTTAACAGGCCGGGGCTTGCCTCAGTTTTCGAATCCTACAATACTTACTGCAGATGCGCGATACGAAATCATGTATGCGCTATTTTCGAATTTCATTCTAAAGAACAGAAGAAAAGGTCCCTTCAAAAGCTTTCATAGCACTCTGTCAATACTCATAAGTTTCGCAGACCACTGCAATTTCAAGTAAAATTTCTTGTCAAGGTAAAGACTATTGGAAGCGTAATGCGACTGTTGACTTCAGCCCCCTGCTATTTTTAATGACCGGAGAATTCCTGTCTTGAAATACTACTACAATACACAGGGAGTAACGGAAATGTACAGCACAAAGTCCAGGACATATTCCTAACACGTAGACGAAGAAATTATGTTATATGAACATTGGTCCGGAAACGCTTTGTTTCCACGTTATACCTCATTGACTCCAATTCATTAATCGTGGGAAACACACAAGAACAGAACAGAACGTACCAGCATACCACATGCAACTCTTTCTCACAGGAGATGTTCAATATGCCCTCTGTGCTCATTCATACATGCATCAACCCACCGTCGTAGTGAATCTTGGATACGCTGATGTATCCCTGGAGTATTGCGTATGGTTTTACAGCCTTCCTTAATACGGGAATGGAGACTCTAAACATCTTGTACTGGAGGTCGATACACAAGAGCTTTCAATGCCCCCAAAATAAAAGACTAGTGTGTTTAGGTCCGGAGAGCGTGGAGGGCAGAAAATTGGTCCACCTCTACTTATCCATCTGTCACCAAATCTGTTATTTAGAAACGGACATTGACACTAAAATGAGGAAGTGCTCCATCGTACATGATGTAGGCTACATGTTTTGTCACACAGCTAAAGGCACATCTGCTAAGTCGCATGGCAACAGGGCCATGTAAAACAAAACACTGGCAGTGCACCTACGATAATGACAACGTAACCAGACGTAACCAAGAGTGCATGTTCCCCATGATTCTAAAGTTCTGTTCTTGTGTGTTTCCCATACTTAATGAGTTAGAGACAATGAGGTGTAACATGGAAACAGAGCGTTTCCGGACCCATGTTCATATAACATAATTTCTTCGTCTACTTGGACGAATGGGTCCTGCATTTTGTGCCGTACACCTTTGTTACACCCTGTAGAGACGAGGGAGCATTCACGAAATAGAGAAGCGAATTACTGAAAATGCAAAGGGACGAAAATGTGGGCAGCAGTCATCTAAGGAGTACAACATAGGAAAAATGTATTTATGAATAAATTCACCAGAATATGTATTTATTTAAAAAACGGCAAAATATGCAAATAAATAAAAAGTATTTATTTAAATAAAGAATATATAATTACATAACTATTTGAGCCTTAGTAATGTGAATTCTTTGTTGACTTGCATCGTGATATGCATTTCGGGAATGGAATATTTGAAAAAGGGCGTTTATAAGCCTCAAGAACCCTTCTGAAATTTCTTGGATGTTTTGTAGACATTACGATACTAATACATTATCTGGATAGCGTTTAAGTTTGTTGCTGGCAGATAACACAGTCTGTATTTCACGCCGTTGAGAAGCTTCCTTCTGCAGAGATTTTAGATCCTATATAGTAATTCACACAGATTACCAACGATACTTGTAGCCAAGTACATTTTTGGTGGTGAAGGGGGTGGAATGATACCCGCCTTGTTTCGTGTGTGATACGTCATAAGCAGTACAATTATGAACCAAGAGTCTTCACTTCTAGATAGGAAGAAGTCCCAGTATATTGAAAGTTAGAGGTAAATGTGAATACTATTAGCGGAATGCCTGAGAGTTGTAACGACGAACGGCATTACAAATCATATATGGAAAGCTGAATGGAAACCAACTGAGTGAGCGTCAAACATTGTTTGTGAGAAATGATGTTTAAAACATGCCATAGAAATCTTTGAAGCCATGTTCAGTGTTGCATTTCAGTCGGCCATTACGTATTTATGTCCAGTCATGTTAGGCAGGAAATAGGAGAGTCTAACCTGAAAATAATTACACATTTGATTTGATTATTTCTTGATGTGTAACATCTTTCCGCTCGGTTGCTGGATAGTTTTGTGGGAGTGATTCTGAAAATTGGGGACGGAAGTGAATCGGGCGGAAGTGGATCGAACGGAAGTGAAGACGCACTGCCAGAAAAATGGGACGGAAGTGAATCGGGCGGAAGTGGATCGGACGGAAGTGGATCGGACGGAAGTGAAGATGCACTGCCAGCTGGATGTACAATTTAAATGTGTGTATTGGAAACAAGGCAGTGTGTGCTCTGTAGCACGAAAATGTTATGGCAATACAGTAGGCAGTGCATTTAGCAGGCACTGGTTTGATGAGCACGGTGGCAAATGTTTCACCGACTTTCATTTGTCATTGAGCAGTTTATGAAGCTTCACGTTCAAGGTTGAATATCACATGGGGTAGGACAAAGACGACAAATGACATTTAAGTAAGCGGCATTATTGTCAAGCTGTGGGTGAGTAGTCAAATATTAAATGCGTAACAGAATGTTGTTATATGAGTGGAATAAAAGCTGTATTTTCATCATATGTAAGACTAGGTCTTTTCATGATTGTAGGAAGCCATGTTTTGATTGTTTACGACGAACTGTATGAGAGACTTGAGAATAATGAATGTTATAGTTACTGAGGAATGTGCTCAGAGTATTTGTGAGTACTTTCGACGTTGTGTGTCACTTTGTTATTATGAATTATTAATGTAAAAGGAAGGAAGGGAGCTTGTAGTTTTGCGTGTCCGTTCATCTCACGATCATGATCCACGGTACCTCCCTTTTACGTGGAATGCGAACCACAGGACATGGCATTTCAATTCGAAAATCTTACATGTATTGACCGGGAATCAACCCCGGTCTACCTTGGTGAGAGACTAACAGCTTGACCGCTGCGCCACAAATGTGACAGTAGCATATCTCCAATTCAATCTATACATTCATCATAGTACCAGTATGAAAATGGAGTGTAAATTAACATTTTAAGAATGTCCAAGCTGTGTAGTATACGAGTAGGATAACATGTCAGATGTTACACATCATATGCGACTACTGTAAGGCTCGTATCTTTTTTTTTTTTTACAGATTACACGGAAGGGGTTACAGAGTTGACTTGTTTCATTCGTCAAGTAAGCATCATCAGATCCAGCCTTAATTATTTGACCCTTTTGGCACCTCGGTTTGCGTGACCGGATCTGATGATGTTCATTTGTTAAAAGAAACATAACATCCTTGTAAATCAGCCCTTTCCCCCATCCTGCCTCCGAGTTATCTGAGCAAATAATAATAACTAATCATTAATTGGCATAAACAGGTATCGACCGTATCAAAGTTAATTTTTTTAAGTTGGCAATATTTCAATTCAACATGTTACTAAACTTCTTGCAATGGTGCAAATACATTATTTTGTATAACGGTAACCGATCATGCAAGCATTCAACAAGTCAGCATTTGCGTCATTTGGCCGTTCCAAAAAGGTTGCACATTATATGGGGCGTAAATGTTTTGCAAATTTAGGCTGTGTCAGATTCTCATCCTTCACGATTGTAAACTGTTATAGGTTAGTACATTTCTTTCTCATATGAATGAAAATCCACAGCCTGCTTCCAGTCTCCGACCGGGTCAGGAATGGAATGAATGAAGCCCCCATCTAGCGGCGAGGATATAGACTGTGCCGGCTGCCGAGGCCTGACGCACTCCTCTGGGGCAATGATTAAATGAATGACAGATGAAATGAAATGATAGTGGAGAGTGTTGCTGGAATGAAATGTTGACAGGGAAAACCGGAGTACCCGGAGAAAAACCTGTCTGCCTCCGTTTTGTCCAGCACAGATCTCACATGGAGTGACCGGGATTTGAACCACGGGCCCAGCGGTGAGAGGCCGGCGTGCTGCCGCCTAAGCCACGGAGGCTTCACTCTTTCTCATATCAGAGAACCTATTCAGTGAGAAACACAATAGTTGTGAGATTGCTTTGCGATGACCATTTCATAAAAGAAAATTAATTCTTGATATTTATCTCCATGGAAGGACAATTTACTAATGAGAGTTATTGTTCTTTATTTTAGGGACTGTGAGCTCGTGTATGTGTGCAATTTTAGTGTTAACCTGATTTATTGTGATGGCTCTACTAGTGTGTGTGTTTGTAAATTGGGAAGCGGGCATAGGATTGGGAAGAAGAAGGCCGTGGCCTTAAGTTAGGAAACATCCCAGCATTTGCCTGAAACCACTAAAAACCACTTTCAAGATGACTGAGGTGGGAATCGAACCCTCCTCTTCTGAGGTTTGCCTCACGAGGCAGAGTTTACCCCGTTCCAACCCTCACACCAGAATTAGAATTTCATGGCAGAGCCGGGGAAAAAATACCTAAACCTCCTTGGCAACAACCAAGAACGTTAGCCGCTACACCACGAGGTGGTCTTGCAAAAGAGAACATTCACTGAAGAGTTGATAATATTTCACAACATACTGTTTTAGATCCCTTATTTGGGGGTGGATCTAAAAGGGAGAGTTGTTGTACTAATTTATAAAGTGGTGCCTAAAAGGGTAGCTTCCCTTGTCAGGGTAAGCTGACCAGTGTAGAGTGTTGTGGTGTGCTAGGAACTAGGGGGCGTTCCTATGAATAACGTAATAGTGTTTGGAGGGATGGGACCCACTGCAAAGGGTCGTTGTGCTGGTCGCTCAGCTCAGCTGACTGCTTGTTATGTAACTGACACTGTTCGTATCAGCCGAGTGGCACGCGCTGCTTGCTGGCAGCCGAGCCGGCTCGAGAGACACAAAGGTACCTGAGTTAGCGCTAATGGCTTACCGTCTGTCACGTCTTTACGTGACGGGAGTAAGGAAGGGCGTTGGGATGTAAAGAGGCGTATAACAGTAATGCTAGTGTAGAGTGTGGACCAAGTGTTTTATTGGTCTGTGATTCTGATTGTGAGTCCCTTGTAGGGAATGAAATTATGTTTATAATGTAATACAATTTGTGGGTTGCAGGTTACATAAGTAGGAACTCTGAACACGATTGACTGACTCACCTCGGTTGACACCAGCGTAGCCTCGGGCCGTCTCGATGAAGCACTGACAATGGAGAGATCCTTTGACCTCATTAGGACGCCTTCTTATACCTTCTGACGTCCTGCTGTCAGCATTGTGTTGGCATGCTGCCCCAGTTAGTACTATGTCGCTGAGTGTAATGATTACGTAAGGCTTGAGCTGCTTTATGGAGTAGCAAGCTGTCCTTACAGTATTAATGGATGTTGCCCCGGCTTTCCAAGGGTTGCCATTTTAGGGGATTTAGCCAGATGCCGGGGGGATGGTCTCCAAGGGGTGCATACCCCTGGGATGCTGTACAAGAGTCTTCCTTCATTTGTTCGCGTCCTCGCGAACGGGAACGGAACTGGAGGTTGGGGTGTTGACGTAGTGGTCCGTGAAACCCCCTCGTATCTCCTGGTGGCGTCGTATCGAAGTGTGGGTGTGAGGTCAGCCCGTGTTCAGAGGGGAGGGTTATGGGATTTACAGATATATGTATACATTGACATTGTGAAAAAAACAAACAAAAAAAATTGACATTGCGAAAGTTTGATTAACATTGGGAAAAAAATGGACATTTGAGAAAAATTGAACATTAAAATAAATTCGACATGTAAAAAAAATTGCCCTTGCATTTGCTGGCATATTGCTAGTTAAAAAAAAAACATGGTTTCTGATGGTGATGTGTTACATATTTGTGCAGGGAGGAAAAACCCAGGGCCGAACGGATGATTGCGTCGTCCGCCCCATCTTAGGGAAAAAATGCTCCCTGCAATAAGAAAGGTAGAAGAAAATAGAAAAATGGGTGTTCCAGGGTATAATTTAAGGGAAATATTCAAAAGACGTTTATTGGTTTGGGAAAAAACGGAACACCCTGACAAATGGGGAAGTTAGAAGAAGGAAAAATGAAAGAAAACAAATCATACACATGATGGACATTGGCATCTTGATAAACAAACAAAAATATATAGCGTTTAATGTACTATGTTTATGAAGTTTGTCCTTAAAATTATAAATTACAATGACCTTATGTCTATTGGAATAATTGTATAAAGTTCATCCTTAAAAGATATAAATTACAATGACCCTATGTCTACTTAATCGCGCTAATCTCTTATAATTATAGTTTTTGTGAGGTACCTCGCGTGCACGCTACCCGTCTGTACGTACGCTTGCCGTCTCACGGCTGATCCTGTACGGCCACTTCTTGGTACGGTATAGTGGTCGTACCGCTTGCACGTATTCTTAATACCTACTCTGTGAAGCATCCTCTGTGGGTGAATGCTTTCACACTTGACAATGAGAGTCACTGCCACAAATCGGTTGCGCCCTCATTGTCGTAATCTGCGTCGCATTTTGACGCTTTATGTGTTTATATTTTAGTTGATCCGCCAGTAAGCCTGGTACCCCACAGGCACCAGTCCTGCTGTGCAGATTTTTTTTTTTTTTTTGGAGTGTGTAGCTGAAAAAGAAAAATGTGGTGAGTGTTTGAGAGCGTGTCGGGATTAGTGCAAGTTGACGTATATAAAATATAAAAAAAAAATAGTACATAATCATGGCATGCCGTAAATAATATGCCACTGCTATATGGCAGTGAAATTCCCGTCACCAGTTTCCTGTATCTGCTGACGATGCCTGTGAAAAAATGGCGAGGTTTAGAAAAAAAACATATTAGTATTGGTTGAAGCTCTTCTTTCACTGAAAAAAAAATAGCATGATTAACGTTAATTAGCTGCAAGACCGGGCTTACCCTATACGGTGCCGTAATGCCGTAAATAATATGTAGTTGGTCTTACCCCGGTAGCGGAATTGTGGTTACCGGGTGCCGATATATTCCACTTTGACTATGTCTATTGCACTATATTATATCTTATCCTATATTCTAGTGTATTGTCGGACTTACCCTGATACCGGGTTTGGCGGTCATCAGGAGCCGACCGGCGTTACTTAATACTATCTATCTTAATTATGGTCTAATAAAAAAAAACCTATTACTAAGCCGAGAGGATTGCCTTAATCTATTGCCGAAATGTGCTGCGCCATACCTGGCAACAGCGGTGAATAAATTTGCTTAATCCTAGGTTGCGTGTCAAATGCAACCGCCTTACAACTAAATTTGGCCTAGGACGATCGCCTGGGGCAATTAAATCCCCAGATCACCACCCGCACGAGCCCCAGAAACACCGGTTGTCTCTAGGGTCGCTAGATTCCGTCCCCTTAACTCTAGGTGTCGACGTCTATTACTAGTACTAATCTATTCGCAGGCGGCTTACGGTGCCACTAAGCTAACCGTTTCGCCCGCTGTAACTTCCGTGTTCATGACCGTTTGCTGTTCCGATTTAACGTAGTTGAGCCGCCCACTTGGCTCCTGTGAGGTGCGCGCACTGCCCCTCTCTTAATGCCCATTGACTGCCCGCTGCGTCGCCATTTATGTGGGCATTGGACATTGTGGTCCAATGGCATAATATCCTCCGGGAAGTGAGCGTCCGGGGAGTCCTCTTCGCCTGTGTCGGCCGCAATATTTATATTCATGTGTCCTCCGGGAAGGGAGCGTCCGGGGAATCCTCTTCGCCTGTGTCGGCCGCAATATTTATATTCATGTGTCCTCCGGGAAGGGAGCGTCCGGGGAATCCTCTTCGCCTGTGTCGGCCGCAATATTTATATTCATGTGTCCTCCGGGAAGTGAGCGTCCGGGGAATCCTCTTCGCCTTAATCGGCATTGCTGGGTTGGCCCACTGAACCCTTTTGAGTGCCCGCTATGCTACTCATTTAAGAACTCTGGCGACCCGTTGTCGTCCATTTACGTGGGCGCAGGACCGAATGAGCGCGTACATTCCATATATATATATTCATATTTCATTCTTCATTATCGATTACCGTCGTGGTCTGCACCTTCACCTCGCGGGGTAAGGACTTGTCGGATCTAGGATTGGTCCTGCTGAACCATTGGATCCTGCTTCACTCCTGACGAATAGGAGTCTGACTCCCCGCCATGGAAGTCCTACTTACGTAAATTTAACTAACGGTCTAGTCATAATATGGGGTCGTCTCTAGGGGTAGTTCCCGAGGCCGGCGCGGAGTGAGCTATTTCTCCCGCCATTCTCAGAAAGTCTCCCTGCAGGTCTTGGCTTCGACGACCGTGGCACAAAGTGGGTGTAGCATCCCTTCCTCCCAGGGGCGGTTTATGCGCACCTAGGATTCCAGAGCTTGCCCGGCCAGGCCGCGAATGCTTTGACCTTACGTGGTTCGTCTATTTGGTCAGGTCAGTGATTTGGTGAGCCAACTGGGGTAAGGGTCCACATCGCCTTCCCCAGCTCTGCTCCAATGTGGTCCCTCCTGACCTTCGGCTTACACCGTTGTCAACCATCAGTTCGTATCAGATTCCTTTGTAAGAGAGAAAAAAAAATGTGTCGTAACCTGTGTAAATAGTTTAATCTCTGTGTAAAATGTAAAATATTTCCAGTGTAGCGGGGTTGTAGATCTTCTAAGTACATAGGCTACTTCTGGCCTACCATCGCTACCTCAGCTTTCCAGCAATAATGCTTTCTTTACCTTAATGGAGGTGTTAGTAGGGTCTGTATTGTCAGGTACCCTGTTATTAGGATTTGGGGGTAGTTATTTGTTGAGTGGGCTTAAAGCATGGTAGGAAGGGTTTGCGCACCTTTGGGTTCCACGTTAGTGGTGGCCTGAAACCGGTGATGCCACTGGGATGCTTCTATAGTGAGTGGAGTGGGGAGGTAATTCCCGGGATTGCAAAAATACGAATATTCATGCAGGTTTGATATTAAAATCCCTGGTAATTGGATGGGATACTCATGCATGTGTCTGGATATGAAGTTTCTGCCTTCATATACGGATAGGTGTAGGATGGGGCATAATACCATATGTTCCTTTCATGCGGGAGAGCTTAAGTACTAAAGAATGGTTAGTATATATCTATGGCCTCCTCTCTCATTTGGAGAGGCGCATTATGCTTCTTTAATGTTTGCTGACACACCCCTAATACTCAGGTGTTAGCATCGTGCCGCAAGGCGTAGCATGCCTGCTTTTTAGACGCATGAAGTCCATCAACCCCTGTGTGTATTTTGTAATGTAGTGTATCTGTTTTTGGTCGTGTAGATGTGTTTGCGTTGTTTATGTCAGGCGTGAGAAGGTTATGGGAAGGGAGTAAGGTGGTACGCTGGTAGCCTGTTCTCCTTTGCGTCTAAATTTTCACTGGAACTCAGACCCGTGACCTTATGTCATTCTCTGTGTTTTATGTTTGCGTTGTGTTCCAGGGCTTGGGGCTTTCCCAGTGTGGTTTTTTCTTGTGTTCCGCGTACCAAAAATACCATTGGATAGTTAGTTTTTGGTACGCGTGTGGTGTGTGGTCATGGGTTCGAATCCGGTTGTCTGTAAAGACTTGGTGTGATCATTTTCGTGCCGCATTTAAAATGGCACGTTCCCGTTGATGTGCAGTGCGCAAATGAAAGCATGCATACCTGTGTAGAGTTTGTACGTTTTTGATTTCCCCTTGTAGTGTAATGTTGGAAGATATAGGGTCTCTAAATCGGGCGTGAATGATGCCGTGCGCTCTGCTCTGAGAGCTGTTGTCTGTAAGCGTACAGGTTATCACTGAGGCCTGCGTTCTTGCTGAGTATGGCGGTATCGGATTGCAATGTCCTGCGCGCACGCTCGTTACTTGTCTTGATAACGCTGTATGTCCGTCACATGTGTTTTTAATCGCTTACTTTCTGTGACTGTGATGAGTGCTTTTCGCATTGTGACAGAAAAGAGGGGAATTTGTGGTTTAACGTGACCGTATCTGGAGATCATGAGCCCCGGGATTTCCGTTTTACCTGGAATCCAAACCACAGGCCATGGCATTTCACTTCGGAAATCCCATATGCGTTGGCCGTACTATAGAAGAACCTTCCATTGACTACATGTGTGTCCCCAGATTTTGTGTTAACTGTATCGTTGTTCAAGTATGTTCTTTATCACTGGAGAAAATGTCGTTGTACGCGAGTGTGTCTGGTCCGCTAGTCGCGTGTTTGGTGACCAGATGCCAGAGGCGATTGTATTGGTTTTCGTTTATGACCCGCTGTTAGTGGGACTGTCCCAATTTGTCTTAGCTTTCCCATTATTCTATTCTAGAACTGGATATCTACTCAACCTTATATTCCTGGTATTCAGAAGGTTGCGGGTTTGGAGACCGTCTTTTACCCAGAGTAATTGTTTCCGGCACCATGAAGGTTGTGTCTCCGGGACAGTTCTGGTGAGTGTTAGGATCGTATCCCGGTTCGGTCAGTGGGCTCTTTCTTGGCCCTCTTTTCACGCCTGCCCGTGGGATTACTTCCTTTCCTTTTGGCAGTATTTCCGCCTTTACGTGTACCTATGTATTAAATATGTATATTTGTTTAACTTGGCCACCTTTCTTTCATCGGGCCTAATGCCTGCGTCATAATAGAAAAAAAAATGAGCTATGCCCCGCTCTGGATTAAGAGAGCACTTTGAAAGAAAATAATAGCAGGTGGCGATAGTCTCTAAAAATTATGTCGTGAACACTATAAAAAATGTTAAAAAAAAATGTGCTTGGGACCTGAGTGTAGTATTTACCATTTTGGTAACGTGAGTACTACCGTAAACTGGTTACGTCTCAGGGGAATCTACCGACACTGTCTAGTACACATTAGGAAGGCCATTGCAAGACGTAATTGACACACCTGTATCCACGTCACGAGCAAAGCCAGTGCACTATGGGAGTCAAACCTGCCCTTCAAAGTAATTGTAACTCACCACAATGACAGTGTCTCGTCCCGGTGTGCAATTGGGCTTTTCAGTTGGCTAAAGCACACCTCACCAAATTTTTTGAAGTTAGTTTGAGAGTCTTAATTCCTGCCACACTTACGGCTTTCGCCCGCAACAGGAGGATCTATCAAACTGTGGAACCCTAACATAGAACGTTTAGTCATTTTCTACTTAGAAAGACTCACTTAAGCTTTATGCTGTGATTTTATGCTTAAGCTGTGTTCAGAATATCTCTCTTTCAGCCTGAAGCCTGCTTGGCTTCCACTTGGCTTAGCATATTTAGAGACTTTACGTTGTGGCGTTCACCACTTCGCCCAATAACCATTGATGGCCTGAGAGAAAAATGCCATGGTTCCGAAAAAAAACTGGAAGGATTTAGAATTGTTCCTTCTAATTTGGCTATATTGCACTGTATATACATAAAATAAGAAAGAAAAATATGCAATTTTATGTTTATTATGTACTTGTTGGACCATTTTCTTATCGCCCCCGTGTGAAAGAATTTATGTGGCCTATAATGTTGGTGTTAGCGATGTCAGTTTATTTCTGTGGCCCTGGTGGAAGTCGTTATCCTCTTTCGAGCTTCAGTGCTCAGAAAGGTGAAGGGTTTTGCCCTGTTATTAGATGATAGGCCTCTGGAATCCACTGGGGTGTTCCTTTGCTACCTTCCGGCGGAATTTCTAGCAAAGTAAGCTTTGGCCTACTTCCACCGTGGCGCGTGTCTATAGGTTTAAATGTACCTGTATTCGAGGGCCTAATTGCGCTTGGCGCTGCCCTAGTAGATTTTACGGGAGTGTGGATATATTTGACTGCGTGGTTTTGTGGGGTAGGTGAGAACACCTTTCCTAATCCCCGTGTACTGTGTGGTAATGCCCGGTCAAAATGTTCGTGCGTATATCGTGCATCCTGAGGGCCTAATACCGGTGTTCGCCTTTGTTCTGGCAAATTTGCCCTTTGAACTGGCGGTAAAGGTCGCTTACTGGCTTGTGTCTGGCCTAGCAATGTGGTGGCGTGTAGTCTGACCGCTTTTCGGCCTGTGGCCACGGCCGACTCCTGCCAATGTGTTAGCCTATCTGTGTACGTGTATGTAGGCTTTATGTACTGTAGGGCGGGCTCTATGTCGTCAGCCCGTGACGTGGTTATGTCCCTTTGTCTCTCTGTTATGCTATGTGCATTTGAGAGTCCTGGCTTCAACTCCCTCTCGTCCCTTTGTTCCGAGGGGATTGTTCTAGGCTCTGCCCCTCGGTTTGGCAAAATTGCCTTCCGATCCGGAGCTGAAGGACATGTGTTTATGTAAGGTTTATTTTGTAGTAAGTTGGAGCCTAACCTGGCCGTCTTCTTGACTGTGGCCACGGCGAACTCCTTCCATTCTGTTACAGTACGTGGCGAGAGGGACATCCTCGTAAACTGTCGAGCCAGCGTATCCACGCTTATGTCCTCTCTCGGGTGGGCTGATGGCCCTAACATGAACTCAAAAATGGCCTTATTGGCTTGTAGCTCACGGTATTTGTCCCAAATTTGGGTGTACTGCCTTATTGAGGCTCATGGCCTGTTTGCAAATTACTGTATTAATGTATTAATGTTTCTGTGCTCTGTATAGTTTTGTGGCCGCTAGTTGGAGAAGCGCTTGGACGCGAATTAGCTCCTTGTATTGGGCGTGTAAACTTGTGTAGTGCACCCTCATTCTCTCGAGGGTTGCATTATCTATTACGGGACCATGTGTGGTAGTTAATTGTTGGTATATTCTGTTTCTTTGTATATAGAACCTATTGAGGTGTTCATGTATGTGATTCAAGAGTGTATGTGCGCATCTTAATCGCGCTGTCCTACCCTCTGACGGGGTGTATGGCTGTTTGCCCTGTATTGCCCCGATTTTTGTTTGGAGTGCCCGTATTTGTGTTTGCCGGCTTTGTATGTGCCCTTGGCATCTGAACAATAATGTTAATAATATTGGCGTACCCCTATTGCCTCTATGGCTTGCAATCTCTGCATGAGGTGCCATTCTGACTGAAGTGTATGGGCCTACAATAAGAATAATAATAAAAAAAAATCTGTGCGTGTTTGACAGTGTATTCTTATATGTCTCTGATTCTGTATGGGGCTAGGGGGTTGGTTTATTAAGAATTTCCCCTGTGTAGCTAATTTGGAGCACACAAAAAAAAATGGTGCTTTTTGTCTGGGGGAAAATTTTCTCACTATTCGCTTGGCTTTTTGCGGTACGGAAGGGGTCGTTTTAACTACGAGGGCTCGTTGGTTGAGTCCCTTTTCTCTATGCGTAGTACCCCGCCTCCACCAGTGTTTTAGATCCCTTATTTGGGGGTGGATCTAAAAGGGAGAGTTGTTGTACTAATTTATAAAGTGGTGCCTAAAAGGGTAGCTTCCCTTGTCAGGGTAAGCTGACCAGTGTAGAGTGTTGTGGTGTGCTAGGAACTAGGGGGCGTTCCTATGAATAACGTAATAGTGTTTGGAGGGATGGGACCCACTGCAAAGGGTCGTTGTGCTGGTCGCTCAGCTCAGCTGACTGCTTGTTATGTAACTGACACTGTTCGTATCAGCCGAGTGGCACGCGCTGCTTGCTGGCAGCCGAGCCGGCTCGAGAGACACAAAGGTACCTGAGTTAGCGCTAATGGCTTACCGTCTGTCACGTCTTTACGTGACGGGAGTAAGGAAGGGCGTTGGGATGTAAAGAGGCGTATAACAGTAATGCTAGTGTAGAGTGTGGACCAAGTGTTTTATTGGTCTGTGATTCTGATTGTGAGTCCCTTGTAGGGAATGAAATTATGTTTATAATGTAATACAATTTGTGGGTTGCAGGTTACATAAGTAGGAACTCTGAACACGATTGACTGACTCACCTCGGTTGACACCAGCGTAGCCTCGGGCCGTCTCGATGAAGCACTGACAATGGAGAGATCCTTTGACCTCATTAGGACGCCTTCTTATACCTTCTGACGTCCTGCTGTCAGCATTGTGTTGGCATGCTGCCCCAGTTAGTACTATGTCGCTGAGTGTAATGATTACGTAAGGCTTGAGCTGCTTTATGGAGTAGCAAGCTGTCCTTACAGTATTAATGGATGTTGCCCCGGCTTTCCAAGGGTTGCCATTTTAGGGGATTTAGCCAGATGCCGGGGGGATGGTCTCCAAGGGGTGCATACCCCTGGGATGCTGTACAATACGATAAAATGGATGGTACTCGTTATTCTGCAGGTAGGAAACATATATTCAATTCTTTCGGTGAAAATATGCTGGGACATTCACCGACCAGTGTAGCTCAGTTCGTTAATATACCAGGCCATGGGGTATAGTTCTCGCCTTGTTCAGTTAAAACGATATATGTTTTTAGTGCTCCATAATCCGCATTAAACAAAGAGACAATAACGTGCTTGGTGCGGGTAAAATTGAAAGCAGTTTGAGACTAGAGCAAAAATGTTTGAGCAGGACAATCCAGTCACTAACACTGACATGATGACGCAAACATACTCTACGGTTGTTAATATCAGATTGAAAATTGAATGTGTACATTTGAAGGAGCAAAATAAAAAAAATAAAAGAGACCTTCAACGAACTCCTGTTGGCGAAAAAGAAGCACGCGATTGATAGCTTTCTTGATAAACTTAAAATGGTAGGTTCCTATTTTTGGTGCACTTTAAACTGAAAGACCGATATATATATTTCTGTGATAACTTCAGAAATACCGCTCTTTATGACAATTGCCTGAAGTTATCTAAGGAAGCTGTATGAGTCAAGTTAATAGAACATGTTGGCACTTGACTCAAGCAGTGAATGTTATAATCACGACAGTAGGAGAATATATTAGTCACTTGACATGGCAGCCACTAAATTGGAGATAATATAGGCTATTATTTGCTTTGTATATGAAATGTGAAATTAGTTTAAATATAAAATGATTTTTAAGAAGCGAGAAAATAAAGAACGTACATGTAAATTTCTTCTCTATTGATCCATTAACCTAATAACGGGTTCTCTATAAGTTACTTACAGACAACTACATTTGAAAATAGTTATTTTATCACTGCTCTACTGATTTCAGGAACGTTGGCTAGCCTTCAACTACGGATCACGTTGCAAGGCACTAGAGCTCGAGCCAGCCGGGAAGGCGGTGCGCAGAACACAACTCTACCATTATGCCATGCCTCACTTTCATCCCACCAATCACAGTCAGTCTGTCTTGAGAATCTGAGATAGTGTGTTGTCTGGAAAGCTAACTGTAAAGCAGCGTGAAAGCGACAGGCTCGATGAGGTGTTGTCATACCGCAGGAACTCACGGCAGCAGCCTGCGGTGTGGGAACTCGGACATGGTGGATCTGTTGCAACAGTGGAAATGCATCTCTGTCTCTCTCTGCGCAAATCCCACAGAGCCGGCCGCCTTCCGAGCTGACGCGAGCTCTGGTGAGAAAATATAAGTGCACACCTTTGGGGAACTCGATCCCCTTCGGGCCAGCTTTGCTAAAAATGGGCTAGTTGATTTAACCAGCGACTGACGGCATTATAATAAGAAGTGTCCTCGGTCCTCATTTCTCCACCTTGTTCGCGTGAGTGGCATATGAGATATTTTGGAACGATTTATTTATAAATAATAAAGAAAACTAAAACCTAATATGAATTTTCTTTTGATTAAAAAATAGGGGTTCTCAAATATTTTTAAGCATGCACCCCCTGAGCAATTACCATACAAGTAATGTTCCTCCTCGATAAAGTTTTCTGGAAATACAAGTACAAAGTATAAAATACGACCACCTGCCAAATTTATTTCACTGAAAATAGATATTTCAAATTCACATCACGAATATCAAGTTAGGCTCCTAAAACTAGAGATAGCCTATTATAAGTAACACAGCACAGGTGTTAACCGTAACGTTAAATATATGTGATAATTAAGAATGATTTTTAATCCTACTTCTAGAGTTATGAGACACGGAGACGTGTGAGTCTACATGGTTTGACACAGGATTTTGATGTTTAGATGTCCAAATGATACTGCACATTGGACGACGGTGATAGAAACTTTAAATTGCCGCTCAAAATTATAAAATGTAACGTTTCGTAATTTTCTCATCAGTACCGGAGCACGAATATTGCAGCAAGCATGTGGTACAGTAATACAATCCAGCTAACGATAAATAAATAAATAAATAAACGAACAAACACACAAACAAACAAACAAACAAACAAACGAACAAACACATATACAAACAAACAAACAAACGAACAAACACATATACAAACAAACAAACAAACAAACAAACATACAGACAGACAAACACATAAATAAACAAACAAAGTACCTAAGTAAGTAAGTAAGTAAGTAAGTAAGTAAGTAAGTATGTAAGTAAGTAAATGAGTAAATTAATTAATAAGTAAACAAATACATTTAAAAAAATCTATATAATAAAAATGAATCACTAAATGTGTTGCTAAGTGCAAAACTCAAACACGGTTGGACAAATTTGGCTATGTTTTTTCTTTCAAATATTCATTTAAGTTCGAAGTAAAAAATAACAAGTAGTTCCGTGAAGAACTATACAGCCTACTTTTCATGCCAATGATTATTCTACAGTATATGAACCTATCTAGAATAATGACGAAATTAAGTTGGTAATATCGAAATATCTAATTAGTTCAAAATATACCTGGTATAATGTAGCCTAATAGAGCACTACAGTTGGCAGCCCTGGCGACTGAATATATTCTTAGTTCAATCTCTTAAGGTACAGAATACAAAATTTCGTTGAAGTCCAATGGACGTTACATGCAGTTAGACACTGGATCTATCAGCACGCGTAAAAGCATGTTGCCAACAATACCATGCGTGTGCTGGTCAGAAATAATCTGAAATATTATGATATCTTGTTGTGCCAATTTTGGATGAAATCCATTTGTTAGTATAGAAGTTACATGTATTTTAAAATTGGACATATCAGCAGGCATAGAATCATGTTGGCAGCACTGCCTTGTATTAATTACTCCAAATTAATCTACAATGTCAGGTGCTATACGTGTGCAAAGTATAGAGCTGTTGGCTTGCATACTTTCTGGTATATTGATATTAGTGTAAAATAAATATAGACAGTATTTATTAACAGTTGGCAGCCCTGATTGCTCTTAACAATACTTATACTCATATATGTTATGGTACACATAGCACATACGAAATTTGGTTGAAATCCAACTGATAGTATAGAAGTTACATGTATTTAAAAATTGGTCGTATCAGCAGGCTTATAATCATGTTGGTAGAACTGACGTATATAAGTTACTCGAAATTAATCTAAAAAGTCAGAATATACGTGTGCATAGTATAAAGCTGTTGGCTTGCATACTTTCTGATATATTGGCATTTGGATTAAAAAAATAAAGAGAGCAATTATTAACAGTTGGCAGCCCTGGTGGCTCTTAAGAATACGCTCAGTCATATCTGTTTATGTACTGAACCCTTTATCCTCTGTTGGATAAATGATTCTATGTTTTATTTCTTCAATTAATAAATATTTCCACCAGCATCATGAAAGTAGCCAGACGGAGATGAGGAAATTTCAAGCATTTGTTGGAGACAGCGGGGACATACCTGAAGCAGTTTGACAAAAGGCTAAATACTTTAGCTGTGAAAGGAAATAGCCTAGCGATGTGTCAGAAGGACAGGTGTTGGCCACCTCAAAATAGAAGCGACGCGCAGTGAGACATGGTTCTGGTATGTTCATTGTAATATTCGCGCCTAGAAGAAATATGATGCAGTAACGTGAGTGGCTGATGAAGATAATAGACACTCCTACGACTCCAAGATTCGCTAAAAACCGCCAAGTTACAGAAAATGTGGAACCAATAAGAAATGAATGCCTACGAGCGCGGCAAGACCAGCTTGGGTACGCGGTGGCTAGCATTCACGCGGGAAATCGCCTAGACAAAATCTCTACGATCGATTCTAGGATTAATGGGCATATTCTTGACCTGTGCAATGTTACGGGTTCAGTGATATTTATTTCATTCCTGTACCACCATTATTTCGAGAAATTTTTGTATAATTTCCCCCGCCCCCCCCATCAATACCTAGGGCCAGTTCATTTATAAGTGGCGTGAAAAGCCAAGACAACGACTATTACTCTGTGCGTCGACGGACGTAGACTTTTTACTTGTGTTCGTCTGAGGACGGAACGTATTACATTTTGTGTGTCGAAGACACAAGTTTATTATTAATTTTGTGCGTCTAAGGACGTAGGCTGTTATACTTTTGCGTGTCATGAGGACATAGAAGTTATTGTAAATGTGTTAAATTCAGTGATAGATAGTCACAGTACTATATTTTGTAGGGGCAGTATCGTCGATAATTCGCCAACAAATTGTTACGGGGAAAGTAGTACCTGGAACGGCGAATTTAGTAGTCAGATATCAAGTGTATAATAATCTAACTTTCTGAATCAGCACGAGAGATGACATCGATTACCATAGAAGAAGTTTGGAATTCTCAACACTCCGTCCAGATGGCTGAGATGAGATAAGAACCATTCAATTGGGAGATGGCAGCTGATGTTCTTTGACGGGTGACTGAACGAGAGATGAGTACAATATAATATTCTTTATTATTTGATAAATTAACTTATGGTTTATGGGACATATTTTTGTAAATACTTTGCTTGTTTGATTAACGTAGTATTTTAGTTTTGGTCTGACACACCTTTTGCATGGAAACAGCTCGCATATGTTATTAGTGGAAGGTTCTTGTTTTTGTGTGTTGTTTTAACTAACGTAGCTATGTGAACGGCCGTGTTTGCATATGTTACGCAATGCGGTTAAAAACGTCTCTCGGAGATATGTTGTGTTTCAGAAGTAGGACTGAGTTAATATAATGATACAGTAGATTGGAGGGTAATTAAAATTGTTTAAGGTTTATTATTGATCAGATTCAGTGAGATTATTGCCTTTGGAGCAATGTAATTTGTGACGAAGAGCAATCAGCTCTATCGTAGGTTTTAAATATTGTTTTAAATGTTTGCGAGCATCTATTCAGCAGACCTGTGTGAAAATCGTCATGTCATTCCCAGAGGGGTGATTGTGTGTATTTTGTGGTCATTACAAGCGGGATTTTCAGCTTAGACTGATTTCGGTCAGCTTGGTGCCAGATCCATATTGTAACCTTGCGAGGGCAATTGTGGATATTTTGATTATTGTCTGACCATATGTTGAGGTGGTTGAGATTTTGTTGCTGTTGGTTCCTTGAGATAACGGCACAGCTGGTCAGTTATTTATATACACTGGAGTTGGGACATGACGAGTATTGAAGAGGGGGAGATGTTTCACAAGGCGGTCTGAACGTTGCAAGCGAGGTCATTAGTGAGGAGCGCTTATTGACTCCGTAATTACTTGAAATACAGAATAAGAACTGATCAATGGTAAAAATTGTTTAAATAAATGGGAGTTGCCTACGAATCACGATAATCTCCGAAGCGTTACCTTAACATGCAGTTTTGTTCATATAAAGTAATCTTAGCCGGTCAGGCTTTTGTTGTTGTTGGTTTAGTCCATGTTTATTTTCCATATCAGTGACCCGTGAAGTCACGTGCAATGCTGTCTTTCCTTGTGTGTTTATTGAGCAATTGGCCAGGTTGGCAGCTCAGTTTGTTAAGTGCGTCATCGCACTAATGAGGGTCTCAGGGAGATTCCTGTAAATAGTAGATTTGTAGTATGGGTGTCAGCATTAGATTTTAAGGGTTTTTATTAATGTCATGCCCATATCCATAAACGTTGATTTACGCGATGATTGTTCGTGAGCACCGTGGCTGTTAACCCGTTGTAAACGAACAGTCATCCAAGTACTCATTTCTCGTAGTTAGTCATCACGCGTACATAAAAATTCAAATGCAAGGCAGTGGAACATGGATCCACATTTTTATAAAAGGGGAGATCCGTCTGACTCCTCAACATTGATAGATGTTCCTGTCATGGGAAAATTCAGGGAGGATATTGTTTATTATAGTTGTTTATTTTCTTTTTATGCACAATTAGTCATTAAATCATGTTATTATTTTACGTCTTGTCTCCTTACTTTCTTAATTATAGTTTTAATCCTATGACCCTTGCCTCAGTAGAGCATGTTGTTTGGCGGACGTAAACATCACACTATGAACTGAGCGCGACCCCTTGATCAAGATTCTTGCACATAAACACTGCTATTCTGAAGGGTTCAGTACAGATATTACATACAAAATTTGGTTGAAATCCAATTGATAGTGTAGAAGTTATATGCATTTAAACATTGGACTTATCAGAAGGCTTAAAATTATTTTGGCAACACTGTCATGGTTTGCCTCCTCGAAATTAAACTGAAATAGTATTATCTACATGTGTGCCAATTTTGGAATAGCTCCCATGCATACCTTGCAAGATATCCAACATGGAGCTCAAATTTCTAGTGCGTTTTTTCAGCAGTTGGTAGCACTGACATCATTTTCAAATATGGACGTGAGATATTCCGGTGCACATCTTTACTCATACTAAATTTGGTTTGGATTGCTGCAGCCGTTTAGGAGTTGATAGGGGGACACACACACACAGCCAGACAGACCGACAGACAGAAGGACAGACAGAAAGACAGACAGACAGAGAGACACACATTTTCCCGGATCGATCTCATAAGTCTACTTTTTCCTCATTTTTGCAAAATGTGAAAAGTAGGCTAAAAATCCCATTTTTCAGTGCCTACCAATGCGTTACTGGTGTGGCCGCAGTAGCACAGTTATCCAACAGATACTGCCACGGGCAGAGTCTAGGTTGCGATAGCTATTAGTGAATGTTAGAGGACCAACATCATTCCAACATTTACGAACTTATCATACCGAGAAGCTAGTCTACGTTTGCAAACTGTTAGAATCATTAGGATCAAACTCTTCACAATCTCATCAAATATGAACATTCTTTTCTATAATTATATCGACATGCTTTCCATCAAAACCAATTGATTTATGGATAAAATACAAAAATAATATGGGTGCCGATATCTTGCATCAAATGAGCAATACAACAGGTAGTTCACATTTACAAATCAGTCAAGAAATGTACAACGAGGCGTTGATATCAATTGAGAACATGTGCTTGATGATGCCAAACAAAGTCTTATCTCAATTAGGCATGGCCGCACCCAATCGCCCGATGCTTGATGATGTCAAACAAATTATTATCTCAATTAAGCATGGCCGCACCCAATCGCCCGGTGCTTGATGACGTCAAACAAAGTGTTATCTCAATTAGGCATGGCAGCACCGAATCACCCGACGCACAACGCTTTTAATCAAGAGTTCAAATACAGCCATCATAATAACACCGCTTATCAGACAGATTCTACACACACACAAAGTACACGGGGCTACATGACTGCGTTGTCGCAGCCCCTAAACTGAGGAACCAACCAATCCAGAGTTACAACGCGAAAAACTGTACGATCTCGATGCTTTAAGAGAATCAGTTCGAAAGAATCTTCCACTGTTGAACCAACAACAAAACTATGTATTTGATACTGTTATGAAAGTTTTAAATGGTGTAACTGGAGGGATTTACATATTGGACACTCCCGGGGGTACAAGGAAAACTTTTTTAATTTCATTGATTTTAGCAGACATTCGCTCACACAATGAAATTGCATTCCAACTTGCTTCACCAGGCATTGCAGCTAAATTGTTGGAAGGCGGTCGAACGGCCCATTCAGCGCTAAAATTGCCGTTGAATATGCAAAGCAACGAAACTCCAACCTGCAACATTTCGAAGAACCCTACAATGGCAATGCTACCATCTAAAGAGGAAGTACAAAGGAAAATACGTTTTGATACCACGCATCCCAATGATTACCACTAACATACCATTTTAATTTAATCGACTGCTGTTTCCAGTGCGGCTTGCTTTCGCTATGACCATAAATAAATACCAGGGGCAGTATTTGAGTGTTTGCGGCATTAATCATGAAAACCGATGTTTCTCGCATGCCTAATTGTATGATCCCTGTTCCCGAATTGGAAAACCATCAACTCTGTTCACGTGCCAGGTAATGAAACAAAATATATCGTTTACCATAAAGCATTACAATGAAAATATCATTTAACAGAATAATTTTCTTTGGAACTGGTCACTATTATTACATGTGCAAAAAGTATTTCATTATGTGGCAGTAAATTATTAGCCACACCCAAGTATTGTGATCATGTGAGGAACACACTTACGCCAGTGAAAACAGCAGTATTTTTGATGGAACTTCATCTTCAAAGTGTTGGTTGGAATCAGTGTTTTCTATGATAGTTATTTGCTCCGAAGAAAGAAGATTACGATTTGACACATTATCTTCACGGTCACAACTTATCAAATTACTTAATTTATAACGGGGGATAATTATGGATCAGTGAGGGATTTGAAGACCTGCCAGACAGTTTCCATCTACGCAACAGTCAAACAGGATTATTTTTGGGTAATGATATGCTGATATCTTTTCGAGCATTTCCTTAGTCAATATGGAGATATTAATATTGCAGTTATTGAAAACACACAGTTTCTTAGTAACTTTTGGTAGCAGTAGAAAATTAACTCATTTCATGTTGATGATATAGTGATTTGTATTATTCTGATATTTGCGTGCAGTACGGACTGAATTGGTTCAATATATTGTCACTTATTTTGACATAACGAAGTCTGTTGGGTCATCTCGTTAATACATAAATAAACAAATAGTCTAAATAAATAAATAAATAAATACATAAATAAATAAATAATTACATAAATGAATATGTAAATAAATAAATTAATAAAGAAAGAAAGAAAGAAAGAAAGAAAGAAACAAATAGATAAATAAATAAATAAATAAATGCATTCATTCATTTATTAATAAATCCCTTCTCAAATAATATCACAGTAGGCCTACACGATGCCTTAAGAGAATCAGTTCGAAAGAATCTTCCACTGTTCAACCAACAACAAAATTATGTATTTGATACTCTTATGAAAGTTTTAAATGCTGTAACTGGAGGGATTTACATATTGGACGCTCCCGGGGGTACAGGAAAAACTTTTTTAATTTCATTGATTTTAGCAAACATTCGCTCACACAATGATGTAACTGGAGGGATTTACATATTGGACGCTCCTGGGGATACAGAAACTCAGGCTAATTTTCTGCAAGGTGGAGATGCCCACGCATAAACACGGCTTTGAAAATGCTGAAGAAGTAGCACTCTATTGAAATCAAGGTTATCAATTAGTTATCATGAAACATTTATCTGCTGTCAATGAGCAGAGATGAGTCATAAACTGCAACAATAATTATGAACACAATTAGAATTAGACATTTTTGTTCCATAGAACCAGAAAGGTAAAAATATGACTTCATTGCCTAAAGCACTATGAGTCTGCTTATCAATTTGTATTATGGATGTAATCAATTTTTAAATGTATCCTCATGAAATCAAGATTTCATCCAGCTCGTGTGGCAAAACTGGAAAGAGGTTGTTTCGATTCCCACCTCAAACATCCTGGAAGAGGTTTTCCGTAGTTTTCCACTCTACTCCAGGAAAATGCCGGGGTGGTTCCTAAAGTAAAGCCACGGCGACTCCTTCCACACCCTACTTGAATTACAAATAGGCCTACTACACACATTACTACAGACCTAGCCAAATACACGGGGCTGAATGACCACGATGTCCAAGCCCCTCAAATAAAATAACAACAACGGTTCTGATAATGTATCTTTATTGCAGGCTCGGTGTCACTTATTGAAGATAAAGACAAATGAATAACCCAAGAAAATGTATTGTGATGACTGTGCTAAAATTACCAGCATCGGTACGCACACAGATGACGATACACGTATAGAATATGAGAAATTTGAAAGGCTTCGTATACTTCGCAGCTCGGACATTCTTATAATTGAGGCGAATCTGTGTTTTTGATCCGTTTTCATGTTATAAAATGCTGATATACGTTTATATAACTAACTAGCAACCCGCCCCGGCTTCGCCCGGGAACAGTTATGAATGCATTACGTGATAAGCGCCTTTATTTTCGATGTCAATGAACGACGACCTATATTCGTTTTACGTCTCAGCATGATGGGTTAAAATCAATGACTGGACTATTAATTAGGCCTATATTATCATGGAGATGGATGTGCAACGAATTCTTGTCAGACGTAATTTAAGAATGGCGAGGTGCATGAAACTTAAATCCCCCTTCCGTCCAATCTAAAAACACTTATAGTAGGCGATGTATTGGAGATAAAAATATGCCATCGCGACATTTTTTGTACAACTTTTCATGTTGAACAATTCTTACATTCATAGTATATTAATATTTTTAACCGCTTGCCCAGCGTAAGCTTAAAAAACGAGGGATGCCAGTTTTTTTTCTCGCCCTTTTCACTGAAATCGTTAGTGCTTGACTTCCTTTGGTCATAAAAAATTATTTTCTACAGAAACCTTCCTCGAGATATCCTTTACAGAATGGTGAAAACCACATCAAAATCCATTCAGTGGTTCTCGAGATTACCCATGACATCCAAGAATCGGGGACTTAGTTTTATACTAAGTAGAGATTATACGCCAATCAGTATAATTTAATATAATATAACCCCACTTCCGTCCAATCTTAAATTGATTGTGAATTTTGCGAATCGAAAAGTTCACAGGTGAAATGAAAGTTGCACTTCCAGGGATTGGCGAGGTGAATGAAACTCAAATCCCCCTTCCGTCCAATCTTAACTTGACTGTGTTTCATAGACGAAATGAAGATAACCCGAGTTGCACTTCCAGGGAAACTCCAAACACAACCACCCTTCTCAGAAGTCTTAACTCAACACGACTCAACGGTTTGCTGCTGGCTGTATCTGGGGCAATAGGTTCGCCGGCTAGCTAGGCTGTAACAGGGATGTTAGACTCGCCCTTAGCTAGCTCGTAAACGGTCGCCTCAGTAGTTGAATGGGCATGGTTGGAAGAAATTAAAACGTAAAAACACTTATAGTGGGCGATGTATTGAAGATAGACATATGCTCTCGCGGACTTTTTTGGAGAACGTTTCATGCTGAACAATTCTTACACTCATAGTATTTAGATGTTTTTAATGGTTTGCCCAGCGTAAGCTTACAAAGCGCTCGGACGCCAGGTATTTTTCGTCTTTTCCATTGAAATCGTTACTGCTCGGGTTCCTTTGATCATAAATAAATTATTTTCTACACAAATCATCCTCGAGATATTCTTTACAGAATGGTGAAAACCGCATCAAAATCCATCCTGTGGTTCTCGAGTTTACCTGTAACATCAAAGAATCGGGGACTTTGTTTTATACTAAGTAGAGATTGGTGAGAGGATGGTGTATCTAATGAACACTTCCTTTAATAGGCATCACATGGAAATATTGTGTAACGTACTCTAAAAACGAGAGATGATACAACTTTCATCAAAGGATATCCGCATTCCTTTAGGTAAACTATTTATACTACTAATGACGTTCAACATAATAAAGCTCGACAAATTCTGCGTGTCGCCATTTGTCGAGCTTTTCCAGTTTTTCAAGAACTTTTATAAAATAAAATGAAAATGAAAATCCACAGCCTGCTTCCAGTCTCCGACCGGGTCAGGAATGGAATGAATGAAGCCCCCATCTAGCGGCGAGGATATGAACTGTGCCGGCTGCCGAGGCCTGACGCACTCCTCTGGGGCAATGATTAAATGAATGACAGATGAAATGAAATGATAGTGGAGAGTGTTGCTGGAATGAAATTGTGACAGGGAAAACCGGAGTACCCGGAGAAAAACCTGTCTGCCTCCGTTTTGTCCAGCACAGATCTCACATGGAGTGACCGGGATTTGAACCACGGACCCAGCGGTGAGAGGCCGGCGTACTGCCGCCTAAGCCACGGAGGCTTATAAAATAAAATATGTGAGTTAAATTTATTCTTTATCCATCAGTTTTGGTACTTTATTTTATTCATGTCCTTCACGTGGGATGTGAGAACTTGCAAATCGTTGTTACAAGGATTATTTATCCTGGAAGCCTCTAGATTTGATTCTCTTGCTGGCACTGTTCTCATGTTTCACATATTTATTTGTGGTTTGTGGATGTGAGGTGGCCAGCCACCAAGCATTTGTGGTCTAAAGGGTGCAATATATATATATATATATTACGCACCAACACTGATGGTTGCTGCCGATTTTAGTATGTTTAGTACGCATTACGCTGCTATAGCGGTTGGGTCATAGGGACAGAACATTGTAATCCTAACCTCTAGAAATCGATAATCAGTTCTTTGAATAGTCATTGATTAATTAGACAAGCAGCATTATACGTTGTATAAGAGAGCCAGTAACTCTGCATCCAGCGATGTGGATTTGTGGACCTAGAGGGAGAGAATGCTCGATAGCCCAATACGTAACTTGCTGTTTACTTTTTATTCACCCCACTGTATTCCTCGTTATGTTTAGGTTAACATACTCCACCACCATATTGTAGGCCCCAAGAAAAATAATTCTGAATAAAGGTACTGACTGACTACATCACTACTATGGGCTGCAGCAAGTCCGATGATAGATGGTTTGAATCCCGGCTATGAACAGCGGCTATCCTGAGTGTGGTTTTCCCTCCGGGTTTTTTCAATCTCTCTCCATATAAATGCCGGGATAGTACCTATTTCAAGTTTCGGGGCACCTATCCTACCTCCGACCCTAATAATTACAGCTACACTCACTACTACAGTCACCACAGAAATTCCGATCATCAGGCAGATTCAACACACACCCAAGTACACAAAGCTGATCACAAAAGATGTCCAACGAATTCATAACAACAGCAACTAATTGAACTTGTATAGAAATGTTATGAAATACTTTACGTTGATTAATTACATATCTTAATAATTTAATGTTCGTTGTTGTTGTTATTTTCTTTAGGGGCTTAGGACATCTTGGTTATCAGCCCCGTTTCGGAACGGCTATACGATTCATGCTCCATAGTTGGGCTGCAATTTGGATCGGCTCCTTTCATAAACCTAACTTGGGCGAACATTTATGATGGACCCCTGATCTGACTTCATCAAATCTTTTATATTCCACAACAATTGTTACAATATGAAACATACATTAGCCTGTAAAACAGATGGCATGCACTTCATATACCATCTACTGGGTTATGGGCGCCGGCTACTATGATATAACAATAATTTTACTTGTGTCACGGCATAGTACCTATTTCAAGTTCCGGGGCACCTATCCTACCTCCGACCCTTGAACGCACAACTCTTGTCTTGGGTGTAGGACAATGAACCTTGTTCATGGGACGTCTTTGCATTTCTAACCTTAGGGAATAAATGGATACAAACTACTTGACCAAAATAATAGACCACGAAATGAGATTTTAAAATTATATTCTGCAAATATCCACAATTTATAAGAGACTTTGAGGTAACACGATATAGTAAGTTGCTTCCCTTCAGCTGGGCTTCAATATTGGGATGTTTACCTTGCAGGCTGGAGCACCTGGTGTGATATGATGTAGCTGACCGGTGGAATGTTGATATACCTTCATTATGTCACTGATTCTCGTGAGGTCTTACATTGCCACAAGTTTAGGCGAACTTGAAACTCTGGCTAACCTCTGATTGACGAGCTACTTGCATTCTCGCAGGACTATCTAAGAAACGTTCTAATACAGAATAGTGTACTATAGCATGTGCATATTTGCACCAATACTGTGATACTGAGAATAAAGAATGCGAAGTTTTGTGAATTATGGAGTCACGTGCTCCTTTGACTGAGAATCAGCATGATCGGCATTTGACAAGTCAGAATGATAACTAATGAGTGAAGTGTCTACACAAGTCATAGGCTTTATACAGTTTGTAAGCGTAATGGCGGCAGCTTGAATCCACGGGTATTTCATGGCGTTCAAATATTCCTCCAGCCATCTCCACGCGAGTCAATTAGTCTCACGCACCACATTCACGTGGTCCATATGAAATATCCACTCAGCTCACAGCATATTGGTCACGAGGTTAAGCGACCCTTTAGAAAAGGCGGTCAAAGTTTCCCTAGTATTTCGTATGTCGCCAGCTCGTTTCGCGCATGTAGCAGAATAAATCTGATGAGGCAATACTTCCGATCACCACTGTCAGCGCCAAGATTTGAACCTGTGATCCTCTGACTTGGTGTAGCTACCTATCGCGGTTTTGGTGAGGGATCTAAAGTTCAATATAACATTTACACTATCAAATTTCAAATCAAAATAAACTTTCGAAATAACTTTGATAGGAAGGACAACGTGAACATGTACTATCGCGAGCATAAATAACGGGCCACCTTGCCAAGCGGGAGTTGAGTTTTCGAGCCATCAGGTTGCCATCACTTGGTGTGTTGTCAGGAGGGGAATGCTGAGAGCCGTGATTGGGCACCAGTCCTTGTAGCCAAGGGGGAGGAGGAGGGGGACAGATCGAGGAGCACAGCGCCAACTTTGATTTTCTTTAGTTTTCGCTTGGAAGATTGTTACAGATAACGAGACGGTTTTATTAATCCAAATTGAAATGCCGAGTAACCCACTAATTGTTAAATCTCGTTAGAAATGCACTGTTGAGTTTTACTGTGTGTGAATTCCTTTGAGAATCGAGTTTTCACAGTTAGGGACCAAACGCATTTTAATAAGGAAAAAAAAAAGGAAATCACAAACGTCCTAAACTAATTATAGTTTTAAACAATTCTCGTAATAAAAAATAATTTTCTATAAGAAAAAGACAAACTGAAGAGCATAAAAACCTTAGTAATTTTAAAAGCAGTCACGTTAAAAGCAGGTTTGTTAGAATAAATAACAGGACTTGAAGCGATGCTTATGTAGCAGAGAATCTTTAAAAATTGTTCAACATCCGTAAGCTTCTGCTTCGTTTATCATGGATAAAATCAGAGGAGGCAATTGTTAGCAGCAAGATCTTTTTTATTATTCAACATCAATAAAATATTAAGCAACAGAAATAAACAGCTCATTAACTTTATTTCCACATCAGTTTTTATAATTAATAATGACAAATCCCAACCTAAATCAACCGAAACCACAGCCTCACTCTCATTTCTTGGTGTCTTAAACTAAGACACTTTCTTTGTCGCTTCATAAAATGCTTTTGAGTGTCTCAAAATCTTAAATCTTAAATTAAATATCTTAAAAGTAAGACAGAATTTCAACATGTGTTTAAAATCATTTTTATCTAGACACTAAAAAGCATCTTGTGCTAAGCGTCAAAGAAAGTGTCTTAATTTAGCCACCAAGAAATGAGAGTGCTTTGTAGGAAATAGACGTCTATTCTTCTTATGGACGTCAAAGTTTTAAATTTTCAGCAAAAATTAAATATTTTAACCATGTTTGAAAAAATACATATCTAATAGCCTAGGTTATAAGGCAACCTAGCTTATTTTAACCTTCGAAATATCTAAGCTTCAGATAACTCTACCCTGCAAAATGGCATTGGATTAGGCTTATGAAACAGGTTATGACACGTCATTCTGCGAGGTGAAGACTTTTGAATACGCTATAAGTTTACGTCAGGTTGTCATATAACTGAGGCTAAGTTAAGTTATTTTCTGCAATTGTGAAAAACTATTGCTACTTTGCCAGAAACGTAAAATTTAGCCGTCTATTAGACGTTTATTTTCTTAGGAAATTTAGAAACAAAACTTAACACTGTTCATAGCAGGCAATCACGGATTAAACTTATGTCAGTTAACAAAAATGTAAACTGTTTTTGTTTTACTAAGTAAATTATTCGAACCAAAAATGTCAGTCAAATTTAAACTTCCAGCTTTTTTTTTTCAATGAGTAAATTATTTCATCCAAACGTGTCATTCAAATTTAAACTTAAAGTGCTTTTTTTTTCACCGACAAGTGAGTAAATTATTCCAACCAAAAATGTCAGCAAACAAAAAAGATAACTTCAAGCTTTTCCCCTTACAAACGATACGCGTTGACTGCGCTCAGAACCGCGTCATATCACCATTTGAAAGGACTATTTCACGCAACCGAGTTGCCATCGACGCTACTAGGCGTTCGCACACTTCAGGTCTATTCCGCAAATTGTCCCACACAGCGATGACATGTTCTTGAAGATCCGCTACGTTGCGCTCAGCGCCATTTTCCTATTCGAGAACCGTGCCCATTTAAATAGCTGAAACTTCTATACAAATTGAGTTATAGGCTAATACCCTCGTCGGCGATTCCAACAGCAGCATGGTTTGATAATGGGCTGACCATTTCCAGATTAAGTATTTTAAACTACCAGTAACAGACGAGAACTTAATTCGGTTATTTAATTTGTGATTCGTGGTCGGCCTGGCCGAGGTCGATCTATTAACCCCCACCCAGTATCATGCCGACCTATCCATCTCTGAACATCGCTTTTGGAAACTACAAGTTGACGTGCAATTTCTGTTATTCCGGCGCCAGCTTCATAGAGCCCAACCTCCTCACCAAACGGTCGTTCATATTAAAGGTCACGGACCTCAGAATCGAAGTTCGACTTCGCTGTCGTGTTACTGAGCCACTGTCAGCCTCTTGTGATTAACTGGTGATACCACATTCCCCCTCCTCTCCCCCTTGCCTTCAAGGACAGGTGCCCAATCATGGCTCTCAGCAGTCCCCTCCCGACAACACACCAAGTGATAGCAACCTCATGGCTCGAAAACTCAACTCCTGCACGGCAAGGTGGTCCGTTATTCATGCATGCGATAGTACTGTATTCCCTTCAAACAATGATCACCACCAATCAATCATGTCTTGCCTATCAAAGATCTGAAATGTAGGTTTCTACCACCCAACGTATTCTTGATTCAAACTAAACATCACTTTAAACTCCATTGTTTTCTTGAACCTTTTGATGATTGCAGTATTTTTGCATTTGGATGATGGTATAAACTAGAGCAAAATGTATTTTCAGAAATACTTCAGTCTTATGATTGGATTGTACGGAAATTACTGAGGTGTGGATTGACGCTTAGCAATGACATTCGGGACACCGCAAATCACTGTGGATGCTGTGAAAGATGCTACTCAAAGTGTCAGTGCTATTACAATGGCTCCGTGAGGAAAGCAATGCCAAACTCTCTTGCGCTTCACCTTGGATCGTATGCCTTATTATACCGCTGCCTTGGGGTTATATTCACACAACCCACGGTGGTGATTTTTCAGTAGCCAGCCAACCTTAGGACTAAGGATTTTGAACACAGTAGGCTGGACATTATTGAAAAAGGCGGGAATTAAACTGTTAAATTGTCATGGAAGTTATACACAACCCATAAACTGTATTGAAATCGTATGTTTAGCGAAAACATGATCTAGACAAATTGTTCATTGTCGAGATCCTATATCTTTACTTTCAATACTACTCAAACCCTCTCCCCCAGGAATGCCAATTAAGTTTTCCATTGATTCCAGTTAATTGCGCAGGTCTCATTTATTTCGTATTTCCTGACGTTTTCCCTTGGTCAACACTTGTTTTCTTCCGACCCCAGAGTATTAGAATATATTTCCATTTCACACCTCAATTGGAGAAATTTATCTGACACACTAATCATTCAAACCTCATCATTGTTTATCATGGCATCTTCTGTCTACTGGAAGAGTCTCTAAAAGGGGCAGGGTGTGTGTGGTTCCACCATGGCTAGTGAGCTCGGGAGCTGGTGATACTGAGGGGTTTCGGAGCTGAGTCCAAGTTTTCCCTTTCTTCCAATGACTTGATGGTGGACACTCTCCTCCCTCCCTTTCCTGTCTAACGTTCATGGCTCAGCTTCCGTTCAAGTCACTCATCTCTCATTGTTCGATAGTTGAGGGAAGTTTCTTTCATGTCTTCTTCTTTCTTTCTTTCTTTCTTTCTTTCTTTCTTAACATTCCTTCTTCTAGTAAGACCTCGTGGTGGACCGTGTTCGTTAAAACGTACACCATGGCCGCAAGGGCAGCCCCATCAAGTTCTGAGATTGCAGATTCAAATCCCAGTCCTGACATGAGTTTGGTTTTCCCCGGATTTTTCCATATTCCCTCCGGGCATATGCTTAGATAGTACCTTACTTCAAGTCCCGGAGCACCCACCTCATCCTTGTCCCTAATACCGTTACACACACTACCACAGTCGTCACAGGAATACAGGTTAGGCTTACCAAACACGTTCAACACACACCCAAGTACACGAGGCGTACGACCAAGATGCCTCCCCTCAAATTAATTAACAACAACAATCTTATGGTAAGTATGTTAACTGCAAGTCAGCAGTTCAAGTAATAGTACGCTACTGTATCCATTTTGATGTTCGTAATCATTAGACTATCATTAAGGACAAATGTCCTAAATGTTAAAGCGACAAACACCTCCACAACTATAATTATCATGTTATTGGTTTTACGTCCCTTTTAACTACTCTGGTTTTTAGAGACGCTGGGGTGCCGGAATTATTCCCCAAAGGGGATATTCAACGTGCCAGTAAATCTACTGACATGGCTCCCTCGCATTTGCGCACATTCAAAGGCCAGCTAACTGCGCCAGAATTCGATCCAGCAACATTGGGAACAGTAGGCGAGAGCGTTACCGTTGAGTCACGCAGCCAGTCAAACCTCCACAACTGTTTGGCCTCACGGTGAATTGCTTTGCGTGTTAGGCTTTGGCCCGACCGATCCCGGGTTCGATTCCCGGTCCAGCTCTCAGGGATTTTAATTAATTCGCCTGGCCCTGGGACTGGGTGTATGTGTGGCTCTTATCATCACTTCACCCCGATTAGGAGTCACAGGTCACCCGCGGATGTCAACTAGAGAGACCTGCACTCGGCCTCCTAGGAGGCCACACGGTATTGTTACTGTTATTATTATTACCTCCACCACTATACAAAACTCGAATCATACGATAACTATCTTCGGTTTATCCCAATTGATTAGGGTCGCCGGAGCCAACCTGGCTCATTTTGGTTTTCGCCGTGGATTTAAGACTGGATGCCCTTCCTGACGCCAAGGGATTTTTCGGGTGAAAATTCCACCCAGTTGTCACCGGGATTCGATCTCCGGCCGTTCGGGTGAAAGACGAGCAGCTAAGCCACTGCGCCATCACGCTCCCCAAAACTCGAATCATACATGCAAGTTTAATGATCTTTGTGGCTAAGATTGAGTGCTCTGTTCACTGGTGAAGAGCTTGCTGAATGACTTGCAGATGGTGAAGCGTATCTTCTCAAGGAAGTGCTATTTACACAAGGGCATAGCTTCCTGGTCATTGCTTTGTACACATACTCAGTGCGTTGCTGTATTAGTTGAAACACTGGGCATATGTTTGCTCTCACTGTTTACCTACGCATCTTGAAGCAACTCAAATGATACAATGGACATAAAGAGTAAATCAGACACATTGCTTATTTCCGCACCACGACAGCCTGGAGAACATACACAATAGTGTGTGTGTGTGGGTGGAATATGTCTCATTTATAACCGCTGTTATAATTGCTGTTGATTCATGAACGGCTTTGGGAAATCGAGGTCATGTAGCCCTGAGTACTTGGGTGTGTATTGGATTTGTCTAATAACTTGTGTTACTGTGATGGCTGTATTAGTGTGCATATTTGTAATTCAGATGAGTATTAAGAAGGAGGCGGCCATTGTCTTAATTTAGGAACCATTCGCCTGGCGAAGAAGTGGGAAACTACGGAAAACCACTTCCAGGGTGGCTAAGGTGGGAGGTGAACCCATCTCTTCTCAGTTTTGCCTCACGAGGCTGAGTGTACCCCGTTCCAGCCCTCAGACCAAAGTTAATTTTCTTAGCAGAGCATGGAATCGAACCGGGATCTCCGGGGCGACTGTTAGCTGCTAGCATACCCCGTAATTTTGTATTATTTGCTGGCCTAAGCTGTAAGGGTTTCATGCTGAAAAAGTATTAAGAATTCAACTCGTCTTTCCGCTTCCCTATAGAGCAAACATTGGGTTTTACCTTGGTCTTAAATACACAATTTGTTTATAATAACAATAAACACAATAATAATAATAATAATAATAATAATAATAATAATAATAATAATAATAATAATAATATGAAGTGAATTATAGAGCTGACACTGATGAGAACAGTACATTCGTGTACGGTAGCTCTAAACAGAAAACTACTCTGTCACTGGCAACTCTCGAGGGGGTCTCTCGAATAATGCTGTTAGTCCCACTTGCTTGAAAATCAAAAAACACTGTCCAGGTATCAAATGTTTGAATACTAACGTAAATAAAATAGTTTGCTCATCATGGCCACAATGGAATTTAAAACACACACATCGTAACGTCTCCATAACAAACATAACGTGAAGAACAAAATAGATGTTCAACATGAGCTTATGGAATAATAGTGCATATCGATGCTATTACAGTGGAAAACTAACGGAGAATACACTTGATTAATGAATCTATAACGTATAAACATTTATCCACAATAATGTTAACAGGCTGTCAAAAACACAGAAAATAGATCAACCATTCAGTATGTTCCTTTTATTTTCCTTGCACTCTTTAACGTTTGCCTGTCTTCCTTTGCCATTTGTTAGGTAGGTGCGCATGGAGTCTTGGCGTTGCAGAGATATCAACCATCTTGCAGTTGTCTACAGCAATGTATTTGTCTATTTAGTAATAAAACTCACTCTCCTCTATCAGTAGATACATAATATTGATGTACAGTGCTTCAGAACTTACCAACAGAGCTATTTCTTCCGAACGAATATCCTTAATTTTCTTTTCGAAGAAAATGTATGCTCCAAGAATGGCCTTCATAGCAGTCCTTGCTTAAATCAAAACCAAAATGCGTTAGAGGACAATTATGGGCAGTAAAATCTTTTAACAGTCGCTTCCGTAGCGTAGCGGTCAGCATGGTTAGCTGCCGCCCCGGAGGTCCTGGGATCGATTCCCGGCTCTGCCACGAAATTTGAAAAGTGGTATGAGGACTGAAACGGGGTCTACTCAGCCTCGGGTGGTCCAAATGAATAGAGGGGGTTCGATTCCCACCTCAGCCATCCTCGAAGTGGTTTTCCGTGGTTTCCCACTTCGTCTTCGGGCAAATGCCGGGATGGTACCTACTGTAAGGCCACGGCCGCCTCCTTCCCTCTTCCTAGCCTACCCATCCCTATCTTCCATCCCTTCCCCTCCCTCATGAGGCCCCTGTTCGCTTTGCAGGTGAGGCCGCCTGGGCGAAGTGCTGATCACACCACCCCAGTTGTATCCATCCCGACCAGTTGTTCCAAGCTCCAGGACACTGCCCATAGAGGCGGTAGTGGTGAGTTCCCTCGCTGAGTCCGTGGGAACCACCAACCTAGAGGGTAAATTGACTAAATAAAAATAAAATAAAATTTAACTACCATATTCCAATTATCTATCAATACTGTAGTCTATTTACATATTTCATCTAGTCGGATAGAATAAAATAACCTCATTGTGAAAGTGTCAGTAGGAGGGGGGATATACTCTATCCAGTATATATCCAGTAGACTGTAAGACTGCAAACTCCGAAGTAGATCTAACGAGGTATGCAAGGGATTTTTTTTTTCGTATTGTCTCAGTCACTATAGTGACGAGTTAAGTCTAGCCTATGTTATTTATTTTGTCAATGTGTTTGATTAAGAATAATCTTAATCCAAACCCCATGGTACAATCAAAGTTAGTGCTAAAACTAACTGTAACTACATACATAGTTAATTTCATTATTAACCGAAATTGGCTAATTTCTAAAACATTTTTTAGAACCACAAGTGCCTATTACCTGAAACACTTACTTAAAATAAAAAAATATACGAGCCTTACAGTAGTCGCATATGATGTGTAACATCTGACATAGAAGAAATCTCACGTGAAATTGTTGATACACACCGGTATTTTATACTATTATTTGCACGAATATTAATCTACTGTAAAAGGGAGTGCTTTACTGATATTGTAGTTTATAATACGGAACTCATTTTATTAGATGATTTGTAGCTTCCAACAGCACTAGCCTAAATAAAGAATACGATATGGATCAACTAGATTAATAGACGCGACACCGCTCATAACCTTATATTCCTTATAAACAGGTCCTCTTGATTCACAGACCAACACGTAATTTCATATGGATTCAGTTAAAATGAGTCATGTTGATATGATAAATATCGTTTAAAATGATAATCTGGTAGCAAAAATATCTACCCTGTGCGGGATTCGAACCCATGATCTCTAGATTCACAGTCATAAGCACTAATCCCACGGCTATTTCAAATACGCAAATTTCGTGCATAAGATGGTGACTTATTTCCACGTTCCAATAATACTGCATTACGGAATTAAGTTTCATTTATATTTTGCTTGTATCGATAATGTCCCTGCGTGAAATTGAGTTTTAAATGCCTTATGAATAGGCCCTATTGTGAGTAAAGAGAATGTATTCAGTAATAGTTCACGAAGGCTTGCTCAATTCTCGTATAACCACAACGATTATATTATATTGATGACTGCATTACCGTTATGTGGGTTAATATTTGAATAGCCATTGTGCAGAAACATAATACCGGCAATGCCCACTACTTACAATGATTGATATTAAGGCATTTTATCATTTAAATACTGATACGAAGACTTCGAGCATGTACCATGTCATTTGTTTCAATCACTTGACACCAGAGTTCGCCTGAGCGTTTTCCATTCAGTATGTCATATACATTCCACATGGCCGAGAGTACGTCATGGAATCAATTTCTGACACTGCGCGCTCATTGTTTCTCGAACCACTGCCAGCTGGGTCTTACCACTGCCCACTGGATCGATCAATCGAGCGGGCAGTGCATACTTCCGTTTTCCACCAATGCCAGCTAGTACACTTCCGTTCGATCAATCGAGCGGGCAGTGCTTACTTCCGTTTTCCACCACTGCCAGCTAGTACCCTTCCGTTCGATTGATCGAGCGGGCAGTGCATACTTCCGTTTTCCACCACTGTCAGCTAGTACACTTCCGTTCGATCGATCGAGCGGGCAGTGCATACTTCCGTTCGAAGCACCACTGCCAGCTCGATCGTTCCGATCCACTTTTCAAAATCACTCCCACAAAACTATCCAGCAACCGAACGGAAAGATGTTACACATCAATAATGCCGCACCATATTACGTTAGGTCTCAGGACGTCAAGGAGGTAAGCGAGGAGGAGAAGTAGAATAAGAAGAGTGCGCCGTGATTGTATCCCTTCTCAACTGTTCCTTTTCCCCCACTAAGTTCCAACAATAAGTGATTGGCTGCGTCGTGCAATTCGTGCAATGATAACTTTCTCGCCTGCTATGACTAAAGTTGCGGGATTGAATCTCGGCACAGTAAGTTGTGTGCTTTTTTTGTGTCGTGTAGCCTCCTGAGAGGCCGAGTGCAGGTCTTTCTAGTCAACGCCCATGGGCGACCTGCGTGTCGGGATGAGAGATGGAATGGATGAAAGGATGTGGAAGGAAGCGGCCGTGGCCTGTCAGAAGGTACTGTCCCAGCATTTGCCTGGTGTTGAAAATGGGAAACCACGGAAAACCATTTCAAGGACAGCCGACGGTGGGGCTCGAACCCACGCGTCTACCGAGTCAGCCGAGAGCTTGGCCCCTTGACCTAACGCAGCGCTTTAGCCCGCGTAGCCACTACTGTCGGTTGTTGTGTGCTGAATAGTGAGGGAGCCTTGTAATTAGATTTACTAGCACGCTAATGATCTCCTTTAAAACACAATCCCGGCGTCTTTAAAAGCCGCAGTAACTGGAAGGGTCGTAAATCCCACATTATTATTATTATTATTATTATTATTATTATTATTATTATTATTATTATTATTATTATTATAAAGCTGCACTTTCAGATGTGTTCCTACTGGATGTTCCATGTACTCGTTCGTAAATTGAAGAAATCCCTGGACAACAGTCTAACCACCCGACGTCACTCGAACCATACCCGCTAAATGAGATATTAAAACACATATGACCTTCACCATCGTAACTTTATGAATTCAGGCATTATTACATCCTTAATATTGTTTCTGTTTGTTGATGTGTAAGAAATGAATAATGTCGATTGTGTTTCAGCTAGTGTGTGCTCTGGCTTGCTGCGAAGCCCTCGCGGGCCATCTAGGATCAAGATGTAGCAGTGACCGTGAATGTGCGTCCGTCGTACCTCACAGCCGCTGCTCCCAGGGGGTGTGCAACTGCCAGCCATACTTCGCCAAGTACAACACCACACGCTGTCTTCCTTGTAAGTACGATATTCTCAATTTTCAGCTAGAGCTCTAGCCATGATGGAAGACAAATGGCAGCGCATGTGCTCTAAGAATTGCTACCTCTGTCGGCACCCCACACCAGTTCAAAAGTTACATCTAAAGCTCCGCATGCATTCCTATTTGCTCTAGTGTGTATGACTGCTTCTTACGAAGAATGAAAGGCGTTAAATATAGTATTCAAGGCATGATGTTCAAACGTCAGACCCGTGGTACTTAATTCAAAGAAAATAGACTTCATGGAAAGGGATGCGATTGGGGGAAACTTTGTAAAAATGTACAGGAAAAAGTAGCAGCCATGGTTAGGATATAGGCTGATTGCTCTTCATTACGTATCCCAGATTATGACGTATGATCTAATTGTTGTTAACTATAGTTACTGTCATTTAACCTATTTTTACGAGACAATGGAGTCTAGGCTAATATAGGATATGGTGTACAAGCCTACATGTTTCTGCCCTTAAAACAAGAATCACCATCGCCGCCAGTCTAATTATTGTTAATTTTATAGCAGATGTCATTTAAAAAAAATTCTAACACATTAGTTGTGTCAGAGTTGATGGTTACTAGGATATTTGGTTCACCATGACATACTGTTTCACTTACAAACTTATTTGGCAATAGTTTATTGTCGATATTTATCCAAGCCTACAAAATCCACTGTGCTAATTACGGTAGTTGTTTTATTTAATATGTGTATTTTTAAATTTCCTCTGATGTGCACACTCTTGTCTTCTACACCCACATCGTAAACCATATAGTAAAGGTAGACTATTGTATCAGGGGCAGATGACCTCGTATTTCCGCCCCTTAAAACCTCAATAACTAACTAACTAGACTATTGTATACCTCTTTATGAATGTAGCCATATCTTAATTTAAATACTATGTTATTGTTTTGTTTTTTTAAGGAGTGTATTGGCCCCTTTTTAAATTATTTGTTTGCGTATTTTTGTATATTTATTTACATATTTCTTTTATTTAATTTAATAGAAATTATTTTCTTATTTATTTATCTACTTATTTATTTATGTATTTATCTATTTATTTATTTATTTATATATGTTTGAAAACTTTTATCCGATCACGGTTGGCAGATGAAGTGTTACTTCTTTTCTCTACATACTGAAGTCTGCGATATGACGAGTAGCATATTTGGCAGTGAGTGAGCAACCTGAGAAGTCGACGCTCTCTGTTTCCCTCCGTCTTTCAAGACTCTCAGCAGAGAGTCGTATATAGGTAGCGGAGGAAAGAGAGTTTCGTAAGAAAATATGTGATATAAATTGTTGAATAACAATTAAAATGAGATCGCCGTTTATTCCAACCCGAATTTCCTGTGCCCAGGCAGGCATGCTTTTCAAGTCTCACTCAGCAATAACGCTCGTTGCAAGGAAAGCTATTTTCAAACGTTTTTTTTGACTCATTAACCGAAGTCAGGTTCCGGCCATGGTAGCTAAGTATACCGGGTGAATCAGCTGCCCCTAATGATATTGTGTTATGCAGCCCAACTAGTGTTGTTGTCAGGAAGGTTGATATTTCTCTCCTTGCATCCCGTATGGTAGGCTACTAATGCACTGCAAGAATATCCCGCAAACGATACTGAACACTATTATATTTCCCTCGATGTGACTACAGACAAATACGAGGGGAAAATAATCGTGTTCAGTATCGTTTGCGGGATATGCTGGCAGTGCATTAGTACCATACGGGATGCAAGCAGAGAAGTGTCGACCGTCATGGCAACACACGTTAGTTGGGCTGCATAAAGCAATATTATTAGGGGCAGCTGATTTCACCCGGTATAGCTCTGGTGTCACCTTGCAAGATGTCATCTCCACGAAATAGAGAAAATTGTTCCATTGCGTAAGTGGTTTAAAACCCTTTCCCGCATTTCAGGAGATTCGGGTTCGAATTCCGACTGCAGTCCCATTTTTCAAGCCATATCCAAGAGTTATGAAAACTCCATATGGAGCTATTAGGCTGTATGTTATCTATGATTGAAATAACTTCTGAATGGGCTAAGCCTTAGTAGTCATTCACGCATATGCATTGACACAGATCTCACTATCGGCAGTATTCATTGCCACAACACCTGGAGTGAAATGTATGGTGCATCTTAGAGTAGAAGGTTCCATGTTTCACTCCACAAGATGTTCACTGGACAGGAACTGAATTGAAAAGAACTTGTGAAGCTTTGGTCCTAAGTTCAACCCAACTCACGCTCCAAACACAGCCGCTGGCTTCGTGCAGGATTGTTATTTGTAACTCTTCAGTCGGTCAACACGAATTTGCCCAATGACTGGGTGTGGTGCAATGTGTATAATACAAAATAATAATAATAACAAATTAACAGTTTAATGATTCCTTTTAAATCGCTCATCCTCCAATCTCGGTTTCGCTCATGGACTCGGTGGTTGAACATTACTCTATCGCCACAAGGACGGTGTCTTGGAGCTTGACACACTTTCTCAACAGATACAATTGGGGATGGCGACAGACCGATCGCCCAGGTGACTGCTAACTTGGGTCTAATGGAGGTAGGGTCAGGGAAGGGAGTGGGAAAGAAGTCGGCCGTGGCTGGGAGAGAAAATGAGAAAACACTGAAAACTAGGTGGAGTTCGAACCCACGCTCTCCCGATACCAGCGAGGCACGAGGTAGCGCGTCAGTACCCTCCGCGGCCGGTATAAATAAACACTCCTGAAAGTAAATTACTTCTATTAGTCATCGCTATTAATAATGGGGCAATTCGGGATAACACGTCAAGCGGTCATCATCAGATCTTGATAACTGGGGTTGAGGTTTAAGTTTATATACAAATATTATCTGTGTAGTCTAATTATCCTTCAAAGAGTATAGTAATGTTTATATTACGTTTCGCAGTTTGAATCTCATTATATAAGGTTAGCTTGTTTTATAAGGGGCTAGGAATTACTTGTGAGTATTATGCACGTGAATGCATTGAGAAATATAATAAAATATAATTATAACATTCACTTGATTTCTATTATGCATATGTTTACTAATTTTAGCACAGCCACAGGTTGTACGGTGTACGCATATACTATGTATAATTAGACCACACAGATTTATTTATTTAATCGTATGGTGATTACTTACAATATACCGTACAAAACACATAAGGTACAATTACACTTTCAAGTCCTTGCTTTTCAGCCAACTATATATTTTTGGATTGAGACTAAACAAGTCGTCAGGAAGTCCAGAGTGCGAATGAAGAGGGCAGCGTTGCACTAGATTTTCAATCTTCTGTTCTTCTAGATTGCACTCGCACATTGGTGAGCTGATCCATCCCCACTTGTATCTAAAAAAGTTACAGCAGCCATGTAACAGATAATATTTGTATATAAATTTGAACCTTAACCCCAGTGTTTAGGAACTAAGGATGACCGCTTGACGGTTGAAACGCGTAATCCTAAATTACCGCATTATTTAATTGTGATCATAACTAATGTTTAATGTTTCCCAGGAGTGTTTATTAACTTATTATTATTTCATACTATATACTGTGCCCTTTTAGCAAGAAATATGCCAATCACAGTATACCAGCGTAGCTCAATTCGGAATTTTCGGGGCAGCGGTAAGTTCCCCCACTCTGTGACTCACATATTTTGGATTAATTAGAGGATACACTTGCAAAAATAACAACAAAATCAACTCCTATTTTAACACATTTAATTAATGGCGCTACAAACACTTTAACAATTAAATTACTGACCCATAATCATCTACTTGTTCCAAATGAACAAGGAATCACAAATATAATAAAACAAATATTGTATTTAAACATATGGTTTCCACATAAACCAACAATTCCTACTTAGTCTTACTTCCATAAAGCATCAACTGTAAGTCTTATATAACTCCGAGCTCTTTTAGCTCCCTGCTTTACATAATAATGGTGTCATTCTTTGTACACCTCAAAATACTACTTTTTATATTTTCTTAATCCTCAAAACCAATGTATAATTACATTTAAAATTATATGTTAATTATCTAACTCAATATTTTGGGCATGTTCACACATTCAGCTGTTATCATCTCTCTTTATTTTCACAAATATATTAAGGTAATCAGGAAATTTCATGTGTGCTCCAGAGTGTGAAGATACTTGACACAGTCAAAAAACTATAGTTACTCCCGAAACCTAGTTGCCTTCAATTAACTCGTGGAATCCTACTTCCATACACCATTACAATAGGGATTGTTATTTATCTCTTATGTCTTATAAGACCATTATCACATAAGAAACTACGATCTGAACAGGCAAACGAAAATATCAATCTACAAGGACCTCGGTTCAACGCCCAGGTCGTTAACAACTTTAAACACTCACGGTGTCTTTACTACATCTTACGAGACGGTTTCGGCCCACCCTCACTCTAAGAGAGCCAGGCTATTATACTCGGGCGCGATTTATGACAAGGAGGGTGACTGGGCGACTCTCTGTCTAACCCACGTTAGCAGCTCCTTTCCAAGGCTTTCAAAACAAACCTTCACATTATACTCAGTCCTGGGGAGAGACCGGGCTTTTACTGTACTGTATCCATTCAAACAAATATTCTTTGGTTCATAGACCACTTTCGTAACCTTGGCATTTATTAATTATGAGAGGGTCCTCATTGATTGGGGAAGATTAATACACATTCGACGACGAAGAATTAAGGGGCTTTTACCATAAGAGGATTCTGAGTTCGAATCTCTTCACCTGCCTCGGGAACCATTCCCTTATAGAGGACTTATACAAGACGCGATTTAAAGTCGGCCGTGGCCTACATGACATACGCTCAATAATACCATACATTAGCTCCCTTTCAATACATACCCAATGCCTCGTGATACTACGTCACAAATAGAGGACTTATACAATTATCAATTCACTACAATCAACTACCCTCCATAAGTAATTTACCAAGTATTTTAACTTCTACGCTTTCCTAGCGTGACATTTTAATATTATTTGCGCTCCCTTGCGCTATGCATTATTTTAAGCCGAAATGTCTTCCCAAGAACTGATAAATCTCATTAGTAACAATTCATATTATTTTTAATTCTTATATTAATCTTTTCCGTTGCCGATAAATCGCTCCCTTTTAAAACATTCCCTTGAACATCATATCTTACACATATATTAAGGCTTTAACGCTCTTATGTTCACATCAATTTATTTGATCTTTATTTAATATTTCCATACTTAGTTATTAGTATTATCTTTATTCTTTACACAAGCTCAAAAGCTATTTCTTTCATATCTCAACTTTACTTTATTTAAATATCTTTCATGATAATTACTGATATTTCGCTTGCTCTTATGACATTCGTTAAATACATTAACATTTTATTCACATATTTCCTCTACGGGATTTATTCTTTACATAATTATTTATAATTTCTCAAATTTCTATTATTGTTCAGACCGCGTTCTTGTTTATTCAGTATTTATTTCTTAAAACACATCCCTTTTACTCAAAACTCCGGTGGATCTGTACACAATCATTTCCTGACACCAAAATAGAATGAAATTCAGTACTCACATGTTTTTAAGATCGTCCCATGATCTTTATTCTTGTGCGGTGTTTCATTTTGGGCCCACTTTGAACTTTTACTCCATATTAAAGGAATTCATCTTATGTACAAACACTTCTTGACACATATTTAAGACACTTAACATTGACGACATTTTTATACACTGGTGTGTCCCTTTAGAACACACATTAAACACTCAAAAAATATTAATTTAACACACAATCTTGATAAATTTACACTTCACAATTCTTGATCACTAGGCCGTATTTCTGAGCCTATCACACGTGACCTCTTAATTTCCCGTTTCCAAGGGTGAAATTTATTCAATGTCGGCTTCCTATCCTGCAGAATACGAAAGTCTCGAAACATCTACTGTTCCCTGGAATCCAAATTCTTCTACTCCTATCCTGGATGACCGGCTATTTATCTAGCTTGAACGGCTTCTTTGTAGATCTGGCTTATCGATCCTAGCGAAAGTCTATTCGGATCGAGGTCTCCTCAATAACCTCTCGATGACCTATGGATTTAGTTTATAGCAGCTAGTACTTCTCGAGTCTAGTACTTTTAGAATAGTTCGCCTGCTTCCTGGAGATAATGTTTATAGTCTCCGTGCTTCTTTATTTGATCGGTTCTAGCACTCCTACGTTTCTGAACTACGTTCCGAACCTTATTCTGTTCTTCCCTTTTTGGGTTCTTTAATTCAGATAACAGTTTATCTTTCTGTTACGGTACTTCCGTACGTTATGATATATTCGTTCGTCTATTTAACGACCTATCGCCTTAAGTCCGACGTTCGCGGCCTGCTCTGACTATATCTTACGAACTTTTCAATATAACTTGTATACTGTCGGGCCTAAATCCTGTAACTAGGATTTTCCTACTCTTTCAATACGGCGATACTTTAAATTTCTTCTTTACCACTCCTTATGGAGGCAAGCAAGTTGTTAATACTGCGACGCCTATGGCTATCGGATATTACTTCTGCGGTGTAACACAGCGTTTCTCCCTTCAAGGAGTACTAGTAACTGTCTTCGATGTGACGCAGAGTACGCCCCCCACGGCCGTCTGAATACTGATGCGTACTAACACCCTCACGGGTTGTCAGAATAACTGCATTTTCTGTTGATGCTCCAGCGTCACGTCCCCCTGGACGGACTTGTACTGCGTGATGCGTGGCAACGCCCCCTCGGGCTGTTCGAGACTGCATTCGGTGTGTGATGTAGCACAGTGACGTGCCTTCCGGCCGTTTGAGACTGCATGATTGGCTTGGTGAGGCCAGGAGTTTTATACCTTTTCGCTACAAAAAGATAAGACTCTAGTCCTTTCTGTGGCCAACTTCTAAAATAATGGTTGCACAATTATAACAATTATACCTTCCGAAAGCTCGTCTTCTCAATGTCAAATAATCTCATTGCACCTAAGAATCGATCGTGCAATTCGGAGATATTAATTAATTTCTCGTCCTCAGATGTGTGGGTGTTGCTGTTCTTTTGCTTTCTCCCCCCTACACCAGCCTTGGTAATTCCCCGATGACGTACACTTGCGTTTGCAGTTTTCTCCTGTGCAATTTTTAAAGGGTTTCTCTTTACTAAAAAATCTCTCATTCGAAATGATTCACTGTACTGTACTTGTTTACTCATTATTATACTCGTAAACGGGTTAAATTTAATTATTCCTCTTCTGGCGCATAAGCGGTGTTGTCAATTTCCAGCAAACTCAGCTCGATTTCCGAGTCAGGCTTCCTTGTTTAATCTTGGGAACTTTCCACTCGGTTATTAATACTCATGACTAGCTCCCTTCTGAATGTCAAGAGGGGTGATCTCATCTCTTGAACACCTGGTCCTCGTTGGTTGCACAACCTTAGGCTAGCATCCTGGCTGGATCTTTCTTTAAGTTACATTAGAAACTGTACGTTTCTTTCATTTCTTCCCCAAATGCATGGATTCGCCCTCATTGGACCCTATGGCACATGGGTTCATCTCACCCTTCCTTAGGATAAATAAATTTTCGAGAAATTTTGAGGAAATTTATTTTAGTTAATTTTATCTTTCTTTTTCCGTCGAATCCATCATAACGTCGTCCGTATCTACTGTTGCTTTATTTCCTTAAAGTTCCTTCCACTAATTGTGTAGGTTGGGTATGCTCTGTCTCTACCCTTTCTTTTTCCTTTATTACATTGAAATTTTCTTCTTCAATAAAATCAATTATTTCTTTAAAGTTCCCTTCCTCTCTGGTCTGTGTTTAGGTTGGGTCTTCAAAAGGTCCCATTCATTCATTCATTCCCCTAGTGGTCGACTACACTCAGGGTCATAAATTTCTTGTCACGTTCGGTGTTTACAACATCTACCCTCGTCTGGCGCATGCTTCTCCAAACTCGAGTCAACAGTTGGTTTCCTTTCTTCTTTTCCCAAGACGGACTTCTAGTCGGTCTGTTCTCTATTCATTACATATTGTCAACCTAATGACCTTCGGTTGATTACCTTGCGGGTGCAATTAGCTTTACCCGTAACTTAATTCATTACAGTTCTCAGACTTCAAGTCTGTTATACTTCATTTGATTTCTTTAAGAGCTCAGTCTAACCTCACCTGACTCTTTCTGGTTTTCTTCCCCCTTCCTCATCTCTCTTTGAGATGGTATTTCAAACACATATTATTATTCCCTTTATTCTTCGACGGTTGCAAATGGCATAACCCGTCGGCTTATGATGGAATAATCCTTTTCCTTCACCTCGCCTCGAGATGGCATTTCCAAAGAGTAATTCTTTTTTCGACTCTTCCAATTCTTTAGGTCTTTCAGATCTCCTTTCTTTCTCTTCTTTTTATCGCTCCCTTTCTTTTTACGGAGCTTCCAGCTGAAATATGCCTGGGCATCCTCTTCCTCCAAGGCATCGTATGTTATTCCACCTCCTTTCATGGTTCCCATGGGGTATCCATTTCCTGGTACACCAACTACCAATTTCGGTCTCCCTTTTGGCTCTTCTTCAGAGACGTCTCCTCTCATTTTTTCATTGTTTCCAACAATCTCATCTTTTTCCTTTAGGTTTTCTTGGCTCTTGTTTGGACCTCTTTCCAGTCCTCTTTTCTGTCGTTGGCATTCCTGACATTTTATCATTAATTCAAGGATCTGGGCTTTCAATTTTTCTTCTTCTTCGTCTAATTGTTTCCTATCTTTCTTATCCTGAATTTCTCTTGGGTTTTCTTTTTCACTTTCCTTCGTCAAGTCTTGAACCTCTGTTTCCATCGGTGCTTCGTTGACATTTTCCATTATTGTTTCATCTAATTTCTCTGTGTCTTCAGGAATTATCATTTCCGTTTCTTCGACTATCAATTCTTTTATTATCTCCTGTTCCGAGATTACTTCTTGATCTTCCAGCTCAACCTTTTCATCAAAATGAGTCTCTTCAGTTTGCAGCTCATTTTCATTTTGGCTGTTCTCCTGGTCTGAACTTACTATTTCCTCTTGAGTCTCCATATGGTCTTCAGGAAGGATTTCCAAGTTTTCTTCAGTTTCCACTGGAGTCATTTTAATTTCTACTTCTTGTTTCTCTTCTTTAATATCAATTTCGGGCTTTTCTGGCACCGTGACTTCTTTTTCTTCTTCAATTTCAGCTTGTTTTTCAACTTCCGTCTGGACAACTGTTTCATTTATGACTGGGATAGCCATTTCTTTTGCTTTGAGGTCCTCTGCTAATATGTATTCGTCATATTTCTTTTGAGCAGCCTCTACTATTTCTTCGTATTCCCGAATCTTAACTTCTCTTAATCCAGCTAACTCCTGAATAGTTGTTATTCCATTTTCATCATACATGCTCATTAGGAACCGATGTATTTTACTCCTTTCCTCTGCTATATAATCTTTCTGTTCCTGAACGTATTTCCGCCTTTCGTGCTCTTCATAAGGGATCTTCCACCAGATCTTACTCCATGCATCTCTTATTTTCCATACTTTATCCTCTATTTTACTTAGTTCCTTAGTAAACATCTCTATCTGTTCCCACGGAGCTATTTCTATTTTCCCTTCTTTCTCCATGCGTTTCGCAAATTTCTTCTTTGTTTCTTTTAGAGACTCCTTCACATTAGGGATTTCTTTATTTAGTTCTTCTAAATCTTGTTTGGGTATCTCATACCAATTTTTACTTGCCCTATCACGAAGTTTATCTATCCTCTTTATTTCCTCGGAGATACCTTCCCTTTGCTTCTTAATTTTCTCTTTCTCCTTTGAGTCTACATCTCTAAATTTCCAAAGTTCACTCCTCATCTTATAATTCTCCTTTCGTATTCCATCAATTATATTCAAGAATTTTTCTATTTCATCCCAAGTCGCCATTTCTACTTTTTCTTGATCCTGAACGCATAGACTATCGTTCTTTTTCCCTTCGTTTTCTGAGACTACCTGAACCTGCATTTCTACGTGAGACTTCGAATTACTTTCATCATTATCATCCTCGGTATTAATTACATTTTCCCTTGGAATCGGTGTACAATTTTCTTTTTCCATTTGGAGCTCTAAAGGCTCAACATTTACCCTTTTGTCTGCAGACATGTTACCTTCTCTTCGTGTAACTATGTCTCCAGGTGCACGCATGCTTTCTACAGAAACCTTTACAATTTCATTATTTGGGTACTCTTTCTCACCTGTAGTTTGACCTTTATCTGGGCTCTCGGCCCTTACCTTTTCAGAGAGCCTCCGCCTCTCTTCACTTAACAACATCATATTAGAATACAGTGGGCCACTAATGCCACCACACTAGTACATGCTTGAGAGATGATACTCTGAATCAGTGTCCCAATTTCTTTAAAAATTTACTTTGGTACGGGTGTTTACCACAACGTACCCTTTTGATACTTTTATTCAATTTCATAAACCTTTATGGAAGTATTTAAAATTCAAAATTTCGAAAAACCATTTTTTTCAAAAATGAAAATTTTGATTTTTCGAGAAAAACTCGGGTTTTCCCTAGGAAAACTCATCCCTGCGTACTGGGCGCCAAAAAATTAATATATAATTAGGTGTATGATAAAATCATACAGGCCCCACGTTGGAAAACGGTTTAACAATTTAATTACTGAGGCCCCACGTTGAAGCCACTACACAAATTAAAACTACTCCGGTTCCAAATAAACACGGAGTCCATAAGATAACACAAATGTTAAAAAAAAAATGTGGGTTCACATAAACCAACATTCTTAATTATTTTTCTTTCATAAAGGTTCCAAAAAAAATGTATAATTACATTTAAAAATTTATGTTAATTATCTAACTCAATATTTTGGGCATGTTCACACATTCAGCTGTTATCATCTCTCTTTATTTTCACAAATATATTAAGGTAATCAGGAAATTTCATGTGTACTCCAGAGTGTGAAGATACTTGACACAGTCAAAAAACTATAGTTACTCCCGAAACCTAGTTGCCTTCAATTAACTCGTGGAATCCTACTTCCATACACCATTACAATAGGGATTGTTATTTATCTCTTATGTCTTATAAGACCATTATCACATAAGAAACTACGATCTGAACAGGCAAACGAACATATCAATCTACAAGGACCTCGGTTCAACGCCCGGGTCGTTAACAACTTTAAACACTCACGGTGTCTTTACTACATCTTACGAGACGGTTTCGGCCCACCCTCACTCTAAGAGAGCCAGGCTATTATACTCGGGCGCGATTTATGACAAGGAGGGTGACTGGGCGACTCTCTGTCTAACCCACGTTAGCAGCTCCTTTCCAAGGCTTTCAAAACAAACCTTCACATTATACTCAGTCCTGGGGAGAGACCGGGCTTTTACTGTACTGTATCCATTCAAACAAATATTCTTTGGTTCATAGACCACTTTCGTAACCTTGGCATTTATTAATTATGAGAGGGTCCTCATTGATTGGGGAAGATTAATACACATTCGACGACGAAGAATTAAGGGGCTTTTACCATAAGAGGATTCTGAGTTCGAATCTCTTCACCTGCCTCGGGAACCATTCCCTTATAGAGGACTTATACAAGACGCGATTTAAAGTCGGCCGTGGCCTACATGACATACGCTCAATAATACCATACATTAGCTCCCTTTCAATACATACCCAATGCCTCGTGATACTACGTCACAAATAGAGGACTTGTACAATTATCTATTCACTACAATCAACTACCCTCCATAAGTAATTTACCAAGTATTTTAACTTCTACGCTTTCCTAGCGTGACATTTTAATATTATTTGCGCTCCCTTGCGCTATGCATTATTTTAAGCCGAAATGTCTTCCCAAGAACTGATAAATCTCATTAGTAACAATTCATATTATTTTTAATTCTTATATTAATCTTTTCCGTTGCCGATAAATCGCTCCCTTTTAAAACATTCCCTTGAACATCATATCTTACACATATATTAAGGCTTTAACGCTCTTATGTTCACATCAATTTATTTGATCTTTATTTAATATTTCCATACTTAGTTATTAGTATTATCTTTATTCTTTACACAAGCTCAAAAGCTATTTCTTTCATATCTCAACTTTACTTTATTTAAATATCTTTCATGATAATTACTGATATTTCGCTTGCTCTTATGACATTCGTTAAATACATTAACATTTTATTCATATATTTCCTCTACGGGATTTATTCTTTACATAATTATTTATAATTTCTCAAATTTCTATTATTGTTCAGACCGCGTTCTTGTTTATTCAGTATTTATTTCTTAAAACACATCCCTTTTACTCAAAACTCCGGTGGATCTGTACACAATCATTTCCTGACACCAAAATAGAATGAAATTCAGTACTCACATGTTTTTAAGATCGTCCCATGATCTTTATTCTTGTGCGGTGTTTCATTTTGGGCCCACTTTGAACTTTTACTCTATATTAAAGGAATTCATCTTATGTACAAACACTTCTTGACACATATTTAAGACACTTAACATTGACGACATTTTTATACACTGGTGTGTCCCTTTAGAACACACATTAAACACTCAAAAAATATTAATTTAACACACAATCTTGATAAATTTACACTTCAAAATTCTTGATCACTAGGCCGTATTTCTGAGCCTATCACACGTGACCTCTTAATTTCCCGTTTCCAAGGGTGAAATTTATTCAATGTCGGCTTCCTATCCTGCAGAATACGAAAGTCTCGAAACATCTACTGTTCCCTGGAATCCAAATTCATCTACTCCTATCCTGGATGACCGGCTATTTATCTAGCTTGAACGGCTTCTTTGTAGATCTGGCTTATCGATCCTAGCGAAAGTCTATTCGGATCGAGGTCTCCTCAATAACCTCTCGATGACCTATGGATTTAGTTTATAGCAGCTAGTACTTCTCGAGTCTAGTACTTTTAGAATAGTTCGCCTGCTTCCTGGAGATAATGTTTATAGTCTCCGTGCTTCTTTATTTGATCGGTTCTAGCACTCCTACGTTTCTGAACTACGTTCCGAACCTTATTCTGTTCTTCCCTTTTTGGGTTCTTTAATTCAGATAACAGTTTATCTTTCTGTTACGGTACTTCCGTACGTTATGATATATTCGTTCGTCTATTTAACGACCTATCGCCTTAAGTCCGACGTTCGCGGCCTGCTCTGACTATATCTTACGAACTTTTCAATATAACTTGTATACTGTCGGGCCTAAATCCTGTAACTAGGATTTTCCTACTCTTTCAATACGGCGATACTTTAAATTTCTTCTTTACCACTCCTTATGGAGGCAAGCAAGTTGTTAATACTGCGACGCCTATGGCTATCGGATATTACTTCTGCGGTGTAACACAGCGTTTCTCCCTTCAAGGAGTACTAGTAACTGTCTTCGATGTGACGCAGAGTACGCCCCCCACGGCCGTCTGAATACTGATGCGTACTAACACCCTCACGGGTTGTCAGAATAACTGCATTTTCTGTTGATGCTCCAGCGTCACGTCCCCCTGGACGGACTTGTACTGCGTGATGCGTGGCAACGCCCCCTCGGGCTGTTCGAGACTGCATTCGGTGTGTGATGTAGCACAGTGACGTGCCTTCCGGCCGTTTGAGACTGCATGATTGGCTTGGTGAGGCCAGGAGTTTTATACCTTTTCGCTACAAAAAGATAAGACTCTAGTCCTTTCTGTGGCCAACTTCTAAAATAATGGTTGCACAATTATAACAATTATACCTTCCGAAAGCTCGTCTTCTCAATGTCAAATAATCTCATTGCACCTAAGAATCGATCGTGCAATTCGGAGATATTAATTAATTTCTCGTCCTCAGATGTGTGGGTGTTGCTGTTCTTTTGCTTTCTCCCCCCTACACCAGCCTTGGTAATTCCCCGATGACGTACACTTGCGTTTGCAGTTTTCTCCTGGGCAATTTTTAAAGGGTTTCTCTTTACTAAAAAATCTCTCATTCGAAATGATTCACTGTACTGTACTTGTTTACTCATTATTATACTCGTAAACGGGTTAAATTTAATTATTCCTCTTCTGGCGCATAAGCGGTGTTGTCAATTTCCAGCAAACTCAGCTCGATTTCCGAGTCAGGCTTCCTTGTTTAATCTTGGGAACTTTCCACTCGGTTATTAATACTCATGACTAGCTCCCTTCTGAATGTCAAGAGGGGTGATCTCATCTCTTGAACACCTGGTCCTCGTTGGTTGCACAACCTTAGGCTAGCATCCTGGCTGGATCTTTCTTTAAGTTACATTAGAAACTGTACGTTTCTTTCATTTCTTCCCCAAATGCATGGATTCGCCCTCATTGGACCCTATGGCACATGGGTTCAATACATGGTGCCCCGCCCAGTCGTTGGGCCAATTTGTGTTGACTACTTGAAGTGTTACAACCAACAGTTTGTACAGGCAACACAGAAAAAGACACAAAAGTTTACATCTCGTTTATGATGGGAAGAAAGGGAGGGAAGGACGTACAGTAGTCTCACGTGCTCTTTAACCACACGATCACAAGTCCAGACAAGTAGTAGTGGCATTTGGATTTACTTATGCCTTCTATATTTAGATGAAGAACTTTAAGCGTAGGCCCGAAGGTCTTTGCCTGTTGGTTCTGAAAAGAACCATTTGAATGATTTTTCATTTTCATGTACAATAGCCAGGAGATCGCTAAGATAGTCCTGCAGCCTGATCACTGTTGCTCGTTTAGCACCACCCAGGGAGCACGTGTAGGGTAATTTCAGGTTAAGGCCTACGGACGTGAGCAACACAATGAGAATGATCACAGGCACGATCAGATCAACTCCTATTCAGTGGCTGCCTGTATTAAGCCATATTCCCCCACCCCACCTCCGCAGATACAATGCTTTGATGAATGAATACAAGAAGATCCAGATTAATCAAAGACTGCCCATTCATGAGGATATCCACCACCTACATATACATAGACTGAAGTCAAGACATCCACCCATCTGCACGGCGGAGAACCTGGCAATGAGTAATTTCAACCTTACTGAGAAATGGTCTAATGAATGGAGACAATTCGCCCCAGCAGAGTCTTTGGAAATGCCATGCATCTCACAGAAGGTACCTGGCTTTGAACAACCTCGGAAAGTATGGTCCAAGCTAAACCGGATCCGAACTAACCATGGTGTGTGTGCAGATCTGCTATACAAATGGAGGAAAAAGTCATCATCTTGTTGCGACTGTGGTGCTGAGAGGCAAACTGTGAAGCACATCACCCAAGAATGCCCTCTGAGCCGTTTCGACGGAGATAGAAGAGAATTTTTCCTGGGGACGCCACAAGCGATTAACTATGTAAATAGTGTAAATATAGATCTGTAGCTCATGTATACGCCATACGATAAATAAATACAAGTCCAGAGATCTCCCTTTATTCGCGTCGAATGCGAAACGTCAGAAAGGATATATCTTCTCAAATATCTCACATGAATTAATAAGTAATCGAGCTGGGTCCACCTTGATGAGTGGCGAGCAGCTTAACATTTCCGACATCGTAAGCCTTACACGTCGTGGGCAGCACAAAATGAGGCCTCTAAAACAGGAAGGGCGGATGCGGAAAAACATCAGTTTAGAGAAAGATGATTTCTAAATATGATATGGTTTCCGACTAGAGACTAGAGGCGGATGCGTCAACAGACCTATTGGTGTTCATACGCGTACCCAGTAATGTTGCTACTGCGATAAGCGAGTTTTGCTGTGCACGCCGCTCCTACTCAACCATCTCTATGTTGCGTAAGGTCGCAAACCATGCCTTTCTTAACAGAAATTTCACTCTTTACCCAGGGGAATTCACCATGCTTAATAATAAAGGAAGATAGAAGTTCGTGGTGGAGAAATAAGATACAGCAATGTTGGTCTCATATTGTATTTTCTCTTATTCTTTGCCTCGTTGGGTAGCCAGCGCATTCATTGAGAAACGCAATTACGTCAGGGCAAGTATTGGCAATGGGGGGTGGCGTGGACAGGGCGGCGAGCTATAAATAGCCTTTCTCTAGCGGTGGGGACGCAGTTTCAGTTGTGACTTACTCCATGGCGACCACCTCGTGGTGTAGCAGCTAGCGTTGTCTACTGTCGCCCTGGAGGCACGGGTTCGATTCCCAGTTCTGCCAAGAAAATTTAATTTTGGTGTGAGGGCTGGGACGGGTTACACTTAGCCTCGTGAGGTAAAACTCAGAAGAGGATGATTCCATTCCCAACTCTGCCATTGTGGAAGTGATTTTCTGTGGTCTCCCCACTTCTACTCCATGCGAATGCTAGGTTGAATCCTAACTTAATGCCACGACCGCCTTCTTCCCAATCCTATCAGCAATTAACAAATGCACTCACTTGCAAAGTCACCATAATAACACAGGTAATCACACAAATTCCACACATACCAGAATACACGGGGCTATATGACCACGATGTTGCATCCCCCTAAATAAGCGACAACACCTGTTCCGTGGCGGGCCGTGTCTTCAAGTCCGTAGTATTCTAGACTACTTGATGAACAATGGAAGAAGGCCAACTACAGCGACGTTCTTGTACAGGGTTATAATTAAATCGGTCGGAGCCGAAAGGCATTAAGTCAGTTTCCACTACTTTTCAGGAGACAGTTAAAACGTCATTGACATAACAGAACTTAACAAACACACTATATTAGTCATCTACAATATGTTGTGAAGCAACTATTCAGATTATTTTTTGTGTTATCGGAATATCAATTTTAATTTAATAAACATATTGTTGTAATCAATTTTGCAAACGTGACTTAATGCCTTTCTGCCCCGTGGTCAGTTTATTGCGGCATAAAGCCATCCAGAATGAATATTTCACATGATATTTTATTTTAAAAAGGATTTATAACATAAAAACAACCTAACCCCTGTACAAATGTAATTTACAATAGCACTGTAACACGCGGGAAACTTGCAGTGCGGCTAACAATAAGTATGGAATACGGCTTTGAAAGGGAGCAAGTCGTTGACTTCTTATCTCCTCTGGTCGCACCACATTTAGCAGTGGTTTCTGGCTTAAACAGTAGGTGGACTTAATTATTTCCTATGCCGTTCCAAGGCCGTTGGGTCAATACTTCAGAATACTAATTCTTTAAAAAATCACTGAATGCTTTTCAGCTCCGACCGATTCAATTATGTATCAGCACCGTCGCGCGTCCACTTGGCTGTTGCCGAATATGACGTAATTCCCCGTGTTATCTCTATGCGCACTCGTCTCTTCAGCCTCATCTGTCACCGCGTGGCAATTACACCAGCTGCGGTCGGCCGATACACGGGCAACATCCCAGTGGACGCGCGACGGTGCTCATATAGGCTATAAATACAACTCTGTAAGTGTGGTGACAACTATTTCCAAGTACTGATTATGTTGGAATGGCGAAGGTTTAATTTATTGATTATTGATCAGGAGTATAATTTGTATGGTGCGTCCCAATGGGCTTCCTCTGAGTTTGCTTTACAATTTTAATATGTAACTCTGGGTCTTTGGACTGAGGTGTAGAAATGTATACATTTACTATGCGAATTCACTGTTGTGAATTACTTAGTTATTGTTGTTAATTAAATTTAGAGTCTTGGGACATCTTGGGTTATCATCCCCATGTAGTTGGGTGTGTGTTGAACTTGTCTGATGACCAGTATTTATGTGATGACTGTGGTAGTGTGTGTAGCTGTAGTAGGAACAGGGATGGGTTAGGCACCCTGAAATTTGGAACAAGGTTCTATCTCAGAGCGCTTGGACGGCGTGTGGCAAACACCGGGGGAAACCACACTCACGATAGCCGCTGTCAGCGCCGGGATTCGAACCTACGATCTCCGGACCTGCTGCGGCTGTCCTCGCGTCCGTGATCTGAATTACTAAGGCCAAACTTACAAACCTCAGGAAGATAGATTTCGTACTGGAGCGAGTTGTCTCTAAACCGAACAAGTGATGGAATTTGTCTCAGTGACAGCTACCGGTAGATAGCTCTGCACTTGTCCATCCCTCTCCTCCTGCATACTACAGCAGCGTAAAACATTTTCCAAGGCGAGCAGCATTGGCTTAGGCTGGTAATGGTCGAGGGAACATGCTACTGTCGCACGACAATGTTCTCGGCCAGGGATGTATACGGCACGATCCCCGCACCGCTCTGCGCCCCCTCCTAACGCTGAGCTCTCAATGTCAAATGCGAAGCTAATCGCCGGTATCTGTTTTCCTATGTGTACTCGCCATGATGCTGCATAAGCGGATGTGATGAATCCACAAGGGATACACATACCTTTCAGGTCACCTATTGCGTCAACATTCTTTGTAAAATTGATATTTTCTTTTTATTTATTAGAAATTGATGTGCTTACGTGGCTTAGGCGGCAGCACGCCGGCTTCTCGTCGCTAAGGTCTGTGGTACAAATTCCGGTCACTCCATGTGAGATTTGTGCTGGACAAGGCGGAGGCAGACAGGTTTTTCTCCGGGTACTCCGGTTTTCCCTGTCAATATTTCATTCCAGCAACACTATCCACTATCATTTCATTTCATCTGTCATTCATTTAATCATTGTCCCAGAGGAGTGTGACAGGCTTTGGCAGCCGGCACAGTTCATAATCTCACTGCTAGATGGGGGCTTCATTCATTCCATTCCTGACCCGGTTGGTCTACTGGAAACAGGTTGTTGATTTTCATTTTCATTTGAAACTGGTCAATAACTTTGGAATTAGGCCCATTAAAAGAAAAAATACAAACAACAAATCACCGCTTTACCCGCACAATTTGAGAATGTTGTTCCCCTCCATTCTATTCTGCACAAAACTACGTGGATACACAGTGCAACACAACAGTTCACGGAAGGTTCTTTTCCTCAACATAAACATCATGAAGTTGCTGTGTAATGCTATATCCAATGTTCCTTGAGGCGGTGTCGATGTTATGGAAAGGACTGGATATGAAATACACAGGACTTGTTGTTGATTCTTTTAGGAGCTTTGCAACATCGTGGTCATGTAGCCCCGTGTACTTGGGTGAGTGGAATTTGTCTTATAACCAGTGTTATTGTGATAGCTGCATTAGTGTGTGTAGTTGTAATTCAGACGAGGATTGGGAAGGAGGTGGCCGTGGCCTTAATTTTGAAACCATCCCGGCGACGTCGCCCAGAGTTGAATAGGGAAACCTCGGAAAACCACTTCCGGGAGGCCTGAGGAGGGAATTGAGCTCGCCTCTTCTCAGTTTCGCCTCACGATGTTGAGTGTACTCCGTTTCAGCCCTCAGACCAGAATTTAATTTCTTGGCAGAGCCGGGAATCGAACTCGAGCCTCCGTGGTGACAACCAAGAGTGCTAGACACTACGCAACGAGGCGGACAGAAATACAGTCATAGTATACCTATCAGGGGTAGCGACGATATTGTATGCGCAATAGGCCAGTGTCTCCGCTTCTGCTGTCTTGTGTCTGCGCACTAACTTTCCCCGAGTGTGTTCGTCATTCATGAGGCATGCCGGTACAGGTGACGGCTGTACACAGTCCCTAAGCGAAGTGCTCCAGTTTGTCGTCAGTTTTCTCTGAATTCTCTATAAATGGCCTGGTTTACTTCGCCCAACATTTTACACTTATTCTTCATAAACAGTATGTGCACATATTTCAACAGATCCACCCGGCCTGTGAGACAGAGGACGGAGTTACCCGGGCTGCTGCCTTCGTGTTGACCGCATGAATGTCCTTGCTAAACAAAGGCCTTCGTGAGTCACACAAAATCATTGACGCACCGAGTATTGCTGGATTGTTCGGTTTCTGGAAAGGACTGGACATAAGTGAGCCGCTGGACACTTAAAGAGACAGTAACATCACCCTATAGGCCTGAGGTAGCGCAAAAGCTACGATAGGTTCCGTTAACTGAGTTTTGAGGACCGTCGAGCGAGGACTAGGTAACGAGTCAAGTTCCAGCAGTGTCTGGCAGCTGTAAATAGCTGGTGGCAAGTGAATGTACATTACGGTTATCAACAGTGTGTGTAGTGGTGTGAAGAGTTGATCCAGGAGGCTTATGTAAGTTTTTTGCCAACGGAATTTTGTGTGAGGGTAAGAGCGAGACTGTGCTGATGGCCTGGGTTCGACGTGGTGCGTGGACAGACACGGGGACTATGAAGCGTCACTCTGGCGGAAACATTACAGTGGAGCACCACAGAACAGAGGAAGAACTGTGAACATTGAACTGTGGACTTGGCAGCTTGCTGCGCGAGAATTGTACAGTGTGTGCTAATAATTGTGAACAGTTGCCTCAATATATCAGGTGTTTGGTAACTCAAGACACCAGTTGTGTTGTGATTCAATCGAGTGAACCCCGATTCCAGTCATAACTGGTGTCAAGAAGCGGGATTTGAACTGGTAGCTAGTATAGCTGCAGTAAAACTGTTTGGCCTATTAGTAAACTTAGAAAATAGAGCAAAACATGGAAGCCATGTTTCAGTTGCACAATGAACTTAAGTCCAGTTAGAATGAATTTAAATTAGATCTTAAAGCACGGTTTAACACCAGCCAGAATGAAATTAAATCAGAGCTAAGTGAACTTAAAGGCGGCTGGGAATCGAACCTGGTGTGTCTTGGTGAGGGGCAAGCAGCTTGAATACTAGTGATTGTATGATATCCTTTGATTAGCTTGCCTGCTGTTCCCTAGGTTGCAGGATCGAATTCTGGTGCAGTCAGTTAATACCATTATTATCATTATTTGATAACCTCAGTTGACGTGACGTTTGTAGTAGTGTGTGTGTAACTATTAGGATCTGTAAATGGGGCTGGTGTGAAATAACCTCGAAAAGAGAACACACTGAGGATGGCTGCTATCAGCATGGGGATGCGACTCTCAGATAGTAATCAAACTGCCGTTTCATATCGCAGCGCTGGAGCGTAAGTGGATAGAACCGAAGGCCCCGGATTCGATTCCCAGCTGGGCAGTGGTATTTAAACTCTGTATTTTTAATGTCCGTGGCTCTGGGACCGGGTGTTTCTAACGTCCTCATCACTCATTTTACCCTCATCACGACTCTAAGGCCATCTACGGTCAAGTTATGAGGCCTACACCAGGCCTCTACGGAGAGCTCACATCATTAATTAAATTGCTTAAAGAAGAAAATGTGGTGCCAAATATTGCCGCATGATATTTTGCTACACCCTCTGGAAAGTGCTAATGTGTGCCTCATACTCCTCTCGTTTCCCGTTTCTACGGGGATCGTAGATGAAGTTAGATGAATTTCTATGAGGTGGATGCTTTTTACTGCCGGAAGTCCTTCCTGAGGCCTACCTCATCAGATGAGTTAAGTAGAGTTGCAATGAATAAAGCTGAATGAAACTGGACAGAGACAGTGGGGAAGAAGTGGGCGTGGCCTATTGCAAGAGACCATACCGGTATTTTCCGGCATCTGAAATTGGGAAACCAATTAAAACCATTGCAAGGACTGCTGACGGTGGGGTTCGAACCCACCCATCTTCCACGTCTGACCGCGTAGCTACCGCGGTCGGCAATGAGAGTGAGCTAATATCTTGTGGTAATCTAAGGTCACGTTAAGTTGTGCAGTTTAGATCAGCATTTTGATTGCGTCCAGTGAGTTGCCGTTAGAATCTGCCGGAAATCTTCCGTACCGGTTTCCACGAATGGAGAAACTGTTCCACTTCAGATGAGTACCTGTACAGGTTCCCTGTATGTAGACACAATAATGTTGTACAGCTCGCTGCTCGTATATATTTAACCTAGAGGCAGATCTGGCTCATTGTTTCCAGACCTCTTGAACTTGTCCGTGGCTCATTAACCTCACCTCTCTGGGTCGACTCTTGAGTAACCCTGTCTGGCAACGTTCCGTGAAGGGAAAATGTGCAGTAGAATAATCCCGCTTTTCAGATCGCCTCTTATATACAAGAATGTTAATCTCCTTTTGTTTTTGTATTTATGGGGTGGGAGATCTGGAGATATTAATTTCTATATTGCGGATGATGTTTTTATGATCTGATGCACATCCAGACGCCAACCTCATCATAGGATTAAATGATAGAAGAAAATGGAAGGATATTGAAGCTGCCTTGACCTGCCAGAAGGTAGCATCCGTCATTTGACTGAAAATTAATATGGGAAACCACGGAAAACCATTTCAGGAACGGTTGACAGTGGTGTTCGTACCCACTCGCCAATCGAGTTGTGAGTTAGCCTCACCCCACTGCCAAGCTCCTTAGCTCTTAACTACCCAGGTTGGTCGATTGTGCATAATGGATGAAGTATTGTTCTAATACCCCGTATCATTTCGTAAGCTGAGAGCTGGGGCCAAAGGGATATGTAGCAGTTCCATCCAAAGGACTAAATGAAAGATATCTCACAAGTGATTATTATTATAGTTGTTATTATTATACTATAATATATGCCGGATATTGTAGCATGAGGAGGAGTCGAAAACAGTTGGTCCTCCTACGGTATGTACACTCTGGTTCATTCAGGGTGCCTGTTTATACCACTTAGATTATTATTATTATTATTATTATTACAGTGTTATTAGGCTAATAGACAACCTAGTGATACAGTGGGCAGAATTGTTATCGCGCCCACCCCTGAGGTCCCGAATTCGGTTCCCAGCTCTGTCAAGAACATTTAAGTCACGTTGTTGTGTTGTTGTCTGGTGCGGGGTCTCCCAGCTTCATCGTGCCAAAAGGTAATCTGTCGGATGCTAAGGTATGAAAAGTCGAATGGAACCGGCCATGCTGCCGCACGTTAACTCAGGCTCAGGATTCCTGGTTAGTGATCCTTTACACTAGTGAAAGACCCCGATTTGGTCGTCTATGTCCCTTACATGATCATCAATAATAATAATAATAATAAAAATGGGAAGTTTCGAAATCGTGGAATCTTTTACGTTTTTTTTTTTTTTTTGAAAATCTGGATAACGGAGACGATCCCTAAAGACTGGAAAATGGCTTTGATACATCCACTGCGCATGAAAGATGACAAGATGGATGTCAACAATTACAGAGGAATTTCTTTACTTTGGGTCCCTTTGAAAGTGTTCTCTAAAGCTTTGCAGACAAGAAAAGAAGGGATACTGGGCCAAGAGCTGGGAGAATATGAAGCTGGCTTCAGAAAAGGCAGATCAAGTGCTGAGCAAATCTTTAACCTAAAAAACATCATAAAGTACGGGATGCTGGGGCCAAAGGGATATGTAGCAGTTTTCGTAGACTTCAGAAAAGCATACGATTCCATTGACAGAGATACATTAATGGGGGTCATATAGGAGTTCGGAATGAATATGAAGACAAGGAATTTAATCAGGCAGATCATCAACAACACCCGTTCAAAGCTTAAGTTCCGAGGAGAGATCTTAGAACCGTTTGAGATCAAAACTGGACTAAGACAAGGAGACGGGCTCTCCCCAATCCTGTTCAACTGCGTTTTGGAAAAAGTCATAAGAGAATGGAATAAAGGAATATCGGGCAAAGAGGTTTTCAGGATTGGGAGAGGTAAGGAGGGTATATGAATAGATTGCTTGGCATTTGCCGACGATATAGTGATACTCGCTAATGATATCTTAACACCAAAAAAAAAAAAAAAAAGATTGATAAACTCCAAATTATCGCAAAGAAGACAGGACTACAAATATCGTTTGAGAAGACTGAGTTTATGAGCATCATCAAAGAGGCTCCTCGTCACTTGCAGCTGAGAGAGGGCAAGATTAAGAGAGTTAGAAGCTTTCAGTACTTGGACGAACGAATACAGGAGAATGGGTCAGAAAATGAAGCTATCAAAGACCGGATAAGAAAAATGGAAATGGCTTACCAATAGAAGAAGGTCCCTTACAACAAGAAAGTGCTATCCTACGGGACTAAACTAAGACACCTATATAGACACCGTCGTCAAACCTGAGTGTATGAATGCGGCAAAAACGTTTGACATGATTGGGAAAGGTGGGCTTGAAAATGTCAGAAGAAAAGAGAGAAAAATGCTTAGGAAAATTCTGGGTCTAAAGATAAAAGATGGAGAGAAATGACTAAGACCAAACAAGGAATTGTAGCAGAAAACTGAAGGTGTGGTTGAACTGATGAAGAAGAGGAGATTACAGTTCCATTGACACCTCCTGAGAATGGATGGCAGCAGACTGTCAAAAATAATTTTCGAATTTTTCAGGAAGAGAAAGACAAAGCTGAATGGTTTCGAGAAGTGAGAATGGATCTAGCCAAAATAGGGGTATAAGAAGACTACATAGCAGATGGGAGAAATTTATACGATTAATTAAAGAGTACAGAGGTTTCTAGGAGACGGGGGAGGAGCCAGTGACAAAGAAAAGAACCTTCACGGAAGAACAGACGAGGGAAGTAGTAGAAAGGATGAAAAGAAACTGGCAGAGAGTCAAAGCAGAGAAGGCAGAACATAATGTAAAGACTGTCAAGCGCGGTCCATAGATGGCCAAGACGATAATAAATAATAACTAGTTGAAACCTGTCAAAACATGATGGTCATTGGGAAAATATTTACTGAAGAATATTCTTATATGCATTCTTTGTACGATTACAAATAAAGATTGACTTTGCAACATAACTGGCCATGACTGAAAACTTGATGAGGCAACTAGAGACCTACACGTTCCGGAGTTTCCCCTTGAGCTTTATTGATTGTGATCAAGTACGGTATGCCAAGCGAATTGGAAATTGGTGCCTATTAAAGGAAAATGGAAGTGATTTATCAGATAGTGTTAAATCAAGTCGAAGGATTAGAGCCCTCTGCCCAATATTATCTGCACTAGGCCTATTTATTTCCAAATCCAAGCAATTTTCATCCATAGTTTTAGAATTAATCTGGCTCCATTTAGGAGCCCTTGGGAAACGTTCAGATTTCTAAGGAGCATAACTATGGCCTGAACTTTTAGAGTAAGAATATGTGGAGGCAAATCCCTTAATTCCAAGGAATTCAATAATTCTGTAGGAAACTGGAGTAGCTGGCTTTCATCTTCATTATTTAATCTGTTAACGCTGGTGTATGATTTTGAACTACCGGTTATAATTTCAATGACTTTATTAATGTCATTACAGTGTTCATTTTTTGGTGAAAGAATGCAAACTTTTGATAATATTATTATATCCTTCGCAGAAGTGAATGTTTCGCCGTAAATCTCAGTCACGATATCATCATGAGTTGGAAGTCTGGCTGGTAATTCAATAACATTTGATTCCTAACCACCCACAGAGGAGTAGAGGTAGTTAACTTGTAGCAAAAAAATCATAAAATTCCATTTCATCTGGTTCTATCGAGTGTTTTTATGTAAGCGGCGTATTTTAACGAATGGCCAGAGAGAAGTGTATTTACTACAACTGTAAATAACTGTTTGGGGAGAAGCGTGCGGCACAAAAGGCGAAACCTTCCTGAAGTCTCCTCTATGAGCAATGCCTTTCCCACAGGAAAGAATATTATCGTTACGTATAATATCCTTTAGAAGTCGATTTGCACACATTAATGAATGAACATTTGCCATTGGGGCTTCATCACATATTATGAGCCATGCTAATCGAATATCGTCAGCTGGATTGCAATTTATCTAGACACTGAACTCTCATTTAAATTAAGAGATTCAACTGGCCGTCGCTTATATTTTTGGAATATAAGGAAGAAATGCGATCATATGATATTCCAGAAATGTTAAATCAATATGTACCGTATTCATGTTGCACGGTAACATTGACACCAATGGAAACAAAGGACATAGCATTTGCGTACAGCCGATTGTTCTCTCTGAAATTCCTTGAGATGTCATTGAAAAATTGTTTAAGCCTGTCAGGGATTTTAAATTCCGGCAGATCAATTTTACCATTACAACAGCAAAGGCCAAAGTAACCAAGCGTTGACTTCTCACAAGAGAAATGCAATGCAGAACAATGATTACATTTATCGTCAAGGACCCTACACTGTACTGAACCCTTTAGTATTGCAGTGTTTATATGTAAGAAATCTTAATCAAGGGGTCGCGCTCAGTTCAAAGTGTGATGTTTACGTTCGCCAAACAACATGCTCTACTGAGGCAAGGGTCATAGGATTAAAACTATAATTAAGAAAGAAAGGTGACAAGACGTAGAATAATAACATGATTTAAGCAGTATCCGACATGCCCAAGCTAATCCAAGTGAGAGAGCAATAAAATGTGTAACATCATACTTGAGAATCTTCATTCCCAAAGAACATCATAAATGGGTGGATAAAATTAAGGATGTAGAGACATGCATGAATTCTACCAGGCACGAGTCTACAGGACAGATCCCTATGGTCTTACACAAAAACGAGTATCCAGTGAGAACGTGGAAAAGCATCATTAACTGCCCACAAGATCCCATGATAGCACCTGACCTGCGAATTGAGAGAACGAGAGCCTACATGAGAAAACAAGCAGATCGCAGATTACGGCGAGTGAGAAATAAGAGGTTTCACAGTGATCTAGAAATCAACCAGCTCGTTTTGGTGAAACGACCCGCTACATCGGATCCAGAGAAGAAGATCTTCAGCAAATTCTGCGAAAAGTTCATAGGACCCTATTCTATTGTAAGAAACCTTGGAAATAATGCATACAGCGTGAAAGAGTTAAGCACAGGAACAATGTCGGTCTACAATGCAGCCAACTTAGAAAAGTATCGAAGAAGCGAACCATGAGAGCGCCAAAATAATAATGCAGTTTAAATATATGGACGTCCTATATCAACCAAGTGGACGGGGAGCAGTTGAGTACGGCACGTGAAGAAGGAAGTGGAATTGGTGTTGACAAACATTAACGAGACGAGCAGAGTGTTGCCTAAGGCACCAGCGCGTCATGCAAGCAGTTGAGAGGGTCATTACAAGCAGGAAATGAAACGAGTAAATGCCATTCAAGACAGGAGCGGCTAGACCAAGTAATAGAAAAGGGGTGATTCTGAAATAAAACAAATTGGCCTACGGAAGTCTTTTTAAAATTATCGACTTTCTCCTAAGTTCGAAATTTTGTGAGTGGAGGAGTTGTGAACCCTTTATCCTCTGATGGATAAATGATTCGATGTTTTATTTCTTCAATTAATAAATATTTCTACCAGCGTCATGAAAATAGCCAGACGGAGATGAGGAAATTTCAAGCATTTGTTGGAGACAATGGGGACATACCTGCAGCAGTTTGACAAAAGGCTAAATACTTAGGATTGTGAAAAGATAGACCCTAGCAATATTTCAGAAGGACAGATGGTGGCTACCTCAAAATAGAAGGGACGCGCAGTGAGACACGCTTCTGGTATGTTCATTGTAATATTCGCGCCTAGAAAAAATATGTTGCAGTAACGTGAGTGGCTGATGAAAATACTAGACACTCCTACGAGGCCAAGGTCTGATAAAAACCGCCAAGTTATTGAAAATGTGGAACCAATGGGAGATGAATGCTTACGAGCGCGGCAAGTCTAGCTTGGGCACGCGACGGCTAGCATTCACGCGGGAGATCGCCTAGACAACATCTCTACGATCGATTCTAGGATTAATGGGCATATTCTTGACCTGCGCAATTTTACGAGTTCAGTGATATTTGTTTCATTCCTGTACCACCATTATTTTGAGAAATTTTTATATAATTTCCCCCTCTATCAATACCTAGGGCCGGTTCATTTATAAGTGGCATGAAGAGCCAAGCCATTGCTTTTTATATTTTGTGTGTCGGTGGACAGCAAATTATGCATAGAATCACTTCGCCAACTACTGGATCAGCATAGACTCACTTCGCCAGCCACCGTAATGGAGGCAGTTTTAGAATTGCATGTCAAAAAACGTATTAACACAGAGAATTCCACCCTTAAGGCTACATTTTTTGCTATCGCCCCGGAGATCCGGATTCAATTCCCTGTTCTGTCAAGAAATTTAATTCTGGCCTGAGGGCTGGAGCGGGGCGCACTCACCCTCAAGAGGTAAAATTGAGGGGAGGTAGGATTGATTACAACCTCAACCATCGGGGATGTGTTTTTCTTTGGTCTCCCACTTCCACTTCAGGCAAATACCGGGATGGTTCCTTACTTAAGGCTTCGGCCTTCTCCTTCCTAATCCCCACTTTAGTTACCAATACACACATTTATACAGCCAACACAATAACACAGGTTATAAGAGAGAGTATTACACGCACACAAAAGTACACTGGTCTGAGTGACCACGATGTCAAAACCCCTGAAATAAGTTATATTCACCAATTGTCTCTCATGGCGAAAGCGATTGTGTGCACGTGTGTGTGACTGGAATACTACATTTTTCTTAAATAATTTAAAAGTATATGGCAACGTAAATCGCGGAAAATTCGTTACTTTACGGGAATGATAAAAGTAAAATATGTTTTGACAATGGAATGCCAATAGCAAGAAAGAAGAATACAGAAAAAATAAAAACTCATCCGAAGTGGGTTTCGAACACCTTCGACGATTGATCCGTAGTCTGGTGCGTTAACCCCTGAGCCAACCAGACAAAGGAAAGAAAGCGCAATATTAAGCTACCTAAACAGCATACACACTCAACTGCCAGTTTAAGTTATTCAATATTTCCAAAATTGTATAATTATATTCCAGTTTATGTCGTGGAAACATCATAAACAATATTCCCCTCCTTTATAATTCTCATAAATAACTATCGAATTAAAACGTGGTGGACGTCTAACTGCCATGTCTGTCATGAGCCAAGGCAATTGTGCGCATGCGTGAGTGGCAAGAATTTTGCATTTTCTTTATTATTTAAAAATATACTGTAACATATTTGTTTATTTTTAAAACAGTCTGCAAATCTACAGGCCAATAGCTTTCGTCAGAGTGCTCTACGAAGTCAATCCGTTCGGCCATTCTCTCAATCTCACGGTAACAAAAATCACCTTAGTGTTTTAAATATATAGATAATAATGTTACTGATTATACGTCCCTTTTAAGTACTGGGGCTTTAAGAGGCGCCGGGATGCCGGAATTTTGCCTTGAAGGGGATCTTAATCGTGCCAGTAAATCCACTGGCACGGCTCCCACGCATTTGTGCACCCTCAAATGCCAACTGGCTGCGCCAGGATTCGATCCTGAAACCTTGAGAACAGCAGGCGAGAACGTTACTGCTGAGCCACGCAGCCAGCCAATATAATATTTATAATATCTGTAGTGTATAGGTATGAAATTATCCATATCTGAAACTTAATTGGTCCTTACCGACAAAATTTAAATGAAATCTAAATGTTAATAAATGAAACCACCAATAGACATTAAATATATTGTTATTAGTTGTTTAATATAACAGGACTAGTTTCGACCACAGTTTGGTCCTCATCAGCGATCTTAAGTTGTCAGAAGAAACTATTAAAAATTATAAAGTTGCGAGTAATTGATGGTAATTTTGAGATGCTCTTAAAATATTCCAAAACTACCGAAATCAGATCTGTTACAAAGTAATTTAACCAAAAATATAACCAAAATTACAAATTATCTTCTAAAATACTTATAAAAGTGTTGTGTTCCTTTCAAGATTTAATATCAAAAATATTTTTTATATTTTTTACAACTAAAAGGAATTTTAATTATTATGTTCAAATCAAATATAAATCTTCTTCTAATATTTATGCGTTGGGTGTAGGCCTACTTCTTGAGATGTACTGTACAAGAAAAAAAAATGTCGAGTGGTAATTATTCAGAATCTATATATATAAAGCACAAAGTTTGTCTGTCTGTCTGTCTGTCTGTTATGTATACAAATCTACACCGTTTCACCGATCTGAACCAAAATTTGTATACTTACCCTTTGGAACCCTGCGGGTAACCCCGTCAACATTAAATTTCGGACAGACCACCCCATGCCCTGCATTTAGGCCCTTTTGCACAAATCTACACCGTTTCACCGATCTGAACCAAAAGTTGTATATTTAACCTTTGGAACCCTGCGAGTAACACTGTCCACTTGAAATTTCGGACAGACCACCCCATTCCCTGCATTTAGGCCCTTTGGTCCAAATCCACATCGTTTCACCGATCTCAACCAAAATTTGTATATTTACCCTTTGGATCCCTGCGAGTACCACTGACCACTTAAAATTTCGGACTGACCACCCCATTCCCTGCATTTAGGCCCTTTGGTCCAAATCTACACCGTTTCACCGATCAGAACCAAAATTCGTATTCTTACCCTTTGGTGCCCTGCGAGTAACACTGTCTGCTTGAAATTGCGGACAGACCACTCCATTCCCTGCATTTAGGCCCTTTGGCCCAAATCTATACCGTTTCACCGATCTCAACCAAAATTTGTATATTTACCCTATGGAACACTGCGACTAACACTGTCTGCTTGAAATTTCGGACAGACCACGCCATTCCCTGCATTTAGGCCCTTTTTGCACAAATCTACACCGTTTCACCGATCTGAACCAAAATGTGTATACTTACCCTTTGGAACCCTGCGAGTAACACTGTCTGCTTGAAATTGCGGACAGACCACTCCATTCCCTGCATTTAGGCCCTTTGGCCCAAATCTACACCGTTCCACCTATCTCAACCAAAATTTGTATATTTACCCTTTGTAACACTGCGACCAACACTGTCTGCTTGAAATTGCGGAGAGGCTACTCCATCCCATGCATTTAGGCCCTTTGGCACAAATCTACACCGTTTCACCGATCTGAACCAAACTTTGTATACTTACCCTTTGGAACCCTGCGAGTAACACTGTCCACTTAAAATTTCGGACAGACCACCCCATTCCCTGCATTTAGGCACTTTGGCACAAATCTACACCGTTTCACCGATCAGAACCAATATTCGTAAACTTACCCTTTGGTACCCAGCGAGTTACACTGTCTGCTTGAAATTGCGGACAGACCACTCCATTCCCTGCATTTAGGCCCTTTGTCCCAAATCTACACCGTTTCACCGATCTCAACCAAAATTTGTATATTTACCCTTTGGAACACTGCGACTAACACTGTCTGCTTGAAATTGCGGCGAGGCCACTCCATCCCTTGCATTTAGGCTGTTTGGCACAAATCTACACCGTTTCACCCATCTGACCCCAATTTTATATACTTACCCGTAGAACCCGACAAGTAACACTGTTCACTTTAAATTTCGGACAGACCACACTATTCCCTGCTTTTTGGCCCTTTGGCAGAAAACTACACCGTTTCACCGATCTCAACCAGATTTTACATATTACCCTTTGGAACTCGACGAGTAACACTGCCCACTCCAAATTTCGGACAGACCACTCCATTCCACGCATTTAGGCCCTTTGGCAGAAATCTACATCGTTCACCGATCGAAAACAAAATGTGTATACTTACCCTTTGGAACCCGATGAATAACACTGTCCACTTTAAAATTTGGATAGGCCACTCCATTCCCTGCATTTTGGCCCTTGGCACAAAACTACACCGTTTCACCGATCTCAACCAGATTTTACATAATTACCGTTTGGAACTCGACGAGTAACACTGTCCACTCGAAATTTCGGACATACCACTCCATTTCCCGCATTAAGACCCTTTGGTACAAATCTACATCTTTCACCGATCGAAAACAAAGTTTGTATACTTACCCTTTGGAACCCGATGCGTAACACTGTCCACTTGAAATTTCTGACATACCACTCCATTCCCTGCATGTAGCTCAGGAATTCCTCGGGGTTGCCAGCTTCCTAACTCACCAGTCATGAGCCCTTGAGGGTGTACCAGAAGTGGTGGGTCTACACACACCCTGCCTCTTTGAGGGCCTTGAGCAGAAGACAGGATATATTATGAAAAGGAAAAGAAGGCAGACCCCTCGAAGAATGAGGGTATCAGGAAAGATGAGACAAAGCCAATTAAGGCGGGAAATTGAAAGACTCCCTAGCCCTCGGATACCCTAATACAGTCTGGGTCGGAAGAGAACAAGAGTTGACCAAGGGAGGCCGACAGGAAAGATAACTGAAATGAGCCCGGCACCAGGAAGTAGAAGCGATGCCAGACTCAGCTGGGATTCCGTGGTTGCCAACCCACGTCCCACAAGTTGTGAGACCCTGGGGGGGGGGTCAGTTGTGAGAATAGCTTGCTGATTCATCGTGAGGTGACTTGAGAGTACTTTCCAGAGCCCGCCGTGTTATCTCCTGCTGTCTATGCTGATGCCAGCACAGGGCCGTTGCGAAACAGTGAGTGATTCCCGGTCAATCTGTATAGGACGGGGAACCCCGAACGTGTGTCATCATATTTCGTCATCATCTGCGATCATCTCAGGTTCGTGCAGCTTGGACCTATATTCTTTGTCTTTGCCGAGCAGTACGCTCTTTCACTAGACGCATCCAGTACAGGCCTAAGCCAGAAAATAAGGTTGTGACTTTGGAAGACATCGAAGCTAGACACCTGAATTACCTATATCAGTTTTAAAATAACACCATGTTCGTTTAGTAGTCATTTTTTCATTACCTTATTATTATCATCATAAGTGCAAATGACCTAGATGTTACGCGCATCATACCAATAATCACCGCCGCATAAAGTCTTTCTCGACTGTGATTTTTAAAATATTTATCTTTGGGTGGTTGGTTCTTAAGTTTAGGGGCTGCGACAACGCGGTCATGTAGCCCCGTGTACTTTGGGAGTGTGTAGAATCTGTCTGATAACCGGTGTTAATTGTGATGACTGTATTAGTGTGTGTTATCTGTTTTTTAATTTAAGTACAAACTGCAACTTAGAATTCTTCAAATAGTTCGTACTTTTGCCGCCAAGCGCCACCGTCAACGACTACTAGGCCAAGTTCGGAACTTAGCTACTAGACGCCACTGCAGTCGGCTCTTGGCAACGGACGTAGCCATCTATGAGCGTTGTTTACCTATCCAATTTAGCTTCACACAGGTGTAATTAGTGGAAGGTTCAATAACATGCCATAAATCTGACATGGGACCGCCGGCTTTACTTCCCCTCCGAAGAAAGGCATACTGACGGATTTTTAACGCTCTTAAAATATCCGACGGCTTCGGCCGGGTTTGAACCCGCTATCTTGGGCATAGAAGCTCAGCATGCTACCAAATACGCCACCGAAGCCGCCATATAGTTATTTTTATTACAGTATATTGTGTACATTATACGTTGAAGTGTCAATTCAATACCGGTAGTATTAATCACCACACACAATAAGTCTTCCTCGCCTGTGAATTTTGAAATATGTATTTCTATTACGGTAGTTTGTAAGTTTGACGTGTCAATTCAACAGTAGTTTTTATTATCATCCTTATCAAAAGGGCAAATGACCTAGATAATACTCCCTCATTGTCTTTGGGGGCAAATGACTTAGATTTTAAGTCCATGATATTTCTAAGGAGACCTTAAAACATTATCATCATTCCACCGGGCGAAGCCGGGTACTACTGCTAGTTATTCTATAAAGATAATCAAATATCTTAAATTGATTGTAAAAACTCACGAGCTTTAATACTGCTTGAATGGCCAATCTGCACTTCATACAGTTCCCTTGAAAAACGTACACCAAAGGCATATGGCAACTGGATATGTACAACCATAAATATGCCCTGGTTCTTTTGCGGTTGGAATGTTATTTTATATACAGTAGATGTTGCCTGCGAAAGTATAGTTATGGTTAATATTTTGTATTTATGTAATATTATATATAAAACAAGATTAAAGAAGTTTAATTACATGAAATGTTGGGTATCACTTGCCTTGGATGCATATTTTACCACTTCCGAGGTCTGTTAGTAAACTAATTATAATAACTGGACTAGTGACTCTCACACAAGAATAATTGTCTCATAGCTATTGAGGTTTGAATGTCTTTGGCTAATATGAATAAGGATTCGTCACATACAAGGAAAAGCATCTGCCCGGAATTCAAGCTTATTACAGCGTCTCTCACTATATCGAGTGTATGCTTCATTAGAGAGATTGGCACCCAGAATCAAACGCAAAAGGGCGCATATAATTCGCTGCTCCGTTCTAGCATCAGGGATTGACAAACATTATATACAACCCACGATACTGAGCTTTCAACACCTCAAATACAGGTTAGGTCTGTACCATTCTCCTTCTGCCAGAACAATATAATTATTTCTGAGTATTGTTACGTGAAGAGGTGGATACATTCAAGAAGGACGAACACGGGGTTATCTGACAAGGAATGTAGACAATTCACTTCCAGTTCGTATAAGATTGGATGCCATTTAACGAGCCCCAAGGCTCTGTGTCCGACTGTTGCATTGAATCAAATTTGAGCACTTGTGATCAGCGTTGTTGTCCATGCCATACATAGGAACGATGTGTCTATTATACATTGACAGGCCTGTAAGTGAATTATTCGGGAGTAATCTGAACCTTTCAGTCTCCAGAATGATCCACTTTGTCGTAGCCCAGACGCAACTAGACAGGTAATATTAATGTTAATGGTTTTACGTCCCCATTAACTTCCGTGGTTCTTAAAGACACAGGGTGCCGGAATTTCGCCCCACAGGGGATATTTAACGTCCCAGTAAATTTGCTGACACGATTCCTACGCAATTGAACATCCTCAAACGCCAACTGACTGCACCAGGATTTGATCCAACCACTTTTTTTTTAGCGTACGGTATGGCTTTTTTAGTGCCGGGAGTGTCTGAGGACATGTTCGAATCGCCAGTTTTGTAGCTGCTTCGAGACGGATACCCAATGGGTGAGCTACAGGTATCATTGGGGAGGAAAGTTGGAAGGGAAGGTCGAGGAGTTGGAAGGTAGCGGCTGTGGCCTATAGTTAGGGACCAACCCCGGCATTTGCCTGGAAGGAAGATGGGAAACCACAGAAGACCATCTTCAAGGTTGCCGGCGGGGGGATTTGAACCTCCTCGCCTCCCGGATGTGAGCGACTGCCAGCAGTCATGCCGTAACGACCACGACTAACTCACCCGGTATCCAACCACCTTGGGAACAGCAGACGAGAACGTTAACGCTACACCATGCAGCCAGTCTATCTGAGTGCGGTATCGGTACTGATGACCTAGATGTACCAGGTCGCTAATGGGAGGAGCAACCAACAAACGAAGACAAGTTTTGTCTAATAAGAGTGAGGTAAGTTGCCGCTCTCACCAGTTACGTCCCTCAAATTAGCCGGCGTCCACAACGGAAGCTAATCAGATTCATAGTCTTTCTTCACGATCTTCAAGCACGTCGTCACTAAAGCTTTTCCCACGGTCACTTCATTGTGAACCCCATCACCGTTACGGTGAGTGTTTCCGGAGGAGGAACTAACAATTACCTTAATTCCATTCATTGTATTTAATATCTCGTAACTTTCATGAGGTTAACAGAATTTTAAGCGAATATTTAGCTATGAATCTGACCTGAACTAAACCAGGCCCTCATTAGGCAGATGTGAATCAGATATTATCCACTGGTTCCTTATAGACAAGAGCTCAGCAAGAGATACAGAATACAATCTAAAGGCAATACTACTGTATTTGCCATCAGAAGGAACGAATAAGTTGTATAACGGCACAGAAAATGTCACACCACTGGCCCAGTATGTAGATGCCATCAGGTCCCTGTTGCGCACCGCTAAGAACGCTATGACTATGTTGTTATTACGGGTAAATGTTTAAATAATTTCTGATAACTTGTGTTTCTGTGGTTGTTGTTGTTGATGATGATTATCTCGGGGCTTTGCGTCATCGTCGTCATGAAGGCCCGTGCACTTGGGTGTGTGTTGAATTTGTATGATAACCTGTGTCACTGTGATGTCTGTACTAGTGCGTGTAATAGTAATTGAGGTAGGATTTTGGTAGGAAGTGGTCGTGGCATTAGGTTGGGTACCATTCCGGCATTTTCATGAAGGTAGTGTTGAAAGAAACTGGGGGAAACCAGAATCAGTATGGCAACGTCAGCGCAAGGATTTGAACCGCTAAGCTGCGGGCTGGCTGCACTTATCCATTACAGATTTGGAGCGTTAACAAAGAAACTCTGGTAGAGTATACCCCCGATCAGATTGTAATTGACAGAGGAAATTCTGTACGATGATGGTAAAGAAACTAACATTAAGCCTCTATTTAAAAGGATTGAAAAGACGCGAAACAAGCAGCAGCTCGTGGAAGTGGAAGGCAGCCATCCGCATGCTGCCTTGTCGAAGCGACCAGGCAACCACCAGCTTTCTATTTCCTTCCATTTCCACGCACTGACACCCAGTTTCGCGTCTTTTCATTCGAATTAAATAGAGACAATGTTAATATGAACCGATGTTTCTTACCACCATCATATAGATTGACCTACCAAGAGTTTTCTCTGCCAATTACAATCTGATTGGGGAGGGGTAGACACTACAGAGTTCCCATGTAAGCTACAGGATAGGTACGCCACCTGGGCGAATGTTCATCCACACCAGGAGGTCGACTAGTAGAACTTCGATTCCCACGTTGTTGTCGATGGCAGGTTCTTTTCCAAGAGAACCGTGCGCGAGACAGCAAATATGAGGGCATACGAAGTGGAATTCATGCAAACAAATGCTGAATACGCCAATGTTCGGTTGCCTAGTGGATGAGAAACCACTATTATCGTTCACTATCTGGCACCTTTATCTCCAAAATCCCAACCCAAATGGTCAGTGGCAAGTCCCTACACCGCTAGCTGCGCAGAAAGTGAGATGTGCCGAAAATAGAAGTGGTAGTTTGCCACCATAAAAGGGTCAAGGCTAGAGCGATTGTCACTCGATAAGAGACTAAAGATAGCCTCACAACTGGCATAAGGTAATCGAAAGATATATTGGGATTTGGTACGACATAATTAGGGACAAAAGGAAAAGAACTAAACATGATTCGAGAGTAACACGAATAGAAAGAAATGCCGCGTTAAAGTAAAATGGGTTGTTGTTGTTGTTTCATTTGAGGGACGTGCACATTGTGGTCATTTAGCCCCGTGTACTTGGGTGTGTGCGGAGTTTGTCTGATAACCTCAGTCACTGTGATGACTGTATTTGTTTGAGTATTTGTAATTCAGGTGAGGATTGGGAAGAAAGTGGCCATGGCAATAATTTAGAAACCATCCTGGCATAGTTGAAGTGAGAAACCACGGGAAACCACTTTCAAGATGGCTGAGATAGGAATCGAACCCACCTCTTCTTAGTTTTGCCTCACGAGGCGGAGCCAGAATTAGATTTCTTGGTAGCGCTTGGAATCGAACCCGAACCTCCGGGGTGACAGCCAAGCAGTCTATTTGCTACACAACAAGGTGGTCTGAGAAAAATGAATTCCATTCCTTTGGTGTAACAGAATATGAAGATTTTCTGCCGAAACGATCACTTTTAATCTTAATCTTAATTCTTCTCATTAAAGTAATACTGTATAAAATGCCTACGCATAATATTGCTCCTGAGGGAGTAAAGTACATAGTCACGGGCCTGACAATGATCGTTCTGATATCTCCCGCCCGTAAATTTGTCAGTGAACAAAGGTCCAGCCAAATGGCGGAATGGTTTCTAACGTACGGCCACGGCCGCCTCCTCCCCAATCCTCACCTGAATTACAAATGCATACACTAACACAGCCATCACAATAATACAGGCAAAAAATCCACACACACCCAAGTATATGTGGCTAAATGAACATGTTTTCAAAGTCCCTCAAATGAATCAATGGGTGTGTGTAGAATTCGCCTGATAACCTGTATTAACTTTATAGAAGATGAAACACCAATGAGATGCTTGTTTTCTGTTTCAGCTTCTCTCCTCGGGTTCTCTTGTGTGGTCAAGGAGCAGTGTTCTCTGAAGGTGGCCAACAGCAGCTGTATTCAGAACATGTGCCGCTGTCAGCCAGGCTTCCTGCAATTCCGCCGGCACACTTGTCTGAGTCGTAAGTACACCATCCGAGACGATAATTCTTGGCGTCATTCCCTGCACCCAATTTTAAAGACTTAAATTCGCATAATACGTACGTTTATCTGTCTACGAGGGTTACGAGTCCAATCAGGTGCTTGGAACATAAATACATTCTTCTGATAGTTTCCGAGCCCTGTTTACCATCTCTTGATGAATGCAGTACATTTGCACTTGTCTGTTGGCACAGGCTAGAGTAAAATGTGGCTTTTCACCGATGTCTCAGTGTCACTCATGGCTGTGATTATATGGAAGCTACTGAGGTATGGGTGGTGCTTAGTTATAACATTCAGGGCACCGTCAGTGCCTGTGGATGCTGTGAAAGGTTTTACTCATAGGGTTAGTACTGCTGTTCTGACTCAGTGAGGAAAGCAATGGCAAACTACCTCACTCCTCATCTTGCCTAGTACGCCTCAATATAGCGCTGCCTTGGGTTTTTGAGGGTATCTACCCACATAAACTAACAGCGGTGCTTTTTGAGGATCCAACCAGCCTTCGGGCTGGCTACCTAACAGACAACAAACAGATAGTTTCCGGGGAAAAGCATAGTCTGCACTTAAGTTCCATATAATGGTGGACGGTTAGGCCGCATTACTTTATTTGGCTCTTAGCACAGGAAGGCTATACATGAGTTCGAAATGGTAGGAGGACACATTACGATTTGGAATTTATTCACCCAATAATTTTTCGGACCATTAAGGTTGGGATTGGGGACGTTCTGTGTTCTGGCTGCTTAAATTGTAACATGGGCCAGTCCATACTAGACCGTACTGTCTTCGATTGTTTCTGAAGGAGTTTCTCAAGGTCATGACAGATGACGGTCCAACACGGTGCGTTACGATACGAGCGTAGTCTCGACCTATCTAGATTTACCACGATAGGTTAACAGCTACAAAACCACCTAAACCGGTCTAAACCGCATTTTTACGAGTTGGTGGGTGAGATGCTAAAATTTTCTCTTCAGAAACAATGATAATTGTTGATTTATGGGGAAGAACATAGACTCAAACCTCTCATAGACAAATAAAAATACGCATTATGCGAATGCCTCCTAATGATCAGGAAGATAATTAAAATCACTACAACTACAGGTGCTCGTCCAGGGATATTTAGGAGATAACCCCCTCCCCCCCCCCCCCCCATAAGGACTCCATTGTCACCCACTTCCCCTATAGGTAGCCCACAACGCCATCTGAGCTTACATTCAACTTCCCCCCGAAATTAGTTTGCCCCCTTTACCATTACAACTGCAAACTACCTTACAAATAACTTAAACAATACAAAAAGAAATTGACTAAAAAAGGAAATTTAAGAAGAGAAAGGAAGTGCCCTCGAACCTTGAAGATTGAGGATTGAGGAACTGGGAATAAAGTAGAGCCATAGAAATCAGATAACAAAGAGAAAGAGGAAAACCCGTACCAAAGTCAAAGGCTCTGGAATACCAAAGATTTGCCATCTCCTAAGCTCACTAGCCATGTAGAGTATGTAGTGTTACCAAGAATGGTGGTGGGCTACATATACCATGCCCCTATAGGACCTCTTGCAATAAGGAGAAGATATCGTGAACAAGAAAGGAAAAGAAGACTGACATTTCGGAAAATGAGAGTACACGAAATAAAAGGCAATGTCCAATTAAGGCAAGAAGACTTCGAACACTCTAATACCGTCGGGGTTGGAAGAGAACAAGTGTTGACCAAGGGAGGTCGACAGGAAAGATTAGAAAGAGAGAGGAGTCCGGCGTGAGTAACTGTCAATCACAGCTGGAGCCGCGTGATTACCAAACCACGCTCCAGTAGTTGTCAGTCCCCGGAGGATATGGAAAAAGGTATGTGCACAGTCCTTTGAGAAGTGGTTTTGACGAGTGATGAGGTTTCTCGGTCCGTGCATAGTGAAAATGAAAATCCACAGCCTGCTTCCAGTCTCCGACCGGGTCAGGAATGGAATGAATGAAGCCCCCATCTAGCGGCGAGGATATGAACTGTGCCGGCTGCCGAGGCCTGACGCACTCCTCTGGGGCAATGATTAAATAAATGACAGATGAAATTAAATTATAGTGGAGAGTGTTACTGGAATGAAATTTTGACAGGGAAAACCGGAGCACCCGGAGAAAAACCTGTCTGCCTCCGTTTTGACCAGCACAGATCTCACATGGAGTGACCGGGATTTGAACCACGGACCCAGCGGTGAGAGGCCGGCGTGCTGCCGCCTAAGCCACGGAGGCTTTGCCGTGCGTAGTACAGAACCAAATATATTGGTCGGTGACTCACTCACTCATTCGTAATACCACAGTGGTTTGAGCAACGGCCCATGTTTGCAGTATTGGAATAGAAAGGAATATCAGATAACACGGTGGGCTGTTGACAGACCCTTCTCTTCTCGACTGACCCTTCCCTGCTCCTTTCCCTCACTTCGCAAGTTCACAGAGCTTGGACCGAACAGTATAGCACTCTCAGAATCCTATATAGATCCACCTTAATCCGTTCCTTGGATGCTCGAGAACTATTTTACAATGCCCCATCCAGCATTCGGGTCACGAACTGGTCTGTGTTCCCCTCCTGGCAAATAACGGGATCCACAACTAAGAGGTCACGTAACGTGTTAATGATTTCTGTGCAACAAGTTTCTAAAAATTACGTTATTTACCAAGTAGTTACATTTTCTCCCCATACTTGATATATGATAAACCAGAATATTTCAGCGTTAAGTACGTGCCGACAAGTCTGATATTTCTTACCGTGGCTCCGTTGTTATCAATCCAGAAACCTGTCGCAGTCAACTATGCATCGTTAAGTAGAAAAATGTGCATAGGCCTATCACAGGTTTTCGGGGATTTACAGCATTAATGGGTCAGGGCACATCACACACCTGTACTTAAGTAGATAGACAAAAAGGTATCTGAATACAGTAATATGAAACATGGTCGTCAATGGAATCTGTTGAGTCTGAGTTTACTCCAGGGTTCTGGCGTTATGCGATACGGAGACGGCGAGTGCGTGACGTCATGCAGCAGAGTGCACCTCCCGCTCTCCGTTCCCCGCGTGGGAAGCCTAAGTTAATGGGTAACGGAGCCTTTCTAACATGTGTAGCATTTGTAGCATGCGTCGTTTGAAATGATATTAAGTCTAGTCTCTCAGACTGACTGTATCTTTTTTATTTTTATTTTGTTTGCAACTGTCGTTAATTAAGATATATATTTACCATTTAAGGTTCAAAATACACCTATGTTGATTAAAGGATAATGCAAATCACACAAAAGGAATTTATTGGTAGCCCGTGGTTTGAAAAATGGCATGATATTGCTGGGATTAATCCTCTTGCTAATATACAGTTCAGTATTTCCTTTTATGCCATAGGTATCTTTCACACTGTATACATGGGTGTGTAATGTGTCTCATGAACTGTTTTATTGGGGACTGGCTGCGTGGCTCAGCGATAATGTTCCTGCCTACTGGGCCCAAGGTTGCAGTTTCGCATCCTGGCTCAGTCAGCTGGCATTTGAGGGTGCGCAAATGCGAGGGAGCCGTGTCAGTTAGGAGCAAAATTCCGGCACCCCGGCGTCTTTCAAAGCCAGAGTATTTAAAACGGACATAAAACCAATGAAATTATTGTTATTATTATTGTTTTATTGGGGGGAACGTACTGTACACTCGCCAATGTACAGTCGAGTATCTCCTAGCAAGATTCGTTATTACATTATCAAGGCACTTGGTGTCACTGAAATTGCCGTAACTTACGGAGACACACATGATATCGTGTCTCATACTCATGTAGGCTATATGTATCCTGCGGCGTAGCCATGCGCCATAATTCGCTTTGGCCGCAATGACGAACTGCAGCAAATCCAGGGGATCGGAGTTTTGAAAAGTGACCATCCTGAGTGTGACTTCTTCCCCAGAGATTTTCACACCCTCTCCCGGCAAATACTAGGATAATGCCTTATTTCAAGTCCCGGGGCACCTTTCCCATTCATGAACTTAACAATTATAGCAACACACACTCTTACAGTCATCACAGAAATACAGGTTATCAAACAATTTTAACACACTCCCAAATAGTCTACATGGGGCTGATGACCAATATCTTCCAAGCCCCAAAACGAATTACAAAAACTCTAAATCTTTTATTTGGTGTGTGATTCAGAATGATAAGTTACCAATATTAACATTGTAAACTTTCAATGTTGTGGTTAACTGAGTCTAATAGACATGAGACGAGCACTAGTGAGATATTTTCCTGAATGACCACAATGTCCTAACTCGTTAATGAGACAACAACAAAAACAACAACACCGAATTGAGAAAGTCGCTGATATTATGTCTAGTGTACAGAAAGCCTCTTATGGGAGACTATATTCATACGTACAGTATGTCTACCCCGTATTATTTCCATCTTCAACGGAGTCGGGGATGAGATGCGATGTAAGTATATGTGGCGGATGGTTTTTATGGCCGGATGCCCTTCAAGACACCCTTCATGTAATGAATGAAGATGAATGAAACTGGGCAAGGATGTGGAAGGAAGCGGTCGTGGCCTGTCAGAAGGTAACGTCCCAGAATTTGCCAGGAGTTGAAAGTGAGAAACCACAGAAAACCATTTCAAGAATGGCTGACGGTGGGGCTCAAACCCACGTCTATTGAGTCCAGAGATAGTATGGCCCTATGGCCCAGCGCTGCGCGTTAGCGAGCGTAGCTACTTCTGTCGGTGGAGACTATCCCTATTTATATAGGCTACAAATGAAAGTTTCTCTGTTTCTTCTGAATTTCTACGGAAATTTGAGTTACTAACGCGTTTCAGACTGTTTTATGACCGATGCGCGCGAAAATAATTTTTTGTCTGGGTGTCTGTCACTCGGTTTGCCGGTCTGTGGACAACTTTGTTCCCTTATAACTCGAGAACGACTGGGTGGATCACCGTAAAATTTGTTACAGATATCCATCAGAGGCACGACACCGATCATGTAACTATTCTCCGTACCTCTCATAAAAAAAGGGCCTACCCCCTTAAAATACATGCTGAAATAGGCGTAGAAGGGCGAACAAAGGTCATTTTCATCCGCTCAATATGAGAAAAGGCCCTAAAACCAACAGTTTTTGAGATATTCCCAGAAAACTAATTTCATTTAATAAACTAATGAAAGAATGCAAGCCGAGAATCCCACTGTCCCTACGCTTCAGAGTTTGCAGGAGTTGCGAAGAAATCTGTTGAGCACTTGGGATCGCGGCGGGCGTCGCTGAATAAGTCACAGCGTGGGCAGGTGGCGGGAGTTAATTACCGTAGGGCCGTGTGCCCGACATGGTAGCAGAATTTCAGAGGTCCATCTATTTCTGTAAACCTCAATGCAATTCCATTTATTACATTACTGTGAAAATTTGCAAAAGGCTACACGGTTATCAAGGAACCAAATTAAGCTGTAAAATTCATCAATACATATAATGTGCTTAAGGGGTACTCTAGAATTTTTTCACGTGATTAACATGTGCGGGTGTGGTACGGCAGGTCTATTATATCCCTCTCCCAATATTATGTTATTATTATTATTATTATTGTATTATGGCGTACAACGACGAGACAAAGCTAATTTTCGGCCCCTTAGTGTCAGAAACTAAACTCTGGCTTAAGGGACCCCAAAAACTAAATTTTAAGGCTCTAAAACCAACAGTGTCTGAGATATTCCCAGAAAACTAATTTCATTTAATAAACTAATGAAGGAATGCAAGCCGGTAACCATGACAACAGTATCTCAATAGGTGACATCCAACTTTCCATCTACTGTATTTCTGTAAGAAGCAATGCCACTCCATTTATTACATTTCTGTGAACGTTTGCAAATGGCTATAAGTTTATCACGGAACCAACTAAGACTGTAATATTCGTCAATGCACTTAAGAGGGTCAAGGGGTAGCCTAGAAGTTTTCACGCGACTTACACGTGCGATATGTCGTACAGAAGGTCTATTGTTTCTCCAAGCAGCAACATTATTTTCTAAAATTCCTCAATTGAAATAGTAATTTTTCGGCTTTTAGGAATTTGGGCCATAGGCCATAGGCCATAAGCCATAGGAGGCTAAAAAACCTGAATTTCCATGCACCACAAGCCTCTATAATTTATTAAAGGGGTTTACCTGCGGATGGGGTTTTTACACAACGGTGAGGGTCAGTTTTTATGTGACGTGTATTGCGTTTCGTCTACGAGGTTTTCAATTTTATTTTCTGGTCAGGAAGTACACGTTAGGTGAATTTAGTTTGAGAGCACATTTTACCTAATCATTCTTCTTTGTCTACAAACGGGTTCATCGTAGGGATGATTTTGTTTGATACCGTGTGGTTGATATATCCTTATTTGGATATCTGGGTGATATGTTGTAGTCAATAGAGTTAGTTTGCCTCGTGGTCACTACGAGTCTTTACTCTCGCATATACTGTATACTAAATACACCTATCTATAAATATATAATTGTTGGTTTATTCAATTTTCAATTTTGTTTATTTTAGGCATTTCGGTATGTTTTTGACGGATGCAAGCAAAAAGTGGATTTGTCTGTCTGTCTCTCTGTGTATCTTTATGTACGCCTATAAATCGAGTTCGGATGCTTGGATCATCGTAAATTTAGGTTCCGGTACGGTATCCATGAGAGTCAATACACCAATCATTTATAAAATCTTCACCGTACTTCTCATAGAAGGGTGGGTATAGAGAAAAACTTCTCAAAATACATGCTAAAATAGGCGAATTATAAAAATTATCCTAGAAGGACAACCAAAGCATATGTTGCGTTTCTCAATGTGAGATACAATATTCGGGAGTCTATAAAGGGTCTTCGAAAACCACATTTTAAGGCCCTTATATTAATAGAGTCTGTGATATTTCCAGAAAATTAACTTCGCTCTCATAAACTTATAAACCATTGCAACAGTAGCTCAATTGATAACGTCTGGTTATTAATACCAATGATCGTACGAAGAACGGGTACTTCTGCTAGTATTCATATAAAATTTCGTAATTGCAGCTTAAATAGATTATGTGTTATCAATTTTATTATAATCACAGGACACTCGCAGAGAAGAGTGCCTATGGTAGAGATACGCGCACTGTGACTTGAAAAGTATAACATAATATGAGCATTCTCTTGGAATGATAATGGAGATACTTAGGGATAATGTACTGATACTACCAGGCTTAGAACCACAGCCTATGCTTCCTTCAGAGTTACGACCCTGGTCAGTGCTTCTGAAATACCACTGTTTCGTTATTTGGGCAGTGTGCCATTATCGATCCTCTGAGTTTGTTTACACAGCAAAACAAAAATATGAGGATTTTGTTTTTGCATTTCATTAAATATATCCACCTACCGACAGAAAGAACTACGTGTGCTAAGAGCACGCCATGCAGCAAGGTTTTCTCCGGACTCTGTTCGATCCCCATCGTCCACCGTTCTAGAAATGGTTTCCCGTGCTTACCCATCTTCAGATTCAGGTAAACTACGGGATGGTATGGCCACGACCGCTTCTTTCCTACTCCTTGCCCACTTTCATTTTAAGTCATTTCATCTCTCATTAACTCCTCTGAAGTAGTCGGCGTCGGGAAGATCAGTTGTTGTTGATTTAGGGGCTTGAGCATCGTGATCAGCAGGTTCTAAACCTGGCGCAGTCAGCTGGCATTTGAGGGTGCGCAAATGCGAGGGAGCCGTGTCAGTACATTTACTGGCACGTTAAAGATCCCCTTCGGGGCAAAATTCCGGCACCCCGGCGTCTCTCCAAGCCAGGGTAGTTAAAAGGGACGTAAAACCAATAACATTATTATCATCGTGATCATTTCAGACCCGTGTATTTCGGTGTATGTAGATTTTGTCTGGTGTTAATGTGGTGTTTGTAGGAATGTATTTGTAACTGAGACGTGGATTTGGAAGGAAGCGACCATGGCCTTATATTAAGGAACCATCCCGACATTTGTCTGGGGTAGATATGGGAAACCACGGAAAGGTACTTCCAGGACGGTTGTGGTGGAAATCGAATCCACGTCTTCTTAGTTTTGCACTATGAGGTTGAATGTATCTTACCCTCAGACTATAATTATTTTTTTGTCAAAGCCGATATCGAATCCGATCCCCTACGGATGTCAGCCAAGAATGCTAGACAATACATCACGAGATGGTCGTCAGGAAGAAAAACCCAATCGTAAATCCATCCAGCATATATAGATTAACCTCACCCCCTCCCCGATCTCATAGAAGCGGGAAAATTAAGGGGTATACATACATGAATTGTTTCCTATGATATGTTCAGAATAATGTCTCCAATTGAACCACATTTTCATGTAAATATTTCGCCCATTTCTCTACTCCACCATCATCTGCTGGGAGAGATTTGCACAGACCTTGTTTGCCATGATTCAGAAATAATTAGGGATATTGAAAGGCTGCATTCTCAGGAATTTCATGAAGAATTTATTCATTTCTGGAAAGAAAATAACAGAAGGCACAGGGAAAGACATTTTGGATGTTAAAGGAGGATCTTAAAAAATGGTATGTGTTTAATTTTCGTTATATTCGTCGTTATGCAAAATGATTTTGATTTGTATATGTGCATGTGTTACTCAGGGATCTAAAGGTGAATCCTTGCCTTGTAACCTAAATCTCTACAATTACCGTTGTAAGATAGCGGCAAAGAATAAGGTGTGAAGTGATTCGTCATGCAACCTGTTTAACATGTGTTCGCTTGCCATAGTCCAAAGGATTATGTTAGTGGCTCTCTCCGAAGTAGACTACTGTATCTTTAGTTCCAGAATATGTTTGTCAAGTAGAACGCGGAACAAAGAGAATCGTTTCTACGGTTCAGTTCTTCTCAGTAACCGAACCGTTTGAATGTTTAAAGGAAGTTAGTCAGTACTATAATTTATCCCACGAAGAAGCAAAGCCAATCCCATTATGGAGCGTGACGAGGCAGTATAGTCTCGGTGCGGGACTTCAGGGATTGGGGATTCTAACACATTCAGCGCAGGAATGTCTTGGGCATAATTCACCGGTGGAGGACACTAATTTGTTTATTGATTTATCATCATCTAAAAGCCATACCGACAAGGGACGCGGAAGACCCGATCAAAGTCCTTGGCTACAGCAAAGGAGCACTGAGGTGGCATCCTGAGCAAGGGCTTACGTGTGGTAGGGTGTCCAGCACATTTACACACCTTATCTTGCCACAGTACTTGTCAGGTTCCAGTTTTGCATCTCGAGGCTGGGTGACCCATACCAGATCATACCAACACTTTTAAAATTATTGACAGAGGCAAGACTCTAACCTGTAACCACAGGATTAAAAGCCAACAGCACTATCCTCGACCCCATGTGATGATACATTCATTAACATAATCACTATATTTTTAAGACATCGGTTCTATACCTCCATTATATATCAGAGCTGATATTTTCACTGTGAGTCATATTGATACTTGTGTTCCGTTGCCAAAGTGTGATAATCTTGTTGTCCCAAACTCATTCACAGGAGCCATATGTACCATATTCACAACCTAGTGTTATTTTCTATTTTTATGTAATTTAATAATATAACATTTATAACCACACAGTAAATCCATGAGTAAATTGAAAAAGGCAATACAGCATAGTCTAATGACATAAGTTAGTAGCAATTAAGATTGCCATTTGTAGCTCTTCAAAGCCTCCGTGGCTTAGGCGGCAGCACGCCGGCCTCTCACCGCTGGGTCCGTGGTTCAAATCCCGGTCACTCCATGTGAGATCTGTGCTGGACAAAACGGAGGCAGACAGGTTTTTCTCCGGGTACTCCGGTTTTCAATGTCAATATTTCATTCCAGCAACACTCTCCACTATCATTTCATTTCATCTGTTATTCATTTAATCATTGCCCCAGAGGAGTGCGTCAGGCCTCGACAGCCGGCACAGTCCATATCCTCGCCGCTAGATGGGGGCTTCATTCATTCCATTCCTGACCCGGTCGGAGACTGGAAGCAGGCTGTGGATTTTATTTTTATTTTTTTATTTGTAGCTCTTCAGTCGGTCAACACGATTGTGGCCAATGAGCGAGCGGGGTACAAGTTACAAGTATGTAAATACATTCCTGAAAAAAAATGCATGTATTAGTTAATTATCACAATTTAATGGGGAAATTTAGGATTAAGCGTTTCGTCCCTCAAGTGGCCATCATTAGATCCTGATCAGTGTGCTGAGGTTAAAAATGTATACTAAAATATTACGCTACTTGCAGTAATATGTGTTTGGTGTATTTTTTACGATTCGCAATTGAATTTCGTTGTAAGTTATGTTTGTTTTGTCTTAACAGTTTTAAAAATTACGTAAGTAAAAGTGTATATACACGTGTGTACAATTTATAAAACACAGTGTAGTAATAAGTCAATATGTAAACCAAAATTTAGCATGCACTATAAACTTCTATTTGCAATGCTTGCTTACTCAGTCGGGTGACGCCACACAGAAGAAACAAGAAAAACTCCTGAAAGAGTGCCAAAAGTTAATCGACTCAAAAGCGAATACGGTAGATTTTATTTGTGAAATAGAGAAACGCGCTCACAGTTGGAACAGTAGTATTGAAGAATATAGCAAGTAAAATTAAATTTTGACATTCGAAAGTAATTGAAAAACTTACTGTCGTCTGCGCAAAGCCCATCAAAAAGAGTATAGTACAATCCTCTAGAGTGTCTTAAGGATAGATGAGGATGTACATGCATCTTTCTTTTCCTTCACCTCCTTCTTTTCAGTAGTAGTATAAGGAGAAGCATATATTCAATTAATCAACTTAATAACTCATCTCATGCACAACTTATCTCTTCATCACTGGTCGAACAGTCACTGAGCTACATGGTGGTGACCATGGTGGTGACTGCCTGGCTGCTTTGAGTAAAAAGGCCATCGATGTATTACGCAAATTGTGGCTAGACAACCAGCACTAAATCACATCCGTGTTAAAGGAAGGAACGAAAGCTTTCAGTTTTACGTGACCGTTAATCAGGCGATCATGAGCCACGGGACCTCCTTTTTACGTGGAATCCGAACCACAGGACATAACATTTCACTTCGAAAATCTCACATGCACTGACTGGGAATCGAACCCGGTCCACCTTGGTGAGAGGCCAACAGTTTGACCGCTGTGCCACCACGCCCCCCTAAAGAAAGAAAGAAAGAAAGAAAGAAAGAAAGAAAGACAGAAAGAAAAGAAGGAGGGAAAGTTCTGCAGTTACCAAGAGTGTGCTCATTGCTTGTGTGTGTGACTACGTGTTCATCTCTATTAATTTAGAAAGAAGACGAGCTACGAAGTAAGCCACCATTTATAAAGATGCATGGACAGCTTGCGCACCATGTGAAGCTGGTGGTGATGGACTAGTCGTGAGCGCACTCGTGCGTTGCATAGAAAGTAGGAACGTGCCGTGCCGTGTCATAAGGTTTACAAGCAGCATTTGGAGGCACTGAAATTCACGTGGCCAGCGAATTGATTCACGTCTGTAATAAATCGTTGTTGAAATTTGTTTGGGGTTCAAAAGATGTATAAACAGCAGACTTTAAATATTTAGGCATCACACTGCAATCGAGTGGATATTGTTTCACAAAACATGTCACAGATTAGGTAAACCAAGCAATGATTGCAATGCACGAAATAAAAGACCTCAGATCACTCAGTCTGGGGACAGCAATGTTGCTATTCAGAGTAAAAATTCTTCCAATAATGACCTATGGCATTGAAATCATCTGGACACATTTAACAACGAGGCACCTATCCACCTTGGAATGGGTGAAAGCGAACTACATAAAGAAGGTGATAGGAGTATCAAAAACGACACGATCTAAACTTGTTTATCTCCTGGCAAAGGAATCTTTCCTCGTAGATGACCTCAGGACAAGCATACCCCTACCGAGCACCAGTGCATCAGAGAAATTTCTGGCTACGTTGACGGAGAAGAGAGAAGAAGTACAACCAGACTTCTATGGCACAGGGGCCATGATAGACCGCTCGTGGACAAAAGCTAATTTCGTTTCGAACTAAGACATGTCATTACGAGGTTGGCAGTTCACGGTTTTCACCACCTACTCTGCAAATCAATACACTTCCATGACACAAGTATAGACTGTGAGTGTACTTTATGTGGAAAAATGTGTGAACGGTACCACATAGAATTCTGTACAAGAAGAACAATGTCTATAAGTGATTATGCAAATATGTAATCCATCAATGTAACGTATATTTTAAGTTATGGCTACTTGGCTGCATTAAATATGTTATTATATACAGCAGTCTAGGCCGTGGATGAATGTTTGGAACGTTCTTATTTTCCGCGAGAACGTAACATGTAAATCTGCACTTCTTTAGACTATTGGCAAATGGGAATTATGAGAAACGGGAGTAAGATTACGTGCATAATGCTTGAAATAAATATAAATATTACCACTTTAGAAATACGTAGTCGACAATTGCAAACAAATTAAATGCACTTCACTTCGTCGGAAAGACCTTGGAGACAGGTGACAAGGAACAGTTTGTGGGTGTTCCATCTTCCATCACCTTCATCAATTCTATGGGACAATACAGTCTCCACTCTACTGAGTAGTATGGCCTCGGGTGCCGGGTGCAAGCTTTGTTATTTGACACCCAGAGGGTAGCTTGCATGTCGAATTTCGTTGTTCCTTGTAGCACTATGAAAGTCATGGAGGTTAGATATCTAAGCCCCTTGAACACTGTAGCGCTTTCTACTAGACAAATGAGGAACTTAGTGTTGGCGGAAACTCCCGAGATTAATTTTGCGATTATGAACACGGCCTACTGAATTCAAATTGGTTCTTTGACATGACAACATCGTATGACATGTGTGTCGTAATTTTTGCCGCCTTAAAAAAAACACTTACCACGGCCAGGAGCGAACCTGCAAGCTTGGGGTTAGTAGACTGACACGTTAACCACTCACCCACCGTGGCAAGCTCTCTCTTAGTTCAATCACTTAACTCTCCCAGTGGACAAAAGGCAGAAGCCCAAAAGGTAGGCAGGATTTACATTAATCGTCTTGGAAATTTGGAATATTGTACCATCCTAGGGAGAATTTCGTTCATGAAGGGAGAAAAATTGAAACTTTATTTTGTTAGTTAATCAAAGACAATCGTAGCTATACACTGTAGTGTTTCTTGACAAGAGTGCTTCAGTTGATTGTTTTCCTTTGATTACAAAAACCTATGTAAAATTTCCAAATATTTACTACCATTAATTTTATGGTATAACATTTCTCACATACACACCTCCATTAAGTTCAAGTTCAGAAATTTAACTGAAGAATCACCGTATTGTTTAGCGGTGAACTTGGAGCTCTACGCTATTTGGCTATACGTTACTTGCTGATCACAAATATAAAATCCCACCCTATTATTCCATATACATCGTCTAGCTCCTGGTGTAGCAGCTAGCATTCTTGACTGTCACCCTGGAGGTCTGGGTTCGACTCCTGGCTCTGCCAAATAATTCAGTTCTGGTCTGAGGGCTGGAACGGGGTTACACTTAGCCTCGTGAGGCAAAATATAGAAGAGTAGGGTTAAATTTCCAATTAATCCATCCTGGAGGTGGTTTTCCGTGGTTTCCCACTTCTACTTCGGGTAAATGTCAGGATTGATCCTTACTTAAGGCCACGGCCGCCTCCTTCCCAATCCTCACCTGAATTACAAATATACACATTACTATAGACATAACAATAACACATGTAATTAGACAAACTTCTATACATACACTACCAAGTACACAGCGCTAAATGTCCACGATGTGCAAACCCCTCAAATGAAGCAACAATAGCAACATCCATATAGATCAATCCATTTTTTTTTAACGTACGGCTTTTTAGTGCCGGGAGTGTCCGAGGACATGTTCGGCTCGCCAGTTTTGTAGCTGCTTCGAGGCGGACACCCAATGGGTGAGCTACACGTACAGTCGCGTGTGGAGTGTTGTCTGCGGAGGAAAGTTTGAATGTAAGGACGAGGAGTTGGAAGGTAGCGGCTGTGGCCTATAGTTAGGGACCAACCCCGGCATTTGCCTGGAAGGAAGATGGGAAACCACAGAAGACCATCTTCAAGGTTGCCGGCGGGGGGATTCGAACCTCCTCGCCTCCCGGATGTGAGCGACTGCCAGCAGTCATGCCGTAACGACCACGGCTAACTCACCCGGTGATCAATCCAATGAAAGCCCCTGAATGGAACTCAAATCGTTTGCAAAACCCAATACCCGTCAAAACTTAGTTGAAGATGGCTTCAATGGGCCGACCTAAAAGCGACAATCAATATCTCCACCATCTCTGAGCTATCTTGTCAATAGATGGGAGAGACTCCACGAACACCGGACCAACTGTGGGACGTAATGTTGAAGAGGCGGGACTCACTCGCTGACAATGAGGCATATTTCCGTACACTGACAGTCTCCGTGCCACACCAGGTGTGATATTGCATCACGGTGGTTGGACGTCGTACTAACCCTACCCTTACACCACTCCTTCTGAGGGCTACACACAATACTATATACCGACATGGCACTCTTTGAGAGGGATTAGGCCTACATCAGCAGCGCCACGATAGGGTGTGTGCGAACGGAAATAAATTCCCGTCCTCTACCTGACAGGTTCGCACACTGTCACTGAGCTACTGTGACGCCACAAAGGTCACATCGCTACACAATATACGTCACGGTGGTTGTCGACATCCTGCACCAACAGCACTGGTAATAATTCCCAATGTTTTGCATGGTATGTCTTGGTCTTCCTCGCTACAATCCGACGTGGGCACGTTCAGGGTGAAGGTGTTCCCACGACATTTGTTACGGCTGTACGATCCGAGGATACTCGACAAGGAATTTAAACATTTTCCATGTTAACATATTTGTTCTTTCAATTTGCATTTTATTTTATATTTTTCGATTATACAGATGAACAATCAAAAATTGATGCATGAAAAATTTTGAACCGGCCACGGTGGCTGAGAGCGCTAACGCACTAGCTCATGCCTCGCTGTAATTGGGAGAGCGTGGGTTAGAGCCCCACCTCAGCCATCCTGAAAATGTTTTTCGCGGTTTCCCGTTTTTATCTCCAGGCAAATGCCGGGACGGCTCCTTTCGACTGGTCCACGTCTGACTTCCACCCAAAATCCCTCCCCTGACCCTTCCTTAATTACACCCAAGTTAGCGGTCGCCTGGGCGATCGGCCTGTCGCCATCCCCAGTTGTATCTGCTGGCAAAGTGTGTTCAGCTCCCAGACACCATCCTTGCGACGATAGAGGAATGATCCCTCGCAGCGTCCATGGGTGAAGCCGAGCTGGGAGATAAGCGATTGCTATTACTGGACTCCGTTACTCCATTGTGTATAAGCACAATACTAACAATCTTTGCATTTTCGCTCCAAATGCTTGCAACGAGCACGTAGCTCATTATCACAGTCACCAAGAAGGACTATAATACTGTATATGCTACGTGCCATTCAATGAAGGAAATAGCCTTACTTTATTAAAAGTATTCGTGTTAGCTCGGTCAAACTCGGATGTTTACCTTGCCTGACGTCATTTTGGTGTATTCTTTCAGGATCAAATATATTGTTCACGTCGGGATTCCAACCTTACCTGTCATGGTAGCACATATTTTGTAGCTTATAGCTGGCCCACTGCACTACGTGGGGCTTATATTGTGCATATAATTTCATAGTGTTCTATGCAACTGTATGACTTGAGGAGAGAGACAAAGATCGGAGCACTATAGAAGGTAGACTGAGAGTCACTGACACAATAGGGGAGAACTATGGGCAATGTTGCAATACATCCAGCTCATGACGTAGTGACAAGCATTCATGGCTGTCACCGTGGAGATCTGGGTTCAATTCCAGGATCTGCCAAGAAATGTAATATTGTTCTGAAGTCTGGAACAGGGTTCACTTAACCTAGTGAGGCTGAACTAAGAAGGTATGGGTTCGATTCCTACTTACGAATTCCTAGAATTGGTTTTCCATGGTTTCCCACTTCTACTCCAGACGAATGCATGGATGGTAGCTAAATTTAGGCACGGTTGTCTCCTACTGAAATCCTACCCCTAGTTACAAATACACAACTTGTATTGCAATCTCAGTGCCACAGGTTATTAGAAAGATACTACACACACCCTAGTAGACGGGGCTCCATGGCCACAATTTCATAGAGCCGTTAAATAAATAAAAACAACACTTTTTGCAAAACACATTCAGCTGACGGTAAACGACTGCTCACTGAAATGCTGCCTGACAGTTTACTGGTTCTTCCAACTTGCTGTAGGCTACTGTTTTCGATTATAACGGAGAAAATCACCTATGTGTATCCCATTAGGCAAGAGAGGAAAGCTCTCAGCTGCTCGTGCCGCACTTCCTTAAACTTATTTCTTTTGACAGGTGTGCTATATCTCGCTAACGAACAAAATAGCGTTCCTCACGGCCACTTGTTGCTATCTTCCAGAAATAGACAGTGGTGGCGCACTCTTGTTAGCGGCAGGCTATCAAGCTCACAATTTTATTGTTTCCGTTACTGGATCATTTAGAGTGTGCTTGAGACATTCTTTCTTTTTGTAATGTTTTTTCCGGAAAAAGGGTCACCTGTACCATTGATTTTATTCGTGCCCTCCCATGAGTTCCGATTCCCGCCAGTTCCAATTCCTTTCGCTGATTAGCTATCTGCCAATTACACTACCTGAGCGTGTCCCGTCAGTTCCGAACACTAGCTGAGCGAGTTTCAGCTTAGTTTTCTACTGCAAAATTGCATTAATTTGTTTATTATTGAAACAAAGAAGGTCAATTGTTATCGCCAGTCGGGACAGCTTTTTCACCTCATCAGTATATCTGTATCAGCATGTGCCTTCTTCAAAATAATAAGTTTTGAGTTATATTTATAAAGTTCTCAAAATAGAACAGCATGTCTCTTCGTCTTTGAACGGCTTTTAAATCTTATTTACAAGTCACGTAGTAATCAGCACGTAACTTCGTCAAATTGAGCTTTTAACTGAATTATTCTTCTCTTTAAACCCGAATCAATATGTACAGCAAAAGAAACATTTCTTAAATATACTGTTAAATCACCGGTCTCTTCAAACTGTTGACTTGCTCTTTGGATTCTGTAATCCATTGCAACATATTTTCTTTTCCTTTTTGTGGTTTGCAAATTCAACTCTGCCCGCATATTTTTTCGTCTGAATTTTGAGACGCCTTCTTCAAACACAACACAAAGTTACACGGGGATGTGGTTTACCGCATTTCAAATTCAGCTTATGGTTCCAACCGTGCACAGAGTTATTCGTTCAATGCCTCTTCCCATGGCAATTCCATATTTCAATCGGAATATGCACGTTTTCAAGCCATTTCTCGACAAAGTAATCAAAAAACTCGATTAACTTTTCATTGTCCGGGGCCGTGCTATGAATGTGTAGCCAACCGTTTTCTACTTTTTCTGGTTTGAGGAATGCAAGTGCAGCACACTGCCTGATAGTGTTTCTGATTTTCAGGCTAGTTTGATACATGCCCGAAAGTCCAATTTCTTGCACTTTTCTCCAAATACTTTGGCTTAAGTGGAAAAAACAGCCTTGCACTTGGACTCTTGGAAATACTTCGTCTATCGCTTTGATAGCTCCAACCTCAAACCTCAGAACTGACAGCTGGGTTTTCCAGAGACATTCGGAACTAGTGGGACTCATTAGATCATTTACGCAGGCATGAATACGCAGTCGGAACTCGTGGGATGTTTTTCCTAAGAAATTTGATTTCGGAACTCACGGGAATGGAACTCGTGGGACGCAATCGATTTTATTGCATGGGGATGCTGCCTGACGCCCTGTGATACTATTAAATGTACTTGGCTAGGGACGCAAAGGCCTACCAACCATTTAATGGATAACAATCCCTACATCTACTGTACTAGGACTTGGGTAATTATCATGAAGATCTAGAGGAATGTCTTCATATCATGATTGGTAGGTCTGCTATAACGGTCATTTTATAGAGACTCTTGCTTTTTGTTTACCAGGTTGCGCAAACGCATCCTGAATAACTGCTTTCAATATCTTATCAGCACGCCCGTCAACCATCTTGAATTCATTCCGTTACAGACCTTGTGTCTTGTAAAAGTAAAGTACCGTTAACGAGCCCATTTTGATGGACAAGTTCTTTCATTTTAGCTCAAATAAATTATAAGTTATCCACTTTAATGGTTCGTATATTCTACTGTAGATAGGGGCTGAGCGCTAAACAGGGTGATTTCTTCCACCGTGTACAAACTCTAGAGATTGATTGCGGAGAGGATACGGAACAAAAATGGTCTAATGAACGTATGTCCGGAAATGCATGGTGCCCATGCTAGTGGCTATTTATTCAATCATACTTTGTTAGCCTACAGAGACTGCAGTCCAATACCCGCTGTACCATGCCACCACAGTTACAGTTTGCCTACGTAGGCATCATAAATTTGTTTTTTTTTCTTGCAAAATTTGAAAGTACTCTAATCTTATATAATATAGGTTGCTTGTGCCCTTATGTCACATATCTTAGGAATGTAGTTTGCGCCACTCTGCTTTAAAAGTGCAATTTACTATATCCGATTCATTTCTTGTTCTCACTTGGTGCCTTTCGTTGCCAGTCATCCACAGTGTGGTTTGAGTTACGAGAGGAGGTTTCAGAGAGACTAGAGAGGGTCTTCTTCTTTCCGTTTAGAAGCTTAAGATGGCTCTGATTGTGTTGGTTGGTGAGGGTAAAAGATCAGGAATCCCCTTATTTCAGTTTTTTTTTGGCAAGAATGGTGGAGGTTGGTCTTCCTGATTATGTACAACAGCTTTTGCAAGGGCAGTTAGAGTAGGCTGGGGTCATATATTTAGTGGTCTTTTTGTTATTCTTTAGGGAGGCGGGGAAGGGATTAGCATGGGAAGTTAGGGGGGGTGTTCTTTTTTTATTAACCTTCAATAGCTCTGTATTGCCCAGTAAGTTGCGGCTGTAGGGCAAAACGCATGGTGATCCTTTCGCGTTTTTTTGTTAATGACTGCAATTTGGTTTGGGTGGTACGAGTTGTGAGTTCTGTTTGAATAATCTTGCAAACTTTTGGTGGCTCAGTCAATGGTGGTTGGGGGGTCAAATGAGGGGTATTTTTTGTCTTCTTTTGATATTTTTGTCTGGAGTTCGGTTGGGGTTTATTCAGCATGTGTGCTTGATGATTAAACTCGAGAGATCTTGATAGCTCAGTCAAGGGTGAACTGGAGAGAGTCAAACTCCGATTAGGAGAGTAGTGGGAGGGGTTCTTTTGGGTGAAGCTCAGAAGCACTTGGTTGCTCAGTAAGTGGGGTTTGTAGGGGTTAAATTTGAAGTACTTTGATTAGTTTTCACTTTTGGATTGAGTTTTGTATGGGGAACAAGGCAGCGGTGATTGAGTGGTGACTGCAGAGGGTCAAAATTGGGAGGAATTTGCTATATTGTGTTATTGGGTGGAGTTTGAACCCCACCCTAAAATGTCACATAACAGAAGGGTCCCCAAACGTGGAGCCCCTGTCAAGGCGGTTAGGGGTGAGAATTTTAAAATTTAATTTGAAACTCTTTTATGACTCAGCCAGTGATAGTTGAAGGGGGTTAAATTTGACGGTCTTTTCTAATATTTTTGTCCCAGGGTGGGATTTGTTTGGGGATTTAGGGGGAGTATTTTATTCAGCTCGGGAGCGTGGGGAAGTCTTTTGTTTCTTCCGTTTAGTGCCATGTGACAGTCAGTGGCATTTAGGTGAGGAGTCTAAACGTGTCATTTCTTAGCCTATTTACATTTATTAAAAAAATACGCTTATGATATCACCATTTGACCGTGTGTGTTTGTGTGTGTCCCTAATAAAATCTAAACGGTCGAAGCGATTTCAATGAAACTCGGTAAGTGCATACTACTACTGTACTTTGTCAGACCTCGACCGTGCCTTTCCAATTTTAATACGTTTCACCATTCCAACATGGCGGCCGTGCGAAATACTTCACTGCCATTCTCTATCTCCGCAACAGTAACAGATTTCACCCTGAAATTTTTGTACGGTGATGAAGGGTACTACTAAAAGTTTATGGTTGTGACTTTCATAAACCTGTTAAGTACAAGACGAACATGGCGGCCAAGCGCAGTTGAAACATTTAAATAGATTTTTCTCGCAATTTAACCATCCGAGCGCAGTGGAACTTGGTAAAGCAAATGTTCATACATATTGTAATGCACTGACATATAATTAAGTTCAATTGTTTAAATTTTTTATTTTTTTATTTTTTTTATTTAGCCAATTTACCCTCTAGGTTGGTGGTTCCCACGGACTTAGCGAGGGAACTCACCACTACCGCCTCTATTGGCAGTGTCCTGGAGCCTGTAATTTCTGGACCGGGGGGATACAACTGGGGAGGTGTGATCAGCACTTAGCCCAGACGGCCTCATCTGCAAAGCGAACAGGGGCCTCATGAGGGATGGGAAGGGATGGATGATTGGGATGGATAGGCGAGGAACAGGGAAGGAGGTGGCCGTGGCCTTACAGTAGGTACTGTACCCGATATCCGGATAGTAGGCTGTCAGATATCCGCCCCCTCAATCGGATTGCCAATAATCAATCGCACCGGCACAGCTACATCAATGAAAATGGCACTGACAGATACTATCGAGATTAGAGCACAATAGTTAACAAGAAATTATTGTGGAACACACCAAAATATACGGGGGTTCATACTTACCTTTACTTACCTCTTAAATTTATCTCGGGAACTGGGTTGTCAACTGGATCACTTAAAAGTATGCCCACACAATAACCTCCACCATGATATTTAAAATGAACCAGAACGAAGACGAGAAACTTTAAACTGCACAATAATTTATTTCACAAAAAGAATGATTTTAACAAAAATAAACAACAAAATCAACGTGGCAATCAGAAGCCATCGACCACATAACCATGTCCTCCTGTAGGACCTGTATTCTCTACATATATTGTTTCAGCTTTCTCAAGCTCATAGCAACGTAAAAATAATAATGCATATGGAATGGAAACGGGATTTGGGATGAGACACATATATCAATTGTTTTGCGTGTTTATATACTTCACATTTTATTTATAGCCACAAGGCTATTATGGAACGTCCTTGGTCTCTGTAACACAGTTGTCCGGGCCAGCTGCAATGCACCTGTATCGTCAAAGTGGACTCCCGTTCGTTCAACCCTAGCATAAGCGTGTTACCTCAGAGCTTGGCTCTCCTTTTCAAACACGTAAATGTTCACATCTCAACTGAAATATTATCACGCAAATGTCTTACATGCTTCAGTCAAACACCAGTGGATTACTCCAACAATCCCAAATCATGATTAATTGTTCAAACCACTTGCTTAACTTGCGTTGTTTAGAGTATAAAAACAAAACTCTAAATGTGAATTAATTATTTATAACAATAATAAATTGTTTATGACACTGTCGAATGACAATTGAAAATTTTATACACGCCTGTATTAATCACTATCATTTCAAATTATTTAACAAAGATATTTACAAAATTATTTTACAATATTATATTGTTTATATTATTTATACAAGAAATACATTAAACCACACGTTTATCCGGTTGATAATTACTCAAATCGTGGTGATATAATCGACCAATTAAGGTTAGTTATATTTAACTGTCAAATTCAGGTTTAATAAGGTTTAATAATAATTATTAATATTTGTGACGGTAACCTCCATTCAAAATCTTTATCTCAAATTATTTAACACTCTTGTTAATTTTAACAGTATCTTCATATGAATAATCTTTCAAAGAACAAGAACAATACAATCAGCGGGAAAATACTTCGCTTATAACGCACAAAATTGCACAACAATTGGCCCAAAATTCATCATATATCTTCATATATATGGCATAAAAATCTTCCAAACTACACACAAAAATCCTCCACTTATAAATTCATCAACTTCATTAATTATTGTGGGAACCTCCTTCATTATTCAAGGGTATTATTCAACAGCGACTTTTACACGTCCACTGAACTAACGATTATGCATCCATTGTTCCTCTTTAAAAATTCTTATATTCATCAATTGTAATAATGACTGTTATTATTTAACCTTCGTGGGTTTCATTCATGAATCGATATGAAGTAAAAATTTGCCAATCACAAATAAATTTAATAGCGAATACGATTAGACACTCCTGCCTGGTCTATCAACATTGAGATTAACATCTTCAAAGTAACGCAGTATAAAAATACTATCTTCAATCAGAGTTCATCTAAACTGTATGAATAGTCGAATAGAATACAATTAGACTGTGGAATGCAAACATTATTGTTCCAATCTATAATTGAGAAAAACTCCTATCAAATGTTCATTACTATAGTGTATTCAATAAATCGAAATAAAAGTTCATATTTCATAAAATTGTCTATAATGCAATGATAAATGTCTATGTTGCAATCATGTTCATAAGACGACTAGTATTTCAAAGATCGTCGATATCGTAATAGATTTTAACGCTCTAAAATCTTTTAATCATTCTTCTTTCTTGAGGATGACAGAAAATTGGTCAAAGTAATTTACTGAATAGAATTACTTTAATAAAATGACACGCTGTCTGAATTCAAATCTGCCATAGCAAATCGTTAACTTTACAGTCAAATCGTGACTACAAAAATATGCAAATTACTGAAAGAATCTAAATCATCAGTCTCAACTGATCCAAAATTATTTAAGTATGCCAATGACATAGCAATGTCTCAAATATCGAAGAAAAAGGCATAAATCATCGAAGTGTACTGAGTACAGAAATATCAATCAAGAAAATGGGGCAAAAGATAGGACAGAAAATATGGGAAAATGGTTGCTCAGATATCGCTACAAGACTCAAATAATACAAGAAACGTTCACGACTACCTTATCTGTTGATTGAAGATCTAGAGGAAAGTTTTCAAAGAAAACTGCTGTTGGTTCCATTTCACCAGCGTAAAGATGTGCTCCGTCCTCGAACCGGGAATCAGCGTCCTCGGAGAATCGAACTGCTTCCTCCTCCGAAATTGCACTGCTCCGTGGATACGAAAAACATCCTTCTGGCAAAACTCTTCTTTGTGCGCCGGGACAACCCTGGCCTCTCTTGAAAGTTCCCTGAAGTTCTTGCAGGAATTCGCCATGAAGTTTATTGTAGTTATTTCCGCAGAAATATTCATAGTTGTGGAGTATGAAAATATTTCCACTGTTATCTGGTATAATTCAGCGATGGATTCACGATGCATGAGTGTAGTTGGATGTTCACTACATGCTCGCTTTTGTAGAAAGACGATTAACGAAGTTCCATGCTGTTACTTTACTCCAACGATATATGTCCCAATTGCATTAAAGCCTTAGCCTTCCATCTCAACTACTGTTATAATCATTGAAAGCACTGCAAGATTATAATGTTCCATAGTCGAATGTATCGTTGTAATACCAAACGTATTCTCCAATATCACTGTTGCACTCCACGTGTCAGCCGTAGTGTATAATGTGGAATTTTAAAAGTGTTTCTCCTGTGGCGAGAAAATCACTTTTGTTGGTAGCCTTAAAGTTCCAATATCTTTCGAAGTATAACTGTGAAATTGTTCAAATCTTGTACACACCTCAATGTTATACTGCCCAATAGAACTATAATAAAGGCTGAAGTTAGCGCTTGATATCTTGACTGGTGGAAACGTTAATGTGAGCGTTTCAACTTCACCTAGTTTCGAGCAGCGTAAAATGGAACTGCTCCGAGTTCGTTCGATGCGCCGGGCTTTAACCACGCTAAAGTCAACTTACTTCTCTGAATCACTTGAAAATAACTATATATCACCAGAAATATATATGCGATCTGACATATGAGATCTGAGATTATGAGTTCTGAGAGCTCCTCTCTCCTGTGCACGACCTTTTATCAACTTCTTAAGGGGCGTATCCATCCCTTCCATAGCCTGTTGCTGCGTCATTGCTAGAAGTTTTAACTTTGGCTATACTTGCCGGATTTTCAAATTTCAAAAACTCAAAATTAATTTCTTCAAAATTCCAAATCAATGCCATAACTGAAAATAGATTTCCACAAATCTGCATGCCAAAAGTAATCAAATATCGTAGTTTCAGCAATCTCCGTCTTCCTTCCAAACTATCGTTCATTGGTTCGAGTCTCTCCTCCAATAGCGTAACTTCTTCCTTAGCACAATACCTTGTTTCCTGCGACTGCGTCGTAAATCTAAGATCTTTCTCGAACAAAATCATGACGTCACCAAGAATCTCGGCTCAACCAGCCTACTGGCATGAAATCTGCGTCATCCGTGCCTACGTCATGAATATCCACGTCATAACTATGACATTCATAACTTTACTCATATTTGCCAATACAGCCATCGTGGTCTCAATATAATTCAATTTCCGGGGGCATTCTCCCTTCACCACGTTTTAAAAACAGTTGCAAATTGTTTTTAAACTCTGTGTTATAAATATCTCAATTCACTTGAACACGAAATTGAATTATTATTGGCTTACTCTTGGATAATATTTCTTCAAGTTCCCAGCATTGAACTTGCCATAAACGACATTATTCTCATCATCGTAGAGTTCATAACAGTTGTTTCCATAAGCATTCGTAATTCTGAACGGACCCATGAACACTAATCCAAACTTGGGATAGATTTTCTTACCCACGTCAGCCTTGACAGGTCTGCGTAATAATACCAGATTTCCAATTTCTAAGGGAGCACCAAAACGTTTTCCAGCTACTCTTTTCAGTCGTTTTTGTGCTGCTTTCTGGAGTTGTTCTTTCGCTCTGTCTATTCTCTGCTGCCTTCCTAAGTCGGGATCTCTAGGAATGTGGTTAAAAAGATTATCCCACGGCCTTTCTGGGTTTCTTCCTAGATGAAGTCTCATTGGCACCTCTCCTGTGCTCTCCTGCACTGTAGAATTTAGACATTCCTCAATAAGGGGTACGAATCTCACCCAACCAGAATGATCATTCGGACAGAAAATTCGACAGAATTTCGAAAATTCAGCCATATATCTTTCCGAAGAATTCGATTCCGGATATCGCACGCTTGAAAATATGTGCTTAATACCAAGCCTTTCCATATCTGCAGCAAATTCTAAGGATGTAAACTGAGCTCCATGATCCGAAAGTAGATATTCTGGTTTACCAGCTTTTGGAAATACAGCATGTTCCAGTCTGCTTACAACGTTCCTCGTGTTAGCTTTTTGCATGGGACTCATTGTTACAAATTTTGAGAAGACATCCACGGTAATCAACAGATACTGATTACCCTGATATCCCTTCGGACAAGGACCAAATATGTCTGTCGCCATGAGTTCATTTGGTTTAGAGGGAATCATCGCCTTAGGTTTTCCTTTCAATAGAGCGGAAGCATACTTTGCTCTTTGACATTTATCACATGAACGAATGACATTAGCAATGCTGGAACGCATGTTAGTCCATATAAACCTCTCTTTGAGAGTATCAAGAGTTTTATCTAAACCCGCATGTCCAGTTGCGTGATGAGCTACCCACACTAAATTGACAACAAGTTTAGGTGGCACGACTATTCGAAGCTTTGTATGCGCAGAGTCAAAATACTTACATACGATGTCTCCACTCAAGACAAAGTGTCGTGAATCTCTCTGTGTAGCTGCATAGTCAACATCAGTATTGTCCATGTAACCCTTAAGGAACCTGTACATTTTCCTGATTGGAGCGTGTCTCTTCTGTGACACACCGATTCGGGCTAACCTCCTAACGGTCTCTTGATCTTGCTGCTCCAATTGTAAATGGTGTATCTGCACATTTTTGATAGGGTTACGTGATAAAGCATCAGCCAGTAAGTTATCTTTCCCAGGCTGATGGATGATAGTGGCGTTAAACTGTTGGGTGAACAAAGCCCAACGTGTCAATCTATCACTAGACATGTCAGTTTGCAGCATAAACTGAAGTGCTTTGTGATCTGTAATAATGATAACCTTATGTCCCAGCAACATTTTTTTCCTAGCTTGCAAAGCTGTTACAAAAGCTAACGCTTCTAGTTCTGTCGTAAAGTAATTTTCCTCGTGTTTCTTTAACTTTCGACTAGTGAACGCAATGTAGTGCTTGTTACCTGCCTCGTCTTTTTGGTATAAGACTGCACTAATGCCTATTCTTGATGCATCAGACTCTATATAGAATACCTTCTCAAAGTCTGGGTACTCCAGTTTGACGTTGTTTCTGAGCATCTCCTTTGTTTTCTCAAAAGCCTCGTCTGCTGCGGTACTCCATTTCCATCTATTATTTTTCTTGAGTAAATCATACAGAGGAGCCATAATTTCAGAGTATCTCGGACAGTGGCTGCTAATGAATTGGCAAGCGCCTACAAATTCTCTGACTTGTTTCACCTTAGTTGGCTTTGGGAATCTTGTGATCGCATCTACTTTCTGCATGTTTGGATGATATCCATCTTTATCAATGGTATGCCCCAAGTAATTGATCTCCTTCTTCAAGAATTGACATTTTCCAAAATTGACCTTGATATTGGCCTCCCTTAAATTTTCAAACAACTTTCTCAAGTGCACTAAATGTTCTGCGGCGTTGGGTGAAGATACAATTAAATCGTCAATGTAGCAGATTACATTCTCCTTTACTTCGTCAGTGAGCTTGCTATCAAGTGCTCGAATGAGTGCTGGTCCACTGTTGACCATTCCAAAAGGCATTCTCACAAAGACCCATGACGTCTGGTCAAATAGGAATCCAGTGTACTGCATACTTTCTTCCTCCAGTTGAACTTGGTAAAATGAAGATGTCAAGTCAAGAACACTGAAACATGCTCTCCCTTTGAACTTTCTAAGCAGATCTCTGATCTTAGGTGGTCGGTCATTTTCTGGAAGAATCTTCAAGTTGATGGTCCGAGCATCGAGACAAAGACGTATCTGACCATTACTTTTCTTCACTACAGTGATGGGGTTTATGTAAGACGACGCCTGTTTTTTAATAATCCCGTCTACCTCCATTTTTCTGATCAACCCTCGTACTTCTTGATAGTATTTCTCAGGTATGGGGTATATTCTCTTTTGGTAAGGGGTTTCATCGGTCAGCCTTATCTTATACTTATAGTCTTTAATCAATCCAGGCTTTTCATCAAAAATATCTTGGAATTCCTTTATCAAATCTTCAAATTCCCCCTGAATTTCTTCAAATCCTTCAGTTTTTCTACTGGGTATTTCTGTTATATTCTCTACGTCGTTAATAATGGTATTTAAAATTTCTTCCCTAAGGTCTATCTCCAGACTGTTTTTCACGTCCTGTTCTTCGATCTCTTCTGTGATCATGTACCCATCATTAAAGCTAATACTTCTATTCTTCATATCAATAATGGCTCCAACCTTCGATATAAAATCGATTCCTAGCACAATATCGAAATGGATTTGTTAACCACAATGAAGATCTGTTCATAATTCCTTTCATTAATTTCAAAGTTCAACAGCACTTGGATCTTGCATTTCACTGCCTTGTCTTGGAAAATTCCTCTCACTTAGACGGTAGAAACAGGTAAAACTGTCATGTTTTCTCCTTTTAGCAGACTTTGATAGCATTCATCAGAAATGATAGAAATAATTGCACCAGTATCCATAAGAGCTTTATACTGTTGGCCATCTATCAGTACAGAAATAATAGGTAATGCACATGGTCTTTCCTCTTTGACGATTCCCCTCTCTTCTAATAAATCCTCATCAGTTACTTCGTAAATTTCGTTAATGGTAATCAGGTGTGGTGTGGCAATGTATTCATGGTTTCTCACTGTCGTTGAGAAATCGGCGTTTTTTTGTGTTACCAATCTCAAAGTTCCCCTGCTGACTTGTAGAAGGACCAGGATCGATCACTACATCCTGTCTTTTCCTTTGATTTTCAGCTTCCTTTGCTCGTAATTCCTTCAGATACTGCTGACTTTCTTTCTCTCTTTCTTGATACTTGTCGGGTGTCATAACCTGATCTTGAGAATTCTGATTTTGATTCTGGTACTGGTTATTTCTGTTATAATTTCGATTATAACCATTGTTGTAGTATCTACCCCTTCCGTTGTTGTAATTCCCTCAATTATTATTCCAGCCTCGTCTTTGCTGATATGGACGGTAACCTTGGGATCTGTGGTAGCGGAAATAATTATTCTTGTGAGGACCTACATTTTCAGTTTTTCCTTCCTCAGGCTTATCAGTTTGCTGCACTTGATCCATATAGACCGTGTTAACGTCTTTGAATTCGTGCCTCTGACCTTTTTGTACCAAATTTGGCATTGGACTCGTGTAGTCAAGCCTTCTTAACAATTCGTCCATACTTGTCAAATCTCTGATATTTGACGATATGATCAGTCTTCTTACCTCCACAGGCAGCATACGTGAAATCGCATCTATCAACTGCTCTGTTGACAATGGGGGTTGCAAAAATCTCAAGCGTGATAGTTGGCTCGTGAAGAAATCAGCGTACCGTGTTGGAAGAGTACCTGAATACTTCCTCGAGTATACCTCAGCTCTTAATGAATTCTGAGCTTCTATTGACCAGAATCGTTTAATCAGTGCCTCTGCAAATTCGTCAAAATTGCTGAAAGTGTACCGAAATGCTCTAAACCATTCGAGGGGTCCTCCAGCTAGAAATCTTTCTACGATTCTCATCTCTCTCTCTCTAGGAATGTGGGCTTCTATGAAATAGTCTTTAAGATTCCTGATATATTCGATCGGTGTGAGACTATCAGTGTTGCTAAATTTTTGAGGTTTGTCTTCAAAATTCCGGATGACTGTCACATTTCTCGGATATGAATCCATATAATTCCTCCCACTATCACGATACTTCCATTCGGGTTCAATATTCCGATCCTCTTCTTCTTCCCTGAATCTGGATATACGTTCCTCAGGACTAATATCTCTCTCTTCTGTAGTAAGGTGACCTCTTCTCACGTAATTTCTCTCCTCTTCACCAGTCAATCCTTCGGTATCCTTGTCTGTGATTTCCGTGATGACTTTCCTAATCAACTCTTCCTTATAGGTTTCCATCATGCTAGCTTCTCCTAGTTTCAAATTCTGCAGCTTGCTCGTAGTTTCATTAACATCAGAGACAACCTTATGAATCTGTTCCTCTAACGCAGTTTTTAATGCTTGCACGTCCTGACCCATTTGAGTTCTATCCTCTACTTGCTTTTCGGATAGCGAATCCATCCTTATATTCAAGTCTTTCCTAATCTGAACTACTTCGTTATTAATGTCTAATTGTGTACTGGCAAGTTTTCTTTCAATTCGTTCCTGAATTTGATCTACATGTTCCCCACTTGACCTGTTCCATTCATCTTTCCACACCGTTACATTTGCAGTTAACATTTCTGCAATATCTACTTCGATGTCCTCCTTAAGTAAACGATTGTGATCTAATACTTGGGTTCTCATGACCTCTACATCGTATTTTAAACCAGCTAAAGAAGCTGTTGTCCTAACAGACTCGTCAACTAACCGAGTTGTTAATGCACTAATGTTACGAGTACAAAGCATTTTTGAAGTTTCAATTTCCTCCCTAACTTTGTTAACATCAGTCTGAACTTTAGCAATGTCTACAAAAACAGTATTGACTTCTACTTGTATTTTATTGATATCGCTTTGCATATCGTTAACATCTGAATGAATATTATTGATGTCTACTTGAACATTTGACACATCAGTTCGAACATTACTAACCTCTCTTTGAACTTCTTCTACTTTATGTTGTACGGTAGCAACATCATTCCTTACAACAATTACTTCAGCTCTAGCACATGAAATATCACCCAGGACATTAGCAACATCAAGATTCAACATGGTAAGATCTTTTTGTACCTTAGAAACATCATTTTTAACATCAGACACATCTTTATGCACATTGGATAAATCTTTATGGACATTGGACACGTCTGTGCGCATGTCAGTTACAGCATTCTAGATTCCCTGGGTATTGATCTGTAAACGCGACATATTATTTTCTAAGTTTGCAGAACTGGTCTGAAGAACTTTCAAACTTTCATCCAGCCTAATAGACAAATTACTAGCATTCCTAGCTTCCATCTCCTCCATTCGACTAGTATTCCTAGCTTCCATCTCCTTTATATTGTTGGACATCTCCTCCAACATTTTCTTAATACTTTCATCTGCCATTTCAATAATATTTCAATAATAAACTGCTTTAGGGACATACATCAAACAGAGCAAAATAACAACATCTGAGCAACATTCTTCACCATATATAAAATTTGAGCAATTTTCTGTCTTAAATCTAACTTATAATTACCTTATAATTAACCTTCGTAGACACTTCATGTTGAAATAAACTCAAGCACATGTTCAAGTTTCTTTGGTTCATTTTAAAATATCCTAACACAAATAATTTACATTTATAATCCAAATAGTTAATTTTATCTTTAATATGACTATACATGTCATAAGCCGGTCAAATAAAATAAGATTCCAGATCATAGGCGATTTTTCTAAGTTTCCAGCCTATTTAACCTCTCTCAAGTTGTATAAGATCTGAACTTTTCTGAGTGTAATTTTCCTAATACAACACAACATTTATTCCTATATAATCACACTCTCAAATTCTACAATTGGCTAAGACATCTAACAAAGAATCAACCTCTTTATTTGAGTCTTCACAATCCCTTTGACATCGATAACTTGGTAATCCAATGTTATTCGAACACTCCACAAAAATTGCGGTGTCAATTCTACTGCAATAACTTGGTAATCCAATGTTTTGCTGATCGTGCCAATCGTGACAATCGAGCCCCCACACGTTGATTGCGCCAATCCTACTTGGTAATCCAGTTTTGTAGAACAACCCCACGTTTTAGGGTCGCCAATCCTACTGTACCCGATATCCGGATAGTAGGCTGTCAGATATCCGCCCCCTCAATCGGATTGCCAATAATCATTCGCACCGGCACAGCTACATCAATGAAAATGGCACTGACAGATACTATCGAGATTAGAGCACAATAGTTAACAAGAAATTATTGTGGAACACACCAAAATATACGGGGGTTCATACTTACCTTTACTTACCTCTTAAATTTATCTCGGGAACTGGGTTGTCAACTGGATCACTTAAAAGTATGCCAACACAATAACCTCCACCATGATATTTAAAATGAACCAGAACGAAGACGAGAAACTTTAAACTGCACAATAATTTATTTCACAAAAAGAATGATTTTAACAAAAATAAACAACAAAATCAACGTGGCAATCAGAAGCCATCGACCACATAACCATGTCCTCCTGTAGGACCTGTATTCTCTACATATAATGTTTCAGCTTTCTCAAGCTCATAGCAACGTAAAAATAATAATGCATATGGAATGGAAACGGGATTTGGGATGAGACACATATATCAATTGTTTTGCGTGTTTATATACTTCACATTTTATTTATAGCCACAAGGCTATTATGGAACGTCCTTGGCCTCTGTAACACAGTTGTCCGGGCCAGCTGCAATGCACCTGTATCGTCAAAGTGGACTCCCGTTCGTTCAACCCTAGCATAAGCGTGTTACCTCAGAGCTTGGCTCTCCTTTTCAAACACGTAAATGTTCACATCTCAACTGAAATATTATCACGCAAATGTCTTACATGCTTCATTCAAACACCAGTGGATTACTCCAACAATCCCAAATCATGATTAATTGTTCAAACCACTTGCTTAACTTGCGTTGTTTAGAGTATAAAAACAAAACTCTAAATATTAATTAATTATTTATAACAATAATAAATTGTTTATAACACTGTCGAATGACAATTGAAAATTTTATACACGCCTGTATTAATCACTATCATTTCAAATTATTTAACAAAGATATTTACAAAATTATTTTACAATATTATATTGTTTATATTATTTATACAAGAAATACATTAAACCACACGTTTATCCGGTTGATAATTACTCAAATCGTGGTGATATAATCGACCAATGAAGGTTAGTTATATTTAACTGTCAAATTCAGGTTTAATAAGGTTTAATAATAATTATTAATATTTGTGACGGTAACCTCCATTCAAAATCTTTATCTCAAATTATTTAACACTCTTGTTAATTTTAACAGTATCTTCATATGAATAATCTTTCAAAGAACAAGAACAATACAATCAGCGGGAAAATACTTCCCTTATAACGCACAAAATTGCACAACAATTGGCCCAAAATCCATCATATATCTTCATATATATGGCATAAAAATCTTCCAAACTACACACAAAAATCCTCCACTTATAAATTCATCAACTTCATTAATTATTGTGGGAACCTCCTTCATTATTCAAGGGCATTATTCAACAGCGACTTTTACACGTCCACTGAACTAACGATTATACATCCACTGTTCCTCTTTAAAAATTCTTATATTCATCAATTGTAATAATGACTGTTATTATTTAACCTTCGTGGGTTTCATTCATGAATCGATATGAAGTAAAAATTTGCCAATCACAAATAAATTTAATAGCGAATACGATTAGACACTCCTGCCTGGTCTATCAACATTGAGATTAACATCTTCAAAGTAACGCAGTATAAAAATACTATCTTCAATCAGAGTTCATCTAAACTGTATGAATAGTCGAATAGAATACAATTAGACTGTGGAATGCAAACATTATTGTTCCAATCTATAATTGAGAAAAACTCCTATCAAATGTTCATTACTATAGTGTATTCAATAAATCGAAATAAAAGTTCATATTTCATAAAATTGTCTATAATGCAATGATAAATGTCTATGTTGCAATCATGTTCATAAGACGACTAGTATTTCAAAGATCGTTGATATCGTAATAGATTTTAACGCTCTAAAATCTTTTAATCATTCTTCTTTCTTGAGGATGACAGAAAATTGGTCAAAGTAATTTACTGAATAGAATTACTTTAATAAAATGACACGCTGTCTGAATTCAAATCTGCCATAGCAAATCGTTAACTTTACAGTCAAATCGTGACTACAAAAATATGCAAATTACTGAAAGAATCTAAATCATCAGTCTCAACTGATCCAAAATTATTTAAGTATGCCAATGACATAGCAATGTCTCAAATATCGAAGAAAAAGGCATAAATCATCGAAGTGTACTGAGTACAGAAATATCAATCAAGAAAATGGGGCAAAAGATAGGACAGAAAATATGGGAAAATGGTTGCTCAGATATCGCTACAAGACTCAAATAATACAAGAAACGTTCACGACTACCTTATCTGTTGATTGAAGATCTAGAGGAAAGTTTTCAAAGAAAACTGCTGTTGGTTCCATTTCACCAGCGTAAAGATGTGCTCCGTCCTCGAACCGGGAATCAGCGTCCTCGGAGAATCGAACTGCTTCCTCCTCCGAAATTGCACTGCTCCGTGGATACGAAAAACATCCTTCTGGCAAAACTCTTCTTTGTGCGCCGGGACAACCCTGGCCTCTCTTGAAAGTTCCCTGAAGTTCTTGCAGGAATTCGCCATGAAGTTTATTGTAGTTATTTCCGCAGAAATATTCATAGTTGTGGAGTATGAAAATATTTCCACTGTTATCTGGTATAATTCAGCGATGGATTCACGATGCATGAGTGTAGTTGGATGTTCACTACATGCTCGCTTTTGTAGAAAGACGATTAACGAAGTTCCATGCTGTTACTTTACTCCAACGATATATGTCCCAATTGCATTAAAGCCTTAGCCTTCCATCTCAACTACTGTTATAATCATTGAAAGCACTGCAAGATTATAATGTTCCATAGTCGAATGTATCGTTGTAATACCAAACGTATTCTCCAATATCACTGTTGCACTCCACGTGTCAGCCGTAGTGTATAATGTGGAATTTTAAAAGTGTTTCTCCTGTGGCGAGAAAATCACTTTTGTTGGTAGCCTTAAAGTTCCAATATCTTTCGAAGTATAACTGTGAAATTGTTCAAATCTTGTACACACCTCAATGTTATACTGCCCAATAGAACTATAATAAAGGCTGAAGTTAGCGCTTGATATCTTGACTGGTGGAAACGTTAATGTGAGCGTTTCAACTTCACCTAGTTTCGAGCAGCGTAAAATGGAACTGCTCCGAGTTCGTTCGATGCGCCGGGCTTTAACCACGCTAAAGTCAACTTACTTCTCTGAATCACTTGAAAATAACTATATATCACCAGAAATATATATGCGATCTGACATATGAGATCTGAGATTATGAGTTCTGAGAGCTCCTCTCTCCTGTGCACGACCTTTTATCAACTTCTTAAGGGGCGTATCCATCCCTTCCATAGCCTGTTGCTGCGTCATTGCTAGAAGTTTTAACTTTGGCTATACTTGCCGGATTTTCAAATTTCAAAAACTCAAAATTAATTTCTTCAAAATTCCAAATCAATGCCATAACTGAAAATAGATTTCCACAAATCTGCATGCCAAAAGTAATCAAATATCGTAGTTTCAGCAATCTCCGTCTTCCTTCCAAACTATCGTTCATTGGTTCGAGTCTCTCCTCCAATAGCGTAACTTCTTCCTTAGCACAATACCTTGTTTCCTGCGACTGCGTCGTAAATCTAAGATCTTTCTCGAACAAAATCATGACGTCACCAAGAATCTCGGCTCAACCAGCCTACTGGCATGAAATCTGCGTCATCCGTGCCTACGTCATGAATATCCACGTCATAACTATGACATTCATAACTTTACTCATATTTGGCAATACAGCCATCGTGGTCTCAATATAATTCAATTTCCGGGGGCAGTACCATCCCGGCATTTGCCCGAAGACGAAGTGAGAAACCACGGAAAACCACTTCGAGGATGGCTGAGGTGGGAATCGAACCCCCTCTACTCATTTGGACCATCCGAGGCTGAGTAGACCCCGTTCCAGTCCTCATACCACTTTTCAAATTTCGTGGCAGAGCCGGGAATCGAACCCAGGACCTCCGGGACGGCAGCTAACCATGCTGACCGCTACGCTACGGAGGTCAATTGTTTAAATAATCTCACAATGCCGGCTATGCGAAATATTAAAATTAAGTTTTTATTTCTCGTGTCCTAGTCATGAGATTCAAGTGAAAGTTAGAATAATGAGCCTACGCAATAACCTTCACCAAATGGTACATGATTCTATGGCCTAAATGCATAACAATCCAACATGACGACCATCCAAAATATTTAGATGGCTCCCAGTATCTACGAATCTACTACAGCAATCGAACTGAAGTTTTGTATGCTGATACAAGCTATTAACGTAAATTCCTCTACGGGACTTTAAATAACCCTGTGAGCACAAAACTTACATGGCGGCCAAGCGAGATTTAAACACTTAAAAAGAAATTAAAACTCGCAATATTATGATCAGACCGCAGTAAAACTTGGTACAGTAAGTGTTCATATAAAATTCAATCTACTGACATCCAATTAAACTGAATTGTTTTGATAACCCCAAGATGGCGGCTGAGCGAAATTTTAAAATTAAGTTTTTATTTCTTGTGTCCTAATCATGCGATCGAAGTGCACGTTTGAATAATGAACCTACGAAATAATCTTCATCTAAAGGTACAGAACTATATAGCCTACACATATAACAGTCCAACATGGCGACCACCGAAAATATTTAGACGGTTCCCAATATATCCGAATCTTTTACAGGAATCAAACTGAAATTGTATATATTGATAGAGGCTATTAACATAAGTTCAACTATGGATCATTCAACAACCTGGTGAGCACAAAACAAACATGGTGGCGACACGAAACTTAAATATTTAAATGGATATTTCTAGCGACTTTTCTTCCATGAACTGTGAAACTTGGCACGGCATATCTTCAAACAAACCTTAATATACTGATGTCTAATTTAATGGAATTTTATGAGAATATAAAAATGGCAGCTGTGCAATTTTTTAAATCTCGTTTTCATTTCTCGTGTCCTAAGTAAGACCAGTATGATATATGAAAATAGGCTGTTTAGTTCTTCACGGAGCTCCTTGTTTATTTAATAAATGATGTTTGTTCGACTCGCTTTCCCTAAACATTGTCGTCTTCTCATAGAAGGGTCGTGTGACTATTCGTCGGATTTGAGGTGATGCAAAGTGTTTGACAGTGGATTTCACATTTTGAAAATAATATTTGTTATCCCCTTTTTCCGAGGGCGAGATGGCCACCATATTAGTCACATCAGAGTCATTTTAGACATACCGTTTCAATTTCAAGTGTTTGGTAGTAGAGAACATCAGTGATTTGCTATGAGATAAGATAGTGTTATTGTGGAGTCTCTAGTATTATATGAGTGTTTTTAATTTATCAACATTGTCTCTTCTCAATAGCAAACCTATTTGGACGTAGATTTATCCCTCGTTACAATATAGTATATTATACGTCTCTTAAGGGACTGAGTAGCTTAGTTGGTTTAGCGTTAACCAAATAATAAAAACTCAAAATGTTGGGCTCAATGTCTGACTCACACTGGTGCATGTTTTCAAACATAGAACACCCTCGTGACAATAGATTTAATGGCATGTTAAAGATTAAATCCAGCTGTCATCATTTGTCTGACCATGACGTTTCAAGTAATATCTCACGTGGTGTGCCTTGTCACTTATGTAGGACATCAGCACGATGCAACCGACTGAGCCGTTGGGAAGGAGGACTTCTCTAACGACGGTGTTGGACATTTTGTTCTTAAAATTACTGAAATATTTTTTTCTAAATTTAAAGATAACACCATCTTACACTGTAAACCACACCTGATCACACGAAATGTTACACACCTTACATCACACTTGACGACACGCAACGTCACACACTTTAAATCACACCTGATCACAAGCAAGTTCACACACCTTAAATCACACCTGATCACACGCAACGTCACACACCTTAAATCACATCTGATCACACGCAACGTCACACATCTTAAATCAAACCAGATCACACGCAACGTCACACACATCCATCTTTAACCAGAAAGGGTTGGGGGTAAAAAGGCCAAATGAACATAATTTTGCAACATTTAAACTAGCACCATTGAAATATTTTCATCACCCAAAATCCCATGAAATACCACACGACCCTAAGCATGATAAAAGGGAAACCCGAACTTATTTCTCTACCTGAACCACCACTGACTGAGACACCAAGAGCCCCAAGCCTAATACATAAGCCTCATCCCCCTATCCCTAAGTGGACCTCACCTCAATGCAGCCACCCCCATATGCTTATCCATCAAGGGCTCTCTAGTTGATCATAAAAACCCCAATCAAACCACTTCCAAAAAAGTAACATAACAAAGGGCCCCCAAATTTTGAACCCCCTTCAACCACCACTAACTGAGCCACCATGATCTCCTGCCCATCCACCACCTCCCAAACCCTATCTCCCTTCATCCACCAGCACACGACCTAACTTAAACTTGGCTTAGAACGTTCCATATACTATCTAATGTGCTTTTGATTGTTGTATTAAGGGGAGGAATGTCCAGGTCACCTGCCCCAATATTCTAGTGTAGTTATTGTCAATTATGGATGATACGCACGTTAATTTAAAAAAAAAACAACTCTTGTTCAAGTTCTCTAGAACCTGCCACTGAAAAACTTGATATGATGAAAATTAACATTCTGGTGCATAACTCTTTAGTGCTGCATTCACATAGGATCTATTACAGATAACGCCGTATCATGTATCTTCGAACATGTGTGTTCCTGTGTTGTAGGTATGTCAATGAGATGAACTGAGCACCCTTGGCAGCTTAGTTTTTAACTTTTATGCTTATTTTATTGACTGAAATATTTCACTTGAATCACGATTTTGAAATTGATATTCCATATTCCATATTCTGCTATAAGCCAACAGCTATTTGGTCCATCATATTAATTTAGTTGAATGGTGAGTTTTGAGATTGGGTACACGAAAATAAGTTCTCATGGAACTATCCTTTCAGAGCTACTTATACCAATTGATAGTGAAACATGTCCAAGGTAGGCATTAACCCAAATCTCATTAAGCAATGTCTGAATTTTGCATTGTCCATTGTAGATGTTTTCCAGAGTTGGAAGTTTTTTAGAGAGGTATTGAACAACATTGGAAGCTTTATTTTTGATTTTATGCTAATTGACTAAAACGGCTTTAATGTTTGAAATGATTTGCGAGGTACTACAGTGGAACGTGGCTAATTCGAACTTCTATAATTCGAAATCTTCTTTAATTCGAATTTTTCTCTTGGTCCCTAGCATTTTATATACAATCAATGCTAAAAAAATCGTGGTTAATACGAATTATATTTTGGATAATTCGATTTTTTTTACGGGTAAAAAGCCCATCGGAAGCCAAACAGTTGGGTCAGGAATTCCCGAAAAACGACGTTGTATGATTGATTTTATTCTGTTTTCCGTTTCTTAAATTTGTTAGATTCTTTCGTGATGGCCTAGAGACTTAATTGTAGGAAATACAGTACAACCTGTCACCTCCGGACCTGTGATATCCGAACCCTCCCATATCCGGACACATCACCGAATGAATTTTTAAGGCGTAGTTGAGAGCGAGGATACATTAGTGTGCTAGCCAGGAAGGACGTGTGAAAGTTGCAGCGCTGGAAGGCTGTGTGCGTGCTTGACCGCGAGGGGTTGTGGCCTGACTCGGTCAACGACATCTTCCCGGAAACTCATCCCTTTGTGTGAATAAGCGATATTCCATTCACGGCTTCTGCCTGCCTGCCACCAACGTCAACACGAGGCTGCCTCTCTTTCTACCCTTCAGTCTGTGCGTGAGTCTTGAAGCGACAGTTTGTTTTGCGAGTGTGTTTCTGTTGTTACTGTTATTGTTTACCGTTGTTATCGTTATTGCTATCTTTTAACCTGTTTTTTTGTGCTAAAATGTCCGAAGAAAGGAAAAAAACTGTTGTTACGATGTACAGTGCGTGAAGCAACCGTTAAAAACATTAAAATTAATCAACAACAAACTCGTGAATTATTTCTGATCACCCAGCTATTTGTAAAAATAGCCTTGTGATATCCGGATTTTTCCATATCTGGATCGGCCGGTCGCCACATTAGTCCGGATATGACAGGTTATACTGTAGGTAAATATCTCAAACTTTTTTGAAAAGCAGTAGATTTCTCTAAGACTTATCTAGATTGCTGGATTACTACTGTCGTTAAATAGGTGAATAGTACATTTTGGTTTTATTTTATAATTTGAAACTTTTGAGGTTATTCACGATACAGTCATTTTATAGTACCGTTGTCTGTTAATCTGCTTTGTTGAACGTAAATCATTATGTAAACTTAATACATAGTAGCCTATATACACACTTTAATCGTTAAAAACCTATATAATATTATGTTTTATGAAAGTTCTTGGATGAAAACATAAAATTTGAATATTTTCTCTACTCTTTCCAAAGAACTTCCTTAATTCGAATTTTTGGATAATTCGAATTTTTTTACTGGTCCCTTGAGGTTCGAATTAACCAAGTTCCACTGTAATTTACATGAAGTGGTTTGCTACTGGTCGTATGGCCCTATGGGGTAGGTGCTCTCTTACTTTGTCTGAGGTTGCAGGATCGAACCCGGCCCAGTCATTCAGCATTTAAGGAACGATCTAACATAATAATTGCTTTTCAGTCGGTCAACATGTCAATGTGCCCAGTTAAATTGGGCAAGGAGGAATAACACGTATCTTCTCACACGTACTAACCTAGAAGAAATACACAGCGTAATTAGATACTCTGATACCCTTCTCGAAAAAAGGAGGGTTTCTGAACTTTCGATGCTAGGACCATGTAAATAGAATAACTGGCACATAGAAAACCTCTTACGTGGCACGCTTCCCACATCCCGACACACATGGTTTAAAAAGAGGTATTAAATCCATGTAAAGATGCATTAACATTTCCTGTTGTTGTAGGTTCTTGGGACTCTGTGCATTTAGGTGCAGATGACACCACACTGCTGGTCACGTTGTTATAGAAGGAATAATAGCATTGGTTATCAGAGAGATGGCACCACACTGTTGGTCACGACGTGCAAGCTCTTAGAAAAGCAGAAGTAGCATAGGTTATCAGAGAGATGCCACCACACTGTTGGTCACGATGTTACAAGCTCTTAGAAAAGCAAAAGTAACATAGGTTATCAGAGAGATGGCACACAGTGTTGGTCACGATGTTACAAGCTCTTATAAAAATAAAAGTAGCATAGGTTATCAGAGAGATGGCACCACACTGTTGGTCACGATGTTACAAGCTCATATAAAAATAAAAGTAGCATAGGTTATCAGAGAGATGGCACACACTGTTGGTCACGATGATACAAGCTCTTAGAAAAGCAAAAGTAACATAGGTTATCAGAGAGATGGCACACAGTGTTGGTCACAATGTTACAAGCTCTTATAAAATTAAAAGTAGCATAGGTAATCAGAGAGATGGCACACACTGTTGGTCACAATGTGCAAGCTCTTAGAAAAATAAAAGTAGCATAGGTTATCAGAGAGATGGCACCACACTGTTGGTCACAATGTGCAAGCACTTAGAAAGATAAAAGTAGCATAGGTTATCAGAGAGATGGCACACACTGTTGGTCACGATGATACAAGCTATTAGAAAATCAAAAGTAGCATAGGTTATCAGAGAGATGGCACACACAGTTAGTCACGATGTTACAAGCTCTTAGAAAAGCAAAAGTAAAATAGGTTATCCGAGAGAGTGCACACACTGTTGGTCACGATGTGCAAGCTCTTAGAAAAGCAGAAGTAGCATAGGTTATCAGAGAGATGGCACCACACTATTTGTCACGATGTTGCAAGCTCTTAGAAAAGCAGAAGTGTCATAGGCTATCAGAGAGATGGCACCAGACTGTTAGCCACGATGTTAAAAGCTCTTACAAAAGCGAAGGTAGCATAGGTTATCGGATAGACGACACCTGACTGCTGGCCACGTTGCTACAAACTCTTATGGAAGGAATAATAACATTGGTTACCTGAGAGATGGCACCACACTGTAGGTCACGATGTTGGATGCTCTTAGAAGAGCTAAAGTAACATAGGATATCAGAGAGATGGCACCACACTCTTGGTCACGATGTTACAAGCTCTTAGAAAAGCAGAAGTAGCATAGGTTATCAGACAGATGGCACACACTGTTGGTCACGATGTTACAAGCTCTTAGAAAAGCAGAAATAGCATAGGTTATCAGACATGGCACACACTGTTGGTCACGATGTTACAAGCTCTTAGAAAAGCAGAAGTAGCATTGGTTATCAGAGTGATGTCACACACTGTCTGTAACGATGTGCAACCTCTTAGAAAAGCAGAAGTAGCATAGGTTATCAGAGAGATGGCACACATTGTTGGTCACGATGTAACAACCTCTTAGAAAAGCAAAAGTAGCATAGGTTATCAGAGAGATGGCACCACACTAATGGTCACGATGTTACAACCTCTTAGAAAAGCAGAAGTAGCATTGGTTATCAGAGATGGCACACACTGTTGGTCACGATGTTACAAGCTCTTAGAAAAGCAGACGTAGCATAGGTTATCAGAGATGGTACACACTGTTGGTCACGATGTTACAATCTCTTAGAAAAGCAGATGTAGCATAGGTTATCAGAGAGATGGCACACACTGTTCGTCAGGATGTGCAACCTCTTAGAAAAGGAAAATTAACATAGGTTATCACGGAGATGGCACCACACGGTTGGTCACGATGTGCAACCTCTTAGAAAAGGAAAAGTAACATAGGTTATCACAGAGATGGCACCACACTGTTCGTCACGATGTGCAACCTATTTGGAAAGGAAAAGTAACATAGGTTATCACAGAGATGGCACCACACTGTTCGTCACGATGTGCAACCTCTTAGGAAAGGAAAAGTAACATAGGTTATCACAGAGAAGGCACACACTGTTCGTCACGATGTGCAACCTCTTAGAAAAGGAAAAGTAACATTGTTTATCACAGAGATGGCACACACTGTTCGTCACGATGTGCGACCTCTTAGAAAAGCAGAAGTTGCATAGGTTATAAGAGAGATGGCACCACTCAGTTAGCCACTATGTTGGATATTCTTAGAAAAGCAGAAGTAGTATAGGTTATCAGAGAGATGGCACACACTGTTGGTCACGTTGATACAAGCTCTTCGAGTAGTAAAAGTAGCATAGGTTATCAGAGAGACGGCACACATTGTTGGCCACGATACTGCATGCTTCTAGAGAAGCAATAATAACACTGATTACTAGATAGATATCACCGCACAATTGGCAAGGATTTTGGACGTCCCTAGAGCAGTTATAAACGGGAACACTCCTGGAGGAAGCATAAGAGCGAAGCAGATTTGGTAGATCGTTGGGGTGATCATATTCATGGTTCATGGCCTGTATGCTGTGTAGCAATGCGAGCGACAACCGAATGCCATTCTGGCCGTTTAAAATACAGCTCTGAATTTTAACTCATGAAAGTATTAACTTGGGAGAGTATTCTTTTACAATTTAATACCATATCCTTAGCCATTAGCCCTAGAATTACGAAGACTGTGATTGTTTTCATTCCTAAAGGCAAGGTCTTCAACGAGCATAAATCATCAAAATTCATAATTATTTGATAAAAATGCTGTTAGATTTTTTTCAAATTCACTCGTGTTTGAGATATTTGTTGATTTTGGGAATCGACTTTGCTACATCAGGGTCATGTATCCCCGTGTACTTGGGTGTGTGTGTGGATTTTGTCTGATAACCTGTGTTATTTTGATGGGTGTATTAGTGTGTGTATTTGTAACTTATGTGAGGATTGGGAAGGAGGCGACCATGGCTTTAAGTTAGGATCCATCCCGGCATTTGTCTGGAGTAGAAGTGGGAAACCACGGAAAACCACTTCCAGGATGGCTGAGGTAGGTATCAAATCTCCTCTCAGTATTACTTCACGAGGCTGAGTGTACTCCGTTCGAGTCCAGGTCCATACATCATCACTGATGGAGCCAGGAATCGAACCCGAGGCCTCTGGGTGAGAGACAGGCACTCACCCCAAGACCACGGGTTCGGCCATATTTTAATATAATATTGGTCTGAAACCATAGGCTAGGTTAGTTTGCATTATTGATTTCATGTTTTTGCTACTGTATTTCTTGATATACGTAATTCAGTACTGAGACGACCTGCATCAAGATGAGTCATTACTAGGGACCGGATTCTTAAGTTTTTATCATTTTTTAACCTTAATTCTAAATAGAAAAATACTTTAATACGTTTACGAGTCACACTCAAAAGAGCCATATTCATGAATTCTTTAGCACCTAAAAACATAACCTAAATGATATGCTAGTTCCTAAAAATACTTAATTGCAGTTTTGTTCCATTTATTGTAGTTTATTTGAATTTTAGTTTATAATTTTTGAAAGTAAACCACAAGACAGTGTTTATTCCTAGCTTTAGTCGATCGAGAGAAAATTCAAATACATTCCACACTTTTCAGCTTATATCTTATTAAAACTCAGCAATTCTTCTAGGTTTGTGCCGTGTCTTTTAATTCACTGGCCGTGAAAGCCAATATATACCTTCTTTTTGGAAGCCTTCATAGGGAGGTTAAGGCTCCTTGAGCTTTTAGTTCTCGCAGTCAAGTGGTGCAGTTGCACCTAATAAAAAGGGAGGTAGCGTGCAGTTCGTTACTCCTGTGGGGGTTCCGGCGGGGACACCAAGAGCCCGCCGATGAGACAGCTTGGTGTCCTAGGTGAAAACCACACAAGACACGGCACAAACCTAGAAGAATTGCTGAGTTATAATTCACTGGCCGTGAAAGCCAATAGGCTATACCATCTTATATCTTATTGTTTGTTAATTTACTGTCAGGAAAGTGGGGATTTCCAAGAATCCTATACAGTGTTCTAAATAAACTTAATTAATAAAATGGGCTAGAGTGTAAAAATCATTTCTCACAACCTTGGTTTTATAGAATTTGAATAATTTACATATTTAAGGAGAGCTAATATTGGCTAAAAGTGTGAAGATTTTAGTGATAATTTGATGACGTAAAATTATGTAAAATATTTACACTCTCGTTGCAATCAGATTATCTAATGACAATTAGGCATTAATTTAATGCTTTACGGAATTTATGTTAACTTCTGCTACACTTTAAACATAAAAACCTATTTAAAAACCTATTCCACCTATTAAAAAAAGGAACTATTTTATGTTTTTGAAAACCAAAATGACAACTTTTAAAACCTAAAAATCTGGTCCCTAGTCATAAATCACAGGGTAAAATTTCATCCAGCCATACATATGATTAATTTCGAAAGCAACTATGGGGGACTCAAGTGGTACTTAATGTTTGTCGATTGTACATCGCTAATTGTCCAAGGTAGCAAGTAGCAACCTAAGGTCTTTATTTTATGTGACTGCTGTACAACACTCAACATCCATCAACGTCAGTGACCCGAGTGTCATGGTCTAATCATCTGCTGACGCTGATAGCTTGGGCTCTTCACGTAGGCGATCATTTAGCCAATAGTAAATTCCTTGCGACCTGGAACAGGTTTCTTGACAGTATATTTCCAGGAATTTCACGGCATGTTACGGGCGGTAAATCCAATGTTAAGCAATTTCAGGCGTATAATGTAGCGACATTATATAAAAAAAGAACAGCTTTGGCAGTGTTTTCAGCAGTTACTCTTCAGTGACGTCTGCTGATTTGAACACCTGCAAAAACCGCTGGGTCATTTCGTAATTCACTTGTATTCAAGATGAGAGATTGTAACTATTGAAAACTGTTCAATGAAACATTTTCTGAACTCATTATGAACGTTTTTGTTCTTAGACAGAGAGAGCACTCGACATGTTCCCAAATTTATTTCTTCACATATCCTCGCAATAGCTCATCACTCTTCTTCCTGTAACATAAACTCAATACGCATTTCTAACCATGATATTTTTTCATTATAATGACTTGGAGCCAACAAATATATCGATATTTGAATTAAATCTCAGGCTCAGTGTCAGTAGGCCTACTTGTGAACTAGGCAGATTGTAGGCGTGGACACCAGTAGTGGGGTCACTTTTGTCGATGTCCTTGGCAGAACGCCCTACAACTTGAAGCACGGCGTCTCGTATATGGAAATTTTTCTTTCGGTGTTGTTCCTTTAGTTAAGTGGAGATCAAAGTCACAGGGATTCATGCCCGCTGAATGCTTGAGATCCTCACACCTCCATCGTGTCAACAATTCTCTCGCAGGAGAATTGCAACTGCAAAGAAAACAGGGGAATGATATTGAAAATGGAGCCGTTTCCTGCTCATTGCAGGGCAATGGAGATGTTCCAGATACCTGCGAAGCACGCGACAGCCGTTGTTTGGTCCGGAGGAACTGCATGACGGAGTATGACACCCTGCACATATTACGCCATTATCATCAATTTAACCCTCTGTGGTTCCTTTGTATACAAATAGTGGCACACATCACATATTGTAGCACGGCTTGTTCCTACCTCCTGGCTTTCTATCCTCTATCAAGATGCAACAGTGATTAAATCAACCAGCCAAGCACATCGGCACGTCCTTGGTGAAAAGGTGCTCTTCAGTGAATCAACAACGATGAGGCAAAGAATCGTTATCACATCTTTTCCATTCACCAGCAAGGTATTCCACTGAGTTCCTTCCATGTGTCACCTCAATATTTATCCATGGTCGTTATTCCATCTTCGAAAACATCACATTAGGGCACTTATTCATTTATAAAACACGTCCCATAACTTGTCGAGAATTCATCTATAGGCTATGTTCCGTGTTGGTTTGACCTTTGCGTAGTTAGTATTGGCAATTGTGATGAGACGTTCAGTTGATGTAATTAAGGCATGTAACTATCTTGATATTGTTACTTAAATAATAAAGCAAATCACTTATCTGAATGGTGGATCATCACGTCCGAGCACAGGTCAAACCAATGTGGAACACATCTATAAATTCTGGGCGTATTATTAAAAGTGGTTTTAGCTAATTAGCTGCATATATTGTACATATAAGGTATACCCTTCAAATGACGTAAATATTCTGGATCTAATGATGTTCACTTAACGAAAGAAACATGTCATCTTCTAATCCCTTTCTGAACCGTGTTTACCTAGGTAGTATTTAATCGTACAAAACATTTTCGGATTAGTAAGATTGAGTACCAATAAATTTAACTCACATCCAATGTATTTGGCCACATCATTGTTTTGAGGGGGAGATGACCTCGTAGTTCCGCCCCTTAAAACAACAATAACTAACTAAAACATCATTGTTTTGACCGCCTGAAGAGAAATCCAATTTTACAGACGGATTATGGAACCGTATTGCCAGCAGTTTGGTGTGGGATTCATCTTAATGGTCGATAATTCTTATCCCCATCGTGCATTTCTTGCAAACACATACCTGCAACGTAGGGGTATCATTTGACTGGAGTGGCCTTCTCATTCCCCTGACATGATTTTCATTGAACATAAGGTATAATCTGGGATAGATTGAAATAAGCTGTGTATGGACGTCAAGGTAACCTCGCAATCTGTGGGACCTACATTTCGTGAAAATGCCATTGAGAAATGAAGCAAATTGGACCAAATTTGGCTTGACGACTTTGTGGATGGTATTCCACTCTCTCACTGAGAAACCACGGTCGTGACCTGGCACTGAAATATTGCACTTGATGATTTGCTGTGCAGCAATATGTAAAACTGTATTACACGTTCATGGTATAGAGCCATTTAGAGTAGTAATTGTTTGGTGTGTGTGTATATAGTTCACAAATTTCTCCAATTTTTCACTATAAAGAACACTCGCTCCTGTACAAATGAATTCGTCTTGAAGGGTTGAAGGTAACTCATACACGGAAATACAACTTGCAATTGGCCTTCGTGAGTGGATTTCAATGTCGCAAGTTACGTGTCCTTAGCTTGTACCACTACGGAGGAATATCAAATGTTGATAGTGATTTAACACGAAACGCGAGACGGATGACTTTACAAAAGGTATAAGTATGAAGTATCTGAACAAATGCTTTGCAGATTTTTGTGTCCTGTATCCATATGCGTTTAACCATACATCAACAACTCAAGTGGTACGTCCATTTCCGGAGAACGTATGGCCAACCAGCGATGTAGGCGCATGCCTCACTCTCGTGCAATACCAATTGCCGAGGGCAATAACGAAATCTTGATATCCTGAAAAAGAAACGCTCTAACCACTAGCAGACTCGGTTCAACTGGGCTCTCAACATGCTCCCGGCACGCGCATCCACATTGGCAACAGTCACAAAGCCGTCGTGTTGCAATTCATAAAGCACGCTCTTCTCGTGAATGGGGAAAGCTTAGTATACACCGACAAGTTGCATTACCAATACTGCAACTAATTAATTGTTCATATTGTAAATATTTTCACCTGTATTTTCAAACATAGATTGTATAGCCTAAGTGTAATGGATCTGATGATGATCGCTTGACGATCGAAACTGGTCATCCTAGTCTATTGTTTTAGATCCCTTATTTGGGGGTGGATCTAAAAGGGAGAGTTATTGTACTAATTTATAAAGTGGTGCCTAAAAGGGTAGCTTCCCTTGTCAGGGTAAGCTGACCAGTGTAGAGTGTTGTGGTGTGCTAGGAACTAGGGGGCGTTCCTATGAATAATGTAATAGTGTTTGGAGGGATGGGACCCACTGCAAAGGGTCGTTGTGCTGGTCGCTCAGCTCAGCTGACTGCTTATTATGTAACTGACTCTGTTCGTATCAGCCGAGTGGCACGCGCTGCTTGCTGGCAGCCGAGCCGGCTCGAGAAACACAAAGGTACCTGAGTTAGCGCTAATGGCTTACCGTCTGTCACGTCTTTACGTGACGGGAGTAAGGAAGGGCGTTGGGATGTAAAGAGGCGTATAACAGTAATGCTAGTGTAGAGTGTGGACCAAGTGTTTTATTGGTCTGTGATTCTGATTGTGAGTCCCTTGTAGGGAATGAAATTATGTTTATAATGTAATACAAGTTGTGGGTTGCAGGTTACATAAGTAGGAACTCTGAACACGATTGACTGACTCACCTCGGTTGACACCAGCGTAGCCTCGGGCCGTCTCGATGAAGCACTGACAATGGAGAGATCCTTTGACCCCATTAGGATGCCTTCTTATACCTTCTGACGTCCTGCTGTCAGCATTGTGTTGGCATGCCGCCCCAGTTAGTACTATGTCGCTGAGTGTAATGATTACGTAAGGCTTGAGCTGCTTTATGGAGTAGCAAGCTGTCCTTACAGTATTAATGGATGTTGCCCCGGCTTTCCAAGGGTTGCCATTTTAGGGGATTTGGCCAGATGCCGGGGGGATGGACTCCAAGGGGTGCCTACCCCTGGGAGGCTGTACAAGAGTCTTCCTTCATTTGTTCGCGTCCTCGCGAACGGGAACGGAACTGGAAGTTGGGGTGTTGACGTAGTGGTCCTTGAAACCCCCTCGTATCTCCTGGTGGCGTCGTATCGAAGTGTGGGTGTGAGGTCAGCCCGTGTTCAGAGGGGAGGGTTATGGGATTTACAGATATATGTATACATTGACATTGTGAAAAAAAACAAACAAAAAAAAATTGACATTGCGAAAGATTTGATTAACATTGGGAAAAAAATGGACATTTGAGAAAAAGTTAACATTAAAATAAATGCGACATGTAAAAAAAAAAAATTGCCCTTGCATTTGCTGGCATATTGCTAGTTTAAAAAAAACATGGTTTCTGATGGTGATGTGTTACATATTGGTGCAGGGAGGAAAAACCCAGGGCCGAACGGATGATTGCGTCGTCCGCCCCATCTTAGGGAAAAAATGCTCCCTGCAATAAGAAAGGTAGAAGAAAATAGAAAAATGGGTGTTCCAGGGTATAATTTAAGGGAAATATTCAAAAGTATTTATTTGTGTGGGAAAAACGGAACACCCTGACAAATGGGGAAGTTAGAAGAAGGAAAAATGAAAGAAAACAAATCATACACATGATGGACATTGGCATCTTGATAAACAAACAAAAATATATAGCGTTTAATGTACTATGTTTATGAAGTTTGTCCTTAAAATTATAAATTACAATGACCTTATGTCTAGTGGAATAATTGTATAAAGTTCATCCTTAAAAGTTATAAATTACAATGACCCTATGTCTACTTAATCGCGCTAATCTCTTATAATTATAGTTTTTGTGAGGTACCTCGCGTGCACGCTACCCGTCTGTACGTACGCTTGCCGTCTCACGGCTGATCCTGTACGGCCACTTCTTGGTACGGTATAGTGGTCGTACCGCTTGCACGTATTCTTAATACCTAATCTGTGAAGCATCCTCTGTGGGTGAATGCTTTCACACTTGACAATGAGAGTCACTGCCACAAACCGGTTGCGCCCTCATTGTCGTAATCTGCGTCACATTTTGACGCTTTATGTGTGTCAATTGAGTTGATCTGCCAGTAAGCCTGGTACCCCACAGGCACCAGTCCTACTGTGCAGATTTTTTTTTGGAGTGTGTAGCTGAAAAAGAAAAATGTGGTGAGTGTTTGAGAGCGTGTCGGGATTAGTGCAAGTTGACGTATATAAAATATAAAAAAAAATAGTACATAATCATGGCATGCCGTAAATAATATGCCACTGCTATATGGCAGTGAAATTCCCGTCACCAGTTTCCTGTATCTGGTGACGATGCCTGTGAAAAAATGGCGAGGTTTAGAAAAAAACATATTAGTATTGTTTGAAGCTCTTCTTTCACTGAAAAAAAAATAGCATGATTAACGTTAATTAGCTGCAAGACCGGGCTTACCCTATACGGTGCCGTAATGCCGTAAATAATATGTAGTTGGTCTTACCCCGGTAGCGGAATTGTGGTTACCGGGTGCCGATATATTCCACTTTGATTATCCCTATTGTACTATATTATATCTTATCCTATATTCTAGTGTATTGTCGGACTTACCCTGATACCGGGTTTGGCGGTCATCAGGAGCCGACCGGCGTTACTTAATACTATCTATCTTAATTATGGTCTAATAAAAAAAAACCTATTACTAAGCCGAGAGGGTTGCCTTAATCTATTGCCGAAATGTGCTGCGCCATACCTGGCAACAGCGGCGAATAAATTTGCTTAATCCTAGGTTGCGTGTCAAATGCAACCGCCTTACAACTAAATTTGGCCTAGGACGATCGCCTGGGGCAATTAAATCCCCAGATCACCACCCGCACGAGCCCCAGAAACACCGGTTGTCTCTAGGGTCGCTAGATTCCGTCCCCTTAACTCTAGGTGTCGACGTCTATTACTAGTACTACCCTATTCGCAGGCGGCTTACGGTGCCACTAAGCTAACCGTTTCGCCCGCTGTAACTTCCTTGTTCATGACCGTTTGCTGTTCCGATTTAACGTAGTTGAGCCGCCCACTTGGCTCCTGTGAGGTGCGCGCACTGCCCCTCTCTTAATGCCCATTGACTGCCCGCTGCGTCGCCATTTATGTGGGCATTGGACATTGTGGTCCAATGGCATAATATCCTCCGGGAAGTGAGCGTCCGGGGAGTCCTCTTCGCCTGTGTCGGCCGCAATAGTAATGATTCATGTGTCCTCCGGGAAGGGAGCGTCCGGGGAATCCTCTTCGCCTGTGTCGGCCGCAATATTTATATTCATGTGTCCTCCGGGAAGGGAGCGTCCGGGGAATCCTCTTCGCCTGTGTCGGCCGCAATATTTATATTCATGTGTCCTCCGGGAAGTGAGCGTCCGGGGAATCCTCTTCGCCTTAATCGGCATTGCTGGGTTGGCCCACTGAACCCTTTTGAGTGCCCGCTATGCTACTCATTTAAGAACTCTGGCGACCCGTTGTCGTCCATTTACGTGGGCGCAGGACCGAATGAGCGCGTACATTCCATATATATATATATTCATATTTCATTCTTCATTATCGATTACCGTCGTGGTCTTCACCTTCACCTCGCGGGGTAAGGACTTGTTGGATCTAGGATTGGTCCTGCTGAACCCTTGGATCCTGCTTCACTCCTGACGAATAGGAGTCTGACTCCCCGCCATGGAAGTCCTACTTACGTAAATTTAACTAACAGTCTAGTCATAATATGGGGTCGTCTCTAGGGGTAGTTCCCGAGGCCGGCGCGGAGTGAGCTATTTCTCCCGCCATTCTCAGAAAGTCTCCCTGCAGGTCTTGGCTTCGACGACCGTGGCACAAAGTGGGTGTAGCATCCCTTCCTCCCAGGGGCGGTTTATGCGCACCTAGGATTCCAGAGCTTGCCCGGCCAGGCCGCGAATGCTTTGACCTTACGTGGTTCGTCTATTTGGTCAGGTCAGTGATTTGGTGAGCCAACTGGGGTAAGGGTCCACATCGCCTTCCCCAGCTCTGCTCCAGTGTGGTCCCTCCTGCCCCTCGGCTTACACCGTTGTCAACCATCAGTTCGTATCAGATTCCTTTGTAAGAGAAAAAAAAAATGTGTCGTAACCTGTGTAAATAGTATAATCTCTGTGTAAAATGTAAAATATTTCCAGTGTAGCGGGGTTGTAGATCTTCTAAGTACATAGGCTACTTCTGGCCTACCATCGCTACCTCAGCTTTCCAGCAATAATGCTTTCTTTACCTTAATGGAGGTGTTAGTAGGGTCTGTATTGTCAGGTACCCTGTTATTAGGATTTGGGGGTAGTTATTTGTTGAGTGGGCTTAAAGCATGGTAGGAAGGGTTTGCGCACCTTTGGGTTCCACGTTAGTGGTGGCCTGAAACCGGTGATGCCACTGGGATGCTTCTATAGTGAGTGGAGTGGGGAGGTAATTCCCGGGATTGCAAAAATACGAAAATTCATGCAGGTTTGATATTAAAATCCCTGGTAATTGGATGGGATACTCATGCATGTGTCTGGATATGAAGTTTCTGCCTTCATGTACGGATAGGTGTAGGATGGGGCATAATACCATATGTTCCTTTCATGCGGGAGAGCTTAAGTACTAAAGCATGGTTAATATGTATCTATGGCCTCCTCTCTCATTTGGAGAGGCGCATTATGCTTCTTTAATGTTTGCTGAGCCACCCCTAATACTCGGGTGGTGCAACGGGGCTCAAGGCGTAGCATGCCTGCTCTTTAGACGCATGAAGTCCATCAACCCCTTGTGTGTATTTTGTAATGTAGTGTAGCTGTGTTTGGTCGTGTAGATGTGTTTGAGATGTTTATGTTGGGCGTGAGAAGGTTATGGGAAGGGAGTAAGGTGGTACGCTGGTAGCCTGTTCTCCTGTCGTCCTCCCTTGGTCCATGTTGGCTTTCTATCCGCGCCTTGGGATAGTAGAGCTGCATGACCTAATCTGGTCGGCCATTTGCAGTGTAGATGTGGCCAGTGGTCGTAATGCGACTGGTCATGTGCTAATTATCTGTAATGACTCTTATGCCTTATGAGCGATAAGAGAAGTTATTAGGGGGGAGATCTTATCTGTGTTTGCTCCTAATTGTTGAGTGCGTGTGCGTGTGTGTGCCTATGTTCCGCTACACCACGCGGACGGTTGGTCTGTTGCTGGTCAAGTCGTAATATGTATCGCCTGTGTGGGCAGAAGGCGCCCGTGGCTTGCCACCGTCCCGGCGACCGTGCCCTATAGGCCCAAGATAAGTTCCGCTGTGCCACGTCTTGTCCATTGCCAAATGTTTTTGCAGTGTGGAAAAAAAATGTATGGTGTTATAATAGTTATGTGTGTGTAATTTCACGGTCACGGGCGATACGCAATAGTGTCTCGTCACCGCAGTATTGCAGTGTAACTAGTCTGCTGTCAGCAGTTAGTATGTGCAATTCTGCAAGTATGCAAGTGTGGTCATTGTTTAGGATTCCTAGCCTAATGTAGCAATTCGCCCTAGTTAGGTAATGACGTCGTGTGGCCATTGTTCTCTAAGACCTGTGTCTTGCGAAATTTTCCTACCTGTGTTCGTGAAACGGATTCCCTATGTCTGGTGTAATTCGAAATTTTATGTCTGGCTTTTGGTGGGAGGAAATGTAGTACTCCCTGTTTATGCACTTGTATGGGCCAATTTCAGTATGGTTGGACGCCTAAATAGCTGTTCTCCTTTGTGTCTAAATTTTCACTGGAACTCAGACCCGTGACCTTATGTCATTCTCTGTGTTTTATGTTTGCGTTGTGTTCCAGGGCTTGGGGCTTTCCCAGTGTGGTTTTTGCTTGTGTTCCGCGTACCAAAAATACCATTGGATAGTTAGGTTTTGGTACGCGTGTGGTGTGTGGTCATGGGTTCGAATCCGGTCGTCTGTAAAGACTTGGTGTGATCATTTTCGTGCCGCATTTAAAATGGCACGTTCCCGTTGATGTGCAGTGCGCAAATGAAAGCATGCATACCTGTGTAGAGTTTGTACGTTTTTGATTTCCCCTTGTAGTGTAATTTTGGAAGATATAGGGTCTCTAAATCGGGCGTGAATGATGCCGTGCGCTCTGCTCTGAGAGCTGTTGTCTGTAAGCGTACAGGTTATCATTGAGGCCTGCGTTCTTGCTGAGTATGGCGGTATCGGATTGCAATGTCCTGCGCGCACGCTCGTTACTTGTCTTGATAACGCTGTATGTCCGTCACATGTGTTTTTAATCGCTTACTTTCTGTGACTGTGATGAGTGCTTTTCGCATTGTGACAGAAAAGAGGGGAATTTGTGGTTTAACGTGACCGTATCTGGAGATCATGAGCCCCGGGATTTCCGTTTTACCTGGAATCCAAACCACAGGCCATGGCATTTCACTTCGGAAATCCCATATGCGTTGGCCGTACTATAGAAGAACCTTCCATTGACTACATGTGTGTCCCCAGATTTTGTGTTAACTGTATCGTTGTTCAAGTATGTTCTTTATCACTGGAGAAAATGTCGCTGTACGCGAGTGTGTCTGGTCCGCTAGTCGCGTGTTTGGTGACCAGATGCCAGAGGCGATTGTATTGGTTTTCGTTTATGACCCGCTGTTAGTGGGACTGTCCCAATTTGTCTTAGCTTTCCCATTATTCTATTCTAGAACTGGATATCTACTCAACCTTATATTCCTGGTACTCAGAAGGTTGCGGGTTTGGAGACCGTCTTTTACCCAGAGTAATTGTTTCCGGCACCATGAAGGTTGTGTCTCCGGGACAGCTCTGGTGAGTGTTAGGATCGTATCCCGGTTCGGTCAGTGAGGTATTTCTTGGCCCTCTTTTCACGCCTGCCCGTGGGATTTCTTCCTTTCCTTTTGGCAGTATTTCCGCCTTTACGTGTACCTATGTATTAAATATGTATATTTGTTTAACTTGGCCACCTTTCTTTCATCGGGCCTAATGCCTGCGTCATAATAGGAAAAAAAAATGAGCTATGCCCCGCTCTGGATTAAGAGAGCACTTTGAAAGAAAATAATAGCAGGTGGCGATAGTCTCTAAAAATTATGTCGTGAACACTATAAAAAATGTTAAAAAAAATGTGCTTGGGACCTGAGTGTAGTATTTACCATTTTGGTAACGTGAGTACTACCGTAAACTGGTTACGTCTCAGGGGAATCTACCGACACTGTCTAGTACACATTAGGAAGGCCATTGCAAGACGTAATTGACACACTTGTATCCACGTCAGGAGCAAAGCCAGTGCACTATGGGAGTCAAACCTGCCTTTCAAAGTAATTGTAACTCACCACAATGACAGTGTCTCGTCCCGGTGTGCAATTGGGCTTTTCAGTTGGCTAAAGCACACCTCACCAAATTTTTGAAGTTAGTTTGAGAGTCTTAATTCCTGCCACACTTACGGCTTTCGCCCGCAACAGGAGGATCTATCAAACTGTGGAACCCTAACATAGAACGTTTAGTCATTTTCTACTTAGAAAGACTCACTTAAGCTTTATGCTGTGATTTTATGCTTAAGTTGTGTTCAAAATATCTCTCTTTCAGCCTGAAGCCTGCTTGGCTTCCACTTGGCTTAGCATATTTAGAGACTTTACGTTATGGCATTCACCACTTCGCCCAATAACCATTGATGGCCTGAGAGAAAAATGCCATGGTTCCGAAAAAAAAAAACAGGAAGGATTTAGAATTGTTCCTTCTAATTTGGCTATGTTGCACTGTATATACATAAAATAAGAACGAAAAATATGCAATTTTATGTTTATTATGTACTTGTTGGACCATTTTCTTATCGCCCCCGTGTGAAAGAATTTATGTGGCCTATAATGTTGGTGTTAGCGATGTTAGTTTATTTCTGTGGCCCTGGTGGAAGTCGTTATCTTCTTTCGAGCTTCAGTGCTCAGAAAGGTGAAGGGTTTTGCCCTGTTATTAGATGATAGGCCTCTGGAATCCACTGGGGTGTTCCTTTGCTACCTTCCGGCGGAATTTCTAGCAAAGTAAGCTTTGGCCTACTTCCACCGTAGCGCGTGTCTATAGGTTTAAATGTACCTGTATTCGAGGGCCTAATTGCGCTTGGCGCTGCCCTAGTAGATTTTACGGGAGTGTGGATATATTTGACTGCGTGGTTTTGTGGGGTAGGTGAGAACACCTTTCCTAATCCCCGTGTACTGTGTGGTAATGCCTGGTCAAAATGTTCGTGCGTATATCGTGCATCCTGAGGGACTAATACCGGCGTTCGCCTTTGTTCTGGCAAATTTGCCCTTTGAACTGGCGGTAAAGGTCGCTTAATGGCTTGTGTCCGGCCTAGCAATGTGGTGGCTTGTAGCCTGACCGCTTTTCGGCCTGTGGCCACGGCCGACTCCTGCCAATGTGTTAGCCTATCTGTGTACGTGTATGTAGGCTTTATGTACTGTAGGGCGGGCTCTATGTCGTCAGCCCATGACGTGGTTATGTCCCTTTGTTTTCTTGTCATGTCGTGTGTGTTTAATGGCCCTGGCTTCAACTCCCTCTCGTCCCTCTGTTCCGAGTGGATTGTTCTAGGCTCTGCCCCTCGGTTTGGCAAAATTGCCTTCCGATCCGGAGCTGAAGGACGTGTGTATGTGTTAGGTTTATTCTGCAGTAAGTTGGAGCCTAACCTGGCCGTCTTCTTGACTGTGGCCACGGCGAACTCCTTCCATTGTGTGGCAGTACGTGGCGAGAGGGACATCCTCGCAAATTGTCGAGTCAGCGTATCCACGCCTATGTCCTCTCTCGGGTGGGCTGATGGCCCTAACATGAACTCAAAAATGGCCTTATTGGCTTGTAGCTCACGGTATTTGTCCCAAATTTGGGTGTACTGCCTTATTGAGGCTCATGGCCTGTTTGCAAATTACTGTATTAATGTATTAATGTTTCTGTGCTCTGTATTGTTTTGTGGCCGCTAGTTGGAGAAGCGCTTGGACGCGAATTAGCTCCCTGTATTGGGCGTGTAAACTTGTGTAGTGCCCCCTCATTCTCTCGAGGGTTGCATTATCTATTACGGGACCATGTGTGGTGACTAATTGTTGGTATATTCTGTTTCTTTGTATATGGAACCTATTGAGGTGTTCATGTATGTGATTCAAGAGTGTATGTGCGCATCTTAATCGCGTTGTCCTACCCTCTGACGGGGTGTATGGCTGTTTGCCCTGTATTGCCCCGCTTTTTGTTTGGAGTGCCCGTATTTGTGTTTGCCGGCTTTGTATGTGCCCTTGGCATCTGAACAATAATGTTAATAATATTGGCGTACCCCTATTGCCTCTATGGCTTGCAATCTCTGCATGAGGTGCCATTCTGACTGAAGTGTATGGGCCTACAATAAGAATAATAATAAAAAAAATCTGTGCATGCTTGACAGTGTATTCTTATATTTCTTTGATTCTGTATGGGGCTAGGGGGTTGGTTTATTAAGAATTTCCCCTGTGTAGCTAGTTTGGAGCACACAAAAAAAATGGTGCTTTTTGTCTGGGGGAAAAATTTTCTCACTAATTTGCTTGGCTTTTTGCGGTACGGAAGGGGTCGTTTTAACTACGAGGGCTCGTTGGTTGAGTCCCTTTTCTCTATGCGTAGTACCCCGCCTCCACCAGTGTTTTAGATCCCTTATTTGGGGGTGGATCTAAAAGGGAGAGTTATTGTACTAATTTATAAAGTGGTGCCTAAAAGGGTAGCTTCCCTTGTCAGGGTAATCTGACCAGTGTAGAGTGTTGTGGTGTGCTAGGAACTAGGGGGCGTTCCTATGAATAATGTAATAGTGTTTGGAGGGATGGGACCCACTGCAAAGGGTCGTTGTGCTGGTCGCTCAGCTCAGCTGACTGCTTATTATGTAACTGACTCTGTTCGTATCAGCCGAGTGGCACGCACTGCTTGCTGGCAGCCGAGCCGGCTCGAGAAACACAAAGGTACCTGAGTTAGCGCTAATGGCTTACCGTCTGTCACGTCTTTACGTGACGGGAGTAAGGAAGGGCGTTGGGATGTAAAGAGGCGTATAACAGTAATGCTAGTGTAGAGTGTGGACCAAGTGTTTTATTGGTCTGTGATTCTGATTGTGAGTCCCTTGTAGGGAATGAAATTATGTTTATAATGTAATACAAGTTGTGGGTTGCAGGTTACATAAGTAGGAACTCTGAACACGATTGACTGACTCACCTCGGTTGACACCAGCGTAGCCTCGGGCCGTCTCGATGAAGCACTGACAATGGAGAGATCCTTTGACCCCATTAGGATGCCTTCTTATACCTTCTGACGTCCTGCTGTCAGCATTGTGTTGGCATGCCGCCCCAGTTAGTACTATGTCGCTGAGTGTAATGATTACGTAAGGCTTGAGCTGCTTTATGGAGTAGCAAGCTGTCCTTACAGTATTAATGGATGTTGCCCCGGCTTTCCAAGGGTTGCCATTTTAGGGGATTTGGCCAGATGCCGGGGGGATGGACTCCAAGGGGTGCCTACCCCTGGGAGGCTGTACACTATTTAGTAATCTCATGTTTTTTTTTTTTTCAGAATTAGGGTATTACCCAACTCTTTTGGGTACATTCGTGTTGACCGACTGAAGAGCACCAATCTAAGTTTGAGTGAAGTGAATATTTACTTCATGCGCATCTTGGCTAAATGAGGAAGCACTGAATCTGTGCATCGACAAATAACGGGAGTACAGTAGTAATACCGAAATTGATTTATAGTCGGGTCTGGCAGCATTCATGTCTCAAATGTATCACAATAATGTCACGTCCTATAGTTCAGATTCCACGTCAAAAGAAGCCCCGTGGTTTATGATCGTGAGTTTAATGGTCACGTAAAACTACATGCTTCCTTCTCACAACAATATTAGGAAGATCGTATTTTATCACATTGGCACTAACCTCTGTAATAGCGCCGATTTGCCACTAGTTTCAGGAACTACAAGCCATATGCTGTAAGTACTGTATGTCGGGCCGGGTAGATGACCGACCTTCACGGACGAGCACCCAAGGCCGGAGACTACACAACGCACAGCTTACTATCACCTGGCAGCTGGGTCTCGCTTATTGCATTGAGTTGTTAGTCTCCATTCAACCGAAGACTTGCCGAGTACCGACCTTCCTTCTTGCTTCTTCCTGCGAGCACTCGCAACGTCAAGTGGGTAGAGAGTGCGGATGGGTTGTCTGAAAATTCCAAAATACACACATCAGAGTGATCTGAAATGTTTACAAAGTAGTTAATGATAATATTTCCTGGATGCGTGTATTTATTTATGGATGTACATAAATAAATAAAAATCCACCACTCTTGATACCGAGGGCTGGAACGGGGCTATCTCAGCCTCGTGAGACAGAACTGAGGAGAGATAGGTTCAACTCGTACCTTAACCATTCTGAAAATGGTTTTCCGTGGTTTCCCATTTCTACTCCAGGTAGATGACGGGATGTACGGGCATTATGACCACAGCCGCCTCCTTCCAAATTCTATCTCCAATTGAAAATACCCTCACTAGTTCATCCATCACAATGACACAGGATATTAGACATATCCCACACACACCTAAGTACATGGTGCTATATACTCATGATTTCGAAAAGCCCCTAAAACGAATCAACAACTTTTATTTCTGTTTCTACGGTATTAGGCATGAGATAAGATGAAGTCTTATGTGTCTACTGTATGGTTTACGGCGGGATGCCCTTCTTTACGCCAACCTCATGAGAGGATTTAATGAGAAACTAAATAAATGAATATGAATTTAAAAGGATAAGGAGTTGGAAGGAAGTTGCCATGGCAGAAGGTACCATCAAAGCAATTGCCTGGATTTGAAAATGGAAAAGAATGGAAAACCAGTTAAAAGACTACTCACGTTCATGTTCGGATCCACTCATCTTTCAAGTTCAGAGATAGTCTGGTTCTATGGCCACGTTATCTAACGAAGGAAAACCAGGAGGTAATTGTTAATATTTTCAATACACATTTCATATTGCAGTACTTAAAGTCGTTCAAAAATGAAAAAAAAAACAACAAGTAATTCCATGAAGAACTAATAAATTCTATTTCCACCGGTCCTATGCATCATACAACTCCTCTGTCAATAAAATTGATTTTCTATGTGATGGTTTACGATTTCCATTGTAATAAATAAAGGGTACCATTTTCAAACTCGAAACTCGAATAATCTTCATGGTCCCTGGCTAGAAAAACCACTGAAAATATGCCTGAAATATAGAACAAAAGGAAACTAGTTCTACAATATTGTGCTACGAGACTATACTACTGGGTTAAAATACTAACTACTTCAGGAGAGTGAGAACCTTGTGCTTCTCGGGGCGTAACGGGTGAATTAAAGGTATCGGACGCTTATCATTACCTCCCTAGTACAATTTTCTTCTAACTAATATAAATCATAATCCTCGGTTTATAGATACAAAACGGACAATCGAACACTTCGTGCCCGACCATTTATATATTAAAAACCATACAACTAAAATAAAACTCCTTGCTGATGAAATACAATCTAAAATAAAATATCGAACTCCAAAATAAAACAATACGTCGCTTTCAAAATAAAAACCTCTCTTCAAAAATGCCTCTCGCATTTTCCTAACAGTCTCCTCGACCTATATTCACCTCTGGAGTTATTTAAAATATTAAAAGCCCTAAACTTCAAAAATTCAACCATTTTTTCGGTTTATCTACTCCAAACACATTTATCTATTTTAATCCATACATATTTAATTCCGTAATTATTTAAATGAAATTATTTATGCTTGATCTATATTAAAATAGCCAGTCATCACTATTTTCAACGTCTACTAAATTATACTGTATAAATTTACTTACAACAACTCTTCCACGTTCCTCTCACAATGTCAAAATTGTCCTGGTTTCACTTCCATTCATCATCACACTAGCTTTCACAAAGGACTACTAACTTTTCTTAACTCCAATTCTTTTCTACATGTCACATCAAAACATGCTATGGCCGGACTAAGTCTAGCTCATGACTGAACTGTCATCTCTTGTTTCATTAAATAATAATAATAAGATACTGCTTCCATATAGCTACTCTTTCCTGGAGTGTCCCTTCAACATCAACTTGTATTGCCACTCTCAATTATAAATACGCGTAACATCCATTTCATATTCAAACTTGCCTTTACAAACTCCCTTATGGCATATTCTATCACATAAACACAACTTCACCTACATTAACTGAACTCAACATGTCCGTTTCAAATGAACCTGAAATTCTCTTATTACCTTCCACGAATGCTTCAATATAACAACTTTTTATACAGTATATCACCTCATAATTCCGTTACTAGCATTTCCAACGTCATCTTGATAATTTGGAAAGTAACTTCAACCTTATAAACACAATTCCTTCGTGCTTCTTAAAACCACTACATGTCTCTCCTCTTCTTTAAAAGATACTGACTATCTCCCACTTAAGACATGTTCCACATACTTGCCGTACTTCATAGCTTCTATTTATACAATATCCTTCATTATGAATTATTAATGATACATTTCCTCTCCTCCATCCTTATCTGTACTTATTGTTGCCGTCAACAATACTGAAATCTTTTCTCAAAATACATTTCCATTTTCCACATATATCCATCGAACAATAACAAACCTTTGTCTCCATTCTGTTATAATAATCTAAGTAGAATCTCTGTTCTATAAAATTTACTATCAGCTGTAATCTTCTGATACCCAAGTTCTAGTTTCTCTATTTTAACATAGATCCAAGTAATTTCAAAATCTGATCAAATAAGATCAATCCAAATTCGCATCCGATCTATACCGATCTATCAATAATAATCCAAATTCAAATATCCTATCTCAATCCTACTTTGTTATAAAAACCTTCAACACATAAATAACGTAGACCGAGATGTCGAAAATCCTAATCCAAATCCTAATTCTGAAAATACCAAAAACTCGTCCATCCTACAAACTTAATCAAAAATATTATCAAAAATCGACGAGAAAAATCAAAAATGTTCATAATGGTTCCTCAAAGAATTTCAAAATTTTACAACAAAACTACTTACGCCTAATTGAAACTCGCTTCTACCTTTTTTCGCTCTACGATGTCTCTGAAGAATATATCGAAAGATATACCATTCTTCTCCCTGGTGTTTTGAGCGATTCGAACTCCTTCTCCTCCTCATTTCCAACTGCATGTCTGGGCCTCCAATTCCATTCTCATTTGGGTCTCGAACTGAACTCTCCTTCTAACTGGTTGTCATATTCTTCTTCTTCTTCTTCTTCTTCTTCTTCTTCTTCTTGGCGCAGATCTCGAAGCTCGTTTCTCTCTTGTATTCTTGCCATAGGTGAATCAATAGGCTCTTTTGCTCTCATATTAAATTTTGTAGTGGCGTTTAAGTAAACACTGAGTTTTCCATAGTTGCTTCTTTATTGTTAGTTGGTTAATCCTAGAATTCCATATTACTCAATGTGGTGTTCCCCTCGTCTTGTTTACACCTGCATCTCCACTATTTTCTTAAGTTCAAATGCCGTTCATTTCAATGTAGAAATAAATTCCATTTTCGAATAAATTTGGAAAAACTTTGTGAATTTTACTCGTTGCGCCGTCGTAATGTTTATTGAATAATGTTTCGGCTTTGCAAAAGTGTATGCAATCTCGTAGAATATCAATATAAAATCTAATAGTATAGAACTGTCGGTGTTTTATTATTAGGGGTATTTTATGAAATTCCCTCGTAAATATAATTGTCAAAGTTCGTAGAAAGGTTTCTCAGGAATACAGTATATCTTAATAATGTTCGTAATATTTCACCATATAATCTTCGCTTGATAAAGTTCAATAATATCGCGCACCCTTATATTGCTGTCCACTCTTATATAAATTTCTCGACTAATTATTGCTTTCTTCTCGAAAGACGAAATTATCACACGTCCGCACTTTGTGCTAATCATGAGTACGACTGTTCGTAACAACTTTGACCGTCGATGGGCGTGCTATCGCCGTCAATAAATATCACAGGAAGACCGTGCTCTGGGCTCGAATTCTGCACGTCTTTCCTCTCCAAACGTTCACATTAACAAGCCTCCATCAAAATCGCTCCTTCCCCCACGTTTAAAAATCCAGTAGCGTCCTTTTCCAAATTTGCGAGAACTCTCGCGCTCAAATTTGTACAACAAATTTGACTGGATTACAACACTCTTTAAGCGATTTCAATAACATGAACATTTTCTTTATATTATTCCGCATTTCTCAGTGAATTCAAATTTCTTCTGTAACTTCTGTAACAATTAATATTCGCTAATTAAGCTATTACTGGATTATTTTAATTCCCTTTGGTCAGTTTCTAACAACTCTAGCCTCAATAGAATAATGCAGTCTTCTCCATACAGCATAATATCCATTTATTCCAATCACATGTAGCAAAATACGGGTTCAGTACATTACAATGAACAACATATTAAAGACTCTCTGCATGAACGAGTTCATCAATTGGTTCCCGTCACCAAATTTCCCACTGATCAGTTCAATTGAACACGAGTAATTGTTGTTTTCACAAATTAACAATAATATCATCTATAATTTACGATAATTACACTAGGAATTTGGGGTAGATGACATGAATGTTTCTCCCCATTAAAACAGCACATACACTGAAAAATTATGCGCAGGAATATAGGTTAATTATTACCACCCCCATCGAGATCTCAGCCCTTTTGGACGATTCACTATGGTCAAATCGCGACTTGCGTACATTAAGTATGTTTGATATTTTTGTTGGTAATTTCCTGTAATTGTACAATTTGCCACCGGGGAATTACCCCATTTATAAACAAAGTAAATGAATAAAAGAATGCGCATTATAGTTATAACTAGAGCTTGCAATGTGACAGAGTACAGTATCTTGGTAAATTAAATTACAAAGGGAATGTGACTTTTCTCTGAATATTTCACGCACCCCTTTCTGGTGAAATAATAATTGTCCAGATTTTAAACTCGAGGGTCTTCTGTTCTCTTGTGTCTGGTTGTTTCCTTACGTGCTTCAACTTCAGAAACATCAAGAGCGATTTTCATGAGTTTGTTATTAACACGCGAGAGGTTTCGCCCACGGCTGTTAGCCGCAGTTTTTGAATTTTCTTAATAATTATGTTGCTATTTGCGCTAGAGTTTTGGGCGCACGTTTCATCTCTCCCAGCTCTCTCCCACACCTGACCTTGACGATTTTCAGATTCTCGACTGACCCGTTCCCGTGTGGTTGATGACTGCCGCAGTTACATATTTTTGCAACATTTTGCATTTCCGTGAAAGTTTGATTCAAGTGAAATTCATTCTTAAAGGTTGACATTACTTACTTGAATTGTGAACAAATATTTCTTTGAAACGCACACTTTGAATAAGTTTTCTCACGCGCAGTGAAAACTCCCGGATGACATGATATTTTGCATTACTTGTGTATTTATTTTTTACGATGAGACAATATTTTAACACACTAATTATATTAATACCAGTTGAATGGTAGTTAAACAGAGCATTTACTGCAAAAGCAAAATAGCAGGTGCTGAAAATATTAAGCTTGAGCAATTTGCCTTCATTTAACCTGTCGCGTTCTAAGGCGGTCGCGAACTCCAAAGTGTTAATGACGGTATAGCATATAATTCATGGAATGTTTGGAGTTATATACAGTACCATCTAATTGTGTCATCGAGGATCAGACAAGTGACTGTACAGCTGCTCAAATATGTTTTCAACTCACTCTTGGAGCTGTACAATTCCTCTTCGTTTTGTTTTCCTTCGCTCTTTCTTTCTTTCTTTCTTTCTTTCTTTCTTTCTTTCTAGCTATATTCCTTTCTGATTAGTTCTCGAGCCCAAAATCAATACTCAAAGGAATGGAGAAACCCGTACGATCCATGACTGTAAAGGCTCTCGTGTAAACCTGCCGATGAGAAATGGCTTAAACAGTAACAAAAAGGGTGCTTATTCTTTGCTTGAGCAACTAATCGTCCTGACAAGCAAGGGGTGGTTATTGAAAGGAAAATGATAATCCGAGACAGGGAGTCCTGCTCCAGTCAAAATGTACGTAACAATTGACTCGCATTTTCACTTCGGGATGAAATGGTCCATTACAGTATCATCAAAATCTTTGTCACAATGAGGGAGGTTGACCATCAAGTTAAGAAAATTCTTCATTTCCTTAATTATGTTGCTTCAACGCGCAAGGCCGAGAGGACATGATTAACACCAGTCCCCCTTGGGTGGGTTCAAAATGAACTTTTGGCCGTCCTTAAAATGATTTTCCGTGATGTTCAATTTTCACCACCAGACCAATGCTAGGATGGCCGCTTCTTTTCAATTCCTTGCCTAGGTTCATTCATCTTCATTTATTTCATCTCTAATTTACCTCTCTGACGAAGAAGCAGTCAGAAAGGTCATTTGGCCGTAAATCCGACCGCCATGTAGAAAACTCATCAAACTTCATCCCCGACCCCGTATAGAAGAAATAATTTGGAGTACAGTCACATCTTCAGGAACTGAAACTCTGTTTGTTCCAGCGTCAGTGACTTCAGCCTTTCCCAACACAAGATACATGTATACATGCGTATATATAACGTGGCTGTCAGACAAGGAACTCATCGCAATAGAAATCCGCAATGTAAATTTTGTCACTGATAATAATTATATTCACCGAGGTTTTCCAAAGGCCCTTTGGAAATTTAGGTTGTTTCTATGTTTAAGTTCCCAGCCATAACTGCCACTCTTTGGCCATTTTAATGTCAGATGCTTACATTAACAAAAGCATGACAAAATCACAAATAATCCCAGCTCACAAAATGCATGTACCCACCTCTTGATTGAAATAATATAGGCCTACCTACAGAATTTGAATGTGAGCATGCATATGCAAAGGTACCAGTTCTCGGCTTCTAGTTAATTTATCTGATTTAGATAGTCAGTTTAATCTGGAAACTGACACATTTTAAAATATATTAATCATCTGCTTACTCAAAACAGAATGAAGACGAAATAAGAATGTCAAGGGCAAGTGCCTAACTTTGAGATTAAGAGATAATTTTCAAAGTTCTTGGTTGAATGTATTTAGTTCACCTTTCCATACAATAGAAGTCTTAGATATCAAGCTAGCTATGAAATACATAGATACAGGCGCATACAGCCAATAAATTACCTTAAATAAATACACGAAAACTGGGCCAGTTTCGGACATGCACACACAAATTTACTTTTTTTTTAAATGTGAAAGTGACTGTTGTTGAAAAGTTATTTTTGTAAATCAGTAACCTTATGTTATGGCGCATTTGTGTTCCAGCGGCAAGACCGACGGAGGTATGCTACAGTGATGCTCACTGTCGCCTGTGGAATACTGACACTCATTGTGATTTCCTAATTCCCAAACTCTTTGGCCGCTGTCGCTGCAATTCCCCATTGAAGCAAAGACACGACTATTGCTTCGTGGCAGGAGACGAAGATAATACGACATCAAGTACAGAGAAATATCGACCCACTGCCTTACATTCAACAACTGGTGTTAATGATGATAGCACCACTGTCAGAACAACTCATCGTCCGACAGCCACCCACTCCAGCATCTCTGGAGACGAGTTCAGTATTCTAAGTAGCACACAACATATTACTACCTCCACCACGCATTCTGCTGTCAGTATATTAAATGACAATGCATACGAACCAACCCCACGCGTGCCATCCCTTGTCACAATGCTCCTTGACGCTGCAACAACACAAACACTAGCAGCAATAACTACGGCAACTGAAGTGCACAATTCCTCTGATACACCATCTGGTACTACCACTGTCCATACCATTGATATTGAAACGACAGCTTCGCCAACAAATAATGTTCTCCTTGACGTGGTAACCACTGATTCCTCTCCTTCCATTGAACTCCAGGACGAATCTACATTTCAACATTCAACGTTCACACAGCCTGTAACATCAAGTTATGCTACATCTTCTTATGATTCTTCAGAAGAATCAGATAAAAACTTTCCGACACCAATATACTCATCTGAAGTATTTTCCTCAACATTCTCTTCGACATCCGATCAGAATATTTTTACTGTTGACTTAGAAACTGAACTAACGTCACGCAAACCAAGTATTAGTCTCATACCAACATCATCGAGCCCTTTGGAAGATGATAGGTCATCGTCAGTGGCTAATGACACTCCATTTAATACCGAATTCAGTATTTTTCCAAATCAGGGAAGTACATCACCCTCACCGTCAGACGGTGAAACTGATTCAATTGTTATTACAGAATATCCATTAGAATCAACAACAGTTTCGGAGCCATCTTCTTCCGAGAATATTAACCAAGATTCTTCGTCCTCAATTCCCTCATCGACCGGATCAATTAATTTGGAGGATGAGGTCGAAATAAACTCAGTCTCGCCTACTTTAGATTCTGAGCCCCCCAAATCTTCCACATTGGTGCAAGATCTCCATACATTATTTGCGTTATCTTCAGCAGATCTGGTATCTAGTTGGCCAGTGCCCACAGCTCATTTCTCATCTTCAGTTCCCCCTGATGTCACTTTAATGACGCATCTTCTTTGGTCTCCATTGTCTGAGATGAAATCAACACAGAATCCACCAAGCATGGTAGACATGTCAGAAGGAAGCTCAACAAGCTTGGAACCATGTCCACTTTCGTTGACTACGGAAGCGGATCTCTTCGCAGCATCTACAGTTTTATCTACAGGTAAAGTTAAATAAAATGATTTCACTGAAATAGGTGTAATATCTTACCTGGCAATTTAAATACGTATTCGTATTATGTACCGTAACATACTCTACAGATCTCCAGAGTTGTGAACTGTGCTTGTCTAATGGGTCTGTCTCGTGTTTCTAGCTGAACCATCTAGGTTGCGTGGTGAGGACAGTAGTGTGAGCCTTGGACTGCCTTGCACACTCGACTCCCAATGTCAGGCTGCAGACAACAACTCAAGATGTTCGCACGGGAGGTGTGACTGTGCGTGGAGAGACAACAGTTCCAGTGCATGCAGTGCACAGAATCGCGGCTGCCATTCTTCCACCTTCCAGGTATTGAGTCTTATATCGCGTACATTTGTTGCTTCCAAGAATAATATTCAGGCAGCATGTATTATTCCTGGCTGGTGCAAGTGTTTGTTTGTAAAGATAAGTTGCTTGCTTCTGTTATGTACTGTATATCAGGGTGTGTAAGGTGTGGCACCACTGAAGCCAACACTGCAGTGTTCGAGCTTGTGGATGCCAAATTCTGACGAGTCGACCCCAGAATGTTCCTCTCCACTCAATATTCGCAAGCCTCTTTCACCTGGAGAGCCAATAGCATTATATACAGATCCCTTTTATACGGAAGCACTTGAAACTGCCCGAAGGTGCAGGGAACAGGCTGGTTCATCTGCCAGTCAGGTTGGCATGCGCTGATATTGGGATGTTTGATGAAGTCTTATCTACCCTATGTATAAACCGAAATAAACTCAGTCTTTGAGGTATCTACCTTCCGTTGTGTTAAACATTGCGGATGGCACGGGTAACATTTCTAAAGGTTAATGGAGGTAACGCATATCCTCATTTCAGCTTGGAATTACTGTACAACTACTGTAGTATTAATGAAATAATTGATGTAGTAAACCAGTATTATTCGTTAAATTTACTGTATATTCTCTAGTGTTCTGATCACACATTTGGAATGATTTGTGGGAGAATTTCTAAAAAGTAAGCTCTATTTAATGTTCTGGATATAAGACAAACCAGAATGTTGAATGTGTACTGGAAGTTAAGTTTACTATCTTGTAAATTTCGTATGTGGTTGTCAGCGTTATTCATAATGATTAATGCATATCAAAAAAATAACTAATGTACATTCTTACCTTGCAAAATATATTGCTTGTGGGTCATTAGATGTTGTTCACTTCCTTTGTCACCGAATATTATTCCTATATTTTTATATCTCTTTAATGGTATTCCAAACGTCATTATGGTGACAGTGTGCTCATTTCTTAACATAATTTTGTGAACTTTGGGAAAAGAAGATGTAAGTCAGCAGAAAAAAATAATGACAGTGGCTATTATCTCAGTTCTCCATACTGTCTGTTAGGTAGTCAGCCCGAAGGCTGGTTGGATCCTCAAAAAGTACCGTCGTTAGGTTATGCGGGTGGATGCCCACAAAAACCCAAGCCAGCACTATATTGGGGCGTACTAAGCAAGAAGAGGAGTGAGGTAGTTTGCCATTGCTTTCCTCACTGAGTCAGAACAGCAGTACTAACCCCATGAGTAGAACCTTTCACGGCATCCACAGGCACTGACTGTGCCCTGAATGTCATTACAAAGCACCACCCATACCTCAGTAGCTTCCATATAATCACAGCCATGAGTGAGACTGAGACATTGGTGAAAAGCCACATTTTACTCTAGCCTGTGCCAACAGACAAATGAAAATGTACTGCATTCATCAAGAGATGGCAAACAGGCCAAGTTCTCCATAAAGACGCAAAATATTAAATACTTATGTCATAATTTCTAGTCATAATTTCAGTACGGAGTAGGGTCATCCTGGCCATGTTAATTTTCTTATATTTAGGTAGGCCTACTATCAAATTACGTGTCTCAAACTAAATTTTTGAAACTTTGCAGGCTTAAAACTCACATCACTAGCTGCTTATTAAGGCTTCGTTATTGTGATTATGTAATTAGCTATTCTCTTCGATTTTTTTCCAGACATAAAAATGTACACCCAAACAATTACAAATATGCTTTCTGGTCTCAGAAGAAAAGGAAGTGAAACTAAACTGAGAGCTCTAAATAATTGGTAACGATTTCCAACTTTTGTAGTTTTTCAACTGAGTGTACTTCAATGGATAAGACAGAAAATCAGCTGTAAAATTTAAGCAATAACCATTAATCTCACTTGAGGAGCAACTCAGAATGCACCTATTTCATAGTCTCATCCTCCTTGCAATCAACATCTATCAGGTGATATTCCATTGAAATTTTCCTCACAGTATTTCCACAAGAAATTACATTGCTTGTCAGGTAATTGTCATAGAGATACTCTGATAGAGCTAGTTTCCTGTGCCAAGAACATATAGGATTAACATTGAGGCTATTGTGAGTACAAGCGTTTCAGGTTACTGGAGTGGAAAATACACCGGTACCTAGGTAAATTTACTGCTCGTAGGAACAATGGACGAATTTCCGTTATCGCAGCATATTGTCGTGGGATTATTCCCCCGGCACTTGTTGGTACAAACGTTTTTATCCTAGGTATTTTGAAACTAACAAAATTGGTATTGATATATCCGTTGCCAACTATCCCAAGCATAAGTGAATCACACGTTTTACAGGCCCCTTAAAACCACTGAAGAATCTGAAAACAAACATAAACATCTTCATCAACTAGACGTTATTCGTGTGTAACATATTGGGAAATAACCCTGTCTAGTACAGGAAATATAGAGATAGCATGGCTTTCGTCGTTTTTCTTTACCAGTATGGACTTTAGGCACGTTTTGCGCTTTTCATGGTATTTCCAGTACAGGTTGGGTAAGAATCACAACACAAATGCTACTGATTTTAGCTGCATAGCCATGTCAAAAGATAATAATGGGACATCAAATTCTAAAATTAAAGATTTACATTTTTTTACAGAACAACTTGCTTCATATGACATAAATTTCGTTACAAAATTAGATCAGTCTCTATAGTACTGTCCCTTGAAGTTAGAAAAACGTTTTATCAACAGCAGTGGCTACGCTCCCTAAGCGCAGCGTTAGGTCATGGGGCCTAGCTCCCTGCTGACTCGGTAGATGCGTGGGTTCGAGCCCCACCGTCGGCCGTCCTTGAAATGGTTTTCAGTGGTTTCCCATTTTCAACACCAGGTAAATGCAGGGACGGTACCTTCTGACAGGCCACGGCTGCTTCCTTCCACATCCTAGCCTAGTTTCATTCATCTTCATCCATTCCATCTCTCATCCCGACGCGCAGGTCGCCCACGGGCGTCGACTAGAAAGACCTGCACTCGGCCTCTCAGGAGGCCACACGACAAAAAGAAAAAAGAAACACGTTTTCAACTCAGTGTTATTTTGACTCTCCCGACTGTTCATGAAGCCAAGGAATTTCAATTACTGTTCCAAAACAGATCTATCAATTTATCTGGGTTGCACCCTCGGGAGCGGGCAATGGATGTGCGTCTTAGCAACTACAAGTACATGGCAGGCAGAGTAAGCCGGCAACCAGGGACACAAATGGCTCTCCGTTTCTGTACAACTTATAAAAACAAAAGTTTGGTGTTTTTCAGTCGGTCAACACGAATGTACCCAAAAGAGCAGTGATCAACCCTGCTTAATTTGTTAGTTGATTACCTCTGATATTGTCTCCGAAGACAGGTCCCATCATGACAGCAAGGTCGTTGTAAAATTCTATTCATCAGATAATTACATAATGTATCAATCTTTCATGCGATGTGGATAATAGATCGTACCAAGCGATTTGTGATACGGTAGTGGGTAAGAAAAAGTTGCTGAACACTATGATTCAAAGATGAAGGACAAATGGTGGTGTATTCAAATTGGATGTAATTTGCAGGAGCTTTCCCGTTGCGGAATTGCATAAGATTAATAAATTTATATTTATGTTCATAAATGAAAATCCACAGCCTGCTTCCAGTCTCCGACCGGGTCAGGAATGGAATGAATGAAGCCCCTATCTAGCGGCGAGGATATGAACTGTGCCGGCTGCCAAAGCCTGTCGCACTCCTCTGGGGCAATGATTAAATGAATGACAGATGAAATGAAATGATAGTGGAGAGTGTTGCTGGAATGAAACTGTGACAGGGAAAACCGGAGTACCCGGAGAAAAGCCTGTCTGCCTCCGTTTTGTCCAGCACAGATCTCACATGGAGTGACCGGGATTTGAACCACGGACCCAGCGGTGAGAGGCCGGCGTGCTGCCGCCTAAGCCACGGAGGCTCATTTATGTTCATATATTTATTTATAATTTATATTTATTAATCTCATGTAATTTTTTTCGGGATTAGGGCATAACCTAGCTCTTTTAGGTACATTCGTGTTGACCGACTGAAAAGCACCAAACTTTTGTTTAATAAGGCAACACTGAAAAATGGCTTCAAACCTCACAACTTTTAAGAAATAAATCTCATCACTTTATGATTCCCAAAGCATGAAACTACAAGAATGTAGGTTTGCAGAAATGGTTCATATAAGCTGTTGTACACAAAGGTGTTGTTTATTTTCGATGCTTGGGCATCGTGACCATCTGACCCATATAGAGCCTGTAGTAGTGCGTTTAGGTGTAACTAATGATAGGTTGGGAAGGGAGAGGTCGTGGCCTGAACTTGGGAAACACCCCGACACTAAGCCTGAAGTAAAAGTGGGGAATCATGGAAAACCAATATTCTAGGATGATTGAGGTGGGAATCGAAACCACCTCTTTTCAGATTTGCCTCACGAAGCACATTGTACTCCATTCCAACCCTCAGAATAAAATTAAATTTGCAAAGCAAAAAATCAAACCCGGATTTCAGGAGACAGCCAAAAATGCTAGCTCCAACACCCGGAGGTGATCTATATAGGCAGAGTGATCGAAAAATTGACTTGTATTCCTGGCTTGATGAATATTGTTGTTATTTCATTTAGAGACTTGGACAACCCGGTGTTATTGTGGTATCAGTAGTAGTGTGCATGTTTGTAATTGAGGCGAAATTGGGAAGGAGTCGGCCATGGCCTTCAGACAGGAATCATCCCGAAGTTTTCCTGGAGTAGAAGTCGGAATCCACAGAAACCACTTCTAGGACGGTTGAGGTGTGATTCAGATCCACCCCTACTCAGGTTTGTCTCATGAGGCTGAGTATACCCGTTACCAGCCCTCAGATCAGAATTGAATATCTTGGCAGAGCCAGGAATCGAACCCAGGCCTGAGGAGTGACAGCCATGAGTGCTAGCCACTACATCACGTGGCGGTCGCTTCAATTTTAGACACTTTTGGTGCATGGTTTTCTATAAGAGATGATTCGTTTCATGTAGGGTCTTAGGATATCTTGGTATTCATCCTTGTGAACTTGGGTGTGTATAAAATTCGTCAGTTAATCTGTGTTTCGGAAGTGACTTTAGTTGTATATGTAACTGTAGAAGGATCATTGATTGAGATAGGACCCCAAAGACTTTATTTTATTTTGAAAACCTACTGTCTTGAAAATGTTTGATGACTCCTGCAAACCATATATTAATCAAATCCAATGTGCAAATGACACTACGATAAAAATCAGCAGGCAATCATGAGGGGATTTATTATATTCCTGAGGTCTCATGCTTCGTTTTGAATGAGGAGTATATGTAGACTACGTATTCAATCGTGGTGTGAATAGGTTTACGAAATATCATCGTCAATCCCAATGTGTATACAACTAGTTATCTCTGGTGGGATTCGAACCCATAACCAAATGTTAATTTGCCATTACATGATGTTTTATGCAATTCAGTCACAGGAAAGCTTCTACAAATTACATCCAGTTTGAATACACCACCATGTGTCCTTGTTATAGCCATTCATCTTTGAATCATAGTGTTCAGCAACTCTTTTTTACCCACTATCACAAATCGCTTGGTAAGATCTATTAACCACATCGCATGAGAGATTGATGGTTTATGTAATTATCTGATGCATATAATTCTACAATGATCTTGTTCTCATGATGGGACCTGTCTCCAGAGACAATATCAGAGGTAATCAACTAACAAATTAAGCAGGGTTGATCACTGTTTTAAAAACATATGTAATTCTACGTTTATTTTTATCAAGGCTGAAGAAGGCAAACATATGCCGAAACATGTACCTGTAACATGAAGTAATAGAATCGAAATTTTGTATTGAAAATGGATAAGCACAATTAAAGATCATAAACTCAATACCGTAAATATTAATCATGACCAAAGTCATTGACATACGTCCCTAGCTGTGTTATGAAGAAAGTCTACGAAAAAATGAAATAAGGCCTTGTATGTGTCATATAGGACTACAGTGGTAAAACTACTTCCATGTAATGTTTCATTTTAAGTCTCGGACTGATGCCGTTCTCAAACCACACGTTATATCCCATGCCCTCTTGTTGCAATACTGTGCTGAGCAGTGCCGTTTGCACACAAAATACTAGTTCTTGGCCTCGAGAACGCAGGGCCATGCATAACTCAATTCATCAACTTTAGTGGCTGATGCCCTTTTCAAAATAACATCATGTGGAAAGAGTTCGTGTCTTTCTGAGCTAAAGCAAGTTAACTCCGAAAAAACATTGCTTCTCTACGAACTAGCCTTCATTTATAGGAGTAATGAGTTTTCTCGCGTAAGGGTTTCACTTAAACCAAAGTAAAATGATCACATGTAACAACACAAAGCCAAAGTAAACCGCATGGTGTAGTGGTTAGCATTCTTTAGTAGCTTTGATTTTGGCTTCCAGCTCTGCCAAGGAATTCAATCCTGGTTTGAGATCCTGGAATATGCAAGTCAAATTCAAAGAATTGCACTAGGTCAGTTGGCAACATGACTTTACGCACAATCACATTTCAAACAGACCGTCACGTACAGCAAACACACACAGAGTCTACACTACATTTTAACATCGCTAATTTGAGTGTCGTAGAACGTAGAGCATTATTGTACAGATACTGCGGCACATATTTCACAGGTAAATTTGCTACGTGTTGATGCAAACCGTCTTTTCTACAATTTTTCCAGTATCTACACCCTTATATTGCCCACTCAATGTTTTACTATTTTTATATCCACTGCCAGTCAGGCAAATCGTGAAGCCAAAAATCCAAATCAGCAGGCTGTAATTCATGAATTTCCCGTCCAATTTAATTGTACACATTAATATGTTGACCGGCTGTAAAGCAATGTTCTCTCCCCAGCACACCTGTTAGAGCGGTCAAGTGAACTGAGAACCTGCTGGTTGGACATCTGAAACTCGAATCTCGGCGCTGACAGTGGACATCTTCGGTGATTTTCTCCGGGACTTTTACACTACATAATGGCAAACTTATTTCTAGTCCTAGTGTACAAACCCCACTAGTTGATCCAAATAATTATGAGTTACACACGCTATTAAAGTCACCACAACAACACAGGTTATCGGACAAATTAGACAAACAAGCAAACGGGCCTGATGGTCAAATTGTCCCAAGTCAATTTTTGAATCAAAACAACTATTTACAGCAGTTGTTTTGAAATTGTCATTAAAACATAAGGACATATTTTTCATTCACCAATATTGTGGGAAGTATTTAACCTCTTTTGTTTGGTAGTTTCAAATTCAAAATGCCCAGAAATAAATATGAGTTGGTGGTTGGCTTGAGAATTTCCAGAATCTTTAGAGTATAAAATAAGATGTCCAGTAAATTACATATAGCCCTCTTTCTCCTAAATGTATGGGTATATTTATTACTCTTTGTCCTTATCAAGGAGTGTAATTGAATATTCTTGTGATGAACATTGAGTTTTGTATCCTGAATAAGATTCCCTGTTTACAAAGTTTTATTACAATTCTGCTTTTCATACAGAGGAATTGATTCAAACATTAGAAACGTACGCCTATCCACCACCTAGAATGTATGGAAACGTTTATCTTGCGCCTTCTGCAGGGAAAGCATTTTATCTGTTAACCCCCTATAGTCTGCGTTTCGTCATTGTTACTGTAATAAATAGTGGATTGTCGATATTATTTTGTTATGTTCAAGATGGCAGCTACGTACTATGTGCAGTGTGATAGTCTTATGATTAATGCAATATCTTACATAGTATCGTGTTAATTGCACAATTGGATCCTGGCTTATTGAATTGGAAGTTTTAGTAGTATGTTCAGACACCATCTGGAATATATGGCAATATTTGGCATTCAAAGCCCATATATGGTTCTACATAATGCTAATTTGAAATATTGTACCTCTAAAATATATAGAATTATTTGATTGTATAATTTATAATTTCAAGATGGCCGCTGCGTGCTATACTCACAGTGATATTACAATGAATGATGGTAGTAAGGTATTTTATATGGTACTCTCCTTTCATCATGGGAAATCTTCGTTAAAAGCGCTGGCTAATAATGTTGTGAGCATGACGTCCCTTTAAATTGATGTACTTGTAGGCACGTCAGGGAACCACGAGGGATTTACGTGCTAGTAAATGTACTGTCACGACACTTTGACATTTAAGAACAGTTAAATGTTGTTGACATGTGCCCGAATGGAATCGACAACAATCAACTGACAAGCAAACCTTCTGTTTGAGACAGACAAGAATTGTATTTTTTCTTCTTTAGTCATGTTTAGGATGTCATTATATGTGCTCTCACAAAATTTAGCAACAGGAGGGCAATTAGCGTGGGAGATATATGGGAATAAATAAGGGGGAAGTTATGAGTCCTTGTAGGCTTGTGAGTCGTTTGTACAGGAAACAACAATTTAAAAAACAAGATGTTCAGTAAATAACATATAGCCTACTTTCTCCTAAATTTATGAGTATAGTTATAACTCGTTGTTTTTATCAAAGAGTATAATAGAATCATTTCTTGGTTGAAGCCCTTAGAAACTATTTACCTCTACCAAACACCACAACCTCGAAAAAAAACTGCTACCATTATATATTTTCCATCATAATATGCACAATATTTTTTTTAGTCGTTTACCCTCCAGGTTTTTGGAACCCACGGACTCAGCGAGGGAACTCACCACTACCGCCTCTACGGGCAGTGTCCTAGAGCTGGGAACATCGAATCGGAAGGGATACAACTGGTGAGGTGGGATTGGCACCTCGCCCAGGCGGCCTCACCTGCAAAGCGCACAGGGGCCTCATGAGGGAAGGCAAGGGATGGTGAGGATGGACAGGCAAGGAAGAGGGAAGGAGGCGGCCGTGGCCTTGAAGAAGGTACCATCCCGGCATTTGCCCGAAGACGAAGTGGGAAACCACGGAAAACCACTTCGAGGATGGCTGAGGTGGGAATCGAACCCCCTCTACTCATTTGGGCCACCCGAGGCTGAGTAGACCCCGTTCCAGTCCTCGTACCACTTTTCAAATTTCGTGGCAGAGCCGGGAATCGAACCCAGGACCTCCGGGGCGGCAGCTAACCATGCTGACCGCTACGCTACGGAGGCGACTACTATATACACAATATAACGCTTAATTTTAAAACGTCCGAGTTATTACAAAACAATAAATATAAAAAATTCAAGCAAAAATCCTAACTCTGATAGGGTTTGAACCATGGCCGTCAGAGTGACAGGCCAACGCTTTACCATGGAGCCAAACGTGCCAACGATCATCGTCCGATATCAAATCAGTTACATAGAAAGTGTTAGCAAATAATTATTTAGACTAAACGATTCATCAGTGGAGAATAATATTTATATATAAAGCATTTCATACAAAGTTTATTTATTTTGTATCAGTACGCTATATTGCATGCAATACTCAAATTAGAGAAATATAAGTCAGGCACAAGATATCCGCTGCCATCTTGCCCTGTAACTGAGACAGCTCAGCTTTTTGAAATCACTTCAGCACTATAGTATTACAAAATAAACTTTTAATTTCGAACGTGCTTCTTCCTGTAGAACAGTTAAAACAATTCTCGGCTCGATAATCGGAACTGGTGGGTCCCATGATACGGATTATAAAGTTTGCATAGTTCTCACGGCCGCCTTCCTGAAATGGTACGGCGAATGACCTTGTAGTTTGGTCACAACACGCGTCCTATAGGAAGGTATGTTGTTACCAAATTTGGTAGAGATCGGATGATTTGGTTAGTCGTTATATGATTTTACGTTTTGAACGTGAGTGGCCACCATTCAGTTTTGGTAAAGACGGCGGCGATATAAAACATGACACTGAGGTGCCCTTTGCTAGTTCTACCTCTGTCCCAAATTTCGTTCAATTCGGTTTCACCATGTTTGAATTGATAGGGGGGACAGACATTCAGAGTGCACAGACTCCCACACACACAGACTCACACACACACACATACACACACACACAGACAGACACTCAATTTTTGGCCGTGTGTAGATCTCATAAGTCTACTTTTTTTTTGCAAAAATCGAAAGTAGACTAATAGGATTAGTCTGGAACAAACAGACTGCAGTAATGGTAGTCTATAAAAAAGTGCCTAAAACATAACTTCTCTGTACACCAACCACATCTAATTATTGCTACTGCATCACATTTATTACACTGTCCTTACAAATTCTTGAAACAAAAATCTGTTGTATTACGAAAGTGGTGTGGGTTTCTTGTAGTTAATCCAGCTAACACCCATCCGTACTGGTGAGGGTGCTCAAAGCTCGGAGAAAGGAACTGCTGGAATACTAGCGACTGTAGTTTCAGGATGTTATCCCGCTGCTGCAAGGTAACAGGTGACTCGTCGAAGTCAGCGCTGTGTGAGATCTCGCGTATCATGTTTTTATACATTCTAAAGAAGTATCGATCTAGGGGCTGAAGTTCATACGTTGTGTTGGCCGGTATTATGTTTATTGTTAATTTGTCGGGATCATGAATACCATCTTTCAGATTTTTTTTTATATTTGCAGTGTCATTGTGGACACCGTATGAGTATAAATGGAGCAGGTTTCTTGCACTTGAAAATGGTAGGAAGGCGTCTTATTTTTCCATTTGCACTGTCATTGTGGACACCGTATGAGTATAAATGGAGCAGGTTTCTTGCACTTGAAAATGGTAGGAAGGCGTCATTTTTGCTGACGAACTCCATCGCACAATTAAATTGTCTGGCTTGAACATTTTTTCTTGAACTTCGTCACTTATGCCAGTTGGTTCGTATAAAATCACAAATAATTTTGGCATTAGCTTCCACGATGAAGACACTATTGGCATTACTGTGTACGAATGTGTGGTTGCTCCTTTCGATTGCACTGCTCCCTTTATGCCACATGCACCTTTACACTCTAAAGTTCTCCCCAAGGGCATTTATTTATTAAAACCACCCTCATATACATTGTAAACTTGGTCAATGGTATATGACTCCATGATTACTTTGCAGTCTTCTCTAAAAGCCTGTATTATCTGTTCTTGATGGACTATATCTCGAACTTGCCGGGTTGTTACAAATGATGTTATTTTACGGTTTACTATATTATAGCTCTTTTTAAAATGATGCAGCCAAGTTGAACTAGTCTTGAACTTGTTTTCGTCAATTTGTAACTCGCGAACCTTGAACGTCGTAATTTTTTGTGAATCACGTTCTTTCACAATTTGATTCACTGCTCGCCACTTTCGGAATTCTTCAAATGTGCACTTATTAACTACCTTCATTTCGTCAGTAAAATGCTGTTGTTGTTCAACAAATTCCTTCATTTTGTACAATTGTCGCTCCCTCGTTCACCATGTATATTTATTTTTCATTGATGTATAGGTAGTATTTGTACATGACCTCGTACGGTGATTAAACTGTTCCTTGTGTGTTTTTTTCTTTCTTTCTGGAAGCAGCCAATAATTCAAGACTTTCATCTTTTGCAGTTTAACAAAGAGCTACTACACCACACTGAACAACCAACAACGTTCCATCCGCCTTCGCGCTGCTTACCTAGTGCCTGTGTATCGAATGTAGCACGTGTTTCTCACTATGGCAATAATAATAATAATAATAATAATAATAATAATGTTATTGTTTTTACGTCCATTTAAACTACCGAGGCTTTTAGAGACGCAGGGGTGATAGAATTTTGCTCCGAACGGGATCTTTAACGTGCCAGTAATCTACTGACATGGCTCCTTCACATTTGCGCACCCGCAAATGCCAACTGATTATGCCAGGATTCGATCCTGCAACCTTGGACACAGCAGGCGGGAACGCTACCGCTACACCACGGAGCCAGTCATTGCCGCTATAGCCTACTAGTTTGCAACCCGAGACACACATTTCTACTTTTACACCGTATTTTACATTTTGTAACGAATGCTCCTGTTTCAAAAATTCTGCACTCAGGCATAGTTTGTTAAGCTGAATACGATAGTATGAAATACGTTAACATTTCTCATACTATTGTATTCAGCTTTACAAACTATGCGTTTATGCACATTTTTACAACAGGAGCATTCATGATACAATGTAAAACACAATGTGAAATTTGAAATGTGCGCCCTGGGTTGCGAGCTAGTATAGAGGGAAGTACTGTACGTGCTCCATTCGACGCCCAGGCACCGCAAGAACGGACAGAACGTTGGCTGTTCAGTGTGCTGTAGTATCTCTTTGTTGAATTGTGTGCTATCTACCACAGTGTCAGACATTATGAATATATTAAATATTGCAAAAACGGTTGTTACCAGATTGGAAGAGGAAGGCTGTGAAACTTCTAGTGTTTAAGAAGCAGAAATGGAAATTCCCATTTAAGTGTATGATTTGTTAAAGCATTATGTGTCAGAAAACACGGTTAGAGAAATAACTCTAGATATTGACTTTACTGAACCGCCGCAAGATGAAAATGAAGAGGGTGAAGTAAATGCAGAATTGCCGACGAGATCTTCTGGCGAAGCGTATCAAGCAGTTCACAGCAATCAGGGTCACTGTATGCTCCATCCCCACCGAAAAAACGCAGAGACACTTCTACAGCAGAAAGGGTAAAAGTTGTGAATTATTGGCTACTTCCGGGAACACTCAAACACCACAGTAAAAAGTTTAATCACCGACCTTGGTCATCAATGAAAAATAAATGTACATGGTTAACGAATGAACGACAATTGTACAAAATGAGGGAATTTATTGAACAGGAGCAGAATGTTACTATCAAAATGAAGGCAGTTAATAAGTGCACACTTGAAGAATTCCGAAAGTGGCGAGCAGTGAATCAAATTGTGAAAGAACGTGATTTACAAAAAATTACGACGTTCAAGGTTCGCGAGTTACAAATTGACGAAAACAAGTTCAAGACTAGTTCAACTTGGCTGCATCATTTTAAAAAGAGCTATAATATAGTAAGCCGTAAAATAACATCATTTGTAACTACACGGCAAGTTCGAGATATAGTCCATCAAGAACAGATAATACTGGCTTTTAGAGATGACTGCAAAGTAATCATGAAGTCATATACCAATGACCAAGTTTACAATGTAGATGAGAGTGGTTTTAATAAATAAATGCCCCTGGGGAGAACTTTAGAGTGTAAAGGTGCATGTGGCATAAAGGGAGCAGTGCAATCGAAAGGAGCAACCACACATTCGTACACAGTAATGCCGATAGTGTCTTCATCGGGGAAGCTAATGCCAAACTTATTTGTGATTTTATACGAACCAACTGGCATAAGTGACGAAGTTCAAGAAAAAATGTTCAAGCCAGACAATTTAATTGTGCAATGGAGTTCGTCAGCAAAAATGACAAGGCAGTTGTTCACTACGTTTTTAAAAGACGCCTTCCTACCATTTTTAAGTGCAAAAAACCTGCTCCTTTTAGACTCATACGGTGTCCACAATGCCACTGCAAATGTAAAAAAAAAAAAAAAACGAGACTTACAGTAGTCGCATATGATGTGTAACATCTGACATAGAAGAAACCTCACGTGAATTAGTTGATACACCGGTATTTTATACTATTATTGGCACAAATATTAATCTATTGTAAAAGGGAGTGTTTTACAGATATTGTAGTTTATAATACGGAACTCATTTTATTAGATGATTTGTAGCTTCCACCAGCACTAGCCTAAATAAAGAATTCGATATGGACCAACTAGATTAATAGACGCGACACCGCTCATAACCTTAAATTCCTTATAAATAGGCCCTGTTCATTCACAGACCCACACGTAATTTCATATGGATTCTGTTAAAATGAGTCATATTGATATGATAAATATCGTTTAAAATGATAATCTGGTAGCAAAAATATCTACCCCGTCCGGAATTCGAACCCAAGATCTCTAGATTCACGGTCATAAGCACTAACCCCAAGGCTATTTCGACTACACAAATTTTCTGCAAAAGATGGTGACTTATTTCCACGTTCCAATTATACTGCATTACGGAATTAAGTTTCATTTATATTTTGCTTGTTTCGATAATGTTCCTGCGTGAAATTGAGTTTAAAATGCCTTATGAATAGGCCCTCTTGTGAGTAAAGAGAATGTATTCAGTAATAGTTTATGAAGGCTTGATCAATTCTCGTATAACCACAACGATTGTATTATATTGATGACTGCATTACCTTAATGTGGGTTAATATTTGAATAGCCATTGTGCAGAAACATAATACCGGCAATGCCGACTACTTACAATGTTTGATATTAAGGCATTTTACCATTTAAATACTGATACGAAGACTTCGAACATGTACCATGTCATTTGTTTCAATCACTTGACACCAGAGTTCGCATGAGCGTTTTCCGTTCAGTATGTCATATACATTCCACATGGCCGAGATTACGTCATGGTATCAATTTCCGACACCGCGCGCTCATTGTTTCTCGTACCACTGCCAGCTGGGTCTTACCACTGCCCACTGGATCAATCGATCGAGCGGGCAGTGCATACTTCCGTTTTCCACCACTGCCAGCTAGTACACTTCCGTTCGATCGATCGAGCGGGCAGTGCATACTTCCGCTTTCCACCACTGCCAGCTAGTACACTTCCGTTCGATCGATCGAGCGGGCAGTGCATACTTCCTTTCGATCCACCACAGCCAGCTCGATCGTTCCGATCCACTTCCGTCCCCAATTTTCAAAATCACTCCCACAAAACTATCCAGCAACCGAGCGGAAAGATGTTACAAATCAAAAAATCTGAAAGATGGTATTCATGATCCCGACAAATTAGCAATAAAAATAATACCGGCCAACACAACGTATGAACTTCAGCCCCCCGATCGATACTTCTTTAGAATGTATAAATACATGATACGCGAGATCTCACACAGCGCTTACTTCGACGAGTCACCTGTTACCTTGCAGCAGCGGGATAACATCCTGAAACTACAGTCGCTAGTATTCCAGCAGTTCCTTTCTCCGCGCTTTGAGCACGCTCACCAGTACGGATGGGTGTTAGCTGGATTAACTACAAGAAACCCACACCACTTTCGTAATACTACAGACTTTTGTTTCAAGAATTTGAGAGGGCAGTGTAATAAATGTGATGCAGTAGCAATAATTAGATGTGGTTGGTGTACAGAAAAGTTATTTTAGGCACGTTTTTATAGACGACCATTACTGCAGTCTGTTTGTTCCAGACTAATCCTATTTTTTAAATTGTTGTTTCCCGTACAAACGACTCACAAGCCTACAAGGACTCATAACTTCCCCCTTATTTATTCCCATATATCTCCCACGCTAATTGCCCAGCTGTTGCTAAAATTTGTGAGAGCACATATAATGACATCCTAAACATGACTAAAGAAGAAAAAATTCAATTCTTGTCTGCCCCAAACAGAAGGTTTGCTTGTGAATTGATTAGTTAAGAAAAAACACCCTAAATGACCTAGAGGTAAGCGTAGTAGCTCGCCACTCAGAACACACTGGGTGGATTTCAGGCTCTTTGATACAGCGTTAAACCCTAAAATGGGGTATACTGAGGTTTGACAAAACAACTGAACAGTGAGGTGGGATAGAATGCTAACCCCAGTTTCTTTAGAAGTTATGTTTTCTCTTTCCTGATTTCAACACCAGACGAATGCCACCTCCTACCCAAACCTAACCCCAATGACCAGTCCACCCTCTATTACGAGTCACAGGTTTCAGTACAAATCCCATACACACCCTAATTTGTGGGACTAACGACTACGACGTCCTAATTTACTAATAAAACCACCGAAGCAACACTATAAAAGAGTTAAGGACCAGCCCTAATAATTGAAATTCTGGTGTACGCCTGATTTTAATCCAACAAAGGGTGGGTAAGACTTGTATTCTCCCCTCTTCCTCGCACATTATATACTCTAATCTTTTGTTGTTGCTGTTGTTGTTTCATTTGAGGGGCTTGGACATCGTGGCCATTTAGCCCCGTGAACTTTGGGTGTATGTGGAATTTTGTCTGATAGCCTGTTTTTTGCGGTGGCTGTATTAGTGTGTGTATTTGTAATTCAGGCGAGGATTGGGAAAGAGCCATCCGTGACCTTATGTTGGTAACCATACCAGTATTTGCCTGAAGTAGAAGTGGAAATCCACTGAAAACCACTTCACGGATGGCTGAGGTGGGATTAGAACCCACCTCTTCTGAGAGTTTCCTCATCAGACTCAGTGTACCACGCTCCAGCCCTCTGACCAGAATTAAATTTCTTGGTAGGGCTGGGAATCAAACCAGGGTCTCTGAGACGACAACTATATACACGAGTACAGATGTGCAACTGCGTAACTCGAACACACAAGGGGTAAGTTAAGATATCCTCCACCTGTCCTTGGATATCCAATTGGGCGAACAAACCAATCTGTGGGTGGATTATTGAAGTCAACTCACTCGATAACTACCTCTGTCAATTTATAGGAGCCCTGTCGAATGACAAATACAATCGTAAAATGATATGACAAAATCTTTATCATCCCAGATCAAAATCGCATTTACCTTTCGTACTGTTGGTCATTACTCATTGCTTTAAAGGACCATGCAACAAGCAGGATTAGGGGTCCATAACCTACATGTTAGCCCCCTTAAAACAACAATTATCATCATCATCATCATCGACATCAACAACAAGCAGGAAAGTGAGACTACTGCGTGTCCAGTGAGCCATATACCACGGGTCATACTCCCCAAAGATGTTACTACAAATATCCATGTCCCGCTGGATTACACGAAGCCGGGTGGTGAGCTGATATAGCCATTTATTTTGACAATTAAGCCACAACTCTGAAGCTAAGTGTGCGGGCGTAGCTCTGTACAGGTTGTACTTCACGTAGAATAGGTACTGGTCCTCGTCGATCAGCCGAGTCAGCCTTGCTCACCGTGTACATGGAAACCTCCTCTCTAACACTTCCAGTGGAGGCTCGAGGGAGAGTGTAACAGGCTAAAGTTAACATGCATATGTGACCAGACATGAAAACGGGAGGTAGCAAACGTAGCACTACAGTATCTTTTTACCTGTGAATTGTCCAGGCTATATTTCTGCCGTGAACATAATGGAGAAGCATAATTTCTACCTCTCAAGCAAAGTATTCTTATCATTAGTGCCGATATAAACACCATGTTCTCATACTAAATACACTTATGGAGACTTTTGAGAGAAGACTTCATGGTGTAGGATAAAATTAAAATTCAGCGTTTCCTTTGCCTTTCAGAATCAAACTAGTGGGTGTCCTACTACGCAAATTCCCAATTAGAGCTTATACAGTATCTTGTGCGTAAAACCCAATTGATTCCACCCGTTTCTCCTAGCTGCTTTATTTCTGCAAACATTGTTTAAAAGATCGTTTCAAAGTTTGTTTTTAAGGATAGCTACTGTATATAGTTTCTGTTAAGTCCACGATGCTACCATGAACGGTCATGCGTATTTACTCAGACGAGCTATGCGTTTCCGTATTATACACTGCATGTTTATTATTTTAGTAAACACCGACAGCGGTAGCTACGCTCGCTAAAGCGCCGCGTTTGGTTATAGGGCCAAGCTGTCTGCGGACTCGGTAGACGCGGGGGTTCGAACCCCACCGTCAGCAATCCTTGAAATGGTTTTCCGTGGTTTTCCCATTTTCAACACCGTGCAAATGTTGGGACGGTACCTTCTGACAGGCCACGGCCGCTTTCTTCCACATCTTGCCCAGTTTCATTCATCTTCATCCATTTCATCTCTCATCCCGGCACGCAGATCGCCCTTTGGCGTCGACTAGACAGTCCTGCACTTGGCCTCCCAGGAGGCCACACGAGTAAAAAAAAGTTTAGCAACAATTAACGCGGGTAATTGCAGACGATACTAGTATTAATTCAGTAGACAGCGGGCGAGGCGAAACATTACTAGGGAATCGCCTGTACAGCACGTCACAGCAGGTAGAAGCTCGCAGTATAGAGCTTACACTTTCTTTCGTTCTTTCACTTGCCATAGGACGCGCCACTGGCGTATGGTTATGCATAACCACCTTCCGGTTTAGTAGTCAGGTAGAGGAAGCAATGGGAACTGGTACTACAATTTTCCTTGCATGTAACTAAGCAAATTATTGTTGTTACGCGAAATAAAAGTTGTAAAATACACCAAGAATGATATGATCTTCAGCTGTGTACAATGAGAAAGCTCTGCATGTGTTCATTCCTTATGTATTAAAGATGCGAAATGTCAGCTAACGTTGTGCCGCATACAACACCCGTAGTCTCTAAATGATGCACATTTTCCCGTCAATTTACAACAGATTATGTTTGAAATTGTTTTAAGATCGTGACGAAGAAAGTGTTTCTCCAATTGTATGATTGTATTTAACTGTACGCACGTCGTATAATCTTAGCAAGGTTGCTTTTTTCTTTTCACAGAGCAACTTTACACCGTAATAGGCACGCAGCGTTTTGTATTTAGTTTTCTGGCAACTTGTTTTAAATTATTGACTAAAATATTTCTAAAGACAGACAATCCATACCTCCATTAGAAGGTTTCGGGTTTCATAATTCATGCAAACTAAGGTTCGTTAGTTTGCAAAATTGAGGCCATAACCCCCACCCTTCCCCTTTCAGTGATTGCCGTATAGTACTTAACGTAGGCTAGGTTGAAGACGTAAATGAGCATTTAAAAAAAATTTATCACCAGTTTTTTGGTGTAGTAACTTAAAATTTTCCATATTTTCCATACCGTACTGAAAACTAAACATGGCTGGATTTTAAGATGGATCCGCATGTGCTATCAAATATTGCTTTCTTGCAATATGTATATAATTATAAGAGGATTATTGGTTAAATAAGTGTTAATAGTTAGGCTATTATAATGATTAAATAAATATTAAATAAGAAAGGATGAATTATTAGTAAATGTTATCGGTACGGCGTAGGCTATAGCCTATAACTCGTAGCTTTCCACACATTTTAGCATTTAAACGGGTCAAGTTAATGCATAAAATACCAATATTACAGCCGGATAGCAACTGATTGTAATAATCTCACATATAACATTTTAAATTGGCACCAACTCCAAGATACAGTCGCTGCCGTTTGAAATGTGCAAATTGCACACTTTCTAGGCAAACTGTTGGTTATGGTCCTTTCTGTTGCGAAGTTTTCTTAATTACTCTTTTAGGAAACACTTGTCTTTGGAATATTCAAGAAAGGCCAACCCTTAGTTCTTATTTCATAACAAAACCACAATCCGAAATAATAATGAAAATCAATAATAATAATAATAATAATGGAATAATCGCAATAATGCAAACCAAATGGAAATTCGTGGACAGGAAGTTCGCTATACATAAGCTTCGGTGCCATTTTAACTCGTGGAAGCTCTTTAGCAGCACTTTGCTCACAGTGATCAAAATGCGCTGTCCCTCATGACATATCTCTGCTAGACGCACTACATATAGAGAAGATCGTTGTGAAACGTACAGTATAAGCCGGTGTGGTGTAGCTGTATCTGTCGACTCATCCAGAGAGGTCCTGCGGTGTGTGGGGCCTGCACTAGATTAGCCGGTCTCAACAAGGAACATTCGTCCTGTATGAATGAGGCTGGTCAACAGGCCACTGGGCCATTTGCCTTTGACCCTTCAGCATCGTGCGGCACATCTTCGAATGTGGCAAGAACGTCAAAATTGGAGAGAGGAATGACAATGGGTAGAAACCCTTATAACCCCTGCCTTAAACAGCATGGCAGTAGTTATTTTCTTGTTAAGAATATGAGCATGTGTTTGTGATTTGAACTACTGCAGATATTCCATACACTTCACAACAATACTTGTAATATTTTCACGTCCGAAGAAACTGGTTTCAAATCCACGTTTATTGTCACAACATTTATGATGCCTTCCAGAGCTAACAGTGGTTTAAAATTTCCATACACATATGTGACGTAGTATACAGGGGAACGAATAATTTCTGCATAGGATTATCATCTGTTACGTCGTTATGATGCTGCTTCAAGTGATATGTCAAAACAACAGGTAACCTGTTGCTTTTATGAGAGCATTGACCTTCCGGTAGTTGTATTTCAGCAGAGGTTACATTGGCAAAGTACTGTATTTTGGAATAATGACTTGAAAATATGTGACTGGTGAGCAAAAGGGCTGCTTAGGCAATTTCAAACACCTGATGATTTAACGTCAAAGAGTTGCCCGTCAAGATGGGACGTTATGTTTCACCATAACCGTTGCATCTTATATTACTTGAGTTAGACACTGTCCTCTTCGGAAAGAAGGATTAGCACCCGCTGTCCAAACCAACAGTAATAGGAAAAGGTGTAGCAAGTGAAACTAATTGGCATATTGTATACGTACAGTACGTACAATCGCTCACAAAAGCATTTTCAAGCATGCTGTTCAAATTCATGAAATGAAACGAACAGAAATGGTGTTATATCTCGAAGGAGAACTAGAAGTAAATATTATCTACGAGCGTAAGGGGAATGGGTGGTGCTGAGTAATGACCTCAGGGCACAACTAGTGCCTACGTGTACTGTGAAAGGTTCTACTCATAGGGTCAGTGCTATTGTTCTGACTCAGTGAGGACGAAAAGAAGACTATAGTTTTACGTGACTGTTAATCTCGAGACGGGACCTCCTTTTAACGTGGAATCCGAATCACAGGTCGTGGCATTTCACTTTGAAAATCTCACATGCATTGACCGGGAATCGAACCCGGTCCGCCATGGTGAGAGGCCAACAGCTTGACCACTGCGCCACCACACCCTCTTCAGTGAGGAAAGCAATGACACTCCTCATGTTGCCTAGTACGCCTCATTATAGTGCTGCTTTGAGGTTTTGTGGGTATCTACCAACCTAACCTATGGTGGTTCCTGCTGCCTTCCGGCTCGTAATGACACGTCTCGTTATAGCCTCTTGTAGCCTATTACCCCAGATACAGTATGGGAAAGGAACATATGTTTTTATTTAGAATTGTAATAAACGAGATGTGTTGTATGAAAGTAGATTGAATGGGACGGTTGAACAGCCCGGCATAGCCAAGTGTTCACGCAGTGACCGCATATCTGTAGCAGCCTTGGGGTGGATATCTTCTGATGGTGCTGGAGTGCCTCATCTGATAGATGAGCATCTCTCATCAAACCAATATCTGCACATTCTGCAGAATATTGTGGCTCCAAGTGTGAAAGACCTGTAGGGTAGGTTTCGAACTCTGGCTGCCCCTTTATAGGTGGGTACGCTTCTCTGGAGCTAACTGCCAGTCGCAGGAATGCGCGTACGCTCAATATTGTAAGGATATTCTCTGCTGAACATCGAACGTAGCATACTTATTCCTCTACGTCTGTCCTTGGTGCCAGTGTTAATAAACAATGCGCTCATTGCAAGCATTAGGAGTGGAAGTGCAAAGTATGTTGTGATTACACAGTAGGGAGTAACGGAATCTGGTGAATGAAAATAGTTCCCGAGATCAGTATTTGAATCCTGAATGTCCTGGTCGATCGCAAAACTCCTTTCCCCCATCTTACACTATCATGCCGTGAAGTGCTACACATTAATCTGTGCTTACCAAGCATGTCACTTACTTCATATATTTATATCGGCAGTTTATCATTTGTTTCTTTAGTATTAGTTAATGTTTCTTATGTTCGACTATAATGAGGCTCATTATAACACTATTTTTCACTATGAAACAGCTTCTCCCACCAATCAGAGCTCAAGAAACAGTTGTTTGACCAATTAGATACTTAGATGCGCTGAGTTCCACGGCCTTCTAATGTAAATCACACTGCCTGGCCTAGTGTCATAGTAGAGTAATCGAGTGGCCATGGTCAAATACAAGACATTGCCTGCGTCTCATGCGCTCTTTTCCGTACATAAAACTGGCGAAATCTCGACAGATATTTATGAATATTTTTGTTCGAACATAAAATAGTTATAATAATTATCGTCGAACATAAACAGTCGTATGCAACTCGCCTATAATGGTAATTAAGACACTCGTATGGAAATTATAAAACTCGCATACGCTCATTTTATAAACATACTTGTGTCTTAATTATTGCCATTATAGGCTCGTTGCATAATGTACTATTATATGCGAACAGTTACTTTCTGTACTGACTGTCACATTTCGTCAGGAACGTGTGGCGTCAAAATTAGCGCGTTACATCAATTCTCGTTGTCGCTGTACCACATATTCATGGACGATGATAACAAAACATGACTTTAAAATTGTTAATTGTTCACCTGTACATGGGTTTAAAGGAAACAGGGGAAACATTGCCCATCTACACCACTGTCGTGTAAAATTCCAAATACTCACATCAATACTATTCTACACACACCCAAGTACTGCCGCGGATAATTATCTTTCTTTTGAATGCTCATTTGATAAGATTGGTTACTTGTAGACCTCAATGTGTATATACCACCCACCCGGCTTCACTGTTATTCGGGCTGGACGTGGCACAGTTCTGATGGGGCTATCGTCTTGCTTATTTGTTTTAACGTAATTTATAAACAAATATAATTCCGTTCACTTTTCAAGAATTGCAAGATATTTCCTCTACTACAGAGACAATTTGAAAGATTTTGTCACAAATCGCACCTTCTAACTCCCTATGGTTTAAGAGCTTGAGCTTTGTGAAACCAACACATTAGCGTTTCATATGTAAGGGGCAGTCAAATGAAAACGAGACAGATGCCATCAAATGAAAACGAGACAGATGGAAAAGAAGTAAGTACACTGTGTGTCATTTGAAGAGTACTCGCCATAACTGTTAATTCATTTATGTTCGACGATGTCGAAATGTAAATATTATATGTCAGAAAACTGTATCATAATGAGGGTCATTATAGTACTATTCTTCATTATGAAACAGTTTCTCCAGCCAATAAGAGCTCATTCATTGACCAATTAGGTAAGGATAGCTTCGCGCATGCGCTCAAAGTCCAACATGTCGGACATGAATTAGCCTACATGATTTGAAAGTTCAAATTGGATATCGGATCAACCATTGTATTTGAAATCTCAAACACAAAGACAAAATCAGCATAAACCTTTACGGTAACAAGAAAATACCATGACATATGCAAGAAATTTATGAATCAACGTCCAGAAGTTAGCAACACAGCATCCTTCTATATAAATTACTGACATGGAAAGTGCACCGTCCCATATGTCCGCGTAAATAAACTGGCGAATATGAGACAAGAAATATCACTGTACCAATTTCTACACAGCGCATTGCTTTCAAACGACTTCGGTGACAATATTAGTGAATGCTAGTTCTGATCGGCACTAGACATCATGCAGGCTGTAAACAATAGCATTGCCAAGCAAAGTAAATGGTCTCTGCTTTCGAAATTCTTTTACCCACGCATGCGCTCTGTTCAGTCAGCAAACCACCCAGCGCGCTATGTTCACTAACCGAAGTTACTGAATCCCACATATATTTATGAATATTTATGGTAAAACATATAATTAAGTTATAATTATCGTCGAACATAAACAGTCGTATGCAACTCGCCTATAATGGTAATTAAGACACTCATATGGAAATTATAAAACTCGCTACGCTCGTTTTATAAACATACTCGTGTCTTAATTATTGCCATTATAGGCCCGTTGCATAATGTACTATTATGTTCGACCCTCACTATTATATGTCTGGAAACTGTATCATAATGATGGTCATTATAACACTAGTTTTCATTATGAAACAGTTTCTCCCACCAATCACAGCACAAGAAACAGTTGTTTGACCAATTAGATAAGGATACGTTCGCGCATGCGCTCAAAATCCAACATGTCTATATAAATTACCGAAAGTGCACCGTCCATATGTTCGCGTAAATAAACTGGTGAATATGAGACAAGAAATAGCACTGTACCTTAATATCCTCAAATCCAATTTCTACACAGCGGGTTGTTTTCAAACGACTTCGGTGACAGTTTTACTGAATACTGAATACAGGTGCACAATCTTATAGTTTACATGATCCTTGATCTGAACATATGGCATTGAAGAACACAGAGCGCATGCGTCGGTCGACCAGAGAGCTTGGAAAACAGAGATATACTACCCTGCGCAGCACCCGATCACAACATTTTAGTGACTGAACAGATATTTATGAATATTTATGTTTAAACATATAATAAAGTTATAATTATCGTCGAACATAAACAGTCGTATGCAACTCGCCTATAATGGTAATTAAGACACTCGTATGGAAATTATAAAACTCGCATACGCTCGTTTTATAAATATACTCGTGTCTTAATTATAGCCATTATAGGCTCGTTGCATAATGTACTATTATCCCATTGTGAGACAAGACGGTCAATGCCTTCTTGGAAAATTGTTTGTGGTTGCTTCCGGAAACATGATTGTACCCAGGTGTGCACCTCTACATCCCTAGCAAAGCGACGGCCACGAATATCTTTCTTCAGGGCACAGCCAATATTCGGGCATGTACTGTATGTCACTTCCTGACATTTCTCCCACGGTCAAAAACCGCACTACGCCTCGCTGTTCCTCTTTCCCGGACTCTATAGTAACGTCGGACGTACACACGACTCACTGACCTCACATTGAGCACGTCTACCAGCCAAATGGCACAGCGGTAAACGTTCGCGCGGTTCCTTCCTGATTCCCAACCGAGGGCACTACTATACACACACCTACCTGCGTTAACACCGTCCGCTCCATGCTCATTATACCGCCTGTCTCGTTTTCATTTGACTGCCCCTTATTCGATGATAATCAACGAATAATATCAACATAATTGTATTTACTAGACGATAAATATTGGCATTTTCTATCGGCTGAATCACTGAATACATGGCATAGGCTATGGAACAGAATTTAATAGAGGAAATTAAGAACAGAACTGTGAATTAAAACAAAATAATAATTCTTTCACCTCATTTGCCATCGTTTTAGTGAATATCACATTTGTCGTTGGAGCTCAGAATGCAAGAGTGCTGAGAAACGTACAGTGATAGAGTCTAAATTGAGTAGGAATTCGATGGAGATTACACAACGGGCATACTGTCAGGAATCATTGTTTCTGGAAGTGATGTTTCTTTGAGGCGGATCTGGCACCAATAAATCTTACTGTCAGGGCGTTCTTAATAATAACCAAACGATATAAACATATTTATATTTAGTATCTAAGTAATAAAATGATCCTGAAATCACGTATAAATTACGCCCATTTTTAATCTGGAGAATTAATAAGCTACGGGGGCTGATGCACCTGGAATTATGATTTTTTTTCATTTTTCTTGATCTCGAATGAAATAATAACCATTTCTTTATCTAAATCTGAAGTTTTATAGCGAAATTTCCAATTTTGACCGAGATATTGCGATTTAAATCCATGCATGTACTGAACTGTTAGCTGAGTGTTATGTGTATGTGGAAATGTATATACAATGTTTAGAGCCATTTTCCCAAATGTTTAATTTTTTTACACAAAAACACAATAACTCAAGAACTAATGGTCCAAAATGCATGAAATTTGGAATTCCCCTTGTTGGAACCAAGTTATAGAGGATGAACCTCAATTATTGAATTCCTTTGAGAAATATGCTCAGTGCATCTAAAACACCATGTGAAAGTCTTATTTTTTTTTCAATATTCAAATGAAATACCTATAAAAGGGCAACTTATTCTTCCACTAAATTCATAGAGGTCTATCCTGGGTAATTTAGTGTTGTCTTTAAGGGAAAAAATGTTTATGCCAATCACATTGATAGTTTTCAAGAAATGCTGTTTTTTGTAAATTTCAAAAAATATTTTTTTAATATTTTAGTATGCAAATTTTATTACACTTGTACATACTGAATTTTAAAACTTTATACATCAAATGAAAGCCCAGCATTTGTACTATAAGTGTACAAAGTTTAATTCAAATCCCTGTGATGGTTCCATAGATATAGAGTAATTTATAAAATGCATGCATTCCAGGTGTATCAGCCCCCTTAACCCAAGCCAGAACAGTACGTCCTAGAAGTGTCAGCACGCACTACCGGCCCATAACAGTGGAATAACGGTTATAGGAATACAAAGCGATAGGAGCGACATGGCACGAATGATAGGCTATGTGTCGGCGCAATGCCGCCTCTTCCTGTATATGCTTCCAGAATCCCGTTTCCTCATCATGCATTGTCCAATGTATTATTTCCTGTCCTGCCAATCAGAGTTTGATTCAGGGTTCTACAATGGAGGATAAACATCCGAGTTTGAAGGCTGGAACGGATAGTGCTCGGACTCCAGAAGACAACTAAAGACGACTGTGTTTGAAAACCATCTGCGCCTCGTAAAAGCTTTATTTTGTGATTTCCCACTTCATCTTGAGGCAAATGTCAGCCACGGCTACATCCTACTCAATCGTGGCCTTAAGGCTGTGCGATCACCACCGCCGTCAATCGCATGGCAAGAGATGGCAGCACTACTGTATTACCGATAGCAGCCGCTGCATTTGTGTTAGTGACGTGTCTACCCTTCAATTATCACCTCCTTCCGCCCCTACTCCCACCGCTTCTCCTCGTCACTCAATGTCTTCTCTCTCTCTCTCTCTCTCTCTCTCACTGATAGCGTTGCTTTGCATCTGAAAAACAAACCAGACTTGCTTTCCGAGCCGTATTGCCAATTTGTGGACTACTATTGGATTTTTTATTACAGATACTCGAGTTTAGGCCTTAATTACAACCAAACCAACAGACCTATTGAAAAACGAGTTATACCAATATTTTCCTTGTTTAATTCTGCGTTAGACTATATAAGCCAATTATTTTAAAGTTTATTAATTATTTATTTATTTGTGGTTGTATGAAAAATTGTCCGTGTTTTTGACGTCTTTTCTAGGAACCGCTCACTTAAAACTATATACATGGAAAACTACTTGGCTGAGGGTAATGCAATTAGGTAGATTTCTTTAGAAAGCTAACTATTGCAATGGGTCCCATGTTTCGACTTCCGGAAAATGTCGACATATCTTCGCGTTTCACATCCCCCAGACCCCAAAACCACCGTCAGTTCAAAAGTTTATATATAATTTATGTATGTATATATATATATATATATACATATATATGTGTGTATATATGTATATCAGTTTCTTGTGGACACGATAACTGCCGTAATTTTGCACCAATCACTTTGAATTTTTTACATAATATGTATCCCTATAAAATCTCGGTCGAGTTCGTTAATGGGCAAAATCGGTCGAAGGGGGTGAAAATGGGGGGCTTTTTTCGAAAAATTGAAATTTCGCTATAACTCTCTTAATACGCGAAATATCGAATCCATTCGAAGTTCAAAATATGTGTCGGATAAGTGCCAACAATTTATGTCAAATAAGTTTTTTGATAGCACCAACCATTGACCAAAGGGGTGGAAAAAAGTGTTTTTTTCGGGAAACATTAATCATATCTCCCTTAATAGGCACAATATCAAAACCGTACAAAATGTACAATATTCCCCTAATAATTACCTAAAACTTTTGTCTGAAAGAATTTTTGATATGACCCACCATTACGCCAAGGGATGAGAAAAATGATTTCGGAATTATAAGAAAATGCCAAGAGCTATCAGAGGTTGCCATGGCAACACTACTAAATTGATGAGGGATGAGCCGTTGCCATGACAACGCACTTGCACGAGATCAGATTCAGTATTTCCATCTGACTAAGCCGGCCCCTTGGTGTTGGGGTAGCGCGCCTGCCTCTCACCCGGAGTCCCCGGGTTCGATCCCCGGCTCCGTCAGGGATTTTAAAACTGACGTGAGGGTTGGAACGGGGTGCACTCAGCCTCGTGAGGACAATTGAGTAGCTGTCTGACAGTGAGACAGCACCCCGATCACGAATACCAATATTAAAGGCCGAGGGGACCCGACGCGCTGATCTCATGTCACCCCAATATCAGCAGGCCAAATGGCTGGGCAGCGGTCACTTGGTCGGCCTTAGCCCGTCATGGGCTGGTTGGTGCCAGGGGTTGACTTTGACATCTGACTAAGTGGGAAGCGGGTTCGGTGACGTAACTGGTAGCATGCAGAATGTCTATGCCCAAGGTCGCGGTTTCAAAGCCGGCCGAAGTCGTCGGATTTTCTAAGAGCGCTAAAAATCCCTCAGTATGCTTTCCTTTGGAGGGGAAGTTCCAACGTTCGTTACGAGTTGCTGGTTGGGGTGGCATCTAGTAGCCAAGTCCACAGCTAGGTGTCATTGACGGTAGTACCTGGTAGCAACATTAGGAACTACTGCTTGAAATTGACCGTCTGCAGTCCTTACCTGAAGTACAGACTAATACATCCATTACAATTCACACCGTTTATCAGACAGATTCTACACTCACCCAAAGTACACGGGGTTAGATGTCCACGTTGTCGCAGCCCCTAAACTGAGGAACCAACCAGAGGTAGATTTCATTAGAAAGCTAACTATTGCAATGGGTAGGCTACCATGTTTCGACTTCCGGAAAATTTCGACATATCTTCGCGTTTCACATCCCCCAGACCCCAAAACCACCGTCAGTTCAAAAGTATATATATATATCAGTTTCTTGTGGACACGATAACTGCCGTAATTTTTCACCAATCACTTTTTACCGAATATGTATACCTATAAAATCTCGGTCGAGTTCGTTACTGGGCTAAACCGGTAGAAGGGGGTGAAAATGGGGGGCTTTTTTCGAAAAAGTGAAATATTGCTATAACTCTCTTAATATATGAAATATCGAATCCGTTCAACGTTCATACTCTGTGTCGGATAAAGCCCAAAAATTTATGTTTGAAGAGTTTTTTTATATCACCAACCATTGACCAAAGGGGTGGGAAAAGTGGGATTTTCGGGAAACATTAATCATATCTCTCTTAATAGGCACAATATCAAAACCGTACGAAATGGACAATATTCCCCTAATAATTACCTAAAACTTTTGTCTGAAAGAATTTTGGATATGACCCACCATTATGCCAAGGGATGAGAAAAATGATTTCGGAATTATAAGAAAATGCCAAGAGCTATCAGAGGTTGCCATGGCAACACTACTAAATTGATGAGGGATGATCCATCAGACGTTGCCATGACAACGCACTTGCACGATATCAGATTCAGTATTTTCATCTAAGTGGGAAGCGGCTTCGGTGACGTAACTAGTAGCATGCAGAATGTCTATGCCCAAGGTCGCGGTTTCAAAGCCGGCCGAAGTCGTCGGATTTTCTAAGAGAGCTAAAATCCCTCAGTATGCTTTCCTTTGGAGGGGAAGTTCCAACGTTCGTTGCGAGTTGCTGGTTAGGGTGGCATCTAGTAGCCAAGTTCACAGCTAGGTGTCGTTGACGGTAGTACCTGGTAGCAACATTAGGAACTACTGCTTTAAATTGACCGTCTGCAGTCCTTACCTGAATTAAGACTACTACAGCCATTACAATTCACACCGTTTATCAGACAGATTCTACACTCACCCAAAGTACACGGTGTTAGATGACCGCGTTGTCGCAGCCCCTAAACTGAGGAACCAACCAGAGGTAGATTTCATTAGAAAGCTAACTATTGCAATGGGTACCATGTTTCGACTTCCGGAAAATTTCGACATATCTTCGCGTTTCACATCCCCCAGACCCCAAAACCACCGTCAGTTCAAAAGTTTATATATAATTTATGTATGTATATGTGTATATATATATATATACTAGCAGAAGTACCCATTCTTCGAACGGTCGTCGGTATTAATAACCAGACGTAATCAATTGAGCTACTGTTGCAATGGTTAGGGGCTTGGAACCTGTTTGTCGACAAAGAAAAATGATTAGTTGAAATATGCTCTGAAACAAATTTACCTAACGTGTACTTCCTGACGTGAAAATAAAATTGAAAACCTCGTAGACGAAGTGCAATTCACGTCACATAAAAACTGACCCACACTGTTGTGTCAAGTGCACATCCAGAGGAAGACCCCTTTAATAAATTCAGGTTTTTTAGCCTCCAATGGCCCGAATTCCTAAAAGCAAAAAAATAAAATAAAAGATAAACTATTTCAATTCAGGAATTTTTGAAAATAATGTTGCTGTTTGAAGATATAATAGACCTTCTGTACGACACATCGCACGTTTAAGTATTGTGAAAAAATCCAGGGTACCTCTTGCCCCCTTAAGCGCATTGATGAATTTTACAGTTTTTGTTGGTTCCGTGATAACCTTATAGCCATTTGCAAACTTTCACAGAAATTTAATAAATGGAGTGGCATTACTTCTTGCAGAAATAGATGGAAAGTTGGATGTACCTTTTTGAGACACTGTTGTCATGGTTACTGGCTTGCATTCCTACATTAGTTTATTAAATGAAATTAGTTTTCTGGGAATATCTCGGAAACTCTTGGTTTTAGAGCATTAAAATGTAGTTTCCGGGGACCATTTACGACTGTTTAGGGGCCCCGAGGTTTTTTTCTGACACCAGGGGGCTGAAAATGAGCTTTGTCTCGTCGTTGTAGGCCGTAGTATCATCATCATCATCCTCTTGCACAGTTTCCAGCCGTTGGCCGGGTCTGTTTGGAACTCAGGCCACTCCAACGTCTTCTGTCTTCCCACCATCTCTCAGCTTCCAGCCCTGTCCAGTCTTCTCCTCTCTTCTTCACGCTTTCTTCCATCCCTTTCAGCCACCTGTCTCTCGGTCTTCCTCTCGGTCTCTTTCCTTCACACTTCGTCTCGTGTATCCTCCTGGGTATCCTATTATCCTCCATTCGTTTTACATGCCCCAGCCATCTAAGTCTAGATTTCTCTATACCATCCCGTAATGGTTCCTCCTTTATTAATTCTCTGGTCCTCTCATTTCTTATTCTGTCCATCTTTGTAGCTCCAATACTGCTTCTCAAGAACCTCATCTCACTGGCCTGTATTTTGCTCTTCTCCCTTCCTTTCATAGCCCAGGTCTCCGAGGCATACGTCAGGATAGGGGCATAGAACGTCCGATATATGATCTTTTTCTGTTCTGAGGGACATCCTTGCTCCATAACATGTTTCTCACACTCCTTCGGAATGCTTCTGCCTGTCTCCCCCGCTCATTTTTTATCTATAGTTTCTTCCATTATCTTGTATCAGGCTTCCCAGATACTTGAAACTCTCCACTTTCTTCAGCTGTTCCCCACCAATTGTTATTCCCGTTGTGGTTCTTTCCTTCTTCTTTGTTGTGATCACTATATCACTCTTACTTATGCTAAATTTCATCCCATATCCTTGTATTATTCCTTCCCACACGTCTAACTGTTCCTGTACCTCCTCCTCCTTGTTTCCCCAAATCATCAAATCATCCGCTAACACCATTGCTTTCATCTTTCCTTCTCCAATTACTTGTGCCACTCGGGTCATTATGTCATCCATCACCACAATGAAAAGTAACGGTGCCAGTGCACTTCCTTGTTTCAGGCCGTTTCTCTGTTCCACCCAGTCCGATCTCTCTCCTCCCACTTTCACACAGCTCACGCTTCCCTTGTACATCTCCATTATCCTCCTTATAGTCCATTTTTCTACTCCTCTATCCTCCAGGGACTTCCATACTTTGTTTCTGCATACACTGTCATATGCTTTCTCAATGTCCAGAAAGACCATCAGTAGATCTGTTCCATACTCACAGTGCTGTTCTTGTAACTGCCTTACAGCAAAAATCAAATCCACTGTGGACCTTCCTGCTCTGAAGCCGTGTTGTTCTTCCCTCATCCCTCCTTCTATCCTTGTCCTAATTCTCCTTTCCAAAACTTTCTCAAACATCTTTGCACAATGACTCATCAGTTTTATTCCCCGATAGTTTCTGCATTCTGTTCTACTACCTTTCTTGAAGATTGGGACAAATATTCCCTTTTTCCAGTCCTCTGGGGTCTTCCTTTCCGTAGTGTAATAATAATATTAATAATAATAATAATATAACAATATAGGGATAGGGATATAATAGACCTTCCGTAGCACACCAGCACGTGTAAATCGCGTGAAAAAATTCTAGAGTACCCCTTGACCCCCTTAAGCGCATTATATGTATTGATGAATTTTACAGCTTTGTTTGGTTCCGTTATAACCTTCTAGTCGTTTGCAAACTATCTCAGTAAAGTAATAAATGTAATTGTATTGCGTCTTATATTACAGCAATAGATGGACCTGTGAATTTCTGTTGCCATGGTTACCGGCTAGCTTCCTTTCATTATTGTATTAAATGAAATTAATTTTCTGGGAATATCTCAAAAACTATTGGTTTTAGGGCCTTAAAATGTGGTTTTCGGGGGCCCTCTAGGGCCCCCGAGTTTCGTTTCTCACATTGTGGGGCTGAAAATGAGCTTTGTCTCGCCCTTCTACGCCTATTTCAGCATGTATTTTAAGGGGGTAGGCCCCCTTTTATGAGAGGTACAGAGAAGGGTTACATCAATGATTGGTGTCTTGCCTCTGAAGGATATCTGTACCAAATTTTACGTTGATCCACTCAGCCGTTCTCGAGTTATAAGGACACAAAAAATTGTCCACAGACAAACAAACAGACAGACAGACAGACAGACAGACAAAAATTTCATTTTCGCGCGCATCCGCCATAAAACAGTCTAAAACGCGTAAATAACGCAAATTTCCGTAGAAATTCAGAAAAAACAGACAAACTTTCATTCTTAGTTAGTTATAGTTATTGTTGTTTTAAGGGGTGGAACTACGAGGTCATCTGTATATATAGAAGATATATGCATATCAGTTTCTTGTGGACACGATAACTGCCGTAATTTTGCACCAATCACTTTGAATATTTTACCGAATATGTATACCTATAAAATCTCGGTCGAGTTCGTTAATGGGCTAAATCGGTCGAAGGGGGTGAAAACGGGGGGCTTTTTTTCGAAAAAGTGAAATATTGCTATAACTCTCTTAATATGTGAAATATCGAATCCGTTCAACGTTCATACTATGTGTCGGATAAAGCCCAAAAAATTATGTTTGAAGAGCTTTTTTTATAGCACCAACCATTGACCAAAGGGGTGGGAAAAAGTGGGTTTTTCGGGAAACATTAATCATATCTCTCTTAATAGGCACAATCTCAAAACCGTACAAAATGGACAATATTCCCCTAATAACTACCTAAAATTTTGTCTTAAAGAATTTTTGATATGACCCACCATTATGCCAAGGGATGAGAAAAATGATTTCGGAATTATAAGAAAATGCCAAGAGCTATCAGTGCTTGCCATGGCAACTCTACTAAATTGATGAGGGATGAGCCATCAGACGTTGCCAAGATAACGCACTTGCACGAGATCATATTCAGAATTCCATCTGACTAAGTGTGAAGCGGCTTCGGTGACGTAACTGGTAGCAAGCACGCTGAATGTCTATGCCCATGGTCGCGAGTTCAAAGCCGGCCGAAGTCGTCGGATTTTCTAAGAGCGCTAAAAATCCCTCAGTATGCTTTCCTTTGGAGGGGAAATTCCAACGTTCGTTGCGAGTTGCTGGCTGCGGTGGCATCTAGTTGCCAAGTTCACAGGTAGGTGTCGTTGACGGTAGTACCTGGTAGCAACATTAGGAACTACTGCTTGAAATTGACCGTCTGCAGTCCTTACCTGAATTACAGACTAATACAGCCATCCCTAAGTACACGGGATCACATGACCGCGTTGTCGCAGCCCCTAAACTGAGGAACCAACCAAAATCTCTGCGGGAGATATAATTTTGCGTGAAGAAGTAACAGACCGTTACATATCAGTGTCGAAACCTAGCATAAGGACAGTGTGACCACAAGTATAAAAATGGACCCCAAATGACAAGAAGGTTACCGTTCCCATAAGACAATAAAATGTTTAAAATAAGCATAAAATGACGAAAAACAAAGTTAATTAAGCTCCAATTATAAAATACCTTCTCGCAATAAATGAGGTCTGATCCTTCTACGAAAACCTGCATATTCTGCCTATTTTCGCCTATCCCCAAGTTTGTCCGGTGAAATCTACCTCCGCCTTCCGGCGTGCCGAGAGGACTTTTTTTTATATGTGATAGGCACAAGTATTGGTAGTGCAAATCTCAAGTTTCAATTTTTTTCAACTACCCGATAAAAAGTTCTTATACTTTTTCTGACGTAACGTTTTCTCAGCCCAAGATAAACGTACAGCAGGAAACTTGGTCTCATTTTGAAGCTCTCATTCGTGATTATCGGAAACTACGACCACTGTAAACGTACAGTGTGATGACGAATTTATGAAGAGTAATATTAATGGGAGGTTTTGTGCGTTGTGTGTAGGTATTCTCCCTCCGTCCAGCCCAATAAAAAAGAATATATTATGATATAGGCATATTATGATTATATTTTGATATAGTATGATATGATTCACGGAGTGAGGTTGTGGTTAGGGTTGTGCAGCTGTGAGCTTTCATTCCGGAAATAGTGGGTTCGAACCCCCCTGTCGGTAGCCCGGGAGATGGTTGTCCCTGGTTTCTCATTTTCACACCAGGCAAATGGGCGCTGTACCTTAATAAAGGCCACAGCCCCTTCCTTCCCACTGCTAGTCTTTCCTATCCCATCGTCGCCATAAGACCTACAGTATCTGTGTCGGTGCGACGTAAGGCAAATTGTAATATATATTATTTTGATATATATTATTTTGATATATATTGAAGATTACAACTCGCATAATAGGCCAGGCGACAGGTAGTTCAATAAGGAAATAATTAGTGGAAAGCTGGAAATTGCTTTAATCGCTTTATTTGGACCCAGATATTACTCTCCCAAGTTTCTCCCTCGAGCGAAGTCGGTGTTGGCCCTTCTGGCCCTAAGAAGGTACCATTTTTCAATTTTTTGCAAATATCTCCCAAATCTTCAACTTTATCAACAAAATACCTATTATGAAAAATAATCTAGAGTAAATTTCCTTCAAATATTTTCCCTACCTTTTGTCTCTAATGTGAACCGTTACGATGCTACGACCATTCAAAGTGGAGCCCTTTTTGATTCATGCGGAAAAGCTATGGAAATGATATGCCATATCAACGTTTCTACATGTTTTAATATTTGTCAGCATTCCAGATGCACAAGCTGTTAACTTGTTACAAGTATAACAGATTTTCAATGTAAACAGCTGTGGCAAAATACCTACCATTAGTATCATTTTGCAATATTGAGTTTTCGACTACAGAACAGCATGCGGATGCACGGTGTGCGCGGATCTCGCGGGATGATGCGGACTTGAGAAAATTTGTTGGATGGTTATCAACTTCCTCGTGGACAACACGTTGTTTCGTTAAGCACAGGAGTTGTCGGGGATGGACAAATCACTTGTCATATGGCCTATGAAATTGGAATAGCAGCACAAAAAGGCATAACCGGCAACAATTTTCACGATGTGAAGTTCCTTAGAAAAAATGGCGTGATGCCTCTCCGCGCGGTAAATTCGAAAATAAAAATCCGCAACACGGATATTCCTGTTGATCCTCTTGTGCTTTTCCAATGCATTTGCCTTGCAAAGAAATCCGATGCAGAATTGAAACAATATTTCCAGTTTGAACTAGCTCCGTATCCGGTTGCGATCTTTGATAAAGCGGGAATGCATAGACGAAAAAGTCTGTGTTCTATAAATTATTCGATCCTGTTACCGATGAGCCCATATTTGAGGACCTACATCATGTTCTCGACGGAGGATGTCTTCTGCACCGTGTAATTTGGCACCGAACCGATACTTTTGTCGACATTAGTGCCAAATATGGAGTTACGTTAAAAGATACTTCAAAAACAGTGTCATTATTTTCTATGGGTATCCTGACGACCCAGCAGCTCGCAGTACCAAGTCCGTTGAACGTCTTCGACGATCGCACAAGCATGAAGCTGCTAATGTTTTTCTATGAGTCCATGACGGCACCTATGCCACAAGCAAACTTTTTGTCTAATGTCACAAACAAACGAAGATTGATCGACTTGTTGCGCGTCAAATTCGAAAGCGAAGGAATCGAAACCAGACAAGCTCCAGAAGATGCCGATGTGCTCATCGTTACCACCCCACTCGAGTTATCTCGGCCCGACAATTCAGTCATTATAGTGGCTGAAGATATAGATATCCTGGTCATCTTGGCGGCTTGTGTGCCACCCTCCACGAAAATGTATTTTATGAAACCCGGCAAAGGTTCAACCAAACAACAACTATTTTGCACAACAAGTTTCAATCTCCCAACATGTGTGCAAGAAAACTTCCTATTTTTGCATGCGTTTAGTGGGTGCGATATAACGTCTTCGTTTCACAGGCAGTGCAAAATGAAATTCGTAACACTGCTGAAGAGTAATGAGGAACTGCAGACAGCTGTTAGGGTTTTCCGAGGCGTGAACGCAAACCCCGATGAAATTGACAAAGCGGGCCAGTTGGTTTTGGCTGGGCTTTATGACAACAAAACCATGGGAAATACCCTGAATGAGCTGCGGTTCCAACTGTTTGAAAAATCTCTAAGCAAACATCGATTTAATCTCGCAAGCATACCTCCCACCGAATCAGCGGCACGTGAGCACTCTTTAAGAACATATCAAATCCAAACATGGTATGGAAATGATACAAATCCACTGGATTGGGGCTGGAAAAATTCTCAATGTGGTTTGGCTCCCATACCTACGAGGGATCCGGTGCAACAAACGCTTCTAAACACAGTGTCCAGCAAATGTTCGGAAGGATGTAACGCAGCTTGTGGTTGCAGGAAAACGGCCCTCCGATGCTCCAGAATCTGCATGAATTGTATGGGACGGTCATGTACAAATGCTGCCGAGGAAGATGATATGGATGATTGTGACGGAGACATCGATGTTAATCTTGAGCGCCCTGTGACGTCGGACAAATGTACCGATACAGACGATGAAAGCGATGATGGAGAAATTGAGGCCACAGCTGTTTACATTGAAAATCTGTTATACTTGTAACAAGTTAACAGCTTGTGCACCTGTAATGCTGACAAATATTTTATAATATGTAGAAACTTTGATATGGCATATCATTTCCATAGCCTTTCCGCAAGAATCTAAAAGGGTTCCAATTTGTATGGTCGTAGCATCGTAACAGTTCACATTAGAGACAAAAGGTAGAGAGCATTTTTGTAGAAAATTTACTCTAGATTATTTTTATAATAGGCATTTTGTTGATAAAGTTGATGGTTTGGGAGATATTAGCAAAAAAAAAAAAAGGAAAAATGGTACCTTCTTAGGGCCAGAAGGGCCAACGCCGACTTCGCTTGAGGGGGGAAAACTTGGGAGAGTAATATCTGGGTCAAAATAAAGCGATTAAAGCAATTTCCAGCTTTCCACTAATTATTTCCTTATTGAGGCTTTTTTTCCGACCTGTCGCCTGGCCTATAAAGTTCTATTGATTTTAAACATGTTTTATTCTGCGAATATAACTTACAGAATTTTATAAAGTAACTCATAAATAATTTTTAACATTCTGTAAACGAAACACTCACATATTTTATTATGAGCAAATATTCTCATGAAAATAAATTTTATTATTTCAGATTTTGAAAAATCATTTACATATCATATTGTTCTATATTGAAACATATTTTTTTAGTAATAATCTGATACAGGTACGAGGTACAAACAACAAAATTTAACAACAACAAAAAGGGACTTAATAATAACAAATTCATTGGAAATTAAATAACAAATAAAATAAATAACAGAGGTTATAAAGATATGTATGTGAGTCGTCCAATTCCAGAACTACCTAAGTCAATTTCATGAAATTTGTGAGAAAGGGCAAAAAACTGTCTTGAGTTATCCGTGCGCGTTTAAATAGAAACAGTTTGTATAATAGTTACAAAATACGATTAGTTTTCATTTTATGTATATTTTAAAAATACAGTAAAAGCAGTTTTTACGTAATAATAGAAAATATATTGCACTTAAGCAGTTTTGATACAGGATCTAGGACTTAAGTAGTTTTGGATTAGTTTCATTAAGTCAGTAATTATGGTTTCTATGTGAAAGTGAAATTATTGCTATATTTTAAAGTTCTCTAAGAAACTACCCAGTATACAATAAAAGTAACCTTTCAACCTTAAATTTCCATTCACAATATGCTCACAGCTTTTCAAACTAGGCGAAATAGAGTCCATTGGACTGCACAGCAACGTCATGTTCCATGGGGTCTTCTTCTTCTACTTCAGATACATTTTGTCGAGCTATGTCTTCGCCACATAGTAGCAAGTCTCGGTAGAAGCCTAGATCCTCTCTGTTGTGCCACTCAGGGCCGAAATGCTTTGACAAAAGCTGTTTCACATCAATCACTTACATATATATAAATATATAAAAGTGTACCCGTTCTTACGCCACTTTAACATGTTTTCTTGGCGTTGATTAGCAGTGTTTAGCTATGGACAAGTTCATTGTTAAACGTAAACGCCTGGACAGTGAAAGTGAACAGTCGGATCCTACTCCCGAACCGTTGAATTCAACATAAAGAAGACAAACGAAAGAAAAGAACATACCAGGACAGTTACGTAGTGTATGGATTTACGTGGAATAAGAACGAGGAAAACCCTATCCCTGTGTGTTTAGTTTGTGGCGAAACACGAGGCCATGGTACCTAGCAAACTGAAGTGGCATCTCACAATTAAGCATCCTAGTGGGTCAGGGAAGAGTGTGATGTATTTTTCACGTGTAATAGAAGGGGAGAAAAAAAAACAGCTGTGCGAATGGTAAAGAGAATGACCATAAGTGATACTGCTCTTGAAGCCTCGTTTAAAGTAGCAGAACTGATAGGAAAAAAGAATCACACACACACCTCATACTCTTGGAGAGGAAATCATAGGTCCTGCATGGAAAATTATAGTTTCAACAATACTTGGTGAAGGAGCAGCTAATCAAATTTCGAAATTTCCTCTTTCCAACAACACAATCAGTCACAGGATATCTGAAATGTTTGCAATATCAACGAACAAGTCGTGGGGAAAATAAAAACTGATCGAGCATTTGCTTTGCAAGTAGATGAGAGTATCGATAGTGGTGACAAACTGCAACTCCTTGGTTTTACCAGATATATTCATGATAAAGATATTAATGAGCAGTTTCTGTTCTGTAGACCGCTGGAGACTACAACCTCAGGCCATGATATTTTCGTTTCTATTAATTCCTTTCTCAATGACCAAGATCTTTCATGGAAAGACTGGTTGGTTGGTTCTTAAGTTTAGGGGCTGCGACAACGCGGTCATGTAGCCCCGTGTACTTTGGTGTGTGTAGAATCTGTCTGATAACCGGTGTTAATTGTGATGACTGTATTAGTGCGTGTTGTCTGTTTTTAATTCAAGTAAGGACTGCAGTCTTTTGAATTTTTCAAGTAGTTCCGACTTTTGCTGCCAAACGCCACCGTTAATGACTACTAGTTCAGAACTTAGCTACCGGACGCCACCGCAGTCGGCTCTTGGCAACGAACGTAGGAACCTAAGAGCGTTGTTTACATTCTTAACCTATACAATTTAGCTTCACACAGGTGTAATTAGTGGAAGGTTCTTTAACATGCCATAAATCTATGACATGGGACCGCCGGATTTACTTCCCCTCCGAAGGAAGGCATACTGAGGGATTTTTAACTCTCTTAAAAAATCCGACGACTTCGGCCGGCATGGAAAGACTGTTGTGGTATATGTACAGATGGTGCACAATCTATGTCTGAGAAATTTAAAGGTTTTTACTGCCAGAGCTCAAGATTTTGCTGCAGTGTTTAACGAAGTTGTGAAAATGGTGAACTACATCAAGTCTCGACCTTTAATGTGCAGGATTTTTAAACAGTTATGTCTCGCAACGGATGCACCTCATACCTCTTTGTTACTTCATACAGAGTAAGGTAGTTGTCGCGGGGTCGTGTATTGAAGCAGTTTCTTGAACTTAGAGAACAGGTGAAAACTCTTTTTAAGGATGAAAATCAAGATACATTTTATGAGCTGTTACTAACTGATTCTTGGTGCTTGGAACTGTCGTATCTGGCAGATATTTTTCATAAACTGAATTAACTGAATGTTTCAATGCAGGTTAGACAGGAAACAATAATTTCCTCAACCAATAAAATGAAAGATTTTAAAAGAAAACTTAGTTCTTGGAAATCTGCAGTTCAGAAAGGAGATCTTTCAAACTTTCTTCATCTGGCAGTAGTTAACGATCTGGGTAAGCTGAAAGACCGCATTTGTGATCACTTATCAAGATTGCAAGATGCAATAGATACATACTTTCCATCTATTTCCACTATGAATGTCAACTGGGTTGTCTCACCATTTGATTTCATAGATATTACGAGGAAATAGATTTCACTGGTTGCGAACGAGATGAATTTATTGATCTTTGTGCCGATTCCACACTCAAAGGTAAGTTCACCAAGAGTGAGGCGTCGGTGGCTACTTTTGGGCTCCAGCGGAGAGAGTAGTATCCTAACCTAATGAAGAAAGCAATTAACACACTTTCGCCCTTTCCAAAATCCTATCTATGCGAGCAAGCCTTCTCTGCTCTGGTGACAATAAAATCCAAAGCAAGAAATAGACTGAATAACCTTGAGGATGATTTGCGTGTTTCATTGTCAACTGCAAGGCCCGATATCACGTACCTGTGCTCTAAGCATCAATCACAAGTTTCATATTAACGATTTATCGAACAAAATTATTGATGTATTTTTACTCACTGACTGTAGTAAAGTTGACTGTATTATGTTATGGTGTACGTTACTTATTATAAAATATTTTAATAAATTTACATATGAAACATAATTCTTTTTTTATTCCAGGAAGGGTGCCCCTACTGTCGACCAAAGTATTATGTGCACTCGAGTTTGAAGGTTGTTTGTGAAGTACCCAATAGACCTACATAAAATCCAATAACATCATCATTTTCGTCGTTCTATTGTACGTTAGTTCATGTAGATTTGGAATTTTTAATTTATATTTTAATATTTTTTATCGCAGTTGGAACACAAAATGTGCCCATTTTTAAGCGTGTTTCAACCATGCGTCACATTTAAGAATTATTATCTCAAAACTCCGTCATCAGATCGAATGCAAATTTTAACACAATATACATAGGAATGTTGTATAACTGGTTTATTAATTTCAAAATTTTGTGTGTCCAAGAAACAAAGTTATCATTTTTGTGAGGTAACTTTTTCTCGGCTCGGGGTGGTTGGAAAATATAGCTCTTGGTCGCATTGTAATCCATATTCATCAAGAAGTTATGGTTTATGACTGTCAAATACGTAAATTAATTCACTTATTTTATATCGGTTTGTGTTTGTTCGTGGAAATAAGGCATGATCCACCAGCCAGCCGCTCAGGAGTAAGCTGTACTGCGTTGCTGAGATGGAGCCCATAACTGCCGAGCGAGGCGAGGTCGTATTTCCCCGTTCCAATATAAACCGATATAAAATAAGTGAATTAATTTACGTATTTTAAAGTCATACAGCATAACTTTTTGAGGTATAAGGAGTTCTACGCGACCAAGAACTACATATTCCAACCACCCCAAGCCGAGAAAACGTTACCTTACACAAATGATAACAACTTTGTTTCTTGGACACGCAAAAATTTGAAATTAATAAACCAGTTATATAATATTCCGATGTATATTGTGTTAAAATTTGGATTCGATCTGATGACGGGTTTGTGAGATAATAATTCTTAAATGTGACGCATGGTTGAAACACGCTTAAAAACGGGCACTTTTTGTGTTCCAACTGCGATAAAAAATATTAAAATATAAACTAAAAATTCCAAACCTACATGAACTAACGTACAATAGAACGACAAAAATGATGATGTTATTGGATTTTATGTATTGTGCCCGTTTAGACCGGAGTCCGCACGACCACATATGCATTTTACCAATAATCAGTCAGCACGAGAATCAAAATATCCCGGAGCGCCAGATGGGTTAAAGCAAATCGCAAAAAAACGACATCAAATTTATAAAAATGCTTTGCTGATTTTTGGCTCAATGCAACAATAAGGATAGAAGGAGATTTAATTGGGTGAAACACATCTGGTAAAATTATCTCAGTTTATTTAAAGTTAAAATCTGACTGCAAGAATAATGCTCAAAGCAGCATCATCCACGTGTGGCGATCCACACTCTTATTTACACACAATATACAGAAATCTTCCAAACACATTTGACAATCTTTTTGAAAACACAAGTCCGATTGTTAGTCCTGTGGACTGTGTTCCAAAATTATTAACATTTTATTCCAGTGCAAAATGAATTGTCCATACTGGAAATAACGTAGATCACTGTTTGACTATTTACATGATATTAACACTCGTAGAATAAATGTTTATAGAATTTCTTAAACTTTCATTTGTTTTCCAGTTTTCCAAAATATATCGTTGAAACTATTATTATCATCGTAGCAACACAAATTATTAACACATATTAACAACATCTGAAAAGTATTTGACCATTGAGCATAGCATCGAAGAACTGTGCGAAGCACAACAACAATTAATTGTTCTTCTGACATTAAACATTCGAGAAGTGACTCGATTATGAACTTCAAGTTCCAAACAAAACATATGATTTCTGAATCATCAACTTGATCAATAAATGGTTGAACCATTCAACTATTAGATTTTCCACTTGGAATTATTATAAAAAAAATATTTATATTTATGGCCATTTATAGCAACTTTTACAACTTGCAATTCTTCGACAGAATGCGGAAATTAGAATTGTAGTTTTATAATGAATTCATTTAGTTCATGGCACTAGGATTGAAAATATCCTTCAAATTATTCGTGGTTAAAGAATTATTTTTAATTGGCAATGGCCCATTCTACTATTTGTGTAAGGACACAATATTATAACAACAACAACAACGGCAAAGGTCTTCCTCTGAAGAAGAATAAACTACTATCATGACAAATCCGGGTTCTAGCAAAATCAAATTCTAAATGGAATTCGTAAACAAGGTTGAAATAAGAACTGATGGTTTCAAAGAAATAACCTTCGGGTTATTCATACGACGAAACGTGTGGATCCAATACTCCTACTATAAACCTGAGCCATCGAACCTGCTATTTGATTGATGCTCGAAAAAACCTTCATTCCTGCGACTTAACATGCGCACCTGGGAATGGCATTTCAACTACTCCACACACATAAATTATCTTCTCAAAATTTATACAATAAATCAAGCCTCTGCTTGTTATCAACACTGGAAGATTAATAAACTGACAAGTTTATTTTATTTTACCATTCAGTTCAACCCGTGATTTTACCATACTTATGAAAAGCTTTATTTCACTTTCGAAGTGTATTTACGTCATGATTTTATATAAATACAAAAATATCCTATTTGATACAAATATCAATTGCTTCCCGTTTCATGCCTCTCCGTGTTATCTGAACCATATACTTTGCTCATAGCAAATATCAACTGTTCAACCAGAACTGAAATGTAGGTTGAATGCGGGCTTGCGCTAACCACTCTCCTTCGTAAAATCTCCTGTTCCAAACTAGAAATGTTTCAACTACTTCATAGGCTCTTTCTCAATACATATGATTATTATAAAATATAATATCCAAGAATTATTTAGAAAAATTATGAAAATTATTATTATTATTATTAGTGGATTATTATTATTATTATTATTATTTCAAATATGTTGAATTATCATCTCATTATGTGAGAATCCACATGTTCGAACCTTCGAATATGGAAAAAATATCCATTCCTCAACAAAAATAAATTTAACTTTTACAGTTACATCGGCTGATTACCGTGATTTCCCAAAAATATGAAAAATTCAAATAAATGCTCAAAATGCTCGGTCATCGATCCTAAACTGTTCTGAGTGCTGAAAATGCTCAGAATAAATCTAACTAGTCTTGCGTAAATCATTACAAGCTTTAAATACGACGAAAAAAATGTGTTGGTCATCTGCAGAAAAATAGTTTGTTCCAATTAGCTAAGCATAAAATAATTCAAATGTGGCTTACATTTCTTGATGTTCTTGAAGTGTAGTAAACCTGGTCTATACCAGATTTATCCGTAGACATGCCCTATCGGACAAGCACGTATAATCCTTGTATCGGCCGCCATTGTAGACCCACAAATCGTCTAGTCAGACATAGTGGTAGTATCTTTCGACGTTTTAAATGACTGTGGTTCCATTTTAATATGGGCTTCTAACAAAGCCATAACAGTTTGTTTGAAAAGGGTCAGATCTAAGCGATCTCTTCTTAAATGTGTCAGTTGTAACCTAACTCACTGTAATCTCATCAGTACAAGAAAAACGTTGACAGTCTAAGCAGTTAACGGCTGTTCTGAAGATCGTTCCCTGGGCATGGTTTATTAATATCACCATCTGCCATGCGCTAGACAACTTGCAGTTTCCCTTGCGTAGACTAATGAACGCCACCGTTATAGACTATTCTTCAATGTACTGACGGATTGAAGTGGTTAAATAGTTACAAAATATGAAAACTGACTTTAAATGGATTTAAACATCCAAGTATTAATTTACTATTGGACTGTGACAATATACTATTTTCTAGACCAAGTCTAGCATATGTCCTTTAAGAAATATAAATATTTCCACCAATGTCTGTAGAAAAACATTCACCTCAGTGATTCTCCTCACCAGAAACTTACTAAGTTCCAACTCGTTTGCGCAGCACTTCTCGTGACTATCACGATTTGAAAAGTACTTCTTCGTAGAGGCGGCAACCATGTGCCTTGGCTCAGCGTAGACGCAACTTGTTCGCCAAGTGCTTGTGATGAATTGAGCTACCTAAGCCTGCTCCAGCTTGCTTTTATACAAAAACGGTCAGGGTCACGCGTCATCGCCTGATATCTAAAAATCCTCATATCTCTTGAATCCCTGGTCCGATTTACTTGATACTAATTGCATTCTCTTTCATTTGGCCGTGCCAGTAATCTGATCCCAGTCTCAAGTCTCTGCTCCATAGTTAACTATTTAATCAATAAATAGTCTCCACCTCTGCTGTTACTCGCTACGTCATTTACCATCCAACTATCGGTAATTTCCTTCGAAAGGCTTCGAGAAGCAATGTAGCGCGATATTCAAATATCCGAACTTTCAAACGCTGCTACAGCCTTTCCCTTGATATCTAGGTGTCTGAAACTTGGAATACCCATTCCTAGATTTGGGCACATCCACCCCACACCTAGCAAAAAATAAAAATTGAAAAATTTTTATTTTTCCTATCTACACATAAAATTATCTGGTTCTTGAATAATAGATCTTCAGATTCGATGCATTGTAAGTTCCCACGATGTTACCAGTTCATGTATTAGCTACTTCATAGCTTCCATTATTGTTTACTTCCACAATATTCAAAATCTTCAATTTCACCAGGTTTAATGTCAAAAATATCTTGATACTCTTCCAAAATTTTCCCTAGCTCTGGGGACTCCTTCTCAGTGTAGACTTCTCTTCCTTCAGCTTCATGAAAAATCAGAGACCATTGAGCATCTCCCTCGATGTCTTCCTCTTCTTTTCCCTCGAAGTTTATCTCTTCGGTATTCTTGAATTTAATCGTCTCTGTCTTCATATCTATCACTGCTTGATATTTCTGAATGAAATCTGCTCCCAATATCATGTCAAAAGCCATGTCCTTCATTACAACAAATACATGTCGGAAATCATGTCCTCCAATCGTAATACATAAGTATAATTGTGTTTTACACAGAGATATTTTATTGGGTATTATTCCTTGGATCTTAATTCCTGATACTGGAATTTCCTCTAAGTTCTCTTTGAGCTTCCACAGAATATAAAGCTTCTCACTCACCAGACAAAGCATCGCCCCAGTATCGATCAAAGTATCGACAGGCATACCAAATACTTCGCATGAAATGATTGGCATTCTAATTCTGGTACCCATTTCTTTTCGTTCGTCATTCTGTTGAATTAAGTCATCATCCTCTGCTTGCCATTTAATTATTCTGGAAGTGAAAGTATTCAAAATTCTATCTTCTACTGTGAATTCGAAGTTTTTTTTTTTTTTCATTACCATTCCCCCGGGATTGTTGTGTTCCCGATGGACCTGGATCATTGGGCCTCTGCTCCACAAATTGTAAGTTATCTTGGTGTCTTGCTTCCAAGTTTTTCCTCGTGTCCCTGTTAAACTCTTCATTGGACTGACGAGTATCTACATTCCCTCTGTTATTATAGTTATTACCATAGGATCTTCTTTCCTGGTACCTTCCTTGAGTATCTCGTGGTCTTCTCCATCGAGTGTTGTATCGATTACCACCATCCGGTCTTGCATATGGTTTGTAACTGTATCTGTTACGGTATTGGTTCCATCCTCTCGTATTGGAATCTTCCCTCGGCGATTTCTCTTCTCGCTCCTCTCGAATCTCTCGAGGTGTCTGAGAATAACTGTCAGCCATAACAGCATACACAGCGTTATTACTCTTTACTCCCTTCTGATGGAAGAATTGAGCGTTTGTATGATCCAGCTTCTGCAATACTTCATCAAACTGTTCCATATTGTAGATATCAGCAGCGATCAAAGTCCTCTGGACGTCTGCTGGAAATTGTCGTATCAAAGCAGTAATCAACTCGTTATCTGGCATTGGCGGATCTAAATGTTGGAGTTTAGACAGCTGTCCAGAAAAGTATGTAGAGTATCGAGTAGGTTGTGACGTCGAGAATCTCTTCGAATACAACTCTGCTCTAACTTGCTGTTGGGTTTCAGGGGACCAAAACTTCTTCAATAACCCACGAGAAAACTCCTCAAAAGTATTTAGAGTGGATCTAAATGCTCTAAACCACAAAAGTGCGGGACCTTCCAAGAACTTCCCTATTACCCTGATCTGTCTTTCTTTAGGGATCTTAGAATCTTTCAGGTAATCACCTGCTTCTCTCAGAAATTCCACGGGTGTTACAGAATCTCGCCCTGAAAATTTAGAAGGCTTGTCTTCTATATTCTTAAATACAGTTATGGGGTTGGATTGAAATACTGTCCTGACCTCATCCTGTCTATCAGTCTCTCTAGCTCCTCCTAGATTTATCTGTATCTGTTCCTTTCCCCTTACATTCGGCATTTTCAAAAGATGATCAGACTGTTTCTCATCCTTTATTTGAGTTTTCATAGCCTCAAGTTCCTTCTGGTTTTCTTCTGCCATCTTCTTGATTGCTTCAGTATCCTTACAATTGTCTTTAACATCAATGGATATCTGGTTCATAACAGCCTCATGACTTTTCAATGACCCTGTCATATCTGATATGTCCTTCTGAGTTGCTTGAATATCCTTGGCAATTACTTCAATGTGGGATGACAAAGATTCCCTAATCTCCTTGATTCCCTCTTGATTCTCCAGCTTGAGTGTGTCTTTAATTTCATTGACAACTGTGGTTTTAATCTCAGTTTGCAATTCATGAATCACTCCTTCTCTTATTTCTCCCATGACAAGTTCCTTGAATTGTTCCGTTAAACGCTGAACAACTAGAATTCCCATCTCGTTACTCTCCTTCTTCACTCTGACTTCCAGGTTGACCATGTCTTCACCAACTTTCCTAAGACCATGTTCTATCCTATCAGCTAAGCTTTGGGATCGAAGATCGGCATCGCGAAATTTATCGTCCATTAAACTTGCGTTAGTAGCTAACGAAGTTTCGAGCTCATGTGTTTTATCGCATAATTTATTCATTTTACTTTCAAGTGTCATTTTCAAAATTTCAGAATTCTCTTTAAATTTACTTTCCATTGAATTAAATTTACTATTTAAATTTTCCTTTAAGTTATCTTTTAACCTGCTTTCCAACAAATCGGAATTTTCTTTGAGTTTATCCTCTAAACTTTCTTTTAAGTTACCTTTTAAAGAATCAGAACTTTCTTTAAGTTTATTTTCCAAAGAATCAGAATTTTCTTTAAGTTTTTCATCTAAACTTTCTTTCAAATTATCAGAATTTTCTTTAAGTTTATCGTTTAAACTTTCTTTAAGTTTATTTTCTAAGGAATCAGAATTTTCTTTAAGTTTCTTTTCCAAAGCCTCAGTATTTTCTTTCATAATGGCTGCTACACGCAGTCCAGCCTGTTTTGAACTCTCCTCCAAACTCCTCATCATTCTCATCATTTCTTCCATAATTTCAATTATTCAAAACTTAGGGGTATACAACAGTGGCAAACACAAGCTTATAACTAGAACAAGAAATATGAATAGCTAATTGGAACACTATAATAAAATGAGATTTGTCCTAATATCGACGTGATGGAAAAACAAAATTCTTTACTTTTACGAATTACATTTACCATAATATCACAAGAAAAATATGCTAGTTCTCAAATATCCTCCACCTGGATTCTAATAATGTGTATCTCCAGTCATCGAACGTTTACTACTGAATTTACTTGACGCCCTAATGGTTAAGCCATTATCAAAAATAATCAAACCCATTCTAATTATTAACCAGTTAAATTTTTAATTTTCCCATTAATTGGGTTTCCTACTAATTTATTCATCCAAACCAGACATCTCTCAACTCCCAAAATATTTCTATAAAAGTTATCACAATTTCAAATCGGCATGCGATTGACCATGTCTAAATCGGGACCCACGTTCGAAGCCATTTCTCTCTCTATCTTATTTTATGTGCCCGTTTAGACCGGAGTCCGCACGACCACATATGCATTTTACCAATAATCAGTCAGCACGAGAATCAAAATATCCCGGAGCGCCAGATGGGTTAAAGCAAATCGCAAAAAAACGACATCAAATTTATAAAAATGCTTTGCTGATTTTTGGCTCAATGCAACAATAAGGATAGAAGGAGATTTAATTGGGTGAAACACATCTGGTAAAATTATCTCAGTTTATTTAAAGTTAAAATCTGACTGCAAGAATAATGCTCAAAGCAGCATCATCCACGTGTGGCGATCCACACTCTTATTTACACACAATATACAGAAATCTTCCAAACACATTTGACAATCTTTTTGAAAACACAAGTCCGATTGTTAGTCCTGTGGACTGTGTTCCAAAATTATTAACATTTTATTCCAGTGCAAAATGAATTGTCCATACTGGAAATAACGTAGATCACTGTTTGACTATTTACATGATATTAACACTCGTAGAATAAATGTTTATAGAATTTCTTAAACTTTCATTTGTTTTCCAGTTTTCCAAAATATATCGTTGAAACTATTATTATCATCGTAGCAACACAAATTATTAACACATATTAACAACATCTGAAAAGTATTTGACCATTGAGCATAGCATCGAAGAACTGTGCGAAGCACAACAACAATTAATTGTTCTTCTGACATTAAACATTCGAGAAGTGACTCGATTATGAACTTCAAGTTCCAAACAAAACATATGATTTCTGAATCATCAACTTGATCAATAAATGGTTGAACCATTCAACTATTAGATTTTCCACTTGGAATTATTATAAAAAAAATATTTATATTTATGGCCATTTATAGCAACTTTTACAACTTGCAATTCTTCGACAGAATGCGGAAATTAGAATTGTAGTTTTATAATGAATTCATTTAGTTCATGGCACTAGGATTGAAAATATCCTTCAAATTATTCGTGGTTAAAGAATTATTTTTAATTGGCAGTGGCCCATTCTACTATTTGTGTAAGGACACAATATTATAACAACAACAACAACGGCAAAGGTCTTCCTCTGAAGAAGAATAAACTACTATCATGACAAATCCGGGTTCTAGCAAAATCAAATTCTAAATGGAATTCGTAAACAAGGTTGAAATAAGAACTGATGGTTTCAAAGAAATAACCTTCGGGTTATTCATACGACGAAACGTGTGGATCCAATACTCCTACTATAAACCTGAGCCATCGAACCTGCTATTTGATTGATGCTCGAAAAAACCTTCATTCCTGCGACTTAACATGCGCACCTGGGAATGGCATTTCAACTACTCCACACACATAAATTATCTTCCCAAAATGTATACAATAAATCAAGCCTCTGCTTGTTATCAACACTGGAAGATTAATAAACTTACAAGTTTATTTTATTTTACCATTCAGTTCAACCCGTGATTTTACCATACTTATGAAAAGCTTTATTTCACTTTCGAAGTGTATTTACGTCATGATTTTATATAAATACAGAAATATCCTATTTGATACAAATATCAATTGCTTCCCGTTTCATGCCTCTCCGTGTTATCTGAACCATATACTTTGCTCATAGCAAATATCAACTGTTCAACCAGAACTGAAATGTAGGTTGAATGCGGGCTTGCGCTAACCACTCTCCTTCGTAAAATCTCCTGTTCCAAACTAGAAATGTTTCAACTACTTCATAGGCTCTTTCTCAATACATATGATTATTATAAAATATAATATCCAAGAATTATTTAGAAAAATTATGAAAATTATTATTATTATTATTAGTGGATTATTATTATTATTATTATTATTTCAAATATGTTGAATTATCATCTCATTATGTGAGAATCCACATGTTAGAACCTTCGAATATGGAAAAAATATCCATTCCTCAACAAAAATAAATTTAACTTTTACAGTTACATCGGCTGATTACCGTGATTTCCCAAAAATATGAAAAATTCAAATAAATGCTCAAAATGCTCGGTCATCGATCCTAAACTGTTCTGAGTGCTGAAAATGCTCAGAATAAATCTAACTAGTCTTGCGTAAATCATTACAAGCTTTAAATACGACGAAAAAAATGTGTTGGTCATCTGCAGAAAAATAGTTTGTTCCAATTAGCTAAGCATAAAATAATTCAAATGTGGCTTACATTTCTTGATGTTCTTGAAGTGTAGTAAACCTGGTCTATACCAGATTTATCCGTAGACATGCCCTATCGGACAAGCACGTATAATCCTTGTATCGGCCGCCATTGTAGACCCACAAATCGTCTAGTCAGACATAGTGGTAGTATCTTTCGACGTTTTAAATGACTGTGGTTCCATTTTAATATGGGCTTCTAACAAAGCCATAACAGTTTGTTTGAAAAGGGTCAGATCTAAGCGATCTCTTCTTAAATGTGTCAGTTGTAACCTAACTCACTGTAATCTCATCAGTACAAGAAAAACGTTGACAGTCTAAGCAGTTAACGGCTGTTCTGAAGATCGTTCCCTGGGCATGGTTTATTAATATCACCATCTGCCATGCGCTAGACAACTTGCAGTTTCCCTTGCGTAGACTAATGAACGCCACCGTTATAGACTATTCTTCAATGTACTGACGGATTGAAGTGGTTAAATAGTTACAAAATATGAAAACTGACTTTAAATGGATTTAAACATCCAAGTATTAATTTACTATTGGACTGTGACAATATACTATTTTCTAGACCAAGTCTAGCATATGTCCTTTAAGAAATATAAATATTTCCACCAATGTCTGTAGAAAAACATTCACCTCAGTGATTCTCCTCACCAGAAACTTACTAAGTTCCAACTCGTTTGCGCAGCACTTCTCGTGACTATCACGATTTGAAAAGTACTTCTTCGTAGAGGCGGCAACCATGTGCCTTGGCTCAGCGTAGACGCAACTTGTTCGCCAAGTGCTTGTGATGAATTGAGCTACCTAAGCCTGCTCCAGCTTGCTTTTATACAAAAACGGTCAGGGTCACGCGTCATCGCCTGATATCTAAAAATCCTCATATCTCTTGAATCCCTGGTCCGATTTACTTGATACTAATTGCATTCTCTTTCATTTGGCCGTGCCAGTAATCTGATCCCAGTCTCAAGTCTCTGCTCCATAGTTAACTATTTAATCAATAAATAGTCTCCACCTCTGCTGTTACTCGCTACGTCATTTACCATCCAACTATCGGTAATTTCCTTCGAAAGGCTTCGAGAAGCAATGTAGCGCGATATTCAAATATCCGAACTTTCAAACGCTGCTACAGCCTTTCCCTTGATATCTAGGTGTCTGAAACTTGGAATACCCATTCCTAGATTTGGGCACAGTATGTATATTGGTTACTTCACAAACAACCTTCAAACTCGAGTACACATAATACTTTGGTCGACAGTAGTATTTAATGTTATTCCCAAGGGTGCCGTGAACATCAAAAGGTTGGTAAACTCTGCTCTAGACTGTGGTCGTGTGGACTGGCATGATGAGTCAGGGCGGGAGGGCGGCGGAAGCTGCGATAGCAAAGGTGTTGAAGGAGAGAGTAAGGCAGGTGCCCGAGCGCGCTCTTGCCCAAGACCTTGTCTTACCGCTGTGTGTGTGCGCGCGTGTGTGTATGTGTGTGTGACTGATTCAACCTGCGTTTTGTAGAGTCTGAAAGGTACAATCACCATGGGTATATCGCTGAACCAATTTTCTTTATCGAACTTTTCTACTGCCAAGAATAAGAGCCACATCAAATTAATAAAACTTTGAAGTTAATATAACAATTTTTCTCACTAAAAATGGTATTCAAATCTGAAGAGGTTAATACAAAATTTGAATTTCGTAATAAGAATTGTTCCTATTGCAGGTACTACTACAGGGGTTGTTGTACATAAATTTCGGTGTCTTCCGATTATTAGTTTCGTCGTGGAGATTGTACCTTTAACGCTCAAAATAGCCACTTTGAAGCCATGTCCTCAGCAAACGAGCCGTCGTTATTTTCTTCACAACGCATATAATATCTCACAAAGACCTACATTAGAGATTAAGAGTAAAAATAAAAATAAAAATAAAATTTCAATTTTTGACCGCACAGCCTTAATTGCAAAACTTCATAATGCCGCTTGTTATCAGACAGCTTCCATGCACCCACCGAAGTGCATCAGTCTATTGACTACTATGTTCCATGTACCTAAATTCAATAACAACAAAAACTTTGTTACTTTTAGGACAAATTAATTGCTACGAGAATTTTCTGGTGTCTTAGCAACAAAAGTAGCTATGCTCGATAAAGCGCAAGCTGCCTGCGGACTCAGTAGGCCTGGGTTAAAACCCCACCATCGGCCATCCTTGAAATGTGTTTCCGTGGTTTCCCAGTTTAACCTCATGCAAATGCCGGGACGTTACCTTCTAATAGGCCACGACCGCTTTCTTCCATCTCTTGCCTAGTTTCATTCAACTTCATTAATTTCATATCTCATTAACTCCTCTCACAGCGTTGCCGTCAGGAAGGGCATCCGGCCTTAAAACCTAGCGCTACAGAGCATTTCTTCGCAACTCATTCCCGACCTTGTTGGGAACGGGAATAATAAGGGGTAGACATACAATACATATGCATACATTCTCAGGTGTCTCGTTTCCTAGTTCGTCAAGAGACTACCACATCACATAGGCTATGAGAGCCAGAACCATTATAAACTAACTGCAGTGTTGCACTGCTTATGATCTGAAAATCACAAATGAACCTTCTCTGAAATGAAGGCCAAGTTGCGATTGAGCACATGCTCATTTTATCAACATGTAGGCTTCAGTCCCTTAGTTCAAATATGTCATTGTTAGCCCTGCCTGTCTCCAACCTATAGTCATACACTGACATTTAATGGCCATTCACGCAACTTCCAGTGATTACCGGAGTTTATACATATATGAACCACCTTGTGAATGCCGTAATTCCCTCACGAGCTCCACACTGAAAGCACACCGTTGTCCTAGTGGGTTCATGTACTGCGACTGAAGGCAAATGAGTGAGTGACATGTGGTGAATTTACACTACAAAGACATGCGTCTCCTGTACATTAGTTAGTTATTTTATGCAACACACATTTTGAAGAACTCCTGCAAACTTTGGACTAACGCAGTAGACCTATTTCATAAAACAAGATGGATTTCATTTAGGTTTACTCTTTATTTAACAGAACCAAGCCTTTTATTTAATTGTTGACCATGATCACTGTTTGCATACATAATGCATAGGAAGTAAATAAAGGAGCATAAACGAGTGACGAACTTCCTGGAAAAATAATTTGCATTTTGACTTATGAAAATTACGGACTCCATATTACAGTATATGAATGTACAATAGTATTCTCTGGATCCATTCAACAGTCGAGTAGCATTGGCTTGGATTCCTGTGATTTGCCTTATTCATGAATAATTTTATTCAAATTTTAAAAAAATACTTAATTCTGCATGGACATTTCTGGTCACTATCTTTTATAGGCCTACTGTAGGCCTACACACTGGCAAAGTATATCATGATTGAGTTTCGGGATACGTTCAGTGGACTAAATAATATAATATAGCAGTAAAAAAGGATTCAGAGCCAAAGCTTCCCAAAACTAGTTTTAAACGTGCAGCAGTTTTCATACTACAGCAGACTGTGAGATTTTCCTGATTTTCCACGATTTGCAGCATGAAGTTTTGTTAATATTCATACGTGAAATGTGTTATTATTACATAAAATGCGCACAAATGTGCATACATAAAGATTTATATCATATGTACAATGTTTGATACATTTAGATCAAGTCATTGCTATAGTCAATGATTGACTTAATCCTCTTATGACATTATGTGTTATCTTTCTTAGTTGACTACACGTATGATATTTACTTCCCAGATCGTAAGCAAGTGTTGTATAGTTCTAGTTATTTCCACATAGGTAATTCAGGTATTCTTGTTGAAAATTTCCCTTTCTCATTCATCCATCCCAGGTTCATTACCCTGTTTATTTTCTATGTGATTCGACGCTTCCGTCCTGCCTTCCCTCTTTCTTTCATTCCTTTCTTCCTGCTAGAGTCCATAATGCAATATTCATGCAGTTAACTCGTACATGTGTGCTTCGTTACACATCCTTTTGTTTAGCTAAAAGAAGCTGACGAATAGCCAATCACAGACCATCAGTCAAGACATATGAAAAAAACACTTTGAAAAATGAGTACGTGCTCGTACTGTTGAATGAAAGTCTCTTCCTGCAGACAAACAACTTCGCCTACGCCTTGAATGGCTTCTCTCTTATATCCTGTCAGCAATACGTGGTTCGACTTGTAGAAGTTACATTTTAATTGCTTGAACACCTTCCTCTTGGACACGCCTCACCAGCCTGATGTAGGTAGCCTACCATAGAGAGTATACAGGTTAAATGTTAAATGCATCTAGACCACTTAACTGCCATGCTGTCACATGCAATGCTAACTGTTACCAAAATACTCAACTGTCTCCTTACCCCACTACTCTCATATGTGAACTTTTAGTAGTGCCCTCTATCACTGTACAGAATGTCAGGGTGATATCCGTATTAGCTTCGGAGATATAGAATGCCGGTGAAATAATTTGCACAGCCGCCATGTTGGATTGGTGAGACGTTATAAAATTTGAAGCACACGGTCGGGGTCGGCCAAAATATTACTATGACCTTACCAAGTTTTCATTGAAATCGCTCCAACATGAAAATACTCAGCACACAAAACTTTCAGCACACTTCTATGTTACGTTTGCCAGGAATCTGCAAACAAATTTTAGTTAATTAGTTAGTTAGTTAGTTATCGAGGTTTTTAGTGCAGAACAGCGAGGTAATCTGCCCCAAAACAACTTTTAGGTCAGCTTTTCAACGAAGAATATTATTTTTCTATGTATTGATTTCGGTTTGTTACATACACCCTAACAAAGCTGACTTCAAATCCGCATACAAATGAACCAGTATAACTGAGGGAGTATCAATGGATGCCGAAAATAAAGCTGGAGGTATAAGTTATTATAGGCTCCGAGATAAGCACTAAGAAGCAAGGAAGGAAGGGAGGAACAAAGGAAGGCAGGGTGGAAGGTGGGAAGGAAGGAAAACGAAGGAAGTTTGCTGTTTTAAGTTAAAAATATTACATCTCTCGATCATTAGCTATGTAATATCTTTTTCATGTAAAATCTGAACCACGGGGTGTAATATTTTCAATTTCAAATTCTCTCATACTGTACATTCCCAGAATAAGTCTTCAGTGCTAACCGAGCAGTCATATACACCGTTGTTTATAATGTACAACATGAATAATGATTGGGACTAAGATGTAAGAATACACATTCCCTTGTACCCTTGGAGCAGAAGATATCCTCCTCAAATTAAAATATATTTTCTTCCTTCTTTCATAAAATTTAAATTGTTGTTTTTTGTTACCATCAACATTCAATATCACTTTCAACCATTTCGAAGTGAATCAAGTGCATTAAGCATTGTGGCCTAAATATTTTCTACCCCTCTCTCCGTTAACTTGTATCCATTAACTCCAGGATTTACATTGCTCCTCCCATATTCTCCATCTAAATTCATTAGTTTTTAATTCGTCTCCACTGTTCCTTCATCGTTTAGTAATAAGACAAGCCGTCTGTTTTGTAAGACTTATCTGTCCAGCGTACATAATTACATCCTGTCAGTCGTGGATGTTTACCTGAAGTTGCTACCGTTTGCACCGTGCTGTGGTTTTGTGACAAAAGATTGTTTCACTCAATAACCATGTGTATGGTACTGATCAAAATACAGTATGTAAATTCAATTGTAAAAACAATCAGTTTGGTTGTGGAGCGCCATTATAAAAGTAGTGGAAAGGGGTGAAGACGTGAGAAGGAAGAGGTCGTGATGCTTTATTTCCTTGGAGGCTCGCACGGGTTGAAATTACTTGAGAAAACATTACATATGGACAAGACATATTTTAGTTTGAAAGATGGACGCAAGAATTATTTACTAAATGAGAAATTCTGTGCCGGAAAAGTTGCAGTGATGGTTTTACTTTTAATGTGGTTGTCCAATAGGCTCAGCGGCAGCAAGCAAGGTGACATCAAATCCCACAATGCTTTCACTTACTCCTGCTTGTATATCTGTGAGATTGCTTCATTGCCACAGTGGCCTATGGTTCATTGTGGGATTTCATCACAGTTTCTTTAGATTGTCTGCTAAAAATTACAAATTAATATCCCCATGGAATGGAATCTCCTTGGGAAACATAAGATACTGTTTGTAGGAAGCTTGGTAATGAGATTAACTGGAGGCTAACGTAAAGAATGTCAGCAAAAGTAATTAAATCCTCCAGAGTTTATTTACTGAAAAGTCGCGCGTGGAAAGAGGTATTATGAAAAATGGAAGCTCACAAGCATATAATTAGGACCCCTTACATGCGTCATAAGAGAGCAAGCTTACATAAGCCATAAAATACATGTCTTCCGTTGAAACGTTAAATAGCACTTGAGTGAGCTAATTGTGTATTTAGTTTGAATTTCCCACCTTCATACACATATTTAATCCTGGAAAGATGGCAATTGCTCCACTTAATAGTTGTCTCAATATTAAAGTACAATCCGGGTTTCCAGAGAGATCACATTCCTAGCAGACATGTATCGAAATTCCACATACATACTAACTAATCCCTTAGTTATTCTTGATCAGTGACAGACTGTGCATATTGATCAAAGCGTAAACTACATTCCATTCATCATATTTGTACCTTCATTGTGGCGAATATTTCTACAGAATACATTAGACTATTTTGACCGGTTTAATAATAGCATCTGTCCATAAAATCCACAGGAACGTACGAGGAATGATACCTAGATTCCAAAAGTTTCCACTGCTCGGCCATCTTTGAATTCTTAGTGAGCCATCTCATATCTCTAATTTGAAAGGTCATCAAAATAAAATAAAAATACCTTTGTTAAGACCTTGCACCATCAAATATTCGTTCAGGATAAGCACAACTTTGTTGCTTATTGCGAAACTCCTCAGTGGTTTGAGCATTGTTACAGAACTTCAGTTACATGCACCTTGAATTACGCAATTTTGTCACTCCAGCATGATTAATTAAGTCTAATTCTAAATCCTGGGCTCGCGGGAGGAATTTTAATCACCGATATTGAAAGCTATATATTCTAGCACATAACTTCGAATTGTAATGGTATTGGTGGCGGCACTGGTCTTGTACCAATAGCTATTTAGTATGGAAAATCCGTTTGATAGCCGGGAGAGTTCTTAATGGAAAAGGCCAGTGAGAAATATGAAAATAGGCTATTTAGTTCTTCAATTAACAACTTGTTTAAACTTTAATAATGCACTGTATACAAAATTCTAAATTAAGTCAATGGTGAAACAAGTAGTTCAAATCCGTAGTCCACAAAACCACAAAACAATCTATAAAGTTGATAATCAGTTAACCCATCGAATTGCAATACACTGGTTTCTGTGACATTTTAGCTTTGAGATTAGCAGAATAATAATAATAATGTTATTGGTTTTACGTCCCTTTTAACTACACTGGCTTTTAGAGACGCTGGGGTGCCGGAATTTTGCCCCGAAGGGGATCTTAACGTGCCAGTAAATCTACGGACACGGCTCCCTCGCATTTGCGCACCCTCAAATGCCAGCTGACTGCGCCAGGATACGAACCTGCAACCTCGGGCCCAGCAAGCGAGAACGTTACCCTTGAGCCACGCAGCCAGCTGCTTTGAGATTAGCATGTACCACATCATTCAAGAGGGATTCCTGTACTCTGGGAGTGGCACAGCAAACATTTCTAGCTTTGAGTAATTTACAGTAATTACCGAATGGAGTTGGTCGCTGAGTCGCTGAACACTTGGTGGGTGGCTTACTACTGGAGCAATCACCCTAGGGTCTCACAAGATATTTTACAAGAATAAGTCGTTAACATTTCCTGAAAGTCGATGATAGTTTATTCTTAAAGAGCAAACAGCAGTTAGAGTGTAAAACATTTCATACGCCAATTCTCTTCAGAGTTTTCGTCCAGTTCCACGTTTTTTGCTTACGTTCTTCATATGAAATGTGGGATTACGAGATCACCTTTTGTCCATGTGTGTGTGCGCATATGTGTGTCTTATAAATTGTGATTGATTGGAGGTATTTCAATGAAACTTCCAACTGCGACATTGCTTTTCACACTTCAATGCCACAAATCCAACATGGCGGCGACGCTTTTGACGATCTATTCATCCGAGCGCAGTGAAACTTCGTACAGTAAATTTTCACTTACAGCTTAATACATCGGCATCTAATGTTGTTCAATTAATTTCAAAAATCGTGTATTTTATCCCATTCAAGGTGGTGCAAACGTCACCAAGTCATATGCCATACGTGTTCAATAGGATACAATCTACAGGTACGTGTACAATATTGCAAAAAGAATGGTTGAATGTCCCTCACACACATGATGCAATGCCTCGTCGCAACACTGCCCTTACAGCCACGACTAACCTATCCTGAAATTTTCTTGCGGACGCTAAACAACGCGCCCTCTATGCATGAAAGACCATTCACTACATATGTTTAATATCATCTACCGGGCTGTGATGGTTAAATACCGTTTGAAGGGCCGTGTCAGAAGATTTACTGGCACGTTAAAGATCCCCTTCGGGGCAAAATTCCGGCACCCCGGCGTCTCTAAAAGCCAGAGTAGTTAAAAGGGACGTAAAACCAATAACATTATTATTATTATTACGTTTGAAGGGAGTAACGATTTCCGTGACCAGTAATGTTTACTGAGTACACTGCATATAAATTCGTGGTCGGAGTGAGTCATTGGTCCACACACTTGGTCACGCATTACAGGCGCTTAAACTAAAGCAGCTCGAATACTTCGTGCAAATCCTTGAGCTCTCTCGCATTTGAGTACCCTCAAATGCCAGCGCACTGCACCGGGATTCGATACCACAGCCTAGGGCACACCAGGCGAGAGCGTTCCCGTTGCATCACCGCAGCCAGCTCCTGAAGTCCAAATTTCGAGCGTAGAGCATGGTGCTCTCAAATACTTGGTAAAATCCAACAGTGCATTGATTGCTGTTTCTGCGACGTCACTTGAAAGGCCAAAGCCACCTCCTTCCCAATCCTATCCCCAATTTACAAGTAGACACACTAATACAGCCATCACAATAATACAGGTTATCACACACAATTCCACACACACCTACATACACGGGGCTATGTAACCACGATGTTGCAGCCACTAAAATAAGCAAAAACAACAACTCTCACAAACTGAGGCGGTGAGATTACCTGAACTGGGGCAAAGAGATTATCTCTACACCGGGAGAATCAGCTGCTCCTAATAATATTGTTTTATGCAACCCAACCTACGCATGTTGTCAGGTAGATCGATATTTCTCTGCTTGCATCCCGTATGGTACTAATGCACTGGAAATACACACATCAAAAAAAGTTTTGCATCACCTCGGTTCCAAGAGTTCCGGAACCTTTAAATACAAAGGGAATAGAGATCAACACAAACAACATTTCAGCTCGTTTTATTGCTCATGAGACCCACACATTGCATGTTGTACCATCATACAGCTAGACTTTCAGCATTTGTGGTCCAGATTGCAGTACACACCACTACCTCTAATACCCAGTAGCACGTCCTCTTGCATTGATGCATGCCTGTATTCGTCGTGGCATACTATCCACAAGTTCATCAAGACACTGTTGGTCCAAATTGTCCCACTCCTCAACGACAATTCGGCGTAAATCTCTCAGAGTGGTTGGTGGGTCAAGACGTCCATAAACAGCCCTTTTCAACATATCCCAGGCATGTTCGATAGGGTTCATGTCTGGCGAACATGCTGGCCACTGTAGTCGAGCGATGTCGTTATCTTGAAGGAACGCATTCACAAGATGTGCACGATGAGGTCGAGAATTGTCGTCCATGAAGACAAATGCCTCTCCAATATTCTGCCGATATGTTTGCACTATGGGTCGGAGGATGTCATTCAGGTATCGTAAAGCCGTTTCGGAGCCTTCCATGACCACCAGTGGCGTACGTCGGCCCCACATAATGCCACCCCAAAACATCAGGGAACCACCACCTTGCTGCACTCGCTGGACAGTGTGTCTAAGACGTTCAGCCTGACCAGGATGCCTCCAAACACGTCTCCGACGATTGTCTGGTTGAAGGCATATGCGACACTCATCGGTGAAGAGAACGTGATGCCAATTCCGTGGGGTCCATTCAGCATGTTGTTGGGCCCATCTGTACCGCGCTGCATGGTGTCGGGGTTGCAAAGCTGGACCTCGCCATGGACGTCGGGAGTGAAGTTGCGCATCATGCAGCCTATTGCGCACAGTTTGAGTTGAAACACGACGTCCTGTGGCTGAACGAAACGCATTATTCAACATGGTGGCATTGCTGTCAGGGTTCCTCCGAGCGGCAATCCGTAAGTAGCGGTCATCCACTACAGTAGTAGCCCTTGGGCGGCCTGAGCGAGGCCTGTCATCGACAGTTCCTGTATCTCTGTACCTCCTCCATGTCCGAACAACATCGCTTTGGTTCACTCTAAGACGCCTGGAAACTTCCCTTGTTGAGAGCCCTTCTTGACACAAAGTAACAATGCGGACGCGATCGAACTGCGGTATTGACCTTCTAGGCATGGTAGAACTACAGACAACATGAGCAGCGTACCTTCGTCCTGGTGGAATGACTGGAACTGATCGGCTGTCGTACCCCCTCCGTCTAATAGGCCCTGCTCATGCATGGTTGTTTACATCTTTGAGCAGTTTTAGTGACATCTATGAACAGTCAAAGGGACTGTATCTTGGATACAATATACACAGTCAACGTCTATATGCCGGAGATCTGGGAACCGAGGTGATGCAAAACTTTTTTTGATGTGTGTATATCCTGCCAACAATTCTGAACGCTATTGTTTTTCCCTCGTATTAGTCTGTAATCGTCGCCTCCGCGGTGTAGCATGCTTAGCTGCCACCCCGGAGGTCCGAGGTTCGATTCCCGGCTCTGCTACGAAATTTGAAAAGTGGTATCAGGACTGGAACGGGATCTACTCAGCCTCGGGTGGTCCAAATGAGTAGGGGGGTTCTATTCCCACCTCAGCCATCCTCGAAGTGGTTTTTCGTGGTTTCCCACTTCGTCTTCGGGCAACGTAAGGCCACGAGCGCCTCCTTCCCTCCTCCTTATCTATTCCTCCCAATCTTCCCATCCCCTCATCTGGTCCCTATTTGCTTGGCAGATGAGGCCGCCTGGGCGAAGTGCTAGTCACACTCTCCAGTTGTATCCCCAGACTCAGAGTCACAAGCTCCAGGACACAGCGCTCAGTGGCGGCAGAGGTGGAATCCCTCGCTTAGTCCGTGGGAAAAGCCAACCCTGGAGGGTAAAACGATTACGAAAAAAAAAAAAAAAGTCTTTAGTCAGGCATATTTAGAGCAAATCTTAAATGGCAGTGTTACCAACTCAATGCTGTAGATAAAGGTTTTATTCTGAGTAGCCTAGGCCTAAACAGGTGACTCCTTGGTTTCAATCTTAAATTTTAGGTAAAGTAGGCTCTTAACTTCTTCACAGAACCACCTGGTTTTTGATGTGTAACATCTTTCCGCTCGGTTTCTGGATAGTTTTGTGGGAGTGATTTTGAAAATTGGGGACGGAAGTGAATCGGGCGGAAGTGGATCGAACGGAAGTGGATCGGACGGAAGTGAAGACGCACTGCCAGCTGGATGTACAATTGAAAATGTGTGTTTTGGAAACAAGGCAGTGTGTGCTCTGTAGCGCGAGAATGTTATGGCAATACAGTAGGCAGTGCACTTAGCAGGCACTGGTTTGACGAGCACAGTGGCAAATGTTTCACCGACTTTCATTTGTCATTGAGCAGTTTATGAAGCTTCACGTTGAAGGTTGAATATCACATGGGGTAGGACAAAGACGACAAATGACATTTAAGTATGCGGCATTACTGTCAAGTTGCGGGTGAGTAGTCAAATATTAAATGCATAACAGAATGTTGTTATATGAGTGGAATAAAAGCTGTATTTTCATCATATGTGAGACTAGGTCATTTCATGATTGTTGGAAGCCATGTTTTGATTGTTTACGACGAACTGTATGAGAGCCTTGAGAATAATGAATGTTATAGTTACTGAGGAATGTGCTCACAGTATTTGAGAGTACTGTCGACGTTGTGTGTCACTTTGTTATTATGAATTATTAATGTAAAAAGAAGGAAGCTTGTAGTTTTGCGTGTCCGTTAATCTCACGATCATGATCCACGGTACCTCCCTTTTACGTGGAATGCGAACCACAGGACATGACATTTCAATTCGAAAATCTCACATGTATTGACCGGGAATCAAACCCGGTCTACCTTGTGAGAGACTAACTGCTTGACCGCTGCGCCACAAATGTGACAGTAGCATATCTCCAATTCAATCTATACATTCATCATAGTACCTGTATGAAACTGGAGTGTAAATTAACATCTTAAGAATGTCCAAGCTGTGTAGTATACGAGTAGGATAACATGTCAGATGTTACACATCATATGCGACTACTGTAAGGCTCGTATCTTTTTTTAACGTAACAACGTCAAATAAATTGTTGGAATTCCGTGACGTTCGTGAAAAAGTGTTACAGTGAAGGGTGATGATATCATTTTATCTAGCTGCATCGCTCTCTCCTCTGTTGCTGAGCTCGAGTGTCGCTACTGTCGATTTTGGATGTCACGGGTGATCCTCTGGATGAATTTTGTTGCGGTTTTCACCATTCTGTAAAGGATATCTCGGGGACGATTTCTGTATAAAATAATTTATTTATGATCAAAGGAAGCCGAACAGTAACGATTTCAGAGAAAAAGTCGAAAAAAAAAAACACATCGCGTCTGTGTGCGTTTAAAGCTTAAGCTGGGAAAACGGTAAAAAATATCTATATACTATGAGTGTAAGAATTTTTCAACATGAAAAGTTCTACAAAGTGGACCGCGAGAGCATATCTCTATCTTTAATACATCACCCACTATACGATTTTTACGTTTTCATTTCTTCCAACAATTTCCATTCAAATACTGAGGCGACAGTTTACGAGCTGGCAAGGTGCGAGTCTATCACCCTAGTTACAGCCTAGCTAGTGGGCGAGCCTATTACCCCAGATACAGCCAGCAGCAAACAGTCAAGTCGTGTTGAGTTAAAACTTCAGAGAAGAGTGGTTGTGTATGGAGTTTCCCTGGAAGTGCAACTCGGCTTTTCTTCATTTTGCCTGTGACTTTCCGTTCCGCAAAATACATAATTAAACAAGATGTTCAGTAAAGAACTTATAGCCTACATTCTCCTAAATGCATGGGTATAGTTATATCTCTTGATCCTTTTAAATGACTATAATTGAATGTTGGTTATAGTAGCTTGTTGAAATACAACGTGCTATACGGATATTAAACGTTGATTGATTGAATCCTCACCTGAATTATACTGTATATACACACACTAATACAGACATCACAATAACACAGGTCATCAGACAAAATTCAACACTCACCCATGTACACGGGGCTTAATGACCATGATGTCCATGCATCAGAAATAAAACAACAACAACAGCAACAACTTCCTACCCAAATCCTCCCTTGTATAAAAGTACACACAATAGTAAGCCTACAGACGTCACAGTGACATAGGTTATCAGACAAATTCTACACACACCCAAGTAAACGAGACTACAAGACCATGATGCCGCAAAACCCCTAAAGAATCAACAACAAAAACAACAGCATTAGTCTCTACCGCGGATCAAGGTCAACGAATATTTATCGCTGTATTCGAGTGTTGAAATATGTGGTGTTATAAGTACACACATCAAAAAAAGTTTTGCATCACCTCGGTTCCCAGATCTCCGGCATATAGACGTTGACTGTGTATATTGTATCCAAGATACAGTCCCTTTGACTGTTCATAGATGTCACTAAAACTGCTCAAAGATGTAAACAACCATGCATGAGCAGGGCCTATTAGACGGAGGGGGTACGACAGCCGATCAGTTCCAGTCATTCCACCAGGACGAAGGTACGCTGCTCATGTTGTCTGTAGTTCTACCATGCCTAGAAGGTCAATACCGCAGTTCGATCGCGTCCGCATTGTTACTTTGTGTCAAGAAGGGCTCTCAACAAGGGAAGTTTCCAGGCGTCTCAGAGTGAACCAAAGCGATGTTGTTCGGACATGGAGGAGGTACAGAGATACAGGAACTGTCGATGACAGGCCTCGCTCAGGCCGCCCAAGGGCTACTACTGTAGTGGATGACCGCTACTTACGGATTGCCGCTCGGAGGAACCCTGACAGCAATGCCACCATGTTGAATAATGCGTTTCGTTCAGCCACAGGACGTCGTGTTTCAACTCAAACTGTGCGCAATAGGCTGCATGATGCGCAACTTCACTCCCGACGTCCATGGCGAGGTCCAGCTTTGCAACCCCGACACCATGCAGCGCGGTACAGATGGGCCCAACAACATGCTGAATGGACCCCACGGAATTGGCATCACGTTCTCTTCACCGATGAGTGTCGCATATGCCTTCAACCAGACAATCGTCGGAGACGTGTTTGGAGGCACCCTGGTCAGGATGAACGTCTTAGACACACTGTCCAGCGAGTGCAGCAAGGTGGTGGTTCCCTGATGTTTTGGGGTGGCATTATGTGGGGCCGACGTACGCCACTGGTGGTCATGGAAGGCTCCGAAACGGCTTTACGATACCTGAATGACATCCTCCGACCCATAGTGCAACCATATCGGCAGAATATTGGAATATTGGAGAGGCATTTGTCTTCATGGACGACAATTCTCGACCTCATCGTGCACATCTTGTGAATGCGTTCCTTCAAGATAACGACATCGCTCGACTACAGTGGCCAGCATGTTCGCCAGACATGAACCCTATCGAACATGCCTGGGATATGTTGAAAAGGGCTGTTTATGGACGTCTTGACCCACCAACCACTCAGAGATTTACGCCGAATTGTCGTTGAGGAGTGGGACAATTTGGACCAACAGTGTCTTGATGAACTTGTGGATAGTATGCCACGGCGAATACAGGCATGCATCAATGCAAGAGGACGTGCTACTGGGTATTAGAGGTAGTGGTGTGTACTGCAATCTGGACCACAAATGCTGAAAGTCTAGCTGTATGATGGTACAACATGCAATGTGTGGGTCTCATGAGCAATAAAACGAGCTGAAATGTTGTTTGTGTTGATCTCTATTCCCTTTGTATTTAACGGTTCCGGAACTCTTGGAACCGAGGTGATGCAAAACTTTTTTGATGTGTGTATATATATAATATTTCCGATTGCGAATACACACTATATATGCTTGAGGACTACGTTTTATAAATTAACAAATACCAAAGAAACGAAGTAAACATATTTGAACCTGCTGGGATTTGATCCACGAACCGTCAGAATATGAACCCAAGCCGCTACCATTACGCCACGGTTGCTCTACGTTAAAACTGGATAAACAACTGGTTTAGTATAAATGTATCATATTTAGTGTTGAAATCAACGATTTCATTAGCGTTTTCCTGCGTTTTTATAAACAATTTAATACTAAATATGTATTATTTTGTTCAGTGCATTCCTAAAATGATGTAAACTTAGGAAGTTACGGAAATATATGTATTTACGAGCAAAAATAGCGGTCATTTTGACAACGGGACGGCACTGGCCCACAATGATATGGCACGGTAAGCCTGACCTGTTAGTCACTTCTACGGTTACATAGGTTCTATTATAATATGCTAATATCGTACCGGTCACCTCTTTGAGGACAGATAAAACCTCCCTATGTACGATAAGCTGAATAGTTGAGAGCAGGCCTTGTTGAATCGTAAGTTACAGTTAGGCTATAACTCTTGCATGATTCATACATCCACCATCCTGAAACTATTTGGTTGATGACCTTGTAGTTTAGGTAAAAGACGCTTCCCACATTAAGGTATATTGTTGCAAATTTTGGTAGAGATCAGATGATTAGGTTAGTCGTAATTTGATTTAAGCTTTGAACATTTGGGTGAACGCCATTACGTTTCCGTCAAGATGGCGGCGATATAAAACATGACACTGAGGTGACCCCTGTACCAAATTTAGTTCGATTCGGTTTCACCGTGTTTGAATTGATAGGGGGACAGACATGCAGAGTACACACACACTCTCACAGACACACAGACAGACACACCATTTTTGGCCCTGTGTTGATGTCATATGTCTACTTTCATCTTTTGCAAAAATCGAAGGTAGGCTAAAAATACACGAAGCTGAAATTTCGCAAGAGCGACAGTTTAAACAAATCAGTCCGAGAATACGTTGTCACGCTCAAATATCGTCGCGCAACGTAGTTGCACACACCCAATAATTTGTATGATAAGAATTGATAGGTTGAATCGACTTCCACACATACATGGCCGCCATCTGCATTATATTGGGCTGATGACCTTGTAGTTTGGTCAAAAGATGGTTCCCACATAAATGTGTTACAGCAACACAATAATATGCTTGGTGAGTGTACGTTTGTAAGGTATTTCTGTTGTGCTCATTTCAGTGCAAAGCATCCGGAACATGCATCAGTTGGTTCTTTGTATGCGATGGACGTCGAGACTGCTCAGATGGCTCTGATGAGGAGTGCAGTGGCGAATCATGCCCCTCCCATTCATTCCACTGCGGACTCGCTGGTGTGTGTGTATCCCGGGCCGCGAGATGTGACGGCTTGCTGGATTGTCCTGCTGGAGAAGATGAATCTGGCTGTACGGCCACCAGAGGGCGTGAGTATCCACATATTTGTGTCTACTTTCCATGAATCTGAAAAAGAGAACATACCATATCACAACAATGCTGGAATGACGAAATGATTGATTTTTAGCATATTTTCATTTATGAAAAAATAGGCTTATGAGATGACCTTTTGTCCGTGTGTGTGTGCGTGTGTGTGCGCGTCCGTGTGTGTGTCCTCCTAATAACTTCTAAATGACTGGAGCAATTTCAATGAAACTCGGTAAGTACATGGTACTATCTTGGCCGACCCTGACCGTGCCCCTCAAATTTTATTACATCTCATCTATCCAACATGGCGGATGTGCGAAATATTTCACAGGCATTCTATATGTCCGAAAACTCATATCACCCTGAAATTTTGTAAGGTGATAAAGAATAGTGCTGTGTGACTTTCAAAAACCTCTTAACCACAAAACGAACATGGCAGCCAAGCAAATTTGAAACATTTAAATAGACCTTTCTCGCGATATAACTATCCGAACGCAGTGAAACTTGGTACAGCAAGTGACTATACAAATTGCGATGCACTGATGTCTATTTAAATTCAATTGTTTACATAACCTCAAGATGGCGGCTGTGCGAAATTTTAAAATTAAGTTTTTATATCTTGTGTTCTAGTCATGCAATCGAAATCAGCGTTTGAATAATGAACGTACACAAAAATACTCATCTAATAGTATATAATTATATGGCCTGCATATATTAAAATCCAACATAGCGACCATTCGAATTATTTCGACGACTCTCAATATCTATTAATCTATGACAGCAATCAAACTGAAATTTGGTATGTGTATAGAGGCTATAAACATAAGTTCACCAATGGTACGTTCAATAACCTGGTGAGCACAAATCCAACATGGCAGAGACGCGAAATTTAAATATTCAAATGGACGTTTCTCGCGATTTAACCATGCGAGCTCAGTGAAACTTGGTACAGTATATGCTTATATATATTATATTTTAATCCAATGGCATCTAATTCATTTAAATTATTTTCATTACCACAAGATGGTGGCTGAGCGAAATTTTAAAATTCCGTTTTTATTTCTTGTGTCCTAATCATGCGATTGAAGTTTGAATGAAGCACCTACACAATAATCTTCATATATTAGTACATAACCCTATGGCCTATATATAAAACTCTAACATGGTGACCATCCGAAATATTTAGACGGTTCTCAATATCTACGAATCTATTGCACCAATCAAACCGAAAATTTGTATGTTGATAGAGGCAATTAATAGAAGTAGGATATATGAAAATAGGCCATTAGTTCTTCACGGAACTAGATTACTTGTTTTTATAATGACTTGTGGGTGTTACATTTGAGGGGCTTGAACAAGGTACACCTTTAACCCCGTGCACTTGGGTGTGTATTTCATTGTGTCTGATAATATGTGTAATTGACAAGTGTGTGTATTTGTAATTCAAGTGAGGATTGGAAAGGTGGCGGCCGTGGCCCTAAGTTAGCAAACATCCCAGCATTTGTCTGGTCTAGAAATTGAGGGAAACCACGTAAAATACTTCGAGGATGGTAGAGACGGGAATCGAACCTACCTCTTCTCAGTCTTGTCTCTTGAGCCTGAGTCAACCCTGTTCCAGCTCTCAGACTGGAATTAAATTTCTTGGCAGAACTGGTAATCGAATCTGGACCTCTGGGGCAACAGCCAAGAAATGCTAACCGCTACATTACGAGGTGGTCTTTTTTTGTCATAAGACCATGTTTTAATGGGGGGTAAGATTCACGAATCCGGTAGTGCAGAAATACAGATGTGGTTTTACGTTAGGTTGTAACGTCTCCATTGGGCTATGTTTACATCAAGCAGAATAGTACATTATGCAACGAGCCTATAATGGCAATAATTAAGACACGGGTATGTTTATAAAACGAGCGTAGCGAGTTTTAAAATTTACATACGAGTGCCTTAATTGTCGAGATTTCACCAGTTTCATGTACTGAACAGAGCGCATGGGACGCAGAGAATACCTTGTATTTGACCATGGCCTCCTGGAATACCTCACTATGACACTCGCCAGGCAGTGAAATTTGAAATAGGGGGCCATGGAAGTGAGCGCAGGTGCGCTGCTATCCTCACCTAATTGGTCATACAGCTGTTTCTTGAGCTCAGATTGGTGGGAGAAACTGTATCATAATGAAAACTTGTACTATAATGAGCCTCATTATAGTATAGTATTCTGACATATAATATTTACATTTCGCCAGGGTCGAACATAATAGTACATTATGCAACGAGCCTATAATGGCTATAATTAAGACACGAGTATTTTTATAAAACGAGCGTATGCGAGTTTTATAATTTCCATACGAGTGTCTTAATTACCATTATAGGCGAGTTGCATACGACTGTTTATGTTCGACGATAATTATAACTTTATTATATGTTTTAACATAAATATTCATAAATATCTGTTGAGAGTCAGCTACGGTACTTGAATTTTGTGATCGCAGAGCGAGCGTTGGGTGTTATATCTCTGTCTTTCAAGATCTTTGAACGACCGACGCATGCGCTCTGTGTGCTTGCAATGCCATATGCAGCCATATGTTTACATCAGCCGTCCCTCAGTAATATTGTCACCGGTGTCATTTGAAGACAATGCGCTGTGCAGAAATTAGCGTTGGTGATTTTAAGGTACAGTGCTATTGCTTGTCTCATATTCGCCAGTTTATTTACGCGAACATATGGACGGTGCGTATTCCATGTCGGTAATTTATTATAGTTCGATGTTGTGTTTATGTCCGACATGTTGGATTTTGAGCGCATGCGCGAAGGTATCGTTACCTAATTGGTCAATGAACGAGCTCTGATTGGCTGGAGAAACTGTATCATAATGGAAAACAGTGTTATAATGACCATCATTATGATACAGTTTTCTGACACGTAATAGTGAGGGTCGAACATAAATTATATTATCATACAGTTCAAAGAATTAATTCAATGCCCCCTCGATTAGCGCTGTCATCGCTATTATTTTTTTAATAGAGAGCAAACGTACTGTATAGTGCAAAGTATGTTTTACCAAGACCATTCCATGTGTGAAGGACTGACATATCTTTGTGTGTGTTGTACTTTGTGTATATAGTGTAAAGTGTTCATATCTGTACATAAGTTCTTTGGAGTTAAATAAGATGGCGTTATGTTAGTAAGCTGTGTGTTTCCCTGTGCTCCTTTTCTCTCATTCTCCACATTATGGTGCCGAAACCTCGTACAAAACCAGTGACACGTGTATTTACTAGTGTTAGTGAACAGTGCTAATGCTTCTTTGTCGCCTTCTACACTACGGAAGGACACTCGACGCCGAGAACATTATACACTACCGAGAAGACATCACGTCAGCTTAAAGCACGTCACGCTATCAACGACAAGACGCTACAAGAGTTCTCATTGCCAACTAATCCACTTCAGATAAGTCAAACCATCACAAATTGACATCCTTTTAGTAATGCATGCTCTACATCAGCTGGGAAATACTTTTGAAACCTACAGATAGGCTAATTTCATTAAATGCGATCCCAGAAGTGACGCATCCGCCATCTATCGGAGCACAGGGAAACACACAGCTTACTAACATAACGCCATCTTATTTAACTCCAAAGAACTTATGTACAGATATGAACACTTTACACTATATACACAAAGTACAACACACACAAAGATATGTCAGTCCTTCACATCCTCCCCACCCTGGTCGACCTCTAGAGGTATGACCAGCTGAATTGGACGCGTTATCCGGTTCCTGTCTGGCGTGCGAAGGATAACGGTCCTGAGTATTCCGTCTCGTCCAGGTCGTAGTTCCTCGATTACGCCTCTGCCCCATACGTGGCGAGGACGGTTGTCTTCTTGCAGCAGGACCAGGTCACCTACCCGGAAGTTCGGGGTTTTGCCGCATGTCTGTCGTACGTGGTGATGGTTGCGTAGTTCCAGAAGATATTCCTTCATCCACGGCGACAAGCTGACGACAATCCCTACAGGACCTGAGCCTGCTATTAAGAAGGACTTGAAAAGGGAATACAGGCTCCAGCAACAAGCGGCAGAAGATTTCCGGAAACGCTGGATGAAGGAATATCTTCTGGAACTACGCAACCATCACCACGTACGACAGACATGCGGCAAAACCCCGAACTTCCGGGTAGGTGACCTGGTCCTGCTGCAAGAAGACAACCGTCCTCGCCACGTATGGGGCAGAGGCGTAATCGAGGAACTACGACCTGGACGAGACGGAATACTCAGGACCGTCATCCTTCGCACGCCAGACAGGAACCGGATAACGCGTCCAATTCAGCTGGTCATACCTCTAGAGGTCGACCAGGGTGGGGAGGATGTGAAGGACTGACATATCTTTGTGTGTGTTGTACTTTGTGTATATAGTGTAAAGTGTTTATATCTGTTCATAAGTTCTTTGGAGTTAAATAAGATGGCGTTATGTTAGTAAGCTGTGTGTTTCCCTGTGCTCCTTTTCACTCATTCTCCACACCATGGATCAACGTTTTTAGCCTATTTTCATTTATGAATGGGGTTATGGGATCACATTTTGTCCGTGTGCGTATGTGTGTGTGTCCTAATAAAATCTAAACGGCCAAAGCAATTTCAATGAACCTCGATAAGTAGTCTAAATACTACTACCCTGTCAACCCCGACCGTGCCTTTCAAATTTTGATACGTTTCACCAATTCAATATGGCGGCCACGCGGAATATTTCAATGGTGATCTATATCGCCGCAACGGTAACAGATATCACCCTGACATTTTGTACATTGATAAAGATAATTAATGTCATTGGTTTTACGTCACTTTGAACTACTATGGCTTTTTGAGACGCCGGGGTGCCGAAATTTTGCCTCAAAGGGGGTCTTTAACGTGCTAGTAAATCTACTGACACGGCTCCCTAGCATTTGCTCACCCTCAACAGTGATAAAGAGTACTGCTGCAAGTTCACCTATGTGGATTTCAAAAACCTATTAGTTACAAAGCGAACATGGCGGTCAAGCGAAGTTGAAATACTGTAATTTTATGGATTTTTTAAATGCGATTTAACCATCCGAGCGCAGTGATACTTGGTACAGTAATTGTTCATACAACATTTAATCTACTGGCATCTAATTAAATTCAATTGTTTTCATAACCCCAAGATGGCGGCTGTATGAAATTTTAAAATTGAGATTTTATTTCTTGTGTTCTAATCATGCGATCGAAGTGAACATTTGAATAATGAACCTACGCAATAATCTTCATAGGGTGTCCCTAAAGTCCGGTAACACTTTTCTTAATTTATTACACAAAAACTGCAAATGATACAGCTTTCCTATATATGTCATACTAAAGGGGAACTCAAATTGTTTTGATTTCATAGTTTTATTTCACACTGACACTTTTAATAACACATTTATTAACCTTTTACACAAAAACTACAAATTATACAGAATTCGTGATATTAAAGAGGAACTCAAATGGTTTTCTTTTCATTGTTTGATTTCACATCGGCTCGATATGGGCACCACGTGCAACTCAGCATATATCTACACGGTAATCGAACTCTTGCCACACTCTTTGAAGCATATCAGCCGATACAGTGGTGGCAGCGTCTTGAATCCTACGCTTGAATTCTTCGAGATTTTGTGGTAAAGGTTGCACATACACACAGTCTTTGATATACCCCCATAAGGAGAAATCACAGGGAGTGAGATCAGGAGATCTGGGAGGCCACTTGTTGAAACAGTTATCATTATTCCCTGCTCGTCCAATCCAGCGCTGAGGTAACCTGTTCATAAAATCATGGACATCAGAATGGTAATGGGGTGGGGCCCCGTCTTGATGGAACAGGAAATTCTTGGAATCGTCCTGCAATTATGGGAACAACCACTGCAGTATAATATCCTGGTGTGAGTGCCCATTTACAGTGTTTTCGGCGAAGAAGAATGTTCCGTAAAGTTTCCGCGATGACACTGCACAGAAAACGCTCATTTTAGGTGAATCACGCTGATATTCGAGGAATTCATGAGGATTTGCGGTCCCCCACACAGGACAGTTATGCCCGTTGACTTTACCATTTGTATGGAAAGTCGCTTCGTCACTAAAAATTATGCGACTTAGGAAGTCGTCATCGTCTGCCATCCATTGTTGCACTCTGATACAAAACTCATAACGCTGTTGTTTGTCATTCCCTTTCAACTGTTGCAAGAGCTGTAATTTGTACGGCTTCAAGCACAGCCTCATACGTAGTACCTTCCAAACTGTCGTTCGTGGTATTTGCAGCTCGCGGGATGCTCTACCAACAGATTTTTTTCGGACTTCTTATGAATGCCTCATTCACACGGTTAACGGTCTCTGCACTCACTGTTGGTCTGCCATTTCGTTTCGTAACACACAAGCAACCAGAACGCACAAACCTGTCATACCATGCGTAAATCGACGTCCTGCTTGGTGCTTCTTTACAATACTTAGTCCTAAACTTCCATTGCACATCTGTAGCACTCTTATTCGTGTGGAATTCCAACACACAGAAAGCCTGCTCTCCGCCAGAGGTCGCCATCTTTACAAATGTGACCAATCGCTCTAACTGCGGCGAATGTGGGAGCTACAAGCATTGGCGGTAATATCTAACAAAACCATTTGAGTTCCTCTTTAATATGCCATATATAGGAAAGCTGTATCATTTGTAGTTTGTGTGTAATAAATTAAGAAAAGTGTTACCGGATTTTAGGGACACGCTGCATAATGATGCATAACTCTATGGCCTACGTGCAGAACAATCCAACCCGACGATCCCTTTCATAGGTGGCAGAATTTTTAATGGAGAATACCAATAGGATATATGAAACAAGGCTATATAGTTCTTCAAGGGGTTGGTGGTGCAGCGGTTAAGCTGTCGACCTCTTACGACGACGGACCGGGTTCGATTCCCGGTCAATGCATGTGAGATTTTCAAAGTGAAATGCGCTCTTTCCTGGCTGAAACCTGAACTACGTCGATCATATCACATTCTTGACCAGATTTTCCGATTATTGTCTGACGATAGACCACTATACTTATCAAATAAATTCAAGTACTTGTCTTCTTTCCATGGTAATAATACACGCCCTGGTTCTTCCCTCTCCATTCCTATTCATCGCTCCTCTATATACAACAACTCTTTTCATGTGGCGGCGTCTAGGCTGCGGAATACCCTTCCAACCAGTGTCAGGGGCACCACCTCACTATCTAAATTCAAGACCACCTGCTGGGGCAGCCTGCTGAACACTGCTGACCGACAAGTGTGATTGGATGAGTGAATGAGAGTGTGAAAGTCATTATCAATGTCAATTATTATTGTTTAATTTTGTCGCCATAATATGTTTATTGTATTGTATTAATGTGGTTAAGTGTAAGAAAGGACCAAGAGCCCTAACTGCGCCACCAATAAAGGCAATAATAATAATAATAATAATAATAATAATAATAATAATAATAATAATATTAATGTCCTGTGGTTCAGATTCCACGTAAAAATGAGGTCCCGTGGCTCATGATCTCGAGGTTAACGGTCACGTAAAACTACATTCTTCCTTCTTCCTATAGTTGTTCACGGAACTACTTGTTGTTTGTCTGTTAGGTACGTTTCTTTAGTCTTGCACTATATGAAAGAGGCTGACTGTAATTTCTTAAATCATGGGAGGGTCCCGCACTGCTGGTCCTTCGTAGTGTGAGATGTTGGCGTTCACTCTTGTGGTTACAGGAAAAAACAATCTTTACTGCAGTGGGAATGACTTGTGTTCTTTATCTTCCTCAAGCCTTCTTAGTTAATCATCTGTGAGGCGCTGGATTCACTGACAAGCACGTGGAGCTTTCTTGCACTATCCCAGCTGGCCTGCCACAGAACCCACGACTAAACAGGTGCATTGCTTTTATATAACTGGCTGATTCCAGATAAATAACATAAATGATTATATGAAAACGTAATTTCTGTCACTTGTTTTGTCTTACTGAAATTATATGTTGAGATCACCCCGCGGTGAAACCGTGCGCGTTAAACCGTACATCACGTCCAAAAATTGCACCAGCGCGGCGTTAACTGTGGCCATCCTGAGTAAGGGTTTTCCTTGTTTTTTTCACACTTTATCCAGAAAAATGTCGGGATAGTACCTTATTTCAAGTCCTGGGGCACCTACCCCAATCCTAGACCCGAAAGCAGCTACACACAGTACTAAAGTCATCACAGATACACCAGTTATCAGACAGTTATCAGTTATCACATACCGATGTACACGGGGCTGATGACCAAGATGCCCCAAGTTCTTAAAATGAATTAACAACACACAACAACTTCTTGAGATCGAAGTGCGCCCACAGATGCCTTGACGTTACATACCTTTTGAAGTTCATTATTCTATAGTAAGAGCTTCACACGCCATGACAGGAGACAGTTTTATGATGGCATGGTTTGTGAGCGGCTCGCCGTGCCGTCCATTTTTATTGCTCGAGCTCTGAGCATTGCACTCAGGAAGTGCTTATAGGTACTCAGTTTTGCCCATGACTTAAGGCCAATGAAGGGGAGCTTATTGTCTTGTTTTATTCAATAACTTATGATACACTGATTGTGGTTTGCTGTGATGTTCAAACCTAAGACTGCACACAAATATTTAATGGGGCACCTGAGGCTGAATCACCAGGGACAGGATGTAAAACTTACTTCCACCAGTTTAGTACCATGATTCCTTCCAAACTATTTATTAACCTTCAATTTTGTACATAGATAAATTCTACTAAAGTAACTTCACATAGGTAACTTTCAAATACCCGGCAAGTGCAAAACCAACAAAGCACATGTGCAAAGCTCAAATATTTCATTGGGCTTCCACGCGACGTAATCATCCATTTGGATATCTATTAAAAGCTTAATATATTGGCATCTAATGTAATTCAATGGTTGTGATAAATTCAAAATGGCAGCTGTGCGAAATTTTAAAATTATGTCTCTTTTTATTTTTTGTGTTTTATTCAATTGATCAATCTGAAACTTTGTGCAATGAATCACTGTTATAATATTTATCTACTGATATATATATAACCCTATGGTATCAATATCAAACAAATCAACATGGCTGCCTCGCAAAATATTTCACATGTTCTCAATATATCCTAAACTATTGGAACAATCAAACTGAAATTTGATGTGGTGATTGAGGACAGTTAAGCAAGTACATATATGTGACCTTAAAAAGCCTGGCAAACACTAAACCAACGTGGCGTCCGCGCGAATGTCAAATATGTCATATGATTTTTCTAGTGATATACAGTAATAATCTGAGTGCATTGAATCGATCTTTTGGAGAGCCAATACACCAGTACCGTGACCTAATATTCTGGCACACAAATTTTAGTGTTGTATTCATGTATTGTAGATAGCACCTCAGCATGTTACTTTGGACACATTCTTCAGTGCTGGAGGTGTGTTGTGGTGAGTTATCTTGGACAAGAATGAAGACCTTTGTTTAAAACAGGGTAAGCACCAGTACCTCCTTGCTATATTAATTTATTATTTTTATGTTTATTGCCTAAAATGAATAGATATTGAATTTTGAAATTTTTGGCCTATAGCAGGCCTGTCCAGCCATTCCACTGGTGGCTGTGGTGCCATGGTTTGCCAGGAGACTCCCTCCGTTGCAGACAAAGCCCCGCTCCTCCGCCACTCTCGCCAGCTCCTCCTCTCACTACCTGCTCTTGCCAGAGAGGAGAAGACGGACTTGCCCACCACCCCTCCCTCCCCCCTCCCCCCCCCTCACGCCGCGCTGTAGTGAAATGGATCATAAGCCAAGTGTCAAGCAAGGCAAGAGAGAGATTCTGATTTCACTGAATTTACTCGGCAAACTCATTGCAACCAAATGTTGCAAATATAGTTGCATTTAAATCGAAAACTACGTAAAAATGTGACCTGTTGATAGTTTTAAATAGTTTTAAGAGTAATAAAGCAGGCAGTATGATTGAAAGGATTTGTTATAGCTACTGATTAATGGTTACTAATGTCCCATTGAACGCCACGCACAACTTTGCCCGTCCTATCGCCAGCTCGCTACCTCCACTACCGCAACATCTTCCACGCTTCCAGCCATGCTTCGACCCCCACCTTTCCCACACAACCCCAGATTCACTAAGGAAAGGAAAGGCCATGTCACTAGCGAGGCAGACGATTGCCACCGTGGCATTTCTCTTGGACAGGCCTGGCCTCTGGCCTATACGATTACTTTATCACAATGTAAGTCAAGTTCCAACCAGGGCTGGCATGCAAAATTAAATTCATGGCTGTGGGGACGAAAATAATTTAATTTCACCGTAAGCGCGATATTCGGGAGCGAAATGATAATGATTGTCGGCGCGTAATTAAATCAAAGCGAAACTTAATTCGAAGCGAAATTAATTTCGTTCCAGACTTTTAATTTCGCTCCCGGCGCGAAATTAATTTAGTTCCAGACTTATAATTTCGCTCCCGGCGCGAAATTAATTTCGTTCCACACTTTTAATTTCGCTCCCAGCGCGAAATTTATTTCGTTCCACACTTTTAATTTTGCTCCAGGCGCGATATTAATTTCGTTCCAGACTTATAATTTCGCTCCCGGCGCGAAATTTATTTAGTTCCAGACTTATAATTTCGCTCCCGGCGCGAAATAAAATTCGTTACAGACTTTTAATTTCGCTCCCGAGGCGAAATAAAATTCCCAAACGGCATTAAGTTTCGCTCTCCGACGTGTATTTAAAATGCATGAAACATTTAATTTCGTTGTTGAAATTAAAATACAGTATATTCGTTTCGAGAGTTAAATAATGTTCTGTACGATCTTCAAAGTCCTGACGTCTGTCTGTTAGGTAGTCAGCCCGAAGGCTGGTTGGATCCTCAAAAAGTACCGCCGGTAGGTTATGTGGGTAGATACCCACAAAAACTCAAGGCAGCGCTATAGTGAGGCGTACTAGACAAGATGGGGGGTGAAGTAGTTTGCCATTGCTTTCCTCACTGAGTCAGAACAGCAGTACTAACCCTATGAGTAGAACCCTTCACAGCATCCACAGGCACTGACTGCCCCGAATTTCATTACTAAGCACCACCCATACCTCTGTAGCTTCCATATAATCACAGCCATGTGTAAGACTGAGACATCGGTGAAAAGCCACATTTTACTCTAGCCCGTGTCAACAGTCAAATGCAAATGAGTCGTCAAGTTACAAAACTCGTTTAATCAACTTGTGAATAAGGATCATTTTCATGAGAATCGTTTCTCTGGACTTTGCCTCACGTATCTTTTGTGTTTGTTGTTTTCTACTTTTGGTTGGTGTTTTTGTGTTTGCTTTGTGCTTTTGCTTTTGAATTTGACTTATTGCTTTTCTTTCTTGGTTTTGTGTTTGTGCTCTGCTTTTGCTTTTTTGAATTTTGCTTTATGTTATTTGTTTTTTGTTTTCTGCTTTTGCTTTTGTTTTTGAATTTTGCTTTTTGCTTCGTCTTTTTTGTTTTTGTTTTGTGTTTGTTTTCTGCTTTTGCTTTTATGAATTTTGCTTTTTGCTTTATGTTTCTTATTTTCTGATTTTGCTTTTTTTTTGTTCTGCTTTTGCTTTCTGCTTCGTCTTTTTTGTTTTGGTTTTGTGTTTGTTTTCTGCTTTTGCTGTTTTTGAATTTTTCTTTTTGGTTCGTGTTTCTTTTTTATTCTGCTTTTGCTTTTGTGTTTGAATTTAGCATTTTACTTCGTGTTTTGTGTTTTTGGTTTTGCATTTGTTTTCTGGGAAATCAAAATAAAACAAAATCAACAAAACAAAATAAAAACAAAAACAAAATAAAACAAATAAAACAAGACAATTTAAAACAAAATAAAACAAAATAAAGTAAAACAAAAAAAATAAACAAAACAAAATAAAGCAAAATAAAATAAAATGAGGTAAAATAAATAAAATAATTAAATAAATAATTTTACGACATGATCCTTATTCACAAGTGGATTAAACGATTTTTGCAACTGGACGACTCAAATGTAGTGCACGGGGTCGTTGGAATGAGGGAGATGGCTACCTGGGAGGCTTGTCGTAGTATAGTATCTATGTGTGCAGTATATGCGTCGACCATCGTCTGGTTATCCAGTGGGAGATGACCGCACGGAGGTGATTGTTGACGTAGGCGCGGTATTCCTGCCAGTTTGCCGTGCAGAAATTCTGGACCATCCTGGGAGGTGGTAGTGGGGGAAGAGGGAAGTTGAGTAAAACGGGGGCATGATCACCTCCTTTGAGTGGCAGGACAGACACGTCAAACAGATGGAGGAGGGAGTTATGAACAATGACTGCGTCGGGGTGGTATTGGAGGAAGGACGGGTAGATTCTGGGAGAGGGACGAGGGTGGCGTCGATGTGACGTAGGTAGATGTCTAGGCTATGAAGTTCTAGGGCCGAACGGGAATGAAGGTTGAAGTCGGCCATTAGAATTAAATGGGGGAAGACTTCAGACACGTGGGTAATGCAGTCTTTGGGGATGGGGTGGTAGGGACGAATGTAGATGGTGGCTAGGTGTAGGACGCGGGAACAAATAAGGCTTTCGGGGAAGAAAAGAAACAGATTTCATTTCAGAAACAAAATGAAATGTTCCATGCATTTTAATTTCAGGCCGGAGGGGGGGACTAAATGCCGGGAACGAAATTGATGGTCGTTAACAAATTTTATTTCGCGCCAGGAGCGAAATTAAAAGTCTGTAATGAATTTAATTTCGCGCCAGGAGCGAAATTAAAAGTCTGTAACGAATTTCATTTCGCGCCGGGAGCTAAATTAAAAGTCCGTAATGAATTTAATTCCGCGCCAGGAGCGAAATTAAAAGTCTGTAACAAATTTCATTTAGCGCCGGGAGCTAAATTAAAAGTCCGTAATGAATTTAATTCCGTGCCAGGAGCGAAATTAAAAGTTTGTAACGAATTTCATTTCGCGCCGGGAGCTAAATTAAAAGTCCGTAATGAATATAATTTCGCGCCAGGAGCGAAATTAAAAGTCTGTAACAAATATCATTTCGCGCCGGGAGCTAAATTAAAAGTCCGTAATGAATATAATTTCGCGCCAGGAGCGAAATTAAAAGTCTGTAACAAATATCATTTCGCGCCAGGAGCGAAATGTTATTCCATTGAACAATTTCATTTCGCGGCGCTAAATTAAATTGATAATGCATTTCGTTTCGCATGCCAGTCCCGGTTCCAACAGCTATTTAGTCCATGGCATAGTTAATCTAACTGACGGGAGAATTGTGAAATGGATACGGCCAATAGAGTATATGAAAATAGACTGTTTAATCCCTGGCATAACTACTTGTTTGTGATTTGTTATTCTATTAAAATATAAAATAATTTATGGGGTTTGAACAGCGCGCTGCGGAACTGCACAAGTCTCCTAACCAGATAAGTAGCCTGTATAATACTTAACACTTTTGTAAAATACTATTAAGAATTTATATTTTTGTGAGTAATAATGCGTAGATAGGCAGCAAATTGTGAAGAATTTTATTTAAATTAACTAAGCTCATTTAAATTCATTAATTGGGCCATACAACGCTGAAGTTACGCTCTTTAAAACAACATTTTTAGGAAACGTGCGCTAATTGGAAGTCATGACAGTTTGATAAGTAATGAAACAATATTTCCGAGTTACCAACATGAAGGTTTGATACATGTATCGAGAATCAATAATGTAAGATCCAAAATGTGAGTGCATTCTTACTACTTCATTTCTTCAGTTAGAGTATTCCCGTCTCGTTAAAATTAAGACCTTTGACTTACTTGTTAGTGTAGTTTGGAATCCACCTCCTCATTTGATAACATGGGTTTCTGTGAAGACATATCCCAAGTAACCCTCAATTCGGGCTTCGTGTTCAGATAGATATTTCTGCTGGGAATTTCTTCAGATCTGTTGCACACCGTGTGAACTTGCTAGTCACTCTGAACTGTCTTTATCAATTGTACCATTTCTCAAGGGTGGTGCAATACCACAAAATCATGTGCACTATGTTGCCCTTATTGAGATTCTAGGTTTAAAAACTGCCATGAATTTCTTTTGAACGTCACTGAAGCCAACATTTGGATATTTGTTCAATAGGCAGCAAATCATTGTCATTGTTCCATTTAGGAGCTTGGATAGTTGTGGCCATCAGCTCCATGATCTTAACGTGTGTGCAATATGTCTGATGAGCTGTGTTATTTTGGTGTTTGCAATAATGTGTATACTTTTGCAATAACCCATGCCAATTTATGATTGAATTTCAGCCAGACTCAATCAAGGTCCAAGGTGTAAACATCTTGGGAAGTGTCTTTTTCCAAGAATGAATTTGTTCTTACTTATTGCAGGTAAGGTACTTACAACTTGGATACTCGTATTACTTGTTGCAGATTGTCCAGACAACAGTTTTCAGTGCTCTGACGGTACGTGTCTACCGGAGTACGAATACTGCAACGCCATAGTGACGTGTTCTGATGGTAGCGACGAGCCTCCTGCTGCCTGCAAGGCTCGAGAACCCAGAACGTCTGCTTACTGCCCCTTCCGATGTGACAACGGCAGTTGCAGATCAACTGCCATCCTCTGCTCAGGGAGAGATGGTTGTGGCGACAATTCCGACGAGGCGCGCTGTTCCGTCTGCAGTAAGTTTTTTAAAATTAAAATTGTTGAAAATATATCTGAAATCCAAAGAAAATTTTATTTATAAACTATTTAAGAATTTAAAAAAGAAGACTTTCTGAGCTGCACAGCATTTATCGTGCCCAGCTATACTGTCCCTTTACACAATGGACTCTTTACTGATTCCTGTTATCAAGTTTTCATGAGCCACATCAAACTACGCAGAAAGCAAGGGCCGTCATTGTGTTAATGTGTGCATGATAGGAAAAGTTAAATTTTTCGCACGCCTAGAACTGTAGGGCAAAAAACTATTGTTGCGTTGAACTACAAATCACACATCAACTTTTGTAGCGAACATGTGTTTAAAAACAAGTATTGTTAAACAAAATGCGCATTAACATTCATTCACAATTTTTATGAGAGGTTATTTTACCTTTCAGTGACAAGCCTAGTCTGTAAGCCCGTGTGTGCGAACGAGTAGCCTCCTCCGTAGTATCCAGTTGTGGCTTCCCCCAACTTCTGCACCTCTCGCCGTGAAACTGTCAAACACTGAATCGAACCATCACCTTCTAGGTCTGCCGCTCCTTCTCTTACCGTCAGTAGCCGAGTTTATTAACCTCCTAGGTCAACTGAGTCAACCCACACGAACTGGACTGGCTGCGTGGCTCGCTTGCTGGGCCTTAGGTTGCAGGTTCGTATCCTGGCGCAGTCAGCTGGCATTTGAGGGTGCGCAAATGCAAGGGAGCCGTGTTAGTAGATTTACTGGCACGTTAAAGATCCCCTTTGGGGCAAAATTCCGGCACCTCGGTATCTCTAAAAGCCACAGTAGTTAAAAGGGCTGTAAAACCAATAACATTATTATTATTAACATACGAACTGCTTCATCTAACGTATTCATTTCTAACTAAGCCGTTAACTCTCCATTACCTGTTCCCTCCTATCATTTCTTCCAACTATTAGTCTCAGAATCCTAATAGTATCTCTGAAGTTTAATTCCAATTCTTCCAGCGTATCAGAAGTTAATCAGGGAATTACTCCTACGTGGACAAAAATAGCTCTCATCGGCCTAACTTTCATATGATTAAAATAAACATAGAGGTATTTGAGATTTTATAAACGATGTTTTAAAATACAGCTATTTTTGGTAATGGAGGCAGGCCTATGCTACGATGGAAACACTACAGATGCCGTGTGTATCCCCCAAGCCTCCTGAGTTTAAATTGCCTCGTAAGATCTAGTCGGTGTTTAATCGAATATGAACCAACACTGGCCGGTGTGCCGATTCTCTGCACAAGTGGAAGAGAGTACCTTCTCTGGGTTGTGATTGCAGCGCTGATAAACATACTGTTCGCCATATAGTTAAGGAGTGCTTCTGAGAGCTCTTCCTGTTGATCCAACGGAGTTCCTGATGATGACGGAGAGATCTATAGATTGCATTTCTGGCCTGGATATTAGTTTGTAATTTTAAGTTAACTGTAATTGTAATTTGTAATTAGTGATGCGGTGATACTGTGAGTTAGCCGTGGTGGTTACGGCATGACTGATGGCAGTCGCTCACATCCGGGAGGCGAGGAGGTTCGAATCCCCCCGCCGGCAACCTTGAAGATGGTCTTCTGTGGTTTCCCATCTTCCTTCCAGGCAAATGCCGGGGTTGGTCCCTAACTATAGGCCACAGCCGCTACCTTCCAACTCCTCGTCCTTACATTCCAACTTCCCTCCTTCCCTCCCCAACGGTACATGTAGCTCACCCATTGGGTGTCCGTCTCGAAGCAGCTACAAAACTGGCGAGCCGAACATGTCCTCGGACACTCCCGGCACTAAAAAAAAGCCATACGCTAAAAAAAACTGTGAATTAATAAATAAATACATACATAGATTGCATCTATAGTCTTAAATAAACAGGAGACTTTTTTCTTTACTCCACAAACCACAATTGTCGGTCAGTCTCTTTGGCTGGGGCCGATAACCTAGATATTAGTCCCCTCAAAGCAACAATTATCTTCATCATCTCTTCAGGTTTAGAAACCTTGGTCCTCCCATGTCTGGTCAATGCGCTGTATGCATGTGACTTAAGAACACCAATGATGTGGATTAAATGTCAATAATCCTGTAGAAAGATGGTATGTATTGCCGTATTCAACACTCAAAATGCTACTGGGTTATGTTTCACGTTTATTCATTATTGCGATTCGCCTGGATGAAAACAGAATGTACTTTCAATTAACTTATTTATTTATTTATTTGCGAACAACAGGATTTTCATCCCAATTACATTGTCATATTGATTACTCATTACGTTATCTTATAACTTTTACCAACATAAATTAAACAGTAACTAAATAAAACTAATTAAAATAACTAGATGTGAAATTAAAACAGTATAGTACAAGTAATACAAATGTAATACAAAGTTGGCTATGTAGAATGACACAGTGGTAAGATTCATGATTTACAATTTGCAAGGTTTGAGACATTATTTCTAGAGTGTGGTTAGAAATTCCATCAAAAATACTGTCAAGGAAGTACTAAAATCTAGGGCATTATTTCTTTGAACAACATTGTTGAAGATATTACATAGTCTGTTCAGCGGTGAATTTTTGTGGGTAGATGTCCTGGTTCTTTAATTTCAAATGTGATATTGTTCCTTGAATTGATGCGTGGTACATGGAAATTTAAGAGACAAAGGAAATCGGAATCATCAATTAAATTGTTTATAATTTTGAAAATGGAATTTCATAGCATCTATTTTTCTTCGTATTTCTAAACGGTCTACATCAAAATTTATTATTAGTTCCTGGTATGGTATCAAGTGAGGATAGTTGGCTGTTCTTTTAAAATGTAGATATTTTGGGAATTTCTTTTGCGTGTTTTCAATCATTGAGGTATATGTCTTGCATCTAGGACTCCATATAATGCTGGCATATTCTAGTTTTGGTCTGACTAGTGTGTTGTACAGGTGGATGATACACCTGCTTATGTTTTTGAATGGTTTTGTATTCCTTATAACAAATCGCAGTGTCTTGTTTGAGTCAGCTATCATTTTCAGTATAGGGAGTAAACGTTAGTTCTCTATCTAGCAACACCACGAGAACTTTGTTTTCATTAACGGATTTCAGGACACTGCAACCTAACTTGCAATTAAAAACGGTAGGGTTTATATTCTGGGTGAACGACATTGAGAGACATTTTTCTACGCTTAATCCTAATATATTTTCTGTAGTCCATACCATAATACTGTTCAGGTCATTTTGAAGTAAGTCGCTGTCGGTAGATATAGATATTTTTCTATGTTCCATGAAGACATCAGCATAAAATAGACAATTTGAACGCTTTATTATTTGAGGTAGATCGTTTATGAAGATTAGAAAAACTAAAGGTCCAAGGTTCGATCCCTGAACTATTCCCGAATTATCTTCAAATTCTTGAGAGTTCTTTCTGTGAAATGACACATATTGCTTCCTGCCTTTAAGGTAAGAGCTGAAGAGACATATAAGTAAATCAGAAACGTATATTGTTAAAATATTAAAGGTGAGCAACATAGACTGGTGATAGCTCTATATTGCTCCTGTTTTCGTACAAATATCGGATATACAAGCAACCAGGTATGAAGCCTGCGGCATGTACTTCGCTTGCTTGGTGGCGACACGCGAGGATCATTCCCGTACTTCTACTGCGACATCAGCGTCTGTGCACTCTAGTTAGGCGAAGATGCTGCAACCCTTTTAACACTCAAGTACTGAACTTGCATAACTACAAGGCGAGATCCTATGTGAGAGTGTGTAGCTAGTTGATGCTCATTGCCAGTAGATGGCAGTGGAATGGATGTCCCAACAGGCACTGACCGCTCTGGACTACCCCACGCAACCACTATGCTGCACCATCCCATAAAATGTTTAGCAAATAGCGTCTGAACCTAACAAGTCCCGTGAGTCGCAGGGAAATATTACTCTGTCAAGATGAAGAAGAATATTCCTATTATATTTCATCGAAATGGTGTTCAAGAATACCGGCATATTATACTATTATGTGGAGCCTATTCCTGTCACATTCCAAGAAACGTTTCTCTAGCGGGTAGTTGCCACAGAAAACAACTGAGCGTAAATACGATTTAAATCAACCGATATCATTATTACTACTGATAGTAGTGATAATAATAATACTAAAATAAAAATAATGTTATTGTTTTTACGGCTTTTTAACAACTCTTGCTTTTAGATACGCCTGGGTAACGGAATTTTGACCCAAAGGGGATCTTTAAGGTGCCTGTAAATCTGCTGATAATGCTCCCTCATATTTAAGCACCTTCAAACGCCAAATGACTGCACTGAGTTTCGATCTCACAACCTTGAAAACAGCAGACGAGAACATCGCCACTGCGCCACGCAACCAGTCCCGTCTCGTTTCTACGCTTCAGGTTGGAGATATTCTATTTTTTTAAATTTAGTTTCTCTTCTGTCATTACTGACCGCGGTAGCTACGTGACCTAATGTGTAAATCACTGGAAACAAGCTGTCTCTGGTCTCAGTAGACGTGTGGGTTCGTGGTTTCCATTTTCAACTCAAGGCCTATTCTGAGACAATACTTTCTAATAGGCCACGAGCACTTCCTTCCAACTCCTTGCTCCCCTTCATTCATATTCATCCATTTAACCACTCATCATCTACCCTCATGAGGTTAGAGTCAGGAAGGTAATTCGACCGTAAAAAACAAGTAGTTCCGTGAAGAACAATACTGCCAATTTTCATATATCATACTTATGTTAAATGCCTCTATCAACATACAAAATTTCAGTTTGATTGCTGTATTAAATTCGTAGATATTGAGATCCGTCTAAATATTTCGGATGATCGCCATGTTGGATTTTTGTATAAGTAGGTCTTAGAGTTATGTACTATTACATGAAGATTATTGTGTAGGTGTAGTATTCAAACTTCAATCGCATGATTAGGACACAAGAAATATAAATGCGATTATAATATTTCGTACATCTGCCATCTTGTGGTTATGAAATCAATTGAAATAAATTAGATTCCAGTGGATTAAAATATGTATAAGCACTTACCGTACTAAGTTTCACTGCACTCGGTTGGTTAAATCGCGAGAAACGTCCATTTAAATATTTATATTTCACTCCACCGTCATGTTAAATTTGTGTACACCAGGTTATTGAAAGTCCCATAAGTGAACTTATGTTCATACCCTCTATGAACATGAAACATTTCTGTTTGATTGCTGTAATCGATCCGTAGATATGGAGAAGCGTCTAAATATTTCGGATGGTCGCCATGTTGTATTGTTACATGTACAGGCCATAGAGTTATGTACAATTAAAGGAAAATTTCTGCGTAGGTTCATTATTCAATTTTTCACTTCGATCGCATGATTACGACACAAGAAATAAAAACTTCATTTTAAAATTTCGCACAGCCGCCATCTTGAGGTTATATAAACAATTGAACTAAATTAAATGTCAGTGCATTGCAATGTGTATACACATTTGCTGTACCAAGTTTAATTGCGTTTGGATGGTTAAATCGCGAGAAATGTCCATTTAAAAGGTTCAACTTCACATGGCCGCCTTGTTCGTTCTGTAGTTAACAGGTTTCTGAAAGTCTCGTAGATGAACTCTTCGTAGTCCCCTTTATCACTGTTCAAAAGTTCAGGGTGATATCGGTAACAGTTTCGGAGATATAGAATGCCAGTGAAATATTTCGCACAGCTGCCATCTTGAGGTTATGTAAACAATTGAACTAAATTAGATGCCAGTGCATTAGAATGTGTATACACATTTGCTGTACCAAGTTTCATTGTGTTTGGATGGTTAAATAAAGAGAAGAGTCTATTTAAAAGGTTCAACTTCGCATGGCCGCTACGTTCGTTCTGTAGTTACCAGCTTTCTAAAAGTCTCATAGGTAAACTTCTAGTAGTGCCCTTTATCACCGTACAAAATTTCATGGCGATATCGGTAATTGGTTCGGATATATAGAATGCCGGTGAAATATTTCGCACATCCACCATATTGGATTGGTGAAACGTAATACAATTTGAAGCGCACGGTTGGGGTAGGCCAAAAGTGTGCTATTACCTTCCGAGTTTCTTTGAAATTGCTCCAGTCGTTTAGAAGTTATTATGGAGACACATACGCACACACACACACACACACACACACACACGGACAAAAGGTGATCTCATAAGCCTATTTTTTCATGAATGAAAATAAGCTAATAACACGCTACATGCACTAGTACAGACACACCAATAATATAGGTGATTAAACAAGTTCAACACACACGCGTGTGGGGCTGAACACCATGATATTACAAGCAACAACAATAAAATACTCATCTCAAATCATCCCCGAACCGTAGAAATGAAAATAGTCAGGGGTAGACATACAGTACATACAAGTGCACAATTTCTTTACTCTCATTCATCCCTTTTAGCTACTAATCAAACGAAATGGCCGCCTTCAGCGTCTTTTAGCCTATTTTAATTTTATGAAAAAATGGCTGATGAGATCACCTTTTGTCCGTGTGTGTATGTGTGCGTATGTGTGTGCGTGTGTGTCCTGCTCTAATAACTTCTAAACGGCTGGAGCGATTTCAATGATACTCGGTGAGGTCATAGCACCATTTTGGCCGACCCTGACCGTGCTCTTCAAATTTTATTAAGTCTCACCAATTCAACATGGCGGCTGTGCGAAATATTTCACCAGCGGTGATAAAGGGCACTACTAGAAATTCAACTATGAGACTTTCAAAAACTTGGTAAGTACAAAACCAACATGGTGGCCAAGCAAAGTTGAGAGTTTTAAATAGACTTTTCTCGCGATTTAACCATCCAAACACAGTGAAACTTGATACAGCAAATGTTTATACACATTTTAATGCACCTGATCTAATTTAGTTCAATTGTTTACATAACCTCAAGATGGGGGCTGTGCGAAATTTTCAAATTAAGTTTATATTTCTTGTGTCGTAATCATGCGATCGAAGTGAACGTTTGTATAATGAACCTACGCAATAACTTTCCTTTAATGGTGCATAACTCTATGGCCTATACATATAGCAATCCAACATGGCGACCAACCGAAATATTTTGACGGTTCTCAATATATACGAATCTTTTACGGCAATCAAACTGAAATATTTTATGTTCATACGGGCTATGAATATACAGTACGTTCACTATAGGACTTTCAATAACCTGAGGAGCACAAATCCGACATGGTGGCGACGCGAAGTATAAATATTAAAATGGACGTTTCTCGCGATTTAACCATCCGAGTGCAGTGACATTTGGTACGGTAAATGCTTATACAGATGTTAATCTACTGGCATATAATTTATTTCAATAGTTTTTGTATCCACAAGATGGCAGCTGTGCGAAATTTTAAAATCTCGTTTATATTTCTTGTGTTCTAATCATGCGATTGAAGTTTGAATACTACACCTACACAATAATCTTCATGTAATAGTACATAACTCTAAGACCTACATATATAAGAATCCAACATCGCCACCAACCGAAATATCAGACGGTTCACAATATCTACGAATCTATTACAGCAATTAAATTGAAATTTTGTATGTTCATAGTGGCAATTAACATACCGGTAAGTAGGATATATGAAAATAGGCTTTAGTTCTTCATGGAACTACTTGTTTGGGAACGAATTGTGTCTCCTGTACCAAAAGACCTGTGATCGATTCCTCATTCTCCCAAGAAATATAATACTGGTCTTAGGACTGGAAAAGAATACACACAGCCTTGTGAAGACAAATGAGAAATGGTGAGTTTTTTTTATTCCCACCTCTATCATCCGAAAATGATTTTCCATGATGTAACACATCTTCTCCAGAAAAAGGTGGGATGTTGCCGAGCTGAGTAGCCTACCACTGATAACTCTTCCCCACGCTACATGCACTAATACATACACCAATAATACAGGTTATTAAACTCGTTTAACACACACGTATGTAAAGCTGAACACCAAGATATTACAAGCCTCAAAATGATTCAACAACAATAAAATCTCAAACTCACGTAACCTTGGTACACCTACGACACAGAAATACCAGGGTGACTTCGGCTATAAGTGCTGCCTTACATTTTTAGAGGCTGCCTTCTGCGGTTTTAAGGTACTGATCCTGAGGTCTTGGGTACGATTCCTGTTTTGCCAAGAATTTAATTCTGCTCTGAGGGCTGTAACGGGGCACACTGAGCCTCGTAGGGCAAACCTGAGCAGGGATACGTTTAACTCGCACTTCGGCTAGCTTAAGAGTTGATTTCCGTTGTTTCGCCCTTCTGATCAAGAAAAGTACTGGGAGGTTTCCTATCTTAGGGCCATGGCCGTCTTCTTCCTAATTCTAGCCTTAATTACAAAATATAGACACTACGACTGCCATCACATTGACTCCGGATATCAGACAGGTCCCATACACAAGTACAAGGGCCTACATGACAGCGATGTCACAAAACCTCTAAATAATTCAACAACAACATATCCAACAGAACGAGTGACAGTACAAACGAGGTCATCTGCCCCTGTGATGAACGTCAAGTGTTGTATCCTATATGAGGCTCCCCGTTTACTAAGTTTCGTTGCAATTCCGTTTTTCACCCAGAGGAATTAATTGAACCATTAAAGAAGTACGCCAATCCACCATCTTGATTGTATGGAATCGTTTATCTTGCGCCTTCTGTAGAGTATGCCTTTTATGTGAGACTGCACATTCGTTGCGTTTCGTCATTGTAACTGTAATACATAGTGGATTGACAATAAAATGTCTTATATTCGAGATGCCGCTTACATGCTATAAGTTTATGCAGTGTGATACTAATACAAGCAAGATGTCTTATCTGTTTCTCCCATCATGCGAAGTTTAGTGTTAAATGTGGAATTGGATCCTGAGTTATTGATTTGAAGTTTAAATTGTATGCTCAGCCACCATCCCGAATGTATGGTGGGGATGTTTTATTGACTTTGACATAAGAAGCCAATGTATGGTTCTACGTTAAATCTAATTAGATATATTGTATCTCTAATATATGCACAGTATTTGCTGGTATATTCTGTAATTTAAAGATGGCCACTGCACGTTACTTGTGCATTTATATCGTGAGTTAGTGATATTCTAGTCTAAAGAATACTACAAGCCGCAATTATGAATGTATGGAATCGCCGTTCTTTTGCCTTGGCCTTTGGGAGCAACTTATAAGCTTCTACATTTGTGTTGATTTTCATTGTTGTATCTTAAAAATACATTAAGTTACTCATTATCATTATTACATCTTTAAAGCCGCCACGCTTTGTATTCAGTGTGTTGTTCCTATGGCTTATCTCAGCAAGGTCCCTTATAAAGTACTTCGTTCTTATTAAGTTTCGTTTTAATTGGCTAATTAAATTTTGAATGGTTTACAATTACGTCATCTTGAACATTTAATGTCACTGTTATTTTCCTTTGTACATACGATACTCCATATAGATTTCTACCTTATTAATAATTTTCGTTATTGTACTTCTAAAACATGGAAAGTTATTTAATTTCAAATTACGGATTTTCAGGATGGCAGCTGCGTGCCATATTCAGTTTGATAAATTTATGAATGACGATACTGACGCCTCTTATATAATACTCCTCTTCTACCAAGTTTTGCCTTAATTGTGCAATAACATCCTGAGTTACCAATTTGTAAACTTTAATAGTACGCCTAGCGGCCTTCTTGAATCTATGGAGTCACTGTTCTTCTACTTTGGGCATCAAAGCGACTCACAAGGTTCTATTTTATTACTAAATTCCGTTATTATAGTTCTAGGGTGGTACCGAAAGTTATTAATTTTCATATTTAAGGATGGCCACTATGCGCTAAATTCAGTGTAATAATCTTTTGGCTAACGCAAACGAGACCTCATTTATGATACTCACCTCTCGGTAAGATTCGTCTTCATAATCCAATTGTATTGTCGATTTTAATGTTCTAATAGTTCGCACAGCCGCCATCTTGAATGCATGGAGATTCTGTATTTTAGAATTGGCCATACAAGACCACATACACGGTCGTACCTTGTCATTAATTTTCATTACAGTAGCTCTTATGTTTTGAGCGTTCTGTATTTTTATATTTTGATTTTAAGATGGCAGCTGCGCATAACTACAGTCTTATGTAGTTAACACTTTGATAATAGAGAGTCCTTATTTCAAGAATGCCGAGTACTGTGTACATTGATTCATTGGATCGTATGTTTATAATCGGCCTAATGCTCGCATGATCCTGAAATTGTTCAGCTGATGACACTGTAGTTTGAGTACCAAACAAATCTTACATGAAGGTGTATTTTTCCAAAATGTTGTAGAGATCCGATAGTTAGTTTAGTCGTCATTTGATTAAAGCTTTGAATATTTGGGTGGCCGCCTTTTTGTTCATTTTAAGATGGCGGCGATATAAAGCATGGCAATGAGGTGTTCTTTACTACTGCTTCCTCTGTACCAAATTTGTTTCAATTAGGTTCCGTCGTATTTGAATTGATAGGAGGTGACTGACAAACACACACATTTACACACATGCACAGTCAGTCAAACGGACATTAGACCCGTGTAGATCTCATATGTCTACTTTAATTATTTCTTTTATAAAAATTGAAAGTAGGCTAATAAATTGATTAAAATCATACTTGTTGCAAAGTTTAATAAAATAATTCAGTAGCTTAAGAATTGTAAATATTGTTGTGCATAGTGTTATATAATGTGCATATCCACTAAACCTAAATTAGGCCTAATAGCGCAGTACCTGATGATGTTCGCTTGACGAACGAAACTATACATCCTATCTAACCTCTCATTTGTGTGAGAAATGTTTTATTAAGTATATAATATTCACGTATTTATTTCAGGCTCTACGAAATTAATTGTTACTCCCGGACAATCTGATAGGCGATACTGAATCCTGGACAATAGTGATGTGAGATTTCTAGATAATAAATCAATCAATCTATACACTGGTGTTGACCGACTGAAAAGCTTCTACTAATATACTAAATGAGTAGCATGTCATAAAGCCTCCGTGGCTTAGGCGGCAGCACGCCGGCCTCACACCGCTGGGTCCGTGGTTCAAATCCCGGTCACTCCATGTGAGATCTGGGCTGGACAAAACGGAGGCAGACAGGTTTTTCTCCGGGTACTCCGGTTTTCCCTGTCAACATTTCATTCCAGCAACACTCTCCACTATCATTTCATTTCATCTGTCATTCATTTAATCATTGCCCCAGAGGAGTGCGTCAGGCCTCGGCAGCCGGCACAGTTCATATCCTTGCCGCTAGATGAAGGGCTTCATTCATTCCATTCCTGACCCGGTCGGAGACTGGAAGCAGGCTGTGGATTTTCATTTTCAGTAGCATGTCATAATTGGCATGAAGACCGAAATCATATCACATTCCTGAACATTTTCTTTTGTTTTGTTTGCCATCTTTTGATGAATGCAGTTCATTTTCATTTGTATGTTGGCACAGGCTAGAGTAAAATGTGGCTTTTCACCAATGTCTCCGTCTCACTCATGGCTGTGATTATACGGAATCTACTGAGGTATGAGTGGTGCTTAGTAATGACATTCAGGGCACAGTCAGTGCCTGTGGATGCTGTGAAAGTTTCTACTCATAGGGTTAGTAGTGCTGTTCTGACTCAGTGAGGAAAGCAATGGCAAACTACCTCACTTCTCATCTTGCCTAGTACGCCTCAACATAGCGTTGCCTTGGGTTTTTGTAGGTATCTACCCACATAACCTAACGGCGGGGCTTTTTGAGGATCCAACCAGCCTTCGGGCTGACTACCAAACAGACAGAGAGACTAATTAATATTTCGTAATGTGCGGGAATGTTAGTAGCCATTATCTATCAATATTGCTTCTCAAAACTACCAAGAGAAATGCTTTTCTGTAATTAGATATATGTGATGTTCTGGTAGAAACATGACACGTCAGCCCTACGCCTGCATGCTACCTGTAGCACCACAAATCAAGGGAACGCTACGTGTTGGACTTGACGTGAGGAGGAAACATCGTGTCCTGCTCACCCTCTGGGCTGGCTTATCTCCCCCATATGGACCCTTCATATCATAGTGGCATAATCACGTGTCCAGAAGTTGCCTTACTGATAGACGATACTGCAACCTGGACAATATTGATTTGAGATTTCCAGATAACAAATCAATCAATCTATCCATTCCTTCTGGATCCACTTGCAGTAATGGACCCAACGACACACCGAATTACAACAGTTTGTATTGCAAGTCACTTTCTCCAAGGTTGAGGATTTTTTTTTTTTTTTTAGCGTATGGCTTTTTTTTTTAGTGCCGGGAGTGTCCGAGGACATGTTCGGCTCGCCAGTTTTTGTAGCTGCTTCGAGACGGACACCCAATGGGTGAGCTACAAGTACCGTTGGGGAGGGAAGGAGGGAAGTTGGAATGTAAGGACGAGGAGTTGGAAGGTAGCGGCTGTGGCCTATAGTTAGGGACCAACCCCGGCATTTGCCTGGAAGGAAGATGGGAAACCACAGAAGACCATCTTCAAGGTTGCCGGCGGGGGGATTCGAACCTCCTCGCCTCCCGGATGTGAGCGACTGCCATCAGTCATGCCGTAACCACCACGGCTAACTCACACGGTGGTTGAGGATTTATGCACCTTGATGTATCTATTCAGCCCCTGCCTAGTATGCACCAGAGAGAGCAAGAGGGAACTGAGTGTACAGTATTAGCCAAAGAAATGTCATGCAGGATAGTGAAACCCTTCATGATGGTTTCATATAGCTAAAATTAATACGAATCAAAGCAAATTCATAAAATTCAAGCGAATAACATTCAATATCATGATATGACAGATGATGCACTATATTCACAGTAGGTTGTTCCTTCTCTTCTTTCCTCCTGACCTTAAACGCTTCTCCTGAACTGCCCTCTCTTTTCCACCCAACCACCCTCTCTTCACGTCACTTGCATGCTACCGAACCAATGCCAGACAGAAACATCTGCAAAGTTTTCCAGTTTGATATTTTTGTGTCTATGATCCAAGATTTTAATAAATATTCAAGATAACAATGCCATATTTTCAATCGAAATTTAATGCTTTTCAGTCAGTCAACACGAATTGTACCGTTCCCCTAATCCGGAAAATGTACATCAGATTAATAAATACACTTGGATGACCGGTTTCAATCGTCGATTGTTACAATAACCCATACTTGGACAAATTGATTTAATAAACTACAGTAAGTGTAAAGGATCTGATGATGAACACTTGACGATTGAAACTGCTCATCCAAGTGTATTTATTGCGTGTGTATGTATTTCTACCGCTTATTATTTCAGTTTCCAACGAGGTCGGGGATGATCTGCGATGAAATTCTGTGGCGGATTGTTTTTAGGCCAGATGCCCTTCCTGCCGCCAACCTCATGAGAGGAGTTAATGAGAGATGAAATGAATGAAGTTGAATTAAACTGGGCAAGGATGTGGAGAGAAGCGGCCGTGGCCTGTCAGAAGGTACCGTCCCAGCGTTTGCCTGGAGTTGAAAATGGGGGAAACCACCAAAAACCATTTCAAGGACGGCCGACGGTGGGGCTCGAACCCACATCTACGGAGTCCACAGAGAGTTTGGCCCCAAGGCCTAGCGCTGCGCTTTAGCGAGCGTAGTTATCGCTGTCGGTATCCAAGTGTATTTACTAATCTCATGCATATTTTCTTCAGGATTATGGATACACTCATTGAAATTGGGTACAATTCGTGGCAACCGACTGAAAAACATTAAATTTTGATAACTAAGGCGGCACTGAAGAATAGCTTCCATCACAATAATGGCATAATTTCAAACGTTTGGCACTTAGACCACTGATGTAAAGTAACTTGGTATTGCACCGTGTTCATAGGTCTGAAATGTTCAGTGCAAGACCGCATCATCTTCTACATCATTTGCAGATAAGTTGATCTTGCACTATCACTGCATCCCAAGAAACTCCTCTTTAGGTGAGAGAGGAAATTGTAATATGCAGGCTACATTGGAGTTCCTGTCCAGAGAATAAACGGAAGTTAAATCACCTGATAATCTTGAGCTTACAAATGGGAGGCACATTTTCTGCGATATGATTCTCAGTTTACGGCAGTTTGCATTTACAACTGTATACGGAACGAAGTGTATGGTAGGTCACCTGATTGAGGGTGAGACATCAAATAGGTCATAGTTCAATCTACGAGATGCTCACTGGATAGGAACCTCACTGCTGCTACAATCATAAGGCTTGTATTTTTGAGACGTGTAACATTAATTTAAAGATTTGAAGCCATTCATTCAGTGTTGCCTATACAAACTGGTATTACATGGGGGCAATAGTGTTAATTAACTAATATATGTAATTTTTGCAGGAGTGTATTTACATATTTACATAATCATTGCGCAAATCCGTCTTGACGGACGGTAGAGCTTCAAATGACATCGGAACATTAAGACCGTCTGCCCAACTCACAATTACCTTGTACTATATCACTATTATTATTATTATTATTATTATTATTATTATTATTTGATTATTATTATTATTATTATTATTATTATTATTATTCCAGTTGATCGTGAACATTGTGTCTGTTGCAGGGTGCCCGGCCGTACACTGAGGGTAAATTGAAGGATCAATACCTCCCCTCATTACTTCATTTATTTAAGCTCCCAACCCTGTGGCCAGTATGAGGGTGAAATTGATAAAAGTGCGTCATCCTTGCTGCTATTGTCACCGAGCACTTTGCATATGAAAGGGCTGTGGAACGCGTGGTGTGTGACGTCATGAACATGACGCGAGGCAAGTCAAGGCACCTTAAAGCAATAAGTAGACACAAAACAATTACATGAGACTGTATGATTGTGATTTTAATGTGTATCGATAAGACATGCAACTTAATACTTTTGCATGGCATATTTTTGTATGTGTATTATTATGAGAATGCCTGTATTACATGACAAGCCTTGCTCAAATTCTCTTGGTTTCAGATCATATTGACCAGTAACGAGTTCTAGAAACTTTATTCCGAAGAAATATATAGCCAAACACGCCACGCCAAATCCATCCTCCATCTTCACTACTAACGTATTAAATTGGTAGCCTAATTAACCCCGAATTAATATTGTTGTGGTGAAATATAAGATTAATGATGAAACAAGCTATCCATCCAAAAATTAATTTCTAATAGGTCATCATAGTTCTAGCACACTAGAGTATTTTGTCTACTTCATTGATTTTTGATCGCATTTTCTTACAAAAATGACTGGAAAAGGCGAAATGGATGTATTCCTTATTTGCAGTAATAGTTTTGAAATGACATGCATTATTATGATAGGCTAGCAGAACTAAGTTATGGCCTTGTCCTACACTATCTGTTATTGCTATCATTGGTTGTATCGCTACTGTAGCTAACGTTTGATAGAATCACTTTTATTGAAATGTACCTAGCTAGAGGATTTGATGGAGAACCTAGCACTAAGATATTTTTTTGTGTGGGGGGGGGGGGGGGGGGGAATGCTACAAGAAAACTACTTTACTGCGAATAAAATTGCATGGAAGTGAAATATTTGGACATGGACACTAGAACAGGTGCTTCGTATTGTAGGATACATGTAGGATCTGATTCATTTGGAACGGTTCCCATGTTTATAAAAAATCGTAAAATGTTAAAATATCTTAAAAATTGTTCTGTATATATTGAATACCACAATTAGATTAACGCGTAGGTTGTAATAGGGAATGCACAGTCTCCCTTTCAAACTGATCATGGCATTGGGGACAGATACAAGGTGGAACCATATCATAAATAATAGTTCTTAGTTCTTCCTTATAAGTTTGTTTAGGCTTGTCGATCCATGTTTCAATTTGCAGTTATTTGGCAGGTAACATTATTTATGGAACGTTAGCATGTACCTTACACGCATCGATTCCTTTAATACAGGTGTACAGGGGTGAAATTAATTCAGCTAGCGATGGTTCGTGGAGTGGTGACTAAACGAGAGTTGAAGTTTTCATTTGCGTAGAATATAGAGGCTTGTTTCTTGGGTAGTTAAAATTAATGTCGGATCACAAGCAAATTCAGGGAGAAGTAGGGATGGGAAAGGAGATTTAGGTAGGTACAGGGTATATTCGTATAAAGGTTATCCAGGTCATTGATCCTCCCCAACTAGATGTTCAACGTTGGGTGAGAAAATCAGGAGGATATTGATGTAGATGGTAGATGAACGATAATGATGATAATTGACGTTTTAAGGGGACTAACATCTAGATTATCGGCCCATAATTATAACTGAAGAGTTCCAAGGCGAATTCTTCTACTTGGAACTACAACGAGCTGTGATGAACAAAGCACTGAGGTGTATGCAGATTTAGGCATTAGAAAATAATTTCTGAACAACTTCCCCTTGAGTGTGGATTTCTATGGAAATTAAATAAGTATCACTAATCCACCAGAAAGAAGGAGAAATAGAAGCATTTGAAATTTGAAATGGGTGGGGGAATGGATGGATGGATGTGCAGATCGAGTGGCAAAGATCTGATAGGATGTAGATGTTTGTTAAGCACCTATATGAAATGAGAGATTAGTTCTTAGCCTAGTAGATATTTGTCTTGGGTGAACTGATGACTCAGGCCCGCATACACACAAGCCAGTAATGGCTGAAACACTATTATAAATCACATCATTTTGCCTCTAGCACGATCAAGCCTGCCATGGAATTACATGTGTCTTTCGTTTTGGCAATTTTGTTGGGATTCTGATACACTCAGAAGCGTGCATGGTTACCCCCTCTCCTCCAAATGGTGATACCTCTTTAGGGAAATCTTTTTACGAATGGTCTCCAGTAGGCTATGTAAGAGAAAGGGAGAAATACTTGTGTCGTGTTTTTGAAAAGTTTTCGTAACATTTTACGCAAAATGGGCTTCATCCTCATCGATATTAAGTTATGTCTTTAAATAAAGTAATCATTTGGTCTGAACATTTTGAATTTTGTCTAAACCTTTGTAACTATCCCGGATGAAGTGTAACGGTTTGTCCGTTTGTTATGGATTTGCGTCAAAATTACTGGAGCGAATGGTATGTCAATTCGTATGTAGGTAGAAGACGCCCCTAAAATAAAACTGTACTGTTAATTGTTCGTGTAATGCGAAGGGAGTGAAGGGTTTGTCAGAAAACCCAGCAGTAAGGGGCAGTTGCACAATGTGTAACCTTCTCATCACATGAAAAGGCCAGGTTTCATGGCCACGATGGGATTTAGAAGGCTTCATGAAGAAGCAACTAGTCACCATTATTGCTCCTCAATTCACACCAACCTGCGATGACGTAAGCGAGAAAGCAATAAATCTTTCAATTTTATAGAAACTCTACGCACAAGCAAAGAACGAGCAATTTATTTTCAAAAGTACCTTTCAATTATATAAAATATCTCCATTTAACTACAATAGGTGCAACTTTCGTTCGCTTGTCTATTGTTCCATTAAAATCACTCTCATTCACTCTTTAGCGTTTCCAGGAATTTGATGCACAAAGGTGTGGATTGCTGAAATGTGTAGCACAATCATCCACTAAACTTCTCACTAAATCACAGTGAACAGATATGGTCATAACTCCGTACGAAATACCCTCTATATGATCTCATATTGGCATATATTATGTAGTTCATTATTTATTTCCAATAGAGTTCAGTTAACATGAAATATTATATATGCCAATTATGACATGGTCCATATAAGTAGTCATTCAGTTACCTTAGTTACTGTAATACAGGCATTCACTGCTATAGCTATGATATGAACCAAACACAAGACTGGCGTGCAAGTTGTGATGTGAATAAAATACTATTCAAGATTTTGATACATACAGTATATTTCGAATTGTTTTATAGGAGACATACTGTTTAAACATTTCCTGTTCACATATTAAAGTGAGCATTTATGTATTCATGCTTGTGTGTCTAGAATTTACGAATTTGCAACAACCACATCAGAATCATTTTATACGTAAACTTGTTTATATCAATGTACTCAAGTGATAAACAATTGTATTTTATCTAAGTACAACCAAGATAACTTCTTTTCATCTGTCTGTCCGATGCAAGAAACACTCTAACTGATGGGAGAATTTGTATGTGAATTTTTGAGAAGATTTGTAACTATAGCATATTGCTTGAATAAAGTTGTACTTTTTGCTATTATGTGTGTTAATAAATTACTTTAATACGAGAACCTTGTCTCATTATTTATATATAATATGATAACCAATTCTATTTTCATGTAGGAAATGTTTTAAGTGTGGCTGAATTTGTATTAAGTGTTTCGCAATGTGACTAAATAGGCATTCTAGAAAGTTGGAAATCATTATATAAGAACATAAATTTTTAAGATTAATTTAGTCAGCCCTGGTGAGACTCTCCACTTTATCGTGAAAATGTGATACTGTACATTTAAACTCTTTTGTGATATCTGGATTTTCCCCAGGACACAACAATTGTTAAATAAGAACGGGTAAAATGCGTCCTTGCGCACAACCAGCACCAAAACCCCCTACGGAAATATTAATTCAGTGGAGAGATACAGGAGAGACCACAGAAGACCAATGGACTCTTTAAAGTATCATCAGCCTTTTTATGACAATCTAAAAGTCGATGCTTGTTTTTATATTTAATTTTGTGAAGATGTATTACAACAAATATAGAGTTTTTCTGTCGCAATCAATGCAGAGCAATTTCTGAGCTTATGAATTTTCATTGATATGCTAACGTGGAGGCTAATTCACCAGAGGCCCTAATGAAACCCTCGTTTATGTCAACTTGCAATATTGACAAAGGAGGTTGATCGTGGAAAGAAATTAATTCAGCAATGATGGTACATAGATGTAATTGTATAATTTGCCATCACAGGTCTTCTGATGAGAGGGCCTAATAGATATAGCGTTAAATATTTTCCTTGTTGTGATTGATAAAGAGCTGATTGGAATGATTATGAGGAGAGGTACGTAAGAAACTACTATCACGGTATCCAGTTGCGAAGACAGCATCCGCAGTGCCCAAACGAGCAGACACTAATAGAGTGGACTAGAACAACGTATAGGTAAATGGTGTGGTTAGGAAATACAATAGAACCTTTATCTCCAAGTTGAACTAAAATAGAACTAAAATGGCATAACTTTTACCCCTTTCAAACGTTACCTTTACAATGGAGTATTATACAATCCGTAAGAGTTGTAAATAAGTTCTGAGTATAATAAAATTACTCTGGCCTAAAAATAGTTTTCCTAATTGATAGAGAGCTACACATTTATAATGTTTCAGACAACAGAATCTTGAAAATTTATCGAAAGTCAAATACTGTTATTTTTCCGAGATTTGCTGCGTTTTTCTTCATGAACTTGTAATATATAATATTCAAAAAAAATCAATGATCAGTGATGTGATTCAACTGAATGCTTAAGAAATATCACAAATGGTTTTGCTTTATTGACTGCAAAATGAAAAGAGACATTTATTTGTCACTTATCATTTTGAAAATAAGACTTTGAACCTCAGGACGCCCTCTCCTATGAAACTGCCTATACGCTCTTTCGGACTATCTTGATTATATCTGTTAACACAGGCACAATACAATATTATGAGTACCTCTGGTTTGGAATGAGTAGTCATCTCGGATGCCATGTGACATGATTTGTTGCGGTTATAATTGCTAACTCATAGGTTAGTTGTAGCTTGGTGCATACCAACCAGCAATAGTAGGTGATTTAACTGATTTCCATAGGATGTTCTATTCGAAGGAAGGTAAAATTACGGAAACTGATAATTTTGTTGGTTGTTTTGTGAGCCGCAGCTATGGATATACATAAAAATTGGACTGCTGGTATTTTTAAAGTCTCTCAAGGGCATAACAGTGGTGGCAACTGGACATTGAGTTCAGAAGGGAACGATCACTCCTGCGAACAGTTGGGAATAAAAATCGACGCGTACCTGTGAACTATTGATTTTTCATAATGATCTCGAAAATGCAGAGGAATCTATCGGAGATCTTTGTAGAGCGAACACTGCTACGTATGGGTCTGAGCAGCGAACGAATAGCTAAGAAGGCGATTGCCAATGTTAAGCATGGTTCATCAAAACATCGTAACCTTGACAATGACGGTGTGACAAAGCATTGACTTCCTGGATGAATTGCGGTTTTTATTGTATTAGGCAGACACATTGTGACTGATATGCCACATAACGCACGAGAGATACCTTCAAGAGACAACTGTGAACCACATTCTGTGTTTTCGGGGCATGTAGCCTACTTAAGGTCTATTTCTAAAGGTCCTTGGTTGGATTCCCGGCTCTACCAACAAACTAAATTCTGGGTTGAGGGTTCGAAAATGGTACACACAGCCTCCGGGGATGAAATGAGATCCTATAAGACGTTTTTTACGGGGCTTCACTATCACTACAGACTGATGTCGGGATAATTTGTAACTTAAAACCACAGCTACTTCGTTCCAAATCCAGCCTCAATTTCTAATACACGTACTACTACAGATACCACAATAACACTGCCTATCAGATGAATCCTACACACGACCAAGTACACGGGGCTGATGGCCACGCTGTCCAATCCCTATAAATAAACAACAACGAAAAGAACAACAACAGACAGCTGTGAGCCGAAACTAAGTTGGTCGTAGGGATGTACAGCGTGTTTCATTTGAATACACAAAAGGCATGTGGGTTGCCTACCACCTGCAATAGAGCCATGAGATGGTTCTTGCTCTCGAATTCGTCTATCTCTGGTTCCTGTGCCTTGGTCTTTTCTGTCCTTTCGTTTCAAAGACTGATGAAGATGATGATGATATATGTTGTTTTAAGGGGACTAACATCTAGGTTATCGGTCCCTAATGGTCTGGGTGATGGCGAAAATGACAATGAAATGGAAACCAGAACGAAAATTAAGTGAGACAGAAAATATTTACAAAAAGGAACTGAGATTGAAACTACTCACAAAATGGAGAGCGGCAATACTTACGAAAGAGAATTTAGAACGAAAATACTCAGAAAAGGAATAGATTGAAAAATATGCACAAAATGTAGGTTAGGTTCAAAATACGAACGAAATGCAATGTGGAGTCGAAATATTTACAAAATGCAATTGATATTCAAAATACTTACAAAATGCAAATAAGACTGAAAATACGTACAAAATGCAATTAAGGTCCAAAATACTTACAAAATGCAATTGAAATTGAAAATACACAATGCAATTTACATTGAAAAACGCCCATTTCAGATCCAAAATACTCACAAAGTGCAACTGAAATTCAAAATGCTTACAAAATGCAATTGAAATTGAAAATGCTTACAAAATGTACGGTAGATTCAAACTACTCATTTGGATGGACAATACTTACAAAATGCAATTTAGTTGGAAAATACTTACAAAATATAATTTAGATTGAAAATACCCACAAAATGCAATTGAGAATCAAAATACTTGCAAAATGCCCACCATACAAAATGCAGTTTAGATTGAAAATACTTGCTAAAAGTGGATTAGGTTGAAAATACTTACAAAATGCAATTGAAATTGAAAATACTCACTAAAGTCCCATCTCCTATATTGAAGGACTTACTAAAAAGCAATTTAGATTGCCAATCCTTACAAAATGCAATTGAGGTTGAAAACACTCGTGAAATGCAATTTAAATCGAAAAGACTTACGAAATGCAACGTAGATTGAAAATAACTACAAAATGGAGTGTAGATGCAAAAAATCGCTAAAGGGAATTTAGATACACGGGGAGCCAATTAACAAAAACGGTGCGGAAATCTTAAAGAGAAAAGGAAATATAATGAAAATAAAACAAGAGGTCTGACCCCTCGAAGAAGGAGGCATCATGAAAGATGAGACAAGGGCCAATTAAGGCGGGAAAATGAAAGACTCCCTAGGCCTCGGATACCCTAATAACGTTGGGGTCGGAAGAGAACAAGAGTTGACCAAGGGAGGTCGACAGGAAAGTAAACGGAGAGGAGCCCGGCACAAGTAAGTGGAAGCAATACCGGACTCAGCTGGGGTCCCGTGGTCGCCATCCCACGTCCCACTAGATGTGAGCCCCTGGGAGAGTTTCAAAGACAGTCACGGTGGCTCAGACCATCGCCGTCTGCTATGCTCTAACGCCTCCCCACTTCACACCAAACAGCGAACATGCAGGAGTACTAATATGCTCCACCACTTACCTCGCAACGCTAGCAAGCTGATACTCCAGTCGCTCGTATCTGTTGTTGTCATCTAAACTCGATGAATATTCCGACTTGTTGGCTTTGTGTTCAGATATTTAACATGTTCAAATCGCGCTGTCATTTTACACGCGATCTTATCAATAAATGCTGGTCTTGCAATTTTGCAAATCAACTTACTTAGCACTTTCATGTGGCCGCTGTCAGTCGAAGATTCGCACATCATCAAGGGGGACTTACTCAAAGCAGGCAGAACAATGCAGTCACGTGTTCACATATTCGGGTGGACATAAACTTTGCAACAGCACACACGAACTGAAAAATTGTTGTCATAATCAAAACTAGTTGTTCACTCGGATAATGCAGCTTATCAGAATTGTCCCTCTTGTAAATTAAATCTGTCAGTGGGGAGCTATATTTCCTTCTTCCAACCAGCTGATAACATAGTTCACACTGAATTTCCTTTTGGACTTGTTGCACTATAAATCCTCCGATGTACGTCATCGATGCTTGTTCCATTCTGACAAATCCAAGACCTGAAAGTTTATGTAATTAATAAATGCGTTCAAATGATGTTTTAATGTAATAAATATTTATAATAAATACTGTAAAATTTCGACTTACGTGGTGGTTCACTGGGGTTGTTTAATATACTCTTGACTGAATCAGGAATAGAAGTCTGCTCTATCTCAGGTCTCTTCAGGTCCTTACTGGATATAACCATGTTCGCTAAGCCTTTTTTGTTTCTTCGTGTATGGGATGAGAGGGAATAAAAGCTGGTTTTCAATATTCGGTTCCAGCTGAATATTACAGCCCTACAATCTAGCATGTCATTGCTTCCCGAGATATGTCTCAATTTGCTAAAGAAGTTCTCTATGGAGTCACTGTTGAATGCCATTGTCAGTACGAAATGAAATCCAGGAGACAGAAGATAACGTACACACAGAACGGTCGAAGAAGTAGTCAGTAGAATAGCTTCATAAGTTTCTTTACTCAAAAATCCCATGGCCTTTTCATGACTCGATTCCTTGATCTTAGCTATATACGACGGAAATTCCTCTTCTAGCCATAAAAGTCTCTCGTCGCTCATGTCGAAGAAATGCATTTTATCGCGATGCTGACTAAGGTTTGTACTACTTACATCGTGAATTCCAAACCATTTCTTAATTACTTTAAAAAAAGTAATAGTTGCACTGCAGTTCTGAAAGGCTTGTGCTTTAAAATGAGAAGAATTGTCCTTCAGGCATTCCAAAGCAGTTATGACTTCCGTTGAAAATAATTATTTTGCCCTTTTTACGTTCATTTTCTCAAAGTTGGTCGGTGCAACATGCTTTATTGTAAGGAAGGGGACGGGTTTGATTATTTCCTTGGACTGCAGTTTATATAAATTTTCTACATACTCTCCAGTTATTTCTTCATGTCCATCTGTCATGGTCTTTTCTAGGAGACTGTTTCTTACAATCTTTGAAATGTGACACTGATCGAAAGCCAGAAATAAAGGCCTGTTTTGATTTTCAGGATGGCAAATCTGTGGCTTTATTTCTTTTCCACTCGACAGTCTTCTCATCATATTTACATTAGTTTTATGATTGTCAGTAACTAATCTTAAAATCACAAAGCCACAAGTTTCCACCTCTTTCATTACTGACAGAGTTAGAGTGTAAAGTTCCAATCCCGAAAGTCTTTTAGAGAAGAAATATGCCGCAGGAATTCTGTAAGTGGTAGATAAGCCACATATCAGGAAGCACATTAGGTTGTTTGCAAGAACCGTCCGATTTTCTTTTGCAACTGAAGGGTTGGAACTGTTTTCACACCTGAGAGCGTCGGCATGAGTAGAGGTGTCCTGTCGACCGAAAAGTGTGTCGAGTTTCTTGTCGTACTGCAATTGCTGCTTGATTGACATCTCATCAATAATTAGAGAGCACATTTTTTCGACTTCGTTCAGCCTTTCAGACTCTAGCAGAAGTTAGTTTTTCACTAAGTCTGTTACTTCTGTTTCACATGAAGTGTCCCCTATGTAACGGCTAAGTGTGCTCTTCGATAGTAATTTAAATAAATTAATTCTGGCGAAATTGTATCCCTTAGGTGAAATGAATTCCCATATTACACATTGCATTATTGAATCTTCTGTCCATCTGGGTGATTTCTTGTTATAGTTTACAATTTGCTCTAAATGAATGAACATTTGGAATTGGAAGGGTCACGCTCGTTAATATTTAGTATAGATTGTAAAGATGCATGGTATTGATTATCATACTGGTGTAGTTGTCTCTTTTGGGATTCTAGTTCCATTTCCATTTTTTAAATTTTATTATTGGCTCGCCACAGTTTTGCTCTAAGTGAAGATAAATGTCTTCCAGCGTCAGCGAATTTATTACGTGCGTGACTATCTGTCTGAACTTCAACAGACTTGTTACCATGACCACGCAATCCAGAAACTTGGCCATCGTAAGGAATATCAACTGATCCAACTCCCTTAGTTAAATAGGTCACGTTGGCTATGGGCGTGACGTCATTACTATCGTGAAAATTCCCCACGGTATCGTTATCTCGGTTTCTTTTCTTGCCATGGTTTCCGTTATATTTCATAAGTTTTCTTCTCTCTAATGTTGGTTTCGGTACTTTATGTGCAGGATAATCTTCGAATACCGTGGGGAAGACACTGTCCTTCAATTTCTTTATTTTCAGCCCTGGGCGATAATCAGACTCAAGAAAATGCCGCCCACATACGTGAGAAGTTTTTGACTCAAAATTCGGTACAAAATTGTCTCGAGAAATATTGTTAAGCCATTTCTGTCTTAATTCTGCATCACACGGGAATTCATGAAACGAAATGCCTTTTACTTTCCCGCTCTTACTCTTGCATTATGGAACACAGCAGTATACCATCGTGGCTAACAATCACCTACGACAATTTAAAGTATTACTTCTCTTCGACATGATTATCAGCTATCACAATACAGAATACTGATGCATGTTCTTGAGACTATACATAACAAGATAATACGTCGGCACAACATAAGATAGGTATTTAAATTAAATAGACATACCTGTCTGTATATTCCATACAGGCATGACAAAATTATGGAGTCGTAGTGAAAATGCTGTATCTACTGTAAGTACCACAAAATATCAACACTTAGTGAACACCACTGCACTTCTCACATTACACAACTCAAGTGACAAATAACAAACGTGTTAGATATTAAAATTAGAGACGTACGCGGAATATTGCGCGCTTGGACAAGCTCACAATCGGTTCAGCTTAGCAGCGCTCCTGTCGGCAAGATCGTCAAGCAGGCGATGTTCGCTGCTTAGCACACAACTCGCGCTGAATGGGAAGGCGTTAGAGCATAGCAGACGGCGATGCTCAGACGCTTAGACGCTAGTTGATGGAAATAATCGTTGAGTGGATGACGCCTTCCTGGATAGCGAAGTCGGTACTCGCGAGCTGCTTCACGACTATTTCCGTGACATTGGGCATAAACTACAATCATATCGTATTTCTCTCTATTCGAATATAGTTGCCGCCTGTCTCCATCTCCCTCCGCCATTTCTTGTAATTACTAAATTCGGTAATTAACGGCCACCCACGTCGGAACAGGATACTAGGTTAAAGCAATGTGTTGAAGCTGAGCACGCGTTCGATAGCAAACACCTTAGCAAATTTCCCCCCTCCTCCCAACCCCTGCCATCCCGAAGGTGGCCCGAACTGACACCCGAACCTAGTCTTCGGGTCAACAGATGAGGGGAGTGAAGAGAGGAAGGCACTGTTCTTCCATTTACTGTTTTGAGCTTACCAATATCTTTTAAACCTATGGTGCCACAGTCGAGATTCGAACCCCGGACCATAGGCTCCGCAGTCTCTCGTGCTAGCGTCTGAGCCACCGTGACAGTCTTTGAAACGAAAGGACAGAAAAGACCAAGGCACAGGAACCAGAGATAGACGAATTAGAGAGCAAGAACTTCTCGCGGCTCTATTCCAGGTGGTAGGCAACCCACATGCCTGTTGTGTATTCAAGTGAAACACGCTGTACAGCCATGATCTTGGACAACTAAAGATCTGTGCAAATTATTAGACTCAACAAACAAATTTCCAACATTTTAAAGTATACTTCAAGATAGCTGTTGATGAAAATAAATTTTCTTGGCAGATTGTTATTATAATGCACAATAACAGTTTTTTTATTTAGTCAATTTACCCTCTAGGTTGGTGGTTCCCACGGACTCAGCGAGGGAACTCACCACTACCGCCTCTATGGGCAGTGTCCTGGAGCCTGGAACATCTGGTCGGGATGGATACAACTGGGGAGGTGTGATCAGCATTTCGCCCAGGCAGCCTCTCCTGCAAAGCGAACAGGGGCCTCATGAGGGATGGGAAGGGATGGAAGATTGGGATGGATAGGCGAGGAAGAGGGAAGGAGGCGGCCGTGGCCTTACAGGAGGTACCATCCTGGCATTTGCCCGAAGACGAAGGGGGAAACCACGGAAAACCACTTCGAGGATGGCTGAGGTGGGAATTGAACGCCCTCTACTCATTTGGACCACCCGAGGCTGAGTAGACCCCGTTCCAGTCCTCATACCACTTTTCAAATTTCGTGGCAGAGCCGGGAATCGAACCCAGGAGCTCCGGGGCGGCGGCTAACCATGCTGACCGCTACGCTACGGAGGCGACCCAATAACAGTTCCCATTCGATTTATGTATTCATCCAAGCAGTTGGCAAATCTGCTTTGACCTTCAGTTGTTCTGTTTAGAAGGGAGAGGCACTCGCTGCTATGTGACCGAAAGTAGCACCTTAATACAACAATGATTATTTGAAGTTATGGTCATTGTTGGTGCAATATATTGTTACCGGTAATAGGGAGTTGCTAGGGAAGTGTGGCTAGTTAGTTATTGTAGTTTTGAGGGGTGGAAGAGCGAGGTCATCTGTCGCTAAGTGTAACTATTTCTTACTGTTATTTTCGAAATGCTATTATACAATAAAACTAAATCGTTGATTCCTTCCCTTATTTAGCTCCGTGCAGAATAAAATCGGATTGTGTTTGGATAATGGGGAGAAACAAAGACATTTTTTCACGTAAAGTTGCTGTTTTTATTGCTCTGCTGGATGAAAGAAAATTTAATAAAAGCAAGTGCTTGAGTCTAATAATTTGAACAGATCTGTAATACCACAGTACGACGCCATCTGCCATGAAGACTTCCACAAGTGAAAAATGTATAATTTTGCGTTATATCACATACTGCACTGCACACTCTGCATTGCCACAACCTTAACTTCTTTGCAGTCTCTACATGGCAGCATAATGCACTATTGAAGATTGTGCTAACTATGATTCTCTGCTTCTAAACCACCATATTTGGTATTGTGGCAGCATATTATGATAGAAGAATTTCTTTTATACCAAAGATTCATGCGTCATTCAGAAATGTAAGCTATAAACTACTTTATGTTCGACCATGGTGAAATGTAAATCTTATATGTCAGAAAACTGTACTATAATGAGGCTCATTATATTACAAGTTTTCATTATGATACAGTTTATCCCACCAATCAGAGCTCAAGAAACAGTTGTGAGACCAATTAGGTAAGGATAGCATCGCACCTGAGCTGACTTCCACAACCTTCCAATTTTAAATTTCACTGCGTGCCTAGTGTCAAAGTTGGCTATTCCAGGAGGCCATGGTAAAATACAAGGTATTCTCTGCGTCCCATGCGCTCTGTTCAGTACATAAAACTGGCGAAATCTAGACAGATATTGAGCCCGTATCCGCTCATGCTGGTGAGTATTTTTATATGCCAAAGTTGGTAACACGAGAGAAAGAATCTCAGAATGCATCCAGAGAGATGCAGTTGTACTTTTGACTTCGTTGGAAGACTGTCAATATTTATTTTACCATGATTAGATAAGGTATTCTTTAATGTGCACCTTTGAATTACCACATCAAGTATTTCTGTATAATTTGCCAAGGAGAAGTGGCCTAACATTATCTATTTAGTACTTGAGACTAAGGAATGACACTGCGGAAATGCAGGAATAATGTCTAGAGACGTTCAACGACTCGACTAGTCTCAAAGCCAGTATAACCCGCTTCCGGGAGGAAAGCACTCGTTGATTGTCTAAGTTCAGCACCGCATGTGTGCGACACGCAGTTATAATAGTCCGGTCAAGTGGCCGATGAGACGTCAGTAAGTGAAGGAATAAATCCATTGAAAACGTAAGCCAGTTTATATGATAACGCACAAGATGTGTGCAGAGTGTCCTGGCCCCAGCCCTTTAGGAAAGGACTGTGCCTATAAATACATAAAATATAATAAGAGATAACTACGTAAAAGGCGACATGGCAACGCGACTACGGAGTAGACCGTAGGTCATAGACCTAGCTCCAATAGCAAGCACTTGGACAGGACACAGAGGACATTACACTCCCAACATACCGCTGACTGGACTGACATCGCACCTTTTACTTATAAATAGAGGTACGAACACGCGCCGCGGTCTCTAAGCTTTTGACGCTCTAAGCTCTTAGGAACGTGGACTCTTCTGAACCTGCAGTGACAGTCCTACACTCTATAGGAGTTGTGCTACGTCGGACCGATATGGGGGATGGCCCCATATCGAGTCCCAACGCCACCATCATCATGGAAGACCGGTATTAACGGTGGGGTGAGTGACATCGTGCCTGCTTAATTCCTTTTTCCCCCTAGATTATTATTTCCATCCTCCCCTATTGCAATTGCCACTATTTCTTAATAAACCCCCTTTCTGAACAGTCTATTGACTACCCTTTTATTTCGTTTAGGTTAAGAAGCCCTTCCCTTTAGATTAGTACCTAGTTTTAAGATCTATATTGAATGCTGACATGCAGGAGGCGCTGCACCGCCAGCGTGCGGCCTAGAGGTGAGCTAGGTGAGTATCCTCCCGCCAATTCCCCTGTATGTAAATTGCTCTCTAAACGTGTCCGCAGTTCTTCCTAAAACAATCCCAACCTCTTACAAATTCGCCAAGCTACAACCCCAATTTAGATTAATTTCATCCCCTAGATTTAGTATTTGTATTGGCATCCCTCTCAGATACAATACAAATGGTGGGAGGCGCGGGTTAGTCAAACCAACAACACCCTTAACATAACAGATACAATACAAAATGGTGGGAGGCGCGGGTTAGTCAAACCAACAACACCCTTAACATAACAGATACAATACAAAATGGAGGAGGCCCGGGGTATCGTGACGTTGTCGTCAGACAACGCCTACAGGAGTTCAGACAACGAATTTCTACGATACAGGTCCCTAAAAACCCTCTTGTGCAGCCAAGCAAAATTTACCCAAAATTAAGGAAAATTTTTTGAAGTACGGGTCAAATATTATTTTTGGTACCCACCCACACCCGCCCCAGTAACTAATACATATGTAAACGCCCCCTATACTCATTACATTAGCCAAGCGAGTGAGACAATTTAAATCCCCCCCCCCCCCCCCGAACAGAATTTTTTTTAGTAGATTAAGTTAGAGAATATTTTTAGTACACAATAATTATAATACCCCCACCCCCACCCTTGTAGATTTCGCGATAAACACCTCTTACGCCAAGCGATTTGAATAGTAACAACCCCTATCTAATAAGTCACTAGGAATATTAACGGAAGCCTAGTAGGAAGACGTATTGATAACTACCCTACTATATTCAGAGAAAATTGCTCCTTATTTCAGATTAAACCCCCCACAATGAAGCTCTATTAGGAATGAGATTGTGATATCCCATAGGATAAATGGAATGAATAAATAACTTTGTATTTTTTACAGCAGCGCAACTATACATTGTATATGATTGTAGGCTAAAATATTTTCTTCTGAATCCATTTTAGTATAACTTAGCGGAAGGTAGTATTGGCTAGATGCTTACATAGAGTTAGGAGACCTTGCAATCACATTTCTGCAAGGTGCCGCAATAATTAGTTTGTAAACGCATTCAGTCAAGACGTACTACAGTTTCTCTTTTGTTCTGAAAGCCGACCACAGAGGAAATGCTTATTTGTCCATTGTAACACAATCCAATATGCCATATGACTGACACGTGCTCAGCACACCGTCCGCCCGCAGGACATTAAACCTGACACTATCTCGCTAGCTCAGCGTGCAGACGCACTCGAGCGGAAGCCAGACACCTTGAGTTCAATTCCTGGCAATATTCACTCACACGCCAGATAACCTTGCATAAGTTTGCCTGCATTATTTTTGTTTTCAATGCGAAGCGTGCGATAGTAGAAAAGCGCACTAATGATTTTAAAGATGTAAGCGTAAAGTACACTCTTAAGGTAGAATTCTTTTTCCAGCAGTACATTTCAAACAGAACATTCAGTTAGCAAAGAAAACACCGTTCCCTCACGAAGTAACATAGGTGAGAAAGCAATCCAGTAGGAATTTATGATAAAAACGCCGACAAAGGCACGGCGATATCAGTATAACATAAATGCGTAAGCACGGACTTGGGCACAGCAGGGCAACATCGCAACGTACGACAATTGTTATCAAGAGTATCATCGTTAGTATGTTAGTAATAAGTATTAAGTAGTTTTAAGTGAAGTATTAAGTGAAGTTGATAGATATCTTGAGCTGGCACAATGGTTAGCACAGCCTCAAGAACACGACGTTATTGATATCTTGCAGCAGGTCCGAGGGAGGACATCGCTTTGAGATAAGGGTAGTATGGAGGAGATTAAGGAGATATTAACACACCTACGTTGATAACAAATGCCATTAATAAATAACATTAGTGTCCACACCGTGGCCCCAAAGTCCACAATTTACGCAAGACAAATGCTAAAAAGTAGAAACGTCACACCCAGAGGGAATTAATTAGTTACAGGTATATTGGTCAATATAATAATGACAACCGGCGACCGAAGACTATCATTTCAGATTCAGGGACCTAGCCAACCCGCTGAACACGTTAGAAGTAGTCCAGATATTAGAACGCTACTGAACTTTGAAAGGACATAGCCAACCCTTTCGCCTAGATGACGTTCGTTTTAATACTTTCAGGGAATTAAACCCTCCACGTTATACATCTTGTGGCGGTCAATTCAAACTTAATACATAATAAATTTAACGGCCGCTGGGACGCGTTCTGTATCGAAGTACGGACAGCCTGCCAACAGCCGATATCTTTATAGTATTCTGATAAAATATTAGGAGATATTTATATTAAAATAAACTTAATACACAATGAACTTAACGGCCACTGGGATGCGTTCTGTATCGAAGTACGAACAGTCTGCCAACAGCCGATAACTTTATAGTATTCTGATAAGATGTTAGGAGATATTTATATTAAAATAAACCCAATACAGCATGGATTTAACGTCCGATGGAATGCGTCCTGTATCGAAGTACGGACAGTCTACCAACAGACGATATCTCTTTGGTATTATGTTTAACATGAGAATATAGTGACACGTTTTATGATATTGTAGCATAGTAGGTACTGAAACCTACACCGCTGGACACATCTGCTGATTTTCTGTATAAAGAGTGACACCACTTGGTTAAAAGTCATAATCACATGCATCCGTATTTTCTATGACAAGAAGGCAACAGGATATGTAAAAGAAATAAAACTGTGCAACTCAGGCATAATATTAGTCATTCCATATAGAGCAACCGCATTATATTCTTACGGAGCAAAGGTAGGCATTTAATTGAAGATACAACCCCCGTTAATTTTATTAAAGAGCAAAAGTAACTATTTCAGTGAAGTTACAACCCCATTATTTTTCTTACGGAGCAAAGATAGGCATTTAATTAAAGATACAGCCCCATTATATTCTTACGGAGCAAAGGTAGGCATTTAATTGAAGATACAACCCCCATTAATTTTATTAAAGAGCAAAAGTAACTATTTCAGTGAAGTCACAACCCCATTATTTTTCTTACGGAGCAAAGATAGGCATTTAATTGAAGATACAGCCCCCATTAACTTTATTAAAGAGCAAAAGTAGCTATTTCAGTGAAGTTACAGCCCCATTATTTTTCTTACGGAGCAAAGATATGCATTTCAGTGAAGACACAGCCCTATTATTTTATTAAGGAGCAAGGTAGCCACCTCATTGAAGGCACACTTTAGAAAATTTTCATGGCTGCGGATACAATATAGAGAGAGCTTAAATATTTAAGAAATACCTTTAATATATATCGCCCCCCCCCCCCCCCAACAAGAGATTTTTTCACCCCTGTCCAGGCACGTTATTCCACTTTACCCCATGTATATAGCATAGTTAGCTAAGAAAAGATAGTATTATTAGGTTTAGCATTAAGAATAAAGTTAGATAGTAAATCACCCCCCCCCCCTATATAACGTGGCAAGTTTTACAAAAGGGTCTTACATACCATGTCATTAACAGTGTTATTTTTTACAGGCAATTATCACATGTCAATAATAAATGTCATTTTTTTTCAGATAATATTTTTTCAGATAGTATTATCTTGTTAATTTATATTTCCTGAAGTTCTATACAGTGCACAGAATTTCCAAGTTAGCCCGGAGAGGCAACAAATAATTTCTAATTTCAATAACTTCCCGACGAAACAGTCGCCATTTTAACAATACTCTATTTAAACTTAACGATCGAGTGTACACGTAGTGCGAGTATCCTTACATAATGTCTGCATATCTATAGATTAAGAAGCGAATACGTCGCTTAATTCACGCTGAGAAAGTGTAAATGTAAAACTTAAGGATTAATTCTCAGCTATAGCAAAGATATACGTCGATATATAAGAAAGTTTTTTACAAATATAAAGGATTCAAGTTCTACGAAATATAAGAGGATATACGCAGCTAAATGCTTAAGGAAGCATGTTGCAGTTTTACAACGACGCATATAAGACGGGGTATAGTGTATAACCACAATGGCCAATAAGTCAATGAATACATATTGCACGTTAGTTTATAAGGATATTAGTATATTATGTCATAATGCAGACATTAAGTAACGAGATTACCGCGTACGACGTAACGAACTTCAGTGAAAAAAAATAACGGTACCAGGGTAAACCAATCCCTCTGTACAAAACGTTAAGAGAGATTTCTGATTTCAGACTAATTATACGGTGTACAATCCTGTAATCCCCCAGTAGGACATACATGCAGGATGCCCCCAGGATGAACGTGACGCAAGACCAAAGTTACAACACGCATGGCAGCAAACAGCAGTCAAAACCTACAAACCATACTAGAATGTCAGCCGATTTAGGCAGGAGCCTTCAGCTATTTATTAACAATACTTCAATGCTAATTTTTTTCTCTTAATAACTTAACTACATGTTTTTTTACGCACTTCATCAAGTAACTTTGACGGAATTTCACGTTTTCTAGGATATTTTTACAATTTTATTTCATCATCCGCCACGTTGTAAGGAGGTTATTCATAGTAGCGCACCCTCATAGCTACACTTGGCCTAGAGTACATACACTACATTTTTTCTTTCCCTTTTTTATACACGCTACAAAGGGCGCGTGCTAGTTCATAAGGGATCGCCATTATTTAAGCTCCTTACAGCATCATTTCCCATCGTAGGAAAATTACAGTTATGTATGCATCCTCGAGGCAGGGCTCGACTTGACGGCATCGTACGCAAGTCACGCACTAGTCCGAGTACGGTGCTAATAATGTAAATTTCCTATGCGATTTCATTAAAGATATATCTTTTAGCTTCATTTATTTCAATTTATATTTCCGCTGAAATTCCACTTATTAGTTTTTTCTTCAATTTTAACAAAACAATGTCAACACTTTTATGAAAATTTTAACTCTGCCAAATGGGCAATACAGATTATGTAAAACATACAATATGGGATATAGACAGATACAGAGAACTATCTGCCATGAAATGACTGTAAAACAAACCACCCCAACACTCTTGCCACGCCTTCCAACCCTTGGCACGGTACAATTTCGCTCATCCCCCCACCCACGAAGAAGACCAGAAGCGACGAAGGACGATACGACGAATCGAAAACAAATTCATATCGACGAAAGAAAAAAAAAGAAAAAGAAGAAGAAGAAAAGAAGAAGAAGAAGAAGAAGAAAGAAGAAAATAAAAGTTTCCGCCCCCACGTCTAGTCCAATAATCGAGGACGATTATTAAAACAGGAAGAAGACTTGTCCTGGCCCCAGCCCTTTAGGAAAGGACTGTGCCTATAAATACATAAAATATAATAAGAGATAACTACGTAAAAGGCGACATGGCAACGCGACTACGGAGTAGACCGTAGGTCATAGACCTAGCTCCAATAGCAAGCACTTGGACAGGACACAGAGGACATTACACTCCCAACATACCGCTGACTGGACTGACATCGCACCTTTTACTTATAAATAGAGGTACGAACACGCGCCGCGGTCTCTAAGCTTTTGACGCTCTAAGCTCTTAGGAACGTGGACTCTTCTGAACCTGCAGTGACAGTCCTACACTCTATAGGAGTTGTGCTACGTCGGACCGATATGGGGGATGGCCCCATATCGAGTCCCAACGCCACCATCATCATGGAAGACCGGTATTAACGGTGGGGTGAGTGACATCGTGCCTGCTTAATTCCTTTTTCCCCCTAGATTATTATTTCCATCCTCCCCTATTGCAATTGCCACTATTTCTTAATAAACCCCCTTTCTGAACAGTCTATTGACTACCCTTTTATTTCGTTTAGGTTAAGAAGCCCTTCCCTTTAGATTAGTACCTAGTTTTAAGATCTATATTGAATGCTGACATGCAGGAGGCGCTGCACCGCCAGCGTGCGGCCTAGAGGTGAGCTAGGTGAGTATCCTCCCGCCAATTCCCCTGTATGTAAATTGCTCTCTAAACGTGTCCGCAGTTCTTCCTAAAACAATCCCAACCTCTTACAAATTCGCCAAGCTACAACCCCAATTTAGATTAATTTCATCCCCTAGATTTAGTATTTGTATTGGCATCCCTCTCAGATACAATACAAATGGTGGGAGGCGCGGGTTAGTCAAACCAACAACACCCTTAACATAACAGATACAATACAAAATGGTGGGAGGCGCGGGTTAGTCAAACCAACAACACCCTTAACATAACAGATACAATACAAGAGGAAAACTCCGTGAAAGTGTTGCTTTGTAAGCATTCAAAATCAGTGAAATATTACGGTGATTTAACCGAAAGCATGGCCGATGTGTGTGCCATTTAGAAGTGTAAGTAACTGTGATTTCGAAAGTGTCAGTGTCATATTTCACACCAGTGAGAATTGCATAAAATAATCCACGTTGTGTGAAACCGTAATTTTCTCGAACGACCGATGTCGCAGATTTCATCAGATAAAATTTTTCACCATGTGTGATAGTGGAAAAAGTGAGCCAACACGTGATTGTGTTGCGTAGAATCTGTGGAGCAGACATGGCCATTTGTTGAATAGAGTCTGCAAAATTACCAAGTGTAGATGCTGTGTTTGCTAGCGAATCACACTAGAAGCAGTGAATTTTTTGTGTAACTTATCAACGTTACCACGATGTACGAGATCCACCAGAAAAGAAGAGCTTTACCACCGTTCGCCATGTGGGTGATAATGCCGTAGACACATCATGAGAGAGATACCCAGCACCACAACAGCATAATCAAATGGAGGCTGAAGAACGGATTACAATGTGCCTATCCGAGCGTTGGAAGTATGGCCCACGCTCGAAATGGAAGGAAATACCCCTCAATTATTCCTGTAGGAATGAGGTGAGCTACAATGTTCTTCGTAAGTCTAATGAATGTCTCTTGTTAGGTGATGGTCTTTGTTGGAGTAGTTTTAACGATCGTACTTCGATTCACAGTCATCTAGTTAGGTTTTGTTTTAGTAGGTTTTTCTTTTAGCTTACTGACTATGGTAATCTTTCATGTTTCAATGCACATCGCAGCGTACGTCTCCAATGCATTTCCTAATCGTGAGTTAGTCACCTGATTAAATATGTGTGTGTTTTATCACACGGTGCAATTAATGTCATTTTTATGTTCACTTTGAACGAACCAATTGCATGTGTAATTTAAACGGGGCTGTAATTAAGTAATTTAAATCAGCTGTTACTGAAGTCAGTATTTTGAAACCCAATTTTGCGATATGTAAAGCACGCCACTGAGCAGGCGTATCCTCCAATGGGAGAGGTTATTTTCTTACCTATTTTTGCGTATACATTTTTATTTGAGTGGAAAGTCTACCACTAGATTCGAGAGGAATCGATTAACAGTGTGAAGGAGTGTTATATCTTTCTGTTTGTACTCCAAGCCTTGTTCACACTAGTAACGTATCATTTAAAATTAACGCCACTGTTTTATATGGTGTGGATGTTTATTTCATGCATTGGAAGTGCCTATGAGTGCACATGTTTGATTTGTAACACAATTGCTGGGAGTGTTATATCTTCCAAACACGTTAGTGCGAGTGGAATATATCGCGTTTTGTATGTTTTGCTTTGCCCATGCAGACACATCATTGTTAATCATTTTTTGTCAATTATAAATGTATCACGAACACTACAACGAATATTATCTTATGAACTGCAAGTGTAGGATCACAATCTGAACAGTTTTATGGATCCGATATGCTAAAGAAACGAACACTTGAAACTTTACCGTTAGCCCATGCAACTCGTAACAGTTTGGGAATGAACAAAATGTAAGTCACTTTGGGAGACAAGTGTTTCCAAGGTTACGCGCAGTAGTGCCAACCTATAATCCCAGGTGAGACTAGACTTCTGACAGATTTAATGCTAATGCTTTTCTAAATGAGGTGATCTACAGAAGCCAGTGTTTATTAAGCTCTTTAAAACTAAGTCAAGTTAACAGCGTTATTAAGAATGCAATGATATTGTGACAGGAGGTCACCTATAATGTTTACGATCTTCGCATATGTTGTGAGCGAAGCCCATTTGAACAACCTTTATTGTTTAAGATCTTAGAATTGTCTTGTGAAACTGATTGACTTATTTGAGGCTATGTTATTTTTCTCACATGTTGTGAAGGTTTATGCCGTGTGTTTATGCACGATGAAGGGGTGGTTTCCCATAGTTTTGAGGTTGCCGGCCTTGTTTCAAAGCTCATGCGCTTGACAGACCGAGGTTGAAGAAGTGATCCAGCAGGACACTCTGTTACTTTAGGATGGGATTTTGAGCTTTTTGATAGCTCGGAGTATGTTTGTTCGCGTGTACTTGGGTGTACACCAGTGGTTTTATCCACCAGTTAGGAAGCCGTGCAGATGGTCAATCCGTATAATTAACAAATATTAAAACAAAGACAACTAATAGTCACTCATTAAATAAAATTATGTAATGAATTTAAACGAAAGCAATAATTATCGTTAATCACTAAACGCCTGTTAAACTTTGATCATGGTTTATAACTCGCTGACCATTGCACTGAGCTGTCGTTTTATTTCTTCGTTAGTTTAAGCTTTAGACAGCTGACACATGCGACTGACAGGGATTTGGTCTACCCCAGAGTTTTCAACTCGTGGGTCGTGAACCATGTAACTTATTGTTCTACTGTTAACGGACAGTACTATGATTTCCTAGCTTACACATGATAGATGACCGATGGAAACAAACAGTAACCATCATGTGGTAGGAAGGTTTAATAAGAATACTCTTGTGTGTGATACTTATTTATTAATTGTTGTGTAAACCCATATTCCCATCTTTCTTCTGCTATTTGTAGATATTTTGTTGTACAGTTGATTGTAAACTTGATTTGTGTTGTAAAGGATGACTGTAAATCACTTTAGATTTTTGTTTAGTTGTTTTTACTACGGATGCTTCTCACCGTAGATTAGTTTAACTTAGGATGAGTTTAGATTAATTAAAAATTAAATGTAAATACGGGATGGTCACAGCTTGCTTTGTTGTTTTTCCTGTCATGTACGACATTTTGCCATCATGTCGTTTCGCTTAGAAACGTCATGTCTTGTTAATTATAATTACAATTTAAAATCTTTTGAACCATTTCCCTAGCTTTGCTATTTTTTTCTGATTGTATTTAGGACCAATCGAGGGGAGATTTTTACATAGAAAGTAATAGTTTATTTTTATTTCTTTACCTGTGTTTAGTTAACGGATTAGCCGACAGCCTATTGTAGGATAGGGGCTTATGATTTTAATAAATCATTTTGTGAAATTTACTTATGCCTGGATTTTAATTTAACAGTTTTAAGGGGGCGCATTTCCTTGCGGGGTCTATGACTATGCTATGATGGGAACCTGATCCCTATGATGACGAGGAGTCTTGTGCCGGAATAGCCCACAAGGAGTGTACTCCAATCCTCTTAGGCCACATGTGTTCAAGGATGTGGTTATCTGGAAAGCTATACACGATCGGTAGTGGACCAGATCACCACCTCTAACGGGCACAATATTGACAAATAGATATTGACATAAAATAGTAATAATTATCATCGAACATAAACAGTCGTATGCAACTCGCCTATAATGGTAATTAAGACACTCGTATCGAAATTATAAAACTCGCTTCGCTAATTTTCTAATCATATTCGTGTCTTAATTATTGCCATTATAGGCTCGTTGCATAATGTACTATTATTTATATTTCTTTTCATGACTTGGTATTCTTGAATGACCATTATCCCAAATATGTGTTTTCGAAATTCTGGTAGGTTGTTTTCTGGGATACGACAAGTTTCCTGACGACAATGGGTACTTGGTAGTCCTTGTACATGTTGTGCATCCATAGGCCTATACAGTGGCATTAATGTCTTTGGACAATGATATATATCAATAAGAAAATGTCCAAATCACTGGATTAGGAAAATGCATAGATTTTATTTTTCAGGAACACCACTGTGACTTTCGTTTACTTCCTTCGCTGCTGACTCGCTCTATTTGAATACATTGGAATACATCTGGAAACACATGGATCATGCAGAGCCACAAACTCAATTGTTGAGTGGCCTTAGTGCTCTGCTGCAATGGAGCACAAATACCTTCAGATAACTTCCTCGGACTAGAATATTCCATTACAGGATGTCTTACATGTGTCATCGAGGTCAAGGGTGATTTTTCCGATTGTTAGGTACAATAGCTGGCTATAATACGAGGGCTCCTTTTTAAGTAAGGGCCGTTTTTTTTAAGACCGTAGTTAGTGCGCACGCCGCAACAAGCATGCGCGCTACCTCCCGGCATCCTTTGCGAACAAGCAGGCGTCAGTTGCAGGTACGTAGCTAACCTGTACGCTGAACTGTGCATCTTTACAATGCTTAAGATTATTGATTCTCCCGCCGCGTGTGAGGTATGATCTGTGATACGTTTTTTGGGTGCAAGAAACATGTCGGCTGCAGACATTCATCGTCAGCTTTCTGAGGTGTATGGTGACAATGCAATGACGGAAGGTAAAGTGCGAAAATGGATACGCGAGTTCAAAAGTGGCCGTGAAAATGTTCATGACGATGAACGCTCAGTTCTGTGATCACAGATGACTTGGTGACTGCAATTGACACGAAAATTCACGAGGACCGAAGATTCATGATAACCACTCTATCCATGGATTTTCCTCAAGTGTGAGTTCTTGGTTGTCAGAGCAGGCGGCAAACTTTTATGCAGAGGGATTTCAGAACTTAGTTTTAAGGTATGACAAGTGCCTAAATAAACAAGGCAACTATGTAGAAAAATAGAGGATGGTATGTAAAACCTAAAAATTAATGTGGTTTCAAAATAAAATGTTCGGTTAGTTTAAAAAATGCCCTTACTTTATAAAAAAGTTACGAGCCTTACAGTAGTCACATATGATGTGTAACATCTGACATGTTATCCTACTCGTATACTACACAGCTTGGACGTTCTTAAAATGTTAATTAACACTCCATTTTCATACTGGTACTATGATGAATGTATAGATTGAATTAGAGATATGCTACTGTCACATTTGTGGTGCAGCGGTCAAGCTGTTAGTCTCTCACCAAGGTAGACCGGGTTTGATTCCCGGTCAATACATGTGAGATTTTCGAATTGAAGTGCCATGTTCTGTGGTTCGCATTCCACGTAACAGGAGGTACCGTGGATCATGATCGTGAGATTAACGGACACGCAAAACTACAAGCTTCCTTCCTTCCTTTTACATTAATAATTCATAATAACAAAGTGACTCACAACGTCGGCAGTACTCTCAAATACTGGGAGCATATTCCTCAGTAACTATAACATTCATTATTCTCAAGGCTCTCATACAGTTCGTCGTAAACATTCAAAACATGGCTTCCTACAATCTTGAAATGACCTAGTCTCACATATGATGAAAATACAGCTTTTATTCCACTCATATAACATTCTGTTATGCATTTAATATTTGACTACTCACCCACAGCTTGACAATAATGTCGCATACTTAAATGTCATTTGTCGTCTTTGTCCTACCCCATGTGATATTCAACCTTGAACGTGAAGCTTCATAAACTGCTCAATGACAAATGAAAGTCGGTGAAACATTTGCCACTTTGCTCGTCAAACCAGTACCTGCTAAATCCACTGCCTACTGTATTGCCATAACATTCTTGCGCTACAGACCACATACTGCCTTGTTTCCAATACACACATTTTCAATTGTACATCCAGCTGGCAGTGCGTCTTCACTTCCGTCCGATCCACTTCAGTTCGATCCACTTCCGCCCGAATCACCTCCGTCCCATTTTTCTGGCAGTGCGTCTTCACTTCCGTCCGATCCACTTCCGTTCGATCCACTTCCGCCCGATTCACTTCCGTCCCCAATTTTCAAAATCACTCCCACAAAACTATCCAGCAACCGAGCGGAAAGTTGTTACACATCAAAAACAGTCCTCGTATTTGGGTGCAAGTACGAGTAAGGTACTGGCAATAATGTAGTAGTGACATATGCATGTACCAAAATTTCCCCCTTTTGTTTTATACACTTTACAGCCCTTCAATGCAATTGGCTGTAACATTTTACACCCATTGCCAAATGTGCGAAAGACATTGGATATTCGAAAGATGTCTGCAACGGAGATCCCTACTACTGGAAGTACGGCGTCAAGTGTATAGGAATACTTCCCTCGGAGTAGTTCCCTCAGTCTTGGAAACAAACCAGTCACGAGGACTCATCACCGATGAATAGGATGGATGCTCGAATACCACCCGCCTCCATGGATCCTACAGTTCTTTCACAGAGTAGAATCGTGACCTCAACGAAAACATTCTAAATTCTCCGTATTCCTGCGACTGCAACATTAGTCATATGACCATAAATGAAATTCGCACTATTTGTCTTACCCCAAAAAGTGAATTCTAGTGCTTCTTTACATCTCCCTATATTTCCAATCATAATAACTCCTGCATGGTGCCCGATAATGAATATTGTACAGTACGTTTTTGATTGATAATTATATTGCAGTCCTTTACTTTAACGTAAATGGCAAATATGAGGTGCATTAATACGAACTCATAGTGCAGAATAATTACTGAAGATAAATAAGTCATACGCTGTTGCGAGTTTCTTCAATATTTAATTACCAGTTGGAAATTATTATGAATAATTTTACTGCATATGAACTCGAATATACTACGCCATCATATTTTCATATACAGATTCATTTCCAAAATACGTGGCTCAATTGAAACTGAGTGGACAAATCCATAAGAAGCATAATTAGCCTATAACTTTACAGAAAATACCGGGCAATACATTTTGGATTATTGTGGGAAAAGTCAATGTGGTATTAGGAGGTACTTCAAGATGAAAATGATGCTTAAAATTGTTTGAATAGCTCTTGGATTTTAAATAATATCGCCTTCCTCGTTAAAAAGAACACTACAAGTAACAATGTTCTATGAATTGAAGTTTAGGTACCTAAACGTTACCTTCTCTTAGTATTTCTCTGATATTCTGTTTCAGGTGCATCCTTTAGGATCATTCAACTAACAGCGAACTATGCTTATAGTCCACTTTCGAAATATGCAGATGCAAGTGTTTGCCATCTGTCCCGTCACCTCAATTTGGTAGAAAGAATTCCATGTGTGTTTTCAAGAAGTGCACTCTCAACGATCTTTGCATTCCAAATGTTCAAACACATCCCTCAGAGCTTTTATTGTTGTTTCAGTTGAGGGGCTTGGTCATCGTGGTCATTCAGCCCCGTGTTCTTGGGTGTATAAATATAGAGAGAGAATTTGTCCAATAATCTGTGTTGTTGTGGTGTCTATAATAGTGTCAGAGCTTCTAGAAAGGTATATTCTATATTTATCTTTGAAATGCTAATGAACTCTCAACGTCACACCTTAAAATTGAAAATTTGTTTTAAAGTATTTTCTCTCAAAATTTGAAGCTTAACGTTTTAAAAATGCCTTCATAGCGATAACTCATTGCCTAACATACTGCTTTATTTCTCTGGTGAGCAGTGTGCACCTTTAGAAGTCAGTGTTTGAGCATTGCTGTCTGGGCTCGTTCATCACGTTCACCTGCACATACCATTTTCTGGAAGCTCAGGAGGGCAGGAAAACCTTCATTATGCTACAAAAGTACAATTGCAGATTTTGCATTAGGCTATACAAGTTCATGCTCTTTCTCCATAAGGGGCCGATAACCTTGATGTTAGGCCCCTTGAAACAACAATTATTATCATCATAATCACCTTTCTCCTTAGACATACAGTACGTTTTCTCATAGGGGACACCATCTAAAATGTCAGTTGTCAGCGGGAGTTTTGAACTACCTACATGTCACGGGCACTCTGAGTAACACACAATCTCCTTTTTTAATTCATCCCAGCATTGAATTGGGGTGAAAGTGTGCTGCATTATTTCCGTGCCCATCTCTTCCGCTTACAACTGAAATACGTTTGCATTAGCTTATAACTAGAACAATTAAACACTTCCTGGAAGCAAATTTCACTTTTCTTAATAAATAGCGGAATACAGTACCTATGGTCCACCACGTGGCGAGTGGATAACATTCTTGGCAGTCATTCCGGAGGCCCGGGTTTGATTCCCGGCTCTTACAAGAAATGTAATTCCGGTCTGCGAGCTGAAACGGAGTACACTGAGACTCGTGAGGCAAAACTGAGATGGGGTCGGTTCGAATCTCACTCTGAAAGTGGTTTCTACTCTAGGCAAATGATGGGATGATTGATTCATATTATGGTGGCCTACTACACAATATTACAAATGTACACTTATTTAAACGGCGATGTCAAATCCCCTCTAATGAAACAACAAAATGATTTGAAAATGGCGTTTAATCTAAATCATCCCATGCGAAATAATAACCCTGCTTCCAATTTTCTTTGAAATAAATATCTGTTTTTTTTTTTTTGGGGGGGGGGGGTTCATCCCGTGCTACAAAACCAGCTATACAAATGGCATAGAGCTAAAAAAACGAGTTGTCTAGTTTTCTGGATAGTGAAAATCGCAATCAAACTACTTAAAAATTGACGGAACTAGCCTAAAAATATTTCAATTGCATAGTATGGGTCCTAGGAGATACCCAAGCTGCACAGTGGTTTAGAAGCGAGATCTTTGTGTGAGTCTCTCATATTCACAGTGCTCCGTCAAGTGCATGGCTGAGTGGTGAAGTGCGGTAAGCTGGCCTCAGAGGCAGGAAGTGTTCCATACTCCTCACATTAATATGCAACGCACTGCTTCTGTTATATAGATGCTCACTTGCCATTTGAAAGCTCATTCACTATGAATGATTTTGCCACTGACTAAGTGGGTCTCTCAGATCCTCTGCACTGCTCAGACCTCCGTAGTGGTGCCTGTTAGGCCCTAACATGTATCTCAGTGGCGTAGCTAGACCTGAAGGGGCCCTGGGGCAGGAAGTTGAAATGGGCCCCCCTCACTATCTTCTGAAAACCTGACTTAACTGCAGGCCTTTAATATTATTAATGTTTGAAGATAAGAACTTACCAAGTGACTTTATGCTCTTTTCGAATTCCTCCCTCCTTGCCACTTCCCTTTTTCTAGAAATATTTAATTTATACTTTGGCTGTTGGCTCCATAAAATGTCCTAAATAATTATGATAAATAATAGCTATAGCTTTTCATTTTGAGAAATTGTGATATCGTAATAAGAAAACTACGTCTACACAAATACCGTATCGATTAGACAGAGAAGAAGCTGCATGTAGATATATCTTATAAGTACGCATGTTTGTTCTTTTGTTACTGACAATAATGAAGCTAGAGTAGAAAACAAAAGGGAACAGATAGGATCGTCTATGAAGTACTAGGCTTTAAAAATAAAATACTCGCCAGGTCGAAAGCTCAAAATTACAAATGTACTATAGAAATAACTTGAAATAAAATAAATCTATAAATATTTACTCATTGTTTACAAAATAAGATGTTGAGTTATTGTTATTAAACAAACTATTCAAAACAAATAAACTTATAAACTAATCTAATTTACACAAAACTTTTTTTCCTACTCTTTGCATCTGCAAACATGTTAATTACTTGTGAGAAGTTAAGTTTTCGAGCTCTTTCATTTTCAATCGATAAAAGGGCCAACCCACTTGAACGTTCTTGGCTCATTGTGCTACTCAGGTAGGACTTGATAATTTTCAGCTTGGAAAAAGATCTTTCTGCTTTATCCACTGTGATAGTTCCAGTCAAGAACATAAAACAAGCAGTACACACGTCAGGATAGCTTTCAACCAGAATGTTATTTTCAATGTAGAGGGGGTCTATCAGTTGCTTTTCAATCGACATTTTCTTATTTTTAGAGGGAAAAGATGCCCGCACGCTGGAAATTTGTGCAGGAAAAGTTGGCAACACGTCATCCGAAAAAGTCTCGGCGAAACCTTTTGCCTCTTTAATCAGTTCGTCATCTGAAGCATTGTTCAAGAAATAAGGCTTAACAACTTTTTAGGTATTAATAACTGACTTCATGCCTTCAAATCTGCTGTTTACCTGAGCCATAATTGTATCAATCGTGGGGTAAAACACAGATACCCGAAATCTAGTTTCAGGATTGAGAAATTGGTGGTCTACACTCAGTTCATAAAATTCTTTTTAACTTGCTTTAGTCTTTTCTCAGAAAACTCACAAGGTATTCCGCACTTGGAGCCCATGGTTGAAGCTTCTTTTACAAGGTCCTCAAATTAATTTCTTAGTTCTGTAACACCTAAGAGAGCATCACCTTATAGATCAAAAGCTGAACAAATATCCATATTATCAGTTTGGAGACATTTAGATACGATGTTCAGTTGCTGCAAAATCTTCGTTTGTACCACTAGCAGACGCACACATTCAAAACTTTCAATTTTCTTTTTCAATTCTATTGCATCATTCATTTCTTTTGCCTTATTACTTGTCAAAATAAGTTAATGCATCGCCAAACCTCTCCTTTAAAGAAAAAAACTGCTTCTTACCTTCCCGACCATCTTGTTGGGTTGAGTGTTTTTAACGCTATGTTTGCATTTTCGGATGCATCTTGCAGCCCCAGCCAGTGCTTGACACTGTGTCCAAAAAGTTGTAGACATTTTGTACATCCTCAAAAAACTGTGTTATTTCACGATTGGCTGCTACCGCCTCTTTCAACACCAGATTTTAATTGTGACTTGCACAATGTACAAAATATGCATGTGGCGAAACTTCTTGATTTTTTTCTGCACTCCTGCACTCATTACGCTTGCGCCGTCATAACCTTGGTCACGACATTTTTTCAATTCAAGGCCTTTATCTTTAATAGATTCCACTATTTTACTTGTCAAACCAAATGCAAATGGTAAACGTTTCGCAAATCTTTATTTATTTGGGTTTATTTTTTTCATCATTTACCACTTTGACGTAGCCTACCTGAAAACTTTACTTATATCCTGAGTTGTAACCATAATAACAGAGAAGAAAGGAGAGCTCTGTATTTCATATTTGATTTATTTCTGTACTTCATTTGCCATCAAGGAAATAACTTCATTTTGGATGCTAGAGCTTAAATAGTTTACACTTCCTGCTGGCTTTTGCAAAAGGGTTTTTAGTACAGGGTCATAGTCAGACAGAAGATCTATTATAGACAAGAAATTTCCTTTGTTTGTATACAAGTGGCCAAAGTTAATGAAACATTAATTATTCTATCTGGAACGTTCCTCTAGTAATTTTTATCTCCTTTTAACTGTTATTCTAAAGCATCACTCATTGTTTCATCATTCCTCCATTTCTCAAATATAACACAAGAAAATATGTGGTCATCCGTTTGTTCATGAATTTTAATTCTACCAGAAAGATGTTTCCAGTCGTTTAGTCCCATACTACCGAAAGTGTTCTCCGAATGTTGTGGGAACAGCCAACATGGTTGAGAGTAGACACGGTCTAACTTTTGCGAATAGCAAAGCCAGAGTCTTTTACATTTCATCCCATAATCTGTTATAAAACTGTAGTAATTAGTTGAAAATGATCTTTTTCTTCCTCGTCCATCGGGCTGTTTTGGAAAGGGACCACGCGGTTGACAAAGTCCTGATGCTATGATTAACCTTTTCATTTCTGGATTATTGACGAGACTAGGAAATTCATTTTTGTCTTGCAAAACATAATTTTCAGCGTGTCCAGTTTCAGCCAAGCCTACTGCGTCGTTGTTATTATCGACTGGCTGATCAGGACATGAAAGGCCACTATGAATGATCGGAACGTCGTTTTAATGTACTTCAAACTGTTGATGAGCGTCAACATCTGAAAAAACTACATAGTGAATAATATTGAGCAATAAAATTTAGTGCAGTGGTTTATAGTTGATTGCAGTGTTTTATTTGTGGAAACAGATTCAACTAACTGTTGAACTAAGCCAACTAACTGATTATTGGTTGGTTAACGGGACAATAAAGACTGTGTCACCAATGATAGTCGTCCGTTGAAACGATGCATACTGTATACCCGATACAGTGTGATTTTTAATGTGAAGTGAAAAACAGAAAAATGTGCTCAGTCCAAATGAAGTGAATCAACAGTCGCAATTCGCAAACCGCTTCATTGTTTGTTTTTATCACACATTCTATGCTTTTTATAATATTAACGTAATATGATATTAGTTTGTTATAAAATATTACGTCCTGACCAAATTGTTAATGGAACTCTTAATAACAATAATTTTACTTTGCTTAACAACTTTTAACACTTTTACAATATAGTTAATTTTGGTTTCTTCTTACCTTCATTATTTTCGTTTTCTTCGCTTTGATCTTGTTTCTGCACCGAAACGTACTCTAAACCTGATTGAGTTTGAGGGTGCAACCATGCAGTTAACGATTGAGTACTTGCATGAACCGTCTCCTCTTTTTTCCTTAGCTCCACTTTCATAAGTATGTTTCATAGCGTCGTCAAAAAATAGCACAATGCAAGCCACAACTTAAGTTCAGCCACTTAATCGGGAACCGCTGTGGCGACGTACTGCCCCCGTAAATTGAATTATATTGAGACCACGATGGCTGTATTGGAAAAATATGAAGAAAGTTATGGCTGTCATAGTTGTGACGTGGATATCTATGACGTAAGCACGGGTGACGCAGACTTCACGCAAGTAGGCTGCTTGAGCTGAGATTCTTGGTGACGTCATGATTTTGTTCGAGAAAGATCTGAGATTTACGACGCAGTCGCAGGGAAACATGGAATTGTGCTGAGGAAGAAGTTACGCGATTGGAGGAGAGACTCGAACCAATGAACGATAGTTAGGAGGGAGACGGAGATTACTGAAACTATCATATTTAATTACTTTTGGAATGCAGAATTGTGGAAATCTATTTTCAGGTATGGCATTGATTTGGAAGAAATTATTTTTGAGTTTTTGAAATTCGAAAATCCGTCAAGTATAGCCAAAGTTAGAACTTCTAGCAATGACGGAGAAACAAGCTATGGAAGGGATGGATACGCCCCTTAAGAAGTTGATAAAAGGTCTTGCACAGCAGAGAGGAGCTCTCATATCGCATATATATCTCATAGCTCATAGCTCATGTGTCTCATACCGCATATATATTTCTGAGCTCATATAGTCGTTTTCGAGTGATACAGTGAAACAAGTCGTCTTTAGCGCGTGTGGTAAAGCCCACCGCATCGAACGAGCTTCGAGAGTGCCGCAGTTCCATTTTACGGTGTTTGAAACTAGGCGAAGTTGAAACGCACACATTTTCAAGTCTACAAGATAATATATCAAGAGTTGACTAATGCCTTTAAGCTAATTCGATTGTGCAGTACTATATTAAAGTGTGTAGAAAGGTTGAACATTTTCAAGATTATAATTCGAAAGATATTGGCATTTTAAGACGGCAGACAAAAGTGATTTTCTCGCCATCTGAGAAGCACTTTTAAAATATCACATTCTACGCTACGGCTGACACGTATTGCAACCGTGCTACTACATATTGCTTTTGGTGATACAACGCTGCATTCTAACATGGAACAATATAATATGGCAGTTCTTTCAACTATTATAACGGAAATGGAGATGGAAGGCTAAGGACTTTAATGCAATTGGGACATATATCAATGGAGTGAAATAGCAGCATGGAACTTCGCTAATCGTCTTTCTACAAAAGCGAGCATGTAGTGAATATCCAACTACACTCATGCATCGTGGTCCAACGCTGAATTATATCAAATGGCAGTGGAAACATATTCATACTCCACAACTATGAATATTTCTACGGAAATAACTGCAATAAACTTCATGGCGAATTTCTACCAGAACTTCAGGGAACTATCAAGAGAGGCCAGGGTGGACCCGGCTCACAAAGAAGAGTTTTGCCAGAAGGATGTCTATCGTATACACGGAGCAGTGCAATTTCCGGAGGAGGAAGCAGTTCTATTCTCCGAGGGCGCTGGTTCCAGGTTCGAGGACGGAGCACATCTTTTTGGTGAAATGGAACCATCACCAGTCTTCTTTGGAAGATTCTCCTCTAGAACTTCAATCAACAGATAAGGTAGTCGTGAACGTTTCTTGTTTTATTTGAGTCATTTAGCGATGTCTGAGCAACAATTTTTCTCATATTTTCTGTCCTATATTTTGCCCCATATTCTTGCTTGATACTCTGTACTCAGTACACTTCGATGAGTTATGCCTTTTTCTACGATTTATTAAGACATTGTTTTGTCATTGGCAGATTTAAATAATTTTGGATCAGTTGAGACTGATAATATATTATTTCAGTAATTTGCATATTTTTGTAGTCACGATTTGACTGTAAAGTTAACGATTTTCTATGGCAGATTTGGATTCAGACAGCGTGTCATTATATTAAAGTAATTCAGTAAATTACTTTGACCAATTTTCTGTCATCCTCAAGAAAGAAGAATAATTAAAAGATTTTAGAGCGTTAAAATCTATTTCTGTATCGACGATCTTGGAAATACTAGTCGTTTTATGAACATGATTGCAACATAGACATTTATCGTCAGTTCTGAAATTACCATTGCATTATAGACAATTTTATGAAATATGAACTTTGATTACGATTTATTGAATACACTATAGTAATGAACATTTGATAGGAATTTTTCTCAATACTAGATTGGAACAATAATGTTTGCATTCCAAAATCTAATTGTATTCTATTCAATTATTTATGCAGTTTAGATGAACTTTGTTTGAAGATAGTATTTTTATACTACGTTACTTAGGAGATATTAATCTCAATTTTGATAGACCAGAGAGGCGTGTATAATCGTATTTGCTATTAAATTTATTTGTGATTGGCAAATTTTTACTTCATATCGATTCATGAATGAAACCCACGAAGGTTAAATAAATAACAGTTTTGAAACAATTAATGAATATAAGAATTTTTGAAGAGGAACTATGGATGTATAATCGTTAGTTCAGTGGACGTGTAAAAGTCGCTGATGAATAATGCCCTTGAATAATTGAAGGAGGTTCCCACAGTAATAAGGATGAAGTTAAAGAATTTGTAAGTGGAGGTTTTTGTATGAATTGTGGAAGATTTTTATGCCATATATATTGAAATATATGATGAATTCTGGGCCTATTTTGTGCAATTTTGTGCATTTGAGCGAAGTATTTTTCCGCTGAGTTTATTGTCCAGGTCCTTTGAAAATTAATCATGTGAAATTACTGTTAAAATTAACAAGAGTGTTAAATAATTTGAGATAACGATTTTGAATGGAGGTTACCGTCACAAATAATAATAATAATTATTAAAACTTATTAAACCTGAATATAAGCTTAAATATAACTAACCTTCATTGGTCGATTATATTAACCTGATTTGAGTAATTATCAACCGGATAAACGTGTGGTTTAATGTATTTCTAATATAAAGAATATAAATATTGTAAATAAATTATGTAATTATCTTTAATAATAATTTGTAATGAAAGGAATTAATAGAGGCGTGTATAGATTTTTGAATTGTCGTTTGACAATATTATAAACAATTTGTAATTGTTATAAACAATTAATGAGCATTTGTTATAAACATTAAGAGTTTTGTTAATATACTCTAAAGAACGCTAATTATACAAGTGGATTATACCATTAAACAAGTTTTGGGATTATTAGAGTAATCCAGTAACATGTGAATGGAGCATTTAAAAGATTTGCGTGATAATATTTGAGTTGAGTTGAGGACATTTAAAGCGTTTGAAAAGGAGCTAGGCTCTGATGTCACGAGCATATGCTAAGGTTAGCTGGACAGGTGGGTCCACTTGACGACGTGGGCATGCGACATAATGTAGGGTGGATCGCAGCTGGCCTGACAACTGTATGTTAGAGGCCAAGGTCGACCACGTAACAGGCTTGCAGTTATAAATAAAGTGTGATGTTTATGAAAGAGGAAAACAATTGCTACATGTCTCGTTCCAATTCCCTCATCCATTCCAAGTGTATTACTATCATTACGTTCTTTATAAGCTAGTGAAAGATAAAATTTTGTATGTAACGTCTACAAGTCCTACAGGAGGACATGGTTATATTGACAATGGCTTCTGATTGCCACGTGTTTTTTTTGAATTTTTGTTAGAATCACCCCTTTATGTGAAATAAATTATTATTGTACAGTTTAAAGTTTCTTGTTTCCGTCTTGGTTCATTTTAAATATCATGGTGGAGGTTATTGTGTGGGCATACTTTAAGTGATCCAGTTGGCAACCCATACCCGAGATTAATTTGAAGAGGTAAGTAAAGGTAAGTATGAACCCCCGTATATTTTGGTGTGTTCCACAATAATTTTCTTGTTAACTGCTGTGCTCTAATCTCGGTAGTAACTGTCAGTGCCATTTTCATTGATGTAGCTGTGCCGGTGCGTTTGATTATTGGCAATCCGATTGAGGGGGCGGATATCTGACAGCCTACTATCCGGATTTATGGGGACAGTACCAACTACACTACTGCTACTACTCTGCTACTGTGCATTGATGCCGCAGTGGAGGGGGAAGGGGTGGAACGATGACTCATGGTCATGCGATGAATGGGGAACAACGCATTGACTGTCCGGCGTCTGGATCGGGCACCCGGCTATCAAAGAATACTCATAGAATACCACACAAATGGATGGATATATCTTACATACAGATTGCACTGAACGTGACTAGTTTCTAACACAAGTTTAGACGCGTAGTTCCGTACAATTGGGGCCCCTGAACTAAATTGAATTCTCAAATATGTTTTCTAGTACTACTTTTATTTATTTATTATTATTTATTTATAATTTTTCTTTTAGGGTTTGGGGGCCCCTAACCTCGGGGCCCCGGGGCTGTGCCCCGCTTACCCCATTGTAGCTACGCCCCTGTGTATCGTACTTGGATGCCAGAATTGATTGATTTAATTCAAGTCTGTGGCACTCTGTGCTAACAAGATTATTCATGTGCACATTGTTCTGGAGCATCTTCTCCAGACCTATAATGGCACTTACATGAACCAGGACGATAATATTACTGTACATCAGAGGACAATGAAATGCACGGAGTTGATTATCCCGCCATCTGCAAATCATGAATATAACATAAAAAATAACGATTATGATCACAATAATTTCCCGTTTCCCCGACGCAATCCTAGTTTCCATCGAAAGATTGTTTAGGATAAATAATTTTGTTTTTGTTGTTGTTTCATTTGAGGGTCTTGAACATCGTGCTCATTTAGCACGGTGTACTAGGATGTGTATATCAATAAATAAATAAATAAATATACACATTTTTAATTAATTTGTCTGATAACCTGTGTTATTGTAGTATCTGTAGTAGTGAGTGCATTTGTAATTCAGGTGAGGACTGGCAAGGAGGCAGGCATGGCCTAAAGTTAGGAACCATCCCGGCATTTGCCTGGAGTAATAGCGTAAAACCACTTCCAGGATGGCAGCGGTAGGAATAGAACCAACCTCTTCTCGGTTTTGCCTCACGAGGTTGAGTTTACCCCGTTCCAGTCCTCATACCAGAATTAAATTTCTTGGCAGAGCTGGGAATAGAACCCGGTACTCCGGGGCGACAGTCAAGTATGCCAGCCGCTACTCCACCAGGCGGACCTTTTGATGAATTTAAACGAAGATTTCTCATCTATTTTTAGTTTGTGCATTTTTCAAGGAAGTATACCTACAGTACATCCTGTGGTGAAAATGAAAATCCACAGCCTGCGCCCAGTCTCCGACCGGGTCAGGAATGGAATGAATGAAGCCCCCAACTAGCGGCGAGGATATGAAGTGTGCCGGCTGCCGAAGCCTGTCGCACACCTCTGGGGCAATGATTAAATGAATGAGAGATGAAATGAAATGATAGTGGAGAGTGTTGCTGGAATGAAATTGTGACAGAGAAAACCGGAGTACCCGGAGAAAAACCTGCCTGCCTCCGTTTTGTCCAGCACAGATCTCACATGGAGTGATCAGGATTTGAACCACGGACCCAGCGGTGAGAGGCCGGCGTGCTGCTGCCTAAGCCACGGAGGCTGGCACATCCTGTGGTGTTCATGCTTAATAAGCCAAATACATAACCATTTCTGAATGTTTACTGTAGTACACCCACACTCAGAGCCACCTAAATAATGTGAGTACGAGTTCAAGGACAAGCATAAATACTACCCTACCAGGGAATTGTTACCGTTAGACGTGCAGCGGGGCTGTTGTGTATACATCACGTCATCTCGCCTCGTTATGGCTGCAGCGAGCGATTGCGAGGCAAGAGGGAGGACTCATGTTCAGTCATACAATGAGAACACACCGCACAGCGCACGACTCAGCACGAATCATGCACACAAATGACATGCGATGAGGTTTCGCTGGCGACGACTGCACGTCTATCGCAGGCGTGTGGCTGGGCGGAGCGCATTAGTTCCGATTTCCTCCACCGGTAACAATTCGCTGGTAGGGTAGTACCACCATATATCGTTTTGTCTTGTTGTTCTTTCATTTTAGAAAACAGGGACATCTTTGTCACCAGGCTCCGTCAAAGCAATAGTGTTTCCGAGTTTTTTTTGTCGTGTGGCCTCCTCAGAGGCCGAGAGCAGGTCTTTCTATTCGACGCCCGTGAGCGACCTGCACGTCGGGATGATAGATGGAATGGATGAAGATGAATGAAACTGGGCAAGGGTGTGGAAGGAATCGGCCGTGGCCTATCAGAAGGTACCGTTCCAGCATTTGCCTGGTGTTGAAAATGAGAAACCACGGAAAACCATTTCAAGGATGGCCGACGGTGGGGATCGAACCCACGCGTCTACCGAGTCAGCAGAGAGCTTGTCCCCATGACCTAACGCTGCTCTTTAGCCAGCTGAGCCACTACTGTCGGTGTTTCTGAGGTGACTGTACCTGTAAGGATGACGGAATGGGGGTTATGTGCCCCGGGACTTGAAATAAGGTAACATTCCAGCATTTGCGTGGGATGGTGCGGGAAAACGGGGAGGCCCCTGTGTCACTGATCTCAGAACTTGCTGCTGCTCCCCATCGCAGTCGTGTGCACAATTCAACGCGCTCGGCTACGCTGCAGGGTTGTCTTTTTTGACTTTGTTTCCAGCGTCTACGTAAGTTCCAGGATCTTGTAGTTAACATGTAGTAGTCTACAAAGGCAAATCATGTTGGTCTATTCTGATAGTTCTTCCGTGTAACACAACAACCTGGCAGTTGTGGAGATAGCATGTGTTGTACAAGACCTTGCTATTGTTACGGTATTGTTCCCTGTCTGCCTGTTATTTCTTACGCTGGCGTGCGTGCGCACGGGCCAGAACGCACAAAACCTCCCATTAATATTACTCTTCATAAATTCGTCATCACACTGTACGTTTACAGTGGCCGTAGTTTCCGATAATCACGAATGAGAGCTTCAAAATGAGACCAAGTTTCCTGCTGTACTTTTATCCTGGGCTGAGAAAACGTTACGTCAGTTAAAGAATAAGAACCTTTTATCGGGTGGTTGAAAAAAATTTAAACATGAGATTTGCACTACCAATATTTGTGCCTATCAGATATAAAACATTCATTATCCTCAGCCAAGTAGTTTTCCATGTATATAGTTTTAAGTGAGTGGTTCCTAGAAAAGACGTCAAAAACACGGACAATTTTTCATACAACCACAAATAAATAAATAATTAATAAACGTGAAAATAATTGGCTTATACAGTCTAACGCAGAATAAAACAAGGGAAATATTGGTATAACTCGTTTTTCAATAGCTCTCTTGATTTGGTTGTAATTAAGGCCTAAACTCGAGTATCCATAATAAAAAATCCTATAGTAGGCTTACAGGTGACTCCCCCATACCAACTCTGTGTGCCAGGTCTCTGATCATCGCCAAGGCTGGTCTCTCAATTGATTCCGAACTCTGCTTTTATTCGTAGTTGTTGATTCATATAGAGGCTATGTGACATCGTGGTCATGTAACCCCGTTAACTTGGGTGTGAAAGGAATAGTGTATGATGACCTGTGTTATTGTGATGGCTGTATTAGTGTGTGTATTTGTAATTCAGATGAGGATTGAGAAGGAGTCGGCCGTGGCCTAAAGTTAGGAACCATCCCGTCTATCAACTGGAGTCGAAGTGGGAAACCACGGGAAACAACCTCCAAGACAGCAGAGGGGGCAATCGAACCCCACTTCTCTCTTTTGCCTCACGAGGCTGAGTGTACCCCGTTCCAGTCCTCAGACCAGAATTACATTTCTTGGCAGAGTCAAGATTCGAACCCCGGACTCCGCGGTGACAGCCTAGAGTGCTAGCCACCACGCAACAAGGTTATAATGAGTATGATAATTACATCTGATTACTGCATTATTTTTAAAGATTATTTTATGCAATTAGTTAAAATTATACCGGGTCGTTACGGCGTGGCTGCAGGCAGTCGCTCACATCCGGGAGGCGAGGAGGTCCGAATCACCCCGCCGGCAACCTTGAAGATGGTTTTCTGTGGTTTCCCATCTTCCTTCCAGGCAAATGCCGGGGTTGGTCCCTAACTATAGGCCACAGCCGCTACCTTCCAACTCCTCGTCCTTACATTCCAACTTTCCTCCCCAACGGTAATTGTAGCTCACCCATTGGATGTCCGCCTCGAATCAGCTACAAAACTGGCGAACCGAACATGTCCTTGGACACTCCCGGCACTAAAAGCCATGCGCTAAAAAAACAAGAAGTTCCGTGACGAACTAAAGAGCCTACTTTTCTTAAAATTTAAGATTCATGCCAATGATTAATCGATATGGATCTATCTAAAATAATGACGAAATTAAGTTGGTAATATCGAAATTTCTAATTAGTTCGAAATTCTGTATACCTGGCATAATGTAGCCTAATAGAGAACTACAGTTGGCAGCCCTGGTGACTGAATATATTCTTAGTTCCATCTCTTAAGGTACAGAATACAAAATTTGGTCGGAGTCCAATGAATAGCATGGACGTTACATGCAGTTGAACATTGGATCTAACAGCGCGCGTAAAATCGTGTTGGCAACAGTGTCATGCATGTATTGGTCAGAAATAATCTGAAATAATATGATCTATTGTTGTGCCAATTTTGAATGAAATCCATTAGTTAGTATAGAAGTTACTTGCATTTTAAAATTGGACCTATCAGCACGCTTAGAATCATGTTGGCAGCACTGACATATATTAGTTACTCCAAAGTAATCTAGAATGCCAGGTACTATACGTGTGCAAAGTTTAGAGCTATTGGCTTGCATTCTTTCTGATATATTGATATTAGGGTAACAAAAATAGAGACAGCATTTATTAACAGTTGGCAGCCCTGGTTGCTCTTAAGAATACGCATAGTCATAGCTGTTGTGGTACACATAGCACATACGAAATTTGGTTGAAATCCAAATGATAGTATGGAAGTTACATGTATTTAAAGTTGGACTTCTCAGCAGGCTTAGAATCATGTTGGTAGCACTGACGTATATAAGTTACTCCAAATTAATATAGAATATCATGTACTATACGTGTGCATAGTTTAAAGCTGTCGGTTTGCATACTTTCTCATATATATTGGTATTTGGATAAAAGAAATTAAGAGCATTTTTTAACAGTTGGCAGCACTGGTGGTTCATAAGAATACGTTCAGTCATATCTGGTTATGTACACATACAACATACGAAATTTGGTTGAATTCCAATTGATAGTGTAGAAGTTATATGCATTTAAATATTGGACCTATCAGTAGGCTTATAATCATTTTGGCAACACTGCCATGTATGGCCTTCTGGAAATTAAACTGCAATATTATTATCTATATGTGTGCCGATTTTGAAATAGCTCCCATGCATACCTTCCAAGATATCCAACATGGAGCTCAAATTTCAATTGCGATTTTTCAGCAGTTGGTAGCACTGACATCATTTTCAAATATGGCCGTGAGATATTCAGGTATAGATCTTTACTCCTACCAAATTTTATTTCGATTGCTCCAGCCGTTTAGGAGTTGATAGGGGGGGACACACACACACAGCCAGACAGACAGACAGACAGACAGACAGACACACATTTTCCCGGATCGATCTCATAAGACTACTTTTTCCTCATTTTTGCAAAATGTGAAAAGTAGGCTAAAAATATAATATCAGGACAATAGCTGACAACCTACCATAAGAATACGCTAATATACTGAATCTCTTGTTATGGTGTTTCTTTTCAAGCTGATAATGGGTCTGTATGCACTCTTCTGTGTATAACTTATCTATTATTTGTATTATTATCATTATTATTTTATTGCCGAACTGTTGTTTATATCATTATAAAGAAAGCTTTTCAGTCGGTCATCACATATTGTTTTTGTGCCCAATTACATGAAAAACACTAGATTAGATAATTCGTCACAAAATAACACGCTTTCATGTACAAAAATGGGTGTACTTAAAATGAAGACATGCTTCGAACGTTCATCCTCAGTTCATGCTCACTTAGGACTAGAATTAGGTAACACTGAAAAATGGCTTCTATCACATCAATTGTTAATATCATTGTTAGCCTATTATTATTATTTATATTGTGAATGCTATATGCAACGTATCTTATAATATTATACAAATTTAACTGGTTACCAATGATGTGATACGATATATCATATGATTTTTATTTTCATGAAATGTATTGTGTTTTTCTACTTCTTGATACTTATTACTGTGATTATAAACCCTAATCCTATTGCATGCAGGGTGCACTGAAAAAGAGCTGTTAAGCTCTAAGTGTAGCCGTGGGGAAAACAATCAATCATGAAACCAAACATAGCTGTTGAACTTCACATTATAGACGTGTGATGATCGTGTGTCAAGCCAGACCTTTGTTTAGTTTGGCTAAGATTCATTTTGGAAAAAAAAACTATTCACATGCATAAGTGCTTCCAAATATTGAAATCATCTCTCCAGAAATCCTATGCAACTGAGGGGAAACGGAAGGGATAAACTCTTTTTTAAAAGGAAATAATGTCCTTATCTTTGAACTGCTGTTCAGGTTTTTTGTCACACTTGAGACATATGATCTCCAGTTCAAAGTGCAATAGGACATCATCTGGTTTGACTTTCAGTCGGGCACACACAATCTGTGAGATTAATAGGAAATATATTTTCCTTCCCAAGCATTTTTTTTGCATAAACGGTGCGTGCGTCACAACAGCTTCCTCGAGATTGATTGCACCCGATTGCGTAAGCATTAGGGATTTCAATATTTTTTTTTTCAATTTTCATTCGCAAACTGATTTGTAACAAGGTATGTATTATTGTTCTTATCTTGGTTACAGTGAGATAAACTTTATCAGCCTTTCACTTCTTCATGTCTCGACAGAGTAGATTAAGTGTAACAGGTTTGAATTATTTTAATCTGATCATTTATATTGAACCCTTCAGAATAGCAGTGTTTATGTGCAAGAATCTTGATCAAGGGGTCGCGCTCAGTTCATAGTGTGATGTTTACGTCCGCCAAACAACATGCTCTACTGAGGCAAGGGTCATAGGATTAAAACTATAATTAAGAAAGTAAGGAGACAAGACGTAAAATAATAACATGATTTAATGACTAATTGTGCATAAAAAGAAAATAAACAACAATAATAAACAATATCCTCTCTGAATTTTTCCCATGACAGGAACATCTATCAATGTTGAGGAGTCAGACGGATCTCCCCTTTTATAAAAATGTGGATCCATGTTCCACTGCCTTGCATTTGAATTGTATGTACGCGTGATGACTAACTACGAGAAATGAGTACTTGGATGACTGTTCGTTTACAACGGGTTAACAGCCACGGTGCTCACGAACAATCATCGCGTAAATCAACGTTTATGGATATGGGCATGACATTAATAAAAATCCTTAAAATCTAATGCTGTCACCCATACTACAAATATACTATTTACAGGAATCTCCCTGAGACCCTCATTAGTGCGATGACGCACTTAACAAGCTGAGCTGCCAACCTGGCCAATTGCTCAATTAACACACAAGGAAAGACAGCATTGCACGTGACTTCACGGGTCACTGATATGGAAAATAAACATGGACTAAACCAACAACAACAAAAGCCTGACCGGCTAAGATTACTTTATATGAACAAAACTGCATGTTAAGGTAACGCTTCGGAGATTATCGTGATTCGTAGGCAACTCCCATTTATTTAAACAATTTTTACCATTGATCAGTTCTTATTCTGTATTTCAAGTAATTACGGACTCAATAAGCGCTCCTCACTAATGACCTTGCTTGCAACGTTCAGACCGCCCTGTTAAACATCTCCCCCTCTTCAATACTCGTCATGTCCCAACTCCAGTGTATATAAATAACTGACCAGCTGTGCCGTTATCTCAAGGAACCAACAGCAACAAAAATCTCAACCACCTCAACATATGGTCAGACAATAATCAAAATATCCACAATTGCCCTCGCAAGGTTACAATATGGATCTGGCACCAAGCTGACAGAAATCAGTCTAAGCTGAAAATCCCGCTTGTAATGACCACAAAATACACACAATCGCACCTCTGGGAATGACATGACGATTTTCACACAGGTCTGCTGAATAGATGCTCGCAAACATTTTAAAAAAATTACAACCTACGATAGAGCTGATTGCTCTTCGTCACAAATTACATTGCTCCAAAGGCAATAATCTCATTGAATCTGATCAATAATAAACCTTAAACAATTTAATTACCCTCCAATCTACTATATCATTATATTAACTCAGTCCTACTTCTGAAACACAACATATCTCCGAGAGACGTTTTTAACCGCATTGCGTAACATATGCAAACACGGCCGTTCACATAGCTACGTTAGTTAAAACAACAAACAAAAACAAGAACCATCCACTAATAACATTGTACGAGCTGCTTCCATACAAAGGTGTGTCAGACCAAAACTAAATATACTACGTTAATCAAACAAGCAAAGTATTTACAAAAATATGTCCCATAAACCATAAGTTAATTTATCAAATAATAAAGAATATTATACTAAATGTACGCATCTCTCGCTCAGTCACCCGTCAAAGAACATCAGCTGCCATCTCCCAATTGAATGGTTCTTATCTCATCTCAGCCATCTGGACGGAGTGTTGAGAATTCCAAACTTCTTCTATGGTAATCGATGTCATCTCTCGTGCTGATTCAGAAAGTTAGATTATTATACACTTGATATCTGACTACTAAATTCGCCGTTCCAGGTACTACTTCCCCCGTAACAGTTTGTTGGCGAATTATCGACGATACTGCCCCTACAAAATATAGTACTGTGACTATCTATCACTGAATTTAACACATTTACAATAACTTCTATGTCCTCATGACACGCAAAAGTATAACAGTCTACGTCCTTAGACGCACAAAATTAATAATAAACTTGTGTCTTCGACACACATAATGTAATACGTTCCGTCCTCAGACGAACACAAGTTAAAAGTCTACGTCCGTCGACGCACAGAGTAAAAGTCGTTGTCTTGGCTTTTCACGCCACTTATAAATGAACTGGCCCTAGGTCTTGATGGGGGGGGGGGGGAAATTGTACAAACATTTCTCGAAATATTGGTGGTACAGGAATGAAATAAATATCACTGAACTCGTAACATTGCACAGGTCAAGAATATGCCCATTAATCCTAGAATCGATCGTAGAGATTTTGTCTAGGCGATTTCCCGCGTGAATGCTAGCCACCGCGTACCCAAGCTGGTCTTGCCGCGCTCGTAGGCATTCATTTCTCATTGGTTCCACATTTTCTGTAACTTGGCGGTTTTTAGCGGATCTTGGCGTCGTAGGAGTGTCTATTATCTTCATCAGCCACTCACGTTACTGCATCATATTTCTTCTAGGCGCGAATATTACAATGAACATACCCGAACCATGTCTCACTGCGCGTCGCTTTTATTTCGAGGTTGCCAACACCTGTCTTTCTGACACATCGCTAGGCTATTTCCTTTCACAGCTAAAGTATTTAGCCTTTTGTCAAACTGCTTCAGGTATGTCCCCGCTGTCTCCAACAAATGCTTGAAATTTCCTCATCTCCGTCTGGCTACTTTCATGATGCTGGTGGAAATATTTATTAATTGAAGAAATAAAACATAGAATCATTTATCCAACAGAGGATAAAGGGTTCACAACTCTCCCACTCACAAAATTTCGAACTTAGGAATAAAGTCGACAATTTTAAAAGACTTCCGTAGGCCAATTTGTTTTATTTCAGAATCACCCCTTTTCTATTACTTGGTCTAGCCGCTCTTGTCTTGAATGGCATTTACTCGTTTTCATTTCCTGCTTGTATCTCCCCTCTCAGTCTGCTTGCATGACCCGCTCATGCCTGAGGCAACACTCTGCTCGTCTCGTTAATGTTTGTCAACACCAACTCTACTTCCTCCTTCACGTGCCGTACTCAACTGCTCCCCGTCAAATTGGTTGATATCGGACGTCCATATATTTAAACTGCATCATTATTTTGGCGCTCCCATGGCTCACTTCTACGATACTTTTTTAAGTTGGCTGCATTATAGACTGACATTGTTCCTGTACTCAATTCTTTCACTCTGTAAGCATTATTTCCAAGGTTTCTTACGATAGAATAGGGTCCTATGAACTTTTCGCAGAATTTACTGAAGATTTTCTTCTCTGGGTCCGATGTAGCGGGTCGTTTCACCAAAACGAGCTGGTTGATTTCAAGATCACTGTGAAACCTCTTATTTCTTTCTCGCCGTAATCTGCGGTCTGCTTGTTTTCTCATGTAGGCTCTCGTTCTCTCAATTCGCAGGTCAGGTGCTATCATGGGATCTTGTGGACAGTTAATGATGCTTTTCCACGTTCTCACTGGATACTCGTTCTTGTGTAGGACCATAGGGATTTGTCCTGTTGACTCGTGCCTGGTAGAATTCATGCATGTCTCTACGTCCTTAATTTTATCCACCCATCTGTGATGTTCATTGGGAATGAAGATTCTCAAGTATGATGTTACACATTTTATTGCTCTCTCACTTAGATTAGCTTGGGCATGTCGGATACTGCTTAAAACGTGTTTTATACCCATGTCCTCCATACCTTTCTTGAATTCGGCGCTTGTGAAATAACTGCCATGATCTGACAATATAAATTCTGGTTTTCCAAGGATTGGAATAACTCTATTTCGAATACGACTGAGTACTTGCTTCGATGTAGTTTTCTGAATAGAGCATAGTACTACGAACTTAGAAAATACATCAATGCACACTAGCAAGTGACGGCAACCTCGCCTTCCTTTCGGAATTGGACCGAAACAGTCCAGGGCCAGTAGCTCGCATGGTTTCTGAGGTAGCAATGGTCTAGGATACTGCCTCATTAAATAATTATTGGGCTTTGTCCTCTGACACGGATCACAAGTTGCAATGACGTCACATATAGTTGTTCTCATACGTGGCCATGTAAATGTCTCTCCTATTGTCGCTTCGCACTTGTCTACGCCCACGTGACCGTAACTTTCGTGCGTATGCCATGTCAGTCCTCGCTGTAATGACGCAGGTACTAATATGCGTAACTTGGTGTGGTCATTATCTACCCATTTGTGCAGCAAATTGTTGACATAAACATATCTTCCTTCTTTGGCTTTTGCTTCTCGAAATGCAGGTGTTCCTGTAGGTAGCTGCTTTTTGAAGTATCGAATTAATAGCATCATCCATGGTTCCGCTTCCTGTAGTAACTCTTCAAATTGTGCATCACTGTTATCTCCTTCTGTTAATAACGACCATATCTCCTGGGATTCAATCTCCTCATCTAGTTCCACAACAGCCCCTTCTACGATGTTATCTTCTGCCTTTCGTATCTCCTCTTCCGTCTCTTCTGATATTGCTTCCAATGCCCAAGAATTTACATCTCTTCCGGTAGTGATTTCATCCATATGCAATCCCACATTCTTCAGCTGATCATACTCTCTAAAACTGACTGTATTCTTGTGCAAATCTATCACTGCTTGATAGTCACAAATAAAATTTGCACCAAGAATTATATTGAAATTCATCTTTGCCATGATAATGAATGTTTGCCCAAAAGTGTGTTCCAATATGTTCAGCTCTAAGTATGCCTGACGTTTACAAGTGACGGTGCGTTCAGGAATAACACCCCTCACTTTGAGTTGTGGTACAGGAATTACAGGAATATTCTGACTCCGTCCCAACTCTCGAACCAAGGCCTCCGATACCAGACTGATCTGTGACCCCGTATCCAATAAACATCTTATCTTAATTCCGCCAATCCTCGCGTATATAATGGGTAATTGCCTAATTTCATCGTTCCGTGGTTTCACCGTCTCCTCCAGGCAGTCTTCTGGCAAAGCAATCCATTCTTGTATGTTCGCTACTATCCATCCATCTTCAACTTCCGACTGTTGCGTTTGTAGACTGTCTTCTTTATCCAAATTTAGCATTTTTTTTAGCTCCATTGCGACTCCCCTCATCATTCTGTCGCTTATGCCCTTGATATTCCTCTTGTCTCAGTAGACTTCCAGCTTCCTCAGTATGTGTGTCTGGATTCTTCATGTTCCCAATGGCCTTTTCCCATCTTCCAAGCTCTCCACCTTGGCTAGCGTGTAACTCCTCTAGGTAATTTTGCGATTGAGCGTGCTTATCATCCCAGCCATTTCGATAATTACGTGGCTCTCCTTGATTTTGATCTCGCCTTCCTTTCCATCTTTGATTGGCATTGTAATCACCGTATCTTCCATAAGGCCTGTCATTCCTTCGATTTTCACGCCATTGCTGATATTCTCTCTGTTGATATCTATTGTTGCCTTGGTATGATCTATTGTTATAGTTATTTTCGTTACGCTGGTATGGTCTGTTTTCTCCTTCCTCCTGGTTTCGCCTAGGTGTGGAGGTGCTTGTATTAGTACCCTGCGTTTTAGTGTTTGCCTGTTTAGGTTTTATGACCTCTGTCGTATTGACTAATTCCAGCTGTCTTCCTCCTCTATAATGATTCTGAGATGTAGTCTCATCTATCTGGCGTAATATCTGCTCTGCATGTAAGGCCGTACTAACGTTCGCTGCGACTAGTACTTGCTGCACGTTGACTGGTAATTGCCTCGCTATTGTCATCACCAGATCTGCTTCATTTAAAGGGTAATGAAGGTCGCGAAATTTTAGCATTTGCATGTTAAAGAAATCTGAGTATTTCGTTTGCTGGGTAGTTTGGTATTTTATAGAGTAAAGCTCCATCCTTAGACTCTGTTGTATTGCTGGCGACCAGTACTTGCGCAGAAACGCTAATCTAAAATCTGACATGGTTCCAAATGTATATTTGAAGCTTAAAAACCATGTAAGGACATTTCCTGATAAAAATCTCTCCATCATCCTCAATCTACGTGCTTCAGGTACCCCAGTGTCATTGTAATGGTCTTCAATCTCTTTGATAAAAGCTTTAGGCGTCACCCCTGAATTTTCCGTGTACTTCTGCGGTTTGTAATCGTTTGAGAGAATTACCTGAATAAGTTGTGTGGGCTGATGACCGTCTTGTGGTGTTGAACTCCTTTCTATATTCTTGCGAAACCCCTCCGTGTTTGTTGTTAATGGGCTCTCCGCCTGAGTCTGACTTCCTGCTATGCTAGTACCCTCCGGGCTATTTGAGTCGTCCTGCTTGTCTTTCAATGTTCCTGTTCTAAATATCGATGATTGCTCTAATGACCTGAGTTCGGCTTTAATGATCCTGTCCGTCTGTTCTTTAAGCTTGCTCTTCATTTCTTGCTCTAATGCTTGAATATGAGTGTGATTTTCGCCTACTGTCTTAGGAATGGTGGATCTTTCCTCTTTAGAATCGATATTCATTTTTTTCCAATCTTTTCTTATCTGCTCTATAATCGTGCTTACTTTCTCTTCAATCTGGCTTTTAGTGTCGTCTAAGGTACTCCTTAATTGCTCCTGATCCGCTTCTAGGCTTTTCCATTGTTCTGCTGATTTTATTTCGAGACGGTCCATATCATTAAATATGCCGGATATGTTTTCATCTACTGCTGATAATTGTTGTTGAATGACCCTGCCGCTTTTCTCCATCTCCTTAAATCGTCCTTCCAACTTATCCTGAGCTATCTTGACCTCGCTTGTATTCATAGTACATGCTATTTCAATTTGCTCTAATTTAGCTAACACCGTTTCATCCAGAATGCTAAGTTTTTGATCAAAAATACTTTCCATTTTCTTAATCTGATCTAATTGTTTCTCATTATTTTTTGCTAACATCTAGGGCCAGTAATACCATCTGTTGAGTAGTGTGATCTTTCATCTCTGCGGTTAGCGTCTCTAACTGTGAATTGATAGTGTCATTAATTTCACTTTTTAATAACCTAGCTTGTTCCGCCTGATATTCATTTTGTTCCATCCTACTGTTATTTAATTGTGTCCGCAATGATTCACTTTGTTCAGATAATTTGTTTATAGCTTCATTTTGTTCTAGCCTATTAGTGTTTAATTGTTCAGATAATTTCGTGTTTAGCGATTCACTTTGTTCAGCTAGTTTAGCGTTTAATGATTCACTTTGTTCTAACATACTCGTGTTTAATGATTGACTCTGTTCTGATAGTTTATTGTTTAATGATTCACTTTGTTCTGCCAATTTAGTGTCCAACAATTTCCGTGTTCTCCTAGCCGCACTATCAATGATTTCTTGAATCTGTTCCACCGTTGCCATGTTATACAATTTATATGAGACATTAGGGAAATGGCATAAAGCAATGCCCTTTGACACATACATACAATCCAATGCACATTTAATTTCTTTACCCTACTCAGTTCATTTATTTTTACATTTAATCCCACTAGTCGATTGCATCTCTGAGTAGTTCTAATTTTACTCAATTTAATTTTAAACCCAAGCACATATTTAGTCATTAAATTGTTATCCTGATCTGATATTAACACTGACTAATTAACAGAGTATTAATTGTCATTTTAGGCTACAGCCTCCTAACATTTTCATGAGTTTGACTTTCTAAACAAATCTAGTTTTAACTTTAATCATTGGGCGCCCGGTATCACATATATTACCTTTTACTTTAATTCAATAGACAAAAACGTGAACCGTATTTTACTTTGCAAACTCCTGATTTTAATTTATATTTCACACATTTGGCGGTATCCACTTCGCCTCAATTATTTTAATAAAATATCACTTTCCGATGATTAAATACTGTCATATCTGCCTGCACTTGCGGCATGTCAGTTTTACTCAAATACGCCAATATTGATATGTGTAATTTCTCCGCCGTTACACCAAAGTGAATGGCCCCACGCTTGGCCGCGCCAGTTTTATCCCTATGAACCCTTCAGAATAGCAGTGTTTATGTGCAAGAATCTTGATCAAGGGGTCGCGCTCAGTTCATAGTGTGATGTTTACGTCCGCCAAACAACATGCTCTACTGAGGCAAGGGTCATAGGATTAAAACTATAATTAAGAAAGTAAGGAGACAAGACGTCAAATAATAACATGATTTAATGACTGTCTGTTAGGTAGTCAGCCCGAAATTGTGCATAAAAAGAAAATAAACAACAATAATAAACAATATCCTCCCTGAATTTTTCCCATGACAGGAACATCTATCAATGTTGAGGAGTCAGACGGATCTCCCCTTTTATAAAAATGTGGATCCATGTTCCACTGCCTTGCATTTGAATTTTATGTACGCGTGATGACTAACTACGGGAAATGAGTACTTGGATGACTGTTCGTTTACAACGGGTTAACAGCCACGGTGCTCACGAACAATCATCGCGTAAATCAACGTTTATGGATATGGGCATGACATTAATAAAAACCCTTAAAATCTAATGCTGACACCCATACTTCAAATCTACTATTTACAGGAATCTCCCTGAGACCCTCATTAGTGCGATGACGCACTTAACAAGCTGAGCTGCCAACCTGGTCAATTGCTCAATAAACACACAAGGAAAGACAGCATTGCACGTGACTTCACGGGTCACTGATATGGAAAATAAACATGGACTAAACCAACAACAACAAAAGCCTGACCGGCTAAGATTACTTTATATGTACAAAACTGCATGTTAAGGTAACGCTTCGGAGATTATCGTGATTCGTAGGCAACTCCCATTTATTTAAACAATTTTTACCATTGATCAGTTCTTATTCTGTATTTCAAGTAATTACGGACTCAATAAGCGCTCCTCACTAATGACCTTGCTTGCAACGTTCAGACCGCCCTGTGAAACATCTCCCCCTCTTCAATACTCGTCATGTCCCAACTCCAGTGTATATAAATAACTGACCAGCTGTGCCGTTATCTCAAGGAACCAACAGCAACAAAAATCTCAACCACCTCAACATATGGTCAGACAATAATCAAAATATCCACAATTGCCCTCGCAAGGTTACAATATGGATCTGGCACCAAGCTGACAGAAATCAGTCTAAGCTGAAAATCCCGCTTGTAATGACCACAAAATACACACAATCACACCTCTGGGAATGACATGACGATTTTCACACAGGTCTGCTGAATAGATGCTCGCAAACATTTAAAAAAAAAATACAACCTACGATAGAGCTGATTGCTCTTCGTCACAAATTACATTGCTCCAAAGGCAATAATCTCATTGAATCTGATCAATAATAAACCTTAAACAATTTAATTACCCTCCAATCTACTATATCATTATATTAACTCAGTCCTACTTCTGAAACACAACATATCTCCGAGAGACGTTTTTAACCGCATTGCGTAACATATGCAAACACGGCCGTTCACATAGCTACGTTAGTTAAAACAACAAACAAAAACAAGAACCTTCCACTAATAACATTGTGCGAGCTGCTTCCATACAAAGGTGTGTCAGACCAAAACTAAATATACTACGTTAATCAAACAAGCAAAGTATTTACAAAAATATGTCCCATAAACCATAAGTTAATTTATCAAATAATAAAGAATATTATATTGTACTCATCTCTCGCTCAGTCACCCGTCAAAGAACATCAGCTGCCATCTCCCAATTGAATGGTTCTTATCTCATCTCAGCCATCTGGACGGAGTGTTGAGAATTCCAAACTTCTTCTATGGTAATCGATGTCATCTCTCGTGCTGATTCAGAAAGTTAGATTATTATACACTTGATATCTGACTACTAAATTCGCCGTTCCAGGTACTACTTCCCCCGTAACAGTTTGTTGGCGAATTATTGACGATACTGCCCCTACAAAATATAGTACTGTGACTATCTATCACTGAATTTAACACATTTACAATAACTTCTATGTCCTCATGACACGCAAAAGTATAACAGCCTACGTCCTTAGACGCACAAAATTAATAATAAACTTGTGTCTTCGACACACAAAATGTAATACGTTCCGTCCTCAGACGAACACAAGTAAAAAGTCTACGTCCGTCGACGCACAGAGTAATAGTCGTTGTCTTGGCTTTTCACGCCACTTATAAATGAACTGGCCCTAGGTCTTGATGGGGGGGGAAATTATACAAAAATTTCTCGAAATAATGGTGGTACAGGAATGAAATAAATATCACTGAACTCGTAACATTGCACAGGTCAAGAATATGCCCATTAATCCTAGAATCGATCGTAGAGATTTTGTCTAGGCGATTTCCCGCGTGAATGCTAGCCACCGCGTACCCAAGCTGGTCTTGCCGCGCTCGTAGGCATTCATTTCTCATTGGTTCCACATTTTCTGTAACTTGGTGGTTTTTAGCGGATCTTGGCGTCGTAGGAGTGTCCATTATCTTCATCAGCCACTCACGTTACTGCATCATATTTCTTCTAGGCGCGAATATTACAATGAACATACCCGAACCATGTCTCACTGCGCGTCGCTTCTATTTTGAGGTGGCCAACACCTGTCCTTCTGACACATCACTAGGCTATTTCCTTTCACAGCTAAAGTATTTAGCCTTTTGTCAAACTGCTTCAGGTATGTCCCCGCTGTCTCCAACAAATGCTTGAAATTTCCTCATCTCCGTCTGGCTACTTTCATGATGCTGGTAAAAATATTTATTAATTGAAGAAATAAAACATAGAATCATTTATCCCACAGAGGATAAAGGGTTCAATATGTAGTAAATAATTTCAAGAATTTAATAATATTTTTTTTATAATTTAAATAGGATATTTTCCTTCCTTTCGGCCTAAGTTAAAAATACAACATTTAAATGAGATGCCAAATTCTAGTCAAAATAATGTAGATTAGCATATATTTGACGGTTAATCTGACAGATTAGTTATGGCCGTCGTTGATAGTATTCACGTTGCGCCGAGTGGAAAGTTAACACTAAATGGCAAAGAGAAGTGTTATAACTTTCCCTGCCTATATGCAAGATTCTGAAATCTACTCTCAAACTCATCCGTAAGGCCTTTTAGTATGCGAACATATTGAAAACCCAAATTATTTCAATATTATTTACGGTCGGGTCAGATTTACCCACGGCGCCGGCGTGACAATTTTCGGCTAACGTTAGTCGGGATAATCTGTATAAAATAAAGGGGAAAATCCACCTATTTTGGAGCAACACAATCACATAGCTCACTTTCTTGTTGTACCATGTTTTCGGTCTAGGGACACCTTGGTCATCATCCCCTTTGGTCAAAAAAATTCAGATGACTGCTTTGCCGCCACTATCAAGGCCGATTATACTGTTACGAAAATTATTGTAATTATTCTGCATGTTAAATCTAAAAAATATAAATATTTTTTTATTTTTTTATTTTTATTTTTTATTTTAGTCAATTTACCCTCTAGGTTGGTGGTTCCCACGGACTCAGCGAGGGAACTCACCACTACCGCCTGGGCAGTGTCCTGGAGCTTGGAACATCTGGTCGGGTTGAATACAACTGAGGAGGTGTGATCAGCACTTCGCCCAGGCGGCCTCACCTGCAAAGCGAACAGGGCCTCATGAGGGAGGGGAAGGGATGGATAGGCTAGGAAGAGGGAAGGAGGCGGCCGTGGCCTTACAGTAGGTACCATCCCGGCATTTGCCCGAAGACGAAGTGGGAAATCACGGAAAACCACTTCGAGGATGGCTGAGGTGGGAATCGAACCCCCTCTACTCATTTGGGCCACCCGAGGCTGAGTAGACCCCGTTCCAGTCCTCATACCACTTTTCAAATTTCGTGGCAGAGCCGGGAATCGAACCCAGGACCTCCGGGGCGGCAGCTAACCATGCTGACCGCTACGCTACGGAGGCGACTAAATATAAATAAACCTAATTTTATATTGGGAATATTTCATAGAAAGACACCAGGTGTAAAATTACTTCATTAAAATCCGTACGACTACGACAAAAAGGGAGTGACACACTATGGGTCAAAATGACCCAGCGCCAGTCCTCGTGTAATATTTTTTCACGCCAGTTCTCATGGGTTAAGTCTATGAATTTCAATGTGTAATTGCATTAATTGCGTGGGTGGGGGAAGGAGGGTATTTTACAGTACTTGTACTGTACGTCGTGCGGGAAGACGGCCAGGCCATTAGACAGGATATGGAGTAACTAAACTCTCTTATAGATTCCCCCTTCCCTTCTGGAATGAAATCCTGACTACGGCACTGATTAAGAGATCAAAATTACTCTTCCCCATCATATTCACGGTAGAAATGTGGTCTGAATATGTCCCTGCGGAACATACTACGGCGTTACTTGTGCTTGCTTTCGTGTTCTTGACCAGCCATACGTGCAAGTTTACTCGCCCCTGCTACACCCTCCCTCCTAGTCTCGGACTGCAGGTGGAAGAGGGGAAGTTGCCCAGGACACAACGAGCATAGCTTTCCCACCTAGCCCGTCCCCCCCCCCCCCCCATACACACAGGTTGACATGGCTAGTAGAAAGACTTCGGAAGCTCTTGAAGGCTTACTGTAATCCCAGCAGCTGATACCATTAATTAACAGAAGTCTGCAGCCAGATGTAACATATGGAATGACATCCAGCATGCCATTCTTATTTACCAATATCATTGCAGATAGTTAGTTATTGTTGTTTTAAGGGGTGGAACTATCATTGTAGATAGAGGTGCGCCCTACCATAATCTAACCATTACCACCAGGGGCAATCCATGAATTGTGAATGAGTAACATACAGTATCTTGTGTGGTGTGATTTAGTAGGGTAATCATTTTTGTTGCTGTTTGATTTCTGGTCATCATTGTTGTAGTGTCTTGGCTCGTTCTGTTGGGGCTGAAGTTGCTTCGTTGTCGTCCTTCAGCCTTTGTTACTTTGTATGATTATTCAAGGACGAATGGGGGAGGGCGGGCTATTTAGGCAGGGTGTATAAATACTTCACTTCAATTAGTTACTCGATGTTGAGGTATAATTTTTAGAAGCTTAGATATTATCTATCTATCTATATTATATCTATAGTGGTGACTGTAGTAGCGTGTGAATTTATATCTCAGCATCCTAACTATTTCAACCGCGACGAAGGAGTGCATCTCCCTGTGTCTCGAAATTGGCATTAAATCATCTTCCATAGAGAAAGCCGATCCCGCCATTCACAGGCTACAAGACGTTCCCTACGTGGTTCGACAAAACAAAATAAATACATTGTTGATATTGATTCATTTTAACTGACAGTAGTGGCTACGCTGGTCTAAAGCGCAGCATTAGGTCATGGGACCAAGCTCTCTGCTGACTCGGTAGACGCGTTGGTTCGAGCCCCACTGTCGGCCGTCCTTGAAATGGTTTTCCGTGGTTTCCCCATTTTCAACACCAGGTAAATGCTGGGACGGTACCATCTGACAGGCCACGGCCGCTTCCTTCCACATCCTTGGCCAGTTTCATTCACCATCATTCATTTCATCTCTCATTAACTCCTCTCATGAGGTTGGTGCCAGGAAGGGCATCCGGCCGTAAAAATCATCGCCACAAAGACTTCCATCGAATCTCATCCCCGACCCCTCTGGAAAAACGGAAATATTAAGGGGTAGACATACATACATAGAATGTTGATTCATTTTAAGAACTTTGCGACATCGTGCTTATTCATCCCAATGTACTTGGATATGTGGTTATTGGATTTTTCTGATAGTTTGTGTTATTTTGGTGTCTGTAGAAGTGTGTGTATTTGTAAATGAGACCGGGATTTCGAAGATGGAAACCATGGTTTTAAATAAGGAACCACTTGCATTTGCCTAGACTCTAGAGTATAATTGGAAACCAACAAAAAGAAACACTGGGATGGTTGAAGTAAGATCAAAAACCACTTCTACTCAGTTCAGCCACACAAGGCTCAGCGGACTATGTTCCAACCCTCGGACAAGATTTAAAATTCTCGACAGAGGAGGGATTTGTCCCAGAATGCTTGGAAATGGAGGTAATATAAGTTCTCCAGTAATAACAAGAGTCACAGAATAAATATGACAAACATTAAGCAATAACTAAGCCTATTGTAATTATGGTGATTCGTCGCCATCGGAGCAACTCTGGGCGCGACAAAACACTACAGCTAATAGCTTTAACTCTGACCACGATTAAACAACCAGAGAAACTACACCTAAAAGCATTAGCTCTGACAGCGATTGAACAACCCGAGACACTACACCTAACAGCATCAGCTCTGACCGCAATTCAACAACCCGAGACACTACAGCTAACAGCATTAGCTCTGACCGCGAGTAAGCAACCCGAGACACTACAGCTAACAGCATTAGCTCTGACAACGAGTAAGCAACCCGAGACTCCACAGCTAACAGCATTAGCTCTGACAACGAGTAAGCAACCCGAGACACTACAGCTAACAGCATTAGCTCTGACAACGAGTAAACAACCCGAGACTCCACAGCTAACAGCATTAGCTCTGACAACGAGTAAGCAACCCGAGACACTACAGCTAACAGCATTAGCTCTGACAACGAGTAAGCAACCCGAGACTCCACAGCTAACAGCATTAGCTCTGACAACGAGTAAGCAACCCGAGACACTACAGCTAACAGCATTAGCTCTTACAACGAGTAAACAACCCGAGACACTACAGCAAACAGCATTAGCTCTGAATGCGAGTAAGCAACCCTAGACTCCACAGCTAACAGCATTAGCTCTGACAACGAGTAAGCAACCCGAGACTCCACAGCAAACAGCAAAAGCTTTGGCGGCGAGTAAGCAACCCAAGACTCTACAGCTAACAGCATTAGCTCTGACAGCGAGTAGGCAACCCGAGACACTACAGCTAACAGCATTAGCTCTGACCTCGACTAAACAACCTGAGACACTACAATTAACTGCATAAGCAATGACTGATAAGGGTTGCTAAAGAACATGCAGCGCCTCTCATTTTGCCCATTTTCTTTTGTTTTATTGGGTCAGCCTCGTGAGGAAAAACTGAGAAGATGTGTATTTAATTGCCAACTCAGAAATCCTGAAAATGGTTTACCGTCGTTTCCCACTTCCACTCCAGGCGAATGCCGGCCCCTCTCTTTCCAATCCACACCTGAAATATAAATACACACACCAGTACGTACTCCATAATAACACAGATTATAAGACATAATTCAACACACACCCAAGTACACGAGACTAAACGACCACTATGTCAAAGACCCTAATATGAAACAACAAATCTGTGGTGTCGGATCCTAGAAGAGGAGGTAGAGGAGAATACTGTAGGTGCAGGCAGAACTCTACACGCGTACAAGGGCTCTTCACACAAGCAAATGTTCAGAATGACCCTGAATTAGTGTAGTATTCGTTATTGCCAGCGGAATAGTGAGATACACCATTCAAGGTTTAGCTGTGTAAAATAAATTCTCGTTTCGGTTTGTTTATTGTAGGAGAAAGTTTGTTGTGAAAGGATTGGAATTATGCCAAGAGAAAATATATTCTTGATAAATTATGTTATTAATTTAATTTAATAGCTAGGAGCATCATGGCCCGCAGTTAGAGTACTTGGGTGTGCGTAGGATTTTATGATAATCTAGGTCTTTTTGGTGGCTGTAGCAGCTGTAATTTTAAGGGTAAGGGTTGGGGTAAAATGTTGTTATTTGTTGTTGCTTATTCTAGGGATTTTGCAATATCGTGGTCATGTAGCCTCGTGTACTTGGATGTGAGTGGAATTTGTCTGAAAACCTGTGTCACTGTGAAGTCAGTGCCAGTGTATGTATTTTGTAATTGAGGTAGGATTTGGGTGGGAAGTGGCCGTGGTAATCCCAGCATTTGCCTGGAGTAGGAGTGGGAAACCACGGAAAACCACTTCAAGGATGGCTGAGGGTAGTAATTGAACCCACCCATTTCCAGTTCTGCCTCACGAGACCGAGTGTACCCTGTTCAAAACCTCAGACCAGAATTAAATTCCTTAGCTGAGCCGGGAATCAACCCCGGGCCTCCGTGGTCATAAAAAAGAATGCTAGCCACTACGCAACGAAGAGTACGATGTGGTAAGTGCTCCGTGACTTGAAATAAGTAACTAACCCGGCATTTTCCAGGTGCGAGTGTGTTAATAGCTGAGGAAATGCTACACCCACAACGGCTGCTGTAAGTGCCGGGATGCGAACCACCAATCTCTATACTTCTTACAGTGGTGCACCTTTTAACACGCACGGCTATGTTGCGAGGTATACTTGAATGTCAACTGAAATTGTTAACATAGCTTGTTTGGCCTATGACGCATTTCCCGTGTGCTCTTGTGCTGTAATTACGAGATAAGCATGTGCCGCATATTTAAGTTTTAACACAACATAAAGAAAGCAATAAGCAAGCAGTTTGCAAGCAGTTAGCAGGAATGGCAACAAAACCACTTATTGTTTATGAGGTGAACGGTTCAAGGCGGCCGATTTTTACCAATCAAATTTTATAAATTTCTGTATCTGTTTCTGAAAACTAAGTGCCCAAAATACCATATAAGGTATACTGTAAACCAATATGTGAAAGTAAACCTACTTTCTAATAACCTCCACTATGCCTTATTTCGGTGACATTAGTTAGCTAAGTGAGAGTAAAGCTAACTTCTAGTAATTCCTACTATACCATGTTTTGATGAGAACTGTTTGTTATGTATGAGAATTTGCACTTACCTTACAATGATCATCATTATAGCATATTTTGTTGACAACAGTTTGTCAACAGCATTAGCTCTGACCGCGATTAAACAACCCAAGACACTACACCTAACGGCATTAGCTCTGACCGTGAGTAAGCAACCCGAGGCTCCACAGCTAACAGCATTGACTCTGACCACGAGTAACCAACCGGAGACTCCACAGCAAACAGCATTGGCTCTGACCACGAGTAAGCAACCCGATACTCCACAGCAAACAGCATTAGCTCTGACAGTGAGTAAGCAACCCGACACACTACAGCTATCAGCATTAGCTCTGACCACGAGTAAGCAACCTGAGGCACTACAGCTAAGGGTATTAGCTCTGACAGCGAGTAAGCAACCCGAGACACTACAGCTAAGAGTATTAGCTCTGACAGCGAGTAAGCAACCCGATACACTACAGCTAACAGCATTAGCTCTGACAGCGAGTAAGCAACCCGAGACACTACACCTAAGAGTATTAGCTCTGACAGCGAGTAAGCAACCGGAAACACTACAGCTAAGAGTATTAGCTCTGACAGCGAGTAAGCAACCCGAGACACTACAGCTAACAGCATTAGCTCTGGCCGCGAGTAAGCAACCCGAGACTCCACAGCTAACAGCATTAGCTCTGACCGCGAGTAAGCAACCCGAAACACTACAGCTAAGAGTATTAGCTCTGACAGCGAGTAAGCAACCCGAAACACTACAGCTAACAGTATTAGCTCTGACCGCGAGTAAGCAACCTGAGACACTACAGCTAACAGCATTAGCTCTGGCCGCGAAAAAGCAACCCGAGACTCCACAGCAAACAGCATTAGCTCTGACAGTGAGTAAGCAACCCGACACACTACAGCTATCAGCATTAGCTCTGACCGCGAGTAAGTAACCTGAGGCACTACAGCTAACAGCATTAGCTTTGACAGCGAGTATGCAACCCGATACACTACAGCTAACAGCATTAGCTCGGACTGCGAGTAAGCAACCTGAGGCACTACAGCTAACAGCATTAGCTCTGACAGCTAGTAAGCAACCCGAGACACTACAGCTAACAGCATTATCTCTGACAGCGAGTAAGCAACCCGAGACACTACAGCTAACAGCATTAGCTCGGACCGCGAGTAAGCAACCTGAGGCAATACAGCTAACAGCATTAGCTCTGACAGCGAGTATGCAACCCGAAACACTACAGCTAACAGCATTAGCTCTGACAGCGAGTAAGCAACCCGAGACACTACAGCTAAGAGTATTAGCTCTGACAGCGAGTAAGCAACCCGAAACACTACAGCTAAGAGTATTAGCTCTGACAGCTAGTAAGCAACCCAAGACACTACAGCTAAGAGTATTAGCTCTGGCAGCGAGTATGCAACCCGAAACACTACAGCTAAGAGTACTAGCTCGGACCGCGAGTAAGCAACCCGAGCTTCCACAGCTAACAACATTAGCTCTGACAGCGAGTAAGCAACCCGAGACACTACAGCTATGAGTATTAGCTCTGACAGCGAGTAAGCAACCCGAAACACTACAGCTAAGAGTATTAGCTCTGACCGCGAGTAAGCAACCCGAGACACTACAGCTAACAGCATTAGCTCTGACCGCGAGTAAGCGACCCGAGCCTTCACAGCTAACAGCATTAGCTCTGACAGCGAGTAAGCAACCCGAGACACTACAGCTAACAGAATTAGCTCTGACAGCGACTAAGCAACCCGAGCCTCCACAGCTAACAGCATTAGCTCTGACAGCGAGTAAGCAGCCAGAGACACTACATCTAACAGCATTAGCTCTGACCGAGAGTAGGCAACCCGAGACACTACAGCTAACAGCATCAGCTCTGACCGCGAGTAAGCAACCAGAGACTCCACAGCAAACAGCATTAGCTCTGACAGCGAGTAAGCGACCCGAGACTCCACAGCTAACAGCATTAGCTCTGACCGCGGGTAAGCAACCCGAGACTCCACAGCTAACAGCATTAGCTCTGGCCGCGAGTAAGCAACCCGGGACACTACAGCTAACAGCATTAGCTCTGACCGCGAGTAAGCAACCCGAGACACTACAGCTAACAGCGTTAGCTCTGACCGCGAGTAAGGAACCCGAGACTCCACAGCTAACAGCATTAGCTCTGACCGCGAGTAAGCAACCTGATGCACTATATCTAACAGCATTAGCTCTGGCCGCGAGTAAGCAAGCCGAGACTCCACAGCTAACAGCAGTAGCTCTGACTGCGAGTAAGCAACCCGAGACTCCACAGCTAACAGCATTAGCTCTGGCCGCGAGTAAGCAACACGAGACACTATATCTAACAGCATTAGCTCTGACAGCGAGTAAGCAAGCCGAGACTCCACAGCTAACAGCAGTAGCTCTGACCGCGAGTAAGCAACCCGAGACTCCACAGCTAACAGCATTAGCTCTGGCCGCGAGTAAGCGACCCGAGACACTACAGCTAACAGCATTAGCTCTGACCGCGAGTAAGCAACCCGAGACACTACAGAAAACAGCATTAGCTCTGGCCGCGAGTAAGCAACCAGAGACACTACAGCTAACAGCATGAGCTCTGACCGCGAGTAAGCAACCCGAGACACTACAGCTAACAGCATTAGCTCTGGCCGCGAGTAAACAACCAGAGACACTACAGCTAACAGCATTAGCTCTGGCCGCGAGTAAGCAACCCGAGACTCAACAGCAAACAGCATTAGCTCTGGCCGCGAGAGTAGTGGTTTTTTAACTGTTCTAATACCTCCACCTCCACATTCCTCCACACAAGATGGCGACGGCGTGATATCTCGCGAACCCATGGTTAGATTTTAACAAATGAGGTGTCGTAGGACTCGGGCTGACGCCTCCTTTCCTATGAACATTGTATTTCCACCTCAAAATAAAACCTACCCCTACTAGGGGTGTGTGAAATTGTATTCTTTTAGAAAATCTCGCTTTCCAAGTGCGACATGTGGGAGTTTGAATGCCAATATAAAATTAAATGTATACTGTGGAATGCTGCTATGATTTAACATTTTTGTTTTTTGTTCTTACGCATGCCCACTCATCGCTTTTGTAAGAGGGCGGGCTTTTTAAAGATGGCGGCTGTGGTGTAACCTAACCTATCCCCATCCAACGAGGGGTGATCAAAAAGGATTCCAAGCGGCACCCGTCGATAGGTAAACCAATAATCGAAGAAGGGCATGTCTAACCTTGAGGCGATAGCCCCTTTTGATTGATCTCTGTTGATTTGGCCCTTTGGACTGGTCCCTGTTGACTTGCTTCTGTTGACTAGCCCTTTTGGACGGATCCTTTTTGAAGGGAGTCATTTTTGACGGGTCCCTGTGGACGAGTCCTTGTTGACGGGTCCCTGTGGACTGGTCCCTGTTGACGAGTCCCTGTGGACGGGTCCACGTTGACGGGTCCTTTTGATTAATCCCTTTGGACCGGTCCCTTTGGACTGGTCCCAAATTATATGATGAAATTAAACGATGTTCCACATGAAACACATTTGAAGAGCCGATTGCTACTATGAATTAGCATGTTTGTTTTCTGTTTTTACCCATGCGCACTTGGGGTTTTCGTAAGAGGGCGGACTTTTTAAATAATCATTTATAGATGAGTTATTTTTTAAAAAATCCAAAACTGATAGGTCATTGGCTTTTTAATATCTCATTAACCAATAAGGCTAGGGACTTGTATGAGGGGTCGTTGGACTTGGGATGACGCCCCATTTTTGAATGTGTTTTTGATATTTGTCACAAGGGCCTAAGTACACTTTTGTTAATATCTCGCGAACCAATAAGGCTAGGAACTTGTATGAGGGGTCGTAGCTCTAGGGATGACATTCCTTTTTAAATTTTTTTTTGAAATTTGACAAGGGGCCTAACTACACTTTTGTTGATTTTTCCTGAACCCATGATGGGATTTTGACCTGTGAGGTGTCGTTGGACTTGGGCAGACACTCTCTTCTTTAATGTATTTTTGACATTTTAACAAAGGGCATAACTACACTTTTGTTAATATCACGCGAACCAATCAGGCTAGGGACTTGTATGTGGGGTCCTTGCACTCGAGGTGACGCTCTGTTTTTGAATATATATTTAATGTTTGTCAAAAGGGCCTAACTGCACTGTCGTTAATATCTCGATAACTAATAATGGGAGAGAGTCAAGTGAGGTGTTATAATACTTAGGATGGCCAACCCTTTCCCATGACCAACGAATTTACCCCAAATATTCAAAACATCAAGGTCATTGACCTGAGATTATATAAACTAATAATGGGATATCGACATGTGAGGTGTCATAGTACTTAGAATGGTCAACCCTTCCCCATGGCCAATGAATTTTCCTAAAATATCCAAAACATTAAGGTCATTGACCTGAGATTTTATAAATTAATAATTGGATACGGACATGTGAGATGTTTACCGTGAGTGATGAAACATAGCTAGGTAGAGAAAGAATTAGTGTAGGCTACATGTAAGGTGACTGACAAGTCTTTCACTATTGGAACTTGTTTTCAGATCAGACTGTAGTACAGAGAGAGTATAGGTTGCAGGCATGGGTTGATAAATGACAAGCGGTGTACACAAAATCTGATTTATTGATTCAAGAATTAAGAGTAGACTATCTTTAATTGATTGGTTAAAGAGGATAGCTAAAGAAATAAAATGGTGACTACATTAAACTAAACTGAACCAAGCTGAATCAAACCCAACCAAACCAAACCTAATCGAAAACAAGCCAAGGGTTTAAGTGTAAAACTTGTGGGTGGATGTGGTCATTGGTAATGTCAAAAAGGAAAGGGATAACGCTCTACCTATAGAGGGTAAGGTAAAGCTAGTGCATGGTGCTAATGCACACACCCAAGTACATGAACCACACACAACTATTCTGTGCATTTTTTATGGGTTGACTGTTAAAAATTGCTCAGTGGTAACTGGGACAAGATGGTCGCTACACACAACAAGCTTTAAATACTTGAGGCTAATAATCTATACACACACACACACACACACACACACACACACACACTTGTTCTAAAATAAACTGTATTGCTGGCAGTGATCACACAGTAGGCAAATGACAGAAATGCTTGGCTAACAGAAATGCAATCATTTTCGGTTGTATAATGTTACCAGCTAACCATTACGTGCTATAGTGGTGAGCACATGTGCCTCTTGCACTGGAGATCTTAACTCGATTTCTAGCTCTAAGGCCTACAACGAAACAAACTAAGAAAGAAGGGTATGGTGGCGCAGTGGTTTCACTAAGGTAGACTAGGGTTTGATTTTAGGTTAATATACATGTCATAAACAAAAAAGCAGAGATAATGTTTAAAACTGATTACACTTGTCTCTCTTCAAATTATTACTTATATTACGAATACAAAGGTGGACTGGGTTTGATATACAGTTAATGCTGCCTATCGCATATTAGCCTGTAAGAAAGCCAAACAAGCAAAAGGCGTAGGTAGAGCATTGGTAAAATCGCTATGTGTAGAGAACTACCTAACGGTTTTATGAACTGGCAAAGGTATGTCACATCAACAGTGCAGGATACAATCCAGCAACCATAATTTTTGTCTTGTGGAACAGAGAAAACATATATATATAGAGAGATATAGAAAGCTTGTGTATGTATGGGTAGCATTTATTGTTTGACCAGATAAAATACAGTGAGGTAGGGTGAGGCACCCCCCACTTATATATGATTGGTAAATAGTATTTTTTTCAATAGTTTTGTTTTTCAAATGCAGTGGTAAATAGTCGTTATTTTTTAAAACATTCTTACTTGCAGTAGTAATAAGCCTCTACGGTTCCGCTAACACACATAGACAGACTGTACTATTGCCATGGTCAAGCACTCACATTAAGATCATTTACAACAACATAAAATGAAAAATTATAAATCTTGTTTTGGAAATATTGTTTTTCAACATACACAAAATAAATAAAAAATGTGTAAGCAGCAAAATGGAAAATCCATGTTTCCATATAGACAAAATTTAAAAACCTTAAACGGACATTTAAATATATATATACAAATGGGAAATTGACAAATGTGTAAATATGAAAATGAAATTCCATGTTTCCATATCATGATATTGAGAAACATCAAACTGTCATTAAAAAAAATGCAAATGGAAAATTGACAAATTGCAATGTGTGAAATGTGAAATTGAACAAATGGCTATCATTATTTTAAAAAATAAAATAAAAACATGGTGCTCTATGGTTGAGGTGTGAATCAAACCCTCTCTACTTATTTGGACCACCCGAGACTGAGTAGACTAGTTTTTGTTGTCATACCACTTTTAAAAGTTTGTGTTAAAGCTAGGAATTGAACCCAAGAGCTTGTAGGGGAGATCAAAGGTTAGAATATGTTAAACAGATAGCCTTGGATGTCGGGTGTGGTAGCAATATAGAGATGAAACGATTAGCTCGGGGCAGGGAGGCATGGAGATCTGCATCAAAACAGTCAAAACACTGACGACTCAAACAACAACATGTAGAGCTCACCAAAATAATGTTGTGTAACGGTAAATGTTAGTCAACGAACAGTAATGCATTACTAAAACCCATGACACGATACCTAAGAGCTTTTCTAAAATTATTTTAAAATGCATTTAACCCTATATTAAACACCCAGTTCACAAGACTCATAACTGCAATGTTATGGTAAAACAAAACAAAATCTTTATTTCAAAACAAACAAGTGGTTTAGTCAATGTATACTGGAAAAAGTTTTATAAACACTCAAGTCCACAAAAATAATTAAATTAGTAACAGTCAGGTTGACCGAGTGGTTATGGTGTTTGACTTAAGATCAAATTTTCTGTACAAGAAAGCAAGGGTTCGAATCCCTTACCTGATATAACTATTGCCTCAACATGGCTTGACCACACTGTATTATTACATTACTCGGTACACAAACCATAGATAGAGTGTATTGTTAAAGGTCACTCTCTTTCCGAACATAGTCAGAGACTGTTGATGGTTAACAATTGTATTAATAGTGGGACATGGGGATAGCAATTAAGAAAAACAGACAATACCCATACACTATTTTTATTTATTTAATGTAAATACTTGTACAATAGTAATTTTATCCCACCAACCTGGACCCAATGTGTGGGAAGCCAGGCTCTGCCTGTCACAAGTCAGGACAAAGGGCGAGTGATAGAGGAGTAACACCTCTCAAAAAATCCTTGGTCCAGCTGACCTGGCTGGTAGTCCCACGTAAGGGTCCCTTGCCAGGGTTACGGCGAAGACCTCAACGGCAGTTGCAGTGGAGAGGTTAATCCTCGGTACAGTGTAGATGGCGGACGGGGAAGCCCAGTGCTCGGGATTAATTGAGTAAAAGATATCATCCACATTTTCGGGGTGGATATCAATTGTAGCGTCTGACCCGGATCGGGCGGCTACAAACGGCGTCTGTACCCCATGTTAGGGACGGCCGAATTATACGCTGGCAGTAGCGCAAAAATGCTTGGCGATAGGCTTTGTGACAAGTCAGCCGTAAAAGCACAATGTCACATCTTTATGGGAATGTCGTCTCAAGATTTCGGAACCAAGGCTAGGGCGTCCTCCGTACGCGACGCGCGCTGGCGTGAAAAGTATGCAAGGGTTACCGTCGCAAGGGCGGCGACGGCTAAACAAGCGAGCCCCCATTTTCTGTCTCGCATCATTGAACGTCGGGACTATGACTGGAAGAAGTAGCGAATTAGCTAAAGCACTCGAAAAGAGGCGCATCGATATCTGTGCAGTGCAGGAAACAAGGTGGAGCGGAGAAAAGTCTTACGAAATTGGGTGTGGATACAAACTCATATACAATAGAACCCGCGGAACAACTAATGGCGTCGGCATTGCCATATCAGCAAAGTTTGATGGCTCTGTATGTGAAGTGCAAAGGTATGATGACCGCCTTATGAAAATTGTTTACGTAGCAGACAGGAGAAAAATTCATTTCTTCAGCGCATATGCCCCACAAACAGGCCTAAACACAGAAACTAAAGATGCTTTCTGGACGCTGCTTGATGAGAAGACTGCGGAAGTGCCATCTGAAGATTACCTCATTGTTGCTGGCGATCTAAATGGACATGTCGGCCTGCAGAAAGAAGATCATGCTGCCCATGGTGGACACGGCTACGGACTGAAGAATGATGACGGACAAAGAATCCTTGATTACGCAGAAAATCATGGCATGGTCATCACAAACACCTGGTTTAAAAAGCGCGATACCCATCTAATCACGTACTACAGTGGTCCAAATGCTACTCAGATTGACTATGTCCTTGTGAGACGTCGTAACCTTACAGACGTTTTAGACACGAATGTTGTTCCATACGAAACCGTTGCGATGCAGCATCGACCTGTTATCTGTAAGCTGCGTATAACGCCACCAAGAGCTGTTTGCTCGGCCAGAACGGGTCCTTCAAGAATCAAATGGTGGTGCTTTAAGGAAATAGAGTCCAATGTCATTGCAAAAATCACTGTACCACCCATTACGACAGTTGAAGAGAGCTGGACAAAACTAAAAGACTCGTCTCATGCAGCTGCACATGCCATTCTCGGAACAACAAAACCAGGACGACGGCGGATTGAGAAAGATACGTGGCTCTGGAACGACACTGTCAAGGAAGCGGTACATAAGAAGAAGCAGTTGTACCATGAGTTTCTTGCAGATAAAAATCCATCTCGCTGGAATGCCTATAAAGTAGCCCGTAGTGAGGCCAAGAAAGTTGTTGCCTCAACAAAAGCAGAGCGATATGCAGACCTCTACAAGGAACTTGATACGCGTGAGGGCGAGCGTGACATTTATCGGATAATCAAATCGAGGCATCGAAAAACGGAAGATATCCAACATTTCTATGGCATTAACAATGAAGAGGGTCAGGTGCTAGTAGACTGGGAGAAAGCAAGGGAACGCTGGCGGAGCTACTTCGAGAACATTTCGACTGAAGAATTTCCCCATCCACCAATCCCAACCCCCTGTGCTGTTGAAGGACCAATTAAGGAGATCGACATTGCCGAAGTTGAGGCTGCTCTGAAGGAGATGAAGCCTGGGAAATCCACCGGCCCCGATGATCTTCCAGCAGAGTTATGGTGCTCTAAGAAGTGGGATGCTGCCGGATGGTTAACACAATTCTTCAATCGGATTACCAAAGAAGGTCGAATACCAACAGATTGGCAATGGAGTATCACAGTACCAATCTTCAAAAAGAGGGGAAGCCCTGCCGAATGTTCAAATTACCGCCCGATCAGACTTCTGTGCCACGCAATGAAAGTTTTCGAGCGTATCCTTGACAAAAGAATTCGTGCGATTGCCAAAATCACAAGGAACCAAGCAGGCTTTGTGAAAAACTGTGGCTCAACAGATGCTATCTTCGCTGTACGGCAACTGGTTGAGAAATACTCCGAAAGAAATAAACCTTTGCATCTTGCTTTCCTCGACCTTGAGAAGGCTTTTGATCGCATGCCACATGACCTAATCTGGTTAGTGCTCCGTCAACACGGCATCCCAGAACACCTTCTTAAATGGGTGCAGCTGCTTTACGCAGAACCAAGGAGCTATGTCCTAGCTGCCGCGGGAGCGTCTAATGACTTCCGCATCACCGTAGGTGTCCACCAGGGCTCCGCCTTATCACCACTGCTGTTCATTCTTGTGATGGACACAGTAACGTCAGACCTGCACCAGCCGCTACCATGGACACTTCTCTATGGAGATGACGGCATGTTGGCTGCTGAGACGAAGCTTGATCTCCAACGTCAAACACAAGAGTGGTACAATCGACTTGCGCAATATGGTCTGCGCCTCAACAAGAAGAAGACGGAATACATGACATCCGATACACAAGAAGTGGGCACCATTACTGTTGACGGAGAAGATTTACCACGTGTAGCGAAATTTAAGTATCTGGGTTCCACTATCTCTGATGATGGGCGACTTACTGACGAGGTCAACACAAGGATACACGCAGCCTGGACGAAGTGGCGAATGACAACTGGCGTCACCTGTGACCGTAGGATGAATGACCATCTGAAATCTAAGATCTACCGGACTGTCATTCGTCCAGTCGATCTCTACGGCACGGAGTGCTGGCCATCTACTAAGGAAGCAGAACGTCGCCTATGTGTCAAGGAGACGAAAATGCTTAGAAGTAGTGGTTTTGTGACAGTTCTATATCCACTTCCACCTCCCCACCTCACAAGATGGCGGCGGCGCGATATCTCTCGAACGCATGATCGGAATTTGACGAGTGAGGTGTCATTGAACTCGGGCTGACACCCCCTTTCCAATGGACAACATATTTCCACCCCAAAATAAACCCTACCCCTACTCGAGGGTGAAATTGTAATTTTGTAGAAAATCTCGCTTTCCAAGTGCAACATGTGAGAGTTTGAATGCCAATATGGAATTAAACGTTCTTCTACATAAAGTGCATGTGTTCGGTGGAAAGCCACTATGAATTAACATGCTTGTTTTTTGATTTTTGGGCATGCCCACTCATGGCTTTTGTAAGAGGGTGGCCTTTTTAAGATGGCGGCTGTAGTGTAACCTAACCTAACCCAACCCACGAGGGGTGATCAAAGAGTTTTCCAAGCGACGCTTATCGATAGGCAAACCAATAATCAAAGAGGGCCATGTCAGATCTTGAGGCCAGAGTCCCTGTCATTGTTGATTTGTCCCTTTGGACTGATCCCTATTGACTAGCCCCTTGGACAGGTCCTTGTTGACGGGTCCTTGTGGACGGGAGCTTGTTGATGAGTCCCTTTTGACTGATCCCTTTGGACTGGTCCCTATGGACTAGCCCATGAATTTATTCAAATTATGTCAAAGGGTCTAAGTGCAAAACTTGGTGAATGAATATGTTCTAGAGCTAGGGCTAATGCACACACACACACACACACACACACACTAGTACACGAGGCACATGCCATTTGAGGGTAGGTCAAGGGATCTAACTTAGTGGATGGATGTGTTCTAACGAGTCATTTGTAGTTGAAAGAGAATAATACGTGTTCTTAAGATGTTAAAACTGAGGAGATGGTACGTGCAGTAAGACGTCTTGTTATTTCCTGTGTCATATTACAGACATGGCAGAGAGCGCACAGATCTGTTGCTATGACTAACGCTGCAGTAATTTGAAACCGCAAGTGTTCATTAAGACAATGGGTGATGATCATGCAAAGTTAGCAGTCATTGGATATTACACAGGTGTTCCTTCCGGTGTCATGTTGCTGACATGGCAGAGAGCGCACAGTTCTATTGCTATGACTAACGCTGCAGTAATTTTAAACCCCAGGTGTTGATCAAGACAATGGGTGATGATCATGCAAAGTCAGCAGACATTGGATACCACACAGGTGTTCCTAGTGTACTTTGGACTCTCAGCTGTATTGGGAAAGGAATTGCAATGATCTGCAAAAACTGCTGACACGAGCGATGAGAGTTTATATAAGAGAGGTGTCATACATTTCCCTATTGTCAGTCTTTATTACTCGCTTTGAATGAACAGTGCTCTATTACTGCTCAAGAGTTGTAAAAAACCTTTCGGTAGAAAATCATTAAATTATTTTGCAAGGCAAGTACTTATTATTAATGGATTGTAGTCTTTTATTACTAATTGATGTTGAAGTTATTGATTGGAATGTATTTATTGATTGATTGATTGATTGATTTGTTTACAGATAATTGGGTACCTGTAGGTTACCAGATTCCTATAATCTGTTCATTCAGTGGCAGCAGTTGATAAATTATAAAAAGATAAGTGCCCCTCTAATAATTTTTAAACAGCTAGAGTGATATTTTCCAATGTTCACCACTACATATCAGTGAAAATGGTATGTTTGGCAGTCAAAAGTTGGAACTACTTGACCAATGTGTGTAAAGCTAATTTTGTAGGTTAGATTTTGATTACCGCTCTATTAAGTCTGAATGTTCATTGCTAGGTGTCAGTGACAGAGGGAATATTTAAAGACTTAACCTCAGTTCACTTAACATAACCTAACTTTACCTAACTTAACCTTATCACGTGACATGTTTTACAAGTTTAGACTTGCTTTATGGCTGACTATGACGTCACACTTAGCTCACTTAACTGGTGGCTGCTGGTTTCTATCTCGTGACATGTTCTACAAGTTTAGACTTGTTTTAAGACTGGATATGACGTCACACTTAGCTCACTTAACTGGTGTCTACTGGTTTCTATCACGTGGCATGTTCTACAAGTTTAGACTTGTTTTAAGACTGGCTATGACGTTGCACTTAGCTCACTTAACTGGCGATCGCTGGTTTCTATCACGTGACATGTTCTACAAGTTTAGACTTGCAGTAAGACTGGCTATGACGTCACACCTAGCTCACTTAACTGGCGACCGCTGATTTCTACCACTCTATCAAGTTCCAATGTTCACCGCTAGGTGTCAGAGACTGTGGTATATAATAACCCCCAGTTAGAACTACATGAAGTTAGACTTGCTAGGAGTTCACAGATGATCGATTTAAATACCCTGCTATAACCATTGACTGGAATATAATTAAACTATTTATATTGTACTTTGTTTTATTATTTATTAACATTTATGATTTCTTTCTTTTATAGGTAATTTCGAAAGTGATCATCATGTTCAGGTGTGGTGAATGTAAGAAACAGTTATCAAGACCAGACAGCCTTCAACGACATGCAAATGCTAAACATGACATTAAAATGTTTGTGTGCAGTCATTGTGCTATGACATTTAACAGACAGGATAGTCTTGGACGGCATGTAAATTTAAAGCATGTTAGTTCAGCACCATTTTCGTGTTCAGTTTGCGAACTTGGTTTTTCTGCTGTAAAGCGTAATCAATCCCACATGGTTGAAGTGTATGGAGAACAACAGGAATTGAAAACTGTAAAACCATCAACTAGCACGAAACCTTTAAATGAATGTAATGCTCAAAAGCGTAAACGTTCTCAAGATTGTGAAAATAGTTGTGCAACAAAAAGGAAGAAGAATGGTGAACCTTCGATAACACATTGTAATGTATGTAATATTGATATACCTTCTTCAATCATTCATGGACATTAACGCAGTATTTATCATAAAAATAACGCTTGCCATGATATAAATTCTGGAAATATTCAACAAATTGGTAGTGCATTTTAAGAAAAGGAAGCTTGTATTTTAACGTGACCGTTAATCTCGCGATCATAAGCCACGGGACATCCGTTTTACGTGGAATCCGAACCACAGGACATGGCATTTCACATCGAAAATCTCACATGCATTGACCGGGAATCGAACCCGGACGGCCTTGGTGAGAGACATACAGCTTGACCGCTGCGCCACCACGCCCCAGGGCATTTAAAAGTCGAATTGCTAGTTATAGACTTTATAGTAAAGAAAAACTCAAAGTATTGAATCATTTTTAAAAAATGTTCAACCTACTGTGTTTGGCTTGGTAGAAAATGTTTTAGTAGAGCATAAAACAATTAAAATGAATTTTGAACTCTTTGGACTCTTATGTAAAAACTGGGAGTGAAGGTGAAATTACAGATATCAAATCTTTTAATACAAAAAAACATAATTTTTAGCGAATCAACTAATATTAGTGATATATACCAAAATATTCCAAGTGCTATCATTGTGAAGAGTGAAGAGTTCCAGGAAAGGGAGTCAGGCTGGGCATTGGTTGAAGTACTTTATTTAGAAACCAACATGAATAAATACAACCCCCTTCGAGCATCATCATACATTGATTTGCCAGGATGGATCAAACGTAAGCATGCTTGTGTAAACGTTATGAATAATGATGACGCATGCTTTGCATGGGCTGTAACCTCAGCTCTCCATCCAGCAGTGAGGGACACGATGAGAACATCATCATATCCTCACTATTCTTCAGTGTTAGATTTAAAAGAAATGGAATTTCCTATGGCGATAAAAGACATTCAACGTTTTGAAAAGCTGAACAATGTAAGTATTAATGTTTATGAATTTGAAAATAACAGAATAGTAGGTCCTCTATATTATACTCAGGAAAAAAGGATGTTCATTTAAATTTACTATACATAACTAAAGGTGAAAATGCCCACTATTGTTGGATAAAACATTTAAGTAGACTTGTCGGTAGTCAGATATCAACAGATAAATCTAAAAAGTGGTTGTGTGATGGTTGCATGCTATATTTTAGAAAAGAGGATCAACTAACTCAACACCAAAAATGGGGATGTAATCATGTGTGTACGGTATTACCGACTCCTAAAAATAACATTCTAAAATTTAAGGATTATGAGAAACAGCTTCGAGTACCATTTGTTATATATGCTGACTTTGAGGCTTTGCTAAAACCATTTAATACATGTTCATCGAATTCAGCCCAGCCTTTTACCAACACTACTCACATTCATGAACCTTTTAGCTTTGCATATCATATTAAATGTAGCTATGATGACTCTTTAAATAAGTTTGAGCTGTATAGAGGACCTGATGCACCTAAAGTTTTTATGGAAAGGCTTGAGAAAGATGCCATCCGTATATCCTCTATTTTAAATACGATCATTCCAATGGAGCCACAAACATCATCACAGCAAATGGGTTTTGAAACTGAAACTAATTGTTTTATATGTGGTGAATGTTTATATACAGACAGGGTTCACGATCATGACCATTTAACAGTGAAATACCGCGGTGCTGCTCACCAAGAATGTAATTTAAATTATAGAGTAAGTAAATTCATTCCAGTCATTCTACATAACGGTAGCAAATTCGATAACCACTTTATCGTTAAAGAATTTGGAGCTTCAGATGTGAAAATTGATGTGATTGCAAATAATAAGGAACAATACATATCGTTCACAAAATACATCAAAACTGTCAATAAAAAAAACTATAAAACTGCGATTTTTAGATTCATTCCGCTTTATGCCGAGTTGTCTTGATAAGCTGGCTAGTAATTTAAAATCAGATCACTTTCGTGAAATTCAACGTGTCTTTCCTAAAGAAGATGATTTTAATTTGATTCGTCAAAAGGGTATATTCCCTTATGAATATATTAACTGTGTGGAACGTTTTGAGGAGTGTTCTTTACCACCGAAAGATGCATTTTACAGTTCCTTAAACACAAGTCATATCAGTGATCAGGAATATTTACATGCACAACGTGTATGGACACAGTTCGACATTCAAACTTTAGGAGAATTGAAGACAGATGTGTTGTTATTAGCAGATGTTTTTGAAAATTTCCGGAATGTTTGTATGAAAACTTATGACCTTGATCCTTGTCAGTATTTCACAGCTCCTGGGTTAAGTTTCAGTTCAATGTTGAAAAAAACGAAAGAAAATTTTGAATTGATGACTGATATAGACATGATCAATTTTATAAAATCATCAATTCGAGGTGGATTAAGCCAATGTAGTGGACGATACCTTAAACCGAATAATAAATACATGCCTAGCTACAACCCTTGTGAAGAGTGAAAGTATATTGTCTACCTCGATGCAAATAACCAATATGGTTGGGCTATGAGTCAATATCTACCACAGAAAGATTTTCGCTGGCTGACACAACCTGAAATTGATGTCTTACATGTTGACACTCTTAATGATAACGATGATAAAGTATATATTTTAGAGGTAAATCTTGAGTAACCTAAAGAGTTACATGGTGATCATAATGATTTTCCATTTGGTCCTGAGAATATGAAATCTCCATACATCACACCACGAACAAAAATGTTAATTGCTAATGTAAATTATAAATGTAAATATGTAATACATTATCAAAACTTGAAACAGTGTCTACAGCATGGATTGAAATTAACTAAAATTCATCGCGTATTGCAATCAGTCAGCATGGCTCAAACCGTATATTGATCTAAACAATAATTTAAGAACACAGTCAACAAACGCGTTTGAAAAGGATTTTTATAAACTCATGAATAATAGTGTTTTTGGAAAGACTATGGAGAATGTTGATAAACAAGTTGATGTAAAGCTGATAACAAAGTGGGAGAATGATGGTAAAATGTATGGTGCGAGCAACTTAATAAGCAAGCCTAACTTTCATAGCTGTTCAATTATTCACGAGGATTTAGTTGTAATACAAATGAATCGTCTTAAAGTAACTTACAACAAACCCATATATGTGGGTTACACCATTCTGGACTTGTCAAAAACACTTATGTATGAATTTCACTATGATTATGTAAAGAAAAACTATCTTGATAATGCTAAATTACTCTACACAGACACAGATTCTTTTATTTATGAGTTTAAAACTGATGATTTTTATGAGGATATCAAAACTGAGCTAAATAGGTTTGATACAAGTGACTACCCCGAGGATAATATTTACCATTTGCCTCTAGTAAACAAAAAGGTTCTTGGGATATTTAAGGATGAATGTGCTGGTGTTATTATAGACACCTTTGTAGGCACAAAATCTATATCATACAGCTATATGACAATTGATGATGTAGTAGTAAAAAATGAAAAGGAGTGAAAAAGAATGTTGTTAGTAAAGAGTTAGATATAAGTGATTATAAAAACTGTATAGTTAGTAACCCACCTGTATTATATAAGAAAATGTGTGTATTTAGAAGTAAAAATCTTCAGCTACATACCAATTTGCTGAACAAAGTTGCTTTAAGTAATGAAGACAACAAACGATTCATTATACCCAACACATTTGATACTCTTGCTTGGGGAAACAGTCGCATTGACGACTATTACTTTACTTAAGTCTAATGATCACTATATTGTAATATTTGTAGTGTGTTTTATATTGTAATATTTTTTTGTAAAAACTGTAAGTATAATGTATAATGTTAGGCTACTGTAGTTTAGTAAAAATAAGATAAGTAATACATTTTAGTGTAAAATGTTTCCTTTTTTATATTACGAAAAATATTTTAAAAAATGTACAGAATGTGTGAACTAAACAAGGGGAATGCAAAAAATGTACAGTGGAAATTGTAAATATCCATGTGTGAAAAAATGAAATGGCTATCCCCATTTTTTAAATTAAAAGATATAGTGATCTGGAGAACCTTATATTATTTCACAACAACAACAACAAAATGTACAGAATGTGTGAACTAAACAAGGCGAATGTAAAATAATGTAAAGTGGAAATTGTAAATATTCATGTGTGTGAAAAAATGAAAATGAAGAAATGGCTATCACCATTTCTACAATTAAAAGACATTGTGATCTGGTAAACCTTGTTTTTATTTCACTACAAATAGGGCTTTACAAAATAGAATACAAAGAAATACCAATTTCTCAATCCTTTTCATTGATCATGTCCACTCATCATTAACTTTCCTTTTATAGCACTCATTACAATGAGGGCTGAGCCTGTATACAGGCATGCAAGTGCTGAAACCGCTGGATTAGCTTACTGGGATTGTTCCAGTAAATAAATTTAACAAATGATTTTTAGGGGTAAACAAAGCATTATCATCATTATTATCATCTTCATCATTATCATCATAGGCATTATCATTAGCATTATAATCATCATTATTATTATTATTACTATATAGTCTTTTTTGATCCTTTTGCAATACCACATTTTGTACAGTCTGTGTTGACCTTGATAGTGTTGGGAGTTTTTCAGACATTGACAACTGTCCTAACACGACTTTCTGAGGAGATGATAAATGCTTTTTAACAAACAATCCACTATCTTGAGCTGCAATATCTTTTTTTTGAATATTTTTTTAGCATTTTGAAGATTTTTTAAACAGAAACGATGTTTTATCTGATGATCACTCACACTTAAGACCTCACTATTTTTACTTTTTAACTCACCTCGTCACTGTTTTGAACGATGTTTTGAACAACGCCAAATAACAGTTCTATTTTTATTGGTTCCTTTTACAATATATGTATATACTTTATAGTATGCAAAATGGCTTACCATAGCTATTCGTTGATAATTTCATATCATTTGTCAAGCATGAAATAATCTCTAGTAAAGTTCACTCGATAATATAAATCATAGTTTAAAGTGGGAGCAAAAGTGGGTGCAAAGGTAGGTGCAGAAGTGGGTGCAAAAGTGGGTGCAAAGGTAGGTGCAAAGGTAGGTGCAAAAGTGGGTGCAAAGGTAGGTGCAAAGGTAGGTGCAAAAGTGGGTGCAAATGTGGGTGCAAAGGTAGGTGCAAAAGTGGGTGCAAAAGTGGGTGCAAATGTAGGTGCAAAAGTAGGTGGAAAAGAGGATGCAAAATTGGTAATAGGCACAGTTTGGATCTCATCAACACCCTCCGAATCATCCTGGAGCAGAGTGTGGAGTGGCGGAATACCCTTTACCTCACATTTGTTGACTTCGAGAAAGCCTTCGACTCCGTAAATCAAAGAATCATGTGGAAGACCCTCGAGGAATATAAAATTCCAACAAAGATCATCAGAATCATGGAAGAGATGTACGAAGGGTATGAGTGCCAGGTTCTTCACGAAGGCAAATTAACAGAAAAGATAAAGGTCAGTTCCGGAGTGAGACAGGGGTGTGTCCTTTCCCCCACTCTGTTCCTGTTGGTCCTGGATAGTGTGATGAAGAAGGTAATGGGAGGACGGAAGAGGGGTATTCAATGGGGTATAAATGACAGGCTTGAAGATCTAGATTTCGCAGATGACATTTGTCTTATGGCACAACGGTACCGAGACATAGAAGATAAGCTGGGGAGGTTGCAGAGAGAAGCAGAACGTGCAGGACTGATGATCAACACCAACAAGACCAAAGAGATGAGGATAAATTCGGACATCACGACTAGTTTGACAGTCAACGGAAAGGACATTGAGCGAGTTGAGTCCTTCCTCTACCTTGGAAGTATAGTCACAAATGATGGGGGAGCAGAGGAAGATGTTCGAAGCCGTATCAGGAAGGCAAATGGTGCCTTTGTCCAGCTCTACCCCATCTGGAGAAATAGAAACATTTCCAGGAAGACCAAGCTCCGCCTTTTCAATAGCAACGTAAAGTCGATTCTTCTCTACGGCTGTGAAACATGGAAAGTCACAAAACCGATCAACAACCAGCTACAGGTGTTCATTAACAGATGTCTGCGTCGCATCATGAATGTGAGGTGGCCGGACATAATCTCAAATGAAGATCTTTGGACCATCACCAATCAACAACCGATTAGCATCCAAATCAAGGAGAAGAAATGGCGCTGGATTGGTCACACACTAAGGAAGCCGGACGGAGCTATTGAGAGGGCGGCGCTAGACTGGAATCCGCAAGGCGCCAGGAAGCGAGGTCGACCTAAGAAGACCTGGAAGAGGACGATCGAAAATGAAATTGCAGAGGTGGACAAGAACTGGAGTCAAGTGAAGAGAATGGCCAGGAACCGTACTGCGTGGAGAAATTTCGCCAAGGCCCTATGCTCCGGTGGAGCGGCAGGAATTAAGTGAAGTGAAGTGAAAACATTTTCTACCAAGCCAAACACAGTAGGTTGAACATTTAAAAAAAATGATTCAATACTTTGAGTTTTTCTTTACTATAAAGTCTATAACTAGCAATTCGACTTTTAAATGCACTACCAATTTGTTGAATATTTCCAGAATTTATTTCATGGCAAGCGTTATTTTTATGATGAATACTGCGTAAATGTTCATGAATGATTGAAGAAGGTATATCAATATTACATACATTACATTGTGTTATCGAAGGTTCACCCTTCTTTATTTTTGTTGCACAACTATTTTCACAATCTTGAGAACGTTTACGCTTTTGAGCATTACATTCATTTAAAGGTTTCGTGCTAGTTGATGGTTTTACAGTTTTCAATTCCTGTTGTTCTCCATACACTTCAACCATGTGGGATTGATTACGCTTTACAGCAGAAAAACCAAGTTCGCAAACTGAACACGAAAATGGTGCTGAACTAACATGCTTTAAATTTACATGCCGTCCAAGACTATCCTGTCTGTTAAATGTCATAGCACAATGACTGCACACAAACATTTTAATGTCATGTTTAGCATTCGCATGTCGTTGAAGGCTGTCTGGTCTTGATAACTGTTTCTTACATTCACCACACCTGAACATGATGATCACTTTCGAAATTACCTATAAAAGAAAGAAATCATAAATGTTAATAAATAATAAAACAAAGTACAATATAAATAGTTTAATTATATTCCAGTCAATGGTTATAGCAGGGTATTTAAATCGATCATCTGTGAATTCCTAGCAAGTCTAACTTCATGTAGTTCTAACTGGGGGTTACTATATGCCACAGTCACTGACACCTAGCGGTGAACATTAGAACTTGATAGAGTGGTAGAAACCAGCGGTCGCCAGTTAAGTGAGCTAGGTGTGACGTCATAGCCAGTCTTACAGCAAGTCTAAACTTGTAGAACATGTCACGTGATAGAAACCAGCGATCGCCAGTTAAGTGAGCTAACTGCGACGTCATAGCCAGTCTTAAAACAAGTCTAAACTTGTAGAGCATGCCACGTGATAGAAACCAGTAGCCACCAGTTAAGTGAGCTAAGTGTGACGTCATAGCCAGTCTTAAAACAAGTCTAAACTTGTAGAACATGTCACGTGATAGAAACCAGCAGTCACCAGTTAAGTGAGCTAAGTGTGACGTCATAGTCAGTCATAAAGCAAGTCTAAACTTGTAAAACATGTCACGTGATAAGGTTAAGTTAGGTAAAGTTAGGTTATGTTAAGTGAACTGAGGTTAAGTCTTTAAATATTCCTTCTGTCACTGACACCTAGCAATGACCATTCAGACTTAATAGAGCGGTAATCAAAATCTAACCTACAAATTTAGCTTTACACACCATGGTCAAGTAGTTCCAACTTTTGACTGCCAAACATACCATTTTCACTGATATGTAGTGGTGAACATTGGAAAATATCACTCTAGCTGTTTAAAAGTTATTTGAGAGGCACTTACCTTTTTATAATTTATCAACTACTGCGACTGAATGAACAGATTATAGGAATCTGGTAACCTACAGGTACCCAATTATCTGTAAACAAATCAATCAATCAATTAATCAATCAATAAATACATTCCAATCAATAACTTCAACATCAATTAGTAATAAAAGACTACAATCCATTAATAATAAGTACTTACCTTGCAAAATAATTTAATGATTTTCTACCGAAAGGCTCTTTACTACTCTTGAGCAGTAATAGAGCACTGTTCACTCAAAGTGAGTAATAAAGACTGACAGTAGGGAAATATATGACACCTCTCTTATATAAACTCTCATCGCTCGTGTCAGCAGTTTTTGCAGATCATTGCAATTCCTTTCCCAATACAGCTGAGAGTCCATAGTACACTAGGAACACCTGTGTGGTATCCAATGACTGCTGACTTTGCATGATCATCACCCATTGTCTTGATCAACACCTGGGGTCTAAATTACTGCAGCGTTAGTCATAGCAATAGAACTGTGCGCTCTCTGCCATGTCAGCAACATGACACCGGAAGGAACACCTGTGTAATATCCTATAACTGCTAACTTTGCATGATCATCACCCATTGTCTTAATGAACACTTGCGGTTTCAAATTACTGCAGCGTTAGTCATAGCAACAGATAGGTGCGCTCTCTGCCATGTCTGTAATATGTCACAGGAAATAACAAGACGTCTTACTGCACGTACCATCTCCTCAGTTTTAACATCTTAAGATCATGTATTATTCTCTTTCAACTACAAATGACTCGTTAGAACACATCCATCCACCAAGTTAGATCCCTTGACCTACCCTCAAATGGCATGTGTCGCGTGTACTAGCGTGTGTGTGTGTGTGTGTGCATTAGCCCTAGCTTTAGAACATATTCATTCACCAAGTTTTGCACTTAGACCTTTTGACATAATTTGAATAAATTCATGGGCTAGTCCATAGGGACCAGTCCAAAGGGATCAGTCAAAAGGGACTCATCAACAAGGTCCCGTCCACAAGGACCCGTCAACAAGGACCCGTCCAAGGGGCTAGTCAATAGGGATCAGTCCAAAGGGACAAATCAACAATGACAGGGGCTCTGGCCTCAAGATCTAACATGGTCCTCTTTGATTATTGGTTTGCCTATCGATAAGCGTCGCTTGGAAAACTCTTTGATCACCGCTCGTTGGTTGGGGTAGGTTAGGTTACACTACAGCCGCCATCTTTAAAAAGCCCACCCTCTTACAAGAGCCATGAATGGGCATGCCCAAAAAAACAAGCATGTTAATTCATAGTGGCTTTCCACCGAACACATGCACTTTATGTAGAACAACGTTTAATTCCATATTGGCATACAAACTCTCACATGTTGCACTTGGAAAGCGAGATTTTCTAAAAAATTACAATTTCACCCCCTAGTAGGGGTAGGGTTTATTTTGGGGTGGAAATATGTTGTCCATTGGAAAGGGGGTGTCAGCCCGAGTTCAATGACACCTCATTCGTCAAAATCCGACCATGCGTTCGAGAGATATCGCGCCGCCGCCATCTTGTAAGGTGGAGAGGTGGAGGTGGATATAGAACTGTCACAAAACCACTACTCTTAGATGGTCAGCAGGTTTCACTAGGCTGGATCATATTTCAAATGATGCCATCAGAAATCGGTTTGGTGTTGCTCCAATCGGGAAAAAATAAAGGAAAACCGTCTGATATGCTTTGGACATGTGCTGCGCACAGAGGGCGACACAATGACAAAAGCAGCTTACACACTGGATGTGGCTGGAAAGAGGCCCTGAGGGCGACCAAGGCAACGGTGGGACGATACACTGCACAATGATCTAAAGGCTGTCAATCTTCATCCAGACATGGCCCATGACCGAGGGAAATGGAGACTACGATCCCACATAGCGGACCCTGCCACAAGGTGGGACAAACGCTAAAGAGAAAGAAAGAAAAAGACTTGTACAATAGATATTTATAAGATACAACTCTCTTTTGTCTATTACTATCTAGTCCTTTTCGATCCACTTGCATATCAAGGGCTGATGACTTTGTTGTTCAGCCCCTTAAAACAACATCAACAGCGCTACCTCTTGCATAGTCTGTGATGTTGATGACTCTTGAGACGTGGAAGATGGATACAACATAACTTTTACAACAGGGGTTAAACGTAGCTCAATAAACAATGCACTATTTTGAGTAGCAACATCTTTCTCTTGTACTAACTTTTTAGCATTCTGATGATTTTATGTCAACACCATCAGTGTTTTGTCTGGAGCACTACATTGATGATCACTCTCACTTAAAACCACACCATTTCTACTTTTCATATTGCCTCGACATCTTGTTGACCTCTGTTTTGAGCATCGCCAAAATATTATTCCTTTTACATTTTGTCGTCTATAGTTATAAGAGTAGCCTTTATAGAGTACACGTTGTTTACCTCGGTTAGTTGTAGTAAGTTCCCTAGTAGCAACTAACCTGTTAGTATGATTTGCACACTACAAAGGTTATATCTGTTCTGGTAATAGAATTATTAGCGTTGGCTTTTATATTTAATATGCACAGTTTAATGTGATAGAAAAGTGGTAGAAACGTGGTAGCAAAGTGGTAGACAAGTGGTAGACAAGTGGTAGAAAAGTGGTAGCAAAGTGGTAGCAAAGTGGTAGAAAAGTGGTAGCAAAGTGGTAGAAAAGTGGTAGCAAACTAGAAAAGTGGTAGCAAAGTGGTAGCAGAGTGGTAGAAAATCTTACATGTATTGTTAAGAAATAGTTTAAGCGGTTACATGGATTCATTACACAATAATTTTAGCATGACGAAGATCATTTTCTATATCCAATACTTCTTCCTCATATTTAGTATGACCAGCCTGTTTACAGGTATGCAAGTACTGAAGCCGCTGGATTAGCTTACTGGGATTGTTCCAGTAAACAAATTTAACACATGATTTTTTGGGTGTAAACCATTATCATCATCATCATCATCATAATAATCATCAACATCATCATCATGGTTATCATCATCAATATAATTATCATCATTATCATCATCACTATTACTATCTAATCCTTTTTGTTCATCTTGCAATGCAACAACCTTTTGCATAGTTTGTGAAGCCGTTGATAGTGGTAGGGGTTTCTTAGACGTTATCGACTGTCCTAACGAGTCTTTTTCAAGAGATAATAAATGCTCTTTAACAAACAAAGCACTATCTTGATCCACACTATTTTTTTCTTTGTCTTGCTTTTTTACCTTAGTTAGAGTATTTTGTCCATTTAAATGTGTATTATTTTGAGATTTACAATGATGATCGATTGAAATAAGTATGTAGGAGCCTTTTGTTTTAATCATTCCTCGACACTTTTTAGATCGTTGTTTCGAACAGCACCAAATAACAGTTCCATTTTTATTAGTTCTTTTTACAATATATGTATATCCTTTATAGTAAGCACATGGCTTGCCATAGCTAGTCGTGGATACTTCCCTGTCAACTGTTGAACATAAACTAATCTCTAGTAAAGTTAACTCGATAATAAAAATGATAGTTTGTAGTATGTGCAGTTTAAAGTAAGAGCAAAAGTGAGAGTCAAATGGAAGAAAAGTGTTAGCAAAGTGGTGGCAGAGTGGTAGCAGTTTATAGTAGTCATGATTTTATTACCAGAATGTGATTTGAGTAAATGTCTAAACCTTAGCAGTGAGTAGACAGTTAGTCTTGGTTCATACGAGCGTAAACAGTTCTCCAATGAATCAGAGCTCACGATTTTCATTATGAAACAGTTGTGTAACCAATTAGGTATCGTACTTGATATTTTCCACATGAACAAAAATTCCAACATATCTGAAATGAATTACATGATTTGAAAGTTGACAAAGAATATCAAATCAACCATTGTAGTTACAATGTCAAACACAAAGACAAAATCAGCATGAACTTTTAAGTTACAGGAAAATACCATGAAATAGACTATGCAGGAAATTTGGAAATACACATCAGAAGTTTGCAACACCATCCTTCTAGCCTGTATACATTATCGACATGGAAAGTGTGCACTGTCCCTAACATTAAACCAATGTATCAGTAACACAAGTCAACAATCAAAACATTTTGTGTTGAGTCTATTATTTAATGCATATATTCTGTCTACATTGAACAGTAACCAAAAACGCCATTCATAATTAATTAAGTTTGTTTAATACTTTAGGTAATGATAAATACATATTTCAAGTTTTGGCAGACTGTTCAAGGGGTATCGGCTTTGAACACAGAAGAGAGGAAATATTTTGAGACTTAACCTCAGCTCACCTAACATAACCTAACTTTACCTAACGTAACCTTGTCATATAGGTAATAAACGGGTCAAGCTATGCTTTCGACTACCGAGTTTCAGCTACTTTTCAAGGTTACTCTCCCGAACATTGCCGGAGAATGCTGATAAACACCTATGTTCCCACGGCGGCGGCGTGCAACGACTTACATGGCACGCTTCCCCTTTTTCATTGATCCCTGTTGATTTGTCCCTTTGGACAGTTTTAACAGTCAACCCATAAAAACTGCATAGGATAGTTGAGTGTGGTTCATGTACTTGGGTGTGTGCACTAGCACCATGCACTAGCTTTGCCTTACCCTCTATAGGTAGAGCGTTATCCCTTTCCTTTTTGACATTACCAATGACCACATCCACCCACAAGTTTTACACTTAAACCCTTGGCTTGTTTTCGATTAGGTTTGGTTCGGTCTGGTTGGGTTTGATTCAGCTTGGTTCAGTTTAGTTCAATGTAGTCACCATTATATTTCTTTAGCTTTCTTCTTTAACCAATCAATTAAAGATAGTGTACTCTTAATTCTTGAATCAATAAATCAGATTTTGTGTACACCGTTTGTCATTTATTAACCCATGCCTGCAACCTATACTCTCTCTGTACTACAGTCTGATCTGAAAACAAGTTCCAATAGTGAAAGACTTGTCAGTCACCATACATGTAGCTTACACTAATTCTTTCTCTACCTAGCTATGTTTCATCACTCACGGTAAACATCTCACATGTCCGTATCCAATTATTAATTTATAAAATCTCAGGTCAATGACCTTAATGTTTTGGATATTTTAGGTAAATTCATTGGCCATGGAAAGGGTTGACCATTCTAAGTCTTATGACACCTCACATGTCGATATCCGATTATTAGTTTATATAATCTCAGGTCAATGACCTTGTTGTTTAGAATATTTGGGGTAAATTCGTTGGTCATGGGAAAGGGTTGGCCATCCTAAGTATTATAACACCTCACTTGACTCTATACCATTAATAGTTATCGAGATATTAACGACAGTGCAGTTAGGCCCTTTTGACAAACATTAAATATATATTCAAAAACAGAGCGTCAACCCGAGTGCTAGGACCTCACATACAAGTCCCTAGCCTTATTGGTTCATGAGATATTAAAAAGCCAATAATCTATTAGTTTTGGATCTTTTGGTTATTTTTTTTAAATAACTCATCTATAAATCATTATTTAAAAAGTCCGCCCTCTTACGAAAACCCCAAGTGCGCATGCGTAAAAACAGAAAACAAACATGTTAATTCATAGTAGCAATCAGCACTTCACATGCGTTCCATGTGGAACAACGTTTAATTTCATCATAGCATTAGGGACCAGTCCAAAGGGACCGGTCCAAAGGGATTAATCAAAAGGACCCGTCAACGTGGACCCGTCCACAGGGACTCGTCAACAGGGACCAGTCCACAGGGACCCGTCAACAAGGACTCGTCCACAGGGACCCGTCAAAAATGACTCCCTTCAAAAAGGATCCGTCCAAAAGGGCTAGTCAACAGAAGCAAGTCAACAGGGACCAGTCCAAAGGGCCAAATCAACAGAGATCAATCAAAAGGGGCTATCGCCTCAAGGTCTGACATGTCCCTCTTTGATTATTGGTTTGCCTATCGACAAGCGCCGCTTGGAATACTTTTTGATCACCCCTCGTGGGATGGGTTAGGTTAGGTTAGGTTACACTACAGCCGCCATCTTTAAAAACCCGCCCTCTTACAAAAGCGATGAGTGGGCATGCGTAAGAACAAAAAACAAAAATGTTAAATAATAGCGGCATTCCACAGTACACATGTCTCTTGTGTGGAACAACGTTTAATTTAATATTAGCATTCAAACTCCCACATGTCGCACTTGGAAAGCAAGATTTTCTAAAAAATTACAATTCCCCCCCCTCTAGTAGGGGTAGGTTTTATTTTGGGCGTGAGCCCGAGTCCTACATCACCTCATTTGTTAAAATCCAACCACGGGTTCGCGAGATATCACGCCGTTGCCATCTTGTGTGGAGGTATGTGGAGGTGGAGGTATTAGAACTGTTAAAAATCCACTATTCGCGAGTAAGCAACCCGAGACACTACAGCTAACAGCATTAGCTCTGACAACGAGTAAGCAACCCGAGACACTACGGCTAACAGCATTAGCTCTGGCCGCGAGTAAGCAACCCGAGACTCCACAGCTATCAGCATTAGCTCTGGCAGCGAGTAAGCAACCTGAGGCACTACAGCTAACAGCATTAGCTCTGGCCTTGAGTAAGCAGCCAGAGACACTACAGCTAACATAATTAGCTCTGACCGCGAGTAAGAAACCCGAGACTCCAATGCTAACAGCATTAGCTCTGACAGCGAGTAAGCAACTAAAGCTAACAGCATGAGCTCTGGCCGCGAGTAAGCAACCCCAGACACTACAGCTAACAGCATTAGCTCTGGCCGCGAGTGAGCAACCCGAGACACTACAGCTAACAGCATTAGCTCTGGCCGTGAGTAAGCAACCCGAGACACTACAGCTAACAGCATTAGCTCTGGCCGCGAGTAAGAAACCCGAGACTCCACAGCTAACAGCATTAGCTCTGACAGCAAGTAAGCAACCCGAAACACTACAGCTAAGAGTATTAGCTCTGATCGCGAGTAAGCAACCCGAGACACTACAGCTAACAGCATAAGCTCTGGCCGCGAGTAAGCAACCCGAGACTCCACAGCTAACAGCAATAGCTCTGACAGCGAGTAAGCAACCCGAGACACTACAGCTAAGAGTATTAGCTCTTATCGCGAGTAAGCAACCCGAGACACTACAGCTAACAGCATTAGCTCTGGCCGCGAGTAAGCAACCCGAGACTCCACAGCTAGCACCATTAGCTCTGACCGCGAGTAAGCAACCCGAGACACTACAGCTAACAGCATTAGCTCTGGCCGCGAGTAAGCAACCCGAGACTCCACAGCTAGCACCATTAGCTCTGACCGCGAGTAAGCAAACCGAGACACTACAGCTAACAGCATTAGCTCTGGCCGCGAGTAAGCAACCCGAGACACTACTGCTAACAGCATTAGCTCTGATCGCTAGTAAGCAACCCGAGACACTACAGCTAACAGCATTAGCTCTGGCCGCGAGTAAGCAACCCGAGACTCCAATGCTAACAGCATTAGCTCTGACGTCGAGTAAGCAACCCGAGACACTACAGCTAACAGCAATATCTCTGGCCGCGAGTAAGCAACCCAAGACACTACAGCCAACAGCATTAGCTCTGACAGCGAGTAAGCAATCCGAGACTCCTCTGCTAACACAATTGGCTTTGACCGCGAGTGAGCAACCCGAGACTCCACAGCTAACAGTATTAGCTCTGACAGCGAGTAAACAACCCGAGACACTACAGCTAACAACATTAGCTCTGACAGCGAGGAAGCAACCCGAGACTCCACAGCTAACAGCATTAGCTCTGACCGCGAGTAAGCAACCTGAGACGTTACAGCTAAGAGTATTAGCTCTGATCGCGAGTAAGCAACCCGAGACACTACAGCTAAGAGTATTAGCTCTGTTCAAGAGTAAACAACCCGAGACACTACAGCTAACAGCATTAGCTCTGGCCGCGAGTAAGCAACCCGAGACACTACAGCTAACAGTATTAGCTCTGACCACGAGTAAGCAACCCGAGACACTACAGCTAACAGCATTAGCTCTGGCCGCGAGTAAGCATCCTGAAACTCCACAGCAAACAGCATTAGCTCTGACCGCGAGTAAGCGACCCGAGACTCCACAGCAAACAGCATTAGTTCTGACAGCGAGTAAGCAACCCGAGACACTACAGCAAACAGCATTAGCTCTGACCGCGAGTAAGCAACCCGAGACACTACAGCTAACAGCATTAGCTCTGGCCGCGAGTAAGCAACCTGAAACTCCACACCAAACAGCATTAGCTCTGACAGCGAGTAAGCAACCCGAGACTCCACAGCTAACAGCATTAGCTCTGACAGCGAGTAAGCAACCTGAAACTCCACAGCAAACAGCATTAGCTCTGACCGCGAGTAAGCAACCCGAGACTCCAGAGCAAACAGCATTAGCTCTGACAGCGAGTAAGCAACTCGAGATACTACAGCAAACAACATTAGATCTGACCGCAAGTAAGCAACTCGAGACTACACAGCAAACAGCATAAGCTCTGACAGCGAGTAGGCAACCAGAGACACTACAGCTAACAGCATTAGCTCTGACCGGAAGTAAGCAACCTGAGACTCTACAGCAAACAGCATTAGCTCTGATAGCGAGTAAGCAACCTGAGGCACTACAGTTAACAGCATTAGCTCTGGCCGCGAGTAAGCAACCTGAGGCACTACAGCTAACAGCATTAGCTCTGACAGCGAGTAAGCAACCTGAGGCACTACAGCTAACAGCATTAGCTCAGACCGCGAGTAAGCAACTCTAGACACTACAGCTAACAGCATTAGCTCTGACAGCGAGTAGGCAACCCGAGACTCCACAGTTAACAGCATTAGCTCTGGCAGCGAGTAGGCAACCCAAGACACTACAGCTAACAGCATTAGCTCTGACAGCGAGTAGGCAACCTGAGGCACTACAGCTAACAGCATTAGCTCTGACAGCGAGTAGGCAACTCTAGACACTACAGCTAACAGCATTAGCTCTGACAGCAAGTAGGCAACCCGAGACTCCACAGTTAACAGCATTAGCTCTGGCAGCGAGTAGGCAACCTGAGGCACGACAGCTAACAGCATTAGCTCAGACCGCGAGTAAGCAACTCTAGACACTACAGCTAACAGCATTAGCTCTGACAGCGAGTAGGCAACCCGAGACTCCACAGTTAACATCATTAGCTCTGACAGCGAGTAAGCAACCTGAGGCACGACAGCTAACAGCATTAGCTCAGACCGCGAGTAAGCAACTCTAGACACTACAGCTAACAGCATTAGCTCTGACAGCGAGTAGGCAACCCGAGACTCCAAAGTTAACAGCATTAGCTCTGGCAGCGAGAGGCAACCCAAGACACTACAGCTAACAGCATTAGCTCTGACCGCGGGTAAGCAACCTGAGACACTACAGCTAACAGCATTAGCTCTGACCGCGAGGAAGCAACCCGAGACACTACAGCTAACAGCATTAGCTCTGGCAACCTGAGGCACTACAGCTAACAGCATTAGCTCTGACAGCGAGTAAGTAACCAGAGACACTACAGCTAACAGCATTAGCTCTGGCAACCTGAGGCACTACAGCTAACAGCATTAGCTCTGACAGCGAGTAAGCAACCAGAGACACTACAGCTAACAGCATTAGCTCTGGCAACCTGAGGCACTACAGCTAACAGCATTAGCTCTGACTGCGAGTAAGTAACCAGAGACACTACAGCTAACAGCATTAGCTCTGGCAACCTGAGACACTACAGCTAACAGCATTAGCTCTGACAGCGAGTAAGCAACCCGAGGCACTACAGCTAACAGCACTAGCTCTGACAGCGAGTAAGCAACCCGAGGCACTACAGCTAACAGCATTAGCTCTGACCGCGAGTAAGCAACCAGAGACACTACAGCTAACAGCATTAGCTCTGACAGCGAGTAAGCAACCCGAGACACTACAGCTAACAGCATTAGCTCTGGCAACCTGAGGCACTACAGCTAACAGCATTAGCTCTGACCGCGAGTAAGCAACCCGAGACACTACAGCTAACAGCATTAGCTCTGACCGCGAGTAAGCAACCTGAGGCACTACAGCTAACAGCATCAGCTCTGGCCGCGAGTAAGCAACCTGAGGCACTACAGCTAACAGCATTAGCTCTGGCCGCGAGTAAGCAACCTGAGGCACTACAGATAACAGCATTAGCTCTGACAGCGAGTAAGTAACCAGAGACACTACAGCTAACAGCATTAGCTCTGGCAACCTGAGGCACTACAGCTAACAACATTAGCTCTGACCGCGAGTAAGCAACCCGAGACACTACAGATAACAGCATTAGCTCTGGCGGCGAGTAAGCAACCTGAGGCACTACAGCTAACAGTATTAGCTCTGACCGCGAATAAGCAACCCGAGACACTACAGCTAACAGCATTAGCTCTGGCAATCTGAGGCACTACAGCTAACAGCATTAGCTCTGACCGCGAGTAAGCAACCTGAGGCACTACAGCTGACAGCATTAGCTCTGGCCGCGAGTAAGCAACCTGAGGCACTACAGCTAACAGTATTAGCTCTGACCGCGAGTAAGCAACCCGAGACACTACAGCTAACAGCATTAGCTATGGCAACCTGAGGCACTACAGCTAACAGCATTAGCTCTGGCAACCTGAGGCACTACAGCTAACAGCATTAGCTCTGACCGCGAGTATGCAACCCGATACACTACAGCTAACAGCATTAGCTCTGACCGCGAGTAAGCAACTCGAGACACTACAGCTAACAGCATTAGCTCTGACAGCGAGTAAGCAACCTGAGGCACTTCAGCTAACAGCATTAGCTCTGACCGCGAGTAAGCAACCCGATACACTACAGCTAACAGCATTAGCTCTGACAGCGAGTAAGCAACCCGATACACTACAGCTAACAGCATTAGCTCTGACCGCGAGTAAGCAACCCGAGACACTACAGCTAACAGCATTAGCTCTGACAGCGAGTAAGCAACCTGAGCCACTACAGCTAACAGCATTAGCTCTGGCAACCTGAGGCACTACAGCTAACAGCATTAGCTCTGGCAACCTGAGGCACTACAGCTAACAGCATTAGCTCTGACCGCGAGTAAGCAACCCGAGACACTACAGCTAACAGCATTAGCTCTGACCGCGAGTAAGCAACCAGAGACACTACAGCTAACAGCATTAGCTCTGGCAACCTGAGGCACTACAGCTAACAGCATTAGCTCTGACCGCGAGTAAGCAACCCGAAACTCCACAGTTAACAGCATTAGCTCTGACAGCGAGTAGGCAACCCGAGACACTACAGCTAACAACATTAGCTCTGACAGTGAGTAGGCAACCCGAGACTCCACAGTTAACAGCATTAGCTCTGACAGCGAGTAGGCAACCCGAGACACCACATCTAACAGCATTAGCTCTGGCAACCTGAGGCACTACAGCAAACAGCATTAGCTCTGACAGCGTGTAGACAACCCGAGACACTACAGCTAACAGCAATAGCTCTGACCTCGACTAAACAACCTGAGACACTACAGTTAACTTCATAAGCTATGACTGATAAGGGTTGCTAGAGAACATGCATCGCTTCTCATTTTGCCCATTTTCTTTTGTTTTATTGGGTCAGCCTCGTGAGGAAAAACCGAGAGGATGTGTATTTAATTGCCAACTCAGAAGTCCTGAAAATGGTTTACCTTTGTTTCCCACTTCCACTCCAGGCGAATGCCGACCCCTCTCTTTCCAATCCACACCTGAGTTTTAAATACACACACCAGTACGTACTCCATAATAACACAGATTATAAGACATAATTCAACACACACCCAAGTACACGAGACTAAACGACCACTATGTCCAAGACCCTCATACGGAACAACAAATCTGTGGTGTCGGATCCTAGAAGAGGAAGTAGAGAAGAATACTGTATGTGCAGGCAGACCTCTACACGCGTACAAGGGCTCTTCACGCAAGCAAATGTTCAGAATGACCCTGAATTAGTGTAATATTCGTTATTGCCAGCGAAATAGTGAGAAACGCCATTCAAGGTTTAGCTGTATAAAATGAATTCTCGTTTCGGTTTGTTCATTGTAGGTGAGAGTTTGTTGTGAAGGATTGGAATTATGCCAAGAGAAAAAATATATTCTTGATAAATAATGTTATTAATTTAATTTAATAGCTAGGGGCATCATGGCTCGCAGTTTCGAGTACTTGGGTGTGCGTATCGATTTTATGATAATCTAGGTCTTTTTGGTGGCTGTAGCAGCTGTAATTTTAAGGGTAAGTGTTGGGGGTAATATGATTTTATTTGTTGTTGCTTGTTCTAGTGATTTTGCGACATCGTGGTCATGTAGCCTCGTGTTCTTGGATGTGTGTAAAATTTGTCTGGTAACCTGTGTCACTGTGATGTAAGTACCAGTGTATGTATTTTGTAATTGAGGTAGGATTTGGGTGGGTAGTGGCCTTGCTAATCCCAGCATTTGCCTGGAGTAGGAGTGGGAAACCACGGAAAACCACTTCAAGGATGGCTGAGGGTAGTAATTGAACCCACCCATTTTCAGTTTTGCTTCACGAGACCGAGTGTACCCTGTTCCAACCCTCAGACCAGAATTAAATTCCTTAGCAGAGCCGGGAATCAACCCTGGGCCTCCGTGGTCATAAAGAGAATGCTAGTCACTACTCAACAAAAAGTACGATGTGGTAAGTGCTCCGTGACTTGAAATAAGTAACTAACCCGGCATTTTCCAGGTGCGAGTGTGTTAATAGCTGAGGATATACTACACCCAGAAGGGCTGCTGTCAGTGCCGGGATGCGAACCACCAATCTCTAGACTTCTTACAGTGGTGCACCTTTTGGCGCGCACGGCTATGTTGCGAGGTATACTTAAATGTCATCTGCAATTTTTAACATACCTTGTTTGACCTATGACGCATTTCCCCTGAGCTCTTGTGCTGTAATTACGAGATTAGCATGTGCTGCATATTAAAGTTTTAACACAACATTAAGAAAGCAATAGGCAAGCAGTTAGTAGGAATGGCAACAGAACCAGTTATAGTTTATGAGGTGAACGGTACAAAGAGGCCAATTTATACCAATCACATTTTTAAAATTTCTGCATCTGTTTTTGAAAACTAAGTGCCTAAAACACCATGTAAGGTACACTGTAAACCTATATGTGAAAGTAAACCTACTTTCTAACAACCTCCACTATGCCTTGTTCGGTGACATTAGTTAAGTGAAAGTAAAGCTAACTTCTAGTAATTCCCACTATACCATGTTTTGATGAGAACTGTTTGTTATATATGACAATTTGCGCTAACCTTATAATGATAATCATTATAGCATATCTTCTTGACAACAGTTTGTCATGTGATATTTAATTTTCACTCTATGATGCAAATATTAACATCATAGGACCGTCCTCTTAGAACATTCAGGGGAATACGTTCCTTAAATTAGTCTCAATCATTTTTAATTACAGTGTTGTTGTTAATTCATTTAGTGGCTTTGCAACATCGTGGTCATTTATCCCCGTGTACTTGGGTGTGTGTATACATATAATTTGTCTGATAACCTGTGTTATTGTAGTGTATGTAGCAAAGTGTATTTGTGTGTGGGTGTGTGTGCGTGTGTGTGTATATATAATGCAGGTGAATATTGGGAAGGTGGTGGCCAGTGCCTTTATTTAGGAACCATCCTGGCATTTTCCTGGAATAGAAATGAGAAACCACGGATAAACACTTCCAGGATGGCTGAGATGGGAATCGAACCTAGTTCTTCTAAGTTTTGCCTCACGAGGCTGAGTGTACCCCGTTCCAGGCCTCGGACCAGAACTAAATTTCTTGTCAGAGTAAGGATTCGAGCCCGGGCCTCTGCAGTGGCAGCCAAGAATCATAGCCACTACGCAACGAGGGGAGTTTTTCAATTACAAACAAATACACAACATAAAAGCAAGCTACCATTATGACAGATATTTATTTTGTTCATTGTGCGGCAGACGTATGCGCAAGGCCAGCACGCACTTCGCAGTTTATGAATTATAGTCGACAATTCCAAATTCCCTTTTTATTCTCTTAGAATGGTATGAGGCGAGCCACAGCAAATTTAAGGCTTCCCCCCATGTCAGAACACAAATTATGTAATATTTCAATCCGGTACTTGGCAGACCAAAATAGGAAAATATATTTTCTGTACGCTAATAAAAATAAGGTCGCCCAGTAATAATGGGGTAGCATGGCTGTCTCTCACCCGAAGGCCCCAGGTTCGATTCCCGGCTCCGCCAGGGATATTAGAAACTGACATGAGATCTGGAATGGGGTAGCTGTCTGATAGTGTAATCAAGATTAACTGTCGAGGGGACCCTACTGTCTCATCACGCGTCACCCCACAATTTGAAGGCCAAATGGCTGAACAGTGTTCGCTTGGTAGGCCTAGGTCCTTCATGGGCTGTAGTGCCACGAGGAGGGGGGGGGGGTTAATAAAGATAAGAAAGAGTTCATTCAGATTCGCCACTTGAATTGCAGGTACCGTAAACATTTCATTCAGATCGGTTATGAAAACCAAGCCTCAACGCCCAGAAAAACGGGCAGAAGCTCAGTTTTAGTAATTGAGATATTTATTTCACAGTCTCAAGCTCAGGTTCATCAGTGGATGAGCGATAAAGTGCAACTTAAGATATCAGGATTTTGGTCTAATTTCCAGGACGAGGAAATCAGACCTTTGAATTGAGGGGAACATCCATGGCACTCTGAGCTTACTTATAACGAGACCAAATTATTCATTTACCTCATCCACAGGTAACGTAATAGTAATTGTTGTTTGATTTGACGGGCTTGGACATTGTGGCCATTAAGCTCCGTGTATTTGGGTGAGTGTGTAATTTTGTCTGATAGCCAATGTTAATGTGATGGCTGTATTAGTGTATATAATTGGAATTCAATTGAGGATTGGTAAGGAAGCGGCCGTGGCCTTTAGTTAGAAGTTAGAACTAGGAAATCACGGGGGAAAAAACTTCCAGGATGTCTGAGGTGTGAATCGAACCAACCTTTTCTCACGAGGCTAAGTAGACACCGTTCCAGCACTGGCACCAGAATTAAATTCCTTGGCAGTGTAGGGAATCGAACCCGGACCTCCGGGGCAACAGTAAAGAACGCTATCCACTACACCAGGAAGTGGACATGTCTCGTAAGACAATTACGGTTTATATGCTATGATGTGCAACGGATTTATATTTCCTTATATAGAATTCTCCGGAACATGAAAGTTGGAAGACCATCAGAACTTCCCTAGAAATGTATCATTAGGTTATTCTCCGTAATATTGAGCCTGTTTGCAGGTGAACTTCAATTCAGTGATCATTGGTAGGCCAAAAATGAAAATCAAATGATAAAACCGCTGTTTTATGCAGAATCGATTAGAGCATACCAATTTCAGCATTTTAGTAGGTCTATGTAATTTAGCGTTTTACTTCTATTCTGACAGTATTATAATAGTTTTAATAGCCAACAGTATGGCCACTATGTTATTGTGCACTTTTATGTGGAGTGGTAAGGCTCTTTGTTACCAATTTTAAAATGGCGATATACAGTGTGGTCCACCCACCCCTTATTATTTAGTTTTATGAAACCCAACTAACATCTCAATTCTCCCGATGGTCGATATTGCTCTGCGCTTTGACTGTGTGACAGCAATGTAATTGGGTCATGGGCCTAGCAATGAAAAACCGACCTTAAACTTTTCCCCGCCAAATACTATGGCCCATTCTACTAACATATGACTTACTGCTCCTTGAAATAACACACATACACGTAATACGATCGAATTAATAGCTTACGCCACGTGATCTGTATTAGTAGAAAGTTAAATCAACACCATAAACCGTGATTGAAGACTTTGAGATGTACTTAAACGTTTGAGGTGGGACGGTTACAGTAACTACAGCTCGTTTTGCGTGCCCTACATACCATATGTTGGTGGCTGAGAGGGTTAGTTGGTCACTGGTCGTGGCCGAGTGCGGTACGTGTGTGCGCGCTGTGTGACCGCATTGGAAGAGTTTACGGTTCCTAATACCGGTGCTTCCTTAGTTCCACGTGTGTACTGACCTTCCGTGTGTCATTCGGACAATAATTTTTTAAGTAGTGTTCCAGATAGGACAACAAAACCAGAAACCCAGAAAACCCCGCTGAAAATCATGTCCGGATACCAGAGAAAAAACACCGTACGCTGCCAATGGGACAGGCAGAGTTCTCGCCCCTCACCAGGAGAAATTCACCGCTGGATTGGCGATACCCTCCGGTTGACTGTCGACCAAGTAGAAGCCATCCAGTTAAATGCGCACGAAAAAACCATGTACATCAAGGTAATCACCATCTCTATTTATCAGAAATTGTTAAATACTTTTGCAGATCCTATTAAATTTCAGTATGATTCAGGCGAAATGACCAATGTTAAGCTCTCCACAGCGGATTCCAATTTTACCACAGTGCGTATATTTAATGTCCCACTCGAAGTACCCCCTGAAATTTTCAAATCCGTCCTGTCGAAATATGGCACTGTGAGTGACGTCAGGAAAGAACAATGGTCTTCTGCTTATCAGTTCCCGGTGTATAATGGAATACGTGCCGTAACTATGGAAATCAAGCAAGATATCCCCTCCACTGAGGCTTTTGGTGGCCATTCTGGCTATATAACGTATAATGGACAGAAACAGACCTGTTTAATTTGCAATGCTACCACACATCTGCGTATTAACTGCCCAAAGAAAATGATTCCCCTCGGTATAACTCCTACACAACAACGACGTGTACAATACTCGGAAGTTGTGACGCAGCAAACGTCATATGAAAACATGCTCATTGATCAGTCAGCTGAGACAACACCAGGAGTGACCTCGGATACATCTGACGCAGAACTGGTACCTTGCCCTGACCAGTGCTGCGAGACACAGAGTGCCCCTGTGCTCTCGGCAACCTGTATCGCAGCCTTAGAACCAACTCTGCCGTTACTACAGGCTGCCACAGAAATATTATCTTCACTGCCCCCGACTTCGCTGGTCCCTACCGACTCACTAAAGAATGTTGATCGGGGAGCCGAGAACGTCTCTAAGAAGATTAAAACAAATGCCTCGATTGCCGTACCAGCCCCGAAGAATAAAACTGGCTCCACAAACGTTTCCGCAGCTGTGAAAAAGAAACAAAATCTTCTTTCTACGACATCTAGGGACCCACGAACGCTCTCAACCGCTGACAGCCGGCCTATGAATGGCAGTCAAAAGGAACTATCTCAACCTAATTTGACATAGTGCACCAGGATAATTCTCACCTGTGTCTTCTTTCGAGTCCACCTTCCAGTATGTCTAGCACAGCTTTTATACTTCTCTTAATGGCGCAATTTCTCACTGTGGCCACTGTGAATATCAATGTAATAGAATGCCCTCTGAAATTTCAACTGTTGGAGAGATTCCTTCGAGATGCTGACATTGACATTGCTTTCATTCAAGAAGTTGCTATACCGTGTTTACCCATATCTGCCTTCTACAAACAATACATCAATACCGGTAATATGAATAGAGGGACCGGATTCCTCATAAGACATGATATCCCACTCGCAGGTGTGCTATGTCATCCATCAGGACGCATAATATCTGGACACATAAACAATACCACCCTGATAAATGTATATGCCCCATCCGGGTCTAATAAACGTGTGGAACGGAAAATGTTCTTTCAACAGAGTATACTGCCTCATCTGCACGACGTTAAGGAAAAACTTATTCTTGCAGGGGATTTCAATTGTATTCAACGCCCAGAGGATTCCACTAGTCCATACAGAGGTGTCAACCCGGCTCTCAGGACCCTTCTTACCTCCCTACACCTCATTGATGCTGTGGATAGTTTAAGGGTGCCCCTGCCCCATTACACCTGTATAAGTCACAACTCCTCATCACGACTTGACCGCATCTACTTTTCACAGGAACTTATCCAGCCTAGACGATATGAAGTGATTCCTGCCAGTTTCACTAACCATCATGCTGTCGTATGTACAATCTCTTACCCCCATCCCATATTTCACATAGGAAGAGGTTATTGGAAGCTGAATTGCTCGCTGTTACTGGAGGAGGAATGCCAAGATATTTTCAGACAACACTGGATTCGATGGGTCCAACAAAAATGCAAATTTCGCGACTGCACAGACTGGTGGGATATTTTAGTTAAACCAGGGATCCGCCGCGTCTTTAAGAACATATCTTACCAACGAGGTCGGGAAAGACGGGATACAGTTGAATTTTACTATCGAGTTCTTCGCCAGCTCCAGCAAAGATCTGATGCTGGGGAGCGTATATATGACCAGATCCGGGAAGTTAAAACCAAGCTCCTGTCTCTACAGCAACGAACGCTCGCTCATATCAACGTGGCTTTAAAAGATCGTACAGTGCTCCCGGACGAAAGTGCAAGTGTATACCATATCGCCAAAGGACAACGTGAGCGGCAACGTAAATATATCCACCGCCTCCGCACCAGTACTGGAAGTGTCGTCACCTCCCCTGACGCTATACGTAGTGAAATATCATTATTTTATCAACGGTTCTACGCTAAGGCTCCCATTGATCCACAGCAGGTGACCCTATTGCTGTCATCTTGCAGTACCAAACTATCTCCGGACAACAAAACTCTGCTCAGCGCGGATATTACGGATGAAGAGATTCACTCTGTGGTTAAACGACTCCCAAACAACCGCTCACCTGGTATTGATGGACTGCCATATGAAATGTATAAACACTTCTGGCCTCTCATTGGCAAAGAATTTTGTCATGTCCTGCGTACCATTCTCCAACGTCGTGCTCTTTGTCAATCACATCACGAGGGTACCATAGTCCTCATACCAAAAACATCCTCTCCCATGGCAGTTGGTGACTTCCGACCAGTTACTCTGCTCTGCAGTGACTATAAAGTCCTTACCAAAGTACTTGCATGCCGATTGAAGACTGTTCTACCTGATATCATTGGTGATGAACAATGTTGCAGTATTCCTGGAAGAACTCTGTTAACAAACTTAGCGATACTACGGGACCTACACCTAAAAGCCGAAATGCTCCCCACTGAGCCAATGAGTTTCCTCACCTTAGATCTTGATAAAGCTTTCGACCGCATCAGTCATGAATACTTGTACATGGTCTTGCAACACTTCGAATTTCCTGAAATCCTTATTGACTACATTCGTATGATAAATTGTAATGCTACGTCTAGAGTGCTCGTCAACGGTTTTCTTTCCCCTCTGATTCCAATACAACGATCAGTTAGGCAAGGATGTCCCCTTTCTATGCTACTTTTTGTCATTGGCCTTGAACCGTTCATTCGGACTACCCAGGTGAAGCTACAGGGTTACAAACTGTCCACACATGTTTTTGGAATGTGCGCCTATGCTGATGACGTATCAATATTGATCCGCAATGAAGAAGACATCTCCCACATCGATAGCGTCCTTCAGCTCTACCATATCGCCTCTGGAGCACAATCGAACCCCCAGAAAACTGCTTTGCTTCCGCTCAATACTAACTCAGTGATTACCCCACAGCCCTGGTTCCGGATAGTAAATGAGGTGAAAATTCTTGGCATTACCTGGAAGCAATCGCTTCTGGACACAGTGCAAGTTAACTGGACTAAGGTCATTGCCAAAGTTAGGGGAGTCCTGATCCAATTTGGTCAAAGAAACCTCAATATAGTGCAACGGGTCATGGTCCTCAACGTGTTTGCGCTCTCTAAAATATGGTATGTCGCACAACTTTTCCCACTTCCCAAAATGTTTGAGAGCCAATTGGCAAAATATACAGGATGGTTTATATGGCAAGGATTTTTGTTCCGAGTACAACGGGAACAGTTGTATCTCCCATCCCGGCAAGGCGGGCTAGGGCTAACAGCTCATGGCATGAAATGCCGTGCACTCCTCTGCAAGAACGATATCACCATTCTTTCCCAACATGACACTTTTACGAAAGCGCTATACAAAGATATTCGAAACACAGCCCGTGGTTGTGATAGAGCTTTGCCGAAGATATTTAGGGACCATCAACAGCACCTTCTGGAAACTGTTCGCCAAATGCCATCAGGGATTGTTCCAACGACGAAAAGTATCTATAACATGTTGCGGCAAGTGGTACACTCCAAACCGCGAATAGAGGCCACCACCCTCTATGTCCATTGGCCCACTGTTTGGAAAAATTTTGGGGCTATGTCCATTTCTTCTGCTGTACACTCCCAAGTTTTTATCTTCCTCAACGATCTCATCCCAACCGCTCTACGGCGATATACCATCCATCTTGAAGCTTACCCATGGTGTACTATATGTGGTCAAACTGATACGGCGATACACCGCTTCACATCATGCACGCGAGTTGCCTCCACGTGGCTGTGGTGTAAGGGAAAAGTATGTCAACTATTAAATGTGCCCTCGGATGACCTTGATGACAGGAAGTTGGTTCGTTTGTCGGTGACCGCCTTCCCCCAAATTAAACAGACTGCCATTGTGTGGATAATGGGCCAATATGTACACTTCGTGATGGACAATGATCAACATTTCTCTTTCCTTGATCTCAGGTATCACCTGCAAAAAGAGCGTTGGAAGCTTAGTGAAAGTGGACAATTGTACGATAAATATGGACACTATCTGGATTTCTTGTGATGTATTAGTCTGGTATTTATCATATCTGAAAATTCTGTAATTCTGTAAAGAGCTAATAAAAAAAAAAAAAAAAAAAAAAAAGAGGGTTAAAGCCTGACCGTACTTGGTGGGCGCGAGCGGGTCGACTGCTGCTTCGAATCCAGTTGTAGGCATACTTTTTTTGAACGAAAGCCCACATTCCATTTTAGTCGGGATGTAACTACATTGTCACATTTATTGCCTTATGACGTATTTTTGTGAAGAGTACGTTGAATTTTGATGATTTATAAAGAAAATACGATCGAATTGGGACGATATGCCACGTGACCTGTAATGGCAGAAAATTAAAAACTGGCATGAATATTAACATAACATATCGAAGTGTTGCTCCAGAGGTCTGGGTTCGATTCCCAGCTCTGCCAAGAAATGTAATACTTGTCTGAGGGCTGAAATTGGGTACACGTAGCTTCGTGAAGCAAATATGAGAAGAAGTGGGTTCGATTCCCACCTCAGCCACCCTGGAAATGGTTTTCCGTGGTTTCCCACTTCTACTGCGGCCAAATTCCGGGACGGATTCTATCTTATGGCCACGGCCGCCTCCTTCCCAATCCTTAATTGCAAATACACACATCATTACAAGCCCGCAATAACGCAGGTTATCAGACAAATTCTACACACACACCCAAGTAAACGGGGCTAAATGACCGCGATGTTCTAGCCCCTCAAATGAAACAAAACAACAACATATCGAAGGATATTCTGATCGCCAGTGCTTGCATCGAAGTATACGTATTCCTTAGAAATTCCCATGGTATTATTTACATACATTCGATTTTTGCAAAAAAAGAAAGTAGACTTATGAGATCTACACAGGGCCAAAAATTGTGTGTCTGTCTGAGTGTGTGTGACTGTGTGTCTGTGTGTCTGTGTGTGTGAGTGTGTGTACTCTGAATGTCTGCCCCCTCTATCAATTCCAACACGGTGAAACCGAATTGAACGAAATTTGGTACAGACGTAGCACTAGCGTTGAACACCTCAGTGTCATGTTTTATATCGCCACCATCTTGACGGAAACGTAATGGTTGCCACTCAAATGTTCAAAGCTTAAATCAAATTACGACTAACTTAATCATCCAATCTCTACCAAATTTTGCAACACCATATACTTGTATGGCGAGCGTCGTTCTACTGAACTACAAGGTCATCAAACAATTAGTTTGCAGATGACGGCCATGTATGTGTGCAAATTGATTTCCCCTATCAATTCAAACACGATGAAATTGAATTGAACGAAATTCGGTACAGAGGTAGCACTAGCAAAGGGCACTCCAGTGTCATATTTTATACCGCCGCCATCTTGACGAAAACGTAATGGCGGCCATCCTAATATTAAAAGCGTGAATCAAATTACGACCAACCTAATAATATGATCTCTACCAAATTTTGCAACAACATACCTTTATGTATAGAGAATCTTTTGACCACACTACAAGGTCATCAGGCGAATAATGTGCGGATAGCGGTCATGTATGTGTGCAAATCGATTCTCCACATCAATTCAAACACGGTGAAACCGAATTGAATGACATTTTTTTACAGAGGTAGCACTAGCAAAGGGCACATCATATTCATGTATAATATCCGTATAGCACGTTGTATTTCAAGAAGCTACTACAACCAATATTCAATTATACTCCTTGAAAAGGACAAAGAATTATAACAATACCCATGCATTTAGGAGAAAGTAGGCAATACGTTCTTTACCGAACATCTTGTTTTGTTGTTAAATTTTAACAAAAAGTCATAGCATATCTTTAGGCCCGTATCACACGACACTCGCTGGCAAGGAAGGTGCTGTGATCGCTGGTACAAAATCCTGTATGATTCTGTTCTCTTCGTCAGTACACCTGCTTGTATGACCGAAGTGTATCACACGCTAGCATTTTGTACGCTAACTTGTATGAAATAAAACCGAAGGGCTGTCGTTTGAGGGCATTATTTGCAGTTCTGTCGCCTTATTAACGTAAAGCGGTCGCGAAACTTGCTTTAAGTAAATTAGAAAACATGCCAGGCACTGAATGAATGTATTCCAACCAATATTTAAGATCTAACTGTATTAATTGATTATTGATTATTGATTATTTCTCCAGAGTGTGCTGGAAATGTGTGCAAGTGTTATTGCGTCCGCTCGCTCTTTCGAAGATCCCGGGTTCAAGACTATCCAACGGCGGATTTTTTAAATTCGTTTTAACTATTTTATTTAACCCTCCCTACCTCGTACAGCGAGATTTCAACTTGGTTTTGTTCACATTATCTACGAAGACGATAGGGAAAGTTATTTTCTTGTCTCATTTAAATGGCTATTTTCCCTAAATACTGTTCAAAACCATGGATGGATACTATTCGTTATAATTATTATTTGTTAGTAGATTTTAGCCTCCAGGTTAGGTTTTCCCACGGACTCAGCGAGGGATCCCATCATTACTGCCTCTACGGGCAGTGTCCTTGAGCTTGAAACATCTCTACTGGGGGATACAAATGGGGAGGTGGGATCAGCACCTCGCCCAGGCGGCCTCACCTGCAAAGCGAACAGGGTCCTCTTGAAGGATGGGAAGGGAGGGGCGGATCGGGAGGGATAGGCAAGGAAGAGGGAAGGAGGCGGCCGTCACCGTACGGTAGGTAACATCCCGGCATTTGCCCGAAGGCGAAGTGGGAAACCACGGAAACCCACTTTTGAGGATGGCTTAGGTGGGAATCGAACCCCCTCTACTCATTTGGACCACCCGAGGCTGAGTAGACCCCGTCCAAGTCCTCATACCACTTTTCAAATTTCGTGGCAGAGCCGGGAATCGAACTCAGGACGTCCGGGGTGGCAGCTAATCACGCTGACCACTACGTAACGGAGGCGACTCTATTCGTGATAATTAGAATTTTAATAGTTCAATATTTATAATAATATGACACGTTCAGTAATTACTGCGAGGCTCAGCGGTAACGTTCTCGCTTGCTGTGCCCAAGGTTGCAGGTTCGTATCCTGTTGCAGTCAGCTGGCATTTTAGGGTGCGCAAATGCGAGGGAGCCGTGTCAGTAGATTGACTGGCACGTTGAAGATCCCCTTCGGAGCAAAATTCCGGCACCCCGGCGTATCTAAAAGCCAGAGCAGTTAAAAGGGACGTGAAACCAATAATGTTATAATTATCTGTATTTATTGTATGTTTAGGGCAGATGTCCTCGTAGTTCCGCCCCTTAAAACCTCACTAACTATTATTGTAAGTGTATAGCAAGCGTTTTTCGCACAGACGCCGTTGAAAGAAATTATAGTTTCGGTCTGATGTATTTATTCGTGAGCCTACCCACATAACAAATCTATTTGTTATGTGGGTCGTCTGAGTGAGTCGGAGTTTTCCTTGAAACAAAGGTGGTCAAAATTTCGAACACTTGCTACGTTGAATATACAGGATACCTTGCTTTCATTCTACAGATCATTATGTCGTCGTCCAATCTGGCTGCGTACCATCGGATAAGTACGGTCCTTTTGAGGACCAAATAAAAAATCACTCTTTGGAACAGATGCGTCCATAATACATCCACAATAAACGACATTAAGCGAAAAAAAAGTGATGTATTAGTTCAAGGTTCGAACCTACTACAATGCGACTGCCATGACGCTACTCTAACAAGTCTTGATTTAGCCACCATAGCTACCGAGAACCATGGTGTTTTGCTGGCACTTATTGAATCTATTCGTCGACACTTCCTGTCCAAACGTAAAAAGGTGTTATTCGGAGCTCTGATCGTTTCAATCATGCATTATATTTGAGGTCATTGAAAGAACACTGCCACTATTGATTTCTACTCGATTCGCGAGGATGTACTCAACGGGAAAGTTGTACAATGGACGTAGTAAAGGAACAGGTACTAATGTTTTTAGGATGACTGTGATATACGCGTTAGTTGGGTTGCCTTCCTCCAAAAATAATAAGGGGCTGGTGGACCACACTGTATATACACATCAAAAAAAAGTTTTTCATAACACTTGTTTGCCATGATGCAGAGCGTATATGGGATTGTGGGTGAGGTTATTACAAAATAGACGGCACTCTGACGATTCCCGCGCACTTTATTGATGTGTGAAGCGATAATTACAAACAGGAAGATATTTGGCCTGCTAAACAGAGACTGATGTGTGTTGTAATCTTGCCATCCTGTGACGTTTCAATACGGAACATGGCCACCACGGGCGTCCAGCAGGGATCTTACTTGCCATGGCGTACCACAGATCAAGTTGTCCAGGTCCTCTTGAAGCTGGCGATCTCACTCTTGGACGGTGGCCTCCATGACCTCTTGGCGGGTTATAGGAGGGCGTGGACGCAGAGCAATAGCTTGCTTCAGAATATCCCAGATATGGTCGATACAGTTCATGTCTGGGGACATTGCAGGCCATTCCATTCGTGCAACGGTGGACTCCTGGAGGAAGTGTTGCACCACCACCGCTAAATCTGGAAAGTAGGCTATATGCAAAACTTTGTTTGATATGTGTAAATGCTCCATTTTATCAGGATCTGTTGGGTATTGAGATCTAATTCTTACACGAAATTCATTTATCTGTCTTCGACACACTAATCTGCAATTACTAAATAGATTTATTATAAAAATAGCTGTGAAGGAGCTCCATTTTTGTTTAAAATAGTAGGTCATTTTAATTTTCTAAAAATAATCTACTAAACGAAAATTGTTTGAAGTAGACCCACAGCATTGTATGGTTTGAAGCCATTTTTTCAGTGTTGCCTTAGTAAACAACTCTTGCAGATCCACGGCATAAGAGCACTATTCTGTACTTATGGTAAACATGTATTGGAGATATAACCAGCAGATAACGGTGCATTGATGCACAAAAATGCAGTTTTGAGTAAATTGAGTTTTAAGTACAAATTGTCGCCCAAACTCACTTTATGAAGGATAGATACTCTAATACTCTCCCAATTGCTAGTCCACTTCTTCTTCTCTATCTTGCTGACCCATACATTGGCTACACCAACAATAATAATAATGTATGTCTGTTGTTTGAATCTTCAGTCTTTCGACTGGTTTGATGCAGTTCTCCATTCTTCCCTGCCCTGAGCTAATCGTTTCATCTCTAGATAGCTACCACACCCTACATCCGAGGCAATCTATTAAACATATTCTAACCTTGGTCTACCCTACTGTTCTTATACTCGGCCCTTCCTTCTATAACTAAGTTTGCTATTCCTGGGTGTCTTAGTACGTGTCCTACCAGCCCATCTCTTCTCTTCATTAGCAGTTGCCAGAAACATCTCTCCTCTCCCACTCGCCTTAATACCTCTTCATTTTTAACCCTATCTACCCATCTTATCTTCATCATTCTCCTGTAACACCGCATTTCAAACGCTTCAGTTCTCTTCTTTCCTACTGCACCAATAGTCCAAGTTTCACTTCCATATAGTGCCACGCTCCAGACAAAGCCTTTCAAAAATGACTTCCTAATACCTAAATCTATATTCGTTTGTGTATTGTGCCCAATCGGACACAGCAAACTGGCATCGAACTCGGGTCTTATCAGAAAAGACCAGGCCCATGATTATGCCTAGAGTCGAACCATTGATCTCTGAGGGGGAACAGCTACAGGGAACCCGAAGAGCAATGAGTTGTATAATGACATATAATAATATAGCATGATTTCACGGCTAGAATGTGAATATCATAGCTGTTTAAGGGAATAGTTGTCAGAAAATGCAGTCATATGTACGTTTTCGAAGTATAGAAACGTGAAAGCAGGCCAGCTTGACACTTTACTAATTGCAGCCAGCAGAGGGGAGGAGATTCAAGGCGCCGAAGGAACTTATTTCGTCTGGACCGAGGAGACAGCTCGAAATTAATGACCCTGGGAGTCCCCGATGGACAACACTCGAGACCGTAGTGGGGGTAATTGTCCACGGAAATTAATTGATTGCAGCCAATTGGAGCATCGGAATGGAATGAAAAGTACACCCAGGTGAATATATTCTAGGAGAGATAATTTCGGAGCGGTCTTACACCTAAATTAAAGCCTATATCTCTAAATAAGCCTGTTAACACCGAGCTTACGCTCGAGAGGAGTGATTTGGTGACCAGCAAGAGGGGATTCACCATGGTGGCGTCATGACGCAAAGGAATAAGGCAATTAATTGTAATTAATTGGCCGAAGCGATCGCTAGCACGAGAGTGATTATGGAACTTCCACACCTAGATGAACAAGGTGTATACGTCATTTTGAATGGAAATGCATTATTTCAAGAAGGGAGTCGCTCTCGTGTGTCCTGTGGACTACATTTTATGAGAAACCTTTATATAGGGGAAGCAGCACAGACCAAGGCAGTTGTTCTACAGTTCGTCTTCAGTTCATCGCCAGTTCATCTTGACTCTATACGCACACGCTGCCAGTGAGTGCGCGAAATGTTAGAGTATATTTGAAGAACAATGGAAGTGCATCATACAGCTTCTTAATAGTAATCATGAATCGCGTAAGATTTAACCTACAGCAGATATTTATCCATTATTATACGCAAGTGTAATTCGCTTCAGCGTAGGAATAATTTAGGATGGTTTTGGACAATGAATACCAGGAGGTATTGTCATACTTATAAATGACGCAGTATCATCAGGATCATTGCAGTTATGGGAGCCCGAGAGGCATCACAAGTAATCATGACGGTGAAATGAACAGTATTGAAGGGAACGAGAATCGAACGCACGTATACGCAGATAGACTATTACGAAGACCAGCGGTTGTCGTAGCTTCTTCGCATCTCTGGGGTCAGGCGTTAGGAGGAGTCCGATTAAGGATCAACCTGTGAAATAGTGAAAAAGTGTATATAAATTTTATTATAGTGATTTCAAAAGTGTTTATGTGTATTGTGAATAATATGTATTGTGTAAAAGTGAGAAAAGCCACTGATAAGAGTATGATTATCATGTGGGAAATATGTGATATCTAGTGTCGTGTGAGATATAGCATGATGGCTTAAATCAAGCGTCATGGTAGGTCCGTAGCTGGTGTGCTGGAATAATCCAGCGAAAATGAAAAAGTGAGTACAAATTTACAATGTTATTCTAACTAGATAGTTCACCATACAACGATGCATCATTTTTAGACTAAGATGTAACAGTCACTTATGTACGAGCTTTCACCACTCGTATTTGTTAGAATATGGCTTGGAGGGTGATTTGTTTAGGGCCATTCAGGCCTAAGATAGTGATGTATGTAACGGTAACGTTAAATTATAATAATAATAATAATATCTGGGGTCGGTGACAGTAAAGTAAAGTAATAGGCATTTCTGGCCTAAATAACGTTCAAAGTGTGTCATTTCTAATATAAATATACTGTATTTTGGTAAACAGTAAGAAAGTAACGTGGAATATAGCGAGATACGAGAGTTTTTCAGTGTCAATGAAGTGTTGAATGAATATTTGATATGGTCAATTCTTAGGATTGTATTTGAGAACCATTAATGTAATGTAAGCCAGTAAATTTATACTTGTTTTTAGGAGCAATTTAAAGCTTTGGCTTAAGTGTAATTGCAGAGAGGACGCGGGTGCCTTAATAATTGAGTCATCTATGAAAAGTATTGTTTGAGCCGCATTTAGCGAGCAAAGTAACGTATAATCCAGTGATTTACGTCAATAAAGTTGCGGGGACCAAGCTAACATAGCTTGCACGTTAGGTGAAAAGTTGGCTAATCTACGAGTTAGTACCGCCGTGGAGCGTAATTATATTATTCGCAGCGAATTGGACAGAGCCTGTCTGTATCCATAGCTTGCAGGAATAATTGCCACGAGGGATACTCTTCGAGACCCCGTGAGCACATGTATTGGTTGATCTGCCCTGAGAGGTAAGAATCAAAGTTCGTCGTATAGGCACCGTGCGTTCTGCAGGGTGCTGCTGCGGGTGGATACTACGTGAACTACACACGGTCTTGTTTATCAACAGCTGATCGTAAGACGATGCAATAAGAGTGCATTTTTACATGTGTTTATTCAATATTTTATAGTGTTGTCTTCAGATTATTATTTAAAAAATGTCAAAACGTTCTGGCAATGTTATGTGCTGTGTTGTTGGCTGCAATAATAGATACTGCAATTCAGAGCAAAGTGTGAAATTTTATAGTTTTCCATCATGAGCTCACGAAATGGATTTGAAAAGACAGTGGATTTTAGCAGTAAATCGCAAGAAGTAAGTAATGGGGAATTTCAATATTTTAATTAATACTAAATTACACAGTACAGAACCTATACTAACCATGACTTTTACAAATAGGTTAACAGTAACAACCAAAATAATTACAGTAATGCTATACTTCCAAGGTAAGGTCCGCACCAGTAGGCCATATTTTTAAAGCACAAACATCATAATAGAGATATTCTATCACACAGTAGTCTTAATGATAGCCTTAATAATTAAATAACAGATACCTTAATACCGAGCAAAGTGTGAATTTTTTTAGATTTCCTCCCCGACCTCACGAAGTGGATTCGAAAGGCTAGTGGATTAATATTATATTTACAGAAATAGGCCCTGGTACATGACAGAAAATAGGAACAAAATATTAATAGCCTACAGAAATATATTAGAAGTGTGTAGTTATACATAAACATTAAATAAAAAAGCATTACAGTATTTTAAATAGTCCTACAAACATATTATTATGAAACCAGATAGTCACAAAATAATTTGAACTCATTACAATAGAAATTCAAATAAATATAGGCCTAATACAGATCCAAGTCAAATTTTACAAAATGTGTTCAAAATAATATTTGCATTTACAGATTGCCCATACTTTAAAAGGTATGTTTACATAAATTTGCCACATTTACACAATTTGTTTTATAGGGCAGATGGTACTTTGTGGACACCTTCAAAATCATCTAGAATCTGCAGTACACATTTCATAGGAGGGTGTAAATCTCAACATCCTGCTAGTCCAGCATATGTACCAAGTATCTTTCCTGAATGTTACAGAAGAAAGTCAACAGGAACAGGCTCTCTCAGCAGATTTATGAGATTGAAGAGGAGAAGTGTAAATAGAAATCTAGTCATTTGAACACCTGATATATTAGATCTGCAAACTAGTGAGCCTGCTCTAGTGTCCATGAAAGCTGATGCCCAAACTCAGACAAACAAACATTGTGATGTAGAAAGCAATTTTGAATTCAGTTGTGTTTTGGATGGAAACAGTGTCAGCACACAAGCAAATATATCATCCCTTCACACATTACATGCTAAACCTAGACATGTTAGTAAATTGTCTGGGCCTGACTTCCCATATGAAGAAAGAGGATTTTTTGGTTATAGTTCAGTTTCTGATGAATCACAATTAAATGTTCTGGCTGGTGTCAACAAAGAAATTTTTAATATATTTTTAAACTTTCTGCCAGACACTAATACACGCAAAATTAGTAAAGAAAATAGACTCTTGGTATTCTTATTGAAAATGAAGTTAGCCTTACCATTTGCTGCCCTTGCTGTTATTTTCAATATTCACCGTAGTAATATTTCTAGGATATTTCAATCTGTTTTACCTGTACTGGCACAAGCAACAAAAAAATGGGTTTTCTGGACTAGCAAGGATACTGTTAATGCTACATTGCCTTCTGTTTTTAAAGATAACTATCCAAATTGTAGAGCTATTATAGACTGCACTGAAATTAAAACAGAACAGCCTCCTGAGATCAGCCAGCGTGTGTATATATACTCTAATTATAAGTCTACATATACTGCTAAGGTCCTTATTGCAATTGCACCTTGTGGTATGGTGACATTTGTTTCCAAATGTTATGGTGGTCGAGCTAGTGACAGTTTTATCACAAATGACTGTGGAATTTTGAAATTGATAGAATCAGGAGATCAAATAATGGCTGATAAAGGTTTCCCTGGTTTAAAAACTATATTGGAGGACAGCAATGCAATTTTAGTAATGCCACCCTTCATGCATGAAGGTCATTTGACACCTGAAGAAGTTGATGACATTTACAATATTGCTAGTGTGCGAATTCATGTTGAACGGTGCATTCAAAGAGTGAAAGTATATAACATACTTCAACAAATTCCAAGTGAGCTATTATGTAGTGTTGATGACATTGTGCATATGTGTTGTGTTATGACAAATGTACAACCTCCCTTGATGTCTGAAGCCCATTATTAAATCTGCACGTTAGTTCCCTTAAATAGTGTGTGAAGAAAAACTGTTGCAACTTTTCAATACAGACCTTTAAGAACATATCATTTCTTTGAATTTCTAAAAGAATGGAACTATGGTTGTCTGTATAAATGAAAAAGTCACAAGCATCAAGCCCACAACAGTACATCAACAACTGGCATTGAGTGAAATATGCATGATTTGGTTTCAGTTCCAAATTTCCTTCTGAATTTCTTATAAGATAGGGCACATTAATCTCCTCATTTTCACCTATGATAGGTTTGTCTTTACATGAAATAGGACACTTAATTTCCAGTACCCTTTCTGGCTTCCCATTCACCATTACTATACCATCAGGACTAGCACACAACCAAGGATGGGTAAGATGAATTATGAGACCACTCTCAACAACTGTTTTACCACATAAATTTGTGTATTTGGCAAGTGCAGTTTTTTCTAACTTTTTTCCAAATGTGACATTTCTAAGACCCCTACCATTAAGACATTTAGGGTTCAAGATTGTATTTACCAACTTCTCATGATCTTTTCTCCTAGTTTTAATTGAATGTGCCTTACTTGCAGAGATCCTTTTCTTCCTTTCTGATAACCAGAGGTCAGACTTCGATTGATGTAAGGTTTTTACACAAATGTCAGCTGCTTGAGTCTTATTAATTACAACATGAGTGTTATAAAAATAACTTGCTAGTGCCGAATTGCTAACACTACACACATCAATTACCGTTATTACAGATGTAGTCTCCTGTTTCATTAATAATGTTGTTATTACATTTTTACATGCATTATTCTGAACCATAACTGTGACATCTGTTAAAACCCTAGAACTGCGGACCGTCTTCCAGGAAGACGGTGTGTTGTTTAATCAAGTGCGACCGTCTCTCTGAAAGACGGTCTTGGAATTCAAATACAGTACTACTGTTAGCCTTCAGATGGCACGAATTTCAAGTTATGCTGGTTCCCGATGCCTTTATCTTTCGTAGTGTAAGTCTTTGGCAAACAAATGACAGTATGCAAGCTATTATTTGGCTGCAGAAGTGGAAGTACTTCCATGTTGATATTGAAGTTGCCTTGAGCAAAATGGCCGCCAACTATGTAGACGATTCAGAAACCGAGCACTTGATTTTTGACGATTCGTGTGATAGTATGGACGATGACAGTGATTATTGTGTGGATTCGTATGAAAATGAAGATGGTGAAAGTAGTGGCAGTGATACCGGCGAACAGGATGTCACGCAAGTTATGGAAATCCCCATCAATGCATGCGATGTTTATCATGTTCCGACAGACCCTGTACACATGCCTAATGTTAGCCGTGAAGTGGTAAGTGTGAACTAGACTGATATTCAACCCGAAGAAAGTGACTTTCCAGGTAAAAATGTACCGTTTATCGTTCATCATCCTGGGCCTGTGAACTTGCCTCCCCGTAATCGTGCGCCGATTATGTACTTCAAAATCGAGAAATGTCATATTTTTGTAAAAATAATTTTCTTTTTAGTAAATAACAGGAATTAATTGAAACTGGTTCTTGAATTAGAAACAAAAAACTATGAACTTTTCATTTATGATGTCTCTGATGAACATTTAACTCGGCAATATGGTTTTCTAGAGCAGAAAAGTCAATAATTTTTTATTTTTTTATTTTTTTTTAAATACTTTTTATGATTAATTCAAAGTGACGAGTCTGAATGATTCACCTATATCAATATAATATAGAAGAGTCTTTCAGCTTTATATTGGTGTATGATAAGTCATATTCATGAACACAGTATGCTTACAGATACCAAATTCCTTTAGTGTGTACTTTATGGGAATTTACTGCAGCATTTGACAGATAAACCTGCAGCAGTTCTAGGGTTAAACTTCCTAGCAATTCATTGGCAACTTTAAATGATTCTGACTTTTTCTCCTCATTTAAAATTTTGGATAGTATACATGGGGTTTTCAAATCGGGAATTTCAGCTGGTTTTACATCAAGCCTCTGCCTTTTTGTGGGAAAAAGTTCTTCTAACCTCTTCCCCTTGTTATATTTCTCTTTACCCGCGTTTGAGATTCGAGGTCTAGACCATTCACAGGGTTGATCGGTTCGCGAAGTTACATGCTCTGAATTAACTGCATGAATAACTGCTGAAATATGCTTGCACTTCTCTGAAGATCCAGCTGGGCATTCACAGGAACATGCAATCGTCTCTCTAGTAGCATTAACCTACGATAACATTATATCGTATTAGAAATTGCGTGTATATGAACATTAATGCCGCTGTCACCCCAGTTAGTCAGTTATTGATGTTTTAAGGGGCAGAACTACGTGGTCATCTGCCCCTGCTGTCACCCATAACTAATGCATAAAATGAATAGATACGTTACCTCTATTGTGACATGATAAGGTTTCTGGTGAACTGATGTTTCTCTTATCACATTAGCAGTTATTACACTGTTGGTATTTCCTGCAAACTGCTTTTCTACTCAATTTAAAACATGCCCACTTTCTGCAAGTAGACGGCCTTTCTTCGAAGAATTGGGCCGATTATTGTCAGATAAAATACTCTGAAATCCTACAGTTATTATCAAGTCTGCCATGGCAGCACGCTGTGTGATGACAGCTGATATTTCTGCGGTCCGCGGTAAACCGCAACAGCTTACAATTCCGGCCACTCGTAGCGTGGCGGAGCATTTCTCCCTCTAACGCACGGAGCCTATAGGAAACGCAGATTTCCTTATTATATTTAGGCAGCTGCTGATGAGCAATCTTGTATTCTCATTATGATGCGCGCCCAAAGCCACTAGAATCGCCAAAGAACGGCAAGACTATTACAGAATCCATCCCCAGCCATTAATGTTAATTAAGGAGCCGAGTTGAGCCCAATACACTATAAATATAGGTGGTAAATAATCAGAATGACTCAATTACTTGAGACAACACTCAGCGTAACTCCATTGTACTGCAATTGTAAACAAAGATGACCTTGCTTGCAGTAAAGAGGGGAGTGGTAGTAGACCACTAGGGCGACGGCCATCTTGCTCCGGCAGCTGGAACTAATTTTATTGCCTGCTTGGAAGGGGAGGTTTGGAGACCCAGTCCCTTTATTTTAAAAGCAGAGTGGGACACTGAAGAATCTCGATATTTCGAAATGTAATTAAGATATGATTGTTATGATGATGCCAATTGAATTAAATGATGTGTTTCAACACACATACATTGTCGGATCATTGAAATCGGATAATATTTGGCCCAGTTATTCTCTGAGGAGGAACGCTGAAGCAAATAAATGTAGGCATCTTTTTAAAGTGCATTTTTGCCCAGTTCACACTAATTTATGCAGACGGCCAGCTGGAACTAATTTTATTGCCTGCTTGGAAGGGGAGATATTAATGATTTCTAATAACATGACATGTTTGTAACGATAATAATTTCGACCAGACCCAGAAAATCGTTGTATGGTGAAACTATAAACATTTCTATCCATGTGTATTTTGGAAGGGATAACGTACCACTTTTAGCGTTTCATATTGATGGAAAGGAAGGAAGACGATTCACACGACACAACAACATTTGTTAATTAAAGGCATAAGATAATGAATTTATGTTAATGAAAGTAAATGCCCGTGAGAAACGTATTAATGTTTAATTATTACAGAATTAATGTCATTTAAATGTGATATGTGACTTTTGTGTTGTGATACTCCAGTTATGTAAAATTGTGTCACATAAAGAACACTATGGAGACACGTAGATGTCTGAAAGTATCAATGATAGGATGCTAGAAATAGATTTGAGTGCAGGGTAGCACTAATTAAAAAGAGACTCACAAAATAACCTTGATTTTCATTGTGGGAATTAAATGTAAATTATCCTTTGTTTGTATTTTGTTGTATAGCCATGACTTTAGATCAGTAAATGTTTTATTTAGGAATATGTTGTTTCTTTCATGTAGAGTAGATACCTGGTAGACTCAAATACTGAGCATGTGGTCGTATGGTGGGCAGGAACGTTCCATACCTCGAAAGACCGTGAGTTAGCTGGGATACGAACACATGTTCCACATGATGACAATTGGGTACATGTAGGAGATGTCACTGTACTAGGATTGAGTCACAGGTACTACTAAAAGTCGGCCAAGATATTAATGCTAGAAGCAAGTACAGCAGAGAAATTAGGATATATTAGGAAAAGGCCGCGTCCCATTTGTTAATAAGCCTCCACGTCAAAATAAATGTTGATAATCCTCCATAAGATATGCTTAAATGTAACTTGTAACTTGTCAACCATAGCACTATTACTCATTTAATTATCATGGCGGCCCAGGTGGGACATTCGGCAGTAAAAACCACTCCCTGGACAGTTTTATTGATAATTCAGAATATGGCCGATGTCTTACAATGGACCAATACTTTGATAGCCCTGTCATTTTCATTATCATGACGCTGATACGTGGGGCCAGTTCAAAATACAGGTCACCATAAGTGCGTGCTATCCCTCTTATATTATCATGGCGCCCAGAGACGTGGAAGGTTTATGGGATTCAGAAAACCCCATAATAATAGCATGGTGTTCATGGGGAAAACCATAATAGTATTTTTCCTCAAATTATGTTTGAGCGATTGTGAGTCTTTCTAGATGATACTCAGACATTAGACACTGTTGTGAGACGGGTACGAGGGTCTAAACCCATTCCATAGGTGGTTACAGAACTGTGTAATATGATGTGTTGTTGTCGCGAGATCGGAATCCTTTTTTTTAATAGAACGCGCCAGCATGTTCAGCTGCGGCCTACCTGAATCTCAAATTAAGAAATACAGGAAGGCTGGAACTGAGGAGATACTCAAGTGTATCGCGGAGTTAAGAGAACATTTTGATGATACTAATGCTAAGAGTAAGGAAGAGGCAAAAGCATTTAAAGATGAAATAGCAGATAGATTGGCTACATTCAATACTCAATTGGATGCCAATCAAACTGAGGTAAGCTAGATGTTGGCCACAGTAAACACGCAGTTAGAGTCAAACCTAATAGAGGTCAAAAAAAAATGGTTGACTTTAAAGAGTCCATTAAGCAAGAAGTAACTAAGAATATTGTTAGCGTGGTCTCAGAGATGCAAGCTGTTAACGATAAACGCTTTGAGTCAATCGAGCTAAAACTAGAGAATAATCTGCAAGCGTGCAGAGAGTCACAGCGTGAATTAATGATAGCTTAAGTAGTATGTCCATGGAGCTTAAAGACATTCAAAGTCAGAATTAAGCGAATACTAAACGTCAGCAGGAGCAATTTAATACGTTCACCCAGACCGTGGATCAAAGGCTCGAAGACAGCGACGGAAAATGGAATACGCGGATGGCGGGCTACGCAAAGGCGGTAGACGAAGCCTTAAGGAAGCAGGATCAGAATATCCTTCACCAATGCAAGGAGATCAATGAAATAAAAACTTCTGATCAAGAGAATAAGGAAATAATGTCAAATATGAAGAGGCAGGTCGGAAAGGTTCAAAAAGAGTTAGAACAAACTCAGAACGACCTAGCAGTTATTCATAAAAGGCAGGATGAGGACCAGGGAGAAATGACGAAGATAAGGACTGAAATCTCTCATATGCATGGTCACATACAAAAAGAAGTTACAGGCTTACGAGAAGAATTAGAACTTCGAGAAGGCTTGAAGACTGAAGCCAGCGATAAAACTCTTGCCGAGGTAAGAGAAAGTCTAGCGGGGGAAATTACCCACATGACAGAAAACTTTAAGGATGACAAGGAAAAATTATTTTCTATGGCAGAGAAAAACCGGGATCGCTTAGAAAAAATAGAACGAGAGGTATTAGCTCGTTTAGAAAGGGCAGAAAATAGGCACAGCCAAATAGAAACTAGAATGATCGCACAGGAGGAATCCATGTTGCGGAATCCTAGATCTAGCGAAGGAAGCATAGATGAGAATAGGAGAAATACATGGGCAGATATAGAGATACAGCCCACTCCAAAGAATGCAGCCATGCCAAGTGACAGCCCCTATACCACGCCTGGTATACCAATTGCTATGTCCACACCGCATGAAAATGCTGTTCAAAATCAAATAGTCACTGTTGTGAGGGCTAGTGACGAGAAACCAAAGAAATATTCTGGGAGTAATTCTAACATGACACCCAAGTACTGGCTCAAAGAAGTTTCCGAGTACTTGAATGACGCGAAGGTACCGCCAGAGCGAAGGTTGAGAGCTATTGAAAAACTGACTGAAGGCGAGTGTGCCTTATGGTTTAGGAGTTTTCGGTACACGTTCGACACCGTTGACGAATTTCGTCAGGCATTTTAAGCAGGTACTGGAACGCAAGTATACAACAGAACCTCAGATTGGACTTGTACTCCAGGCGTTATAGTACTAATAACCCGTCGAAGTATGCAGAGTTTTTTGTGGCTCAATTGTGCCGTTTCCGCGAACTTGATGAAGGAATTAGAGAGTCAGATTTGTGTATAGCGATAGCCAAGCAGCTACCGTATGAAGTACAACGTCTATTAATCTCAGCAAACGCCAAGACAGCGATCGATATGGAGGAGGTGCTGAGACAACTCGATCTAACCACAGCGCAGCACACGAGTCAAAGTCGGAACATGGAACAAGTCAACATGACGACTACACCGACTGAATCGACTAAGGTGCAGACAAAAAGTAAGTCTACGAGCACCGAAACGGAGAAATCAGACTGGCAACGTGAAGGACGGGAAAACCAGAATTGGAGGTCAGCATATCGAGGAGGATCGAACCGTGGATACCGAGGAAGGAAAGCCTGGAATCAGCGCGGCACAAGAGACCAGCAGCCTGATAACAGAAGGAATTACGGCCTAAATGGGAACAACCAAGGATGGAGATCCCAAGAACAGAGTCGCGGGTTCGATGAAGAAGCGGAAGAACGCTATCACGCATCTTTAAGATACATGGAAGAGCGCGGAGACGACCATAGACAATCGCAAGTTCATTGGGATGAAGCGATTAAGAATCGAAGGTCACCCGACATCTATAAAAATGATGACGGTGCCAAGAGTCTGGAACATCAGCAGTACGAAGCCAGACGGAAGAACTCCACAAAGAATGGAGCAATGGAAAAAACCACCAAAATTAAATGACCAAATAGAGATAAATACAGGATGGAATACAGTGAATGTAGTTAACTGGATTGCCAAACCTGAGGAGCTTATTGAAGACCTGGATGAAGGGACGGTCAATGTGAGAAGGGAACTACCCATTATTATTGTAAACATCGCAGGCATGAAGATAAGAAGTCTCATAGATACAGGTTCAACGGTATGTTTGATAACCCAGGCATTATATAATGAAATCCAAAGTAAAATCCACGTACTGAAAGTACCTATTTCAAGCGTGAAGATAAAAGGTGTGATACCAGATAAAGTTATGATATGCAGATACCAAGTATTTTTAGATTTGCAGATAGGGAAATCTACATTCTCACAGAGCTTCCTACTTGTGAATAAGCTGCCTTTTAACATTATTGTTGGCATGGATTTCATAAGAGAATATAAGGTAAAATAGATCTCTCGCAAGACATTGTTATGTTTCGCGCAAGTGAGGGAAAGGAAGATTTAGAGCTCTCATTAAAGCACAATGAAACGAGACCAGAAGAGTACGTATGGCATACATACGGAGATATGACAGGGGATGCAGTATTGACAACAGAAGACATCGAGGGAGAGTTGGCAACACTGGCCGCAGACATTGAAAAGGACCTCGAACCAAAATTTGAAGAATGCCTGGAAGAAAAGATAGAGGAAGCTAAAATTGGTCCAGAGCATAAGCAAATGCTAAGGGAACTGCTATTTGAGTACAAAGGAGTCTTCGATTCGAGACCTGGCCGGATCAAGAATTTCCAATATGCGTTCCAAGTCAGTGACTGGACACCATTCAGACAGAAGCCGTATCTTGTAGCCGAGAAACATTATTTAAAGGTCAAGGAAGCAATACAGGAAATGCTAGAGGCAGGCGTCATTGTGAAGACGGCCACACCTTATGTCAGCCCACTGGTAGTTGTACCTAAACAGGACGGAAGTGTAAGGATATGCCTGGACCTACGGAATTTGAATTCCAAGGTCATACCAGAGTTTGACCAAGTGCCGCCCATTAAGGAGGTCCTCAGGAGGTTCAAAGGAAAGACTGTTTTCTCAAATCTTGACCTGACAGCAAGTTTTCACCATCTTGCTCTGGAGGAGAAAACAAGCATATTAACTGGGTTTTTATTCGACCAGCATACATATTCTTACGTACGCCTACCATTTGGTCTGAAAACAGCAGGTTCAGCATTGATACGAGCGCTTGATCGGAACCTGTCTGAAGAAGTTAAAGCAACAACCATATGCTATGTAGATGATATACTTCTGACATCTGAAACAGTCGAAGAACACATCGGAGACTTACGCAAGCTGTTGAATGACCTAAGTCAGGCTAACTTTAAGGTCAATATAAAGAAATCTAACTTAGGTCAGAGAGAAGTTAAATTCCTAGGCCATGTAATAGATGCACAAGGAGTTAGGCCTACTCCGGGAAAATTGGAGGTCATTAAACATTTCCCGAGACCAACGAAGGTGAAGAACGTCAGGCAATATCTAGGCGTTATTGGATTCTTTTCAAGCCATTGCCCGAAGTACACTGAGACCGTAGCACCACTCCAAGACTTACTGAAGAAAGGAGGAAGGTGGCGTTGGACCGAAAAATGCGAGGAAGCCTTCGTGAAATCTAAACAGATGCTTTTAGATTACGTTAAATTGGGATATCCAGACTACACTCAGAAATGTATTATCCAGACTGACGCATCATTTATAGGCATTGGAGCGATGTTATACCAGGAAAATGTGGACAGGCCAGAGGAGAAAACATACATTGCGTTCATAAGCAGAAGGTGGAAACCTAATGAAAAGAATTATACGGTCACGGAGATCGAATTACTCGCAATACTGTATGCCTTACAGTGTTGGCGAAAGCTAATTTATGGTTTTAGAATTATACTGAGAACGGACCATAAAGCCCTAACGTTCCTGTTGAAAACTGACTTGTCGAGTCAAAGACTGACGAGGTGGTCCCTGTACATACAGCAATTTCAAGTGGAAATCGAGTATTGCCCGGGGAAGGACAATATTATACCTGACTTGCTAAGCAGATACCCGACAGCTGATGAAGAGGAAGCTCTAGCTATCGAGATAGAAGATAGAGACCAGAAGACCTTAGATGATCTAAGGAACATCACCGTTTTTCAACGTGAAGATCCCTGGATACGGTTGATGATTAATTACTTCGAGGGAAAGCTTGTCAGAGGAACCCCGATGTATGTGGAAGCCGAAGCACTATCAACGGAGTATCTATGGTTTAACCAGATGCTACATAAATGGAGCGACTCAGACCACACTCGACCCAGGATCGTTATACCACCAGCATTGCAGAGAAGGCTAGTATGGTTAGCACACAGAGCTTTTGCCCACCCTGGCGTAGACAAAACTGTTGCCCTGCTTAAAGAAGCATTTATTTGGCCAAAACTTAGAGATACAGTCAGGAATACAATCATGACATGTGATATTTGCCAACGAGTAAAGCCTAACTCGTATTTAATGAGGCAAAAACCTATACCACTCTTACCAGAGAAGCCATGTCAGCTTCTGGCATGGGACAATTTTGGGCCGCTTCCGAGAGCTAGAAGAGGAAATAGATACATCCTAGTTGCACTAGACGTGTTTTCTAAAATGGTAGTCCTCTGTCCAATTCAGAAAACCAGTACAAAACAGGTACTTAAGAGGCTGAAGGAAAGAATCATTCCTATACTAGGACAACCGGAGAACATATTATCTGATCATGGGAGCTGTTTTACCAGCGTAGAATTTCGCAGGGAATTGGAAAATCTGGGTATAAGACAGATTTTGTCCACAGTTCGACACCCAGAGTCGAATTCCGCTGAGAGAGTGATGAGGGAACTGCAAAAGTACATGAAGATATACTGCTCTACAGAAAACTGGAAATGGATCGATGTACTAGAGATTATTGAGTATTGTATCAACAATACCGTGCATGAAGCAACAGGAGAAGTGCCAGTGAGCCTACATCTTGATAGAAGACCAGAGAGGCCATGGAATAATGTCATTCGGACACCCGTCGATGCACAGCCTGGACGTGAGTTGAGGATCCAGAGAACATTCGAGTATCTCAAGAAACAAGCAGACAGACGGCAGCGGAGCAATAGGAGGAAACGCTACCATAGACCACTACTCGTGGGAGAGTACGTCTTGTTGAAAAAACCAGCTAGTTCAGATCCAGAGAGCAGGAAATACAAAAAATTTCAACATAGCTATCATGGACCCTACCTGATTATAAGGGACTTGCAAAATAATGCATACCGAATCAAAGACGAAGAGACAGGTAGAGAAGTTGTTGTAAATGCAGCGAATTTAAAGTTATATAGTCCGCCAGAGGATTATGAAACAAGAGAGGAGCAAGCAATGTACACCCAAATGGACGGGGAGTCATTATGTATGCAAGCAGAGAGTCCTGAGAAAAGCTTGCAGGCCCAGGAAGAAAGAAAGCGAGGCGACCAGCTAGCGGACCCAAGGGACACGAGGGGTGAATGCAGCTGTCGACTGAAAGAATTTTACGACCAGTTGTGCGAGCCTGCTACAGAACTCCAAGAAATGAGTGAACAACTAAGAGAACAAAACAAGAGAACACGAGACGGCAGACCGAGTGGAATGGGGGAACGAGACATCCCATTGCCGAGAGCACTGACCGCTTAAAGTAAATAGAGCATGAGTCAAAGCCATCTGAAGGCGCGAAAAATTCACTTGTGAAATGAATTTTCCGAGCTTAGCGAGGGAAAGATGTGCCCAATCGGACTCAGCAGACTGGCATCGAACTCGGGTCTTATCAGAGAAAACCAGGCCCATGATTATGCTAGAGTCGAACCATTGATCTCTGAGGGGGAACAGCTACAGGGAACCCGAAGAGCAATGAGTTGTATAATGACATATAATAATATAGCATGATTTCACGGCTAGAATGTGAATATCATAGATGTTTAAGGGAATAGTTGTCAGAAAATGCAGTCATATGTACGTTTTCGAAGTATAGAAACGTGAAAGCAGGCCAGCTTGACACTTTACTAATTGCAGCCAGCAGAGGGGAGGAGATTCAAGGCGCCGAAGGAACTTATTTCGTCTGGACTGAGGAGACAGCTCGAAATTAATGACCCTGGGAGTCCCCGATGGACAACACTCGAGACCGTAGTGGGGGTAATTGTCCACGGAAATTAATTGATTGCAGCCAATTGGAGCATCGGAATGGAATGAAAAGTACACCCAGGTGAATATATTCTAGGAGAGATAATTTAGGAGTGGTCTTACACCTAAATTAAAGCCTATATCTCTAAATAAGCCTGTTAACACCGAGCTTACGCTCGAGAGGAGTGATTTGGTGACCAGCAAGAGGGGATTCACCATGGTGGCGTCATGACACAAAGGAATAAGGCAATTAATTGTAATTAATTGGCCAAAGCGATCGCTAGCACGAGAGTGATTATGGGATTTCCACACCTAGATGAACAAGGTGTATACGTCATTTTGAATGGAAATGCATTATTTCAAGAAGGGAGTCGCTCTCGTGTGTCCTGTGGACTACATTTTTCGAGAAACCTTTATATAGGGGAAGCAGCACAGACCAAGGCAGTTGTTCTACAGTTCGTCTTCAGTTCATCGCCAGTTCATCTTGACTCTATACGCACACGCTGCCAGTAAGTGCGCGAAATGTTAGAGTGTATTTGAAGAACAATGAAAGCGCATCATACAGCTTCTTAATAGTAATCATGAATCGCGTAAGATTTAACCTACAGAAGATATTTATCCATTATTATACGCAAGTGTAATTCGCTTCAGCGTAGGAATAACTTAGGATGGTTTTGGACAATGAATACCAGGAGGTATTGTCATACTTATAAATGACGCAGTATCATCAGGATCATTGCAGTTACGGGAGCCCGAGAGGCATCACAAGTAATCATGACGGTGAAATGAACAGTATTGAAGGGAACGAGAATCGAACGCAAGTATACGCAGATAGACTTTTACGGAGACCAGCGCTTGTCGTAGCTTCATCGCATCTCTGGGGTCAGGCGTTAGGAGGAGTCCGATTAAGGAGCAACCTGTGAAATAGTGAAAAAGTGTATATAAATTTTATTATAATGATTTCAAAAGTGTTTATGTGTATTGTGAATAATATGTATTGTGTAAAAGTGAGAAAAGCCACTGATAAGAGTATGATTATCATGTGGGAAATATGTGATATCAAGTGTCGTGTGAGATATAGCATGTTGGCTTAAATCAAGCGTCATGGTAGGTCCGTAGCTGGTGTGCTGGAATAATCCAGCGAAAATGAAAAAGTGAGTACAAATTTACAATGTTATTCTAACTAGATAGTTCACCATACAACGATGCATCACTTTAAGACTAAGATGTAACAGTCACTTATGTACGAGCTTTCACCACTCGTATTTGGTAGAATATGGCTTGGAGGGTGATTTTTTTAGGGCTATTCAGGCCTAAGATAGTGATGTATGTAACGGTAACGTTAAATGATAATAATAATAATAATATCTGGGGTTGTGACAGTAAAGTAATAGGCATTTCTGGCCTAAATAACGTTCAAAGTGTGTCATGTCTAATATAAATATAATGTATTTTGGTAAACAGTAAGAAAGTAACGTGGAATATAGCGAGATACGAGAGTTTTTCAGTGGCAATGAAGTGTTGAATGAATATTTGATATGGTCAATTCTTAGGATTGTATTTGAGAACCATTAAAGTAATGTAAGCCAGTAAATTTATACTTGTTTTAGGAGCAATTTAAAGCTTTGGCTTAAGTGTAATTGCAGAGAGGACGCGGGTGCCTTAATAATTGAGTCATCTATGAAAAGTATTGTTTGAGCCGCATTTAGCGAGCAAAGTAACGTATAATCCAGTGATTTACGTCAATAAAGTTGCGGGGACCAAGCTAACATAGCTTGCACGTTAGGTGAAAAGTTGGCTAATCTACGAGTTAGTACCGCCGTGGAGCGTAATTATATTATTCGCAGCGAATTGGACAGAGCCTGTCTGTATCCATAGCTTGCAGGAATAATTGCCACGAGGGATACTCTTCGAGACCCCGTGAGCACATGTATTGGTTGATCTGCCCTGAGAGGTAAGAATCAAAGTTCGTCGTATAGGAAACGCAGATTTCCTTATTATATTTAGGCAGCTGCTGATGAGCAATCTTGTATTCTCATTATGATGCGCGCCCAAAGCCACTAGAATCGCCAAAGAACGGCAAGACTATTACAGAATCCATCCCCAGCCATGAATGTTAATTAAGGAGCCGAGTTGAGCCCAATACACTATAAATATAGGTGGTAAATAATCAGAATGACTCAATTACTTGAGACAACACTCAGCGCAACTCCATTGTACTGCAATTGTAAACAAAGATGACCTTGCTTGCAGTCAAGAGGGGAGTGGTAGTGGACCACTAGGGTGACGGCCATCTTGCTCGGCCAGCTGGAACTAATTTTATTGCCTGCTTGGAAGGGGAGGTTTGGAGACCCAGTCCCTTTATTTTAAAAGCAGAGTGGGACACTGAAGAATCTCGATATTTCGAAATGTAATTAAGATATGATTGTTATGATGATGCCAATTGAATTAAATGATGTGTTTCAACACACATACATTGTCGTATCATTGTAATCGGATAATATTTGGCCCAGTTATTCTCTGAGGAGGAACGCTGAACCAAATAAATGTAGGCATCTTTTTAAAGTGCATTTTTGCCCAGTTCACACTAATTTATGCAGACGGGTATGATGATTTCTAATAACATGACACGTTTGTAACGATAATGATTTCGACCAGACCCAGAAAATCGTTGTATGGTGAAACTATAAACATTTCTATCCATGTGTATTTTGGAAGGGATAACGTACCACTTTTAGCGTTTCGTATTGATGGAAAGGAAGGAAGACGATTCACACGACACAACAACATTTGTTAATTAAAGGCATAAGATAATGAATTTATGTTAATGAAAGTAAATTCCCGTGAGAAACGGATTAATGTTTAATTATCACAGAATTAATGTCATTTAAATGTGATATGTGACTTTTGTGTTGTGATACTCCAGTTATGTAAAATTGTGTCACATAAAGAACACTATGGAGACTCGTAGATGTCTGAAAGTATCAATGATAGGATGCTAGAAATAGATTTGAGTGCAGGGTAGCACTAATTAAAAAGAGACTCACAAAATAACCTTGATTTTCATTGTGGGAATTAAATGTAAGTTATCCTTTGTTTGTATTTTGTTGTATAGCCATGACTTTAGATCACTAAATGTTTTATTTAGGAATATGTTGTTTCTTTCATGTAGAGTAGATACCTGGTAGACTCAAATCCTGAGCATGTGGTCGTATTGTGGGCAGGAACGTCCCATACCTCGAAAGACCGTGAGTTAGCTGGGATACGAACACATGTTCCACATGATGACAATTGGGTACAGTATAAATGCTTTCGTTGCCTGTGCTAACCTACTTTTTATATCCTCTTTGCTCCGTCCATCACTAGTTATTTTGCTTCCCAAGTAACATAAGTCACCTACTTCCTTTAGCTGTTCACCTGCCAATTCGACATCCATCGGGATTTCTGATTTCTTTCGACTGCATTCCAATATTTTTGTTTTACATTTATTAATCCTCATCATGAATTCTTTCCTCAAGACAGAATCCATACCATTTAAAAACTCATTCAACTCTTCAGGTGTGTCGGCTAAGATGACGATGTCATCACCAAATCTCAGAGTTGAATTTATTTCTCCTTGAATCTTTTCTCCTGCTTTGAATTTTTCTCCAATTTCTTTCATTGCTTGATCAATGTATAGATTGAAAAGTATTGGTGATAAGTTGCAGCCTTGCATTACACCTTTCTGAATACCAGCTTCTCTCTCATGTCCTCCGGCTCGAATAACTGCTGTCTGGTTTCGGTATAGATTATAGAGCATCCTCCTATCCCTGTACATTATTCCAATCGTCTTCAAAATGTCAAACAACTTACTCCAATCAACGTTATCAAAAGCCATTTCTAAGTCTACAAATGCCATGAAAGTTCTCTTATCCTTCCTTATTCTAGCTTCTAAAATCAGCCTAAAACATAGTATAGCTTCCCTTGTTCCTACGTTTCTCCTGAAGCCAAACTGGTCTTCACCCAACTCTCTTTCTATCTGTCTTTCCAACCTCTTGTAAATTCTTCTAGTCAGGATCTTCGAAGCATGAGTGATCAAGCTGATGGTACAGAATTCTTCACAACTGTCAGTTCCTGTTTTCTTTGGTATAGGGATGATGACAATCTTCTAGAAATCAGAGGGTACCTCACCTGTCTCATAAATCCTACACACCAAGTGTAATAACCTTGTCAGACCTTCATCACCTACGCAGCTTAGCAACTCAATCGGTATATCATCTATGTCTGGTGCTTTGTTCCTGCTTGAGTCTTCCAATGGTCTGTCAAATGCTGATCTCAACATTAAATCTCCTTTCTCATCCTCATCAATTTCCTCTTCCCTTTCCATTACATGATTCTCAATATCCTTTCCCTTATACAAACACTCTATGTAAGCTTTCCATCTCTCCACCTTTTCTTCCCTATCTGTTAGAGGATTTCCATCAGAGTCCTTAATATTACAGCACTTAGACTTCCTTTCCCCGAAAGTACTCTTAATCCTTCGATAAGCTGTATCTACCTTTCCTAATTTCAGACAATTTCTATACCTGCACATTTCTCTTTCAACCATTCTTCTTTTGCTTCCTTGCACTTCTTGTTAACCTCATTTCTCAGACGTCTGTATTCTGCTTTTCGTCTTTCATCTCTTTCATTCTTGTGCTTCCGCCGTTCATCCATTAATTTTAGTATATCCTGCGAGATCCACGGTTTTCTACCCATTCCTTCTTTCCTACCAATGTTTTCTTCTTCGGATTTTGTATTTCCATTCTTCAAAAGTGCCCATTCCTCAGCAATTGTAGCTTGTTCAGAGTTTTTCATTAGTCCTTCCTATATACTCGCCTTGAATCGTTAGTTTACGTCCTTCTCTTTCAGTCTGTCTATTGCCCACCTTTTTGGCTTTTGACTTTCCTTCAATCTCTTCAACTTAAGTCTGCATTTCATAACAACCAGATTGTGGTCAGAGTTTATGTCAGCTCCGGGATACGTTTTGCAATCCAAAATATGGTTTCGAAATCTCTTCTTGAACATAATGAAGTCGATTTGGTAACGCCCAGTATCTCCTTGTCCCATCCATGTGTATATTCTCCTATTGTGGTTTTTGAATAAGGTGCAGAATTCAATCAGCCTGCTTCCTCGATCATTCCTTTCACCTAATCCGAATTATCCTACTATTTTCCCTTCTCTTCCTACCACAGCATTCCAATCTCCCATTACTATAACATTTTCATCGCCCTTGACATACCTCAAAACTTCACCTATTTCTTCGTAGGCCTTTTCAACATCTTCATCATCAGCTTGACTGGTAGGCATATAGCCTTGTACCACTGTGGTGCACTTAGGTTTTGTGTTTATTTTCGCTACAATAATCCATTCACTATATTGCTCATAGTATTTCACCCACAGTCCCAGTTTCCTAGTCAATATGGGACCAACCTCTGCTTGGCCATTGATTGATTTAGTGCTAATGATCCTATAGTCTCCTGACCAAAAATCCTGTTCTTCTTGCCAGCGCATTTCCCTAATCCAAACCAAATCCAACTTCAACTTATCCATTTCCCTCTCTTGGTTTTCTAGCCTTCCACTGCCTATCAGACTTCTAACATTCCACGCTCCGATCCGTAGAATGTCAGATTTCCTCTTTGTCACTTCTGCGACGTTAATGTATGTCTACCCCTTATTATTCCCGTTTCCAACGGGGTCGGCGATGAGATGCGATGAAAGTCTATGTGGCGGATGGATTTTACGTCCGGATGCCCTTCCTAACGCCAATATAGTGAGAGGAGTTAATGGGAGATGAAATGAATGAAGATGAATGAAAGGAAGGAAGGAAGGAAGCGGCCATGGCCTGTCAGAAGGTACCAGCATTTGCCTGGAATTGAAAATTGGGAAACCACGGAAAACCATTTGAAGGACGGCTCACGGTGGGGCTTGAACCCACGTCTACCGAGTCTGCAGAGAACTTGACCCTATGGCCTAGCACTGCGCGTTAGCGAGCGTGTCTACCGCTGTCGTTAATAATAATTATAATAATAATAATAATAATAATTATAATCATAATAATAATAATAAATTAAGCTGAATGATCCATATATTCATGAAATGTAAAAAAGTAAAAATATCCAAGTTTGTCAATTTGGGTCTTTACGACTCCCCTTAATTGATTTTACATGAAGGTGAATGGTGTACAGTAATGTTATTACTATTATTATCATTTATATGATGGTTCTTAGTGTAGTCACGTCCTTGTTCGTGAAGTGAAAAAGTGAATTCTACTTGTAAAAGTCAAAAGAAGGATCACTATAAGTGGCTCCAAACAAGAAATCCGTTAGACAGATAGATTTATGTAGGAGAAAGGAACAGAACCAAGCATATAATAGTAGAGTCTAAAAGGAAATCATGGGAGAAATTTGGAGACAAATTAGAAACATTAGGTCAAGCGGCAGGAATGCTTCTTTAGAGTACCAAGAATCCTAGAAATGGAGGAAAAAGAGATGAGCAGTGTTCTGGATAATTCAGGGAAACTCATTGAAGATGCCTAGTTAGCACTGCGAAGATGGAGGGGATATTTCAAAAACTTGCTTAATGTAAATGGTGACTTATCTAACCTTGTGGCAGATTTTGATATTATGCGTGAAGAAAATGAGGACGACAACAGGATCACAGCCTAGAAAGTAGAGAGGGTGGTAAAAAAACTACAATGACACATACCGGCCGGAATAGATGCAATTTGGCCAGATATGGTGAAGTATAGTGGTAAAGTAGGGATAGAATGATTGCCTAGGGTAAACGAATTGGCATGGGATTTAGGAAAGGTACTCTCTGACTGGACAAAAGCGGTTAACGCCTCAATTCATAAACAAGGTAACAGGAAAGATAGCAAAAATACATGCATTTCTTTGACAAATGTCCCGGACGAAATGTACTCAGGCATTGTAGAAAGGACAGCTCGATCACTGACCGAGGGTAAGACGGATGAAGACCACTGTGGCTTTAGGCCACAACGAGGAAGTCAGGACCAAATTTTTAGTATGTGCCAAAATATTGAATATAATAATAATAATGTTATTGGTTTTACGTCCCTTTTAACTACCCTGGCTTTTAGAGACGCCGGGGTGCCGGAATTTTGCCCCGAAGGGGATCTTTAACGTGCCAGTAAATGTACTGACACGGCTCCCTCGCATTTGCGCACCCTCAAATGCCAGCCAAAATATTGAGAAATGCTACGAGAGGAATAGACAGTTGTGTTTGTTTTTTATAGATCTAGAAAAGGTGTACTATTGAGTGCCCCTGGAGAAGATGCTGAGCATCCTGTGGGATAATGGTATCGAGGGAAGATTGCTACAGGCAATCAAAAGTATTTTTGTTGATATTCAGGCTGCTGTTTATTTAATATATGAACCATTTGTCGAAGGGCATAAACTGGCTGGGTGGGATTCAATTAGGTGGAAATCAGGTAAGCATTCTGGCCTGTGCTAACGACCTGGTTTTAATAACAGACTCTGTCAAAAGCTCACAAGCCAATGTGTTAGAACTTGAACAGAAATGTAGGGAATATGGTAATGGTATGAAAATCAATATTTCAAAAACGAAGATTATGTCAGTAGGAAAGAAACGCAAGGAAATAGAATGCCAGATAGGAGGATCTACATTGGAGCAGGTTGACCTTCATAAGTACTAGGGTTGTGAATTCTCGCAGGATGGTAGTTTGGGAAAAAAAGATAGAACCGAGAAGCGAAAAAAGCCAATGCACTGGGTTCTCAGTTTCGATCTACAGTATTTTGTAAGAAAGAAGTTAGTGAAGAGACGAAAGTCGCCCTTCATCAGGCAGTATTTAGACAGACCTTGCAGTATGGAAGTGAGCGCTGGTTGATTCAGGATATCTGATACATAAGCTAGAGGAACTGATATGAAGGTAGCATGAATTATTGCTGGGACAAATGCAGTAGATCGGACTAATGGCAGGGAGATACTCGTAATGAAGAGATAAAGGCTAACTTAGAAATGAAGATGGAACCTATCCAGATGGTGGGGTTATGTGAAGAGAATGGGGGAGGAGAGACTAAGAGGTTACTGAGTTCAGCTGTAGATCGTAAGAGAAGTAAAGGTAGACCTAGGAGGTGGTTGTTAGATTCAGTGTTGAAGGTTTTCTAAGTGAGAGATGTAGAATTAGACGAAGCTGCAGTCTCAACTGCTAATAATGGATAATGAAAGTATCTTGTACGCAAACAGAGGTTTGCAGACGCCGAAAGGCAAAACACACACTGATGAAAATGTATGCATGTATGTTATTTAGACGTTAAAACCTTGAAGTTCTTTTTTATCTTAACTTAAATTTGCCACATATTCTCAGGAAATACTTCACAGATTCTGAGATTTATTATGCTAAAACTGAGGATCAATTTTCAAACTATTTTCTTTCAGAGACCCTGTGCAACGACAGTTCTTACACTTAGAGAAAGAAAATAGGTTATAGGAAAAATATAAAAAAGTGTTCGCATCCTCAGATAGCAGGTAGGGTCTTCGTTGCAGATCATCGAGCTCTTTTACAACCATTGAACACATTTAATAATTGCAAGAATGTAAATTCAGTAATTGCTGAGAAATCAGGTTAAGAATTTGTATGGCGAGATATGGTTTACCTTCTCATCAACTCTCATGTTTGCTGAAATGAAGTTCGTCTGCAAGTAGGCTTTGTATTGTGAAGCTTATCGACCTACGAAATTTCGAGGGGAGTTAAGACGATCTTCGAACCATCCCGTTTAGGAAGAATTCATGTAAACCTTCGATATACAGAAAAGTGGTAGTTCTGAGGCAATGTGGTAAGAGGTGGTTCGGGTAAGACACTTTATTTTCTTGAGTACAAATAATATCAATTCTTTGCATTCAAGGTTAGTAGTCTGTACATAAAAATAAGTCTGCCTCGTTGCGTTGTGGCTAGCATTCTTGGCTCTCACCGTGAAGGTCCGGGTTTGATTCCGAACTCTGCCAAGAAATTTGATTCTGGTTGGAGGGCTGGAACGGCCAAAACTGAGAAGAGGCAGGTTTGATTCCCTCCTAAGCCATCCTGGAAGTGGTTTTCCGTGGTTTCCCGCTTCTAATCCAGGCGAATGCCAGGATGGTTCCTGAATGAGGGTCAGGTCCACCTCCATTCCCAATCCTCATCTGAATTACAAATACGCACACTAATACAGCCATCACAATAACACAGGTTATCGGACACACACAACCAAGCACATGGGGCTACATGACTACGATGTCGCAAAGCCCTTAAATTAATCAACAACAACAGATACATAACTTCAAATTGTAGTCTTGATTCTCCGAACAATAACGTTCATCCGGAACTAGCTGCTGTTGCCAAAGTAGAACAGGGCCTGTTCAGTGGCTGTGAGAGGACGCCGATTCTCATCACCTGGCAACGCTGCTGTCTCCAGCCCGGACGCGCAACGTTCGATGTATTATTGATCCCCAGGGCTAGAGCGAGGAGCGCTCATTGTTAGGAAAGCTTACAGTATTCGTATGGCAGACCAATATCCTCGAACTAGTGGTTTACTTTCCGTCGGGAATGTTAATTGCAAGATTGGACTCAAACCTTTACTTACAGATAGGGTACGATCATTTAAAGACTAAAATGAAACGACGGGAAAGCCACACGTATTTTATAAATACAGTGCAGATTTACCCGCTGTAACGCCAGTTTAAGATTATTTTCATCATATGACAAAATAGGATTATAATAATAATGATCGTGTGGCCTCTGGAGAGGCCGAGCGCAGATCTTTCTAGTTGACACCCGTAGGCGACCTGCGAGTCGTAATGAGGATGAAGTCTAGGTCTACCTTTGCTTCTCTTACCCTCTACAGCTGAACTCAGTAACCTATTAGCCACGGGAATTAACCCCAGGAGATTAAAATCCCTGATGGCTCGGCCGGAAATCGAACCCGGGGCACTTCGGGCCAAAGCCTAGCGCGCTAACCGTTTGGCCACGGAGCCAGACAATAGGATGATGAGATCACCATTTGTCAGTGTGTGTGAGTGTGTGTGTATGAGTGTCGCTAATAAAACTTAAACGGCTGGGGCGACATCAATAAATTCCGTAAGAGCATACTGTCATATTGTCCGGCCCCGACCGTGCCTTTCAAAAATTCATAAACTTCATCACTCCAACATGGCGGCCGCGCGATCTATTTCACCGTCATTCAATATCTCCAAAACTACTACAGATGTCACTTAAGTATGATGATGGAGAGTACTAATGTGACTAGAACCATGTGATTTTCAAAAAACCTGTTCAGCAAAAAACCAACATGGCGGCCAAACGAATTTGAAATATTTAAACGGAGTTTCCCCGTGATTCAATCATCCTAGTGCAGTGAAACATCTTACGGTAAATGTTTATACAAGTTTCAATCTACTGGCATTTATTTTTATTCAATTGTTTTCATAACCTATAAAGATGGCGGCTGTGCGATACTTCAAAATTAAGTTATTATTTTTTGTGTCCTAATTAAGTGATCTAAGTGAACGTTTGTAATTTGAGCCAACGCAATAATTGGCATAACTCTATGGTCTACACATAGAACAATCCAACATGTCGATCATCCGAAATAATTTCACGGTTCTCAATATCTACGAATATATTATAGCAATCAATTTGACATTTAATATGTTGATAGAGACAATTACAATAAGTTCACTTACGAGACATTCAAATAGTCTGATGAGCGCAAAGCCAACATGGCAGCAACGCGATATTTAAATATTAAAATATAGAAAACAATCCAACATGGCGTCCAAACTATATATTTCACCGGTTCACAATATCTCTGAAACTATTTAAGTAATCCATTATTTTATGGTCATAGAGGACTATTATATAAGTACATAGACGTGACTTTCCAAATCCTGAGAGAAACAAAAACATCATGGCGGCCAGGTGATTTTCTAATATTTAAATTAATTTTTCTGGCGATCTTATCACCCGAGAGCAATGAAACTAATATCAGCGTATCTTTATTCAGAGCTTAGTATAGAGACATCTCATGTTCAAATGCTTTCAAAAATTCAAGATGGCATCAGTTCGAAATTTGAAAACCTTATTTATTATTTATCTTATCTTTTTCAGTCAATTGAAGATAAGATTCGTATAATGGGCTATGATAATAATCATTATCTAATGGCACTAAATTCTGTAGCTTACATTTCGTAAATCATAGAAGCCGTGCATTTGACTTTTCTAAACATTAACACCGTGATTCGTTACAGAAAGACGTCATCTCGCGGGAGGAGTCTTAATCACCGATACTGAAGTTATATATTCTAGCACATAGAGTTCTATCTCAATGTAATGGTGTTAGTTTAGAAGGGTAAAACACCAAGGTCATCTGCCCCAATCTTCTATTGCTGACATCGTAAAGTACGGATTATGTGCATGCTCATACCTCAAGAGGAACATGTTTTCCATTGTGTTCTATTGATACTGCTCCTCGAAACATTGATACACCAGTATACAATTTCTTAGCGTTAAAAGCCTCATCGTGTAACTTTGGACACATATTTTCTAGTGATGGTGGTGTGTTGACGTGAGTTATCTTGAGGAAAGATGAAACCTTTGATTTAAGCCAAGGCATGCACTAGTACCATAGTAAGACGATCATACTTTCTTAAAATATATTTTTTTTGTTTCTTGTCTGAAATGACTACATTTTATGGATATTGAACTATGAGTTTGCTATTCTTGCTCTATTCTTTATCACAAAGAAGATCGTTTACCAAAGCTATTTCGTACATCACATGGGAAATCCTTTCAAAGGAGGGAGAATCTTTAATGATAATGACCAGTAAAAAAATATGTAAATAGGGTATTTAATTATTCACGGATCTACTTGCTCACGTGCACGAAACATTCATGAAACCTGCTTCACATACATCATTATAGTTGGTGGTAAATAAAGACTTCCCACACAATCTCACTATCAGAGACGGAAGTGCTGTTGATATGAACTTTCCTTTATTTGTTGTTGTTAATTCACTTAGGGATTGTGGCATCGTGATCATTAGCTCCATATAAATGGGAATGTGTTGGAATTTTCTGATAACTTCTGTAGGAGTGGGTGTGTATTTGTAATTGAGATCAGAGTTGAGAAGGCACCGGCCGTGACCTTAAGTTAAGAACCATCCCAGCATTTGCCTGGAGTAGGGGTGGGAAACCACTGAAGATAATTTCTAAGATGGCTGAGGTGGGATTCAGACCCACCTCTTCTCAGTTCTGCCCCACAAGGCAGCCTCGACAACCCACAGACAAGAATTAAATTTCTTAGCTGTGACGGGAATCGTTTGTCCCTGGTGTCCACTTTACGGCTTTGGCCAAATAGTTCACTCATCTGTTGAGCAAATTATTTTAGGTTGTTCATCTTTAATGAATGAAGGTAAGATATTACTTCAATATGATTAACGTCTTAGAAATGACTCTATAGAGAAAGGCTCTCCTTGGACCCTGACTGCAGTCTCATTTACAACACTTACTCAACAGTTGTGACCAGCTGCACGGTCTTCGTTAAATTCCGGCCTGATACGAATGGCATTTTTTTTTCGTGTGGCCTCCTCAGAGGCCCAGTGCAGGTCTTTCTATTCGACGCCCGTGGGCGACCTGCGCGTCGGGATGAGAGATGGAATGGATAAAGATGAAAGAAACTGGGCAAGGATGTGGAAGGAATCGGCCGTGGCCTATCAGAAGGTACCGTACCAGCATTTGCCTGGTGTTAAAAATGGAAACCACGGAAAACCATTTCAAGGACGGCCGACGGTGGGGCTCGAACCCACGCGTCTACTGATTCAGCAGAGAGCTTGGCCCCATGACCTAACGCTGCGCTTTAGCCAGCTGAGCCACTGCTGTCGGTACGAATGGCATTTAAGGAGTATGACGTCACTACATTTGAGTGGTTGGGAGTAGGGCACAATCCATTTGTAATATATTGAGATCAGGATTGAGAAAGAACCAGCCATGGCCTTCAGTTAGGAACCATCCTAGCATTTTCCTGGACTTGAAGTCAAACGTACAAGGAAGTTCTTTGGGTTGTAATTCTGTGATCTGAGTGATATGTGATACGACGACTCCTTCAAGAATGATTTATTCAATCATATCAAAATCAGATCTCAATTTTATGTTTAGCACCTGTGTTTGGGGTTATAAACTTTGCATATTTTAGTAGTGGGCCAACAGGAGAGAGCGGCGGGGAGGTGCGTCTGCCAGGCTTCTTGCTAGTCTCACTCCGAAAGAACGGTGCCTATAATGACTAAAGGAAACCATACAAATTTGCAGCACAATTAAGATGTAATAAGTGCTGAAAAGTAATTCGGAATGTATAACAAGTATATTGTTCTCGCTTATCTTACTGCATATTTTCGGGCCAGTTGCTAGAGTTAAGGTCACTTAAGGTCATTCAATGAGCACCGATACTCATGTTTTGTAGTAAATCTACACCGACGGGGGAAATCAGGTATGCTGGAAAAAAGTCTTACAGCTATTGTAAGGAGGAACTCTTTCGAAAAATATTCCAGAATTCATAGGCAGGATTAGAAACCATAACGACTCCAGGAAGTCATCGTTCATCAGCTATGTGAATTCAACAACCATGTACAAGATAATCTCGCCAGAGTGTATGTCACGAATTCAGGCCACTGTCATATAGGTGTTAGGGAAGTCGAATGCTTATAAAGGCAAATATCCCAGCTCATGTGTTTAATATCAGAATGTAGCTAAGTGTTACCAAATATTCACATTTTTTTAAAATAAGGAATTCACCACCTTGTAGTTGGATGATTCCTGTAGTGTTCCTTCTCAAGCGTACTTAACACCCCATAACCTAAAATGTTAGATAATATGAAGTTGATACTTGTGATACATTACACGTTCCAGATTCATTGCTTTATTCCCTAGCAAAAAATCAAACTTTTGGGGAAATGACTTGTAATATTCAACATTTGGTATCTAGTCCAATAATGCGACTAAATGATTGGCAAGATAGGCTTTGGTCCGACGACTGTTCTTACTGAATAGGAATGGGTGGATTATTTTTTGCCAAAATGCTAATGTTTACATGATATCAAGCTACCACTTTCACGCACGTTCAGGCTCACAAAGTTTAAAGTATTGAAAAACACACTGACAAGGAACATTTGTTAAGTGCCTGAATTGCATAAAAGCAACTAGGATCAACTATTCAGCTATAAGCGATGTGTAGTTTCAATTGCAGCTGCTCATAGCAGGTAATTATACATGTTTATGTGCCAAGATAGTTATGCGTATAAGAATGATTACGACAGGAATCACACCTACAATATAAATAGCTAATTTTTATTACACAAAGTGTAGCATCCCTAATATATACCTAGTGATGGTTGTCGGTCGTAGATACATACTGTATCTGGTAAGCAAAAATAAGCGACTATTGCCAGCAAATTCTAATATTATTAGGATCAGACTCTATGGTGTGGTATACAGATATCAGGAGAAAGTCAATATTACCAAATAAGATCCTTGTTGACTAAAATAATTCTTATCAACAGAATCGATCCATATTAACACAACCCAGGCATGTCCAAACGTTTTTGGAAAAGGGCCACTGTAATTAATGTGAATTGGTTTGCAGCCCACATGATTCAATTTTTGCTACCGTATTAAATGGGATCTAACTTCTAAGATAAACCAATTAATTTAAAAATATTGATATGTTATTCTTATTTACATATTAATCAAATATTAGTTGAGTTATTTGTAAAATAAAATAAATATATATAATATGTTATATTACTGTAGAATAAATGAATTATTATTTTACCTGTCAATGCGACACCTGGCATTGCTTCTCACGAACAACGCATTGTTGTTGTAGCAACTCGAAGTGAACTCTCGAGATGAATGTCGGTGATTCGAATTCTCGGTGCCCACTTAACATATTTCATTCTCGAGAACACTTGCTCGCATATGTATGTGCTACCGAAAAAAGGTGCGAAATGAAGTGCATGTCAATAAATGCCCGGATAATTTTCTCTGGGAAAGTAGTCGTGACATTGTTAAACATATTCCTTAGGTCTGACGCACATTGAAAATCAACGCACTCCATTTGCAGATCCTCGGGAACCTCGTCTATGTTAATGGAGGAAGGGGAAGAAAACATATCGAAACTTAAAACATTCTCCTTGAAGTCCTGAAATCTAACACGCAATTAGTTTCTTAATACGGATTTCTGCGTACTTTTGAGAATTTTGATTATTACAGTTTTGTTGGGCTGGGAAATACAGTACACAACGTTGTTATTAATTATTTGTGATTCCCAAAGTCGCAATTTTGTTTCAAAGGCTTTCACGTCATCAAACATAGTAGTGATCAATTCTTCCATACTGAACCCTTGCAAAGAAGCATATGAGACTCAATTTCGGCGGGTGTAACAGTCCATTTCGTAAAGTTGTTGTTAAGCGCTTCTTATAACATGCAGGGTAACATATAACAAAATAACACGCAGGGAAAAGTGAATACCAGGATTAAAGCATATGAATTTAATAACAGTTCAACAAATTTACACTATTTACAACAACAAAAAACAAGGTCTCCCAAATGACACCCCCTTGAATTAAATAAAAATGCCAAACTAGGCCTGATCTCAGGAGAGATCGTAAACATCTGGACCAAATGTCCCAAAAGACTGCAATGACATGTGCGTGTGCGGCTTTTCTACATGCGTTACGATGTGTACAAATTAATGCGAGATTCGTTACCATCCAGTAAACCTTCAGGGGACGAATCTGCATTGTCTTAGAGCTAGACTGACACGAGGAACCAACTAAACACTAATTAAACTAATCCGACACTTCCTACATTGAATAAAACAAAATAATTTCCGCATGAAATTGGAATCAAAGAATTGCCGTAGCAAACAACATTAACGCCTAAAATTAGGACTTTTCAAATCAACACAAGTAAATTAACACGTGACCAATCAAGAAAAATACACATATGGCCGCTTGCCATTTTTACAAGAAAATACAAAATACACCCAACGGTGTCACAACAGACAAAATCTAACATTACAAACAAATGAAATGAGTCACAGAAATCACTGGGCTCAAAGCCAACATTTACATCATAAAATAAATATTTCATTTCATACGATATGCGGTAATTCGTAACGGACATGGCGAACTCCCAATTAAAATTATGATCCAATGACCATTAAAAGAACAGGTTTGCTACAGATAGCTTACAGGGGTCAGTCGGTCAGCTGGACTGCCTAAATGATGAATCACCAGACATAGATGGGCGCGAAGTGGAATCTGCACATCTGTCAACCCACGTGTCAATTACCTCGACCTGCCGTAGCAATGGCTCGAGTCTCGAAGAAGCGTGCTCCCCAAAAGCACATAATATACGTGTGTGTGTCAAAATAAAATATCTTAGCATTTCCCACGGAAATCCAAGAATTAGCACAGGACAAGGTACAGTAGCCTCGATGATCGCTCTGCCTTCCCATAAAAAAATACAACCACAATATTTGAGGGCGGTAGGCACATTCTAACCCTCATCACGAAGAATCAATACACACACCTGGACACAATACACACACCAGAATCACACGTATGGGTTTGACAGAAACCTGAAATAAAGGACATAAATATTTTCCACCGACTTGCGCTCCCAATCTAGTCCGTGACTAAGAACCTGAAAAGGAATCTCAAAAAAACTCAAAAATATAGAACTAAGGTGTTCTACAGTGACATCTTAACTTGTTGCGCTCGGCAACCCTAGTATGAATAAAAACCTGTTCGTAAAACATCTAACAACTTTTACCCCCTTCTCCTACTAAAAATGAATTTGAATAAAAGCACCATTTATCGACCATGACGAATTTCACATTCGCATGAATAAAATCAAAATACACACGCCGTGCATACTAATAATGACTCATAAGAAAAATATACAATCAAACAAACATTTTGGCCACTTGCCAACGTACATTTAACATATAACAGTGTCGGCGCACAGAAATCTCAATACACAAGAAAACAATGAATAAAATAAATCCCAATGCATTTCCCCCAGGAGAAATCTACTCCTTCATCGTCGACATTCTGGTAGAGGCGTAGCACATCATTCCACCAATCGACCTTCCTGTAGACATCTTGGCGTGGCTTCTTGGAAAGAAATGTTCAAAGTTAATATTCTACCTAGCTAGAATCGCTATGAGCTACTGACTTTCACTCAAAATGTCCTGGGCGATTACTCAACGTTGAACTGGCCCTATCTAAGCATTTGCTTACTTCACACTCACATATACATCGCACAAAATATAACACAAAATTTACAGAAAATATTACAATCTTCGTCCACCACGCAACTGGCTTTTAACAAGTCTCACAAATTACGTCTACCGCGTAGCGCTTATCTCAACTAGAAATCTCCCTCCACTAGGCCTGAACTCTGCTCCCAGGAGTCCAAGAAAATGTTCGTACAAACTGACGTGAAGTATGCTCACCAGAGCCTGATAAAAATCGTGTCTCAAACTGGCGTGAACGATGCTCCTCAGAGCCCGATAAAGTTGTGTGTCAAACTACTCATCACCGATCAATTTATTAGAAACTGACAGAAAGGGGTGGAGTGGGGGCAATCTGTGAAAATAATCTGTAATTTTCACCTCACAGACTTGGGACTAGTATCAAACTTCTTCTTATTATTTAAACGTCTCAATGCACTCATGCGGAATCCTGTCGCATCGGCGGTTCTTCATACACGTGTTTTAGCGCCTTTTTTGTACGCAAATCTCCGCGTGGTCTAGGCGTCCTCTCTCCTGATTTGCTGATTCAATCGTGTATCAGTTGGAAATTCACTTCTGGCACGCCCATAATGACGCCGACTTGGATGCGCGTTCACCCTGAATTTGTCCTTGAACTCGGCTTACTCGGTCAATCCCAGGAATAACTACCACGCCACCTCTGTTGTAAGCGTTGCGACACACTACCTGTCTTCCCTTTGTCAATCTCCAACATGTACTGCCTGGATATCAGTAATAGTAATAATAAAATCATGAAGACTTATTGATCGGCAAATCAATAAGGGTTCATTTATCCTCAGCAAGGTTTTGAAATTCGAAGCAAGTGATTGATTTGGATTTTAAAAACAATATCCACAGTAGTATAGATAACATCACTTAAGTATCTCACTCGTCTGCCTGAGTGTGCATTCCACAGTCCCAATTAGTGTGCGCGCTTCTCGCTGCAATGTGCTCCTCTAAGATGTCATTCAGACGTCTCGCTAGACCTCCCCTCTCTTACTCACAATTACAACTTCGGCCAGACCTGCCGTCTTTTTTACAAACAAAGCTCGCTCTCCCAGGTATCACGTAGCCACGTGCATTTGAGTGTAGGTTCTCAAATTAATTTTTGCGATATGATTCTGCATTCATAGTCCTTATATCTCATCAAATGGTTCCCTTCTGTAATATGGCTTGAGATTAGCACTATTGAAAACAGATTCAGCGCCTGTGCTCAATTCTTCAAGTCGATAAGAATTATTACCCAAATTTTTGATAATACGGAACGGGCCGATAAATTTGGCACAGAACTTGGCAAATACTTTAGGATCTGATATCGGTGGTCTCCGAACAAGCACTAGTTCCTGTTCCTGTAGTTCACGGTGAAATTTCTTCCCTCTGTATCTCCTCAATCTTCGGTCCGCCTGGCTCCTCATGTGTTTTCTGGTTCTCTGAATTCGCAGCTCATGTGTTATCAGTGAGTCCATTGGGCATGGAATAATCTTATCCCAAGATCTTTCAGGCATCCTGTTGTGGTGTACAACTAGTGGGACTTGACCTGTCGACTCGTGTTTCGTAGTATTCATGCACATCTCAATATCTCCTACTCTGTCGACCCACTTATTATGATCATTTGGAATCATGACGCGGTAATATTTTGCAACACAGCGAATCGTTCTTTCGCTTGGATTTCCACAAGGGTGGCGAATGCTAGATAGAACATGCTTTATTCCTAAGTTATCTATACCTTGTCTAAAAACATTGCTTGTAAAATATGTTCCATGGTCCGATAAGATGAACTCCGGCTTCCCAAGCGTCGGAATGACTTTGTTCTGGATTCTGCTAAGGACTTGCTTTGATGTCGTCTTCTGGATTGGACATATTACCACCATCTTGGAAAATACATCGACACATACAAGAAGGTGTCGGCATCCTCGTTTTCCTTTAACTAGAGGACCGAAACAGTCAATGGCGACCAGTTCGCACGGTTTCTGTGGTAATAAAGGTTTTGGAAGCTGTTTTAGTATGAAATTATTGGGCTTAGTACGCTGACAAGCGTCATAAGTCCTACTCACTTCAACAATGGTGTATCGCATCTTTGGCCAAGTAAAAGTTTCTCCTATTGTTGCTTCAGTTTTATCCGTGCCGATATGTGCTAAGCTTTCATGGACATGCCACGTTAGTCCTCTCTGTAACGATGCTGGAACTAGAATTCGAAGTTTGGTGTGATCATCATCCACGAACTTGTGAAGAAGATTATTGAGGTAATGGAATTTTGCTTCCTTTGCACGGGCTTCCCGATATTCAGGTGAATCTGGCTGTAGTTCCTTCTTGTAATACTTGATCATCATCATCATCCATGGGTCCTTTTCTTGTTCCTTCTGAATTTCTTTCAACTTATCCAAAAATTCGCGAGCCTTAGGTGTTAATGCTATGTGTTGTACATCTACTGCTGTCTCGTTCTCATCTTCAGGGTTCCTGCTTAAAGCATCTGGTATGATATTCATCCTTCCAGGGCAGTGTTCTATGGTGATATCGAATTGCTGTATATAAATGGACCAACGCGTAACTCTTTCGCTTGCCATCGGTGTCTTGAATAAGAAGGTCAGTGCATGGTGGTCAGTTCTGACAACAATGGAGTACCCAAAGACCATCTTGCGCCATTGTTGCAACGAGTACAAAATTGCTAACAACTCAAGTTCTGTAACAGTGTAGTTTCTCTCGTGCTTCCTAAGTTTACGACTAGTAAATGCCAAATATAATCGATTCTTAGGTTCATCAGCGTCCTCTTGGTAAAGCATGGCGCCGATCCCAATCAACGAAGCGTCTGCCTGAATCACAAATTTCTTCGCGAAGTCTGGGTATCCTAACTTCACACAATTCGCCAGTAGGTCTTTCGTGGCCCTAAAGGACCTGTCACACTCCTCACTCCATGACCATCGATTAGATTTCTTAAGCATCTCTTGCATCGGTGCTACTGTTTCCGTGTATCCAGGACAATTCTCCTTAAAGAAACCTGTCACCCCCAAAAATGCTCTAACATGTTTCACTTTAGTTGGTGTAGGGAATTTCTTAATTGCGTCTATTTTCTCCGGATTTGGTCTCACGCCTTCAACATCAATTATGTGACCCAAATACAAAATCTCGCTCTGGCAAAAGTGCGATATCTTCAAATTAATTTTGAAATTCATGGTTCTCAAGTTATCCAAAAGTTTGTTTAGGTTTTCCAAATGTTCCTCCATTGCTTCCGATGCTATGAGTATGTCATCAACATATCTTGTAGTAAAGCTTTTGACCTCTTCAGTTAGTTTCCTGTCTAGTGCTCTTATCAATGCACATCCTGCTGTTTTTACACCAAAGGGCATGCGAGACCAGATATAGCTTTGGTTATCAAATAAAAACCCCGTCAACAACTGGGAATTTTCCTCAAGTTCCAGGTGCTGGAAACTATTCGTTAAATCGACGCTAGAATATATCTTCTTTCCACGGAAGCTCTTCAATGCATCCTTGATCCTTGGCGCTTGGTCATGCTCGACTAACAGTTTGCTATTTAAAACCCGTGAGTCTAGGCATAATCTGATCGATCCATTGGGTTTGGCCACAGCCAATATTGCATTTAAATATGGGGTTGCTGCTTATCTAATCATTCCAGAATCTAATAGGTTAGTAATAATGTCCTTGACCTGAGCAAAATGTTTCTCTGGAATCGGGTACAATTTACTCTTAAATGGGGTCCAATCGGTAATTTGCATGGCATACTGAAAATTTAATACTTTTCCAGGGATCGTGTCGAAAACTCCCTTATGATGTCTCAAAATCTCCTCTAATTTGCTTCTGTCAGGTTCCCCTAATATTGCCTCCTTAAATCGCTCCTGAAGTAAAATTTCAAATTTGGACCCGCTAATTTCTTCCTCCGCCAAATGTATCCAAAGTTCCTGCGAAATATCTTGACCGTCAATTTCAATAACTGCTGTCTCGCTTACTCGTCCCTCCGTCGAGTTCTTATCTTCGATCGCCTCATTAGTGCATTTCACGTGACTCAACCCCTCAACTTGTTTAAAACTCACAATGTTATTATGTAGGTCAATTATGGCGTGGAATTCACAAATGAATTTGGCTCCCAGAATGACATTATAATTCATCTTTGGTATCACGATAAAAGTTTGTGAAAATGTATGGTTCAATATCTCCAGATCTAAATATGCTTGGTGCTTGCAAACTATGGTCTTGTCAGGAATGACCCCTCGGACTTTCATTAATAGTACAGGCATAATTGGAATGGTTTGTTTATTTCCAATTTCTTTCTACAATGCTTCCGTGACTAAACTCAGTTGGCTACCCGTGCCGATAAGGCACCTCATTCTAAGACCTCCAATATGAGCATAATATAATTGGTAATTGTCTGATTTCATTCTCTCGGTCCTTCACCACTTCCTCCAGGCAATCGTCCGGGAATGCTACCCACTCTTCAATATTCGCAATAATCAATTCCTCCCGTTCCCTGGTTTCCTCCGTTTTCAGGCTATCTGGTTTTGATGTGATCGAGATTTTTTTAAATCCTGCGATCCAATTGTTGAGTTTCGCCGGTTGTCATCGTGTCTCTCCTGCTAACGTAATAAACTTTCTGCTCCCGCATCCTGGTGATTATCTGGACTTTTCCTATTTGCCATCGCACGCCCCCACTTCTCTTTCTCTGTTTCCTCTTCTGTATTTAGTTCGTCCAGATATTTTTGCGACTCAGCGTAACGCTCGTTCCAGTCATTACGATACTCTCCCTGGTTTTCTTGCCGATAATTCCTCTGATTTTTACATCTGCCGTCCCCGTTCTTTTGATATGGTCTACCCTGCCTTTGGTTTCCCCTCCAGTTAGTATATTCTCGCTGGTACGTCCTCTGATTGTGATTGTTGTTCTGATTGTTGTAATTATCACGGCGATTTTGGAAGTTCCTATTGTTATTATTATAGTATTGGTTTCGACCGTCGAACTCCCGCCGTCTGGGCGTAAATTGTGTGCTAGTGGACTGTGTCTTCGTCTGATTGCTCTGACTTTGACCGTTTTGATGCCCCTTAACTATTTCTGCAGTGTTCACCCATTCCATATTCCGTCTCCCGGTCTGCGGACTGACCATACTCGTTTCGTCCAAGTGGCGGAGTATCTCCTCGGCCTGAACTGCGGTTTTGATATTTCCTGCCACTAAAAATTGCTGTATGTTCATCGGAAGCTGCTTGCCGATAGTTAATACCATGTTTTCCTCGGAAGGCGGCTCGTCAAAATCCCGGAATTTTACTAGCTGTTGTCTAAAAAACTCAGAAAACCTTGTAGGGTGTGTGCTATGGTATTTTCTGGTATAGAAGTCCATCCTCAACCCCTGCTGCAGTGAAGGACTCCAAAACTTCCTCCAAAATGCTTCTTTAAACTGGGCCATGTCATTAAACGTATACTTGAAGCTTTGAAACCAGATTAAATTTGAGCCCTCCAAAACTTTCTCCACTAGACGAAGCTGTTTTGCGGGACTGACGTGTTGGTCATTAAAATAATCATCCAGCTAGCGCAAAAATGCTTTTGGAGTAGATCCTGAATTTTCCCTGAATTTGTCTGGTTTAAAATCAGGTGTCACACCAGGTTGTGGAGTTGACGTCTCCCCTCTCTAATTTTGGAATGTGTCGCAAGTTATCTTTGGACTCTGGCCTCGGCTCGTATCCTCAGCTAGCTTCGACCCCTCCGGACTTCCAATATTTCCTTGTTTCCCTACTGAATTTTCTGAAGAGAATAAAGTGGCATTCTCTAAAGATCTTATCTCATTTTTAACGACGAGGTCTGCGTGTACTTGGAGCTTGGACTTGATACTTTCCTCCTGAGCCTGTATTCTAGAGTTATTCTCGCCTAGCCTCTTTAATATAGTCAGCCTATCCCCTTTAGTCTCATTCACCTGCTGTTCCCGATCTTTCCGGATACTACTCTTCAAATTGTTAATTTTTCCTTCGTTGTTTTCCTGATTCTTCTCAAGCTGTTCCCCTATTTGATCTTGTATCAGCTGCTGAGTTTTAATTAATTGTTCTCCCATTTCTTTCTGATTCTTAATTAACTGTTCTTCCATTTCTTCTCGTATTTGTTCTTGATTTTTACTTAACTGGTCTTTCAGGTTTTCGCGCAAGTGCATCCTTTCTTTCTCCGTTTTATCTCCAGTTTGTCAAGTTCTTTTATCAATCCTAACACATTGTTGTCGACTGAATTAATCTGCTCTTGTATGTTAATATTGTTCGCCTCTATTCTGTTGAATTGCCCTTGTAATTCGTCCTGCGTGCTTTTAATCCCTGCCGTATTGTTCACACATGATGTCTCGATTTGTTTCAGTTTGGCTGCTACCATTCCATCTAACTGTACTAGTTTGTCGTCAAATTTGGATTCTAGTTTCTTGATTTCTCCTATTTGTCTTGAATTATTATCTGCCACCTCCCCCGCCAGTTTCTCTAATTCTACTTTAGTACTCTGATTTATTTCAAGGGTGATCTTCTCTAATTGAACTGTTTGTAAAGTTGCCTGCTCCGATAGCTTGTGGTTTAGTTCAACTAACTGTTTATCATTCTGTTCACGTAATTGAGTAGTTAGGTTATTTAATTGTTTATCATTATGCTCTCGCAACTCGTGTAATTGTTTATCATTCTGTTTACGCAACTCGTGTAATTGTTTATCATTCTGTTCATTCTGTTCACGTAATTGAGTAGTTATGTTATTTAATTGTTTATCACTGTGTTCACGCAACTCGTGTAATTGTTTATCACTATCCAATTTCTGGATTTGCAATTGGACCGTAATGTTACTGTTCACGTCCTGTAATTGTTTATCACTCTGTTCAGTCATGCTTTTTAACTGTTCCTCCGTCTTTGCAGACATTTGCACAGACATCTGCTCCATCAACACTTTAATCTCCTCGATGCTAGCCATCGCAAAACACACAAATATATTCTGAGAAAATAGGGTCATGCAATGGGATTTCAGTCGTACACACACACATGTCTTGATATTTAAATATTACATTGATTCTAATTTAAATAAATTTTCAGTAATCAAAATCTTACTGAATAATGACTCTTATTTCCAAACAACAAAATAACTCCCTTGTGATCTGCTTTTAAATTCCTAACTAACAGAATTTACCAAAAACACTTTAATTAACCGAAGTTAATTAAATGTAAAATAAGGCAACACCTTCCTGCTTTTGACTGAGTTCACTAAATATGCAAATTTTCTAATTTTAAGCCGGGCGCCAGAACAAGTTATCAACAAACACAATATCAATTTCTAACCTTGTTCAACATTTCTAACTTTAAGAACTCAGTGATTTTACTGATACACATGGCGGTATAACTTCGCCTCAATTTACTGAATTTACATTTGTCCTGCTAACCTGGCATCATTTCTCAGCAAAATAAGTATGAGGTCAACAAAACAACAACAACAACAATCCCCACTTGGGCAGCCATTTTTGATATATGAACACTTGCAAAGAAGCATATGAGACTCAATTTCGGGGGGTGTAACAGTCCATTTCGTAAAGTTGTTGTTAAGCGCTTCTTATAACATGCAGGGTAACATATAACAAAATAACACGCAGGGAAAAGTGAATACCAGGATTAAAACATATGAATTTAATAACAGATCAACAAATTTACACTATTTACAACAACAACAAAAAAACAAGGTCTCCCAAATGACACCCTCTTGAATTAAATAAAAATGCCAAACTAGGCCTGATCTCAGGAGAGATCGTAAACATCTGGACCAATTGTCCCAAAAGACTGCAATGACATGTGCGTGTGCGGCTTTTCTACATGCGTAACGATGTGTACAAATTAATGCGAGATTCGTTACCATCCAGTAAACCTTCAGGGGACGAATCTGCATTGTCTTAGACCTAGACAGACACGAGGAACCAACTAAACGCTAATTAAACTAATCCGACACTTCCTACATTGAATAAAACAAAATAATTTCCGCATGAAATTGGAATCAAAGAATTGCCGTAGCAAACAACATTAACGCCTAAAATTAGGACTTTTCAAATCAACACAAGTAAATTAACACGTGACCAATCAAGAAAAATACACATATGGCCGCTTGCCATTTTTACAAGAAACTACAAAATACACCCAACGGTGTCACAACAGACAAAATCTAACATTACAAACAAATGAATTGAGTCACAGAAATCACTAGGCTCAAAGCCAACATTTACATCATAAAATAAATATTTCATTTCATACGATATGCGGTAATTCGTAACGGACATGGCGAACTCCCAATTAAAATTATGATCTAATGACCATTAAAAGAACAGGTTTGCTACAGATAGCTTACAGGGGTCAGTCGGTCAGCTGGACTGCCTAAACGATGAATCACCAGACATAGACGGGTGCAAAGTGGAATCTGCACATCTGTCAACCCACGTGTCAATTACCTCGACCTGCCGTAGCAATGGCTCGAGTCTCGAAGAAGCGTGCTCCCCAAAAGCACATAATATACGTGTGTGTGACAAAATAAAATATCTTAGCATTTCCCACGGAAATCCAAGAATTAGCACAGGACAAGGTACAGTAGCCTCGAAGAGCGCTCTGCCTTTCCATAAAAAAAATACAACCACAATATTTGAGGGCGGTAGGCACATTTTACCCCTCATCACGAAGAATCAATACACATACCATGACACAATACACACACCAGAATCACACGTATGGGTTTGACAGAAACCTGAAATAAAGGACATAAATATTTTCCACCGACTTGCGCTCCCAATCTAGTCCGTGACTAAGAACCTGAAAAGGAATCTCAAAAAAACTCAAAAATATAGAACTAAGGTGTTCTACAGTGACATCTTAACTTGTTGCGCTCGGCAACCCTAGTATGAATAAAAACCTGTTCGTAAAACATCTAACAACTTTTACCCCCTTCTCCTACTAAAAATGAATTTGAATAAAAGCACCATTTATCGACCATGACGAATTTCGCATTCGCATGAATAAAATCAAAATACACACGCCGTGCATACTAATAATGACTCATAAGAAAAATATACAATCAAACAAACATTTTGGCCACGTGCCAACGTACATTTAACATATAACAGTGTCGGCGCACAAAAATCTAAATACACAAGAAAACAATGAATAAAATATTTACAACGTTCCCGCGTCTAATCTAGCTACATATTGAATACATCAATGGTTTGTACTTCATCGTGCAGCATGTAGAAATCAACCTCCATCCCAATGCATTTCCCCACGGGAAATCTACTCCTTCATCGTCGACATTCTGGTAGAGGCGTCGCACATCATTCCACCAATCGACCTTCCTGTAGACATCTTGGCGTGGCTTCTTGGAAAGAAATGTTCAAAGTTAATATTCTACCTAGCTAGAATCGCTATGAGCTACTGACTTTCACTCAAAATGTCCTGGGCGATTACTCAACGTTGAACTGGCCCTATCTAAGCATTTACTTACTTCACACGCACATATACATCGCACAAAATATAACACAAAATTTAAAGAAAATATTACAATCTTCGTCCACCACGCAACTGGCTTTTAACAAGTCACACAAATTACGTCTACCGCGTAGCGCATATCTCAACTAGAGATCTCCCTCCGCTAGGCCTGAACTCTGCTCCCAAGAGCCCAAAAAATGTTCGTTCAGACTGACGTGAAGTATGCTCACCAGAGCCTGATAAAAATCGTGTCTCAATCTGGCGTGAACGATGCTCCTCAGAGCCCGATAAAGTTGTGTGTCAAACTACTCATCACCGATCAATTTATTAGAAACTGACAGAAAGGGGTGGAGTGGGGGCAATCTGTGAAAATAATCTGTAATTTTCACCTCACAGACTTGGGACTAGTATCAAACGTCTTCTTAATATTTAAACGTCTCAATGCACTCATGCGGAATCCTATCGCATCGGCGGTTCTTCATACACGTGTTTTAGCGCCTTTTTTAGGTACGCAAATCTCCGCGTGGTCTAGGCGTCCTCTCTCCTGATTTGCTGATTCAATCGTGTATCGGTTGGAAATTCACTTCTGGCACGCCCATAATGACGCCGACTTGGATGCGCGTTCACCCTGAATTTGTCCTTGAACTCGGCTTACTCGGTCAACCCCAGGAATAACTACCACGCCACCTCTGTTGCAAGCGTTGCGACACACTACCTGTCTTCCCTTTGTCAATCTCCAACATGTACTGCCTGTATATCAGTAATAATAATAATAAAAATCATGAAGACTTATTGATCGGCAAATCAATAAGGGTTCAATACCTTGGTGATGTGAATTAAGTTCGTTCAGTTGTGTTGTTATATCTACCAGAAAGGCAAAATCATATATCCATTCTACGTCTTTAAATTCAACAGTAGATTTGCTCTTCTCCTCCATCAATGTTTGCATTTAATTTTTTGGATCAAGCACTCGCTTCAACATTTTACCATTGCTTAGCCATCTCATTTCAGTATAATTGTTTTTAGCGTATGACTTCTAGTGCCGGGAGTGTCCAAGGACATGTTGGCTCGTCAAATTTTTTAGCTGCTTCTATGCGGACACCAATGGGGTGAGCTACAAGTACCGTCGCGCGTGGAGTGCTGTTTGGGGAGGACAGTGTTAATGTAAGGACGAGGAATTGGAAGGTAGTGGCTGTGGCCTATAGTTAGGGACCTACCCTGGCATTTGCCTGGAAGGAAGATGGGAAACCACAGAAGACCATCTTTAAGGATGCCAGCGGGGGGATTCGAAGCTTCTCGCCTCCTGGATGTGAGCGACTGCCTGCAGCCAAGCCGTAACGACCACGGCTAACTCACCTCGTTTCAGTACAATAAACAATATCTTCAAATTCTGAATCGAGATTTTGTAAGAAATTTTGAAATTCTCTAGTTCGCAAGCCACGTGAATGAATGAAATTCACTACTTTAACAACGACTTTTAAAACACTGTCTAAATATAGGGATTAACTCAAATGTTTTCTTGGTGTGTTAAGCAGTGATATTGCAATACAGAAACTTAAGCTGCCTCTGCTTGCAGTAATTTAACTAACTCTTCTCGTTTTCCTGCAAATGCAGAAGCTCCATCTGTTGCTACACCAGATATATTTCTATATTTCAAGCCAAGCCGGTTCAAGGTTTCAGTATTGCCCCCATTAAATCATTGGCTTTAGTGGTGCATTTAAGAGGGACAAGAGCTGCTAATTCCTCTTTAATACTGAAATCTTTATCAACTCCCCTTAAGAAAATTGCTAATTGGGCAGTATCACTCTCATCAAGGGCCAGAGAATAGAACTGGAAATTTGTGGCTCAGTAAGTTCTCTCTATATTGGACGCTAATTCATCAATACGGCGAGCTACAATCAGCCACGACAAGCTTAATTTTGCAAACTGCGCATTTCTGACAGGACATATCAGCAACACTTTCAATGCACTCTTTAACAAACTCGCCGTTGAAAATGGTTTAGATTTTTAGCAATAATTTCTGCTACTGCGAAACTCGCTTTTACCAGAGATTCAGTTTGAAGTGCCACATTCCTAAAAATTAACTGCTGTTTTGAAAGTTTAATTTTAAGTTCGGATACCTTGCCTTCACGAAATTGACCCTCAAATTTATCATATGAAGACGCATGTTTGGTGTCGTTGTCACTTTATGTTATACTCCTTAAACACTGAAACTGTCTCGCTGCAAATTAAACACACTGCTTTCTTGTTTACTTCAGTAAGAAATTACTGATTTACCCACTTTATTTGAAATGATCTACCTTCGTCTGAACCTTTTCATTACTTGTCGCTACACTTAGAAGCCATAATTATCACTTATAAAAATCACAGAATTAGTTATATTCTTCAAACCTCTCACTAACACTCACACTACAATGTGACCGAACAGCAGCAAACTGGAAAATAACTGATAGTTATATAATGTAACGATAATAAAACATCCGGCACACACTCGCCTTTGAATGTAGTAACGTCACCGCACGGTAAAAAAATGCACGGAGACTTCAAAGTGATGCGCGGTAGGTAGGATCATAAATAACAAGTAGTTTCGTGAAGAACCAAATAGCCTATTTCCATATATCCTACTTATGTTAAATAAATTAGGACACAAGAAACAAAAACTTAAAAAACAAAATTTCAGTTTGATTGCTGTAACAGATTCGTAGATAATGAGAGCCCTCTAAATATTTAATATGGTCGCCATGTTGGATTTTTATATATGTAGGTCATACAGTTATGTACTATTAGATGACGATTATTGCGTACCTTCATTATTCAAACGTTGAATTCGATAGCGTAGTTAGGACACAAGCAATAATAACGAGGTTTTAAAATTTCGCACAGCCACCATCTTCAGGTTATGTAAACAGTTGAACTAAATTACATGTCGGTGCATTATAATTTGTATAGTCATTTACTGTACCAAGTTTCACTGCGTTCGGATGATTTAATCGTGAGAAAAGACTATTTAAATGCTTCAACTTCGCTTGGTCGCCATGTTCGTTTTGTATTTTACAGGTTATTTAATGTCACATATATGAATATGTAGTTGTGCCCTTTATCACCATACAAAATTTCAGGGTGATATGAGTAATAGTTTTGGAGATATAGAATGCCGGTGAAATATTTCACACAGCCGCCATGTTGGATTGGTGAGACGTAATAAAATTTGAAGGGCACGTTCGGGGTCAGCCAAACCTTACAGAGCTTCATTGAAATCGCTCCAGTCGTTTAGAATGCAATAGGGACACACACACACACACACACACACGGACAAAAGTTGATCTCATAAGCCTATTTTAGCCTATTTCATGTATAAAGGAATGGGCTTATGAGATCACCATACTAAACTATCCACCAAATATTCATATACCCTAAATTATACACGTAATTATCCATCAAAATTATTTACAACTATGTACACTTTTAGTCATATCTGAATCCATGTACGATTCATGTCATCCAATTATAATTATCTCATTAGCGTTAATTTCATCACATCTAGTCCTATTCGACAAGCAATTAAGCTCAGCAAACGTGAATTGTAATATTCGTGAGTAATATTAAGTACGTATACTACAAAAGTGTCATTGTAAGTTTCCCTTACGATTCGTAACAATTATTCAACATGATCCATATTTTTATCAATAAAATCCTTCACTTCAAATTTCAGTTCTTAAAACTGATTCGTGGTACAAGAAGATTCCTACATACGGTTTCTAACAAGATTGCTCGTGCTCAATCACAAAAAAAAACATCATAATTAATCCAACAACTTTCATTGTGCTTGCATTATAGCTCATGAAATCCTTCAATAATTTTGCCATTCTCACTATATTTCACATTACTTCACACGTAACTCCATTTCTCATAATAATCGACGACTTTATGTTACCACATTATAATTCCATTCAACCACTTGTTGACTCGTATAAATACAATAATTATTTAATATAAGTATGCTGTAAATTGGGGAGCGTGATGGCGCAGTGGCTTAGCTGCTCGTCTTTCACCTGGAAGGCCGGGGTTCGAATCCCGGTGACAGCGGGGTGGAATTTTCACCTGAAAAATCACGTGGCGTCAGGAAGGGCATCCGGCCTTAAATCCCCGGCCAAAACCAAAATGAGCCTGGTTGGCTCTGGCGACCCCAATTAATTGGGAAAAGAAGAATGCTGTAAATTCCTGTACCACTTCAAAATATCTCAAATATAAATTCCGCATTATGACTGGATATATTGAACCCTTAATATGAATTCATCATATAAATGTTTCATATTTTCAATTCTGTGTGGAGGAATAATGTTGAACATTGCTCGGAAACCCTGTAAAATGTTGAAATATCTTATACCTGCCAGCGCCAGCAAGTCGCGAAGGGTCGACCCGTATTTCCTGCTAGAACAAGAGAGGGGTGGAGATTGGAATGTGTAGCAGAAACAGAGAACAGAGAAGGTACCGTTAACTCGAGTTTAGTCAACCTAGGGTTGGCACGGTCAAGTCTTGAATCAGAGGTAAAATATATCCTTTGTGAAGCAGAAGAGTGACAGAGAAAGGGAACGAAAATGAAGGAAGGGTATACTTTTAGTTAACGCCTTGGGGGCGTGGCTAGCAAAAATGCAACTGACCAGAGAATCAAACCGACGAATGAGAAGATGGGAAGCTACTTTTCGTGCACTTCTATAAACCACGCTATCATCATGAAGAATTGGAGGGAAAGGATTTGCCATTAATCTAGCGATCCGAATAATTTCCGCACGGCTGGACCTTGAGCTTCTCATCGAGCCGAGTTCAACGATGTTAATGTTTTGTCTGTGAGATTATTGCTTCGATTAAAAGCTATTTTATTTCTCCTCACTACTACTTCTGAGCCTGATTCTGTATAAATAGCCGGTGAAGGGTCACTTATATGTTCACTTCTGGTCCATTTTCTGGTCAAAGACTATGTCACTCTGACGCCTATAATTAGTAATTCTACGCAAGCCCGTGGACTTAGTTTATTTTCACTCTACCTGAATGCAGACCAGCACTTAATAATTTGAAGAAACTCTGAATCTTAGAGACCATTTTATCATGTATTTTTGTAAAGTCTTAAAGTGTTGTGCGTGCGAAATTTTAGTGAAACAGAATATTGTCTGTTAATTAGGGAAAGCCATCGACGAGTATTGTTTCAATGGACGTGTAGAGGAATTGAGTACTCTCCTGAAACAATATAGTAGGAAGTCAGGTGTAATATATGATAAACTGAATAACTTGTGTTTTCGAAGCAGCAAGACGACACTGATGACCATGATTTCGAATACCGAATAAGGATGTCCATCAATTCCGTTATCACCGAGAAGATGCCGGCTAGGCGATCATAGGGACCATGTCCGGGGACGTCTAATTGCAAGCTGATTTAGGATGAGTACAATGAATTAATTTTCATCTTGTAGCTAGATTTGGTAAAAGGGAACTTGTGTATATCATTTTGTGTGTATTTTTCTGTTCTCTGTTGTAGTAGTTTTGTTGTAACCGACTATTAAGTAAATTTTATGGAACTCGCCGTGGTCATGTGTATCTTAATTATGTATTTTTTCTTGTGGTTGACAGTAATTATAAATTGTACTACCGAGTACAATAGTGGGTATTTTGAATAATTCGACACGTGAATGAGATAGGTCATAGTCGACGAGAGGGGCTTTTATTTGCAGTAAAATAACTACAGAATTGGGGGAAAGTTGATGCTTGTTTTAATGACTTCGAGTTACACAGGCTGAGGTCTATGCGATTTTGCATATTTATTTAGCAAGGAACCGTCTCACAGTGGTCCGGATTCCAAAAAAAGCGGACAAAAATATTTTCCGTTAAAAGAAATGAAATACTTTTGTGTAAAACTTTAAATTAGATGTTACTATGAGGCAAATTTGTCGTAGTGCATAAAATTACTTACTTATTCATCCTCTGATCCGGATGAGTCGATTTCTTTTTCTTCCCCTTCCTGCTCCGACTCGTCCTCGGCCATAGACAATAAATTACAAACTTCCTGAGGCAACTGTCTTCTTTTCTTCTTCGGTAGACCTCCCGTGCTTGAAATTACTGGATCAGAGCTTAGCAATAGTCTATGGAACAAGTCAAAATTATTGGAAATTCTTGAGGATTTTCTGATATGGTCTTCCCTATATTTTCTTAAGTCTTTGTTTCTAGACTCTAAGGCCTCTTCTGAAAGTTCTCCAATCGGCAAAATAGCTGCTTCTATAATGGAAGATCCATGGATAAGTATTTTATGGAGTGTTGGAGGCATGTACCATGGATATAGCAGCACATATAAGCTTGTTGTTTCGCTGCAGTAGGAATTGAACTCTGAACTATCAATTTCATGACCAGATGAAACTGCTTTTAAAATTATTTCGAGACGAGTTATTAACTCACAGTCTACCCCTGTTATTTCGGATGCTACTTGAGGTTGTTCAAAAAACCTTCGGGCAGTGTTTCCATCATTGGTTGTTCCATGTCCAGGCTTCGGAATATCAACTAGAAGACATAATCTCGTTCTGAATGAGTCTTGCTCATTTTTTCTTTCTTTCGAATAAGTCTCGATTACCATCTTTCACGCTCACTTTCCACTTTTTAAAACCCAGGCGGTATGAAATATGCAGGAGACTTTCAAAAAATCGGATGTGGGCGTGCAGAACTGAAATTCCAAATTCTAGCTGTAAATTGTTGACGGGCGTTTGTGCCACTATTTGTAGATTTATAATTTCTGAAATTTTCGCACCACAAATATAGCACTTCATGCTTGAAGACTGTGCTAGAGCATTGCATATTTTTCCATCTATCATTGACAATATTAAGGAATACTGCACTTCGGTGTTGTTTATAACCAAATTATGTAAATTCTCAATAGCATAATATGTAGGGTATAAATCATGGTTATGTTTATTAGATAATTTTCTCATTGTCATATACTGGTGCTTGGATCTTTGCTTTAATTGTGAATGATAAGGCTTCTTCCCCTGACAATTTTGTAGATCGTTGACCCACCTTTCTCCATGCATCCCGTATTCGTTTGGCCTTGTTGGTGTAGACGTGGTAGCTTCTTTTAATAGCTTGGCTGATGAAACGTCTCCCTCTGCCCTTAAATTCATAGCGGTCGCATAGGCAAGCTCTGATGAAGTGGCACTCTCCCTTAGGTCTTTAATTTTTCTTCTTTTGCTTCTCTCCGTTAGCCCTTCACATTCTTTTAAAGGACGACCTCGATCTTCTGATTTAGCGGAGCCAGGCATGCTCGGAATTGAAATCACAATTTTATTTTTTCAACCAGTCTGAATATTTCTTCAAAAAAAGCATGTTCTAAGAAGTGACACTTTCTCCACCGGTCAAAATAAGGCAAAAAGAAAAAGGTTCTTATATTATTATACACTGTTTTCTCGACACTATCGTCAACATTTAATTGGAATTTGTTAAAAGTTTTCTTGGCGAGCGCGAGATTGATTTTTGTTGTCTCGAATCTTGTTATGAAGTTCACTGCGACTAACAACGAAATTCAATTTTCACACTTCACAACACACACAACTACCACTAATCAATTACTTCTCGCGACTGAATATTATTTTGGTTTCCTGGCCTAGAGATATCCCTTGCGTAGCATAAACAAATGTCTCAACAGGCCCTTATCTCGCGCGAGTGTTTATCCTCAGAGCGCGCAGTAATGTTCTCTCCCTTCTCAATCACGCATCTGGCGTGTTCTGGCGATGAAACCTTTAAGGATATATTCCCTAGTCTTCATTTTAAAACTTGCATAAGTTTCATGCTATACATATGTATACATTTTTTTGTAGGTCAAGCAATTTTTTTTTTCTTAAAAAAAAGCACTATAAAAGTAAGTACAAGAGTCCTTATAAGTGATCTGAAATTGAAAATCATGCTATAAACACATATATCATACCCCAAACTACATATTGATAAAGTATTAAAGACCCCGAGTTTCATTTTAAAGTTAGAATGATATTTCAAAGTTTACTTAACGGAGTGCGGAGTTCAGAAACGAAGAGTTGTATCACTTTTGCAGTAATATATCTGAGACACACAGAAGCAATTTCCAAAGAAAAAGTGAAATTAATATACACTGATTAACATACTTCACTTGGAAGGTGGTTTGGCGTTTCTAAAGTAAAGTTGAAAAATCGATTTTTGACCGCTTTTTTACGGATCCGGACCACTGTGGCGTCTGTTCCTGTGGTAACCTTTGTCATGTAATTTGGAGCACGTAGTAATTTTTTGTGTTATTGGTGACACATTTGTTAGGAGGTTCTCTGATCTGGCGATGTATTTTGGTGAAGTAGACGTGTCAAACCGAGGGTGGAGGTCTCATGTGTATTTATTATGCGTGGGGGGTTATTTGATCATTACCTGACAGCTACATGACGACGACAGTACTCTCAGGGGAGAGGTGGCTGTAATGTTCTACGGTCCTGTATTGCAAGTGCAATATCTGGGGTCATATCTGCGATACGATGATCACATGTCATTATTTTCAGGACATCGTGACAAGCTGATTCTTCGAGTCTGTAAAGCAAGGTGCTTTGGGAGATATTATGGTAAAGGCCTACCCGGTTTGTTGACACATGAAGAGTGTTCAAAGTTCACTCTGGGCGACCAGATCAGATAACAAGTAGCAGGCAATTAGCGGCCGTGCGGGCGAAGTTGTGTGCTCATGTTTGTTAAGAGTAATTTAAAAGCCTGTTTGATTTGAAGGTAAAGGATGATTATTATTAATAATTTTTGGGAGTTCCCCACGACAGCGACTTATTTCAGGATCCAAGTTGAGATTATTTTGTGTTTTAATTTCATGATAGCTACTGTCTTTGCTAATGTAAACATTTATGTTTATGCATCTTTTGAGTGATATTTCATGTCATTGTGTTTCGGGAAACATGCGGATTGCCCTTGTCTTGTCTGAGGACGACCACGCTGAAGTTTCATGTTTATTTTAGTAAGACCTAATTTTGGGCAATTTGATTTGCGTGCTTCACACATTTGGTAAGACTTGATGCGAAAGTCATGATCTGATAATTTTGTAAAGGTAGCCTAGTCGGTTATCTAATTATTTGTGTATAGCCATTTAAGATAGTTCCCCTAGCCAGGTCTAGTGAAATAAGTTATGAATACGCGTCCTCCGGCCAAGTCCAATGGAGGCGTATTACGTAATCAAGTGCTCATTCTAGGTTAAGCTTTATCCACCGTCAAACGCACAACGCATTCACAAGAAATGAGTATTTATGGACGAGATCCGAGATATTTTTGATTTATTTGTCAGCACTTTTCTTTTGCTGAGTTTTTATGTCATTTTTTAAATGGTTGTATTTTTTTTATCAAAGTGTTACTTTGAGGGTGTAAATTGGGAGTTATTTTTGTTATTATTGTGTCTATTTTATCAGTATTATACTGTTTTAAGTTAATCTTGGTTCATCTTCTTGTTATTTATTTTTATCCATGTTACCTTGAAATGTATGGAAGGAAATTTATCAAAAGTGCCCAGCCTCACGACAAGAACTGAACACCCCCGAAAACAGTCTCATGTACGCTTCTTTCAAGGGGATGATATATATATATATATATTACATGTTCGTGACCATATTATGTTGAAAATCATGCGAAATATTCCTTTGTAAAATTCTTAACCTTCTCGTAATCGTAATACAATTATTCAAAAATTGACCATCAAACAATGAGTATTAGTATGAGTAACGGTCAAAACAATTCAGTCTCAAAATTCAAAACATGCAGTCCTTTCATGAGGTTCGATCAATCCTACACTATGGAATTTATTTCAAATGTTAATTGAGTTTAATAAAACACTATTAGAAATGATCGATCTAAGAAATAGCTGGCTATGACCTTGGATAAATGAAAATCGGAAAACCTGAGATAATTCTAAACCAAGAAATCATGACCTTAAATGTCATTCGAGAATTGAAGTCTTCTCAAAAAATAATGAAAATATTAATACAGAATTCAAAAAATCTCATTTAGTTCAGATCTTAGTTTCGAATCGACGTATCATTTCAATTATCAAAAAGTTCTTCTATCTCAACGTAGCTTATACTGAGCAAATATTCAAAATTATTCGTGAATGATTCCTGTAGAATATTCATTCGAAGATATATTCTTCCTGTAAACGCAATCTTCTTACATACGCAATCTTCTTCCTATCGCAAATTCTTCTCAACCATTAAAAAACTTCATAACGAAATGCCAAAATAAAAATAGACGAAATTCTAAAGTATTAAATTCAAAAACATCGAAACTACCAAAAGTAAAGCGAAAGATGCATTCGTAATCGAATCAAAATCTTGGTAAACGAATAGCTAAAAATGACAGAAGCGTCATAATTAAACTATTGTTCACTTCAACATACTATAGAAATATGATGAAAAAGGTCACTCCACAAATATCTCTACATCTACTGTCTACATAATATAAATCTTCTGATGAACGTGTATATTGGAATACACAACCATTCCTACTCCAAACGACACCTTAGTTCCGAAAAGCTGTTGACCCTCCTGGCATCGAAATGGGAAAACGAACTCCTTCCCCCTGCTCGTCCTTCCTCGAATAGTCAATGGCATATCTCCTGGACAACCCGTCGATCACTTTCGTAGCGATAGTAGACACCTGCTCTCTTGGTTGAAGACCTCTCCATTTGTAACAGTATTCCATCTCAGAGTGCAATTTGTACAATTTCCTTCGCTCACTTTACATGTTCTTCTGCGTAATTACTCATGATATCCGTTTCTAAGGAAGCTTGTAGTTTAACGTGACCGTTAATCTTGAGATCATGAGCCACGGGACCTCCTTTTTACGTGGAATCCGAACCGCAGGACGTGGCATTTCACTTCGAAAATCTCACATGCATTGACCGGGAATCGAACCCAGACCGCCTTGGTGAGAGGCATACAGCTAGACCGCTGAGCCACCACGCCCCCAGGAGTTAATGAGAGATGAAATGAATTCAGATGAATTAAACTGGGCAAGCATGTGGAAGGAAGCGGCCATGGCCAGTCAGAAGTTACCGTTACAGTGTGTGCCAGGAGTTGTAAATGGGAAACCACAGAAAAAAAATTCAAGGATGGCCGACGGTGGAGCTCGAACCCACGTCTACCGAGTCAACAGATAGTTTGGCCCCATGGTAGCGAGCGTAGGTACCGCTGTCGGTTCCTTCGTTATCCTTGTCCTGCTTACAAATAGACACACTAAAAGTTGTTGTCGATGACTATTTTTGGGGCTTTGCTACGTCGTGGTCATGGAGCCCCGTATACTTAGGTGAGTGCAGAATTTGTCTGATAACCTGTGTCACTGTAATGCATGTACGAGTGAATGTATTTGTAATTGAGATAGGATTTGGCTACGAAGCGGCCGTGGCCTTAAGTTAGGTACCATCCCAGCATTTTCCTGGAGAACAAGGAAGGAAACTACGGGAAAACTACTTCCAGGATAGCTGAGGTAGGAATCGAACCCACCTCTTCTCAGTTTTGCGTCACGAGGCTGTGTGTACCCCGTTCCAGCCCCAAGACCAGAGTTGAATTTCGTGGCAGAGCCGGGAATCAAACCTGGTCCCTCGCGGTGACAGAACGCATGATGCACCTTGGATAACGCTACACCCTTAAGGGCTAACAACTGGTGAGGGATTCCTAAGTACCTTGAGGGCGGACTATCCCTTCCTTCCCTCTCCTATTTGTTTATTATTGCTCTATTTCTTTCTGTTCCTCTCAATCCTCATTCTTTAAAATATGGGAGTGCCCCTTTTCCCTGTCTTCTTTTTCCCTTATTCCTTTATTGCCCTCTTTACAGCGGTTGTAAGGCAGCAGGCAGTCGCTCCCGAGGTCCGGATAGGATTCCTGTCTCTGCCAAGAAACTTACTTCTGGTCTGAAGGCTGGTAAATGGAACACTCAGCCTCGCGAGGCAGAACTGAGACGACGTGGGTTCGTTTCACACCTCAGCCATCGTATATGAGCTTTTCCGTGGTTTCCCACTTCTATTCCAGGGAAATACCGGGATGGTTCTTAAGGCCACGACCGCCTTCTTTCCCATTATCACCTGAATTACAAATACACACACTACTACAGACACGACGAAAACACAAATTCTACACACACCCAAGTACTCGGTGCTAAATGACCACGATATCCAAGCCCATCAAATGAAACAACAAAAAACCACATTGAAAACAGAAGTTAATTTTAGTTGTACCCGTCAGGGGCTCACATCTAGTGGGACGTGGTTTGGCGACCACGGGACCCCAGCTGAGTCAGGCATTGCTTCCACTTACTTGTGCCAAGCTCCTCTCCGTCTTCTCTCCTGTCGACATCTCTTGGTCAACTCTTGTTCTCTTCCGACCTCGATGGTACTAGGATATCTGAGGCCTATGGAGTCTTCCACTTTCCCGCCTTAATTTGCCCTTGTCTCATCTTTCCTGATACCCTCATTCTTCGAGGGGACAGCCTTATTTTTCTTTTCTTCTTATCTCCTGCTTTCTGCACAAGGCCTTCAAGAAGGCAGAGTGTCTGTAGCCGCACCACTTCTGGTGCACCCTGGATAGTGCTACACCCTCAAGGGCTCACGGCTGGTGAGTTTGGGAGTTGGCGACGCCTAGGAATTCCTGAGCTGGGTCCGTTTTGTCCCCTTTTTCCTCTGACATTGGGGCGGGCCCCCTCCTCTTTCCCTTTCCTATCTGCCTTTAGTGGCTCTCCTTCCTTCCAATTCCCTCCATCCTCATTCTTCGAGGGTTGAGGCCATTTCTTTTCCTCCTGTCCTTTATTTGCCGTATAGTCCTTTTGTTTTCCATTTCTTCTTCTAGTCTGTAAGTGTGTATTAGTTCTAGTTATAGTTTACTTTACATTCTCATTTTTCACTATCACCCAAACTATTAGGGGCCGAAAAACCTAGATGCTAGGCCCCATAAAACAGCAATTATCATCATCATCATCATCAATTTTAGTTCTTGATTTTCATTTCCACATTTGCCCTGTCACATGACCTAGATGTTTGGCACCACGACTACTACAGAATTGGCGACTCTTCCTATGACGACGCGCGCTCTGCTGGGCGAGCAGCGTGCGGGTCCTGATCACTACACAGCGGCGGCTGTGCCTGGCTGCAGTATGCCCTGGCTATCAGCTCGGCGTGGATGTATGGGCTGAATGTGCAGTGACGGACGCGGGCGGTGTAAAGGTTCCCTCCATTTACTTAGGGGTGAAGGATTAATCCACGAAGAACGAAACCGATGAGCGATTCTGACTAAGCATCAGTGTTCTAACTGTGAGTTCTCCATTACTTTTGATAAAATAATATATCAAACAGCAGAATGCTGTAAATTTTGTACCCAGCGGAGTAATCTTGCACTTTAAATCACGATGCACAACTGTGATCGGGAGCTGCAGCGTTCGGAGATCGGTGGTTCGAATCTCAATGCTGTCAGCGGCCATCATGATTGTAGTTCACTGGGGTTTTTCTGCTTTCCCTCCATGAAAATATCTCCCTATTTTTTAGGTCCAGGGCACCTATTTGAATCCTTGACTTTAAAAATTGCAGTTATTCATACTATACTGCTGTCACTTAAGGACACCGGTTGTCAGACTAATCCAATATAAATCCAAGTGAACGGGACTGATGACTAAGGTGTCCTAAGACCTTTAACCCGTAACACATACGGATGGGTCCCTGGGACCTACGAGTGTATTCTTTTGTAAATAGATTTTCATATGTTGCACGCACTGCACTAGCCTTCTCTGTATTCTCCTTTCTATTAATCCTCTACCTGACTATGTCAGGTGTGGACAAGCCATTGTTTCCTTTTCTGCCTAAAAACAGCGTTTGTTTCTCAGGGGCTCAACAATGTAAATAAAGTAACTGTATGTGATCTGGACAAATGAACATTCTAAAACTCCTTTTTTCTGATTAAAATATTCAGCATTTCCTGATCTCATAACTGTTTGCTTCAACTATCTGGCTATTACATACATTATTTCCACCTCGGACATCCATGAAAACACTGCATTTTTGAGATAAACCATATTCAAATTTGTAAATTCTGTTATTGTGGCAAAATAAAGCAAAACTTCAGTACGGTAATGAATTTTTTTAAAACGAGTCTTTTATGACACTGTATGAGTGTTGTATTTGTAGGTTTGATGAATGTTTGCGGGGAAGGAAGTGAAAATGAAAATCATATTTTCTTTTAAGAAAATAAGTTATACTGTATATTGTAATATTACAACATATTTTCAAAAACTGATACATGTGAAAATAAAAAATACTTTACACTCAGGTCCGTCGGATCCACAAGTGTAAGCAGCGTAATGTTTTGCACCATGCAAGCTACGGGTGAAATGAATTAACAACAATAACAACTGTGGTTTGTGCGTCCCAATAGAATCTGAGTTAGTAATTTATCGAGTTGCAAATAATGACTCTTTGAGCGTTCTGAGGAGCGTTTCCTTATCATTGATTTTTAGGAGCTACAAATTGTACAGAGCTGGTGACGATGTTTTCACAAATGTCTAAATATGGAGTGGACTTTTTAACGTAATAATTTACGGTCAGATGACCTCGCTGTTCCATCCCGTAAAACAATTATAAAAATAATAATAATAATAATAATCAAAGTAGTATTTTAATATTTCATGATCGTCAGTAGCCCATGACACTAAAACTGGAGGAAGATTATACTGGCTATTTCAAAATTAAATACCATAATTCGGTGAGGATGACAGGAGATTGTCTGTGAAACTATGAGCCAGAGGAATGGTGGCATCCTCAACAGGCACCATCCTAGGTTATATGGGTGGAAAACCCATAAGCTAAGGCATACCGGGCAAAGTGAGGAGTGAGATAATTTGTCACGGAATTCCCCCGCAGAGCTTGTTCAGCAACACTTGTCCTGTAGGAAGCATCTTTCACAGCATCCATAGCCACTATCTTAAAGGACGTTATAGAAGAAAAAATCAATATTGTTCAACAATGCCAGGCATCCTGTACTACAATATATGTTCTCGAACATGTCCAAATCATACTTCCAATTGCAAAAACTCTTCAAAATTGTAATGTTTGCTGAATGGATGCCATTCAACAACGTAAACTTGATACAATAATTGAACACTTTCATATGCAGAATCAAGCCTCCGTGGCTTAGGCGGCAGCACGCCGGCCTCTCACCGCTGGTTCCGTGGTTCAAATCCCGGTCACTCCATGTGAGATCTGTGCTGGACAAAACGGAGGCAGACAGGTTTTTCTCCGGGTACTCCGGTTTTCCCTGTCAAAATTTCATTCCAGCAACACTCTCCACAACCATTTCATTTCATTTGTCATTCATTTAATCATTGCCCCAGAGGAGTGCGTCAGGCCTCGGCAGCCGGCACAGTTCATATCCTCGCCGCTAGATGGGGGCTTCATTCATTCCATACCTGACCCGGTCGGAGACTGGAAGCAGGCTGTGGATTTTCATATGCAGAATCACAGCCTTGAACACAATTAATTTGTGTGTGTATGAAAAGAGATGAGTTTAAATTTAACACATTTCTTTGGTTGTATTCAAATGTATCTACATGTTCATAGTAATTTTCCATTTTTAAGACAGTGTTGTTTCATTTAACCCGGCAGTGGTGTGTTGGGGGTGCTGCACCCCCCTTAGCACATAATTATATAAATATTCGCTAGAATTCGCCTCGCACTGCTTTGTAGTTCAAGGTAGCTGCCAGTTGGTGTCAATAGAGGGCGGTGAGTTTGGTTTCGTAAACTTAGTTGTGCATTTGACTTCGTGAGCTGCAGTGGGAGCTAGCTGGGGTTTAGGAAACCCCCACACACCACTCCCGTTTCATAAACGGAAGAGGTAAATATACTTATTAAAATATTTTTGTTTCTATGCTTCCTAATACGTAATATTTAGTTCCTAATAATAAATATTGTTATAGAAGGATCCTTATGGGCCTCAAGGAGACGGTATGCGAGCACTAATTGATGCTGTACTGGATGAGCCAGTTGATTCTGATTAAGTATTGAACTGCATTGTTGGAGAGTACAGAACTGCATTGTTGCCATCGTATATCAATATATAATCAGTTTATGTTGTAGTAATAACATGGAATCCGTTAAAATACAAATTTCAAACGTTAAGTATTTTTCATATATCAAAAACAACATGGGGTGTACCACACCCCACACACCACTGGCGTATGGATTTCTGACCACACCACTGCCGGGTTAAGAGTTTTGCGACATCGTGGTAATGCAGTACCGTGCACTTAGGTATGTGTTGAATATCTGATAACCAGTGGTGATAGCTGTTCCTGAGTGTGTATTTTAAATTTAGGCTAGGATTTGGGTAGGACGTTACCGTAGCCTTAATTTAGGTACGATCCTGGCATTCGTCTGGAGTAAATGTAGAAAACCACGGAAAACCACTTCTAGGATGGCTAAGGTGGGAATCGAATCCACCTCATCTCATTTCTGCCTAACGAGGCTCAGTGAATTCCATTCCACCCCTCACACACCACGAAGTGGATTAAGGATTCTTTATCATCTATAGGAATGAACTTAGAACCTTTGATCCAGAATCTAAAATGTTAAAAAATGCTAGGAAAAGTAACCTAAATGTCTTAATGCCATGCAAAGGTACATGCTTCTAACCCTCTTTATTACGTCCAAGTTTAGATTTGTGTCAGAAGAATGCACATATGCATTCCTAGAACAATTTATGTTGTTGATCAGTTAGGGGCTTTGTGACAGCGAGGTCATGTAGCCTCGTGTACTTGGGTGTGTGTGGAATTTTTCTGATAACCTGTGTCATTGTAATGTCTATACTAGTGTGGGTATTCGTAATTGAGGTAGAATTTGGGTACAAAGCGGCCGCCGCCGCGGCCTTACGTTAACACTATCCGGACAGTTGCCTGGAGTAGAAGTGGGAACCCACGGGAAATCACTTCCAGGATGGCTGAGGTAGGAATCAAGCCCACCTTTCTCAGTTTTGCCTCACGAGGCTGAGCGTACTCCGCGCCTCCACGGTAACAACCAGGAATGCCAGTCACTACTTAACGAAGCAGACTAGTGCAATTTAAACTTGCCGTATGTCTGTTTCTAGTTTAGGCTTGAATACCTCTTTCACTAGACTGAAACCTTTTCAAATACGCGTGCACATTTGGCAATGCCTAGTGCTAGGAATGACATCTACTTCCCATACATTTCTCTTTGTCTTTACCATTGTTTGGTTTGGGCAGCACTGAGGCCGTTTTCCTGAGTGACTGGCTGCGTGCCCCAGAAGTAACGTTCTCGCTTGCTGTACCCAAAATTTCCAGGATCGAATCCTGGCGCAGTCAGTTGACATTTGAGGGAGCTGTGGCAGTAGATTTACTGGCGCGTTAAAGTTCTCCTTCGGGGATAAATTTCCGCACTCCGGCGTCTTTAAATCCCTCAGTAGTTACACGGGACGTACAACAAATAACTTTTTTTTTTTTCAGAGTGTTGAGTGGATGGTACGGCAAAAAATGTATCGTAAATTTGCATTATATTGACCCTTGCGCGTGTCACTTTGGCCCACATGCAGATTTTGATATCAGGAATGGAAAAATAGTCAGGTAAGTACACTCTCTGTATTCTATTTTTTATATATATTTATCGCATGGCTTTTAGTGCCAGGAGAGTCCGAGGACATGTTGGCTCGCCAGAGGCAGTAGCTGCTTCAAGCGGACAACCAGTTCCGTTCAATTTCAATTAGTTCCAACTCTCGCTACCAGATGTCACTGCTACCTAGTGGTGAACGTTGGAACTTTGATAGAGCATTCCAACGAAATATAACCTAGAAATTTAGCTTCACAAAAGTTTAGTCTGTGAAAGGACCTTTTACATGCCATAAATCTATGACATGGGATCGCCGGCTTTACTTCCCCACCGAAGGAAGGCATACTGAATGATTTTAACGCTCTTAAAAAATCCGACGACTTCGGCCGTGTTTGAACCTACTATCTTGGGAACAGCAGTTCAGCATGCTACCGACTATGCCACCGAAGCCGCTACTCTTTGTATTGACAAACAATAATACCACTCTGAAATTTGACACAAAAAGGGCTATTGTGTGAACGGTAATTTTTAGCCTACTTTCATTTATGAAAAAGTAGGCTTATGAGATCACCTTCTGTCCGTGCGTGTGTATGTGTGTGTGTGCGCGTATGTGTGCGTGTCTCTGTGTGTGTCCACTCCTAATAAAATCTAAACGGCCGGAGTGATTTCAATGAAAGTTGGTAAGGTCATAGTACTACATGTATTTCGTCAGACTGCGACTGTGCCCCTCAAATATTGTAACGTCTCTCCAATCCAACATGGCGGCTATGCAAAATTTTCACCGGCATTCTATATTCTACACACATCAAAAAAAGTTTTGCATCACCTCGGTTCCAAGAGTTCCGGAACCGTTAAATACAAAGGGAATAGAGATCAACACAAACAACATTTCAGCTCGTTTTATTGCTCATGAGACCCACACATTGCATGTTGTACCATCATACAGCTAGACTTTCAGCATTTGTGGTCCAGATTGCAGTACACACCACTACCTCTAATACCCAGTAGCACGTCCTCTTGCATTGATGCATGCCTGTATTCGCCGTGGCATACTATCCACAAGTTCATCAAGACACTGTTGGTCCAAATTGTCCCACTCCTCAACGACAATTCGGCGTAAATCTCTCAGAGTGGTTGGTGGGTCAAGACGTCCATAAACAGCCCTTTTCAACATATCCCAGGCATGTTCGATAGGGTTCATGTCTGGCGAACATGCTGGCCACTGTAGTCGAGCGATGTCGTTATCTTGAAGGAACGCATTCACAAGATGTGCACGATGAGGTCGAGAATTGTCGTCCATGAAGACAAATGCCTCTCCAATATTCTGCCGATATGGTTGCACTATGGGTCGGAGGATGTCATTCAGGTATCGTAAAGCCGTTTCGGAGCCTTCCATGACCACCAGTGGCGTACGTCGGCCCCACATAATGCCACCCCAAAACATCAGGGAACCACCACCTTGCTGCACTCGCTGGACAGTGTGTCTAAGACGTTCAGCCTGACCAGGGTGCCTCCAAACACGTCTCCGACGATTGTCTGGTTGAAGGCATATGCGACACTCATCGGTGAAGAGAACGTGATGCCAATTCCGTGGGGTCCATTCAGCATGTTGTTGGGCCCATCTGTACCGCGCTGCATGGTGTCGGGGTTGCAAAGCTGGACCTCGCCATGGACGTCGGGAGTGAAGTTGCGCATCATGCAGCCTATTGCGCACAGTTTGAGTTGAAACACGACGTCCTGTGGCTGAACGAAACGCATTATTCAACATGGTGGCATTGCTGTCAGGGTTCCTCCGAGCGGCAATCCGTAAGTAGCGGTCATCCACTACAGTAGTAGCCCTTGGGCGGCCTGAGCGAGGCCTGTCATCGACAGTTCCTGTATCTCTGTACCTCCTCCATGTCCGAACAACATCGCTTTGATTCACTCTGAGACGCCTGGAAACTTCCCTTGTTGAGAGCCCTTCTTGACACAAAGTAACAATGCGGACGCGATCGAACTGCGGTATTGACCTTCTAGGCATGGTAGAACTACAGACAACATGAGCAGCGTACCTTCGTCCTGGTGGAATGACTGGAACTGATCGGCTGTCGTACCCCCTCCGTCTAATAGGCCCTGCTCATGCATGGTTGTTTACATCTTTGAGCAGTTTTAGTGACATCTATGAACAGTCAAAGGGACTGTATCTTGGATACAATATACACAGTCAACGTCTATATGCCGGAGATCTGGGAACCGAGGTGATGCAAAACTTTTTTTGATGTGTGTATATCTTCGGGAACATTTCTGACCCCACCCTGAAATTTTTACGGTGATAAACGGCACTACTAGAAGTTCACCTATGTGAATTTCAAAAACCTGTTAAGTACAAAACGAACATGGCAGTGAATCGAAGTTGAAACATTTAAATAGACCTTTCATGCGATTTAACCATCCGAGCACAGTGAAACAATATACAGCAAATTTCTCTACATATTGCAATCCACTGACATCTAATTTATTTCAATTGTTTAGATAATCTCAAGATGGCGGCTGTGCAAAACTTCAAAATTAGGTTTATATTTCATGTGTCCTAATCATGCGATTGAAGTCAAAGTTTGAGTAATGAACCTACGCAATAATCGTCATGTAATAGTTCATAACTCTATGGCCTACATATATAAAAATCCAATATGGCGACCATCTGAATTATTTAGACAATTCTCAATATCTACTAATATGTGACAGCAATCAAACTGAAATTTTGTATGTTGACAAAGGCAATGAACATAAGTTAAATGGGACATTCAATAGCCTGGTGAGCACAAATCTAACATGGAGCGACGCGACATTTAAATATTTAAATGGACCTTTCTCGTGATTTAACCAACTGAGCGTAGACAAACTTGGTACGGTAAATGCTTATACACATTTTAATCCATTGACATCTAATTAATTTCAATTGTTTTCATAACCACAAGATGGCGGCTGTGCGAAATTTTAAAATTTCGTCTTTACTACGTGTGTCCTAGTTATGCGATTGAAGTTTGAATAATACACCTATGCATAATCTCCATGTAATAGTACATAACTCTATGCCCTTCATATATATAAATCCAACATGGCGACCAACCGAAGTATTTACACGGTTCTCAATATCCACGCATCTGTTACAGCAATCAAACTGAAATTAAGTATGTTGATAGAGGCAATTAACATAAGTAGGATATATGTAAATAGGCTATTTAGGTCTTCACGGAACTACTTGTTACACTTTGATTTTTTTTTTTTTTTCGTATTTATTCATCCTCCAGGTAGGCCTTTCCCACGGACTCAGGGAGGGATTCCACCTTTGCCGCCTCTACAGGCTGTGGCCTTGAGCTTGACATCGGGTCGGTGGTTACAACTGGGGAGGTGGGACTAGCGCCTCGCCCAGGCGGCCTCACCTGCAAAGCGAACAGGGCGCCTCATGAGGGACGGGACGGGATGGGAGGAATGGGAGGGATAGACAAGGAAGAGGGAAGAAGCCGGCCGTGGCGTGACGGTGGGTATCATCCCAGCATTTGCCCGAAGACGAAGTAGGAAACCACTGAAAACCACTTCGAGGATGGCTGAGGTGGGAATAGAACCCCCTCTACTCAATTGGATCACCTGAGGCTGAGTAGACCCCGTTCCAGTCCTCATACCACTTTTCAAATTTCGTCGCAGAGCCTTGAATCGACAGACAGATTTCATACGAAATTATCAAAGAGAAATACTTGGTGACATTAGGCACCGTATCAGAAGAGTATGCATGCAATGAAGACCCATTACATTGCAATCTATCAAGCGAGTAATGGTGGTCTACGGGTTAGCGTCCTCGACACATATTGATTGAAAGAAATATTTTTCGTTCGAATCCCATTACAGTAACCTTTTTTTTTTTTGCCTGCAAATTTTTGTTTAATTTCTCTGCTTGATATTTAATTAGGCTATATGCTATCTAATTATAATATAATTATACATCTACCTGTACGCGTTTATTGTACAGTATTAGGAATGAGTTGTGTCCCATATTCTTGGTTCCTGCCCACTGCGCTCCGGCTATCAAATGACCTCTTTTTATATATTAATATAATATAATACTATATCTCTACTTAGTATAAAAGAAAGTCCCCGATTCTTGGATGTCACGGGTAATCTCAAGAACCTCTGGATGGATTTTGATGCTGTTTTCAGCATTCTGTAAAGGATATCTCGAGGATGATTTCTGTAGAAAATGATTTATTGATGATCGAAGGAAGCCAAGCAGTAACTATTTCAGTGGAAACGTCGAAAAAAACCTGGCAATAGTGCAATCCATTGCTAACAAATCTATCAAAGATTTTGGACTTCCACTCCCAAATAACTATAACTTACAGCGAAAGAATAATAAGTACTTCAGGGATCGTCCTTGGCTCCTTCAAACCGTTGCTCAAGAAGAACACCGTCTGAACCACGATCAGAAACAAGCTTATGACACCATCATATCTAGCATCACTAAGAAGGAAGGTAAGATAGTTTTTCTCGATGCCCCTGGAGGCACAGGCAAAACGTTCTTGATTAATTTGTTGCTCACCTAAGTGAGGTCTGGTGGTAATATTGCTCTTGCCGTCGCATCATCTGGAATTGCAGCCACTCTTTTTGAAGGGGGAAGAACAGTACATGCAACATTTAAACTTCCTTTGAAAGTCAGCAGTAACGATGGAAACGTATGTAATATTTCAAAACAAAGTAACACTGCCAGTTTAATCAAAAATTGTTCTTTAGAACTATGGGATAAGGCTACAATGTCGCACAAAACTTCTGTTGGAGCTGTAGACAGGACCTTGCGTGTTCTAAGGAATCGGAACTCACCTATGGGTGGCTGCACAGTTTTGTTCGCCGGAGATTTCCGTCAAATCTTACCAGTTGTTACCAGAGGAACGGGAGCCGCCGAAGTGAACGCTTCATTAAAATGATTTTACATCTGGTCGGATATAACAAAATTGGCACTCAAAACTAACATGAGAGTACCGGTACTCTTATCTTCAGAAGGTAATAGTCTGTTTGCTAAATTGTTACTTAGAGTCGGAAATGGAGATTTACCGGTCATTGACGGGAAAATTACCCTCAGTCACGATTTCTGTGTTTTAGTAGGCAGCATTCAAGAATTGATTGATAGCGTTTATCCTCTAATCCATGACCGATCTAAAAAGTCTCATTCATGGTTTAAAGAAAGAGCAATATTATCGCCGACTAACGAACAAGTTGTGAAAATTAATGACTTGGTGTTCTCCAAATTCACTGCCCAGGCTCAAGTATATTACTCAGTAGACGCAGTAGTCGATAGTGAAGAAGCTGTTCATTACCCTATAGAATTCCTAAATTATTTACTTCCTTCTGGCTTGCCACCACACAAGCTTATTTCAAAAGTGGGAGTGCCTATTATATTGCTACGTAATTTACACCCACCAAAGTTATGCAATGCGACGCGATTGGTAGTGAAAACTTTGAAAAACTGTTTCATTGAAGCAACTATCTTAACTGGCTGTGGTACAGGAGAAACGGTCTTAGTACCCATAATCCCTATGATTCCTACATATTTGCCTTATTATTTCAAACGAGTACAATTCTCAGTAAGAGTCTGCTTTGGCATAACTAACAACGCACAGGGTCAGACACTTAGCGTGACTGGAGTTGATCTCAGTGGAAGATGCTTTTCTCATGGACAGCTTTTCGTAGCTCTATCGCGTGTTACATCAAACCAAAACATTTTCGTGTTCACTGCTGGAGGGAAAACGACTAATGTCGTATACAAGGAAATCTTATTAAGACCTTGGTTAAAAGTAGTCTATCACCTTGCATTCATAACTGTTCCTGGGCGAAGCTGGGGCGGGTTGCTAGTTATATTATAATATATCAAAATATAAGAAGACAACATATTATGTAGTTGTTGATTCACATAGGGGCTTTGCAACATCGAGGTCTTGTAGCTCTGTGAACTTGGGTGTGTGTGGAATGGGCGTGATATCCTGTGCTGTTGTGATGGCCGTATTAGTGTGTGTATTTGTTAATCAGTTGGCGATTGACAATAAAGCGGCCTTGGCCTTAAGTTAGGAACCATCCCGGCATTCGCCTGGAGTAGAAGTGGGAAACCACGGAAAACGACCTCCAAGATGGCTGTGGTGGGAATCAAACCCGCCACTTCTCACTTTTGCCTCTCGAGGCTGAGTGTACCCCGTTCCTGCCTTCAGGCCAGAATTAAACTTCTTGGCAGAGCCAGGAGTGCTAGCCACTACAGAACGTAGCAGTCTGTATTAATATAATTCGAAGAATTCTTATGTATTACAATAATTGGGAAGGACTAGTTTACCTCCGGATTGGAATTTTACAAGAGAGGAGGCCATCATCACATGTAATTATGCATAGAGAGGTGCATATCCTCGGGAATAGCATTATGGCTGTAGTTTCCCGTTTCTTTCAGCCGTGCAGCAGAACGCAGTGTAGCCATTAGTTGGCTAATGTTATAAATATCTTTACAGTCTATAAGACAAGTAAACAATTGATTTATTCTGAAAGGCTGCAACTCCCCTTCCGTATAAAGTAATAGATCAATTCTACTAACAAAAATACTAACCTTCTACTAACAACCAAATAATAAAATTCTATTAACGAAAAAATACTTAAGTTCTACCAATAACAAAATACTACCAGAAAAGCAGTCTTTCACCAAGCACACTCACATGGACCCTCGCACATCACAGTCTAATGAAACAATGAACTATATCTAATAAGCATTGTAACTGGTAACTGTCACCAGGCACATTCACATAGACCCACGCACATCACAGTTTAATGAAACAATGAACTATACCTAATAAACAATGTAACTGCCACCAGGCACACTCACATGGACCCACGCACATCACAGTTTAATGAAAGAATGAACTATATGTAATAAACAATGTAACTGCCACCAGGCACACTCACATGGATCCTCGCACATGGGCCGCAGAAGCGAAACCCTTCAGTTCAGTCTTCACAATTGTGGAGCCAGGTCGACGTTCGGCTAAAGCAACACCAGTTGTTCTTTGTGATGAAATAATTGGTCTTTAAAACGCTTTGCCGGAATAGGTTTTCGAGGATTGTTGAGCATTATAAAACTGTGTGGTGCTGATACCACAATTATTTGAGCAATTCGAGGCTTGAGATAGCATGCATTAAGTTCCAGGAATTCGTTTATTCCTACAACGGGTATTTTAATACCCATTTACAGATTGTGAGATCCAGGTTCATCGGTCTATCCTTACATGCTGTTTTCACATATCTAGAGTGAAGTGTAAAAGGTTCAAGTCAAGGCCCATGTACACAATTACAGCACTCGATTATTTCAAGTAAGATTCTTGAGTAGTTTGATTTAGTGCGATGAGTCTCATTTCAGGTTTGTCGACATTTGGAGTTTGATTTTGATGGCCGTTGAATAGAATTGGTAGTAGAAGTAATACGTTTGTTTGATAAGAATTTTGAATGATCTGATTTTAGTCATCAGATTTTAATTACTCCAATAGACAAATTTTTAGGAGGATAATCATTATAATATCATATTTAGGATAACTTCAAGGCATTTCATATAATATGTTTGTTGTCATCCCACTCATAAATAACAGTTAACACCGATGCTTTCATATACAGTATTGTGCTAATGAGGAGAGGACGAAAGCAAGTATATCATATACTCCGGCAGTAAAAAAAACAGTTTCCCCAAAGGAACTCTCCGCATCTATTTGCCAACCCTGTAGAAAGTAGGATTTGGTGGAAGGGTAATTAAATGTCACAAATGAATGTCAGAATTAATGTAATGTAACTTATGTGTGTATGTCTATCCTTATTATTCCCGTTTTCCAACGGGGTCGGGGATGAGATGCGATGGAAGTCTTTGTGGCGGATAGGTTTTACGGCTGGATTTCCTTCCTGACGCCAAACTCATGAGAGGAGTAAATGAGAAATGAAATTAATGATGGTGAATGAAACTGGGCAAGGATGTGGAAGGAAGCGGCCGTGGCCTGTCAGAAGGTACCGTCCCAGCATTTGCCTGAAGTTGAGAACGGGGAAACACGGAAAACCATTTCAAGGACGGCCAACGGTGGGGCTCGAACCCACGCGTCTACCGAGTCAGCAGAGAGCTTGGCTCCATGATTTAACGCTGCGGTTTAGCGAGCGAACTGTCGGTCAGAATTAATGTAATAATAATAATAATAATAATAATATATTGTGCCCTTGCAGCAAGAAATATGCAAATCACAGTATGCCAGCATTGCTCAATTCGGGATTTTTCGGGGCTGCGGTAAGTTCTCCCACTCTGTGACTTACATATTTTGGATTAAATAGAGGATACACTTGCAAAAATAACAACAAAATCAACTCCTATTTTAACACATTTAATTAATCAAAAATTATGGCGCTACAAACAAATAAACACATAAACTACTGACCAATATCATTCTACTTGTCCAAAGTGAACAAGGAATAGCATAAAAATAAAACAAATATTAGATTAAAACACATGGTTTTCTTTAAAACCAACAATTCACGATTAGTTTCACTTCCATAAAGTACTTATCTTAAAGTTACAAATAACTACGAGCTCCTTTGGCTCGATACTTTCCCATAATAATGGTGTCATTTCTTTGTACACCTCAAGAATTATTTTTATCTTTTCTTATCATCAAATCAAATATATAATTACATTTAAAATTACATGTTAATTATTCACTTCGATATTTGGGCATATCACATGTTCTCCATATTTACTATCTCTCTCAAGTTTTGCAAATTCACTACGGTGATCGGGAAAACTATTTGTGTACTCCAGAGTTATAAAGATTACTTGACAAAGTCAAAAACTATGATCACTCCCGAAACCTAGTTATCTTCACAAAACTCGTGGATTCCTTTTTTTTCATACAATATTACAATAGGGATTTTATTTAATTCATTTGTCTTATAAGACCATTATCACATAAGGAAACTACGATCTGAATTGGCAAGCGATAATATCAATCTACAAGGACCTCGGTTCAACGCCCGGGTCATTAACAACTTTAAACACATCTTACAAGACAGTTTTTACCCACCCTCGCTCTATGAGGGTCAGGCCATTATACTCGGGCGTGATTTATGACAAGGAAAGCGACTCTCTGCCTAACCTACGGTGGCAGCTCTCTTCAATGCTTTAAAACAAACCTTCACATTATTCTCAGTTCTGTGGAGACACCTGGCTTTTACTCGCTTATTTTCATTCAACAATATTCTTTGGCTCATAAACCACTTTCGTAACCTTGGCATTTATTAATTATGAGAGGGTCCTCATTGATTGGGAAGATTAATACACATTCTACGACGAATAATTAGGGGCTTTAACAACAAAAGGATTCTAGGTTCGAATCTCTTAACATGCCTCGGGAACATTTCCACATCAGAGGACTTATACAAAACGCGATTTTGGGTCAAGCCGTAGCTTACAGGATCTACGCTCAATAATACCATACATTAGCTCCCTTTTAAATAATACACACATGGCCTCGTGATCTACGTCACAATTTAGAGGACTTACAACATATCTCAATTCACTGCAATCAACTACCCTCCATAAGTAACTTACCAAGTACTTTAACTTTTACGCGTTCCTAGCGTGACTTTTTATTTAATTGCGTTCCATTACGCTACACATTCACTTACGGCCGAATGTCTTCCAAAGAACTGATAAATTTCATAGTAACAATTGATACATATCTTAATTCTTATATTAATCTTTTCCGTTGACAATAAATCGCTCCCTTTTTAAGAACATGCATTTACATCATGTCTTATACATTTGTTAAGGCTTCAACGCTCTATATTTTTATATCATTCAATTTAATCTTTATTTAGATTTCTTTACCTTGTTATTCACATCATGTTTTCATTCCTTACATAAGCTCAAAAGCTATTTCTTTCATATAATTCAAATTTACCTTTATGTAAATATCTTTGTTATAATTATTATTATCACGCTTGCTTTTATAACATTCATTAAATACTGACATTTTATTCCATGCATTTCCTCTACAGGATTTATTATTTCACATAATTATTTATTATTTCTTAAAACCTTATTTTCGTTCAGATCGCGTTCTTATTTAGTTATTATCCATTTAAAAACATCCCTTCTACTCAAAACTCCGGTGGAATTGTACACAAAATTTCTCCCGACACCAAAACATAATGAAAATCTTTACTTACATGTTTAAGGTCGCTTTCTGACCTTTATTCTCATTTGATGTGACATTTTGGCCCACCTTCTTGACCTACTCCATATTGTACAATCTCATCTTATGTACAGAAATTTCTTGACACATATTCACTATATTTAACACTGACAACATTTTTTTAATACACTGGTGTATCCGTTTTGAACACACATTAAAACACTAAAAAATATTACTCTGGTACATATTATAACACATATCACTGTGCATAAAACGCTTTCACTTTACCTAAAACACTTAAAATGACACTCTTATTTCTTTTCTTACAATATTTACACTTCACTCCTATCACACGGGCGTATCTCAACGATTTTAACAATTTCTGTCGGCTGTTGATGATCCCTGATGTGAATCCTATCGACCTGCATTGGACGTGTGATTTTACTCGTTCAACGTTTCTCTCTCCTACAATGGAAACTACTGGTTTCAGTCTCTCAAAACCGCTTCTATTGTCTATTACTCGGCTTTACTTTATCTGCTTTAACTAGGCGATAAATGTCTTTACTTTGCCGTCACCTCTATTTATATATGGTGGTCTATCGCCCCCTATAGTTTCTATATCTTGGCCTCCCTTCGAGGACCGTATACTGTCTATCGTATATTTTTGACGTTTTCTCACTAGAGTACGTTTTCCCTCTGGTTTCGAACCTAAGTTCCTAAGTTCCTTTCGCTTGAACTTCTATCTTTCGCGATCGTAATTACTGTTTATTCTTGTCCTTTATAGGACTTAATGTCTTTAACAATGTCTTTACTAGACGTAACGCCATTTATTTGTTGGAGTTCTTATAACTTCGTAACTGTATTGAACTAGTGTTCTTCTGGAACTCGAAGTTCCCTACTGATCGCTGTGTCTTACTTTGGAGATATTGCTTTAAAGTCCGTATATTTAATGTTCTTTATATTTTAGGACTCTTCAAAGTCTCGAACTGCTAACCCTCAGCGTAGCGTACTTATATCGTAACTGGTCTACACTCGGTGAACTTGTAGCATAGCCTCCCACAGGCTCTGGATCGATGTCTGATACAGCTTAACGTCCCCCTCACGGGCTCTTGAATACTGCGTATACGGTGTGGTGCAGCACTTCCGCTCACGGAATGCTCGTAGACTGCATGCACTGATGCAGAGTAACACCCCCTCACGGGCTGTCAGAATAACTGCATGATTGGCTTGGTGAGGCCAGGAGTTTTATACCTTTCAGCCAAAAAAAGATAAAACTCTAGTCCTTTTCGTGACCAACTTTTGAACTAATTGTCGCACAATTATAAAAATCGTATCTCCAGAAAGCTCGTCTTCCAAACGTAAAATAATCTTCCTGTCCATAGAAATCGATCGTGCATTTCCGAGATATTAATTAATTTCTCGTCCTCAACTGTGTGGGTGGTGCTGTTCTTTTTTTATTCTCCCACTCCTTGGGTCTCGGTGAACCCCCAATGACGTCTACTTGCGTTTGCAGTTTTCTCCTGTGCAATTTTTACAAGGTTTTTCTTTACACAAAAATCTCTAATCCAAATTGATTCACCGTACTGTATCTGTTTACTTATTTTTATACTCGTAAACGGGTTAAATTTAATTATTCCTGTTCTGACTCAGCAGCGAGGTTGCCATATTCCTGCAACGTAAGAGCAATTTCCGAGTCCAGCTTCTTCGTCTTACAGTCAAAACTTTCCACTCGTTCTAATAATATCCATGACTGGCTCCTTATAAATGTCAAGAGGCATGAGCTCATCTAAGGAACACCTGGCCCTAGCGTTTGCACAATGTTAGGCTATAATCCTGGCTGGAAATCTCTCTCCGTTCCTTTAGAAACTGTATGATTCTTTCATTCTTTTCTCAAAGTACATGGATTCGACTCTCTTTGAGGCCATGGTACATGGTTTCAATATCATCATTATAAATAATGTTTATACTTAATTTGTTTTGGTAACCAACTTTTACTGGATATCATTGGTCAAATTCCACATCTGCTGATTTTTACTAGAAAGTTTAATCCTTTAATGTGTTGGATTATTATTTAACTTGTATTGTTTATTATGATTAATATTATTAATAGTGAATTAATTTATTTTTTATTTTACGATATCCTGTAATTAATTATGTATTTTGAATAGCTCAAAAATTTAGTTATTGATATCCTGTGTGTGATTTTAATGATCAGTCATATGATCTCCATTAAAATGTGTTATCAGAACAGTTTATAATTCCAAGTAGCAGAATGCACATGATCCCAAGAGAGAGTCCTGTTCTGAAGGACGTAATGAAAGGTTACAGTATATCCATGGGCATCTAGGCGATCTCGACTACCTATAAGGAAGAGAATGGGATAACACAGCATTGTGGCTTACGAAATTTTGCATGCCGAACATCGGTATGGATTTAGGTACTTACAATTAGTTTCTGCATTTGATTCTGCGAGTAGAATATTCTCTCCCTACTACTTCATATCTGCCAATGTTTTGTTATACGATACGGCCACGTTCATAATCATAGAATATTTAAGATTGGGAAGAATGGTCACCACTGCATCCCTGCAATTACCTCGAGTTAAAATGGCAAGCCAAGGAAGACCACAATTTAGGATGCAATCAAAACCATCTCATCACTAATGCTCTCATGACGGGATCCCGCACCAATCCTTTGTTCAGAATAAATTAATTTAGTCGCCCCCGGATCATTTGGATGCCTATACCATCAAAATACTGTAATCCATACAAATATACAAAGTTCACTACAAATTGGTTGTGCTAAGATGTGCTGGCTTCACATAACGTACCATTCACATATGAGAATTAAGAGCTATCTTCCATTAGCTCAGTGGATAGAGCAACGGCATAGGCTACAGAGGCCATAGGGAGGTCATGGGTCTGTATCCACCACTAGTGAGACTACATAACGCCTTACCGTCCATTTACACATTTTGTATTTTATCATTTTAAATGATTATGACGACTTCGCTGGGGTCTGGCGTTACTTTACGGTGACGGGACGAAATGTACTGAGAATGCTTGAGCTTCTTCGTTTCCCCGCGTGCTCCAGTGAGCGTGACGTCATCCAGCCAGCTACCTCCTTTCACCTTGGTTTGCCCTTTTTTTTCGCTAACGGACTTTGAGTTCACGCAGCATTTGCAGCATTTGTAGCTAGCATTTGTATCATTTAAAATGATATAAATGATATAAAGTCTAGTCTTTCAGACTGACTATCAGTGTTTTCCGTACCTTACACAATATAATAGCTGACGGCTAGAAATTGTCATTCGCACAGTCTAAATGCAGTATGAAATGCAGATTAGAGTTAAAGAAACTGAGGAAAAGTCAAAACCCAAAATGGTGGGCAATAGGCAGACTGAAAGAGAAATATGTAAACGAAAGATTCAAGAAACGTATAAAGGACTAATGAAATACTCTAAACAACCTTCAATTGCAGGTAAATGGGCACTTTTAAGGAACGAAATAACAAAATCCGCTGAAGAAATCATTGGTAGGAAAGAAAGAATAGGTAGGAAACCGAGGATCGCTGAGGATAACTTATACTAGAATTAATGTATGAAAGGCGGAAACACAAGAATGTAAGATATGAAAAGTGGAAAGCAAAATACAGACGTCTGAGAAATGAGGTTAACAAGAAGTGCAAGGAAGCAAAAGAAGAATGGTTGAAAGACAAATGTGCAGGTATAGAAAATTGTCTGAAATTACGGAAAGTAGACACACCTTATCAAAGGATTAAGAATACTTTTGGGGAAAACAAGACCAAGTGCTGTAATATTAATTGCACAGATGGAAAGCCTCTAACAGATAGGGAAGAAAAGGTTGAGAAATGCTTTCCTTGCCTGAGCCGACCTACCTTTCATGAAAAAGAATTCGCTTGGCTACTTGCGGTACGGATCGCTTCTACCACGAGGGCTCGTTGTTTGGGTCCCTACCCTTATTTTGCGTGATACCCGGCGCCTCTACCAAATATGTTTTATCCCTTGGTTGGGGGTGGGAAAAACACGTTAGTGTAAATGTGTCAATTTAGAGAACTGCTTCCGAAATGAGAGTAGTTCCCCGTGATTGGGAGAGACTACCAGTGTAGTGTGTTGGTGTAAATGCTTAAGCTATTGGGGGCGTCCCTGCAGAATGCAATTATCTGTCAGGGGGTGAATGTCTAGTGCCGGCTGCTAAACTAGCTTGCCAGCTGAGAAGGATGAGCTATTAAATGAATGTGCAGCGTCAGTGATTCAGTGCTCTGCAGTCGAGTCGTGTGCTCGAGTACAATGGGATCTGACGATGCAGTTATTGGCTTCTACGGTCACGGGCAATTATGACTAAGGTCAGGTGGGGTATGAGGATGTGAAGTGGAGTGTAATTAGTAACAAGCGTGTAGTTTACTGACCATGTATTTATTGGTCAGTAGATGTAGTTTGATGTCCCTCTTGGGAAGTTTAGAGAAATATGACATACAATTTGTGATGTGTACAAGTTTAGGGTAGGTGTTTACAAGAATTAAAGGAGTCTGAGCACAAACTAGTTCTCACCTGGTGAAAAGCTGGAACGGACGTCGGGCAGGGTCGCTGGCGAAGAACAGAACAGAACAACAGATAATCCCTCCTGTCCAGGCTCCACTCTTATACGTTTCGGCGCTGCTTGGTCAGCATTGCGTCAATGTAGCTGCCCCAGATAGTTGTTAGTGTAAATGTTTATGTGTGTTTTGCAAGCTGTTGGCCAACCTCCTAGGCTTAGGTGGTCGCCGCTTGCTGTGTAGAGATATGTTCTGGAATTATAATGTTTCCAGTTGGGGTGGTTTTGGTAGAAGATGGAGGGGTGGCTCTCGGGGGGTACTGCCCCCCCGGGCTGTACAATATAAAAGGTAGGTCGGCTCAGGCAAGGAAAGCATTTCTACAAGAAAGGAATCTGTTGACATCGAATATAGAGGCGAACTCAATTACAGATGTTATAACAAGTAATTCCGTGAAGAACTAAATAGCCAACTTTTCTCAAAATATAAGCATCAATCCTTATTCCTGCAATTAGATCGATTTAGATTAATAGTCTATCTTTATCTACAGAATTCTGCTGGTAGCACTGCCATTATACGATTTGCTCAATATACAACTGAAATATTTTGGTGTAATACAGCAGTGGATCCTGAGATATTGATAGTATGCGGCTCAAATGCTCAGGGAGAGTTAATAGGTTGTTTATAGCACTGCTCTATGTGAGAGTGTGCGCATATACTGCATATGTTATGGCATACTTTGTACATACAAAATTTGGCAGAAATCCAGTGAATGTTGCGGAAGTTACATACAGTTAAGCATGAAACCCATAAGCGTACGTAGAGTTATATTGGTAACACTGATATATACAGTGTGCGTGTTGCTGAAAATATATCTGAAAATAGAGTTTAAAACTGTATATGTGAACGGATTCTATGATATTGAGTCCAGGTTTCAAATGTTCTCAGAATGTTACTAGGCAGTTGGTAGTCCCGTGACTGTGTAAAAAGGCATGCCTATGGCTTCTAAGGCACACATTTGCACGTGGAAAGATTATGTATAAGACCGTAAATGCGTATGGCAGTTGCATGGAGTTGAACATTATAAATGTGCATATAACTAAGTCTAATATATCTTGACTTTGCATTGTGCTAAGTTCATTCCATACACCTAATCAGAGGCATTGAATCTGGGGTTCAAAGAACTTGAGATTATTAATACCTAGTTGGTAGCTTTGGTGACTCTTATAATAAGCAGTCATATCTAAAAGCATACATCGCACATACAAACTTTGATGAGATCTATTTGTATTTATGGACGTTACATGCAGTTAGACATTGAAACTATCAGCACGTGTATAATTATTTTGGCAACACTGTCAAGCACGGGTTGTTAACAATTAATCTGAAACATTATGAGCTACAAATGTGCCAATTTAAGAAGAAATCCATTTCTTCTAGTATGGATGTTACATGCAGTTAAAGTTTGAACCATTCGGGACGCGTAGATTCGTGTTGGCAGCACTATGATATATGGGCTCCTGAAAATTAAACTGAAATATGATCTATATCTGTGCCAACTTTGGAACAGTTCCCATGAATACCTACCGAGATATCCAACTTAGAGATCAAATTGCAGTAGTTGGTAGCACTGACGTTATTTTGAAGTATGGCCTTGAGATGTTCTGGTAGAGATCTTCACTCACACCAAATTTGGTTTTGATAGCTGCAGTCGTTTAGGATTTGATAGGGTGGAACACACATACAGAGAGAAGGACAGGCAGACACACACACATTTGATCTCATAAGTCTACATTTTCATCTTTTTTTCTAAAATATAAAACGTAGGCTAAAAATAAAAGGTGACGGTACCGTGACTGTCTGTTCAGGTCACAAGTATGAAGACATGCGAACAGCAAATACCATATGGAAAGAAGTGCTGTAGGATTGGTTAAATGAAATGAATGCTGCGGAGCAGCACGGGTGATCAAGTTAATAATAAATATTCTAATAGCCTAGTACTAAACAAGCTGAGATAGGTCAAGAATATCAATAGAATAAAGACGTAGTTCTGTAAATAACTAATATAGCCTATTGCCACATTTTACTGAAACCTTCCATCCTAAACCTCCTCCCTCATTTTATAATATTTCCCATACGATAGTGTAAATAATATTTTGATTCATAACGTTTATTGTGATTAAGTATAGGCCAAAAATTTCAAACACAAAACTCAATTTCCAAACACTGTACTCATTTTGAACAATAGACAAGACACTGTAGATAAGATAGCAAAATAAATCTTACTGTGGTACTAGTGCTTGCCTTGTCTAAACCCGAAGCTTTCATCGCTGCTGAAGTAAACGCACTTTAACCCTAGCACTGCAAAACATGTGACCAAAGTTATATGATGAGGCACTGTCAATAATACACGAATATAAACTAAATATTTTTCCGGGAATATTTAGGTCATTGTACTGGTTTATCAGATTTCCCAAGGACTGACGCAGCAGATCATCGGTGAGAGAAATTAACATCCAGAAAATAACATGCTTGTAATCTATAACTTACTATAGTCTACCTAGACTAGAAAAAATGGGTACATGTCCTCTAAGTTCCACCCCTATAAACAATAATTACCACTGCCACTACATCAAAATATAACGTGCTGGAATTTATAACTTTCAGTATCGGTTAATTATGAATTCTCACGTAGCATATGGATATTCCCGTAACGAGTCACATGAGCTCATTTTAAGAAAAGTCGTGAGTACGGCTTCTATAATTTACGAACAAGATGCTAGAGAATTCAGTGCCGATAGGTAAAGATTAATATGGTGGGTCATTGTACACAGCTTCACTTCACTCTCTTCAATAGGATAAGACATTTTTTGTATGTGCGCTGCTGCCAACTTAGATATTTTAAAACAATTATCAAATGCCAATATATTCATCTATAAATTCAGAGACACTTTGCCAAGTTGAACTGCGCTCGAATGTTTATATCGCCAGAAAGATAATATTAAATAATCGAAATTGGCATGGCTTCCATGTTGTATTTGTGCCTATCAGGTTTTTGAAAAACACGTATTACTTAACCGTCCCCTATCACTATTCAAAACTCCTGGTTGATTGCTCTAATAGTTTTGAAGATATCGGGTAGTGGTGAAAAATTCCACGCGGTCACGATGTTGGATTGCATTATAAATAAGCCATCAATTTAGGTAACATTAGATAAAGATTATTATGGTGGTTCATTACACACACATGTAATTCAATCCCTTGAATAGGATACGAGAAATAAAAATATGTTTCTGAAACTTTGCTCCGCCGCCATCTTGAAGTTTTCAAAATATTTGAACAACAATAGAGGCCTATATGTTAATTTTTTTAGTTAAGATTTACTGTGAAAAGTAATAACATCGCCAAAAAAAGTCATTTTGAACACTTGAAATTTGATTGACGATAAGAAAAACTTGAACGCCATGGTTGAGGAATCCGGAGATTGAGCTTACTAGCAAGTAACATTAACATCGGTTTAGTTAATCAAACGTTATTTCGGGGGACGGACACATACAAACAAAAAGCGAGACAAAAGTTGTTGTGATGAAAATAGGCTAAACATTATTTCCCCTTTTAAAATTCTCCGTGGATGCCGATGGTCAATGCCGAATCCGAGTTAAGGGGGAAAAACCAATAATGTTGGATGCATTTTAGGCCTAGTTATCTTAGTATGAAAATAATAAGGTGAACCCTACTCTTTTAAAAGCCTCCCATGCTCGCCCAGCATGTTGGTTTACTGCTGCATTCCATTTCTTTAATCGCTTATATTCTCACCTCAGCTTCACCCACGGACTCTGTGAGGGATCATTCCTCTACTGCCGGAAGGACGGTGCCTGGGAGCTGAACACATTTTATCACAAGATGGTGGCAGGCCGATCGCCCAGGTGACCGCTAACGATGGTCTAATTGGGAAGGAAATCGGCCGTGGACCTGTTGGAAGGAACTGTCACGACAGTGGTGAAAATGGGAAACCACGAAAATCATTTTCAGGATAACTGAGGTGGAATTCGAACCCACGCTCTCCCGATGCCAGTGGGGCACGAGGTAGCGTGTCAGCGCTCACGGCCATCGTGGCTGGTTGCATTCCATTCTATCGGTAGAAGACAGCGAATACGTTTATTTCTATGTATCTCCTGTTGTATTCTATATATTCTTTCGAAGTGATATGCCATGTCCTGTGGATCGGATTCCACGTAAAGTGAACGACCTGTGGCTCATGATCACGAGATAAACGGTCACGTTAAACTACAAACTTCCTTCCTTGAATTCCATATAGACAATCGAGTAACAAATGAATGCACGCTTCTAGTTTGAGAGCTGGAACCGGGTACACTCAGCCTCGTGAGGCAAAACTGAGAAGAGGAGGTTGCTTTCCCGCTTCTACTCCAGACAAATGCTGGGATAGTTCCTAACGTAAGGCTACGGCTCCCTCCTTCCCATTCCAATTCCCATTTTGCAAATTGCACACACTAGTTCAGCCATCACAATAACACAGGTTATAAGACAAACTCTACACACACACCCAAGTACACGGGGCTATATGAGCACGATGTGGCAGACCCTAAAATAAGCAACAACAACTAATACAAGCAACTAAGTCTATTTATATACGAAAAATATGACTTCCTGTATCCATGAAAATTATATCAACAATCATTGGGATTTAAATAAGGATTGGACCTTTGTTTACATCTTTTAGATTGGTAAATATCGTTAATAAATAACAAAAATGACACTAAGAATAATTCACAGCCCTGGTTTAGTCTAAGATTAGCGAATATCCCTCCCACGTGTACACCCTTTTTAACTTCAATTGCACATTTGACTTTCGAATACACAATCTCAATGGCTCGTATTACTCGATAATTCAGCAAATCATGCTCCTCTGTTCATTAAATCATTTGTTCTTCTAAATCAGTTGCAGTGATGTACTTGTTCATCAGTGTTCTTTCCACCAATATATTGTCACTGATTCTCATCCCTTTTTTAAATTCTGATTGTGGTCCCGAGGGCACCGAACATCTCTCTGACCCGCCATTAATCCCTTTGTTAATATCCCGGTGAATGTTTGCTTAGATAATCCACCATCATCATCGGCTTTAACTCGAATCCGAGTAGCCTATAAATCTTCTTCCTTCAGTCCAGTTTGTGGATGTGTTTACGGTGACTAAAGAGTCCAATCCTGGCATGGAACAAGCGTCCACACAAGTCACATAGTATTGCTGGAGGAGGACGTGGTTGGGCTGCTCTAAGTTTCCTAGCTTGACGCTTGGCCTCTTCATGAGTGCGTCGATCCCTTTCAAACGTCTTTACAGTATCCGAGATGGTACGGCGCCAAGTTGAGCGGTCTTCAGCCAGCAAGTCCCAGGTTTGTGAATCAAGACCTGTCAATTTCAGGGTCTGCTTAAATTGGTACTTGTAGCGCCTCTTAGGACCACCATGAGGTCTGGTGCCATAGCATAACTCACCATATAGCATTTGACGAGGTAATCTCACATCATCCATCCGATGGACATGACCAATCCATCTAAATTGGTGACCTATTATGGATGATTCTATGCTGTTGATTTGAGCCTTTTCAAGAACAGCAATATTGGTAATGCGATCTTCCCATTTAATCCTCAGGAGTGATCGAAGTTTTTGTAGGTGGAAGCGCTCAAGCTTCCTAAGATCACGTCGGTAAAGGGTCCACGTTTCACAGCCATACAACAATGTAGAAATGACTACTGCTTTCTACACCATAAGCTTTGCACTCATGGACAGATTTTATTCATGAAGACCCGGTGCGCTAATCGTCCATATGCTGCATGGGCTGCGCCAATTCTCTTATCCACATCCTGCTCACAGGTACAGTTCACAGAAACGGTACTGCCCAGGTACCTCTATACTTACTTAGGGGAGAATGTCCTCCTCGTTTCTTGTATATTGGACAAATTATGCCCTCCTACACACCCTAAGAAATCTAACTCCTTCAAATATCTTGTTGAAAACGTTCTATCTTAAAACTGGTTGTACACATATATTTTCAGAATTCATTTGCCTTCCGTGAAATATCACAGGATTTTCTCCTTTATTTTATTTTTTTGTTTGTTCTGACTATCCTGCCTTGATTTCTCAGTGCAGCCTGGGTAGACTGTGGGTCTTTATTGGTGTGTGAATCAGGAACTAATAAGAAAAACAGTCACAACGTCAAATAATATTCTATCCCAGCATTAGCTAGCAAAAACCGTGAATCTGACTTAAACGACAGCCACCAGAAATAAAAGAAAAAGCAAATCCAATCTTCTCTACATGTCATGGTGGCCCATGGAGTAATAGAAGATAATGGAAGTAATAGAAGTAATAAAATCTAAATGGCGCGAGCGATTTCTATGAAACTCGGTAAGGTTATACAACTCACACGTCCAACGTTGACCATGCCTACAAATTTTAATAAACTTCGCCAATCCAAAATGGCAGCCACGCGAAATATTTCACTAGCATTCAATATCTCCAAAGCTAGTACTGCTATCAACTTGAAATTTCGTGTGGTGATAGAGGATACTAAGTTCACGTTTGTGACTTTCAAACACATGACAAGCATAAAACCATCATGAAGGCCAAGCGAAATGCAATAATTTAAATGGACTATTCTCGCGGGTTAGTCAACCGAATGCAGTGAAATTATGCATAATAGAATAAATCTTTACACAAGACTGAGTGTACTGCAATCTAATTTAATTTAATTGTTTGATAAATTCAAGATGGCGGTTGTGCGAAATATTTAAATTTATGTTTTAGTTTCTTGTGTCCTAATCAAGCTATCAAAGTAAAAGTGTTAATAATGAACTAACGCAATAATCTTCATCTACTGGTATAGAACTCTATGGCCTACTTATAAAGCAACCCACATGACAGCTACGTGAAATACTTCACCATTTCTTAATATCTACGGAACTATTCCAGCAATTAAACTGACATTTTGGTGATGGCGGATTATTGAGTAAGTATATATGTGTGACGTTCAGGAACCAGATAAGCACAAAAACAAAATGGCGGCTACGTGAATTTCAAATAATTAAAACGACTTTTTCTGGTTAAATATCTGAGAGCAGTGAAACTTGACACAGAAAATCTTTATTCAGAGCATAGTACATAGATATTCAATGTTGTTCAATTGTTTAAAACAAACATCAAGATGGCATCAGCTCAAAATTTTAAGAACAATTTCTTATATCTCGTGTCCAATTCAAGTGATGGAAGAAAAACTTCGTATAATGAACTGTTAACATAATTATTAACTAATGGTACTGCATTCTGTAGCTTAATTTTCGTAAATTATAGAAGCCATGCATATAACTTTTCTTTAAATTAACTCCTGAGACTCGTCATTCTATCTCACTGGAGGATGCATAATTACCGATGCAGAAAGTTACGGTACATATTCTACCACATAAGTTTTATTGTAGTGGTGGTGGTGGAGATTGTTTTATAAGGTGGAACATTGAGGTCTACCCCAATTTTCTATTGTAGGTATCGTGAACTATGGATTATACGCACGTTTATTTCTGATGTTCTCTCGAACCTGTCTCTCGGTAAGTTGATTAACCAGTACCATGAACTTAATATTTTGGTACACAATTTGTTAGCGTTGTATTCATGCATTATAGATATGTCTCATCGTGTAAATTTGTACACATAATTCCAGGGCGAAGTGTGTTGATGTGAGTTATCTTGAGTAACGATGAAAGCTATAATTTATGACAGGACATGCACTAGTACCATTTTGCTTTCTTAATATATTATTTATATGTAATTTGTCTCATATGACTACGACGTTTGGATATTGAATTTTGAATTTGACATTTTTGCTTTACACTTCGTACTCAATACTGTACGTCGTGTTTCAAAGGCTATTTAGTACAACACATAGAAGATCCTTAGATTAATCGGAAGAGCAGTATATATGAAAATAGGCTCCTTAGTTCTTCACAAAACTATTCTTTTTGTTCTCACTTCCTTCCCTTCACCTATCGATATGTCTTTGTGAAGTATGTCAGTTCCACATATGGTCATGCTTTCCCTTAGGCAACTACCCCGGCTCTCATTTCTATTGTAGGTTAAGTTAACAGCAGAGCATTTTACGTTTCTGGAAGTGGTGGTTTTCTGAATCGACAATGAAGATTGAGAGCTCTAAACCCTGGAGAGTGGCTGACCACAGTTATTCTATCAACCCACCTCATATCCAAAACGCGACTCCTATAGCCGACAATGTGCTCAGTTTATAGAGTTCACAACAAAATTAGTTAGTTAGTTAGTTAGTTATTGTTGTTTTAAGGGGCGTAACTACGAGGTCATCTGCCCCATACACAACAAAATTGAATCACTTACTGCATGTTCTTGCATTTAAAAGAAAGGAAGATTGTAGTTTTACGTGACCGTGAATCTTGTGATTATGAGTCACGGGACCTCCTTTTTACCTGGAATCCGAACCACAGGACATGGCATTTCACATCGAAAATCTCACATGCATTGACCGGGAATCGAACCCAGTCCACCTTGGTGTCTTGCATTTAAGTCCATACATTGTGATCAGAATAAAATTTGGCCTAGTTTATTGTAAGCTAGTGTAATCGAGGCGTGTAGGTTCAGTTGAGTTTGAGCCATCTGATATTACTGTTTTATATGTGCTGGCTAGGAGCAACATTTTGCATTAGACACTTGACGCATTGAGACTCATGTGTTGAATTAAAGCAATTGTATTAGATTGATGTGGGTTTGCTGAGTGAGCGCTACTTATGAGGCCACCATGACGAGACCTTGGCTACTGCAAGGTACTTCATTCGGGGGCAGACACCTTCTCTAGTCTAAGGGTTCGTATTGAGTCTCCTGAAGAGGTCCCAAGTTCGACTTCCGGCTCTACCAAGAAACCTAGCTCAGATCTGAGGGTTTCTGAGCTTTGTGAGGCTCATCAGCTTAATGTTGTTTCTAACTCAGCCATCCTAGAAGTGGTTAATCGGAAATCCTCACTTCTAATCCAGGCATTCCGGAATGGTACTGCCCCCGTAATTGAATTATATAGAGACCACGGTGGCTATTTTGGAAATTATAGCGAAAGTTATGGCTGTCATAGTTATGACGTGGGTAGTCATGACGTAAGCACGGATGACGCAGACGTTATGCCAGCAGGCTACTTGAGCTGAGATTCTCAGTGACGTCAGCATTTTATTCGAGAAGGATCCGAGATGTACGACGCAGTCGCAGGAAACGTGGAATTCTGCTGAGGAAGAAATTATGCTATTGGAGGGGAGACTCAAACCAATGAACGATAGTCTAAAGGAAGACGGAGATTGCTGAAACTATGGTATTTTTATTACTTTTTGGAATGCAGAATTGTGGAAATCCATTTGCAGTAGAGGCATTGATCTGGAATTTTGGTGAAATTAATTTTCAGTTTTTGAATTATGAAAATCCGTCATGTATTGACGAAGTTGGAACTTCTAGCGATGACGTAGTAACACGCGATGGAAGGGATAGATACGCCCCTCATGAAGTTCATAAAAGGCCTTGCGCAGAAGAGAGGAGCCTCATTCTCAGATTATAAATCGTCGGATATTCAATCGTCAGATTTCAAATAGTCATTTCAGTGAAACGTCGAGTGAGATTAGTAGTGGAAAAGTCGTCTTTATAACGCGTGGCGAAGCCACTGCATAAAACGAGAGTCGAACTTACAAGCAGTGCAGGTTTACTGTGAAGTAAATCTAGGTGAAGTTGAAACGACCCTTATAACGCTTCTACGAGATTAGCTGTGAACAGTTAGCGGTCGCCTATTAGCTAATTCTCTTGTGCATTGCTACAGTAAGGACTGTAGAAAAGCTGAACAATTTCGAGGAAGTATTTTGGAAGTTATTGACAATATTAGACGACTGACAAAAGTGATTTTCTCGCCACAGGAGAAACACTTTGTATAGCCAGACTCTACGCTACGGCTGACGCTGCTAGTGAAATAGGGAGACTTCAGATTGCTTTTGTGACACAACACTACAGTATAATGGAGCAATTTAATACGGCAGTTTGTTCTTCTAATTCTACAACCGAAGAGCAAATGGAAGGCTAAAGGACTTAATGCAATTGGGACATATTTCAACGGAGTAAAATAACAGCATGGAACTTCGCTAATTGCTATTCCATACAAGCGAACATGTGGTAAATAACCATCTACACCCATGTTTCGTGATTAAAGGCTGAATACTATCAAACAGCAATAGAAATGATTTCATACTTTCTGAATATGAATATTTCTTCGGAAATTTATACAAAAACTTCATGGCGATTTTCAACTGGAACTTCAGGGATTTTTCAAGAGAGGTCAGGGTTGTCCCGACTCACAAAGAAGATTATTGCCGGAAGGATGTCGTTCGTCTTCGTGAAGCAGTTCGATTCTCTGATGGTGCTGTTTCTGGTTTCGAGGATGGAGCTCAGCTTTAACTTGGTGAAATGGATCCATCAACAGTCTTCTTTGGGGAATTTTCCTCTGGAACGTCAATCGGCAGATAAGGTAGTCGTGAACGTTTATTGTATTTGAGTTTCTTAGCAATATTTGAGCCACCATTTTTCCCATATTTTTGTCCTCATGTATTTTTGCCCGATATTCTTGTTTGAGATTCCTATTCTCAGTACACCTTGATGAGTTATGCCTTTTTCGACGTTTTATTAAGACATTGTTATGTCATGGGCATAGTTAAACGATTTTGAATCAGTTGAGACTGATATTTAGATTTTTCAGTAATTTGCTTATTTTTGTAGTCACGATTTGACTGTAAGTTAATGATTTTTATGGCAGATTTAAATTCAGACAGCGTGTCACTTTATTAAAGTAATTCTACCCCAGTTTAATTACTTTGACCAATTTTCTGTCATCATCAAGAAGGAAGAACATTTAAATGATTTTAGAGCGTTAAAATCCAGTACGTTGTCGACGATCTTGGAAATACTAGTCGGTATTTGAATTGATTGCAACACAGACATTTATCGTCAGTCATGAACGACCATTGCATCTTAGGCAATTTTGTGAAAGATGAACATTAATTATGAATTATTGAATGCATTAAATTCGTGAAACTTGTGTTAAGTTTTTTTTTCTCATATAGAGATTTATATAATGATGTTTGCATTCCCCAGTCTAATTGGATTCTATTCGACTATTTTGCAGTTAGTCGCACTTTGTTTGATGATAGTATTTTTATACTACAATTCTTTGAAGATGTTAATCTTAAATTTTGATAGACCAGACAGGCGTATATAAGCGTATTCACTATTAAATTTGTTTGTGATTGGCAAATTTTTATTTCATTTCGATTCATGAATGAAATCCACGAAGTTTAAATGACAACAGTTTTGAAACAATTATTGATATAAGAATTTTTAAGTGGAACTATGAATGTATAATCGATAGTGCAGCGGACATGTTGAAAGTCGCTGATGTATAATGCCCTTAAATAAATGAAGGAGATTCCCACAGTAATTAATAATGATAAAGATTGTGTTAGGGGAGGTTTTTGTAAATGCTGTGGAAGATTTTGTTGCCGTATATTTTAATATATGATGAATTTTGGGCTATTTTGAATGCAGTTTGTGCATTATTTTGTAAGCGAAATATTTTCCGCTAGAGTGTATTGTCATAGTTCGTTGAAAATTAATCAAGTGAATTTACTGTTATAATTAACAAGAGTTGTGAAAGAATTTGAGATAAGATTTTGAATGAAGATTACCGTCACAAATAATTAAAATTATTACAACCTTTATTAAACCAGATTGTGACATTTACATGTATAACTAACCTTCATTGGTCGATTATATTAAACACGATTATGAATTTACCAACCGGATAAAACATGTGGTTCAATGTATTTCTTAAATTAATAATTTAAATAATTTAAATGTTGATATTGTAAATAATAAATGTAAATATCTTTGACAATAATGTGGAACGAAAGTAATGTTAAAGGCGTGTTTAAAAATTTTTGTAATTATTTTCGACAATATTATAAACAATTTCTAATTGTTATAAATAATTTATGTGATTTTGTTATAAACATTCAAGAGTGTGTTTCATACTCTAAACTATGATTTTTAAACATTTGGATGATAACTAAACAAGTTTAAGGATTGTTAAAATAATTCAGTGGGATGTGAGTTAAGCATTTGAAAGATTTGCGTCAATATGTATGAGTTGTCTTGTAGACATTTAAAGCTTTAAAAGGAGCTGAATTCTTACGCAAGTGTGGGGAGACGAGTGAGCCCCATTTGACGGGCATGCGCCAGGTTGAGGAGTAGACCAGCTGGCCAGACATCTGGTTACAAGCGGGTGAGGTCGATACTCCGGCCTTGTGCCTATTTATACAAGTGCAATGTTTATTAAAAGAAACCAAATGCTCTATATATGTCGTACCCTGACTTCCTCATCCAATCCAAATGTGTATTAAATTGTTACGTTATTTTGAGCTCATGGGAGCTAACATATTGTTTGATAAATTTGCAAGTCCTTTAGGAGGACGTAGTCAGATTGACATAGGCTACTGATAGCCCCGTTTATTTTGTTGAGTTGTGATAATCATACTCTTTATTTGAAAATAAAGCTTTTGTACAGTTCAAAGTTCTCGTCTTCGGTCTGGTTCATTTTTAAATGTCATGGTGAAGGTTATTGTGAGAGCATACTTTAAGGATCCTGTTGTCAACCCAATCCCCGAGATATTTATAAGAGGTAAGTAAAAGTAAGTATGAAACCCCGTCTATTTTGGTGTGTTCCACAATAATTTTTCTTGGTAACTTCTGTGTTCAATCCTCGGTAGTATCTGTCAGTGCCATTTTCATTGATGTAGCTGAGCTGGTGCGATTGATTATTGGCAATCCGATTGAGGGGGCGGATATCTGACAGCCTACTATCCGGGTAAACGGGGACAGAAGGATTGGCGCACCTAAAACGTTGGGGCTCGATTCAACATAACTGGATCACCAGGTTGAACGCCAGTAGGATTGACAAACCTAAAACGTGTGGTTCGATTAGACTCAAATAAAGAGGTTGATTCTTTGTTAGATGTCTTGGCCAATTGTAGAATTTAAGAGTGTGATTATATAGGAATTAAATGTTGCATTGTATTAGGAAAATTACACTCAGAAAAGATCAGATCTTATACAACTTGAGAAAGGTTAAATAGGCTGGAAACTTAGAAAAATCGCCTATGATCTGGAATCTTATTTTATTTGACCGGCTTATGACATTTTAGTCATATTAAAGATAAAATTAAATTATTTGGATTGTAAATGTAAATTATTTGTGTTAGGATATTTTAAAATGAGCCAGGGAAATTTGAACATGTGCTTGAGTTTGTTTCAACATGTAGAGTTAGATTTAAGACAGAAAATTGATCAAAATATATATATGGTGAAAAGTGTTGCTCAAATGTTGTTATTTTGCTCTTTTGATGTATGTCCCTACAGCAGTCTAATTTTTGAATAATATTGTAATGGCAGATGAAAGTTTGAAGATGATGTTAGCGGAGATGTCTGCTAACATGAAGCAGATGAGTGAAAGTATGAAGGAGAATAATAGTCGAATGGAGGAGAATGTTAGTAATTTGTCTGCTAATTTGAATGCAAGAATTGAGGAGAATGCTAGTAATTTGAAAGCTAGTATGGGTGAAAGTTTGAAAGGTATTCAGACTAGTTCTGCTAACTTAGAGGAGAATATGTCGCGTTTACAGTTTAATACCCAAGGAATTGAGAATACTGTAACTGACATGCGCTCCGACATGTCCAATGTTAAAATAGATGTGTCTAATATGCATAAAAATGTTGCTGATGTTAAAATAGATGTTGCTAATGTGCATAAAGATCTTACAATGTTGAATTTAGATGTTGCTAATGTCCGTAGTGATATTTCTTGTGCTAGGGCTGAGGTAGTTGTTGTCAAAAATGATGTTGCGACTGTCCAAGACAAGGTTGAGGAAGTCCAAAGAGGAATCCAAAATGTTAGAACTGATGTGTCCAATGTTCAGGTTGATATTAATAACATTCATTCGGATGTAAACGAGATGCAAAGCGACATAAATAAAATTCAAGTAGAGGTCAACACAGTTTTCGTAGACGTTGCTAAAGTCCAAACTGATGTAAATAAAGTCAGGGAAGAGATAGAAAATTCGAAAACTCTTTGTACACGTAATATAAGTGCATTAACGACTAGGCTAGTTGATGAGTCAGTTAGAACGACAGCGTCTTTAGAAGGTTTAAAGTTTGATGTAGAGGTCATGAGAACCCAAGTATTAGACCATAATAAAGTATTGAAAGAGGATATTGAATTAGACATAGCAGAAATGTTAACGGAAAATGTAGCAATATGGAAAGAAGAGTGGATTAGGTCAAGTGGGGAACATGTAACCCAAATTCAGGATCGTATTGAAAGGAAACTTGCCAGTACTCAAATTGATATTAACAATGAAGTAGTACAGATTAGGAAAGATTTAAGCGTCAGGATGGATTCGCTATCCGAAAGACAAGTTGAAGATAGGACACAATTAGGTCAGGATGTGCAAACATTAAAATCTGCATTAGAGGAACAGATTCATAAAGTTGTCTCTGATGTGAATGCAACGACGAGTAAACTGCAGAATTTGAAGTTAGGAGAGGCTAATTTAATGGAGACCTACAAAGAAGAGTTAATCAAGAAAGTCTTAACGGAAATCACTGACAAGGATACAGTAGGCTTGGCTTGCGAAACCAGTAGGAATTATGCCAGAAGATATAACCTAGATCCAGAAGAGAGAGACGTGACTCCTGAAGAACGTATATCCAGATTCAGGGAGGAAGATGACGAGAGGAATATGGAACCTGAGTGGAACTATCGTGATAGTGGGAAAAACTACCCGGATTCATATCCGAGGAACGTAACGGTCATCAGGAATTTTGAAGATAAACCGCAAAAATTCAGTAACACGGATAGTTTGACACCTATCGAATATGTAAGGAACCTCAAAGATTATTTCATCGAAGCTCACATTCCCAGAGAGAGAGAGAGATGAAGATAGTGGAGAGATATTTGATTGGAGGACCCCTCGAATGGTTTTGCGCATTTAGATACACATTCAGTAACTTTGACGAGTTTGCAGAGGCATTAATCAAACGATTTTGGTCCATAGAAGCGCAGAATTCGTTAAGAGCGGAGGTGTATTCAAGAAAATACTCCGGTACTCTTCCAACGCGGTACGCTGATTTCTTTACGAGTCAATTATCCCGCTTGAGATTCTTACAACCCCCATTGTCCACGGAGCAACTTATTGATGCGATTTCTCGTATGCTGCCAGTTGAGGTGAGAAGACTAATAATTTCGTCCAACATCAGGGATTTAACCAGCATGGATGAATTACTGAGGAGGTTAGACTACACAAGTCCAATGCCTAACGTGGTACAGAAAGGTCAAAGGCATGACTTTAAAGAAATAAATACTGTATATATGGACCAAGTCCAACAAACTGACAAGCCAGATGAGGAGAAAACTGACAATGTAGGTCCTCACAGGAATAATCAGTTTCGAAATAACAGATCGCAAGGTTACCGACCATATCAACAGAGAAGAGGCTGGAACTATAACCGAGGAAATTACAATGGAAGAGGCAGATATTATAACAATAATGGTTATAACCGAAATTATAATAGGAATAACCAGAGCCAAAACAGAAATCAGAATCCTCAAGGTCAGGTTATGACACCCGATCAGTATCAGGAAAGAGAGAAGGAAAGCCAGCAATACCTGAAAGAATTACGGGAAAAAGAAGCAGACAACCAAAAGAAAAGGCAGGATGTTGTAATCGATCCTGGGCCTTCTACGAGCCAACAGAATTTTGAGGTCGGTAACACAAAAAAAAAAAAACGCCGATTTCTCAACGTCAGTGAGAACCTGTAAATACATTGCCACACCACACCTGATTACGATTAATGAGATATATGAAGTGACTGATGAAGATTTGCTAGAAGAGAGGGGTATCGTTAAAGAGGAAAGACCATGTGCCTTACCTATTATTTCTGTACGGATAGATGGACAACAGTATAAAGCCCTGATGGATACTGGTGCAATTATATCCATCATTTCAGAGGAATGTTATCAAAGTCTGCTAAGAGGAGAGAACATGACAGCTCTACCTGTTTCTACCGTCAAAGTGAGAGGGATATTCCAAGATAAGGCAGTGAAGTGCAAGATTCAAGTGTTATTGAACTTTGAGATCAATGGAAGGAATTATGAACAGATCTTCATTGTGGTGAGCAAGATCAATTTTGATATGGTGCTTGGAATCGATTTTATATCGAAGGTCGGAGCTATTATTGACATGAAGAACAGAAGTATTAGCTTTAATGATGGGTACATAATCACAGAAGAGATAGAAGAACAGGACGTGAAAAACAGTCTGGAAATAGACCTTAGGGAAGAAATTTTGAATACTATAGTTAATGAAGTGGAAAATTTAGCAGAAATACCCAGTAGAAAAACTGAAGGATTTGAAGAAATTCAGGGGGAATTTGAGGATCTGATAAAGGAATTCCAAGATATTTTCGATGAAAAGCCTGGATTGATTAAGGATTATAAATACAAGATAAGGCTGACAGATGAAACCCCTTATCAGAAGAGAATATACCCCATTCCTGAGAAATACTATCAAGAAGTACGAGGGTTAATCAGAAAAATGGAGGTAGACGGGATTATTAAAAAACAGGCGTCGTCTTATATAAACCCCATCACAGTAGTGAAGAAAAGTAATGGTCAGATACGTCTTTGTCTCGATGCCAGAACCATTAACTTGAAGATTCTTCCAGAAAATGACCGACCACCCAAGATTAGAGATCTGCTTCGAAAATTCAAAGGGAGAGCATGTTTCAGCGTTCTTGACTTGACGTCTTCATTTTATCAAGTTCAGCTAGAAGAAGATAGTATGCAGTACACTGGATTCCTATTTGACCAGACGTCATGGGTCTTTGTCCGAATGCCTTTTGGTATGGTTAACAGTGGACCAGCACTTATTCGAGCACTTGATAGTAAGCTCACTGACGAAGTGAAAGAAAATGTAATCTGCTACATCGACGATTTAATCGTATCTTCACCCAGCGCCGCAGAACATTTAGTGCACTTGAGAAAGTTGTTCGAGAATTTACGGGAGGCCAATATCAAGGTGAATTTTGGAAAATGTCAATTCTTGAAGCAGGAAATAAATTACTTGGGGCATACTATTGATAAAGATGGATATCATCCAAACATGAAAAAAGTAGATGCGATCACGAGATTTCCAAAGCCAACTAAGGTGAAACAAGTCAGAGAATTTGTAGGAGCATGCCAATTTATTAGCAGCCACTGTCCAAGATACTCGGAAATTATGGCTCCTCTGTATGACTTACTCAAGAAGAATAACAGATGGAAATGGAGTACCGCTGCAGACGAGGCTTTTGAGAAAGCAAAAGAGATGCTCAGAAATAATGTGAAACTGGAGTACCCAGACTTTGAGAAGGTGTTCTATATTGAGTCTGATGCATCAAGAGTAGGCATTAGTGCAGTCTTATACCAGAAAGACGAGGCAGGCAACAAGCACTACATTGCGTTCACTAGTCGGAAGTTGAAGAAACACGAGGAAAATTACTTCACGACGGAGCTTGAAGCGTTAGCTTTTGTAACAGCATTGCAAGCCTGGAAGAAAATACTGCTGGGACATAAGGTCATCATTATTACTGACCATAAAGCACTACAGTTTATGCTGCAAACTGACATGTCGAGTGATAGATTGACACGTTGGGCTTTGTTCACCCAACAGTTTAACGCCACTATCGTCCACCAGCCTGGGAAAGATAACTTACTGGCTGATGCTCTATCACGTAACCCTATTAAAAATGTGCAGATACACCATGTACAATTGGAGCAAGAAGATCAAGAAACCGTTAGGAGGTTAGCCCGAATCGGTGTGTCACAGAAGAGACACGCTCCAATAAGGAAAATGTACAGGTTCCTCAAGGGTTACATGGACAATACTGATGTTGACTATGCAGTTACACGGAGAAATTCACGACACTTTGTCTTGAGCGGAGACATCGTATGCAAGTATGCTGACTCTGCGCATACAAAACTCCGAATAGTCGTGCCACCTAAACTTGTTGTCAATTTAGTGTGGGTAGCTCATCACGCAACTGGACATGCCGGTTTAGATAAGACTCTTAATACTCTTAAAGAGAGATTTATCTGGACTAACATGCGTTCCAGCATTGCCAAGGTCATTAGATCATGTGACAAATGTCAAAGAGCAAAGTATGCTTCTGCTTTGTTAAAAGGAAAACCGAAGGCTATGATTCCTTCTAAGCCAAACGAACTTATGGCGACGGACATATTTGGCCCCTGTCCGAAGGGATATCAGGGTAATCAGTACCTGTTGGTTACCGTGGATGTTTTTTCAAAATTTGTTACAATGAGTCCCATGCAGAAAGCTAACACAAGGAACGTGGTAAGCAGACTGGAAAATGCTGTATTTCCTAAAGCTGGTATACCGGAATATCTACTGTCAGATCATGGAACGCAGTTTACGTCCGTGGAATTTGCAGCGGATATGGAAAGGCTTGGCATTAAGCACTTATTTTCAAGCGTGTGTTACCCAGAATCGAATTCCTCAGAAAGATATATGGCTGAATTTTCGAAATTCTGTCGAATTTTCTGTCCTAATGATCATTCTGGTTGGGTGAGATTTGTACCCCTTATAGAGGAATGTCTGAACTCTACAGTGCAGGAGAGCACAGGAGAAGTGCCAATGCGACTTCATCTAGGAAGAAACCCAGAAAGACCGTGGGATAATCTTTTCAACCACATTCCTAGAGATCCCGACTTAGGAAGGCAGCAGAGGATTGACAAGGCGAAGGAACAACTCCAGAAAGCAGCAGAGAAACGATTGAAAAGAGTAGCTGGAAAACGTTTTGGTGCACCCTTACAAGTTGGAAATCTTGTATTATTACGCAGACCTGTCAAGGCTGATATGAGCAAGAAAATATACCCCAAATTTGGAAATGTATTCATGGGGCCGTTTAGGATTACGAACGCCTATGGAAACAACTGCTATGAACTCTACGATGATGAGAATAATGTCATTTACGGCAAGTTCAATGCTGGAAATTTAAAAAGATACTATCCTAGAGTAAGCCAGTAATAATTCAATTTCGTGTTCAAGAGAGTTGAGGTACTTGTAACACTGAGTTTAAAAACAATTTGCAACTGTTTTTAAAACGTGGTGAGAGGAGAATGCCCCCGTAATTGAATTATATAGAGACCACGGTGGCTATTTTGGAAATTATAGCGAAAGTTATGGCTGTCATAGTTATGACGTGGGTAGTCATGACGTAAGCACGGATGACGCAGACGTTATGCCAGCAGGCTACTTGAGCTGAGATTCTCAGTGACGTCAGCATTTTATTCGAGAAGGATCCGAGATGTACGACGCAGTCGCAGGAAACGTGGAATTCTGCTGAGGAAGAAATTATGCTATTGGAGGGGAGACTCAAACCAATGAACGATAGTCTAAAGGAAGACGGAGATTGCTGAAACTATGGTATTTTTATTACTTTTTGGAATGCAGAATTGTGGAAATCCATTTGCAGTAGAGGCATTGATCTGGAATTTTGGTGAAATTAATTTTCAGTTTTTGAATTATGAAAATCCGTCATGTATTGACGAAGTTGGAACTTCTAGCGATGACGTAGTAACACGCGATGGAAGGGATAGATACGCCCCTCATGAAGTTCATAAAAGGCCTTGCGTAGAAGAGAGGAGCCTCATTCTCAGATTATAAATCGTCGGATATTCAATCGTCAGATTTCAAATAGTCATTTCAGTGAAACGTCGAGTGAGATTAGTAGTGGAAAAGTCGTCTTTATAACGCGTGGCGAAGCCACTGCATAAAACGAGAGTCGAACTTACAAGCAGTGCAGGTTTACTGTGAAGTAAATCTAGGTGAAGTTGAAACGACCCTTATAACGCTTCTACGAGATTAGCTGTGAACAGTTAGCGGTCGCCTATTAGCTAATTCTCTTGTGCATTGCTACAGTAAGGACTGTAGAAAAGCTGAACAATTTCGAGGAAGTATTTTGGAAGTTATTGACAATATTAGACGACTGACAAAAGTGATTTTCTCGCCACAGGAGAAACACTTTGTATAGCCAGACTCTACGCTACGGCTGACGCTGCTAGTGAAATAGGGAGACTTCAGATTGCTTTTGTGACACAACACTACAGTATAATGGAGCAATTTAATACGGCAGTTTGTTCTTCTAATTCTACAACCGAAGAGCAAATGGAAGGCTAAAGGACTTAATGCAATTGGGACATATTTCAACGGAGTAAAATAACAGCATGGAACTTCGCTAATTGCTATTCCATACAAGCGAACATGTGGTAAATAACCATCTACACCCATGTTTCGTGATTAAAGGCTGAATACTATCAAACAGCAATAGAAATGATTTCATACTTTCTGAATATGAATATTTCTTCGGAAATTTATACAAAAACTTCATGGCGATTTTCAACTGGAACTTCAGGGATTTTTCAAGAGAGGTCAGGGTTGTCCCGACTCACAAAGAAGATTATTGCCGGAAGGATGTCGTTCGTCTTCGTGAAGCAGTTCGATTCTCTGATGGTGCTGTTTCTGGTTTCGAGGATGGAGCTCAGCTTTAACTTGGTGAAATGGATCCATCAACAGTCTTCTTTGGGGAATTTTCCTCTGGAACGTCAATCGGCAGATAAGGTAGTCGTGAACGTTTATTGTATTTGAGTTTCTTAGCAATATTTGAGCAACCATTTTTCCCATATTTTTGTCCACATGTATTTTTGCCCGATATTCTTGTTTGAGATTCCTATTCTCAGTACACCTTGATGAGTTATGCCTTTTTCGACGTTTTATTAAGACATTGTTATGTCATGGGCATAGTTAAACGATTTTGAATCAGTTGAGACTGATATTTAGATTTTTCAGTAATTTGCTTATTTTTGTAGTCACGATTTGACTGTAAGTTAATGATTTTTATGGCAGATTTAAATTCAGACAGCGTGTCACTTTATTAAAGTAATTCTACCCCAGTTTAATTACTTTGACCAATTTTCTGTCATCATCAAGAAGGAAGAACATTTAAATGATTTTAGAGCGTTAAAATCCAGTACGTTGTCGACGATCTTGGAAATACTAGTCGGTATTTGAATTGATTGCAACACAGACATTTATCGTCAGTCATGAACGACCATTGCATCTTAGGCAATTTTGTGAAAGATGAACATTAATTATGAATTATTGAATGCATTAAATTCGTGAAACTTGTGTTAAGTTTTTTTTTCTCATATAGAGATTTATATAATGATGTTTGCATTCCCCAGTCTAATTGGATTCTATTCGACTATTTTGCAGTTAGTCGCACTTTGTTTGATGATAGTATTTTTATACTACAATTCTTTGAAGATGTTAATCTTAAATTTTGATAGACCAGACAGGCGTATATAAGCGTATTCACTATTAAATTTGTTTGTGATTGGCAAATTTTTATTTCATTTCGATTCATGAATGAAATCCACGAAGTTTAAATGACAACAGTTTTGAAACAATTATTGATATAAGAATTTTTAAGTGGAACTATGAATGTATAATCGATAGTGCAGCGGACATGTTGAAAGTCGCTGATGTATAATGCCCTTAAATAAATGAAGGAGATTCCCACAGTAATTAATAATGATAAAGATTGTGTTAGGGGAGGTTTTTGTAAATGCTGTGGAAGATTTTGTTGCCGTATATTTTAATATATGATGAATTTTGGGCTATTTTGAATGCAGTTTGTGCATTATTTTGTAAGCGAAGTATTTTCCGCTAGAGTGTATTGTCATAGTTCGTTGAAAATTAATCAAGTGAATTTACTGTTATAATTAACAAGAGTTGTGAAAGAATTTGAGATAAGATTTTGAATGAAGATTACCGTCACAAATAATTAAAATTATTACAACCTTTATTAAACCAGATTGTGACATTTACATGTATAACTAACCTTCATTGGTCGATTATATTAAACACGATTATGAATTTACCAACCGGATAAAACATGTGGTTCAATGTATTTCTTAAATTAATAATTTAAATAATTTAAATGTTGATATTGTAAATAATAAATGTAAATATCTTTGACAATAATGTGGAACGAAAGTAATGTTAAAGGCGTGTTTAAAAATTTTTGTAATTATTTTCGACAATATTATAAACAATTTCTAATTGTTATAAATAATTTATGTGATTTTGTTATAAACATTCAAGAGTGTGTTTCATACTCTAAACTATGCTTTTTAAACATTTGGATGATAACTAAACAAGTTTAAGGATTGTTAAAATAATTCAGTGGGATGTGAGTTAAGCATTTGAAAGATTTGCGTCAATATGTATGAGTTGTCTTGTAGACATTTAAAGCTTTAAAAGGAGCTGAATTCTTACGCAAGTGTGGGGAGACGAGTGAGCCCCATTTGACGGGCATGCGCCAGGTTGAGGAGTAGACCAGCTGGCCAGACATCTGGTTACAAGCGGGTGAGGTCGATACTCCGGCCTTGTGCCTATTTATACAAGTGCAATGTTTATTAAAAGAAACCAAATGCTCTATATATGTCGTACCCTGACTTCCTCATCCAATCCAAATGTGTATTAAATTGTTACGTTATTTTGAGCTCATGGGAGCTAACATATTGTTTGATAAATTTGCAAGTCCTTTAGGAGGACGTAGTCAGATTGACATAGGCTACTGATAGCCACGTTTATTTTGTTGAGTTGTGATAATCATACTCTTTATTTGAAAATAAAGCTTTTGTACAGTTCAAAGTTCTCGTCTTCGGTCTGGTTCATTTTTAAATGTCATGGTGAAGGTTATTGTGAGAGCATACTTTAAGGATCCTGTTGTCAACCCAATCCCCGAGATATTTATAAGAGGTAAGTAAAAGTAAGTATGAAACCCCGTCTATTTTGGTGTGTTCCACAATAATTTTTCTTGGTAACTTCTGTGTTCAATCCTCGGTAGTATCTGTCAGTGCCATTTTCATTGATGTAGCTGAGCTGGTGCGATTGATTATTGGCAATCCGATTGAGGGGGCGGATATCTGACAGCCTACTATCCGGGTAAACGGGGACAGTACCAATCCCCTATTAAATTTAAACACACTAGTACAAAAACCGCATATTATCAGACAGTTTCCATACACTGGTCCAAGTACACGGAGAAGATGATCGATATTCAGCACGCCCAAGAATTGAACAACCACCCAAACAAAAGTGTTTCGTTAGTGTCGGTATGGTGAATTTGGATTGGCCAATACCTTCTACTGTAGATTTCAAGCTTGACATGTGGTCAGAGCGACTGGAGCCAAGCAAAGTACTCGTAATATGCACTGTTCCGAGAAACATACAAATCTTTTTTTGCTATGTGCATGTGATATTTCGACTGTGAAAATAGCAGTACAGAGTCTGAAAATGTTCGTAAATAAAATATACTACACAAAATATGGTAAGCCTACTGTTGATTTAGCTAGGAATCATCATTGGATTCCATTTTAGAAGTACACCTGCAAATATGGCTCCAACTCGCGTACGTGCAGACGGTGAAAAATTCTACTCCACGTGGAGTTCTTCCGGTATAATATTTTAGACATAATTATGGACATCACTACTGGGTTTAAAATTTAGCAAGTAGTTCCGTGTAGAGCTAAATAGCCTATATTCATATATATCTTACTGGTCTTTTCCAATACAATCTCACCGGCTATTAAAATGATTTTCCATGTGAGTATACTAAATAGCTTTTGGTACACGACCGATATCTCTACCAGCACCATTAGAGTGTGAAATGATGTGCTAGAATATGTAACTTCCATTATCGGTGATTAACTCTCCTCCCGCAATATGGCCTCTTTCTGTAACGTGTCAGAGTATTTTAATTTAAGAAAAATTAAAAGACGGCCTCTATGATTTACGAAAAGTAAGTTACAGAATTTAGTGCCATGATATAATAATAATAATAATAATAATTATTATTATTATTATTATTATTATTATTATTATTATTATTATTATTATTATTATTATTATTATTATTGTAACCTAGCATACGAATCGTCTCTTTAATCGCTTGAATAGGATACGAGAAATAAAATAAAACAAGGTTTAAAAATTTCAAACTGATTCCATCTTGAATTTTGGAAAAACAATTGAACTTCATTGAATGTCTCTACGCTAAGCTATTAATATAGATTCTTGGTTCTTAGTATCATTGCTCTCGGGTGATTAGATCACCAGAAAAATCATTTGAGATATTTGAAGTTAGATATATTTCCTTACTTAACAGTCCTCTATATACCATAAAATATTTCAGTTTGATTGCCTAAATAGTTTCGGAGATATTGTGAACCGGTGAAATATATTGTGTGGACGCCATGTAGGATTGTCTTTATATATGCATGCTAAGGAAGTATATGTTAGCAGATGAATATTATAATCGTGCCTCATTATACCAACCTACATATCTATTGCTTGATTAAGACACGAGACATATGAAAGCGATTTTTAAAATTTAGCACAGCCGCCATTTTTTATGTTCTCATAGCAATTGAAATAAACAAGATGCCAGTATATTGAGCGTTGTTTTGAGGATTACTGTGCTAAGTTTAACTGCAATTGGAGGATTTAGTCGCAAGAAATATCCATATAAATATTTACATTTCTTGTTGCCGCCATGTTGAATTTGTGTTAATTAGGTTGTTGAAAGGCCCATAGGTGAACTTATGTTACTAGCCTCCATCAAAATTCAAAATTGTAGTTTGGTTGCTTTAATAGATTCACAGTTATTGTGAGCCGTGTAAATATTTCGTATGGTCGCCATGGTGCATTGTTCTATATGTAGGCCATACAGTTATCTACCATTATATGAAGCTTGTTGCGTGGGTTTATTATTCAAAGGTTTACTTCGATCTTATTAGGACACAAAGAATAAGGAGTAAAAATAATATTTTCAAATTTCGCATAGCCACCATCTTGAGTTTATAAAAACAATTGAATCAAATTACGTGTCAGTAGAATAAATCTAGTAAGAAAATTCACCGTGCCATGTTTCACTGCACTTGGATAATAATATCGCGAGAAAACTCAATTTAAATATTTTAATTTCGCCTGGCCGCCATGTTAGTCTTGAACTTGACATGTGTTTGAAACTCACATAGGTGAACTTAAGGAAGTATCCTTTATCACCATACAAAATTTCAGGGTGATATCGGTAACTTTTACGGATATATAGAATGCCAATGAAAGTTTTTGCGTGGCCGCCATGTTGGATTGGTAGTAGTTTGTCCTTACAGAGTTTCATTCAAATCGCTAGGCCGTATAGTTCTTATTGGGGAGGGGGTTGGGGCACCCACACGGACGAAAGGAGATCTCATAAGCCTATTTTTTCATGCGATGAAAACATGCTAAAAATATTAAAAAAGCAATTATTATTATTTGTATTCACAGAACTTCCCGAATACTGTATAGGAAGAAAAATAACATGTCTAATGATATTTGTGGGAAGATACCTTTTTCTATGAAATGGCCAACAACTTTGCACTTTCTTTCTTTAAATCCATACAGTTTGCAATATACACTTGCTATGCTCTCCACTTACATTACATCAGTATTTTCGTTGCACTGTTCACAGGCAAATCAAAGAAATATCACTGAAATCTATGATAACACTACTATATTTAATATTCAATTCATCTTATGAAAGCATTCTATGGTTTCACACCTGAGGTCCGGGATCGTTTCCTGGCTCTGTCAACAAGTTTAATTGTGGTCTGAGATTTGCAGTGGGCTACTCAGCTTCGTGGGGAAGAACTGAGAAAAGGTGGGCTTGTTGATTTCTACCTCAGCTTTATCGAGGGACGCCCATCCATACTTCTTACGAAACAATATCATCTAGTTGCTGTTGCTGCTTATTTTATGGGCTGTGATATCGTGGTGATATAGTCCCGTGTATTTGGGTGTATGTAGAATTTGTGCAATTACCTGCGTTATTGTGATGGCTGTACAAGTGTATGTACTTTGAAATTGGGGATAGGATTGAGAAGGAGGTGGCTGTGGCATTCAGTTAGGCACCATTTCAGCACTTTCCTGGAGTAGAAGTGGTAAACCACGGAAAACCACTTCCAGGATGGCTTTGATGGGAATCGAACCCACCTCTTCTCAGTATTGGCTAAGGAGGCTAAGTGAATCCTGTTCCAGCCCTCAGACCAAAGTTACATTTCTTGTCTGAGCCGGGAATTGAATCCGGGCCTCTGAGGCGACAGCCAAGGATGCTAGCCACTACATAGAATATAGAAAGCCCGGAAATTCACTTCTAGGACTTCTGGGAATCGAACTCACGTCTTCTCAGTTCTGATTTACGAGGCCTAGTGGACCCCGTTCCATCTCTCAGAAGAAAATAAAATTCTATGACTGAGCCGGCAATCGAAACCGGACCTCCGCCAAGAATGCAAGCCAATACTCCACGAGGTGGAAGCTTTGGTTTGTTAATGGGATCAGTGGCGAATAGTATTATGTAACCTTAAAGCAATTACTGTGAATTGAAGTGATAAGCGTATAGATAAGCCATGTTGCGTGCCTCTGTGGTGCTGGCACTAATGGAACGGACGTGGTAACCTGTAACAACAAACAATCTTTTTATTGGCAGTGCAAGGTGGTCTGGTTACCCATGAGATTTAAATAATAGTCTATTGTTTTAAAGTTCTTTCGAATACTCTTGTACAGTAATTTGTACTGTTCGTGCCACCACATATTATACTGACACTGGTATCTCGAAATTTAACCCCAAATTCCAACCAACTCTGCAGGGATTCGAATCGGCACTCTTGAGCACAACATACGAGAGCGTTACCTGTCACACAACAATCCCGTTCAAAAAGGGATTCACGGTGAGGGGGTGATATATTCCAGTTTGTGAAATGTAATAGTGCTTGTACGGACTAAAAATGTATATTGCAACAGTCAATGTATCTGTAGGTTGATGAGAATAAAGAATTATCCCGCAACAATCGAGTTCAAAACAAGTAGAAAACACAACTCTATCAGATTGAGCTACAGGGGTCAGGAAAGGGGGATTTACATAGGTTTTCGTTCTTTAGGGCCAGTTATAGAAATAAAGTACAGAAATCGCTGTTAATTTATTTTCGAACATTTTAAGTCAGAAAATGTTTTGACAGACCGCTTCCCAATTCATATAAGGCTGTTTTGCCTTTCATCGTCCAGTCTAGTCTGCAAGCCTCTGTTTGAGAACGAGTCGCCTCCATGATCCCCTATTAGCAGTTAGCACTGCGGTCTCCTCTGCTTCTATACCTCTCACTTCGAAATCGTTAAACACCGAATCTAACCATCGCCTCCTAGGTCTTCCTCTACTTCTCATTCTGTTCATAATCGAGAAAATAGATACAAAAAATTAACACTCCAGATTCCTATACACCGAACCATGAAGTTCAATAAATATTTTGTTTGCACCGCCTCACGCCTCTTCAACACCTTCGATTTAATTTCGTCAACATTGCAAGCACTGCAGCTCTCAAAATACATCTTTCATGCTGCTTCTTGGAGCAGTATACCTCCCACATCTGATTACTGCATTATGTTAAAATCCTTTTATTTTTTGTTCAATTATAACATCAGGACAATAGCTGACAACCTGCCTACTTTAATAGCTTTTCTTGTATATGGTTTTGTTTTTCGGGCTGATAGTCTGTATGCACTCTCACTCTTTTGTATATAATTTTTCCATTATCATTATTATAATTATTATTATTATTGTATTATTTATGTCTTTTTGTTACTATAATTGTTAGATTATTATTATTATTTATATTGTGAATGTAAGTGAAATGTTTTATTTGTATAAGCCCTAATCTTATTTTATGTACGGCGCTACTGTAAAGGAGCTCTTATGCTCTACGTGTAGCCGTGAAAATCAATCAATCAATCAATCTCCTACCCTCTACAGCCAAACTCATTTACCTCCTAGGTAATCTATCCTCCCCCATCCTCTTCACATGTGCCCACCATCTGTGTGGGCTCATATGAACAGCTTCAACTAGCGTGTCCATTTCTAACATTGCATTTATCTCTTCATTACGAGTACTTTCCAGTCATTGCACCCATCTATTTTTCCCAGCAATCATTCGTGCTACCCTCATACCTCTATCTTATGCATCTAATATCCTGAATCTACCCAGCTCTCACTTCCATACAGCAAGTTCGGTCTAAATACTGAGCTATGTAGGGAGAGTTTCGTCGATACACTAACTTCTTTCCTGCAGAATGCTGTAGAACACAACTGAGAACTTACTGCATTGGCTTTTCTACACCTCGACTATATTTCCTTCCCCATACTACCATCCTGAGAGAAATACACAACTTAAATACCTGCTCCAATTTAGCTCTTCCCACCAGGCATTCCATTTTCTTGATGTAAGATAAAGAGTAAAACGGGGTGCACTCAGCCTCGTGAGGACAATTCAGTAGCTGTCTGACAGTGAGGCAGCGCCCCAGTCACGAAAACCAAGATTAACGGTCGAGGGACCCGATGCGCTGACCAAGCGTCTGCAGGCCAAATGGCTGGGCAGCGGTCGCTTAGTAGGCCTTGGCCCTTCATGGGCTGTAGTGCCAAGGGTAATTATAAGATAAGGAGAAAACATTTGCAGGGGTGGATGGAGAATAAGCAGTAACTATGACAAATACTGCAATTAGTATAAACGATCCCACCAACAGCCAGTATGCGATAATGCACTAAATGATAAGTTGCAGTGCAGCATGGTATTTTATATATTTACATCATGGTATCCTTGGAATTTCGTACTGATCTTACATTTTCTGGTTATTTTTAGTTAAAAGTTTTTCTCTCGAACACACAACAGAATCGACACGTCAATTTATCATATGACGAGCACAGGGAAAGAAAGGGCTAAGTCACAATTTTAAAATGTTCTGTAAACGGCGTTTAAAGAGGTGAAATCTGTTTACAAAATCTATTTTCAAAAATAACAACTTTTGTATGTTTATTTGTTATCTTATTAATAACGGTATACCGGGTGAATCAGCTGCCCCTAATAATATCGCTTTATGCATCCCAACTAACGTTTGTTGTCAGGAAGGTCGATAATTTTCTGCTTGCATCGCGTATGGTACAAATGCACTGCAGGCATATCCTGCAAACGATACTGAGCGCTATTAATTTTCTCTCGTATTAGTCTGTAGTCACTTTGAGGGAAAAGTAATAGGGTTCAGTATCGTTTTCAGGATATGCCTGCAGTGCATTAGTACCATACGAGATACAAGCAGTGAACTTTTGACCTTCCTGAACGCTAGTTGCGCTGTGTAAATCAATATTATTACGGGCAGCTGATTCACCTGGTATAATTCTTAAACCATTTTACCTTAGACCTATATCTGGAGTAAAAAAGATATCCTTTGAATTTATAATCTACGGTCTGACGAGCTGGCGATATGAAACAGCCCTCACGAAGCTCCTTTTGGGTTGCGCAAATAATTTCCATATCAGTCACTTTGTTTGAATAAAATCTCTTCTCAGAATGAACAACATGGCAAAGAAATCAAAAGACAGTGTGATGTCTCTTTTGACTTGTGCAAGAGTCACATAATATTTCAATGACTCTACGTTTTATGGGCAGGTGATTGTAAAAATAATCATGCAATCGCTGCCTGTCTTCCGTTCAACTTCTGTACTATTGCTCCAGAGCCCGTTTATTCTCTCATTCACTGGACATGACCCCTCCCTTCCCAGTGCACCGTACCTTATTTATTCCGAATTCTTGGACCTAACTCATTGTTTCCAAAACCACCTTAGGTATTGTTTGGGACCAGGAAAGAACCTCTTAACATATTAAAATAAATTAATATAAGAAATGGATATATGCTTTCCTATCCCTCCATCCTTTATATGCAGTTGTTGTAGTTGCTTATTTTAGAGGCTGCGAAATTGTGATCATATATCCCAATGTATTTGGTGTGTGCAGAATTTGTGGGATAACCTGTATTATTGTGATGGTTTTACTAGTGTGTCTATTTGTAAATTGGGGATACGATTGGAAATGAGGTGGCCATGGCCTTAAGTTGGGAACCATCCTAGTATTTGCCTGGAGTAGAAGTGAGAAACCACTCAGTGGATATAGCCTAACTTCAAGACTAATTGCCTTTTTAAATCATAGCTCTATTTGTTTGTTTGTTTGTTTTACGGTTCTATAAAATATGAAAATGAAAATCCACAGCCTGCTTCCAATCGACCGACCGGGTCAGGGATGGAATTAATGAAGCTCTCATCTAGCGGCGAGGATATGAACTGTGCCGGCTGACGAAGCCTGTCGCACTCCTCTGAGGCAATGATTAAATGAATGACAAATGAAATGATAGTGGAGAGTGTTGCTAGAATGAAATTTTGACAGGGAAACTGGAGTACCCGGAGAAAAACCTGTCAGCCTCCGTTTTGTCCAGCACAGATCTCACATGGAGTGACCGGGATTTGAACCACGGACCCAGCGGTCTATGAAATATAAACCTATAAAATTAACAATTCAACTGTCTATTGAAATACTTAGTTGCCCATTACTGTGCTATAGTCCAGGACACCTTAAATAAGTTACTAGAAAACCAACATGGCTGCCACATTTGGTGTTGCCAACTTACATCATTTAACACCAAAAAGTCAGCACACACATCCATGTAACACGTATCGCAAATGATCCAAACTAAGTCAAGGCCCTTTTACGAAAATACGGTTTACATGAAGTTGTGAAGCAGTCCTTGCTCAAGTTAGGGACATCTTGGTCATCAGTCCTCGACAGTAACTCTTAAGCAGTATTAAGGTAGTGAAGTTAACTTAAATTATCTTCCTAGATTGATTTTTAAAGCATCATATAAAATGCATAAGAACAGAAACATTAATACTTACTCAATTATTTTCACCAGGGAGCTAAAGATGAGCATGTTCATTTCTTCTTATAGGCTATATTTTTATAATTAGTCCAAAAATGCAGACCATTCTGTTTTAAGATGAGTGTTCAGAGAAGGATTTAGGAGTAGGAGAGAAATATAATAGTAGGGTACATATTAGCTTATTATTTCTTTATTTTTGATAAGTACCGTACTCATTTCTTGCATGTATAGGCCTACATATATGAAGGCAGAATTGAGACAAGCTGTTGAAAGCCTATTGGTAAATCCCTATTGAGATGCAAGAAGATGGTTGATCCAATGCTTAGGCCTAAAACCATTCGAACTAGTCGTGGATTTTAGGGGCATAAGACTAATGGCAACTCGAAGATTTCTTCTTGGAATGGTAGAAAGCAGCAGTTGGCTGATTTTGGAGCTTTGTGACATCATGGTCATGTAGATCTGTCTACTTGGGTATGTGGAATTTGTCTGATAACCTGTGTTATTGTGATGGCTGGATTAGTGTGTGCATTTATTATTCAGATGAGGATTGGGAACGAGGTGGCCATGGCCTTAAATTAGGAACCATCCCGGCATTTGCCAGGAGTAGAAGCGTGGAAACCACTTCCAAGATGGCTAAGATGGGAATCGAACCTTCCTTTTCTCAGTTTTGCCTCACGAGGCTGAGTGTGCCTTGTTCCATCCCTCAGACCAAAATTAAAATTTCTTGTCACAGCTGGAAATTGAACCTGGACCAACTGCCAAAAAAATGCTAGCCGCACAACGCGAGATGGTTGGTAGAATAATCTCCTGACCTCTCGTCAACCGGCACATTAAAAGCCACTTGTAGAAAATTCAATGAAATCACTGAGAAATTGACGAGTTAAGTACAGGCGTTGAAAGGCAAGCTTTATCGACGGAGTAATATCTCGAAAATTATAATTATAAGATACCAACACAAAACAATTTTCTGTGGAGAGGTGAGATATTTAAATTACGAGAGCGGAATATATGAGAGGGAATTGAACTGAAGGCAGCGTTGTCGCGAATGCGTACGTCCTCTACACTTACACTCATTTCTACATGATCATAATAATAGCATTATCATGACGAATAGAATACATGGTATTATCACTGACCGAGTTCAAGCGCGCCCCGCTGTTGGTGCAGATTCCCAACGCTACAGTCACCCGCAGTCAGCTGTTCAAAAATGGGATACGCGCTGGCCTGCGTAAACCTCTTTGCGAAGGCTGCGGTTACGCTGATTACATCAAATTTTCAGTGCATATTCTAAAATAAAATAATAGCCCGTCTTCAACCAAAAATGTTCAAGGCAAAACGACATACGTAATAGAGGTAACACTTCAGGAGTGATGAATCAAGTAGAATACTTAAATTAGCCTAAATACCTTGTGTAATGATGAATAATAATTATGGAAGTGATGTCCTAATAGATGTTTTCTCCTTCGCTGTCTGTAACCCAACCGCTATGCCCTTTTATAAATGACATATACTGTAGTGACATTTCAGATTAATTATGTACCATGTATCACTCTTTTTTCTTTTCGCTTTCACTTTGATAATATATCATTTTCATACCTTATTTCATATTTTGGCGGGGGGGGGGGCATTATCAATTGTAACTACTAACCTTGATCACTTCTGCACCGGATATATGTGCTAAATCACTTAAATATGTGTTTTTATTTATTGTATATTTAACAACCGCAGCCATGTTCGACAGCATATTTGGTATGTGAAACTGCCGCAGTAAGCGATCACATTGACGTCATTAGTTACCAACATATCCGATACTAAATAGGCCTACATTAGACGACACATGTAATGTTGTAATTATGTGAGAAAAAGAAATAAACGAGCTCTTCTTGGTTAGACGACTGACTGGACGAAACCATTGGTCGCTACTTGTTTAGACGACTGTCTGGACGAAAATTACCGATTGCACTACAAGCAAGGAGGTCTGGGCATAAGCCCCAGGTTAGGTTTGTTTTGTATGTAGAACAGTATTTACCACTGTAATGAACGCTGATCGCAAGAATTTCATGTTTCGAACTAATCGGGAAAAAACCAGCGCCTCACTGCCTAAACGTTATTGGTCTAGGCACAAACCATGGGTTTGGATGAAAATTATTGATGCGTGTCTACCCCCACTGTGCGTGACAAAATCCAGGGGTGTTTGTATGGCCTAATGAATTAACAATTATTGGTTTAGACAAAAACAGCTAGCACAATACATTGCGAACTGGTTCAAACTTGGCGCTATTTTGTTTCATGGTACCGCGCTTATACAAAGTAGTCCCGTAAGTGTGGGATTGGCAATACTGTACTTGTGCATAATTAACAGTGAAAATGGCAGACACAGCTGGAATTCCATCTATATAAGTCGTGATCCTATTTGGGACATCCTGAGATCTGAAAAATGCACACTTTGTTACGAACCTGGAAGTAAAATGGATAAGGGGCACCTGCCACATTGCAACAAACTTGACGAGACTGCTAGAACTTCAGGAAACCTCACACAACTCTATTGGAATGCAAGAAAGCTGATGGATTGGAATCTGGGCTAGCCATAAGAAACAACAACAATGCTTTAATATGAAAAATTAGCGTTAGCTAATATATAACACCCCCGGATTTTGTCATGCATAGTGGGGGTAGTCAAGCATCAATAATCTTTATCCAGACCAATGGTTTTGCCTTTTATTTCATTATTCACGTCCAATGTCCAAGCTGTGTAGTATAGGCCTACGAGATCTATGAAATTTTTAGTTTTCTATTACCGTATAATGTATAGCCTACAAATATCGTTACCTGTGTGCTACTAATTCTAGCGCAGCCATCACAGCATACAGTCACAATCATGTCCGATGCAGGTGTATAAGCCACTTTCTACTTTCATTCAGAATTAATAATACAAGTAGGCTATAGCTGCGACCAATATTTATAACTTATTGCAACCAGTGGCTTCGCCCAAACCGTGTCATCTAACCAAGTAGCGAACAATGACTTTGTCTCACCCAACATTAGTACATCAGTAATTTTCACCCAGACATTCAGTGGCGCAGTAACTTATGTCGAGAACAAAAAGAGAGATAATGTTGGTATTCTCTGAAAATTTGCATATGTAACTCTAGGGCAGTGCATATACCATGCACATGTGAGTATATGGCTCTTCAGAATGATGATTGATTCATGTTGCACAACCCTTGAAGTTCGTTGAAGGGCATCACACTACTCTGTCGCAACCATGAATGATACAAATAAAAATAGGCCTAATATAAATATTTTATCTGCCTACTACTAAGTAGGCTATAGGTCAGTAGCCAAGTACATAAGTTATAAGCTTCATAAATAATCACCATTACATTCACTACCACCAACCGAGTGCGAATCATAGACTAGGCCTACTTCCAAGCTTAAGATTTACATGTGCAATGTATTATAATATTATGGCTGACGGAATTTGGAAGTCGAGAATAATATACATTACTATATTAGAAGGCGAATTGAACCTAAGAATACATTCCCGAGAGAGAACTTACATAGGCTATATTTTAGGTTATGTTTGAATTAGGCCTATACGGAAAATGCAGTCGGAAGGCTATTTCAAAATTTCCAAAGACCATTAAGGTTTTTTATTACGTTATTTGTGCTCTGACTGAATATAAAAATAAATAAAACAACGATTAAATAACTGTGTACTTTAGATTGTGTAGGTCTAGGCTAGGCCTACTTACTTAAATTGTAGTGATCTTTGTAGAGTTACTCCAATCCATCTCCAATCTTGTTCTCGTATTTTTAGGCGTCATGATGAAATCTAAATAAGAATTTATCCAAAAATTAATTAAATAAAAGCTTCGAAACATCTCAGACAAGTGGATTTGACACACACATATCAAGAGTCTATAATAACTGTATAAACTGTTTTAATCGATGTATATTACTAGTACTTACCTTGTACAACTTGTTACAACTTCATTAGGCTTGAATTTCCAAAGAAAACTGTGAAATTATTTAAATAATAAGTCATTAGTTACAGTCGAAATTATAATGTTGGCTGACTTTGTGAAAAATGCATTCTGGGAGTTATTGCCAGAAACATGTCGGCAACTGTGTGGTACGGAATTTTACTGGTATTATGGTCTTTCGAGATGGCGGGATTTTAAGCAGGGTTGGCGACAATGTGCTCGCACCTGAAAACAACTTACCTTCAAGAAATGCAACCATAAACCAACATTTACGTAGGCATAGGGGACGGCTGTTAATGTTGCCTACCCTGTCTTGATCTAGTAACTCATTTAAGCTGTCCCAGACTGTATACCCTTGGTATTGTTTTGACGCCTAGGGGTAAGGAATGTTAATTCGATTTCAACAAATACACAAAGGAAGGTGAATGAGTTTGCTGCTGTTTCTTTTGTTTCAATGAGGGACTTGCGTCACCTTTGTTCGTCAGCTCCGTATACATGACTGCATATTATTTATCTCAAAACCTGTGTTATTGCTATAACCAGTGGCGTAGCCAAGGGCGAGGTGGGGTACTGGGGGTTAGAACCCCTCCCATTAGAAAATCGGCATGGTTGTGATTTGTGTCTGTTTCACGACCGCGCCTGCTACTTGGTGATGCACAGTTGTCGCCTTTCGGGCTCCACATTTTAGGCTAGACACGTCTTCAGGACAACGTATAACCATAGTATATCTAAACAGTCGCGAAGCTTGGCCCGTATTTTCAACCGGTGCGTCAACAATGCTCTCATACAGCCAGCAATCATGTGCCGACTGCACTGTGTTGGTGAATGTTATTGTAGCTGGATTTACTGTATATTAGCATTGTGTAACGTTTATATCTTTAATCATATGTTTTACGTAAGGAGATGTGCAGTGCAATAAACAGATCAAATATTAAAAGCCATATTTCAATGTTGCTAAGTAGCGTCTTCGGCGGCGTAGCTGGTAGCATGCTTAACTGCTGTGGCCAAGATCGCGGGTTCAAACCCGGCCGAAGTCATAGGATTTTAAGAGCGTTAAAATCCTTCAGTATACCTTCCTTCGGAGCGGAAGTGAAGCCGGCGGTCCCATGTCATAGATTTATGGTATGTAATAGATCCTTCCACTAACTAAACTTGTGTGAAGCTAAATTTCTAGGTTAGATTTCGTTGAAACGCTCTATCAATGTTCCAACGTTCTCCACTAGGTGTTAGTGACATCTGGTAGTGAATGTTGGAACTACTTGAAATTCAATGGAACTTGTAGCTCACCCCATGGGTGTCCGCTTAAAGCAGCTACAGCCTCTGGCAAGTCGAACATGTCCTCGGACACTCCCGGCACTAAAATCCATACGCTAAATAACAATAAGTATGGCTAAGTTACCTATATGATCGTTTTTCAGTTGGTCAACGCGAGTGTACGGCACCCAATTGTATTAGGCCGGGAGTGACAATTTATCTCCTAGTGCCTGAAATAAAAATGCATGAATTGTTTATACACTTAATGAAACATATCTCGCATACAGGGAGGGGGTGTATGAGAAACGTTTTATTAAGTGTATAAATAATTATTGTATAATGAATTACACAGGGAAATAATTGTTACTCCTCCCCCAATCTTATTGGGTGTATTCGTGTTGACCAAATGGGAGGTCATTCTGTTATTAAAGACTGTTCAAATAACAATAAGAAGACACCCGAGTTTTTAAAGGACCCTAAAAGGTAAGACTTGAGCTATGGATTTTAGGCTACTGATATAAAGCTTTTCAAACAAATAACGGAACTAGGTCTTTAACTGGTTATAAATCAATAATAATGTTATTGGTTTTACGTCCCTTTTAGCTACTGCGGCTTTTAGAGACGCCGGGGTGCTAGAATTTTGTCCCGGAGGAACTTTAACATACCAGTAAATCTAATGACACGGCTCCCTTGCATTTACGCACACTCGAATGCCAGCTGACTGCGCCAGGATTAGATCCTGCAACCTTCGGCACAACAGGTGAGAACGTTACCGCTGAGCCACGTAGCCATTCGGTTATAAATCAGAAGCATGTCTCGGTAGGATATCTATGCAATGCTTCGTAGTCGGTAGCATGCTGAACTGCTATGCCCAAGATCGCGGGTTCAAACCCGGCTGAAGTCGTCGGTATGTAAGAGCGTTAAAATCCTTCAGTATGCCTTCCTTTGGAGGGGAAGTGAAGCCGGCGGGCCCATGCCATGGATTTATGGCATGTAAAAGAACCTACCACTACAATGGTAGTGAGTACCCAGAATTTGTAGGCTATTTGGTTAGAAACGCTCTATCAAGTTCCAACGTTCGCCGCTGGTTATCAGTGACAGTGGCGTCTGGTAGCCAAAGTTGGAACTAATTGAAATTGGGGAGCCTACGGGCGTGCAATTGAAATGCCCTGCTATGGCATTTGGCTGCAATTCAAATATAAATAATATCAGTGCATTTTGAAAATTAAGAAAATTAAACGTAAGTGATGACATCTCATATCTCTTGTTCTAGATTTACCATTTCAGTCAAATATTAACTTCATTTTTTAAAGAAATGTTTTGTTGTTGTTGTTGTTGTCTTTTGTGCATATTGTATTACTCGAAAACTTCTGCAGCAAGTTACATGAAACTTTTCTTGTGTAATAATATCTCATTGAGAAATGAAAATATTTGTAGAGTTGTTGTTAATTAATTTGAGGGTCTAGAGACATCTTGATCATCAGCCCCGTATAGTTGGGTATGTGTTGAAGTTGTCTGGCCACCTGTATTGCTGTTATGATTGTAGTGAGAATCCACAGCCTGCTTCCAGTCGACCGACTGGGTCAGGGATGGAATGAATGAAGCCCCCATCTAGTGGCGAGGATATGAACTGTGTCGGCTGCCGAAGCCTGTCCCACTCCTCTGAGGCAATGATTAAATGAATTACAGATGAAATGAAATGGTAGTGGAGAGTGTTGCTGGAATGAAATTTTGACAGGGAAATCCAGAGTACCCGGAGAAAAACCTGTCTGCCTCCGTTTCGTCCAGCACAGATCTCATATGGTGTAACCGGGATTTGAACCGCGGACCCAGTGCTGAGAGGCTGATGATTGTAGTAATGTGTGTAAATGTATCAGGGACAGGGATGGGGTAGACGCTCCGGGACTTGAAGTAAGAGACTATCCCGGCAATTTCCTGTAGTGAGTGTGGAAAAACCCGGGCAAATTACACACTCAGGATAACCGATGTCAGCACCGGGATTCGAACCTACGGTATCCTTACTTACTGCAGCTGCCCTCGCAGTCATGGTGCTCACTTGACGAGCGCGACTACGCCGCGGGACGAAATGCTTGTAGAATTTGGCTTCGAGTACCTATAACCCCCCCCCCCCCCCCCCCATCGGCCGATCCTGGCTACTCAACTGGATATATCGAAGTAAGTGTGCGTAATATAACAGTACATTATGCAACGAGCCTATAATGGCAATAATTATGACACGAGTATGTTTATCAAACTCGCTTCGCTCGTTTTATAATTTCCATACGAGTGTCGTAATTACCATTATAGGCGAGTTGCATACGACTGTTTATGTTCGACGATAATTATAACTATTTTATGTTCGAACATAAATATTCATAAATATCTATCGAGATTTCGTCAGTTTTACGTACTGAACAGAGCAAATGGGACGCAGAGAATACCATGTATTTGACCATGGCCTCCTTGATTATGCCACTATGACACTAGTCACGCAGTGAAATTTAAATTAGGAGGCCGTGGAACTCAGCGCAGGTGAGATGCTAGGCTTACCTAATTGGTCACACAACTGTTTCTTGAGCTCGGATTGGTGGGAGAAACTGTTTCAAAATGAAAAATAGTGTTATAATGACCCTCATTATGATACTGTTTTCTGACTTATAATATTTATATTTCGACATCGTCGAACATAAAATCACTAAACACACACGGCTACACTGCGGGTTGCCACAAAAGAGAATGACAGATATGGACACAATGGCGTTGCGAGGAGGCGTTGTATGATGGATACGTGGTCGATTACATAATAAGGCTTCGTCTGTGACGTCCAAGCAATGTTGTTTTCAAGAATGAAGCCATCCAAATATTGTCAAAGAATCCAGTGTAGGAACGTGTTTTAATTACAAGGGAATGTGAGGCCCGTCAATGACTTGTGTTGTATTGCCACTGATTCCCGAGTTGAATTTTTAATGGGTGCATATGAAATTAGTATTGGACAAAACATAGGTTGCTACAAAATGATAATTGTTAATTTAATTACAGTACAGCGGCACGATCATTGATTTCGTATCCCCCAAGATGAGAGTCAGACGTCTTCAGTGTTGTTCTTTCCTCATCACCTTGACGGGTGCATCAGACTTCGTCGCCAACACATTCCTGATCACCATTGACAGACATCATCCAACGTCAATTTCCCCTGCTCCATTGAGGAGTGCATCAAGCTTCCTTCACCGTCACTTTCCTCGTCGCCATTGAGGAGTGCATCAAGCTTCCTTCACCGTCACCTTCCTCGTCGCCATTGAGGAGTGCATCAAACTTCCTTCACCCTCACTTTCCTCGTCACCATTGAGGAGTAGATCAAGCTCCCTTCACCGTCACTTTCCTCATCGCCATTGAGGAGTGCATCAAGCTTCCTTCACCGTCACTATCCTCGTCGCCATTGAGGAGTGCATCAAGCTTCCTTCACCGTCACTTTCCTCGTCACCATTGAAGAGTGCATCAAGCTTCCTTCACCGTCACTTTCCTCGTCACCATTCAGGAGTGCATCAAGCTTCCTTCACCGTCACTTTCCTCGTCACCATTGAGGAGTGCATCAAGCTCCCTTCACCGTCACTTTACTCGTCACCATTGAGGAGTGCATCAAGCTTCCTTCACCGTCACTTTCCTCGTCGCCATTGAGGAGTGCATAAAACTTCCTTCATCGTCACTTTCCTCGTCACCATTGAGGAGTGCATCAAACTTCCTTCACCGTCACTTTCCTCGTCAACATTGAGGAGTGCATCAAGCTTCCTCCACCGTCACTTTCCTCGTCACCATTGAGGGGTGCATCAAGCTTCCTCCACCGACACTTTCCTCATCGCCATTGAGGAGTGCATCAAGCTTCCTCCACCGTCACTATCCTCGTCAACATTGAGGAGTGCATCAAGCTTCCTCCACCGTCACTTTCCTCGTCACCATTGAGGGGTGCATCAAGCTTCCTCCACCGTCACTTTCCTCGTCAACATTGAGGAGTGCATCAAGCTTCCTCCACCGTCACTTTCCTCGTCACCATTGAGGGGTGCATCAAGCTTCCTCCACCGTCACTTCCCTCATCGCCATTGAGGAGTGCATCAAGCTACCTTCACCGTCACTTTCCTCGTCGCCATTGAGGAGTGCATCAAGCTTCCTCCGCCGTCAATTTCCTCATCGCCATTGAGGGGTGCATCAAGCTTCCTTCACCGTCACTTTCCTCATCGCCAGTGAGAAGTGCATCAAGCTTCCTCCACCGTCATTTTCCTCGTCGCCATTGAGGAGTGCATCAAGCTTCCTCCGCCGTCACTTTCCTCATCGCCATTGAGGAGTGCATCAACCTTCCTTCACCGTCACTTTCCTCGTCACCATTGAGGAGTGCATCAAGCTTCCTTCACCGTCAGTTTCCTCGTCACCCTTGAGGAGTGAATCAAGCTTCCTTCACCGTCACTTTCCTCATCGACATTGAGGAGTGAATCAAGCTTCCTTCACCGTCACTTTCCTCATCACCATTGAGGAGTGCATCAAACTTCCTCCATCGTCACTTTCCTCGTCACCATTGAGGAGTGCATCAAGCTTCCTCGACCTTCACTTTCCTCATCGCCATTGAGGAGTGCATCAAGCTTCTTCCACCGTCACTTTCCTCGTCGCCATTGAGGAGTGCATCAAGCTTCCTTCACCGTCACTTTCCTCGTCAACATTGAGGAGTGAATCAAGCTTCCTCCACCGTCACTTTCCTCGTCACCATTGAGGAGTGCATCAAGCTTCCTCCACCGTCACTTTCCTCATCGCCATTGAGGAGTGCATCAAGCTTCCTTCACCGTCACTTTCCTCGTCACCATTGAGGAGTGCATCAAACTTCCTTCACCGTCACTTTCCTCGTCAACATTGAGGAGTGCATCAAGCTTCCTCCACCGTCACTTTCCTCATCGCCATTGAGGAGTGCATCAAGCTTCCTTCACCGTCACTTTCCTCGTCAACATTGAGGAGTGCATCAAGCTTCCTTCACCGTCACTTTCCTCATCGCCATTGAGGAGTGCATCAACCTTCCTACACCGTCACTTTCCTCGTCACCATTGAGGAGCGCATCAAGCTTCCTTCATCGTCACTTTCCTCGTCACCATTGAGGGGTGCATCAAGCTTCCTTCACCGTCACATTCCTCATCGCCATTGAGGGGTGCATCAACCTTCCTTCACCGTCACTTTCCTCGTCACCATTGAGGAGTGCATCAAGCTTCCTTCATCGTCACTTTCCTCGTCACCATTGAGGGGTGCATCAAGCTTCCTCGACCGTCACTTTCCTCATCGCCATTGAGGGGTGCATCAAGCTTCCTCCGCCGTCAATTTCCTCATCGCCATTGAGGAGTGCATCGAGCTTCTTCCACCGTCACTTTCCTCATCGCCATTGAGGAGTGCATCAAGCTTCTTCCACCGTCACTTTCCTCATCGCCATTGAGGGGTGCATCAAGCTTCCTCCGCCGTCAATTTCCTCATCGCCATTGAGGAGTGCATCAAGTTTCATTCACCGTCACTTTCGTCGTCGCAATTGAGGAGTGCATCAAGCTTCCTTCACCGTCACTTTCCTCGTCACCATTGAGGAGTGCATCAAGCTTTCTTCACCGTCACTTTCCTCATCGCCATTGAGGGGTGCATCAAGCTTCCTTCACCGTCACTTTCCTCGTCACCATTGAGGAGTGCATCAAGCTTCCTTCACCGTCAGTTTCCTCGTTACCATTGAGGAGTGCATCAAGCTTCCTCCACCGTCAAATTCCTTATCGACATTGAGGAGTGAATCAAGCTTCCTTCACCGTCACTTTCCTCATCACCATTGAGGAGTGCTTCAAACTTCCTAAACCGTCACTTTCCTCGTCACCATTGAGGAGTGCATCAAGCTTCCTCGACCTTCACTTTCGTCATCGCCATTGAGGAGTCATCAAGCTTCTTCCACCGTCACTTTCCTCGTCGCCATTGAGGAGTGCATCAAGCTTCCTTCACCGTCACTTTCCTCGTCACCATTGAGGAGTGCATCAAGCTTCCTTCACCGTCACTTTCCTCGTCGCCATTGAGGAGTGCATCAAGCTTCCTTCACCGTCACTTTCCTCGTCAACATTGAGAAGTGCATCAAGCTTTCTCCACCGTCACTTTGCTCGTCACCGTTCAGGAGTGCATCAAGCTTCCTCCACCGTCACTTTCCTCATCGCCATTGAGGAGTGCATCAAGCTTCCTCCACCGTCACTTTCCTCATCGCCATTGAGGAGTGCATCAAGCTTCCTCCACCGTCACTTTCCTCGTCAACATTGAGGAGTGCATCAAGCTTCCTCCACCGTCACTTTCCTCGTCACCATTGAGGAGTGCATCAAGCTTCCTCCACCGTCACTTTCCTCGTCAACATTGAGGAGTGCATCAATCTTCCTCCACCGTCACTTTCCTCGTCACCATTGAGGGGTGCATCAAGCTTCCTCCACCGTCACTTCCCTCATCGCCATTGAGGAGTGCATCAAGCTCCCTTCACCGTCACTTTCCTCCATTGAGGAGTGCATCAAACTTCCTTCACCGTCACTTCCCTCATCGCCATTTAGGAGTGCATCAAGCTACCTTCACCGTCACTTTCCTCGTCGCCATTGAGGAGTGCATCAAGCTTCCTCCGCCGTCAATTTCCTCATCGCCATTGAGGGGTGCATCAAGCTTCCTTCACCGTCACTTTCCTCATCGCCAGTGAGAAGTGCATCAAGCTTCCTCCACCGTCATTTTCCTCGTCGCCATTGAGGAGTGCATCAAGCTTCCTCCGCCGTCACTTTCCTCATCGCCATTGAGGAGTGCATCAACCTTCCTTCACCGTCACTTTCCTCGTCACCATTGAGGAGTGCATCAAGCTTCCTTCACCGTCAGTTTCCTCGTCACCATTGAGGAGTGCATCAAGGTTCCTTCACCGTCACTTTCCTCATCGACATTGAGGAGTGAATCAAGCTTCCTTCACCGTCACTTTCCTCATCACCATTGAGGAGTGCATCAAACTTCCTCCATCGTCACTTTCCTCGTCACCATTGAAGAGTGCATCAAGCTTCCTCGACCTTCACTTTCCTCATCGCCATTGAGGAGTGCATCAAGCTTCTTTGACCGTCACTTTCCTCGTCGCCATTGAGGAGTGCATCAAGCTTCCTTCACCGTCACTTTCCTCGTCAACATTGAGGAGTGAATCAAGCTTCCTCCACCGTCACTTTCCTCGTCACCATTGAGGAGTGCATCAAGCTTCCTCGACCTTCACTTTCCTCATCGCCATTGAGGAGTGCATCAAGCTTCTTCCACCGTCACTTTCCTCGTCGCCATTGAGGAGTGCATCAAGCTTCCTTCACCGTCACTTTCCTCGTCAACATTGAGGAGTGAATCAAGCTTCCTCCACCGTCACTTTCCTCGTCACCATTGAGGAGTGCATCAAGCTTCCTCCACCGTCACTTTCCTCATCGCCATTGAGGAGTGCATCAAGCTTCCTTCACCGTCACTTTCCTCGTCACCATTGAGGAGTGCATCAAACTTCCTTCACCGTCACTTTCCTCGTCAACATTGAGGAGTGCATCAAGCTTCCTCCACCGTCACTTTCCTCATCGCCATTGAGGAGTGCATCAAGCTTCCTTCACCGTCACTTTCCTCGTCAACATTGAGGAGTGCATCAAGCTTCCTTCACCGTCACTTTCCTCATCGCCATTGAGGAGTGCATCAACCTTCCTACACCGTCACTTTCCTCGTCACCATTGAGGAGCGCATCAAGCTTCCTTCATCGTCACTTTCCTCGTCACCATTGAGGGGTGCATCAAGCTTCCTTCACCGTCACTTTCCTCATCGCCATTGAGGGGTGCATCAACCTTCCTTCACCGTCACTTTCCTCGTCACCATTGAGGAGTGCATCAAGCTTCCTTCATCGTCACTTTCCTCGTCACCATTGAGGGGTGCATCAAGCTTCCTCGACCGTCACTTTCCTCATCGCCATTGAGGGGTGCATCAAGCTTCCTCCGCCGTCAATTTCCTCATCGCCATTGAGGAGTGCATCGAGCTTCTTCCACCGTCACTTTCCTCATCGCCATTGAGGAGTGCATCAAGTTTCATTCACCGTCACTTTCGTCGTCGCAATTGAGGAGTGCATCAAGCTTCCTTCACCGTCACTTTCCTCGTCACCATTGAGGAGTGCATCAAGCTTTCTTCACCGTCACTTTCCTCATCGCCATTGAGGGGTGCATCAAGCTTCCTTCACCGTCACTTTCCTCGTCACCATTGAGGAGTGCATCAAGCTTCCTTCACCGTCAGTTTCCTCGTTACCATTGAGGAGTGCATCAAGCTTCCTCCACCGTCAAATTCCTCATCGACATTGAGGAGTGAATCAAGCTTCCTTCACCGTCACTTTCCTCATCACCATTGAGGAGTGCTTCAAACTTCCTAAACCGTCACTTTCCTCGTCACCATTGAGGAGTGCATCAAGCTTCCTCGACCTTCACTTTCGTCATCGCCATTGAGGAGTCATCAAGCTTCTTCCACCGTCACTTTCCTCGTCGCCATTGAGGAGTGCATCAAACTTCCTTCACCGTCACTTTCCTCGTCACCATTGAGGAGTGCATCAAGCTTCCTTCACCGTCACTTTCCTCGTCAACATTGAGGAGTGCATCAAGCTTCCTTCACCGTCACTTTCCTCGTCAACATTGAGAAGTGCATCAAGCTTTCTCCACCGTCACTTTGCTCGTCACCGTTCAGGAGTGCATCAAGCTTCCTCCACCGTCACTTTCCTCATCGCCATTGAGGAGTGCATCAAGCTTCCTCCACCGTCACTTTCCTCATCGCCATTGAGGGGTGCATCAAGCTTCCTCCACCGTCACTTTCCTCGTCAACATTGAGGAGTGCATCAAGCTTCCTCCACCGTCACTTTCCTCGTCACCATTGAGGAGTGCATCAAGCTTCCTCCACCGTCACTTTCCTCGTCAACATTGAGGAGTGCATCAATCTTCCTCCACCGTCACTTTCCTCGTCACCATTGAGGGGTGCATCAAGCTTCCTCCACCGTCACTTCCCTCATCGCCATTGAGGAGTGCATCAAGCTCCCTTCACCGTCACTTTCCTCCATTGAGGAGTGCATCAAACTTCCTTCACCGTCACTTCCCTCATCGCCATTTAGGAGTGCATCAAGCTACCTTCACCGTCACTTTCCTCGTCGCCATTGAGGAGTGCATCAAGCTTCCTCCGCCGTCAATTTCCTCATCGCCATTGAGGGGTGCATCAAGCTTCCTTCACCGTCACTTTCCTCATCGCCAGTGAGAAGTGCATCAAGCTTCCTCCACCGTCACTTTCCTCGTCACCATTGAGGAGTGCATCAAGCTTCCTTCACCGTCAGTTTCCTCGTCACCATTGAGGAGTGCATCAAGGTTCCTTCACCGTCACTTTCCTCATCGACATTGAGGAGTGAATCAAGCTTCCTTCACCGTCCCTTTCCTCATCACCATTGAGGAGTGCATCAAACTTCCTCCATCGTCACTTTCCTCGTCACCATTGAAGAGTGCATCAAGCTTCCTCGACCTTCACTTTCCTCATCGCCATTGAGGAGTGCATCAAGCTTCTTTGACCGTCACTTTCCTCGTCGCCATTGAGGAGTGCATCAAGCTTCCTTCACCGTCACTTTCCTCGTCAACATTGAGGAGTGAATCAAGCTTCCTCCACCGTCACTTTCCTCGTCACCATTGAGGAGTGCATCAAGCTTCCTCCACCGTCACTTTCCTCATCGCCATTGAGGAGTGCATCAAGCTTCCTTCACCGTCACTTTCCTCGTCACCATTGAGGAGTGCATCAAACTTCCTTCACCGTCACTTTCCTCGTCAACATTGAGGAGTGCATCAAGCTTCCTCCACCATCACTTTCCTCATCGCCATTGAGGAGTGCATCAAGCTTCCTTCACCGTCACTTTCCTCGTCAACATTGAGGAGTGCATCAAGCTTCCTTCACCGTCACTTTCCTCATCGCCATTGAGGAGTGCATCAAGCTTCCTTCATCGTCACTTTCCTCGTCACCATTGAGGGGTGCATCAAGCTTCCTTCACCGTCACTTTCCTCATCGCCATTGAGGGGTGCATCAACCTTCCTTCACCGTCACTTTCCTCGTCACCATTGAGGAGTGCATCAAGCTTCCTTCATCGTCACTTTCCTCGTCACCATTGAGGGGTGCATCAAGCTTCCTCGACCGTCACTTTCCTCATCGCCATTGAGGGGTGCATCAAGCTTCCTCCGCCGTCAATTTCCTCATCGCCATTGAGGAGGGCATCGAGCTTCTTCCACCGTCACTTTCCTCATCGCCATTGAGGAGTGCATCAAGCTTCTTCCACCGTCACTTTCCTCATCGCCATTGAGGGGTGCATCAAGCTTCCTCCGCCGTCAATTTCCTCATCGCCATTGAGGAGTGCATCAAGTTCATTCACCGTCACTTTCGTCGTCGCAATTGAGGAGTGCATCAAGCTTCCTTCACCGTCACTTTCCTCGTCACCATTGAGGAGTGCATCAAGCTTCCTTCACCGTCACTTTCCTCATCGCCATTGAGGGGTGCATCAAGCTTCCTTCACCGTCACTTTCCTCGTCACCATTGAGGAGTGCATCAAGCTTCCTTCACCGTCAGTTTCCTCGTCACCATTGAGGAGTGCATCAAGCTTCCTCCACCGTCAAATTCCTCATCGACATTGAGGAGTGAATCAAGCTTCCTTCACCGTCACTTTCCTCATCACCATTGAGGAGTGCTTCAAACTTCCTAAACCGTCACTTTCCTCGTCACCATTGAGGAGTGCATCAAGCTTCCTCGACCTTCACTTTCGTCATCGCCATTGAGGAGTCATCAAGCTTCTTCCACCGTCACTTTCCTCGTCGCCATTGAGGAGTGCATCAAGCTTCCTTCACCGTCACTTTCCTCGTCACCATTGAGGAGTGCGTCAAGCTTCCTTCACCGTCACTTTCCTCGTCGCCATTGAGGAGTGCATCAAGCTTCCTTCACCGTCACTTTCCTCGTCAACATTGAGAAGTGCATCAAGCTTTCTCCACCGTCACTTTGCTCGTCACCGTTCAGGAGTGCATCAAGCTTCCTCCACCGTCACTTTCCTCATCGCCATTGAGGAGTGCAAAGAGCTCCCTTCACCGTTCCATTCCTCGTCGCCATTGAGGAGTGCATCAAGCTTCTTTCACCGTCACTTTCCTCGTCACCATTGAGGAGTGCATCAAACTTCCTTCACCGTCACTTTCCTTGTCACCATTGAGGAGTGCATCAAGCTTCCTTCACCGTCAGTTTCCTCATCGACATTGAGGAGTGAATCAAGCTTCCTTCACCGTCACATTCCTCGTCACCATTGAGGAGTGCATCAAACTTCCTTCACCGTCACTTTCCTCGTCGCCATTGAGGAGTGCATGAAGCTTCCTCGACCGTCACTTTCCTCATCGCCATTGAGGGGTGCATCAATCTTCCTTCACCGTCACTTTCCTCCTCGCCGTTGAGGAGTACATCAAGCTTCCTCGACCGTCACTTTCCTCATCGCCATTGAGGGGTGCATCAAGCTTCCTTCACCGTCACTTTCCTCATCGCCATTGAGGAGTGCATCAAGCTTCCTCGACCGCTACTTTCCTCATCGCCATTGAGGAGTGCATCAAGCTTTCTCCTCCGCCACTTTTCTCATTGCCATTGTAGAGTGCATCAAGCTTCCTTCACCGTCACTTTCCTCATCGCCATTGAGGAGTGCATGAAGCTTACTCGACCGCTACTTTCCTCATCGCCATTGAGGAGTGCATCAAGCTTCCTTCACCGTCACTTTCCTCATCGCCATTGAGGGGTGCATAAAGATTCCTTCACCGTCACTTTCCTCATCGCCATTGAGGAGTGCATCAAGCTTCCTCCACCGTCAATTTCCTCATCACCATTGAGGAGTACATCAAGCTCCCTCCACCGTAACTTTCCTCATCGCCATTGAGGAGTGCATCGAGCTTCCTCCACCGTCACTTTCCTCATTGCCATTGAGGAGTGCATCAAGCTTCCTTCACCGTCACTTTCCTCATCGCCATTGAGGAGTGAATCAAGCTTTCTTCACCGTCACTTTCCTCGTCACCATTGAGGAGTGCATCAAGCTTCCTCCACCGTCACTTTCCTCATCGCCATTGAGGAGTGTATCAAGCTTCCTTCACCGTCACTTTCCTCATCGCCATTGAGGTGTGTATCAAGCTTCCTCCACCGTCACTTTCCTCATCACCATTGAGGAATGCATCAAGCTTTCTTCACCGTCGCTTTCCTCATCGCCATTGAGGAGTGCATCAAGCTTCCTAGACCGCAACTTTCCTCATCGCAATTGAGGGGTGCATCAAGCGTCCTCCACCGCCACTTTCCTCATTGCCATTGAGGATTGCATCAAGCTTCCTTCACCGTCACTTTCCTCATCGCCATTGAGGAGTGCATCAAGCTTACTCGACCGCTACTTTCCTCATCGCCATTCAGGGGTGCATCAAGCTTCCTTCACCGTCACTTTCATCATCGCCATTGAGGAGTGTATCAAGCTTCCTCGACCGTCACTCTCCTCATCGCCATTGAGGAGTGCATCAAGCTTCCTTCGCCGTCACTTTCCTCATCACCATTGAGGAGTGCATCAAGCTTCCTTAACCGTCACTTTCCTCGTCACCATTGAGGAGTGCATCAAGCTCCCTTCACCGTCACTTTCCTCGTCACCATTGAGGAGTCCATCTAGCTTCCTTCACCGTCACTTTCCTCGTCACCACTGAAGGGTGCATCAAGCTTCCTTCACCGTCACTTTCCTCGTCACCATTGAGGAGTGCATCAAGCTTCCTTCTTCGTCACTTTCCTCATCGCCATTGAGGAGTGCATCAAGCTTCCTTCACCGTCACATTCCTCGTCACCATTGAGGAGTGCATCAAGCTTCCTTCACCGTCACTTTCCTCATCACTATTGAGGAATGCATCACGCTTCCTCCACCGTCAATTTCCTCATCACCATTGAGGTGTGCCTCAATCTTCCTTCACCGTCACTTTCCTCATCGCCATTGAGGGGTGCATCAAGCTTTTTCCACCGTCGCTTTCCTCGTCACCTTTGAGGGGTGCATCGAGCTTCCTCCACTGTCACTTTCCTCATCACCTCTGAGGAGTGCATCAAGCCCCCTCCCCAGTCACTTTCCTCATCGCCATTGAGGAGTGCATCAGAGGTCATCAGTCCCATACCGAATTGGTCAGAAATATGAGAGGTGGTGCTAATCATGGGACGAATTCATGGATTCTTTTTCATCAATTATATGGTGAAGAAATGTATTCTCTTTTTCACAGTAGTGAGAGAACCTGCTAAGAGCTACCAACATTCACGGTGGATACGTTTGACTATGTGTTCATTCTTCAAGGTTACCTCGAAATTAATTTATTTCGAGATATTTAATTGTTGCTACTATTTGAGTTTCTTCGAAAACATTAAGGAACCAATTTACCTATAGATGCCACGTTTCTTTAAGAGGGTTTGCACTAGTATAAATCTGAAGATATCACAGATATTAGTTTTTCCTGCACTTTTATAAAAATATTACTTTAAATAAAACTTCGTTCAGAGAGAAGATTATGTTAGAACTGGCAGTTTGAGATTTATTTTACCAGCAGTTGCCGACACATGTGTAGCTTTCTTATGTAAAATTTTTAATTAGCATTTAACCTCATATACAGTAAATGATGTAGGCCCATTAATAAATCAAACAGCCTGTGCAGCACAGCCCAAAATCCATCACGGTGTGGACATTTTCTAATAGAGTTGTGTGGATCCACTTACAAAATACGACAGGAAACAAGTTCAGTACAATATTTTGCAAATGAGTTGAAAGAATGTCTTAAAATGTTTCTTACAATTTTAAGCAAAATAAACTATTCCATGGTACAGTTCATTTTTACGTGCGATTTCTCTGAACCATTATGTTTTCCTTCTTGACTAGCAGTTGTCATTATTTATTTTAGTGCCTTGGCCATTACCTCCGTGTACTTGGATGTGGGAAAACAGTCTGGTAGCCTGTGTTATTGTAATGACTCATAACAATTATAATAATCGTGTTGCGTCAGTTGTATAGTGCAGATCTTTTCAGGTTGAGCCATTTATTGGATCTACTTTCCAATTTTGATATTTCGTTAGCACCGCTATGTTGTAAAGACGTTGACTGAGATTTATTTAATTCTGTCTTGTCACCAAATGCGATGCAAATGCCAACATCATATGACTAACAATTCCATGGATTAACCCGCTCTTCCTTGGCATGGAATTGAGGTGGAATTGTTACTGAGCCACTAAAAAGTCATTATGTTTAGATTAGTGTATCCTAGTTCATTAAATATAGTTTTACATCCTATTCTCACGGCATAAATCCAAACATCTCGAAACGTCTAGTAGCATGGTCTTCAATATTTCTAAATAATTCAATACTTTGTAAGTAATTTTGAATTAATGATAGGTAAATCCTATTTAACATATTTCAATATTTTGCAAGTGATTTTTTTGTTAAAAATCGGAAAATCTTACTTAACATTACAAACATCACAACTACCAAAAACAGTTCAATATTAAAACTTAATTTCTGATATGCCATCTATCACAATGGTGGCAGTACCGCAGTTGCAAAATATAATTGGACGGAACTGTAGATTATGTTCACGTTAGAATATTGTTCAACACACTCAAATGCCTTCCAATAATATGCACTATATTTATTCAAGGAAATGAACATATTTGGATCGTCTCTACGGGAAGAAAGGTGATAGGGAATCTTGTACTACTGTCGACCAAAATATTATGTGCACTCGAGTTTGAAGGTTGTTTGTGAAGTAACCAATAGACCAACATAAAATCCAATAACATTATCATTTTCGTCGTTCTATTTTACGTTAGTTCATGTAGGTTTGGAATTTTTTATTTATATTTTAATATTTTTTATCGCAGTTGAAACACAGAAAGTGCCCGTTTTTAAGCGTTTTTCAACCATGCGTCACATTTAAGAATTATTATCTCACAAACCCGTCATCAGATTGATTCCAAGTTTTAACACAATATACATTGGAATGTTGTATGACTGGTTTATTAATTTCAAAATTTGTGTGTTCTAGAACGAAAGTTGTTATCATTCTTGTGAGGTAACTTTTTCTCGGCTCGGGGTCGTTGGAAAATGTAGTTCTTGGTTGCGTTGTAATCCGTATACATCAAAAATTTATGCTGTATGACTGTGAACTACTTATTCACTTATTTTATATCGGTTTGTATTTGTACGGGGAATTAAGACATGGTTCACCAGCTAGCCGCTCCGGGAAATGCTGTACAGCGTTGCTGATATGGAGCCCATCAATTCCGAGCGAGGCATGCCATGACGCGTAATGGAGCCCACCTTGGCAACGCTGTACAGCTGTACAGTTGAAACACGCTTAAAAACGGGCACTTTCTGTGTTTCAACTGCGATAAAAATATTAAAATATACATTCAAAATTCCACCCTACATGAACTAACGTAAAATAGAACGACGAATATAATGATGTTATTGGATTTTATGTAGGTCTATTGGTTACTTCACAAACAACCTTCAAACTCGAGTACACATAATATTTTGGTCGACAGTAGGTGCTATACCCAACATGACGGCCGTTGTCACAAAATAATATTGCTTATCTCATACTACAGCATTATGTTATTTTCCTGATATGCTCCAGTAAAAAATGTAACTTCATAAACTGTATGATATTTTTGCTTTATGCGGATATTGTACATGTTCTTGCTGAAATGTGTTCCCCTGGTGTCAATAAAGGTCTGAGTACGTGTTTTCAATGGGTGTTAAAACTGATAGAAAAGTGATTATGGACTTGATAAATTCACCATCTCAGCTTTTGCAAGGTTTTGTCTGTGGGTAGTATACAAAAATAAACTTACTTCTGCCAACACGTGATCTGACCGGTACAAGTGTTGTTCCACATTGTAATATTGTGAATGGGAATTGTCCTCTCGGCAGAAGCCTTAACGTGCAGTCCTGCAGAAGAAACAGTTCAGTCATTGTCAATGAAATGGAAGGAAAGCTAATTATAGCTATGAAACAAGGCTCGCGTGCTTAGTAAGCAGAATTGTGTAAAACTCACATTAGTCTGGTAGGAAATAGTTCTCTTTGTCGTTTGCAGTGGTCTTGCGGCGCATTCAAGGATGTTTATACCTTGTCCGAGCATATTGCTCCTGTGTATCATGTGAGCTATCCCGCCTACACATTAGTGCAATAGTGTGTAGTGTGGTAGTGACAGAAACACTATTACCATCACATGAGCTTGGAGATGTAAGTGGGATATATCACAGGGAGAAGGGAGGAATATATTCGGATAATCCGCGACTATGCGTATTGACACTTCGGTGCCAAAAGTTCTTGGTTGGGTTCATTGCTGTGGCCAGATATTTAAATCTGGTCCGAAGATTAGAATGGGGTACATTCAGCTTTGTGAGTCTAAACTGAAAAGAGGTGGGTTTGATCCGCACCTCAGGCAATGAATGTAATATTCTGTGGTTTACCACTTCTACTCCCGGCAAAATCCGGGATAGTACCTAACATAAGGCCTCCAGGACGCACAATACGACAACCTAGGACATTTGACAAGAAATAATCCATCTGGAAAGCTGTGTTGTTCATGGTGTCCATAGGGTAAACAAACAACCATAAGTGTAGAGTACAAACGAGGGCTGTGCATGAATTATTTTGAGCCATTCCATAAGATGTAGAGCGTGCGAAATGCCTCAAACTAATCTGTGAAACTTGATCAAGGATATGTGTTGCTAAATATTTACTTTTCGGTCTGCCACATCAGTAAGTACACATAATCCCTGCGGAGGCGAATTTCTTTGCATGCTAATTTGTTTATTTTCTGTAGTACTCTTACACATAATTTATAATTGATATGCATATTCAATGTTTAATTACACATAATTAATCTAACTTCTTTATTTTATTCTACTATGTGTATTAGTACCAAAGAAGTATTACTTTGTCACCTTAAGATTCTAATGTCCTAGGTATAGGATACACTAACTTTTTGAGCCTATCAAGAGTTTTCGTTTTTTTTTCTGTATATTTGCCCACCACGTACTCTTAGGTATATGAATTGTGCACATTAGCTGGCATCATAATATTATGTAATTTCTGGGTTTATTGTAAAAGTACAGCTATGATTTTTGTGAAATGTAAAACGCAGTATGTTCTGAGCTGATTATGGCCATGAAATGCTACTTTGCTTTTATATAATGTGTGAAATGAGTACGGTATAAATTTTGACATAGACATTTTCAGAAAGAAATTGTATTAGTTACTTCAGGTACACATTCCTCAGTTGTTTACCGATCAAATACTCTCAACTTTCGTTCACAAACTGGGAATGGATAATGACAGACGAGTTCAACTTTTTGAAATTATTATTTGGTTAGAATGTAAGAAAACAAATCCCAACAAACATTTTTGATACCCATTATTTATAGATTTTAAAAATATTTTAAAAATATGTTTGTTGGGATATGTTTCTTACATTCTAACCCAATAATAATTTCAATAAGTGGTTGCTCATCTGTCATTATCCATGCCCAGTTTGTGAACAAAATTTGAGAGTATTTGGTCGATAAACAACTGAGTAATGTGTACCTGAAGAAACTAATGCAAATTGTTTTCCTGAAAATTTCTATGTCGAAATTCATACTCATTTCGCACATTGTATAAAAGCAAAGTAGCATTTCATGGCCATGATCAGCTCATAATATCTAGCTTCTTACATGTAACAGGAATCATAGCTGTACCATTACCATAAACCCAAAAAATGCATAGTATTGATGCCAGCTAATATGCACAATTCGTATGCCCAAGAGTACGTGGTGTCCTTAATTACACATATTTGAGAGATATGTTCAACTATAGATATTTTTAATGAGTTCATCATGTTGTGGGCCCAATGGGTTAATCGCAGAGGAAGTAATATTGAGGAAACTTCCTGTAAGTGAGATGGAAAAAGCAACTGATAGCGAGCCAAAGCTCACAGCCAATGTGCTAACTCACTTAGCGAGGGAGGACTGTCCTTGATGTTAATTCATTTTAGGAGCTTGGAACATCGCAGACATCAGCTACGTGTACTTGAATGCGTGTTGAACTATTTGTTTGTTAACTCGTTTTTATGTGCTGACAGCAGTAGTGCGTGTAGCTGTAAATTTTGGGTCGGGAATGAGATAGGTGCCCCGGGATTTGAAACAAGGTACTATCTCGGAATTTGCTTGGGTGAATTGTGGGAAAACCCGGGAGAAAACAATATATAGGATAGCCGCTCTCAGCGCTGGTAATCGAACCTCAGATCTCTGGACTTGCTGTAGCTCCCCATCATGGTCGTGGTGAACGATTTAACATCCACAGCTATCCCATGGACTGTTCAGAGGTTTGACGACCACCTTATGTTGTCATTCCTCAGGATTCTCCCTATGCACTCCTGTCAATCAGCTTACCCGTCTATAGTAAGTTATTTCGTTTTATTTTGAAATAAATGTGACATGTTAAATGCAACACAAAAAGATTGGAATGCAGCCGAAATAAATCAGAAATCTCTATGGACATCAAATTGGCAGGTGAGAAAGCTAAAGGAAGTAGGAGACTTCTGTTACTTAGGAAGTAAAATAACCAGTGATGGACGAAGCAAAGAGGATATAAAATGTAGGTTGACTCAGGCAAGGAAAGCATTTCTACAGAAAAGGAATCTGTTGACATCGAATATAGATTTAAATCCTTTCTCAGGAGCGTGGCACTATATGGAAGTGAAACTTGGACCATTGTTGCAGCGGAAAAGAGGAGAATTGAAACGTTCGAAATGTGGTGTTACAGGAGAATGATGATCAAATGGGTAGATAGGGCAACAAATGAAGAGGTATTAAGACGAGTTTGAGAGGAGAGATGTTTCTGGCGACTGCCAATGATGAGAAGAGTTAGGTTGATAGGACACATTCTAAGACACCCAGGAATAGCAAGCTTAGTTATGGAAGAAATGGTCGAGGACATGTACTGTAGGATAGAATATGTTAAACAGATTGCCTCGGATGTAGGGTGTGGTAGCTATGTAGAGATGAAACGATTAGCTCAGGACAGGGAGGCTTGGAGTGCCGCATCAAACCAGTCAAAAGACTCAAACAACAACATTTGGAGAAGTGTATGATCAACAAAGGAGCCATGGATAAAAACAGTCTAAATGAAACAGAATCACAAGAAAACTAACATGGCAGTCTCCATATGCATAAGAAAACGTAGTAAACAATAGGATATAAAAGTAACTGCCGCCTCCTACCTAATCCTAGCTTCAGTTAGACGTGCACATACTACTTTAGATACTGTAATAACACAGGCTATCAGGAAAATTCCACGGACAGTCACACAACTACATGCAGCTGATGACCACGATGTTCAAGACCCTTACAGTATATAAAACATTAACATCTACATTTCCAATCAATTACAAGTGTTAATGAATTATTCTTGGAGTGGAGTGTCCAACTAAACTAGGCTAATGTACGTTGACTTATTAGAAAACTCATATAAAGATGGTTGGTTGGTTGGTTCCTCAGTTTAGGGGCTGCGACAACGCGGTCATGTAGCCCCGTGTGCTTTGGGTGTGTGTAGAATCTGTCTGATAACCGGTGTTAATTGTGATGGCTGTATTAGTGAGTGTGCCTGTTTAAATTCAAGTAAGGACTGCAGACATTGAATTTTTTCAAGTAGATCTTACTTTTGCCGCCAAACGCCACCGTCAACGACCATCTAGTTCAGAACTTAGTTACGAGATGCCACCGCAGTCGGCTCTTGACGACGAAAGTAGGAACTTAAGAACGTTAGTCAAATGTTTAACCTATATATAATTTATCTTCACACAGATGTAATTAGTTGAAGTTTCTTTTAACATGCCATAAATCTATGACATGGGACCGCCGGCTTTACTTCCCCTCCGAAGGAAGGCATACTGAGGATTTTTAACGTTCTTAAAAATCCGACGACTTCGGCCGGGTTTGAACCCGCGATCTTGGGCATAGAAGCTCAGCATGCTACCAACTACGCCTCCTAAGCCCCTGAATGTGAAGATGTAGCCAAGCACAGTTACAAACTGCTGTCCCCGAAAGAATTAACGTGAGTGTATAAGTAATCGTTATTGATTGCTTTTGAATCATTTAGGGGCTCTGTGACATCGTGGTCATGTAACCTCATGTACTTGGGTTTGTGGATTTTGTCTGATAAACTGTGCTATTGTGATGGCTGTATTCGTGTGTGTATTTGTAATTCAGATGAGGATTAGGAAGAAGGCGGCCGTGGCCCTAATTAAGAACCATCCCGGCATTCGCCTGGAGTAGACGTGGGAAAAACCACTTCCAGAATGGCTGAGGTGGGAGTCGAACCCGCCACTTCTCAGTTTTGCCTCACGAAGCTGAGTGTATCCCGTTCCAGTACTCAGACCTGAATTAAATTTCTTAACAGAGCCGGAAATCGAACCCAGCGAAGATTGCTATCCACTATCCAACGAAGCGGACGTATAAATAATTACATCAAGTGTACTGAAGTAGGGTTTTCTATTTTATTTTATTTTTTTCATTATTTTGTCGGTCAATATTTTTAGGTGAACCGATTTGCTGCGAGAAGGATTAAATGTTTGTTTCAAACATTTTGAAGAGTTGTTTTCACTTATGAATACAAATCAAATTGCTAATAGACCAAGCCTAATAACTGAGCATTTATCGTCTGTCGTAAGGATTGCCTCAACTCACAATCAACATTCTCATAGGCCTATCGAAACTTCTCGATTTCTCAAAAAATTTGCCGACTCTCAAAGTGAAAGCAACACAAGTTATACCGTGGGTTTAGGTAGGCCTAATGGTAATCAGGCCCTACAAATTCCTCTTCGTTCTGTAAATTAAATGTTTTACTTGTTTAAGAAAATGTTGTTGCTGTTGATTTATTTAGTCCCGTGTTTATGGGTGTGTGTGGAATTTTCCTGATAAATTGTGTCATTGAGATGGCTAAATTAGTATCTGTATTTTCAATTGAGATGAGGGTTGGGTAATGGCACGGTCACGGCATGAATTTAGGTACCATCCCGGCATTCTCCTGGAATAGAGGTGGAAAACCATGCAAGACCACTTCCAGAATAGCTGAAGTGGGAATCGAGCCCACCTCTTCTCAGTTCTGCCTCATGCGACTGAATGAGCCCCGTTCCAACTCTCAAACCTGAATCGCATTTCTTGGCAGAGTCAGGAATCAAATCCAGTGTGACGGGTGACAACCAAGAAAGAAAGTCCTTGCATTACGACGTGGTCATAAATTAAATTGCAATAATTGTATAAAAGGTGGGTGGAATATAACAAGGCAACCGGTAACATATGATTTCTCAAATCAGGAAGTGCCGGAAGACATGTTGAAAGTATTGATAAAAGTGCGTGGATTAGCGAAAACAGTTATTTAGTTACATTGTTTGAATATGTCTAGCAGACAATTCTAATGCCCTATTACTTTTGTACTTGCACTGTGCTGTGCAGCATAAATAAATAAATAAATAAAATATGTCAGGGTCTGATTTGTGTACGATAAGTGGCTCTCCCAAAAATCCATGTTACTGCAATCACATTGTGGGAGGCTGTTCTATGAAAACAGTTCGGCAACAACGTTTCAATGGTTGCGTGTCAACGGATGGAAATCAGTTGGACAGGTTTCCTCCCCCTCCTTCCGCGTGCCCGACTTTTTCATGGCCTGCCTGTGTGACCTTCACCTGAACACCAGATGGCAACATGTCTGTTACCTGTTATGTTTATATCATCGCGGATGCCTGGGTTTGATACCCAGCTCTGCGAAGAAATTTATTTCTAGTCTGAGGGCTGTAACGGGGTACACTCAGCCTCATGAGGCAAAACTGAGAAGAGGTAGGTTCCATTCTTACCTCAGCCATTCTGGAAGGGGTTATCCGTGGTTTTTCACTTCTACTCCAGGCGAATGCCGGTATGGATCCTAAATTAAGGCCACGGCCGCCTGCTTCCCAATCCTCATCTGAATTACAAATATACACACTAATACAGTATAGCTATCACAATAACCGAGGTTATCAGATACGGTATATTCCACACTCACCCAAGTACACGGGGCTATATGACCACGTCGTCGCTGAGCCCCCTAATGAACCAACAACAATAACGTGTTATGTTGTTTACAATTCTCGGATTTATTGATGTTTAAACATAAAAACCAGTTCATCACGTCTGGTTCCCGGGTTGACGCAAGCGATGTTGCCAAATGTGTTAAGCACTTCCTCCAGATTTTTCGTAAACCACGCACTCTTTACTACTGTATAAGTTCTTGACGTCACCCCGTGCTTCCTGGCCAGACAAATCTTACGTTGCGGATTGCATGATAATACTCCACCCACCTTCTATATTGTTTTAGTCTATGGGAAATTAAAAAAATATGTGGTAGTTTTATTTTTTATAATTCGAGCGGCTAGGCTGATACCCTGGAGCTTCGGGTTCGATTCCCGGATTTTCCAAACAACTTTAATTCTAGTCTGAGGGCTGGAACGAGGTACACTTAATCTCATGAGGAAAAACTGAGAGGAGATGGATTCGATTCCCACCTTAACCATCCTGGAAGTGATTAGTTAGTTATTGTTGTTTAAAGGGGCGCAACTACGAGGTCATCTGCCCCCCTGGAAGTGGGTTTCCGTGGTTTTATACTCCTACTCCAGGCAAATGACGGGATGGTTTCTAACATAAGTCCATGACTACCTCCTTCCCAATACTTACCTGAATTACAAATACACACATATTTCAAACACAACAATACCACAGGTTACTAGATATTTCTTTAAAAATCATTTATATTATATATATATTACATCCAAATGTTGTTTGTCTATCCCGTATTATTCCCGTTTCCAACGTGGTTGATGCGTTGAAATTCTATGTGGCAGATGCATCAAGCCCGTTGGAAATGAGAATAAAACGGGAGGATGAGGAAGGAAGTGGCCATGGCCTGTCAGAAGGTACCGTCCCAGCATTTGCCTGGAGTTGAAAATGGGCAAACCACGGAAAACCATTTCAAGGACGGGACGACGGTGGGGCCTGAACCCACGTCTACCGAGTCCGCAGAGAGCTTGGCCCCATGGCCTTGCGCTGCACGTTAGCGAGCGTAGTTACCGCTGTCGGTATAAGCTACACCCAACTTGTAGGCACTGCCATGGGTTTATTCGGGTTACTACCATATAACCTACGGTGGTAGCCTATTTTTTGAGGATCCAACTAGCCTCCGTGCTGATTACCCAACATACAGACACGGGGCTAAATGAGCACTGTGGCCAAGCCCCTCAAATGAAACACCAACAATAACAATTTTTGTAATTCAAATAGGTAACAAATGTTCATTTACATATTCATTTCGTCTGCGGCCTTTGGTTTTGAATTTATAAAATCAGGTTATCATATTGTAGATCACAGTATACAGTATACAGGAGGCTTCTCTGAAAGTACTGTAGTTCTTCTTTGGTTCATACCCCTAGCATTTGGGGTTCACGCAACACTGCCAGACACGCCATTGCAGTTTAGATGGGAAATACAGCATAACTTGAACAATGTTCATTAATTCAAAATGTTACAGTTCCGTGATTGTCTAGTTAAAGTGATTTTCCTTCTGACCGCCAGATAACTCCAGGGTAGCACTGAAACGTCAAGTCGGAAGAAATGATGGCTTTACTATAGTTACCAGTGCCTCTGTGAAGCAAACAAATGCAAAGGCATTAGAACACAGAGGCGTAGCCATGCAATTTGTAACTGGAAGTCAGGAAATCAAAGAATCAAATAACGAAATCGACAGTGGGCATCCCAAGTGTGGGATTTCTCCTAACTTTATCCACACTCCATCCAGGCAAATGCAAATGCCATCGTTAAGTCCTGGGACACCTACCCCAATCTTAGACCCTACAATTTACATTTGCACCTACTACTACTACCCCCATACCAAAACAGGTTACCATACAAGTTCAGTACACAGCCAAGTATGTGGGGCTGATGATCTGATTGTCCCAAGCAAATAAACTGAATTAACAACTACATAAAATTAATTGAAAGTTTAACCCGAACAAAGATCTAACCCAGAAGAAATGGAAAGTGTGAACTACATTTTTTTTATATTGGATAGAAGATTGAAAAAAAATATGATTTACTTATGAAATTTAAGTCAAACCTCTGTTGTTTTTTTTTTCGATTGTCAATAATATTCTATTAGTGGGTTAGATCTTTATTCGGGGTGACCATTCAATTAGTAAAGTTTTCAAGTCAGATGTAGGGAAATAATATTTACCAATTAGCGTTTGTTAACTTTTCCTGGGGGCAGATGACCTTGTAGTTCCACCCCTTGAAACAACAATAACTAACTAACTAACGTTTCCTGATGTTTTCTGAAGCGAAAAAGGTTAAGTCACTGCACGTAAATTACCATAACAAAATTATTATTTTGTAGAACACAAGCTTCAAGACGAGCCAGTAACTGCAATTATCAACTTCTCGGTGGATGTAATTTCTAATTTGGAATAATGTGTACTATAGTTCTTAATTTGGCAGCCTGATATCAACTTATTCTCCTGTAAAAAAAATAGGATTAGTCATTCTGTGTCACTGGTAAACACTAACTTGTAATTACTACTTAACTAAATATATAAATAAAAAAATATATAAATAAATAAATAAACAAATAAATACACTAAGCCACTCATTACTGTGATTAAATAATTAATTAAAATAATAATAATAATAAAAATAATAATAATAATAATAATAATTCACTCACATGGCTTAAGCAAAGTACAGAAGTCTACATGAAGGAGTTTATACAAGAGTTGATGCTGCTGTATTTGTTGTCGATTAATTTAGAGGTATCGCGGTAACGTAGTCCCGTGTACTCGGGTGTGTGTGGAATCTGTATATCGCATACAGCTAATAATATCTGCACTAACACCTTGTGAATGATGGCAAAAATATAATACCACTGATATAAACTAATATTCAAGTTGGAAACATATCATTGTGATGGCTGTATTAGATTGTAATTGGGGATAGAATCAGGATAGGAAGTGACCGTGGCCTTAACTTACATACAATTCTGATCTGGCATTCACCTGGAGTAGAAGTGGGAAGCCTCGGGAGATGGGAATCGAACCCACCTCTTTTCAGTTCTTCTTCACGAGGCTGAGTGAACCCCGTACCAGCCCTCAATCCAGAATGACATTTCTTGGCAGATCTGGGAATCAAACTCGCGGTGTCAGTCAAGAATGTTTATCACTTCACCACAAAGTGGACGTTTATACTAGAACAATAATATTTACACAATGTTTATGGCCACATTAGCACAGGTCAGGTATAATGTCACTTAGCAACGGATGGTTGGAGATCAATTTTATTGCTTCCATTGACAAAGCCGTTCCGCGGTCATGGCTGGGATCACTTAGACTTTAAATGAGATGTCAATGCCATACAATGAATGTCCCTATGTGTCAACTGTCTTGATTAAAGCTCCCTGTAATGCCGACAATCCTTATTTAGATCCTTCTGTGCTGTCCAGGAAATTGTCTGTTAGCAACATAAAACAGCTAATAATATCTGCACCAACATCTTGTGAATGATGGCAGCCATAAAATGCCACTGATATAAACTGATATTCAAGTTGGAAACATCAATTATCGATGTCGACATCTCACTCTTTGTTTAGGTTTGGGATTTCTGTGCCATACTGCGAACAGATGCCACCTTGAAATCGATGCGTATACTTGATTTTATCATATAAAGTTATCATATTGTAGAGGTGGATCACTGTATATAGAGAAGGCTTCTCTGAAAGTAGTTCTTCTTTGGTTCATACCCATATCATTTGGCGTTTATGCAACACTGCCAGACACTGCAAAAGTGAAATCGCAATTGCAGTTTAGATGTGAAACACACTATTACATCAACAATGTATATTAACTCAAAATGTTGCAGTTCCGTAGTTACCAGTGCCTCTGTAAGGCAAACAATTGTAACAGGCATTATGACACAGAGGCGTAGCCTTGCTTGTAACAGGAAGTTCGGAAATCAAAGAATCAAATCCCGAATTTGATAGTGCCCATCCCGAATGTGGGATTTCTGCGAGATTTTCCACACTCCATCCAGGAAAATACAAATGTCATCATTAAGTTCCGGGGCACCTACTTCAATCCTAGACCCTACAATTTACAATTTCACCTTCTACTACAATCCCCCATTGGTTCAAGGATTTGGGCAGGAGGTCGACGTGGCCTTCAATAAGTTACCATCCCAGCATTCACCTGGAGCTGAAATAGGGGAAGCAATGGCCTTGTAGGATGGCTGAGGTAGATATCAACGAGATCTCTTTTCAGTCCGGCTTCACGAGGCTGAGTGAATCACGTTCCAGCCCTCACACCAGAATTATATTTCATGGCACAGTCGGGAATAGAACCAGGTTTTTCGCGGTGACCAATTTGCTATCCCACAATATTATATTGATGGTTTGTTTCATAAAACGAATGTATTGCTTAGACACTGCGGTATTAGTTTGAATATGTTGCCCTATACCAGAGGCTAGTTAGTCTATCACATAGACAATCTATTTAATTGTTTTAATTAATCTATTTTGAAATGTGAAAGACCATTGTATAAAAATAGCCTATTTAGTTTTAAATAGAACTACTACTATTATTTTCCGGAAATAATCGTTTCAAGTTCATTAGTAGACTGTTCTGCGTATTGTACTCTAAGGTTATAGAAGGCGTAGACGTTACGCTCATTATTGGATCCTTGTTTAATGTCCTCAATCTATTAGATTTGTTTGTAGTTGTGAATTTTTGAACCTGGGCGAGCAGGAGACATTCAAGGCAATCCACAACCTTTTGCTAGTCCTCGGTTGCGAGTTCTTTACAAGTCAATGTATACTTGAAAGATACGGTTGGCTAGTTAGTGTTGCATGCGGTATACTACCTTCGTGCGTACATCAAAGGAGGATATTCTGCCTTCAGATACAATGTTGGATAAGAAAGGATTACGAGTGATAGGAGCGTATGATGTATATTTTCAGAAGTTTGTTGGTTGGAGTATATGTTTCATTAGTTTGGATTCCACCGGAATAGGATTGGGTTCCTAAGAGTGTCAGTTGAATAAAAGTGGTTATATTTGAAAAAGACTGGACTTGCTCCTTAGTAGCATATCCCCCGTAACCCGAGAACGTAACTTGCTGGGACAATTTCCGCCCAATTCCACAAACGGTCCGATAGATAAGTGCCCCCACCTAGACACTGGATTCCCCGGTATCATATCGCGACATTATCATATTTTTGAGTGTCAGTTATCTTCGTAATTTTGAATCCAGACTTTAGATAGTAACGGGCACAGCGAGGTTAATCCACTAACCCAGCAATCTGATCCTAACCTCCACGAGACGGCTACTATGATCGGCACTGAAGCTAAATCAAACCAATTTCCTTGCCCAAAGGTATATTACTTGGACGTATTTCTGAAATGACTGGTGATAATGTTTGAGAACAAACAACGCCATGTATCATTTTTTAAACAGTGAATTATTTATATTCTATTTGATATATCTACAGATGTGTCGCATTGTGCTCGACGTTTGTTCCACACGTTTTGAATCAGACTGATCAATTGCGGTAGAGTTAGTTTTGCAAACCATTGCGAGATCACACAACAAGGGAATGTTTATTCAAATTGTTTCTTAAAGCTGCAAACCAATTAGACATGAATTGGAATATATGCATCGCAATTTTCAGTGATGGATCATAAGCATTAGCTGGACGAAAAAGTGGTTTTGTTGAAAAATCGAATGTTCCAAATGCACAATGGATCCACTGTTCCATACACCGCCAAGCGCTCGCATCCAATGAACTTCTCCAGGTTCTTAATGACGCAATTGAAGTTGAAAATTTTATTAGAAGTTTGTCCTAAAAATATTGAATATTTTGCTCTCCACGCAAAGGAATATGTGCCTTTGACAAATCTCTTTTATTGCATATTGAAGTGCGGTGACTTTCTCGCAGGGAGGTTTTAAACGGATTGCTAAAATTCATGCTGTTATTTTCACATACTGCTAACATTCAACTTGTTGAATTCCTCACCTCACTGAAATGGTTGTTTCATATTTACTGAACTGAATAAACTTAATAGTCAGTTACAAGAACGTGACAAACCTATTGTTACTGCTTGCTAAAGGCCGTAGTAAGCTGTCGATCATAAAAGGTTCCACTCAATATTTATTTACTGTTCTAGGGTTATTATAGAAAATTCACACAACTTTTAGTGCTTTATGATTGCAGCACTGACATTGACATAATCTATAAGATGTCTCAAGAAGTCCTTCTATTATAGGAATTGGGATAGTAATTGGCTCAGCCATCCATAATTTATCAAGAAAATTGCCTGAATTAAGCCCCTTGCAAGTTAAGGCTGCTAGTAAGAGTTGTTTAACCGTCAGCAATTGTTCATTATGCAAAGCTTGTTCGTGATGGGATCAACTGCCCAAAAGTTATTTCTAAACAATTATGTACATTTCATATACCGGCCAAGGTAACTACGTGCGAAGCATGCAAGTTCATTGGTCAGCTATCGCCAGATGAGTGGGTTTGCTGCCTTACCATTGATCATCTTGGAACGGTCGCGGAAGTCGTCGAAACAAAAATAAAGAGGATAGACCAGATAAGTATAGCCCTGCGCGGATGCGGATATCCGCGAATGAACACGTGGATATCCGCAAAATATTTCACCATGCGGATATAATTTGCATGGCTGTGCGGATAGCGGATAAGCTGCGGAAAATGTTGGGAGTAAATTTGCGGATAGTTTTTATAATGCAATCCGAACTTGTTGAATATCATCACTAGGACCCAGATGTTCATGAATTATCATATTTTTCCGTTATGTTTTTTCATGGCAAATCTCATTCAAATTATACAATTAAGCACAATTAACATTCCGAGCTGTAAAGGGTTGCAGTTCTGGTTGTATAGCATTCATTATAAACATAGCACATGATACAAATAGCCTAGAGGACAGACTTTCTCTTCAAATGTCTAGCTTTAATACTTTATGCTTTGTCTAATTAAAAATATTATTGTAATGCCAGTAGATTCAGATAACAGTCGTGCGGATATGGGGCGGATATGGATAACAGTCATGCGGATATGGGGCGGATGTGGATAACAGTCGTGCGGATATGGGGCGGATATGGATAACAGTCATGCGGATGCGGAGCAAATGCGGGTAACGTTTTGTTTATCCACGCAGAGCTCTACAGATCAGAGGTATCGTATTTTTTAGCCTATTTTCAATTTAAAAAAAATAGGCTTATGAGATCACCTTTTGTCCGTGTGTGTGTGCGTGTGTGTGTGTGAAGAGTGTGTGTGTGTGTCCCCCACTAATAACTTCTAAACGGATGGAGCGATTTCAAACTCGGTAAGTTCATAGCACTATTTCGGACGACCCCGACCGTGCCCTTCAAATTTTGTTACGTCTCACCAATCAAACATGGCGGCTGTGCGAAATATTTCACCAGCATTCAATATCTCCGAAACTATTCCCGATATCACCCTGAAATTTTTTACGGTGATAAAAGGAACTACTCGAAGTTTACCTATGTGACTTTTGAAAAACTGGTAACTACAAAACCAACATGGCGGCCACGTGAATTTGCGACTTTTAAATAGACGTTTCTCGTGATTTAACCATCCAAACGCAATGAAACTTGGTACAGTATATGCTTATACACATTGTAATACACCGACATCCAACCTGGTTCAATTGTTTACATAACCACAAGATGGCGGATGTGCGAAATATTTCACCGCCATTCTATATCTCTGAAACTATTAGCGGTATCACCATAACCTATAACCCTGCTCATGTATTCATATATACAGGGCGCCCGGGAATGTTCTCCGCAGTGGCTACGTGCAGCTCCGAGAGTTTGCGTCATCAGTTTAGTTGGCAACAGTGTCCTTGATAGGGTGAAGGCCACATCTGTGGGCTGTGGGCTGTCGAATTTGTCAGTGTGTATTGCAATAAGCCAGCTTGTGTGTCATCAGCACATCTAGCATCAGTTATGAATGGCCGTGGTGTGTATTAAGTTTACTGTTTGTTTGTTATGATACAAGCGACAGCCGTGCTGCCAACGTAACTGGTGACGTAATCTCTCGCAGCAGCTTGTAGGCACTGCGGAGAACATTCCCGGGTGCACTGTATTTCCTTGTCGAAGTTATGGAATTCCGTATACTTCGACGATATTTCGCCTTTGTAACCTATTGCCGATCACAGGCAACCCACATGCACGGACGTGATGTGGGTTGCCTATGCATGGGCGTACTTACTGTAGGCTGTACCCTTTTTTGAAAAATTTTGGTCCCGTTTCCCAACCTACCGATGAATGTCTATCCAGCCTGCTGTTTTGGGCTCCATTGCAGGCCATAAGCTTCATTTTCATCCAACTCTGAAAACTCTGCCATGACGCATTACGCGTCCAGACAGGGAGGGTTGGGGGTGCAAAAATTTCGAATTTGGGGGACGGAATGTCAATCATCGATCGGAAGGGGTTGATTTCGTGTCACCACTACTTCTAAGGACCTTTACAGCCCTTTCAGCGATTAAGACGTCGTTTCAGCCCTTAAAAAGGGCCTGATTCGAAAAATCATACAAACGGGGGTTGCAGGGGAAGAGGTGGTGACAAAGGCACAGTTTCTTTTTTGAAACGTTAGGGGAAGACCCCCCATTAGCAGCACTGATAATCATCTCGATTAATACCTTCCTTAGGGGTGAATCGAGAAGGGGTGGTTTGGTCCCATGCCAGTTGAGGGTGTTAGGGGGTGTGGACCTAGCCGGAGGCCTTAAGAACTTACTGCAATCAGCAACTGAGGACGGTGTACAGGTTTTCAGGTGGTTAAACACACCCGGTACCTTCTCAGACGCCCCCAATGGTAGTCCATGTTTAGGGGATGATGAAGGGGGTTGAAAATGCCCAAACGTCAAATGTAACGATTTCAACGTGTTTGTGGAACCTTTAAGAGCAAGACTCATTCATTTTCGACTGCTTTGGCAACCTGCGACAAGTCCTGCAGCGTTTTTCGCAAACATCAATTTGCGGTTTTCGAAAATGGGCTGGTTTTCGGGGTGCTACCCCGAAACTACTCAAGTTGGGGAGTTGTGCTGAAGCATATGCTTGGTAGGCGTCAGGACAAACGTCATACTGAGATTTCGAGCTTGTAGGTCAACTTTTCAAAATTTGGTGGCCTTTGAAAAAAGTAGTGCTTTAATTTTTTTGAGCAGTATATTATTATTATTATTATTATAATGGGATTTTCAATTTCCATGTGGCCCTCCCCTGGATCCACCCTTGTGGCAGACGTTAATTATATTCTACCCCCCCCCCCCTCTATAATCTAATGCAAAAAAGATAAATGTGATGAATTTTCAATGATTCTATACACGGGAATTTAAATTCAAATGGCATTGCTGGCTATCACTGCCGATGTAGTGCACTGGCGCCCCATTATGACCTTATTTGTTGTCACCCAAATGCTCGCCAAGAGATAGCCTATTGATGAATCTTAAACCTGGGACGTACTAGTAATTTGTCATTAGAAGTATTCCTTAGAAATGGTTTACAGCAATGCTTTCTTTGTTAATACAGTATATTTCAAATTACATTTTTTAAATTTGAAATTAAAAGTGTAAAATAAATTTTATTTTGTAATAATATGGACGCCCATATGACTACGGCGCCTTCTCACTCCGTCAGGAGTAAGAAGACCGCTTATTTAGTTAGCATAATCGCTCTATTCGTCTCAGGCCACACTAGTTTTAACACAACGAATACCATTATGTAAATTCATTTAGTGGCTAGGGATACCTTAGTCAGCAACCTCATGTACTTGGGTGTGTGTTACATTTATATGATAACCGGTATTTCTATGGTGATGGCAATAGTGTTTGTAACTGTAATATTAGGGTCAGAGATTGTGATTGGTGCCCCAGGACTTTAAATACGGTGTCTTGTGAAAGTGTTGAAGAACTAATGAAAAACCAAACTTATAATGGCCGCTGCTCGCACCCAGATTACAATCACCAATCTCAGGACTTGATGCAGCTCCTCATTGCAATCGTGGAGCACTATTCAGCGCAATGTCCGCCTCATTGCGTAGTGGCGAGCATTCTTAGCTCTCACCGTGGAGGCCCGGATTCGATTCCCAGCTCTACCAAGAAATTTCATTCTGATCTGAGGGCTGGAACGGAGTGCACTCAGCCTTTGGAGGCAAATGTGAGAAGAGGCGGGTTCGATTCCTACCTCAGCCATCCGGGAAGTGGATTTCCGTGGTTTCCCACCTCTACTCCAGGTAAATGCCGGGATGGTACTGCACCCGTATCCACGTGGTCTTACCTGGTGAAATCCGAAGAAAAAGGCAGGATCGTAGAATCTGGAAGCCCCGGCTGAAATACCCCCAAGAAACCACCACCAAGGATCGACCGTGCATAGGAATACCACAAAAATTTAAAAGAATGTGATAAGAAGATGCCAGTATTCAATGAAATAAAAATGAAAAATAGCCCAAAGTGAGCTAAGAAGACTTTTAAAAATTAATTAAATTAATCTAATCTCGGGCGCGTAACAAAGCATCCTAGCAAAAGACCCACTGGTCCTCGTAGCACATTCTCGTTCTAATAGAAATCACTAAGACATTCGTAAGAATTTTTTAAATTTAACAACAGTTTATTAACTAAATCCGCAGTTTCGTGAAGTAGAAACTCCACTGAACAAAAATATATAATCTTATGCCTCTGCCGAAGCGTGAAAAATATGTATAAGTGGCAACTGCCTCTCCTAGGCCACACAAATCTGCCTATCGTCGCATCATTATCAATGAAATTCAGAAAACAACAAAATTACACACAAAATATTATGTCATGATCGTAAACCCTTTTTGACAAAAATATGAAATACCTTATTCTATCGTAGCTATTTAAATATATATATACCTAATTTACATAATTACATTTTAATTCTGAGAGTTAGTTGCGCCTAGAATTATTCATCTCTGTTACTTTCATGTATTCATATACATTTTCATTTATGTGGTTTCAAGTTCAAGTTTGTTCCGTTCTAAATGACAAACAATTAAGCTAATCGGACGTCATGTTATTAATTATAATGATTATGCTTCATTTCACTTTCTCACAGATATTAGATTTTCTATCACTCAATATTTTAGTTATTAGTATCAGAAGTTTATACAAGTATTAATATTGCAGTCTTTCCAATTAGACTCTACTCTGAAAACAATTGTTGCTAAATTAAAAAAAATTATTAACGATGTTGTTACAATACTTGGTTTCACAAATGTTGGATTCAAAATTGTACATTAGCTTTCCACTAGCTAAAATCATGATTCAATTTCGCGTTCAAAATAATACACAGTAGTGCACTCAGCAATAGCTCCATAGCTAATTCAATTCTGGAAAAACTGATATTGACTATCCATAGATGTCTAATATCTCCTAAATTGCAATTCAAATACGCAGACAAAATTCCATTATTACCATATTATCGCTCAACAGCTCTTAATAATTTCCAAACATTTCAAATATTACACAAGTTTTTATACAATCATAGATAAATATATTGCTTCAAATTAGCCAAAAGTTAAAGTGTCGAGAATATTTTTTATCAGATCAGTGATAAAATATTGTATTCACAAGTTCAAATAACTGTGTGAGAATTCGAAAGATCTGTCATCTCGATTATGACTTACATATATTTTCACATTTACATCCTCTCATTGAATCTTATTATTAATTACACTTTCTCATATAAAGTATTTCTTTCAATATTTCTCGACCGACCACTGTGAAAAGAACGATTCAGTTTTCACCTAATTGAAAATAATTCAGCCTGAGATCCTCCTCCAAGAAAACACGTCAAAACCTACAGCATGGAGAAAAGCCTATCTTGAGAAGGTACAAGTTAACCATTAGATTTGAACGCTAAACCAAGTTGGACTTTCTCATAAGAATCAACAAAAATTTAAAAACTGAACGAGCTCACAAAAGGTGTCGAAATCAAAAATGAAAATTTCAAAAATCTGGATTACCAGAAATAAATTCGCACAATCGCAAATAAACATACTAGAAATCACTATGTTCCGTTACTATGCTCAATTGACAAAAATATATACCTGAATGTCTATCTAATAAACTTGCATGAGCTTTCGAAAAAATTCGATATCAAATTCAAAAAGTCCAGAAATTTTTCCCAATCGAATTCGCTTATACGTTGGATATGGGACATCTGCTTGAGTTAGAATTATTCTTATATGATTTTACCGTCGTCTTCTTCCTATGATTTACTCATGTTGTCTTTCCAACAAACTATATTCTTCTATTTATTCCCAAATTATATCTTAATCAAGGCAACGTAATGTTCAAAATAACACTACAATAACTACTAAATTGAACTACAAAATGAAATACATACTCAGACAGAAATGACTAAGGAGTCACCCTAGCCCTCGGCTGTATTTCTTAACTACTTTAATCAAAATTGGTGAAAAGGAGCATTCAAAAGCATGACAAATTCATACTGTCTACTAAAAGAAAACTGCAGCTACCTTGTTGAAGTTCTAGTTGAATGAAGTGAGAATGTTAGAACACAAACTCCTGTCAAGGCTCGAACCCACATGTGCTCAGCTGCACCGATCACGAAACGACTGGACATCAAGAAGACCCGATTACCGGTCGCGAACGAGATAGAGATAACAGATGTTCGTTTAACAAAGTTCATTGTTCTATCACTTGCTAAAGAGCACGATAACGATGGTGTAGAAAGCCAAAATAGTTTCATTATGTAGCAGTGCGAATTGTCATTCCGACTTTCACAATCTCTTCAGTCTTCTCTTGTAAAGCCTTGTACTGTAGTTGCTCATATTGGAATCAAGTAATCATCCCGAGTATGTAATGCTGCTATGTGTCACATTCCTTGTCTGTATTTAGCCCATGTTCTGCATCTTCATAACGCAGCAATATCTCTCTCTTCTCATATCATTCTTCACAATCATGGCTAATGCTGTTTGTATTGTACTGCAATGCAGAACAAGTTGCTATGCTATTGGCTTGAGAAGAAGTTATCATACGTGAATGCAAGTTCACTGTGCTCAAATTGAAGGTTAACACTGTCTGAAACTATAATAAGATCAGACGAAAATCCTATCACGTTTTGTACTGTAACACGTATACGTCGGTTCGACTCCACGTTACCGAACAAACACGATTTCATGGCAACGCACGCACTCGTGCTCAAACTAGAGAGCTGTGACCCTTCTGGCTGAAATTGTAATATCTACTATATTCTTCCACTGCTCCCGTAAATCATACTGTCACCAGTTGATCCACAATGCACCTCGTTCTCTAAACGATAGTGACAATCGATGTTTACACAGTGTCGAGTTCGATAATCACCCGTTATAGAACTGTATGCATTTATACTCATATAAAAGTTCTCAGTTATTTTCCTGCGTCCATAGAATGCATTTCCCAATCTTTGTTTCAAACTGCAAAGTGTAATTTCTTTACCACAGCGAGCAACATAACGACAGTGGAGCTGTCTCCATCTTGTATTCAATACAGGTATTACAAATGTCAAGCATGTGTCGTCGCTTGTATGGCGGGCTGCTGGCTGCTCCTAACCTCGCCACAGTCATATCGCGCACCTGCATTCCAAAGAATGTCGCAGTACTGCCATCAGTGTTATTGCCAACTTAACCTATTTCCAACTAAATGCAAAATACGGTTTCAGTACCTAACATAAGCCCACGGCCACTTTCTACCCAAACCCTACCTCGATTACGAATTCACACACTAGTACAGACATCACAGTGATACAGCTTATCAGACAGCGTCTACACACAGTCTAGTACATGGGGCTACATGACCACGATGTCGCAAATCCCCTAAATAATCTAGAACAACACATTAACGCGCCCAGCTAAGCTATGGGGAGTACCTAATTATGTCTTAACATGTCCATTATCTTTCACGCCACTTGACAGTACTGGTCCAGGGGTGTTAATCCATTTTAGCTTGCGATAGCGTTGTCATTTAGCCCCGTTACTAGGGTGTATGTGGATTTTGTATGATAACGGGTGCCATTCTGATGTCTGTACTATTGTGTGCATATGCAATTGGAACTAATGTTGGGTAGAAGGTGTCTGTGGCTTTAAGTCAGATACAATTCTGGCATTTGTCTGGAATAGAACACTTTCAGGGTGGGTGAGGTGGGAATTGAACCCATCCCTTCTTAGTTCTGCGTCACGAATTTGACTGTACCCCCGATCTAGCCTCAGACCTGAATTAAATATCCTAGCCAAGCCGGGGTTCGAACATGGTGGTAGGTTAATACTGAGTGTCACCACTACTTAAGGGAAGATGATTGAAAGAAAAGAAGAAAGGTTTAGGTGGGGAAACGATCGTAGGCAAACAAGAAGAGAATCCAAATCAAAACCATAAAGAAATGGGGATATAAAGAGGGATTTTACTGCACAAAGCCCATGAAGTACCTAAAATGAGCGGAGACTTGTGTAAGGCTAACGGAGAGCGCAGCGGGAGCTGAGGTCGCCGGCAATCTATCGCCATCTGTTCCCTCCCTCCAAAGCGTGATTGCGGGTATATAGTAGGGACGTAGTGTGCTGGCGAACAAAGTGGTGCCAAATAGCAATGAATTATGTACTTTTCTTTCAAAAGTGTGAACGTTTAGAGAGCATTCTGAAATGCCAGAAAGATCTAAATTAGACGGAATAATTTTGTGAAGCGACACTGTCGGATCCCCAACAGAAAAGCCGAATGCCCCCAGAGTGGGCAGAGATAAAGCAACTATAGTGCATTTTTGCAATATTTTTATTATTATTAGTGAGAATCTTTAAAGAATACCAATTGTTACACTTAAATCAGGCTTAACTCTTACCCAGCAGAGTGCCGACTAAAAGTTTAGAACGGAGGAAAACCTCAAACCTTACTTGAACAAAACCAAAATTTTAAACAGTGAACCATACGTCACTTGCACACATCGTGCATAAAATAAACTTGACGTTCGACGTTTTCACTATGATTTGATTCCTTCACTGATTATATCCTCGGTCAACTAGACCGGACTGTATTAGCAGCCGCGTGCTACACTTGCACGCTGTAGAAGTAGGAGTAGGAATACCTTCTTCACGGAAGCGGGTGGACCGGCTTCGTGACAAGTGAAGTCGTTGAGCAACTCTTGACATTCCTTCTGCATATCCGCAGGATAATACCGTTGTCTCAAACATGAAATAAATGATTATTATGCCATTTCCAACTGGCAATTTAAGCAGAAATACAGTAGATTATAAATTCAAAGATGCTCATTAATGAACGCCTGCTGTTATGGGGTGTAAGTCCTCTTGAACTCGATGAATCCCAAAAACTTCGGCAGGTTGCCGCGTGGAGCGCCGTTATTTTGCAAGGAATACATAACTGAAACAAACTTAAGTGCATTTTAGAGCATGTTCAAAGAAAAAGGGAATACCAAGGGGATCCCTGTTGGTGTCTGCGAAGGAAAATAAAAGAAACTAATGACAATGAAAAGCAAAGAGCAGCAGGAGTTAACTCTAACTAACCGTGTATTCCAAAGAATACACCAGATCGCCAAGAATGTTATCCACTACACTATGAAGTGGTCTTGTAGCACAATGGACTATGATCATAAATTTAATTAATAAGAATACGGTACTCCGAAAAAATTATCAACCCATGTCATAGTTAATTAATCGTGGAATGTATTTCAATGGCCAAAAATAGAGTCATGCAATGCCCATTAATTATGTTATCCAGTGGATAATGGTCGTGTTATCGCGTGACAAGACGAGTCACGCCCTCATTGTGCCGTGAAATTAGAATTCTTTTATCGGGCGATGACAACACAACAAGGATAAGAAGGTGGTTATGCTCATACTACATGGCGTATTAATTTGATCTGATGTGTAACAGAACAGTAGGCTGTCGAGTTCCTTCCGGACAGTTTATTTTCTTGTTAATATGTATTAGGGGCTTGGGTAATTTTTTATCAGAAGCCCCGCGTACTTGGGTGTGTGTTGAATGTATCTCATAACCTGAGATTCTGTACTGACTGTAGTAGTGTGTGTAACCTTAATGATTAGTGCTGGGAATGAGGTTTGTGCTATTATTACAATTATTATTATTATTATTATTATTATTATTATTATTATTAGCCGTTGATAAAATCCCTTAAAGGGCAAAGGCCTCCTGCTTGCAGGGTAGCTCTGAGATACGTCATCTGATGAGCTAGGCTGATCAACATTTACCTTCATATTAACTTAAAACGAGTAGTACTGAAGTATTTGCACTCGTATGCATCTTCCTCACAAATGATTGTATTAAACATTATTTGCACTCGTAGACCTAGGTATTCGTTGATCTGCCAATCTCATCCTCATTCCTATCGTCGATTGGAACTCGTCCGACCATCTGGTCTTCGTACAGTCTTCTTCAATTTATGAGCTCCCACCTCACGTGATCCATTCTCAGTACATGGCCTGCCCATGTCAACTTCAGTTTCCTGACACTCGGGATGACATCCTCTAGCCCTGACCTCTTCCTCGTTTCTAATTCTGTACCTTAATGTAATGTTTAGGAGTTTCCTCTCTATTTTCCTCTGGCACACTTCTTATTTCGAGGCTTGCTTCTTATTTAATGACCACGTTTGTGCTCCGAAGGGAGCCCAATATAATCGCTTTGATCCTTCCAATAGCACAACATTGCTAATTTTACCATTATATTTCACTTAATTACAACTCTGGACTATATCCATAATGATTGGCATACCGTTATCTATTATTAAAATTAAAATTCTGACAATAAATTCTATATTTCGCATAAAATTTTCCCTGTTCTAGTAATTAGCAACCAGATTTAATTAAATCGCAGATATTTTTGAAGCATAACTCAATCGAAGAGTAGCTAAAACACACACATCAAAAGAAGTATTGCATATCCGTGGTGCGAAGAGGTCCTGCACCTTGACATGCAAATGGCTTAGAGATATACACAAACAACGTTTCAGCTCTCTTTATTGCTCATGAAAACCACACATTGCCAGTCGTACAATCGTACAGCGAGCCTTTCGGAAGTTGTGGTCAAGATTGCAGCATACACCACTACCGCTAATACCGAGTAGCACGTCCGTTTGCATTGGTGCATGCCTGTATCCCTCGTAGCATTCTATCCACGAGTTCATCAAGGCACTGTTGGTCCAGATTGTCCCACTCCTCAACGGCAATTCGGCGTAGAACACTCAGATTGGTTGGTGAGTCATCTCTTCCAAAAGAAGCTCTTTTCAATATTTCCCAGGTATGTTCGATTGAGTTCATGAATGGAGAACATGCTGGCCACTCTAGGCGAGCGATGGCGTTCTCATGAAGAAACGCATTCACAAGATGTGCACGATGCGGGCGAGAATTATCGTCCATGAAAGACGAATGCCTCCACAAAATTCTGCCGATATGGTTGCACTAAGGGTAGGAGGGTGTCATTCATATATCGTAGAGCCATTTCGGCGCCTTCCATGACCACTAGTGGCGTACGTTGGCCCCACATGATGCCATCCTAAAACATCATGGAACCACCACCTTGCTGCACTCGCTGGACAGTGTGTATTAGTCGTTCATCCTGACCAGACTGCCTCCAAACACGTCTCCGACGATTGTCTGGTTGAAGGCATATGCGACACTCATCTGTGAAGAGAACGTGATGCCAATTCTGACGGGTCCATTCAGCATGTTATTGGGTCCATCTCTACCGTGCTGCATGGTGTCGGGGTTGCAAAGCTGGACCTCGCCATGGATGTCGGGAGTGAGGGTGCGCATCATGTAGCCTATTGCGTACAGTTTGAGTCGAAACGCGACGTCCTGTGGTGGCACGAAACGCATTATTCAGCATGATGGTGTTGCTTTCACGGTTCCTCCGAGCTGAAATTCGTAGCGGTCATCCACTGCCGTCGTGGCCCTTGGGCGGTCTGAGCAAGGCATGTCGTCGACAGTTCCTGTATCTCTGTACCTCCTCCATTTCCGAACAACATCGCTTTCGTTCACTTGGAGATGTCCGGAAACTTCACTTGATGAGAGCCCTTCCTGACACAACATAACAATGTGGATACGATCAACAGAACTACAGACAACACGTGCAGTGTACCTCCTTCCGGATGGAATGACTGGAACTGATCGGCTGTCGTACGCCCTCCGTCTAATAGGCCCTGCTCATGCTTGGTTATGTTTATGTACAGCTTTGGGCAGGTTTAGTGACATCTAGAAACAGTCAAAGGGACTTAATTCGTGATGTTATCGACATTCAGCTTCGGTGGTCAGGTGATCCTGGAACCGAGGTATGCAACACTTTTTTGATATGTGCAAAATAATGGATTTATCCAAACAAAGATATACCGGTAACATAACAAAAATGGCCCACTATGTGTACTACTCCAACAATGCTACAAAGTTACATAAAAAGTTTCATCCTACCAGTTCGATGCATGTGATGGCTTGCCTGGTTCCTGACACAAACCCTCGCTGTCCCCTCTCCTCGACAGTGGTGTAGTAGTCGTCCTCCAGGTTCACTCTTCCTCAGCATCTTCCATGGATCTAATTCCTCCTTCGATGTCCTCTGCCCCATGGTCATCATCGTCTTCAAGTTCAGGTAGGAAGAGCTATTGTTGGTCCTCATATCGGCTGCATTTTTCTTCATGATGGTGTTCGAATTTACAATATACATGTTTCTAAGTGACTGATCATCGCATTCGTTCATAATCACTTCCTTTATGACCTCTTTAAACATGTCAGTCACTCAAATCCCTCGGAAAGAATGTCCCATCAACACGGCAACTTCGATGGTTTTTCTGAGCATCACTCTGAACTCAGCTCTGGAACCCATATTCCTCCTTAAAATTGTTCACAATTGTTCAATAATGTCTGTAGAATTGACAACAAAGTCCTGTATTGTTCGTGGAACTACAATGACACAATTTTCTCACTTAAGCGTAATTTAGGAATTTTGTTAATAACGGAATAGATTTCACAGTTGTAGCGAAATATTTCAACAGTTACTGCGTTCGCTAAATAATTCTAAATTCGCTAAATAACTCTTAATTCCAACTGAAATATTAGTAGTGCTGCGTTAATATTTCCTCAATGAATTCAATCACTATTCGTAAACATGCTTATAAAACAGCAGAGTTCATTCTCCACTGATCGTTTATATAATTTCACTTCACCGCGGCTATCGAAACCTTTGACAGAAATTGACAATTTCCGATATCAGTTGTGAGCGCACTCATTTAATGTCGAAAATCAGCGATGTCCACGTTTCAGGTTATATTTCATCAGTCGCATCGAAAACTCTCGTGGACACTCCCGTCTTACCGTCGATCAATAAATATCTCTGGCCCCGCACCTAATTTGGCACAGAGTGACCCAGTCTGCACCTGACGGCTGTCAAAATCGAAGTCCCTGTGTGTTTCCTTTCCACTTAAGAATTCTCTAATATTTTGGCGTCTATTTCTGGATTTTTGAGCACAGGGATTCCCACGTTGGCTATCTTCATGTATTGCTCTGTACTCCAGCATCTTTGAATCATTATAAAACATGGCAATGGCTGTTATAATTTTCTCTTCCTGTGCAGCTAATTATTATTTCTTCTTAATTACTGGTATTAATTATAGGAGTAGTATTAACAAGGAGGATTTTTCTAATTTCTTACAGGTTCCTTGCAGTCATGTGGTAACCCTCACGTCACTACCTGCACCAAAATATTTTCCCCATCTATGGCCTGGTTTAATTCTCATTTTCTGTCCACGCGCAACTTCGCTTGGTTTTATTTTATTTGCGGGCGACTGTTTCCCTTCGAGTTCGCAAGCCGTTCGTCACAAAAAAGGTATTAACCTCTCTCTCTCTGGCTCGATTGTCGCTGCTTACTCACTGATTTTAAAGAATGCCGCTTCCCTTCGACTAGAATCGTGTGGTATTTATAAATACAATTAGTTCAACCTTTTACCTTCTCTCTTGAAAATGGATCTTGACTGCCAATTACAAACATAAATTGCATGATTCACACAGTCACCCTCTTGAAATTACATTGCTGATGACCTTGTAGTTTGGATGTCATACGCTTCCTACATGCAGGTATACATTTCCAAAATTTGGTAGAGATCTGATGATTAGTGTCGTCATAATTCGATTTGAGCTGTCACCATTTAGGTCGCCGAAATGTTGTATTGATCAAGTTGATGGTGACATAAAGCATGACACTGAAGTGTCCTTTGCTCGTGCTACCTCTGTACCAAATTTGGTTCAATTTAGTTTCGTCGTGCTTAATAGGGGGGGGGGGGGTTGGGACAGATATACAAACGTACACACACTTACACAGAGAGGAACACAAAGCAATTGGCCCGTGTAGATCTCTTGACTACTTTCAATTTTTGCATTTAAAAAAATTAGGAAACTGAAGAAATGCTACATTGTTATGGAAAATGTAAGGTTGCAAAGCATTTAGGGCTACAGGCTGACTACCTAAGTTTAGTACAGTTTTTCAGAGCTATCTTTTGTTGTTGTTAATTCAATTGGGGGCTTTGTGACATCGTGATCATTTAGCGTCAAGTAATTGAGTGTGTGTGGAATTTGTCTGATAACCTGTGCTATCGTGGTGTCTGTAGTAGTGTATATATGTGTGTGTGTATAGTGCAGGTGAGGATTTTGAAGGAAGCAGCCGCGGCCTGAAGTTAGGAACCATCCTTGTATTTGCCTGGAGTAGAATTGAGAAACCACGAAAAACTTCTTCCAATTACAAACGTAAATTATGGATTATAATGCTTGCATGATTCACATAGTCACCCTCTTGAAATTACATTGCTGATGACCTTCTAGTTTGGGTGTCAGACGCTTCCTACATGCAGGTATAGATGTAAGATGGTATACGAATCCACCTCTTCCCAGTTCTGCCTCACGAGGCTGAGTGTACCCCACTCCAGCCGTCAGACCCGAATTACATTTCTTGGCAGAGCCGGGAATCAAACCTGGACCTCCGGGACGACAGTCAAGAATGCTAGCTGTTAAACTACGAAGGGGAGGTATATCTGGTACCAGCGCCCAATACTAAGAACTCCGTAGATGATATTTTACGTGCCCGTTCAGCTGTCAAAGACCCAATTATAGAAAGCCACCAAATGACAACTTGAAAAATTTCACGATATTGTTCCGCAATTAATATAACAATTCAACATCACTATCATTTGTACTCCATCCCCTGCTACAAACATACCAAATATCAAGGTTCAACCCAATAAATACAGAGAAAGATTACACATTTGAAATGTTAGGCCCAGCGTTTATTGATCTTAGCAAACAGAAGCTAAAACCTTCACTGCCGGCATATAAATTCAAAATCAGTAATAGAAATCTATCAAGACTATTTCCTATTAGCGCCACAATCCAAAAAACATTAACGCAGCAAAAATTGACAATTGCTGGCCGATACATACCGTATGCAACCCATTCCTCTTGGCATCATCAGGTGATTAAAGAAAAAGAGATATACCTTAACAATGCACGTAAATTGACGAATATTTCTTTAATACTCACCAATTTCATAACGTTGCTCTCCAAATAACATCCCCTACTGTCATCAGTACAAATATCAATGTTCAACTCTACAAAGACACATGTAACCGGATAAATTCACCAGTCCACCTCAAGGCATAGTGGTTAACATTCTTGGCTGTCACCGCCAAAGTCCGGGTTCGATTCCCGACTCTGACAAGGAATGTAATTCTGGTCTGAGGCCTGCAGTGGGGTACACTCAGCCTCGTGAGCCAGAACTGAGAAGAGGTGGATTCGATTCCCACCTCAGCCATCCTGGAAGTGGTTTTACGTAGTTTACTACTTCATCGCCAGATGAATTCCGGGATGGTATCAGAAGGCCAGGGCCACATCGTACCAAATCCTAAACTCAGTTACAAATATATACACTAGTACAGCCATCACAAAGACACGGGTTATCAGACAGATTCAACGCACACCCATGCACATGACCGTTATGTCGCAAAGCCCCCAAATGAAACAACAACAATATACATTCATCACACACCTATCACATGGGGTTGATGACCAGGCTACTTTAAGCATCTAAAATGAATTAACTAATACACTAATTCAACACACACCCCATTACATGGGGCTGATGGTCAGGTTGCTTCTAACCTCTAAAATAAATCAAGTAAAGCATTAATTCAACGCACACTCCATCACATGGGGCTGATGACCAGGCTACCTTAAGCATCTAAAATGAATTAACTAACACATTAATTCAACACACACCCCATTACATGGAGCTGATGACCTGGTTGCTTCTAACCTCTAAAATGAATCAACTAAAGCATTAATTCAACGCACACTCCATCATGTGGGGCTGATGGCCAGGTTGCCTCTAATATGAATCAATTAAAACATTAATTCAACACACACCCCATCAAATGAATCAACAAGAACTACAAATCTCATAGAGGTTTGGTGAGATCATCAGCTGGCACCCAGAGCGAGCCCACAGCATGGGGTGTTGCCCACAGCGGAAACAGAGCACATCCTGACTGACGATCAATGGAGGCGTGCCATATCCTCCACCAGCTCCACGACATCACCGTGGTTCAAAGCAAACCATTCCACATCAAATTTTATAAATACATATTTTAATTTCCAATGTCCTAATCGAGCGATCAAAGTAAAGCTTTGCACAATAAACCGCCACTATAATACCGTATATAACCACAGGTACTGATCTAGTCTACATGGAATAAATTTAAGCCGGAACGCAGATCAATTCCTGAGATATGGATTTCTCGAACTCGTCAAAGTATCATCCAAAATCAGTGAAACTTTGTATAAAGGACGACAACTGTAGTCTCGATTTGAATTCAATTGTCCTAAGCAACCAATTCATCCCTGCCTTCCCACTATAGTATACAATTTCTGGCAATATTTGATCTATCCTTGCTACTTCGTGACACTGCAGTTTATTTACTACCCTCCCTATTTCTTCTAACGTGATCTTGATCCATCCACATTCACCTCCTGCATAATCTCAAAATATCAGCATTGCCAGATAAGTCCCTGTTTACATTTAGCAAGTTTTCGAAGAATACTCGCCATCTTCCCAGTGCTTCCTCGGCCTGTACAATGAGTTTCCCAGAATTAACCAGAATACTTATCATTTTTCTTTTTTCCTCCATTTCTCAGATTCTTTATAACACTCCGAAGAGACTTTCCTGTCACTTAGCCTAACGTTTCCAATTTACTCCAAATTCCTCCCATGATTTCCTTGTGGGCTCTGCTATTAGAGTATTTGTTTGGTTCTGTTCCTTTCCACTACATAAAGCTCTGTGTTTACCGTTCCTTGTTTGGAGCCACTTTTGGTAAGTCTTCTATTTACTTTGACAAAGCCGACTTACTACTCTACCAGCGAATTGTTACCAGTGGCGAAAATCGGAACTAATGCGCTCCGCCCAGCCACACGCCAGCGATAGACGTGCAGTCGTCGCCAGCGAAACTTCATCGCATGTCATTTGTGTGCATGATTCATTCTGGGTCGTGCGCTGTGTGGTGTGTTCTCATTGTATGACTGTACATGCGTTCCCCCCTCTTGCTCCGCAACCACTCGCTGCAGCCATAAAGAGGCGAGATGACGTAATGTATACACAACAGCACCGCTCCACGTCTAGCGATAACAATTCCCTGGTAGGGTTGTAACTACGTCAATCCAGAAAAATATGCACTTTCTCCTGCACACAATCACATTTATAACCTAAATGATTTCATGATCAAACATTCATTTATAACTACTCAATATTATTGGACTAACTACTGTATTTTCACAGTAACATATCATAAAGCTTTATATTTCAACGTAAACATGTGATCACAATTACAAATCATCCCAACCTCGAAATATTTTCAATGAACCATTATATCAGATCCACATCATTGACATTTCCACTTCGAGCTGTCTTTTCAAGAGATTTATCTTTCGTCGTTAATCTAAAAACTGTAACAGATCTGATTTTTAGTCTTTGTAAGTATTTTTAATCATTTTAGATAGTATTTTGGAAATAATTTTGAAATCAGCCTTTTTATAAATGTTGTGCCAATCTTGCAATTTAATTTGTATCATCTAACTTACTTCTGTTTTGTTGATGAAGGTTATAATGTAACAAAAACCGGTTTAATGTTCTCAAGAATTACAATTTATTGACATAAGGTAATATTTTCCTACTACCGGGTGAGTTAGCCGTGGTTGTTACGGCGTGGCTGCAGGCAGTCGCTCACATCCGGGAGGCGAGGAGGTTCGATTCCCTCCACCGGCAACCTTGAAGATGGTTTTCTGTGGTTCCCCATCTTCCTTCCAGGCAAATGCCGGGGTTGGTTCCTAACTATAGGCCACAGCCACTACCTTCCAAGTCCTAGTCCTTACATTCACACATTTCTCCCCAGACAACACTCCACACGCAACGGTACTTGTAGCTCACCGCATGGGTGTCCGCTTAGAAGCACCTACTAACTCTGGCGAGGCGAACATGTCCCCGGCACTGAAAGCCATACGCTAAAAATAAAATAAAAATCCTACTTCATTAAACTTTGTCAATAAGGATTTTGGGCAAACATGATGTTTTTCATGGCTTTTCTTAAATAAAATACTCTATATATTATAGCAAACAAGTTGTTCGTTGTCTCTATTCACGTCATGTATTTCTACCAATAACTGCAGTACACGTGTATAAAGGAACAGAACACCATGACGACGGAATATCGGGAAATGAGTGTATCCGAATTTTGGCCCAACCTTTCATTTGGAACCGATTGCTGGGGCTAATAGAATGTAAATGGTTTATTGTTCTCCTTAAATTTGAGTTCAAGTTGACGATGTTCCCTCGTTAGAGGGACTTCGTGTTAATCCGACTGCTTCGTGTTGTGGTGGCTAGCATTATTGGCTGCCACCTTGGAGGCATTGCATTCGATTCCTGGCTCTACTAAGAAACTGTATTCTTGTCTGAGGGCTGGAATGGTGTACTCTAAGCTTTGTGAGAATGCCTGAGAAAATGAAGGCTCGACTCACTTCTTAGTCATCCAAGATGTGATTTGTCGTGGTTTCCCTCTAGTACTCGAGACAAATGTTGGATTAGTACATCAATTAGGGCATGACCACCTCGTTCCAAATCCTAGCTTCAATTACAAATACACACAATTGTATAGACACCACAATGACAATGGTTAGCAGAATTAGAGAGTGTTTAATACACACCCATTTACACGATGTAGCTTATCACCAAACGGAACAGCAAAAACAACGTGTCAATCCCTTCTGGGAGTTTGAGGAGAGTTAGGTGGAGGAGGACGTGTTCGTGGAGAGGAAATTCCCGATCATTGTTCGCTCGGTCGATAATATTGGTCTGATAGGATATGAAGAGAGTGTGGGATATTAATGCCCTAGCAAGGTCGCTAACATGAGGTCATTGCCCTTGGGAGCAGCGGTGCCTCTTAGGGAAAGTAGTCGAGCGGAGAAACGTACTCTGGGTCAAGGCCATCAGCTGCCAGACCTCATTGACTCATTGATGTGTGCATGCGTACGTGGGCTGGATTCTTCTATGGGACTTCTCTGAAGTGAAAATCCACAGCCTGTTTCCAGTCTCCGACCGGGTCAGGAATGGAATGAATGAAGCCCCCATCTAGCGGCGAGGATATGGACTGTGCCGGCTGCCGAGGCCTGACGCACTCCTCTGGGGCAATGATTAAATGAATGACAGATGAAATGAAATGATACTGGAGAGTGTTGCTGGAATGAAATTTTGACAGGAAAAACCGGAGTACCCGGAGAAAAACCTGTCTGCCTCCAGTTTGTCCAGCACAGATCTAACATGGAGTGACCGGGATTTCAGAAGTAAGAGGTAGAATCCCATTCTCCGGCATAAAACTCGATAGCTACTGGAAGTTTTAAACTGAAGCCTAGAACCCATTAGGCCTACAGTGTGTACAGAAAAGTGGTGTGTTGGTTGTACTGTACTTACCGTAAGGTTGGTACTAGCTAATACTGACGGTTGCCAACAATGGAGTGAACTAAATATTTATGAATTCCTAGGTGCGTGTTAAGATCATATACATTTTGATTAAAATGGGATCAATTGTTTGCGACTTCGTCAAGATTGACTGTAAGGTTGATACCATACACCGTAATATTTACATTAGCCAATAATTGAACCGCATTGAACTTTATAAATCGTATTGTGTTGGAGGGCAATCTGTTCGTACAAACTTTAGTCCAAATTGCGTGTAAGGTTTGTACCACATATTACCAAAGTGTGCCAACATTGAAATCGCCCTAAACTTAACAATCTCTACTGGTGGTACGTACCATGTGCAAAATGTTACATAAATGGGATCAGTCGATAGGGAGTTCATGAAGAGTCATAATAACAATAATAATAATAATAATAATAATAATAATAATAATGTTTTACGTACCTTTTAATTACTGTGGCTCTTAGAGACGTCGGGGTGTTAGAATGTTGCCCCGAAGGGGATCGTTAATGTGCCAGTAAATCTACTGACACGGCTCCCTCGCATTTTTCCACACTGAAATGCCAACTGACTGCGCTGGGATTCGATCCTGCAACCTTGGGAACAGCAGGTGAGAACGTTACCGCTGAACCACACTGCCAGCCTCATAAAGAGGAAGGGAAAGGTTAGTATCACTTATTGAGTTATTACCAACGGTTGGCAACCCTGAAACCGACTAATATTCAAAAAATTGCGTCCTTGTGATACGTAGTATTTTCGTACAGGTTTTCGTCACAATTGGGAGAATAGTTTGAGAGTACTTTTGAGGACAACTGTGATATTGGTACCACCTATTACTAATGGTTAGCGACATTGGAACGATCTGAAACATACTAAATTGTGTATTGCTGGTGCGTACTACTGTATCCCCTTACAAATTTGGTCAAAATAGGATGAGATTTTGGCAAGCTCTTCTATGGTAATCGTTAAATGTCAACCATCTGTTATTAACTGTTGGCAAACCCTGGAGCGAACGAAAGATTTACAAATTACGTCTGGGTGGTACGTACTACTCATTGGAGGGCGGAGTAATGATCTGAGATACATTTCTGTCTTGGTTCCAGTGATGACCGTGAATTGGTAAGAAGGTTAGCGACATTGGAACGATCTGAAACATACTAAATTGTGTATTGCTGGTGCGTACTACTGTATCCCCTTACAAATTTGGTCAAAATAGGATGAGATTTTGGCAAGCTCTTCTAGGGTAATCGTTAAATGTCAACCATCTGTTATTAACTGTTGGCAAACCCTGGAGTGAACGAAAGATTTACAAATTACGTCTGGGTGGTACGTACTACTCATTGGAGGGCGGAGTAATGATCTGAGATACATTTCTGTCTTGGTTCCAGTGATGACCGTGAATTGGTAAGAAGGAGGCCAGGTGAGCGCTTGGAACAAACTGTCTGACACACTGGCCCTACACTGGGGAGCAAGTGTACCCTCGTCGTTATCAAAAGAAGAACCTTGACAGCACATTGTATGTCAGACTGGTGATTGAACCTGTTGTGTTGCCATTCATCTTCAGTATTCAAGGGGGTATTTTCTAACAGAATATAATGCCTAGTTTATTTCTAACCCTAAATTGCATTCCTGTGAGGTAATGTATTCTCGGTGTTGGGATTTCATTTTCTGCCAGTGTATATTTCCACTCTTTATATGTGAAGCCATCATATGCTTGGCTGGTATTAATTGCAAGCTGTAGATGTGGATTCCAGAATTGGATTTCCACGACCATGTTAAAGGCAGCTTTCTGCTCTTGATCATGTTGTGTACGGAACGTAAGAACCATTTAGATGGAAGGCAGTGAATTATAATTCCTGACCTATGCTTATGGATCTAACGGAGGAGAAAGATTAATTCTCACTAACGAAGGATGAAAGCTTCCATTCGTCATTTATGTGGTCATAAAATCCAATTCCGCGACCACATGATGATGGTGATAATGATGATAATTAGGGCTTGGAAGTTGAAGACCTATGAATTGCCTAAAACGACGCATCCCTGTCCTGAGCTAATCGTTTCATCTCTAGATAGCTACCACATCCTACATCCGAGGCAATCTGTTTAACATATTCTAACCTTGGTCTACCATACTGTTCTCATCCTCGACACTTCCTTCTATAACTAAGTTTGCTATTCCTGGGTGTCTTAGTATGTGTCCTGCCAGTCCATCTCTTCTCTTCATTAGCAGTTGCCAGAAACATCTCTCCTCTCCCACTCGCCTCAATACCCCTTCATTTGTTACCCTATCTACCCATCTGATCTTCATCATTCTCCTGTAACACCACATTTCAAACGCTTCAATTCTCCTCTTTTTTGCTGCACCAATAGTCCAAGTTTCACTTCCATATAGTGCCACGCTCCAGACAAAAGCTTTCAAAAATGACTTCCTAATACCTAAATCTATATTCGATGTCAACAGATTCCTTTTCTGTAGAAATGCTTTCCTTGCCTGTGCCAACCTAGTTTTTATATCCTCTTTGCTTCGTCCATCACCTGTTATTTTTCTTCCTATGTAACAGAAGTCTCCTACTTCCTTTAGATTTTCACCCGTCAATTTGTTGTCCATAGAGGTTTCTGATTTATTCAGGCTGCATTCCAAATAAAAGGACGTAAACAATCAAAATACAGTACATAAAAACAGGAAAAACGACGTAAAAATACAATCCAACTATTAATTATTGTGTTTTAATTACATATTTAATATTTTATATAATGTTTAAGAAATACGAAATTCTGGTGATATGCAACATTGCGAAAATATATGAATGGAATGTTTCTTCTTTTAACATAATTTGTAAACGGTATACTGTGTGTTAGAAAATGTACCGTACTTGGAAAATTTACAATGACATATTTATTCCGCCTAGAATGAATTCATTAGACCCGCAATGGACATTCTGGAGAAATAAATTGAAATTAGTATCACTAGGTTTACAGAAATTTAAATGACGCACAACTTCTTTTATGATTTATCTTATGTCGTCCAAGAATATTTTCTCTCTTTTCAGATATGGTTCAAACATATGTATTTTAGGGGCAGATGACTTTGTAGTTCCGCCCCTTAAAACAACAATAACTAACTAACTAACTAACTAACTAACTAACATGTGTATTTAATACAGAAAAATCGTTAAGGGGTGATGAACTGATGAACAGAAAATGGGCAGTAAAAATGTAGTCGAAAACAGGCGAAGTTTCCAAAAAATTGGTTAAGAAATAAATAAAAGGCTAAAATGGACCAATAAGCCAAAAATCGCCCCAAAAGGCAAGTAAGAACAAATGAAACCTACCATTTTCCGTCCCACAAAGACACAAAATGATCATAGACCTATATTATGTTTGGTCTCATTTTTGGACACTGGAGAAAAAAAGGATCTTTCCTCAACTTCAGAGCCCTAATGATAATAATAGGTTAATAATAATAATAAATACAGTATTTACTGACACACATTATGAAAATATCAACCCCTGTAGTCATTTTAGGCTAAGCATCCAGGAAAGATTAACATATTCATCAAAACTTCCAACTGCCTACTATCATGCCGCGAACATTTGACTCTAGTGACTGTAAATATGCATAGTTATATCTCATAATGCATACATTGCGCATACAAAATTTGGTTGAAGTCTATTAAATGGTATGGACGTTCCATTCAGTTGAACCATGGGCGTATCCAGTGGGAGCGTGGGGGGCGAAATTCCTGGGAAAATGATACTTAATAAACAGCGGTGATTTTTGGCGTAATTTAACCATATTTCTGTGAATCTATATTAGCACATACGTGTATTAGTTAACCCAATAACATGACGGAGTTAGTTGGAGTGATATAAAATGGCCGCTGGTGACTTATTGGCCACCCCTAGAGTACCATGATCCCTACTGTGTAGATGAACTGGCTAGAACTCATAGCCATGAAGTCATGAGATTGGTTTCACATCACTGCCATTTTCATACAATAGAATTGATACAGGCTAGCCCAAGGAAAGGGGCATGTTCGAAGAACAGAGCTTTCACTTTGGCTGAGGAAGAGGGTCCAGCTAGGGAGGACTGCACATGTCCATTGAAGGGAGGATGGAAGGTGTCAAACTATTGCCAAGCGATTCATTGATTTATTAATTTATTGATTTATTAGATTATGGTGTTTGAAGCCATTTCTTAGTGTTGCCTAAGTAATCGAGATTTAATATTTTTCAGTCGGTCAACAAGATTGTACTCAATTGTAATGGGGGGTTCCCTAATCCTGAAAACAAAATATACATGAGATAAATAAATACACTGTGCCGGTTTGACCGTTGTCCAACGCTTACATATGCATGAATTTCGAAATTAGCTTAGCACGAACCTCAACACATCTCAGGGTCTATCTGGGCGAACAAAAACAAAAGCTACAGTAGCTTAACTGATCTCGAGACCCACACTGCAGTAAGAATAGAAGGTATCATAAGAATATAAATAACACAGTTTCTTAAAACCACTCATTTTATTTTTTATTATTATTATTCCATCACAGAAAAATCGAATTCACGACATCGTCAAAATTATTATTATTATTATTATTATTATTATTATTATTATTATTATTATTATTATTAACAATGCCATATTCGAAAATTACGAAATTTCAGCTTTTCCAAGCTCCCGCCATATCCTTCACGTTCTTTCTTTTGAACTACAGAGTATCGTCATGTTCTACGACTGAAAAGGGTTGAAACTTGATGCTGGTAGCAGTTTTGCTGAGTGTGATTTCCCCCAAGTCTTTCTCGTCCGAGAATCCCTATTTCAAGTAGTTTCGGGGCACATACCCCTGTCCTAGTCCCCATATACTATAGTTACGTACACAACCACAATAACATATGATATGTGACAAAATGCATGCAGTACTCTTAAAAGTATTCATAATGTTATTTTCTTGCATAATATAATGTTCAGGGTTTTGAAAATACCAAGTGACAACATTTGTTTTATTTTTAGTGTCACATTATGTAGCATTATTTTAAAACTGTGTTGATTTTACTCTAAGTCTTAAAATATTATTTCAGTGGAACTTGGATAATTCGAACCTCAAGGGACCAGTAAAAAGTTCGAATTATCCAAAACTTCGCAATAAGAAAGTTCTTTGAAAAGGGTAGAGAACATATATTGTATTACGTTTACATAATGATTTACGTTCAACAGACAACGGTACTTTACCTAATGACTGTATCGTGATTAACCTCAAAAGTTTCAAATGATAAAATACTGTAAAACGAAAATATACTATTCACCTATTTAACGATAGTAGTAATCTAGCAATCTAGCTAAATCTTAGAGAAATCTACATTTTTCAAAAATGTTTGAGATTTTTACCTGTTTCCTACAATTAAGTCTCTAAGAATCTAACAAATTTAAGGAACGGAAAACAGAATCACTTACGCCATTTATGATTTCAAAATAACGCCTAAGTTCTGTGATGTGGTTTGTCGTTTTTCGGGAATTCCTCACCCAACTGTTTGGCTTCCGATTGGCTTTTCACACGTAAAAACTTCGAATTATCCAAAATATAATTCGAATTAACCACGATTTTTTTAGCATTGATTGTATATAAAATGCTAGGGACCAAGAGAAAAATTCGAATTAAAGAAGATTTCGAATTATAGAAGATCCAATTAGCCACGTTTCACTGTATAATTATATAATTGCGATATTTGAAAATTCAACTCGGGTACTTTTTGTAGATATTGAAAATATTGGTTTTCAGCCCTGCCTCCCCGAAGGAAAAAAAACTCGTGATACGCCCCAGAGTGAAATAATGAACATATCAGCACGTGTAGCATCATTTTGGCACCACAATCATGAATGCATTGCTCAAAATGAATATGCAATATTTAGAAGCTTATGAGTACAAATTTTGAAATATAAGCTAATGCATGCTTTTTAAGATATTGAGACTTGGGTTCAAAATTCTAGAGAACATTAATTTATCAACAGTTGTTATATGAAAATATGCATATACCTTGTATTCTTTGGTTCAATTCCACTGTATAGTATGGATTTTACATGCAGTTAAACATTGAATCTAACAAAATACGTAGAATCGCGCTGGCAATACTGTCATGTATGGGTTGCTCAATTGTAATCTGTATTATTATGGTTTATATGCGTGCCAATTTTGACAGTTTCTATGGATACTTTCTGAGATACCCAGAATTGAGTTAAAATTTCAACTGTGATTTTTCAACAGTTGGTTGCAATGACTTTATTTTAAAATATGACATTGAGATGTCCTGGCACGGATCTTTACTCTTACCAAATTTGGTTACGTTACCTGCATTTGTGCTAAAATGGAGGAACTTACAAATGTATGTGGGCTAGCTTCATGGAAATTCTACAATATTTTTAACAATAACAAAATAAATAAAATTTGTAATTTTAAATCTCGTAATATATCAGTTTGTTCCATTGATTATTAATACTTTTACGTAAATATGTATTGTCTCTCTTAAATTTGAGGTAAGAATTGTGTACATTCATCTCGTAGGCTATACAGAACCGTGAAGAGATGAATGAAGGAGCCGTCAAATCGTCTGTAATTTTTTGAGAGAGGCTTCTTGAGTAGATTTCTTGCTGTTGATCTCCTGGCCAATTTGGTCCCCGTCGTATTTAACCTAAAGGCTGACACTTGGTATTTTGAAACCACGACTCTATGAACCATGAAATTAAAAGTGCTGTAATGGACGGAAGACAGACACGATGCAGCAGTACTGACATTAGAAACAGATTCTTCAGGAAGCTCAAGCAAGATGTGGTTCGTTGATAAATTACAGAAAGTGGGGACTCATGCATTGCACTCGTCTTTTAGTCGATAGGTTTCGGTTTGGCCCATTTCTAATATGGGTTAGTTGTTCCTTGGAGAATTGTAATCCAATAAGCCAATTTGGTAAGAACGGGCGAAGCTTGTAAATGCAGGAACATGGGACATCACACACGCATAATCAAGGAACGTCCGTCGAAGAAGACTCCTGAATGTCTGATCTACCTTATTTAAATGAAGCTTCTATTTAAAATGCGCTATCGAGTATTCGGAACAGAGACACCGATGAAAGTTATTCTTATCCGTGTAGCTTATAGATTATTCCCAAAACCATACTCTCCTGTCAGATGATAAATGGGGGTCTTTCGGTCGTAATGGTATATATCAAGCCGATTTAAATTATTCATTCTTCTGTATAATTTGAATTTCCATCGTAGATGTACGAGGAACAAAACTCGCACAGACTCAAGCAACCTCCAGGAAGACCAACTAATATACTTGCTGTATCAAGGATAGATGCCATGAACATATGAGCTACCCCCGAAGGGAAACTCCGGATTGTATGAGACGCGCGATGGTGCAGTGGTTTAGCTGCTTGCCTCTCACTAAGACGGACTGGGCTCGTTTCCCTGTCAATGCATGTGAAATTTTCGAAGTTAAATATCACGCCCTGAGGTTTGGATTTGACGTAAAATGGAGGTTCCGTGTCTTATGATTGCGAGATTAACGGCCAGGTAAAACTACAAGCATTCTTAGCTTTCCGAGTTGTATGATTTTGGCTTGTTAAAGACCTCTCGTGTCACATTTGGTGCTTTCAATACAAAATTAGAGTAGATTGTAGATGCAATGGCCAACATTCTTGGCTGTCGTCCCTGTGGTCCGGGTTTGACCACCAGCCCTGTCAAGAATTTCAATTCTGGTCTGAGGGTTGAAACAGGTTTCAATTAGCCTCAGAGTAAATTGAGAAGAGTTGTTTTACTTGGTCTCCCACTTCTCCTCGAGACAAATTCCGGGATGGCTCCTGACGTACGGCCATGGCCACCTCCTTCCCAGTCTTAGTCTCAACTACTGCTGTAAACACCACAATAACACCGGCCATCAGAAAATGTCTACACACATTTAAATACATGGCTGATGCCCACGAAATCCAAGCCCCTGAATAAAAAAACAACTCCTTTTTTGCCTGTAGATCTGGCAGCAAAGACCACTCATATTGCTGGTAATATAGGCACAATGCAAGATGTTTTGTCCAAATATTCACGGCTTCAATGAGCCCAAGGAGACCTTCGGCTGTTAGGTCAAATTGTGTCATGAGAGTTGGATATCAATTAGCAGAGCACGCGTCATGATGATTCAACACTCGATCGAACCTTACATATTCTTGATTTGTACTCAATGTACACAACACCATCCTCTTCAAATTTGTCAGTCACTAGGTGAGGAAAATCTGATTTGATGACGCAATGTGAGGTTGTCAGAGCTAACTTTGAATTTCCTTGGATCCTGGGAAGAACATTGTAAACCTCCGATAGCTTACCCATTCACTCCCGTATTGTATTCTGTCGCATCCTAATATTTTCAGAATACCGGGTGAGTTAGCCGTGGTCGTTACGGCATGACTGCTGGCAGTCGCTCACACCCGGGAGGCGAGGAGGTTTGAATCCCCCAGCCGGCAACCTTGAAGATGGTATTCTGTGGTTTCCCATCTTCCTTCCAGGCAAATGCAGGGGTTCGTCCCTAACTATAGGCCACAGCCGCTACCTTTCAACTCCTCGTCCTTACATTCCAACTTTTCTCCCCAACGGTACTTGTAGCTCACCCATTGGGTGTCCGTCTCGAAGCAGCTACAAAACTGGCGAGCCGAATATGTCCTCGGACACTCCCGGCACTAAAAGCCATACACTAAATATATATATATATAATTTCAGAATTGCCTGTATCATGTTGTAGAAACTAAACTTAAAAACTCCCTGCATCCTCAAGTCCACACAGGTTCTGCGTTGTGTACGGGTGACTGCAGTATTTTTATATTTTTCAGTTGGCACAGGCTAGAATGAAATGTGGCTTTTCACCGATGCGATATCTCATTCTCATTCATGGCTGTGATTATATGGAAGCTACTGAGGTATGGTGGATCATAGTAGTGGTATTCATGGCACAGCTAGTGTCTGTGGATTCTGAGGAAGGTGCTACTCACAATCAGTAAGAAAAGCAATGGTAAACTACCTCACTCCCCACCTCACCTAGTACGTCACAGTACAGCGTTGCCTTGGGGGATCTCTACGCACATGCAGAGGATCCAACTAGGCTCCAAACTCCCTACCTAACAGGCACCCTGTGTACATCGTGACATGATGGTTGATGAGTCAGTACATGCTGGGAAGGTGTTACCTTCAGGGCAATTATCACCTCCCTCCAAGGTATGTCCTCAATCAACCCGCTAGTATGGACACTATACTAGGGGATTTCCAACATGCGAATAATGCCCGGGACTGCGCCATGATCTTCCTAGTCCCAGTACGATGTCACAACCGTAAGCACGGACAGCCATTTCGTTGCTTATCTCTCAAGCCAACGACATAGGTAGTTGTTTAATTCAAGGATATGGACAACCCGGTCATTCAGCCCATTGTACTTGGATGAGTGTAGGATTTGTCTTATAACCTCCGTTATCGTGATGTCTGTAGAAGTGTGTGTATGTGTGATTAAACAAGTAGTTCCGTAAAGAACTAAATAGCCAATTTAATATATCCTACTTAAGGTATGTTAATTGCCTCTATCAACATACAAAATTTCAGTTTGATTGCTGTAATAGATTCGTGGATATTGAGACCGTCTAAATATTTCGGCTGGTCGCCAAGTTGGATTTTTGTATGTGTAGGGCATAGAGTTATGTACTATTACATGAAGATTATTGCGTAGATGTATTATTCAAACTTCGATTACATGATTAGGACACAAGAAATTAAAACTTCATTTTACATTTTCACACAGCCGCCATCTTAATGTTATGTAAACGATTGAACTAAATTAGATGTCAGTGCATGATAATATGTATAACCATTTGCAGTACTATGTTTCACTGTGCACGGGTGGTTAAATCACGTGGTAAGTCCATTTAAATGTTTCAAATTTGCTTTGCCACCATGTTCGTTTTGTACTCAACAGGTTTTTCAAAGTCACACAGATAAACTTCTAGTAGTGACGTTTATCACCGTACAAAATTTCAGGGTGATATCAGTAGTATTTTCGGAGATAAAGAATGCCGGTGAAATATTTCGCACAGCCGCCATGGTGGATTGGTGAGACGTAATAAAATTTGAAGGGCACGATCCGGGTCGACAAAATGGTACTATGACCATCCCGAGTTTCATTTAAGTCGCTCCAGCCGTTTACATTTTATTAGAAGCGGACACACACACACTGACAAAAAGTGATCTCATAAGCCCTTCTTTTCATAACTGATAACAGGCTAAAAAGGGACCTTCAGACAGTGAGAGTTGTTAATTCTTTAGGGGCTTTTCGACATCACGGTCATGTAGCCCCGTGAAATTAAGTGTGTATAGAAATTATCTGATAACCAGTGTTACTGTGATGTCTGTACTATTGTATATATATTCGTAATCGAGGTGAGATTTGGGTAGGAAACGATCGTGGCCTTACATTAAGTACCATCCCGACATTTGCCTGGACGGATGTGGGAAACCACGGGAAGCCACTTCCAGGATGGCTCAGGTACGAATCATACCCGCCTCTCCTCTGTTTTGTCTCACGAGGCTGAGTGTAACCCATTTCAACCCTCAGACCAGAATTAAATTTCTTCGCAGAGATGGGAATCGAACCATGGCCTCCACGGTAACTGCCATGAAAGAGTGAGAGAGATAAACTGAAGATTTGAAAGATATTCACCGACGAAGGGCTGACAAACTTCAGTAAATCACTGAACAATTGCACTCAAACTGAAAGTTAAGAAATAAGAACACTACAAGAATAGGTTATTTTTCATTCGTCAGTCTCCGCCTCGTTGAGTAGTGGCTTGCTTCCTTGGTTGTCATCGCGGAGGCCCGGGTTCAATTTCCGGCTCGGCCAAGAAGTTTAATTATGGTCTGAGGGTTGGAACAGAGTACACTCAGCCTCGTGAGGAAAACTGGGAAGAGGTGGGTTTCGATTCTACCCCAGCCATCCTGGAATTGATTTTCCGTGGTTTCCCCACTTGTACTCAGGGTGAATGCTGGGATGGTTCCTGAATAAATGCCACGGCCGCCTCCTTCCGAATCCTCATCTGAATTACAACTACAGTACACCCAGTAATACAGCCATCGCAATAACACATCAGACAAATTCCACACACACACCCAAGTAGACGGGGCTACATCATCACGATGTCACAAAGCCCCTCAATAAATCAACAACAACCCATTCGTCAGTTGAAACTCTCCAGTCGGTCAACAGGAATTTTCCCAATGACTGGGCAGGATACAATATATATAATATATGAATAATAAGTAAATAACTCTCCTGGAAAGAATTACATTTATTAGTTATGATCAAAGTCGGAGATAAGGAATTGGAAGTGGTGAAACACTTCAAATTCTTGGGAAGTGAACTGACTGAAGATGGAAGAGTAGATTTGGAAATTAGCAGAAGAATACAACTCGGGAGTGCTTTCTACCAACCGGTACGGGGACTAGTATGGAACAAGGATATACCAATTAAGGCTAAAGAAGTTATGTACAATGCATATTATGTTCCTATAATGACATGTGCAGCAGAAACTTGGACAATGACTAAGAGGAATGAGAGCAGAGTACAGGCAGCTGAGATGAGATTCTTGAGAAGTATGGTCCAGAAAACGAGGAGAGATAGAGTGAGAAATGAAGATGTACGGAAAGATCTGGGAGTACAGAAACTAAATGGCAAACTGGAGCAAAACAGATTGAGACGGTTTGGACATGTCAAACGGATGAATGGAGTAAGGATACCAAGCCGAGCACTGGAACGACGGATGACAGGGAAGAGTGGACGAGGAAGACCAAGAATGCTTTGGATGGACTCGCTGAAGAATAGCATTAGAAAACGGAACCTGGATTGGAACACCGTGTCGGAAGAGGAATGGTGGAACGACAAAACAAAGTGGAGAGGAACCATTATTGTCACCACCCAGTGTCAGCTGGAAAATGGGAAATGAAAAAGATGATGAGTTATGATTACTAGGTAAATTTTGCATTACGTGTTTCGACCTTCAAGCGGTCAGTATCTGATCTTGTTCACTGGCTTGCGTTTTACATTTATTTACAAATGTTATCTTATCTAACTACAAATACTGTACGGTGTAGTACGCTTAGTTGGTGTTTATACTACGGTTCGCAGTTTGAATCTCGTTATACAACGTTCGTTGTTGTATAAGGGTTTGTGAATTACGTGTATGATGCACGTGTATACAGTTAGAACAACATAATATATAAAATAAAATTAGAGCTTGCACATGATTTCTATAGTGTGTATGGTTACTTATCTGAACGGAGCCGTTGGTTGTACAGTTGATACGATATCGCGTGCCTATTCCCGGCTGGGAACATTGAAAGAATGGCTCCAAAACTTCATATTTTTAGCTTATTTTCATTTATGAAAAACTGGGCTTATGAGATCACCTTATGTCCGTGTGTGTGTATGTGTGTGCGTATGTGTGGTGTGTGTCCCACCCCCACCCCCATAATGACTTCTAAATGGCTGGAGCGATTTCAATGATACTCGGTAAGGTCATACCACCATTTCGGCCGACCCCGAGCGTGCCCTTCAATTTTTTTTTACGTCTCACCAATCCAACATGGTGGCTGTGCGAAATATTTCACCGGCATTTTATATCTCCGAAACTATTACCGATATCACCCTGAAACATTGTATGGCGTCGAAGCGACCTTGAAACTTTTAAATAGACTTTTCTCACGATTTAACCATCCAAACGCAATGAAACTTGCTACATAAAATGTTTATACACATTTCAATGCACTGGCATCTAATTTAGTTCAATTTTTTTTTACATAACCTCAATATGGCTGCTGTGCAAAATATTTCACCGGCATTCTATATCTCCGAAACTATTACTGATATCACCCTGAAGTCTTGTATGGTGATAGAGTGCACTACTACAAGCTCATTTATGTATCTTTCAGAAACCTGTAAAGTACAAAAGGAGCATGGCGGCCAAGCGAAGTTGAAACATTTTAATAGACTTTCCTCGCGATTTAGCCATCTGAGCGCAGTGAAGTATGGTACAGTAAATGTTTATTCTTCTTCTTATTATTAATATTATCCTTTATCTGTCACTACAGCCTGGTGTGAGCTTTGGCCTCACCAACCACAGATTTCCATCGATCTCGGTCTTGGACAGCAGTTCTCCAGGGTCGTACGTTCATTGTTTGCAAGTCCACCTCCACTTCATCTTTCCATCGATTCCTTGGTCTCCCAGGGCGTCGTCTTCTTTTCATTCATCTTTGGTGTTCTTTTGTCTTCCATCCTGTCAATGTGGCCCAGCCATCGTAGTGTTTGTGACTTTATATATCGAACAATGTCTTCGCTTTTGAGGATTTCATCTATTTCCCTATTAGTTCGTATCCTCCATTCTCCTCTATACAATACAGCACCATAAATTCTCCGTATTATTTTCCTCTCAAACACCCTAAGTTTATTGCAATCCTGAACAACATATTCCATGTTTCTGAGCCATAAGTTAAAACTGGTCTGATCAAGGTCTTGTAAATGTTGAGTTTTGTTTTATGCGGCAACAACTGCGACTTAATGAGTTTCAGATTGGCAAAATAGGCTCTGTTTCCAGTAATAATCCTTCTATTTATTTCTTTACTCCCTTTGTTTTTATTATTAACTAGAACACCCAAATACTCAAAATTTACAACATTTTCAAATGTGCAGGAGTTTATTATTAAATTATCACAGTTTCTTCTTTTTCAACAGATGTTTGGTGCATGTACTTTGTTTTGGCCGCGTTCACATTTAGACCCATTTTTTTCCCTTCCTTCTTCATCTCTTCAAACATCTCCTTTAAATAGTCTAATCTTCTCGCTATCAATACTACATCATCAGCATAGGCACATATTTGAGTTGATTTATATACTATATTATTATTTGCTCCTTCCAATTTCTCCAATACTTTATTTAAAGCCAAGTTGAATAGCGAAGCAGACATTGCATCACTCTGTCGTACACCTCTTTCCAAGGAAAATTCAGCATCAAGTTTACCCTCCACCATTACTTTGGCTTTAGCATTCTCTGCGGTTATTCTCACTAATCTTATTAGCTTTCCGGGAATTCCTTTCTGTTCCATATTGTGCCCGTTTAGACCGAAGTCCAACGACCACATATGCATTTCACCAAAAATCAGTCAGCACGAGAATCTCAACATCCCAGGGCGCCATATGGGTTAAAGTGACAACAATGACACAATAAAAAATTGCTTTACTGATTTTCGGCTCGATGCAACAATAAAGATAGAAGGAGACTCTGAAAATAGCACAATTCGTAAAATAATCTCATTTTATTAAAATGTTAAAATTGACTTGAAATAATGCCAGAATAGCATTATGAATGCATGACGAATCATACATTTATGTACACAAAATATACAGGGTTATCAACACATGAACAATTAATATTTGAACTTTGTTTAAATTAAAATATTTACAGTCGTAGGTTCTTCAGGGCAAATTAAATTGTCCAGCCTGATTCCTAAATCATAAGCATTCACTTGTTGAAATTAAATGGTTTCACTCGATGTAGAAAAATCACTTTGTTTTTGTTTTCGAATGATGCAGAAAATAACTATCACTTCCAGTAATTAATATTGTTACGTGCCACCCCCTACTGGCACCTTTGTTAACTGGATTACGGTGGGTATAAAGCACAAGACCAATTACTGCTTAAAGAAATAATTAATTTTATTGCAGCCAGAAAAATACACTACTCAACAGCAATTATTACCTTACTCCAGTCTCCTCACGTCGAGAATACTTCCCCTTTTACTTGTCAACAGACCACAGTTAATCCTCTTCGCGAATGAGTCCGGTCCCATACGCTAGCTGGAAATAGCTGCACTAGGTCTGTCACTGTACTATACACTGTTTCACAAGCACCACAATCACTTCCTCGCTGTCAAGAGAATCAGCTGCACTAGGGGCTTCGCAAGTCACCACACTTCTATCGCTCAGGATAATCGCTCACACTAGCTCGTAAAACACAACAACAACAACTGCTTGACAGGTCGCACTTATATAGCAGGCCGGTGACTCAATAAAAACTTCTAGATCCATCCAGGGTTCACGGCTTCTCGAGGTTTCCATCGCTGGTCCAGTCACGAATATTCTGGACTATCCCTTTGTCCTAGTAGCCCTGTTGCATAAGGCGCACGCAATACAGGAGGCAGGCCACAGCCCAGCCCTGGGGCAGTTGTGACTCATGCGGCGAGCGATGACACAAACTCACAGCCGTAGCACCACCCCCTTCCTAAAAAGGCTGATCGTCCCGATCAATCATTGGTCCGTCTGTGTCCCTCCGTAGGCTGCCAGGCGATCTCGGTGCACGATCTTCATCTTCGCCCTCGGGCTCCGCTGGATCCTGTAGACGACATCGTTGATCCGTTTCACGACTCGGTACGGGCCCTCCCAGGACTTCTGCAGTTTGGGTGACAGGCCTTTCTTCCGTAATGGGTTGAAGAGCCAGACCAGGTCGTCCTCGTGGAATCCGCCGGCATCCGTCTGCTGGTCGTATCGGGTCTTCATTCGGTCGGTCTCGATCCGCAGTTTCCTCCTCGCGAACGCGTGTACGTCCTCCAGTTGGTCGACCAGTTCTTGACAATACTGGCTTACCGGGATCGGATCATTCCCAGGTCGGCCGAAGGCAAGATCGACAGGTAGACGGAGCTCCCTCCCAAACATGGCCCGGGCTGGTGTGCACCCGGTGGCTTCATGCACGGCGGCGCTGTAGGCCAGGAGAAATAGTGGAAGATGCTTGTCCCAATCCCTCTGGTGCTCGCTGACGACTATTCGGAGATGGTTTTCGATGGTGCGATTGAATCGCTCTACCATCCCGTCGGACTGAGGGTGTAGCGGCGTTGTCCTTGTCTTCCGGATTCCCAGCAGCTGGCATAGGTTCAGGAACACCTGCGACTCGAAGTTCCTCCCTTGGTCGGAGAGCAGCTCCAGGGGTACTCCATACCGGCTGACGAATTCCTTCACCAGGGTCTCTGCAATCGTCGCGGCTTCTTGGTTAGGGAGCGGATACGCCTCCGGCCATTTGGTAAAGTAGTCGCTGACGACAAATATGTAGCGGTTCCCTGCCTCGCTTAACGGGAATGGCCCAGCAACATCGATGACCACTCTCTCCATGGGGCCGCCCACGTTGTAGGTCTTCAGTGGACCCCGTCGTCTTCGTCCTGGGCCCTTGCTGGCTGCGCAATCGTGGCACCTCGCGCAGTAGTTCTCCATGTCTGTTCGGCATCCGATCCAGAAGAATCGCTCTCTCAGCTTCTCCAGGGTCTTATTTATCCCTAGGTGTCCACCAGATGATCCTCCATGAACTTCCTTCAGGACGTCCTCCGTCATAGCCTTTGGAACGACGACTTGTTCCCGAGATGTCTTCCCGTCGGTGCTCTCCCAGGTACGGCAGATGAGGCCATCCCTTACAATCAGCGAGTCCCACTGTGCCCAGTAGGACTTAAACTTCGGGCTGCAGTCACTCACAATGTTCCACCCGGGTCTGGGGACACAGGCCCTCTTCCATTCGGCTATCAGTCCCAGGTCATCATCTTCTGCTTGTGCCCGCGTGAAAGATTCGCGGCTCCAGTTCCCTTGAAGTTCCACAGTAGTCCGTCGGCACAGTATCCCGATGTTCTCCTCCCTTCGGGCACAGAAGGTGCAGTCTTCGGGACACGGTCTTCGTGACAGGGCGTCGGCGTTAGAATGCAGTTGGCCTTTCCTGTGCTGAATCTCAAAGTTGTACTGTTGAAGCCTCTCTAACCACCGCGCGAGTTGACCCTCGGGCTGCTTGAAGTTCAGGAGCCACCGCAGGGATGCATGGTCGGTCCTGATGAGAAATTCTTGCCCGTACAGGTACTTGTGGAAGTGTTCAATGGTCTTCACGATGGCGAGCAGCTCCTTCCTGGTGACGCAGTAGTTCCTTTCTGGCTTTGACAAGGCCTTGCTGAAGTAGGCCACTACTCTCTCCTCGCCGTCCACTACCTGCGACAGGATTCCCCCTAAGCCAAAGTCGCTGGCATCGGTATCGACGATGAACCTTGTTCCAGGTCTGGGGTAGGCCAGAATAGGTGCGGTGCACAGAGCCTGCTTGAGTTGTTCGAAGGCACTGTGGCATTCTGCTGTCCACGTGAAGAGTTGGTCCTTCTCAGTCAGTCGATGTAAAGGTTTGGCGATGTCGGCGAATCCCCTCACGAAGCGACGGTAATAAGTGCCGAGTCCCAGGAAGCTTCGTAGTTGGGACTTGTCCTTCGGAACTGGCCACTCCCTCACAGCTGCGGTCTTCTCTGGGTCGGTGCGCACCCCTTCCTCGGAGACGATATGCCCAAGGTACTGGACCCGCTTCTGGAAGAGCTGACACTTCTTGGGGCTCAACTTCAGCTGGGCAGCCCGTAGCTTCAACAAGATCTCCTTCAGGTTGCTGTAGTGCTCCTCGAAGCTTCTCCCCAGAACGATGACGTCGTCTAGGTAGACCAGGCAGGTCTTCCAGTGTAGTCCCCTCAGAATGGACTCCATTAGCCTTTCGAAGGTCACAGGGGCGTTGCACAGACCGAATGGCATGACGGTGAAATGCCAGAGCCCACTGCCCACAGAGAACGCCGTTTTCTCGCGGTCCTTAGGGTGGACCTCCACCTGCCAGTAGCCACTCTTCAAATCCAAGGTGGAGAACCACCTTGACCCTGATATGGTATCCAGCGTGTCGTCGATCCGGGGTAGAGGGTAGCTGTCCTTCTTCGTGACGTCGTTCACCCGCCTGTAGTCCACGCAGAACCTGGTGGAACCGTCCTTCTTCTTCACAAGCACGACCGGAGAACTCCAAGGGCTATGTGATGGCTCGATCACCCCTTGCTCCTTCATCTCTTCTACCATCCGGTCGACTTCGGCTTGCTTGGCGAGCGGGACACGTCGGAATGGGGCCCTAATCGGTGCGCTGTCCCCAACGTCGATTCTGTGCTGGACTAAGCTAGTCCTGCCGAAGTCTTTGCTCCCCACGGAGAAGACATCCTGGAATTCGCGTAGCAGGTCCTGAAGTTGGCGTGATTGTTCCTCGTCTAAATGGTCCTGGGATCCTTGGTACAGCTTCTGTAGTTCTTCTGGCAGTGTGTGTCTCCTTCGGTTGTCCGTCTGCAGGTGTCCGTCTGTCGTATCTGTGATGCGGGCAATCCAGGTAACGGGCTCGCAGACTCCTAGGTTGGTGTCCCGGTGAACCGTAATGTCGTAGTCGTTCAGGTTGGACAGGCGGACGTACGGCCGAGTCGTCGTGTTGATGAGAGTCTTGGCAACTAGCAATCCTTTTGTCTGGATGTCCTCATATTTTGGCTCGATGACAGCCGCCATTCCCTCAGCAGTTCCGTCGACAATTACGGCAGCGCTGACCTCCGTCCTGGCGGGAACGATGACGTCTTCTCTCAGCCTTACTCGTCGTGCGGTGATGGACTCGTGCGCAGGTTGCAAAGCAAGTTCCTCACCTCCGAAGTGCAGAGTGTTGGTACTCAGATCCAAGATGATGTTGTTCTGGTCCAGGAAGTCCAGTCCGATGATCACTTCATTTGATACGTCAGCCACAAGCACTGGATGCTTTATCGCCCGTCGACCAATGACGAACTTCAGTGATGCTTCGCCATGTACCGGTGCGGTCTCTCCGGTCGCGGTTATTAGCTGGAGGTTCCTTTGTGTGGGTTGAACTCTCCACTTCGGGATCACGGTGGGACTGACGATGGTCCTCGATGCTCCCGTGTCGATTAGCATGGGCCAGCTCTCTCCGTTGACGACACCGTCGACCATCAGGCTGCTATTGTCCCTCCGTAACTTCGTCACACGAACCTGGACTGCCGGGGCTTGACGACTGTCACAAGCCAACCTTTGCCCCCCAAGGCTGGCTAATACTCGTTTCCCTGGGTCGCGCGGTTTTCAGACGACTGATTTCCCGTCGGATATCCTCGGCGGCTGCGATCACCGCAGTCCTTGCTCAGGTGGCCTTTCTTACCGCAGGTCCAGCAGGTCGGTAGTCCTCTTCCGGGCCGCCTCTCCGGTTGCCTTCCGGCTGTGTCGTTGCTGGTGGTGCCGCGACTATCGAAGAAACGGCTTAGCACCTCCATTAATTCGTCGGCCAGGGGCTTGGTCTCGTTGGTTTTTACTGGTTCGTCGACGTCCACTTGACGCACCCGCGCGTGCATTCTGGATGCCTGTTTTGCCGTCTCGAATTCAAGTGCGTGGCTCAGCGCATCTGCCAGGGTCTTATTGCGCGCGAGACGCAGCGCCTGTTGAGTGTCCGAGTCCCGTAGCCCGTCGGTGAAAGTCTGCGTCGCTATCTGCTCCAGAAAGTCGGCCGGCGCTGTTGGGTAGGCGAGCCTTACGAGGCGTGCGATGTCCATCTCGAACTCCTGCAGGGTTTCCGCGTTCTTCTGTACCCGGGTCCGGAGCTGCATCTGATAGGCCTGCTGAAGATGGCTATCTCCATATCGGGACTCCATATGGACGATCAGGGAAGCGTAGTCCTGGGATCCAGTCGGGATGGCCTGAAGGACGTTAAGGGCGTCACCTCTCAGCGCTACAATGAGAGCTGTAGCCTTTTCTGTGTTGTTCCAGTTATTTATGGAACAGGCCGCCTCGAACTGAGGTAAGTAGGTGCTCCACGGGACCTTTCTGTCGAAGGTTGGGGGCGTCACTCTGCTATGTCCCGTTCCTGATATTCCCGGTGTAACGGTGGGCGGGCATTGGCGCAGCTCGGCAACTTCCTCTCGTAGAGCGTTGAATTTCTCTTCCACCCCCGTCAGTGGGCGTTGGCGCAGCTCGGCAACTTCCTTTTGTAAGGCGTTGAATTTCTCCTCCACCCCCATCAGCGGGCGTTGGCACAGCTTGGCAACTTCCACTTTTAAGGCGTTGAATTTCTCCTCCACCCCCATCAGCGGTCGTTGGCACAGCTCGGCAACTTCCACTTGCAAGGCGTTGAATTTCTCCTCCACCCCCATCAGCGAGCGTTGGCGCAGCTCGGCAACTTCCATTTGTAAGGCGTCGAACTTCTTTTCCACTGCCGTGACTTCCTCACGCAGACCCAGATCTAATTTCTTCAGGTCCTGTGTCAACTTATTCTGACCGTTTTCCATCTTCTTCTGGCCGTCCTCTATCCTCTTCAGGTCCTCCGCTAGCTTATTTTGACCGTCTTCCATCTTCTTCTGGCCGTCTTCTAGTTTGGCAGTTAGGTCCTCGGCTAACTTCTTCTGGCCGTCTTCTAGTTTGGCAGTTAGGTCCTCGGCTAACTTCTTCTGGCCGTCTTCTAGTTTGGCAGTTAGGTCCTTGGTTAAATACTTCTGGCCGTCCTCCATCTTGGTTTCCATGCCATTTAACTTTTCTAGCAATGCTGCCAATTTCTCCTCCATTTTAGTTTTTTGTCTTGTAAAGGGCATGCACTCACAGGAAAATTAGAGAAAATGACCTGCTCGGGTTTTGAAACCAGGACCGTCAGGTGTTGTGCTTGAGTTCGTAATCCCACTTCTGACACCAGTTGATACGTTACACCCCCTAGTGGCACCTTTGTTAACTGGATTACGGTGGGTATAAAGCACAACACCAATTACTGCTTAAAGAAATAATTAATTTTATTGCAGCCAGAAAAATACACTACTCAACAGCAATTATTACCTTACTCCAGTCTCCTCACGTCGAGAATACTTTCCCTTTCACTTGTCAACAGACCACAGTTAATCCTCTTCGCTAATGAGTCCGGTCCCGTACGCTAGCTGGAAATAGCTGCACTAGGTCTGTCACTGTACTATACACTGTTTCACAAGCACCACAATCACTTCCTCGCTGTCAAGAGAATCAGCTGCACTAGGGGTTTCGCAAGTCACCACACTTCTGTCACTCAGGATAATCGCTCACACTAGCTCGTAAAACACAACAACAACAACTGCTTGACAGGTCGCACTTATATAGCAGGCCGGTGACTCAATAAATGCTTCTAGATCCATCCAGGGTTCACGGCTTCTCGAGGTTTCCATCGCTGGTCCAGTCACGAATATTCTGGACTATCCCTTTGTCCTAGTAGCCCTGTCGCATAAGGCGCACGCAATACAGGAGGCAGGCCACAGCCCAGCCCTGGGGCAGTTGTGACTCATGCGGCGAGCGATGACACAAACTCACAGCCGTAGCAATATTTCAAAAATTGGTTCATTTTTAAAGTAATAACAATGGGTATAACACAACATCAACTTATATGGACATCTGAGCATGGATTCGAAGAACTTCGATATAAAACAGAAAATTTATTATACCATCTGTTCTCGATCCAAAATAATTATTCTGACTATAAATTTATGGTCAAAAATTATTATTAACAAAACATCAATTCTTTAAATATTAATTTAACCATTCAAACATTCAAATAAAATGTTTGAAAATATTATTTAGAAAATTGTTACAAAAATAGTAACAAATACTATTATCAAAAGTTGCAATTCTTTGACAGATTATGAAAATGTTAATCATTTCATTATTTTAAATAATATTTATATTTTTAATAGGATCACAAATATCCTTTAAATGGTAGTGGCTGTTCATGAAATTACAGTATTAAATTATTTATAGCATCGGCCCATTCTATTTAAATGTGTCAAAAATCACATGATCATAATTAGCATTCGACAACGGTAAAGTCTCCTCACAATGGAAGTTTAATGTTAATAACAAAATCCGGGTCAACAAGTACTAGGAAATATTTATAGAACACGAGAATCAACTGTGAATTAACTATGATGGCTCCATAAAATAGCCCTTGGTTATAAATTCGTCGAAAGTGTGGCTAGTAACAATATTTTCAATTCCCAACTTATTTATCAAAGTCATCCAACCTTCACAATGGTTGGTGCTTCATTTTAACAACAACATCATTCCAGCGACTTAATTGCACAATCAGAATGGCACATTTAACTATTTCCACACACAATAATTTCTTCCCAAATTATACATAATAATCAAGCCTTTGCTTGTTATCCAAACTGGAAGATTTAGAAGCTAGTAAGCTCCTTCGAATGAGTTAACTGTAATTTTACCATCATATTAAACATTAATAATTGCACATCGTGTCTATTTCTGGTCAAACGTTCTCTCAATAGACGTTACCCAAATGATTTATATTAATATAAACTCTAGTAAAACCCTGTTTTATACATTCTATTTGTTTCCCGTAGCATCACTTTCCGTGTCTTCTACATGATTTGACTGCATAATGCAAGTGTAAATTGCTTCAACAACGACATGGATTAAGGAAGTTCGAAAAGATCTCGAAAATTCCAACATCCAGGAAGTTCAGATGTCAAACAGGGAAACATTTCGGTACATAATCCAAAATTTGGAAGGGTTTCACGTCACAAGAACCACAAAGATGGGAAGAGCCTGGACGGATGAGCAGAAGAAACAGCATAGCGCCCATATGAAGGAGTACTGGAGGAAGAGGAAACTTCAGACAAAGAAAAAATGAAATTGTAGCGTGATCCGAAGTAGTCAATTCGCAAATTTAAAAAAAACGACTTTATATTTAATAAATGATTAAATTTGCCCGCAACTTCAGGGCTAATCTCGGGCTGGAGAGGTCATCCTTAGGATGACCTGTGTGTATAGGGACCGGAGCAACTGCAGGGCCCGAATTGTACAGCAGTTATTTGCCCCCCGAAGGGGTAAATAACCGCTATATGACGAAGTTGTAGCTCTGGAAGTTCTACGATGAATGTGTCTATATTAGTATGAAATAGTTATTATTAAGGTTGTGGTTATTGAGCTAATTGCCGTGATTTGGTACAATACTATTCCAGTTAGAATGTTTTGGTTTAAGTCACCTGCAATGATTACATGTTCATGGGTCAGAAGTGTATCTAGGTCTAAATGTTGAATTGCATTTTGTAAATATTGTCAATTCAAATAAAAGTATCGTAAGTATGTAGTTAGTTTTAGTTGTAAGTAGGTAGTTAGTTTGTCTATTAGATATATGTCATTGTTCTATTAGACTGTGGTGTGTGAGTGTGTCTGGTAGCAGTTGCATTGTTTATTAGTTATAGTTCATTGTTTCAGTAGACTGTGATGTGTGAGGGTGCATGTGAGTGTGCCTGTTGACAGACTGTTTTAGTGGTAGTATTTGTTGTTGGTGGAACTTAAGTTTTTTGTTAGTAGAGTTTTGGTATTTAATTGTTAGTACGGTAGAAGGTTAGTATTTTTGTTAGTAGAATTGCTCTTTACTTATTCTCAAAGGGAGTAGCAGCCTTTCAGAATAAATCAATTCTTTACTAGTCTTATAGACGGTTAAGATATTGATAATATAAGCCAAATAATGGCTACACTGCGTCCTGCTGCACGGCTGAAAGCAACGGGAAACTACAGCCGTATGCTATTCCCGAGGATATGCACCTCTCTATGCATAATTACATGTGATGATGGCCTCCTCCCTTGTAAAATTTCAATCCGGAGGTAAACTAGTCCCCCGTTCGGATCTCCGGGTGGGGACTACTCGAGAGGGGGTTAACATCACAGAAGTGACAAAGAGGAAATCTGACATTCTACGGATCGGAGCGTGGAATGTTAGAAGTCTGCTAGGAAGTGGAAGGTTAGAAAACTTAGAAAGGGAAATGGATAGGTTGAGGTTGGATTTGGTTGGGATTAGTGAAATGCGCTGGCAGGAAGAACAGGACTTTTGGTCAGGAGACTATAGGGTCATTAGCACTAAATCAAACAATGGCCAAGCAGGGGTTGGCCTCATATTGAGTAGGAAACTTGGACAGCGGGTGGAATATTATGAGCAATATAGTGAACGAATTATTGTAGCAAAAATCAATACAAAACCTACCTGCACTACAGTGGTACAAGTCTATATGCCTACCAGTCAAGCTGATGATGAGGATGTTGAAAAGGTCTACGAAGAAATAGACGAAATTCTGAGGTATATCAAGGGTGATGAAAATGTTATAGCAATGGGAGATTGGAATGCTGTGGTAGGAAAAGGGAGAGAAGGGAAGATAGTAGGAGATTTCGGATAAGGTGAAAGGAATGATCGAGGAAGCAGGTTGGTAGAATTCTGCACCGAGCATGAATTGGTCATAGCTAACACCTTATTCAATAACCACAATAGAAGAATATACACATGGATGAGACCAGGAGATACAGGGCGTTACCAAATCGACTTCATTATGGTCAAGCAGAGGTTTCGAAACCAGATTTTGGATTGTAAATCATATCCTGGTGCTGACATAAACTCTGATCACAATCTGGTTGTAATGAAATGCAGATTAAAGTTGAAGAAACTGAAGAAAAGTCAAAAGCCATAAAGGTGGGCAATAGACAGACTGAAGGAGAAGGATGTAAACGAAAGATTCAAGAAGAGTATAAAGGAAGGACTAATGAAAAACCCTAAACAAACTTCAATTGCAGACGAATGGGCACTTTTGAAGAATTAAATAACAAAATCCGCAGAAGAAAACATTGGTAGGAAAGAAAGAATAGGTAGAAAACCGTGGATCACTCAGGATATACTAGAATTGATGGATGAAAGGCGGAAACACAAGAATCTAAGAGATGAAAAGGGGAAAGCAGAATACAGAGTCTGAGAAATGAGGTTAACAAGAAGTGCAGGGAAGCGAAAGAAGAATGGTTGAAAGAGAAATGTGCAGGTATAGAAAATTGTCTGAAATTAGGAAAAGTAGACACAGCTTATCGAAGGATTAAGAATACTTTTGGGGAAAAGAAGACTAAGTGCTGTAATATTAAGGACACAAATGGAAAGCCTCTAACAGATAGGGAAGAAAAGGTTGAGAGATGGAAAGCTTACATAGAGAGTTTGTATAAGGGAAAGGAGATTGAGAATCATGTAATGGAAAGGGAGGAGGAAATTGATGAGGATGCGAAAGGAGATTTAATATTGAGATCAGAATTTGATAGAGCTTTGGAAGACTTAAGCAGGAACAAAGCACCAGGCATAGATGATATACTGATTGAGTTGCTACGCTGCATAGGAGATGAAGGTCTGATCAGGTTATTTCACTTGGTGTGTAGGATTTATGAGACAGGTGAGGTACCCCCTGATTTCAAGAAGAATGTAATCATCCCTATACCAAAGAAAGTGGGAGCTGACAGATGTGAAGATTACCGTACAATCAGCTTGATTACTCATGCTTCAAAAATCCTGTCTAGAATAATTTACAAGAGGGTGGAAAGACAGATAGAAACGGAGTTGGGTGAAGACCAGTTTGGTTTCAGGAGAAATGTAGGAACAAGGGAAGCTGTACTAAGTCTTAGGCTGATTTTAGAAGGTAGAATAAGGAAAGATAAGAGAACGTTCATGGCTTTTGTAGACTTAGAAAAGGCTTTTGATAACGTTGATTGGACTAAATTGTTTGACATTTTGAAATCAATTGGAATAAAGTACAGGGATAGGAGGGTGATATACAATCTGTACAGAAACCAGACAGCAGTCATTCGAGTTGAAGGACATGAGAGAGAAGCTGGTATTCAGAAAGGTGTAAGACAAGACTGCAACTTATCACCCATACTTTTCAATCTTTACATTGAACAAGCAATGAAGGAAATTAGAGAAAAATTTAAAGTGGGAGTGAAGATTCAAGGAGAAATAATTTCAACTCTGAGATTTGCTGATGACATCGTCATCTTGGCCGACAAGCCTGAGGATTTGAATGAGTTTTTGAATGATATGGACTCCGTCTTACAGAAAGAATTCATGATGAAAATAAATAAATGTAAAACAAAAATACTGGAATGCAGCCGAAATAAATCAGAAACCTCTATGGAGATCAAATTGGCAGGTAAAAAGCTGAAGGAAGTAGGAGACTTCTGTTACTTAGGAAGCAGAATAACCAGTGATGGACGAAGCAAAGAGGATATTAAAAGTAGGTTGGCTCAGGCAAAGAAAGCATTTCTACAAAAAAGGAATCTGCTGACATCGAATATAGATTTAGGTATTAGGAAGTCATTTTTGAAGGCCTTTGTCTGGAGCGTGGCGCTCTATGGAAGTGAAACTTGGACCATTGGTGCAGCAGAAAAGAGGAGAATTGAAGCATTTGAAATGTGGTGTTACAGGAGAATGATGAAGATCAGATGGGTAGATAGGGTTAAAAACAAAGAGGTATTAAGACGAGTGGGTGAGGAGAGATGTTTCTGGCGACTGCTAATGAAGAGAAGAGATAGGTTGGTAGGACACATACTAAGACACCCAGGAATAGCAAGCTTAGTTATGGAAGGAAGGGTCGAGGACAAAAACTGTAGGGGTAGACCAAGGTTAGAATATGTTAAACAGATTGCCTCCGATGTAGGGTGTCGGAGCTATGTAGAGATGAAACGATTAGCTCAGGACAGGGAGGCATGGAGAGCTGCATCAAACCAGTCAAAAGACTGAAGACTCAAACAACAACAAATTGCTTCCAATGAATTACTCTGTTAGTAGAATGTGGGCGTGCGTTTAACCACTAACCATCGGAAAAACAAGTATCCGATATAAGAAACTGTTTTAAATATCCAATTTATAAATTCACACTAACTACTGTGCCCATTTAGCAAGAAATATGCCAATCACAGTATACCAGCGTAGCTCAATTCGGGATTTCGGGGCAGCGGTAAGTTCCCCCACTCTGTGACCCACATATTTGGATTAATTAGAGGATACACTTGCAAAAATAACAACAAAATCAACTCCTATTTTAAACACATTTAATTAATAAAATTAATGGCGCTACAAACATTTAAACAAATTAATTACTGACCCAAATATCAACTGCTTGTTCCAAATGAACAAGGGATCACAAAATAAAATAAACAAATATTGTATTCAAAACCTGTGGTTTCCACATAAACCAACAATTCTTACTTAATCTCACTTCCATAAAGCACTAACATTAAGTTTACATAACTCCGAGCTCTTTGGCTCCATGCATTTACATTATTACGGTGTCATTCTTGTACACCTCAAACACTAGCTTTTATATTTTCTTATTTCTCAAAAACAAATATATAATTATATTTAAAATCTATGTTAATTATCTAATTCAATATTTTGGGCATGTCCACACATTCAGTTGTTATCATCTCTCTTTATTTCACAAATATATTAAGGTAATCAGAAAATCAATTGTGTACTCCAGAGCGTGAAGGTACTTGACACAGTCAAAAAACTATAGTTACTCCCGAACTCAGTTGCCTTCAATTAACTCGTGGAATCCCACGTCCTTACATTATTACAATAGGGATTGTTATTTATCTCTTATGTCTTAATAGACCATTCTCATATAAGAAACTACGATCTGAACCGGCAAACGAAATATCCATCTTTAAGGACCTCGGTTCAACGCCCGGGTCGTTAACAACTTTAAACACTCCTGGTGTATTCATTTCTCTTTCTAACAGCTTACGAGACGGTCTCTGTTCCCCCTCACTTTAAAAGAGCTAGTCTCTACTACATGGGGTGCGATTTATGACACGTAGGGTGGCGGAGACATCCTGTCTGACCCAACATTAGTAGCTTATTTTCAAGGCTTTCAAAACAAACAAACCTTCACATTCTATCCAGTTCTGGGGAGACCGGGCTTTACTGTACCGTAACATTCAAACAACTATTCTTTGGTTCAAAGACCATTTCCGTATCCTTGGCATTTATTAATTATGAGAGGGTCCTCATTGATTGGGAAGATTAAATACACATACGACGACGGAGAATTACAGGGGCTTTTATCATAAGAAGATCCTGCATTCGAATCTCTTCAGGTGCCTCGGGAACCAATCCCTACAGAGGACATATACAAAATGCGATTTAGAGTCAGCCGTGGCCCATATGACATACGCTCAATAATACCATATATTAGCTCCCTTTTTAAATACATACACAATGCCTCGTGATACTAATGTCACAAATAGAGGACTTACACAATTATCAATTCACTGCAATCAACTACCCTCCATAAGTAATGTACCAAGTATTTAACCACTACGCGTTCCTAGCGTGACACTTTAATATTATATTTGCGCTCATTATGCGCTATGCATTATTTTAAGCCGAAAATGTCTTCCCAAGAACTGATAAAATCTCTTTAGTAACCATTCATATTATTTTTATTCACATATTAATCTTTCCGTGGTCGATAAATCGCTCCCTGTTTTAAAATATTCCATTGAACCTCATCTTTTACACATACGTTAAGGCTTAACGTTCTTATGTTCATATCAATTTGTTTGATTTTTATTTAACATTTCCATATTTAATTATTATTATTATTTTTATTCTTTATACAAGCTCAAAAGCTATTTCTTTCATATCTCAACTTTACTTTATTTCAATGTCTTTCATGATAATTAAATGATATTTCGCTTGCTCTTATGACATTTGTTAAATACATTAACCCTTTATTCACCTATTTCCTCTACGGGATTTATTCTTTACATAATTATTCATAATTTCTCTATTTATTTTATTATTATTCAGACCGTGTTCTTGATTATTCAGCATTTATTTATTAAAACACATCCCTTTCACTCCAAAACTCCGGTGAGTTTTGTACACAATCAATTTCTGACACCAAAATAAAAATGAATTAGTACTCACATATTTTCCAGATCATCCCTGATCTTAAATCTGGTGCGGTGTTTCATTTTTGGGCCCACTTTGAACTTTTTATACCATATTGAAGGTATTCATTTTACGTAAAAACACAAATAAACATATATCTAACACACTTAATATTGACGACATTTTTATATACTGATGTGTCCCTTTTGAACACATAATAAACACTAAAAATATTATTTAACACACAATCTGGATTATTTTACACTTCACAACGATCACTAGGCCGTGTTTCTGAGCCTCTCACACGTGATCTTCTTAAATTCCCGTTTCCAAGGGTGGAATTTATCCGATGTCGGCTTCCTATTCTGAAGAATGCGAAAGTCCCGAAACATCTACTGTTCCCTGGAGTTCAATTCTGCTATTCCTATCCTGGATAACCGGCTATTGATCTAGCTTGAACGGCTTCTTTGTAGATCTGTCTATCGATCCTAACGAAAGTCTATATGGATCGAGGTCTCCTCTAAGACCTATAGATTTAGTTTATAGCAGCTAGCACTTCTCGATTCTAGTACTATTAGAATTGTTCGCCTGCTTTCTGGAGCTAATATTTATAGTCTCCTATCCTCTTTGTTTGAACTGTTTTAACACTCTACGTTCGAACCTTATTCTGTTCTTCCCTTTTAGATTGCTTCAATTTAAATAGCAGTTTATCTGTCTGGTACGATACTTCCGTACGTTATGATCTATTCGTTCGTACATTTAACGACCTATCGCCTTTAAGTCCGACGTTCGCAGCCTGCTATGACTATATCTTGCGAATTTTCACTTTAACTTGTATACAGTCGGGCCTAAATCCTATAATTAGGATTTTCCTAATATTTCACTACGGCGATACTTTAAAATTTTGTCTTGACTGCTCCTTATGGAGGCAAGCAAGTCGTTACTACTGTGACGCCTGTGGCTATTGGATCTTACTTCGGCGGTATAAAACAGCGTTTCTCCCCTCAAGGAGTACTGGTAGCTGTTATCGATGTGACGCAGAGTTACGTCCCTTCACGGACTGTCGGAATGACTTCTTCTACGTCGTGGAGCAGCACTTCCCCTCACGGAATGCTCGTAGGACTGCATGCGATGTGACACAATGACGTGCCCTCTGGCTGTCTGAATACTGCATTCGGTGCTTATACTTGGTGCGCAGTATGACCTCCCCTGAGGTTCATACGTTTGAAGACTTTGATGCAGCACCTCCGGTCACGGAGTGCTCGTTGTAACTGCTTGTGCGATGCGACACAGTAACGTGCCCTCAGGCTGTCTGAATACTGCATGATTGGCTTGGAAACGCCCGAAGCTTTATACTGTTTTACTACAAAAAAATAAGACTCAAGCCTTTTCTGTGGTCAACTTCTAAAATAATGGTGCCACAAATATAAAAATTATACCTTCCGAAAGCTCGTCTTCTCAATGTCAAATGATCTTATTGCACCTAAGAATCGATCGTGCAATTCGGAGATATTAATTAATTTCTCGTCCTCAATTGTGTGGGTGTTGCATTCTTTTTGCTCTCTCCCCTCCACAGAGGCTTAGGTAATTCCCCTATGACGTCGTCTTACGTCGGCAGTTTATTTCTGCACAATTATTACATGGTTTCTCTATACTGAAAAATCTCTCATTCAAAATGATTCACTGTGCTGTGCTTGTTTACTCATTATTATGCTCGTAAACGTGTTAATTTTAATTATTCCTCTTCTGGTGCATATGCGGCGTTGTCAAAATCCAGCAACGTCAGCTTGAATTCCGATTCAGGCTTCTCTTTCTATCACGGTGGAAATTTCCACTCAGTTATTAATACTCGTGACCAGCCCTCTCTGAAATGTCGAGTGGGGTGATCTCATCTAAGGAACATCTGTCCCTAGTCGCTTGCACAATGTTAAGCTATATTCCTGGCTTAAAATCTCTCTCCGTTCCTTTAAGAAACTATACGTTTCTTTCATTTCTTCCTTAAGGACATGGATTCGACCGTCATGGACCCTATGGCCTATGGGTTCACTACATGATATGATTATTAGAAAATATAAATCATAATTATTATTATCTCAGAAAAATTGAAAATAAATATTATTATTATTATTATTATTATTAAATCATTATCATTATTATTATTAATAATTCCACAACTGGATTTAATTTCAATAAACTATTCGAGAAAGATCAAATTCGATTTCTTAATCATGGAAAAATATCCATTCCTCAACTTAAATTTATTTTTAAATTTACAGTTACGACGGCTGATGACTACGATTAGAAAAAAAAAATTACAAAATCAAATAAAATGCTCGTGATGCTCGTCCATTGATTCAAATCATTGAATATTCATGTCTGAGTGTAGAAAATACTCAGAACAAGGCTTCCCATGCCTCGCATAAACATTTGCAACAGCAAATTATCAAAGAAAAATTATTGTGTTGATAAGACTGTAGAAAAATGAAAATTCCAGCTAGCTACGCATAAAAATAATGCAAACTGTAGCTTACATTCTTGTAGATATTGATGTCGAAGATAATCTGGTTAAAACCAGACCATTGCAGTCTTTAGTCCCCATTTGGACACGTACTTAAATTCTTGTATCGGCCTCCATTGTATACCCGCAATTTGTCTACCAAGACATAGCGGTAATCATATTCGTTGCCTGATAATCTTGATGAAAACTGTTCATATTGGCTGCGTTAACAGCTGTAGTTATATTCTTGACCAGTTGTAACAAGACCCAACAGTGATGCATTCAGTAGAGTTTAATACACTGACAATCTTATTCGGCATTGGTAAAAGTTCTGATGTCCCTGAACTGAACCGTGCAAGAAAGGTATTTGAAAAAGTACTGACATATAATCTTGGGTGGTCACTTAGTGACCAAGACAAAAGCTTGCTTCTGGCAATTGGATATAAAAATAATCCAATAATAATATTTGTGGACTGTGGAAAATTTTATAGACTAAGTCTATCATATGTCCGTGAGCAGTTTTATATTTACCAATGTTTCTGCCACAAAATGTCTATCACCTGAGTGATAGCTGACGACAAATCCTTAGTTCACTGAAATAATTTCCAACACTTTTTGAAGTTCTAGTAAACATGTACTGTTTCGTTGAAACGCACTAAGTCCTAGCAACAATGTGCTATTTCTAAGTATAACGTCGAATATAGCAACATGTGCTTCACGAAGTAACTGCGATGAACTAGCGACTGAGCGCTGTGGCGAAGTAACGTACGATGTATCAGCGACTTTGCGCTGTGATGAATTAACATACGATGTATCAGCGACTGGGCGCTGTGATGAATTAACATAATGTGGCTTGGTCCTCGCTCGTTTTATACTCTCCAGGCGGACTCCTGACGTCACTGCGAGATATGTCCTCAAACCATACGAGTGTCTGAATTACCATTATAGGCGAGTTGCATACGACTGTGTCTGGCTGCGTGGCTCAGGGGTAACGTTCTCTCTTGCTGAGCCCAAGGTTGCAGGTTCGAAACCTGGCAAAGATCCCCTTCGGGGCAAAATTCCGGCACCCCGGCGTCTCTAAAAGCCAGGGTAGTTAAAAGGGACGTAAAACCAATAACTTTATTATTGCATACGACTGTTTATGTTCGACGATAATGTATGTATAGTACATTATGCAACGAGCCTATAATGGCTATAATTAAGACACGAGTATGTTTATAAAACGAGCTTTAGCGAGTTTTATAATTTCCATACGAATGTCTTAATTACCATTATAGGCGAGTTGCATACGACTGTTTATGTTCGACGATAATTATAACTTTATTATATGTTTTATCATAAATATTCATAAATATCTGTTCAGTAACTAGAATGTTGTGATCGGGTGGTGCGCTAGGTAGCATATCTCCGTGCCCCAAGCTCTCTGGCCGACCGACGCATGTGCTCTGTGTGCTTCAATGCCATATGTGCAGATCGTGAACCATTCAGTAAAACTGTCACCGTAGTCGTTTGAAATCAACGCGCTGTGTAAAAATTGGATTTGAGTATATTAAGGTACAGTGCTATTTCTTGTCTCATATTCACCAGTTTATTTACGCAAACATATGGACGGTGCACTTTCGGTAATTTATATAGACATGTTGGATTTTGAGCGCATGCGCGAAGGTATCCTTATCAAATTGGTCAAACAACTGTTTCTTGAGCTGTGATTGGTGGGAGAAACTGTTTCATAATGAAAAATAGTGTTATAATGACCATCATTATGATACAGTTTTCAGACACATAATAGTCAGAGTCGAACATAAACTTTATTATATGTTTTAACATAAATATTCATAAATATCTGTTCAGTCACTAGAAAGTTGTGATCGGGTGCTGCGGTGGGTAGTATATCTCCGTTTTCCAAGCTCTCTGGACAACCGATGCATGCGCTCTGTGTGCTTCAATGCCATATGTTCAGATTGTGCTCCAGTATTCAGTAAATCTGTCACCGAAGTCGTTTCAAAACCACGAGCTGTGTAGAAATTGATTTTGGGGATATTAAGGTACAGTGCCATTTCTTGTCTCATATTCACCAGTTTATTTACGCGAACATATGGACGGTGCAATTTCGGTAATTTGTATAGACATGTTGGATTTTGAGTGCATGCGCGAAGGTATACTTATCTAATTGGTCACACAAGTGTTTCTCCAGCTCTGATTGGTGGGAGAAATTGTTTCATAATGAAAAATAGTGTTATAATAAGCCTCATTATGATACAGTTTTCTGACACATAATAGTTAGGGTCGAACATAATAGTACATTATGCAACGAGCCTATGAAAATGAAAATCCACAGCCTGCTTCCAGTCTCCGACCGGGTCAGGAATGGAATGAATGAAGCCCCCATCTAGCGGCGAGGATATGAACTGTGCCGGCTGCCGAGGCCTGACGCACTCCTCTGGGGCAATAATTAAATGAATGACAGATGAAATGAAATGATAGTGGAGAGTGTTGCTGGAATGAAATTTTGACAGGGAAAACCGGAGTACCCGGAGAAAAACCTGTCTGTCTCCGTTTTGTCCAGCACAGATCTCACATGGAGTAACCGGGATTTGAACCACGGACCCAGCGGTGAGAGGCCGGCGTGCTGCCGCCTAAGCCACGGAGGCTTATGCAACGAGCCTATAATGGCTATAATTAAGACACGAGTATTTTTATAAAACGAGCGTATAGGAGTTATATAATTTCCATACGAGTGTCTTAATTACCATTATAGGCGAGTTTCATACGACTGTTTATGTTCGACGATAATTATAACTTTATTATATGTTTTAACATAAATATTCATAAATATCTGTTCAGTAACTAGAATTTTGTGATCGGGTGGTGCGCTAGGTAGCATATCTCTGTGTTCCAAGCTCTCTGGTCGACCGACGCATGTGCTCTGTGTGCTTCAGTGCCATATGTGCAGATCGTGAACCAGTATTCAGTAAAACTGTCACCGTAGTCGTTTGAAATCAACGCGCTGTGTAGAAATTGGGTTTGGGTATATTAATGTACAGTGCTATTTCTTGTCTCATATTCACCAGTTTATTTACGCGAACATATGGACGGTGCACTTTCGGTAATTTATATAGACATGTTGGATTTTGAGTGCATGCGCGAAGGTATCCTTATCTAATTGGTCAAACAGCTGTTTCTTGAGCTGTGATTGGTGGGAGAAACTGTTTCATAATGAAAAATAGTGTTATAATGACCATTATTATGATACAGTTTTCAGACATATAATAGTGAGGGTCGAACATAAAGTCATTTCCGAAACAAGTAGTTCCATGATGAACTGAATAGCCTATTTTCATATATCCTACTTATATTAATTGCCTCCATCAACAACAACAAAAATCAGTTTGATGGCTGTAATAGATTCGTGGATATTGAACACCTCCTAAATATTTCGGATGGTCACCATGTTGGATTTTTATATATAGGCCTTAGCAGTCGCGGCTCGCACTGTTGGAGTTGGGGAAGACGGCGAATTAGGTAAAACCTGAAGGTAGTTCCAAGCTTCGTGGTTGTGTAATTATTTATAGCTAGGTAGTAACTGACCAGCTTAGCTCAACGCGCAGTGACAAATGTTGGATGAATGCATTTCATATCCGACACGCATACGGGTTTGCAGGATATTTAAGGGGGGAAATATTTCACGGTGATGGGGCGAGAGTCAGGAATATACTTCTTGTTGATAAGTAGATTGGGCCTATTATGCTCTTTTATTAACCGAAAGATTTTTAATGTTCTATTTGAACGAATTGACTTACCTAGTTTCGTAATTCTAATTTAACCTACTCCCCCATCCTAGTGAGACCCGATAAGAGGAGGCCTGATTCGTGATTCTACCCTAAATACAACCGCAATTTACCTCCAAAATACTACCAGCTAGAGATTTGATCTGCAACATGATCCGAGAGTGAAACATAACTTGAGGGATATATGGAAACAAACACACAAAGCATGGCCGGAATTTAAACTGAATACCGTACTTCCCTTAAGTCTCGGTAGGTGGTACTGCTACCCCTGCCACATCATGGTGCTCTCTGGCGGAAATATTTTAATTTCACTTCAAGGGATACCATTTGAGTTGTCAAAAATGAATATCACTTATTTGTCTTCTAAGAGTGTTTCTGGTATCTTGTCATCTAATGGTCCTTCGGAGAGTGGAAAAGGGAAAGGAGAAAGCTTCAGGAGGGCGGGTTAAGTCTTCTTGAACAACTCTGAATGTATTCTACTAAATACAAAAATCATGTTGCTGTTGGCAAGCCTAGCTTAGGCTCTGGTCATCTGAGCCTTCACCATTACAATGGAAATGAATGGAGTTTCCTTAGCCACACCTCCCAACCCTGTTACATAGGGAGTAATGAGAAATGTGAAGCGCAGCCTAACAGGGCTACTACCCATCTGAACAACATACTTTTATCAACAATTCCAAATATATTGACTGTTGTGACTGAATGGACTGAGTGAAATTTACAAATGCTTCTAATTAATTTAAAGTATAAATACCTCTATTGAAGAGACTTATTTATAGAATATTTCAACAAAGGCTCCGCCTAAGAGCCTTTTATTACCAGCCACGCCCGGGCCTTAGAGTTATGTACTATTATATGAAGATTATTGTGTAGGTGTTTTGTTCAAACTTCAATCGCACGATTGAAATAAAAAAATACAAGAAATAAAAACGAGATTTTAAAATAACGCTCAGCCGCCATCTTGTGGTGGTTATGAATATGATTTAAATGAATTAGATGCCAGTGGATTAAAATTTATATGAGCATTTACCGTACCAAGTTCCACTGCACTCGGGTGGTTAAATCGCGAGAAACGTCAATTTTAATACTTATATTTCGCGTCGCCGCCATCTTGGATTTGTGCTCACCAGGCTATTGAAAGTCCCATAGGTGAACTTATGTTCATAGCTTCTATGATCATAAACCATTTCAGTTTGATTGCTGTAATATATTCGTAGATAGACTATTGAGAGCTGTCTAAATATTTCGGATTGTTGCCATGATGAATTGTTATATGTATAGGCCATAAAGTTATATACCATTAAATTAAAATCATTGCGTAGGTTCATTATTCCAACTTTCACTTCGATCGTAGGATTGATACACTTGAAATAAGAACTTAATTTTAAAATGTCGCACAGCCGCCATCTTGAGGTGATGTAAACAATTTAACTAAATTAGATGCCAGTGCATTACAATGGGTATAAACATTTGGAATGTAAGAACGATTTTACAACCAGGGAAGATGCAAGAAATTGGGAGAGAGATTAATAAATTTGGATTGGATTTAGTGGCGCTACAAGAGATAAGATGGAATGGAAGAGGAAGAATTGATAAGAAAGATTTTAGTGTTTTTTTTATAGTGGACCAGAAAGAAGAACAGGATTATTTGGTACGGGATTTATTGTAAATCAGAAAATAAGGAAAAGTGTCCTATATCTGATAGAATATGTAAACTAAGATTGAAAGGATGCTTTAGAAGCATGACAATTATCTCAGCATATGCACCAACAGAAGATGCAGAAGAGGATTGTAAAGATGAGTTTAATGACGAACTAACGAGAGTAATTGACAGCGCGCCCAGATATGACCTGTTGCTTACTCTTGGTTACTTCAATGCAAAGATTGGACGTGAAGACTTTATGAACCAGATGGCAGGACGATATTCATTACATGATGAGATAAGTGGAAATGGTATATCGCTCGGCCAGTTGCCTGCAGCAAATAATTTGGTTATTAGGAGCACCTATTTCGATCATAAGAACATCCATAAGGGCACGTGGCAGGTACCCGGAAGTGACCAAGTGAGCCAAATAGACCACGTCTAGAGCAAGACACACTTCGTCTGTTATTGATGTGCGTGCCTGCGGAGGACCCAATTGTGATTCGGACCATTTCTTGGTCAAAGCTCTAATAAGGCAAAGACTATCTAATGCACAGATGAGACAACCATCAGAAAGAAAGAAGTGGAACCAAGAAGCTCTGAACGACCCAAGAAAAGTAAGAAATTTTAAAGAGGAGATTAAAAGGCGACTGCAGACAACAAATGCTACGGATATCGAAGAGAAATGGGAAGATATTAGGTCAGCATTTCAAGAAAGTGCTCAGGAAGTATTAGGAATTAATGAGAGAGTAAAGAATGAATGGTTCGATAAAGAATGTGAAGAAGCAATGGGCAAGAAAAATGAAGCAATGAAGTTAATGTTACAAAGAGATACAAGGCAAAGTAGAAAAAGATACAAGGCATATAGGAGAAAAGCAACAAAATTATGTAAAAGGAAAAAGCAGGAAATGTTAATGAGAAAGTTAAATGGAATAGAAGAGAGAAGACAACAAAACGAAGTGAGGAAATTTTATACAGAAGTTAACTGGTTCTGGAAAAGGTATCAACCTAGGCTTACTGGATGTAGAGACAAACAGGGGAAAATATTAGACAACGAGGATGATATTATCAATAGATGGAACGAACATTTTGAAGAGTTATTAAATGTAAGGACTGAAGAAGAATGTGATACACATCCAAAGATAATGGATGTAGAACCAACACCAACCATTCATGAAGTGCAGGAAGCCATTGAGAAACTAAGAAACAATAAAGCCCCGGGGAGGATGGCATTAGGAGTGAAATGTTAAAAAACTCGGGACAAGAAATTATATATGAAATATATAATCTTATCGTCAAGATATGGGAGGAAGAGAATATGCCATCACAGTGGAATATCGGAATAATTTTTCTCATATATAAGAAAGGAGATAAGTAAAATTGTGCAAATTACCGAGGAATTACATTACTGAATATCGTCTATAAAGTGTTTGCCAATGTGCTATTAAAGAAGTTGCAGATCTACTATGGGGAAATAGTAGGGGTATATCATTGTGGGTTCCGCAAGAATAGAAGTACTATTGATCAAATCTTCGTTGTTAGACAAGCGGTGGGAAAATGTTATGAACACAATGTAGATCTTCATATGTTGTTTGTAGACTACAGACAAGCCTTTGATAGTATTGACAGGGAAGGATTGTACAGATATATTGTGCCCAAATCCAGTTGTCCAGATTTGAGAGCACAGGCCCATATGCTAAGTTCCGAGCGGAGGATTTGAATAGCGCGCTCCGAATGTTCTAAGAAGGAATTCGAAGCTTTATGCAGCCTACAGAACGGCAATTGACGTAGCTGGTTGTCACAAGCAAGGCTATATTTTGGATAAAATATTTTCCGATTGATTGGAAACATGGGATTAATACCATATAACTGGCATGGTAAAGGGAAGAAGAATGTGCTATATTTGAAGACAATCGAACCAGTGGAAGCCGAGATACTCGTGTCTTAATTATAGCCATTATAGGCTCGTTGCATAATGTACTATTATGTCGAATTCTGGTGGCCAGCCATCGTCACTACAGATCAGTTGAAATTAATTTCAAATAAATCGGAATGTCACTGAGATACAGAGGTTCTTAATTTTAGTGGAAACAGAAAGAACGTCCCTTATCCTCTCACATTTTTCATAATTTAACTTTAGTTGTTATTTGTTTTACATGTACTTCCTTCATAAGAAATAAATTTGGCAAAATACTACATTTCTTACCCTCAATTGGGGTGATTTAAGTATTTCTTTTTAGTGCTTTTTAGTCCTGAAATATTTACAGAATGTGACTTACCCCATTTTTCCCGTGGAGTCTTCAATTGGAAATATCTTCATAAACATCGGAGAAATGGTGCCAGATGACTCTCAGGAGGGTAACTCTGTATATTTTATCATTTTAAATGATCTTGTTGACTTCGTCGTTACGCTGGGGTCTGGTGTTACGTTACGGTGACGGGACGAAATGTACCCAGATGCACTGAGGTGTGTGACGTCATATAACCGCTTGGTGCATGTGTTCCCCGACAATCTCTACTTCGTTAGTATAAGACAAAAATCCCCGAGTCTTGGATATACTATGAGCGTAAGAATTGGTCAGCATGAAAAATTCTACAAAAAAAAGTCCGCGAGAGCATATCTCTAACTTCAATACATCGCCCACTATAAGTGTGTTTAGACTGGATGGAAGGGGCACGTCCCCGCGCGCTCTGGTGAGCGTGACGGCATCCCGCGCGCTTGACCTTGCTTTGCCCTTGGTTTGCACTTGCCGTTCGCGAGTAATTCGAAACAAGGTAAAGTATTATAAAGCACGATAAGTATTATGCAGATCATTTTCTAACATGTCAAGAGTCTTTGGCTTCTAGCGAAGCGAGAAGCCTCCAGCCTTTCTAGCATTTTTCAGCATTTGTAGCATTTAAAAGGATACAAAGTCTAGTCTTTCAGACTGACTGTCACTTTTTTAAGTGTAACATTCAAAATAAATAACGCATGAATTTGTGAGCATTAGACAGGATATTGTTCGGCTATATTTATGTTGTATTGTTGTTCCCTTTCAGAAGAATGTGAATCATATGTTTGCAACATATATTTGGATACGGCAGTGCTAGTTCATAACATAATGTTATTGATTGATTCATAGGCTTTGCGACATCGTGGTCATGTAGCCTCGTGTACTTGGGTGTGTGTGGAATGTGTCTGACAACCTGTATTATTGCGATAACTGTATTACTGTGTGTATTTGTAATACAGATGAGGATTGGGAAGGAGGCAGCCGTGGCCTTAAGTTAGGAACCATCCATGCATTTGCCTCGAGTAGAAGTGGGGAAACCACAGAAAACCACTTCCAGGATGGCTGAGGTAGGAATCGAACCCACTTCTCTTCAGTTTTACCTCACGAGGTGAGTGCACACCGTTCCAGCCCTCAGACCAGAATTAAATTTCTTGGCAGAGCCGGGAATCGAACGCGGGCCTCCGCTCATAACATGTAAAACTAACAGCAACGCTTGATTTATTTACTATTATGTGTCGAGTTGTACCTTCTGTCCATCGTTCGCAAAACTGTGTCCTTTCAAAGCCTGCTATATTTAAATTCTCCCACTCCCTATATGTTCCTGAACCATATTGTTGTTGATGGGGACAGCCCGTTGAGGAGTAATGCCTCACTCATGTCGATTGCGCACGAGAACACATTACTTGTTACGCGTCTGGAGGTGCGCACTTAGCACTCCCACACAGCACTCACCTCGATAATATATTCTGTCCATAGTCTTTTTTCCGTAGTTCCTTTAGGCGCTTTGATTCTATGAGCGATGATAGTTGTAGTTGTTTCATTTGAGAGGCTCGGACATCGTGGTCATTTACCCCCCTTGAACTTGGGTGTGTGGGCGGAGTTTGCCTGAAAACTTGTGCTACTGTGGTGTCTGTAGTAGTGTGTGTATTTGTAGCCTAATTCAGGTAAGGATTGGGAAAGAGCCGGCCGTAGGCTTAAGTTAGGAGCCATCCCGGCATTTGCCTGGAGTTGAAGTGCGAAACCACGCAAAACCAATTCCAGGATGGCTGAGGTGGGAATCGGACCCACCGCTTCTCAGTTTTTCCTCGCGAGGCTGAGTGTACCCTGTGCCAGCCCACAGGCCAGAATTACATTACTTGGCAGAGCCGGGAATCAAACCCGGGCCTCTGGGGTGACAGCCAAGAACCCTAGCCGCATGAGTGATGATAATGCGTATTGTTAAGTGTTAAGTCGAGTTTCTTTTATCATTGAAAAGAATCGTTGAAAATCAACAGACGAGGTCAATGTGTACTCTTCCTAGTTATTGTAACTTACGTCAATATCTTTAGTGGCGTGATGCCGCAGTGACTGGCCTTGTAAAGCCATGAGATTGGAATTCCTCAGAGTTTATTTATCGTTGATAGTACTTTGTAGAGAACCATCATTCCCGTGTATTGACGTCGTGTTATTAGCTGCACGTGAGTAATTTAAAGAAATGTTGTTTTTACAGTGTAAAAAGGAAGGAAGTTAGTAGTTTTACATAACCTTTGATCTCGAGATAATAAGCCACGGGACTTCCATTTTACGTGGAATTCGAAACCTTGGACGTCACATTTCACCTCAAAAATATAATGTGTATTAGGCGGGAATAGAGCCTGGTTTGGCTTGGTGGGAGACAAGCAGCCCGACTGCTGCGCCAACACGCCCTCCATTGTAAACAGTGATCATGATCTGGTACCAACTAGGAAAGATCAAAAATGTAAATTTACTGCAGAAGGGACGCTTCATAGTGGAGGACGTAATCCACCTCAACAGGGAAGTGATGGACAGCCCTCATTTTAGACCAACATCTAATAGGAACGCATTCCATCTGTAGCTGTTAGCTACGTTTGAATTAATGTGAATCACCTGATGAGTGACGTCACTGATCCTCGAGTGGTCACCTAGCGTTGTACGCTACGGGCTCACGCTCTGACCTTCCTGAGTCACATCGTTAATACGTGATGCTTTGAGTAGTCTTTCTCAATACAACTTGTACCCAGACTTATTTGATCATTGTTAAACATGCTCCGCTACGAAACCATTTATATTATCTGCATAGTAGGCAACTGATCAAGAGCTTCTTCCATCCCTTTATGATCTCATCTAGGAAAATGTCAATGATATATGAATGTTACTCTAACCATGTGCTGTACACCATGTTTGAACTCGGGTAGACTCGCGCGATCACGCCCTGCATTTGTAGCCCATTTTCATTTAAGAAAAATTAGGCTACTGAGATCACCTTTTGTCCGTGTGTGTGTACGCGTATATGTGTGTGTGACCCCCTAATAAAATATAAACGGCTGGAGCGATTTCAATGAATCTCGGTATGGACATAGTACTATCTCGTGAGACGCCGAACGTGCCCTTCAAATTTTATTGCGTCTCACCAATCTAACATGGCGGCTGTGCGAAATATTTCACTGGCATTCTATATCTCCAAAACTATTACCGATATCACCCTGAAATCTTGTGCGGTGATAAAGGGCACTACTAAAAAGTCACCTATGTGACCCTCAGAAACCTGTTAAGTACAAAACCAACATCGCGGCCAAGCGAAGTTGAAATATTTAAATAGACATTTCACACGATTTAACCATCCGAGCGCAGTGAAACTTGGTACAGCAAATGATTATACACATTGTAATGCACTGCCATTTAATTTAATTCAATTGCTTACATATCCTCAAGATGGCAGCTGTGCAATATTTTAAAATTAAGTTTTGTTTCTTACGTCCTAATCATTTGATCGAGGTCGACGTTTAAGTAATGACACTACGAAATAATTGTAATATAATAAAACATAACTCTATGGCCTACATATATAAAAATCCAACATGGCTACCATCCAAATTACTTAGACGGTTCTCGATATCTACTAATCTATGACAGCAATCAAACTGAACACTCGTATGTGTATAAAGGCTATTAACGTTAGTTTAACTATGTGATTTTCAATAACCTGGTGGGCACAAATCCAACATGGCGGAGACGCGAAATTTATAATACTTTTACTGCAGCCAAATAGCCATTGAAAATAAAGTATAAAAACGTACACTAAAATTGTACTCTGACACTTTGAGTTTCATAGTCTTTGATTGATACACGTCACTGTAGGTTGATGGAAATATTTGCTAACGCAAATAAGGTGGTGAAAACCATGGACATCCAGACGTGTAAACACATGTCTCAACTCAAAAATGGCTGTTGTCCACGTTCGGTCAATCATGGCTCCGGTTCTATAACATTCTTGAGGTATGTCTTCTCGTTTTTTCTTCAAAGATGTTAGTAGCTGTTCCGAGGCTCTGGTATTTGGTTGAGGTAAATAGTTTCTAAGGTCTTCTATAAGAAATGATTCTCGTGCCAGGAGGTAGAAGAATCGTCACCTGGTAGTTTTTGACACTCCAATTGCTTTTTTTTTAATGAATAATGCCTTCACTCTTTCTAGTGAGGAAAGGTTCTTTTCTGTTAGGTGTTGCCAAATGACTTCAATGCCATATTTTGGAATAGGCATGATTTTATTTCTGAAGAGAGCCAATGCTGTCTCTAAGCTGAGGATTCTCAAGTATCTAATTTCATGCATTGCCCGTACTGCTTGCGTTGATCTCTCTATCTCATGATATGTGAAACATGTAGCACTTGTTTGGAGCATGATACCCAAATATCTGAATTCCTTTACGATGTTTATTTTCCTCCTCTTGATGAAAATTTCTGTCGATGCTGGAACCTTCCCTTCTTTTTAAACACCATCATTACTGTTTTCGAAACGTTGATTTCAAACTTGTGATCGGAGCACCATTGTTCCATTTCTGTTAATGTGTTTTGGAGTTTTGTGACGTCTTTAGAGCCAATTACTATGTAATCAGCGTTTCTGTTGCCAGAATGAAAAGTAAAGGGCTAATTGGATCACCCTGAAGTATTCCGTTTGTTTGAAATAATGCCTGATAATGAAATATTGTCTGAAATTATTAGTTTGTTCCATAAGAGTATTGATTTTATAGTTTGTGTCCATACAGTTTGTCTACCCAGGGTTTCTTCTAGTTTATGTATCTCAAGTTCTCGGTTTATGAGATCAAATGCTTTGGTAAAGTCTATGAAGACTGTGTAAAACTTTTATTTACCTTCTAAGGCTTCCCATATATCAGTTAGTAGTAGTTTTTTGCGGTCTTAGTTGATCTTCCCTTCCTGAACCCGAATTGAGTGTCTGGGAGATGTTCATCTATTTCATCTTTTATTCTTCCTATAATTGTTTTTGTGAGTAATTTGAAAGGAATATTTTCTAGAGCAATGCCTCTGTATGTGTTAGTGTACTTTCATTATTGAATGTCTCCACCCCTCGGGTATGGAGGCCGTCTCGATGCATTTGTTAATCAGATTTGTCCATATCGGCAATAGGAGGTGAACTGTGTCCTTTATATACTCACTATATATGTTGTCTGGTCCAGTAGCTTTCTTTTTCTTTGTGCTGTCAATGATGTTTTGAACCTCGTTTGTGGTCAGTGGGGTCCAATCTTTTGTTGACTGTAGGCCGATTTCTTTGGTGTTTTCCTATACCAGTACGTTCTTTATTTCATCTTTGTTTAGTATACTGCTCAAGTATGGCGTCCATGCTTCCATATTTATATAGTGGGTCTGCGTTTGCTTCCTGGGACGATGAGCAATATAGGGGTCCCTCCTAGCTTCTTCTACTATTATTTTGCCTTCTTCTTCCCAATATGTCCTCTTCTTCTCTCTTATGAATTTCTTGTTGAGATTTCTCTTCATGTTGTAAATCTTAAGAAGAGTAGGACTCTCTATGTTCAATTTTAGCTGATGAAGGATTTACAACACCTCTTTCCTTAGCAGATAGCAGTTCTGGTCAAACCATGGTTGTGACTTTCGTATTTTTCTTGAACTTGTGGCTTGTGTTAGTAGTTCCTCAAGCATTTGTACAGCTTCCTCCAATTTTGAGTTCTCTATTAAGGTTTCTATTTGATCTATCCATTCGATTCGTTCTTCTACTTTATTGACGTCAATTACTCTCGAGAATAAGTACTGTGTTTTTTTTATTATTTTTTACTCATGCCATTCTCCTGTAACTGTAATTTCCATTGAGATATATTTTCGAATTGGTTTGTGAGTCGCTGTCCAGAGAGGGGTTATTTCCCCTTGTATTGGGACTCGTATAAGTGCGATATCAATCACACTTTTGCCATTATGGCACATGTTGGTACATTTCTATTATTCAATAGGTGGAATCCTTCTTCTTGCAGATTTTCCAATACTAGTTTTGTTTTGAAACTTGGTATGTCCAGTCTAAAATTTAGGTCTCCTGTAATTATTACAGGGTTATCTTGTACATTCTGTGTGATTAATTGGCCTAATTCATCTATTATCTCCAAGGCCGTTACATTCGGCTGGAAGTAGGCTGCTATGACAGTGATATACTTTGTCTCTATTAGTAGCGTGTGATCTTGCTGTGTTGTCGAGATTATTGGGGTCAGCCATGGCTTTAGAAGGACTGTAATTCCTCCCTTAGGTCTTCCTCTTTCCCCTTGTTCTGCTTTTAATTGGATGCAATAATAACCTGTATGTTGCCATTGGTCTATGAGAAATGTTTCTGTTAATATTAATACGTCGTATCCTTCTATTCAGTCTGTGGATGTCATGTTGAATGCGTTTTTTAAACCTTCAATGTTCCATAACATTACCCTTACATTGTCTCTTTCCTTATTTCCTCTGTACATAGTCTTTTCCGGTAGTTTTATTTGTGTTTTATTCGGGAAATGTCCCTGTGTTCCTCCGAAAGAACTGGAAACGTCTGACTGTTATTTCTGCTGGCCAAAATTCTGGCACATTTACTTTCCCTAGGTACTTATAAGGAACTCCTATTTTGAAATATTTTGTGTTGTATTTCGTTGAAAATTCTTCGCAAATTAGGTTCCCTACAATTTCCTCCCTGGTGAGGAATTTCCTGATAGATTCTGTCGTGCATTCCTGTTTCAGTCTTCCTATGAAGAGCCAGGCAATTTTTCTGCTGCTTGTAAGTCTTCGTCCTTCGACCCATTGCCTAGCAAAGGAGGTTTAGGTCGTGTTGGTTGCCTCTTCCTTTTGTGCGTTACCATTGTCCATTTCTCTATAGCTGTCGCATCCTGTGGCGTTTCCTGTTCTTGGATATGGGGGTCGTCCCTTGTTAACGGTGGTAATTCATCTTCATATGTTTTGTAATCCTCAACTCTTTCGTTGATCATAGTAGTGTGATAAATTCCTTTGGGCGAGTTGAATTTCGGCTCGTTCCTGTCGAATTGGTATATTATATCCGATTTCGATTGCCCTTGTTCAGAAGCTAGGTTGTGTTTATTTCTAATGTTCAATTCCTCTCTAATCATCTTTTTGATGTTGCTGGAGATGTTTCCGATTAGCAATTGTAATTGCGATTGTATTTGTTGGGAAACTTTTTCTGTTATTTTGTTTTCCAGCGCGCTGCCTGTTTCTGTGCTAGTGTTTCTCGACGTTTCCTCAGTAGGTGTCGTTATGTACTGGAGGTTGGTTGTTTTCTGCAGGATGCAAGTAGGTGGCACCTTTTGTGCTACAGAGCAGCTGCTTCCTCTCTCTGGCGTGCTTTGATCGTTAAGAGTTTCCGCGATAGGTGCCGTTACCGTTATTTGTTGGGTGCTGCATGTTATATTTGCACTTCCGGTTGGTAGAGCCCCCTTTATCACAGGGCATCTGTCTTTTCCCTCGGATGTTTGGTTTCTTTTGACCACAATGTGATGTGACGATTGTACCTCGTTTGTATTATTTACATGATTTACATCCGTTTGTAATGCAGTAATATATGTGTTTATATCACTCACCGCATTTAGAATAACCTCCTTTACATCCCTTTTCATGTATCCTCCTGTTTCCGTGATTTTAATCAAATTTTGAAGAGCATCTCCTGCACGTTTGTCGAATCACCTGCCATCTTGATACAGGTACATGCGCTCAACCCCGAGAGAGATGACTAGTACTTTCGTCTGTAGACAGCACAAAAACGAATGTCAATGCTCTTGCACATTGGTCGCAAGAGAACGGCGTTCAATGCCTTCTTACTATTGATGCAGGTACATGCTTACATTCCCGAGAGAGATAACTTACAGAAGCGAATGTTAATACCTTCGCGCATGGCACGCATGAGAGCTCCTCAACTCCCGAGTGACGATTTCTTCCTTGGCCGCTTCCAGCACACAGCACTAAGCTTCGATGATGAACTGAGTGTGTTGCAATTTTATGTTTATCCTATTTCCCTTAACGATATATCACACTATACACTTGTTGGCTAAATTTACTTAAGTTAATACTTGTGGCACCTATTCATCACACTATACACTTGTTGGCTAAATTTACTTAAGTTAATACTTGTGGCACATATTCATCACACTATACACTTTTGGATAAATTTACTTAAGTTAATACTTGTGGCACATATTCATCACACTATACACTTTTGGATAAATTTACTTAAGTTAAAACTTGTGACACATATTCATCACACTATACACTTGTTGGCTAAATTTACTTAAGTTAATACTTGTGGCACATATTCATCACACTATACACTTGTTGGCTAAATATACTTAAGTTAATACTTGTGGCACCTATTCGTCACACTAAACACTTGTTGGCTAAATTTACTTAAGTTAATACTTGTGGCACATATTCATCACACTATACACTTGTTGGCTAAATATACTTAAGTTAATACTTGTGTCACCTGTTCATCACACTATACACTTGTTGGCTAAATATACTTAAGTTAATACTTGTGGCACATATTCATCACACTATACACTTGTTGGCTAAATATACTTAAGTTAATACTTGTGGCACATATTCATCACACTATACACTTGTTGGCTAAATATACTTAAGTTAATACTTGTGGCACCTAATCATCACACTAAACAGCCTAAAATACTTGTGGCACCTATTCATCACACTAAACACTTGTTGGCTAAACATACTTAAGTTAATACTGGTGGCACATATTCATCACACTAATCAGCCTATTGCGGTCGCGACAGATGCTGTAGATTTGTCGCTTACGGAGCAGTGTCATGCAGGTCCAATTTGTAGCGTGTGCGGCGCTTGCTGGCTTTCGGTACAGTTTTCTGTTTATATGTGTCGTTTGTAAATTGCTGTGATTTGTTCAACTCTAACCTTACTATTTCCCTGACGCTGGTATGCCAACTTTTGCTTCTATAAGTACACTTTACCTTTAATATGTGCGTTTTCTTGTTGTTTACCGTATCAGTGTCCCTGCGCTATCACTTTTCCCTTGTTTCCACGTTATTATCTCTCTTATCACGATTTCTATATCTAAATTACAGTATTTCACCGCTTGCTCACGCCGCTCTTCCCGCCATTCAATCACCTCTTAAAATCGCGAAATTTGAATAATTAAATGGACGTTTCTCACGATTTAACCATCCGAGTGCAGTGAAACTTGGTAATGTAAGTGCTTATACAAATTTGAATCCACTGACATCTTATTTATTTCAATTGTTTTCATAACCTCAAGTTGACGGCTGTGCGAAATTTTAAAATTTCGTTTTAATTTCTTGTGTCCTGATCATGCGATTGAAGTTTGAATAATATACCTACGAAATAAACTTCATGTAATAGTAAATAACTCTATGATCTACATATTATATAAAAATCCAACATGGCAACAATCTGAAATATTTAGACGGTTCTCAATATCTACGAATATATTACAGTAAACAAACTGAAATATTGTATGTTAATAGATGCAATTAACATAGCGTAAGTAGGATATATGAAAATCGGCTGTTTAGTTCTTCATTGAACTACTTGTTTACAGTGAACATTGACTGGTATCAACTAGGAAAGATTGAAAATGGATATTTACTGCAGAAGAGACGCTTCCTTCTGGAAGGCACTGACGAAGGCAGATTCGGAGCCTCTTGTTATTCGCATCAGGGGAAATCAGGGTGTAATTACCACTCTCTCATCATCATCATCATCATCATCATCATCATCATTTCCCCTTTTCCAGTTGACACTGGGTGGGGGCAAATAAGGTTCCTCTCCACTCTATTCTGTCGTTCCACCATTCCTCTTCCGACACAGTGTTCCAATCCAGGTTCCGTTTTCTAATACTTTTCTCCACCGAGTCCATCCAACGCATTCTTGGTCTTCCTCGTCCTCTCTTCCCTGTCATCCGTCTTTCCAGTGCTCGTCTTGGTAGCCTTACTTCATTCATCCGTTTGACATGTCCAAACCATCTCAATCTGTTTTGCTCCAGTTTGTCATTTAGTTTCTGTACTCCCAGTTCTTCGTATATCTTCATTTCTCACTCTGTCCCTCCTCGTTTTCTGGACCATACTTCTCAGGAATCTCATCTCAGCTGCTTGTACTCTACTCTCATCCCTCATAGTCATTGTCCAAGTTTCTGCTGCACATGTCATTATAGGAACATAATATGATTTGTACATAACTTCTCTAGCCTTAATTGGTGTATCCTTACTCCATACTAGTACCTGTTGGTAGAAAGCACTCCCGATTTGTATTCTTCTGCTAATTTCCAAATCTAGTCTTCCATCTTCAGTCAGTTCACTTCCCAAATATTTGAAGTGTTTCACTACTTCCAATTCCTTTTCTCCTACTTTGATTACTCCTTTTCCTTCTTTCTTATCTCTACTCATCACCACTGTTTTACTCTTCTCCACATTTATTTTCAATCCCCATTGCTCAATCTTTTCATTTATTACGTCTAACTGTTCTTGTACCTCCATCTCATCCTCGCCCCAGATCACACCGTCGTCTGCAAACAACATTACCTTCATCTTTGCCCTACTATATTCTTTCATTGCTGCCTTCATGGTGTCATCCATCACCATTACGAACAATAATGGTGACAACACACTTCGTTGCTTTAGTCCGGTGTCAATTTTAAACCATTCCCATGTCCCGACTCTAGTCTTCACACTACTGTAGCACTCCATGCACATTCCTGTTATCATGTCTCTCAGTTCCTTGCCTATCCCCCTGTTTGTTAAGCTTTCCCAAACTTTTGTTCTAGGGATGCTTTCATAGGCCTTTTCTAGATCAATAAAAGTAATTACCATATCCTTCCCATATTCCCAACTCTTTTCAATGTTCTGTCTCACTCTCTATAAATTTTAAATTAAATTACTTTTCTTTCTGTACCGACAGTGGTAGCTACGATCACTAGAGCGCAGCGCTAGGCTATGGGGCCCAGCTCTCTGTGTACTCGGTAGACGTGGGTTCAAGTCCCACCGTCGGCCGTCCTTGAAATGGTTTTCCATGGTTTCCCATTTACAACTCCAGGCAAATGTTGAGACAGTACCTTCTGCCAGGCCACGGCCGCTTCCTTCCACATCCTTGCCTAGTTTCATTCATCCTCATTCATTTCGTCTCTCATAAACTCCTCTCATGAGTTTGGCGTTAGGAAGGGCATCCGGCCATAAAAACTACTGCCACATAGACTTTCATCGCATCTCATCCCCGACCCCGTTGGAAACAGGAATAATAAGGGGTAGACATACACTTTTCTTTCTGTCTGAGTGTCTAAACCAGACTTGTCATTGTTTGGCCCCCAATGGCTTGATACCACTAGTGGCTTATCCTTGCCCATTCTGCCCCGATGTTAACACTGATATATATTGGGAATACAATGAACCTCCAGCATTAATTGCATTCGTATCGAAATGGCTGCATACCAATTTTGGGACCTGCACACTTCATGACTTGGTCATTATGCCGGAGTGTGGGAGAGATTATCCAGTGCTTAATCTGTAAGCAGTAACTACAATTAAAGGAATAGAACATGAGGAGGCGCTGCCGGTTAATGTATGGCGAAAAATTTGATGCTTTAACTCAATAAGAGCGCATCCCTTTGGCGAAGCAAATAAAAGCTGATCTCTCAGACTAATGTAGGCTAAGTAGTTTGTTATGTAATCAAAACTCTCAAATTCCAATAACCTAATTATTTTCTGCAAGGAACTACATGTTTTGAATTGTGCGGCAAGCATGAAATTGCAAGGAAAGTCAATGCAATGTTCGGCGGTACGTGCACGTGTGAGCTAGGATTTTGAATTATGGTAGCGATAAAGAACAAATGGAGAGCTGAAAATCTAAGGAACCGTTTGCACTGATCCTTTCCAATACACATCACTCCATATATTGAAAAATATGTTCAGAGCCTTACTACTTTGGAGTGAGTTTTTATTCGGTACTTGTTAGATTTCTGACATTCCGGAATATTTGACTCCGGTGCATTTTCTGTTGACAATTTACTTCATTTCTAGGAATACGCACTTATGAGTATCGTAACAGAGAATTCTAATCTTAAGAAGCGTAAGACTGCGCCGAGCAGAGCAATAATTTGCTCTTAGCGTTGTAGTGGTCGAAGGAATCAGTCTCTAGTGACTTTGCTTATTTCTCACGCAGATACGGTACCTATATCTCACAATTGAGTACAAAGGTGCTGCAAAAATAATTGTTCAAGGAGAAATAGGAGAGGGTTCAAAGTATTACCCTTTCACGAATTGATTGCCGGCGGTCAAGATGGGATCAATTCTTTGTTTACTTGTGTCGCACGTCAGCCTGCTTCGTTGATAGGTACAGTTGCGCGAGTAGGATATGACTTAGCTCCATTAGCCTCAATCATCGATTAACAGTCCGTGGTGAGATGAGCTCCTGTTACGCGCAATGCTGCTTGACTTATGTGCAGAATGCACTCTGTCATCGCTGTGTTCCCCGCTTCGCCCCGCGGGGCAGCTGCTACAATAAAAAACAAACCCTGGCGTAGCCACGCTCAGCGGCGATCAAATCTTAAATGGGTAATACGGTGCTAAAAATGTAAAATAATGAACTTTCTCCGGTGGAAGGAGAGTTGCCTGAGTAAAAGAGAATGAACTCAATTCTCAAATATGAGTAGCTATTTCTGCAGCTATTACTTTCCTGCACCGATTTACTTCACTTGAATGAAACATTAAGACTGGTCAAGAATACCGGGTGAGTTAGCCGTGGTTGTTACGGCGTAGCTGCAGGCAGTCGCTTACATCCGGGAGGCGAGGAGGTTCGAATCCCCCCGCCGGCAACCTTGAAGATGGTTTTCTGTGGTTTCCCATCTTCCTTCCAGGCAAATGCCGGGGTTGGTCCCTAACTATAGGCCACAGCCGCTACCTTCCAATTCCTAGAACTTACATTCACACTTTCCTCCTCAGACAACACTCCACACACGACGGTACTTGTAGCTCACCCCATGGGTGTCCACATAGAAGCAGCTACTAACTCTGGCGAGCCGAACATGTCTTCTGACACTGCCGGCATTAAAAGCCATACTCTTAAAAAACAGGTCAAGAATAATAATGGTTATGGTTTATAACGCAGTTGGCTTCTTTAGGCCGAAGTGAGGAACAAAGATGTTTCATATCCTTAAATGAAGCTATAACAACATATTTCCGCTTCTCAACACGTTCTAATAAATCAGTCCACTCGGCCACCTGGACTGCTGTCCTACTGTCCTTCCTCAGGTCCTTCGGAACGCAGATATCCAAGACTCAAATTGGGTCCCACCCTTGGATACAACCGGACCTCGGGGCTATAATTAACCCTAGCAGTACCAACGGAGGGAGGGGGGGGGGTTATTTTATGCCCACCATTTCGATTTCTTAAACTTTCAGTGTAATATATGTTTCCTATGCATCCTGAAAGAGAAGTAATTGTCCATAATTAACTCTGTCATTGTACCATTCAATTGCTTTATTCATTTTTATCGTCTGTAAAAGCTAATAGCACTTTTTTGTAGGTGGGCATAGAGCCCTCCCCCTTTGGTAGTTCACTCCAAAGGACAGAAATACACAACAATGATCTGTGCTTCTTGCAAGAGATACACGTGTAGAAAGCATAGCAACAAGACAATCATTTGTGCAAAGTGCAATGATGATTCAGAAGGAAGTGATGAGTGAAGAAATCCATGAAATAAACATTATTGCTTAATGTAAAAAATACTCCATGAGGCATACCAAAGCAGACAAATTTGTGTGTGAATATGATTTAATCTAGACTACTCTTGTTGATTGTGGTCCATATGATAACTTAACTCAAATTAAAAGCTATAATGTCAAACAGAACAAATTAGTTCGGTGGTCTCAAAATCCCCCCCCCCCCAACCCCTGCCCCCCCCCCCCTTCCCCCTCCCCGTCGGTAGTTTGAGTTTCAAAAAATGGCTTGGTACTGCTAGGGTTAAGTTGCAGCCCATCGAAAGGAAAACTCTCGACTAGTGGTTCAAATTCACCGTAATGAGAGACCCGTAGCTGGTGCTTGCTGCTTGCGTACGGTACTAATGGCCATGCCCACTAAAGTGTGAAGTACAGTGAGCTGTTTGGGTGTGAGGTCAAGGTCACTGCTATCAGCGTGTGGCAGTATTAAACCATTTAAGATTTGATTGCCGCTGACCATGGCTGCGCCACCATTTGTTGATTATTGTAGCAGGAGCCCCGCGAGGTCACAGTGATGACAGAATGCAGTCTGCACATAATTCAAGCAGCATTCCGCGCGCTACCTGTCTTAGAAGCGCAGTTAAGTGTCACAGGAGCTCATGTCACCACGGACAGCTACTGGAGCTGAGTCATATCCTACTCGCGCAACTGTACCTGTCAACGAAGCAGAGTGACGTGTGACACAAGTAAACAGAGAATAGTTCCCATCTCGACCGCCGGCAATCAATTCCTTTCATAACCACAAACTGCTGATGGATCTGTCTTTATAATCTTTCCTTCAGCCTACGATTACGCGAGGAGATCTTGTTCCCGGACTGTCATATGGCTAAATTTGGTGTTTCGTGTCGTCAACTGAGTGCCAGGTGATATAATAAGGGCACTAAACAGATATCCTGAGTCAGAGCTCACGTAAGGTAATAATGTGTCCATTTTATTTCAACTCCTTCTCGCGTCAAGCATCAGGAAGGTAATCATTTGCCATCACTTGGGTGTACGATCCCGTACCAGACAATGCGAAGACTTTTAATTCTTAGCGTAGCCGGGAATTGAACCGATAGTCTTAGGAGTGACGGCCAATATAACTAGCCACTACACCATTAGATTGTCAATAAGGAGCTGAGTAACAGCATATTTTGAGGATCCGTGGCACTGACAGTGGTCATCCTGAGTGTGACATTCCCCAGGAATTTCACACACTCACTCACTCACTTCAGATGATTGGTTGGGTTGTGCCCTAATTCAAGTTTGAAATCCTAGACCTTATTTACTCCAAGCAAACCTACTAGTACAGATTTCCCAATAACGTTATCAGGTATATTACAGACCAGGGCTGGCATGCGAAATTAAATTCATGGCAGTGGGTGCACAAATAATTTAATTTCGCCGTGAGCGCGATATTCGGGAGCGAAATGATAATGATTGTCGGAGCGTAATTAAATCAAAGCGAAACTTAATTCGAAGGGAAATAAATTACGTTACAGACTTTCAATTTCGCTCCCGGCGCGAAATTAATTTCGTTACAGACTGTTAATTTCACTCTCGGCGCGAAATTAATTTCGTGACAGACTTTTAATTTCGCTCCAAGCGTGAAATTAATTTCGTTACAGACTTTTAATTTCGCTCCCGGTGCGAAATAAAATTCATTACAGTCTTTTAATTTTGCTCCCGGTGTGAAATAAAATTAATAATAGACTTTTAATTTTGTCCTGGCGCGAAATAAAATTAATTATAAAACTTATAAGACCAGGAGTGACATTTTATTCCATTGAACAATTTCATTTCGCGACGAAAAATTAAATTCCTAATACATTTCATTTCACATGCCAGCCCTGTTACAGACACACGCATGTACAGGAGCTCATGACCATGATATCCTTAGCCCTGAAATGAAACAACAGCAAGAACTTACACACCTTGTCAGTGCCCCGCTTCATGGACTCTGGCTACGCCCCTGACTGTTTGAATTGGTCAGGGAATGTGAATTAACCTCAATAACGCACGCCTGATTGTGTAGAGGTTAACATAAATGGTTGCCAGCCTGGAGGACCGGCTTCGTTTTCCACCTCTTTCCCGGACATTTAATTCTGGTTTGAAGTACTGGAAGGGTATCGGTGGCATGTAAGCCAATTTCGATGACTTGAATCAGATTGGTGGACCACATAAGTTTACTTTACCTCAACAACGCTGAATAGAAATATGCAACCCGTTTTCAGTGAGCATTTCCTTGTTTTACAGCTCAGCAGATTTGGTAGCTCAATGTTTGCGTATGTCCAGTTAAGTATTGTGTAAGATGAGAAAGCCAGCCACTACACAGCTGTAGTGATAGCTGGAACATGCGATGCAGACTAGGTTTGATGGGTGGGCGTAATTTAACACGGGAAGTTGTGATAACAGAGAGTAGGTTCACGTAACGTGTGCATTGCCTTTTTTTTCCTGGACTGTACCGTAACTGTAAATCGATAATGAAGACAGGATATTCAATGTGGCATCAAATTATAATGTAACAAGATCTATATCGGCCGACGTATTCGCCTTTGTGTTCGAATGTTCCGCTGGATACCATTGATGTATCATGCATCCGTTAGATGTATATATTGGGTCAGACCCTCACAATATTTATTTATTTAATTAATCATTCATTTATTTACTTATTTATTTATTTGACTGAGTATAACACCCCAATTACAATGGATGGTACTATATACTTTGTAAAATCATATCTTATAGCTGGTGTTAATACAAATTAAAGCGAACCAAATTACAACGTTCAAAGAATCAATAGAAATTTAACTAACATAAACAATCAATTCCACTTACATTAATTAAAGGATTTGGTAAATATACCCTAATAAATGTCAAACATTTACGGTACTTCAATACGAATGACAGATTCTCTATTACAAACTACTCGGGCATTACATACGCTCTGTTTAAGGGCAATATTATTTTCCTCTTTTATACCATTTTTAGCCTAGGCTATATTCATTTTATGAAAAAATAGGCTTATGAGATCACCTGTTGTCCGTGTGTGTGTATATGTGTGCGTATGTGTGTGTGTGTCCTCCTAATTACTTCTAAACGGCTGGAGCGATTTCAATGAATCTTGATAAGGTCATAGTATTATTTTGGACGGGCCACGGCCGTGCCCTTCAAATTGTATTACGTCCCACCAATCCAACACGGTGGCTGTGCGAAATATTTCACCGACATTCTATATCTCCGCAACTATTACTGATATCACCCTGAACGTGTGTACGGTGATAAAGGGCACTACTCAAAGTTCGCCTATGAGACTTTCATGAACCTGTTAACCACAAAACGAACATGGTGGACAAGCGAAGTTGAAACTTTTAAATAGACTTTACTCGCGATATAAGTTAACCGGCCAACGGCCTAGCCGTGTTGAAACACCGGATCCCATGGGAACTCCGCAGTTAAGCAACATTGGGCGCAGTCAGAACTTGGATGGTATGCCGGCTCTAGGCACTGCGCGCTGTTGGCCAACATAAGGAGGAGCGGAAAGGCCCTGGCCACCCTACCGCAAGTAAACTCCGGCTGGGGGTAGCCTCTTCGGAGGCTCGGACCTGCCTTCGGACAGAATACCAATTAATTATTAATAAGTTAACCATACAAATGCAATGAAACTTGGTACGGCAAATGTTTATGCACATTGTAATGCACTGGCATCTAATTTAGTTCAATTGTTTACATAACCTCAAGATGACGGTTGTGCGAAATATTTCACCGGCATTCCATATCTCCGAAACTATTACTGATATCACCCTGAAATTTTGTACGGTGATAAAGGTTACTACTAAACGTTCACGAATGAGACTTTCAAAAACCTGTTAACTACAAAGCGAACATGGCGGCCAAGCAAATTTGAAACTTTTACATAGACTTTTCTCGCGATTTAACCACCCAAACGCAGTGAAACTTGGTAAAGCAAATGTGTAAATACATTGTAATGCACTAGTATCTAATTTAGTTCAATTGTCTATATAACTTCAACATGGCGGCTGTGCGAATTTTTTCACCGACATTCTATATCTCCGAAACTATTACTGATATCAACCTGATATTTTGTACGGTGATAATGGGCACTACTAGAAGTTCAGCTATGAGACTTCCAAAAACCTGTAAAATTCAAAACAAACATGGCGGCCAAGTGAAGGTGAAACTTTTAATAGACTTTTCACGCGATTTAACCATCTGAGCGCAGTGAAATATGGCACAGTAAATGTTTATACACATTGTAATGCACTGGCATCTAATTTAGTTCAATTGTTCACATAACCTCAAGGTGGTGGCTGTGCGCAATTTTAAAATTAAGTTTATAATTCTTGTGTAATAATCATGCGATCGAATTGAACGTTTGAATAGTGAACCTACGCAAGAATCTTCATGTAATAGTACATAACTCTAAGACCTACATATATAAAAATCCAACATGGCGACCATCCGAAATACTTAGAAGGTTCTCAATGTCTACGAATCAATTACAGCAATCAAACTGAAATTTTGTATGTTGATAGAGGCAATTTACATAAGTAGGATATATGAAAATAGGCTGCATATTTCTTCACGGAACTACTTGCTTAATACTTTAATACAGTTTTATCATCTTAGAAACAAAAGAAATGGTTGAATGGGGAAGCAAAATCAATATCAATTATTTCCTTGGATATACTATGTTATTGTTAAAGCCCGACACGGCGTCTCGAACAGCCTTAGTAGTTAAAGGGAATGTAAAACCAATAACAATTTTATTATTACTATCATTATTATTGAGGGTGTAGCACCATCCAAAATGCAGCAACATGGCCTATTCGTTGGGGTTACACATACCCTGCCTCCTTTAGGGCCTCCTAATACTGGCAGAAGATAACATGAAATGAAAAGAAAGATTTACCTCTCGAAAAATGAGTGTATTAGAAACAAGATGTTCAGTAAAGAACATATAGCCTACTTTCTCCTAAATGCATGGGCATAGTTGTAACTCTTGGTTCTTTTCAAAGAATATAATTGAATGTTGGTTGTAGTAGCTTGTTGAAACACAACGTGCTATGCGGATAACAAACAGTGATTGATTGAACCCTCACCTGAATTATACAGTATATACACACACACGAATGCAGCCATCACAATAACACAGGTCATCAGACAATATTCAACACTAACCCAAGTACACGGGGCTAAATGGCCATGATGTCCATGCATCTCAAATGAAACAACAACAACAACAGCCTCCTACCCAAATCCTTCCTCGTATAAAAGTACACACACTAGTAAGCCTACAGAGATCACGGTGACACAGGTTATCAGAAAACTTCTACACACACCCAAGTAACCGGGGCTACAAGACCATGATACCACAAAACCCATAAATAATCAACAACAAAAGTCTCTACCGCGTATCAAGGTCAAAGAATATTAATCGCTGTATTCGAGTGTTGAAATATACCGGGCCACGTTTTCCATAGGGGCACGTTTTCCAATCGACCGTAGCGCCGCCAGGCGACGGCGGATTCCCGAGTCAATTATACAGCTAAGACAGCGATGACTCACGCACCTGTCACAGCTCGCTCAGTTTGATTGCTGTAGTCGTCTGGGAGTGAGTGCAGTTTTTTTTTGATATTTACCTGGTGAGTAAGATTTACATTAATTCAGTTAAGTTGAAAAAAAACCTATATTTGGTTGTGTTTACGGTATGTTTTGTGATATGTAGTGAAAGAGGAAGTTCTGAGAAAGCTAGTGATATGTTAAACATTGTAAATTACATTCGTTTTGGCATTGATAGATCGAGTCAAAGCTTAAAAATGGCGACGGGGCACATTTTCCAACTTCATATGGGGCAAGTTTTCCATAGGGAGTCGCTCAATAGAGGGGTTTTCTCAATTTTGGTTATTAATATTTACTGCTAAATTAATTTTTATGTGATTGAATTTAAATTAAATAAATATAATATCCAATAAAATGTTTTGAATTTAAAATAAAAAATTGACGCATTTTAACTCAGAACTCATCCGGTTGGATGATCGAAAAAAACTTTCTTGAGTTCGCTCATCACTTTGTATCATACGCCCGATGCTCTAAGGAACATCCTTGCCTTCTGTTACTCGACAATCACGAATCGCATCTTTCTTCAGAAGCTTTAGATTTTTTCAAAGATAATGGTGTTACATTGCTATCCTTCCCTCCTCATTGCAGCCATAAGCTGCGGCCCCTCGACAGGAGCGTGTATGGTCTGCTCAAAAAGCATATAAACACTGCTTGCGATTCCTGGATTTTTCAGCACAAACGGCCCATGACTATCTATGATATTCCGTCTTTTCTGGCAAAAGCCACCCCTTTAGCCGTAACGCCTGTTAATATCATGGCTGGTTTTAAAGTCTCGGGGATTTATCGTTTAAACCAAGAAGTGTTTACGGACACAGATTTCATGCCATCATATTTTACCGATAGGCCCGCTCCTGAACCAAATCATGACAAATCTTCTGAACATGATCAACATAATGCTCCTACTTCATTGCAAGCCGTAATAACTCATGTACAAGTTCCCAACCATAATGAACCACTTGCCATCCCTTCAACTTCCAAAGAGGTATTTTCCCATGAGTTTCCTTCAACTTCGAAGGATGTAGCTCTATCCCCGGAGGATGTCAGGCCTTTCGAAAAGGCAGGTCCCAGAAAGAAAACTAATCGTGGAAGGAAAAAAGAAAGTAATCTATTTTGACAGATACCCCAATTAAGGAGACCCTTAAAGCTGAACAAGACAAGTCAAAACAGAGAAAACTAGACAAGGCAATTAAGAAATATATTAAAAAAGAAAAGCTGGGCAAAAATGAGAATAAAATAAAGACAAAGATAGTGTAAAAAAACAATTTTTAAACTTCAGGGAAAGCGTAAAGTTGAATCAAGTAGTGACGAGGATGATGACGAGGACTGCCTTTGTATTTATTGTACGGAACCTTATAGCAACTCAAAACCCATGGAAAAATGGATTCAGTGCATGAAATGTCGAAGATGGGCACACGAAGAATGTACGGGAGGTTCTACTTTGTTTTTCTATTGTATTAACTGTGACAGTGACGATGATGATGATGATGACTAGATATGTGATTTTTGATATATTTTGTGAGTTTGTAATTCTAATATACTTAATAATGTACCGTTAAAAGCTTTTTGTAATTCTAATAAACACATTGATTGCAATAAAATGCTATTTGTGAACTTATTTTACACACATCACTAATTTTATATGTTTGGAAAACTTGCCCCTATATAGCTTGAGAGACCTGGAAAACTTACCCCGTGCATGGGGCGCGTTTTCCACCGTGTACTAAGTGCATATAAAGTGCATTAAAAACAAAAAGTGCTACACATTGTAATGTGAAGAGCTCTATGTTGTAGAGCAGGTTCCGACGAATATTGCGGTATGTTATAAAACATTACTAAAAAAAAACAGAAAAATCTAAGAAAAAAAATCTGGAAAACGTGCCCCGGTCTCCCCTTTCGTTTGCAAATACACACTAGAGTATATATGCCTAAAATTTTAACGTGTGAGTAGTTATAAATCAATAAATACCGAAAAGAACGAAGTAATGAAATTTGAACCTTGCAGTGATTTGATCCGCGAGCCCCCAGATTAAGAGGCCAAATAGCTATCATTACGCCACAGATGCCCCACAATAACACTTGATAAACAACTGGTTAAGTGTAACTGTATCATATTTTCTGTTAAAATCAACGATTTCATTAGCGTTATCTGGCGTTTCTATAAACCATTTGGTACTAAATATGTATGATTTTGTTCAGTACATTCTTAAAAGGATATGCACTTAGGAAGTTACGGAAATATATGTATTTACGAGCAAAAATAGCGGCCATTTTGACAATGGGACGGCACGGGCCCCTCAACGATATGGCACGGAAAGCCCGACCTTTTAGTCACTTCTACAGTTACATATTCTATTATAATATGTTAATATCCTACCGATCACCTCTTTGAGGACAGATTAAACCTCCCTATGTACGATAAGCTGAATTGTTGAGGCCAGGCCTTGTTGAATCGTAAATTACAGTTAGGCAATAACACTTGCATGATTCATACATCCACCATATTGAAACTATTTGACAGATGACCTTGTAGTTTGGGTAAATCACGCTTCTCACATTAAGGTGTATTGTTGCTTAATTTGGTAGAGATCAGATGATTAGGTTAGTAGTAATTTGATTTAAGTTTTGAATATTTGGGTGGCCACCATTACGTTTCCGTCAAGATGGCGGTGATATAATACATGAAACTGAGGTACCCTTTGCTAGTGCTACCTCTGTACCAAATTTTGTTCAATTCGGTTTCACCATGTTTGAATTGACAGGGGGAATCGATTTGCACACATTCATGGCCACCATCTGCAAACTATTGGGCTGAGGACCTTTAGTTTAGTCAAAAGACGCTTCCCACGTAAAGGTATATTGTTGCAAAATTTGGTAGAGATCAGATGATTAGGATAGTCGTAATTTGATTTAAGCGTTGAATATTTGGGTGGCCGCCATTACGTTTCCGTCCAGATGGCGGTGATATAATACATGACACTGAGGTGCGCTTTGCTAATGCTACCTCTTCACCATATTTCGTTCAATTCGGTTTACCCGTGTTTGAATTGATAGGGGGAATCGATTTTCACACATCCATGGCCGCCATCTGCAATTTATTGGGCTGATGACCTTGTAGTTTAATCAATGGACGCTCCGCATATAATTGTATGTTGTTGCAAAATTTGGTAGAGAGCAAATGATTAGGTTGGTCGTAATTTGATTTAAGCTTTTAACATTTGGGTGGTCGGCATTACGTTCCCATCAAGATGGCAGCGATATAAAAGATGACACTGAGGTGCCCTTTGCTAGTGCTACATCTGTATCATATTTCGTTCAATTCGGTTTTACCGTGTTTGAATTGATAGCGGGAATCGTTTGGCACACATACATGGCCGCCATCTGCAAATTATTGGGCTGATGACCTTATAGTTTGGTCAAAATAAGCTTCCTACACAAAGGTATGTTGATGCAAAATTTGGTAGAGAGCAGATGATTAGGTTGGTCGTAATTTGATTTATGCCTTGAACATTTGGGTGGCCGCCATTACGTTTCCGTCAAGATGGCGGCGATATAAAACGACACTGAGGTGCCCTTTGCTAGTTCTACCTCTGTACCAAATTTCGATCAATCCGGTATTACCGTGTTTGTATTGATATGGGGAATCAATTTGCACATATACATGGCTGCCATCAGTGAACTATTGGGCTTATGACCTTGATTTGGTCAAAAGTTGCTTCTCAAATAATGGTATGTTGTTGCGAAATTTGGTAGAGATCAGATGATTAGGTTGGTCGTAATTTGATTTAAGCTTCCAACATTTAGGTGGCCGCCATTACGTTTCCGTCAAAATTGCGGCGATATACAACATGACACTGAGGTGCCCTATGCTAGTGCTACCTATGTAACAAATTTCGTTCAATTCGATTTCACCGTGTTTGAATTGAGAGGGGGAATCTATTTGCACACATACATGGCCGCTATCTGCAAACTATTGGGCTGATGACCTTGCAGGCTGGCCAAAATATGCTTCCCACACAAAGATATGTTGTTGCAAAATTTGGTATAGAGCAAATTATTAGGTTGGTCATAATTTGATTTTTGCTTTTAACATTTGGGTGGCTGCCATTACGGTTCCGTCAAGATGGCGGTGATATAAAACATGACACTGAGGTGCTCTTTTACTAGTGCTAGCTCTGTACATAATTTCGTTCAATTTTTGGCCCTGTGTTGACCACATAAGTCTACTTTAATTTTTTGCAAAAAATCGAAAGTAGGCTAAAAACGAAGACAAGGGCAAATTTAAGCAAGGAAATTAAAGACATCCACTGCCTCAAATATCCCAATACGGTCGAATTCGGAAGAAAATAAAAGTTCACCAAAGGAGGTTGACAGGAAATATGAAGGAGTGTAAAGCGGCACAAGTAAGTGGTAGCAATGCAGAACTCAGCTGTTTTCCCGTGGTCACTTACCCACGTCCTACTGATTGTGAGCACCTGGAGGTCTTGCGAGTTGCAAACACGATGGTTCTATCCTTACTCTAGCACGAGTAATGCTGCAGTTGGTCTACTCCCCACAGGCATACCAACCAGTAGCTCAATGGGACTCGGATATATCTGGTGTGAGTGCCAACTCCTTCGCCAGTCAGCGTTCAAAGGGTTTCTCATTCTTGCCTCCAGACAAATGCCGAGACAATACTTTTTACAGTTCGTTAGAAATGTGTCTCCGCAGCAGACAAGCCAAGCCTTGAAACCGTTTTTGTTGGCAATCTTGACTCTCAGTCTAGGAACAAGCTTTCTATTGGGGGTGAAGAAGACACTCCAGTGATTAGTAGTGTGAAAGAGTAACCATATTGAAGTGCAAAGTAATTGTGATTTATTTTTATTTTTTGTTGAGGGAGTTTTTCGGGATGGTGATATACAGTACACACGGACGCAATGAAAAATGATTTCGTAAATGTTTTCCTAATTCAGCTGTACTGCACCTTGGTAAAATGAGACATTTAACAAGTAAATTAGGGGCAGATAACCTCGCCGTTCCGCTGCTTAAATCCACAATCAATCAATCAAAACAATTAAATTCCGTCGCTACGGTGCTGTTTTTTGAATGTTTATATTTTTTGTAGTAACCTACGTTAGGCCTACTATGACCGTAGCGATTTTAACCTCTAAAGCTGTCATATTCCTGAGCAGAGATTACTACCACCTCTACTGTGCTCTTGGGTAGGCTGCGACTGCACTGCTCGCTGCGGAGACTCTTATCTAACACCCTGTATTAGACCTCGCCCGCTTCCTTCCGACTCCTTCTCCAATTCCGTTCAACTCCGGTGATTGCATCTCTCATTAACTGTCCTCATGTGGTTGGCATCAGGAAGAACATCCGGCGAATAAAGTCACTGCCACATACAAGTTCATTTCACCTTCTTTCTAGCCTTCAGAACGTTTTACAAACAATGATCCTTCACTACACTCACTTTCTCGTTAACGACCGGCGACTCAAACATGGGGCAGTGCCATTGACCGACAGTAACCATTGTTCACTGCTGACCAATAGTATGTTTGCTCTATCTCACCACGTGGAGTCCCAAGTCCGGTCCTGGCTGCCGGCTAGCTTGTCAGATCTTCACTGTTGGCACAGTTCTGTCCAGTCTCCCTGGTCACTCTCAGTAGCTACGGCGCAGAGGGTGATACCGAGCTGCGCTAATGGGCTCTCTCCACGGTGATCAATTAGGATAATCCTAACAGTGGAAGTCGCCTGAGGCGTGTTTCACTGCCCCCAACTCCAAACTGGACGTGAAGGTAAATATTGTCAGAATGCGTCAACCTGCCCTGATCATCACGGTGTTCTTCACTATGTACTCTGGTTATCACAAATACGCATTCAATAGTCTACTCTTCATTGGCAAGTTTTGGCATTATTCCAGATTCCTGGATGTATTAAGTATTGCATTTAAAAGCTCAAGTTCGGTCATTTTCTTTGTGTTTCACTGTTTCTATTCCGATCTGCATATTTTATGTTGTAGCTTCGTAAAAATTGTCTTCGTATGCAAGTTATAACCTGCACTATGCGCGTTAAAATGATATCGTGCGAACCAAATTGTTTATGTGTATTCTGCTACAAAACAAGGTGCATTCGTAAATAAATGGGCAGAACATTCCTTGTTGGAACACCTCCACTTTGGCCCCGTTGTGACAACTCACACTTAATAACTCGCAATTCTCCATCTCTTTGATTGTTGGATAACATTTTAGCTGCACTGATTAGGACTATATCTCCGGAAGCTCCGGGGCATCCAGGTGTACGTAGTTGTCAGTCAACTCGGCAATATTTCAGGAGAGGTTGCCTACCCCCCACTCTCTCCCCAAGCGCATAAGCGTAAGCTGACCAGACTCTCTGGGTTTAACCCAATTAGCGTAGTTTGACCATCCCGGGTGGAGAGTTGACAACACCGCCAAGCTGGGTCTATGTGATCCGGGCATTAATGAGGAACGTAAGAGAGCTATAACAGATTATCACAATTAGTAGTAGAGTGACAAACGAAGAATTTGAAGAACTCCTCAATGCTTTCTTTGTCACATAATTTGTATTCTATCTGACATTATTGTACTGAAGAAGCAGTCTTGTGGTTTCACTTCGTTCGGCCCGGAGATTCGGGTTCGCTTCCAGGCTCTGCCAAGGAACTTCATTCTGGTCTGAGGGCTGGAACGGAGTTCACTCAGCCTCATGAGGAAGAACTGTGGAGAGGCCAGTTCAATTCCTACCTCAGCCATGCTGGAAAGAGTTTTCCGTGGTATTAACCCTTTCAGACCCCATTTTTGGGAAAGAAATGAAAAAAATATTTGAGGATTTCCTGGATCTAAATTAGGTGTAAATAACACAAAAATACCACATTTGGGTAAATTTAGCAGTTTAATAAGATTTTAGAGCATGTACATTGGAATGGACAAACGGTCTCAATGGTCATCCCTTAATACTACACTACTTCTTATGGAAGAGCTTGAAGCAGTTGCGTCCCTTAACATTACACAGGTGAACTTCACATTTTTCACAGTAAATGTGAGTTTTCTTCATACATCCATACATTTTACACCTTGAGGCTTCTTTTCTTTCATCAAATTCTGAAAAATGATCCCAAAGGTCCTTTCTGATCTCTGGTGCAGGTCGGATTTCTGTTTTCATCCTCTTGGTTTGTTGTGCATCATCTTCATTACTTGGTCTACCACGTTTTCTTTTATTTGAAGTGCCCATCCTTATCAGTGCTTCTCCTATCCTGAGTTTGAAATAGAGCAAATCTAGTGGTCTCTTTTCCCCCAAGTTTGTTGCATCTTTCATATACTCAAGCCAGCTATTTACACAGGCCAAATCAATGGCATGAAATAACATACGCAACGTCCACTTCCTTGATTTCAAAAAAATCCTGTACAAACTAATTAACATATCTATTTTGTCTACTCCACCCATAGCATGATTGTATCGTCGAACAAGCTCTGGCCGTTTCACAGAAATATACTTTTTTGTTTCTTTATTCCATCTTTGAACTTCATCCTGAGTGCCACAGCCAACAAAATTTGATGCTAGAACTACAGGTCTATTATCATACCATTTGCACATGATTACATTCTCATTCACACTTATCACCTCCTCAGAATAACCTCGATCGTTTTTCTTGATATCTTTGTCGGAAGTAAACGGAACCCTTGGGAATCGAGAAATCCGAACTGTTCCACCACCATATATTTTCTTCAATCTCAGTATCTCTAGTAAATTAAAAGTACTGAAATAATTATCAAAGAAAAGATGATAATTTTCCCCATCTATTCGCTCAGTGAGTTTTAGAACAACGGATGCACCCAAGCCAAACTTCTTTACCACATCCTTTTGAATCTCAGGAGTTCCGCCTTGATATAAAATAAAATCATAGCAAATTCCACTTCTACCACATAGTAAAAACAGCTTTATCCCCCAAGGGTTGGGTTTCCCTTTACAATACTGTTTCATGGCTAAATGACCCTTGAAGGGCACTATTTGCTCATCAACACAAAGCTCTTTCTCTAACTGGAGTGCCAAACACCTGTTTCTTACACAATCATAGATGGGCCTAACTTTGTAGAATTTATCATTACAATTATCAGGCCTATCCAAGTTATTTACAACATGAAAATTTGTCCTAAGCTGCATAAACCTATCTCGTGACATGGCATCAACAAATAAATCTATGTGCAGAGCTGTATCCCAATACATTCTCACCCGAGGATATTTGAGACAACCCATCATTATATGAAGTCCTAAGAAGGATCTAATTTCTGTGGCATTGGTTGGTTTGAATGTCTTTCCTTGTTGTATTGCATACAAATTTGTCTTCTCTGCCATGTTATCAATGCAAGAATCAGTTATATAATTTGAGAAATACCTGATTGGCAACAACTCAGCATGCATTACTTCAGACAAATCTTCAAATTCCTGTCTAAAGTTCAAATCTATTGGAACAATTGGTTTCCTTCTCCACCTGATGTCATTTCTTTCTGTGAATATCCAGTCCGGTGGAATTCCTTCTTGACTGATAGCTGGCACATCAACTTCATCGTCCACGTCTGCAGCAGCTGCTTCTTCTTCCATTTATTCACCTTCTTCTATTTCCCCATTCTTAGAAATATTTTCAGCCCCTAAAAAAGCAATTAAATGACCAATTTAATGAATATGATATAATGTTTATTAGTTTGTTGTTGTCCTTAGAATTAGATTCTAACAGCCTACGTCTATTGTACTTATATACTGTACTTACATACATAGGCCTTCATGCATAAACTGTTATAAATATATAAATTATGAGTTGAGAATAGCAAATAAATTAACTTCCAACCAGAACTTACCAATTCTAACAGCTCTTGGTGGGGGTGCATCAACAACAATTTCATCTTCATCGCTGTCAAAATCTTCGATATCAGAAAGATCTCCTGACATCAGAATATCAAATATTGTGTCCGCATCCTTTTCAGCATGGAGAAATTCTAAAAGAAAACAGAAAATATAGGGGTAATAATGTAATTCACATACTATTCCATGCAGCGTAATCGATAACCTAATAGCCTATACAATATAAAGTAATATACGGCATAAGAACACTTTCTGCACAAGAAAAATCCAAAGGACATACCACTAGTATGAAAATTGTTATTTTCTGCATTTTTAACTACTAAGAAGAATAAATAGCTTTATTATACCTAGCTACAGCAGCTGCTGTTTGGCCAGGAGGTTATGTTTACATTGCGGAAGCAGTGACCGCTGAGGCCCGATGTCCATTGAGATGTACATCGATTAAAAATCATGTAGTGAACGGAACATATACAAGATAATTAATCTCTTTTTACATCAAAATGTACTTCAAACTATCCTGTAACTCTAAACCATGCAGAAAATGTCGTATTTCAAACATAAAAACATAGAAATTGCAAAAATTTAAGCCTACCTTTAGCATGCTTCCTTCCAGCTGACATCTTTCCTCTTTGTGTGTTTTGAAATAAATGTTAACTTTAACACTAGGTGGCAGCACTGCACGGAGCATTACTAGAGATGTCCACTGACATGTACAAACAGTCACAAAGGTCATAGACTACCAATGGATGCTCCAATCCTACATTAAACTTAATGTCCATTACAATGGACGTGGGGTTTGATAGGGTCAAGTTCGGTCATTTTCTTTGTGTTTCACTGTTTCTATTCCGATCTGCATATTTTATGTTGTAGCTTCGTAAAAATTGTCTTCGTATGCAAGTTATAACCTGCACTATGCGCGTTAAAATGATATCGTGCGAACCAAATTGTTTATGTGTATTCTGCTACAAAACAAGGTGCATTCGTAAATAAATGGGCAGAACATTCCTTGTTGGAACACCTCCACTTTGGCCCCGTTGTGACAACTCACACTTAATAACTCGCAATTCTCCATCTCTTTGATTGTTGGATAACATTTTAGCTGCACTGATTAGGACTATATCTCCGGAAGCTCCGGGGCATCCAGGTGTACGTAGTTGTCAGTCAACTCGGCAATATTTCAGGAGAGGTTGCCTACCCCCCACTCTCTCCCCAAGCGCATAAGCGTAAGCTGACCAGACTCTCTGGGTTTAACCCAATTAGCGTAGTTTGACCATCCCGGGTGGAGAGTTGACAACACCGCCAAGCTGGGTCTATGTGATCCGGGCATTAATGAGGAACGTAAGAGAGCTATAACAGATTATCACAATTAGTAGTAGAGTGACAAACGAAGAATTTGAAGAACTCCTCAATGCTTTCTTTGTCACATAATTTGTATTCTATCTGACATTATTGTACTGAAGAAGCAGTCTTGTGGTTTCACTTCGTTCGGCCCGGAGATTCGGGTTCGCTTCCAGGCTCTGCCAAGGAACTTCATTCTGGTCTGAGGGCTGGAACGGAGTTCACTCAGCCTCATGAGGAAGAACTGTGGAGAGGCCAGTTCAATTCCTACCTCAGCCATGCTGGAAAGAGTTTTCCGTGGTATTAAACTTCTACACCAGGCAAATGCCGAGATGGTAGTTAATATTAAGGCCACGGCTACCTCGTTAAAAGTCCTCAGCTGAATCACAAATGCACTCACTCCTATTTACAGCATAATTACACATATTATCAGACACATTCTACACACACCCACGTGCAGGTAGACGGTTTTAAATAGCCACATTGTCCAAGCCCCTTAAATGAAACAACAACAACAACAACTACTACTACAGCGTAATTCCACATTGTATCAGACGATCTTTACTCACTATAAGCAGGTAAGGCTGATATCTGAGATATCTTAGTCTCTAATTGAAGCAACAACAACTACCATCTGGTTTAATATGTCTTGATGTCGTTAATATGGTAGAGAGCAATAACTCCTCAATCATATGCCCGTTGCCGCCTTCTGAGTTCTCTGAGTGCGTGGTGAGACTCCGAATCCACAGGCTTTGGTTTCAATTTCCTACTCTGCCAAGAAATTTAATTCTGGTCTGAGCGTTGGAATGGCGTACACTCAACCTCGTGAGGCAATACAGATAATAGAAAGGTTCTATTCCCATCTCAGCTTTCCTAGAAGAGGATTTCCGTAATTTCCCACTACTACTCAAGGCAAATGCTGGGATGGTTCCTAGCTTAAATACACAACCACCTTCATCCGAATCCTAGTCTCAGATAGAAATACGAAAACCACAGTCACACAGGTTAACAGACAGATTCTACACACACCCAAGTACATGGGGCTTCATCACTATGATGTTGTAAAACCCCTGAATGAAACAAAATCAATAATTTCTCCCTGCTGCATCCTGTTTTTGTTTCGTCATTCGATGCTTGGAATACATGGCCAACGTCACGTGTGCTTACGCTGTATGTTTATTTACTTTACAGTACATCCTGTGCGGAGTGAAAGTTCCTGGTTTCCAAAACATTATGAACGATAGGAATAAACCACTGGCGACAGGAAGTCTTGAAAGATACGTGTAATGAAGAGTAAGGTAATTGTCAGGAAATCTTCAACCATGGATATTAGGGATACATCAGGATGATAATAATTCTAATGACGATGATAAAAATAACAGTAATAATATCCTAAATAACTTCTTCCAAATGCACACTGGTCCCCTCACTGCATGGAAGCATGTGTAAGCTTTTAGACCAGGCGTTCTCAACCTGATGCTCGGGAGCACTACGGTGCTCTTTAAATTAAATTTCGTATTCTCGTCATACGAGCCTAAAAGTGCTCGCGAGCACTGACTCCCTGTGATCCATAATTGTGTTGCACGAACCGGAATAATAGTGTTTACATTACAAATTTTGACAGTCAGAAGTTTTATCGTTTTGTGAAATAGTGTTTTATAACAACAGTAAAAATAATTGGCCATCCCTGTTTTATGAGTAGTCACAGCAGCGATTGTTGAGACAGCTCTCTTTGCCTCAGTGATCTGTGCGTGTGCAATATCGTCGCTATCAGTCAACGTGAAGTGCTAAGTCGTCATCGCCGTATTACCGATGCGCCTGTGAGTTAGGCCACTCAGGCTACGCAGTCAGCCAGTAGCCCTACGCATTAACTTAGTGCAGAAAATCTAGGTTTGTGCCGGTGAGTGTGAGTAATTGAGAACTAACTATCTCACTTATTCTTTTCTAGTGGAAGTGTACTTGACTTTTGAACTTATTGTTATTGTGGAAACATTTATAGTGCACTAGGGCTAGCCTATGTGAGTTACAAACCGATAAAATAATACATGAACTGTGATTGCACGTAAGAATACCGTAGTGATTGTCGCAGGGCACGATTAGCACTAGAACATTCTGTTGGAGTGTGCGCTTGTTAGAAGCCAGTAACTTAGTTCAGAAAACTAATCAAAGAGTGAACAGCAATAGTACATTATGCAACGAGCCTATAATGGCAATAATTAAGACACGAGTATTTTTATAAAACTCGCTACGCTCGTTTTATAATTTCCATACGCGTGTCTTAATTACCATTATAGGCGAGTTGCATACGACTGTTTATGTTCGACGATAATTATAACTTTATTATATGTTTTAACATAAATATTCATAAATATCTGTTGAGAGTCAGCTACTTGAATTTTGTGATCGCAGAGCGAGCGTTGGGTATTATATATCTGTCTTTCAAGATCTTTGAACGACCGACGCATGCGCTCTGTGTGCTTGCAATGCAGGCCATATCTTTACAACTGCCGTCCCTCAGTAATATTGTCACCGGAGTCATTTGAAGACAATGCGCTGTGTAGAAATTAGTGTTGATGATTTTAAGGTACAGTGCTATTTCTTGTTTCATATTCGCCAGTTTATTTACGCGAACATATGGACGGTGCGTATTCCATGTCGGTAATTTACTATAGCCTAGTTCGATGTTGTGTTTATGTCCGACATGTTGGATTTTGAGCACATGCGCGAAGGTACCGTTACCTAATTGGTCAATGAACGAGCTCTGATTGGCTGGAGAAACTGTATCATAATGAAAATCAGTGTTATAATGACCATCATTATGATACAGTTTTCTGACACATAATAGTGAGGGTCGAACATAAAATATTTTACGTGACGAATTCACAGTTCATATTTCAACTTATGTAGCATACCATTTATGTAACAATTAGCCAAGGGAGTGCAGAACTTTCGAGATCTCCAATACATTGACATTTCCAGCATGTGTGCGGAACATTACGGCAATCTTTTCTAGGTCTTTCAACGCTATGAAAGTTGATATAAATATGCACTAAACACCGGAGATACGTTAGAGGAGAATGAAGGAGAAGAAAGAAGAAAATGTCGATTCCAGGCCATTAAGGGGACCATGAACATCCACGATGGGCGAGTGAGTGGAAAGCTGTCCGAAGCCGTTGCCGACTCCAACCGGAGATCGAAGCAGTCATATGTGCTATGGGGTGCACAAACCAACTAATTATTCTTTTATTTTTTATTTTTTTAGCGTATGGATTTTAGTGCCGGGAGTGTCCGAGGACATGTTCGGCTCGCCAGAGTTAGTAGCTGCTTCTATGCGGACACCCAGTGGGTGAGCTACAAGTACCGTCGCGTGTGGAGTGTTGTCTGGGGAGGAAAGTGTGATTGTAAGGATGAGGAATGGGAAGGTAGCGGCTGTTGCCTATAGTTAGGGACCAACCCCGACATTTGCCTGGAAGGAAGATGGGAAACCACAGAAGACCATCTTCAAGGTCGCCGGCGGGGGGATTTGAACCTCCTCACCTCCCGGATGTGAGCGACTGCCCGCAGCCACGCCGTAACGACCACGGCTAACTCACCCGGTAACCAACTAATGGAGGAACCGGACTACACCATCCATAGCCGAGCGGAAAGCCTAAATTGATGACCTGCAGAACCTAAAGTAAGACCGTCAACATTTCTTGGTAGTTTTGTCTAGCGTAGTCATGCGTATCCAAACTTAGTTCTATTAATTATAGCTGAGCCATATCCAAACTTAGTTTTATTTGTTATAGTTAAGCCGTATCCAAACTTAGTTCTAGTTATTCTATCTGAGCTAATACCAGGTTTTTTTTTCAAGTATTTCTTTTCAAGTCTTGCCCAAGTGTCGAATGTATTTCAGATATTCCCAGTCTTTTTTTTTTTTTTTTTTTTTCATTTAGTGAGGTTTTGCGACAATTATCGCTTGCTCTATTCTTACATTCAAATGCGCCTTGTGATTCATTATAGTTTTGAGTAAATATATTTTTGGATCTATTTCTGAGTTGAATTTGAGTAAGATAACTCGAAATGTAGTCTTCGTGCTATTTCATGTTTTCATTTGATGCATCAGGATATGATTACCTTCGAATGAGGTCAAGTGAAAATAGCAATAATAATAATAATAATAATAATAATAATAATGAGGTTTGACTTCTCTCTGGTATATAGCAAAATTGTTATAACACTTATTTAAGATATGAAATATTGAGATATAATAATAATAATAATAATAATAATCATAGCTTGAAATTATTCACTACAAATCAGTGGTGAGATCGGTGAATAATAGCTGACCGACTGAAGATTTCCATATTCTGGAATACTTAATTTGCTATTCTGTGGTAAACCAGAAATTCATATAACGAGTCTTTGAGTAGTTCTTGATACATTTTAGGATGAGTTGTGACAATGATAAATGGTGTTGAATATCTTTGCATTCTTTGGCGGCAGATGAAGCCTCAGTTGAACGGGCATGTCGAGGACATGGCATCGTTATTTGGTGAAAAATAGGGCTCAGGCACAGTGGCTTGAGAATTTGATATTATGAAAATGATGTTGCTATTTGATTATATGGAGCCGTGTTGAATAGGTGTGCAAATTGACGAGTAAGAATGTTCATTAACGGAAGGATTATGGTCAACTTGAAGTAAATGATGGTCACAACATAATGAAATCGAGCTACTCAGAAAGTGGTAATTTTATTATTGAGAATGAGTATTCCTAATGAGTATATTTTTCCAGTACAGTCATGTTTATGGTGGAATGTGATTTGAGGTTGAGCAAACAATTAGTCAAATATCTAAAAGAACAATTAGAAAGATATGATTGAGTGTCAGCTTGCATTCATAGCTGATTTCAAGCAGGTTTATTGTTATGATTTGAGTGCAACGATTTAATAAGTGGTAAACAACTGAAAACCAAGTGCGAGTGTTAAAGAAATGCCACGTGTGAATTCTATAGGGAATGATTAGATTGTGTGGACACGATTTGAACACTTACTTAGTAAATAAGACATTTTTATTTTTGAGCGAAGGTTCACCTTTTAATTTAATTTTTATATCAGGGTATAAGACTATTTTTACAACCCTGTTGATTTAGGCAGGATTGTTTTATTTTATTTTGTGTGTGATATTTTTATTTAAATAAAAGTGGAGTCTATTTAAGAATTTTGTGTTCATCCTTTCTTATATTCAAGCGTGGAACTTGAATTTGGTTAGCACCATTCTTTCCTACCCAGTTTTCCCCAAGAGCTTTTTGAGTCTCGTGCTCAATCGATTTCGAGGTTCACGCATATGTGGGCGTTGGTCTTCGGACTAACGGACAGTGTATCTTATCTGCATGAGTCATGTGCGCAGTTGCAGCATGCCTAGTGAGCTGCAAACCCCAAGCTATTTCAGCACTTCTTCGGGATATATCCAATTTAATGGCGCTCGGGAACTTCGTACGGTATAAGGGTGGTGCTCACATTCTCGGAAAGCTTGAGAACGCTTGCCTTAAACGCATTGCTGTCAGATTAGCTGTATGTTCTCACTAAGCGGTCCACTAGGCGTATTTCAATCTCACCTTGTATTCCAAGTGCTAGGAATTGGCTGACTGAACCCCTGCAACAGGGTTGAATACTCATAATCATAATGCCTCCAGCAATATCCTTAAATTATGGGTTTTTGCTTAAGGGGTTGTTAACCCTTGAGTGCATAAGCATTTTTTGGACAGGTTTACATAAGCCGGGCCTGCGAGGCCCGGGTATGAATTATAGAGGAAATACTGGCGTGAGGTCAATATTAATAATGCGAATGAAATTTTAATATTTCACTACGTTCATTTAGGTTCTAAAATAGAAATTTCAAAACATCCAAATGAGGAAATTATTGAATGTGAAAATACATACGAAAGTGTTGAGCCTCCGTGGCTTAGACAGCAGCGCGTTGGCATCTCACCGCTGGGTCCGTGGTTCAAATCCCGGTCACTCCATGTGAGATTTGTGCTGGACAGAGCGGAGGCAGACAGGTACTTCTCCGGGTACTCCGGTTTTCCCTGTCACAAATTTCAATCCAGCAACACTCTCCACTGTCAATTCATTTCATCTTAATCCTTTCCCCAGGGGAGTGAGACAGGCTTCGGCAGCTGGCACAGTTCATATCCTCGCCGCTAGATGGGGGCTTCATTCATTCCATTCCCTGTCCCGGTCGGCCGACTGGAAGCAGGCTGTGGATTTTCATTTATACGAAAATGTGATTTTAAAACTCCATCACACAGCATGAAACCATGACGTCCTCACACGAAGCCATCACTAAAATGACAAACTATGGATTTTGCCAAGTTTTCTGACAACATCCACACATCATATATCATAAAATGAATAAGTAACTGAATTTTTTTAAAACATGAGACGGAAGAGTCCAGCTCATGTAAATGTGTGGTAAATTAAAATAAGGCTACATTGTTACTCAACTATAAACAATAATGGTTGATTGGTTCTATTACTGATCTTCTCCTTAACTGTGAGAGGAATATTTGGAATTTCACATTAGAGGTCCGAACACTGTTACCATAAATGATTAATACATCACTCAAGGGTTAATTGAGTTTCAGATCAAGAATATTCAATTGTCTTTACTGTATTTGCCTCATTTATAGGTCACTATATTTTTGCATTTGTTCAATTATATCCGGTTTGGAAAGCTCGCGACATTTCGACTAGGACGAAACTACGAATCTTTCGTAGTAATGTCAAAGCAGTTCTCCTGTATGGAAGTGAAACTTGGAAAGTAACAACCCAGATCACCAGGAGTCTCCAAGTCGTCACTAACCATTGCCTCAGAAGGATTCAACGCATCTATTGGCCATAAACCATTTCAAATGAGGAAACTCTCAAGAGAACAAACGAAAGTCCAATACATCTAGAAATAAAACGTAGAAAATGGGAGTTGGATAGGCCATTGTCTGAGATAGCAGGACGCCATTGAAAAAGAAGCACTTAGGTGGAACCCCCAGGGCACCCGACGAAGGGGTAGGCCAAGAAATACCTGGAGAAGAAGTGTTGAGGAGGAGAGGAAGGCGACAGGCCAATCCTGGGCAGACCAGCAGAGGCTGGCTGGTCGAAGAAATCAGTGGAGGAATTGTGTTGCATAGGGATTAAGTCAAGTAAGTGAAAATGAAAATCCACAGCCTTCTTCCAGTCTCCGACCGGGTCAGGAATGGAATGAATGAAGCCCCCATCTAGCGGCGAGGATATGAACTGTGCCGGCTGCCGAAGCCTGACGCACTCCTCTGGGGCAATGATTAAATGAATGACAGAAGAAATGAAATGATATTGGAGAGTGTTGCTGGAATGAAATTGTGACAGGGAAAACCGGAGTACCCGGAGAAAAACCTGTCTGCCTCCATGTTGTCCAGCACAGATCTCACATGGAGTGACCGGGATTTGAACCACGGACCCAGCGGTGAGAGGCCGGCGTCCTGCCGCTTAAGCCACGGAGGCTAAGTCAAGTCATATTGCTTTATCAAACTCAACTTGTTTCATTTTGATATCTCTATTAGTTTAATTGTTATGGCTCTTTCAAGTCCATGCCGTAAGGTGGTCGTGCAGCCACCCATTGTCCCACTAATTATATGTGTAAGTACAAAAGGTGCATTTTCTCTGGAAGTACCAGCACTATTGATATGAGTCATATTATGTGTGTACAATACACTCTTCTAGACCTTAAAATATAGAATAAGGTCCAAACATAAAAAATAAAGATCTTTTGTTGTTGATATGTTTGACTAAAATCACATACAGTACGCAGAAAATGTTATCATATTGTAGGTTAGAGTTACAACACTGACTCTATGGAAGATGGCTATTGGCTATACCTTGCATTGTTTCAGAAATAGTGTACCGTTCCATTATTATACATCCTCAAAGACAATAATCGTCCTGATAAGAATTGACTGGCTGCGGCTCAGCAGTTATGTTCTCGCCTCCTGGGCCCAAGGTTGCAGGATCGAATCCTGGTGAAGTCAGTTGGTATTTAAAGGTGCGCAAATGTGAGGGAGCCATGTCAGTAGATTTACTGGCACATTAAAAATCCCCTATAGGGCAAAATTCTGGCACCCCTGCACTGATTAGAATTAATGAAGCCAATGCATTCACCTATTTCCACACATATGTTCTCTAAGCAGTTAATGTGTATGGTTCCAGATATATTCATATTATTATCATCGTTGTTGTGGATTGTTGTTGTTGATTCCTTTCGAGGCTTTGAGACATCATGGTCATGTAGCCCCATATACTTGGGTGTTTTTAGAATTTGTCTGATAACCTGTGTCACTGTGGTGTCTTTACTAGTGTGTGTACTTGTAATAGAGGTAGCATTTGGGAAGTAAACGACCGTGGTCATAAGTTAGGTTCCATCCCAGCATTTGCCTGGGGTAGAAGTGGGAAAGCACGGAAAACCACTTCCAGGAGAGCTGAGGAAGGAAATGAACCCACCTCTTCTCCCATTACAGCCCTCAGACCATAAATATGTTTTTTGGCAGAGCCGGGAATCGAACCTGGGCCTCCTGGGCGTCGGCGAAGAATGTTAGCACATTACACACATCAAAAAAAGTTTTGCATATTGCTATGGAGCACAGTCGGGATGAAAGTGAGGATGGACTTATTTATCAAGCAGTATCCACGCCTGCTCTACGAAATTGAGGTCAGGAGCATGGGCAGGCCATTCCATTCTGTGAATACCATTCTCCTGAAGAAAGGCATAGACAATGCCAGCTCTGTGCGGGCGAGCGTTATCGTCTACGAAAGTGCAATTTGGGCATAAATTGTCAGCATAGCCTTTTACTACAGGAGCCAGGATAGTGTTCCTGTAACGTTTGCCTGTCATACGCCCTGGGATGTACACAAGAGGGGTTCGGTGACCATACATGATGCCATCCCAAATCATTGCGCCACCTGTTGGTATCAGTCTCGGATGTATTGGTCGTGCATACGTTCACCGGGTCGTCTCCACACTCGCACAGATCTATCTTCATTGACACAGGCGAATGTACACAGCCGATATACACGCACGCAAGAACGACTAATGGGTTTATGACCACTACGACCCTTGGTCAGCAATATGCCAAACTTTTCTTGATGTGTGTATTATCAAACACTGTATTGAGCTCACTGTGGTAGTTAAACGCTGCGATGTTGAGCTAACCAGTCATAGCTGCTTCCTTTCAAATCTTGTATACAACAGTGCTCCTGATCAAATAAGACCCTACTAGAGCCAGCAAATGCATCAACAACGAGATATATACTAGCTTTTGTTTATTTTCAGGGAGCTAGACCAAGACGCGGATGTGACCTCCAGACTCTCGTAAGTAACTTACACTCTAGGTTTGTCTTCATAAAACAACACACAAACCCCGAATTAAGTTCTGCAATGATCTTGTAATAGCTGTCATCCAAACTTCGTAACGAAAACAAACTAATCATGTAAATGATTGCTCCTATTTAATCATTGGAAACGTTTTGAGTTTACTACTCTGGTCTTAGAAATGGAATGGTTACACTCAGACTCGTGATAATACACAGAAAGATTAGTTCGTTATCGACATCGAAATTGTACAACAGATTTTCCCTGTTTTCCTCTTCTACTCCAGTGAAATGCTAGGATAACTCCTAGCTCAAGGATGATGATAATTGTTGTTTAAAGGGGCCTAACATCTAGGTTATCGGCCCGTAATGGTCTGGGTGATAGCGAAAATGACAATGAAATGGAAATCATAACGAAAATTAAGTGGGACTGAAAATACTTACAAAATCGAACTCAGATTGAAACGACTCACAAAATGGAGAGCGGAAATACTTACAAAAGGGAATTTAGAAGAAAAAACTCACAAAAGCAATAGATTGTGAAACACGCACAAAATGTAGGTTAGGTTCAGAATACGTACAAAATGCAATGTAGAGTCGAAATACTTACAATATGCAATTGAAAGTCAAAATGCTTACAAAATGCAAATGAGATCGAAAATACGTACAAAATGCAATTGTGGTTCAAAATAGGCTACTTACAAAATGCAATTAAAATTGAAAATACACAATGCAATTTAGATTGAAAAAGGCCGGTTCGAATTCAAAATACTCACAAAGTGCAATTTAAATTCAAAATACTTGCAAAATGCAAATGAGATTGAAACAGCTTACAAAATATATTGTAGATTCAAACTGCTCATTTGGATTGACACTACTTACAAAATGCAATTTAGATTTAAAATACTTAAAAAAATGTAATTTAGATTCAAAATACTCACAAAATGCAATTGACAATCAAAATACTTACAAAATTCCCACCATACAAAATGCAATTAAGATTGAAAATGCTTGCAAAATGCGGTTTAGGTTGAAAATACTTACAAAATGCAATTGAAATTCAAAATACTCACTAAAATGTCCGGCTTTTACATTGAAAGCAATTTAGATTGTCAATCCCTACAAAATGCTATTTAGGTTGAAAATACTCGCAAAATGCAATTTAGATCTAAAAGACTCACAAAATGCAACTTAGATTGGAAATACCCACAAAATGCAGTGTAGATTCAAACAATTTGCTTAAGACAATTTGGATACACGGGGAGCCAATCAACAAAAACAGTGCGGGAATCTTAAAGATAAAAAGAAATAGAATGAAAAGAAAACAAGAGGTCTGACCCCTCGAAGACTGAGGAATCAGGAAAGATGAGACAAGGTCAGTAGGCAATGTAGGCCGAAGCTGGGACAGGGGCTAATGGGCAAGATGGCCGCCGCGCGCAACTCTCCTATGTTATTCTTATAGATGGAGAGTCATAGCTGGGCCCGGGTCTAGTGTGCAAAATGGCCGCCACACGCAACCACACTCTTAAATGGCGGCTTTTCAAATCATTATTTATTTGTTATTAACTATACATTATTTATTATTTATTTAGTATTTAGTATTTAGTATTTAGTATTTAGTATTTAGTATTTATTATTTATTATTTATTTATTATTTATTTATTATTTATTTATTATTTATTTATTATTTATTAATTATTTATTTTTATTTAATTTACTATGTATATACTTTTTAATCATTTATTTTTATATTTTTACCTTTTACTTTTTTAAATTTTAGATTTTTAGATTTTTTTATTTTAGATTTTTAAAAAAGATGGTATATTGGCTTTCACGGCCGGTGAATTAAAACTCAGCAATTCTTCTAGGTTTGTGCCGTGTCTTGTGTGGGGTTTCGCCTAGGACACCAAGCTAGGCTCATCGGCGGGCTCTTGGTGTCCCCGCCCGGGGGGGGGGGGGTCCGGGCGGGGACACCAAGAGCCCGCCGATGAGCCTAGCTTGGTGTCCTAGGCGAAACCCCACACAAGACACGGCACAAACCTAGAAGAATTGCTGAGTTTTAATTCACCGGCCGTGAAAGCCAATATACCATCTTTTTGGAAGCCTTCATAGGGAGGTTAAGGCTGCTTGAGCTTTTAGTTCTCGTAGTCAAGTGGTGCAGTTGCACCTTATATAAAGGGAGGTGGCGCGCAGTTCGTCACTCCTGTGGGGGTCCGGGCGGGGACACCAAGAGCCCGCCGATGAGCCTAGCTTGGTGTCCTAGGCGAAACCCCACACAAGACACGGCACAAACCTAGAAGAATTGCTGAGTTTTAGATTTTTAAATTTTATATTTTTAGATTTTAAATATTACATTTTACATTTTTATATTTTTAGATTTAACATTTTTCATTTTATATTTTACATTTTAGATTTTGCGGAAAAAAAAACTAAACTACAAGGCCACAGACCTAAGATTTAATCTTTAAATTTTGTTTTTTTAACTTATAAATTCTGTTTTATTTTAACTTATAATTTTGTATTTATTTAATATTTAATTTATCATTTTATGTACAGGGCTAATGCACAACATGGTTACTGCACGCAACCACTTTCATCAATAAAATGTTAACCTAACTTAACCTAACCTCAGTTCACCTAACCAAACATGTCCTAACTTCACCAAAATTAACTTCACCTAACCTAACCTAACCTAACTTCACCTAACCTAACCTAACTTCACCTAACCTCAGTTTACCTAACCAAACATGTCCTCACATAACTTTACCTAACCTCACCTAACCTAAACTCAGCTAACTTAACAAACCTAACCTAACGAAAACCTTTAAAGCTGAGCCAAAGGCTAATGCACATACACAAAGTATATAAGGGCACACGCTACTATCTCTATGCTAGTCTTATAGAGAGTAAGGTAAAGCTACCACTGTGGCTACTGTGCAACATGTTCGCTACGCACAAACAGATTAGGATTACAAAGTCAGTTAAGTTTTAAAAAGTAAAAGCTTTCGGTCATTTTTTTTCTTTCCCTAGGCTTAACACCAGCATTAGGGCATAACTCTATAGACACAGTTAACACACACAAACACTTACAGAGGAATTATTCTTACGCCAAAGGTTTGCTAATTATAAGTACGAGGCCAGAGTTTACATGCGGTAGGGTAACCACTTTCTTTATGCTGCTTATTTTACCTCAACATTTTACAGGTTTCCATTACATATCAGAAGGCAGGATGGCTCATCCCAAAGCATATAGGTGATAAATTGGGTTATACTATACTTTGATTACCTAGTTTTAGCTAACTAAGGGCAATTTCTTAAGATTACCGGAGATTAACAGTTGGATTAGGAGTGGGAGGTAATTAAAATGTACAAGCAGTGTCCATACAATATTTTTTATTAATTTAAATACATTTACAATATTTACACATAATACATTTTTTCTTCTTTCTTCTTCATTTTTTGTTATAAATTGTTCAGTTTGGTTTATTTATTGTTTTGTTTTTTATTTTTTTATTCTTGAGTATGAATACCATTTTTTTCTCTTCTTGTTGCTTGATTGGTGTTTTTTATTTTTGTAGTGCTATTTTTTTATTTCTTAAATTGTTTTGGTTTATGTATTTGCTAGATGCAGGTAGAGTAATATATTTCCTGTCTCAGGATTTTGATATCCATAACGTAACCCTTTAAGCATGGTCAATGGTTGAGTAATGACCATAGGCATGTGTAGCTATACCATCCGAATCAATTACTCTTTTATCATCACCAGGACACAAAGCAATAATTTTGTTTAGTTTTGTAGATGATATGCCATATTGTTTAGAAGCGATAATGTTCATTGGTATTCTATTTACCTCGTTTTGCATGATACAATCCTTATAATCTTGAAAACTTATACAGTTTTTGACAACGCCTCTGCTAATACCTTTAATCTTTTTTATTTCTATACCATTTATGTCTAAAGCATACATTTTAGCTCTAAGTGCAACAAATGCTTTAATAATACGTCCACAAGCCTCGTCTTTAAATTTCCTCAACGTTTTCTTGTTCGATGTAGAGTAACATATGTGATTAGTAGGATAATCAGATGTGTCCAGGTGTTCTAGGAAATTCAACTTGTCTTGATAAACATCTTGGGTGTTAACTAAATAATAAACGAGTCGGTATCCATATACATAAGTTTAAGATTGTCAATGCCATAATAGGTTAGCAGGACATCATAGTGGTAGGAATACATCAGTGTTTTTGAAATATCCAGTATACACATTCCAATATACAACGCTTATTGGATACAATGCTACGTTTAGCCATGTGGAAAGCAGCTAGGTTAGGACCATAAATTGTTCTGTCAATAAATGTTGGTTTAGCTATTAGCTTTTCAGCCTTTTTGCTGTCAGCCACAACACGTATATCTATTCTTTTACGAATATTTTCCATTGTTTTTCCAAAAATTGTATTGTAGAATAATTTGTACAGATTTTTCTCTAAGTAATTTCTAGCTTGTTTTCGAAGGTTGTTATTAAAATCAACGTATGACTTTAGCCAATGTCTTTGTTGAAACTTTAACACACGATGAATTTTTATCAATTTTAGTCCATGATTTAGAGCCTGTTTAAGTGCCGTGTAATGAAACACGTATCGCCTTCGATTTCCAAGATGAGGAATTAGTTTTTGAGAGGCGAATCCTTAGGTTGTATAGGCTACAATCTGGTAGGAAAGGTAAATTGTTGTGTATGGCATGAAGGTCAGATGGATAATCGACATCAACGTCTAGAATGTATCCAACAGGGTCGTCTTCCTTTAGCGTTTCTAGATCAACGATATCTGGAGAAACCCACTGAAATTCACCGTAAGGAAGGGAGTGGCACATAGCCCACCCTTATTGGTTGTTGGCATATGTAATAAACTGCGATGGTTTTTCGGAATCATAAGTTTCCATGTATATATTGTTAGCTTCAGCTTACCGATGAGACACCTGACATATTCATCCACGTATTCCAGACTCTATTAAAAGAATCTGATCATAATCCTGTAGCAATTCCAGTTCAATTCCAGTGTAAAGGAGCATTGCCTCAAAACTTAAACCAGGCGAAGTAAAGAAGTGTACAGCATCCACTCGATGTGTTTCTAGTGTTTTGTTTCAAAAAGTTTCAAAGCTGTCAGCAAGACGGAGTACATCTGAAGTTAGGTAGACGTCACTATATTCCCCTAGAGTTTTAATTTTGAACTGATTCCATACATTTTCGGCATGTTCACAGTCTTTTTTTACTAACATCTTCTTTACTTAATTTCTTAAAGAATGCTTCTTTTGCAGGTAAACACTTTTCACTTAATTTTTCCCATGAATCATTTTAATCATAAAGAAATACACCTTTACGAGTCATGAGCGTTGCATTTTCTTTTCCAAAGTACTTGTCTGTTTCAGGGTATGGTGCTAAGTTTGTAACTAAGTTTTCCAAACTACTCGGCATCAACCGAAACGTATCCACAAATCGATGCTTAACATTTCCTACATATTTGGTAAAGGAGATGTACTTTTCTTTGGAGTTAGGAATAACGTCCACTCTCTCAGTAGTACATCCCAATTGCTTTACAATAACATTTGCATCATATCCACTCATATTACAGTATGTAGAAATACATGAACGGGGTTACGTGTTTAATATCTCAAATTACAGTTATTATGAGCTCTTCCACGGTATTTGCCTGTAATATGGCAATGATCTCTAACTTTCCAGCCCTCTTTGCTAAATGTTTTATGACACAAATAGCAGGTTTCAGAAGATTGGAACTCTGCTTCTTGATCCTGAGTAAAAGCCTTTGGAACATTTAAGCTGTAAAGGCGATCAATTTCATTAGCTATTGTGATCAAACAGTCCATAAACTTTTCTGCAGCGTCAGGTCCATGATAAATAAGAGATTGGCTCGGAAGGTTTGTCTTTCTGTGTTCCACAGCTGGTGAGGGTTTAACATATACAGGGTGATTCACCTAAAACTTGCACTGTAAATATTTCTGAAATGGAAGGTGATATTGATATGCGGTTTTAACCTAATGAAATTGTAACCAAGGGCTCGTATTTGTAGCTGATACACTGATATTTATAATTTTTAGAAAGTGGTTTTATTTACAACAATTACAATTTTTTAAATGGAACAATACCCATTGACATTAAAAAAATAAAAGTAGAACAAATTAGAATACCAATGGTGTTTTGTGCACGATTCTAGTGCAAGTAGTTTACGAGATATTGATTGTTATTCGAAAATTGTACGCACTAACAACCAAGTGCTTAGTGGCGAGGTTACGATGTTGTTATGTTTGTTGAGGTTGTGGTTTGTGTACACTGAGTGCACTGCGACTTTCCAGTCAGTTATTGTGTGATACTTCAAGTAGTAGGACGTGCTTGCAGGATGAGATTTACCATTGCAGAAAAAGCCGACATGCTCATGGTTTATGGCGAATGTAGGAAGAATGCCGTTCGTTCTTGTACCGTATACGCGGAAACATATCCCATTAGACGTCAACCATCTCGGCAATTATTTGTGAACCTTTTCAATCAATTACGTGGAAGTGGTAGTATAACGTCTAGAAAACGTAACAGAGACAAACAAGTGACTGGAGAAGAGGGAGAAATTAAGGTTCTGGCTGCTGTTGCAGCAGATCCACAAATTAGTTCCCGTGCAATTGCACATGGAAGCGGCATGAGTCAGGCAAGTGTACTACGCATTCTCCATCGTCATAAGTTCCATCCGTATCACATCTCTCTCCATCAAGTGCTGCATGGTAATGATTTTGAGAATCGTGTTAACTTTTGTACATGGGCATTAAGACGTGACACTCCAGATTTGTCATGTATCTTGTTTACTGATGAAGCAACATTTTCTAATCATGGCCAAGTCAATCTTAGAAACATGCACTATTGGTCTGTTGAAAATCCCCGTTGGCTGCGTCAAGTAGAACGACAACGTCCATGGAGTGTAAACGTCTGGTGTGGAATAGTGAACCATCACATCATAGGTCCCTTTTTTCGTAGAAGGAACACTGAATTCGTGCAAGTACCTCAACCTCCTAACAGACCATCTTCCACAGATGTTAGAAGACGTTCCGCTTCAGACTAGGAGGAACCTGTGGTATCAACATGATGGCTGTCCGGCCCATAGTGCACGAATTACTACAGATTATCTTCACGGATTGTTTCCAAATCGTTGGATTGGACGAAGGAGACCTGTACTTTGGCCGGGCCGTTCACCAGATTTGACTCCTTTAGACTTTTTTCTGTGGGGGAAGCTAAAAGACACTGTCTACAAGGACATACCAACTACACCAGATGATATGAAACGGCGTATTACTGCTGCCTGCGCTGAAATTTCCTCTGAAATGCTAGAACGTGTGCAGCAATCTTAACATAGCAGACTGGAAGCTTGTATTGAGGCTGGTGGTCGTCATTTTGAACACAAGCTTTGAGGGTACACTGTACTTGTCAGAAACCACAGAATTACTTCATTCACATTTGTTTTTCTTTAGTTTGTCCTAGGCATTGTCCCATTGTGTACAAATAACAATATCTCGTAAACTACTTGCACTAGAATCGTGCAAAAGACACCATTGGAATTCTAATGTGTTCTACTTTAATTTTTTTAATGTCAATGAGTATTGTTCCATTTAAAAAATTGTAATTGTTGTAAATAAAACCACTTTCTAAAAATTATAAACATCAGTGTATCAGCTACAAATACGAGCCCTTGGTTACAATTTCATTAGGTTAAAACCGCATATCAATATCACCTTCCATTTCAGAAATATTTACAGTGCAAGTTTTAGGTGAATCACCCGGTATACCATAGCTCATAGGAACATGACTCTGGTATGGAACTGTATAACGTGCCTTAGGATTGGGTAGACATCTTTGATATGGTAAAATTATACTTTTGAAATCTGCATAGATAACGTAAGGTATTCTTATTCTTTCGAAATGTGCATAGATAACGTAAGGTATTCTTATTCTGTCTTATTATGGTGACCGTAGTAATGTGTCTATTTGTAATTCAGGCGAGGATTGGGAAGGAGGCGGTCGTGGCCTTAAGTTAAGAACTATCCCGGCATTTGCCTGGAGTCAACGTGGGAAACCACTGAAAACCACTTTCACATGCAACGAATAAGGTTTGGACGCAGGGAGCAACCGTGTAGCCAAGAACCATTTCTATTGATGTTCACTCTGATGTGGAAACTTCAACTGTTTAATATATGTAACGATCGGTACTGCAGAGCTGGGCACTTACATACAGTAAGCCAACTGACAGTTAATAAACTATGAACGTAAACTCCGCTGATAATTCAAGTGAATCAAACCAAAAAATTAAACCTGTGTCAGTACAGCTCATGAAGGTTGGCTACATGTAAACGGGTAGACTGTAGGAATTTTTAGAATGCCACTATTTGCTCAGAATTTTTTTATAAAGTCGGTTTTATTACTCCTCTGAAAAGCTTCCTATGTCAATACAGGACGGTCAAACATTTTTAAGTAGGAACGACAGCTTAAAACGTAACCCAAGGCAAACATTAATTCATGAATCAGCACAACATAACGATTAATGTATCACGTGATGATGATGATGATGATTATGATGCAATCATCCCCACTTTTGAGGAAAACCGTGAAAACATTATAAAGCTTAGACTAAGCGAAGCATATACAGTATACAACCTGAAAGGAGGAATTATTAGACTTGAATAACAAAATTGCGGCAGTGAAAGTACCCTTACATTAACAATAATTGTAAGCATAGTTAACACTGACATCAATAATGTGTCATCTCAAATATCACTGAAAGGAACCGTCCCGTCATTTGCCTGGTGGTGAAAATGGTAAAACCACGATTACTACTTTTAGGATCACCTAGATGGGATTCGAAGACACCCTCTCCAGATCCCGATGCCAGCGTGGCACGAGGTAGCGCGTTAGCGCCCTCGGCCACCGCGGTGGTAGAATAAAATATTAATTGATCCCAATAAACGAATATGCTGGAATAATGAAGACATTGCCTGTGTAATATCTCTCAGAAGTGCAAATGACAAAGTGTATAAGCTCAAATATCCCCTTCTTGTATTAAGCTCATTACGCAGTGCTCTTCAGGTAGCATGCAGCAAGGTCTTCTTATTGCGAAAATAAACGGGAAAACTCTCAATAACTTCCACTGACTTGCTGCATTGGAATGAATTTTGAGCAAGAAAATTTGTTTCAGCTGGAAGAAAAAAATAATGTTTGGTCCTCATAGTCATGTTCAAGTGGCAGTGGCAAGAGGTATAACGGGCAGATAAAAACAGCCCATATATTATGGTTATGACAATCCAGTGACGAAACAAACTTTATTCCAGACAATGTCTGCAGTTGCAGGTGCTAGATATAAAGTCATAGCAGTAGTCTGGGATTAGGGTGACCAGAAGGCATTAGGCATTTCACCCAAAAGTGCATAGTTTTCAAACCCCTACGTCAACTCAAGAATTGGTTACGATTTTGGCGATGGCTTCCCATTATGTTATTGAAGTTGACGCAAAAATGTTTGGAGAAAAAGTTTTCATTAGTAGGAAGCGAATGCATTTTGTATCTGATTGTTTAATGGAAATTTTAAGCACACAGAAGACTGATTTAAAGGTAGCTATTAAACTTAAAATGAATACATTGTTGGAAATAAACAACTTGTGAACATTTCAGACCTACTATTTTCGAATTCAACCTCTAAGACTGTCAAATTGTATGTAAGAAAGGGGTGTTCATTGAAAATTGGAGAGTGATTGCAGATATGGTACATTAATTCAACGACTGGTTTAATTTGTCTTACGACTCGATGGAAGAACAAGATGTTCAGTAAAGAACATGTAGCCTACTTTTTCCTAAATGCATGGGTATAGTTATAACTTTTTGTCCTGATCAAGGAGTGTAATAGAATCATTTCTTGGTTGAAGACCTTAGAAACTAAGTTATTTACCTCTACCAAACACCAGAGCCTCGGAAAAACCACTACCGTCATTGAAAAAAAGAAGAGAAGATATATCTCAAGAATTTTATGATACTGGAGACATGATCGACCGGACGTGGGCAACATCCAGCTTTGAGTTGAGCCATATGTTTACACGACTGGCTGTCCGTGGTTTTCACCACTTTAATTGTATTAACAAATCTTTCCATGACCCTATAGTGACGTGTGTATACCAACTATGTGGACAAGCCTGTGAACGCTACCACTTAGAGCTATGTAGCAAAAGAAAACAATCAATCAAAGACTATGCACTTCAAATCCCCAGAGCGCAATTTTAGTGTACATGTTCATTCTTTATTTTCGATTGCTATCTGGCTGCAATAAAGGTATTAATTAATATCCTGAACTAGTACTAATAGACCGAGTACAGGTACTATGTCGAATCGTTTTGTTCTTTAGTTCAAATAACATTTTCAAATAACACACAATAGGCTGTTACAAACGCTTTAAAATAACAAAATTATCGTATTATCAACCTGTCATTATTCAAATTCAATGCGTATTGAATGCCAACGGTAGGCAAACCAATGGAGTCCCACATAGATCTGTCATGACATCTGAGGGAAAAGTTTCGCCTAAGATAATCCTAATAGGGCGAGTGCATTCTAGCGGCCATAAAAGGAAACTTTTGAATTAAAGCTGTTCCAACGTGCAGGTCGGTGCGCGGCTCGCAACCAGTTAGCGACGATTGTCACTCTCATAGTTCATCTGGTTGCTGTTAGATGTCTCTTGCATATCCAGTAGAGAATGTTGTTTAAATTAATTATATATTTTCCATTGTAATATACACAATATAACGCTTAATTTTATAACGTCTGAGTAATTACACAACAATAAATATAAAACATATTCAAGCCAAAAAAACTCTGATAGGTTTTGAACCCCAGTCAAACGGGTGAAAGACTAACGCTTTACCACACAGCCAAACATGTCCACCGAAAGTCGTCGTTATCAATTGACTTACATACATCGTCTTAGCAAATAATGATTTGGACTAGACGATTTCTTCAATGGAGTATATTTTTATATATAAAGCGTTTCATTCAAAGTTTATATTATTTCTATCAGGAGGCTATATTGCATGCAATACCTAAACTAGTGAAATATAGGTCAGGCACAAGATATCAGCTGCCATCTTATCTTGTAACCGAGACGGCTCGGCTTCTTAAAGCCACTGCTACCATGTAATATTACATTATGAACTTAAAATATCGAACAGGCCACATTCTTTAGGACAGTTTAAACCATTGTCGGTTCGATAATCGGAACTAATGGGTTCAAAGTTATTAATTATAATGCTTCCATAACTCACACAGCCGCCATACTGAAATTATACGGCCTTGCAGTTTGGGCTCAAAACGCGTCCCATATAAAGGTATGTTGTCACCACATTTGATAGGGATCGAATGATTAGTTTAGTCGTAATTTCATTTTACGTTTTGAACGTTTGAGTGGCCGCCATTCAATTTTGATAAACGTGGCGGTGAAATAAAACATGACACTGAGGTGCCATTTGCTGGTGCTACCTCTGTACCAAATTTCGTTCAATTCGGTTTCACCGTGTTTGAATTCATAGGAGGAGGGGAGGGGGGCAGACATACAGTGTACACACACGCACTCACATTTAGACAGACACACACACAACTCTTGGCTCTGTGTAGGCTAAATCTCATAAGTCTACTTTCTTTTTTTGCAAAAATCGAAAGTAGGCTAAAAAATAGTGTACTCTGTTTCAATACAGATCCCAGCAGCTGAAATAAAGCATATTGAAAATGTAATACGCCTTAATCCCATTTCTTTAAATAAATATATTGTAATTTATTTCATGTCAAACAGTGTTATCCTTGATTTCGTATTAACTTGAAAATAACATGATTTCGTGTGCAAGTAAAAGCAGCTTTGAAGCTAGACATATTTGAAGCCGAATCAGCACACTGTGTGGCTCTGGCACAGAAGGGGTTCAGAAGATACGGCGTCAAGGGTGATCTTGCTTACATCCTTACTCATTTCAGCATGATACAACAGGTCATAGAGAAGCTGGAATGCAACAATTTGGCACTAATGTCTGCCATTTAGAAAGTGGAAGATCCGAGGAAAGCTGTTGCAGCTATTCCTGGACCCAAAGGGAGAATTGTGTCAGAAAAATTTGAATCTGTGCTGTATAAATCTGTCTTACCAGGTACTGAATGAAATAAGTCAAGTTATTAAAGGTATGACAAATATCATTCCAGCAAACATTGCAGTAAATGATGAAGTATGCTACAAAAATATGCTCCCATTATCATGTGGTGTAGAACGAAGATTCTTATCATACAAAATTATATTGTCAGATAGACGTTACAGTTTGCTTCCTAAAAGTTTAAAAAAAAATGTTAGTTGTGTATTGCAACAAATAGAATTTTGTAAATTTATGAATGCAAACTTTGTCCTCTTCAAGGTTTCGGCATTTGACCAATTCCAAAATTACATATTGATTGCAAACAATAAACCATAATTAACTTCATTACGTTTTGTAAATTACTGGGAGCTGATTAAATAAACACAGTCATAAAAGATGAAATGATCAATAATTTTTAAGTAAGAATTCAATCTAATAATTTTATTACATAGAATTTTCGCATGAATTCTTACAAATTAACTTTCAAGTATCCAAATTAAAGCCAGCACGAACAACTATAAATAATTTCACATTTCGTCACTTAAAATTTCATATTTCTCATATTTTCATACATTTTATTTCATATTTTGGTAAACATTTTTTCATATTTTTACTCGCTCTACTGATGACAAAGTCAACTTGAGTACCGGTACATCGATGGATCTCCAGGACGACACGGGGAAAACATAAGAAATCTGTCCTACTATTGAAGTTGTCACCACTTTGATGACGGCGCTCGTTTTGGTGTGAGAGCCGACGAGGATGAGGACAACTGAAGATGAACTACACACTTTTCCTCTAGTAAATATAATTGAGGAAGAGGGTATTACGTACCTGACAGGCTATGTAGCGTTCAAATTAAACAATAAATTTCCAAGACTAAGCGTAGTGGCACGCAAAATGGTACGGGATTTGACGAGGAATCGGACCCAACTTGGACTGAAACAATTTCTTTCAAAAGATAAATATGCATGCTTACGAATGATTTCTTTCTTTATACAAAAATGTTCGAAAATACATGCTTTCGGTAAATTTGGTCCATAAAAAATGGCTACAAAGTAAAATCAAGCGTTTGAATATTCCCAACGAGGCTCTCGAGATACTGATGTTTGGTTTCATTTGGCTTGGCTTGGTTTTGACCAGCCTTGGTCATCTGAAGAGGACACCTATTAGAATTTCCACGATGCTGATGACCAATCAGAACAGGTCTCTTCCGCTTGGCGAGGGAGGTTGTTGGGGCTAAACTCATATTGGTTGCTCTTGCCTGAAGGGCACACGTTGGAGAGACAAGGGTTACCAGCCAAACTACATTACGCACGCAAGTTCACGTCTCTGATGACCAAGATGTCGCAAACCACTAAATGAAGTAACAACACTCGGGCCATGAATTGTTATCATTGACTTCCTGGCTACCGTATCATCTCTATAAGGTGTCCGCTGAGCTAATGCGGCAATGTAGAAAGCGATCACTCTTACTTTCTTCTTGTGACGCAATTTTCTGTAATGTCCATTGTTAACATGTGCTTGACCATTTAATCTTGCATAATATGGGTTCCAGTGATTAGCCTGACTCCTCACATGCGTCATACGTCCTTGCAAGTGCAAGCTAACGACACTCATTCCCTTTCATCTCTGCACGACCCTACGTGGGTTGATTGGAAGACCACATTACAATGTTTCACACTTACTTCTCGTCACAAGAAATTATTCCATTGCTTGCTTTAGGACCAAGAGGCATTTCGACATTAGTGGAACTAGGAAGTCTACTCCTTATTAGTCCTCCTCGTTGCGTAATTGTTAGCGCTCTTGGCTGTCAGTGAGGAGGCCCGGATTCGATTCTGGCTCTGTCAAGAAATTAAATAATAATTTACTTTTTATCACTTATCCTCCAAGCTCGACTCTACGAGGGATCGTTCCTCTACCATCGCAAGAACGAGTCTGGGAGCTGAACACACATTGTCAGCAGATAAAACTGGGGATGGTGACAGACCGATCGTCCAGACGATCGCTAACTTGTGCCTGAGGAAGGGTCAGGGAAAGGATTTTGGAAGGAAGTCGGCCGTGAACCTGTTGAAAGGAACCGTCGCAGCATTTTCCTGGTAGCGAAAGTGGGGAAGCCACAAAAACCAATTTCAGGAAGGTTGAGGTGGGATTCAAACCTACACTCTCCCGATGCCAGCAAAGCACGAGCTAGCGCATTAGCACTCTCGGTTACTGTGGGCGGTATTAATAATAATAATAATAATAATGATAATAATAGTCATAATAGCATAACTTAATCAATGCCTCACTCACGTCAATCTTGATGCAAATTTGTAGCCCACTAGTGATCCTACTGGTCATCCTACAGTATAGCCTATTCTTCTTGGCTTACTGATCCTCATTGGCAATCTCGCACACACGTGAAATTATGCATTACAGTACACCATTTTCTCCCACCCTCTTATATAGACCTATACAAGTACACTTATGCGTGAAATACATTCATAAGCCATCCAGCAGGTCTCTACTGCCTGTTTTCTCGGCGCATAGCCCATTACTGGAAAAACTCGGCGAGTTGCGTACGATATTCTTGTTGTTGTATCGTTTAGAACGTTGAACATCATCTGCTCTGAATAAAGATTCGCTGTTCTAAACATCACTGCTCTCGGGTGAGTAAATAGCTATGAAAATCATTCGAAATATTTGAAAATCACTTGGCCGCCATGCTGTTTTTGTGTTTCTCAGGATTTTGAAAGTCACATACAAGTACTTAGTTAATAGTCCTCTATCACCATACAAAAATTCAGTTTCATTTCTTAAATAGTTCCGGAGATATTGTGAACCAGTGGAATATATTGTATGGACTCCACATTGGACTGTTTCATATATTGGTTATAGAATTATATGCCAGCAGACGAATATTCTAATGATAGTTATTTATACCAACCTACATTCTATTGCTTGATTAGAACACGAGAAATACATGTAGTTCCGTGAAGAACTAAATAGCCTATTTTCATATATCCTACTTATGTTAATTGCCTCCATCAACATACAAAATTTCAGTTTGATAGCTGTAATAGATAGATATTGAGAACCGTCTAAATATGTCGGATGGACGCCATGTTGGATTTTATGTACATAGGCCTTAGAATTGTGTACTATTTCATGGAGATTATTGTGTAGGTGTATTATTTAAACTTCAATCGCAAGGTTAGGACACAAGAAATAGAAACTAGATTTTAAAATTTCGCACAGCCGCCATCTTGTAGTTATGAAAAACATTGAAATAAATTAGATGCCAGTGGACTAAAACTTGTATAAGCATTTACAGTACCAAGTTTCACTGCGCTCAGATGGTTAAATCTCGAGAAACGCCCATTTAAATATTTAAATTCCGCGTCGCCGCAATGTTCGTTTTGTTGTCAACAAAATTTCGAAAGTCACATAGGTGAACTTCTAGTAGTGCACATGTTCAACATACACCTAACTACACGGGGCTGATGGCCAACACATCCCTAGCCATGTTAATTAATTAAGAATAACAGCGTTGTTCTCTTTCAATCTGTTCATCAATTTACGTCTTATTTCTACTCGTAATGAATGGGCCTCAACGTTCCGTGCCACTGTAAATGTAGTAGTCACGACATCGCACGTGAAGGCGGAGTTGTTCCAGCCTGACACGGATTTCACAGAACGTGTACTATAAACTTTAACTTAAGTCAATCAAGTTGCAATTCTTTCAAGCGTTAAACCCGAAAGTATGACCATTTTATTCCCAACATTCCTAGCAGGTGTTCAGACCAATTGCACTACGAACAGTGTATGTCAAAGGAAGCTCATTAGGCAACTTTTAACGAAATAACAGAATTTATAAAGCATCGTTGGGCCACCGATCTGAAACCTTGCTCGCATGAAAAGTCCTTGCTCGCATACAGAAGTGTTTCAGACTTTCCACACTTTCCTCACTGTTTTCACAGCAGGACCAGCTCATCCACTCCACAGTGGAGGAACGAGTAACCCAGTAACCAGTTACTTCTGCCTCACACTACGTCACCATGAACGTTTTCACAGCGTGACCACATGTGCCTTATGACCTAATTATCAATTTATACTTTTCAGTCGGTCAACACGCTTATGCCCAATTAGTAATAATAATAATAATAATGTTATTGTGGATTCTAAAGACGCCGGGGTGCCGGAATTTAGCCCTGCAGGGGATCTTTAACGTAAATCTACTGACACGACTCACTCGAAGTTGCGCACCCTCAAATGCGAATTGACTGCGCCAGGATTATATCCTGAAACCTTGGGTACAGCAAGAGAAAACATTACCGCTGAGCCATGCAGCCGGTCAATTGCCTAATTAGACACACTTTCCTGAAGAAAAAAATACATGTAGGCTACTCATATTATTCATTGATAAAGGGGGAATTTTAGGATTTTATCTTAATTTTATGTTATATAGTATTTTCTATGTTATCTTATGTACAAATTATGTGTAATTATTCATTAATTATCGAAGATAATGCTTGCATTCCGTTAGTGCTATAGCAATCCTGTGAGTTGTTAATGTCATTAAGTCATGCAAGCACCTCGATACTATTTCATAAACGCTGAAGCGAGCCACTTATCTGATTACTGGAAAATCCAGCGCCCACTGCCTATTGATAGCTCTCGTTTAACTATTGCTGCTAAATTAATAATATTAATTATGTTCTTAAGACATATAAACACGTTGATACAGATACCAAAATACTGACGTGAGTCATTTATGTCGATGCTGGAGAAAGCTTTTCGTAGCACCCACCATTCATCACTGCCCGTTAGAAAACATACAGTAACTAGTATTAACAAAGTAAAAGCAATATTCACAGTGGAGCTATAAAATTAGCGGCACACAAGTAATTTTTGAACACGTTATACAAAATAATGCCAAATTCATCATCGTATTTCATTAATAATATAAAAGCATCGTCGGTGGATCGGTGATTCTCTCCACCCTATTTGATTCCCGATTGAGGATGACGGGTTTGTTAAGGGCGGGGAAATCCATGGCACACCGAGGTGCACGATGTTGGCTCGTAAGAGAACTTAAGGTTCACCGTTGGTGATTACAGGACATCATTTATTAAATCCTAGCTACAGGTTACTCTATAAGTGTTCTGTCTCCGCTGCTAGGTGTCAGTGAAAGCGGAATGTCAATAAACTGCCTATTCGGAACTACGGAGAGTCCCTCTAGGAGTGGATTGTTTGAATTGTAGCGCACTTTGCATCTTGTTTCTTGTCTACCATTGTATGAGAAATGGGCATATGTCACCCTACACCCAAATGCCTCCAATGCATGCAACCCAGCTATAAATTTTCACTGGTTTCAAGATAAGACGGAATACGCAATGTAAAATCAGCTTTCCAAACCGAGTGACGAAGTTTGCAGCTTGTTATACGAGTAACAAGTCAGTTTAAGTCATAAATTTCTGCTTTTCCATACTCAACGTTAACAGCCATAATCAAATTCGAATACTATACAGTACGTCGGCGATGATATAAAAGATGTCTAAGGGCTCTCAAGCCATGAATATGTCCACATATGACACACACGAGCTGTATAATTCATATAATGACCTTGATACAGATTAGTTCACCAGGTATGCAAGAAATCAATTTTAGGAGCTGCGTACTAGGTGCCCATTCAATGGTAAGGAGATGGAAGACACTCGTATTATGCTATTGTTCCCGCACTTTCATCGTTAACGTGCGGCACGCCTTTGAAATCTAGCTGAGCGGAAATGTTAACATTCCAAGGCTTTCTGCAACCAAGGCTTTCCCAGCGTGAGGCACAGCGTTGTCAACTTTCCACCGTAGCCACTGAGAGCAAGCAGCGAGACTGGACAGAACTACGTGCAGACGTGCAACACTGGACACTGACTGGAGACCTGATATCTGAGTGAGACACGAGCTAGCCGCCAGAGCGGGACATTAGTGTCCACGTGGAGTGATAGAGGAAGCATTCTATTGGTCAACAACCGTCAGCTATTGTTCAGTAGCGAACAAATTTACTGTCGGCGCGTGCTACTGACTTACGTTTGAGTCACCGCTCGTTAACCGGGAACGTGAGGGAGCTATGGCAGTACTTACGTTAGTACTTATGGCAGTGCACCACTATTAAAAATAACCCCTGGCACTATAGCCTATGAAGGGCCTAGGCCTACCAAGCGACCGCTTCCCAGCCATTTTGGCCTGCAGATATTGGGGTGACGCGTGATCAGCGCATTGGGTCCCCTCGGCCGTTAATTATGGTTTTCGTGATCGGGGAGCTGCCTCACTGTCAGGCAGCTACTCAATTTTCCTCACGAGTCTGAGTGCACCCCGTTCCAGCCCTCACGCCAGTTTCTAAAATCCCTGACGGAGCTGGGAATTGAACCCGAGTGCACCATTATTATCCTAATTTTATTCTAACGTTAGTACCGTGCACCTCTAGAAATTGTTTCCAGTAAAACTCAATCTGGTGGTCGCAGTGACGTGTGGAATGTTTACATGGGATTTCGAAGTCATTCTAAATTGATTATGAATCCATCCTTGTAGATAACGTACTGTGCCCGATTGGCCACGCCAGTAGAAATTGTGAAATATGGGAGATATTTGAACGTCGTGGTAGAGTACAGATTTTATCGTCTTATTGTTGTTTTGAACCGAGAATCGGTCCCGGAGGAATGCTTGAACTGCTTCCAATTTGTATGAAGGAGAGAAACGCACGCAAGAATGGGAAGTGCAAGTGAAACACTAGGAAGACAATTAAAACACCTCGTAGTTCCGCCCCTTTTGGAGCCAAAGAGAATATTTAGCCAGCTACATTACAGGTGGTCCATCTTATGAATGCCTTTAATATTTAAAAAATGCAAATTTGAGACTGAGAAAGTGTTATCAAGATGTATTTATAGTGTCAGGCCATTAATTTCAACTTTCCATTATATGTAACCGTATCCATTTCATATAGTGGTGAGATAAACATTGCAACATGTTTATATAGAGTGGAAGAAAGAAGTATTAAACCGCAGGCCACGGGCTGGCTAACAGCTGACTATCGGAAAACTGAGCTGGAAGTTCGGTGAACAGCGCGAGTGCAATTAGTTTCGTTCACACTGAAACAACTTAGCTTGTTTCCTCATGTGAAAAGACGTCGTGTTGAACCGAACTTCAAAAGGTACGACAGTAAATGTAAATTTCACTGTACTACAGATACTGTACAGTTCGTTCAGATTAGAACACCATTACTTTGGACGACTGTACTTACATTATTACTCCTAAATAGGCTACACCTTTATATCGTATTTTAACACGTGGAGGTGTAACTACAGCGAACGCTATGCTATACGAAAGTGAGTGCGATTGGTAACATCATAAGTCTTTGCCTTATTATAACGAATTTTAATAAATTGAACGCAGTTAACTTTGAAAGTTACAATACTGAGAGACTGTATTAGCCAGCGTCGTAGATTTGTTAAGGCACGGTAGCCTACGCATGGTGTAATAGAATAATAGGAACTTGTGGAAAATTAGGATTCGCTGTAATTTCGTGAGGTAAGGGAAAGGGATGTAGAAATGTTCCTCTTTAACAAGGACAAATTGAAGGATGAACTAGTGAGAACACAGTACCAGGATAGAACATCAGAACTCCTTTCTGGCGCAGAGGTGCCAGCTGAGGTGGAAGGAAAATGGGTCTTTCTACGTGGAGCAATAATGCAGAGTGCAAGTGAAACACTAGGAAGACAATTAAACACCTCGTAGTTCCGCCCCTTATAACAACAATAACTAACTATACTAACAATTAAGACAGAAGAGCAAGCCGTGGTGTGATGAAGAATGCAGTACATCGGTGAAAAGTAGAGAGAAATGGAGACTGGTTAGACAATCCTTCAGAAGTAGTTTGGGGAAATTATACGGAAGCTAGGCGTCCGACAGATAGACTAATCAGAAGGAAAAAACAAGATTACAGTAAGAGCCTACTCATAGCGGTAGACGAATCGAAGAAAGCATCACGCTCCTTCTTCCGTTTGGCAAGTTTTGCAAGAGGTAATCTATAGACAGCAACCACTAATCCTGACAAATGAAGAAGGAGAATAGTATCGCCCCTGGAACAAGCAGAGCTGTTTGGGAAATATTTTGAAGATCTCCTAAATGTGGAGATTGTTAATGACGCAGTAGAAATTAGGGCCCCATATAGACATGTTGAGGTAACTGAACCTTCGTCTACAGAAATTCGGAAGGCCCTGGAATCCCTCAAACACAACAAAGCTCCTGGAGGTAGTGGTATAACAGCTGAATTACTTACGCTTGGCAGTGAAAGAGTGGTGCAGATCTTAGAAGACCTAATCAAGATCATCTGGCTGATCGAGGAGATCCCAGCGGAGTGGAGAATAGCTATCATTTGCCCAATCTTTAAGAAAGGTGTACCTACACAAGTAACTAATTACCGTGGTGTCCCACTACTGGAGATGGGGCATACAATCTTAACATCCCTGTTATTGAGTCGGCTGAAACCACTTTCTTAGAGAAATTGTGGGTCCTTACCAGTGTCGAATCACTCCTGGACGCTCCACCACGGATCATATTTTCACATTAAGGCAATTAGTGGAAGAATGGAGGATTAGACACAATCATGAAGTAGAAGACCTGTACCATGATGCCAACATAGCTGGAACCATCCAAACCAGAAGACTGCAGTGGGCTGGACATGTAGCCCGGATGGAAGACCACCGATGGCCACGGAAGCTACTGGATTTCATCCCCACAGGAAGAAGACCACCAGGGAGACCAAGGAAGCGGTGGAGTGATGGACTCCATGAAGATCTGCAACAGGCAGCGATACGCGTAGACACTTGGCGGATGGCAGCTATGGATAGGAGACGATGGAGAAGGAAACTTGTAGCAGCGCGCGGTCCACTGGGCCTGATCGCGTAGAAGAAGAAGAGAAAGTGGAAGAATACTACGAATTCGACTGTGAATTGCATCTTGTATTTATTGATTTCCGCCAAGCAAACGATAGCATTAACCAAGCTGCACTGTGGAAAATAATGCAAGAGATATCCATTCCACCCAAGTATATCAGGTTAATACAGGCCTGTTATACGGACACCAGCTGTCAAGTTCGATTTGCCAAACAGTTATCAGCACCCTTCAACATTCGGAATGGTTAGAAAACCCCAACATCGCCCTGGAGAGTGTGAGGCGTGCATTCGGACGTCACAGAGAAATTGAGTTGATTGGTTTTGACACGATTCTTGCATTTGCGGATAATATCGTGATTATGGGAGAAACCCTGGATCAGATGACAGAGGACACAACTAGATTTCTCACAGAAGCAAGGAAGGTGCGTCTGGTAGTCAACGAGTCAAAAACAAAATATCTGAGGGTGCCTCGTCGGTCGAACAATCTTAATAGCATTAATATTGATGGGCATAATTTTGAGATGGTAGAGGATTTCAAATATTTAGGATCGGTCTTTTCGATCAGTAATGAGATAGTAAAGGAAGTACAGCAAAGGATAACTACAGAGAATCGTGTTTTCTATAGCTTGAAAAATCTTTTCAAATCACGTTTGATCTCACAGGAAAATAGAGTACATATCTACATGACCTTGGTGAGACCTGTGGTCCTATATGGCTGTGAGACCTGGGCCACGCCTCAAACGCTTGAAGAACGTCTCTTTGTTTTAGAAAGGAAGGTCGTGCGAAAAATATATGGTCCACTATATAATGCAGAAACAGAAAGGTGGGAAAGAACATCTCACAAAGACTTTTATCAACGCTTTGGGAAGACGAGCATCAACCAGATTCTGGAGAGGAGGAGGTTGCAATGATTGGGACATGTCATTCGAGCTGAGGATTCCATATCCAATCGTGTTTTCAGCTCGACACCAATTGGGAGACGCCCGAAAGGCCGCCCTAGAACAAGATGAAAGGATCGAGCGATAATATCACTGATAAATGTGGCACCAACAGCAGCTGTGGAGGATGCAAGGGACAGAAAAATGTGGAAGACCATCTGCGACCGATACTTGTGAAGAGTCTCAGTCCCTCCTGTTGTAATGCCTGTGTTGTTTTGTATATGAGTTTTTGTTTTATGCTCTTATTGTCTGTCTTGTGTCTTAATGGCCTGTTAATGCAAAAAAGGATGATGAAGGAATATGCTATACTATTAAGTAAATGGCATGTGGCCCATGTCCAGCTAAGTATCATTGAAGGATGATGGACAGCTAATTTACTCCTATTGAGATGCCAAGTTCAATATTTCTGAATATGGTTATCGACTGGAGTAGGGAATTTAGGGAGAGTAATATCTATGACTTCTCACCGCTATCACAGTTGTCGTTACAAGCTATTGTATTTCCAATAATACGAGGCACGTCCAGAAAGTAAGTTCCGTTTGGTAATAAAATTAAATTGTGTACAGATATAGAAAAATCATTTATTGCACAACATTCTACACCTCTTAAACTACTTTCCCACATAACTGCCGAACTTTTTCAGGCATTTGTCATAGCGTGGCACAAGGTTTTGGATACCTTCTTCATAGATGTTTGCCGCGGACCGTCAACGAGAGTGAAGACTCCCCTGTAAGATATCCTACCGTTTGGCCACCACTGTTAGGCAAATTGCGTGCTTACCAGGAGAACTGCGTATGTTTAGGAGTTCTCCTGACCACATACGCAATTTGCCTAACAGTGGTGGCTAAACGGTAGGGTATCTTACAGGAGAGTCTTCACTCTCGTTTACGGTCGGCGGCAAACTTATATGAAGAAGGTATCCAAAAACTTGTGCCACGCTATGACAAATGCCTGCAAAAGCTCGGCAGTTATGTGGAAAAGTAGTTTAAGAGGTGTAGAATGTTGTGCAATAAATATATTTTCTGTATCTGTACACAATTTAATTTTATTACCAAACGGAACTTACTTTCTGGACGTGCCTCGTATTTCACTTAGGACATTAACTCTTTCACAAAAGGACGATAACCATTACTACGTCACAAAGAATATTGCAGAACTATTCCTTGTATGCACACTTAGTTGTAGATGATGTTGTGAAGAAACACCATCCAAACTACGGGTCGAGCAAAAAAAAAAGGAAACACGATCTCACATCACACAAGATGCTCTCACTCTCTCAAGTGCATCTTCTTTGGATCTTTTATTGTGCCGAGGTGTTACACGTGCATCCCACCGCAGACTATTCAAGTGAGAATAGGCTTATAGTGAAGGCCGTCAAATACAGGGCATCAGGTGGCGTTACCGAGCACGAGAAAGTTGTTAACGATCAAGCGTTATTTTATTTCACATTACTTTTGTTGTTTATTCTCTTATAGGCTTTGCGACATCGTGGTGATGTAGCCCCGTGTACATGGAAGTGAGTAAAATTTGTCAGTTAACCTATGTCACTGTAATGTCTGTACTAGAGAGTGTATTGTAAATGAGGTAGGATTTGGATAGGAAACGGCCGTGGCCTTAAGTAAGCTACCATCCCGGCATTTCTCTGGAGTAGAAGTGGGAAACCATGGAATACCATTTCCAGGATGGCTGAGGTAGGAATCGAACCCTCGTCTCCTCAGATTTGCCACACGAGGCTGAGTGTACCCCTTTCCAGCCCTCCGACCAGAATTAAATTTCTTGGCAGTGTTGAGAATCGATTCCGAGCCTCCCCGGTGGCAACCAAGACTTCTAGCCAATACGCAATGAGGTAGACTTGCGTTATTTTATATGCAGACAAGGATTTAACACTTTAAAGTAATATATTATACAGGCGTATCCATAGAAAATTTACGGGATGCTGAGGACCAAATAATAATAACAATAATAATAATAACAATTCAGGAAAAGGCGATTAAAGTTCTATGGCCACATTCTTCACATGACCGATGACAGACTGACGAAGAGGATTCTTAACCTTGCTCTCTCAATGAAAGTCAAGACCTACTGGCTCAAGGAAATAGAGGAAGATCTTCAGGAAGTTGGCATCGTGAAGGAAATCATACAAGATAGATCCAAATTCAGAACAGTTTTCACCAACTATCATTTTTCGGAGAAAATCAGTACCAGTACCAGGAAACTATGGACTGAAGTACGGAAGAAACTCTTCAGTGCCCAGATGAAGAGATTTTGGGAGAAGAATAGATCAACATCATATTATGCTAAATGAGTTCACTCACGCTCCTTAGATCGGCATAACGATGTGAAAAAAAAAAGGATAATACTTCAATATGCCGACCAAAAGAATTCTAAATATTACTCTCTCAAAGAAAACTAAGAGCAACTGACTGCTTGAAGTTGAAAAAAAAAAGACCTTCAGAAATTGACATCTCAAGTGATATGGTACTGGGCAGATCTAAATTTAGAGAACTAGTTGACAATCATCAATTTTCAGATCACCCAAATATGTTATCCTAAATAACCTGGACGGAGGAACACAGAAAGAGCCATAGTGAGAAGATGAAGAGATTTTGGGAGGACAAGACAGCTAAAGTCTGTTCGCTGAGTCGAGACAGTGGAAGTAAACACAGTTGTACGCGTGATTGCAGGGCTGCCCGCAAGGGGTGCATAGAGCTGTGCCTGTTGAACGTACGCCAACTTCAGTGCTGGGTATAGCCTACATGTGAAGCTGGCTGTCTTATTGATTGCATGCTACAGCGCGGTTTATTTATTGTTCGTTTATGTATTTATTTAATTAATTAATTAGTCCTTAATTGCTTATGACAGGCAACAGTATACAGTGCAGCACAGGGCTACGGCATGACTAATGATCTCGGAGCTTCTTGGCTACCCCTGTACGGCAGAGCCAATCACGGGAACTGGGCGTGTTTCCCTGTCCAGGCAGTCAAGTGACCACGTTCAAGTATTTACGCGTACTATCTCGACTCGGTGAACAGACATTAGATAGGTTGAATCACGCTCCTTAGACGGACATAGCGAAGTAAAATAATAGTAAGTAGGCTATACTGCAATAGGTGAATTATTTTTGTCACCTAGCAGGATAAAAAAAAATATCACACTGGTGATTTCAATGTTTACGAACATCAAGAGATTGCTGACGACTCCCAGCACGGGATTACTCGCAGTTAATACTGGAGGCGATTATCTCACCAACGGGCTTTGAAGGTCGGGAAGTGAATGTTTTGACATTGCTGTGAATTACAGCTATAATCATTCCCGAATTGAGGGAGTCGCAGTTTTACGTACAGTTCACTGTACTCGACACTCAATGCCCGTTTCTTGTGTTGTTGTTGTTGTTGTTGTTGTTTCATTTAGGAGCTTGGATATCGTTTACACACTCAATATTCATACATTTAGGTTCAGGCAAATGTCCATTATCAGATTCAGTAACTTCGTACATTCAGTTTCTCCAAGTTTTGTGGGAGCACGGTGTGACAGTGACGTACATTAACATCGCCAAATTATGGCAGCTACTTGAAGGAGATTGAGGTGACAGGATGGCTAGTTACATTCAAGGTGATTTCAAACTTCCCAATTCGTTTTTAACACATTAATGCGATAAGTAGAAGGAATCTTGTACATTTCTAACTTGACGTAATAACCGGGTCTTCCGCCAGCATGGATGGCGATCAGCCTCAGCCTTGTGGAGTCCTTGAGGTGACTTTCTCTCTGCCGCTTAAAGACAAACTAGCAATCGTTTCGTGAAATACAATCAGGAGCTCCTGCATCCCACCACATTAAATGATGCCGTCTTCTGGAGATCTGCTATGTTATGGCACAGAGTAGCGTCATAAAAAAGAAATGTAAACCCGTCTTGCCCCCTTCCCAACCCAGAAATGAAATACATGAAAATGTTCAGTGTAGCGAGAGTAAAATTGGTGACCCTGTGTACTTCTGAACTTCGGAGAAATAATAAAAACATATTTCTAAATTAAATGCCGTCGTTTCCAAAAATTATTTTGAGACACAAACAAACAAACAAATAAACAAAATGCAACGTTTGATGATGATGATAATTGTTGTTTTAAGGGGCCTAACATCTAGGTTATCGGCCCCTAATGGTTTGGGTGATCGTGAAGATGATAATGAAATGTAAACTATGACTAAACCTAACTACTAACTTATATACTAGAAGAAGAAATGGAAAACTAAAGGAGAATAAGGCAAATAAAGGACAGGAGGAAAAGAAATGCCCTGAACCCTCGAAGAATGTGGATTGAGGGACTTGGAAGGAAGGATAGCCATGAAAGGCAGATAGGAAAGTGAACGAGAAGAGGGTCCACCCCAGAGGTAATGGATAAAAGGGGGAAAACCGGACCCAGCTCAGGGATCCCTCGGGGTCGCCAACTGCCGAACTCACCAGCCGTGAGCTCTTGAGGGTGTAGCAATATCTAGGGTGCACCAGAAGTGGTGGGGCTACATACACCCAGCCTCCTTGAGGGCCTTGAGCAGAAGGCAGGAGATAACATGAAAAGAAAAAGAAGGCTGACCCCTCGCAGAAGGAGGGTATCAGAAAATATGAGACAAGGGCCAATTAAGGCGGGAAAGGAAGAGACTCCCTAGGCCTCGGATACTCTAATACCGTCGGGGTCAGAAGAGAACAAGAGTTGACCAAGTGAAGTCGACAGAAAAGAAGACGGAGAGGAGCCCGGCACAAGTAAGTGGAAGCAATGCCGGACTCAGCTGAGGCCCCGTGGTTGCCAACCCACGTCCCACTAGATGTGAGCCCCTGGGGGAGGCAACGTTTGAGCTGAGTGATGCAGTCGGTTAAACTTTGGTCTTTGAAACCCAAAATAGTGGGTTCAATTTCGAGTTAGTCCGAAGATATTTAAGGATATTAAAAAGAGACAACGTCATGTCTAAATTTACCGGCAAGTTTAAGATCCCGTACTGGGTGAGATTCCGGTACTTCAGCGTGGCATCTCTAAAGCCAAACTAGTTAAAAGGGATGTTATCATTAAAACGGAACTCCTCTTCCCTGAGGCATTACTGGGTGTATATACAGCAGCGTGATCAATGTGCCAAGTCCCACCTCCGTACCATCAATGTCAGTTTCCCTTACCAGGATTGCACCATTCTTCACAACATAATTCCTCAGCTGTCCTCACTATACTGTGTTAGCCTAGTTCTGGATCCAAAGCCTTTGTTGAAATAAGTTACTGTCTTAGGATATGAACCAGATATGCAGTGCAAGGTTGGTGGCCAAAGTTAAGATACCTGAACAGCTGAACGAATGCTACCATCTAGGGCAGTTCTTGGAGATTGCATCCCCATGGCTAATGATCGCGAGATTAACTGTCACGTAAAACTACAAATGCCCTGCCTTATTTTTCTTAAGAGGTTGGTGTCGCTTGCCACATACGGACTCTTGTCTAAAGTTCTTCTGAAATAAAATCACAAAATTTAATGATCACCTAGAGCAGGCTGTTCCAGCCGAGCTGCTCGCCAGTGAGCAGTGGAGTACTCACCGCTTTGCGTGAGTAAACCTGCAACATGCAATACAGCTCTTCTGTCGGGGCTGCCGTCACTGCGCGGTGGATACATCAATATTGGCAGGAAGCGCATGGACTTGTACTATGACCTTCGGCCAGTGACGTTTTGGCTATCGTCCCCAGTCCCTCTCCAACCGTACTCCGAGCATTACTACTGAGTACTCGCGTGTACGCATACTCAAACGTGTGGATTTGGAACAGCCTGACCTACAGTGATCACCTACACCTACTGTTCTGTGTAAGTTATAACACTTTGTGTATGGTTATGCGACGGGAGAAGGGTTGCCATCCATAGAGAACACTACAGTCGTACGACATTGTGGTGTCATGTTATCTCAAAGGAAACTCGTACATGGGATAAAATAGAACTCAGTCAATCATGTGTTATTTTTCTCACAAGTCATGGTAAGCGAGTCATGAAACAGTGGTGTTTATTGGGGTAGTTGCCAGGATATTATTGTTTTGTGTTCATTGTGGGTGACATTATGGATAAACACACCTTCATTATCCAGAGCTTAAAGTACACCACTATGAGTAAGAGAACTATCTGAGATAAATCTATAAGAAAATAATTTATGTACGGTATATCTCATCCTGCAGAGCAGGCTGATTTAAATAGCAACAAAGAGTAGTTTGGTGTTTCATTTGAGGGGTCTGGGGACATAGTCGTGAAGGTCTTTTTTACGCTGAAACAGGTAGTGGAGGTCTAATTTTTCGCTGGTCCCTTTTAAGGGGGTATTTGGGAGCTCCAAGTTGGCGGTGCGCACTCTGAATTGTACAGTACATGCCGGCACACGTCAGCGCGCACAGCCAGCAGCTGTCTTGCCTCGCCTACACTCTCCCCTCGTTCAGTTCGCCACTATCCCCCAGCACATACGGCTGCCTACAGTTGTGTATTTTCTTTTTCTTTTTACACATGATGGGGTTAAAACTGACGTTAGTAGGGATATTTTATTTACAATGATGAATTCATTGTGGAGTATAGAAACAAACACAATGCTTTATACATCATAGAATACATAATCACATACCATCTTCATCTTGTACGTGCCTGGATCCGAAACGTTTTCCAATCGCAATTACAAGACGACGCACGAAATCTACCTCTACTAGATTCATTCTGTGGCCAGGGCAAAAATGCACAACTTGAATCCTTGACGAACAAACATGTACAAATCGAATACATACCGATATGAACTACGTATCTTTGCCAGCCGGGTGATCTTGGACTCTTCCGACAACTAAAATGTTTAGTCCATCGAATGGAAAACATTTGCCGAGTAAGGAATTTATACGGCTGGTAAAAATTAAAACCCAAGCACAGAATTTTCATTATAACTAGGCAATTGCTAGCGCATAACCAATTACTAGCTGATTATTTTGAAACAATGCTGAAATATGCTTGGAAAGCGGGTAGTTATTCCATTACTGACGATATACTACAATTTCATACAGCATCGCAATCTAATTTTCATAATTTGACTGATAAAAAGTGAGCTGGAAATGATTGCACCAATTTTTCTTTTATAAGGTGCGCACATTGTTTTCTTATGTTTTGTTATTTATATTTTGTGTTAGATTTTCACTATCATGCCATGAACAATGTACCCATTCCAGACTGTGTTTGAATAAAAGCATTTCTTGAACAGTTTGAACGGCATGAAGATGAAGATGATATGTGAATATGGATTATATGATTTGTAAACCATTGTTTTTGTTTCTATACTCAACAATGAATGCATCTTTGTAAATAAAATATCCCAACTAACATCAATTTTAACCCCATCCTATGAAAAAAAAAATACACAACTGTAGGCAGCCGTATGTGCTGGGGGTTAGTGGAGAACTGAACGAGGGGAGAGAGTAGGCGAGGCAAGACAGCCGCTGGCTGTGCGCGCTGACGTGTGCCGGCATGTACTGTAGGATTCAGAGCGCGCACCGCCAACTTGGAGCTCCCAAATACCCCCTTAAAAAGGACCAGCGAAAAATTAGACCTCCACTACCTGTTTCAGCGTAAAAGGACTTTCACGACTATGTAAAAATAAAATCAAAATTCGCCGTCCGACTTCGTACCGTTCCCTCGTCATTCGAGGATTGGGAAAAAGGCAGCCGTGACTTTAAGTTAAGAACCATCCCGGTTTTGCATGGAATAGAAGTTTTGCCTCACGTGGCTGAGTGTACCCCGTTCCAGCCCTTTGACCTGAATTAAATATCCTGGCAGAAACAGGGATCGAACCAGGACCTCCGGGGCGTCAGCCAAGAATGCTAGGCGGTTCGCCAGGAGGTGGACTAGCTTCAAAGAAGACAATAGGATAATGATAAATCGGAGGATAGTCTTAGAAAAGGTTTCACTATGAAGGGAGAACGTTGGATAGTCAGGTAAATTATGGTAAATTCAAAATTCACTTCAGATATATTAAGTGAACAAGACCTGTCGATGATCTCCTCAGGAGCTAAACATGTACTATTAATCCCCCTTTTACCTACAAGTGCATAAAAACTTCGAGTAATTAATCCATGTATTGGTTTCCAAGTTAGTAATTATGAGTAGAAAAGGGACCATCCATAAACTACGATCGCTAGTACGGAGGGGTCCTACAAGAATGTGATGAAAGTGCACGATAATTTTGGGGGGAGGGGGGTCTTACGAAAATATGTACAGTATGTTCGTCAGATGTTTTCAAATTATTACGGTACCCATTTTCCAGGATCCGAATTAACTTTTTTGTGGCGCTTTCCATTGTATGTTTTTGATAAACAACTTCTTTAGTAGGTTGATTTGTGGAGGGAAAATTTCATCCTGTTAGCATTCTCGCGATTTCAGAAATATATTTCTTGGTTCTAGTGCTGGAGCGCGGGCTTGTAAAGTGGAGTTGTTTCCCAGCGGTGAGTTGGGTAATGCAATGGACAAGGGTAGGGGTTTATTATGGACGTTCATTTAGGAGGGTTCACTATGAAGGGAGAACGTTGGATAGTCAGGTAAATGATGGTAAATTCAAAATTCACTTCAGATATATTAAGTGAACAAGACCTGTCGATGTTCTCCTCAGGAGCTAAACATGTATTATTATTACGTGTTACAATGAGGGGAGAGGGGCTAAATTTTATGGCTCTTTCCGAACGTATTCTATGAATGACCACCAAGTGTAATTCCTCGCCCAGTTTAATTGAGCACATTATCGTGATGACTGACTGAAAAGCATTTTAGTTTAATAAATTACGAGGGCAACACTGAAAACTGGCTTCTAATATTTCCGCACTATTCTGAAGCAGAGGAAAGGAACTTTGCGAGCAAGGTCAATCGATGGATGGAAGCAAAAATGGAAGCTTGAAGTTAACGATACTGTTTATCTCGCAATCATAAGCCATGGGACTTCTTTTTCACGGTGAATCCGAACAACTGGACGTAATACTTTCACCTCGAAAATTCGACATGCATTATCCAGGTGACAGGCAAGCAACTTGACCGCTGCGCAATCACAATCCTTATCCGATGAATGAGTTCAGCTCCCTGTTGAAAATAATAGTCCTGAAATCTGTCCTCTTCAGGTGATAGTGATATCAGCCTTCGTGGACCAAATGACAGCAGCTGCATTTCTTGGTAACTAACTCAAAAGCTTAAAGAAAGGAGCTTTCTTCCCACAAGGTGTAGTGTCGGTGGTATTCTGGGCTGAATATTAGCTACTGGTAGAAGAGAACTTGCACTTTAGAGATATCATACAGAATCAGGATGAGTATTAGAATATATTAAGACTGGCTGTGTGGCTCAGCGGTAACGTTCACGCTTGCTGTTCCCAAGGTTGCAGGATCCATTCCTGGCGCAGTCAGCTGGCATTTGAGGGTGCGCAAATGCGAGGGAGCCGTGTCAGTAGATTTACTGGCACGTTAAAGATCCATTTCGGGACAAAATTGCGGAACCCTGGCGTCTCTAAAAGCCGCTGTAGTTTAAAGGGACGTAAAACCAATAACATTATTATTATTATTATTATTATTATTATTATTATTATTATTGTTATTATTATTATTATTATTATTATTATTATTATTATTATTATTATAAATATATTTAAAGAAAACGAGAATTGAAGTGTCGAAAAATTAGCAATTACCAAATCGAGAACCCTAGTGAGAAGGCTTGCAATGTTTGCAGTTAGTTGCTCCATGACCAGACACCTTCATTTATAGTTTTAATGAAATACGAGATTGTTTTAATAGCTATGAAATATTAAGAAATTGTGTCATATTGTGACACAGACTTCGATTGACGTTAACTCATAGTCGTGAATATTCGTGAAATTTGACAATATCTGCGATGTCGAGTGATTTACGGAACTCTTCATGAAATATGCATCTTTTAAAATATAACATGTACTCGTATTATTTGGGATTAATTAGTTTTGCTCAGTAAAATTCAGTCGGCCTTTTTGTTTACAGTACCAACGATGACGTCATAAGGGTCGATCTCTCTGGGAATCCTGTTTAAAACACCGAGTGCCAAAATGTTACTGAAGCATGTGTGGGGTCTATCGTGCTTCATTAAGTTTTTTAACAATAACAGTGTATGGTAGTAAACCAAATGTTTCTAATACTGTAAACTTAAGCCAATATAACTTTATGGCGCCAATTTCATATACTAACGAATACTGCTTGTTTTCCATTTCATTACCTGTTTAGGATATAGTGAACGTTAGTTTCCAAATTATTGTTCATTTGTTACTGACCGTAGAGCTCGTGACTAAGAAGATAGCATTGTCCAAGTAGAATCCCTCCCTTCAAGTGGCATTGAAAGAGTATTTTGTGAATATTGTGAAGAATACCTTTAATTGTAATTCATCGACGAGCTGTTATCATCTTTAGATTTCTAAATTGAAGGAATTAATTTTTACTTTCGTGGAGAAAACATTTCTTTTTTTTACTATTAGGTGCCAATTTGCTCACAGATTCCTATATCTTTGCCGTCGTATTCTGATGAATATAATTTAATAATGAACACGTATTTCGAACAACCAATACAATTTCGCGAATACTTTAGAGTTACCAAGGACTCTCCATGACTTCATAAACCCTAACCATGAGTTCTTGAAGGTCTTGTCATAACAGAAGATCTCTTTCTATAAATGTCCTTATGTGCTAGAGAAACCGATCCAGTATTCAGATCGTACTGTATTATGCTATAACATAACAGGACAGAACTCAGAAATAGGGTCTGTGAATGGAACATTCAGACAGGAAAATTGGTCAATTATGCCAATTTTATTATGATGAAAGTCGAATAAAATTAACCCCAGGATCACTGGATGATGTTTTTAAATAAGGGTGGACTCCGTACAACGTACTTGATTTTGTTTTCGTTGTCAGAACTGCTCTTTTTTATTTGTGAAACTACAATAATGTGTTCTAATTTAAGGTTATACTTTACAAGGGTACATAATTATTTACTTTGCTATGTTATGATTAATTGGGTGTAAGATATTCATAGTAGATGAAATATATTATTATAATAAGCTTAGCATTACACAACTTGAGACGCCACCGTAAGAGTTTGACTTTCTTTCATTATACGTCTCTTGTGTGAAACCTCTGCTAATTTTGCTTACACTATGTAGGGCTATAGAGGATACACTTCACAGTCCAAGCTACAGTTTGTTGGTCGTTGGATCAGCTTACTGAGTATATCAAGAAAAAGGAAGCAGAAGGCAGGAAGCGTTGGCATAAAAAATTCGAGAAGAATTTAATGATATTGTAGTCATAGCTAATGAAGGAGTGGGGGAGTGGGGAAAGTTTCTTCCAACGACTTCCGCAAAATATTAAACCAACTTGGTGACCATTATCGATTTTCTCCGCATGAATGATCTCTCCACATAATAAACTAAACTCATTTAACACAAAATTATAATTTGTTGGCTGCGATCTCATTTGATTGAAATGAAAACAGAGAGTAGCAGAGAACGCTGCTCGTCTACTAAACACCAAAGGCATAGTTCAAAGAGTTAGTATTTCTGACTGGGGAGCCACTTTTCTTTCTGATGATAATCTATCTCTGACCATCGTAAAGAGAAGGAAAGCCAATTACATCAAGGTGAAGGATTACGGAGACAGGGAATGCGTGACATACTGTGTTATGATGTCATTACTCTTGGCGGTCGCATCATTGCCCAGGGCCATCCAGACTGAACAAGACACAAGATTCTTCCATGGTTAATTGCATGTTATTTCAGGTAATGAGTGCCCGTGATGCAAGAACCAAAGGAACGTATCGAAAACGCAGTGCGTCATTTTGGTTACGAGAGTCCATTACACATTCTGCAAGGTCTGTCTAGTTTGACCTCCCTGAGATGATTTTTTCAACCACAACTATTCCCTTCCAAGAGCCAGTAGGCATTCGGTTCACGGTGTTGTGGGTACGTTGTGCGTGTTTGGTGTGAGTGAATATTCTGTATTGGTAGCTTCCTCAGCACAGGGTGAGTGTCTGCTGTCCCTTAAGAGTGTCATTGATGTTTTCAATCAATTTTCAATGTGCTCTAATAGAGAGAGTTTCACATTAAACCACCATTGAACTCTTGAAATTACTGTAACATCAAAAGTCCAAAGTTGATTGAAGATTCTTTAGCCATTGGCTTTGCAACCTAGCTGTGTCGCGTACCGCATGTATTACCTTGGGCAGTTTGCAAAGTTGGAGCACTATCCTCCAGATCCGAGCCAGCTTCTTACCATAACATGAGTATTTGTGTTTAAAATATGCAATGCAATAATAAACTTCGAATTATCATTTGATTCCGATTCTGCTTGAAAGTTGAGATCAGGTTACCTTTGCGACGATTGCTGTGAGGAGACAGCGTGGTTTATGTAGGTAAATAGAGGGAGAGAGTCCCAGGCAGGTGGTTTCAAGAGAATGCTTAGATATGTTGATCTTAATTTTATTTCCTCTTATTGGCTACCAAAAAGTTTCACAACAGCATTATGTACTCGGTGAAAACTTGTTGTATTTTTCAAAGTCAACAAGGTTCAGATAATGGGTTACACCATGTCCATTGTTCACTTCAATCAGAGTTGCATATTTGTTTCTGCTGTTGATACCAGAGGTCAAGGACCAGGAACTATGACGTGCTGAATCGATGTGCTTGTGTGCAATTACAGTGGAAACGTTTCCATAAATGATATTGAAATGCCTAAACAAACGTCAAATGTGATACGCCTGTTGTTGCTGTTCTTTTATTTAGAGGTTTTGAGCATCGTGGTCATCAGATCCGTGCAGTTAGATGCATGTGGAATCTCTCTAATGAAATGAAAATGAAAATCCACTGCCTGCTTCCAGTCTCCGACCGGGTCAGGAATGGAATGAATGAAGCCCCCATCTAGCGCGAGGATATGAAGTGTGCCGGCTGCCGAATCCTGTCGCACTCCTCTGGGGCAATGATTAAATGAATGACAGATGAAATGAAATGATAGTGGAGAGTGTTGCTGGAATGATATTGTGACAGGGAAAACCGGAGTACCCGGAGAAAAACCTGTCTTCCTCCGTTTTGTCTAGCACAGATCTCACATGGAGTGACCGGGATTTGAACCACGGACCCAGCGGTGAGAGGCCGACGTGCTGCCTCCTAAGCCACGGAGGCTCCGGAATGTCTCTAATAACCTTTATTATTGTGTTCTGGTATGGGTACATTCAAAGTAATTTGGTCAAGGATGGACAGAGAGGCGGCCTTGGTCTTTTGATTGGTGCAATGAATGTTTCCGCGGCATTTGAAGTATAAATCACGGAAAATATATTTAAAAGTGGGTGAGAAATGCCTCCAAACGTACTCCTTTGAGTCGCTTTCTCGAAACTGAAGATACCCCTTCTGTTCATCACACAATGATTTAAATCTTGCATGACCGAGTCGCAAATTGCACCCCGGGAATTAGTAGGCCCACATCATTGACCAATCCTCTGCTCAGCTAATGGGCATCTAGAGAAGCAGTGTTGCAACAGTATACGACGTATTGACATGTGATAGTAAAATGCTGCATTTTCTGTATGTGGTATACTTGTGTGATTTTGGAGTTTAGAACGAGTGGCCTCCTTATTTCGTCAAATAACCAGTAAACGTAATAAGATGCTTCACATTTCATAATGCAAGTTGGTTTAAATTTAATTGATTTGGGATGGTACTGGAGAGGACTACTCTACACGTCAGGCACATGGCGATAATTACTGACGCTCCTCCTCATATTCGTCTCCCATTCCAACATTCATAGGTTCATTGATTATTTGTGTTGTTGTTTCATTTGAAGGGGGGGGAGGGGGCGTGGTGGCGTAGCGGTCAAGCTGTATGCCTCTCAACAAGGCGGACCGGGTTCGATTCCCGGTCAATGCTTGTGAGATTTTCGATGTGAAATGCCATGTCCTGTGGTTCGGATTCCACGTAAAACGGAGGTCCCGTGGCTTATGATCGCGAGATTAACGGTCACGTTAAACTACAAGCTTCCTTCCTTCCTTTTCATTTGAGGGGTTTGCACTTCGTGGTCATTTAGCCCCTTATACTTGGGTTTGTGTAGAATTTGTCTGATAATCTGTGTTAATGTGGTGTCTGTAGTAGTGTTTGTATTTGTTATTATAATGAGGAGTGGGAAGGAGGAGGCCGTGGCCTTAACTTAGGAACCATCCTGGCATTTACCTGGAGTAAACGTGGGAAACCATGGAAAATCACTTCCAGGATGGCTGAGGTGGGAATCGAAACCATCTCTTCTCAGTTTTGTCTCACGAGGCTGAGTGTACCACCATTCCAGTCCTCACACCAGAATTAAATTTCTTGTTAGAGCCGGGAATCAAACCTGCAACTCCGGGCTGACAGCAAAGAATGCTAGCCACTACACCAGGATGTGGACTGATTAATGTTGAATGGCAGTGGGCCTCAGCCTACTTTTATCATTATTTTAATATGTAAAGGTAGGACTGTATGTTCAATCAGGGGCTCTCTGTCTGTCTGGCCATCTGTATGTGTATCCCCTCTTACAACTTCAGGTAGATATTTCATTTCAGTTCAGAAATCATAAATAAAACTAGTGTATCAACCTACAGTACAATACTGCGAGGTATAAAAGACAATCTGTGGCATGATGATGATGAATGGGAAGGGGTACTATGAACACGACAGAACCTTCGTATAATCAAATAATTTCAAGTAATTTCGTTGGTCTGACGTTCATTTACCTTGGTAAGTAATGGAGCTTTCCAATGATTCTGCAAGGCCATATACAATTGAAACGGTGATTTCAAAACCATCCCAAGTCTACAGACCACCATTATTTAGTAAACACAAAGAACTAAATATAATTACGAGTACTTGTGCAAGCTAGCATACAGCCAGTCTAACTCTATCGAAATACAGTACATGATGTTAGGGCGTACCCTATCTGACAGCTGGCACGTGACAATGTGAATGGGCATAGAATATTTCTGGGATCACCGAGCAATGTTGTAAGCATATACTCTATATGTTAATTCTACTAATCGATTTCATTCACAGACAAATGTACCGTACAGGCGCGGATCTAGAGTTTGGTTTTGGGGGGGGGGTCAGAGAATCGATCTAGAGTTTGGCCTTGCGGGGAGGGGGGGGGGGGGGTGGGCGGGCGGGGGGGGGGGGTCAGAGAATCGAAATTGTTAAGAAAAATGGCATCACTAAAAACGCAATCACAAAATAACCAAACGTACAAAACCAGACCAATTTTTTTGCAAGCTACATGGATAGAAATTTGATGCGTTTAGCGCACCAAAAATATTCGTACAAATTGCAACGGCGTGTTTTGCGACTTTTACATCGAGCTTCGAGAAAAGGATCAAGGTACGTTACAGTTTCGGCAAGTCGAGTTGGTACCGACAAAGGGAGAAAGTCACAGCTTATATTGCCAACCAAGCTTGCGGTTTGGAAGTCGGCAAAAATTTTTGGTGCGAAAAAAGACCCAGTTTCCTATCCGTGCATTGCTGCACATTCATCGTGACATCACTATAAACATCGATTCGGTAATCACAAGGTTTGCTAAACAAAATAGACGAGTTGATTTTGTTGTATAACTAATAGTTTTTATACAAGAGGTTTGAAGTTGTAAATATGTACAGTTGTAACAGAACATAATAATTCCAATAAAGATAATTCAGTATTGAATAAAATGAAAAAAAAAACTGTTTTTCAGTTAAAATTCGTTAAGTTTTATTTGTCTGGTAATTGTGTTTTCGTTTTTTTGAGTTTGCAAAAAAATTTGGTCTCCGTTTGGGGGGGGGTCATGACCCCCGTGACCCCCCCCCCTTGAATCCGCGCCTGGTACCGTATGTAAATGAGCACTCTTAACTGAGCTCTTCTAAAGAGTTTCATTATCTCCACACTATGTAGAATTATATAGAAAAGGGGTTCAGATTAGCGCATATTTCCTAACTGCCCTGTACAACTATCTTAACGTGTTTTTTTTTCCTTCTACTCGCTCTCATTACAATTTCTTTTGCCTTTACTTGCACTACGGTCACCAAAGCCTCCACACAATCCACCCTTTCAGCACTCTCACAGTTGTATAAGAACCTAGAGCTACAAAGATGGATGGTGGGTTCGAGAACTTCCCAAGCCACTCAAATAATCCTTCATCATGGCAGTGGAACGCAAAGTTGGGTGGTTTCTTCTGTCAATCGGCGTGGACTGATTTGTGCGACAAGATTCAGCGAAAGCAATGATTTAGTAATGATGATGATGATGATAATTGTTGTTTCAAGGGGCCTAACATCTAGGTTATCGGCCCCTAATGGTTTGGGTGATCGTGAAGATGAAAATGAAATGTAAACTATAACCAAAACTAACTACTAACTTATATACTAGAACAAGAAATTGAAAACAAGAGGATAATAAGGCAAATGAAGGACAGGAGGAAAAGAAATGCCCTCAACCCTCGAAGAATACAGATTGAGGTGCGGATTGAGGGACTTGGAAGGAAGGAGAGCCATGAAAGGCAGATAGGGAAGTGAAAGAGGAGAGGGTCCTCCCCACAGGTAAGGGACAAAAGGGGGAAACCGGACCTAGCTCAGGAATCACTTGGGGTCGCCAAATCCAGAACTCACCAGCCGTGAGCCCCTGAGGGTGTAGCATTCTCTAGGGTGCACCAGAAGAGGTGGGGCTACATACACCCTTCCTCTTCGAGGGCCTTGAGCAGAAGGCAGGAGATTACATGAAAAGAAAAAGAAGGCTGACCCCTCGCAGAAGGAGGGTATCGGAAAAGATGAGGCAAGGGCCAATTAAGGCGGGAAAGGAAGAGACTCCCTAGGCCTCGGATACCCTAATACCGTCGGGGTCGGAAGAGAACAAGAGTTGACCAAGTGAGGTCGACAGGAAAGAAGACGGAGAGGAGCCCGGCACAAGTAAGTGGAAGCAATGCCGGACTCACCTGGGGCCCCGTGGTCGCCAACCTACGTCCCACTAGATGGGAGCCCCTGGGAACGATTTAGAAAAAACAGGGGCTTGGGCTAATTTTGAATACAGCGTTTCAATTGTATTACCAACAAAGGGGAGAAACTCTAAGTTAAAACCCCTTTTATTTCAGCCTATGGTGTGAATCATTTTTCCATTATCACCGCAACTTCCCAAGAGGCCAGGGAGCCCACTGATAGTGAGACCTGTGTTCTTCACAGAGGCCAAAATAAAATTCTCTATACCGCGACAGTAAATCGATTGCTACATGTTTATTCCATATATGCACACTTAAGTACAAACTGACTGCAGGAATTCAGTCCTTCAACCTTAGACACAACAGGCGAGCATTTCCGACAACTCTGACTCATCGCAGGCCATGGAGATCATGGAAAGCAAAGGTGGGAAAGTTGAGCAAATTGCTGGAACTGTAGAGAAATAGCATGACTTTCTCAGCAATAGATCACAGAATTTGAGACTAACACACCCTAGGAGGATACAATAACCTGGAGGATTCCAGCCAATGTGGCTGTGATCCCTGAGGTCCTAGGATCGATTCCCGGCTATACCAGGAAAATAATTTCTGGTCTAAGGGCTGGAACTGGGTATTCTGAACCTCGTGAGGGTAACTGGAATGATGTGGGTTCAATTCTTACCTCTTTCATCCTGAAGTGGTTCAGTCGCTTCCTACTTCTACTCCTGCAAGTGGCGGGATGATACCAGCTGCCTCACTCCAATTACAAACACACGCTCCACAACAACACAGGTTATGACGCAGATTTTACTCACAAGTACATGGGCCTAATGACGATGATGTTGGAAGCCCCGAAATAGAACATCAACAAGTTTTCTTACCGCAGTTAAAAGTTGAGGAGGCATTGCTATTGTTCATTTTGTCGAAGCTGTAAATTCCTAGCATATCTTGCCATGTGCTTAGGTTCTGACGAAATAACAGTTCGAACAAGAATCAGGTAAAGCAGCTCTGCCAAAACAATTGCCTTTCATCGCATGTAACTGCACTGAGGAAGGTTAAATTCGCAAGACGTTTGTGGGCAATATGTTGACGTAGTAATCGTAAACCAATCGATTTGTGGCTCCAAGTTTCTACCTTGGATACTGGAGGAACACAGGACAATTCATATGCATGCAGGCCTTCTTTTGCACACACAGCTAGAGTGGATTTTACTTCTATATTCTTTTGGACAACTCTGTTTTGATGAGGAGAGTTAGGATGTTTATGATCTAAAAAAAAGTGAGAAATATGGTAGCAAATATGACCTTACAAATAACTAAATTCTACCCAAAAACGATAAAATATGACCAAACAAATGCATATTTGAAGTCCAAAATTGCCATTTTCTTTTAATGTTTAATCGTGATATTTTTAGAAATAAACTTTGAATTTTCAAGGACAGATGACCTCGAAATTTTGCCCTTTAAGGCAAAAATCATCCCCACCTCAGATAGAGATTCTTCTGCATAATGTTTTGAACTTCCATATAAACGACTTATTCTTTCTAGTTTTCACTCCATTCACATGTCCTATAACAATAAGCGTATTAGCTAATTGTAGATAAACAATTACATGTATTGTATTGAGTCTCGTAAAATGAAGTTCTTAGCCTGCCATATCTATGCTTCCTTACGTTTTCTTTGACTCAATTACAAGTGCTCCGTATGTGTTCCCTTACTGTCTGCAGATATCAAGTGTACAGTCAGGTTCTTCCCACACTCGATGTGACATTATTTTATTTATCTGTTGAAAGGTATTGCTGATGGTCCACCTCGTTCCGTAGTGGCTAGCATTCTTGGCTGTCACCGTAGAGGCTCAGGTTCGATTCCCGGCTCTGCAAAAAACTGCCCTGAGGGCAGGAACGTGAGAATGAACTGAGGTGGGTTCGATTCCTACCTCAGCCATCCTGTTAGTGGTGTTCCGTGGTTTCCCATTTCTATTCCAGGCAAATGCCGGAATGGTACTGTACCAGAAATTACCTACCAATACCTGTTGAATTCCACGATGACAGCTGGATCGTAGAACCTGAAAATCCCCGGCTAGAAAAACCCCCAGGTCCTACCAACAAGTAGAAGGGATAATAGGGTACAATTATTTCTAACAAGGTGGCACTAAGAAAGACCCTGGCCAAAATAGCAAAAATAGCTCATAGAACAAGAGATTCCACCACATAGATTACCTCGGGAGCGTGGGAAACTCCGGAAACACCCAGAGATGACCTTCTTAACGCGACCTTCCATCACCACAATAAAATTTTAAAAAATAAAATAAATGTATGCATGAAATATCGTCCACAAGACATAAAATGAAAAATGCCCTATGGCGAAAATAAATATGAATCATCCCTCAGACTGGGGAAATAAAACTATCAAGCTAGCACAACGCTCAACGAGATCAGCTGGTGCTCAACTCGACACAAATATATTTGTACAACACTGTATGTAAACCTATCCTAAAATCATCCAAATGAACTAATCGGATTGTCGTCTGCGTTATGATTAATCATCAGATTAGTATGAATTATTATCAGAATTATACAGAGAAAAACTTAGACTACAGAAGTTTGAGCAAACTCCCAAAGAGAGACAACCAGCAAAGAGGTGGACAGAAGAGAGAAAGAGGAAACATAGTGTGTATATGAGAGGTTTTTGGGAAAAAAGAAGAAAGGTCCATAATGAAACATGAAAATTGATTGTGTTGTAACGCTCTCCTTATGGGGAATTAACGAATAAATAAAAATATGAAGTTTATGATATTGCTTATTAATTAATAAATGAATTATTTACATATTTTGCATGTTCTTTAATTACACCTTTAAGTGCATGTCTCAAGTTTTACTTGGCTGCTGCACCATCTCAATTTGATTATTTATCTTCCATAATTACTTTCAATATATTCGATTCCAGGTTTAATTCCAATAAGCATCTAAGCTAATTAGAAATGTTGCCATAAATTCAAGGTGAAATAATTAATAATTGTGAATAACGAATCCTGCTGGCATCGTTTGAAGAACTTCTTTAAGAATGTTCTAACCAAATATCCAGATTACTATTCAGTTGTGTGCTCAGTATAACAATTGCAGTGATATAAATTTACTTTGATAATTTCAAACAGCTGATTCCAAATCCACACAAGGATTAACTTTAATAAATCTTTCGAAGAAGATTTTCACTAGATTCATAATTAATTGGCACTCCTGGCTCAATTCCACAAATACTAAATTTCAATAAACATTATATTCACTCACAACAATAGTTATAACTTTGCAATATCAACTGATATGCATGACGATAATGTACACCCTTAATTGGTGACCATTAAACCATTAAATATACTCAGTCATTTGTAATACTGCACAAGAAATAGTGCTCACTCAGATTGGTTAAAACTGTAGCATTTTACTGAGTTGAATCATTTTAAATGGTAGAAAAACACCCTAACAAGTCTAAAGCCTTGCCGTACAATATTTCATTACATCAAGACTTAATATAAATACGGATAGACTTTCCCAAAAGTCTGTCCTAGAAATTGCGTATAAAAGGACGTAAATGTTCAACAGAAATATCTCATGTCTTCAACTATATCTTTATTATTGCTGTATTAATTATTCTTCAAAAAAAAACTAATCTCACGTAATACACGTGGCTTCGAATAGAAATGGAAATTGATCAACTCAATACTAGAGATTCCCCCTCACTCAAATGAACTTGATAATGTTGAACAATGCCCCTATGCCTTGGATCTAGGTAACATATATAGTTAAACGCCTAACTGATCCATTAGGAAACACTGCTAACATATCTTGTCCTTAAGAATAAAGTGTATTCTCAGAAAAGAATGACAAGACCAATGCCCTTCACAAAACTAAACTTCCGTAGCAAAATACTGCGATCATCATCCAGAAATCTTATAATATGAACGTGAATGCAAACTTGAGTATATAGACGACACTTCAACAGCCTATGAATGTCTTCAACTTATATGCAATAAGCACAAAACAATTTAAATCTTCATGAAAATACGTATATCTTCCCCTAACGATCTATCTTCTCGACAATCAAAATATGCATATCAATGAAATGGACTTCCTAAAATACTCAATAATAATTACAAAAATACTACCAAAATGGATGCGTTTGTTAATCAAACCAAAATCCGGTAGACCAGAAAATCAGACTCGAAAGAGCATCGAGCCTCAACCTCAGTTCAGCCACGCTACAATACTAGAAAAGAATGGCAATTATGGTTACTCCAAAACACTGACTAAGCCACTACTTAAAAAACTGACGTTCTTCTACCTTGCGACGACTCTTACAGCGGTGTAAAAAGGATACAACAGCCAAGCTCCATAAAATCTGAGCTATGCATAGTGCGGTTTCGAAACACATGGTGAGAAATGGTTACGCAATAAGAAGTCCCTTCCAATACTTGCGAGTAGTGCTCACGTCCTCTCTTAGCCGGACATGACTACGGCTACTGTTTTCATGTTACGTATTCCCCCTGACGTCTCAATTGATAACATTACGTACAGGAAACGAATAGTTTCTGCATGCATAAAGTACAATGATAACATTCTGTGCCTATGAATAAAATCACAGCTGTATTGTAAGCAGAACTTGTCACGAAATACACCACCGTAATGGCGTCTGACAAACACGTGTTTTTCCCGTAAAGGTATCACTCCGCGCCGTATTGTACTGAAGATTATACAAGCTCACTCGTAAGAATATTATGAGCTGGGCTGTAATGTCTAAGTCCCATATCGACTTGATAACTGTATTGCTCTGCTATGAAGAGTTTTCTAAGTCCGTAAGACTTAATTATACAATATACGTCTCTTGGCACACGTATTACTATTCACCGTGCACTGCCGGATTGAAAAACTCCCTACCGGGATCACATTCTGATCTGTTACTGTCGTTTCAACTGCACGCTAGAGGAAGCCTCGCTTACCCCCTCTGCAGGGTGTCTTAGTTCGATGATTATCGCACATGGCATGATATAAACTTCTCTTTCCATATATGGGCTTCACATTAGCAAACAAACATACGTATAATCTTCCTGCCATAATAATATAAGGTTTGACATACAGTACACTGCGTAAATAGCTCTTATTTGCAGTTAACCCTTTCCTTCTCAAAGCGCCCGAATGCGCCCGGATATGTAAGTCACAGCTCCCTGCTAAAGCGCCCGAAAGCGCACGTGTATGTTCTGGCATTCTCCTGCCACCTCTCGTATAGTTATGGAATTAAAACTGATTGTGAACTAAAGGTAATGTGTCAGGCAGGCATAGGACAGCATTTAGAAGGCATAGTGTTGCTTTTAGCGGTAACAATAAATGTTTGTTCCTTGACCTTTCTCCCAGCTGTTGCTAGGAAACATGGCTGGTCTCTCAGATGTCGATGTCCTTACAGAATTCATAAGATGAAAATAGGCTAAATATCTCATATGGGTGCATGAGGTCATGACAAAACTTTGTGATCATCATTCCCTCCACGAACGATCCAACAGAGGCATCCTGTAGATATAAACTACGCCCATCATTGCCAAATGGAGTTGGCACTCGGTGCAACTTTGATAAACTTAATCCTTTGTCGTACTGTTATGACAGATCGAGCAGTGTATAAACTTTCTCAGTGCCTGCCACTATCTCTACTAACGAGTAAGCTCTCGCGAAACGTGGCTGTAATCAAACGCAAAACTTAGTGAGTTTTACTAAATATATGTGACAATATGTCCAAAAAAAAATGATACGAGCCTTACAGTAGTCGCATATGATGTGTAACATGTTGTCCTACTATGAAATTGAGATGAAATGAATGTGAAGTCATCTGATATGTTATCCTTCTCGTATACTACACAGCTTGGACATTCATAAAATGTTAATTTTCGCTCCGTTTTCATACTGGTACTATGATGAATGTATAGATTGAATTGGAGATATGCTACTGTCACACTTGTTTGAACCAACATCACATATTATAATGTAAATTAAGAGGTGGAATGAAACCATAGTCTCTAGTCTATCCATAGACTACTACAAATGATTTTCAATACAATCAAATTTCCCAACTCCTGCTTGGTGCGAACTATTGTAATTAAAAATAGATAAATCGTAATTTCATGTAGATTCTGTTAAAATGACGCATAATGTTATGATAGATATCGTTTAAATCGATAACCTGGTAGCTGAAACATTAGCCGGGACTGGGGTTCGAACCCGAGACCTCATGATTCGCAGACCAAGGGGCTAGCTACACAGCTAATACAACCACATATATTCAGAGTACAAGATAGTTACTCATTTTCACGTGCCGGTAATAATACGGAAGTAATTTTTTATGCTTCATTGATATTTTGCTTTTTTTTTCCGATAATGTTCCTGCGTGGAATTGTGTTTTAAATTAGTTATGAATACGCCTAGTCGCCTCCGTAGCGTAGCGGTCAGCATGGTTAGCTGCCGCCCCGGAGGTCCTGGGTTCGATTCCCGGCTCTGCCACGAAAATTGAAAAGTGGTACGAGGACTGGAACGGGGTCTACTCAGCCTCGGGTAGCCCAAATGAGTAGAGGGGGTTCGATTCCCCCTCAGCCATCCTCGAAGTGGTTTTCCGTGGTTTCCCACTTCGTCTTCGGGCAAATGCCGGGATGGTGCCTTCTTCAAGGCCACGACCGCCTCCTTCCCTCTTCCTTGCCTATCCATCCTCACCATCCCTTACCTTCCCTCATGAGGCCCCTGTTCGCTTTGCAGGTGAGGCCGCCTGGGCGAGGTGCCAATCCCACCTCACCAGTTGTATCCCTTCCGATTCGATGTTCCCAGCTCTAGGACACTGCCCGTATAGGCGGTAGTGGTGAGTTCCCTCGCTGAGTCCGTGGGTTCCACCAACCTGGAGGGTAAACGACTAAAAATAATAATAATAATAATAATACGCCTACTTGACAGTAAAAGGAATTCCTACGAAATGCTAGCCCGGTTCCCGTATAAAAAATCGATATATATATTATATTGATCACTGCATTACCGCAATGCGTGTTAATATATGAATAGCCATTGTGCAGAAACATAATACCGGCTTTGCCGACTAGTTACAATGTTTCATTATTAAAGCATATCATATTTAAATACTGATACAAAGATTTTGAACAAATGGTTTGCGTTTCAATCAGTTGACACCAGAGTTCAAATGAGCGTTTACCGTTCAGTACGAAAGTGTTGATCCAAAATTACTCGAGAAGTAACCATGACTTTTATCCAGAGATTGGAAAAGAGACTTGAAAAAAAAATGAAAATCCACAGCCTGCTTCCAGTCTCCGACCGGGTCAGGAATGGAAGAATGAAGCCCCCATCTAGAGGCGAGGATATGGACTGTGCCGGCTGCCGAGGCCTGACGCACTCCTCTGTGGCAATGATTAAATGCATGACAGATGAAATGAAAGTGGAGAGTGTTGCTGGAATGAAAAGAGACTCTTAATAAATCTTAATTGTTTTCAGCAAATATGATATAATGAATATGTTTACACCAAAGAACGACAACTTGAAGATGATTTACTGTAGGAATATTCTTAATGGCGCCTTAAAACCTTGAAGTAATCCATATGTGATATACATTCCACATGGCCGGCAGTGCGTCATGGTACCAATCTCCAACACTGCGCGCTCATTGTTTCCTCTTAACACTGCTAGCTGGATCACATCCCTTTAGCAGTCAGGAGGGATGCGATCCAGCTAGCAGTGCGTCTTACACACTTCCGTCCGATCCACATCCGTCCCATCTTCAGAATCACTCACACAAACATATCCAGCAACCGAATGGAAAGATGTTACACATCAATAATACAGCAACAGCAAATTTGTGAAATCATTCCAATCATTCGTTATAACTCTGTAGAAATTGGTTCACTCCACAGTGCAGTCATACCTTTTAAACCACGCACAGCGATTGCGGAGGGAGCTATGGCAACTCCGGAGTTAGGTGGTTCCAATCCTGGAACTAAGAGCGACCATTCAGAGTGCGTTTTTCCCCGGGTTTTCCCCCACTACCTTTTGGCAAAAGATGAGATGGTAGCTTATTTCAAGTCTCTTCACACTTACCACAATCCTAGGCCAGGGGCGTGGTGGCGCAGCGGTCAAGCTGTATGCCTCTCACCAAGGCGGACCGGGTTCGATTCCCGGTCAATGCATGTGAGATTTTCGATGTGAAATGCCATGTCCTGTGGTTCGGATTCCACGTAAAACGGAGGTCCTGTGGGTTATGATCGCGAGATTAACGGTCACGTTAAACTACAAGCTTCCTTTTTTCAATCCTAGGCTCTAATGTTTACATGTTTACACTACTATAGCGACCACAGTAATATAGGAAATCAGACAAATTCAACACATATCCAAAGACACGGGGCTGATGTTATAGCTGTCCCTAGCCCCTATAATGAATGAACAACAACGATAATAAATACATGCTGAGGGAACAAAACAGATGCGGTAACTACGTGAGTCAACACGTAGGCCCAAGGTCATGGGGCAAGGCTATCTTCGGACTTTGAAGACGAATGGGTTCAAACCCCCACCATTGGCCGTCCTTGGAATGCTTCACTGGGATTTCCCACATTTTCAACTCCAGGCACATGCAAGGACGGTACCTTCTGATAGGCCACATCCGCTTCCTTCCAATCCCTTGCCCACTTTCATATCTCTTAATGATATTGTGTTGTTGATTCAATAAGGGGCTTTGTGATAACTAGGGCTCGGATTTTTAGGTGCTAAAAATCGGGAAAATATTTATATTTTATGTATTAAAAATACCTGAAATATGTGACAAAAAAGTAAAAATAGGTTTTTCTCCGGGTACTCCGGTTTTCCCTGTCAAAATTTCATTCCGGCAACACTCTCCACTATCACTTCATTTCATCTGTCATTCATTTAATCATTGCCCCAGAGGAGTGCGTCAGGCCTCGGCAGCCGGCACAGTTCATATCCTCGCCGTTAGAAGGGGGGCTTCATTCATTCCATTCCTGACCCGGTCGGAGACTGGAAGCAGGCTGTGGATTTTCATTTTTCAATGGGAATATAAACAATATGCAGTACTCACGAATGCAATTTATTCTATGTCTCACCAACTGCTGAAGCATTACAATACAGAACGAGATACATCTCCAGGTTGTCCATCACAAATGACCGACGATTATCGCGAAACACTTCTTCTGAAGGCGCGAAACTGCGGCAATATGTTTCTTGCCCTCGAGGTGTTGTGTAACTTGAGATCGCTGTTCAGCCTGCTTTCCCACATGGTTGGCAGAACAGAACGCCCCCAGCAGAAGTAAAATTATCCTTAAATTCTGCAATATACTTCTGCAGACGATAACTTGTAGTTGCTTTTACTTTAAGCATCCCCGGCTTCCACAGTGAGTGGGACGGGGCGACAAGATAAGAAAAACACAGCTGCAAGCTGACATACGCTCTGCATGAAGATTAGATAGCTCACAGGTTCTTCCCCGTTGAAGTAACACAGAACAAAAATGTAATAAACTGAAAGATGTAGCATACTGATTTTAAGATATGTACATATTATGTCTTTTTATGTGCTGAAATGTGAAAAGCAGGAATTTATGTATTTATAGACAAAATGTTTAAAATATGTATTTACATAAAAAATATGTATTTACCTAAACATCCGAGCCTTAGTGATAACGTGGTCATCTCGCGTCAGGAAGGACATTCAACCGAGAAAAAAACAGCCACCAAACATTCATATCACTTCAGCCCCAACCCGTAGAACTGGGAGTACTGTAATAAAGGGCAGATATATAATTTCTTTAAGAAATATTCGTCAATTAAGGCCACTAGTAAGAATTGTATAGGTTTCCCTGTGTCCTAGAACATTCTGGTGTCAGCTCATTGCCGTGCTTACTAAAGACTGACTCATAACATCGTAATATCGTAGACTAGAGGTTAAATATTATTACGACTGAGGAAAATATATTGCTAGTTTTATGTATAAAATTGAAGGACACCATTATGACCAAAGGCCATGAGGAGCACAGATGCTGCAGCACGCCAGGATTTCAAAACACATATGAACTTATACGGTAGGCATTGTTGTTTTGTTGCATCGACATTTGAGTCATCAGCCGCATGTAGTTGCTAGTTCATTTGTTAGTTCCTTTTTTTATTTAGTGGCTTGAACATCAACCTTGTGTACTTGGGTGTGAGTAGAATTTATCGGATAAGGATGTTTAAATGCGAACAAGCCGTGTCAGTAAATTTACGTTAATGACCACTACAGTAGTTAAAAGGGACGTGAAGCCAACGTTATTACTTCCATTAAGTTTATTATTATTTTATTATTATTAACATAAAAAACAATATTGTGAAAATTCCCCATAGGTACCCAAGGTTGGTAATGTGCTGCAATAAATTGCAACACGTCCAAACGTGAAGTAAGTTTTACGATCCGTGGTAAACGGTTGGAGGGAGTGGAGGGGTGGGGGTAATGACGTCATTGCCATCCTGGGATATTGAGAAGTGCATCAAACAAGCTAATTTATAATCATTTAGTTGTAAGGATAATTCCTGATGCAGTAAGTGACATTTGATTTGAAATGCGGAAGGGATCGTAAACATGTAAGCACACACCCACTCTGTCCTCACCTGCTCAAGGACAGACTGTAGACTCCAAATGATACAATCTCCTTTGTAATTTCCGGTCCGCCTCGTGGCACAGTGCCTGCCATCCTTGAGGTCCGGGTTTGATTCCCGGCTCAGCGAAGACATTAAATTCTGGTCTGAAGGGTGGAACGGGATAGACTCAGCCTCGTGAGGCACAACTGATGAGAGATGGGTTCGATTCCCACCTCGGCCACCCTGGAAGTGGTTATCCGTGATTTCCCACTTCACCTCCAGGCAAATGCCGTTATGGCCCCTAACTGAAAGCCATTGCCGCCTCCATACAAATCCTAGCCTCAATTACAACTACACACACGACTACAGCCACCACAGAGACAGTTTATCACATAAATTCCACGCACACACACCCAAGTATACGGGACTAAATGACCACGATATCACAAAGCCCCTTATTGAATCAACAACAAAATATCATCATTTGTTGTTATTACAGTTGCTACAGAGTTCTTATAATTATCCCTTGAATATAAGAACAGCAAGGAAATGGTATTTAACAAGGATACCAAATTATTTATGTATCAGTCATTTTGACAGGTCTGTCCAGGTTAAGTTAAATTCCTACCTGCACAAAGGCAATAAAACTTTAACACTTTATAGCGGTCAATATAATTAAAAATAAAAGGTTGATGCTTTTCATTCGGTCAACACGATTGTACCCAAATGAGAAGGGTTATTCCCTTCATGAGATTCATAAATTAATAAATGTATAAATCTTATATAATTTTATCAGGATAAGGGAAAACCCTTCTCATTTGGGTACAATCATATTGACCGACTGAAAAGCATCAAACTTCTGTTTGCTAAGGCAACACTGAAAAATGGCTTCAAACACCATAAGAATTAAAAATCTCGAAATGTCATAAATGTTTGTCTTGATACGAAACAATATGTAGGATTTACTGCAACAAGAAGAGATCGCACCTGTCAAAATGATTGGTTTTCCTTCTAGTGGTTTAAATTGTTTAAATTGTACTCTATTACATTCATGTTGTTGTTGTTATTAATAGAGTCTTCAGTTTTTGACTGGTTTTAAGCAGCTCTCCTCCATGTCCCCCTGACCTGAGATAGTCGTTTCATCTCAACATAGCTACCACACTCAACATCCGAGGCAATTGGTTTAACATATTCTAACCTTGGTCTTCCCCTCCATTTCTTGTCCACAACTCTTCCTTCCATAACAAAGTTAACTACTGTATTCCTGGGTGTCTTAGCATGTGTCCTACAAACCTATCTCTCCTCGTCATTAGCAGTCGCCAGAAACATCTCTCCTCTCCCACTCGCCTTAATACCTCTTCATATGTTACTCTATCTACCCATCTGATCGACATCATTCTCCTGTAACACCACATTTCAAACGCGTCTAATCTCCTCTTTTCTGCTGCAACAATAGTTAAATTTCACTACCTGCACAAAAGCAATACAACTCTAACAAGAAGTTCCGTGACGAACTAAAGAGCCTACTTTTCTTGAAATTACAGATTCATTACAATGATTAATCTATATGGATCTATCAAGAATAATGACGAAATTAAGTTGGTAATATCGAAATTTCTAATTAGTTCGAAATACTGTATACTTGGCTTAATGTAGCCTAATAGAGCACTGAAGTTGGCAGCCCTGGTGACTGAATATATTCTTAGTTCCATCTCTTAGGGTACAGAATACAACATTTGGTTGAAGTCCAATGGATAGCATGGACGTTACAAGCAGTTAAACATTGGATCTAACAGCAAGCGTAATATCATGTTGGCAACAGTGTCATGCATGTATTGGTCAGAAATAATCTGAAATAATATGATCTATTGTTGTGCCAATTTTGAATGAAATCCATTAGTTAGTATAGAAGTTACATGTATTTGAAAATTGGACCTATCAGCAGGCTTAGAATCAATTTGGCAACACTGACGTATATTAGTTACTCCAAATTAATCTTGAATGCCAGGTACTATACGTGTGCAAAGTTTAGAGCTATTGGCTTGCATACTTTCTGATATATTGATATTAGGGTAACAAAAATAGAGACAGTGTTTATTAACAGTTGGCAGCCCTGGTTACTCTTAAGAATCGGCATAGTCATATCTTTTATAGTACACATAGCACACACGAAATTTGGTTGAAATCCAAATGATAGTATAGAAGTTACATGTATTTAAAGTTGGACCTCTCAGCAGGCTTAGAATCATGTTAGTAGCACTGACGTTTATAAGTTACTCCAAATTAATATAGAATGTCAGGTACTATACGTGTGCATAGTTTAAAGCTGTAGGCTTGCATACTTTCTGATATATGGGTATTTGGATTTTTTTTAAATGAGAGCATTAATTAACAGTTGGCAGCCCTGGTAGCTCTTAAGAATACGCTCAGTCATATCTGATTATGTACACATAGCACATACGAAATTCGGTTGAAATCCAATTGATAGTGTAGAAGTTATATGCATTTAAAATTTGGACCTCTCAGCAGGCTTTTAATCATTTTGGCAACACTGCCATGTATGGCCTCCTGGAAATTAAACTGCAATATTATTATCTATACGTGTGCCAATTTTGAAATAGCTCCCATTCATACCTTCCAAGATATCCAACGTGGAGCTCAAAGTTCAATTGCGATTTTTCAGCAGTTGGTAGCACTGACATCATTTCCAAATATGGCCGTGAGATATTCAGGTATAGATGTTTACTCCTACGAAATTTTGTTTCGATTGCTGCAGCCATTTAGGAGTTGATAGGGGGGGGGGGGGGACACACACAGCCAGCCAGCCAGACAGACAGACAGAAAGACAGACAGTCACACATTTGCCCGATCTCATAAGTCTACTTTTTCCTCATTTTTGCAAAATGTGAAAAGTAGGCTAAAAATCTCTAGCGGTTAATACAGTTAAGAATCATTAAATGTCAAAAACATTTGGGTGGATATGACACAATCTGTTGGATTTTCTGTAGCGAGATAAGATTGCGCCTGTCAAAATGAACGTTTTTTTTTTGTGGTTTAATTGTACTGTATTGCATTCCAGCATTCCTTATGACGAAATCATTTGGAAGGCATTTGTAAAATGTACAACGAGAGCAAAAAGTGAGATTTCTGTTGAAACAGAGTTTCTCATCACTGAATTATTTCATTGTTTCTTGTTACATCATTTAGAAGCTTGGGATATCTTGGTCATCAGCTCTGTCTTCGTGCATTTCGGGGTGAATTGAATTTGTCTGTTAACCTGTGCTTCTGTGCGTTTAACTGACGCTGTGGTGTAGAAGTCCAGGGGTGTGCAATAAAGTACAACACCATTAGCACGGAGGGAGTGTGCAAACCCTCTGTAAAGAACCACACTCAGGATAGCCACCATCGGTGCAGGGTTTCGAACCTTGTATCTCCGAACTTGTTTTCACCTCCACATTCGAATCATGAAGCTTGACTTAATTCGCTTGGCTATGCTGCAGGGTGAATTATTTCAGTGTTATAGGAGAGAATATATGGGTAAAATGTCAAAATATGAAACTGACAGGTCGAAAATATCAAATACAGTAGCCTATGAGAAATTTGAAAACATTTTAAATGCCAACAAATTTTAATAGAAATAATATCGAAAATATATACGGTGTGGGTGAAGTATTAATAGGCAGCAGAGAACATACGAGTCCCAAGGTTAGGAAGGGCTAAATGACGTGAAAAATGTATAGTAAATATTGTTGGTTGATCCAACAGTACGTAACATCCGGCAACACCGCTTGCTTAAATCCGAAACGTGACCAACTGGTTGGTGGTTAAACATCAACAAAACTGAGAAACGTAAACAAGATAACACGCAACAGACATGTAGCCAGCTGGTATCCAGGCGAAGGTCACGCAGGTGTGGAGAGAAAGGAACCCTGTCCAACTGATTTCTGTCCATTGACACGCAACACTTGAAATGTTGCCAGACGACTTACAGAGAATAAACCAGTGGTTGTCCAATTTAATACAAAACGGTCATCACTTCGCTCTGTAATGTAGCAGTTGTTTCCTTTAGAGAGTTGCGACATCGATATTATCAGCCCCGTGTGCTTGGGTGTGTTTACAATCTGTCTGATAACTTATAACTTGTATGTGTGAATGTCTAATTACTGAACAAGAATTGGAAGGTCTAAGTTAGATATCATCCCGGCATTTACCTAGCGTAGAACTGGGAAACCACTTTTTATCACGTTCATCTACAGGCAAATACTAGAATTGTACCTTCTAATAGGCCACGGCTGATACCTCCCATTTCTTCGCCAATTTCATTCATCAAAATTCATTCTATCTCTCATGAACTCCATTAATGTGGTTCGAGTCAGGAAGAACATCTAGCTCTAAAAACCATCCACTGCATTGAAACTATCTACCTCATCCTCAAGGCTGTAGAAGCGGGTAGACACATAAAAGAGGGAAGTCATGAAACATCACTTTTACGGTAGATATAGTAGGAATAGAACCCTTCTGTCCTCAATTATGCCACTCGAGGCAGTGTGTACCACGTTCCAATCCACAGACATGAATTACATTTCTTATCAGAGCCAGGAATCAAACGCAAACATAGGCCTACCTCCCCCTAGCCACTTCACCACGATGTGGCTTGGTTATCACACTGAAGGTCTGTGGACGAGCCAGGCCTGCACACAGGAAGTGAGAGGTTTGATAATGTGTGAAATATGAGTTTCGCCCACCATGCCAGGCGGTATCACGCTCAAGTGAATCCCTTATTACGCCCACGTTTAGAGCATTCCTGTGCTGCTGTTTCCTTTTTGCTTTGAGCTCAGCAAACATCGGGTTACTCACCAAGTGAACCACTTGTAATAACTCGTACCTTTTCAGGCAAAACACTTCTAGTCCATTTGTTGCTGTTGTTTCTTTATTTGAAGGGTTTGGACATCGTGGTCCTTTAGCTCCGTGTCCTTGGGTATGTGTGGAAAATTATCTATTAATTTGTGTTATTGTGATGACCGCATTAGTAAGTTTATTTACAATTCAGGTGACGATTCAGAAGGAGGCGGAGTGGCCTTTAATTAGGAATCAAGACAGCATTTGCCTGGAGTAGAAGTGGGAAACCACGGAAAACCTCTTCCAGGGTGCCTGAGGATACAAACTGAAACCATCTCTTCTCAGTTGTGCCTCACGAGGCTGAGTGGACCCCATTCCAGTCCTCAGACCAGCATTGCATTCCTTAGCAGAGGCGGGAATCTAACCCAAAACTCCGGGGAGACAGACAAAAATGCTAGCCACTACACCATGAGACTGACTTCCTCTCCATTTATATCACTGACAAGCAATGAAGACTGCTGCATGGAAAAGGGTTTTCTTTTGTAGATTCACTTTACGACTTCGTGGTCTTGTTTCCCTGTTTACTTGGGTGTGCGTGGAATCTGTCTGGAATCCAAGTTAGAATCTCACTGTCCGAGCTCACGTATATTTCCGTCGTCACACTTGGAGCATTAAGTGAGATCTCACTGTCCGAGAGCGCGGATATTTCCGGCGCCACACTTGGAACATTAAGTGAGATCTCACTGTCCGAGATCACCGATATTTCCGGCGCCACACTTGGAGCATTAGGTGAGATCTCACTGTCCGAGATCACGGATATTTCCGGCGCCACACTTGGAGCATTAAGTGAGATCTCACTGTCCGAGATCACGGATATTTCCGTCGCCACACTTGGAGCAGAAGTGAGATCTCACTGTCCGAGATAGCGGATATTTCCGGCGCCACACTTGGAGCAGAAGTGAGATCTCACTGTCCAAGATCACGGATATTTCCGGCGCCACACTTGGAGCAGAAGTGAGATCTCACTGTCCAAGATCACGGATATTTCCGTCGTCACACTTGGATCACCAAGTGAGAATCTCACTGTTCAAGCTGATGGATATTTTTAGGCACCACACTTAGAGAATCTCACTCTCAGAGTTCGTGGTGCCAAATTTGTGACGATAGGCAAAAATTCCGACTTCGCGAAAACGTTCAGTGTTGCTCTTATGTCATTTGGTGGGAATCTCACCACCCGAATTTAGTCGTGACGTTGTGTGCCTATTTCAGGTCGTTTAGCAAGAATCACAATAACCAGAAAAATATGACATTATTTCGAGAAAAATGTAGTGCAAAATGCATTCAAATGTCAAGGTTTGAGAATAGAATTTTGTTTGTGTAATATTGGTAGAAATGCCAACATGAAGAGCATTTACTCTATTTTCACTTAAAATGCAACACATCATTTATCCAAACACCTATTCTTCCACCGATTTTTGAAAGAATCGCGCAAAAACTCATCATCGGATAGTAGGGGGGTGATGAGAGTTCCAACTCACTCCAGAGACCTCCTCGACCCACTACTAAGCCTCAGCCATGTTAAATATTTCTCGAACGCATGGTCCGATTTTGACAAATGAGGTGTCGTTGGACTCGAGCTGACGTCCTCTTTCCTACGGACCACTCGTTATATTTTTGATTTTTTTTTGAAATTTTTGTTTTCGAAAGTTGGTGATAGTTTGAAAACCAAACATGGTAGAACGTTGTTCCATGGCTTAAACGAATGGTCTTTATGACCTTTATGTTTTGAAATAAAACTTTTTTATTTTTTATGTTTTTTTGAAAACACTCGAATTTTGAAAATTCTATATTTTGGAAACTAGGAAGTTTACAAAACAGTTTGTTTAACGTAAATGAAATGTCCCTATGCCCTCTGCCCCCAAAATAAATTTCAAGTCTCTAGAGCAAAAATTTGTGTTTTGTAAGTAGTGGGATGACAGGGGAGCTGTCTCACTTGGCAAGTTGTGAGCCCCTGCGACCTTGGAATGGAAGGAGCCATGCTAGGAGGGCGTGCTTGGATTCGTTTTTTTCGTCTCGTTGCGCTCTTTACGGAAATGTAGGTGACGAAAAGGTGAAAATCTGGAAACACGGTTTTTTTTGGGGGGGGGGGAAACGTGATTTTAAACTTTTTGCTATATCTCGCGAACCAATTATGCTAGAGGCGTGTACGACAGGTCCAAGGACTCGGGGTGACGTCCTCTTTGCTATGGACCACTCGTTGTAATTTTTAAAAAATTTTGGAAACTCGATTTTGGTGTAAACAAGTGTTTTTTGTGATTTTTGCCGATATCTCACGAACCAATAACGCTAGAGACGTGTACCAGGTGTCCTAGGACTCGAGCTAACGCCCCCTTTCAAATGTGGTAGATATTTTTTCCAAAAAATAATTCACAAAGGGCCTAACGCCATACATGTTGAAAAAAACTCTTTCTTTTTCTTTACTTGTTTATAATGTTTATGAAGCGTGGTGGTTGAGAGAGACGATACTGCTGGGTGTGTGCGTTTCAACGAACCTGTCGCTAACCCCAAGGACCATGCTTAATAGAATAATCGCTATTTCGGCGGGTCGGTGTATGACAGAGCGAGGGTGCGTTTTTTCACACATTTTACCTTTGACGTGTAAACGGTGATGAGAACTTGGTTCTATGTTGGTCGAAGCGAGTAGAGAAAACACACTTGCCGACGAGCAGGAGGTGAATGTCATTTGAGCTTATTGGAAGGCGTTGATCTGACTTGACAACAAGTGCAATGGAAAATGACCAAGACGCTTGAAGGTGAAATAATCTGACCATTGTGGTGGCAGGGGAGTGCGAAATGCATGTGAACACATGTGAAACCACATGCACACTAAACAAGTTACATCCTGTCTTGCTTCGTACGTGACAAAATGCAAGTTCATGTGAAATTTGATCTACCGCAGCTGTTCACCTTGGACGTTATCTGTCCACGTGCATGATAACTGTTAACAAGTCACATCCTGTTTTGCTTCGTACGTGACAAAATGCAAGTTGACGTGAAATTTGATCTAGCGCAGGTGTTCGCCTGGGACGTTAGCTGTCCACGTGCACGATAAAAGAATGTTCAAAGCGTGGGAATCGCTGAATCAGTAAAAAGTATGATGCAACTTGTCGGAATGATGTCACAACCAATAGATAGGCAAGAGCTGCGAACAGCAGTGGTGGGAGGTGAAGGGAGGGAGAGGGGGGAGGGGTAATGTAAGAGAGAACACAGGTGGAAAGAGAAAGAAATATGTGGAGCTGAGGACTGTACACATAGAGGTATAGGTGGTGTACAACATGTGTGAATAAATTAAAAATTGCACAGGTTCACACAACATGTAATTTATTGATCCAAGAATTAAACGTAGAGTTAAACCCTAACCATTTGACATAGAGTTTATTTCCTTTTTGTTTCAACTCTTTTTCCACAAGATAATGCTGAGGAAATGCTGTTTTCTGAAGTTCATGGAGATAAAATCTACCTTTTATGGGTTGATGGTTGAGGTCCTCGAGTAAATAGGTGACTGGAGTGTCCAAGTTGACTCGACGAATTCGAAATAGTTCAGTCCCACACTGTGGCGTGTAGCCCTTATTAAAGGCAGACTTAAATTTGCTCACACGAACAAAATCCCCAATTTTTAGTCGGTGACGTTTAGGATCGGCTGTTTTTATGGGGTTAAACAGTTTATTCAATCGCTGAATATTTTTGGTCACGAGGCGTGGTTTGGTCCCAATCGTTCTATGTTTGGTGTCATTGTAACGTGATACTAGCTCTGGTAACATGTCCAACCAGCGATACGTGCCCTGAGCGGTAAACGCTTTCCACATATGGGTTTTCAATGTTCGGTTGAACCGCTCGACCACACTGGCTTTGAGGTTGCTGTACGTGGTGTAATGGTGAATATCCTTAGATTTGAGAAAACTGGAGAAATCCTTGTTGAAAAATTCTTTCCCCTGGTCAGTTTGTAGCAGCTGAGGTTGACGTTTGGAGTGTTGAATAATATGTTGAAAGGCCTTGGTAACTAGTGGGCCAGACTTGCGACGCACAGGTTCAACAAAGGCCATTTTGGAATAGACATGTATTTTACAATAGGTAGCGCACGAGTAGTTTCTACAAATGAGTTACGGCGCACGAGTCGATTCAACAAAGTTCCGTTTGCGTTCATATACCATTCATTCGATTGCGATTGAACTTTAATTGTTTGGTTTTCAAATGCAGTGGTAGATAGTCGTTATTTTGTAAAACATTCTTACTTGCAGTAGTAATAAGACTCTATGGTTCCGCTAACACATAGATTGACTGTATTATTGCCATGGTCAAGCACTCACATTAAGATCATTTACAAAATCATAAAATGAAAAATAAAAAATCTTGTTTTGGAAATATCGTTTTTTAACATACACAAAATAAATATATAAAAAATTTGTAAACAGCAAAATGGAAAATCCATGGTCAAGCACTCACATTAAGATCATTTACAAAATCATAAAATGAAAAATAAAAAATCTTGTTTTGGAAATATCGATTTTTTTCAACATACACAAAATAAATATATAAAAAATTTGTAAACAGCAAAATGGAAAATCCATGTTTCCATATAGACAAAATTTAAAAACCTTAAACGGACATTTAAGAAAATATATGCAAATGGGAAATGACAAATGTGTAAATATGAAAATGGAAAAATCCATGTTTCCATATCATGAAATTGAAAAACATCAAACTGTCATTTAAATAAATGCAAATGAAAAATTGACAAATTTCAATGTGTGAAATGTGAAATTGAACAAATGGCTATCATTATTTAAAAAAAAAGAACATGGTGCTCTATGGTTGAGGTGTGAATCAAACCCTCTCTACTTATTTGGACCACCCGAGACTGAGTAGACTAGTTTTAGTTGTCATACCACTTTTAAAAGTTTGTGTTAAATCTAGGAATTGAACCCAAGAGCTTGTAGGGGAGATCCAAGGTTATAATATGTTAAACAGATAGCCTTGAATGTAGGGTGTGGTAGCTATATAGAGATGAGACGTTTCGCTCGGGGCAGGGAGGCATGGAGATCTGCATCAAACCAGTCAAAAGACTGACGACTCAAACAACAACATGTAGAGCTCACCAAAATAATGTTGTGTAACGGTAAATGTTAGTCAACGAACAGTAATGCATTACTAAAACCCATGACACGATACCTAAGAGCTTTTCTAAAATTATTTTAAAATGCCTTTAGCCCTATATTAAACACCCAGTTCACAAGACTCATAACTGCAATGTTATGGTCAAACAAAACAAAATCTATATTTCAAAACAAACAAGTGGTTTAGTCAATGTATACTGGAAAAAGTTTTATAAACACTCAAGTCCACAAAAATAATTAAATTAGTAACAGTCAGGTTGACCGAGTGGTTATGGTGTTTGACTTAAGTTCAAATTTTCTGTACAAGAAAGCAAGGGTTCGAATCCCTTACCTGATATAACTATTGCCTCAACATGGCTTGACCACACTGTATTATTGTGTACTCGGTACACAAACCATAGAGTGTATTGTTTGAGGTCACTCTCTTTGCGAACATAGTCAGAGACTGTTGATGGTTAACAATTGCATTAATAGGGGGACATAGGGATAGCAATTAAGAAAAACAGACAATACCCATACACTATTTTTATTTATTTAATGTAAGTACTTGTACAATAGTTATATACAAACTACAACTCTCTTTTGTCTATTACTATCTAGTCCTTTTCGATCCACTTGCATATCAAGGGCAGATGACTTTGTAGTTCAGCCCCTTCAAACAACAACAACACTACTTCTTGTATAGTCTGTGATGTTGATGACTCTTGAGGCGTGGAAGATGCATACAACATAACTTTTACAACAGGGGTTAAACGTTGCTCATCAAACAATGCACTATTTTGAGTAGCAACATCTTTCTCTTGTACTAACTTTTTAGCATTCTGATAATTTTTTGTCAACACCATCAGTGTTTTGTCTGGAGCACTACATTGATGATCACTTACACTTAAAACCACACCATTTCTACTTTTCATATTGCCTCGACATCTTGTTGACCTCTGTTTTGAGCATCGCCAGAATATTATTCCTTTTACATTTTGTCGTCTATAGTTATAAGAGTAGCCTTCATAGAGTACACGTTGTTTACCTCGGTTAGTTGTAGTAAGTTCCATAGTAGTAACTAACCTGTTAGTATGATTTGCACACTACAAAGGTTATCTCTGTTCTGGTAATAGAATTATTTAGCGTTGGCTTTTATATTTAATACGTACAGTTTAAAGTGATAGAAAAGTGGTAGAAACGTGGTAGCAAAGTGGTAGACAATTGGTCACATAGTGGTAGAAAAGTGGTAGCAAAGTGGTAGAAAAGTGGTAGCAAACTAGAAAAGTGGTAGAAAAGTGGCAGAAAAGTAGTAGAAAAGTGGTAGCAAAGTTGTAGAAAGTGGTAGCAAACTAGAAAAGTGGTAGCAAAGTGGTAGCAAAGTGGTAGAAAATATTACATGTATTTTTAAGAAATAGTTTAAGCGGTTACATGGATTCATTACACTATAATTTTAGCATCACGAAGCTCATTTTCTATATCCAAAAGTTCTTCCTCATATTTAGTATGACCAGCCTGTTTACAGGTATGCAAGTACTGAAGCCGCTGGATTAGCTTACTGGGATTGTTCCAGTAAACAAATTTAACATATGATTTTTTGGGTGTAAACCATTATCATCATCATCATCATCATCATTATCATCATATTCATCATCATCATCATGGTTATCATCATCAATATAATTATCATCAATATAATCATCATCACTATTACTATCTAATCCTTTTTGTTCATCTTACAATGCAACAACCTTTGGCATAGTTTGTGTTGTCTTTGATAGTGTTAGAGGTTTCTTAGACGTTAACGACTGTCCTAACATGTCTTTTTCAGGAGATAATAAATGCTATTTAACAAACAAAGCACTATCTTGAGCCACACTATTTTTTTCTTGGTCTTGCTTTTTTACCTTGGTTAGAGTATTTTGTCCATTTAAATGAGTATTATTTTGAGATGTACAATGATGATCGATTGAAATAAGTATGTTGGAGCCTTTTGTCTTAATCATTCCTCGACACTTTTTAGATCGTTGTTTCGAACAGCATCAATTAACAGTTCCATTTTTATTAGTTCTTTTTACAATATATGCATATCCTTTATAGTAAGCACATGGCTTACCATAGCTAGTCGTTGATACTTCCATGTCAACTGTTAAGCATAAACTAATCTCTAGTAAAGTTAACTCGATAATAGAAATGATTGTTTGTAGTATGTGCAGTTTAAAGTAAGAGCAAAAGTGAGAGTCAAATGGTATAAAAGTGTTAGCAAAGTGGTGGAAGAGTGGTAGCAGTTTATATTAGTCATGATCTTTTTTACTAGAATGTGATTTGAGTAAATGTAATTTCTAATCCTTAGCAGTGAGTAGTCAGTTAGTCTTGGTTCAGACAAGCGTAAACAGTTCTCCAATGAATCAGAGATCAAGATTTTCATTATGAAACAGTTGTGTAACCAATTAGGTATCGGTACTTGATAGCTTCACACATGAACAAAAATTCCAACATATCTGACTTGAATTACATGATTTGAAAGTTGACAAAGAATATCCAATCAACCATTGTAGTTACAATGTCAAACACACAAAGACAAAATCAGCATGAACTTTTAAGTTACAGGAAAATTCTATGAAATAGACTATGCAGGAAATTTGGAAATACACATCAGAAGTTTGCAACACCATCCTTCTAGCCTATATAAATTATCGACATGGAAAGTGTGCACTGCCCCTAACATTAAACCAATTTATCAATAACACAAGTCAACAATCAAAACATTTTGTGTTGAGTCTATTATTTAATGCATATATTCTGTCTACATTGAACAGTAACAAAAAACGCCATTCATAATTAATTAAGTTTGCTTTAATTCTTTATGTAATGATATATACATGTTTAAAGTTTTGGCTGACTGTTCAGGGTGAATCGGCTTTGAACACATAAGAGAGGGAATATTTTAAGACTTAACCTCAGCTCACCTAACATAACCTAAATTTACCTAACCTAACCTTGTCATATAGGTAAGAAACGGGTCAAGCTATGCTTTCGACTACCGAGTTTCAGCTACTTTTCAATGTTACTCTCCCGAACATTGCCGGAGACTGCTGATAAACACTTATATTCCCACGGCGGCGGCGCGCAACGACTTACATGACGCGCTTCCCCCTTTTCATTGATCCCTGTTGATTTGTCCCTTTGGACTGGTCCCTGTTGACTAGCCCCTTTTGGACGGGCCCGTTTTGAATGGAGTAATTTTTGACGGGTCCCTGTGGACAGGTCCTTTTGGCTGATCCCTTTGGACCGGACCCTTTGACATAATTTGGATAATTGCATGGGCCAGTCCATAGGTTATCCAATTATCCAATTATCCAACTCGGGGCTGAACTACAAAGTCATCTGCCCTTGATATGCAAGTGGATCGAAAAGGACTAGATAGTAATAGACAAAAGAGAGTTGTAGTTTGTATATAACTATTGTACAAGTACTTACATTAAATAAATAAAAATAGTGTATGGGTATTGTCTGTTTTTCTTAATTGCTATCCCTATGTCCCACTATTAATGCAATTGTTAACCATCAACAGTCTCTGACTATGTTCGCAAAGAGAGTGACCTCAAACAATACACTCTATGGTTTGTGTACCGAGTACACAATAATACAGTGTGGTCAAGCCATGTTGAGGCAATAGTTATATCAGGTAAGGGATTCGAACCCTTGCTTTCTTGTACAGAAAATTTGAACTTAAGTCAAACACCATAACCACTCGGTCAACCTGACTGTTACTAATTTAATTATTTTTGTGGACTTGAGGGTTTATAAAACTTTTTCCAGTATACATTGACTAAACCACTTGTTTGATTTGAAATATAGATTTTGTTTTGTTTGACCATAACATTGCAGTTATGAGTCTTGTGAACTGGGTGTTTAATATAGGGTTAAAGGCATTTTAAAATAATTTTAGAAAAGCTCTTAGGTATCGTGTCATGGGTTTTAGTAATGCATTACTGTTCGTTGACTAACATTTACCGTTACACAACATTATTTTGGTGAGCTCTACATGTTGTTGTTTGAGTCGTCAGTCTTTTGACTGGTTTGATGCAGATCTCCATGCCTCCCTGCCCCGAGCGAAACGTCTCATCTCTATATAGCTACCACACCCTACATTCAAGGCTATCTGTTTAACATATTATAACCTTGGATCTCCCCTACAAGCTCTTGGGTTCAATTCCTAGATTTAACACAAACTTTTAAAAGTGGTATGACAACTAAAACTAGTCTACTCAGTCTCGGGTGGTCCAAATAAGTAGAGAGGGTTTGATTCACACCTCAACCATAGAGCACCATGTTCTTTTTTTTTTAAATAATGATAGCCATTTGTTCAATTTCACATTTCACACATTGAAATTTGTCAATTTTTCATTTGCATTTTTTTAAATGACAGTTTGATGTTTTTCAATTTCATGATATGGAAACATGGATTTTTCCATTTTCATATTTACCCATTTGTCAATTTCCCATTTGCATATATTTTCTTAAATGTCCGTTTAAGGTTTTTAAATTTTGTCTATATGGAAACATGGATTTTCCATTTTGCTGTTTACAAATTTTTTATATATTTATTTTGTGTATGTTGAAAAAAATCGATATTTCCAAAACAAGATTTTTTATTTTTCATTTTATGATTTTGTAAATGATCTTAATGTGAGTGCTTGACCATGGATTTTCCATTTTGCTGTTTACAAATTTTTTATATATTTATTTTGTGTATGTTAAAAAACGATATTTCCAAAACAAGATTTTTTATTTTTCATTTTATGATTTTGTAAATGATCTTAATGTGAGTGCTTGACCATGGCAATAATACAGTCAATCTATGTGTTAGCGGAACCATAGAGTCTTATTACTACTGCAAGTAAGAATGTTTTACAAAATAACGACTATCTACCACTGCATTTGAAAACCAAACAATTAAAGTTCAATCGCAATCGAATGAATGGTATATGAACGCAAACGGAACTTTGTTGAATCGACTCCTGCGCCGTAACTCATTTGTAGAAACTACTCGTGCGCTACCTATTGTAAAATACATGTCTATTCCAAAATGGCCTTTGTTGAACCTGTGCGTCGCAAGTCTGGCCCACTAGTTACCAAGGCCTTTCAACATATTATTCAACACTCCAAACGTCAACCTCAGCTGCTACAAACTGACCAGGGGAAAGAATTTTTCAACAAGGATTTCTCCAGTTTTCTCAAATCTAAGGATATTCACCATTACACCACGTACAGCAACCTCAAAGCCAGTGTGGTCGAGCGGTTCAACCGAACATTGAAAACCCATATGTGGAAAGCGTTTACCGCTCAGGGCACGTATCGCTGGTTGGACATGTTACCAGAGCTAGTATCACGTTACAATGACACCAAACATAGAACGATTGGGACCAAACCACGCCTCGTGACCAAAATTATTCAGCGATTGAATAAACTGTTTAACCCCATAAAAACAGCCGATCCTAAACGTCACCGACTAAAAATTGGGGATTTTGTTCGTGTGAGCAAATTTAAGTCTGCCATTAATAAGGGCTACACGCCACAGTGGGGGACTGAACTATTTCGAATTCGTCGAGTCAACTTGGACACTCCAGTCTCCTATTTACTCGAGGACCTCAACCATCAACCCATAAAAGGTAGATTTTATCTCCATGAACTTCAGAAAACAGCATTTCCTCAGCATTATCTTGTGGAAAAAGTGTTGAAACAAAAAGGAAATAAACTCTATGTCAAATGGTTAGGGTTTAACTCTACGTTTAATTCTTGGATCAATAAATTACATGTTGTGTGAACCTGTGCAATTTTTAATTTATTCACACATGTTGTACACTACCTATAGCTCTATGTGTACAGTCCTCAGCTCCACATATTTCTTTCTCTTTCCACCTGTGTTCTCTCTTACATTACCCCTCCCCCCTCTCCCTCCCTTCACCTCCCACCACTGCTGTTCGCAGCTCTTGCCTATCTATTGGTTGTGACATCATTCCGACAAGTTGCATCATACTTTTTACTGATTCAGCGATTCCCACGCTTTGAACATTCTCTTATCGTGCACGTGCACAGCTAACGTCCCAGGCGAACACCTGCGCTAGATCAAATTTCACGTCAACTTGCATTTTGCCACGTACGAAGCAAAACAGGATGTGACTTGTTAACAGTTATCATGCACGTGGACTGATAACTTCCAAGGTGAACAGCTGCGGTAGATCAAATTTCACATGAACTTGCATTTTGTCACGTACGAAGCAAGACAGGATGTAACTTGTTTAGCGTGCATGTGGTTTCACATGTGTTCACATGCATTTCGCACTCCCCTGCCACCACAATGGTCAGATTATTTCACCTTCAAGCGTCTTGGTCATTTTCCATTGCACTTGTTGTCAAGTCAGATCAACTCCTTCCAATAAGCTCAAATGACATTCACCTCCTGCTCGTCGGCAAGTGTGTTTTCTCTACTCGCTTCGACCAACATAGAACCAAGTTCTCATCACCGTTTACACGTCAAAGGTAAAATGTGTGAAAAAACGCACCCTCGCTCTGTCATACACCGACCCGCCGAAATAGCGATTATTCTATTAAGCATGGTCCTTGGGGTTAGCGACAGGTTCGTTGAAACGCACACACCCAGCAGTATCGTCTCTCTCAACCACCACGCTTCATAAACATTATAAACAAGTAAAGAAAAAGAAAGAGTTTTTTTCAACATGTATGGCGTTAGGCCCTTTGTGAATTATTTTTTGGAAAAAATATCTACCACATTTGAAAGGGGGCGTTAGCTCGAGTCCTAGGACACCTGGTACACGTCTCTAGCGTTATTGGTTCGTGAGATATCGGCAAAAATCACAAAAAACACTTGTTTACACCAAAATCGAGTTTCCAAAATTTTTTAAAAATTACAACGAGTGGTCCATAGCAAAGAGGACGTCACCCCGAGTCCTTGGACCTGTCGTACACGCCTCTAGCATAATTGGTTCGCGAGATATAGCAAAAAGTTTAAAATCACGTTTCCCCCCCCCCCCCCCCCCAAAAAAAAACCGTGTTTCCAGATTTTCACCTTTTCGTCACCTACATTTCCGTAAAGAGCGCAACGAGACGAAAAAAACGAATCCAAGCACGCCCTCCTAGCATGGCTCCTTCCATTCCAAGGTCGCAGGGGCTCACAACTTGCCAAGTGAGACAGCTCCCCTGTCATCCCACTACCTACAAAACACAAATTTTTGCTCTAGAGACTTGAAATTTATTTTGGGGGTAGAGGGCATAGGGACAGTTTCATTTATTTCAATCAAACTGTTTTGTAAACTTCCTAGTTTCCAAAATATAGAATTTTCAAAATTCGAGTGTTTTCAAAAAAACATAAAAAATAAAAAAGTTTTATTACAAAAAATAAAGGTCATAAAGACCATTCGTTTAAGCCATGGAACAACGTTCTACCATGTTTGGTTTTCAAACTATCGCCAACTTTCGAAAACAAACATTTTCAAAAAAAAATCAAAAATTTAACGAGTGGTCCGTAGGAAAGAGGACGTCAGCTCGAGTCCAACGACACCTCATTTGTCAAAATCGGACCATGCGTTCGAGAAATATTTAACATGGCTGAGGCTTAGTAGTGGGTCGAGGAGGGTTCTGGAGTGAGTTGGAACTCTCATCACCCCCCTACTTCGGATCACTAGTAAATGTTTCAGAAACAAAATATCCCATGAGGAGCGTTAATGGCCCGAAATACAAGGTTATTATTATCGTGTTGGAAGCCATTCCTCTGAGTTGCCTTAGTAATCGAAATTCGATTTCTTTCTGTCGTCCGACACGATTGTACCCAATGTTAATGGGTGCTTCCCTAATCCTGAATTTTCGTTTTGCTCTGGGTTTGTGATGGCCACCCTTACAGCCTGCAGCCACCGTGACTTTTCTTTGTCCTTGACAGTCTTTCAATTGGCGTGTTAGTGTTAATTGTAACGCATCGCTTCTTTGCTATAGATCACTTTTGGGGCACTGAGTACCCTAGTGTAGGGTTAGTGTTGCGTTTCTAGTTGTGTAATTTCCGTGAACCAAGGACACCAAAACCCCTATGAAGTGTGCAGTGTAAGATGTTTGTATGCAAAATTCATATCTTATCTGTTCGTGTCAATTGTAGAGATGATATTCAATAAAACACTCTAAAATATGAGGAGTTGCAAAATGTTGAAAAACAGTGTACGCTGTTTAATATTATTTAATTTTCAGTATAAAATGTTAAATTGTAATATAAAATAACTTTTCCGTAATTCTAATCAAACCAAAATAACCAGTTGTTATACTAAATTCAATTAATATTGGTTGGTATTGTGTAAATCAGGCTTATTATTCTTGGGGCACTGTGTGCCCCAGTGTAGGATTAGTGTCTGCTATAAACAAGTGTAGGATTCCAGGGTTAATCTCACGAGCCTTCTTTTCAGGATTTAATTATTTATTTCGATTTATTGTGCTTCTAACAGGTATATACCTAATAAAAAAATACATTTCGTTAGGCATAATTCAATAAAATTATAGAATAATCGACAATCATTATTTTGAGTTTGTAATCTAAATCAATTCCACGACTAAATACTAAAACAATATAATTCTGTGCAGGAAATTAGTAGGTAGAATGTGCGAGTTCATGTGATCTCACAGCAGGCCGAAACAAATTCATTTGTGTAACTGAATTAGTCGAGATCGGTTCCTATTGAAAGTTCATTGAATGTTTGAATTGCTCTTATGATCGGGGAATGCTTATGCTGTTGAATTCTAGTTCTTGGGCAGTAAGATGTAATAAACTTAGGTCGAGTTGAGGGAGATGGGACACGTAAATTAAACTGTGATATTAAATACGGACTATACGAAAGGTTATTGAATACTTTGAAGACAAATACAACAATTGCAATTTTTCGTCTGTTAACCAGCAATTTATATAATTCCAGTGAATTAGAAGATTCCCAAAGCTATCATATTTCGGATAAATAGGGAAACACCCGTAACAATCGGGTACAATCGTGTTGGCAGACTGAATAACATCAAATTTCGATGTTTTATTACATAGTCGCATAATATTAATATGTCAACCGTGTGAATTAATTAAATATTATAATCCATAACTCATGCTCCAATGAAACAATACTCACAGTAGATGGTATATAGGGAGTTTCAAGGAACCAACACTGGCAAAGTAAGAATTTATCAGAACGATTATTACGCGCAGCTGCCATCTTGAAATTGCAGAAAATAAATTAATTATCATTATATACGCCATTAACGAAATTTAGCTGTATGGCAGAAATGTGTATTACCAAGCCAAAAGAACAGTGACTCCATACAATCAAGATGGCAGCTGTGCGTAATATTAAAACAATTAAATCAACAACTCATTACATAACTAAGCAATTAACCCGTAACTCAGAATAAGTGAAGTATCATATAAAAGACAACGCTAGCAATCGTTGTGAGATTATCTCGCAACATAGCTTGAAAGTACGTCACTAAATTCGTTAACCCACAATATATTAGAGCTACAATGACAAAACTTCGCAAGAATGTAAATCCCTATACATGAACTATGATTTCAGGATGGTTGGTGAGCAATTAATATCAATTACATATGATGTAGGTGGGAAAATAGCACAAGACTTTATAAACGATAAGCATTATACCACATGCCATCTAGCAGTAGCCTTAAGACTGTCACAATGATTGTAGCACGCAGCCACCATATTTCAAATAGGCTATGAGTCATTTCAGTCAATATCCCATTACTTATTTGGGTGTCTTCCTGATTGCGGTCATTCCAGATTGCGTTCACCTCATTAGTAGTCCAGATTGCGGTCACTTTCATTTTAGGGTAGAGCTTTAAACATTCCAGCGTCCAGATTGCAATCACTTTTCTTGGGAGATTGGTCCTTGGTTCTTGGTTCTCCCCGACTGACTCATACCTTCAGTGAGTTTTGTGGATAACAAGGGGAATCTGATATTTCACTACCTAACCAAAGAATACAGTTCAGTGTTCAGCTGAGCACACCCTATAAAACTTCGTAGGGGGAAAGCTTCCTTCAAAAATACCATCTTATAATTTGAGTAGTTTTGACAGTGAACTCATTGATTTTGACTTATCAAAAGTCAGAGATTTCAAATCTGGAATGTTAATAAACCTAAAACTTCAAATGTTTGATTTTGTGCTTAGGAGGGGACGGGGACAATTTTGATTACAAAGGGGATTTAGAATCAAACGCAGAACAAATCACTTTTACGAGACGAATTTTTTGAGGTAATAAAAAGAATGATTTTCACGATATGCAGTGCCTATTATAAAAATAGATATCTCGCACCTCAAATGGGAGAGGAGGGGCAGAAATGAAAAAATATACCCTGTAAGTATGAAATTTCCCGTTACAGCAATTTTGTTGAAAGTGAAGATCGTTCATTCCTATCCTGAAACGTTTCTAATCTTAAGACTGAAAATGTTAAAATCATTGCTTTACGATGTGCCGCCAGATTGGGGTGTGCTCAGCTGAACACTGAACTGTATTCTTTGGTTAGGTAGTGAAATATCAGTTTCCCCTTGTTATCCACAAAACTTACGGAAGGTATGATTCAGCCGGGAAGAACCTAGCACCAAGGACCGGTCTCCCAAGAAAAGTGATCGCAATCTGGACGCTGGAATGTTTATAGTTCTTCCCTAAAATGAAAGTGACCGCAATCTGGACTGCTAAAGAGGTGAACGCAATCTGGAATGACCGCAATCAGACCACAACCCTTATTTGATCTACAATCAATAAGATAGTGGCTGTCTACCCCCAAGGGCACATATCATTGACTCCATACATACAATACGCTTTCACTGTATAAAGCACCAAATCAGCAAATTCACATATTCAAGATAATACCACTACGTAAGTTTGTGTTAAGCAACACGGCATATATCGATCATTGCTGTTTTACTAATAATATGGACTATACTGGTGGGCATTACTTTTCTCATTACGCTGTCTGTATATGAGATTTATAGCTGACAACCCTACAGTAATTCTACGAAATTATACTGTATGATCAATAAAACATATAACCACATACTTGTTTATGTGTATACGGCTAACATTTCGCTTGTATCTAACCATCATTCCCCACATTTCACCGTATTCCCTGGTTACTTCATTACTTGGCTCTCTGCCTAGTTTACCTCACACTTGCATAGGAGTGAAAATGTAATTTGCGATATAACTCTAAACCTATATTCACTTTATTTCCACATCACTTGGCCTTTGATTTCAGATCACGTGAAATCTGGAGATCGTTACAAGGCCCTAGCCACCTGTTTCACATTAATGTATACAATAATTTTAATTAGTTTCTTAAACAATCAATTCTTTTAAAATCAATTTCGTATTAATAGAAAAATAGCAAATGTTGATTCTCTCTCAACACATCATACAATTCTCCTTATTTTCGATAGACATTAGAATATCCATTACAGTATAGCCTAGTATATCCAAAATCATATTTATTAAAATAAAGCAGATCCAGAAGAATAGGATATCTAATTTTATATTGCGCCGATCCCGTGGTGTTGGGGTAGCGTGCCTGCCGGGTTCGATTCCCGGCTCCGTCAGGGATTTTAGAAACTGACGTGAGGGCTGGAACGGGGTGCACTTAGCCTCGTGAGGACAATTGAGTAGCTGTCTGACAGTGAGGCAGCGCCTCCGATCACGAAAACCAAGATTAACGGCCGAGGGGACCCGATGCGCTGATCACGCGTCACCCCAATATCTGCAGGCCAAATGGCTGGGCAGCGGTCGATTGGTAGGCCTAGGCTCTTCATGGGCTGTAATGTTAGGGGTTTTAATTTTATGTTGCCCGTTTACCATGTCTTGATGAATGCAGTGCATTTTCATTTGTCTATTGGCACAGGCAAGAGTAAAATGTGGCTTTTCACCGATGTCTCAGTCCCACTCATGGCTATGATTATATGGAAGCTATTGAGGTATGGGTGGTGCTGAGTAATGACATTCTGGCCACAGCCAGTGTCTATGGATATTGAGAAAGGTTCTACTCATAGGGCTAGTACTGCTGTACTGACTCAGTGAGGAAAGCAATGGCAAACTACCTCTCTCCTCTTCTTGCCTAGTACGCCTCAATATAGCGCTGCCTTGGGTTTTTGTGGGTATCTACCCACATAACCTAACGGCGGTGTTTTTTGAGGATCCAACCAGCCTCCCGGCTGACTACCCAACAGACAGATAGGTGGATGCAAGGTGTAACCATCAACTCCTTTCCGAGTTATGCAAAGCTGACTCTCAATGTTCACTTTCAGGATCACCAAAGTGCTTGTCTCCAAAGATCACTTTCCGCGAAATTCCCCTCTGTTGCCAGCACCCAGACGACTGGAGTGGCTGAGAGAATCAATACGAGGCTGGAGGGCTGTGGTGAGCATCAAACTCCCTCCCTACTCCAGAGCTCTCTTCCACCCTGCCACTCTCGAAAAGTGTCTGTAGCTCCAGATCAGCCAGTCTCTCTAACTTCAGGCTCGTGAATCAGAGTATGATATACTGTACACCTCACTCTACCACCACTATCTCCCAAAGTCATCATAGTACAAGGTACGGTACTTCAGATTCAATTGTGGTGTAGTGGCTAGCATTCCTGGCTGCCAACCTGGAGGTCCCAGTTCGTTTCCCTGCTCAGACAAGAAATTTAATTCTGGTATTAGGGCTGGGACGGGATGTACTTAGCCTCGTGAGGCAAAACTGGGGAGAGGAGGGTTTGATTCCCCCCTCAGCCATCCTGGAAGTGGTTTACCGTGATGACTCACATCTACTTGGGGCAAATGCTGGGATGGTTCCTAACTTAAGACCACGGCCACCTCCATACCAATCCTCGCCTCAATTACAAAATACACACACATTAAAACAGAATTAACAATAACCCAGGTTATCAGGTCAGTTCTATCTATGCATGTATACAGTATATATATATATTATATACATGCACACCTATTTATTTACTTGAGGCTGAATGACCAATATGTAGCAATCCCCTAAATGAATCAACAACAACGAGCCATACATATCATATGATTGAATATGAGTAGGTCTACATTATATTTATATATTTTTATTAAGAAACGTTTTTGTCAAGATGTCAAAACAGAAAAAATCTTCCGCACGTCTCAGAGAGGTTGTCTTTAATGCCTTGAAGGAAGGAAAACCACAATCTAGTATTGCTTAAGGGTTTGGGGCATTCCAACGCATGATAAGCAGATAGTGTCTACAACAACACAATGCCATCAATAAAACAATGCCAAGCAGGTCTCGGAAAACCACCACATGAAAAGGTTTAGTAATTTAGTAATTTGCCTCACGAGGCTGAGTGCACCTGTCCCAGCCCTCAAACCAGACTTAAGTTTCTTGGCAGAGCCGGGAATCGAACCCAGACCTCTGGGTCATTCATTGTGTGTAGAATTGATACGATAACCTTGTGATATTGTAGTATCTCTAGAAATGAGTGTATTTGTAATTGAGTTCAGGGTTAGGATGTATGTGAGCCTGGCCTTAAGTTAGGAACTATCCCGGCATTTGCCTAGAGTACGAGTGGGAAAACCATTGAAAACCACATCTAGGATGGATGAGGTGGGAATCGAACCCATCTCTTGTCAGTTCTTCCTCACGAGGCTGTGTGTACCCTGTTCCAGCCCTCAGACCAGAATTAACTTTCTTGGCAGAGGCGAAATCGAACCTGCAACCTAAGGGGTGACAGCCAAGAATGCTAGTCGCTAGACCATGAGGTGGTTATGCTGTTTTGTTAACACTTATAAGTCAACGTAAAATCGGAAGAATAGAATGGAAATGTACATAAAACTACATTTAAGACTTATCCATACTGTCCTCATGAGGCTGAATACAGCCCCGCAACTAGAATTAAAATCCCCCATTGCATAGCCGCAAGTTGTAACCTAGGTCTGAACTGTGGCTGTCAATCAAGCTTAACAGTACGCCATGCGGCAGTGTAGAATATATGACAAGTAGATCAGAAGCAACATTGTTATTTGATATATCCTTTACTTGGTTATTGATTAGACAATCGAACACCTCGTGGTGTACGGAGGTACGGTTTCGATTCCGGGTTTGCCCAAAAATTGCAATTCTTGCGTGAGGGATGGCATGGGGCACACTCAGTCTGGTGAGGAAAAACTAAGAAGAGCAGCCATCCTGGAAGTGGTTTTCCGTGGTTTACCCACTTCTACTCCACAAAAATGTGGGGATGGTTCCTAACTTAAGGTAACGGTCGCCTCCTTCACAATCCTATCCCCAATTTACAAATACACCCACTAGTACAGCCATCACAATAACACAGGTTATCACACAATTTCCACACACACACACACACACACGCACGCATACAAATACACGTGCTTATATGACCACGATGTCGCAGCCCCTAAAATAAGCAACAACAACATAAGACAAACCTCATCACTTTGTAAACCGATGCATTTTTTAGCTTGATGTGTTAAATGGCAAAAGGTGACTTGTTTGTTGACTAAACCGGAGGCTGAAAAGGCAAAATCAGTTTCAAATAATGTACAGTATGTATGTATTGTGCCTCCGTGGCTTAGGCGGCAGCACGCCGGCCTCTCACCGCTGGGTCCGTGGTTCAAATCCCGGTCACTCCATGTGAGATCTGTGCTGGACAAAACGGAGGCAGACAGGTTTTTCTCCGGGTACTCCGGTTTTCCCTGTCAAAATTTCATTCCAGCAACACTCTCCACTATCATTTCATTTCATCTGTCATTCATTAAATCATTGCCCCAGAGGAGTGCGTCAGGCCTCGGCAGCCGGCACAGTTCATATCCTTGCCGCTAGATGGGGGGCTTCATTCATTCCATTCCTGACCCGGTCGGAGACTGGAAGCAGGCTGTGGATTTTCATTTTCATGTATGTATTGTATGCATGTCTACCCCTTATTATTCCCGTTTTCCAATGGGGTCGGGGATGAGATGCGATGGAAGTCTTTGTGACGGATGGTTTTTACGGCCTGATGCCCTTCCTGACGCCAACCTAGTGAGAGGTGTTAATGAGAGATGCAATGAATGATGGTGAATGAAACTGGGCAAGGATGTGGAAGGAAGCGACCGTGGCCTGTCAGATGGTACCGTCCCAGCATTAGCCAGAAGTTGATAATGGGAAAACCACGGAAAACCATTTCTAGGGTGGCCGACAGTGGGACTCGACCCAACGTCTACCGAGTCCGCAGAGAGCTTGGCCACATGACATAGCACTGCGCTTGAGCGAGCGAAGCCCCCGCTGTCGGTAAGTTTCAAATAAATAATAATTCATTATAATTATTATTTTGGGAAAAAATGAAATTGGCGTAGTGGAGCTGCCTTTCAACTATGGATAGATTATAATGGCATAGTCTAGATATTGGTGACATTGATTTATACCAACAACAGGAGCGAAACTGTAGTTTTCATTTAGGGCCATTGACAGCGTATTCTTTCACCACGTGACCTCAGTTTTTATATTACTGTTTTTTGCATGTTAGTACATGCATATTCCTGCGAATCTGTGTGAGTAGCGCACAGCGAATAAAGCGCACATACAGATATTTGCGAAGAAAGCGCACAAGGGCCAATGTGACAGTTTAGGGTAGGGGTTACGTTACCAGGAAATGAATACTTGGAGCTGGTTGGAGGTGAGTCATCACTAGAGACGGGAATTTGCCTATTTGCCTATTTTATTCCTGTGTTTAGAAACGTAGGCTTTCGAGATATAAATCCGTTTTAGGTTCTTTAAGGCTAGATTTCGTTGGTTTTAAAGTGCCTATAAATGCCTATTTCAAGGGTTTGTGCCTATTTGGAGTATAATTGCCTATTTGATGCCTTTTGACTGTATTTTAAAGTGCATTATATTGCAGCTGGTGTGCTGGACAGAATTATATTCTCATTTCTCAATATGTGTTTACCCCACGAACAAGAATGGGAATTCTTGGAAGTCACCAGAAATAGCGCCTGTGATCTCGATATTAAGCCTCCAAAGTTAAAAACCCTTCGTTTCAGGTATCGTCCCCTTCAAAAGCCGCGTTAGGTTGGCGCTGCAACCCAACTGTGAATTAATATACAGTATATCCTGTACGCGTCTGAGAGTTGAATGGGCAGGCAGTTAAAAGCAGCCAGGAGGGATGCGATCCAGCTGGCAGTTGAAATGCCGCGGCGATCACAGTGGGTTGGTGCTGTAACCTATCTTGTGTTGAATGGACAGGCAGTTTAAAGCAGTTTGGAGGGATGCGATCTAACTGGCAGTGGGTGTAGTGTGACCTCTTACCGAGATAGATGGAGACTTGGAGGTCCCGTCTTGAGCTACTGTTGCCATGCAGCCACGAGGGATGCGATCCAGCTGGCAGTGAAAATGCCGCGGCGACCACAGTGCGTTGGTGCTGTAACCTATCTTGTGTTGAATGGACAGGCAGTTTAAAGCAGCTAGGAGGGATGCGATCCAGCTGGGAGTGAAAATGCAGCCGCGATCATTGTTTTGGTGCTGTAACCTATCTTGTGTTGAATGGACTGGCAGTTAAAAGCAGCCAGGAGGTATGCGATCCAGCTGGGAGTGAAAATGCAGCGGCGATCAGTGCGTTGGTGCTTTAACCTATCTTGTGTTGAATGGACAGGCAGTTTAAAGCAGCTTGGAGGGATGCGATCTAGCTGGCAGTAGGTGTAGCATGGCCTCTTACCTGATCGAGGACCTGAGATGCAACTTTATTCTACCAGGAGGAGCAGCATATGATAATCTGTTGCATAAGCTAAGGGAAAAAAGGAGGGACGTTTGGGAGGACTTCTATTCAACGGAGGCCATGACGGATCGGAAATGGATGGAAACGGGCTACCAACTGAGGTCTATAGTCACGAGACTGGCTGTCCACGGGTTCCACTTCAGGATGTGTAAAAACAAAGTTTTCCATGAACCGAACACAACTGTGTGTGCAGGCTATGTGACCAGATATGTGATAGATATCACATCCAGAAGTGTTCATCGAGGTCAGGTTCGATTAGTGAGTTTATCAAGGACTAACACTCATTGAGAGCTCATTGGTCGTCACGTTGTTATACCGGTGTGTTATATTTTTCTGTACTGTGATCCTCTATGCACATTGTGCGCAATAAAGTTTATTATGGCCTCTTACCAAGATAGATGGAAACTTGGTGGTCCCGTCTCGAGATACTGTTGCTATGGAGATGGCCGGCCTTGCTATTAATTCATCAGTTTATTTTCTGCTTTTATTAGCCTTTGATTGAGTGCAAAAAGGCCGAAATCAGAAGAATGACTATCGAAAATTTATGTAGCCAGCCGTTCCTTTTGGGTCCTAAACTATGTGTATGCAAAATTTGGTTGAGATTGGTGGAACGGTGTCGATTTGTATACGGAACAAATCCACCCACCCACCCATCCACATAATACATACATACAGACTTTCACTTTTATATATAAGATAAGTATATTATTAAATTATAAGTTGCTTATTGTTAATTCTTTTTATAGTAATTAAATATGTTATTAAATTACAAGAAATTTTTTCATGCCTATTTTGTTGCCTATTTTACACGTTAGTGCCTATTTACATGCCTATTTTGGCTATTTTAAGAGCCTATATGCCTGCCTATTTTAACTGTTTTTAGTGCCTATAATTCTCGTCTCTAGTCATCACGCAATACAATAGCTCAGGTTCATTCCTCCCGAGCAGCCGCCCCACCTCACCGACCCCTTCTTTGTCATTCCTGTTCTGGTGGTCCTTCAAGTCACTTCGTAAGCAGCAATAATCTGTTTTAGTGTTTTAAACTTACTAGTGTTAAAGTTATTTTTACTAGTATACCTAGTGTTTTGAACGTTTACTTTCTTTTTAGTATTTATACATGGTTTAGTTATATTATGGAAGTCTTAACTACTAACAAGGGTAAGCCTGCAGCACTTTATAACGGATACGCATATAGGGAGTTTAGGAAGAATATAGATGGATTAATAGTTTGGCGATGTCAGAAGGAAAGGTCAAGTTGGTGCCGTGGAATGTTAAAAAGTAACAAGTAGTTCCGTGAAGAACTATACAGCCTATTTTCATATATCCTACTTATTATTTTTTTTTGCGTATGGCTTTTAGTGCCGGGAGTGTCCGAGGACATGTTCGGCTCGCCAGTTTTGTAGCTGCTTCGAGACGGACACCCAAGGGGTGAGCTACAAGTACCGTTGGGGAGGAAAGTTGGGATGCAAGAACGAGGAGTTGGAAGGTAGCGGCTGTGGCCTATAGTTAGGGACCAACCCCGGCATTTGCCTGGAAGAAAGATGGGAAACCACAGAAGACCATCTCCAAGGTTGCCGGCGGGGGGATTCGAACCTCCTCGCCTCCCGGATGTGAGCGACTGCCAGCAGTCATGCCGTAACGACCACGGCTAACTCACCCGGTATCCTACTTATATTAACTGCCACTATCAACATACAAAATTTCAGTTTGATTGCTATAATAGATTCGTAGATATTCAGAGTCGTCTGAATATTTCGGATGGTCGCCATGTTGGATTGTTAAATGTATAGGCCATTGAGTCATGTACCATTAAAGGAAAATCATTGCGTAAGTTCATTATTCAAACTTTCACTTCGATTGCTTGATTACGACACAAGAAATAAAAAATAATAATTTTTAAATTCGCACAGCCGCCATCTTGAGGTTATGTAAACAATTGAACTAAATTAGATACCAGTGCATTACAATGTGTATAAACATTTCCTGTACCAGAATTCATTGCGTTTGGAACATTAAATCGCGAGAAAGGTCTATTTAAAATTTTCAAATTCGCTTGGCCGCCATGTTCGTTTTGTAGTTAACCGCTTTTTGAGTGTCTTATAGATAAACGTCCAGTAGTGCCCTTTATCTCCGTACAAAATTTCAGGGTGATACAGCTAATAGTTTCAGAGATATAGAATGCCGGTGAAATATTTCGCTCAACCGCCATCTTGTGGTTCTGTAAACAATTGAACCAAGTTAGATGTCGGTGCATTACAATGTGTATAAACATATACTGTACCAAATTTTATTGCGTTTGGTTGGTTAAATCGCGAGTAACGTCTATTTAAAAGTCGCAAATTCGTGTGGCCGCCATGTTGGTTTTGTAATTACCAGTTTTTCAAAGGTCACATAGGTGAACTTCTAGTAGTTCCCTTTATCAACGTAATAAATTCCAGGGTGATGTCGGCAATAGTTTCGGAGATATTGAATGCTGGTGAAATATTTCGCACAGCCGCCATGTTGGATTGGTGAGACGTAACAAAATTTGAAGGGCATGGTCGAGGTCGCCCGGAATAGTGCTTTGAGCTTACTGAGTTTCATTGAAATCGCTCCAGCCGTTTAGAATTTATTAGGGGGGACACACACACACCTCACACACACACACACACGCACACACACACGGACAAAAGGTGATCTCATAAGCCTATTTTTTCAAAATTGAAAATAGGCTAAAAATGGCGAATTTTTTGAAGTTACTGATCACTCATGTGCAGCACCGGACACAGCCAGATTGGAAGTTATGAAGAGCATCAAAGTTGCAAAGAAGAGAGCCCGTGAAGAAGACACGTCCATTTCAAAGATCTACAGAGAAGAACTGGGAGAACTCCACAACAAGGGCTACAATTTTGTAACAGAAATGCCGCAACAACTCACCACAAAAAGAAGTATGCACATACAGAGAAACAGTGCACGTGGAACCCAAAAGGAGCCTAAGACTAGAGAAGAAGTAATTTTAGACGAAGAATTGCTTCAGATGAACGACGGATCAAAATTTATGTTAGTGGACGAAGGCTCTGAGGAACGGATGATCATTTTTTGTTCAGAAAAAGTAAAAGAGTGCTTGAGGAACCTACAAGGCTTTTTCATGGATGGAACGTTTAAAAGTTGTAGTAAACAGTTCGGTCAAATTTACACCATCCATGCTAATTATGGAAGCTCCGACACAGAAACTAACGTTTATCCAGTTGTGTTTGGCCTACTTCCAAACAAGAAGAAAACTACATATGTTCGTTTTTTTCGTCATGTACTGCAAGCAGTCCCAGAATGGAATCCAAGACACATCCACGTTGATTTCGAGGCGAGTGCAATAGCTGCAATTAGAGAAGTTCTGCCATCAGTTGAAATCCATGGGTGCTACTTTCATTTGAAAAAATGTCTGTGGAGAAAAATACAAGAAATTGGACTGACATGTGAATATAGAGAAAATGAAGAAATCCGACTGTCCACTCAAATGTGTGCTGCATTAGCCTTCTTGAAAACTGAAGATGTCCAAGATGGCTGGGTCGAAATTCACTCACAGGCTCTTGAAAACCCGAAATTAACTCGCTTCTTCGACTACTTCGTCGAACAGTGGCTGCATAATGACGAAATTCCTATTGAATTGTGGAATTGCTATGCTAGGCGACACAGGACTACGAACGCGGTGGAAGGTTGGCACAACAAAAACAACAATCTTCTTGGACGACCCAACCCCAAAATCAGAGGTGTCATACTTTGTTTCAAGAGTGAAGCGGAGGAATCTTCGTGTATGTACATGAGGATAGAACCGAATTTAGCTGGGAAAAAGAGGAAGAAAACTTACATCGAGTTGGATAAGAAATTGGAAAGAACTGTGAAGAAGTATGAAGAAAATGGTGACATCAAAGCGTGTTTAAAGACAGTTTCATATCTACAAAAACTTGGCTAGACCTTCTTTCAAGAAGAAAAGCAAGACCCGAAAAGCATGTAAATAGTAAACAGTTAATATTGACGAAGCTACATTCATGCTGATTTAAAACAAGCCTAAGTATACTTTAAAACTGTAAATATATTTAAAAAGTTAACATTGACGAAGCTATACTCCAGCTGATTTTAAACACGCCTAAATGATTAAAACTATTTAGTGATTAATCATTTAGCCAGTCCACAGCCCTGATATAGTGTGATGGGAATCAGAAACTAATGAATTCAACTTTTATTTTCTGTGTGCGTAACACCCCTTATTTCTAAGAAGATAGGGTCGGGATTCCTTTTGTAACTCCAAAAGGGTTGACTGTGCGCTTTCTTCGCACTGCGCTTTTTTCGCAGTGCGCTTTTTTCGCGACACCATTCCTGCTTGGGAAAGCTATTGTTATATAAATTATTCAAAACTAGCAACCCAACCTGGCTTTGCCCGGTCTTTTTAACGGTTTATCCAGCGAAGCTTAAAAGGCGCAGGGACGGTATGTCCCAGACCCAAATCAGAAAATCCGAGGTGAGCAGCGAATCTGCAAACACATATACTCTTCTCTGAAATCTTAACTCGACACGACTCGACAGATTGATGCTGGCCGAACTTGGGGTGACAGGCTCGCTCGCTAGCTCGTAAACTCGCTCCGATGTTAGTAATTTAAATTTCCACTGAATGGAGAATGTTGGAAGAAATGAAAACTTAAAAACACTTATAGTGGGCGATGTATTAAATATAGAGATATTCTGTCGCGGACATTTTTGTACAACTTTTCATGCTGAACAATTCTTACACTCATAGTACGAGTATATAAATATTTTAACGGTTTATCCAGCGTATGCTTAAAAGACGCACGGACGGCAGGTTTTTCTTTGACTCGATTCACTGAAATCGTTACTGCTGGGCTTCCTTTGATCATAAATGAATGTGTTTGTACAGAAATCTTCCTAAATATATCCTTTAAAGAATGGTGGAAACCGCATCAAAATCCATCCATTAGTTCTCGAGATTACCCGTTACATCCAAGAATCGGGGACTTTGGTTTATAGTATGCAGAGATATGGGAGCTAAAATTGTAATCATGAGTGAGTGATAATTAATTAATTACGACTAGGCCCTACTATATAATAGTACATTATGCAACGAGCCTATAATGGCAACAATTAAGACACGAGTATGTATATAAAACGAGCGTAGCGAGTTTTATAATTTCCATACGAGTGTCTTAATTACCATTATAGGCAAGTTGCATAGGACTGTTTATGTTCGACGATAATTATGATTTTATTATATGTTTTAACATAAATATTCATAAATATCTGTGGGATTCAGTTACTTCAGTTAGTGAACAGGGCGCACTGGCTTTGCTGACTGACAGAGCGCATGCGTGGGTCAAAGCACTTCAAAAGCAGAGACCATTTATTTTGCTTGGCAATGCTATTGTTTACAGCCTGCATGATGTCTAGTGCCGATCAAACCTAGCATTCACTAAAATTGTCACCGAAGTCGTCTGAAAGCAATGCACTGTGTAGAAATTGGAGTTGGAGATATTAAGGTACAGTGCTATTTCTTGTCTCATATTCGCCAATTCATTTACGCGAACATATGGGACGGTGCACATTCCATGTCGGTAATTTATGTAGAAGGATGCTGTGTTGCTTACTTCTGGACGTAGAGTCATAAATTCATAGTGAACCCTTGCAAAGAAGCATATGAGACTCAGTTTCGGGGGGTGTAACAGTCCATTTCGTAAAGTTGTTGTTAAGCGCTTCTTATAACATGCAGGGTAACATATAACAAAATAACATGCAGGAAAAAGTGAATACCAGGATTAAAACATATGAATTTAATAACAGATCGACAAATTTACACTATTTACAACATCAAAAAAAACAAGGTCTCCCAAATGACTCCCACTTGAATTAATAAAAATTGCCAAATTAGGCCTGATCTCAGGAGAGATCGTAAACATCTGGACCAAATGTCCCAAAATTACTACAATGACATGTGCGTGTGCGGCTTTTCTACATGCGACACGATGTGTACAAATTAATGCGAGATTCGTTACCATCCAGTAAACCTTCAGGGGACGAATCTGCATTGTCTTAGAGCTAGACAGACACGAGGAACGAACTAAAAACTAATTAAACTAATCCGACACTTCCTACACTAAATAAAACAAAAATAATTTCCGCATAAAATTGGAATCAAAGAACTGCCGAAGCAAACAACATTAACGCCTAAAACTAGGACTTTTCAAATCAACACAAGTAAATTAACACGTGACCAATCAAGAAAAATACACATATGGCCGCTTGCCATTTTTACAAGGGAAATACAAAATACACCCAACGGTGTCTCAACAGACAAATCTAACAATGAAATGAGTCATAAAATCACTAGGCTCAAAGCCAACATTTACATCATAAAACAAATATTTCATTTCATACGATATGCGGTAATTCGTAACGGACATGGCGAACTCCCAGATTACTTATGATCCAATGACCATTAAAAAGAACAGGTTTGCTACAGATAGCTTACAGGGGTCAGTCGGTCAGCTGGACTGCCTAAAAGATGAATCACTAGACATAGACGGGCGCCAAGTGGAATCTGCACATCTGTCAACCCACGTGTCAATAACCTCGACCTGCCGTGGCACTGGTTCGAGTCTCGAAGAAGCGTGCTCCCAAAAGCACATAATATACGTGTGTGTGTCAAAATAAAATATCTTAGCATTTCCCTCGGAAATCCAAGAATCAGCACTGGACAAGGTACAGTAGCCTCTGAGAGCGCTCTGTCTTTCCATAAAATACAACCACAATATTTGAGGGCGGTAGGCACATTCTACCCCTCATCACGAAGAACCAATACACACACTTTGACATAATACACACACCTTGACACAATACACACACCAGAATCACACGTATGGGTTTGACAGAAACCTGAAATAAAGTACATAAAATATTTTCCACCGACTTGCGCTCCCAATCTAGTCCGCGACCAAAGAACCTGAAAAGGACTAAAAAAAACTCAAAAATATAGAACTACGGTGTTCTACAGAGACATCTTAAATTGTTGCGCTCGGCAACCCTAGTATGAATAAAAAAACCTGTTCGTGAAACCTCTAACAACTCTTACCCCCCTTTTCCTACAAAAATGAATTTGAATAAGGCACCACTTATCGACCATGACGTGTTTCGCATTCGCATGAATAAAATCAGATACACACGCCGTGCATACTAAATATGACTCATAAGAAAAAAAATATAATCAAACAAACACTTTGGCCACGTGCCAACGTACATTTAAATATAACAGTGTCGGCGCACAAAAAAAATCTAAATACAAGAAAAACAATGAATAAAATATTTACAACGTTCCCGCGTCTAATCTAGCTACATATTGAATAAATCAATGGTTTGTACATCACCGTGCAGCTTGTAGAACTCAACCTCCATCCCAAGGCATTTCCCTACGGGAAATCAACTCGTCCATCGTCGACGTATTGGTAGAGGCGTAGCACTTCATTCCACCAATCGACCTTCCAGGAGACATCTTGGCGTTGCTTCTTGGAAAGAAATGTTCAAAGTTATTAGTTTGCCTAGCTAGAATCGCTATGAGCTACTGACTTTCACTCACAATAAAGTCCTAGGCGATTACTCAACGTAGAACTGGCCCTATCTCAGCATTTGCTTATATCACACGCACATATATATTACACAAAATATAACACAAAATTTTACAGAAAATTACACTCTTCGTTCTCTACGCAACTGGCTTTTAACGAGTCTCTCAAATTATGTCTACCGCGTAGCGGTTATCTCGACTAGAGATCTCCCTCCGCTAAGCGTGAACTCTGCTCCCTTGAGCACAAAATAAAATGTTTGTCAAACAGACGTGAAGTATGCTCACTAGAGCCTGATAAATCGTGACTCAAACCGGCGTGAACGATGCTCACCAGAGCTCTATAAAGTTGTGTCTCAAACAGCTCATCACCGATCAATTTATTAGAAACTGACAGAACGGGGTGGAGTGGGGGCAATCAGTGAAAATAATCTGAAGTTTTCACCTCACAGACTTGGGACTATTATCAATCTTCTTCTTTTCATCCAAACGTCGCAATGGACTTATGCGGAATTATATCGCATCGGCGGTTCTTCAGACACGTGTTTTAGCGCCCTTTTTTAAGGTACGCGACTCATCGCGTGGTTTAGGCGTCCTCTCTCCTGATTTGCTGATTCAATCGTGTATCGGTTGGAACTTCACTTCTGGCACGCCCATAATGACGCCGACTCGGATGCGCGTTCATACTGAATTTGTCCTTGAACTCGGCTTAGCTGGTCATCGTCAGGAATAACTACCACGCTACTTCTGTTGTAATCGTTGCGACACACTACCTGTCTCCCCTTTGTCAACCTCCAACATGTTCTGCCTAGGCATCAGTAATAATAATAATAAAAATCATGAAGACTTATTGATCGGCAAATCAATAAGGGTTCATTTATCCTCAGCAAGGTTTTGAAATTCGAAGCAAGTGATTGATTTGGATTTTAAAAACAATATCCACAGTAGTATAGATAACATCACTTAAATACCTCACTCGTCTGCCTGAGTGTGCATTCCACAGTCCCAATTAGTGTGCGCGCTTCTCGCTGCAATGTCATTCACACGTCTCGCTAGACCTTCCCCCTCTCGCTCACACAATTACAACTTCTGCCAGACCTGCCGTCTTGTTTACAAACAAAGCTCGCTCTCCCAGGTACCACGTATCCACGTGCATTTGAGTGTGGGTTCTCAAATTAAATTTTGCGATATGATTCTGCATTCCTTGTCCTTATTATTCATCAAATGGCTTCTTCTTCTTCTTCTCCCATCTTCTTCTTCCGCTACCGCCTTCTTTACCATATTTCCAGACTCTTGCCTGAAACATCTTCCCGCGAATTTCCTCTGCTATTTTTCCGCGTCTCCTCCTGTCTTGTCACCTTCTCTGCATCCTGGTTACTCTGATTGTCGGGATTTATTCTGTTTTCCATGGCTCGTCCCCACTTCTCTTTCTCGGTTTCTTCTTCTGCATTTAATTCGTCCAGATATTTTTGCGACTCAGCGTAACGCTTGTTCCATTCATCACGATAATCTCCCTGGTTATCTTGCCGATAATTCCGCTGATTATTCCATCTGCCGTCCCCGTTCCTTTGGTATGGTCTATCCTGCCTTTGGTGTCCTCTCCAGTTAGTATTTTCTCGCTGGTACGTCCTCTGATTGTGATTGTTGTTCTGATTATTGTTATAATTATCACGGCGATTCTGGAAGTTCCTATTGTTATTATTATTATATTGGTTCCGACCGTCGAACTCCTGCCGTCTGGGCGTAAATTGTGTGCTGGTGGATTGTGTCTTCGTCTGATTGTTCTGACTTTGACCGTTTTGATGCCCTTGAACTACTTCTGCAGTGTTCACGCACTCCATATTCCGTCTCCCAGTCTGCGGACTAACCATGCTCGTTTCATCCAAGTGGCGGAGTATCTCCTCGGCCTGAACTGCGGTTTTGATATTTCCTGCCACTAAAAATTGCTGTATGTTCATCGGAAGCTCCTTGCCGATAGTTAAAACCATGTTTTCTTCAGAAGGCGGCTCGTCAAAATCGCGGAATTTTACTAGCTGTTGACTAAAGAACTCAGAAAACCTCGATGGGTGTATGCTATGGTATTTTCTGGTATATAAGTCCATCCTCAACCCCTGCTGCAGTGAAGGACTCCAGAACTTCCTCAGAAATGCCTCTTTAAACTGGGTCATGTCATTAAACGTATACTTGAAGCTTTGAAACCAGATTAAACTTGGGCCCTCTAAAAATTTCTCCACCAGACGAAGCTGTTTTGCGGGACTGACGTGTTGGTCATTAAAATAATCATCCAGCTGGCGCAAAAGTGCTTTTGGAGTAGATCCTGAATTTTCCCTGAATTTGTTGGGTTTAAAATCATTTCCCCTAATTACTTGTATGACTTGGGCAGGTGCCAGACCAGGTTGTGGAGTTGAAGTCTCCCCTCTGTAGTTTTGGAATGTGTCGCACGTTATCTTTGGACTCTGACCTCGGCTCGTATCCTCAGCTAGCTTCAAGCCCTCGGGACTTCCAATACTTCCATGTTTCCCTACTGAATTTTCTGAAGAGAATAAAGTGGCATTCTCTAAAGATCTTATCTCATTCTTAACGATTAGGTCCGCGTGTTCTTGGAGCTTGGACTTGATACTTTCCTCCAGAGCCTGTATTCTGGAGTTATTCTCGCCTAGCCTCTTTAATATCGTCAACCTATCTCCTTTAGTCTCATTCACCTACTGTTCCCAATCTTTCCGGAACCTACTCATCAAATTGTTAATTTTTTCCTCGTTGCTTTCCTTATTCTTCTCAAGCTGTTCCCCTATTTGCTCCTGTATCAGCTGCTGAGTTTTAATTAATTGCTCTCCTATCTCTTTCTGATTCTTAATTAACTGTTCTTCCGTTTCTTTCTGATTTTTAATTAACTGTTCTTCCATTTCTTCTCGTATTTGCTCTTGATTTTTAGTTAACTGGTCTTCCAGGTTTTCGCGCAAGTGCATCCGTCCTTTCTCCGTTTTTATCTCCAGCTTGTCAAGTTCTTTTATCAATCCTAACACATTGTTGTCGACTGAATTAATCTGTTCTCGTATGTTTACATTTTTCGCCTCTATTCTGTTGAATTGCCCCTGTAATTCATCCTGCGTGCTTTTGATCCCTGCCGTGTTGTTCACGCATGCTGTCTCAATTTGTTTCAGTTTGGCGGCTACCATTCCATCTAACTGTACTAGTTTGTCGTCAAATTTGGATTCTAGCTTCTTAATTTCTCCTAACTGCCTCGAATTATTTTCTGCCAGCTCTCCTGCCAGTTTCTCTAATTCTACTTTAGTACTCTGATTTATTTCAAGTGTGATCCCCTCTAATTGAACTGTTTGTAAGGTTGCCTGCTCCGATAACTTGTGGTTAATTCAACTAACTGTTTATCATTCTGTTCACGTAATTGAGTAGTTATGTTATTTAATTGTTTATCATTCTGTTCACGCAACTCGTGTAATTGTTTGTCGGTATCCAGTTTCTGAATCTGCAATTGTACCGTAATGTTACTGTTCACGTCTTGTAATTGTTTATCACTGTGTTCACGCAATTGAGTAGTAATGTTATTTAATTGTTTATCATTCTGTTCACTCATGTTCTTTAACTGTTCCTCCGTCTTTGCAGACATTTGCACAGACATCTGCTCCATCAACACTTTAATCTCCTCGATGCTAGCCATCGCAAAACACACAAATATATTCTGAGAAAATAGGGTCATGCAATGGGATTTCAGTCGTACACACACACATGTCTTGATATTTAAATTACATTGATTCTAATTTAAATAAATTTTCAGTAATCAAAATCTTACTGAATAATGACTCTTATTTCCAAACAACAAAATAACTCCCTTGTGATCTGCTTTTAATTCCTAACTAACAGAATTTACGAAAGACACTTTAATTAACCGAAGTTAATTAAATGTAAAGTAAGGCAACACCTTCCCGCTTTTGTGAGTTCACTAAATATGCAAATTTTCTAATTTTAAGCCGGGCGCCAGAACAAGTCAACAACGAACACAATATCAACTTCTAACCTTGTTCAACATTTCTAACATTAAGAACTCAGTGATTTTACTGATACACATGGCGGTACAACTTCGCCTCAATTTACTGAATTTACTCTTGTCCGGCTGACCTGGCATCATTTCTCAGCGAATTAAGTATGAGATCAACAAAGCAACAACAACAACAATCCCCACTTGGGCAGCCATTTTTGATATATGAACCCGTGCAAAGAAGCATATGAGACTCAGTTTCGGGGGGTGTAACAGTCCATTTCGTAAAGTTGTTGTTAAGCGCTTCTTAAAACATGCAGGGTAACATATAACAAAATAACATGCAGAAAAAAGTGAATACCAGGATTAAAACATATGAATTTAATAACAGATCGACAAATTTAAACTATTTACAACAAAACAAAACAAGGTCTCCCAAATAACTCCCACTTGAATTAATAAAAATTGCCAAATTTGGCCTGATCTCAGGAGAGATCGTAAACATCTGGACCAAATGTCCCAAAATTACTACAATGACATGTGCGTGTGCGGCTTTTCTACATGCGACACGATGTGTACAAATTAATGCGAGATTTGTTACCATCCAGTAAACCTTCAGGGGACGAATCTGCATTGTCTTAGAGCTAGACAGACACGAGGAACCAACTAAAAACAAATTAAACTAATCCGACACTTCCTACACTAAATAAAACAAAAATAATTTCCGCATGAAATTGGAATCAAAGAACTGCCGAAGCAAACAACATTAACGCCCAAAACTAGGACTTATCAAATCAACACAAGTAAATTAACACGTGACCAATCAAGAAAAATACACATATGGCCGCTTGCCATTTTTACAAGGGAAATACAAAATACACCCAACGGTGTCTCAACAGACAAATCTAACAATGAAATGAGTCATAAAATCACTAGGCTCAAAGCCAACATTTACATCATAAAACAAATATTTCATTTCATACGATATGCGGTAATTCGTAACGGACATGGCGAACTCCCAGATTACTTATGATCCAATGACCATTAAAAAGAACAGGTTTGCTACAGATAGCTTACAGGGGTCAGTCGGTCAGCTGGACTGCCTAAAAGATGAATCACTAGACATAGACGGGCGCTAAGTGGAATCTGCACATCTGTCAACCCACGTGTCAATAACCTCGACCTGCCGTGGCACTGGTTCGAGTCTCGAAGAAGCGTGCTCCCAAAAGCAAATAATATACGTGTGTGTGTCAAAATAAAATATCTTAGCATTTCCCTCGGAAATCCAAGAATCAGCACTGGACAAGGTACAACAGTCTCTGAGAGCGCTCTGTCTTTCCATAAAATACAACCACAATATTTGAGGGCGGTAGGCACATTCTACCCCTCATCACGAAGAACCAATACACACACTTTGACATAATACACACACCTTGACACAATACACACACCAGAATCACACGTATGGGTTTGACAGAAACCTGAAATAAAGTACATAAAATATTTTCCACCGACTTGCGCTCCCAATCTAGTCCGCGACCAAAGAACCTGAAAAGGACTAAAAAAACTCAAAAATATAGAACTACGGTGTTCTACAGAGACATCTTAAATTGTTGCGCTCAGCAACCCTAGTATGAATAAAAAACCTGTTCGTGAAACCTCTAACAACTCTTACCCCCCTTTTCCTACAAAAATGAATTTGAATAAGGCACCACTTATCGACCATGACGAGTTTCGCATTCGCATGAATAAAATCAGATACACACGCCGTGCATACTAAATATGACTCATAAGAAAAAAAATATAATCAAACAAACACTTTGGCCACGTGCCAACGTACATTTAAATATAACAGTGTCGGCGCACAAAAAAATCTAAATACAATAAAAACAATGAATAAAATATTTACAACGTTCCCGCGTCTAATCTAGCTACATATTGAATAAATCAATGGTTTGTACATCACCGTGCAGCTTGTAGAACTCAACCTCCATCCCAAGGCATTTCCCTACGGGAAATCTACTCGTCCATCGTCGACATATTGGTAGAGGCGTAGCACTTCATTCCACCAATCGACCTTCCAGGAGACATCTTGGCGTTGCTTCTTGGAAATAAATGTTCAAAGTTATTAGTTTGCCTAGCTAGAATCGCTATGAGCTACTGACTTTCACTCACAATAAAGTCCTAGGCGATTACTCAACGTAGAACTGGCCCTATCTCAGCATTTGCTTATATCACACGCACATATATATTACACAAAATATAACACAAAATTTTACAGAAAATTACACTCTTCGTTCTCTACGCAACTGGCTTTTAACGAGTCTCTCAAATTATGTCTACCGCGTAGCGGTTATCTCGACTAGAGATCTCCCTCCGCTAAGCGTGAACTCTGCTCCCTTGAGCACAAAATAAAATGTTTGTCAAACAGACGTGAAGTATGCTCACTAGAGCCTGATAAATCGTGACTCAAACCGGCGTGAACGATGCCCACCAGAGCTCGATAAAGTTGTGTCTCAAACAGCTCATCACCGATCAATTTATTAGAAACTGACAGAACGGGGTGGAGTGGGGGCAATCTGTGAAAATATTCGGAAGTTTTCACCTCACAAACTTGGGACTATTATCAATCTTCTTCTTTTCATCCAAACGTCGCAATGGACTTATGCGGAATTATATCGCATCGGCGGTTCTTCAGACACGTGTTTTAGCGCCCTTTTTTAAGGTACGCGACTCATCGCGTGGTTTAGGCGTCCTCTCTCCTGATTTGCTGATTCAATCGTGTATCGGTTGGAACTTCACTTCTGGCACGCCCATAATGACACCGACTCGGATGCGCGTTCATACTGAATTTGTCCTTGAACTCGGCTTAGCTGGTCATCGTCAGGAATAACTACCACGCTACTTCTGTTGTAATCGTTGCGACACACTACCTGTCTCCCCTTTGTCAACCTCCAACATGTTCTGCCTAATTAATTGGTATTCTGCCCGAAGGCAGGTCCGAGCCTCCGAAGAGGCTACCCCCAGCCGGAGTTTGCGTGCGGTAGGGTGGCCAGGTCCTTTCCGCTCCTCCTTATGTTGGCCAACAGCGCGCAGTGCCTAGAACCGGCACACCATCCAAGTTCCGACTGCGCCCAATGTTGCTTAACTGCGGAGTTCTCATGGGATCCGGTGTTTCAACACGGCTAGGCCGTTGGCTCATGTTCTGCCTAGGCATCAGTAATAATAATAATAAACAAGAAGTTCCGTGACGAACTAAAGAGCCTACTTTTCTTGAAATTTAAGATTCTTGCCAATCTATATAGACCTATCTAGAATAATGACGAAATTAAGTTGGTAATATCGAAATTCCTAATTAGTTCGAAATATACCTTATATAATGTAGCCTAATAGAGCAATACAGTTGGCAGCCCTGGTGACTGAATATAGGCTATTGTTAGTTGCATCTCTTAAGGTACAGAATACAACATTTGGTTGAAGTCCAATGGATAGCATGCACGTTACATGCAGTTAGGCCTTGGATTTATCAACGCGCGTAAAATTATGTTGGCAACAATGTCATGCATGTGTTGGTCAGAAATAATCTGAAATATTATGATCACGTGTTGTACCAATTTTGGATGAAATCCATTTGTTGGTATAGAAGTAACATGTATTTTAAAATTGGACCTATCAGCAGGCTTAGAATCATGTTGACAGCACTGGCGTAGGCCTATATTAGTTACTCCAAATTAATCTAGAATGCCAGGTACTATACGTGTGCAAAGTTTAGAGCTATTGGCTTGCATACTTTCTTATATACTGATATTAGGGTAACAAAAATAGAGACAGTATTTATTAACAGTTGGCAGCCCTGGTTACTATTAAGAATCGGCATAGTCATATCTGTTATGGTACACATATCACACACGAAATTTGGTTGAAATCCAAATGAAAGTATAGAAGTTACATGTATTGAAATTTGGACCTCTCAGCAGGCTTAGAATCATGTTGGTAGCACTGACGTATATAAGATACTCCAAATTTATCTAGAATGCCAGGTACTATACGTGTGCATGGTTGAAAGCTGTCGGCTTGCATACTTTCTGATATAATGGTATTTGGATAAAATAAATTGAGAGCATTTATTAACAGTTGGCAGCTCTGGTGGCTCTTAAGAATACGCTCAGTCATATCTGTTTATGTACACATACCACATACGAAATGTGGTTGAAATCCAATTGATAGTGTAGAAGTTATATGCATTTAAAATTTGGACCTATCAGCAGGCTTATAATCATTTTGGCAACACTGCCATGTATGGCCTCCTGGAAATTAAACTGCAATATTATTATCTATACGTGTGCCAATTTTGAAAGAGCTCCCATGTATACCTTCCATGATATCCAACATGGAGCTCAAATTTCAATTGCGATTTTTCAGCAGTTGGTAGCACTGACATCATTTTCAAATATGGCCGTGAGATATTCAGGTATAGATCTTTACTCCCACCAAATTTTGTTTTGATTGCTGCAGCCGTTTAGGAGTTGATAGGGGGGGGGGGGACACACACACAGCCAGACAGACAGACAGACAGACAGAAGGACAGACAGACAGACAGATACACATTTGCCCGATCTCATAAGTCTACTTTTTCCTCATTTTTGCAAAATGTGAAAAGTAGGCTAAAAATCATGAAGACTTATTGATCGGCAAATCAATAAGGGTTCAATAGATTCATAAATTTCTTGTTACCGTAAAGGTTCGTGTTGATTTTGTCTTTGTGTTTGGGATTGTAACTACAATGGTTGATCCGATATCCAATTTGAACTTTCAAATCATGTAATTCATGTCCGACATTTTGGATTTTGAGCGCATGCGCGGAGCTATCCTTACGTAATTGGTCAATGAATGAGCTCTGATTGGCTGGAGAAACTGTTTCTTAATTAAGAATAGTACTATAATGACCCTCATTATGATACAGTTTTCTGACATATAATATTTACATTTCGACATCGTAGAACATAAAATATGGTAATATACAAACCTATGGGGTCAACGAATTTATTATATGTAAGTATATTGTTTATAAACATGTGAATGCTTGGATGGTACTTTGCTTCTTTTGGTATTTGTGTGCCTACCCGAACATTAGAACCATGCATCATGTAACCACCACCACCACCACCACCACCACCACTACTATTAACACTACTAACCATTCCACGTTACTGAAACTGTGGCATATAGCGTATGCACTACACAGTGTTTGCGTTACAATTTAATTCATGCAAGCACATGACATGCAATTCGCGTGACAACTGGTCGGCTAATTTATTTTACTCTGCATGTTTAAACATTGTTGCACATGCGCCTACAAGGAGCATTGTATCACAGAGCAAAGCCTGTCATCGAGTTGTAGCAACAGCACGCGAGCGGACTTATAGCGATCAGCTAATCACTTAATGTACCGGTACTGGTAAAATCAACACGTCGATATTCATTGCTCCAAAGAACACGTTTCAAGACAGTATTTTAAAAGCACACGTAACCTGTCATATGGCTGGAATATGTCACCAATTGTTCTGGGCCGTTTAGATGCGACCATGCAACAAGGATGAAGAATTTATTAATTTGCAAAACTGTAAAATTATAGAAAATGTAGGCAGGACTAGCATAATACTGTGTCACTAAATAAAAATAAAAACTCGCGATTATCCGATTGGTCACATAGCCAAATTCCGATCACACCCAATGGTGTTTAATTTGTTTATATTCGATGTCGAATCGTAAATATTATACGTCAGAAAACTGTATCATAATGATGGTGCTGGTTTTTCATTATGAGACAGTTTCTCCAGCCAATCAGTGCTCATTCATTGACCAATTAGGTCAGGATACCTTCGCTCAAAATCCAACATGTCGGACATGAATGACATGATTTGAAAGTACATACAATCCCGAACACAAAGACAAAATCAGCACCAACTTCTACGGTAACAAGAAAATACTATGACATATGCAATAAATTTATGAATCTACGTCCGGAAGTTAGCAACACAGCATCCTTCTACATAAATTACCGACATGGAAAGTGCACCGTCCATATGTTCGCGTAAATAAACTGTCGATTATGAGACAAGAAATACTGTACCTTAATATCCCCAACTCCAATTTCTACACAGCGCATTGCTTTCAAACGACTTCGGTGACAATATTAGTGAATGCTAGAGCTGGACGGCACTAGCCATCATGCAGGCTGTAAACAATAGCATTGCCAAGCAAAGTAAATGGTCTCTGCATTCGAAGTGCTTTGATCCACGCAAGCGCTCTGTTCAGTCAGCAAAGCCAGCGCGCTCTGTTCACTAACTGAAGTAACTGAATCCCACAGATATTTATGAATATGTATGTTAAAACATATAATAAAGTTATAATTATCGTCGAACATAAACAGTCGTATGCAACGAGCCTATAATGGCAATAATTAAGACACGAGTATGTTTTCCATACTATTATCGCACAGAACACGGTGTGTCACTGTCTTATCCCCGGGTCACCTCCACTTACAGACATGTTATGCACAGCAGGGGATTGCATACAAAATGCTGCCGATATATCCTTCTGACTCAAACCAGGGTTCCTTTTCTTAACTCCAAGTTGGCAGACAGTTACATGGTTTATGGGATACCATGTTCCATTTAGGTAAACCGAAAGAGTTGAATTGGCTAGTTTAGTATTTATCCTCGTCATGCAATACAAGCAGTGCGCACTGACCACAAAGTATTCCATGTCCCAAAACGTCAATGAATGATGTATGTATTGCTGCTCGAAAGTGATCGATGCTTTGTCAACATCTGTAAACACAGCGCTTCATTCAGGGAACTATTAGCGTCATCAGTCATCGAACATCCAGTGGAACTTTTCATGTCTCACGTCAGTGTGTAATGCTATCACATAGGACCTGAATCTATTGACCAGCAATAGAATCTATCTCCTCTCAGTTTTGCCTCACGAGGCTGAGTGTACCCCGTTCGAACCCTCAGTCTGGTATTTAATATGTTGGTTGAGTCAGTAATCGAATCCAGGACCTCTGTATATAGTGCTGACAATGGGAAATATGAAGAAGCAATTCCCTTCATTAAGAAGGCCGATGGAACAGACTGTGGAGACACAGGGGAGAGTCATGGGTGTGGAAAGTACTGTTTAGTACAATTGAAAATGAAAACCTGCACTGTTCAATATTGCAGAGAGACAACGGGGAGCGTCATCATACAATGGTTTAGCAGTTTGTCTTTTACGGTCAGATTTCAAATCCCGGTGACAGTTTTCCTAGAAGTGTTTTTTTTTTCTGTTTCCTACTTTGACTCCAAGCAAATTCGGGATAGTTCCTAATATACGGCCACGACAGCCTCCTTCCGAATCCTAGGCTCAATTATAAATACATACCCTACTACATCGAAATATCACGTGGCGGTAGACAGGTTGTTGTTGTTGTTAATTCGTTTTAGGGGCTTGGTACATGCGTAGTCATCAGCCTCGTGTACATGGGTGTGCGTTGAAATTATCGGATAACCTGTGTATCTGTGGTGACTGTATTAGTGTGAGTAGCTGTAAATATTAGTGTCAGAGTTGGGGTAGGTGCCCCGGGACTTGAAATAAGAGACTCTATCGGCATTTGCCTGAACAGAGTGTGGAACCATCTGGGAAATAACAACACTTAGAATAGCCGTTGTCAGCGCCGGTATTTGAAACACCGATCTCTGGACATGTTGTAGCATTCCATCGCGGTCGTCGTAAGTGATTAATGCGCAAGGCTACGCCATGGGGTGCGTCAGGAAGGGCGAAAGGCTGAAGCCAAAACAAGAATGAACCAGATAGGTTCAGGCGACATCAATTGGTTGGCATAAACTCTTCCGAGTTTCAATAGCAGAGAATTGAAATGCAGTATGCGGTCGAGGGGTGTGTGGGAGACTATTGAAGAATGGAAATATTATTTTGGTGGATATTATACATTGTACCTTGCTTTACAGTAAGTCTTTTAAATTAATGAAGTTAGCATTTCTTTCAAAACTTCTATTGTCTTAGAGGCAGACGGCCTAGATGATATGACTGACTGCAAGGCGCAGTGGTATAGTTCACGTCGGCTGTACCCAAGGTTGTTGGATCGAACCCAGTCCAGTTAATTGGCATTGGAGGGTACTTAAATATGAGTCACCCGTATCTGTAGATTTTATTGTATGTTGAAAATCTCCTTCAGGGCAAAATTCCGACACCATTGAGTCTCTAAAGCTGCAGCAATTAAAAGAGATGTTAATACCATCATTTTAACATTACTATTATTATTATTATTATTATTGTTATGACAATAGACTCTCACTTTTCCGGCCATTTCTTGCACATATGGGTTCTGATTTAGCGGAAGTGTCGGATTATTGAGAGTGTCTGAAATTCAGTTTAAATACAGAACATAGGTAGTCTACTATACTTCATTAAATCCAAAGATACATTCATTTTCATAGAAATCTTAGTCCTTGAGTGTGTACATATACAGTAGTATCACTCACTATGAAACATGTCCCGAAATTTGAGTTGCCGCAATGACGATGCTTTATCACGCAACCGCATTACATCGGTACTGCATGTCGCTGGATGTTGCATAATGTACTCCAGGAATATGTCTGCAGCTTCAGCACCAGCAGTGTGAGAAATCTTCATGGTCTCTCCTCCTATGTCCTCTCCTCATCATTACTTTCCTGCACGCTTTTGATTATTTCTTCATCTGTGAAATTTGGTCTATCTCACGGTTTTCCCCATTCAGCCACTTATCAACATCTCCATCATTTTCTCCTCCTCCTGGAAGCTTCTGAAACTTGTCAATGTACATTGTGGGGTTTGAAGCTATTTTTCAGTGTTGCCTTAGAAAACAAAAGTTTGGTGCTTTTCAGTCGGTACATACGTGTTGACAGACTGAAAAGCACCAAAATTTTGTCATGTCAATGTACAAAGTGTCAGCAATTGATGATTGCGATTTGACTGGCTCACCGCTGTCGCTCAGTACTGCGACAGTGGATGGCCTCACTTTTCTCCAGCTGTTCATTATGGTGGCGTTCTCCATTTTAACCCATGCTTCTGCTGTTTGGAAAATAACTTCACGTACGAGTTGATTGCTTTCCACACCTTCAACATAACCTCGGTAGAGACGTGTTCACATTCGTTCAGCAAGGAGAAAAGAAGTGCATGTCGATGATGACGTTTAATTGATTACAAAATTCCCTAGTTCAGGGGCTGAATCAGGGTTGTCTCATTGGATGGAAGGAGGAGTGCTTGTATGCCATCGGACTTCAGAGTCACATCAGAAGTATGAGCGGGAGCATTGCCAATTATAAGGATAGCTTTGCGTGAAAGCTTTTCTACTTCAGCTCTTTTCGCACAGCAGAAAGGAATATTTCATGAAACCACCGAGAGAATATTTCTCTGTCCATCCACGCTTTCTTCTGACACAATATTGCGGTGGGTTTGTTTTTTCTGTCACTGTGTTGAAAACAACGCGGATGTTAGGGTTTCCCAATCACCATGAATGGTGGTTTATGACTTCCATTTGCGTTACATCACGCCATTTATGTTACGTGGAGTTTCTGTTGTTTGTAACCACGAACTTCCTTCGCGTTCTTGGCAACTAATGTTTTTGAAGGAAGCATCTTGTAAAATGGGCCGGTTTCATAGCATTGTACAAGGCATCAGCAGTTAAATCTTCCTCCTGTACTATCTTCCGTACTTTCTGTACAAATTATTCTGAATCTCTTTCGTTAACTGAGTGACTTTCTCCGATGACTGTCAGCTGCCGTTCGCCATGTTGTCTTTTCCAGTTTGATAGCCAACCCTCGCTTGCTGCAGACAAGTTACTGCCACCAAATTGTTTGTTAAATTCAACTGCTTTTTCCTTTATTATTATTGGGCCACTGATTGGAATTCCCTTAGTGCGTTGTTGTAAGAACCATCTAAAAACAGCTACGTCCAGTTCATTATTTTCACTCTCTCACATAACCTTCAATTTTCCCAACTCGCTATCTATTCCGGCTGTGAATAACATCTTCTTTCTTTTTGATATCATAAATACTGTACAGTAGTTGCTCGTCCAACACAGTACTCAGCAGCAATGTCTTTCTGCGAGGATCCTCAGTTCAACTGAACTAAAATTTCGAATTTCTGCTCGAGGTTTAGCGTAACGTGCTTCCTTTCAGAAGCCATGATATAGTTCTCACACTTTCGTCATTAGCGAGCGGCTCACCTTTTTAACCTAGCTGTGCGGATATGTTTACATTCCATGCCTGTGGGCAGCCAAGGCTTACCCAGCTTAAGGCACAGTGTTGTCAACTCTCCATCGTAGCCACTGAGAGCAAGAAGCGAGATTGGACAGACCAACGTGCAGCTGTGCAACACTGGACACTTGATACGCGAGCAAGCCACCAGGAGCGGACTCTGGGGTCCACTTGGAGATATAGAGGAAGCATGCCATTCGTCAGCAGTGGACAATGGCGTGTGCTACTGCCTAACGTATGATTCGCCGCTCGTTAACAAAAACTGAGAGAACTATACTGAACTGCAAAGAATGCCACAATTTCAAATACTATAAGTATAGCATTGTTTAACATTGTAATTATCTAACATCATCGTTGCGCACGAAATTCATTATTGTGTACATCATTTCTGTTTGAGGAACTAAAGGCCGGATGTGGGCCGGATGAGCGAGAGTTTAGTGCATTGTTATTATTATTATTATTATTATTATTATTATTATATATTATTTACTACATATTATCTAAAATAAAAAGTATTACCATTAATCTTTCTACTGTCTTGTAAATGTTTGAATGCGGGGAGTAAAATTCACCCTTAAAGTAATTTTTGTTTTTGTGAATGGTTGCAGCACATCTCTCGCAAATGTACAGTAGCCTATGTTGAATCCCAGTATTTGTTGACCTTTTGCAACTGTGCACACGGCATATGCTTCACAAATTTCTACAAATTTAATTTAGTCTGGTAGTGAAAATTTCCTGTAGCCTCCGTGGCTTAGGCGGCAGCACGCCGGCCTCTCACTGCTGGGTCCGTGGTTCAAATCCCGGTCACTACATGTGTGATCTGTGCTGGACAAAACGGAGGCAGACAGGTTTTTCTCCGGTTTTCCCTGTCAAAATTTCATTCCAGCTACACTCTCCACTATCATTTCATCTGTTATTCATTTAATCATTGCCCCAGAGGAGTGCGTCAGGCCTCGGCAGCCGGCACAGTTCATATCCTCGCCGCTAGATGGGGGCTTCATTCATTCCATTCCTGACCCGGTCGGAGACTGGAAGCAGGCTGTGGATTTTCATTTTCAGTGAAAATTTCCTACTAGCGACCAATCTTAATCACAACGTGAGATCATTGTTAACTTAATGGTTCTCTCGAAGCAGAGCCAAGCAGAGTAACCATCTTACTGTTGAGAACACATAGAATTAATGCACAACTCACAATTAGCTTTTCGAGCACTTAAGATTCGGACGTGGACGAAATTATTTCATTTCATTTCATATTTATTTTTCAGTGCCTTGCACTGTAGTGTATTTACAGTACACTGAAGGGAGTCTCTGAAAAGAGCAAAGCCCCACTTCTCATTTGAGATGCGTCAGAGCTTCCACTATATATACTGGGTTATATTTACACATGTACACAAGATGGCAATTAGTGAGAATCAAGCAATGAAATGTGCATCAATTCACATCTCGTTACATACTAAATGTACAAGTGCAATTAAACTTACCTAAATATACAAAGTACATTAATTAAAACATGGAACATATGAAATGTTATAAATAATATTTGCCTTGATTTTACAGTTAAGATCAGTTACGTAGATATTTCGGCAGAATGGCAAACAAGATGTTGGGTTCGGAACACATAGCCTAATATATTTTGTATTCTTTTCACTTCCACCGTCTGTTCTTACTGTCCAGTAAGATTGGCACATTTAGGGTGGATAAAATTTCTACATAATTTACCAATATCAATACCCACATTAGTACAGATCGCACAGTGACACAGGTTATCGGACAACTTCTACCCATACATCCCAGTACACAGGGCTACGTGATCAAGATGTCAAGAATCAACAACAACAACAACAACAACAACAACAACAACAACATATACGTTGGAAAATTGTAATGTGCACTTATGGTTCAGGAGACATTTCTTTTACCAAGTTCTTTACACGAGACTACTATCTCGCCATTTTTCATACACTTAGCTCTATTACATGCTGAGTATTCTGATTTAACAATTTGTATATTGGAGATGGTAGCTATGCACAAATGTTCAAAATAATAGTCTTGTGTGGTGTTTCCACGCTCACACATGTCAGCCACAATCATTTCTTCTCGGCGATTACTTCTCCGTTTGGAATTTTACAAGTCTATTTCGTAGCAAAGCTCGGACATTCAAAATGAATGCTGAATCACGCCCAATATGTTGTTACTGCAACAGCTATATATCTTATGGTTGCTTCTTAAAGGAATTCTGAGGTCTAGACCAGGAGCAACTCTGCAAACCTATTCAAGAGGTCCAAAACTCAATCAAGAATGTTTAGTTGTGATTCCTGTCCCAGTTCTCAAATATTGTTTGCAGCTTGCTCTGCTCATTTTCATCTATGATATGAAACATGGCAATTGAGAATCGAGACAGTTCAAAACCCAATAACATCTTCACTAATATCTACATCAAAAATTGTACTCAGCGTTTGTAACAACATACCATTTGTCAACTATGTTGTAGTACAAAGCATTAACGCTAGTTTTTGGAAAGAGTGCTTTCTATAACATTCATGACATTCAAATTGCTTATTCAGTGTATTCTTTTCTTTTCAGGCACTCTAAAGAGAACTGGACGTTCGTTCTGTAGCTGTACACTTACCAAGGCCATCAAGGTAATTAGCCATTGTTGTTGTTGTTACTAGAAGACCCTTACTGCTTCGCAGCATTTATTTCAACAATCCTACAGCACTTCTTTCCATATGACATTTGCTGTTCAGATGTATTTCTGCTAGTGACCTGAACAGACAGTCGCCTTTCATTATAAGCCTACTTTTCACATTTTGCCAAATTGATGAAAAAGTACACATATGAGATCAATCCGGGCAAATGTGTGTGTGTCTGCCTGTACTTCTCTTTGTGTGTACGTCCCACCCTATCAACTCCTAAACGGCTGCAGCTATCGAAACCACATTTTTATGAGAGATGATCTCCACCAAAACATCACAAGGCCTATTTTAAATCGCCAGTGCTACCAACAACTGAAATATTACAATTGAAACTTGAACTCAAAGTTGGATATCTCAGAAGGTATTCATGGCAACTGTTCCAAAATTGGAACACATATACCCCATAATTTTCAGATTGATTTTGAGGAGCCCATATATCACCGTGCTGCCAACATGATTCTCATCGTGCTGCTATGTTCAATGTCTAACAGTATACAACATCAATACTAATAACAATGATTTCTTCCTAAACTGGCACATAAGTAGCCCATAGAATGTCAGACTAATTTTTAACAACCCACACATGGCATTGTTGCCAACATGAATCTACGCGGTTAGATAGGTTCAAATGTTTAACGGCATGTGACGTCCATACCTACCAATGGATTTCATCCATGTTTTTTATGTGGGAGATATGTTTTGGTACGCACGACTGTTGACTGTGCTTATTATAAGAGTGACCACGGCTACCAACTGTTTACTAACGATATCAAGTCTTTTGAGCCCCAGATTCAATGTCTCTGAATATGTATACGAAACAAACTAAAGACTTAGCATACTGTAAGTTAAAGATAATTTAGACAATATTTACAGTAATTCGTCAAAGTAAGTGCTACGAACAAAGTTCTATGCACATTTATAAAATCCAATGTTCGACTCCATGCAACTGCCATACTAATTTTCGGCCTTATAAATAACTTTTCAGGTGCAATGTGTGTCTTAGCAGCCATACGTATGCCCATTTACAGAGGTTATGGGACTACCGACTGCCTAGTAACATTCTGAGAACATTTGAACCTTGGACTCAATATCGTAGAATCTGTTCATATAAACAGTTTGAAACTCTATTCACTACATTGCAGTTAGAATTTGAGCAACTATCAGTGTTACCAAAATGATTCTATGTACGCTTATAGATTTCATGTTAAACTGAATGTAACTTCCATTACGTTCACTGGATTTCTGTCATTTGTTTTATGTACATGCTATAGAATATTTCCAGATTAGCAGATATAGCAGTGCTACCAAAAACCTATTAACTCTCCCTGAGCATTTGAGCCGCGGACTATCAATGTAACAGAATGCACTGCTCCATTAGACCACAATATTTCAGTTATATTCTGAGCAAATCGTATAATGCCAGTGCTACCATCATAATTCCGTTGATAATGATATTGCTCTAAATTCATTTAACTCCAGGAATAAGGATTGAATCTTAAATTTTAAGAAAAGTAGGCTATCATGGAACTACTTGTTACATCATCTGTAATTCAGTTCGCCTCCAAATCGTGCAGAGAGCACAAACAACATCTAACAACGCATTCAGAAACAACATGCCAGCGCTTGCAAGTTGCAGCGGGGCAGGCCATCCTGCTCCTGGGCGCATGCGTGTTACAGAATATTTGACTTGCTGCTCCCCTCAGTACGGCTGGCACACCGTTTGACCAGAAAAATTATCTTGGTGAAATGAATATTCGCAATGATTTCAAAACACGGGTGACAGTATCAAATACGTTGGGGCTCAATTGATAGTGCGTAACGCGCGTAGTGTCTCAAGCCAACAAACTTAGTCATAGCAGAATTTCTTGTCAAAATGTTTCAGTTTAAGTAAAAGATGAAGTTTCTTCCAATTATTTTAATAGTATAATAAGTTAAGGCTTCGTGGATAATGCGTCGTAACTTGCATAGTGACTTAGACAATTGTCAAGCGAGGGGCGTGGTGGCGCAGCGGTCAAGCTGCTGGCCTCTCACCAAGGTGGACTGGTTTCGATTCCCGGTCAATGCATGTGAGATTTTCGAAGTGAAATTCCATGCCCTGTGGTTCGGATTCCACGTAAAAAGGATGTCCCGTGGCTCATATTCACAAGATTCACGGTCACGTAAAACTGCAATCTTCCTTTTACAATTGTCAAGCAAGCTAGACCAACATTGCACGCTGCAACGAAACATATGTAACGTGACTTGATAGCAAGTATCAAATTCAGGTACTGCACCTAATGTCGTCGAGCATTTGCCTTTTATAATTTTGAACCAAATCTGTGCTGCTATAAAGATTAGGGGGCTGCGTGGCGCAGTCGGTAGAGGCGCTGAGCTTCTAACTGAAAAGGAGTGGGTTCAATCCCCACCCAGGCAGCAGATTTTAGAAACAAACCTACCACTTTCTGAAACGCAAATAGCCCTGGGGTTCACTCAACCTACATCAGAAATGAGTACCAGGGTAATTCCTGGGAGCATAGACGGCCGGGCGTGGGGATGACAACTCCATCCCAGCTAGTGCGGATGTCACAAAAAGTGGAAGCCTCTACCTTCCACTACTCCCAGGGCCTCCATGGCCTGTACGGAGTTGGCTTTGCTTTGCTATAAAGATTATACGTCATTAGGTTTATGAGTGCTGCAATTGGCTTGAATCAGGAGATAGACAGCCATTCTTACGACCTTCTATCACTGGGGGGTTGAAAGTAGAACTTCACAAACCTTCATTACTCAGAAGAATGACCTTGGTGGAATGAATATTCAAATTTTTTTCAGAACACAAATGACAGAATCAAATAAGTTATTACTAATAATGTTATTGGTTTTACGTCCCTTTTAACTACCCTGGATTTTAGAGACGCCGGAGTGCCGGAATTGCCCCGAAGAGGATCTTTAACGTGCCTGTAAATCTACTGACACGGTTCCCTCGCATTTGCGCACCCTCAAATGCCAGCTGACTGTGCCAGGATACGAACCTGCAACCTTGGGCCCATCAAATCAGTTGGAGCTCAATGGATAATGAGTGACGTGAATAGTGTCTTAAGCCAACAAACTTCATCGTGGCACAATAGCTTGTCAAGATCTTTCAGTTTTAGTAAAAGGTAACATTTCTTGCCAATTATTTTAATACGTGTATATAAGCTTATGAAAGGACATGAAAATGACCATATTTGCCCTGTTCCTTATTGAAAAAGTATAATATACTCGTAATAAGAAGATTAAAACCTTAAGTCAATATATGATTCGCCGACAGAAGTGGCTACGCTCGCTAAAGCGCAGCGTTAGGTCATGGGGCCAAGCTCTCTGCTGACTCGGTAGACGCGTGGATTCGAGCCCCACCATCAGCCGTCCTTGAAATGGTTTTCCGTGGTTTCCCATTTTCAACACCAGGCAAATGCTGGGACGGTACCTTCTGATAGGCCACGGTCGCTTCCTTCCACATCCTTGCCCAGTTTCATTCATCTTCATCCATTCCATCTCTCATCCCGACGCGCAGGTCGCCCACGGGCATCGACTAGAAAGACCTGCACTCGGCCTCTCAGGAGGCCACTCGACAAAAAGAAAAATATTTGAAGACCCCACGGAAAGAACGGGTTAAGTCCATGTTTTTCAGAAATGAGTTTATGGCGCATTTTGGTGGCCAGCCATCGTCACTACAGATCAGTTGAAATTAATTCCAAATAAAGTGGAATGTCACCGAGATACAGAGGTGTTTATTTTTCGTGGAAAGGGAAAGAACCTCCCATTTGCTCTCACTTTTTCATACTATAACTTTAGTTGTTGTTTGTTTTACATGTACTTCCTTTATAAGAAATAAATTTGGCAAAAAAAACTATATTGCTTACCCTCAATTGGGATGTTTTAAGTATTTCCTTTTAGTGAAAAATTGACAGAATGTGACTTACCCCGTTTTTCCCGTGGAGTTTTCATTTACTTTTAATGTTGTACCGGTTTCGGTCACATTGTGACCATCCTCAGCAAAAATTATAATTCGAAAATGTGCAAGAACTTACATTTAACAAATTTACCACAACAGAAGTTGTTATCAAAAATAATTCTAAAAACATTAATCGTCTAAAAGTTAAAGCAACACATTAAAATTAAAAAAACAGATCTGTTACAAAAATATATTAAATAAGAAAGATAGAAAACCAGCTTGAAGTAGGAAAAATGTGGATTTAATACTGTAGATGAGTCATCCAGTTGCAAAATTCGTTTAATCCACTTGTGAATAATGATCATGTCGTAAAATTATTTATTGAATTATTTTATTTTACTTCATTTTATTTTGTTTTATTTTGTTTTGTTTATTTTTTAAATTTTGTTTTGTTTTATTTTGTTTTTATTTTATTTTGTTTTATTTTGTTTTATTCTGATTTTGTTTTGTTTATTTTGTTTTATTTTGTTTTGATTTTTCAGAAAACAAACACAAAACCAAAAACACGAAGCAAAAAGCAAAATTCAAACACAAAAGCAAAACCAGAAAACAAATCAAGAAAGAAACACAAAGCAAAAAGCAAAATTCAAAAACAGCAAAAGCAGAAAACAAATACAAAACCAAAACAAAAAGACGAAGCAAAAAGCAAAATTCAAAAACCAAATCAAAATCAGAAAACAAAACAAAAATAAACATAAAGGAGAAAGCAAAATTCAAAAAAGCAAAAGCAGAAAACAAACACAAAACCAAAAAAGAAAAGCAAAAAGTAAAATTCAAAAGCAAAAGCACAAAGCAAACACAAAACCAAAAACCAAATACACAAAGCAAAACGTAGCAAACAACGAACACAAAAGATACGTGAGGCAAAGTCCATAGTAACGTTTCTCATGAAAATGATTCTTATTCACAAGTGGATTAAACGAGTTTTGTAACTTGCCTACTAAAATGTGGAATTTGTTTGGTTTGGATTGAGTTAATATATGGGTACGAATATGCATAATAATTATGTAACTATGGAATATAATCGTTGGAATTAAGTAATCCAAGGTAGGCCTATAACATTAAGAGTACCGGTACATCATAAAAGACATACGGTTTTAATCTTCTTATTATATTATATGTAGTAGTAGCAGTAGTAACTTAGTAGTAGTATATTCTCTTTTTTGTGGTCATCTTTCCGCTGCCGTTGATTGTTTATGCATAAACAGTCTCTGTGTAGTAGTAGGCGAAATATCCAGAATGTGTCTGAAATGGGTGTTTGACGACTGGCAGAAGAGGTATCCCTAGAGGTCAAATTATAGGTAAGGATTTTTCAATCAATGTCAGGAAATGTCCCGTTACCGAGAAAATAATGCCGCGGATCGATGCTTCAAAATTGCAGACATGTGTTCTATGAATATAAAAGAATAGTGAATGCTGTAACATCAGAAATATCAAACGAGATAAATTTTAAGTTAAAGCATTATACGAAATCTCTCATATCTCCTATACAGTATATTAGTTCACTAAGGATTGCAGACGGTTTGGAACACATATTAAGGAAAGTACGAAACGGAATTATATAAATGAGCATTCATTAGAAGCGACAGGACACAGGGCATTCCGTAAAACTATTAATTCAATATTTCATGACTCCAGGTATTAATAAAACTTTGTTATTTCGTGTGACCTCCTGAGAGGCCGAGTGCAGGTCCTTCTTGTCGAAGCCGATGGGCGACCTGCGCGTCGGGATGAGAGATGGAATGAATGAAGATGAATGAAACCGGGCAAGGATGTGGAAGGAAGAGGCCGTGGCCTGTCATTAAGTACCGTTCCAGCATTTGTTTGGTGTTGAAAATGGGATACCACGGAAAACCATTTCAAGGACGGCCGACGGTGGGGCTCGAACCCACGCGTCTACCGAGTCAGCAGCGAGCTTGACCCATAGCCTAACGCTGCGCTTTAGTGAGCGTAGCACCACTGTCGGTTTAATAAAACTGATATAAGTAATGAAAGTTAGTGAAGTTCAACAGTCACCCACCAGGCAGTACCTAGCGCTGCAGTCATGGAATCGCTGTCTATCACCGTATTCTAGCGAACTACTTACAAATAAATCGGAGAATGTATAATCTTAATGGGAGCACTGTTAACACAGGCAGATTATGTGCGAAATAATCAAAGGCAAATACTCGGCGACATTACGCACCGTATCTGAAGCTTATACACGTTATGAAGTTACGTTACAAAGGTATTCATATAATGTGCAATTCCGTGTAAAGATGGTCTAGAGAAACGCATGATCGACATTTGATCATGTAAGTAATTTTAGGTGGTTAGAATACCACTACAGCAGGTATTTTGCCTGCCAATGTTTGCTTCATTTCAATGCTTATTATAATATAAGTTACAAATTACTGTACAAGTTTTAATACTAGGTATCATTTGTGTACCCAATCCTGAGTTTACTACAGGGAAGTGTTGTTTGAATTAGGGGACATGATCATTGGAATTTCAGCCCCGTATAAATTCCACTTTCAACCGCCTACTACACTCCGGCTATCAAATGGCCTTATTCATCAATTCCAAATCAGTGGATATACCCACCTTGGTTTGCAGCAAAGTACGAAAAAATGCAGTAATTACATGTATACAAAGTTACCACACTTTGTTACTTTGGAGTTGGTTTTTTGTTGTCGTGTGGCCTCCTGAGAGGCCGAGTGCAGGTCTTTCTAGTCGACTCACGTGGGCGACCTGCGCGTCGGGTTGAGAGATGGAATGGATGAAGATGAATGAATTTGGGCAAGGATGTGGAAGGAAGCGGCCGTGGCCTATCAGAAGGTACCGTCCCAGCATTTGCCTGGTGTTGAAAATGGGGAAGCCACGGAAAACCATTTCAAGGACGGCCGACGGTGAGGCTCGAACCCACGCGTCTACCGAGTCAGCAGAGAGCTTGGTCCCATGATGGTAAGAGAAGATAATGGCATTAGATTCACGGAGGAATGATCAAGGACAGAGGTTTCAGGAACCTTAGGTAAGTGTTAAGAAACCCATGGAAAACACTCAAAACAATTTCGGAGTTTTCCAGGATAGGGGTCACCAATCTCAGCCTGGCCCTAACAAATAAATATGGAAAGGTCTGTTTTGGAATAATCACGTTATTAATTTTACGTCCCTTTTAACTACTGCAGCTATTGAGGCGTTCGGGTGCCGAAATATAGCCCCGAAGGAGATCTTTAACGTGCCAGTAAATCTACCTACACGGCCCCAATGCATAATCCCATCCTCAAATAGCAACTGACTGCGATCTTGCAACCTTGGGAACAGCAGGCGAGAACGTAACCGCTGCGCCACGCAGCCAGTCGTGCATTTTGGGAACACAGACGTAGGCCTTCTAAAAATTTACGTTGTGCTTTGAATTCGGAGTTCGCCGCAAATATATTTCCTACGTGTGTTGAAATAGCACGCCTGTCTTTCATCTGAATGCCCCGGGTTTATTCCCGGCTCCGTCAAGGATTTTAGAAACTGACTTGGGGGCTGGAACGGGTGCACTCAACCTCGTGAGGACAATTGAGTAGGTGTTCTGACAATGAGACAGCGCCCCTATCAGGAAAACAAAGATTCACAACTGAGGGGGGCTTGACATGCTGACCTCGCGCCGCCCCACAATCTGCAGGTCATAAGGCTGGGCAGCGGTCTCTTGGTAGGCCAAGGCTCTTCAAGGGCTGTGGTACCATTGGAGGGGTTTAGTCTTCAGCCTATAGACTGGTTTCATGCGGTTCTCCATGTCTCCCAGTACTGAGTTAATCCACTGATCTGTACATTGCTATAATACCACACCTTACATTCAACATATTCTAAACTGGGTCTACCCGTTACATTTCTGGTTCTCAATTCTTCCTTGCATAACTAGATTTGCTATTCCTGGGAGACTACCAACCTATCTCTTCTCTTCATTGCTATTCGCCAGAAACATCTCTCCTTTCCCACTCGTCGTAATACCACCTCATTTGTTACTTTATCTACCCATTTGATCTTCATCATTCTCCTGTATCACCACATTGCAAATGCTTCTATTCTCATCTTTTCTGCTTCACTAACAGTCCAAGTTTCACTTCCATAGAGCATCACACTCTAGGCAAAGACTTTCAAAAATGATTTTCTAATACCTAAATCTATATTTGATGTCACAAAATGTGTTTTCTGTAGAAAAACTTTCCTTGCCTATGCTAACCTACTTATTATATCTTCTTTGATTTGACCATCACTGATTGTTTTGCTTCCCAAGTACCAGAATTTTCCTACTTCATTTAGCACCTCATCTACCATTTTAATATCAATAGGAGTTTGTGATTTCTTCCTGCTGCATACCATTATTTTTGTTTCACATTTAATGGTTTCCATCATGAATCCTTTCCTCAAGAATGAATCCATACCATTTAGAAACTCATTCATATCTTCTGCTGAATTTGCTAAGGTGACAATGTCATCATCAAATCTCAGATTTGAAATAATTTTACCTTAACTTTTGCTTCTACTTTCAATTTCTCTTTTAATTCCTTCATAGCTTGTTCAATGCATTGATTGAAAAATACGTCCTTCTACTTTAATAACTGCCGTCTGGTTTCTGTATAGATTGTAGATTTCCACGCTCTTCCTGTACTTTATGCAAAATTATTTCAGAATGTAAGTCAATTTACTCCAATCAACGGCATCAAAAGCCTTTTCTACGTCTACAAATGCCATGAACGTTCTCTTATATTTCTTTATTCTACATTCCAAGATCAGTCTAAGGCAAAGTACAGCTTCCCTTCTCCCTACGTTTCTCCGTTAACCAAACTAGTATCTTCATCCAACTCGATTTCAATCTGTCGTTCCATCCTCTTGTAAATTATTCTAGTCAGGATCCTTGGAGCATGCGTGATCAAGCGAATTGCACGATAATCTTCACATTAGTCATTTGTCAGCTGATTTGTTTATTCTTAAAATCAGAGGGCACCTCATCTGTCTCATAAATCCCACATACTAAGTGAAATAATTTGATCAAACCTTCATCCCCTACCAAATGTAGCAACTTGGTGGGAATATCATCTATGCCTGGTGATTTGCTGTTGTTCATTCAATTTAGGTGCTTGGGACATCTTGATCTTCAACCCCGGTTGTGCTTTGTTCCTCCTCAGCTACTGTACACGCTTATTATTTTCTCCTCACAAACATACTCAACCTTTCCTATAGTGTGTATCCACACTGCAATTGCGGAACAAATCTCTTTGAAGTTTCGGATAAACCAACAACGAATGGACTGCGTGCGTAGAATGCGGCGTAAATATTAGTGAGCTCCTACCTACAGTGAACACGTCCACACTGACATGAATTTCATAGAATGCACATAAAATTTCGCGGCATACCAAATACGACGTAAATTAATTTATATATATATGTGGAAGTGGCCTTTCGTGCAACCCAAGAATGTACTCGTATTTCAGTCCGCTTATTTTACTTGCAACAACACAAAACATGCTAATGTTCGCGGACAGTTTTAAATACTAATCGACACATATAAACACGCAGGTATTCGATTAAATGACAGGCTTATCGGCGGGAAAACAAGTCCAATGACAAAGTAGCACGTGGGACGTTATCGACCGCCTTTCAGCGTGTGACCCAATGTGTTCAGCCCCCGTTTACGTAACATAACGAGAATAAGAGTTCATTTCCATAAAGCATTAAAGTTGTGAGAAAGTACTACACCCTCCTCAATGTCATCGTGTGTAGCGAGTAACAAAGCCACCCAGCATTCTCGCTCTTACAACCTCGTAGTGTAGTGACTAGCAATCACCCCAGAGTTCTGATTTCAATTCCCAGCTCTGTCAAAAAATCTATTTCTGGTCTGAGGGCTGAAACTGGGTACGCACAGCCTCGTGAGGCAAAACTTAAAAGAGGCGGGCTCCATTCCTACTTCAGCCATCCTGGAAGCGGCTTTCCGTGGATTTCCACTTCTACTCCAGGTAAATGCCGGGATGGTTCCTAACTCAAAGCTACGGCGCTTCCTACCTAAATCCCACCTCAATTACAAGTACACACACTAGTACAGACATCACAGTGAATCAGGTTATCAGACAAATTCTACACTCATCCAAGTAAACGGGACTACATGACTACGATGTCACAAAGTCCCTAAGTAATCAACAACAACAACAACAAAATTAGATATATACACACTTCTACATGACCCGCAATAACGCAAGATGTCAGACAAATTCCACACCCACCCAAGTACACGGGGCTGCATGATAAAGATGTGGCCATGCCCCTAAATGAAACAACAACAACAACGGTACCTGAGATTTCAGAACGCAGAGAGCAAGACTGGTTTACACGAGACTGTGAGATGGGACCCGTCACCATGTGTAGCTAGCAAGAAAAGTGAGAACGTTGTTGTTATTTGATTTAGGTCAGTGAAGTCCAACCAATAGCATTTTCCCAATCATTATAACCTGCAGCTTTAAATATTTATTGCAAATATTGAATTTGGTGACCGTGAAGGAAACATTGGAAGTGAAGGTTCATTTGCACCAGCAAGTACTTGTTTGGAAGTAATCGTAGCTACGATCGAAGAACATTTGACACGCAAACGGCCACCAATTTGTACAAGGCACAACATTATAATTCTGTTTGGTCTCTCTTAATCGAAGAAACACCTGTTTACCTGACCGCTGGATTATATTCCCCTTCAAATCTCGTAATATTTCTTCTGCACTACTCCAATCATGACAATTGACTCGTTTTGCTACATTACTTTCACGTTTACTTATTGTACATTAGCATTCCCTAGACTTACAGACACTTTGTTGCTGCTTTGACAGCGGACCAGCAACATCAACATCCCTTGACCACCCCATGGTGTAGCGGATAGCATTCTGGGCTGTCACCCCGGAGTCCGGATCAGGCCCGACGAGAGGGACGGGCAGACGGGGCTGTAGCCCCTGAGTCTGAATTTGCTGAGGGGTTTGAGGCGGTAAAATGATTAAGAATGGGCAACTTTATTTAATTTAATGTCTAAACGATTATGATATTTTCTGATTTGACTCTGTTCTATGTAAATACAGCCAGTTAATACAGTAATATCCACATAAATTACAAAGAGAACATATAATTAATCTATACTAATACGAGGCACGTCCAGAAAGTAAGTTCCGTTTGGTAATAAAATTAAATTGTGTACAGATACAGAAAAATTATTTATTGCACAACATTCTACACCTCGTAAACTACTTTTCCACATAACTGCCGAACTTTTGCAGGCATTTGTCATAGCGTGGCACAAGTTTTCGGATACCTTCTTCATAAAAGTTTGCCGCCTGTGTCTTCAACCAGTTGGAAACATCTTCTTTCAGCTCGTCGTCATTGTTGAAGTGTTGACCGCCAAGGAAAGACTTGAGATGTGTGAACAGATGAAAGTCGCTAGGAGCGAGGTCAGGGCTGTACGGAGGTTGGTCAAAAACGTCCCAGCCAAATCCCTGTAGGAGGTTTTTCGTCACATTTGCAGTGTGTGGTCGTGCGTTGTCGTGAAGAAAAACAACACCTTTTGACAGCAACCCTCGGCGCTTATTCTGTATTGCGCGGCGCAATTTCCTAAGTGTCTCGCAGTAGGCATCTGCGTTGATTGTTTGACCACGCGGTAAGAAATCAATGAGTAAGATGCCTTTCCAGTCCCAGAACACTGTGCACATCATTTTCCGAGGTGTCAAGATTTGTTTCGGCTTAACCTTTGCTGGGGTAGAAGTGTGCCTCCATTCCATTGATTGCCGCTTACTTTCAGGGGTGTCGTAAGAAACCCAAGTTTCATCTCCTGTGACTATCTGTGTCAGAAATTCTTCGCCGCCTTCATTGTAACGGGTCAAACACTGAAGTGCACTACCCATCCGTTTTGTTTGGTGTTGCTCCGTAAGAACCTTTGGTACCCAACGTCGGCAAAGTTTACGAAAGTTCAGTTTTTTCGGTAACAATTTCATGAATTAGTGATCGTGAGATTTGGGGAAATACCATAGCGAGAGCACTAGTTGTAAACCTGCGGTTTTCCCGGATCTTGTCATCAATCGCGTGAACCAGTTCTTCTGTAACCAAAGATGGACGCCCACTTCGTTCTTCATCGTGCACTTCACTACGTCCTTCATTGAACTGTCGGACCCATCTTCTCACCATTGAATCACTCATCGCATTTTGTCCATACACTTCGCAAATTTGCCGATAAATTTCAATTGGTTTCACTTTCCTAGCATTCAGAAAACGAATCACAGATCTGATTTCACAAGTGGCGGGATTTTCAATCAACACCGACATTGTGCGAGTAAACATGCACAACAACGCGTACGTAGCTGACAGCGCTCTCCAAATGGCGCACGTTTCTTCTCCTTGATACAGAGCGTCTACCGCGATTATGCGGAACTGCGCTGCAGCGGAACGTACAACTAGTTGAAGACACAGGTGGCACACGTCTATGAAGAAGGTATACAAACACTCGTGCCACGCTACGACAAATGCCTGCAACATTTCGTCAGTTATGTGGGAAAGAAGTTTAAGGGTTGTAGAATTTTGTGCAATAAATAATTTTTCTGTATCTGTACACAATTTAATGTTATTACCAAACGGAACTTACTTTCTGGACGTACTTCGTATAATAAAGCTGAAGAGTTTGTACGTGTGTTTGTATCTTTAAACGCGCTAATCTCTGGAACTACCAGTCGGATTCGAAAAATTCTTTTTGTATATGATAGCCAGATTCAAGGGGAATAGTTTAGGCTATGTTAAATTTCGGACAGACCCCTCCATTCCCTGCATTGAGGCCCTTTGGCCCAAATCTACACCGATCTGAACCAAAATTTGTACACTTACCCTTTGGAACCCTGCGAGTGACACTGTCTACATGAAATTTATGACAGACCAGTCCATTCCCTGCATTTAGGCCCTTTGGCACAAATCCACACCGTTTCACTAATCTCAACCAAAATTTGTATACTTACCCTTTGAAACCCTGCGCGTAACACTGTTTACATGCAATTTTTGGACAGACCACTCCATTCCCTGCATTTATGCCCTTTGGCACAAATCTACACCGATTCACCGATCTGAACCAAAATTTGTATACTAACCCATTGGAACACTGCGAGTAACACTGTCTACATAAAATTTATGACAGACCAGTCTCGCCCTGCATTTAGGCCCTTTGGAACAAATCTACACCGCTTCACTAATCTGAACCAAAATTTGTATACTTACCCTTTGAAACCCTGCGAGTAACACTGTTTACATGCAATTTCGGACAGACCACTCCATTCCCTGCATTTATGCCCTTTGTCACAAATCTACACCGTTTCACCGATCTGAACCACATTTTGTATACTTTTTTTAAAATCGAATTTACCCTCCAGGTTGGTGGCTTTCACGGACTCAGCGGGGGAACTCACCTCTACCGCCTCTACGGGCAGTGTCCTAGAGCTGGGAACATCTGATCTGAGTGGATACAACTAGGGAGGTGTTACCAGCACCGCGCCCAGGCGCCTCACCTGCAAAGCGAACAGGGGCCTCATGAGGGAATGGACGGATAGGCAAGGAAGAGGGAAGGAGGTGGTCGTGGCCTGACAGTAGGAACCATCTCGGTATTTGCCAGAAGACGAAGTGGGAAACCACGGAAAACCACTTCGAGGATGGCTGAGGTGGGAATCGAACCCCCTCTCCTCATTTGGGCCACCTGAGGCTAAGTAGACCCCGTTCCAGTCCTAATACCACTTTTCAAATTTCGTGGCAGAGCCGGGAATCGGACCCAGAACCTCCGGGGCGGCAGCTAACCATGCTGACCACTACGCTACAGAGGCGACATTTTGTATACTTACCCTTTGGAACCCTGCGGGTGACACTGTCCACTATAAATTCCGGACAGTCTACTCCTTTCCCTGAATTTAGGCCCTTTATCACAAATCCACACCGTTCCTCCTAATTGCGCCAAATTTTACTTACACTTTGAAACCCTGCTGGTAACATTGCCCATTTGATATTTTGGACAACGCTCTCCATTCCCTACATTTAGAATTACAAACAAATTGAACTTGAAAACCACGTATTAAGGCCCTTGAACCATTCATGTCCGTAGTAGTGTAACTATAAGAGTATTTTAATAAGTCCATTGCTTACTGGCAATTCGGGCTGCATCACATAGCCCCTACCAGTGTTCTGGTGCAGAATTGCGAAAATAGTTAAATCTTGCGCTGCTTATAAATTGCAGTCACGGGGAGTAATTAGTGCAAAAAGATTTCTTAGGCCCTTTAAAACAGTTATCATCATGAACATATTATGCCTCTGTATAAGTGCAATGGTGTTGGTGCAGTACATTGAGGTTATCAGCTGCAATAAGCGTTGGTGATTTCAAATTTACATTCATTTATTCCCAAACTTATCGTTGAGTGCTATGTGGCGGTAAATGATACTATTCTACCTCAGGCGCTCGGGACAGCCGAAGTTTTCTGAAGTGTTCTGTTTATTTTCCTACGGCACTATGCGACAAAAGACGACACTATTGGTCTCTACATTTCTAACAGCCAATGAGATATAGGCCCCAGGCAGTGTCTTATTTCACTTACTCCTCTTTCTAAACATATTTTAAAATTTGTTTGTAATTTACATGTGTCAGTGCTGTAGTTAGTAAACAGCCATTTCCCTATTCATTATTATAATAACGGGAAAATGACCTGAATGTTACGTCCATTATACTGTACTATTTATCACCCCCACTACAACCACCACCACCACCACAAAAAGTTATATTTAAAAGTATTTCTTTTCTGTTAGTTTAAGTATCATGTGCCAGTTATGTAGTAGTATTAATTATCAGTTATAAAACAAATAAATCCACCGGGCGAAGCCGGGAACTACTGCTAGTTATAATAATAAACATTGTGTTTTTCATTCTTGGGCAATGGCAATTTGCCAAAGTTGTCCATTTAATTTATTACGTGATAGAGCTCCTGTTGGAGTATAGGCCTATAATTTTTCAATATCAGAATCAAATTCACTCTTTACTTCTTACACATCTGAAAGGAGTATGGCTTATTGTTGTGAGGCCTGATCATGTTCAGATACAGTGAAAATGGAATTTTATGCTCCACGATGTCGAAATGTAAATATTATATGTCAGAAAACTGTATCATAATAAGGGTCATTATAACACTATTTTTCATTATGAAACAGTTTCTCCCACCAATCAGAGCTCAAGAAACAGTTGTGTGACCAATTAGGTAAGGTAGCATCGCACCAAAGTTGACTTCCACGGCCTCCTAATTTAAATTTCATTGTGTGACTAGTGTCATAGTGGAGTAATCGAGGAGGCCATGGTCAAATACAAGGTATTCTCTGCGTCCCATGCGCTCTGTTCAGTACATAAAACTGGCGAAATATCCACAGATATTTATCAATATTTATGTTCGAACATAAAATAGTTATATTTATTGTCGAACATAAACTGTCGTATGCAACTCGCCTATAATCGTAAATAAGACACTCGTATGGAAATTATATACTCGTGTCTTAATTATTGCCATTATAGGCTCGTTGCATAATGTACTATTAATGCCCAAAGAACCGGGTGAGTTAGCCGAGGTCGTTGCGGCATGACTGTTGGCAGTCGCTCACATCCGGGAGGCGAGGAGGTTCGAATCCCCCCGCCGGCAACCTTGAAGATGGTCTTCTGTGGTTTCCCATCTTCCTTCCAGGCAAATGCCGGGGTTGGTCCCTAACTATAGGCCACAGCCGCTACCTTCCAACTCCTCGTTCTTGCATCCCAACTTTCCTCCCCAACGGTACTTGTAGCTCACCCATTGGGTATCCGTCTCGAAGCAGCTACAAAACTGGCGAGCCGAACATGTCCTCGGACACTCCCGGCACTAAAAGCCATACGCTAAAATAAAATGCACAATGATCAAAATATTGATGTAAAAGAACAACCAAGGACAGACAAATAGGAGAGTGGCTGAAGAACTAAAAACAAAGTCAATTAATATTCAGTTGGGCAAGCTTTCTTTAGGGGGGATTAAAAATGTGCAACCTCAATATTGTAATTCTAAAATTGTCACAGGTTGATTAAAAATGGAGGGGCCCTGATAACCTTCTCCTAGGGCCCATGGTTGCTCTCTACGGCCCTGGTGTGGATTCGATTCCTGGCTCTGTCAAGAAATTTAATTCTGGTGTGAGGGCTGGAATGGGGTCCACTTTGACCTGTGAGGCAAAACTCAAGAGGTTGGTTCCATTTCGACCTCAGCCATTCTGGGAGTGGTTTATGTGGAAGTAATAATACAGTAATACTGTAAGAGGTATTCATTCCTTATGCTCAAGATAAAAGGACTTCGACCGGCCACAGTGGCTGGGAACAGTGCCTCGCTGGCATCAGGAGAGCACGAGTTCAAATCCCACCTTGGTTTTCGTGATTTCTCATTTTCACCACCAGGCAAATGCTCGACGGCCGACTTTCTTCCAAAATCCCTTCCCTGACCTTTCTTTAATTAGACCCAATTTCGTGATCGTCCTGTCACCATCTCCAGTTGTATCTGCTGACAAAGTGTGTTCAGCTTTCAGACACCGTCCTTGTGGCGGTAGAGGAAAGACCCCTTGCAGAGTCCATGAGTAAAGCCAAGCTGGGGGGATAAGATGTTATTGATTTACTAAGGAGCTTTGCGACATCATGGTCATGTAGCCCCGTGTGTTTGTGCGTGTGTGTAGAAGTTGTCTGATAACCTGTGTTATTATGATGGCTGTATTTGTGTATGTAGTTTTAATTCAGACGAATATTGGGAAGGAGGTGGCCGTGGCCTTAATTTAGGAACCTTCCCGGTATTCGCCCGGAACAGAAGTGGGAAACCACGGAAAACCACTCCCAGGATGGCTGAGGTGCGAGTCGAACCCGCCTCTTCTCAGTCTTGCCTCACGAGGATAAGTTCACACCTTTCCAGCCCTCAGACCAGAATTTAATTTCTTGGCAGAGCCGGGAATTGAACCCGGGCCTCCGCGGTGACAGCCAACAGTGCTAGCCACTACGCAACGAGGCAGACGAGGGATCCTGGCCAATGGATCTGGATACATATAAGACCTCTCAAATTCCAACAGCGCTGGGATTCGATACCCCAAACTTGAGCCCTTGGCTTGGGGACTGGGTATCATTAATATATAGTGTTCATCATTGATTTCACCCTCATCACGACGCGCAGGTCACCAACGGGCGTCAACACTAAAGAACTTCACAGCGGGAATTATCATTATTATTATTATTATTATTATTATAAGGGGGCGTGGTGGTCCAGCAATCAAGCTATTCACCTCTCACCAAGGTAGACTGGGTCGACTCCCGGTCGTTGCATGTGAGATTTTTGAAGCGAAATTTTATGTTATGTGGTTGGGATTCCACGTAAAAAGGAGGTCCCGTGGCTCATGATGACATGATTAGCGGTCACGTAAAACTACAATCTTCCTTCTTCCTTTTATTATTATTATTATTATTATTATTATTATTATTATTTATTTATTTTACACGTTACAGGCCTATTAGATCACGCGAAGCAATCATGACTTTTTGTTCTTCCTGTCTTTCCAGTACTCTTTCATTCGTGCACTAAAGGCCTTCTTCCTTTCTTCGGTCCACTTTGGTCTTTGGGCTGTAGGTGCAGCTCTCTCTGACAACACTTCCCACTTGTATACTTTGTGTCTAAATACGCTTTTGTCTATGACGTCTTCTGGATCGACCTGTGCTTTTACTAGATCAATTTTGACTTGCATCATCCAGGGTGTAGTAATCTTGAGCCGCTGTATGTATCTAAGAATTTTGTTGGTGAGTCTGGTTTGTGGGAGTCTGCTGATGTGGCCGTAAAATTTTAGTCGCCTCTTTCTGATGTCTGCTGCGAGGTTGGACAATTTCTCTGTGGTGTCTCTGGAGTGAAACCTGTATCCTTCATCCTTCATCTTATTATTATTATTATTATTATTATTAATATTATTATTATTATTATTATTATTATTATTATTAATATTATTATTATTATTATTATTATTATTATTGTTATTATTATTAAGTCATCAATGCCAGAAATGAAGACAGCAGTATTACTTATAATATTAAAGCAACAAGTGGCGTTTGCTTACTAGCATGTACTTGACTAGTGGAACTGCTCATTAAGACGTGCACCACGACCACTCGGGCAGTTGCAGCAAGTCCGGAGATGGTAGGATTAAATCTCGGCGCTGACAGCAGCTATCCTGAGTGTTGTTCTTCCCCGAGGTTTTCCACACTCTGTCCAGGAGAAAGCCGGGATGGTATCTTATTCAAGTTTCGGGGCATCCACCCCATCCCTGTCCCTAATTCAGTTACGAGCACTACTACAATCATCACATAAATACAGGTTATTAGACAAATTTAACACACACCCAAATACATGGGGCTGAAGACCAAGATGTCCCAAGCCGCTGAAATGAATTACCAACAACAATGAATAGTTTAAGACTTCACATTTGAGACAGCGCAGCATAGAACAATATTGTCGACTGGACTGACTTCACTGTGATGTAAATTGATATGTATAGACCAGAAATCGACAAAGTGTGATTGCCTCCGTAGCAGTTAGGCTTCCTGCCTTGAAAAACCGAAAATTCTTTCTAAAAACGCCTGCCTTTGATGGGGAACGAACATCAGAACCGATACTTGGAGAGGAGGGGGATTCACACGTAATCATACATTGCAGTGCGCACTCGAACTCGTGATCTTTAGCCAACTACGTTTCTGACACATCTAACGTGTCATGTCAACCACCCTCCTTCACTTTGGTACAAGTGGCAATCACAACTCGAAGGACGAGCATGCATGCTGCACTCATCCATACTTCTGTGGCAATACAAGACACGTGCTGCACGGAAATGTTCAGACTAGGGAATTTGAAAAGAAACTGAGTATGCCGGGGACCCAGAGCTAGGAATTTTAGTTGCTGCACATTAACTTCTTTTTAGCTATTAAAATCATGCAAAGAAACCATTAAATGAACATCCCTAATTGAGTTTTGATTGCATCCTTTTGCACCTTTTCTAAAAGTCGGTATCTTTTAATACATTTTGTGGCTCATTTGCCAGATTTCATTTCTTAAAAAATTAAACAATCCATTACATTAATGTATCTTTTACTTCAGTTCCTTTAGGCTAAGTAAGCAAACTCGGCTGGCCCGCTACATGCAAGAAGACTCCAGTATTTGCCCGTATGTAGCTTACTTAGTGACCGGAGATGCAGCCTCAAAGAAAATAACACTAAAATGATAGATCATCTTGTTTAACAGTGTTCTGGATGTGTGATTTTAAAATTGCATTCTGAGACTGATTTTATTCAGAGATTTTAATACATGATAGGCTATGATGTAAAATTTGTTCTGGTATTTTTTTATCCCTTATTTTCCAAGCCCGGCTTCACCCACGGACTCGGCGAGGGATCATTCCTCTACCGCAACAAGAGCAGTGTCTGGGAGCTGAACACACTTTGGTTAGGAGATGTAACTGGGGATATTGGGGGATGGCGACTGCTAACTCGGATATAATTAAGGAAAGGTCAGGGAAGGAAGTGAAAAGGAAGTCGGCCGTGGACCTGGTGAAGGGATTTGTCTGGGGGTGAAAATGTGAAACCGTAGAAAACGATTTTCAGGAAGGCCGAGACCCACGCTCTCCCGATACCAGCGAGGCATGAGGTAGCAAATTAGCTCTCGGCCATCGCTGTCGGTGGTTTTGGTGTGAATATTTCCATTTAAAATATGCAACTTTATTTGCACCTATTTCGACTAAATTAAAGCCCATTTTTAAACAAAATTTAGCACGTAAAATTCTCACCTCTACTGATGGGCTTACTCCCTTTGTAGAAACCGAGAAACAACACATCTGTTCGAGGAAGGAAATAAAAATTCACATCATTCGTAATAGTTCAGTCAGCAATCGGATACTTAACTTATACGCCTAGACCACTGTAGGCCTATACCTTATAACATTGCCTCGTATCGGTTGAGATCACTTAATAAGTCCTTCAATTTCTAAAGAAAAATTAATGTAAATGCTTTCAGAATGCATAAACCTGCATACGTTTTATGGGGGGAAGAGGGGGGGAGGGGGGTGCAAATAGGTGATGAATCTGAAGATGTTGTTGTTGGTTCTTTTAGGGGCTTTGAGACATCGTGGTCATGTAGTCCCGTATACTTGGGTGTGTGTATAATTTATCTGAGAACCTGTGTTACTGTGATGTATGTACTAGTGTATGTATTTGTAATTAAGGTAGGATTTGGGTAGGAAGCGGCCGTGTTCTTAAGTAAGGTACCATCCCGGCATTTTCCTGGAGTAGAAGAGGAAAACCACGGAAAACCACTTCAAGGATGGCCGACGGTGGGGCTTGAACCCACGTCTACCAATTCCGCAGAGAGCTTGACCCCATGACCTAGTGCTGCGCTTTAACGAGACCGCAGTCGGTAATAATAAACATATTAATATTATTGATATGCATTTAATAGCCTATCCCAGATAGCTGTTCTTATTTCTATGACCCCGGAGTATGCAGATTTAGGAGGGGCAGCTGACCTTGATGTTTCGCACTAATAAAAAACAATCATCAACAAGCACTGGACAGATGAAAAAGAGAAGGCTGGCACAAGTCGAAGCTGTGTTCCCAACGCACGTTTAAATAGTTGTAAGGGGAGGTGATTAGATTAGCCAGTATAGGACCTTCTCACCCCAGTGTGTCCTAAGGATAAGTATCGGGCCTAATGTGTGCATTAATCACTCTCTAGAATGTGACTACAAACCAAAATGAGTTGCGTAGTGGCTAGCATTCTTGGCTGTCACTGCGGAGGCCCAGGCTCAATTCTCGGTTCTGCGAAGAAATTTAATTCTGGTCTGTGGGCACACTGAGAAGAGGTGGCTTTGATTTCTATCTCTGGGAGTGGTTTTCCGTAGTTTTCCACTTCTACTCGGGGCAAATACGGGAATGTTAATAACTTAAGGGCACGGCTGCTTCCTACCCAGCTTCTACCTCAAATACAAATACACACACTAGTACAGACATCACAGTGACACAGGTTATCAGTCAAATACTACAAACACGCGAGTACACGGGGCTACATGATCACGATGTTGCAAAGCCCCTAAAATAATCAACAACAACGTAATGAGTCACTGGCAGGTTACAACAAACTGTTAACACGGGGACGCACCGTGGGAATAAATGCATTTGGCTCGATTACGAGGTATCATAGATAGGGCTTATGTTAGACCACGCGCGCGTGTATTCTTGGGGCTAATAAGCATTGACGGAGTCACGTCAGATGTTCTTCACGCAAGCCCTTCGGCTCTCTCCCCTGCTGCACGGTGAGTGAAACCCCAGGATGTTACGTAAAGTAATATTTCATCTTCGAAAATGTCACATGCATTAACTGAGATTCGGCCCTGGTCCGCCTTGGTGCGAGAAAATCAGATTGAACACTTCACAATCGCGCCCCTGCGGTCTGAAGTCTCGCTGTCTGCCTATACTTACAAGGAGAGTAGCAGGAAAGACAGGTCGAAACCTATCTTGAAACTTTGTGGACGCAATCGTTGTACTATAAGAGGAAAACGTGCGGAATATCAGCATCCAGATTGAACTGCAAGGCCCAGAAATCGTACCTGACATTCTCCTACACAGGCATGACGGCTGGCGGAGCTGGACATCCTTCCGGCATTCGAAGTTGTCGCATGGCGGGGCGTACATGCAGGCTGATTCCCACCGTCTTTGTGTGCCTGGTACTCGCTACTTCCCATTGATTTATATGAGAGATTTGCCACATGATTTCGGGGCCTTACAATTCAATCTGGAGGCTGATTTTCCGCACGTTGTTCTCTTATAGCACAACGATTGTGTCCATAAAGTTTGAAGTTAGGTTTCGACCTGTCTTACCTGATACTTCCCTCTTAAGATTCCCGGCTACTTCTATAACGCACTTAAATATATTTACTATATAGACTCTTCAGATCCTGTTGTTTCATTTTGGGGTTTGGATATCGTGGTCATTGGTGAGTGTAAAGTCGGTTGGATAACGTGTGTTAGTGTGGTTTCTGTATTAGTGTTATCTTTTAAAAATAGGGCGAGGATTAGAATGGAAACAGCCGTGGCCTTAAGTCAGGAACCAACGCGGTATTTGTCTGGAGTAGAAATGGTAAACCACTGAAAACTACTTCTAGGAAGTCCGAGATGAGAATTTCCTGACACAGCCGGGAATTGAACCCGGGCCTACGAGGTGACAGCAAGGAATACTAGCCACTACTCAACTAGGCGGACCAACTGAATAGCAGTATGAGCTTCGATAAACCGCAAAATCAAGGCCCTATGTCCCTACTGAGGTGGTAATATGCCCGCACGTTTTGTTGTTTGTTCTTGCTTCTTTTGAGGGGCTTGGACATCGTGGCCATGTAGCCCCGTGTACTTGGGTTTATATATACACACATCAAAATAAGTTTTGCATCACCTCGGTTCCAAGAGTTCCGGAACCGTTAAATACAAAGGGAATAGAGATCAACACAAACAACATTTCAGCTCGTTTTATTGCTCATGAGACCCACACATTGCATGTTGTACCATCATACAGCTAGACTTTCAGCATTTGTGGTCCAGATTGCAGTACACACCACTACCTCTAATACCCAGTAGCACGTCCTCTTGCATTGATGCATGCCTGTATTCGCCGTGGCATACTATCCACAAGTTCATCAAGACACTGTTGGTCCAAATTGTCCCACTCCTCAACGACAATTCGGCGTAAATCTCTCAGAGTGGTTGGTGGGTCAAGACGTCCATAAACAGCCCTTTTCAACATATCCCAGGCATGTTCGATAGGGTTCATGTCTGGCGAACATGCTGGCCACTGTAGTCGAGCGATGTCGTTATCTTGAAGGAACGCATTCACAAGATGTGCACGATGAGGTCGAGAATTGTCGTCCATGAAGACAAATGCCTCTCCAATATTCTGCCGATATGGTTGCACTATGGGTCGGAGGATGTCATTCAGGTATCGTAAAGCCGTTTCGGAGCCTTCCATGACCACCAGTGGCGTACGTCGGCCCCACATAATGCCACCCCAAAACATCAGGGAACCACCACCTTGCTGCACTCGCTGGACAGTGTGTCTAAGACGTTCAGCCTGACCAGGGTGCCTCCAAACACGTCTCCGACGATTGTCTGGTTGAAGGCATATGCGACACTCATCGGTGAAGAGAACGTGATGCCAATTCCGTGGGGTCCATTCAGCATGTTGTTCGGCCCATCTGTACCACGCTGCATGGTGTCGGGGTTGCAAAGCTGGACCTCGCCATGGACGTCGGGAGTGAAGTTGCGCATCATGCAGCCTATTGCGCACAGTTTGAGTTGAAACACGACGTCCTGTGGCTGAACGAAACGCATTATTCAACATGGTGGCATTGCTGTCAGGGTTCCTCCGAGCGGCAATCCGTAAGTAGCGGTCATCCAATACAGTAGTAGCCCTTGGGCGGCCTGAGCGAGGCCTGTCATCGACAGTTCCTGTATCTCTGTACCTCCTCCATGTCCGAACAACATCGCTTTGGTTCACTCTGAGACGCCTGGAAACTTCCCTTGTTGAGAGCCCTTCTTGACACAAAGTAACAATGCGGACGCGATCGAACTGCGGTATTGACCTTCTAGGCATGGTAGAACTACAGACAACATGAGCAGCGTACCTTCGTCCTGGTGGAATGACTGGAACTGATCGGCTGTCGTACCCCCTCCGTCTAATAAGCTCTGCTCATGCATGGTTGTTTACATCTTTGAGCAGTTTTAGTGACATCTATGAACAGTCAAAGGGACTGTATCTTGGATACAATATACACAGTCAACGTCTATATGCCGGAGATCTGGGAACCGAGGTGATGCAAAACTTTTTTTGATGTGTGTATATATAATTTGTATGATAACATGTGTTATTGTGGTACCTGTAGTAGTGTGTATTTGTAATTCATTGAGGAATGGGAAGGAGGCGGCCGTGTCCTTAAATGAGGAACCATCCCGGCCATTGCTTGGAGTAGAAGTAGGAACCCACGGAAAACCATTTCCAGGATGGCTGATCTAACTTCGTTTTCGAGTTGTGGACGTACTGGGATTGGCGTTGGCAATTGGCTACGAAGAGAAGCGAGCTTGGCCAATTGGAATTAGGGAGTCGAGAGCTCAAGACAAAGTGCGCACATCGTATTCGCATTATCATACTCCAGACGTCCATCGCTGACTCACCATTTCTGCTCCTCTTATTAGCTCAGATTCAGCGTCCTCAGTTCTGTCGTCGAGACATTAGAGCTCCTACGGTTCAAAAAGCCTGTCACACAGTATGAATGTGAGGTAACTTCCGGCCCTCTGGACTCCATATCTTTATCATAGACTTCGAAAAGAGCCATCCATATTTCCCTGTTGAAAAATGAAAATCCACAGCCTGCTTCCAGTCTCCGACCGGGTCAGGAATGGAATGAATGAAGCCCCCAACTAGCGGCGAGGATATGAACTGTGCCGGCTGCCGAGGCCTGACGCACTCCTCTGGGGCAATGATTAAATGAATGACAGATGAAATGAAATGATAGTGGAGAGTGTTGCTGGAATGAAATTTTGACAGGGAAAACCGGAGTACCCGGAGAAAAACCTGTCTGCCTCCGTTTTGTCCAGCACAGATCTCACATGGAGTGACCGGGATTTGAACCACGGACCCAGCGGTGAGAGGCCAGCGTGCTGCCGCCTAAGCCACGGAGGCTTCATATTTCCCTGTTAATAATCCTTAATATATTGACGGTGGGAATGTAAGACCTCTTAAACTACAGTACTCAAAAAAGGTTTTGCATATTGCGATTTAGTGACTTGTTATTTTGCTATGTGTAAGTATTCACATTATACACAATATAGTGTACATACAAGCAAAAACAGCACACAATCTGCTCTACAAAAGAGACAGAAACACACAACGAATAACACAACTGATAATGTGGGACGGAGCACACAATCGTCCTTTTCATGTCGGGGCATATCAATACTGTGTGCGGCCACCACGAGCTCTAAGGCATGATTGCAGACGACGAGGCATACTGAACACCAACAACTTCGACGTGGTTTGGAGCAGATTATCCCACCCTCGAACAGCAGCTTCAATCAGTTGCTGAATGTTTGTTAGAGGATTGGGACGGTGCGAAATTGCCCTCTTGAGCTCTTTCCATGCATGTTCATTACAGTTCATGTCCGCAGAATAGGCAGGCCACTCCATTCTCTTTATGCCATGTATCTGAAAGAACTAATTGTCCACCCTAGCTCGATGGACACGAGCGTTATCGTCCACTAGTGTAAAGCCCTCACCCATTGCGGCAGCGAATCCTGTAACGACAGGTTCAAGGATGTTGTCTCTGTACACCAGACCAGTCACGGTACCGTGGATTGGAATTAGAGGCGTACGTCGACCAAACATGATTCCACCTCAAAACATGACTGAACCTCCTTGCTGTTGGTGGCGTTCCTGGATGAAGATCTCGTGAAATCTCTCACCCACTCGTGGCCATGCCCAAATGCTCCTACTGTATGGATACAAGCCAATGGAAACCTTATTCGTTTGCCCACCTTACACGAGCTGCCTTAGGCTATGGCTTCAGAGGAGGTTTTGGCGCAGGCACCCTTGACATCAGCCCTGCTTCATGCAGCCGATTGCGCGCTGTCCGACTGGACACATTCACTCCAGTGGCCCTTCGAAAATACTGGCGGAAGCACGTGGCAGTACCAGTGGGCCTACGACGCACAGTGTGTCGAATCCCATATCTAGGTGGAAAAAATTCACTGCCGCAAATAAAAGCGAAAACTGGCCCATTCGACAGTGAACAAACCTGATGGTGACCTTCGGTCTTCCTTTTCGCTGTCTGGTGCGTAGGAGGGAGGGTGTAGGTGCTGAAACGTCTTCCTGGCAGTTATCAGGAATTTGATAGGAGATGTCGGAGTGAACCGAACGTTGTGATTCTTGTGAGTTGAACGAGGTATTGTCTTCTGCGACTCATGGAATACTGAAAAGAGGTATGTGTTCTCACTTTTCTGCGTAATGCAAGCTTTTGCAATAAATACATTATTTACTTTATGAGTGCCTCATAGTGCCACTTTACTTTAAACGTCATTCGATAGGAAATTTAATGTAGATTCAGGATCTGTAGTGGTTTGGTTGCGCACGAATGTGCATGATGGTTTATTTTCTTATTTTCAGTGACTATGCGGGCATTACCGCGAGAAGAATTTTTCAACGTGTGGCGGTCGTGTCGTAAAGAGGGGCATACAGACGTCATATTTTAATATGTTAAGAATAAATGTGATCCTACAACTCTTACTGATATTCAGGTTCAGGTGCTAAGAAACAAAATTAAGTTCATATCCCATTATGTAAACAAACATGGGAGAGTGCAGGAAGAACAATGCCACGTAAAACTCCTGGTAATCTCCCTATGGAAGCTATTGTGTTACTAAATTACTCCCAAGGAACTTTGACATCAAATGAAGAAGACCAGTATAGCAATGACTACGATGATCTGGACTCTACAGAAGAATCAGGTGACGAATGAACATTAGGCATTTTGTTATTAATAACGAGAATGAGATTAATGAGAACATTACTTGACGAAAGGACGTTTTCTTTTTATTTGCAATGGGAGAAATAGGCCTAATATTCAATATATGTTGTCTTTATTTCCGTGCCTTTCTAGAGAAATAATATATTGCTTTCGTGTGTGAAGTATGTTTACTAAAACTAGGTCATTAACAGGACTGTAAAATGACATTTTGTTATAAAGTTATTGTTTGTATGATTTTGACGAATATTTTTATTTTTATTTTTAGAAAATAAATGTTATTTTTTGTGCTATTTCGTTGTTCTATGTTTAATAACAATTTAATATACGTTTTTAATCTGGATGATTTTACATACAGTGACTTTGTCTATTCCCTGAAATAAGGTGTAACAAGAATACTTGACTGAAAGTCTCATTGATATCCATATTTTATCCAGTTTTAAATAGTATGTTTACCACTGTCATAAACTATAATATACACATCCAAATCGTGATTTTTACTACCGAAAATGGATGATTCTATTGTTGCTTTCGGTCATTTTATACACCTCCCCTTACCCCTCACCCCTATATATTTACCCCCGAAGATCGTACACTTAAGACGATGCCAGAAATGAATTCAGCGACCTCGAAAACGGTATATTGCCAACTTTTAATAGAATACCAGCACTATTAACGAAGTTATTCATTTTTTCCACCTAGAATTGGGATTCGACACACTGTGCGACGTGCTGAAAGCAACAGATACCGATCCTCCCTGCGGGTGGTTTTGCGGGGGCGTCTAGTTCTAGGTCCACCAGCAACTGTTTGGGTCTCCCTGAACTTTTTCCACACCCTCGAGTCACGTACATACCCCAACACGAGTAGCAACATCCACTTGTCGGAATCTCTCCTGAAGCAATGTTACAATTCTAATGCGGTCCGATGTACGAATGTGAACTCTTGCAATGTTTACAGTAGGCTACAGTACCTCCGTCGTCCCCGTGCGCTCGAAACCAACTGCAAAAGTGGTGGTGTTAGATGGACAGACATGAGTCGTGCCTCCTAGCGGACATGTATTGAATGATTCGTAGGGTGTACAGTTCTTGTATGGCTCTAAACATGACGTAAAGAGCGTACTGTAAATGTATTTGCAGTATCGGCCCGTCACCCATGTGTAATCGTCGTACGCAAAACTCTTCCTTGTAGCTTCCCACAACGCTTAGACGTACATAGATACCGTATACAATACCTACGAACATTGTATTTAATGTTGGGATTTCTGTGGCCAGGTGCAGATGACATTGGACCTTTAATGTTCGATGGGAGGTAGGAAGGACGGAAGGAAGGATGAAAGGAAGAAAACTTGTAGTTTTACGTGGCTCTGAACCTCACGATTATAAGCCATGGGACCTACATTTTACGTGAATTCTTAACCACCGCACGAGATTCGCCTAGAATATCTCACATGCATTATACCGGGAATCGAAGCTGGTCCACAGTCCGCCTTGATGGAAGGCAAGCACTTTGGCCCCTTCATCATCACACCCCTGTGTTAGACAGGTCTGGACAATATTTCATGGGGCCGATAACCTAGATGTTAGGCCCCTTAAAACAACAATTATCATCATCATCATTAACAATATTTCATGACGTAATATCATAACAGCTCAGAGTGTCATATCGCTACATTTAATATACTTGTTCCAACGATACTCTGCAATAACCAGAAATTATATTTAATGAGATATAATATAATAGTACATTATGCAACGAGCCTATAATGGCTATAATTAAGACACGAGTATTTTTATAAAACGAGCGTATGCGAGTTTTATAATTTCCATACGAGTGTCTTAATTACCATTATATGCGAGTTGCATACGACTGTTTATGTTCGACGATAATTATAACTTTATTATATGTTTTAACATAAATATTCATAAATATCTGTTGAGAGTCAGCTACTTGAATTTTGTGATCGCAGAGCGAGCGTTGGGTATTATATCTCTGTCTTTCAAGATCTTTGAACGACCGACGCATGCGCTCTGTGTTTGCAATGCCATATGCAGGCCATATGTTTACATCTGCCGTCCCTCAGTAATATTGTAACCGGAGTCATTTGAAGACAATGCGCTGTGTAGAAATTAGCGTTGGTGATTTTAAGGTACAGTGCTATTTCTTGTTTCATATTCGCCAGTTTATTTACGCGAACATATGGACGGTGCGTATTCCATGTCGGTAATTTATTATAGCCTAGTTAGATGTTGTGTTTATGTCCGACATGTTGGATTTTGAGTGCATGCGCGAAGGTATCGTTACCTAATTGGTCAATTAACGAGTTCTGATTGGCTGGAGAAACTGTATCATAATGAAAATCAGTGTTATAATGACCATCATTATGATACAGTTTTCTGACACATAATAGTGAGGGTCGAACATAAAGGAATGAAGAGTGTTACACCCTATATTTATTAATATTATGTAACATGCATATCACAATTATAATTACACTGTTAGCAATGTGTAGTACGGCTAATTGATCTGGCACATGTGGACAGATTGTTACGGTAACTAGGCCCTATATACCGTACCTACGTAGTTATAAAATACGTAAGGAAATAAAATAGACCGCGTTGGTTGGGCAATATTCTCAGAATGCAAGTCGAACAGAATCACTGCCGAGAAACTTCAAAGAAGAGGAAAAGTCAGCCGTCCCAAGAAGTATGCCGAGGATGACGTCACAGGATGGAGATCAGAATTGCAAATTTCATCGACGAGGTCAAGGTCTTGCTGGGGGAATATTGTTAGAACCTGAATTGAGTTCGGTTCTTTACGGAACTGGAAAGACGAAATGTTTGCTGCTGTTTTCTTCATTTAGGGGCTTGGACGGGTGTCGGTAATAGTGTGTGTGTCTTGGAATGCGTTTAGGATCAGGAAGGAGGCGTTCGGAGTCTAATGTTAGAAGCAAACCCAGCATTTGCCACCAGAGGAAGTGAGAAACTGCTGAAAACCACTTCCAAGATGGCTGAGGTTGCAAGCGAGCACAATTATTCTCTGTTTTATCTCGAGAGGCTAAGTGTATTCCGTTCTGGCCTTCAGTTCTGAATTATATTTCCTTGAGAGTCAAAATCCGAGCCCCGAGCTCCGAGAATACAACGAGGGGGTCTGGATATATTTGTGTACATTATGTAACTCACTCAATCCTAGCATAGTATGACTACTGTGTAAGTCCGTCTCGTTGCGTAGTGGCTAGCATACTTGGCTGGCACCGCGGAGTCCCGGGTTCGATTCCTGGCTCTACCACGAAATTCTATTCTGGCCTGAGGGTTGGAACGGGGTACACTCAGTCTTGTGAGGCAAAACTGAGAATATGTGGGTTGGATTCCTACCTCAACCATCCTCACCCGGATAACAAGTTTGCACACTAATAAAGCCTCTAAATTAGGCGATTTCAACCTTTTTGAGACTATCGAATATAATTATCATAGTAATAATACAAATAATAATGCAACAAGCATCCTCCTCTCTTTCATTTTCCTATCTATCTCCGTCAGAAAGGCTGAAATAGCTAGGGATTTCACCGCTCACCAGGCATGCTGCAACTGCTTGCATGACTCAAACAGATAAGATGCATTCACATGTGGATAGTCGAGTTGAATCAACATCTTAGTGTTACTCATCAAACAGGGATGTCCAATTAACTTTACTTTAGATTAAGTAGATACTATTTCACAAAATTATAAAATTTCTGACTGTCAAAACTTGTAACGAAAACACTATTATTCTGGTTCATGCAACAAAATTTGAATTGAAGAATGGATCTCAGGGGAGCTTGTGCTCGCGAGTAATTTTGGCTCGTATGACGAGAGCACCAAAATTCATTTAAAGAGCACCAGATTGAGAACTCCTGCCCGAAATTAATCAATAACAACAAACTGTACGAGTACTGAAATAAAACTTAATTTTGAACAAGGTATAGTTTGCACTGCCAAACACAAATTGCTCTATGCAGTGGTATGCCTAATGTTGCAAGATTCCCTGTAGGGCAAAATCCCGACAGCCTGGCGTTTCTAAAACTAAAAGCTCATTGAAGCATCGTTTTGATCATAACTCTCCATGAAGCAAGCTTAACACGAGTGGGTCTTGGGACTTATCATTGCTCGTGATCTGCATTTTAAGATAAGGCCATGTAAGCTTAGCCTATATTACTCACGTAGTTCGAGTACGTTATTAATCATTACTCCATGCCCGCAACACTATAAACGTGATGTGTTATTCATATCACTTACTAAACTATTATTGTGCGCCTGAACATTAAATCCTGTGAAAAGGTTTCCTGTTAAGAGCGGAGACAGGTTTTTATCCCAATTAGATCCCTCTCTTCTTGAACCTAGGCACTTAGCATATCAAACATGAGATACAATCTCTATGCAAAGAATCTAACCCGCGCGGCACGGCTTAGCGCACGAAAGCGAAGCACTTGACTTTGATATTAATGTATTGTAATAGCTCGTTATACACGGCCTAGCGCCGTGAGGTTACAAGCAGCTACACTCCTGACACAGAAAGTGGGCCTTTTCACCCAACGGTCACGATTAAAAGACAACAGACGGGGTCAATTCCAAATTTATTATTTAGGTGAAGTCAAAGTCTTGAGATTCATCCATCTCATTGCGTTGTGGCTAGCATTCTTAGCTATCAAAGCCGCGGAGCCCTGGGTTCGATCCCCGGCTCTGACAAGAAATTTAATTCTGATCTTAGAGCTGGAACGGAGTACAATCAGCCACGTGAAGAAAAACTGAGAAGAGGCGGTTTCGATTTCTTCCTCAGCCATCCTAGAAGTGGGTTTCTGTGGTTTTCCTCTTCTACTCCAGGCAAAAGCCGGGATGGTACCTCACTTAAGGCCACGGCCGCTTCCTACCCAAATCCTACCTTAATTACAATCACACACACTAGTACATACATCACAGTGACACAGGTTCTCAGACAAATTATACACACACCCAAGTATTCGGGGCTACATGACCACGATGTCTCAAATCCCCTAAAAGAACCAACAACAACAACATCTTGAGATTCATCTCCTATATCCCCCCCCCCTTATGCCTTCCTTATGAATGTGCAATGGAAGGAAGATTTTAATTTTACGTGACCGTTAATCTCGAGATCATGAGCCACGGGACCTCCTTTTTACGTGGAATCCAATCCACAGGACATGGCATTTCACTTTGAAAATCTTACATGCATTGACCGGGAATCGAACCCGGTCCACCTTGGTGAGTGGCCAACAGCTTGACCACTGTGCCACCAAGCCCCGAATGTACAATGGACTGACGGTGTTATGAGTTTCCCTTGTCTATGGAATGAGCGAGTTCTCAGATACAGCGTGAAATCAGAAGCTCTGTAACATGGGAAAAAAATAGGTTTTAATAATCAGAAACATTTGTGTTATAAGAAAGGCACCTTTTAGTGTGTATCCACATGCTTACTGTTAGTAGAAAAGAAAAGCAAATATGGACTGAGCGAGTTCTTGAATCATATATTGTTTTAATTTTTTAATCGAGTTTACCCTCCAGGTTGGTGTAACCCACGGACTCAGCGAGGGAACTCACCCCTACCGCCTCTACGGGCAGTGATCTAGAGCTGGGACTATCTGGTCAGAGTGGATACAACTGAGAAGGTGTGATCAGCACCTCACCCAGGCGGCCTCACCTGCAAAGCGAACAGGGGCCTTATGAGGGACTGGAAGATTGGGATGGATAGACAAGGAAGCGGGAAGGAGGCAGCCGTGGCCTTACAGTAGGTACTGCACCCGAAATTTGAATGTTTCATGATGAAAATGATGATATTTTTCGAGCCCCATGATAAAATTTAACATTGCAATATAAATCCTGGAAGTTGGCTCAAGAGAGCTTTGTTAGCGAACGCAGACAGTAGGAGAAACCAGTCACGTGATCAGAGACGCCCCAGAATATTCTCGATCATTGGAAAGTGCCTAGCAACAAGGCATTACCGCGCAATATTATCAGTTAATTGTTATAAAATATATCATTGGATATATGCCCACAGCCAATGAGAGGAGGGTTTATGGAAGCAGATATGGATTTTTACCTAGTTAATGTGATTAACTATTCCATTTAAACCCTATGTAACAATTTTACTCCATTGAAATTATCAAGAAAATTAAGAGAAGATATTAGTACTACTTTAAATGTCACAAAAGGGAAGCAATTCACTGTAATAAGCTTTATTACAAGTGCGCGCCAATAACTACGCGCGACCAACAATGGCGCCGAATTTCAGGCAAGGAAGATAGGGGACGGCTTGAAGAAGCGTTCTTCTCTCGACAGAGTTGGAAGGTACAAGACGTGTTACCCAGGGTAGTTCATTCCCGTAGGCACGATACCGAGTACGGTCTTACGCTACTCGAGGGACCGTGCCGAGAGCGGCCAATAGTTAGTCAGAGCCTCGCTGAAACTAGGTGAAGTTTAGCGAAGGATTACAAGTCAATAGCGAACAAGTGTTCGACTTTTCTAAAAGCAAATTGTATACAGTATATTCATTCAGTTATAAGGCTTCAATATAAGAAGATTTTAAGAAAATTCATCGAGAAATTCGACAGTTATAGGACAATTTGTATTGCAAAAGAAAGTTGCTTATCTCAACGCAGAGGGAGAAACATTTTAGTGCAGCGAGACTTCAACATAGTCCAGTCCACGCTGCAGAAATAAGTGAGCAAAGTGATATTTTATGAACATTGAGACTTTGTTGTATTGGAACACTATGATGGCTACAAACATTTATAAAGTGGAATTGGTTTATAACACTTTGAGTATGAGTGAGATGATGAATAATTAAAACTATTACGCGATTGGGATATGTCGATTCAGAGTTGTTAATTGCAACATGGAACAACGTTAATGAACAACGAGAATATGTATAACATCAAGAATTATACAATGCCGAGACAACATGATACATTATGTACACTTCCATCCAGTATATTTAATGTGTATTCATGTACATTAATTCTCGACTATGAGCAGATATAATCTTTTATTGACCAACCAAATGAACATTAACATCTACGATAGTGATTTGATGTACAACTTAAAAATTTATTTGTAACGATGGAACTATTACGAATATATTGCTCGATTATGATGGAGGACTTTCGAAAGATGTCGGCGATTGAAGAATCATCAACGGGAAGACAGAAGACAGAAGATACTAGACCCGATGATTGTTCGAGATGGAATCCATGTTCGAGGAACGAGGTTCAACGTCCGGAGGAGACGAATATGCCGGGTAGGAAATCTTTCTGTTCCCGAGGTCGCAGTTCTTGTCCACTGGCGTTGAGAGGATTTGGTTTCAACAATTCATACCTGGGAGATGCTCCAGCCAGGTATTTTCGAATACCTGATGATGAACTTCAGTTGTCTACAATACTAAGGTAGAAATGTTTTGCAAGTAGTTTGAGTATTTATGACGGCATTTGTGAACAACAATTCTCCATATTTAATTCATGTATTTTCACTTCGATGTTTATTGAGTTTTATTCTACAAGATCGTATACGATGATGGTCATTGGTCATCTATACTTGGAATATTAGTGATTCAGTTTCTGAACTGAAGTCAGCTGTTTGAGAAATTTATTTTCCATTGGGAAAATCTTTAAAGAATTTATTATTCGACGATTTTCGATTTTTTTATTCAAGATTTCAGATATTTTGTTTTTGATATTTTTAGTAAATTCATTTTGTTTAAAATGAATTGGGCACTCTTTTTGTAAGAAGGTTTCATAGTTAGGAGAAGAGATCTACGCGTGATATATTGTGAATTATCACCAAATACTATAAACATTTCGTCGATCTGGCAAGTTATATTCGTTATGATTACGACGTGAAGTTGAACATTTATGAACATTCTTTGTGTAGAATGAAGTGGCATTCAGTCGATGACAAACCGATTTTGAGTTGAAGGAAGGCTTTGCTCTTCAGCAAATGGAAATTATATGAGACATATATTTTGAAAGATAATTCATCCGACTATAGGAATGTTAGATAAAATCTCATCCAGTCGTGATTGATCCTTATTGAACGATGATATAACAAGAGTTGTTATAAATGCACAAATGTACACTACGTTATTTGTCAATGTAGTATTGCAGCCGTGTATATTTATAGAAATGGCCAGTATGAAGAAACATTAGTAATTATTTTATTAAATATATAAAGACATGGTATTTTATACCGTAGTAACTTCGTTTAGTAAACCTCAGAGATCTAATAATATAATCGTTTGAGAACGATAAGTTGTAGTAGTAGAACAGATATTGCTGTTCATATGTGAGCAATGGATTGTAACAACAATACTATCAATGCTAGAAGGAAGTTATGCCAGTACTGTGGAACGATTGTTGAGAACAATTGTGATGATGTCATTTAAGCTATGTAATGTGATATACGAAGGTTTCTTGTCGTATATGGATGTTCGTGAAATACGAGGGTGATTACGTATTAATTGCATTGAAGTACTGCAGTTTGAGTAATGAAAACATTGTTGTATATTAGTAGAGTTAGGGAAACTCCTAAATTTGATTAGATCTGCGACACGAAAGTCGTTAGAAGGCGGAAATTCGTTGGGAAAAGATATACCATCCTTGTCTACTATACCATTATGAAATTTCTATTAAACCTGGAATTGTAACAACAATATGAACTAATCTTTGCTGATCGGTCATATTTATACCGATGATGACTATTAACATGATTTTGACATTAATTGGTATAGCATTTGTAAATGAAAAAGAACAGCAGAAGATAACTATAATGGAGAAAAAGTTAATACTGAATGATACTTTTGAAACGATAGACGTGTAAATAGTGAATATAAATATTTCCATTTGTTTAAATTGAGGGCTTTCATTATTTATAATAATTAACATTTTTAAATGTTTTTGAGATAGATAATAGTTTGGAAGAGCGAATAATTTTTATGTGAGTGTTTGAAGTTAGCTATGATTGTTGTATGTATGAAAGCTTCGTCGGTCATGAACGACGGAAGCAAGTGTTAGCAAGAATGTTTTGTAGTATGGATGTGTTTAAACGAGAAATGGCCTTAATAGAGGAAGTTTTGTAAATGTTATTGTTTGAAATACGAGATGCTTTAACGCATTTCATATTTACATATTCTGTTTGTCAAGAGGGTAGTCCATGCCAGGTGGCAAACAAGCTCGCCCCGCTATAAGCAAGGCCCAGCAACAAATGGGCCGAGATATATTGCAGGTGTGTTTAGAGGAATGTGACAGCTGAGTCACAGCTGTTATTTAATAACCAGTTCAGATATGCGGAAGGCACGCGCCTGAGAAATGTAAAAACTTAAACGGAATGACTGGCTCAATGCAGAGCCAGTAGAATGTTAAGATTATTTTATAATTTTGTAGAAGGCAGAATCTTTTTATTTTTAACCAGTTATTTTAGCATGTATGTAAGGAGTTTTGCCAACAGCAGTGCCGTGAATGAATGTTTTTATTAGGGTGTTATTTTGTTAGTAAGTGTTATTTAGTTTTCATTAATAAATTTATATTTTTATACGCCTTGTCTCGTGTACCTTGATTATTCTATAAATGGAGACATGTTATGTGACAGTCTAAAATAGATAAGATGCCTATTTCTTTCCAACATAGCCCTGAGATATTAAGGTAAGTTTTGCACTCTACCGTACAAAGCTAGTTCGTTTTATCCATAAAATGTTCCAAGCCTACTGTGTATAATCCTGAAGAACTCGTTGGCGTGAATGCGATAGTTCATTAGCCGGGTCTTTCACCTTTTATAATCCAGCTTTGCTTTGGATTGACCAGTGAGTACCTTCTCGATTTTTACGGGTACGGCATTTGCCTGAAGACGAAGTGGGAAAACCACTTCGAGGATGGCTGAGGTGGGAATCGAACCCTCTCTACTCATTTGGGCCACCCGAGGCTGAGTAGATCCCGTTCCAGTCTTTATACCACTTTTCAAATTTCGTGGCAGAGCCGGGAGTCGAACCCAGGACCTCCGAGGCGGCAGATAACCATGCTGACTTCTACGCTACGGAGGCGACGAGTTCTCAGATACAGCGTGAAATTAGTAGCTCTGTAATATGGGAAAAAATAGGTTTTGATAATCAGAAACATCTGTGTTATAAGAAAAGCACCTTTTAGTGTCTATTCACATCCTTAGTAGAAAGAAAAGCAAATGTGGACTGAGCGAGCTCTTGAATCATTCTCTTCAATTGCACGCTTTACAAGAATGCGGTGAATTGAAACATACATATCTTATCTCTCTGTAACGCCAAATGAAATACAGTATAACGCCATTTGATTTGAACGCCACATAAAAAGGAGGTCCTCTGTTTAATGACTGGCAAGTTAACCGCCACGTAAACTACAAGCTCACTTCAACTAACAATACACAGACATTTATTATGGAAAGTGTTACTTTCTTTGTGGATCGATTCTCAACTCACCCATCCTAGAAGAGGTTTCCTATGACTATCCACTTCTACTCCTGGCAATCAAAATCAACACAGTAAATGTAAAACGAATATAAGGGAATGCAGCCGAGAGAAATTAGAAACCCCAATGGACGTAAAATTGGCAGGTAAAAAGCTACAGGAACGAGGAGACTTCTGTTACTTCGGAAGCAAATTAATTAGTGTTGGGCGAAGCAAAGGGGATATACGAGGCGTTCCGTAAGAGAAAGGCGAGCCCGCCACATGTGCATATGCATATATTCTCTTACGGAACGCCTCATAAAAAGGTAGGTTGGCTCAGTCGAGGAAGGCATTTCTACAGAATATAAATCCGTTGACATTAAATATTTAGGTATTAGAAAATAATTTTTGAAAGCCTTTGTCTGGAGCGTGGTGCTCTACGAAAGTGAAACTTGGACTGTTGGCGCAGCAGAAAGGAGGAGAATAGAAGCATTTGAAATGTGGTGTTACAGGAGAATGATGAATATCAGATGGGTAGATAGCGTAACAAATGAAGAGGTATTAAGACGAGTGGGAGAGAGAGATGTCTCTGGCGACTGCTAATGAAGAGATGATATAGGTTGGTAGGACACATACTAAGACACCCAGGAATGGCAAACTTAGATATGGAAGGGTCGAGGATAAGAACTGTAAGGGTAGACCAAGGTTGGACATGTTAAAGGGATTCCCTCGGAAGTGAGGAGTGGTAGATATGTAAAGATGAAACGATTAGTTTAGAGCAGGGAGGGACGGAGATCTGCATCAAACCAGTATGGCTTCCTACCTAAACCTAGCTACAATTGCAATTACATACACTACTAAAGACACCACAATAACAAAGATGATGAGAAAAATTACACATAGCCTACTCTCAAGTACACGCGGCTGAAGACCACAATGCCTATGCCGCCGATTGGAACAAGGTGAACAAAACTGTTAATCCAGCGAGATACAAACTAATCCCAGGAACATTAGGATTCCATTATTTTGTGATTGTTGCAAAATGTCGTTAGTTAATTACATGTGCTTGGAACATCTTGTTCATCAGCCACGTGAACTTGGGTAGCGTTAAATGTATCTGATAATCTGTATTTATGTAGAGACTATAATAGTGTGTGAAACTCTAGTTATTAGTTACTAGCATTCTTGGCTGTCACCCCGGTGGCCCGCGTTCGATTCCCGGCTCTGCCAAGAAATCTAATTCTGGTCTGAGGGCTGCAACGGTGTACACTGAGCCTTGTGATCGAAAACTGAAAAGGGGTGGGTTCGATTCCCCCCTCAGCCATCCTGGAAGTGATTTTCCGTGGTTTCCCTCTTCTATTCCAGGCAAATGCCAGGATGGTTCCTAACTTAAGGCAACGACCACCTCCTTCCCAATCCTTAACTGAATTGCAAATAACTTACGCACAGTATTTCAGGCACCACAAAAAAGTTATCAGACAAATTGTACACACACCCAAGTTCATAGGGCTACTTGATTACGATGTCGCAGAGCTCCTAATTGTAGTTATTAGGATGCCACCTCGTTGCGTAGTGGCTGTCATTCTTGGCTGTAACCGCAGAGGCCCGGGCTCTGCCAAGAAATTTAATTCTGGAGCGGGTTACACTCAGCCTCGTGAAGCAAACACTGAGAAGGGGCGGGTTCTATTCAGGAACAACTCTGTATATTAGGATTGGGGAAGTGCCCCGATACTAGCTACATGGTGCTATCTCGTCAGTTGACTGAAGGAACTGTGCAAAATCGGAGGAGAATCCACACTATAAACAAGACGATTTGAGAGTTCAAACTCCCACTTATAGTCGTGATGCACAACTTCGATGCTTTTTTTTCTTCTTAAGCGTAGCCTATGGCTTTTAGTGCCGGGAGTGTCCGTGGACATGTTCGGCTCGCCAGACTTAGTAGCTGCTTCTATGCGGACACCCATGGGGTGAGCTACAAGTACCGTCACGTGTGGAGTGTTGTCTGGGGAGGAAAGTGTTAATGTAAGGACTAGGAATTGAAAGGTAGAGGCTGTGGCTTATAGTTAGGGACCAACCCCAGCATTTGCCTGGAAGAAAGATGGGAAAACCACAGAAAAACATCTTCAAGGTTGCCGGCGGGGGGATTCGAACCTCCGCGCCTCCCGGATGTGAGAGACTTCCTGCAGCCACGCCGTAACGAACACGACTAACTCACTCGGTAATTTTGATGATGATGATTATAATTGTTATTTTAAGGGGCCTAATATCTAGGTTATCAGCCACTAATGGTCTGGATGAGAGCGAAAAGCAATGAAATGAGACCAGAACATAAATTAAGTGGGACTGAAAATACTTACAAAATTGAACTTAGATTGAAACGACTCACAAAATGGAGAGCGGAAATACTTACAAAAGGGAATTTAGAAGGAAAATACTTACAAAAGGAATAGATTGAAAAATACGCACAAAATGCAATGTAGAGTCGAAATACTTACAAAATGCAAATGAGATTGAAAATACGTACAAAATGCAATTGAGGTTCAAAATACTTACAAAATGTAATTGAAATTGAAAATACACAATGCAATTTAGATTGAAAAACTCCCATTTCAGATCAAAAATACTCACAAAGTGCAATTGAAATTCAAAATGCTTACAAAATGCAATTGAATTTGAAAATGCTTACAAAATGTATGATAGATTCAAACTACTGATTTGGATGGAAAATACTTACAAAATGCAATTTAGATTGAAAATTCTTGCAAAAGGCGGTTTAGGTTGAAAATACTTACAAAATGCAATTGAAATTAAAAATACTCATAAAAGTCCCAGGCCCTATATTGAAAGACTTACTAAAAAGCAATTTAGATGGTCAATCCTTACTAAATGCAATTGAGGTTGAAAATATTCGCAAAATGCAATTTAGATCGAAAACACTTACAAAATGCAACGTTGATTGAAAATACCTACAAAATGGAGTGTAGATGCAAAAAATTCGCTAAAGGGGAGTTAGATACACGGGGAGTTAATTAACAAAAACAGTGCGGAAATCTTAAAGAGAAAAGGAAATATAATGAAAAGAGAACAACAGATCTGACCCCTCGAAGAAGGAGGGATCAGGAAAGATGAGACAAGGGCCAATTACGGCGGGAAAGTGAAAGACTCCCTAGGCCTCGGATACGCTAATACCGTCGGGGTCGGAAAAGAACAAGAGTTGACCAAGGGAGGTCGACAGGAAAGAAGACGGAGAGGAGCCCGGTACAAGTAAGTGGAAGTAATGCCGGACTCAGCTGGGGTCCCGTGGTCGGTGCGCAACTTTACGTTCATGCTTATGCTGTGGGACATTGCGACAAATGAGAGTGGCTTTACTATGGATATTTCATCCTGTGATCTGTGCTGCGAGTTCTAGTAACTTCAAAGTGAAGCTCTCGTTTCTAACCTCTTTTATAGTTGGATTGTAGATATTATTCTTGGTGTTTGTAGATCAGCCTCCCGCATGCTAGACTTACTTTTAGAAAATAGATGATGATAATTGTTGTTTTAAGGGGCCTAACATCTAGGTTATCGGCCCACTTTTAGAAAAGTATGCCCCCAACGTACGAACAGCATCCTTCCTTCCCAGCTGCATACATAGCGATCCCCTCCCTCAAATTAATTCGGTGGTGGTCAAGCGTGCCATTGTCCACCAGGTCCAATGTTTCGGTGACGCCGGCTGAGAATGGTGGTGGTAAAACATGTTGCACCCTCATAGTGACGTCACAACTAGTGAGGGCTTTTAAATATTCCATGCCCTCCTGGTGAAGTTCCCCATAGTTGGGTGGTTGTGGTTGCATGTGTGCCAAAAGAGCCCATGCCCCCTTTGTAATTCACGACTTGTGAAGGAGCATGTGGTTGAGAACGTGGTTTGTTACGTCACGCCAAGTGGAATGGTTGTGACTATGGTAAAATAACATGCGCCCCCGTAGTGACGTCAAAAGTAGCCTGGGCTTTTAAATATTCCTCCTGGTGACGTACTCCGTAGTGGGGTGGTTGTAGCCGGGAATGGGGTAAAGTACCTTGCACCCTCATTGTGACGTCACAACTAATGGAATAGTTATAAGTCTGAGTGTGGTAAAATGAAGCCTCCGTGGCTTAGGCGGCAGCACGCCGGCCTCTCACCGCTGGGTCCATGGTTCAAATCCCGGTCACTCCATGTGAGAGCTGTGCTGGACAGAACGGAGGAAGACAGGTTTTTCTCCGGGTACTCCGGTTTTCCCTGTCAAAATTTCATTCCAGCAACACTCTCCACTATCATTTCATTTCATCTGTCATTCATTTAATCATTGCCTCAGAGGAGTGCGTCAGGCCTCGGCAGCCGGCACAGTTCATATCCTCGCCGCTAGATGGGGGCTTCATTCATTCCATTCCTGACCAGGTCGGAGACTGGAAGCAGGCTGTGGATTTTCATTTTCTGAGTGTGGTAAAATACCTTGCGTACCCTAGCGAAGCCACCACAGTGGGGTGATTGTGAAATACCCCACAGGCCTATCCCGACAAGTTACGCTACCATCAAAGTGCCGGAGGAGAGGGGGGATAAAGAGCCTCACACTCCCTGGTAAGTCACCACATTTAGTTGCTTGTGAAATACCACTTTTCCGCCAAGTTACGCCACCACCAGCGCGCAGGGGGTGATAAGAAGTACCCCGTACGTGCGCGCAGCCGCGGAGGGGATTGCGACAGAAAGACCGGGCTGGACGGGAGGCGTTCACATCAATACGCGAGCTGGCTGGTTACTGTACGCACGCAGCGTCTCGCGGCGCTCTTTCAGTGACATGTGTGACATAACGTGAGCTGCACAGCAGGTAGGTGACCAGTTCCTCATATCACAACTAGCATTTTCTTCTATCGCACGCGATACAGTGTTTCACCTGGAATTATAAATCAGAGATTGAAATTCATTCTAGCACGAACACGTGTTGTTGATAACAAGCGAATGTTAAAGAAACAGTAACTTAATTTAGAGTTGCTTCTTCTCCCTTGTAAGGATCCTTTGGCAATTTTTAACTTAAGCGTGGTGTGTGACAGGTCAAGAGAGACTATTCCGACAGGGATCTAAATATCTTGGGAGTCTTTGAGCCAGAATTCTAACTGTTGGGAATTAGCAGTCGCTCTTAGTGTACAAGTGTGACATAACTGAGTGCAGTGGTGAAATATGTACGTCTTTCAATCACCCACAAGACATGTTTAATCACGTGTAATATACTGTAACATTACATAGTAGCATGAAGAACTAGGCCTAATGGGTGTTTCTCACTGGATGTACGGTAAGTTGACACCAGTGAATATGTCATACTCACTGTAATATGTTCAACTTATAAGTCACATTCAATCAAAAGATAAACAAATGCTTCACTCGAAGAATAACCTTGATTTGTGTGCTGGAGAGCGAGTTGGTGATCAATAAACATCACTACCCACACAGATTCCGAGTGGACCATCATGGATTCCATCCTTCTCCCGGCTTGTACAAAGCCTCAACATTTTCACTGTTATATTTAACTTTTATCCCAAAGCTTAGCTCTTGCCTATTGGGCCGATGATTGTGGGAGGAAACCCCAGCACTGTTGATTGCCATTAATCATGTACATATTCGAAGCTTCGCAAAAGTCTTCGAATATATAGATTGCAAAGCATCGATATTTCACGCCAAACATGCCTCAAAGGCTGGATTAGGTGTTCGACACATTAATCTTGCAGATTTTGAGATTTCTTGCGTTCTTTCTATCGGCTGAACCTTATTACTGTAAAGAATTACTGCGGGTTAGATATTCCAATGCTGTGCCTTCCTTCTAAATAGTCTGTACTTTATGTACAATACACGATGTAACAGCTGAAAGCTTCCTTTTGTCAACAGTACGGTCGTGAAAACCCAGTTAAGGAAGAAGAAATTTCTTCGCGAAAAATTGCTGCCTTAGCAGGGAGAAAGAAAATAAAATGTTCGATTTTGGGGGCTGGACATCATAGTCATTTCTGCCCCATGTGCTTGGATGCGGATAAAATGTTGTCTGATAACCAGTGTTATTGTGGTATCTGTATTAGTGTTTTTATATTTGTATTGAGGTGAGGATAGGGATGGAGTCGGCCGTGGCCTTAAGTTATGAACCATGCCGGCATTTGCCTGGACTGTAAACGGGAAACCATGAAAAACCACTTCCAGGTTGGCTGAACTGGGAATCGATCCCACCTATTCTCAGTTTTGCCTCGCGAGGCTGAGTGTAGCCCGTTCCAGCCCTCCAACCAGAATTTTATTTCTTGGCAGAGCCGTGAATCAACCCCAGACCTCTGGGATGACAGCTAAGAATGTTAGCCGCTACACCAGAAAGTGGCCATGAAATAAGGAAGGATATGTCAATGGGAATTGTGACGCTAGCAGAAACGCTATTGGTTAAATGCATATCGGATCAAACATTGATATATGGCCGCTATCATCGGTGAGTTTTATAAAAGAAAGTGGGTTTATGTGCAGAACCGAAGCCAAAATATCCCATATTAATAGCGAGCTGTTCTGCAATTACTGTTACTGGAAAGCTGTTGTTATTGATTCTCTAGGGGCTTTGCAACATTGTGGTCACGTACCCCGTGTACCTGGGTGTGTGTGGAATATTTCTTATAAACTGTGTCATTGTGATGGCTGTATCAGTGTGTTTAGTTGTAATTGAGATGAGGATTGGCAAGGAGGCAGCCGTGGCCTTAATTTAGGAACCATTCCGCCATTCACCTTGTGTAGAAGTGGGGAAACCACGAAAAACCACTTCCAGGATGGCTGAGATTGGAATCAAACCTGCCTCATCTCAGTTTTGACTCACGAAGCTGAGTGTACCCCGTTCCAACCCTCAGACCAGAATTAAATTTCTTGGTGGAGCCGGGAATCGAACCCGGCTCTCCGCGGTGACAGTCCAGAGTGCAACCCACGCAAAAAAAGAGTTGATTGGGGGATTTAACTCAGGGATTTGGATCTGTTGGTAATTTATTATTTCGGTTGATTTACGCACTACTTGCGTCAGCTTGTTTATAGAATAAAGCAGCCAAACCAGGACGCAGGAGATGACAAAGTTCCTTGCTCCTGTGGACAGGTTTACATAGGGCAAACAAAAAGACGCGTTTCCATTATGATTTCAGAGCACATTCGGGGCACAAAACAGATAAACTACAGATCGGCAAAGCTGAACATGCTGACGTCACGAGACACGCAATCGAATTTGATAACCGAAACTGTTGCTAAAATTCATGGATATCAAAACAGGTTAATTAGAGAGGCAATTTAGAGGTCGTGAAGCATCCCAATAATTTCAATCGTGAAGATGCTTTCAGACTTAGCAACGCTTGGAAAGTTCTCCTAGCGCGCGACTGCTAGGGGCACGGACCAATCACGGAGCAGCGTGACGTCAATGCAGGGTAAGCAAGCACCTCTGGCTGGCAATAACCGTCAGTTTGAGTATGGACACCAAGGATAATGTGAGAATAAGAGATTCGTCACTTTTGGTTATAGAATTTCCGAGAGAGAGCACCGCCTGAAGCTATGTACCGCTATACCAAGTCTGGCAACATAAAAAGTAAAAAGCCATATGAATGTAGCCTTTATTACACGTAATTGAACAGTATGTTCTGCGATGAGTTATTGATTATTGATGAAAATAACACAAACATAACTGCGCCTTTCGCTAGGCGTAGAAATGTACGTCCAGATAGGAAAATAGTACTCTTTGATATATATCAATGTTGGTAATTGATTTGTCACGAAGGACAGAATTATGCCGTTCTAGAGATTAATTCACCTTTAGGCTACTTAAACATTGCTCTCCTACTCTACAGAATTGTTGGGATATTCGATGAATATAAAGAAAACTGTCCAAATGCACACACTATATTGCCCTGATATTGCCATAACCTCACTTTTGCTTAGCATGCCGGCTGCCACCCACCCCTCCCGGTAGCCCTAACCCACAAATTTTATTGCAATGCAAAGGAGAATGGGTAAGAAAACAAACAAGAGATGAAATGCACACATTTATTCTCTATATATTTTCATTCGAGAGTAGTCCATATTGTCCACTAGTTTTACACATGGTCAACTCCAGGAAGATGAAAATTGCCGTATTGTTCTTACTGTCATTATCATTCTTACATCCTGGTTCTTGGCAATGTGTGATTGACTCTCAATTCAATTCAAATAAATAATCAAAATACCGAACAAATCAAAACAACCAACACCACCACGAGGAAAATCAATCAAAACAGACTATTCCCGCTCCGCCAGTCTGTTTGGTGTGAGCGTTGGGTGAGTGCCAACTACGGAAACATAGTACCGAAATTAACTCTTCATTGGTTGGCAGAACATCTATAGCGGAGTTTTATCGAAACCCACGCGCTCCCTATGATCTGTCATCCCCCTGATGGACACCAACTCGTACCTACCCATGGTTAAGGCTGCTGCAATGACAGCCGAAACGTTGCGTCGGGAAACAGTCACCGATACGCGACGCGGCTCCATCCTGTAAGCCTAGATCAGGGGTTCCCAGCCTGGGGAGGTGTAGGGATATTTATCAAGGGGGGTGTGAAGTGATTTTCGAGTTAAGTTTCTTTTAACTCGAATATTACAATTTTGTATAATAAACAGTTAGCCGTGGTGGTTACGGCATGACTAATAGCAGTCGCTCACATCCGGGAGGCGAGGAGGTTCGAATCCCCTCGCCGGCAACCTTGAAGATGGTCTTCTGTGGTTTCCCATCTTCCTTCCAGGCAAATGCCGGGGTTGGTCCCTCACTATAGGCCACAGCCGCTACCTTCCAACTCCTCGCCCTTCCCTTCCAACTTTCCTCCCCAACGGTACTTGTAGCTCACCCATTGGGTGTCCGTCTCGAAGCAGCTACAAAATTGGCGAGCCGAACATGTCCTCGGACACTCCCGGCACTAAAAGCCATACGCTAAAAAAAAAAGAATCTCTCCAAGTGATTGTCACGCCAAGTCAATCGTTCAAACCACTAGTAATTGCCAACAACCGGCACAAACCTCTGCGGAGCCGCGAGGTTGGAGGCGAAATAAGGAATTTTCATGTCTTAAGGAGCAAAATCAATGCCAATTTTATCGTCTCATTGGCATGTCTTTGTGATTTATTTGAAGCTTTGAACAGTTTGAACATAGAGCTCCAAGGCAAAAACTCCAATATAATGCTTGCTTATGATGCCATCAGGGCTTTCCTGAAAGAAAAAGAAAAATTAAAAATGTTATGGAAACGCCGGCTACAGTTGAACAACTCCTCATCCTTTCACCGCCTTAATGAAATGTTGTGGTCTGTCAAATATCAAACCAAACTTACCGAATCTTACCAAGAGAAAACAGTGTCAACCCTCTCACTGACATTTGTTGACAAATTTAAGGAATATTGTAAAAGTGTGTTCTTTGTATTGTGCTAAAATGAAGTTAGTATTTAATAGATATCAAGCGCGTACTTCATATTATATTTTCAGAAATAATTACTCCATTATGTAGTGTTATTAGGTTAGGTCTATATCCTCCGCGTCCGTTTATCGAAGACGTTATAGAAGCGACGAGTGGAGGGGCGTAGGGAGGGGGTTAGGGGGGGGGCGTAATGACCACCCGTATCTGAAACGGGGGGCGTCAGCTGGCAAAGGTTGGAAAACACTGGCCTAGATGATAAATTAGACACCGACCGCGAAAGCCTACGATCTAAATACTAACCTATATATTTATATATCTAGTTTATAAGTTTAGATTATGGCATCCGGTCATTATGCAAGGTTTCACAGCGATTAATTAATTAATTAATATTATTGTTTGACGTCCCTTTTAACTACTGCGGCTTTTAAAGACGACGGGGTGCCGGAATTTTGTCCAAAGGGGATCTTAAACGTGCCAGTAAATCTACTGATACAGCTCTCTTATATTAGCACACCCTCAAATGCCAACTGACTGCGCCAGGATTCGATCCCGCAACCTTGGGAACAGCAGACGAGAACGTTACCGCTGAGCCTCGCAGCCAGGCGTTCATAGAGTTTGGACAATCCTTTGAAAAGTAAGAGGAATTCATCGCTCAGGAAATTGGCATACCATCTACAATTTGTAAAAGGAAGAAAGCGATTCATACACTAGCATGCTTGACTGTCACCACGGAGACCAGGGTTCAATTCCCGGCTCTGCCAAGAAATGGAATTCTGGTCTGAGGGCTGGAATGGGGTACACCCAGCCTCGTGAAGCAAAACTGAAAAGAGGTAGTTTCGATTCCGACCTCAGCCAACTTGGAAGTGGTTTAGCGTGGTTTCCCACTTCTACTCCTTCTACTCCCTACTTAAGGCCACGGCCGCTTCCTTCCCCATCCTAGCCTCAATTACAATTATACAGACCACTACAGACCCCACAATAACACAGGTTATCAGATTAATTACACAACACCCAAGTACACGGAACTAAATGATCACGATATCTAAGCCCCTCAAATGAAACAACATCAACAGTTTTATACACCTACCGGTTTAGATTATAGTAGCGGTTTACTATGACAGATTTCATAATTATTCGACCATTCAGTGACGGATTAGGTGAATTCATGTATGAAGGTTTGACATATGCGCGATCTATAATTTATGAAAAGTAAGACATTGGTTTATGCAACTGTGGGTTTAAACTATAGGAGAGGTCCAATACGCCAAGTTTTACACACGCGAATTAGTCTGTGATTAGTTAGAAGCATTCATTCCCAAAGAATTGACGGCATGCACGCCATCTATGATTTGTAAAAAGCAACTAATGGATTTAAAAGAAATGATTTACGTTATGTTAATGCTTCACGATGCCAGATTTCACTGTGATCGGATCATTTTTAATGAGTTAGATAAAATAATGTATCAAGAAATGATATGCGCGCCATCTAGGAACTTTTGAATGTAAGATAGAGATATATATACCTGTAGATTTAGATTATAGCAGTGGTCCACCGTACCATGTTCCATAGATATCGAATCAATCTTTAACGAGTTAGAGAAATTGAAAGCTCTGAAATTGACATACGCGCAATCGATAAATTATTATTTAGGCTATATACAGGACATTGATTTTTGTACAGTAGATAAATATAATGCTACTAGTTTAGGATACATTGTTTCAATTTGCTCGCTTCATTAAGATATAAGATACAAAACGAAGTATTTTCATTCGCACAGCCAGTATTTTAAATTTACCACAACAAATGAATTAAATTAGTTGTCAAAATATTAAGCTCTAAATACAGATTTACAATGCTGTGTTTTATTGCACTCGGATCTCTAAGTCGCCAAAGAAAAACAATAAAAGTCATTTAAATAATTAAAATTCGTAGAGCCGCCATGTAAATTTTCTGCTTATCATGTTTTTCAAAGTCATATGTGAAATTATTTAATAGTCCTTTATTACGTTACAACATTTCAGGTTGATTGCTGCAATAGTTTCGGAGGTAGGCCTATATTACTGGTCACATAATTCACGTGGCCGCTATTTTGTATTTGTGCCAGTTATTGAAATTGTGAAGGCACATTCGGGTTCGGACAGAGTAGATGATGATGATAATTGTTGTTTTAAGGGGCCTAACATCTAGGTTATCGGCCCCTAATGATACGGAAGATAGTGAAATATGTTGTGGAAATTTGAAGTCATTCTTTTTTCAGTGTTGCCTATACAAATTGTCTTTGCTACTTTTCAGTCGGTCAACACGATTGTGCCCAATGAGTTGGGCGGGGTACAAAATTATAAATTTGTAAACACACTCCTGGAAAAAAATGCATGTAGGCCTATTGCCCATTTAAGTGTGATAACTAATACCGTACATGTAATTTTTGATGTGTAACATCTTTCCGCTCGGTTGCTGGATAGTTTTGTGGGAGTGATCTTGAAAATTGGGGACGGAAGTGAATCGGGCGGAAGTGGATCGGACGGAAGTGAAGACGCACTGCCAGCTGGATGTACAATTGAAAATGTGTGTATTGGAAACAAGGCAGTGTGTGCTCTGTAGCGCTAGAATGTTATGGCAATACAGTAGGCAGTGCATTTAGTAGGCACTGGTTTGACGAGCACAGTGGCAAATGTTTCACCGACTTTCATTTGTCATTGAGCAGTTTATGAAGCTTCACGTTCAAGGTTGAATATCACATGGGGTAGGACAAAGACGACAAATGACATTTGAGTAAGCGGCATTATTGTCAAGCTGTGGGTGAGTAGTCATATATTAAATGCATAACAGAATGTTGTTATATGAGTGGAATAAAAGCTGTATTTTCATCATATGTGAGACTAGGTCATTTCATGATTGTAGGAAGCCATGTTTTGATTGTTTACGACGAACTGTGTGAGAGCCTTGAGAATAATGAATGTTATAGTTACTGAGGAATGTGCTCACAGTATTTGAGAGTACTGTCGACGTTGTGTGTCACTTTGTTATTATGAATTATTAATGTAAAAGGAAGGAAGGAAGCTTTTTGTTTTGCGTGTCCGTTAATCTCACGATCATGATCCATGGTACCTCCCTTTTACGTGGAATGCGAACCACAGGACATGGCATTTCAATTCGAAAATCTCACATGTATTGACCAGGAATCAAACCCGGTCTACCTTGGTGAGAGACTAACAGCTTGACCACTGCGCCACAAATGTGACAGTAGCATATCTCCAATTCAATCTATACATTCATCATAGTACCAGTATGAAAATGGAGTGTAAATTAACATTTTAAGAATGTCCAAGCTGTGTAGTATACGAGTAGGATAACATGTCAGATGTTACACATCATATGCGACTACTGTAAGGCTCGTATCTTTTTTTCCAGGAGTGTGTTAACATATTTATCATTTTGTACCGTGAAAGATTGGAAAATCAGGCCCGGCTCAGGAATCCCTTGGGGTCACTAACTCGGATAGGGTACTAAGTCTTTGCGAAGTTTCATTGAAATATCTCCTGCCAATCAAAATTAATTAGGGAAGACACATATACGCACACATTCACAAATAGGCTCAAAAGAGCAAGTTGTTATTGGAAACGTCAATTGAGGACAAAACAAAATACAATCATGTTGTTGTTTCATTTAGTGTTTGGGCGTGGAAGTCATTTCAGCCCCGTATACTTGTGTGTGCGTAGAAATTATCCGATAACCTGGGTCATTGTTGTGTCATGGTGTTTGAAGTAGAGTGTGTATTTGTAATTGAGGATAGGATTGGGACGGAAGCGGTCGTGGATCCATCCCCGCATTCGACTGGAGTAGATTTGGGTAACCACGTAAAACCACTTCCAGAATGGCTGAGATGATATTCGAACCCACTTCATCTCAGTCCTGCCTCACAAGACTGAGCATAGCCCAGAGGAGAATCGTACCTGAACCTCAGGGGTGACAGCCAAGAATGCCAGCCTCTACACAACGAGGTACGTACAGCGTGTTCCGATTCAACACGGAACTGTAAAATGGGTTGCCTACCCACCCGCAATTGGCTTGAACTCTGCTTGCAGCGCGTTAGCGACGGGGCTGAGTTCGATTTCACTGATTACCGCCTTCTTATGCAGCATTGCAAAGCATTTTTCTGTTTCATAATATATTTACACTGGCTTCACATTAAGTTTGAACGATTTCTGTTTCAGGACTTGTTATTTTACGCTTCTGTTAGTGGCTTTTGCAGAGCATTTCTATGAAATAAAATGTTATTTTACAACATAGTTTAATACAACACAATGTATTTTTGTGTTGTATTTTATTTACAACACAATTTATAGCTTCTTAACCCAATACCACAAAATGACATACAATTTGGAAATGATTTGTTACAAAATTGTAATCAGTCTTCGATGCTATTAAAAAGTTACTTTATCACAGACGTTACATCTACTACAAATGGACATTTACTCAAGGTGTTCGAAGTGGCGTCCATCGTTTTCCAAGCAGAGGGCCACTCGTCGCATGAAGTTCTCTCTCGCGTTCGACAACATCTGATAAGTAATTTCCGCAAAGGCTTCGGTAATGACGAGCTCCATTTCTTCGGGTGTTATTGGTTATCTTAAAAATGCTCTCGACCTGACGTAGCCCCAAATGAAGAAATTCAGGACGGTCAGATCAGGTGAACGTGGTGGGAATTAAATAAAGCCGCCAATTCCTATCCTCCGACCAAGAAACAAACGGTTTAAAACTTCTCCCGCCAGTCTGGAGGAGTGCGCTGGATGACCATCTTGTTGAAACAGCATGTTGTAATTGTGCTGTAATAAACTATGTTGTGAAATAAAATTTTATTTCATAGAAATGCTCTGAAAAAGCCATTAACAGATGCGTACAGTTACAAGTTCTGAAACAGAAATCGTTCAAACTTATTGTAAAGCGAGTGTAAATATATTTTGAAATACCAAAATACTTTGCAATGCTGCATAAGAAGGCGGCAATCAGTGAAATGGAACTAAGCCCCGTCGCTAGCCCGCTGTGAGCAGATTTCAAGCCGATTGCGGCTGGGTAGGCAACCCATTTTACAGTTCCGTGTTGAATCGGAAAAAGCTGTACATTAAGACAAGGTTCTGTATTACATAATTTTTGTGTAAACATTGCTGGACATAATATTGGAATCTGCTGAATTTTGTGTGATCAATGACTTCCCTCATAGATGAATGTAGAAGTTAGGAAACTTATTTGAAACATATGGGTTTTATTACTACTTGGAGTCATAAGATGATTAATTTTATGTATTTTCCTTAATAAGCCATAAGACGGATTGTGCAGTGACTACTCCAGCGTACAAATGTGGATGTTCGGAAACAAACATTGACCCTTGGAATGAAGAAATAATTAATTGGCTAGGTTCTTTGTGGGCTCGTAATGAATTTTATGTAATTTCCTTAATAAATCTTACTGCAGATAGCGCACTGTTCCCTGAGTAAACTTTGAGTAAACCAGTCGCTGTCTTGGTGGATGAAAGTGTAAGTTTGGAATCTTCATTTAAATGAATTGGGGCTATTATCACTTGACGAATGCAAATACTTGTCACACACGTCCAGATGCATCTAATTAATGATCATGTATGCCACATAGTTACGTAGCTTTCTGTTGTTTGCCATGCGCTAAATAAATAAATAAATAAATAAATAAATAAATAAATATTAATGAAATGAGGTCTTACATATATTATTAATGTTTGTCCTATGTAACAAGAAGATACCAAAAAGAGGTTAACGAAGAACCTGAAGGACTCATGAATACATATAGCCTAGGCTACCTCGCGTTGTGCCTCATCAATATGTCTATAATAATAAAAGGAAATGTCTGTCTGTCTGTGTGTGTGCGCGTCCCATGCAGCATGAAGTCTGATTTCGTCCTTTTTCTTCCTTCTTATATCGATCGATGGCGAGCAGAAAGCATGGATTATATCGCTTATAAACGCACAGCAGATATTACACTACAGTACTATGACATCACAGGCTTTCATCTATTTCACATTATTTAACAACTCCCACCGTAATTTATTTAATCATGGAGAGGAATATGCTTTCATTGTGTTGAATAGATAGCTTCATGCACGCTACTGCAAACAAATTGACGTACAAGTTGTATACCACTGCAGCCAAAATTTTCTATAGGCCTACTGTATATTACTGAACATTGTGACACCTATCTCACTGTATTCGCAGCACTTCCCTGAAAACCTAAATAACTTAGCTAATGTGTATATATTCTACTGGCCATTTCCCCTTTAAAATGTTACCACCATTTCAATAGATTTCCCATATGATGGACTAAATTGCTTTTTGCACATGACCTACGTTGTAATATAAGCTAGTACAAGGCAACAATTACGGTACATACTAAAACTCAATATACAAACATTGTTGTCATACAGACAATCAACAAAAAATAATCTTTGAAGATATCAAAATGGTCTTGCGATGGTCTTAGCGCTTGCTTTGACTTAAATCAAAGCTTTCATCGTTGCTAAAAATTACTCACAGCAACACACCTCCAACACTATAAAACATGTGTCCTAAGCGTGGCCTACGTTATATACAAGGCCTGGAAATGAGGCGCCAAACAACATTACGGGCGATGGTTCGAACTTGATCCGCATTTTGCCGCTAGGTTCGCTGTCTGGCGCCATTAATCGTACCGTTTGCATGACGTACAATGTGATTAGTGTGTCTGTATTTGGCTGTAAATAGGGTGTCCTAATGAGTGAGAAAGCTAAGGTGAGTTTAAAATTGACTGGCAAAGCGTGTCATATTATAGTTCTGCTTTCGTTAATAGCAGTAGACTGCTGTTTGATCGATATTGAGATGGGTGCTAAGTGGTCATTATGAACAAGACGTGGTGAAAAGCAAGTTTTAATCCAGTGTACAAGCGTAAATGTGACATGTAGGCCTAAGTGTGATAAATACTTTAGATATAAATCACTGAATGATTTTAATAGAGTAACTTGTGTGTAAATATTAGTGTTATTATTGTGTTCGTCAAAAATGGTGTACTGTAGCGTGCCGTATTGTAAATCTCGTCAAGTTAAAGGCAATGGACTTTCCTTTCATAAATTTACATTGAACAATGACATACTGAAACAATGGGTTTTAGCTGTTTCACGTGAGGAGGTAAAGCCAGGGTCTCTGTGGACACCAAAACGGTCTTCTACAATTTGTAACAAGCATTTCAAGGATTCTGATTTTAGTATAAGTACTACAAAGAGAACGCTTTTACCGAACGCATTTCCGACGGTTTTTGAGGACTACCCCGAACATAAACAAGCACAAATAAATAGAAATACGCGCAAAAAAGCACGTGTCGATAGAGACATACATATCAATAATAAAAGGAATTGTTCAGGTAATTTAAATTTTACGGAATACAATTGTGATGAACGAATTGAAGAAAACCATGATCAACCACGTGTTAGTGTAGGAACGCAATGTTCTACAATCAAGCAAACTCATTGCAAGTCAACAAAATTAAAATTAAGGAGGGCACTAAGAAAAAAACCAGTATACAGAACTACAATGGAGTCATTGAATCAGAAGATAATTTCATTGAAACAAAAATTACATTCAGTGCAACGTCAGGACAAACACGATGTTCAAATATCGAAGCTCAATAGTGAAACGGATCATGGGGACTTGAAGGCTAATTTCTTACTTGAACAAATTTGAGCTTTCACGAAACGAAAGTTTAAATACAATGAAACAACAATAAAAACATGTGTATTGCTCTCTAATAAATCACCGTCGACTTACCGCTTACTGAGAGATATAAATAGTTTACAACTTACTCATCCACGAACAATGAAAACGTACATCGGGAGAGACAGGTGTCACGTCACTTGCAAAAGCTAGGTTGACAGCTGAAGATAATGAGAAGGTTGGTTCATTAATCATTGATGAAATGGCCATAAAGTCTAGACTATTGTATGACAAGAATTTAGACATGTTTCTCGGCATTAGTGATATTGAGAAAGATGCAATTGGAATCGAACATAAATTAGCTAATAAATTATTATGCCTACTGTTCAAGGGCCTGTCATCCTTCTACAGGATACCTGCTTCGTTTTACTTTACATGTGGACTCACAGGACAACAGTTATCTAGGATAACACTGGATGCACTGACTGCGGTTGAGGAATGTGGCTTCAAGGTTATCAGAATAGTGACGGACTGTCAGGTGAATGTGTCAATGTTTGAGGCACTGTGTGGCGGATGTGTCACTCATGAAATTCGTCACCCGATAGACGAGCAGAGGCAATTATTTCTTAGTTTCGATCCGAGTCACATCATTAAGAATGTACGATCACAATATCTGAGTAGGAACTTCTATGTAGATGACAATTTAATAGCTAGTGATCATCTCAAGAATCTGTACCACTTACAGAAAAAGCTAGTAGTAAAGCCAGTTAGAAAATTTAGCAGGAAGGTTGTATATCCAAGCAATTTAGAAAAAATGAATGTGGCAAGAGCCAAATTGGTGTTTACTCCAGAGACAATAGCTGGGCTTAAGAGCATGGAAGTCGTGTGCCCAGAGAAAGTTGAAGATAAGGACAGCCTACACGAAACAACAAAATACTTGGACACTTTTAGGAAATGGTTTGATATACACACATCAAAAAAAGTTTTGCATCACCTCGGTTCCAAGAGTTCCGGAACCGTTAAATACAAAGGGAATAGAGATCAACACAAACAACATTTCAGCTCGTTTTATTGCTCATGAGACCCACACATTGCATGTTGTACCATCATACAGCTAGACTTTCAGCATTTGTGGTCCAGATTGCAGTACACACCACTACCTCTAATACCCAGTAGCACGTCCTCTTGCATTGATGCATGCCTGTATTCGCCGTGGCATACTATCCACAAGTTCATCAAGACACTGTTGGTCCAAATTGTCCCACTCCTCAACGACAATTCGGCGTAAATCTCTCAGAGTGGTTGGTGGGTCAAGACGTCCATAAACAGCCCTTTTCAACATATCCCAGGCATGTTCGATAGGGTTCATGTCTGGCGAACATGCTGGCCACTGTAGTCGAGCGATGTCGTTATCTTGAAGGAACGCATTCACAAGATGTGCACGATGAGGTCGAGAATTGTCGTCCATGAAGACAAATGCCTCTCCAATATTCTGCCGATATGGTTGCACTATGGGTCGGAGGATGTCATTCAGGTATCGTAAAGCCGTTTCGGAGCCTTCCATGACCACCAGTGGCGTACGTCGGCCCCACATAATGCCACCCCAAAACATCAGGGAACCACCACCTTGCTGCACTCGCTGGACAGTGTGTCTAAGACGTTCAGCCTGACCAGGGTGCCTCCAAACACGTCTCCGACGATTGTCTGGTTGAAGGCATATGCGACACTCATCGGTGAAGAGAACGTGATGCCAATTCCGTGGGGTCCATTCAGCATGTTGTTGGGCCCATCTGTACCGCGCTGCATGGTGTCGGGGTTGCAAAGCTGGACCTCGCCATGGACGTCGGGAGTGAAGTTGCGCATCATGCAGCCTATTGCGCACAGTTTGAGTTGAAACACGACGTCCTGTGGCTGAACGAAACGCATTATTCAACATGGTGGCATTGCTGTCAGGGTTCCTCCGAGCGGCAATCCGTAAGTAGCGGTCATCCACTACAGTAGTAGCCCTTGGGCGGCCTGAGCGAGGCCTGTCATCGACAGTTCCTGTATCTCTGTACCTCCTCCATGTCCGAACAACATCGCTTTGGTTCACTCTGAGACGCCTGGAAACTTCCCTTGTTGAGAGCCCTTCTTGACACAAAGTAACAATGCGGACGCGATCGAACTGCGGTATTGACCTTCTAGGCATGGTAGAACTACAGACAACATGAGCAGCGTACCTTCGTCCTGGTGGAATGACTGGAACTGATCGGCTGTCGTACCCCCTCCGTCTAATAGGCCCTGCTCATGCATGGTTGTTTACATCTTTGAGCAGTTTTAGTGACATCTATGAACAGTCAAAGGGACTGTATCTTGGATACAATATACACAGTCAACGTCTATATGCCGGAGATCTGGGAACCGAGGTGATGCAAAACTTTTTTTGATGTGTGTACATGATATCTGCAATACCACACACGGACTTCATTCCAGAAACACGGACAAGCTTATTTTCAGTGAAGTTAATGATGAGAGACTTTCATGGCTGACCAATGAATTTCTGCCCTACCTGTCACAGATTCAAAGTTATCCCGATAAAAAGATGAGACGTACAAAGGAAACTTATCATGCTTTGGTGCTAACAACTTCATCAACCGTGTCCTGCATACGATTTCTAATCAGTATCGGCTTCCATTATGTGCTTACGTGGAATCTCTCAAGTGACGATGAAGAACTGCTCTTCAGTCACCTGAGAATTAAGGGAGGTAACAATGATATGATTGACGTGAGATCATGCCTGCATGCCATCGAGTCAACACTTAGCACAGGAATTATCGCATCTTCTAGAAGTGGGAATGTGGAGCTGAGGCAAGATGCAGTTGTAACAGGCGCCTTGACCAAGTTTCTGAAGCCTAAAAAATCGCGGAAGGTGCAAAACCATGCTAATGCTAAAGAAACACCCCAGCTTCCGGCACATGTCTTGGAGATTCTTGAAAGCCCTGTTCAAGGTAAGAATATGGTTACATATAGCCTATATTAAGTTCATTGAAATAAAACATTATGGTTGACATTTTAGCATTAAAATCTCTATTTTTGTTGTTTTCAGAAAAGCCAGCGTCTCTATCTCCAATTTCAATTGCAATGGTAGCGGGATTTCTTGTAAGAGTGGCAGAAGAGAGAATAGACGGTGAAGGTTGCTTAGAGGAAATATCAGCTCCAGCAAATTCAAGACTGCCATTTAGTTTAATACATTTTTAAGACAGAGAGGGATTAAGATATCCCAAAGTTTCTTTTATTTATCTGTTGGAAACAATTTCTCACTTTGTCACAACAGCCGTAAATTTCATGTCTCGAAAATATTTAGTGTAAAATTTCACAAATATTTTAACTGACACGATTTCCGAGCACACAAAATTCGAAGTGTGTATTGACAATTCTCTCTCCGTAGTTCATCTGCAAAAGTTCTTAATGCCGCTTTTAAAGAATATTAGTGTGAACCACACGGGCAGTAGTGCAACATTTCTGAATTTAAGAAGTAAACCACTTGACAGAAAAATTCTTAAAGTGAAGTGAAATACAGTAAAGAGTGAGCTGTATTCATCATTTGGGGCAAACTGGAGGAAAACAGGTAAGAAGTGCTAAAAAACATGTATTAAATGTAGGTAAGTTACTTGAGTTGCATGTAACGCATAGTCAAAAGCACACAACTAGGGCGCCGAGCCGCGATCCTAGTGGAGTAAAGTGGAACTACCAGTTCGGCGTATCAAGTCTCCGCTCTATTTCCAGGCCTTGAGTATAACGTAGGCCACGGTCCTAAGTATCTTGATGAGGTTAAAATATTTAGTTCATGCTACTGGGTTATCAATTTTCCCAAATACTGATTCAAGAGAACATCAATAAGAGATGTTCCTTTTCAGAAATTGACGTGCATATAATCTTAAATTTACGATACCTACACAATAACATTAGGGCAGATGACCACGATATTCCACCCTTTAAAACATTCATCACCACCACTGCCACAATATTAAATTACGTGCTAGAATATATAACTCTTACTGTCGGTTAATGATGGCTCCTGCCTTAGAGACGGTATCTTGCATTAATAAGTTACAGTAGTTAATTTTAAGTAAAGTCAAATCCACGGCTTCTATAATTTACGAAAAGTAAGTTAATAATGCAGTACAAGTAGATTAAGGTTGTTATAGTGGTTCATTATACAAATCTACACTTTGATCGTTTGAATAGTACGTGGAAAATAAGAAGGACATTCGCACAGTCACGATCTTGGTTTCTTAAAACAATTGAACACAATTAGATGCGTGTATATTTATGTCTAAGTGAGATTCGCTGTGGCATGTTAAACTGAGTTCGAATGATCACTACACCTGAAAATCCATGTAAAATAATTGATCCGCGTGGCTAACATATTGTTTCGTAAGTATCAGGATTTTTAAAGTTTCACATGTGCACTTGCCTAATAGTCCCCTATCAACATACGAAATTTCAGTTTGATTGCTGCAAAAGATGTCCTGGATGGCATAGATCTTCAATCGTCCCAAATCTGGTACTGATAACTGCATCCGATTAGAAGTTAATAGAGGGTGGAGTTACACGCAGACGGAAGGACAGACACACACATTTGCCCAGATTGATCTCATAAGTCTACTTTTTCGTCATTTTAATAAAATGTAGAAAGTAGGCTAATATAAGTTTTATTAAAATTGCTGTGATTTAGAACCATTTACCAATTAAATTAATAAAGACGATCGAAGCCGTTGGTAACTGCTAGAAGGCTATATAATAGACTACGCTAAACGGAGAAAACTTCAGAACCGCCAGAAACCTTCATCGGCATTACTGTATGTCATAAATGTCCACATCATTCTATATCCTTTCTTAATGTACTATAGATCATTAAAATCTCATGATAAGGAGACAAACGAGTAGTTCACTGACGAACAATGAATTTAAGATTCAGGCAAATAATTGATCCATTTAGTCCTACCTAAAATTTTAACAAGCAGCTCCGTAAAGAACTAAATAGCTCATTTCCATATGTCTCACTGGTCTTTACTATAAAAACTCTCCTGCCTATTAAATGAATTTTCCTTGTGATACCAAATAGCTTTTGATTTACGACCTATGTCTTCGTCAATACCATTATAATGAGAAGTTATGTGCTAGAAACATAGTTATCAATATCGGTGATTCAGACTCCTCCTGCGAGATGGCATCTTCCAATAATGAATCACGGGAGCAAATTTTCAGAAATGTAAAATACACGGCTTCTATGATTTACGAAAAGTAAGCTACCGAATTTAGTGCCATTAGATAATGATTGCTATTATAGCCCGTCATACGAATCACATTTCCGTTCGCCTGAGTAAGATGCGAGAAATTTAAAAAAACTTTTAAAATTTCGAACCTGAGCTTTGAAAATAATTGAACATCATTAGATGTATGTACACTAAGCTTTAAATAAAGATCCGCTGTGCAATGTTTCATTGTACTCGGGTTATTAGATCACCATAAAAGTTATTTTTAGCCTACTTTTCACATTTAGCAAAAATGAGGAAAAAGTAGACTTATGAGATGGGCAAATGTGTGTCTGTCTGTCTGTCTGGCTGTGTGTGTGTGTCCCCCCCCCTATCAACTCCTAAACGGCTGGAGAAATCGAAACAAAATTTGGTAGAAGAAAAGATCTATACCTGAATATCTCACGGCCATATTTGAAAATGATGTCAGTGCTACCAACTGCTGAAAAATCGCAGTTGAAATTTGAGCTCCATGTTGGATATCTTGGAAGGTATGAATGGGAGCTATTTAAAAATTGGCGCACGTATAGATAATAATATTTCAGTTTAATTTCCAGGAGGCCATACATGGCAGTGTTGCCAAAATGATTATAAGCCTGCTGATAAGTTCAATTTTTAAATGCATATAACTTCCACGCTATCTATTGGAATTCAACCAAATTTCGTATGTTGTATGTGTACATAACCAGATATGACTGAGCGTATTCTTAAGAACCACCAGGGCTGCCAACCGGTAATAAATGCTCTTAATTTATTTTATCCAAATACCAATATATCAGAAAGTATGCAAGCCGACAGCTTTAAACTATGCACACGTATATTACCTGACATTCTATATTAATTTGGAGTAACTTATATACGTCAGTGCTACCAACATGATTCTAACCCTGCTGAGAGCTCCAACTTTAAATACATGTAACATCCATACTATCATTTGGATTTCAACCAAATTTCGTATGTGCTATATGTACCATAACAGATATGACTATGCGTATTCTTAAGAGCAACCAGGGCTGCCAACTCTTAATATGTGCTGTCTCTATTTTTGTTACCCTAATATCAATATATCATAAAGTATTGAAGCCAATAGCTCTAAACTTTGCACATGTATAGTACCTGGCATTCTAGATGAATTTGGAGTAACTAATAAACGTCAGTGCTGCCAACATGATGCTAAGCCTGCTGATAGGTTCAATTTTAAAATGAATGTAACTTCTATACTAACTAATTGTTTTCATTCAAAATTGGCACAACAATAGAGCATATTATTTCAGATTATTTATGACCAATACATGTATGTCATTGTTGCCAACATGATTTTACGCGCGCTGTTATATCAAATGTTTAACTGCATGTAACGTCCATGCTCTTCATTGGACTCCAACCAAATTTTGTATTCTGTACTGTGCCCGTTTAGACCGGAGTCCGCACGACCACATATGCATTTTACCAATAATCAGTCAGCACGAGAGTCAAAATATCCCGGGGCGCCAGATGGGTTAAAGCTAATCGCAAAAACGACATCAAGTGAAAAAAATGCTTTACTTATTTTTGGCTCAATGCAACAATAAGGATAGAAGGAGATTCAACTGGGCATAACACATCATGTAAAATTATCTCATTTTATTCTGAAGTTAAAATTGACTGCAAAATAAGATACTCCAAACAGCATCATTCACCCACATTACTATTTACACAAATGTACAGAAGTTTTCCAAACACATTTGACAATTATCTTTGGAAACACAAGTCTGATTATTAGTCCTGTAGACTGTGTTCCAAAATTATATTCATTATTTATGATTAAATCCAGTTCAAATTTAATTGTCTTTACTGGAAATACTGTAGTTCACTGTTTGAATTTTTACATAATATTAACACTCGTAGAATAAATGTTCATAGAATTTTTTAACTTTCACTTATTTTTCCAGTTTCAAAAAATATTGTCAAAAAATATTATTATTTCTGAATCAACACAAATTATTTACACATATTAATAACATCTGAAAAGTATTTGACCTTGAGCATAGCATCGAAGAACTGTGCGAAGCACAACAAAATTAATTGTTCTTCTGACATTAAACGTTTCGAGAAGTGACTCGATTATAAACTTCAAGTTCCTAACAAAATACATGATTTCTGAATCATCAACTTGATCAATAAATTGTTGAACCATTCAACTATTTGATTTTCCACTTGGGAACCATTATTAAGAAAAAATATTTATATTCATGGCCATTTTAGTAATTTTCACAACTTGCAATTCTTCGACAGAATGCGGAAATAAGAATTGTAACTTCATAATAAATTCATTTAGTTCATGGCACTAGGATTGAAAACATCCTTCAAATTATTAGTGGTTATAGAATTATTCTTAATTGGCAGTGGCCCATTCTATTATTTTCATAAGAACACAATATTCCAACAACAACGGCAAAGGTCTTCCTCTGAAGAAGAATAAACTACTATCATGACAAATCCGGGTTCTAGCAAAATCAAAGTCTTAATGGAATCCGTAAACAAGGTTGAAATAAGAACTGATGGTTTCTAAGAAATAACCTTCGGGTTATTCATACGACGAAATGTGTAGTTCCAATACTCCTACTATAAACCTGAGCCATCGAACCTGCTATTTGATTGATGCTCGAAAAAACCTCCTCATTCCTGCGACTTAAACATGTGCACCTGGGAATGGCATTTCAACTACTCCACACACATAAATTTTCTTCCCAAAATTTATACAATAAATCAAGCCTCTGCTTGTTATCAACACTGGAAGATTAATAAACTTACAAGTTTATTTTATTTTACCATTCAGTTCAACCCGTGAATTTACCATACTTATGAAAATCTTTATTTCACTTTCGAGTGTATTTACGTCATGATTTTAAATAAATACAAAAACATCCTATTTGATACAAATATCATTTGCTTCCCGTTCCATGCCTATCCGTGTTATCTGAAAAATATACTTTGCTCATTGCAAATATTAACTGTTCAACCAGAACTGAAATGTTGGTTGAATGCGGGCTTGCGCTAACCACTCTCCTTCGGAAAATCTCCTGTTCCAAACTAGAAATGATTAAACTACTTCATAGGCTCTCTCTCAATACATATGATTATTAGAAAATATAATATCCAAGAATTATTTAGAAAAGTTATAAAAATCATTATTATTATTATTATTATTATTAGTGGATTATTATTATTATTAGTTATATTATTTTAAATATATTTAATTATCATCTCATTATGTGAGAATCCACATGTTCGAATCTTCGAATATGGAAAAAATATCCATTCCTCAACAAAAAAATAATTTAACTTTTACAGTTACGTCGACGGTTTTCCGTGACTTCCCAAAAATATGAAATATTCAAATAAATGCTCGATATGCTCGGTCATCGATTCTAAACTGTTCTGAGTGCTGAAAATACTCAGAATAACTCTAATATGTCTTGCGTAAATCATTGCAAGATTTAAATACGAAGAAAAATAAATGTGTTGGTCATCTGCAGAAAAATAGTTTGTTCCAATTAGCTAGGCATAATATAAAGTCAAAATGTGGCTTACATTTCTTGATGGTCGTGAAGCGTAGCGAACCTGGTCTGTACCAGATTTATCCATAGACATGCCCTATCGGACAAGCACGTATAATCCTTGTATCGGCCGCCATTATATACCCACAATCTGTCTAACAAGACATAGTGGTAATATCTCTTGACATTTGAAGTAACTGTTGATCCATTTTAATATTGGCTTCTGCTAAAGCCATAGCCGTTCGTTTAAATGGGGTCAGATCTAAGTGATCTATTCTCAAATATGTCAGTTGTAACATAACTCACGGTAATCGTTTCAGTACAAGAAAACACTGACAGTCTAACCAATCAACGGCTGTTCTGAAGATCGTTCCCTGGGCATGGCTTCACACCATCTACCATGCGCGAAGCAACATGTAGTTTCCCTGCGTTGGCTAATGAACAACACCGTGATAGACTGGCCTTCAATATACTGATAGATCGAAGTGGTTATCAGGTTACAAATATGAAAACTGACTAAATTGGACTAAAATATCCAAGTATTAGGTTATTACTGGACTGTGACAAAGTACTATTCTAGACAAAGTCTAGCATATGTCCATGTAGAAATAAAAATATTTCATCAGTGTCTGTAGAAAAATAACTATCACCTTAGTGATTCTCCCTGCCGGAAACTTACTAAGTTCCACTCGTAGCGCAGCACTTTTGTGACTATCACAATTTTGAAAATAACTTCTGCGTAGATCCGGCAACCATGTGCCTTGGCTCAGCGTAGCGGCACCTTGCTAGGCAAGTGCTTGATTCGAAGTGAGCTAATGATGCCTTAGCCGGCCGGCTTTTATTCAAAACGGTCAGGGTCACGCTGCATCAGCTGAAATCTGGAAATCCTCATATCTCTGGTATCCCTAGTCCGATTTACTTGATACTAAGTGCATTCTCTTTCATTTGGCCGTGCCCGTAATCTGATCTAAGTCTCAAGTCTCTACTCCATGGCTAACTATTTAATCAATAAATAGCCTCGACCTCTGCTATTACTCGCTACGTCACTTGACATGCTCTTAGCGGTATATTCTTTCCAATTGCTTCTAGAAGCAATGGAGCGCGATATTCAAATATCTCAACTTTCAAAAGCGGCTGTAGCCTTTCCCTTGATATCTAGGTGTCTGAATCCTGGAATACCCATTCCTAGAGTTGGGCACAGTACCTTAAGAGATGCAACTAAGAATGTATTCAGTCACCAGGGCTGCCAACTGTAGTGCTCTATTAGGCTACATTATGCCAGTTATATTTCGAACTAATTAGACATTTCGATATTACCGACTTAATTTCGTCATATTCTAGATAGATCCATATAGAATAATCATTGGCATGAATCCTAAATTTTAAGAAAAGTAGGCTCTTTAGTTCGTCACGGAACTTATTGTTATATTTGAAAATCACTTGGCCACCATGATGTTTTTGTGCTTTTAAGTATTATTAAAAGTCACATATTTGTCCTTACTTAACTATCCTCTAAGACCGCACAAAATTTCAGTTTCATTTCCGTAATAGATTCGCAGATATTGAGAACTGCCTAAATATTTTGGATGGTTGCCATGTTGGATTGGCCTACTGTATATGTAGGCCACAGAGTTGTGTACCATTAGATAAAGATTATTGCGTAGGTTCATTATTCAAACGTTCATTTCCATCGTATGATAGGACACACGGAAATAAAATATTTAAAAAATCGCACAGCCGCCATCTTTATATAATGGGAACAATTTAACTAACTTAATTGCCAGTAGATTAAATCTTGCTTATACATGCAGGGTGTTCTCTTTCACTGCACTTGGTTGATTAAATCCTTAAGCCATTTAAATATTGTAAATTCACATGGACGCCATGTTGGACGTGTACTTAACACGTTTTTAAGCATCACATGGCTGAACGTAACTATGTTCTCTCTTTCACCATACCAAGTTTCAGGGTGATATAAGTAATACAGTAGTTTCGGAATTATAGAATGCCGGTGAAATCTTTCGAGTGGCCACCATGTTGGATTGGGAAACGTATTTGAATCTGAAGGGCACAGTCGGGGTCGGACGATATAGTACTATGTCCTTACTGAGTTTCATTGAAATTGCTCGATCCGTTCAGATTTGTTTAGGAACATACCCACACATACGCACACACTCACGGACGAAAGGTGATCTAGACTGGCTGCATGGCTCAGCGGTAACATTCTCACCTGCTGATTCCAAGGCTTCGGGTTCGAATCCTGGCGCTGTCAGCTGGCATTTGAGGCAGCGCAAATGCGAGTGGTAAGTTAAAGAACCCCTTCGGGGTGAAAAAAAAAACGGCACCCCGGCGTCTATAAAAGCCGTAGTAGTTAAAATAACGTAAAACTGATAACATTATTATTATTATTAAAAGGTGATCTCATAAGTCTATTTCTTCATATAATTAAAATAGGCCAAAAAACGACGGAAAGCTACAATTTGCTAAAAATTACCTGAAATGTGGGGGTCCAATCGAGCAATCACTACGGAATGTTTGAAATGTTTCCTTGCATGGGTCTTGAGATTGTGAGAGTCTAAGGCACCAATGCCCTGAGTATGAGTTATTCGATAGTTGGCAGAACCACTGCCTCTGAAGTAGTGAACAATTATATATATTATGGCATACTCTGTACATTAAACACGTTAGAAATCAATTAAATGTTATGGAATTTCCATGCAGTTAAGTAGTCAACTATCAGCATCCGTAGAATCATATTGGCAACACTGTCATGCAAGTGTTTTTAAAAATGAATATGCAACAAAATTATGGTCTATACGTGTGCCATGTCTTGAACTGTTGGCCAGCTGCACCCGGTCACAGGACCTCCTATGACATGACTTTACTTCGGAGACGCGTTCAGTCCGCTACTTACCAATGAATACTGTCCTAGGTGCTTTTTGTGAGAACATTTGGTTTTTCAACTATACAAGATACACTAAATAGAAAATTGAAGATAACCCTTAAAATACGTAACACTCGGGATGGGATAATAAATCCCACTGAGCAAAACACAACAAAAATAGGTCTCAAAAGATCTGGTCATCAGGACCTTACATTGAAATAAAAACCAATCAAGTTACACTGTCCATCCGCAAAAGAAAGCAAAAAATTAGAATTTATATTTAACAAACAATCAGCAACTGTAGTCTGCTTTGTCAGTCTGATTCAGTATGGCTTTAGAGTCTGAAATGAGTAACCATTGTAGACCCAGCTCCAAACAACAGCTGTTTGAATTTGGATCTGTGTCAGTTGCCGTTGGCCCACATGGATGGATGAAATAAACTAACAGTACAACACTACATGCCTCTAACTATAATTCCAAGAGATGGCCATAATGAATACACTACTGTTTGTAGAAAGTGAAACATCAAGAACAAGAGATGTGACCACACTGCACTTTATACCACGAATTAGGGACATGACAATACATTACTGACTAGAAGGACAGTCCGGAACATGCACGTTGACGGTCGATCTTCAGTACGGCGTCGCGCCACCACGTGCTGCACTCAGAGCCGCTAGACGTCGTGGCATGGAATCATACAGCGCTTGAATACGATGTTGGGGAATACCGTTCCACTCGGTTTGTAAGCGCGTCCAAAAAGCATCAACAGGGGCGGCAGGTGGACCTGAACGAACAAGTTGCCGACCGACCAGATCCCAGACATGTTCCATGGGCGACATGTCAAGCGAACGGGCAGGCCAGGGAAGCAGAGGTATCCGTCGTTCTGCGAAGAAGGCTTGCACATTCCTCGCCACATGCGGGCGGGCATTTTCCCGCTGAAATATGGTCTGTGGAACGGCCTGCAAGAGGGGCAGTGCCGCGGGGTGTAACACTTCCCTGATGTAGCCGTCACTGATCAGATTGCCCGCAAAACGTACGAGGCGCGATCACCTGTTATAGGCAATTGCGTCCCAAACCATTACACCTGGTGTTTGTCCGCTATGCCGCTCAACAATACAGTCTGCCTGATTGCGTTCTCCACGGCGGCGTCGAACGCGTATGCGGCCATCACTGTCGGACAGGTTGAAGCGGACTCGTCCGAAAACACTACATTTCGCCACTCAGCCTTCCAGTGTCGGCGTTCACGTGCCCATTGTTGTCGGAGGCGTCGGTGGTTCCCAGTCAATGGAAGCCGACACAGTGGCATGCGAGCTACCAGTCCAGCCCTCAAAATAGAGCGCCGCATCGTCGACGCAGACACGTCCACCCCCGTTGCAGTGCTCCAATGTCGAGCCAACACCGAGGACGACGCTGTTCTGTCCGATACGGCCATGCGGAGAAGATGGTGGTCGTCTCGCGCTGTGGTCACATTGCGTCGTCCTGTACCCTGTCGTCGCTGTGTACGGCCCTCCTCTCTCCACTGGATCCACATACGCCTTACTGTTGACTCAGCATGCCCTGTACGAGCCGCAATGTCCCGGAATGACAGACCCGCCTCCTGGAGCCCAAGCATTCCGGCCCGTTCAACCGCACTCACATGCTGATAGTCCACCCTCTGAGGTCAGCGAGGCATCGTTGCACTTGCTTACACGTTTCCACTTGGTATGACGGCCCCACGCCGACAGAGCTGTGCGGGGCCCACGACAGAGCCAATGTGCACGCCATCTCTCTGCGATTTCCATCACTTAGTATGGTACCGCAGGCCTACACGATCCCTGTTCTGGGAATGTCTCGGACTATTTCTTCTGGGTGTTTCTCTTTCTACAAACAGCACTGTATGAGTATTTGTGAGTATGACAAATACTTGCGTCACAAATATACTTAAACAGTGTGGATCAGGATCAACATAAAAATCAGTCAAAATTGGCAACCCCTCTGAATACAGGGTTACTCAAAGCAAATACAAATCAAACAAACGTAATCACACCTATCTTTGTACATGGAAGTCGAAATTCTGATTTAAACAAACATAGAAGCCAACGACAAATAAAAAGAAAAACTAAACCAAACTGAAATATTAACACTCTCATTATCTACATGGGTCTGGGCTCGAACGTGTAATCTCTCCCAGGAATATACGATAACTTCACATCACACAGCAAGTGGAGAAGCAAAATAAATTTCAGGATATCAAAAATCAAAATATTACAAGACCAGCGAACCTTTATCATAACAATCCCAAAACACAGAGAATAAAACAAAAAATTAAATAGAATTAAATTTAACCGACGTTTAATGTTCTTCAGTCTGTCAACACGATTGTACCCAATTGTCGTGGGTGGTTTCCTAATCATGAAAAGAATTTACATGAGATTAATGAATACACTTGGATGACCAGTTTCGATCGTCAAGCGATCATCATCAGATCCTTTACATTTAGGCTAATACATCTATGTTTATAAGTATGGATTATCATATTTACAATATGTACACTTATTTAGTTGCAATAGTGATTAAACTAGCACAACTAGTCAAGATATGTCAAGCGGAAGGCAACAGCTGCACAGAAACGGACTACACATCGCTCAAACATCTAAGTGCACAATCCACAATAATCTGAACATTTAATAACGATCACGTAATCACACTAAAGAAACAAATTTGAAGGTCAATCACCACTAACAGAATCTCATGAAAAAACAAAATAAAAATTACAAAAAATCGCATAGCTTGACTGGATGTTTGCGACGTCTTCATAAAAACGAATTACAGGAAATAAAATAAACAACAAAAATAAAACAAAACTGAAGAGTGGAAAAGTAAAGATAAATCAAAAATAGAATAGTTCTGTAAAGGACTAATTAGTCTATTCTAATATATTACACCGGTATTTTCTATTTAAAGAGTCTCCTACCTGTTAAATACATTTTCCATATGATGAACTAAATAGCCTTGGGTACACGACCTACAATGTGATAAAATACAGAGCAAGAAATTCAAACTCAAAACTCAATGCTAAAACGTTGTAGTCATTTCAGCCAGGGATGGTAAAGAGAACGTAATTAAAATAAAAATAGGAGTGAAATTAGATGGTTAAAACACACGAAAGTCAGGAATGAAATTATATGTGAAGAGGAATTAAAATAAAAGTATGTTAATTGGAAAAGTATTGAATGGAGCGAAATTAAACGCAATACGTAGAACTGTATTAAAGAGAAAATGGTTTAGAGAATGAGATTCGAATAGGAATCAAATTAGTAATAGAATGTGAGGAATGAAATCCAAATAGTGAAATGTAAGGAACGAAATGTGTAAACGAAACCATTTTGTAAATTAAAAGTAATGAAATTCGGAATTAAATTTTATCTGGAATTATACTTTTCCATGAAACTCGGAGTGAAATTAAATTGAGAGTGGAATTAAGGAGTAAAATGTCAGGAGTGAAATGTGAATAATGAAACTCCATTCATAATAAAAAAGGAACCAAATGCATAGAGTGAAACTTCAAGTGAGATAAATCTGGAATGAAAATAATTCTTGATCTCGGAATGAAATTACATGTGGAATCTTATTAAATGTTGAACATCGAATGAAATTAAATGTGGAACGAAATTAAACCATGATGTTGAAATTAAATGAAATGCGGAATAAAATTAAATCTTGGGATCGGAGTGAAATTAAATATGGAATGACATTAAATTCGCCGGTTGATTGAAATTAAAGGAATGAAATTCAATTTTAGGGTCGGAATGGAATTAAATGTGAAATGAAACTAAATCCTCGGGTAAGAATGAAATTAAATGTGGAGTAAGATTAAACCATGGAGTCGGAATGAAATTAAATATCAGACTCAGATTGAAACTAAATGTGGAATGAAATTAAATCCTCAGGACGGAATAAATCTTGAGGTAGGAGTGAAATGAAACGTAGAACTAAATTAAATCTTGAGGTCTGAGTGAAATGAAATGTGGACCTAAATTAAATCTTGGGTTCGGAATGAAATTAAATTAATACAATTTTATTTTATTCCAGCCGGAATGAAATTACGTTCATACAATTAAAATCTATTCCGGCCGGAGTGATATTAAATGCATACAATTTAATTTTATTCCTGTTGTAATGAAACTGTGAACGAACATTTAATTCTATTCCGGCCGGAGTGAAATTGAATCCGTACAATTTAATTCTAATCCAGCCGGAGTGAAATTAAATCCATACAATTTAATTCGCACGAATATTTGATTCTATCCCGGCCGGAGTGAAATTAAATTCCTACACTTTCATTCCAACGAGCATTTCATTCTATTATGACGTGGAAAAAATGAATCCATAGAATTTAATCATATGTAAATATGAAGCGAATATTAATCCATAGAATTACGGTTTATTCATCGAGGAATGGCACTCTCAATGAAGTCTTTTTTTCTTATTCAATCCATTGGATGATAATGATCGTATGGCTTTCTGGGAGTCCGAGTGCAGGTCCTTCTACGGTAGTTGACGTCCGTGGGCGACCTGCACGCTGTAATGAGGATGAAGTGATGATTAAGACGTCTCATACACCCAGTCTCCAAGCCATCCAAATTAACCCCGGGATAATAAAATCCTTAACGGCCCAGCCGTGAATCGAACCAAGGACACGTCGGGCCTAAGCCTATCGCACTAATAATTTAGCCACTGAGCCATTCACTCCAGTGAAATTCTGGGATATAATGTTAATACCTGAGACATTTTTCTCAATTTCATTTCATCGTATAATTTTTTGTGTCTACTTTCATCTTATGAAATATAGACTTGTGAGATCACCTTGTATCCGTGTGTGTATTAGTGTACGTGTGTGTGTACTCATGAAATCTAAACAGCTAGAGCAATTACAATGAAACATGGTGAGGTCGTAGTACTATCTCGTCCAACAACAACTGTTCCTTTCAAATTTTAATAGGTTTTACCAATTCAACATGACGACCGCGCGAATAATTACACCAGCATTCAATATCTCCGGAAGGATTTGTTATTACGAACCATTTGTGTACCCAATAGACCGACAGCGGCAGCTACGCTCGCTAACATGCAGCGCTAGGCCATAGGGACAAGCTCTCTGCGGACTCGGTAGAAGTGCGTTCGAGCCCCACTGCCGGCCGTCCCTGAAATGGTTTTCCGTGGTTTCCCATTTTCAACTCCATGCAAACGCTGGGACGGTACCTTCTGACAGGCCACGGCCATTTCCTTCCACATCCTTGCCCAGTTTCATTCATATCCATTCATTTCACTCCTCATTAACTCCTCACCTGAAGTTCGGGTCAGGAAGTGCATCCGACCGTAAAAATCACCCACCACAGAGACTTTCATCGCACCTCATCCCTGACCCCGTTGAATAATAAGGGACCATCATACATTTTTGTACCAAACCCTGAGCTTACTACAGCCACAATTTGCTTCAGATAGACATTGGCATTTCAGACCCATAGAAGTTCCACTTTCATCCGCCTACTGCGCTCCGGGTGTCAAATAGCCTTATTCATAATTTACCCACCCGGGTTTGCCAGCAAATTCCATTATAACATCGAACTTAGTATACAGGTACACAGAAATTCTGAAAAGCTCTTGTCCGAGTCTCACTCTGTCTACTGTATGTATAAAAATATATTTTGCTCTGTGGTCAATTTTAAATAAATATAATTCCAATAACAACGTGCTGTTCTTCGTTTAAATGATATTTCTGCGCACGTATCATAGCTCTTACGGTAAAATGCGATAGAAGAGTGGGGCGTGGTGGTGAAATGCCAACCGGCTTGCCTCTCACCAATGCGAACCGGGTTCGGTTGCCGGTCAATGCAATTGAGATTTATGTAGTGAAATACCACGTCCGGTGATTGTGATGGTAGTCGCGTGGCTTATAATCACGAGATTTACAGTCACGTGAAACTACAGGCTGCCTTCCTTTTAAAGTGTCCACCTCCTACTATAGCGGCTAGCATTCTTGGCTGTCGCCCCGGATGTCCAGGTTCAATCCCCGGCCCTGTCAAGGAATTAAATTGTGATCTGATGGCTGGAACGGGGTACACACAGCCCCGTGAGACACAACTGAGAAGAGGGGGTTACGATCCCATCTCAGCCATCCTTGAAGTGGTTTTTCATGGTTTCACTCTTCTACTCCAGACCGGGATGGTTTGTAACTTAAGGCCAGAGCGACCTCCTTCCCAATTCTCACATAATTTATAAATACCCACACCAATACACCATCTCAATAACAAAGGTTATCAGATAAGAATTCCACCCACCCTAGTTTATGGGGCAAAATGATCTCAATATCCAAGCCCCTCAAATGAAACATTAACAGCTATCACAAGGTGGGAAGGTTGCAATGGACACAGTTTACAGTATTCCAGATTTTCACCTCATCAACAAGGACATTTGTCTGATGTAGGTCATGTGAAACATTTAACGTGCAGACGGATTTAAGAGAAGGGGGAGTGGGACAAAAATGGTTTTCCTAATAACTTCAACTATGTTTGACTAAAGGCAATCTATATGAATTAAAATACCGGTAACTAAATGCGTGATATTGTAACGTATATCCTGAAATCCATCAAATCACTGGCACAATCTTGTTGATATTATTAGATAGTTACTGTAGACAGACAAACACCTCATTACTAAAGTTGGTTAGTACTGTACCCGTATCCACATGGTCTTACCTGTTGATATCCGATGGCAAAACTGGATCGTAGAATCTGGAAGTACTGGTACCTGGCTGAAATAAACCCACAAAAATTCTACCAACATGGATCAACCTGGGATAAGGAGACTTCAATATAATAGAATGTGTTAAGAAAGTGCCAGTGGTATAAGATCAAATAAAATCAAGCTCAAAGTGAATTCGAAAACTCTTAAATTAATCTCGAGCATATGGCTGAACGTTGGAATTATTACCCCACTGGTTCTCCTAGCACATCCTGTTTCTAATATAAATCACTAAATCATTCTGGATTTAAAATGAAATATTCAGTTTATTTACTGAAAACGAGAAATTGTTGATCGGAGTCTACAAAGTATGTTGTAGATCAGTATCTACTGTAGCATGACAAAAATATATAAATGGTTCGCCTTAATCTTGAAGAAAATATACCATGGAATTGGATTTACAAGCAATGTTTCAAATCCATGAAAGCTTTAAACTATATCGTTGATTATTATACACTAGAAATTATTAATAATAGATTATATACATGAATTTACATTTTAATTCGTTCACCGAATTTCGCTATGATATACTATCATCATCCACTGACATTATTATTTTTAACATTTATTTTAATCATGATCTGGCTTATTCGACAATTATTCAAGTTTATCGAACGTATAGTTCCTCAAGTTAATACTTCAAGTATATCTCCAAAATATTACAATATTATTATGTGTTTTTGATTATAGCTTCACGCTAGATATTTGCTATTATTAACAATATAAATCATGATGAAATATTATCTGCTTAATCAACATTTCAATGGTGGGTTTTATTTAAATACTAGCATTGTAGCTTCAATGTTCGTGTTCATCTCACGAATAATTATACTTCATCATTATATACTTTAGCGATTGTCGATTAGCTCGCACAATTCGCAAAATTCAATACACAAACGGCATTCTCTTCACACTCGAGATTCCTAATATAAACTTCATAATATTTCTGACCATCCACTGATGTCGAAATGTATTTCAAAAATTTCATTAACACCTGTATTGCTTCGTTCAATACGAAAAGTAACACTTAATGGCTGTAAATAATTTTTCCACACCTATATAAAATTTATGTAAGTTTCAAACAATCACCTAGATATGTCATGTTTCACAATTAACACGACTATCAAAGTGTTAATCCATTTTCGTAAAAACTGTCATAATTATTGCATAATTATACGATTAATTCATCACATCTGCAAATTCCGAAAATGTCATACTTATTCATGACGGAATATAGTTTACATAATATTGAGCTTTATCTCTCAATTATACTTCATTTCATTATGGATTTCCATACTCACAAAAATATCTTACGAGATATTATAACTTACTAGAAATTGAGATTTAATTCAGATTCGCAAAAACAAATTCAAAAATGGGACTTTTTCTTAAGAAAATCGTATAACTATACAACATGGAAAAATGCCTAGTATGAGTAGAATACAATATAGACCATTAGAATCATACGAAATCAGAACAGGAGTAAAACCAAAAATGAACTATAAAAGTCGAAAACTGAATCTACTGTGTTTCAACAAAATATCTCTACTCAAAACTTGATTCAAAAACTGGCTATAATTGCCTAATTCAAAAATACTGCAATTGTTCACTTTAATAATGTTGCTAGACTTCAATGCCTATATCTAGCTTCACAAAAAAATTATACAGTAATTTAAAATTCCATGCTGTATGAACTGTCGAAGAAATTCTGTTTCGATGCTCACTAGTAAACAGAATTAATGTTGTAAAATGTTCATATTATCTTAGTAGGTCATCATCTTCCTAATTCCTATTCTTATATAAAGATATCGTAGTCTTCTTCCTAAAAACTCTTCTTCTTCATATATGTTTCTTCTCAACTAATTTTACTGTAATGCTCGTAATTTATTGCCAAAATTTTAAATAGTAATGTTCCAAAATAACACTACAAAAGAGATTATCTACATAAAATGACTATATAAGTGCATCCATAGTTGGATCAAAACTTAAAATAGACCATCGAACAGAAATGACAGAAACGTCAAGTCTAATTCTCAAGTCCATTTTCCAAACTACAAAACAAAAATGGTGAAAAAGGGCATTCTATAGATATGACATGATTCATACCGTCTACAAATAAAAAGATCTCAAGCTACCTTAGATATCTTGATGTGAGTAAGTGTATGTAAGGACATACATCACTGTTGCGACCGAACCGTCATCCTCGGCGTTTAGAAGTTGAAGTATTGGTCGGTAATTCAGGTGTTCAAACCCGTCTCCTCTCCGTCCGAAACAGCTGTCCGTAACACAATATCCATCTCGCGTTGACCGCCTGGATTGCGTTAGTAGCGAAGAGATTGATGTCACCTCCACTCTTGTTTGAAGATCCATTATTGCAGTAGTAATTATCTCAGTATCATTTTATGTAGTGCCTTTAATCTCCTCTTATATAGCCTTCTGCTTATAAATTCCATTATCAAGCATTGGTCATTCTTAGAATTTCAATTCTGCAGTGCTGCATTCCTTGTCAGTGTCTTAGCAAGTCATTGCTACTCTTATATAGTACTGGTTCACCATTCCCCTCACTTCAGTACTGGATTCCATTGTAGTATTGTATAATGATTACTGGATAATAAGTTCCTTCGAAATAGCGAATGTGCTAACGAACAGTCTATATGAAGCACTAAGTTCAATCGCGACACGTTCCTATACCGAACTGTGTTCACACAATGATATGCGGTCGCCCCCTGTTTCTCGGCCGTGCCTGCCTGAAAGCAGAGTAGCACTTTTTCCGTACCGTACTTTCACAAAGAGCACAAATATTTCAATGTTATTTGAGACTGTTGTCCTGACAGAACCAAAAAGCGAGTGTCTCCATACCGAGCTCCTCTCAGCTGGACTAGATTCTACCCATGATCCATCTCTGTTCGGTCGATATATCGAAGTTGGTTATCATAACTGCGATAAACATCTGTTAGCGTTATAAAAGCATTAGTAACTTCTTAAATGTTCTTAAATTATTTCTTCTTATATGTCATTATATTTCCATGTCGTTGATCCCCTCTCCGATCTCTGTAATTTTTAATAATATTGTATGTTTCAATGTCGCGCTCGTAGGGTTGCCATCTTTTGATCTAACTGTACCTTCCAAAACATATGTCCTTTGCTGCATCAAGGACTGGCTGATACGTCCTGTTTGCTGCGTAGCAGGGTTGCCTATTCAGTTCCCCTAACCTCGCGCCTAACTTGCTGTAACTCTCCACTGCAAGTTGGAATCTTCTCATAAAAGTGGAGTATTCGTTTCTTATAAATACAAGTGTTCTATTGCTAGCCAAAATACAGGTACAGTACCAAGTTGTTGTTGATTGATTTAGGGGCTTTGTGACATCAAGGGCATGTGTTCCAGTGTACTTGGCTGAGTGTGCGAAATTCGTTTCATGACCCGTGTTATTGTGATGGCTGAATTGGTATGTGTAGTTGTAATTCAGTTGAGGATTGGGAAGGAGGCGGCTGTGGCCTTAATTTAGGAATCATCCCGCCAATCGCCTGGACTAGAAAAGAGAAACCACGGGAAACCACAATGTGGGTGGCTGGGGTAGGAATTGGACCCGCCTCTTCATTTTTGCCCCAGGAGGCGTGTGTACCCCGTTCCAGCCATCAGACCACAATTTAATTTCTTGACAGACCCAGGAATCGAACTTGGACCCCCGGGGCGACAGCCAAGAATGCTAGCCACTACAGCAGGAGGTGGGTACTTTAAAATGAAGGCAGCCTGTAGTTGTACGTGACTGTAAATCTCGTGATTATAAGCTACGGGACTACCATCCGAACCACAGGACGGAGTATTTCACTTCAAAAATCTCAATTGCATTGACGGAGAATCGAACCCGGTCCTCAATCCGAATTGGTGAGAGGCAAGGACCTTGGCATTTCACCTCTACGCCCCACTCCTCTATCGTATTTTACCGTAGGAGCTATGATACGTGCGCAGAAATATCATATAAACGAAAAACAGCACGTTGTTATTGGAATTGTATTTATTTGAAATTGACCACAAAGCAAAACATATTTTTATACATTCAGTAGACAGGGTGAGACTCGCGAAAGAGCTGTTCAGAATGTATATGTATGCTAAGTTCGACGTTATAATGGAATTTGCTGGTAAACTCGGATGGGTAAATTATGAATAAAGTCATTTGATACCCGGAGCGCAGTAATTGGATGAAAGTGGAACTTCTATGGGTCTGAAAATTTGGCTGTAGTAAACCCAGGACTTGGTACACAAATGTATGTCGATCCCTTGTTATTCAACGGGGTCGGGGATGAGATGCGATGAAAGTCTATGGGGCGGGAGATTTTTACAGCCGGATGCACTTCCTGAACACGACCTCAGGAGAGGAGTTAATGAGAGGTGAAATACTGTACATTAACATGAATGAAACTGGGCAATGATGTGGAAGGAAGCGACCGAGGCCTGACGGTAGGTACCATCCCAACGTTTGCATGGAGTTGAAAATGGGAAACCATTTCTCGTCTACCGAGTTCGCAGAGAGTGGCCCCATGGCCTAGCACTGCGGGTTTTCGAGCGTAGCTACCGCTGTCAGTCTATTTGGTACAAACATTATTCTTAATAACAAATCCTGTCGGAGATATTGAATGCTGATGTAATTATTCGCGCGGTCGTCATGTTGATTTGGGAAAACTTATTAAAATTTAAAAGGCACAGTCGTGGTTGGACGAGATAGTACTACGACCGCACCAAGTTTCATTGTATTCGCTCTAGCCATTTAGATTTCATTAGGACACACACACAGTTACAAGGTGATCTCACAAGTCTATATTTCATAAGAGGAAAGTAGGCTCAAAATAACAATCCGGTGATATAATTTGAGCAAAATATCCCAGAATTTCATAGTAGTAGTCTAAGTGGCTCCGTGGCTGAATGGTTAGCTTGCTAGGCATTGACCCGACGTTACCCGGTTTCGATTCCCGGCCGGGCCATGAAGGATTTTATTCTCCTGGGGTTAATTCCCATGACTCGGGGACTGGGTGTATGTGACGTCTTCATCATCACTCCATCCTCATTACGGCGCGCAGGTCGCCAACGGAAGTCAACCAGAAAAACCTGCACTCGTCCTCTCAGTAGGTCATACGATCATTATCATTCATTGGGAGTGCCAATACACGAGGAATAAAACGTAATTCTAGGGATTAAATTTCACTTCATATTTACATTTCATTAAATTCTATGGATTTATATTATTCACGTCGGAAAATAATTAAATATTCGTCCAAAGTTTTATTCGGAGAGGAATAGAATTAAATTGTATGGATTTAATTTCACTCCAGCCGGAATAGAATTAAATTCTCCTTTGAATTTAAGTGTATGGATTTGCTTTCACACCGTCTGGAATAAAATTAAATGTTCGTTCAAAGTTTCTTTCCGAGCGGAATAGAATTAATTTGTATGAATTTAATTTCACTCCGACCAGAATAGAATTAAATTGTATGGATGTAATTTCACTCCGGCTGGAATAGAATTAAATAGTTGTTCACAGTTTCATTCCAACAGGAATAGAATTGAATTGTATGTATTTAATTTCACTCCGGCCGGAGTAGAATTATATGCTCGTTCGAATTAAATAAACTGATCTAATTTCACTCCGGCCTGAATAGAATTAAATGCTCGTTCAGAGTTTCATTCCGAGCGGAATAGAATTAAATTAAATAGATTTAATTTCACTCCGGCCTGAATAGAATTAAATTGTATGGATGTCATTTCGCTCTGACCGGAATAGAATTAAATGTTCGTTTGAATTATATTGAATGGATTTAGTTTTACTCTGGCTGGAATGAAATTAAATGTTTGTCCCGAGTTTCGTTCTGAGTAGAATAGAATTGAATTGTATGGATTACATTTCACTCCGGCCGGAATAGACCGAATTATTTTGTTCAGAGTTTCATTTCGAGAGGAATAGAATTAAATTCCATGCATTTAATTTCATTCCTCTCGGAATATAATTAAATGTTTTATTCCCAATTTAATTCCAAGAGGATTAGAATTAAAGCGTATGGATTTAATTTCATTACTACCGCAGTGGAATTCAACGTGGAAAACTGAATTAAATTCTTTGGTTTAATTTTATTCCCTTCAGAACAAAATCGAGTGTTTCATTCAATATGTTATTCCGAGAGAAATAAACTGCAATGAAATGGATTTAATTTCACTCCCAGTGAAATGGAATTGAATTTAATTCCGAGATTTATTCTGAGAGGAATAGAATTCAGTATTTCATTCCTAATTTAATTCCTTGTCGGAGTGAAATTATATGTTTCATTCCAGGTTTAATTCTACGCCAGAATAGTATTGAATTGGCTGGCTGAATTTAATTCCACTCTTGCTCCGGAGTGAAATATAAAAATTTCGTTGACTTCCCTGATTTCAGCCAAGAAACAACTTTTTAAAACAGCATACGGTGCTCGTACTTGCTCTGTCTCACAGTAAACCCTTCATTGTTACACAAGATAAGTCAACCAACACACTGTTATCACTGGAAAATATGTTTTAAAAGACACACGATGAGGCTTATCTTCATTACATGAATACAACACAGAGAATTGTTTACCAGTTAATGGTACTGGTTTATCAACACTTACCAAGAGACCGTTTCAATATCTCCATGCAAAATTTAAGATTGATTGCTTTAGTAGTGTCAAAGATACTGAGAACTGGTGAAATGTTTCTTATCGCTGGCATGTTCGATTGTTTTATATTGTGCCCGTCTTTATCTGCGGAAAATACATGGTCATCTTCCAGTTAGCTCAGTGTCAAGGGTGTACAGTTCATTCCCACCGTATGACCTATATATTTAGAATGTGAACAAAGCGGTTGTACAAGCTATTCAAAAAACACAAGGTTTACTGTAACAAATGATTTAATCAGTTAAAAGCACCAAAACACAAAATATAAAAACCATAAACAATGGTGAAAAATTACAACAAATACAGTAAACAATAACCTTTTAATTGTTACAAACATCTTGCTTTATGATTTCGGATCTTTCCACGATCCATCTTATAACATCTTATTTTACTTTATTCAACATTTAAAGTTTTAACCCTTCCAATACTGGGTATTATTAATTCATTCTTCGCTGAGTCTCCACCTTGTCAGGCTTCGATCTCAAGACATTTACGTTACATAAACAATGCCTCCATTTGGCTCTAACTTTAGGTTTCTAAACCTTTTCATTTTTATTCTTATTCAATCTCTTCGTTTCTCCACATATTTCAAACACAAATTATTATCCCTCAATCATCAATATCTACACTTCAAATATTTGTAACATTTTTTAATTCTTACCAATATGCATCGTTCATGAATAGGATGATATGGAACCCGCATTCCACGAAGTCCTATTCTCATTAATTACTTAACCCGTTTCAGTTTTTAAGGTGAGGAACCGATTCTACACATTTTAACAATAGTGCAAACTTTATAATAATAATAATAATAATAATTATTATTATTATTATTATTATTATTATTATTATTATTATTATTATTGGCGGGAGGACAACTGCACGTACAACAATAAAAATTAGCAGGAAAAATTCTTCTGCTCAACATTTCATTTCTACAAGATTCAAAGATCTAACCTTTATTTTTACTCAACTTTTTAATTCAGTGATTTATTTACTCCTCCAGCCGGCGCCCTGTGACCGTCATAAATAAGACTCCTTCATTCACGCAAGTGGTCGGCAACCCCGATCTACGGTAAAAGCTAGTAGCCTTCGCGTCTGGCTGCTCAACCTTATACAACCAACACACACGGACCATATGTTTCTCATTTGTCCATTAACGGCAATATCTTAGCATTGAGTTTCCAAGTTGATTTCCATTTCATATTCATATTTAAAACATTTAGTTGACTTATTGCAGCCCAACAAATATACCTTCGTTTACACGTGCTTTGTCTCGGAGAAACGTTCTATGCTGTAAGAATGATATAACCTTAGAGTATCAGATCACTTTGGCTCCAACAATTTGCTGCAGTGGGAATTACAACTTCATTCACGTGCCCTTGCTACGTGAGAATAATAACACAAATCCAGTAATGGGAATCCTGCGTCCATTAAATTTTATCTTAACATCCACTCAGTCTTGCAATACAACTTTCTTCACCTGCCCTTGCTACGTGAGAATAATAACACAACTTCAGTAGTGAGAATTACAGTCACTCTGATACAATTATGGCGTATAAAACCCGCCCCGGTTCCTATTTCGACGATTTCTAGACAGTCTAACGATTTCTCCCGACCTGCATGTAAACGACATTACTTCATATAACCCTATGCTCGAGTATACTTTTTTAAGTCAGCCTATTTCCGGCGACAATCTATTTCCAACTTGGATCTCCAATTATGTATTTGCTTCAATAAGGTACCCTTGCCAGGATAGCGTATCTACTCACATTTACTTTTTCTTTGCCTTTCATTACATTTATTTACGGTGGTCCTTCCACATTACATTTACTTGTATAAGGTCTAATTGCCTTCACATTCATTTTATTTGGTCCTATTGCCTTCATTTACTTCTAGTGTACTAACCATCCCTGGTTTTCCTACGAACAAAATTTACTGTGATTTTCCTAACTCACACTTTATTTTAGCATAACAGCTTACTTGTATTTTAATTATTTAGTTTCAACATTAAATATTTAATTTACTTTAAAATCACTCATATTTTAACTTCACTGTAAATTCATTTCAATTATATAATAAATCGAGTTCCTTCCTTATTTACATCTTGACTACATTACATTCATTTCGGGTTTATTTCTTTCTTTCTGAACACCTAATTCATTAACACGACCTTCCAAAATCTGGTCTTTCTTTACACAAATGCATTTCTAGCTCTGACATTTTAACACAATCACTTCACAAAAATGATTATCTAAAATGGTGTTTCCAATCATGATGCACAATGGTACAACTATAATAAAATCATTAGTACTCACCGACTTCTGACGATTCAGAACCTCTCTCATGAAGAATTTCGCCCATCACAGTTGTAAATCATTCCATTTTACGAACAATGTGATGTGATATATCAATTCTTTTCACTTCACACGAAATTATACACTTTCTTAACATTTTAACAGGGATATTTTCTATATTTCCCATCACTCTGGGCCACTTAAAACACATACAATAATATAATACCCTTTACAATTCACTTATTAACACTTCACACGTATTTAACACTTCAGGATCTAGTCCTATTTACAGTTGATTACACTAAGTGTAATTGTCTTTCGCCGTATCTCAGGACGCGAACGGTGACCTCCCGACTCGTTCCTAGATGACGATCTCTCTTCTCTACTCGTGCAGGCTGCTCGCTTTAGTCCCTGCGACTATTATTTAATTTGGACCACTTTGGTCTCGACTCAATGTTCTGTCTATTTGCCTACAGTTTAAACACACCGGTTTATTAACGTAACTGCTTATAAGTTCCGGCAACGTCTTGTTGCGAACTCCGTAAATCCGAACTACTTTCTACCTTCACCGAGGTTTGAACTGTTCGTTTTCTCAATGTTCTATCTTTTAACGATTCTATATGTCTATCACACCAGAACAGCGTGTTCTTTACGTAGGACTTCACTTAGGTCCTTTTTCTTGACGTAGCTACTACTTTATAATTTGCGTATAATTATACTTGAACGCGTATTTTCACTTTCTTTCGGTGCCTGATTCTAAATCTTCATGGCTCTCCACCAGGGACCATGAGATTATAACTGGCTTCAATTTTAGCTATACTTTGGTCTTCGAACCAACGTGTTGCGGCCTCGCCGGACCTACTGTTTAACTTGCATAGCGTTCTGTCCCTCTGGACTGATGGTTGCCTTTCGTAAAGTCCCCTCAGGGAATACGACTTAACGTGATCTCGAACTGACGTCTGTAGCGTGATGGTGAATCAACGTGACATCCTCTCCAGGATTCACAAGATGACTTGTTTCGTACTGTGGTGAATCAGCGTGACATCCCCTCTGAGATCCACAAAATGACTGACCTCTTCTTCGCTCCTGCAGGCTTATATGCAAAACTACTCTGAAAATAGTCCGTTAACCATTTTTGAAACCCAAATTCTAATTCCTTCGTTTCCTCGAATTATAAGAATTACATTCTTGTAGCGCGGGTTCTCAATGTCTAGAGACACTTATTCAATCCCGAATTCGATCATACATAATCCCTAAATTAATTCTTTTATCTCCGTAAACTGTGCGTGAGAAGAACTCTTAACTCGATATTCTCTGCAGATCACTACGCTAATGACATCATTAATCATGCCCCGTCATCACTTTTGCACTCTTATATTGTTAATAATTTTTATACTTTCAAAAATTCTCATCCTAATTTACATTCACTGGGCTGTTTTTCGCCTCAAACTCCAATGGTTATTTGTCAATGCATGTGAGATTTTGGAAGTGAAATGCCATGTCCTGTGGTTCGGATTCCACGTAAAAAGGAGGTCCCGTGGCTCATAATCACAAGATTCATGATCACGTAAAACTACAATCTTCCTTCCTTCTTTTCCAATGGTTATTTAAAAAGTTATTTCCAATAATCCTATTGTAAGACGGTGCTATTTAATTACCTACGCGAATTGCTGACCAAGCTCTACCTCTGGAACCTCCCTTCTCATATCGCTTGCCTTCACGTGGCGCAATGTAATGACTCAGCGGAATTTCGTTTTCTTGCTATCTATGACGCACGGTACTTAGTGGCTTCATAACTCTATTTAATTAAATTTAAACGTGCTCTCTGACTATCGGTTGTTGATAAGAATTCGCGCAGCTGCAAGATGACTCACGGCTCTTGGCTAACACATCCTAAGATTCCACTCAACTCCCCAAGCTTCTAATATGAAAGTTTTTAAAATATGTGAAATCTTCAACTTAAGGGCCCTTGGTTCAAACCTTGTGCAGTCTTAGAGACGGGCACAATATGTAGGTCATAAAATTATGTACCAGCAGAGGAAGATTATTATGGTGGGTCATTATACAAACTTCCAACTCGATCGCTTGCATGGGACTAAAAATTAAAGCGTGATTTATAAATTTCGTACAGCCACCATCTTGAGGTTCACTTAGAAATTGATTTAAATTATACACCAGTATATTAAGACTTGTATAAAGATTTGCCATGCTAAGGTTCATTGCGCTTGGGTGATTGGTCGAGAGAAAAATCTATTTAAATATTTTAAATTTGTGTGGCCACAATGTTGGTTTTGTACTCATCGGGTTATTGAAAAATAAATAAATGATTTTATTTTGATAGCCTCTATCGCCATACACAATATTTCAGTTTGATTGTTGTAATAGATTCGTAGATATTGAGAACAGACGAAATATTTCTCATGGCAGCTATTTGGAATTTTTTTTTTATATGTAGGACATATTTATGTACCAGTAGGCCTATATGAAGATTATTAGGGCGGTTCATCGTACGAACTTTCACTTCGATCGCCCAATTAAGACACACGAATTTAGAACATATTTTAAAAAATTTCCACAGCCACCATGTTGAATTCCTCAAAACAATTGAATCAAATTAGATGTCAGTATATTTCACCTTGCATAGAGATTTATGACGCGAGGTTTCATTGCTCTCAGGTGAATAAATTGCGTGAAAAGCCCATCTTAATATTTGAACTTCACATGGCCTCCATATTGGTTTTGTACTTATCACGTTTATGAAAGCAATATACATGAACATAGTACAGTAACCTCTATGACCATACAAGGTTCGAGGTTGATAGTGATCTTCGCGTGGCCGCTATGTTGGATTTGTACGGTCGAGGTTAAACGAGGTAGTAGCAAGACCTTACCAAGTTTCATTGAAATCGTTCCAGCCTTTTAGATTTTATTAGGGATACACACACACTTGCATACACACACGCACACACGCTCAACAGGTGATATAAGCCTATAAGCCTATTTCATAAATGTAAATTGGCCAATAAAAATTGAATAAAAATAGACTTACTGGCACGTTGGAATTCCAGCACCCTAGTGGATCTATAGTCACAGCAATTAAAGGGGTCATTTTATTATTATTATTATTATTATTATTATTATTGTTAGTCATCTTCCTCGCAATTTCATGCACTGTCTCTGCAAGCAAGTCACTGAAATGAACACCTGTTTTCCCTAGATGTGATGTGTTTGAACATGGTGAGGCTAGCACAGGCAGACTGGTGCCTAGAAGAATAGGCATTCGCCCAGACACGAGCTCAGCATCTGCTCACCCCTAATGGTGCACATTGAGTAGTAAGAGATATGCAATCAATTACTCAATTTATCGGCTGACTTCCGTATTCTGTGATCAATGTTCTATGGCTCATTAATATGCATGTTCCTTACTGAGACTAGGAGCAATGATAACTCATTTGCAGAGATAATTGCATTATTTTATATGATCATTTGGGTAACAGAGCCTAGTTGCAATATTTACTAGAATAATAATACCTTTCGTAGCGCTGAAAATGCCCTTGAAGTTCAACTTCGTCGTACCTCCTCAAGCGCTTACGATAAGGGGGACCTGGGTTGGCGACCATGACACCCCGTCTGAGTCGGGCATTGATTCCACTAATTTTTGCCGGCCTTCCGTCTTTCATCATTCCTGTTGACCTCCTTGGTCAACTCTTGTTCTTTTCCTTCCCTGGCTGTGAAAGGGTAACTCATTTTCCCGCCTTAATAGGCCCATGTTTTCTCATTCTTGATAACTTAATTCTTCGAGGGGTCACACCTCTTCTCTTCTGTTCATGGTATCTCCTGCCATTGGCAAAAGACCCTACAAGGTGATGATGTTGATAATTGTTGTATTAAGGGGCCTAACATCTGGGCCATCGACCCCTAGACTCTACAAGAGGCAGGGTGTGTAGTATGGTCCATCCTGGATAGTGCTACACCCCCCCAAGGGAGTCCTGTACTGGGTCCGTTTATCCCCTTTTTCCATTGACTTTTGGGCAGGCTCTCTCTTCTTTCCTCTTCCTGCTTCCTTCCGAGCCCCACAATCCTCATTCTTCAAGGCTCATTCTCGTGAGGTAAAATCGAGAAGAAGCGGATTTGATACCTACATCAGCCATCCATGAAATGGTTTTCCGTGGTTTCCCACTCCTACTCCAGGCAAATGCCTATTTTAAGGCCACGGACGCTTCCTACTTAAACCTTACCTCAATTACAAATACACACACTAGTACAGACGTCACAGTGACACAGGTTATCAGACAAATCTACACACACTCAAGTACACGGGGCTGCATGGCCACGATGTCGCAAAACCCCTAAATGAATCAACAACAACTCATTCTTCATGGGGTTGTGGACATTTCTTCTCCTTGTTTGATTTCCATCGTTTTGGTTTGGTTTGTTGCTCATTTCGTCTTCTAATTTTAGGGGCAAATGAACTCGCTGTTCAAATTCTTAAAGCAACATTCATCATTATCTTCTTCTACTTATTTTGCTTCTTCTTGTAGTTTGTAAGCCAGATGTAATCAGTAGTTACTTGTAAACCGGCCACGGTGGCCGAGAGCGCTAATGCGATAGCTCTTGCCTCGCTGACATCGGGAGAGCATGGGTTCGAATCCCATCTTTGCCGTCCTGAAAATGCCTTTTCGTGTTTCCATATTTTCAACACCAGGCAAATGCTGGGACGGTTCCATTCACGGCCGACTCGCTTCCAAAATCCCTTCACTGACCTTTCCTTCATTAGACCCAAGTTAGCGGTCCCCTAGGCGATCGGCCTGTCGCCTCCTCCAGTTGTATCTGCTGACATAGTGTGTCACGACGGTAGAGGAATGATCCGTCACAAAGTCCGTCGGTGAAGCCAATTTTTAAATAAGTTACAAGTACAGTAGTTGTAACAGTAGTGATAGTTTATATTTTATTATCACCATACCATTTGGGGCAGATGTCCTTTCATCACGACCATGCTTTGACGTGTCGTCGCTGAACTGGAGACTTGTTTATATTGTACCGTATATTTAAGTGCTCTACTTGGTAGTTATAACACTCAAGGCCCCATGCCACCTAGCATTATGACTTATGACTCACGTGCACGTTTGGTTGTTGTCGTTGTCGTCGTTTCTACAGCGATGCTTTCCACCGATACAAGGCACTCGCATATATCAGTGCTGCTTCTCACTACTCAAAATGTCGGCAGGCGTAGCTCAGAGCTAGCGTATGATGTTGTGGAGCCGATCAATAAGCCTGTTGCCGGTTCGAGTCCGGTTTAGGGCACGGGTGTTGGTGCTGTTCTTATCTGTAATTGTATTGTGTTTCCACATTGAATTCACTCAGATTTGAACTGGTTGCATGGTCATACGAGGACGAAATCAAAGAAAGATGAAACATCATCATATACTGTATATACTAGTATATAACTAATACATTTTTTCTATCCTAGCGAGTGGCTTTTAGTGCCGGGAGTGTCAGAAGGAATGTTTGAATGTAAAGACGAGGAATTGGCCTGGAAGAAAGATGGTTAACCACAGAAGACCATCCTCAAGGTTACCGGCGGGGGATTCGAACCTCCTCACCTCCCGGATGTGAGTGACTGCTTGCAGCCACGTCGTAACGACCACAGCTAACTCACCCGGTATCATCATATACCGGTTGAGTCTTCCGTCCCTTATTTTTCTAGTTTTCGGCCACACTTCCAACGTCGACAATTCCCCGTCTACAGCCAAGCCACAATTACCCTAAACGACTTTAGAAGATTTATGAAGACATTGAAGCAAGACCTTTACAAAAACATGTGTGCGACAAGTGATTATTCAATGCATCAAACTGTCATACAGGCATGTACAAAGAACGGATACGGTAGCATACTGTCGCCTCTGTTGCGTAGTGGTCAGCGTGATTAGCTGCCGCCCCGGAGGTCCTGGATTCGATTCCCGGCTCTGCCACGAAATTTGAAAAGTAGTATGAGAACTGGAACGGGGTCTACACAGCCTCGGGTGGTCCAAAAGGGTAGAGGGGGTCTGATTCCCACCTCAACCATCCTCGAAGTGTTTTTCCGTGGTTTCCCACTTCGTCTTCGGGCAAATGCCGGGTTGATACCTACTGTAAGGTCACGGCCACCTCCTTCTCTCTTCCTTGCATATCCCTCCTAATCATCCCCTCTCTTCCCATCCCTCATGATGCCCCTGTTCTCTTTGCAGGTGAGGCCACCGGGGCGAGGTGCTGATCCCATCTCCCCAGTTGTATTCCCCAGACCTGATGATCCAAGCTCCAGGACACAGCCCGTAGAGGGGTTAATGGTGGGATGCCTCGCTGAGTCCGTGGGAATAATCAACCTGGAGGGTAAAATCGACTAAAAAAAACAAAAAAAACGGTAGCATACTGATAAAAAAAACGTGAATGAATCTTCAAAGCGGTAAGCAGTAAGCATCACAAAGTATATGCCGATTATACGGTCTCAGTATGTTGCATATGAAATTAACGCTGGGTACAGTGGCATACTGATAAAACACGTGAATGAACCTTCGAAGCGGAAAGCAGTATCACATCTCATATGGAGAAGGGACGAGTAACCGTGGAGCAACGGTCCAGGTGCGTGGAAGGTACCGGACCTGTGTTTGAGAGGTGGATTCGAATCCTACCACCACTACATTTTTTGTGCACATTTTAAGCTTTGGGGATCAAATACAAGATAATGATGATAGGGATAATTGTTGTTTAAAGGGGCCTAACTTATAGGTTATCGGCCCCTAATGGTTTGGGTGTTCATGAAAAATGAAGATGAACCTTTAATTAAATCTAACTACAAACGTACACAGTTAGAAAAGCAAAGGAAAACAAAAGAAGAAGGGAAATAGAAGAAAGGGGGAAGAAATGCCCTCAACCGTTGAAGAATGAGGATTGTGTGACTTTGAAAGAAGGAGAGCCATGAATGGCAGAGAGGAAAGGGAAAGAGGAGAGGGCCCGCCCCAAAGGCAAGGGAAAAAGGCGAAAAACCACACCCAGTTCAGGAATCCCTCGGGATCGATAACTCTCGAACTCACCAGATGTGATCCCTTGAGGGTATAGCATTATCCAAGGTGCACAAGAACTGGTGGGGATACACACACCATGCCTCCTTGAGGGCCTTGAGCAGAAGGCAGGAGATACCTGATAGATAAACAAGAGGTTTGACCCCTCGAAAAATGAGGGTTCAGGAAAAATGAGAGAAGAGCCAATTATGGCGGGAGAGGAGAGACTCCCTAGGCCTCGGATACCCTAATACCGTCGGGGTTGGAAGAGAACAAGAGTTGACCAAGAGAGGTCGACAGGAAAGAAGATGGAAAGGAGCCTGGTACAAGCAAGTCGAAGAAATGCTGGTCTCAGCTGAGATCCGTGGTCTCTGTTAGGTAGTCAGCCAAGAGGCTGGTTGGATCCTCAAAACGTACCACCATAGTTTAGGTCAGTAGATACCCACAAAACCTCAAAGCAGCACTATGATGAGGCGTACTAAGCAAGATGAGGAATGAGGTAGTTTGCCATTGCTTTCCTCACTGAGTCAGAACAATAGCTCTGACCATATGAGTAGAATCTTTCACAATACACACAGGCGCTAGCTGTGCCCTGAATGCCATTACACTGCATCACCCATACCTCAGTAGCTTTCATATAATCACAGCCAAGTATGAGACTGAGACATAGGAGGAAAGCCACATTTTACTCTAGCCTGTGCCAATAGACAAATGCAAATGCACTGCATTCATCAAGAGATGGTAATCAGGTGGGTTATAATAATAATAATTTTAATCTGAAGGACTTCATGATATAGAACAAAATCATCTCGGCACTTCGGCTCCGTTTAATTTGGTTTCCCAGTCTTTAATTAGAAGGGCATTTGTACAACAAAGTCATAGCTCTTCGTGTGTAATTCTTCCAATTATCTGTATATTCTTGAAACGGGCGTGTCTTCATAGTGGGCCCTCTACTTCGTCTGATTCACACTCTTCACAATTTCTAAGCAGGCTGCGTCCGGTACTTGACATACATAAATAGTCTGTCACATCGAAAATTTCACCATATTTTGTTTTCAACATTCCACGACATCTTTTCGATCTTTAATTCTAGCATCGCCAAACAACAGTGTCATCTTTTTTTCTGAATTCTCTGTAAGCATAGCCGTTGCAATGTTTGTATTGTAATGCGCACAACCTCCTGAAAAATATGGGATGATTTATTTCAAGGGCTCTTACCCAAATCATTGACTCAAATAATGACAGTTACACCCATTATAAGACATCGTAATAACACCATTTAACAGACACCCACAAATGCATGGGGCTGATGACCAAAGATGCACTCTTCTCTAATTAAAGTAGCAAAAAATACAGCACCGACTTGGTGTGGTTTGCAAAGCTTTTGTGCTTGCATTGTAAACTATTGGAGGGCGTCGTAATAACACAGACCTTGTTCACGGAGTTAACTAGGGCAGACTATTTTCGACATGAGGTGAAAATCGAAATTAGCATGATGGCTCGTAGAATGGATGTGAATCACGTATGCAAGTCTGTTATAGCTTTATCGCACATAACAGCCCCTGCATTTCCGATTGTAGACGACTTCTGTTGCACCGTGAAATAAGTTGAGTTATTCTTCTAGACGCTAGCAATAATCTAAACACAGTTCTGTAGTTTCCTGACACTCGAGTGTTTGTAATATGATGATGATGATGATAATTGTTGTTTTAAGGGGCCTAACATCTAGGTTATCGGCCCCTAATGGTTTGGGCGATTGTGAAGATGACAAAACTATAACAAAAAATAACTACCGTACTAACTTATATAGCCTACTAGAAGAAGAAAAGGAAAACAATAGGAGAATAAGGCATATAAAGGACTGGAGGAAAAGAAACGTCCTCAAACCCTCAAAAAATTAGGATTGAGGGACTTGGAAGGGAGGAGAGCCATGAAAGGCAGATAGGAAAGTAAAAGAGGAGAGGGCCTGGCCCAGGATCAGAGGAAAAAGGGGGGACAAAACGGGCCCAGCTCAGGAATCCTTTGGGGTCACCAACTCCCAAACTCACCAGCCGTGAGCCTTTGAGGGTGTAGCACTATCGAGGTTGCACCGGAAGTGGTGGGGCTACACACACCCTGCCTCCTTAAGGGCCTTGAGCAGAAGGCAGGAGATATGATGAAAAGAAAAAGAAGGCTGACCCCTCGAAGAATGAGGGTATCAGGAAAGATCAGATAAGGGCCAATTAAGGCGGGAAATGGAAGGACTCCTTAGGCCTCGGATACCCTAATATCGTCGGGGTCGGAAAAGAACAAGAGTTGACCAAGGGAGATCGATAGGAAAGATGACAGAAAGGAGCCCGGCACAAGTAAGTGGAAGTAATGCCGAACTCAGCTGGGGCCCCGTGGTTGCCAACCCACGTCCCACTAGTCGTGAGCCCCTGGGGGGGGGGGGTGTTTGTAATATGAAGTAAGATAGGCTCACATATCAATATTACCTGAATCCCTGAAGTGAAATGCATTGACATTATTGGAATTTGAATTGAATTTAATCATAGAGAACTGCCACTGAGGCTAAAGAGACCCTTTATATAGCGTATACTATGTTCTGGCTTGAAGTATTGTAATAAGAAACTAAACCGAGCTTAACAACTAATGATAAAAAATATAAATTACACTTATAACTAAACAAGTCAATTAGCAAACTTGTCGTGTACAAGACGAATAATATTATACAAATTAGAATATAATCATTAAATAAGTAACGTAGTTGTATCTTGGATACTAAAAATATTATAGAAAGCTGTACGGTTATATTTCAAAACTTTTGTATGAATTAGGCTATTTATATTTTTGATTGTAAGCATATTCGTGGTTTACGAATTTAACAACTAAGGAGTTTCGTATTCCTTCATGAATCTTCACATTAGGTATTTCTTGAGTTGTATAGTGTTAACAGAGTTTGAAAGTGAGTGAAGGTGGAATGTATTAAAAAGCCGTGTAGCTGTGCAAAGGAATGATTTATTGTATTTAGTTGTACGGTGGACAGGAATCTGTGGAGTAGAATTAGTAAATCAATTGTCCCTGTTGTGGATGGAGTTAATTGTTTAAAACACATTATAGAGATAACCAGGGGTTCTTGTACACGATATTTTCTGAGTTAGTCTCGTAATTGGCAGCTGCCTACGTTCACGAAGTTTCAACCACTGCATTTGCACATAATAAGGTGTAATGTGTACATCACGCCTGACCTCTCAAATGTAACGAACGCATGCATTCTGAACTCTCTGTAATTCTATGTTAAGTGTTTCTGATAAGTCGTTATACACTACTGATGCATATTCGATGATAGGGAGTATCAAAGTTTGGATTAAAAGCTTGCGCATTTTTGACGGCGTGTAATGGATATTCCGCTTTAAGATATGCATTGATGATATAACTTTCTTTATTACAGCTGCGGTATGCTCTCCCCAAGATAAGGTTTTATCAAAAATTACTCCTAGGTTGTTTACAGAGTTGCTGTAGGGGATATCATTGTCTAGTAATTTTATCGGTGGGAGTGAGTTAAGATCGACAGATTTATGAAGTTTAGTATAGCCAATGCATATAAGTTGAGTCTTTCTAATATTTAACTGGAGGTTATGGTTTAGGGTCCTCTGATGGAGGTGAGCGATGTCTTCGTTGAAAAGTTCTATATGGTGAGGTGCATCAGAGGGACTGAAATGGAAGTTGGCCTGAAGGTCATCAGCGTACATATGACAAAGACTGTTTTTGAATACACTGGACACATCATTTATATAAAGCGAGAAGCACAGTGGTCCAAGAACTGACTCCTGGGTACACCACTTCTTACTGATTGACAATTCGATGAGGAGCCATCGAAGAAGACCACTCTCTGTTGCCGACCTGCTAGGTACGATTCAAACCAGGACAATGCATTCCGCGATAAGCCAATGGAGTGCAGCTTCGCAAGGAGCAACTCATGGCTTACGCAATCGAAGGCCTTATTGAGATCAAAGAGGCATAGGATTGTAAGCTGTCTTTGGTCAATTGCTGAGCGTATGTCGTCCGTTATTTTTAAGAGCGTGGTAGTTGTGCTATGACCTTTCTTAAATCCGGATTGTTGAGGATTTATGATGTGGAACTCCGTCAAATATTCACACTTTTGTTCTTGCTTCGAGCACAAAGTATGCTGATGGGCCTGAAATCACTGCAAGACGCAGGTATTCTCTTCTAAGACACTGGGCGTATATTCGCACACTTCCAGAGCGTCGGGTATACTCCGTTTTGTAAGCAGAAGTTGAAGAAGTGTAAAATGGCAGACAGGAAGGGAGATTGGAATGTTGTCCGGACCTTTGGCTTTAGTACGAATAGACCTGATTGCTTTCGCTATTTGTTCTGGGTATATGCACTTGAAGTAGAAGTTTTCATGGTTTGGCTGCGGAAGAAGTCTATAATGCTCTGCGGTCTGGGATATTCTTGTTGTGTTACTGTTGGGAACTACGTTTAAGTAATGATCGCTCAGCTAGGAGGGGAAAACTGACACTTGGATATCAGGTGGGGGGGGGGGGGCTGGCACCTATTCCAAGGGATTTTGCAGCCCTCCAGGATGCTGCAGCATTCTCACGGTGTCTGAAGAGGTTATATGTGTACTTTACTTTAGCATTATTCTTATCGCTTGTTTTGTGTTTTTACGTAGAATTCTGAATTTTTCAAAGTCGCCCGGAAGTTTTGTCTTTAAAAATTCCTTGCCGGCTCTGTCACACATCTTTATCAAGTCTTTAATTGTTCTGTTGAATCATGGAGTTGAAAGGTGTTTAACGTGTACTATCTTCTGAGGGGCATGTTTGTCATACAGATAGTAGATGTTTTGGTTAAAGAGACTGACCTTTTCGTCTACATTGTTTGTTGTATAAAACAGCTCCGAAGGGAGTAATTCTGCTTCCGCACTAAAATCACTTAAACTAAATTTACTGAAATCACGCACTAGGTATGTCTTGGGTTTTGATTTAGGAGCAGATAAGGAAAATACAGCGTACAAGAGGTCATGAGCTGAGAATCCAGGAACAGGCTCCTGTCCATATTCTTTAACAAGATCATTGAAGTTGGAAGATATTATATCAAGAATGCTATCGCGGTAGCAGTGTGGAAGGTTTCAGTGAATGGCAAACATTCAAGGTTGCAGGCGTTCAACATCTCACGAATACGTTCTGTTTCAAACGTACCACTGCCAAATCTAGGATTTATGTCTCCAACAACGAAAATATCTTTGTAATTCAGTAAATGTGTGTACATATCGTTCATGAATGATTCTAAATAGCCTGCTTTTGGTGGACGGTATGGACAAGAAAAGAGTATATTTAAGTCTGGCAGGATCATTTCAAGTATCAAATATTCCGGTTTCTTACTGTATTCACCCGGAGATTTGCTAAGGATATCCTAAGAAAGTTAGCCTATTTTTTAAATCTCCATTAGAAGGTTTCGGTTAGAATATGTACCCATACCACATGCAAAACCTAGTTCGTATGCGTAATTGAGGGCATAAATCCCCCCGCACACCTTACAGTGAAGATGTAAATGAACGATCTCTTTAGTCAACATTTGCATGGCCTAGTAAAGTAGATTATATGACGTTTTACGTGTTTTCCATATTCCCAAGAACTAGGCAACGTTGGAATTTGAGGTGAAACCGCGTCTGCTATCAAATATCGCTTATCCTTCCATAGGTAAAATAGTTGTTAAATCATAGAATAATTATCTTAGTCAGGTAATGGAAGCAATGGAAACTATACTATGGAGGGCCTATGCCGCTGCCCAACCATTTGGCCTGCAGATATTGGTGTGACGCGTGATCAGCGCATCGGGTCCCCTCGGCCGTTTACCTTTGTTTTCGACACCGGGGTGCTGCCTCACTGTCAGACAGCTACTCAAATGTCCTCACGAGGCTGAGTGCAACCCGTTCCAGCCATCACGTCAGTTTCTAAAATCTTTGATGGAGCTGGGAATCGAACCCGGGGCCTTCGGGTGAGAGGCAGGCGCTACCCCAACACCATGGGGCCGGCTAATAATTATTGGTTACTAATATCAATTAAAATGAAAGTTGAATTATTTGTAAATGGTATACAAATCTCAGTATTTCTCCCCGGACGCATGTTCGTATATAAAAGGGTCAAGCAAATGCATAGCCTAGTGTACGGCGTCGATGTAATGACCTATTAGCAAATACTTATAACATGTTAGTTTATACTAATTTAACGCTATTATGGTCCAAGAGGTGTAAGAAAGATTGATGTTTGAAAATGGGGATCGCACATTCTATAACTAGTTCTACTGTATTTGTAGGGGTCTCTTCTGTTGCAAACTTTATAAATCATTCTTTTAGAAGGGACTTCCATTAAAATCAAAACCTCTGTTCCTTATTTCATGCGTTGAACACCCAAAACAGAACCACAAACCAAAACAATATAGAAAATAATAGCGGACGATTCAATGTCAGTGAAAGTCAAATGGAGACTTGTGAACCGGAAGTTTGATATCCATAATAGTGCTCCATGCCATTTTGAATCCTTGAAGCTCTGTAGAGGGACACTTTAATTCTCCCCTCAGTGGTCAGAACACCGGCGTACAAAGCAGAAGGTCGCTGGTTCCATTCCCGCTGGGGTCAGATATTTGAATTCTCTATCTTCATCTAATACAGCTTGGTAGAAATTTAATTTGGTCTGAGCGATGAAACGGGGTATAGGCCTACTCAGCTTCGTGAAGCAAAACTGAAAAGAGACGCGTTCGATGTTAAACATTGAGGTTATGGCTCCATATAATTCTATAGAAGTATGACTCACTGGGTTCCAATAAACGCAAAATATAGTTTGGCGTAATCAATATAATACTGAACTCTCGTCAGACGAAAGGTCATCATAAACCACGACTCTTAGTTTCTTCTCTCGAATTACTTTCGATTGTACTTAATCATATTGATTTCTTCGATTAGAAAGCCACATAAAACAATTAATATGGGGTGTGGTGGTGCAGCGGTCAAGCTGTTGGCCTCTTACCACGGCGGACCGGGTTTGATTCCCGGTCAATACATGTGAGATTTTCAAAGTGAAATGCCATGTCCTGTGGTTCAGATTCTACGTAAGAAGAAATCCCGTGGCTCATGATCTCGAGATTAACGGCCACGTAAAACTACAAACTTTCTTTGAAAACAATTATTGTCACTGAATATAAATGTTATTTTACCTCTCCTGTAAGATTCTATGACTGTCAAGACACAATTGAAATTTTCTGATAAGCCAGCGCTACCGTTTTGTCCGCCTCGTTGCGTAGTGGCTAGCATTCTTGGCTGTCAGCGAGGAGGCCCGGGTTTGATTCCCGGTTCTGCCAAGAAATGTATTTCTGGTCTGAGGGCTGGAACGGGGCACAATCAGCCTCAGCCTCAGCCTCAACTGAGAAGAGACGGGTTTAAACCCTATCTCAGCCATCCTGGAAGTGGTTTTCCGTGGTTTTCCCACTTTTACTCCATGAAAATGCTGGGATGGTACCTTACTTAAGTCCACGACCGATTCCTACCCAAATCCTACCTCAATTACAAATACACATACTAGTACGGTCATCACAGTGACACAGGTTATCGGACAAATTCTACACACACCCAAGTACACGGGGCTACATGAGCATGATGTCGCAAAGAATCAACAACAACTGTTACAGTTTGATAACTATCTTCAAACCTGTTACAAACATTGATTAACTTTTATTACAGACTGTTATTTATGCCTTTCAGCTTTGCAAGGTTGCAGCTTTGAAGTTTACAAGACTCGGTGATCTCACACATGCATGCGTACACTGGAAATAGAACCTCAAACCGTGTGCAATAAGCTGCTATGCTAACCATCCTCTTATAGGACGGCTGTTGCTCCATTGCTCGTAGTACAATGGCACGGTGCTGAACGATACCCTTTTTAGAACAATGGAACTGACGATTGTGTATAAACGATGCACGTCAATAAACAAACTGTTATGATACGTGCTAGCCACATCTGTATAGGCCTACTGTACATGGCGGCGAACGCAGGACGCGTCCGTTTGCTCCCAGGTAAGGGTTGTCCAACATTTCAATAACAATGAAAAGAATTTTCGATTAATTATTGACAACAATTTTCAGTAAGCGGCTTCATTGGCGTAGCTGGTAGCATGCTGAACTGCTGTGCTCAAGATAGCGGGTTCAAACCCGGCGGAAGTCGTCGGATATTTTAAGAACATTAAAAATCCTTCACTATGCCTTCCTTCGGAGGGGAAGTAAAGCCGGCGGTCCCATGTCATAGATTTATGGCATTTAAAAGATCCTTACACAGACTGAACCTGTGTGAAGCTAAATTGTTAGGTTAGCTTTCAACGGAACGCTCTATCAAAGTTCCAACGTTCACCACTAGGTATCATTGATATCTGGTAGCGAAAGTTGGAATTGAACGGAACTTGTAGCTCACCCTAAGGGTGTCCGCTGGAAGCAGCTACAGACTCAGGCGAGCCGAACATGTCCTCGGACACTCCCGGCACTAAAAGCCATACCATAAATAAATAACAATTTTCAGTAATGATAATTGTTGTCATTAGGGGCCTGATATCTAGGTTATCGGCACCTAAATTTTCAGTGAGTATGACCAACTAAAAAGTTGCAAGTGCAGAGCTGTTAATAAATAATTTGCATGGAAAAAATATTGGTGTTGCTAATTCATTTAAGGGACTTGTGACATCTTGGTCATCACGGTGTAGTTGGGTGTGTGTTGAACGTGTCTGACCATTTGTATTTATGTAATGACTGTAGTACTGGGTGTAATTGGGACAGGGATGAGGTAGGTGCCCAGGGACTTGAAATAAGGTACTATTCCGGCATTTGCCTGGGAGGGAGTGTGGAAAAACTCGGGGAAAAACAACACTCAGGATAGCTGCTGTCAGCGCCAGGATTCGAACCTGCGATCTCTGGACTTGCTGCAGCTACCTTTTCGGCCGTGGTGCACGATTTAACGAGGGTGAAGAAATATTGAACGGGGCTCAGTATAACTATGATATGATAATTAATCGAGCCGACCAACTTGTGGTGCAGTGGCCGTAATTCTTGGCTGTCACCCCTAAGGTCCATGCTCGATTCCCGGCTCTGCCAAAAAATTTAATTCTGTTCCCAGGACTGGAACGGGGTATACTTAGCTTCGTGAGGCGGAACTAAGTTAAGGTGGGTTCGATTCTTACCTCAGCCGTCCTAGAAGTAGTTTATTGTGGTTTCTCACTTATACCCCCAGGCAAATGTCGGGATATTTGCTAACTTGAGGCAACGGCCACCTCCTTCCCAATCCTAGTCTCAGCAGTTACAATACACACCCTAGTAGATTCTTCACAATGACACAGGTTATCAGACAGATTCCAAACACATCCAAGTACTCCGGGCTACATGACCAAGATGCCGCAAAGCCTCTGAATGAGCAAAAACAACTACAAATAATCGAACCCACCTCTTCTTAGTTTTGTCTCACAATTCATTTGAGACTCGTTTCTTACATGTTTCAATATATCGTGTTGTTGTTGTTGTTTATTCTTTAGGGGGTTTGTGACATCGTGGTCTTGTAGCCCGATATACTTGGGTGTGTGTAGAAGTTGTCTCATAACCAGTGTCGCTGTGATGTTTACTAGTGTGTGCATTTGTAATAGAAGCGAGGATTGGAAAGGAAGCTGCCGTGGCCTTAAGTTAGGAACCATCCCGGCATTTTCTTAGAGTAGAAGTGGGAAACTAAAGAAAACCACTTCCAGGAGGGCTGAGGTATGAATCGAATCCGCATCTTGTCAGTTTTACCTCACAAGACTTAGTGTACCCCGTCCCAGCACTCTGACCTGAATTAAATTCCTTGGCAGAGCTGGAAATCAATCTCCGGCCTCCGCGGTAACAGCCAAGAATACTAGTCACTACGCAACAAGGCAGACTCAATATATCGTGGAAAGTACGGAGTTGTTTCTCCGGTGATCTGTAAAAGACGTCTTCCACTTCTTATATCTGGTTAAAATCAATGAACATAATCAACAATAATCAGTCCATTAGATTCGAGCCAGTACCTGGCCTTCGCGTGTCCCCAAGAAGTATGTGCGTTGGACGTAACGTTGGATTAATTTTGTATCTCCCAATCTATATTAATTTTGATCCGTCGACAAGAAAAGTGGGTTAACTTACTCCACAATGGCTTACAAGTCTAAGCATTGATTGTGGTTGATCACTGTGTTACACACACTGACCCTAAACTACGCCTACCGGCTGTTATGATTACACTTTCACTTCCCTCCGAATAATACCACTACCCTTCCCAACGACTATGTTATCTCGCGGTTGTTGTTGCTTATTTTAGGGTCTTTGCGACGTCGTGCTCGTGTAGCTCCGTGTACTTGGGTGTGTTTGTGTGTGTGTGGAATTTGTGTGATAACCTGTGTTACTATGATGGATGGTTTAGTGTGTGTGTGTATTTGTAAATTGGCGGAGGATTGGGAAGGAGGCAGCCGTGGTCATAAAATAACAACCATCTCAGCATTTGCCAGTAGTAGAAGTGGGGAATCCACAGAAAACCAATTCCAGCATGTTTGAGGTGGGAATCGAAACCACCAATTCTCAGTTCTCCCTCACAAGGCTGAGTGTAACCCTTTCCAGCATTCAGACTGAAATAAATTTTAAGCAGAGCCGGAAATCGAACCCGGACCTCTGGGGCGACAACTCATTTATGAAGATATACTCTTGTAATACTAATAATAATAATAATAATAATTTTTATTTAGTCGATTTACCCTCCAGGTTGGTATTTCCCACGGACTCAGCGAGGGAACTCACCTCTACCGCCTCTACGGGCAGTGTCCTAGAGCTGAGAACATCTGATCGATTTAAAAAAAATACAGTACAGAAGCTGGTACAAAAAATCATCTTATAATATTTTCTCCACACCCAGCAGCGTAGCCGTGGGCGTTAAACCACGCACCACGACAGCAAGTCCGAGATCGGCGCTCTGAATCTCAAGGCTGATATCAGATATCCTAAGTAGGGTTTTCCCTCGGGATCCTCCACACTCTCTCCTGGCAAATGCCTGGGGTGTACCAAATTTTAAGTCACGGTTCACCTAGCCAAATTCATTACGCTAATAATTACAGTTGCACACACTACTAGAGTCACCATAGGAACACAGGTTATCAGACGAATTCAACACACACCCAAGTACATGTGATATAAACCATAAAATGGGTTAACGACATATTTTAGAAACACTAAATGAGACATCATCGTACGATAAAATTTTCTAAAGTATTGAAATTAGTCAAAATACATTTTCAAATCATGAAAAATAAATCAGTAAATGATGTAGTAATAGATGTTTACTACCAGCTGCGGTGGCCGAGAGCACTAACGCGCTACCTCGTGCCTCGCTGGCATCAGGAGAGCGAGGGTTCGAATCCCACCTCAGCCGTCCGGAAAATGGATTTCGTGGTTTCCCATTTTCACCACCAGGCAAATCCCGGAACGGATCCTTTACACAGGTCCATGGCCAATTTCCTTCCAATATCCCTTCCCTGACCCGTCGTGAAAGGAAAAGTACATGGCCATTGGCTGAATAAATTTAAACAAGATGTGCAGTAAAGAACATATAGGCTACTTTTTCCTAAATTCATGGGTAATGTTATAACTCTTTGTCATTTTCAAGGAGTATAATTGCATGTTGGTTGTAGTAGCTTCTTGAAATACAACGTACTATACGGATATTAAACATGAATATGATGTGCCCTTTGCTAGTGCTACCTCTGTACAAAATGTCATTCAATTCGGATTCACCGTGGTTGAATAGATATGGTGAATCGATTTGCACACACACACATGGTCGCTATATGCAAACTATTGGACTGACGACCTTGTAGCTTGGTCAAAGAACGATTCTCACAAAAAGGTACGTTGCTGCAAAATTTGGTAGAGAACATATGATTAGGTTGGTCGTAATTTGATTTAAGCTTTTAACATTTGGGTGGTCGCCATTTTGTTTCCATCAAGCTAGCGACGATATAAAACATGACACTGAGTTGTCTTTTGCTATTGCTACCTCTGTATCAAATGACTTTCAATTCGGTTTAATCGTGTTTGAATTGATGGGGGGAATCGATTTGCACATATACGTGGCCGCTATCTGCAAACTAATGAGCTGATGACCTTGTAGTTTGGTCAAAAGATGCTTACCACATAAAGGTATGTTGTTGCATAATTTGGTAGAGATCAGATGATTAGGTGGGTCGTATTTTATTTAAGCTTTTAACATTTGGGTGGTCGCCATTACGTTTCCGTCAAGATGGCGGCGATATAAAACATGACACTGAGATACCCTTTGTTAGTGCTACCTCAGTACCAAATTTCGTTCAATTCGGTTTCACCGTGTTTGAATAGATAGGGGGAATCGATTTGCACACATACATGGCCGCCATCCGCAAATTATTGGACTGATGATCTTAAAGATTTGTCAAAAGATTTATCATACATAAAGGTATCATGTTGAAAAATTTGATAGAGATCAGATGATTAGGTTGGTCGTAATTTGATTTAAGCTTTTAACATTTGGGTGGCGACCATTACGTTTTCGTCAAGATGGCGGCAATATAAAACATAACACAGAGGTGCCCTTTGCTAGTGCTACCTCTGTACCAAATTTAGTTCAATTCGGTTTTACCGTGTTTGAATTGATAGGAGGAATCGATTTGCTCACATACATGGCCACCATCTGCGAACTATTGGGCTGCTGACCTTGTAGTTTAGTCAAAAGACGGTTGCCGTATAAATATATGTTGTTGCATAATTTGGTAGAGATTGGATGATTACGTTAGTCGTAATTTGATTTAAGCTTTGAAAATTTGGGTGGCCGCCATTACGTTTCCGTCGAGATGGCGGCGATATAAAACATGACACTGAGGTGCCCTTTGCTAGTTCTAACTCTGTTCCGAATTTCGTTCAATTCGGATACACCGTGTTCGAATTGATAGGGGGGGGCAGACATTCCGAGTACACAGTACACACACACACACACTCAGACAGACACACAATTTTTGGCCCTGTAGGGATCTCATAAGTCTACTTTCATTTCTTGCAAAAATCGAAAGTTGGCTAAAAATAGATGTTAACTCCTCCAATGCCCATAACCTACCCACTATCCCCTTTTTAGATCACGACTTATATAGTCAAATTCCAGCTGTGTCCACCATTATGCGCGTGAATTATCGTCAAATACAGTATTGCCAACCCTGCGCTTACGGTGCTACTGCAAAATTTGTCAAATCCAGACCAGTGGCTTTTGTCTAGACCAATAACTGTTAGGTAGCGGGGCCCGGCGTGCCGCGTTAGCCATATACAGTAAACAGCCCTGGTGTAAGTCACGCACAGTGGGGTTATCACGCGCCAATAATCTTTAATTAGTGTGGTGTATTTTGTATCCCACATGTTGGTATCAATGTGTGCGCCTCTGTGTGGGCGACTTGTTGACAGATGAACGAGACCTCATGCGCGGTCGAATATGGCTGCCGTTGTTAAAAGAGCAATAAATAAAAACACATATTTACAAAATTTAGCACATACTTCCAGTGCAGTAGTGACGAGGGACAATAATTTGAATTGGTAATGTCCCCCAAGTCGCCTCCGTTGCGTAGCGGTCAGCATGGTTATCTGCCGCCCCGGAGGTCCTGGGTTCGATTCCCGGCTCTGGCACGAAATTTGAAAAGTGGTATGAGGACTGGAACGGGGTCTACTCAGCCTCGGATGGCCCAAATGAGTAGAGCGGGTTCGATTCCCACATCAGCCATCCTCGAAGTGGTTTTCCGTGGTTTCCAACTTCGTCTTCGGGCAAATGCCACGGCCGCCTCCTTCCCGCTTCCTTGCCTATCCATCCCAAGCTTCCCCTCCCTTCCCATCCCTTCCCATCCCTCATAAGGGTACGTCCACAGTGCACCGCTTCTCGCTTCTCGCTTTATCGCGGCAGTCTAGCGGGGGAAAAATGTAGGTAGTAATGGACACGCGTGGCCATTGTGCGCCTGCCAGCCTGCTTTGACCGGCTGAATCCGCTTATACCTGCTTCTACCGGAATTAAATATTGTTTCTTTTTCTCGCTTCCCGCCTCACCCGCTCGGTCAGTTTGGTGTCGCATTTCCGACACAGTGGTTGCTCTGGTGTTTTTCTTAAATAAATATTAATTTAAAAGGCAAGATGGAAGTGGATAAAGACATTTTGATTTCCAAAGTGTTTTTAAAACGTCTAATATGGGACAAATGGTTGAAGGGCCACTCAAATCGCAACATGGTGGACAAGGCATGGCAGGAGATAGCTGTCGAAATGGGTGTAGAAGACGGTAAGTGAGAAATGTACAAAATTTATATTAAATTTGTTAAACATACATACAGAACCTTAATGCACTAAACATCTTTTTGAGGAACTTACTACCCAACATAAGTTACTAGTCATGTAATAACCGGTGTAATTATTTTAGCAGATTTAAACATCGTCAAACATAGCTTAAAGGATATTTTTCAAAGTATTGTGCAAATGTAGCTCTTATGTTTTCTGCCTGAGTAGGAGGCCTCCCTCTTCTCTCCCAACGAACATTGTGCCCTTCAATGTGGACGTCTGTGAGGTGTCTTTCCAGTCCTTCTTTGTCAATAACTATGTTGTGTAAAACACAAATGCACTTCACGATTTTATCAGCAAGATCCACTGACGTTTCTATTGATTTTGAAAGAATGTGCCATTTCGAGTAGATTATTCCGAATGCACATTCCTCTGTCTTTCTGGCACGTGATAAGCGGTCATTATACCTTCGCTTTGTTTCATTTAGTCCTTCACGTTTCTACGGTTTCATGAGGTATGTGAGCAAAGGTTATGCCTCATCTTCAAGAATAATAAAGGGAGCTTCCATTTGACTGTGTGGCAAAATGTCCGGTTCTGGAAACTTGATATGCTCATTTTCAATGAAATTGAATAGATCAGATGCTAAATAAGTTCCTCCCTCGCTCTGTTTCCCATAGCCTCCTACATCAACAGCAATGTACTTGTAGTCAGCATTGACAAGGGCCTGAAGAACTAAGGAAAAGTACTGTTTATAATTGTAAAACATAGACCCGGACTTGACCGGACAAATTAAACGAACGTGCTTCCCGTCTAAACAACCAACGACGTGTGGAAAATTCCAGATATCATAGAATTTTGTTGCATTTCTTTTTAGCGATTCAGTTGTAGGTGTTGGCATATGTATCAACTGTAATTCATCCCATATAGCTCCCACGGTTTCTTTGACGATTGCAGCAACAGTTGACTTCCCATCCGAAAACTGAAGGCCAGTGCTCTGAATGATAATCCCGTTGAAAGATACCTGAAATGAAAGGAGATAAAACAACTAATAATATTTGCTTAATAACTGTTGATGTATTTCATAAGAAGTTTGATAAATAAATTGTTATGACCTACAAGAAAATTTTTAATTTATGATTAAAATGTAATTCGTTCTTGAACACATTTCGAGTATAAATCATTCTTTCTTTTGCAGATGGGGTTCTAAGGAAAAAGTGGAAATACCTTAGAGACCAATTTGCCGTAGAAGTAGGGAAAGTCCCTCCTCCTCGTACAGGTGAACCTGGTGATCGTCCTACATCCAAGTGGCCTTACTTCAAGTCACTAATGTTTTTATTAGGCATAGTCAAGTCTAGAACCTCTTCAAGTAATTTAAGAGTTTCAGAACATCGAAATGAGAACGTTGAACTAGTGGCTCACAATGACAATGAAACAGAGCCAACGATAGTTGTTCAGGAAACGGAAAGTCTAGTTTTGGATATCGAACATGGTTCTCAGGAAACAGAGTCGGATGATTCCACAAGGACGAATTCTCCGTCATCAGAGAAATTCTCACGAAAAAGGAAAAGAGCCGACGGAAATACTAAATACAATCAGAAAATTTTATCCCTTGAGGAGAAAAAGTCTTCCCTTTTGGAGCGTCTCATAAATGAACGCGGAAGTAATACTGACAATGATGATGCATTGTTTTTTCGAAGCCTTTTGCCTCATGTCAGCAAAATACCGCAACACCTGAAATTACGATTCAGAAATAGAGTTCAACAGCTAATTGACGACTTTGCCTATGGATCTGATAGTCCAATACAGTCCAACCATTTCAACCCACAGCCACGACAGTCCATTCAACAATACAGTGCCGAATATATTCCAGGCCCTGGTTCTTCTCATACATTCAGTAATTCTTCAAACTCTGGTGCATCTGCTGCACAGCCGCAAGATGTGTATGAGGATCTGCAAAATTTATCAAATGGACCATGGTGAATTTTAGTAGAGAAAATTTTATTTTCTTCACATGAAAGAAAATCATTTGCAAATCTTTTTGAAAGTTTTATTTCTTACTTTATATTCAATGTGTTTCTTGTATTTCGTGGAAAAGTGTTACATGTTTTAACTACAAGAATGACTTTATTTTTCCCCCAGTGTTGCTAGTAATATAAGTAAATTTGTCTCACATTCTATTCATGCATACACATAATTTGTTTTCATAATAAAATACAATTATCCTTTATTTCTTTTTTTAAATATAAATATAAATCTGAAAACGCAAACGTCAGGAATATGATCAGAGATGACTGAAACGGATTACTGTGCAAACATTTTTCATTTATTTCAATGACTAAAAATTTGCAACTGTCTGAATAGCTTACTTTTCTTTGAAAATTCGTGAAAAAAACACCCTAATATCCATCAGTTGTTGAAAAACTATCAGTGTATTAAAAACGAATAAATGTGCCTAATAAATCTACCAGGAACTTAATAATGTACTTTATCACAATACTTACGTCTATTAAAACGAATAAGTAACGAAAAAACTTACCTTAGAGTTACCATAAGGCGTTCTTCAGGGAGAGTTCTCTGTTGATGAAAGTTGCACCACTGTTTTTCTAAACAGTATTCTATTTTGTTCAAAATATACTGGAACGTCTCATTCTCCATGCGGAAATATTCGTAAAATTTTGCGGGGTGGGCCTTCAGCTGTGGAAACAACGTATGGTATTCGCCAACTTCACGGCGAGACCTATTAATTTCATGAACGTGGGTGGTTCTTTCTTGTTTAAGTTTAAGATGTACATTATCGCTAGCTAACACAACGCACAATAGATCCTCACGGGATAGCTCCATGATGCCAACTGTTTATAAAAGGTCGGAGCGAGAAGTTCCCGTTAGCGGTGCACTATAACCACTACCTGCTACAATCGCGCAGGTTCAGGAAGCGGGAAGTCTGCCGCAGATTTATTAAGCCGGCGAGCGGGAAGCGGGAAGCAGGTGCACTGTGGACGTACCTTAAGGCCTCTGTTCGCTTCGCAGGTGTGGCCGCCTGGGCGAAGGAAGGAAGGAAGGAAAGGAAGATTGTAGTTTTACGTGACCGCGAATCTTGTGATTATGAGCCACGGGACCTCTTTTTTTACGTGGAATCCGAACCACAGGACATGGCATTTCACTTCGAAAATCTCACATGCATTGACCGGGAATCGAACCCGGACCGCCTTGGTGAGAGGCATACAGCTAGACCGCTGAGCCACCACGCCCCCCGCCTGGGCGAGGTGCTGATCACACCTCCTCAGTTGTATCCACTCCGACCAGATGTTCCCAGCTCTAGGACACTGCCCGTAGAGGCGGTAGTGGTGAGTTCCCTCGCTGAGTCCGTGGGTTACACCAACCTGGAGGGTAAACTCGATTTAAAAAATATATATATATCCCCTAGAAGATGAGACGAGGGAACAAGGTAGGCCTACTGTATGTAAAAGCCACCATGACATATGATGCATGTGTAAAAGCCACGATGATATCTCATTCAGAATAAATCATATTTTCTCCGGACCATTGTCCAGCTCCGTGGCTAAATGGTTAGCGCGCTAGGCCTTGGCCCAATGTGCCCCGGGTTCGATTCCTGGCCGAGCCATCAGGGAGTATAATATCCTGGGGTTGATTCCCGTGGCTCGGGGACTGGGTTTATGTGCCGTCTTCACCATCACTTCATCCCCATTACGACGTGCAGGTCACCCACGGGCGTCAACTAGAAAGACCGGCATTTTGCCTCTCCGGAGGTCACACGATCATTATCTTGACCATTCACATCAATAACACGCATTTCCTACTAAATTTAAAGTGGCACGTTTTCAATAAAAGTGAATACATACTGGTATTGCTCTAAAACACAACGCGTTTCCATTTAAAAAATATAGCATTTTAGAAAAGACAGGCGTTAGCGCAATTTGCAATCTATTACATCACCACCACCTGGTGGTGTAGCGACTAACCCGGAGGTCCGGGTTCGATTCCCAGCTCTGCCAAGAAACTTTAATTCTGGTGTGAGGGCTGGAATGGGTCGCACTCGAACTCCTGAGGCAAAACTGAGAAGAAGAGGGTTCGATTCCCAACTCAGCCATCCTGGAAGTGCTTTTACGTGATTTCCCCACTTCTACTCCAGGCGAATGCTGGGATGGTTCCTAAATTAAGGTCACGGCTACCTTCTTCCAAATCCTAACCCCAATTTGCAAATACACACACTAATAGAGCCATCAAAATAACACAGGTTATCACACAAATTTCATACACACACAAATGTGACATCGATGTCGCAGCCTCTAAAATAAGCAACAACAACAACAACGGTATGAAGTTTGTGTGCTAGTCAATAATTTCAACATTAAACCCAGGTGGATCATTTTAGGTATTTAGCCTGTGTATTCTCAAAGGTGCCGGCCCCGTGGTGTAGGGGTAGCGCGCCTGCCTCTCACCCGGAGGCCCCAGGTTCGATTCCCGGCTCCGTCAGGGATTTTAGAAACTGACGTGAGGGCTGGAACGGGGTGCACTCAGCCTCGTCAGGACAATTGAGTAGCTGTCTGACAGTGAGACAGCGCCTTGGTCACGAAAACCAAGATTAACGGCCGAGGGGACCCGATGCGCTGACCACGTGTCACCCCATAATCTGCAGGCCAAATGGCTGGGCAGCGGTCGCATGGTAGGCCTAGGCCCTTCATGGACTGTAGTGCCACGGGGTTAGGTTATTCTCTCAGCTAGCATAGTGAACAATAATAATGCTTTTATTGGTTTTACGTCCCTTTTAACATTTGTGGCTTTTAGAGACGCCGGGGTGACGCAATTTTGCCCCGAAGAGGATTTTCAACGAGCCAGTAAATCTACCGACACGGCTCCCCCACATTTGCGCACCCTCATATGCCAACTAGTTGCGCTAGGATTCGGTCCTGAAACTTTGGGAACTGCAGGCGAGAGCGTTACCGCTGACCCACGAAGCCAGCCGGTAGTATAGTTGGTTTTTTTTTTTGTGTGGCCTCCTGAGAGGCCGAGTGCAGGTATTTCAAGTCGACGCCCGTGGGCGACCTGCGTATCGGGATGAGTGTTGGAATGGATGAAGATGAACGAAACTGAGCAAAGATGTGGAAGGAAGCGGCCGTGGCCTGTTTGACGGTACCGTCCCAGCATTTTCCTGGTGTTGAAAATGGGGAAACCACGGTAAACCATTTCAAGGACGGCCGACGGTGGGGCTCGAACCCATGCGTCTACCGAGTCAGCAGAGAGCTTGGTCCCATGACCTAACGCTGCGCTTTAGCCAGCGTAGCCACTGCTGTCGGTGGTAGTATAGTGAAAGAGGTAGAGTCGAGGTGCAGTAAAGCCAATGCTATGAGTTCCCAGTAGCGATCTACTGTGTTCTGCAATAAAGACGTTAGTGTAGCGACGAAACTCCCGCTCTCTCGCTCAGTATTTAGACTGACCACGCTGTATGGAAGTGAGAACTGGGTAGATTCAGGATACCTTATACATAAGCTAGAGCTATTTGATATTAGGGTAGCACCAAAGATTGTTGGGACAAATAGATGGGAGCAATTGCAGGAAATTGTTCGTATTTACTCACTTAATCGCCTTGCGGTGTTGAGGTTTTCACAAAGGATTGTTATCGAGTCTTATCGTTTAACAGCACCGTGGCTTGTCGCGGGTTAGAGTATTCTTACTGATGATAAAAGAGTTGTTTAGAAATGAACATTTTAAATGAAATTATTCATATGAGCCGACTCAAAATGCGGTAACCGGTAACTATACATTGCGTAATACCGACCAATGAAATGTGACATACAGATTCAGAACAACCTTAAGACATAATTCTACATACAATTAAATTCGTGTTTCCCAATATGGTATTGATTTGTTGCTGTTGATTATTTTAGGGACTTTGCAACATCATGGTCACGTAGTCGCGTGTACTTGGGTGTGTGTGTGTGGAACCTTTCTGATATAATCGATGTCATTGTGATGGCTGTACCAGTGTGTTTATTTATTTGTAGTATTTATTGGGTTATATATTAATTATGCCATGTTCGAATTATCCTGGTTTCCCCCACCCGACAGAAATGAGGCCTGGATCATTAATTTGGCTCAGCGGACACAATAATGTTACTCCAGACAACCCAACTCCTATAAGTTCCATCTCCCAACAAATAAACACAGGACGAAAGAAAGAAAGAAAGAAAGAAAGAAAGAAAGAAAGAAAGAAATAGAAAATATTAATCTTTTTGTGTGGTGTACTCCCATGATTCTGAAGAAGGATGGACTCACCGTTTAGTGAATGATTGACCTATCATCTTAATCCACCGCCCCATAGAGAGTATAAGTAAAAAGTAGCTGATTTGATTCCAAATTCTCAGCCGTTAATGAGAGAAATTTAAAAATGGCGTGTCAAAACAGTTTATTTACGAGTACCTCCGACGAAACTGGAAAAGGGCCTTGAAATATCAAGTTTTGGGGGTTGAAAGTTTATACGCGGTGCTCTTGTAGGTTGAATATAATAATTCTTCAAATTATCACGCGTTACATGATTGTACTTACATCAAAGTTGGATACTATTAAAATAGAAGTCATCATTTATTTTATTTTTAGCCTATTTTCATTTTATGAAAAAATAGGCTTATGATACCACCTTTTGTCCGTGTGTGTGTGTCCCCCTAATAACTTTTAAACGGCTGAGGCGATTTCAATGAAAATCGGTAAGGTCATAGCACCAATTAGGCTGACCCCAAACGTGCCTTTCAAATTTAATTATGTCTCACCAATCTAACATGGCGGCTGTGCGAAATATTTCACCAGCATTCAATATCTCCGAAACTATTACTGATATCACCCTGAAATTTTGTATGGTGATAAAGGGCTCTACTACAGGTTCATCTATGAGACTTTTAAAAATCTGGTAACTACAAAACCAACATGGCGGCCAGGCGACGTTGAGACTTTTTAAATAGACTTTTCTCGCGATTTAACCATCCAAACGCAATGAAACTTCGTACAGCAAAAGTTTATACGCATTGTAATGCACTGTCATCTAATTTAGTTCAATTGTTTACATAATCTCAAGATGGCGGCTGTGCGAAATATTTTACCGGCATTATATATCTCCAAAACTATTTCAGATATCACCCTGAAATTTTGTACGGTGATACGGGGCACTACTACAAGTTTATATTTGTAAGTTTCAAAAACCTCAAGATGGTGGCTGTGCAAAATATTAAAATTAAGTTATTAATTCTTGTGTCGTAATCATGCGATGGCAGTGAAAGTTTCAATAATGAATCTACGCAATAATTTTCTTTAATTGTACATAACACTATGCCTATACATGTAACAATCCAACATGGCGACCATCCGAAATATTTATACGGTTCTCAATACCTACGAATCTTTTACAGCAATCAAACTGAAATTCTTTATGTTCATAGAGGCTATGAGCATAAGTTCACCTAAAGGACTTTCAATAACCTGGTGAACACTAAGTCAACATGGAAGCGTCGCAAAGTATATGTATTTAAATGGAAGTTTCTCGCGATTTAACCATCCAAGTCCAGTGAAACTCGATACGGTAAATGCTTAGGTTATACAAATGTTAATCCACTGGCATACAATTTATTTCCATTGTTTTCATAACCAGAAGATGGCAGCTGTGCGAAATTTAAGAATCTCCTTGTTACTTCTTGTGTACTAATCATGCGATTGAAGTTTGAATACTACACCTACACAATAATCTTCATGTAATAGTACATAACTCTAAGACCAACATATATAAAATCCAACATGTCAACCATCCGAAATATTAGACGGTTATCAATATCTACGAATCTATTACAGCAATCAAACTGAAATTTTGTACGTTAATAGAGGCAATTAACATATGAAAGTAGGCTTTAGTTCTTCACGGAATTACTTGTTATAAATACCTTTTATGAGTTTATATGTATATATCACTTGAAAGAGGGTTAAATGATAGGATTCATTAAGTTCGTGTCGTATTTTATGTACAAAATAAATGGAGTGCAGAGATGGATGCAAAGTAGGATGTCACCTCTTGAGCTTCCGTCGCCATTGATAGCCCATGGAGAGCCATTCCTTGATCCTTTTCCCAGAGCGAAGACAGTATTCTGAAATTATATTGGAAACTGTTGGTTTTAGGGCCTTAACATGCAGTTTTGGGGTCCTAGGGACATGCCGAGTATCCTATCTCGCATCGAAGGGCGTAATTTGAGCCTTGTCAAGTTCCTGTAGAAGAACTTCGATACTTTGCCGGTAATAACTTATGCTTGAGTGACATCGGGCCGAAATCAGGAGACTGTAGAAGGCTATCAAAATTAATGCAGCCAGTAATTTACTTTGGATCCTAAAATGCATGTATGTATGCAAGATTTGGATGAGATCAGCGGAATGGTATAGAATTGTATAGATAATAATCAGAGCGAGGATAGTATTCTGGAAACTGTTCCTTTGAGGCCCTTAAAATGTGGTTTTTGGGATCCAGCTGAGTATTGTTTCTCTCATCGAGGGACATAAAATGAGCTTCTCTTGATTCTTGCCTGACAACTTCGATATTATGCCTTTACTCGAGTGCCGAAGGATGTCACTCAACATAATGGAGAAATCAATCCAAAATAGCCTGCATGTACGCAAAATTTGGTTGAGATCGTTTCAACAGTATAGAATTGTATAGAGAACAAACCCATACACGTACTCACTGTATATAAGCTTACATGATAGATTTTATATAGATTAGCTGGAGCAATTCCTCCACACATCGTTTAGACTAATAACTGCACAAATAAGACTAGAGACAAGATTTCACTTCTAGGTTTAGATGATTTTGTGTAAATCGTGTTTCTTTTATCTGATACTTTAATAAGATGAAAAAATAGCATTTTTGGGACACATAAGAAAAATGCAGAGCTGATATCCATGCAATTCTGTCAATAAAACTGCTCCAGGTCTGGCAGGCATTACTCGCTTATCTATATTATTAAAAATATTGATGAAAATTTATCCGAGTCCGTGCGGCCATACTATCCGGCTGATTTTCTTCATCCTTTTTTTAAATGAAAGGTATTCATGCACAGATTTGTCATCAAGTATTACAAATCACTTAAATTACGCCTTTCTCAAATTATTTGATTTTTTTCAACTTTTTCAAACTTTGAAGTAATCATATCCTCGGTTCTAATTGAGTTACGAAGGTCGTTATAGTCTAAAAACACTCAGTGAATCAAACGCTATCTTTTGAGCTCTTAATCATTCAAATCGGATGATTATGAGGAAAGTTATGATTGGCCATACGATATTACATCTCATTTTTTCAACATTTTTTCTCATTGTAGCAATCATATCTTTGGTTCTAATTGAGTTACACTGTTCGTTTCGGACTAAGAGCTGTCAGTGGATGATGTTCTACCTTTTGAGGTAATACATATTTAAATTGGTTGATTGTGAGGGTTGTTATGAGTGCCGAAGCGAATATTAGAAATATTTATGAAAACTTAACCGAGTTCGTCCGGCCATTCTATCCGGTCGATTTCCTTCATTCCTTTTTTAAATGAAAGGTATTCATGCGCAGATTTGTTATCAAGTATAACAAATCACTTAACTTCCGCCTTCCTCAAATTATTTGATTTCTTGAACTTTTTCCAATTTTTTTTCACACTGAATCTACTATATTATTAAAAATATTGATGAAAACTTATCCGAGTCCGTGCGGCCATACTATCCGGCCGATTTTCTTATCCTTTTTTTAAATGAAAGGTATTCATGCACAGATTTGTCATCAAGTATTACAAATCACTTAAATTTCGCCTTTCTCAAATTATATGATTTTTTCAACTTTTTCCAACTTTTTCCAACTTTGAAGTAATCATATCTTCGGTTCTAATTGAGTTACAATGTTCGTTTTGGTCTATGAGCTATCAGTGGATGATGCTCTACCTTTTGAGGTATTTCAAATTTAAATTGGTTGATTATGAGGAATGTTATGAGTGCCGAAGCGAATATTACAAATATTCATGAAAATTTAACCGAGTCCGTCCGGCCATTCTATCAGGTCGACTTCCTTCATTCCTTATTTAAACGAAAGGTATCCATGCACAGATTTGTTATCAAGTATTACAAATCATTTAACATCCGTCTTCCTCAAATTATTTGATTTCTTGAACTTTTTCCAATTTTTTTTTTCACACTGAATCTATCTATATTATTAAAAATATTGATGAAGACTTATCCGAGTCCGTGCGGCCTTACTATCCGGCCGATTTTCTTCATCCTTTTCTATAATGAAAGGTATTCATGCACAGATTAGTCATCAAGTATTACAAATCACTTAAATTATGCCTTTCTCAAATTATTTGATTTTTTCAACTTTTTCCAACTTTTTCCAACTTTGAAGTAATCATATCTTCGGTTCTAATTGAGTTACGAAAGTCGTTATAATCTAAGAACACTCAGTGAATCAAACGCTATCTTTTGAGCTCTTAATGATTCAAATCGGATGATTATGAGGAACGTTATGATTGGACATACGATATTACATCTCATTTTTTCAACATTTTTTCTCATTGTAGCAATCATATCTTTGGTTCTAATTGAGTTACACTGTTCGTTTCGGACTAAGAGCTGTCAGTGGATGATGTTCTACCTTTTGAGGTATTACATATTTAAATTGGTTGATTGTGAGGATTGTTATGAGTGCCGAAGCGAATATTAGAAATATTTATGAAAACTTAACCGAGTTCGTCCGGCCATTCTATCCGGTCGATTTCCTTCATTCCTTTTTTAAATGAAAGGTATTCATGCGCAGATTTGTTATCAAGTATAACAAATCACTTAACTTCCGCCTTCCTCAAATTATTTGATTTCTTGAACCTTTTCCAACTTTTTCTTCACATTGAAGCTATCTATATTATTAAAAATATTGATGAAAACTTATCCGAGTCCGTGCGGCCATACTATCCGGCCGATTTTCTTAATCTTTTTTTTAATGAAAGGTATTCATGCACAGATTTGTCATCAAGTATTACAAATAACTTAAATTTCGCCTTTCTCAAATTATTTGATTTTTTCAACTTTTTCCAACTTTTTCCAACTTTGAAGTAATCATATCTTCGGTTCTAATTGAGTTACAATGTTCGTTTTGATCTATGAGCTATCAGTGGATGATGCTCTACCTTTTGAGGTATTTCATATTTAAATTGGTTGATTGTGAGGAATGTTATGAGTGCCGAAGCGATAATTACAAATATTTATGAAAACTTAACCGAGTCCGTCCGGCCATTCTATCAGGTCGACTTCCTTCATTCCTTTTTTAAATGAAAGGTATCCATGCACAGATTTGTTATCAAGTATTACAAATCATTTAACTTCCGCCTTCCTCAAATTATTTGATTTCTTGAACTTTTTCCAATTTTTTTCACACTGAATCTATCTATATTATTAAAAATATTGATGAAGACTTATCCGAGTCCGTGCGGCCATACTATCCGGCCGATTTTCTTCATCCTTTTCTTTAATGAAAGGTATTCATGCACAGATTAGTCATCAAGTATTACAAATCACTTAAATTACGCCTTTCTCAAATTATTTGATTTTTTCAACTTTTTCCAACCTTTTCCAACTTTGAAGTAATCATATCTTCGGTTCTAATTGAGTTACGAAGGTCGTCATAGTCTAAGAACACTCAGTGAATCAAACGCTATCTTTTGAGCTCTTAATGATTCAAATCGGATGATTATGAGGAACGTTATGATTGGGCATACGATATTACATCTCATTTTTTCAACATTTTTTCTCATTGTAGCAATCATATCTTTGGTTCTAATTGAGTTACACTGTTCGTTTTGGACTAAGAGCTGTCAGTGGAGGATGCTCTACCTTTTGAGGTATTACATATTTAAATTGGTTGATTGTGAGGAATGTTATGAGTGCCGAAGCGAATATTAGAAATATTTATGAAATCTTAACCGAGTTCGTCCGGCCATTCTATCCGGTCGATTTCCTTCATATTTTTTTAAATGAAAGGTATTCATGCACAGATTTGTTATCAAGTATTACAAATCACTTAACTTTCGCCTTCCTCAAATTATTTGATTTCTTGAACCTTTTCCAACTTTTTTCCACATTGAATCTATCTATAATATTAAAAATATTGATGAAAACTTATCCGAGTCCGTGCGGCCATACTATCCGGCCGATTTTCTTCATCCTTTTTTTAAATGAAGGTATTCAATCACAGATTTGTCATCAAGTATTATAAATCACTTAAATTACGCCTTTCCCAAATTATTTGATTTTTTCAGCTTTTTCCAACTTTTTCCAACTTTGAAGTAATCATATCTTCGGTTCTAATTGAGTTACGAAGGTCGTTATAGTCTAAGAACACTCAGTGAATCACGCGCTATCTTTTGATCTCTTAATCATTCAAATCGGACGTTTATGAGGAACGTTATGATTGGACATACGATATTACATCTCATTTTTTCAACTTTTTTTTGTCTTTGTAGCAATCATATCTTTGGTTCTAATTGAGTTACACTGTTCGTTTTGGACTACGAGCTATCAGTGGATGATGCTCCACCTTTTGAGGTATTACGTATTTAAATTGGTTGATTTTGAGGAATATTATGAGTGCCGGAGCGAATATTAGAAATATTTATGAAAACTTAACCGAGTTCGTCCGGCCATTCTATCCGGCCGATTTTCTTCATCCTTTTTTAAAATGAAGGTATTCATGCACAGATTTGTCATCAAGTATTACAAATCACTTAAATTACGCCTTTCTCAAATTATTTGATTTTTTCAACTTTTTCCAACTTTTTCCAACGTTGAAGTAATCATATCTTCGGTTCTAATTGAGTTACGAAAGTCGTTATAGTCTAAGAACACTCAGTGAATCAAACGCTATCTTTTGAGCTCTTAATGATTCAAATCGGATGATTATGAGGAACGTTATGATTGGGCATACGATATTACATCTCATTTTTTCAACATTTTTTCTCATTGTAGCAATCATATCTTTGGTTCTTATTGAGTTACACTGTTCGTTTTGGACTAAGAGCTGTCAGTGGAGGATGCTATACCTTTTGAGGTATTACATATTTAAATTGGTTGATTGTGAGGAATGTTATGAGTGCCGAAGCGAATATTAGAAATATTTATGAAATGTTAACCGAGTTCGTCCGGCCATTCTATCCGGTCGATTTCCTTCATATTTTTTTAAATGAAAGGTATTCATGCACAGATTTGTTATCAAGTATTACAAATCACTTAACTTTCGCCTTCCTCAAATTATTTGATTTCTTGAACCTTTTCCAACTTTTTTCCACATTGAATCTATCTATAATATTAAAAATATTGATGAAAACTTATCCGAGTCCGTGCGGCCATACTATCCGGCCGATTTTCTTCATCCATTTTTTAAACGAAGGTATTCAATCACAGATTTGTCATCAAGTATTATAAATCACTTAAATTACGCCTTTCCCAAATTATTTGATTTTTTCAGCTCTTTCCAACTTTTTCCAACTTTGAAGTAATCATATCTTCGGTTCTAATTGAGTTACGAAGGTCGTTATAGTCTAAGAACACTCAGTGAATCACGCGCTATCTTTTGATCTCTTAATCATTCAAATCGGACGTTTATGAGGAACGTTATGATTGGACATACGATATTACATCTCATTTTTTCAACTTTTTTTGTCATTGTAGCAATCATATCTTTGGTTCTAATTGAGTTACACTGTTCGTTTTGGACTAAGAGCTATCAGTGGATGATGCTCTACCTTTTGAGGTATTACGTATTTAAATTGGTTGATTTTGAGGAATATTATGAGTGCCGAAGCGAATATTAGAAATATTTATGAAAACTTAACCGAGTTCGTCCGGCCATTCTATCCGGCCGATTTTCTTCATCCTTTTTTAAAATGAAGGTATTCATGCACAGATTTGTCATCAAGTATTACAAATCACTTAAATTACGCCTTTCTCAAATTATTTGATTTTTCAACTTTTTCCAACTTTGAAGTAATCATATCTTCGGTTCTAATTGAGTTACGAAGGTCGTTATAGTCCAAGAACACTCAGTGAATCAAGCGCTATCTTTTGAGCTCTTAACCATTCAATTCTGCTGATTCTGAGGATAGTTATGAGTGGAAATACGATATTACATCTCATTTTTTCAAATATTTTATCATTTTAGCAATCATATCTTTAGGTGTAATTGAGTTACATTGTTCGTTTAGGTCCAAGAGCACTCAGTGGATCAAGCTCTATCTTTGGAGGTATTAAATATTTAAATTGGTTGATTCTGAGGAATGTTATGAGTGCCGAAGCGAATATTAGAAATAATTATGAAAACTTAACCAAGGCCGTCAGGCCATTCTATCCGGTCAATTTCCTTCATACCACTATTAAATATAAGTTATTCATGTACGGATTTATTATCAAGTATTACAAATCACTTAACTTCTGCCTTCCTCAAATTATTTGATTTCTTGAACTTTTTCCAATTTTTGTCTCATTGATGTAATCATTATCTATATTATTAAAAATATTGATGAAAACTTATCCGAGTCCGTCCGGCCATACTATCCGGCCGATTTTCTTCATTTCTTTTTAAATGAAAGGTATTCATGCACAGATTTGTCATCAAGTATTACAAATCACTTAAATTACGCCTTTCTAAAATTATTTTGATTTTTTCAACTTTTTCCAACTTTTTCCAACTTTGAAGTAATCATATCTTCGGTACTAATTGAGTTACGAAGTTCGTGTTAGTCTAAGAACACTCAGTGAACCAAGCGCTATCATTTGAGCTCTTAACCATTCAAATCGGCTGATTCTGAGGAATGTTATGAGTGGACATACGATTTTACATCTCAGTATTTCAAAATATGTTATCATTTTAGCAATCATATCTTTAGTTCTAATTGAGTTACACAGTTCGTTTTTGTCTAAGAGCACTCAGTGGATCACGCTCTATCTTTTGAGGTATGAAATATTTAAATTGTAGATTCTGAGGAATGGTCTGCCGAAGCGAATATTAGAAAATTATGAAAATTATCCGAGTCCGTCCGGCCATTCTATCCGGTCGATTTCCTTCATTCTTTTTTTAAATGAAAGGTATTCTCGCCCAGATTTGTCATCAAGTATCACAAAGCACTTAAATTACGCCTTTCTCAAATTATTTGATTTTTTCAACTTTTTCCAACTTTGTCCAACTCTGAAGCAATCCTTGGTTGTAATTGAGTTACACGAGTCGTTTTGGTCTAAGAACACTCAGTGACTGAAGCGCTTTCATTTGAGCTCTTAACTATTTAAATTGGCTGATTCTTCGGAATGTTATGAGTGAACATTCGATATTACATCTCATTTTTTCATTTTTTTTCTCATTGTAGCAATCATATCAATGGTTCTGATGACGGAAATTTCGTATTACTCTAGCGTTTTGTATTACAATCATCAAAGCGCAGGGTCAAAAAGCTTCATAGAATTGGAATCTACTTGCCTGATCCTGTTTTAGGCCATGGAATGTTCTATGTTGCCTTATCCCGAGGAAAATCATTTAAAACTAAGTGTCGACGCACAGCGAACATTGTCTGGAAGGAAATAATGTGAAATAAAGGTTATAAACTATTACATAGTGACGTAATTTTTTAATTCCAATACCGAATAGTTATGCTGCGGAGCAGTACGGGCGTCCTAGTCTATATTATAAAAAATATTGATGAAAACTAATCCGAGTCCGTCCGGCCATACTATCCGGCCGATTTTCTTCGTTCTTTTTTCAAATGAAAGGTATTCATGCACAGATTTGTCATCAAGTATTACAAATCACTTAAATTACGCCTTTCTCAAATTATTTGATTTTTCAACTTTTTCCAACTTTTTTCCAACTTTGAAGCAATTATGTCTTCGGTTCTAAATGAGTTACGAAGGTCGTTTTAGTGTACGAATTCTCAGTGAGTCAAGCGCTACCATTTGAGCTCTTAACCATTCAAACGGGTGATTCTGAAGAAATTTATGAGTGGACATACGATATTACATCTCATTTTTTCAAAATATTTTATCATTGTAGCAATCATATCCTTAGTTCTAATTGAGTTACACAGTTCGTTTTTTTCTAATAGCACTCAGTGGATCAAGCTCTATCCATTGAGGTATAAATATTTAAATTGGTTGATTCTGAGGAATTTTATGAGTGCCGATGCGAATATTAGAAATATTTATGAAAACTTAACCGAGTCCGTCCGGCCATTCTATCCGGCCGATTTTCTTCATTCCTCTTATAAATGAAAGGTATTCATGCGCGAATTTGTTATCAAGTATTAAAAATCACTTAACTTCTGCCTTCCTCAAATTATTTGATTTCTTGAACTTTTTCCATTTTTTTCTTCTCATTGAAACAATCATATACTTGGTTTTAATTGAGGTACGCAGGTCGTTTTAGTCTAAGAACACTCGGTGGATCAAGCTCTTTCATTCGAGCTCTTAACTATTCAAATCAGTTGATTCAGAGGAATGTTATGAGTGGACATTCAATATTACTTCTCATTTTTCATTTTCTTGCACCAAAAAATGAACACTGCCATGAAATTAATAGGTTACTTACTGAATATTGCCATGAAGTTAATAGAGTAGTTTCAGATCAGCTTCCAGGAACTTCTAGATTTTACACGAGTGTGAATACATTGGTAACTGAAGAAGAAAGTGAGGTTTTGCATTTTCTCACTGAATTTTTGAACAGGCTTGTGATGAGTGGTCTACCTACCCATGTGCTGACTTTGAAGGAAGGTGCTATTGTAAAGCTCCTTAGGAATTTCAATGCAACTAAGGGATTAATGAACGGGACGAGGCTAATAGTTAGAAAAATGTACGACCATATCATATATTTATAAGTTCTAACTGGTGTGAATAGTGGGGAGCGAATACTGCTACCTCGCGTAGATTTTTCACCATCTGGCACCACAATGACGTTCTCTTTTAATCGACGGCATTTTCCTATTACACTAGCGTTTTGTATTACGACCAACAAAGCGCTGGGTCGAACGCTTCATCGATTTGGAATCTACTTGCCTGATCCTTTGTATAGCCTTGGATAGTTGTATGTTTCCTTATCCCGAGGAAAAATAACATTTAAAGATGTAAAAGTAGAAATTAAACTTAAGGGTCGACGCACAGCGAACATTGTCTGGAAGGAAGTATACATAATGTCCTTATCTTTTAATTCCAATACTGAAAAATAATGCTGCGGAGCAGCACGGGTGTCCTAGTCCTATTGTTAAATAGAAAACTTAAAAGCCAATTCTTCAGTGTTTGCTTGTTAGGTTCTAATATATGGGACTGGCTGCGAGGCTCAATGGCATCGTTCTCGCTTGCGGAGCGCAAGATTGAAGGATCGAATCCTGGTGCAGTCAGTTGGCGTTTGAGGGTGCGCAAATGCGAGGGACAGGGAGCCGTGTCAGTAGATTTACTGGCACGTTAAAGATCCCCTTCGGTGCAAAATTCCGGCACCCCGGCGTCTCTAAAAGCCACGGTAGTTAAAAGGAACGTAAAACCAATACAGTACATTAGGCAACGAGCCTACAATGGCAATAATTAAGACCCGAGTATGTTTATAAAACGAGCGTATGCGAGTTTTATAATTTCCATACGAATGTCTTAATTACCATTATAGGCGAGTTGCATACGACTGTTTATGTGCGACGATAATTATTATAATTATTTTATGTTCGAACATAAATATTCATGAATATCTGTCGAGATTTCGCAAGTTTTATGTACTGAAGAGAGCGCATGGGACGCAGAGAATACCTTGTATTAGACCATGACCTCCTCGATTACCACACTATGACACTAGGCCACGCAGTGAAATTTAAATTAGAAGGCCTTGGAACTCAGCGCAGGTGCAATGCTATCCTTACCTAATTGGTCAAACAACTGTTTCTTGAGCTCTGATTGGTGGGAGAAACAGTTTTCTCACATATAACATTTACATTTCGACATCGTCGAACATAAACATTATTACGGTATCGGATATATGGTGCTACCTTGCCTCTAACAATGCCTGACCTGGACCAGTTTTATTGACGGAATTGCATGGATATCTGGTTTTACTTTTTCTTACGTTTACCACACCAAGACCCGAAAGTGCACAACAACACAAGAGCTAAGGAAACAGCACAGCGAGTAACCGCAATGTCTTATTGAGTTTCGATTGTTTCCTTCTCGTGCAGCATCACGCGACGACGGGGAAGTAATGTGAATGACAGATGTAGCTGTGGCACGCCACATGCTCCTAGACCTGTTGCATTTCATTTCAAACAGTATTACTCATTAGACCGTTTCTCAGTCACAGGCTCTCCGCCTGATCTGAGTGAGGGCTCCTTATCATTATTATTATTATTATTACTATTATTATTATTATTATTATTATTATTATTATTATTATTATTATAACCGGGTGAGTTAGCCGTGGTTGTTACGGCGTTGCTGCAGGCAATCGTTCATATCCGGGTGGCGAGGAGGTTCGAATCCCCCCGCCGGCAACCTTGAAGATGGTTTTCTGTGGTTTCCCATCTTCCTTCCAGGCAAGTGCCGGGGTTGGTCCTTATCTATAGGCCACAGCAGCTACCTTCCAATTCCTAGTCCTTACAATCACACTTTTCTCCCAAGACAACACTCCATACGCGACGGTACTTTTAGCTCACCCCATGGGTGTCCGTAAAGACGCAGCTACTAACTCTGGCGAGCCGAACATGTCCTTGGATACTCCCGGCACTAACAGCCATACGCTAAAAAATATCATTATTTTATTATTATTATTATTATTATTAATAATAATAATAATAATATTATGATTATAGTCAAGGGCCAATCATAAATTATTTCTGTGACAATTCTACTAGCCAAGGGACACCTTGCCAGATTTTTTTTTTTTTAGCGTATGGCTTTTAGTGCCGGGAGTGTCCGAGGACATGTTCGGCTCGCCAGGTTTTGTAGCTGCTTCGAGACGGACACCCAATGGGTGAGCTACATGTACCGTTGGGGAGGAAAGTTGGAAGGGAAGGACGAGGAGTTGGAAGGTAGCGGCTGTGGCCTATAGTTAGGGACCAACCCCGGCATTTGCCTGGTAGGAAGATGGGAAACCACAGAAGACCATCTTCAAGGTTGCCGGCGGGGGGATTCGAACCTCCTCGCCTCCCGGATGTGAGCGACTGCCATTAGTCATGCCGTAACGACCACGGCTAACTCACCCGGTTGCCAGATATTAATGGATATCTACAAGGCTGTCGCCTCCGTAACGTAGCGGTCAGCATAGTTAGCCTGGAGGTCCTGGGTTCGATTCCCGGCTCTGACACGAAATTTGAAAAGTGGTATGAGGACTGGAACGGGGTCTACTCAGCCTCGGGTGGTCCAAATGAGTAGAGGGGGTTCGATTCCCACCTCAGCCATCCTCGAAGTTGTTTTCCGTGGTTTCTCACTTCGTCTTCGGGCAAATGCCGGGATGGTACTGTACCAGTATTTTGGCTAGTAATAGAACACTGGTATGTTTAAGAGACGTATTTTGCATTTTTATGAGATGATTAACTTGCAGTGGAGAGTTACAGCAAGCAGACGCGCGGTTAGGGAAACTGTATAGGCAACCCTGCAACTCATCTCAGAACATATGTTTTGGAAGGTACAGTCAGATCACAAGATGGCTGCCTTACAATCACGGCATGGATACACACAATTATTAACCATTACAGAGTTTACAGAGGGGATCGACGATATGGAAGTACAATGAAACATAAGAAGGAATGATTTGAAGATATTTATGAAGTTACTAATGCTTTTATAATGCTATCAGATGTTTATCGCAATTATGGTACACCAACTACGACATATATCGATCGGACAGAGTTGGATTATGGGTAAGATTTAGTCCAGCTGAAAGCAGCACGGGATTGAGACAGGGACTTGCTTGTTGGTTCGGTCAGAGCAATAATCTCCAGTAACATTAATATATGTGTGCGATCTGTGACAGTACGGGACGGTACAAGTGCGTCTCTGCTTTGAGGCAGACACGGGCGAGACACTTGCGGCGACCGTATATCCAGTGTAAGAACATAGTGCGATATGACAGTGCCGCGATTGAATTTCGTGTTTCGCATAGAGAGTTCTTTAGCTCACTAGCTATTACGAAGGAACCTGTAACTTTATCCAGTGATCATTCTACATTTCAACATGGATTATATTACTGCATTGAAGGAAAGAATGAACCAGTAGGCCTATTACACGAGAGAAGCAATGAATTGCTAAGCACTGAAAAGGAATGCAGCACTCAAGCAGAGTTGAACTTCTAGAAATGACCAATGCTGAATAATGGAATTTATAAGCAGAAGGCTATATAAACGGAGACTAAAGGCAGTATATACCATGACACTGAGATAATTACCACTACGATATGGATCTTCAAAGAAGAGAGGAGGTAGCATCAATCTCTTCGCTACTAAGGCAACCCAGGCAGTTAGCGAGAGTTGAACAATGTGTTCCGGGGAGCTGTTTCGAGCTGAGGGGAGACGAGTTCGAGTACTTGCAGTCCTGACCAATATTTCAACTACTCAACGCCAAGGATGACGGTTCGGTCTCTACAGGGATGTATGTCCTGGCATACATTTTACGTACATCAAGACGACTAAGGTAGCTGGAAATCTTTTTATCTGTAGACGGTATGAATCATGTCATATCTATAGAATTCCCCTTTTCACCATTTTTATTCAGTAGTTTGAAAATGGACTTGAGAATTACACTTGACGTTCCTGTCATTTCTGTTCGATGGTCTATTTTAAGTTTTGATCCAACTATGGATGCACCTATTTAGTCATTTTTCAGTAGTTAATCTTTTTCGTACCGTAGTGTTATTTTTGCAACATTACTTTTTCAATTTTGGTAATAAATTACGAGCATTATAATGAGTTGAGAAGAAGCACATTTCAAGAAGAATTTAGGAACAAGTCTACGATATCATTATATAAGTATAGGAAATAGGAAGATGATGACCAACCTCGATTATATGAAAATTTTTCTATATTAATTCTGTTTAATACCGACCATCGAAACAGAATTTCTTCGACAGTTCATACAGCATTACGTATTAGATGACTGTGTATTTTTCGTCAAGCCAGATATAGACATTGAAGTCTAGCAACATAATTAAAGTGAACAATTGTAGTTTTGGAATTAGGCAATTATAGCCAATTTTTGAATCACGTTTTGCGTATTGATATTTTGTTGAGGCATAGTACATTCAGTTTTCGACTTTTATAGTTCATTTTTAGAATACTCCTGTTCTGATTCCGTATGATTATAATGGCCTGTTTGTATTCTCCTCATACTAGGCATTTTCCATGGTGGAGACTCATAAGATTTTCTTAAGGGGAGGACCCATTTTTGAATTTGTTTTTGCGAATCTGAATTAAATCTTCTCAAACAATAGTAAGTTATAATATCTTGTAAGATATGTTTGTGAATATGGAGATTTTGATGAAATGAAGTATAAGTGAGATATAAAGCTCAAAATTGTGAAATATATTCCGTCATGAAATAGAATGACATTTTTGGGAATTTACAAATGTAATGATTTGATCGTGTAATTATGCAATTATTGTGACAGTTTTTATGAAAATGGATTAACACTTTGATACTTGTGTCAATTATGAAACATGATATATTTAGGTGATTGTTTGAAACATACATGAATTTTATAAAGGTGTGGAAAATCATTTACAGCCATTAAGAGCTACTTTTCGTATTGGATGAAACAATACTTGGGTTAATGCAATATTTTGAAGTACATTTCGACATCAGTGGATGGTCAGAAATAATTTAATGTTGATATTAGGAATCTCTAATGTGGAGAGATTATCGTCTATATATTGAATTTTGTGGATTGTGCGAGCTATTGAGCTATCGCTGAATTATATTAAGATGAAGTATATTCAATCTTGAGATGAACACGAACATCGAAACTATAATGCTATTATTTAAATAAAACCCACCATTTAAATGTTGTTTGAACAGAAAACAATTCATTAAGATGTGATTGTTAATAATAACATATATACAGGAAGGAAGGAAGTTTGTAGTTTAACGTGACCGTTAATCTTGAGATCATGAGCCACGGGACCTCCTTTTTACGTGGAATCCGAACCACAGGACATGGCATTTCACTTTGAAAATCTCACATGCACTGACCGGGAATCGAACCCGGACCGCCTTGGTGAGAGGCATACAGCTAGACCGCTGAGCCACCACGCCCCCGAATAACATACATCTAGTCGAAGCTATGATCAGAAAACATAAAATAATTTTTTAAAATATTGGAGAAATAATTGAAACATTAAATTGAAGAACTATACGTTCGATAAGCTTAAATGATTGTCGAATAAGACAAACTATGACTATAATAAATGTTAAAATACTTATGTCAATGGAAAATGATAGAAAATCATGGCGAAATTCGTCGAACGAATCAAACTGTATATTCTTGTAAATAATCTATTACTAACAATTTTTAGGGTATTTGTGTTAAATAATCTATGATATAGTTAATCATACATTAAGCTTTCTTGAATTGAACATTGCTTGAAAATGCAATTTCATGCTATATATCCTCCCCCAAGATTAAGGCGATTTAAATATTTATTTGTGTTATGCTACGGTAGATAATGATCTACATTTTGCTTAGTAGATTTCGATCTACGATCATTCGTCATCAGTAAATAAACTGATTATTTAATTTTAAATTTAAAATGATTTTGACATTTATATTGGAAACAGGATGTGCTAGGAGAACCAGTGGGCAATTTTTTCCAATGTTCAGCCATATGCCCGAGATTAATTTTAAGAGTTTTCGAGTTCACTTTGAGCTAGTTTTTATTTTTGTTCTTTTACCACTGGCATTTTCTTATCAAATTCTTTTATATTGAGGTGTTCTTATCCCAGGTTGATCCACGTTGGTAGAATTTCGGGGGGATATTTTAGCCGGGTACTTCCAGATTCTACGATCCAGTTTTGACATCGGATATCAACAGGTAAGACCATGTGGATACGGTTACAGTACCTCCTGTAAGGCCACGGCCACCTCCTTCCCTCTTCCTAGCATATCCATCCCAATCTTCCCTTCCTATCCCTCATGAGGCCCCTGTTTGCTTTGCAGGTGAGGCCGCCTGGGCGAAGTGTTGATCACACCTCCCCAGTTGTATCCAATCCGTCCAAGAGTTCCCAGCTCTAGGACACTGCCAGGAAAGGCAGTATTGGTGAGTTCCCTCGCTGATTCCGTGGGAACCACCAACCTGGAGGGTAAAATTGACTGAAGGAAAAATCTACAATGCTTCCTCTTTTGTTTAATATGAATGTCATTGTTTTAATTGAACAACCTTGTAACCGTCGATAAAATACTTCCAGCTATAAAATTATGTTCTAAGTCGTGATAACGAAATTTTGAATAAACAATGAAAACAATTCGCTATAAAACAAATGACTTCATTAACGTTAGTTGCATCGTTTGAACAATAAGAAATTATCTCACATTACAGTTTTTTTTGTATGAATTGAAAACAGCTATAAAATAAATGAGTCTCATTAATCCGTCAGATAAGACTGTTTATGACGTGGAAAAGAACAGACCCCGACAAACAATAGTAGAGACCAAAAGGAAATTATGGGAAGAATTTGGAGATAAATTAAGGTCAGAAAGCCTTTTTGGGGTGTTACAAAGAATCTTAGAAATTGAACCGAAAATGAGATACAAGCAGTGTTTAGGATAATTCTGGGAAACTCATTGTAGATGCCAATGAGGTACTGGGAAGATTGCAATAATACTTAGAAAACTTGCTAAATGTAAACGGAAACGTATCTCGTGATGTGGCAGATTCTGAAATTATGCAGGGGGAGAATGGGGAAGGGAACTGGATCACGGTTAGGGAAGTAGAGAGGTTGGTATATAAACTACACTGTCACAAAGCGACAAGAGTAGATGAAATTAGGCCAGTGACTTATAGCAAGAAAGCCGGGATGAATTTGTTGCAAAGGACAATCGAATTGGCATGGGACTTAAGACAGGTGCTCTCTGACTGAACACAGCCAGCAATTGCCTGAATCTCTACTTAGTATAAAACAAAGTCCCCGATTCATGGATGTTACGGGTAAACTAGAGAACCACTGGATGGATTTTGATGCGGTTTTCACCATTCTGTAAAGGATATATCGAGGATGATTTCTGTAGAAAATTATTTATTTATGATCAAAGGAAGCCAAGCAGTAACGATTTCAGTGGGAAAGTCGAAAAAAAAACCTGGCGTCCGAACGCTTTGTAAGCTTACTCTGGGCAAACCGTTAAAAGTATCTAAATACTATGAGTGTAAGAACTGTTCAGCATGAAAAGTTCTACAGAAAAGTCCGCGAGAGCATGTGTCTATCTTCAATACATCGCCCACTATAAGTGTTTTTACGTTTTAATTTCTTCCAACCATGTCCATTCACTACTGAGGCGACAGTTTACGAGCTAGCTAAGGGCGAGTCTATCATCCCTGTTACAGCCTAGCTAGCGGGCGAACCTATTGCCCCAGATACAGCCAGCAGCAAACCGTTGAGTCGTGTTGAGTTAAAACTTCTGAGAAGGGTGGTTGTGTTTGGAGTTTCCCTGGAAGTGCAACTCGGGTTTTCTTCATTTCGCCTGTGAAACACAGTCAAGTTAAGATTGGACGGAAGGGGGATTTGAGTTTCATTCACCTCGCCATTCCCCGGAAGTGCAACTCTCATTTCGCCGGTGAACTTTTCGTTCCACAAAATTCACGGTCAATTTAAGATTGGACGGAAGGGGGATTATGTTATATTAAATTATACTGATTGGCGTATAATCTCTACTTAGTATAAAACAAAGTCCCCGATTCTTGGATGTCACGGGTAATCTCGAGGACCACTGAATGTATTTTGATGCGGTTTTCACCATTCTGTAAAGGATATCATGAGGAAGGTTTCTGCAGAAAATAATTTATGACCAAAGGAAGTCAAGCAATAATGATTTCAGTGAAAGGGCGGAAAAAAACTGACGTCCGTGCGCTTTTTAAGCTTACGCTGGGCAAGCCGTTAAAAATATCTATATACAATGAGTGTAAGAATTGATCAGCATGAAAAGTTCCACAAAAAAAAGGCCCGGGAGAGCATATCTTTATCTTCAATACATCGCCTACTGTAAGTGTTTTTACGTTTTCATTTCTTCCAACAACCTCCATTCAGTTACTGAGGCGACAGTTTACGAGCTAGCTAGGGGCGAGTCTATCGCCCCAGTTACAGCTTAGCTAGCGGACGAGCTTATTGCCCCAGATGCAGCCAGCAGCAAACTGTTGAGTCGTGTTGATTTAATAACTTGAGAGAAGAGTGGTTGTGGTTGGAGTTTCCCTGGAAGTGCAACTCGACTTTTCTTCATTTCGCCTGTGAACGTTTCGTTCCGCAAAATTCACAGTCAAGTTAAGATTGGATGGAAGGGGGATTTGTGTTTCATGCACCTCGCCATTTTTAAATTACGTCTGACAAGAATTTGTTGTACATGCATCTCCATGATAATATAATTAATAGTCCAGTCAGGGATTTTAACCCATCATGCCGAGACGTAAAACGGATATTGGTCGTTGTTCATTGTCATTGAAAAAAAAAAAGTGCTTATCACGTAATGCGTTCATAACTGTTCCCGGGCGAAGCCGGATCGGGTTGCTAGTTTATAATAAAGCAAACAGAAAAAAGTGCAACAAATACAGTATATAGGCCTACGTGTTTATTTGGTAAGTGCCCCAGGAAAGGTATAGGCTACTCAGTGATTGAAGAAAGGAGTTCGGTCATTGGCCGGGAGTAAGATGGATGAAAACCAGTGTGACTTCAGACCACAACGAGGATGTCAAGATCAAATTTTTAGTGTGCACCAAGTTATTGAGAAATGATACGATAGGAATAGACAGGTGTCTCTGTGTTTTGTAGATCTATAGAAGGCGTATGATGGAGTAACCAGGGAAAAGATGGTGAGCATCCTGGTATCGAGGGAAAGCTGCTTACTGGCAATCAAAAGTATTTATGTTGATAGTCTAATCAGGCTGCAGTGAGAGTTGGCGGTAGGATGTGTTCTTGATTTTAAGTTATTACAGGAGTTAGGCAAGGATGTAATCTTTCAGCGCAACTGGTTATTTTATAAATGGACCATTTCCTGAAGGGTATAAACTGGCTAGGTAGGAATTATCTAGTTACAATGAAAAACGTATAAATAATAATATTAGGCCTATTGGTTTAACGTCCTTTTCACTGGATCAAGAACCCCAAATCTCAGTATTTTATGCCTACAAAAGTGCCTTTAAGGATACGGGACCATTTTTAGCCTACTTTTCACATTTTGCAAAAATGAGGAAAAAGTAGACTTATGAGATCGATCCGGGAAAATGTGTGTCTGTCTGTCTGTCTGTCTGTCTGTCTGTCTGTCTGTCTGTCCTTCTGTCTGTCTGTCTGGCTGTCTGGCTGTGTGTGTGTCCCCCCTATCAACTCCTAAACGGCTGCAGCAATCAAAACCAAATTTAGTATGAGTAAAGATGTGCACCGGAATATCTCACGTCCATATTTGAAAATGATGTCAGTGCTACCAACTGCTGAAAAAACGCACTAGAAATTTGAGCTCCATGTTGGATATCTCGCAAGGTATGCATGGGAGCTATTCCAAAATTGGTACACATGCGGATAATACTATTTCAGTTTAATTTCCAGGAGGCCAACAATGACAGGGTAGCCAAAATAATTTTAAGCCTTCTGATATGTCCAATGTTTAAATGCATATAACTTCTACACTATCAATTGGATTTCAACCAAATTTTGTATGTAATATCTGTACATAAACAGATATGATTGAGCGTATTCTTAAGAGCCACCAGGGCTGCCAACTGTTAATAATTGCTCTCTCTATTTTTTTTATCCAAGTACCAATATATCAGAAAGTATGCAAGCCAACAGCTTTAAACTATGCACACGTATATTCTGACATTTTAGATTAATTTGGAGTAACTTATATACGTCAGTTCTACCAACATGATTATAAGCCTGCTGATAGTACCAATTTTTAAATACATGTAACTTCTATACTATCGGTTGGATTTCAACCAAATTTCGTATGTGCTATGTGTACCATAACAGATATGACTGTAAGTATTGTTAAGATCAATCAGGGCTGCCAACTGTTAATTAATGCTGTCCATATTTTTTACCCTAATATCAATATATCAGAAAGTATGCAAGCCAACAGCTCTATACTTTGCACACGTATAGCACCTGACATTGTAGATTAATTTAGAGTAAATAATACAAGGCAGTGCTGCCAACATGATTCTATGCCTGCTGATATGTCCAATTTTAAAATACATGTAACTTCTATACTAACAAATGGATTTCATCCAAAATTGGCACAACAAGATATCATAATATTTCAGATTATTTCTGACCAGCACACGCATGGTATTGTTGGCAACATGCTTTTACGCGTGCTGATAGATCCAGTGTCTAACTGCGTGTAACGTCCATTGGACTTCAACCTAATTTTGTATTCTGTACCTTAAGAGATGGAACTAAGAATATATTCAGTCACCAGGGCTGCCAACTGTAGTGCTCTATTAGGCTACATTATACCAGGTATATTTTGAACTAATTTGATATTTCGATATTACCAACTTAATTTTGTCATTATTCTAGATAGGTTCATATACTGTAGAATAATCATTGGCATGAAAAGTAGGCTGTATAGTTCTTCACGGAACTTCTTGTTAAGATTGTTTACCGATTCATATAGATTTTGACTTTTAATACAAAGACAGTTTTCCAACAGCTGGAGGCTGGACAGATCGCTAAGAATGGGCTTAATTTCTTCCATACAGGGAGGAGGAATGTGTGTGTGTTTGGAATGGTCGTAAGTCTTTCTTCTTTTGCTAATGAACAAAGTAAATGCTACGGATTGTTTCTGTCGATAGCTTGAAATTGAATCGCCCATATAGCTCGTATCATTCCTTACATCATTTTTGCTCTTTGGAATGTCAATATTGCTTCTTTTCTTGAAAACACGACTACTTGTCGTCATTTTAAACTCCAATAATTGAATATTGACAACTAATTAGCTCAAATCACATCAAAAATAAACAACTCTTAGTAACCATGGTAATTCATGTCATGGAATACTCAAGGAATGAACAAAAGACATGAAAAAATAGCACAGTCTATCCATTACAGAATTAAAAGGTAAAGAAAGTTCTCTTGATTGCAAAAGGTCCCTATATCCTAGCCTTCGAAATTGCGGAGAAATGGCAATGTAATTGAACTCGTTTCCGCAATAATTACTGACGATTTTCTTATTGTTAGCGCAAGTTTAAATTAAAACTATGGTTATTTCTAATGGGTACACTATATGACACATTCTTTTAAAGGGCAGACTTCAAAGATTCATAATATATTTAAAAAATTATGATTGTGACAATTTAAACCGTTCCGTATCCCTTTAAGAATAAGTATATTTGGGGAGGTTTGCTAACTGCCACTGTATACAAATGCATATGACTTCTCGTTGCAGGCGTGAAGCTTGAAGACTGGCACACAGACACAGGATTTCACGGTGATGGCCATATATCAACGGTGAAGGGCCACATGGCCTCCTGGTACCAGTGCAACATCATCTGCTGTACTCCAAAGCGACTAGTGTACTCTTTCAAGGGGGTGACTAAGTTTCTGTCCGGTGAACTTCATTAACAAGTGCGTCCGAAGTAATATTCAATATTTATGTCCAGCGGTGCTATTTGAGTATTGTATACATAATAGAGCCTACCACTGAAAATCTCGAAAAGGAAAGCGACGAATTCCTGAAAACTTGGTGCTGTTGTGATCAAGACGGGACTATTGTTGATATCCCAGCCACAGAACAGACTTGGCTGTGAAGTAGGAGAACAGTAGGCTGAACCAATTGTTAGCCAAAGTTCATTAATGTGAGAGCTTAAACGTGCAGAATGAATTCCTTTTAGTGAAATTAAATGCATCAATTAATCAGAATAATAAATACCATATCAAGAGCATCGAGTCGCAAACTACGGAATGCAGTTTGTAAGTGATATTGGTGAGTAATCATTTCATTTCAACAATTTATAGTGTTTAGAACGATCACGTATATTGCCTGTTGAGTTTTCTATGTATTTCAATTTTCTCTTTGATGTGTTATTTGAATTTAGCAACATGTAATCGTTTTCTCGTACTGATTCTCGTCCTGTACATCTTTGTACACAGGTCGATGATACCATTCACAGAGGGGAAATATTTGGCTCCATTCCTGAGTGAATAGCATGCAGAACTTTGGCCCAAAGGTTAATTCATTTTAGGTCCTTGGGACATATTGGTCATCAGCCCCGTGTACTGGGGCGTGTGTTCAATTTGTCTGACAATCGGCGTCGGGATTTGAACCTCTGATCTCCAGATATGCTGCAGCTCCCCATCGCGATCGTTTTGTCCAATTTAATGTGCACAGCTACGCCACTAGCCCTCAGAACTTGAGGCATATTAGAACGTAGGTATCAGAGAATCTGACTTACAAATTGCAGCGGCAGTCTGTTCATAAATGTTGACAGGAAAGGTAACTGGGCATCAATCGATCTCTTCAAGGTAACGTTCTCGCTTGCTTGGCCCAAGGTTACAGGTTCGCATCCTGGCATATGTGGGTGCGCAAATGTGAGGGAGCCGTGTCACTAGATTTACTGGCATGTTAAATATCCCCTTTGGGGCAAAATTACGGCACCCTGGCGTGTCTAAAAGCCAGAGTAGTTAAAAGGGACGTAAACCAATAACATTATATTAGATCTCTTCAAGGGGCTCATCCATGTGCTTGTTGTTGCATCATTTAGGGGCTACGATCTTGGTCATAAGATACAGCAAGGAATATTTGTACTACTAATAGTGTTTTGGTAGATACGGACTTGCAAATGGGTAAACAAAGCCTACAGCGGGCGACAATAACAGTATGATGGGCTAGCATTCATAGATATACTACCCTACCAGGGAATTGTTACCGCTAGACGGAGAGCGCAGCTGTTGTGTATACATTACGTCATCTCGCCTCGTTATGGCTGCAGCGAGCGGCTTGCGTGGCAAGAGGGGGACTCACGTACAGTCATACAATGAGAACACACCGCATAGCGCACGACACAGCATGAATCATGCACACAAATAACACGCGATGAGGTTTCGCTGGCGACAACTGCACGTCAATCGCAGGCGTGTGGCTGGGCGGAGCGCATTAGTTCCGATTTCCGCCAGCGGTAACAATTCTCTGGTAGGGTTGTACTCTTTGCTATGAAAGGTCTGTACTAGCATGTGCGCTATGTTTGCAATTGATGTTAGGATTGTGACGGAGCCAGCCATAGCTTGAAGTTAGGAACAATCCCAGTATTTGCCTAGAGATAGAAATAAAACCACATTCTCTCAATTTAACCTTACGAGGCAAGGTTACCCCGTTCCAACCCAAGGACCGGAGTACGTTTCTTGGCAAACGTTGAAAACAGACACAGGACCTTCGGAACAGGGCAACAGTTTAAACCTCAAAACTCAATATCCAAACACTGTAGGGTCTACCTGTTTTAGACAATAAACATTAAAATATCTTAAGAAATCAAAATGGTCTTACACTGGTACTAAAGCTTGCCTTGTCTTAAACTAAACTTTCATCGTCGCCTAAGATAATCCACATCAACACACCTCCTGCACTGTAAAGCATGTGTCCAAAGTCACATGCATCAACAATGCATGAATGCAAAACTAAAGACTATGTACATGGGGTCAAGCTGTGAGCATGTCCAAGAACCATTAGCATATACTAATTTAAGAGATTTGGCTGACTGAAGAGCAATTCTCTTACTAGATTACATAAAAAAAATGAAAAATAGCTTCCAAAATGTCTAAATTTTGAATTGTCATTGCAATTTAATGCCTTAAAATTTAAGAAAGCATCGAGCATTTTACTGGTTTTGGTGCAGAAACAGCAATATTCTTGCACTTCTCAGGGGGCGTGCTCATATAGGTCAAAGTCTGAACTAACCAGAGGAGGGAGGGCAATTCCTCTCATTCCTCATGGTCAGCACCACTGTTGCTAATAGGAATAACACACACAAGTACACGGGGCTACATGACCACGATGTCGCAAAGCCACTAAATGAATCAACAACAACAACATTGGTTTATTTTGTACTAGTTTAATACTCAGAGTTTGTTTAAATAAATTAGTAATCAAGCTGTTCGCCTCTCACCAAGATGAACTGGGTTCGATTCCTGGTCAGTGCATGTGAGATTAAGTGAAATGCCATGTGCTGTGGTTAGTATTCCACGTAAAAAGGAGGTCCCGTGGCTCATGCTTGCGAGATTAACGATCACGTAAAACTACAATCTTCCTTCTTGTTTAAATTAAAGACACGTAATGTAGGCCTTCATGAAATAAAAATTTTTGAAAGATTCTCCAACGCTAAAATCCACGGATCATAAAGACTTACTCAAATGGTATACGCCATTTCTCAAGCCGTCCTACAGGAGGCTCTGTACACGTTATTTCTAATACACACATCAAAAAAAGTTTTGCATCACCTCGGTTCCAAGAGTTCCGGAACCTTTAAATACAAAGGGAATAGAGATCAACACAAACAACATTTCAGCTCGTTTTATTGCTCATGAGACCCACACATTGCATGTTGTACCATCATACAGCTAGACTTTCAGCATTTGTGGTCCAGATTGCAGTACACACCACTACCTCTAATACCCAGTAGCACGTCCTCTTGCATTGATGCATGCCTGTATTCGTCGTGGCATACTATCCACAAGTTCATCAAGACACTGTTGGTCCAAATTGTCCCACTCCTCAACGACAATTCGGCGTAAATCTCTCAGAGTGGTTGGTGGGTCAAGACGTCCATAAACAGCCCTTTTCAACATATCCCAGGCATGTTCGATAGGGTTCATGTCTGGCGAACATGCTGGCCACTGTAGTCGAGCGATGTCGTTATCTTGAAGGAACGCATTCACAAGATGTGCACGATGAGGTCGAGAATTGTCGTCCATGAAGACAAATGCCTCTCCAATATTCTGCCGATATGGTTGTACTATGGGTCGGAGGATGTCATTCAGGTATCGTAAAGCCGTTTCGGAGCCTTCCATGACCACCAGTGGCGTACGTCGGCCCCACATAATGCCACCCCAAAACATCAGGGAACCACCTCCTTGCTGCACTCGCTGGACAGTGTGTCTAAGACGTTCAGCCTGACCAGGGTGCCTCCAAACACGTCTCCGACGATTGTCTGGTTGAAGGCATATGCGACACTCATCGGTGAAGAGAACGTGATGCCAATTCCGTGGGGTCCATTCAGCATGTTGTTGGGCCCATCTGTACCGCGCTGCATGGTGTCGGGGTTGCAAAGCTGGACCTCGCCATGGACGTCGGGAGTGAAGTTGCGCATCATGCAGCCTATTGCGCACAGTTTGAGTTGAAACACGACGTCCTGTGGCTGAACGAAACGCATTATTCAACATGGTGGCATTGCTGTCAGGGTTCCTCCGAGCGGCAATCCGTAAGTAGCGGTCATCCACTACAGTAGTAGCCCTTGGGCGGCCTGAGCGAGGCCTGTCATCGACAGTTCCTGTATCTCTGTACCTCCTCCATGTCCGAACAACATCGCTTTGGTTCACTCTGAGACGCCTGGAAACTTCCCTTGTTGAGAGCCCTTCTTGACACAAAGTAACAATGCGGACGCGATCGAACTGCGGTATTGACCTTCTAGGCATGGTAGAACTACAGACAACATGAGCAGCGTACCTTCGTCCTGGTGGAATGACTGGAACTGATCGGCTGTCGTACCCCCTCCGTCTAATAGGCCCTGCTCATGCATGGTTGTTTACATATTTGAGCAGTTTTAGTGACATCTATGAACAGTCAAAGGGACTGTATCTTGGATACAATATACACAGTCAACGTCTATATGCCGGAGATCTGGGAACCGAGGTGATGCAAAACTTTTTTTGATGTGTGTACAATACAAATCTACATAACATAAAAGAGTATTATTACTTTGACAGCGGAGCACTGATCAGTAAGGGACGTTCTCTGACGGGTCAGAGCGGGCGAACGCGGCAACACAGCACGAACTTTCATATGGGTCTCGCCTGCTGTCAACGCTCACGAAACTCATAATAAATATCAATCTCTATAAACTAAACCCAGTTATTTACATTATGGACAGTTATATATCTCAAACGCTTAGTGTATGTGGGTTACTACTTACCCAAGAATGAACTTCTATGGAAGCCCAGTTTCGAAATGCGAGCATTTCAAAAAATAGATTGTTTTGTTGTTTGTGTTGGAAATACAATTCTGAAACTTTAAATATACACAGAAAACATTTCTAGCCAACACATATCTGTATGCCAGAGGTAAAGGGCACATGTCACAAAATTGAAACTTTACAGGAGAAGCATTTGGCGTGTTTTTATGCTTCTTGGGGAGCAGCGATCTTGCTATTGTATATTATTGAAGAAATCATTGTCTGTTTTATTCTTTAGATTATTGACTTTGAAATTAAATTACTATATTTTGTAGGTTAATTTCGTTATCTTTTTTTTTTTTAATGGATATGGTGCTCTTTACCTCCGGCATACAGATATTACAATTTGGTTGCGAATCTTTTAATTCGACGTTTCCCTCGAAACCCGCCTAAAACAGGTATGTTTTACATTTTACCTGCCATGAAAGATATTAAAATTCGTTTCTAAAACTGAAATATATCATCAATCAACGCAGAAATAAACAAGAAAAAGGATGATGTTAGTCTACTTGCTATACTACAGGCCTTTCGGTCATTTTGCTATTGATCTCCAAACTCAAGTGGCAATTTCTGCACCGACAGTAGTCCTAATTGCAATTGCAATCAATAGTACAGGTTATCAAATAGACCCTTTATGCACCCATATACAGTACATATGACTGATTTAAACGATACCTCAGCCCCTTAAATTAAACAGCTAAAAACTTTTATCTCGAATACGTGAGGAATATCGCAGGAAGTCATCATAGCCTGGGAACGTTCGCATGGCTATGATTACAGGTGACAGCACTTTGAATCAATCAGTTGACGACTCGACTCGGAGGCGCCACCGTACCGCCGGGCCCAGATCGATTGCAGGCAATAACCTGCACTTAATGGTCGGCCAGCACTCTGCTTTACCCACGTCACACACCACAAGCGTTACATGAACAATAACGAGCTAATAATTACTAATATGCTAAAGGCAACAATGGAGGCGTACTCAGGTACAACAATTAACATAATCCTATTTGCTGATGATGTTCTGATTTGGGGAGAGAATGAAAATGTGGTCCAAGAACAGCTGGATGTGCTGGAGGAAAATATTGAGAAATGGGAAATGAGAATCAGTGTAGAGAAAAGTAAGACAACAGTAATGATAAGAGGAAAGAATGAAGGAAAAGGGATTGTTAAAATTGGAGTTGTAGATCTGGAAGTTGTAGATTACTTCAAATATTTAGGAAGTGAATTGATGGAAAATGCAAGATTGGATATGGAGATCAACAAGAGAATACAATGTGGGAGTGTTTTCTATCATCAGGTTTGGAGTTTAGTTTGGGATAAAGACGTACCACTGAAGGCTAAAGGAGTGTTGTACAAGAGCTATTACTTACCAATAATGACGTGTGGAGCAGAAACTTGGCCGATGACGAGGAGAGATGAATGTAGGATATAGGCAGCCGAATTGAAATTCCTGAGGAGTATGGTACGAAATACTAGGAGAGATAGAGTGAGGAATGAAGACAGATGAAAGGAAGGGAATGTACAGAAGCTGAATAATAAGCTGGTGGAGAATAAACTGAGATGATATGGCCATATGGAAAGGATGAATGATGAAAAAATGCCAAAACTAGTGATGAGAGATGGATGACTGGAAATTTGAGGACGAGTACGGTGGATGGAATTGGTGATAATGTGGGACAACGAAACCTGGAGTGGAGTTCAGTGGTTGAGGAAGGATGGTGGACAGACAGAGTGCAGTGGAGGCCGGAGGGGTGTCATATTATCTCCCACCCGGCTTAGGCTGAAAAACGGAAATTGTAATAGTAATAATATTAATATTAATATTAATAAAAATTGTAAAAATAATAATAAAAGAAGTAATAATAATAAAGTAAGAATAATAATTATGTGAATAAAGGTAAAAATAACAAAAGTAATATTAATAATAATAATAATAATAATAAAGTAATAATGAATGAATGAATGAATGAATGAATGAATGAATGAATGAATGAATGACCCAACCCTTACCCGGCCTGTAAAGCCCAAGACCTGGAGAGGGAGGGTTAATTTATTAATAAGAAACAATGTACATACATATATAATAACAAGAAGTTCCGTGACGAACTAAAGAGCCTACTTTTCATGCCAATTATAAATCTACAGTATATGAACCTATCTAGAATAATGACGAAATTAAGTTGGTAATATCTAAATGTCTAATTAGTTCGAATATACACGGTATAATGTAGTCTAATAGAGCACTACAGTTGGCAGCCCTGGTGACTGAATATATTCTTAGTTCCATCTCTTAAGGGACAGAATACAAAATATGGTTGAAGTCCAATGGACGTTACATGCACTTAGACATTGGATCTATCAGCACGCGTAAAAGCATGTTGGCAACAATGTCATGCGTGTGCTGGTCAGAAATAATCTGAAATATTATGCTATCTTGTTGTGCCAATTTTGGATGAAATCCATTTGTTAGTATAGAAGTTACATGTATTTTAAAATTCGACCTGTCAGCAGGCATAGAATCATGTTGGCAGCACTGACTTATATTAATTACTCCAAATTAATCTAGAATGTCAGGTGCTATACGTGTGCAAAGTATAGAGCTGTTGACTTGCATACTTTCTGATATATTGATATTAGGGTAACAAATATAGACAGCATTTTTTAACAGTTGGCAGCCCTGATTGCTCTTATGAATACTTATAGTCATATCTGTTATGTTACACATAGCACATACGAAATTTGGTTGAAATCAAACTGATAGTATAGAAGTTACAAGTATTCAAAAATTGGTCCTATCAGCAGGCTTAGAATCATGTTGGTAGAACTGAAGTATATAAGTTACTCCAAATTAATCTAAAATGTCAGGTACTATACGTGTGCATAGTTTAAAGCTGTCCGCTTGCATGCTTTCTGATATATTGGTATTTGGGTAATAAAATAGAGAGAGCAATTATTAACAGTTGGCAGCCCTGGTGGCTCTTAAGAATACGCTCAGTCATATCTGTTTATGTACACATATTACATACAAAATTTGGTTGAAATCCAATTGATAGAGTAGAAGTTATATGCATTTAAACATTAGACCTATCAGAAGGCTTAAAATTATATTGGCAACACTGTCATGTACGGCCTCCTGGAAATTAAACTGAAATAGTATTATCTACATCTGTGCCAACTTTGGAATAGCTCCCATGCATATCTTCCAGGATATCCAACATGGAGCTCAAATTTCTAGTACGTTTTTTCAGCAGTTGGTAGCACTGACATCGTTTTCAAATATGGGCGTGAGATATTCCGGTATACATCTTTACTCATACTAAATTTGGTTTCGATTGCTGCAGCCGTTTAGGAGTTGATAGGGGGGGGGGGGGGGCACACAGCCAGACAGACAGACAAACACACATTTTCCCGGATCGATCTCATAAGTCTACTTTTTCCTCATTTTTGCAAAATGTGAAAAGTAGGCTAATAATTTTAAAAATATACCGTAACAATCGAAACAAAATTTGGTAGGAGTAAAGATATTTTCAAATGCATATAACTTCTACACTATCATTTGGAATTCAACCAAATTTCGTATGTACTATGTGTACATACACAATGTTATGGTTATAACGACAACAGCAACACAAAAAGTGCAAAACAATTTAACAGTCTCTATTAGCCTACTTTTCACATTTTGCAAAAATGAGGAAAAAGTAGACTTATGAGATCGGGCAAATGTGTGTCTGTCTGTCTGTCCTTCTGTCTGTCTGTCTGTCTGTCTGTCTGTCTGTGTGTGTCCCCCCCCCCCCTATCAACTCCAAAACGGCTGAAGCAATCGAAACAAAATATGGTAGGAGTAAAGATCTATACCTGAATATCTCACGGCCATATTTGAAAATGATGTCAGTGTTACCAACTACAGAAAAATCGCAATTGAAATTTGAGCTCCATGTTAGATATCTTGGAAGGTATGAATGGGAGCTATTTCAAAATTGGCACACGTATAGATAATAATATTGCAGTTTAATTTCCAGGAGGCCATACATGGCAGTGTTGCCAAAATGATTATAAGCTTGCTGATAGGCCCAATTTTCAAATGCATATAACTTCTACACTATCAATTGGAATTCAACCAAATTTCGTATGTACTATGTGTACATACACAGATATGAATGAGCATATTCTTAAGAGCCACAAGGGCTGCCAACTGTTAATAAATGCACTCCCTATTGTTTTTATCAAAATACCAATATATCAGAAAGTATGCAAGAAGACAGCTTTTAACTATGCACGCGCATAGTACCTGACATTGTATATTAATTTGGAGTAACTTATATACGCCAGTGCTATCAACATGATTCTAAACCTGCTGAGAGGTCCAACTTTAAATACACGTAACTTCTATACTATCATTTGGATTACAACCAAATTTCGTGTGTGTTATGTGTACCATAACAGATATGACTATGCGTATATTTAGGAGCAACGAGGGCTGCCAACTGTTAATAAATACTGTCTCTATTTTTGTTACCCTAATATCAATATATCAGAAAGTATGCAAGCCAATAGCTCTAAACTTTGCACACGTATAGTACCTGGCATTCTAGATTAAATTGGAGTAACTAATATAGGCCTACGCCAGTGCTGCCAACATGATTCTAAGCCTGCTGTTAGGTCCAATTTTAAAATGCATGTAACTTCTCTACTAACTAATGGATTTCATTCTCAATTGACACAACAATAGATCATATTATTTCAGATTATTTATGACCAATACATGTATGTCATTGATGCCAACATGATTTTACGCGCGCTGTTAGATGCAATGTTTAACTGCATGGAACGTCCATGCTATCCATTGGTCTTCAACCAAATTTTGTATTCTGTACCTTAAGAGATGGAACTAAGAATATACTCAGTCACCAGGGCTGTCAACTGTAGTTCTCTATTAGGCTACATTATGCCAGGTATACAGTATTTCGAACTAATTAGAAATTTCGATATTACTAACTCAATTTCGTCATTATTCTAGATAGATCCATTTTGATTAATCATTGGCATGAATCTCAAATTTTAAGAAAAGTAGGCTCTTTAGTTCGTCACGGAACTTCTTGTTTTTCTCTTGTTGTTGTATCTGTATTCATATTATGATTCTTTCGATTATTAGAATAATAATAATTTATTATAAAGTACCGGTAATAATAATAATAATAATAATAATAATAATAATAATAAAGTAATAATAACACTAATAAGAGCAAAAGAAATAATAATATTTATGTTCGACCCTCACTATTATGTGTCAGAAAACGGTGTCATAATGATGGTCATTATAACACTTATTTTCATTATGATACAGTTTCTCCAGCCAATCAGAGCTCGTTCATTGACCAATTAGGTAACGATACCTTCGCGCATGCGCTCAAAATCCAACATGTCGGACATAAACACAACATTGAACTATAATACATTATCGACATGGAATACGCACCGTCCATATGTTCGCGTAAATAAACTGGCGAATATGAAACAAGAAATAGCACTGTACTTTAAAATCACCAACACTAATTTCTACACAGCGCATTCAAACGACTCCGGTGACAATATTACTGAGGGACGGCAGATGTAAACATATGGCTTGCATATGTCATTGCAAGGACACAGAGCGCATGCGTCAAAGATCTTGAAAGACAGAGAGATGTCTCGCGCTCGCTCTCCGATAAAAAAAATTCTTGTGGCTGACTCTCAACAGATATTTATGAATAATTATGTTAAAACATATAATAAAATTATAATTATCGTCGAACATAAACAGTCGTATGCAACTCGCCTATAATGGTAATTAAGACACTCGTATGGAAATTATAAAACTCACATACGCTCGTTTTATAAAAAATACTCGTGTCTTAATTATAGCCATTATAGGCTCGTTGGATAATGTACTATAAAGTAATAATAATAATAAAAGGAATAATAATATTATTGGTTTAGCGTTATAAGAAGCTGATTGAGAACTGTGTTCACTCTTTCACTCTTTCGCTTTTGCCCACTGCGCTCTGGCTTCTTGCGTAGTATATGTTTGTTGTTGTTGTTGTTGATTCATTTAAGGTTTTTGTGACATCATGATCATGTAGACATGTGTACTTGGGTGTGTGTGGAATTTGTCTGACAACCTGTGTTATCGTACTGGCTGTTTCAGTTGTGTTTGTAATTGAATCTAGGATTGGGGAAGGAGGCGCCCATGGCTTTAATTTTGGTAACATCCTGGCATTTGCCTGAAGTAGATGTGGGAGACAACGGAAAACCAGTTTTAAAATGGCAGAGGTGGGAATCGAACCCACCTCTCCATTGTTTTGTTGTTGTTTCATTTGAGGGGTTTGGACATCGTGGCCATTTATCCACATGTGTTGAATTTTCTTGTCTAATATCCTGTGTTATTGTGATGGTTGTATTTGTGGGTGTACATGTAATTGAGGTGAGGATTGGGAAAGAGGCTGTCGTGGTCTTAAAATGGGAACCATCCCGGAATGTGCCTGGAGAAGAAGTGGGAAACCATGGAAAACCACTTCTAGGTTGACAGAGGCTGAGTGAACCTCGTTCCACTGTTTTATCGCACGAGGCTGAGTGTAACCTGTTCGAGACCTCAGACCAGAATTAATTCTCTTGGCTAAGCCGGTAATCGAACCCGGAACTCAGAGGTGACAACCAAGAATGCTAGCCACTGCTTCACGATGTGGACATGTACAGTGTAGGCCTACTTGTTGAGTGTTAACGATACGTCATTCTCTAAAATTCGAAAAGAGAGAAAAAGGCCATAGAGGGTACAGTATTTCCCAATTCCGCTACAATTATTGTTCAGTGGTGAACAAGGTCATCGTAGAGTTGTTGAGTTTTCCACAGTGACTGCCATGTTCTGGGTTGGTGTAAACGAGAAAGAAGAAAAAGGGAGACGAGAGAGAAATATAGAAATAGAGAAGATAAGGTGATAGTTATAGTAATTTAAGGGACTGGTACCCCGAGGTTACCTTCCCCGAGAAGATAATTTGTACAACAAAAGAGTTTAAGGGAATGCTATGATAATAACCTAAGGATGGGAATCGTGACCATATAAAACCTCATGTGTGAAAATGTTTTCACCACGAACGTTATTTCGTGCAAATGATCTCGCTGTTCCGTCCCTTAAAACAACATCCATCATCATCATAACTAATTGCAAGGAGGGCCAGTACCTCTCACATGATATTTGCGACAGGCATGGTTAGAAAGAATCGAGAACGGAACAAACCTTTAAACTTGGCGTTCCACGATTTCAAGAAATTGTTTGACCGTGATTCGCATCGAATTAACTGCTACGCTTTGTACGACCATGGCGTGCAGAGGTAGCTCATCGACTTTGTCAGGAGGCTCTATGAGAACATTAGTGAGGTGCGCTAATGGCCTCTTCGAGGGTTTCTTGGTGAAGGTCGGGGTTCACCAAGACTCGCTGTTCATAATCGTCATGCAAACCATCGCATATAACCCTCATAAGTGTGTTCCCCGGATCAAGCTGTACGCTGAGAATCGTTCCTGTTGCCACCAACAAAACGGAAGTCCAATGCAGATATGGAGTGCATATTTGGCCTTCACTTAAACGTTAAGCAAACCGAATAGTTAGAAACGAGTCCCAGTAAATTCACCGTCCACGCCAATGGTCAAAACATAGTGCAAAAAATAAAAAGGAAGAAAAAGCTGCTTTTGGTACCGTATTTAGAATTTCATCTGAAAAGTAGTGTTTGCTTTTTGTCACGCATCATGGGTAATAGAACAGCATGGCTAGGTTGGAAGATTATCACCAGGGTACTTTGTGATGGTAAATTCTCCTGAAGTAGGTGTACCAAACTATGATCCAACCAATGCCATTGTACGGACAGATCGGGAACTTTGTGATGGGCGTAGGCCTATGTAAATTCTCCTCAACGTGAAGGTGTACTAATTTATGATCTACCTAATGGCATTGTACGGACACATCGGAAACTTTGTGATTGGCGAAGGCCTATCTATTTATTTATCTATTTATCGTATGGCTTTTAGTGCCGGGAGTGTCCGAGGAAATGTTCGGCTCGTCAGAGGCTGTCGCTGCTTCAAGCGGACACTCATAGGGTGAGCTACAAGTTCCGTTCAATTTAAAGTAGTTCCAACTGTCGCTACCAGATGTCAATGATACATAGTGGTGAACGTTGGAACTTTGATAGAGTGTTCCAACGAAATCTAACCTAGATATTTAGCTTCACACAGGTTTAGTCTGCGGAAAGATCTTTTACATGCCATAAATCTATGACATGGGACCGCCGGCTTTACTTCCCCTACCGAAGGAAGGCATACTGAAGGCTTTTAACGCTCTTAAAAAATCCGACGACTTCGGCCGGGTTTGAACCCGCTATCTTGGGCACAGCAGTTCGGCATGTTACCAACTACGCCGCCGAAGCCTCTAAGGCCTATGAAAATTCTCCTCAACTTTAAGGTGTACCAACCTATGATCCACCCAATGGTATTGTATGAACAGAGTGGATTGCTTACTGGTTGCCAACAGCGCCGAGAGTCCTGCAGCCTGATTAGTGATTATTAGAGCCCGGAAGTTCAGGCATTTATTTTGGTTAAAGTAGGCAGGCAAAAAGGCACTTAAAATACTGAAAACAGGCAATAACATAATTAAAATAGGCATTTGTGTGTGTCCGAACGAGATTCGCGAACATAGCCATGTAATTTACCACTCGACGATGAATCGTTCGGCATGATAAATAATTCAGCTTTAACACTCGAGTTGCCTTTAACAAGTTCAACAGCAGGCTAAAAGCTTCTTTTATGTTTGACCTGTTAGACAGAAGTGATTTTCATTCTTTCTCTGCATTATCTTATGTTTTCAAAATCAGGAACCCCAGGCAATTACTCATTGTCACAGCAAAAGGGGTATGGGGAAGGGGAAGAGATGTACTTCCCTCATCCTCTCTCTTTCCTGGTATTCATTAGGCCCGTGCATTCCTTTCACTAAAGAAGGCTCTGCTATTTAAAGAGCTTAAATGGATGGTTTGAGGAAATATGCTTTCAAGTGCTTGAAAACAATTAAATGTTTTACAAGGAACAAGATTCTAAATATGTGTAATGAAATTTGTGTAACCTTTTCTTTTATCTTCGATATATGGAAGTTTATTATGTGCTTTTTAAAATGTGCAAATTGCATAAAAATGCATAACGAGCGAAAACTGGCAAAAAGAGGCTTTGAAACTTAAAATAGGCCAAAAAAACAAAGGCAAAATAAAACCTGGCATACTCTCCCCAAATGCACGGAAACATATTTATCTCGATCTGATTATTTAGAATATCCAGCCAAATAGAAAAGGCATTTTGCCTAACTTCCGGGCTCTAGCAACATAAATACCTTTGTTGTTGTTGTTGTTGTTGTTGTTGATGATGATGATGATTCACATAGGTGCTGCGACTTCGTGGTTATGTAGCGCCGTGTACTTGGTTTTGTGTATGTGGAATTTGTCTGATAACCTGTGTTATTGTTATTGCTGTATTAGATAAATGCTATTGATTGCCTGTAGCAGCCTTCCCTCGATACCATAATCCCTCAGGACGTTCAGCATATTTCCCCTGAACACTATCACATGCCTTCTCTAGAACTAGAATACATAAACACGTCTATTCCTCTTGTAGCATTTCGCTTACTAAATATTTGATCCTGATATCCTCGTTGTGGTCTAAAGATTTCCATACATCTACTCTCGGCTTACAATAGTCCAACACTCCTCTCTACAACGCCTGAACACACTTTGCTCGGAATACTTTCATTGTTGTTGTTATTATTATCATTATTATTATGTGTATCTAGAGCCTCCGTGGCTTAGGCGGCAGCACGCCGGCCTCTCACCGCTGGGTCCGTGGTTCAAATCCCGGTCACTCCATGTGGGATTTGTGCTGGACAAAGCGGAGGTAGACAGGTTTTTCTCCGGATACTCCGGTTTTCCCTGTCACAAATTTGATTCCGGCAACACTCTCCACTGTCATTTCATTTAATCTATCATTCATTCAATCATGGCCCCAGGGGAGTGCGACAGGTTTCGGCAGCTGGCACAGTTCATATCCTCGCCGCTAGATGGGGGCTTCATTCATTCCAATCTCTGACCCGGTCGGTCGACTGGAAGCCGGCTGTGGATTATCATTTTCATTATGTGTATCTGTTAATAATAATAATAATAATAATAGTCTTATGCCCTAAGCTATTTGAGCAGACTTTGTTTTAATTACTCATTTAGGTAGTATACCAGGTAGCCTACGATTACTTTCCAATTTCGAAGTTCTGCCTGCACTGCCACCTGCCAGCAAATAAAACAAGAAATATATGGGTGATCTGTGGCTGATATTTAGTTTTTGTTTCTTGTAATCATGGTGTTTTTGTTGTTGATTCCTATTAGGGTATTTAGGTATCTTTGTCTCAAAGCTCCATGTACATGGGTGTGCTTTGTATTTGTCTGATAACCTGGGTGTCTATGGTGACTTTAGTAGAGTGTGTAACTAGGTTTTGGGGTAGGTACTCGAAACAATGTACCATCCCGGCATTTGTCTGGAGGGAGTGTGGAAAAATGGGCGAATAACCACACACAGGACGGCCGCTGTCAGTGGCGGACACCCATCTCCCCCCCATTGCAGTTATGGTGTGCGAATTAATGGCTTATTGCGTCGTGATACGAGAGATAGTTTACAAGTCGACTCAGAGTGCCGTGAATTTCAAATGTCCAACAACCGCGGCCGCGACTCGAACGTCGGACAGTCTACCAATGATTCACCGAGGAAGTTTGCTTACGTGTACAGTATGTCACTAACTTGCTTCCTTTCCTTCCCTGTCCGCCTCGTTGCGTAGTGGCTATCATTCTTGGCCCCGCCAAGACATTTAATTCTGAGTTGAGGGCTGGAACAGGTTACACTCAGCCTCGTGAGGCAAAATTGAGAAGAGGTGGGTTCGATCCCTACCTTACCCATCCTGGAAGTGGTTTTCCGTGGTTTCCCACTTCTACTCCATGCAATTTCTGGGATGATACCTAACTTGAGCTTCCTATCCTAATCCTACCTAAATTACAAATACACAGGCATCACAGTGGCATAAGTTATCAGGCAAATTCTAAACACATCCAACTACATGGGGCTACATGGCAACGATGGCGCAAGGTCCCTAAAGGAATCGTCATCATCACCATTGTCTTCATAACTTGCTTCTTCGTTATGATACATCCCTGTTGAGTGAAAATTCTTTTCCACCTTGTGGAGTACTGTTAAAGTATTCACGAGGCCATTCCATTAACAATGGTGTTCTGACATTTAACAATAAACAGTAAACTATTGTGACTTTCTAAGCTGGCGAAGGTGTTCGAAAACTGTCTAAACTTTCAAGACTTTGATACCGCTCTAGTACCTCAAACCATAATTAAAATCTTGACAGAGTTTGGAATCGAAACTTAGTAGGAGCCAATTACACTAACCACTACGCTGAAAGGCATATATTATCTCAAAGGATAGTAGTATATTACTCACTACACTAGTAATTTGAAAGGACAATACCAGTTTTATAAACGCATCTCACAACATAGTACGAGTTACTAAGTTACTAGTCTCTGTTCATCACAATATTCGATATTCCATTTTATTGTTGTTGCGGGTTCGATCCTAGTTCAGTCTGGTGTCAATAAACGCGACAGCCTTTAGTCGGAAAATTTACCAGTAAGGAAAGGATCACCTCCAGAGCAAAATTCCGGTATCCTGGCGGCTCATAAACTATAAGCATTCAAACAATTGTATTATCATTAATTTTATTATTATATTAATTTTATTTTATTATTATTATTATTATTAGTAGTAGTATATTATTATTATGATTATTATCATTTTTATTATTATTATTATTATTATTATTATTATTATTATTATTATTATTATTATTATTATTGAGAAGCTCGGGACATCATGGTCATCTGTCCCATGAACATGGATGTGGGTCAAATGCGTATGATAACCTCTGTTATAAAGGTGTATGTAAGGCTAGGATTGAGAAGGAGACGGTCGTCAGGTACCTCCCTGTTGTCACTTGTTGCAACCATGGAAAGTTACATCTACGATGGTTGTAAGTGGAAGACGCTGAGTGCAGCCCGTTCCAACGCTTACCTTCGGTAATGGAACCCAGCCCTTGAACGCCAGATGTTTATGTTCGCTGAATATCGTGTAGCTGAAGAGCGAAGCTTACGCCGGAACATACGGTGCGGTCGGTCGGTAATGTTATTTCTGGCTTTTAACTTGTGCGTGGTTTGCTTCAAGCCCAGGTCTGCTACAGGCAAGCTGCCGTTGACAGGGTCTATTTCAGGCTAGCCAGAGAATGGCAGAGATTTTCGGCAGTGACCTGCGGTACTCAGGAAAGGTGTAACCGGCATGCCACCTGTAAGCATGGTTCGAGTCTGGTTGGTGAACTTGTTATTTTTTATATTAACGCTCCGCCGACGAGTTGAAACGCCAAGGTTAGTTGTATGTAAGCAGTGTCTGCCTGTCTACCCCTCATTATTCCCGTTGCAACAGGGACTAGGATGAAATGCAATTGAATGTCTTTGTGGCGGACGGTTTTATGGACGACTGCCCTTCTTGACGCTTACCTCACTAGAGGAGTTGATTGGTTGATTGATTGATTGATTGATTGATTGTTTGTTTATTTAAAGATTACATACATAGGACTAAAAAGTTCCATTGGATGTGCATAATTCGCTCTCTTACATAAAAGAAAATTACAGTCAGTCTGAAAGACTAGACGTTATATCATTTCAAATGACGCTTACTACAAATGCTACACATGTTAGAAAGGCTCAGGAGGGCTTTCCGCTTCGCACGAAGCCCCAGGACTCTTTCAACAGACTCCATTTTCCATTAACTTAGGCTTCCCGCGTGGGCACCTCTTTAAGGGTCGCCCTGTATTTGATTCTGACATCTTTAACAACTCTTTAAGAGTCACCCATTATTTGAATCCGATATCTTGCAAAACTCTTTATGGGTCACCCTGTATTTGAATTGAATCTAACATACTGTACACCTCGTTAAGTGTCACCCTGTAATTTGCTCTGCCATCCTGCACAACTCTTTAGGAGGCACCCTGTATTCTTATCTTGCATCTTGTATATCTCTTTAGAAGTCACCCTGTATTCATGTGTGACATCTTGTACACCTCTTTAGGAGTCACCCTGTATTCTTGTCTGACATCTTGTGCACCTTTTTAGGAGTCACCCTGTATTCTTCTCTGCCATCTTGTACACCTCTTTCAGAGTCACCTTGTATTCTTATCTAGCATCTTGTATATCTCTTTAGGAGTCATCCTGTATTCTTATCTGGCATCTTGTACCGTATTTTGCTCTAACATCCTGCACACCTCTTTAGGGGGCACCCTGTATTCTTATATGGCATCTTGTATATCTTTTTAGAAGTCACCCTGTATTCTTGTGTGACATCTTGTACACCTCTTTAGGAGTCACCCTGTATTCTTGTCTGACATCTTGTGCACCTCTTTATGAGTCACCCTGCATTCTTCTCTGCCATCTTGTACATCTCCTTAAGGGTCACCTTGTATTCTTAACTGGCGTCTTGTATATCTCTTTAGGAGTCACCCTGAATTCTTATCTGGCATCTTGTACACCTATTTAGGAGTCACCCTGTATTATTTTCGCTTCGCTCAAAGCCCCAGGTCGCTCGACGCCCCAGGACTCTTTCAACAGACTCCATTAACCATTAACTTCGGCTTCCCACGTGGCTGCATGACGTCACGCACTCGCCGTCCTTTACCCATTAACTTAGGCTTCCCGCGCGGCTGCATGACATCACTTCCGTCTCTGTAACGCAACCGTCTCCGTCCCGCATAACTTTAGACTCAAGCATAACGACGAAGTCGACAAGATCATTTGAAATGATAAAACAAGTACACCGCAAAGAACTAAATAGCCTAAGTAGGTAATATAGGCCGAAGCTGGCACAGGGGCTAATGGGCAAGATGGCCGCCGCGCGCAATCACTCTATGTTATTCTTATGGAGGGGTCATTCAGAGCTGGCACAGTGGCTAATGGGCAAAATGGCCGCCACGCCCTGAGACCGTGAATGACGTCACAGAGAGAGGTCGGCCGTGTACTTGCTAAATGGAATATTTATTATTAATATTATTATTATTATTAGGTAATTATTAATTGATCATGTGCAATTCAGACCAGCCTTATATTGTCCACTTTTGGTGTAGTTGCTAGCATTTTAGCTGTTTCCCTAGAGGTGTGGGTTTCATTCCCGCCTCAACCAAGAAATTTTATTCTGGGCTGAGAGCTGGAATGGGGTACACTCAGCCTCATGATGTGAAAGTAAGAAAACGTGGGGTTTCATTCATACCCCAGCCATTCCGCCTAATCCAACTTTACCTAACCTACCCTAACCTAACTTAACCTAACCTAACTTCGCCTAACCTAACCTAACCTAACCTAACAAACATTATTTAACCTAACCTAACCTAGCCAAACTTCAAAGTGAGAGCAAATATGAGAGCAAATGTGAGAGCACACATAATAAACTAAGTTATAACCTAACCTAACCTAACCTAACTTCACCTAACCTAACTTCAAAGTGAGTGCAAAAGTGAGTGCAAAAGTGAGTGCAAGAGTGAGTGCAAAAGTGGGGTGCAAAAGTGAGTACAAAAGTGAGTGCAAGAGTGGGTGCAAAAGTGGGTGCAAAAGTGAGTGCAAGAGTGAGTGCAAAAGTGAGTGCAAAAGTGAGTGCAAGAGTGAGTGCAAAAGTGAGTGCAAAAGTGAGTGCAAAAGTGAGAGCAAAAAAGTAAGAGCAAAAAAGTGAGAGCAAAGAGTGGGAGCAAAAATTGGGAGCAAAAAGTGAGAGCAAATAAGTAAGAGCAAATGGGAGAAACCTCAGAAACCTCATTTAAATATTTTAGATTCAACATTTTAACATTTTACATTTTAACATTTTAGATTTTTGATTTTTCATTTTAATTTTTTTTTAGATTTTACTTTTTACATTTTTGATTTTTTGTATTTTAGATTTTAGTTTTTTTAGATGTTACATTTTCAATTTAAGATTTTTTGATTTTAGATTTTACATTTTTCATTTTCCGAAAAGAGTAAACTACAAGGTCACATACCTAACCTCACCAAACCTAACTTAAGCTAATTCAAAGGCTAATGCACATACACAAAGTATATAAGGGCACATGCAACTAGCCTTATGATAGTCTTATAGGCTACTGTACAACATGATCACTACCCCAACCGGGGTATTTTTTTTTTCATTTTGTTGTTTTCTCATTTGTCAATTTTCCAATTTCCCATTTTCAGTTTTTTTATGTCAGTTTTAAGTTTTTCAATTTCATAATATGGAGACATGGATTTTGTATTTCGTTGTTTACACATTTGCCAATTTTCCAATTTCCCATTTTCGTTTTTTGTTAATGTCAGTTTTAAGTTTTTCAATTTCATAATATGGAAACATGGATTTTGCATTTTGTTGTTTACACATTTATTAATTTCACAATTTCCCATGTACAGTTTTTAAAATGTCAGTTTAAAGTTTTTCAATATCATGATATAGAACCATGGATTTTCCAATTTGTTGTTATACATTATTTGTCAATTTACCAAATTCCCATTTACAGTTTTTAAAATTTCAGTTTAATGTTTTTTCTATTTTGTCAACATGGAATCATGGATTTTCCAATTTGTGTTACATGTTCATTTTGCATTAGGAGTGGGGAGAGGCGGGTAGTAATTAGACATGTACAAGCAGTGGCCATAAAATATTTTTATTTTAAATACATGTACACTATTTACACATAATACATTTTTATATATATTCTTTTTTGTTATAAATTGTACAGTTGTTTTTATTTTGTTTTCTATTTATATATTTTTTTTAAATTATGAATACCATTTTTTTATTTTTGTAGTGTTATTGTTTTATTTCCTAAATTGTTTTATGTATTTGCTAGTTGCAGGCAGAAGATTTTGATATTAATAACTTAACTCTTTAAGCATAGTCAATGATTGAGTAATGACCATAGGCATGTGTACCTATACCATCAGCATCAATCACTCTTTTATCATCACCAGGACACAAAGCAATTTTGTTTAGTCTTATAGATGATATGTCATGTTGTTTAGAAGCGATAATGTTCATTGGTATTCTTTTTACATTGTTGTTCATGACACAATCCTTATAATCTTGAAAGCTTATACAATTTTTGACAACCCCTTTGCTAATACCTTTAATCTTTTTGATTTCTTTACCATTTATGTCTAAAGCGTACATTTTAGCTCTAAGTCCAACAAATGCTTTTATAATTTGTCCACAAGCCTCGTCTTTAAATTTCCCCAACGTTTTCTTGTTTAATGTAGAGTAACATATGTGATTAGTAGGATAATCTGATGTGTCCAGGTGTTCTAGGAAATCCAACTTGTCTTGATATACATCTGGGGTGTTAACCAAATAAATGAACGAGTCGGTATCCATATACATGAGTTTAAGATTGTTCATGCCATAATAGGGTAGCAGGACATCATAGTGGTGGGAATACATTAGAGTTTTTGAAATATCCAGTATACACATTCCAATATATATAGGCTTATTGAATACAATGTTACGTTTAGCCATGTGGAAAGCAGCTAGGTTGGGACCATAAATTGTTCTGTCGATGAATGTTGGTTTAGCTATTAGCTTTTCTGCCTTTTTGCTGTCAGTCACAAGACGTATGTCTATTCTTTTACGGATATTTTCCATTGTTTTCCCAAAAAATGGCATTGTTGAATAATTTATACAGATTTTTCTCAAACTCATTTCTGGCTTGTTTTCGAAGGTTGTTATTAAAATCAACGTATGCCTTTAACCAAGGTCTTTGTTTAAACTTTAACACACGATGAATTTTTATCAATTTTATTCCATGATCTAAAGCCTGTTTTAATGCCATGTAGTGAACAACATATCGCCTTCGATTTCCAAGATGAGGAATTAGTTTTTTCAGAGACGAATCCTTAGGTTGTGTACACTCTGGTAGGAAAGGTAAATCGTTGTGTAGATCATGAAGGTCAGATGGGTAATCAACATCAACGTCTAGAATGTATCCCACAGGATCGTCGTTCTTTAGTTTTTCTAGATCAACGGTATCTGGAGAAACCCACTGAAATCCACCATAAGGAAGGGAGTGGCACATAGCCCACCCGTATTGGTTGTTGGCATCATCATAGATAATGAACTGCGATGGTTTCTCAGAATCATAGGTTTCCATGTATTTATTGTTAGCTTCAGCATACCGATGAGACACCTGGCATATGCCTCCACGTATTCCAGACTCGATTAAAAGAATCTGATCGTAATCCTGTAGCAATTCCAGTTCAATGCCTGTGTAAAAGAGCATTGCCTCAAAACTTAAACCAGGCGAAGTGAAAAAGTGTGCAGCATCCGCTCGGTGTGTTTCTAGTGTTTTGTTTCTAAACGTTTCAAAGCTGTCTGCAAGAAGGAGTACATCTGAAGTTAGGTAGAGGTCACTATATTCCCCTAGAGTTTTAATGTTGAACTGTTTCCACACATTTTTAGCATGTTCATAGTCTTTTTGACTAACATCTTCTTGACTTAATTTGTTAAAGAATACCTCTTTTGGAGGTAAACACGTTTCACTTAACTTTTCCCATGAGTCAATGTAGTCATAACAAAATACCCCTTTACGAGTCATGAGCATTGCATTTTCTTTTCCAAAGTACTTGTCTGTTTCAGGGTATGATGTTAAGTTGGAAACTAAGTTTTCCAAACTACTCGGCATTAACCGAAACGTGTCCACAAATCTAAGCTTAACATTTCCTACATATTTGGTGAAGGAAATGTATTTTTCCTTGGAGTTAGCGATAACATCCACTCTCTCAGTAGTACATCCTAATTGCTTTACAATGAAATTTGCGTCGTAGCCACTCATATTATGTAGAAATACAGGAACGGGGTTACGTGTTTTACACCTCAAATTACAGTTATTGTGAGCACTTCCACGGTATTCCCCTGTAATATGGCAATGGTCTCGAACTTTCCAATCCTCTTTGGTATACGGTTTTTGACACAAATAACAGGTTTCAGAACATTGGAACTCTGCTTCTTGATCCTCAGTTAAAGCCTTTGGAACATTTAAGCTGTAAAGGCGATCAATTTCATTAGCTATTGAAATCAAACAGACCATAAACTTTTCTGCAGCGTCAGGTCCACGATAAATAAGAGGTTGGCTTGGAAGGTTTGTCTTTATGTGTTCCACAGCAGGTGAGGGTTTAACGTATATACCAAAGCTCATAGGAACATGACTCTGGTATGGCACTGTATAACTTGCTTCAGGATTGGGTAGACATGTTTGATAGGGTAACAGTATACTTTCAAAATCAGCATAGATAACGTAAGGTATTCTCAGCATTTTTTCCACGTTTAAAAATTTGACAATGGGGTTTTTAATAGGCATTTCAACCCTAGCAATGTCATGCTGGACGCACAAAGCTCTATGTTCTTTCAATTTTTCTATTCCTTGTTGACCATATCGATTATCGAAGTGAGTAAAACACCGTTTACACGTATATATCTTATGTCCATGGTGAGTAATCTGATGTCCTACTAGTTTATCAAAATCTTTGATAAAGACGTAGTGGTTCTGGCCGGATGATGAACTTAGCAAAAGGAGGTCACGATGGTCTTGCATCTCTTGATCCACAACCTTTAGAGGGAACAGTTTATTGTTTTGTTCCAATCCAAATACATTAATGGATATATCGTTGGCTTTTTCAAATTTGGGAATGTCAACTAGCGATGTAGGAAACGATATTACAGAAAAATCATACTTGTTGTCCAGGTCCTTGTATTTACTAATGCGATGAGCATTCTTTTTAACCAGTTTTGCTAAAATGGCATACATAAAACACTTTTCATCATTCAAATTTTCAGGATTAATGCAGGCTTTTCTTGCTTGTATAGCTGCTGGTAATGGAATATATGTGCTTCCACGCAAGGGATTGTACTTATTTATTTTCAATCGTACTCCTTCCACTGCTAACAAAGCCCAATTACTGCCTTTTAGCTCAGATTCTTCCATTTCCGTAGTTAACTTTGTAAATTGTGTTTCCAAGAAACTACTTAAGTCCGTTTCCAAAAATAGGGCCTGATTTCGTGTTTTAAATGCACGATCTGTAATTTCATTGGTAGATGTATGAATGAATCTACATTCAGCCACAAGATTAACTTTTATCGACTTGTGCATTGCTAGTTCTTTCTGCATAGCTTGTATTATTTGCTGTTTGGACTCTTTAAGGTATGAATTTAAATCCTTGCACGTATCGCAACGAATGAAATAGGATTTAAGTCGACCTTCAAAAGATGTCTCATATTCAATAAGTCCATTTTTGTCAGGGACCAATGACAGTAGGTAATGTTTTGTAGGCTCAGATTTTTGTCTTTTAGCTGCCGACACAACATTACAACATTCTTCATGACGACGTCCATTGTAGGCATTGTTGAATGTACAGCCACAAGTCTTGCACTCATAAAATTCCCCACACGATACTTCATGTCGCTTCCTATGATAGTCTCGAAGAAAAGTCTTTCCACACTCTTTACACATATAGCTAGGAATGGGTTCTTCCATCACGAATGTTGATTTCTGCAAACAGCTGCTTACTGCGTATCACAGGGCTAGAGGTTGGTCAGTGAGACGGTCTTTCACGATGTGAACACCGTGAGAGGTAGTAGTCAACTGGTGATATTCTTGTGAAGGGTCCACTAATATACCCCTAGTCTAGACCAACAGCTCTTTACAGCGTATGACAAGGCTGTATACTGGACAGTGAGACGGTCTTTCACGATGTGAACACTGTAACAAGTAGTAGTCAACTGATTATATACTTGCTAAGGGTTCTCTAATATACAATAGTCAAGACCAACAGCTACTTACTGAGTAGTACAAGGCTGTACAATAGTTGTTTTGACAGTCTTTCACGATGTGGTCACTGTGGATGGCGGTAGTCAACTGATGATATTCTTGATAAGGGTCCTCTAATGTACCCCTGGTTAAGGGTAACAGCTGTTCACTGCTTATGACAAAGCTAAAGACTGGTTGCTTCAACGGTCTTTCACAATGTAAACACTGTGACAGGTAGTAGTCAACTGAAAATATTCTTATGGCCTACTCAAGGTTATCAGGTACTTACTGCATATCAAAAGGCTGTACACTCATGTGTGTTAGGCACTCTTTCTTGCTAAGGACCCCAATATTCCCTACACAAGGCTATACATGTTAGTTCTAAACACTTAGTGATTAATTGTATATTCAATTTTTGTACAAAGCTTACACAAGCACGTTTTTATGAGGTAAAACTTTGTTAAATAGCTGCATGCGACACACAAAGTATGTTGCCGCTATCTAGCGGTGACTATGAGAACTACTTGAACGACCAGCATGCTACCTAGCGCTCCATTTCAACACTCGCTCACTGAACGACCAGCATGCTTTCTAGCGGTCGATAGCAATACTCCTCAACTACCAGCCTGCTATCTATCGGTCAATATAACAACTCACTCAACTACCAGCATGCTACATGGCTTTTTTTGTCAGTTTTTTGTTTGCCTTTTTCTGTTGGCTTTTGTATTAGCTCTTTCATATTTGCTCTTGCTTGTTGGGGCTTATTTGGTCTTGGAAAGTATGGTAGTCCTTTTTTTATGGCTGCATAATGCTTACAGCCATGTTTGTAAGCAGCAACAACAACAACAACAACAACACACAAAATTTATTTAAAAAAACAAAGTACTCGAAGGTTTATCAATGACTCTCAACTCTTACACTTACCTCTATCCCATGCCTAGTCAAAAGAAATAGTGTATTTTTCAAATTTTTCAAAAAATATTTGGAAAGTAGGCTATATCATTAAACTAAAAATCCTAAAAAGACATATGTTAACTCCAACACCTACCTCTATACCATTCTTAGTCCAAAAATAGTGTATTTTTAAATTTTCCAAAAACATATTTCCAAAATGGGTTATATTTCCAAAATTAAAAAGTTTACAAAAATGTTTGTTTGACAGAAATGAATGGCCTTTACCCCCTCTACCACGGTACCAAGTCCCAGGTCTCTAGGACAACAAAAATAAAATTTTGAAAATGGGCTTTATTTCCAAAATTAAGAATTTTACAAACAAGTTTGTCTAACGTAAATCAATGGTCTTTACCCCTTCTATTCCCATACCAAGTCTCAGGTCACTAGGTAAAGAAAATAAAATTTTTAAAAAATGGTCACTATTTTGGAAACTAGGAATTCTACAAAAAAGTTTGTTTAACATAAATGAAAGGTCTCTATCCCCTCTACCGGTAAACCAAGTTACAGGTCTGTAGGACAAAAATGAAAAACGTTCAACTGGGAAAGTAGGCGATTTTTCATAAAACCAAACATTCTAAAAAGTGTTCTATGGGCTTAAAATAATGGCCTCTATGTCCTTTATTTTTTATAATAAAACTTTTTTATTTTTTACATTTTTTTTGAAAAAAGTTCAATTTTGAAATTTTTATATTTTGGAAACTAGAAAGTTTACAAAAATGTTTGTTTGACGTAAATGACTGCCCCTGACCCCATCTACCACCAAAATAAATTTCAATTCGCTAGGACAAAAAATAACAGTAGTGGAGTGGTGGCGCTTCTAACTCACTCCAGAACCCCCCTTGCTCTACTACTAAGCCTCAGCCATGTTAAATATCTCTCGAACGCATGGTCCGATTTTGACAAATGAGGTATCGTTGGACTCGGGCTGACGTTATCTTTGCTATGGACTATTCGTTATATTTTTCAAAAAAAATTTGAAAAATTTCAAATTTGAAAAATTTCAATTTTTTTTTGAAAAATATAACGAATAGTCCATAGCAAAGATAACGTCAGCCCGAGTCCAACGATACCTCATTTGTCAAAATCAGACCATGCGTTCGAGAGATATTTAACATGGCTGAGGCTTAGTAGTAGAGCAAGGGGGGTTCTGGAGTGAGAAGCGCCACCACTCCACTACTACTGTTATTTTTTGTCCTAGCGAATTGAAATTTATTTTGGTGGTAGATGGGGTCAGGGGCAGTCATTTACGTCAAACAAACATTTTTGTAAACTTTCTAGTTTCCAAAATATAAAAATTTCAAAATTGAACTTTTTTCAAAAAAAATGTAAAAAATAAAAAAGTTTTATTATAAAAAATAAAGGACATAGAGGCCATTATTTTAAGCCCATAGAACACTTTTTAGAATGTTTGGTTTTATGAAAAATCGCCTACTTTCCCAGTTGAACGTTTTTCATTTTTGTCCTACAGACCTGTAACTTGGTTTACCGGTAGAGGGGATAGAGACCTTTCATTTATGTTAAACAAACTTTTTTGTAGAATTCCTAGTTTCCAAAATAGTGATCATTTTTAAAAAAAATTATTTTCTTTACCTAGTGACCTGAGACTTGGTATGGGAATAGAAGGGGTAAAGACCATTGATTTACGTTAGACAAACTTGTTTGTAAAATTCTTAATTTTGGAAATAAAGCCCATTTTCAAAATTTTATTTTTGTTGTCCTAGAGACCTGGGACTTGGTACCGTGGTAGAGGGGGTAAAGGCCATTCATTTCTGTCAAACAAACATTTTTGTAAACTTTTTAATTTTGGAAATATAACCCATTTTGGAAATATGTTTTTGGAAAATTTAAAAATACACTATTTTTGGACTAAGAATGGTATAGAGGTAGGTGTTGGAGTTAACATATGTCTTTTTAGGATTTTTAGTTTAATGATATAGCCTACTTTCCAAATATTTTTTGAAAAATTTGAAAAATACACTATTTCTTTTGACTAGGCATGGGATAGAGGTAAGTGTAAGAGTTGAGAGTCATTGATAAACCTTCGAGTACTTTGTTTTTTTAAATAAATTTTGTGTGTTGTTGTTGTTGTTGTTGTTGCTGCTTACAAACATGGCTGTAAGCATTATGCAGCCATAAAAAAAGGACTACCATACTTTCCAAGACCAAATAAGCCCCAACAAGCAAGAGCAAATATGAAAGAGCTAATACAAAAGCCAACAGAAAAAGGCAAACAAAAAACTGACAAAAAAAGCCATGTAGCATGCTGGTAGTTGAGTGAGTTGTTATATTGACCGATAGATAGCAGGCTGGTAGTTGAGGAGTATTGCTATCGACCGCTAGAAAGCATGCTGGTCGTTCAGTGAGCGAGTGTTGAAATGGAGCGCTAGGTAGCATGCTGGTCGTTCAAGTAGTTCTCATAGTCACCGCTAGATAGCGGCAACATACTTTGTGTGTCGCATGCAGCTATTTAACAAAGTTTTACCTCATAAAAACGTGCTTGTGTAAGCTTTGTACAAAAATTGAATATACAATTAATCACTAAGTGTTTAGAACTAACATGTATAGCCTTGTGTAGGGAATATTGGGGTCCTTAGCAAGAAAGAGTGCCTAACACACATGAGTGTACAGCCTTTTGATATGCAGTAAGTACCTGATAACCTTGAGTAGGCCATAAGAATATTTTCAGTTGACTACTACCTGTCACAGTGTTTACATTGTGAAAGACCGTTGAAGCAACCAGTCTTTAGCTTTGTCATAAGCAGTGAACAGCTGTTACCCTTAACCAGGGGTACATTAGAGGACCCTTATCAAGAATATCATCAGTTGACTACCGCCATCCACAGTGACCACATCGTGAAAGACTGTCAAAACAACTATTGTACAGCCTTGTACTACTCAGTAAGTAGCTGTTGGTCTTGACTATTGTATATTAGAGAACCCTTAGCAAGTATATAATCAGTTGACTACTACTTGTTACAGTGTTCACATCGTGGAAGACCGTCTCACTGTCCAGTATACAGCCTTGTCATACGCTGTAAAGAGCTGTTGGTCTAGACTAGGGGTATATTAGTGGACCCTTCACAAGAATATCACCAGTTGACTACTACCTCTCACGGTGTTCACATCGTGAAAGACCGTCTCACTGACCAACCTCTAGCCCTGTGATACGCAGTAAGCAGCTGTTTGCAGAAATCAACATTCGTGATGGAAGAACCCATTCCTAGCTATATGTGTAAAGAGTGTGGAAAGACTTTTCTTCGAGACTATCATAGGAAGCGACATGAAGTATCGTGTGGGGAATTTTATGAGTGCAAGACTTGTGGCTGTACATTCAACAATGCCTACAATGGACGTCGTCATGAAGAATGTTGTAATGTTGTGTCGGCAGCTAAAAGACAAAAATCTGAGCCTACAAAACATTACCTACTGTCATTGGTCCCTGACAAAAATGGACTTATTGAATATGAGACATCTTTTGAAGGTCGACTTAAATCCTATTTCATTCGTTGCGATACGTGCAAGGATTTAAATTCATACCTTAAAGAGTCCAAACAGCAAATAATACAAGCTATGCAGAAAGAACTAGCAATGCACAAGTCGATAAAAGTTAATCTTGTGGCTGAATGTAGATTCATTCATACATCTACCAATGAAATTACAGATCGTGCATTTAAAACACGAAATCAGGCCCTATTTTTGGAAACGGACTTAAGTAGTTTCTTGGAAACACAATTTACAAAGTTAACTACGGAAATGGAAGAATCTGAGCTAAAAGGCAGTAATTGGGCTTTGTTAGCAGTGGAAGGAGTACGATTGAAAATAAATAAGTACAATCCCTTGCGTGGAAGCACATATATTCCATTACCAGCAGCTATACAAGCAAGAAAAGCCTGCATTAATCCTGAAAATTTGAATGATGAAAAGTGTTTTATGTATGCCATTTTAGCAAAACTGGTTAAAAAGAATGCTCATCGCATTAGTAAATACAAGGACCTGGACAACAAGTATGATTTTTCTGTAATATCGTTTCCTACATCGCTAGTTGACATTCCCAAATTTGAAAAAGCCAACGATATATCCATTAATGTATTTGGATTGGAACAAAACAATAAACTGTTCCCTCTAAAGGTTGTGGATCAAGAGATGCAAGACCATCGTGACCTCCTTTTGCTAAGTTCATCATCCGGCCAGAACCACTACGTCTTTATCAAAGATTTTGATAAACTAGTAGGACATCAGATTACTCACCATGGACATAAGATATATACGTGTAAACGGTGTTTTACTCACTTCGATAATCGATATGGTCAACAAGGAATAGAAAAATTGAAAGAACATAGAGCTTTGTGCGTCCAGCATGACATTGCTAGGGTTGAAATGCCTATTAAAAACCCCATTGTCAAATTTTTAAACGTGGAAAAAATGCTGAGAATACCTTACGTTATCTATGCTGATTTTGAAAGTATACTGTTACCCTATCAAACATGTCTACCCAATCCTGAAGCAAGTTATACAGTGCCATACCAGAGTCATGTTCCTATGAGCTTTGGTATATACGTTAAACCCTCACCTGCTGTGGAACACATAAAGACAAACCTTCCAAGCCAACCTCTTATTTATCGTGGACCTGACGCTGCAGAAAAGTTTATGGTCTGTTTGATTTCAATAGCTAATGAAATTGATCGCCTTTACAGCTTAAATGTTCCAAAGGCTTTAACTGAGGATCAAGAAGCAGAGTTCCAATGTTCTGAAACCTGTTATTTGTGTCAAAAACCGTATACCAAAGAGGATTGGAAAGTTCGAGACCATTGCCATATTACAGGGGAATACCGTGGAAGTGCTCACAATAACTGTAATTTGAGGTGTAAAACACGTAACCCCGTTCCTGTATTTCTACATAATATGAGTGGCTACGACGCAAATTTCATTGTAAAGCAATTAGGATGTACTACTGAGAGAGTGGATGTTATCGCTAACTCCAAGGAAAAATACATTTCCTTCACCAAATATGTAGGAAATGTTAAGCTTAGATTTGTGGACACGTTTCGGTTAATGCCGAGTAGTTTGGAAAACTTAGTTTCCAACTTAACATCATACCCTGAAACAGACAAGTACTTTGGAAAAGAAAATGCAATGCTCATGACTCGTAAAGGGGTATTTTGTTATGACTACATTGACTCATGGGAAAAGTTAAGTGAAACGTGTTTACCTCCAAAAGAGGTATTCTTTAACAAATTAAGTCAAGAAGATGTTAGTCAAAAAGACTATGAACATGCTAAAAATGTGTGGAAACAGTTCAACATTAAAACTCTAGGGGAATATAGTGACCTCTACCTAACTTCAGATGTACTCCTTCTTGCAGACAGCTTTGAAACGTTTAGAAACAAAACACTAGAAACACACCGAGCGGATGCTGCACACTTTTTCACTTCGCCTGGTTTAAGTTTTGAGGCAATGCTCTTTTACACAGGCATTGAACTGGAATTGCTACAGGATTACGATCAGATTCTTTTAATCGAGTCTGGAATACGTGGAGGCATATGCCAGGTGTCTCATCGGTATGCTGAAGCTAACAATAAATACATGGAAACCTATGATTCTGAGAAACCATCGCAGTTCATTATCTATGATGATGCCAACAACCAATACGGGTGGGCTATGTGCCACTCCCTTCCTTATGGTGGATTTCAGTGGGTTTCTCCAGATACCGTTGATCTAGAAAAACTAAAGAACGACGATCCTGTGGGATACATTCTAGACGTTGATGTTGATTACCCATCTGACCTTCATGATCTACACAACGATTTACCTTTCCTACCAGAGTGTACACAACCTAAGGATTCGTCTCTGAAAAAACTAATTCCTCATCTTGGAAATCGAAGGCGATATGTTGTTCACTACATGGCATTAAAACAGGCTTTAGATCATGGAATAAAATTGATAAAAATTCATCGTGTGTTAAAGTTTAAACAAAGACCTTGGTTAAAGGCATACGTTGATTTTAATAACAACCTTCGAAAACAAGCCAGAAATGAGTTTGAGAAAAATCTGTATAAATTATTCAACAATGCCATTTTTTGGGAAAACAATGGAAAATATCCGTAAAAGAATAGACATACGTCTTGTGACTGACAGCAAAAAGGCAGAAAAGCTAATAGCTAAACCAACATTCATCGACAGAACAATTTATGGTCCCAACCTAGCTGCTTTCCACATGGCTAAACGTAACATTGTATTCAATAAGCCTATATATATTGGAATGTGTATACTGGATATTTCAAAAACTCTAATGTATTCCCACCACTATGATGTCCTGCTACCCTATTATGGCATGAACAATCTTAAACTCATGTATATGGATACCGACTCGTTCATTTATTTGGTTAACACCCCAGATGTATATCAAGACAAGTTGGATTTCCTAGAACACCTGGACACATCAGATTATCCTACTAATCACATATGTTACTCTACATTAAACAAGAAAACGTTGGGGAAATTTAAAGACGAGGCTTGTGGACAAATTATAAAAGCATTTGTTGGACTTAGAGCTAAAATGTACGCTTTAGACATAAATGGTAAAGAAATCAAAAAGATTAAAGGTATTAGCAAAGGGGTTGTCAAAAATTGTATAAGCTTTCAAGATTATAAGGATTGTGTCATGAACAACAATGTAAAAAGAATACCAATGAACATTATCGCTTCTAAACAACATGACATATCATCTATAAGACTAAACAAAATTGCTTTGTGTCCTGGTGATGATAAAAGAGTGATTGATGCTGATGGTATAGGTACACATGCCTATGGTCATTACTCAATCATTGACTATGCTTAAAGAGTTAAGTTATGAATATCAAAATCTTCTGCCTGCAACTAGCAAATACATAAAACAATTTAGGAAATAAAACAATAACACTACAAAAATAAAAAAATGGTATTCATAATTTAAAAAAAATATATAAATAGAAAACAAAATAAAAACAACTGTACAATTTATAACAAAAAAGAATATATATAAAAATGTATTATGTGTAAATAGTGTACATGTATTTAAAATAAAAATATTTTATGGCCACTGCTTGTACATGTCTAATTACTACCCGCCTCTCCCCACTCCTAATGCAAAATGAACATGTAAAACACAAATTGGAAAATCCATGATTCCATGTTGACAAAATAGAAAAAACATTAAACTGAAATTTTAAAAACTGTAAATGGGAATTTGGTAAATTGACAAATAATGTATAACAACAAATTGGAAAATCCATGGTTCTATATCATGATATTGAAAAACTTTAAACTGACATTTTAAAAACTGTACATGGGAAATTGTGAAATTAATAAATGTGTAAACAACAAAATGCAAAATCCATGTTTCCATATTATGAAATTGAAAAACTTAAAACTGACATTAACAAAAAACGAAAATGGGAAATTGGAAAATTGGCAAATGTGTAAACAACGAAATGCAAAATCCATGTCTCCATATTATGAAATTGAAAAACTTAAAACTGACATAAAAAAACTGAAAATGGGAAATTGGAAAATTGACAAATGAGAAAACAACAAAATGAAAAAAAAAATACCCCGGTTGGGGTAGTGATCATGTTGTACAGTAGCCTATAAGACTATCATAAGGCTAGTTGCATGTGCCCTTATATACTTTGTGTATGTGCATTAGCCTTTGAATTAGCTTAAGTTAGGTTTGGTGAGGTTAGGTATGTGACCTTGTAGTTTACTCTTTTCGGAAAATGAAAAATGTAAAATCTAAAATCAAAAAATCTTAAATTGAAAATGTAACATCTAAAAAAACTAAAATCTAAAATACAAAAAATCAAAAATGTAAAAAGTAAAATCTAAAAAAAAATTAAAATGAAAAATCAAAAATCTAAAATGTTAAAATGTAAAATGTTAAAATGTTGAATCTAAAATATTTAAATGAGGTTTCTGAGGTTTCTCCCATTTGCTCTTACTTATTTGCTCTCACTTTTGCTCCCAATTTTTGCTCCCACTCTTTGCTCTCACTTTTTTGCTCTTACTTTTTTGCTCTCACTTTTGCACTCACTTTTGCACTCACTTTTGCACTCACTCTTGCACTCACTTTTGCACTCACTTTTGCACTCACTCTTGCACTCACTTTTGCACCCACTTTTGCACCCACTCTTGCACTCACTTTTGTACTCACTTTTGCACCCCACTTTTGCACTCACTCTTGCACTCACTTTTGCACTCACTTTTGCACTCACTTTGAAGTTAGGTTAGGTGAAGTTAGGTTAGGTTAGGTTAGGTTATAACTTAGTTTATTATGTGTGCTCTCACATTTGCTCTCATATTTGCTCTCACTTTGAAGTTTGGCTAGGTTAGGTTAGGTTAAATAATGTTTGTTAGGTTAGGTTAGGTTAGGTTAGGCGAAGTTAGGTTAGGTTAAGTTAGGTTAGGGTAGGTTAGGTAAAGTTGGATTAGGCGGAATGGCTGGGGTATGAATGAAACCCCACGTTTTCTTACTTTCACATCATGAGGCTGAGTGTACCCCATTCCAGCTCTCAGCCCAGAATAAAATTTCTTGGTTGAGGCGGGAATGAAACCCACACCTCTAGGGAAACAGCTAAAATGCTAGCAACTACACCAAAAGTGGACAATATAAGGCTGGTCTGAATTGCACATGATCAATTAATAATTACCTAATAATAATAATAATATTAATAATAAATATTCCATTTAGCAAGTACACGGCCGACCTCTCTCTGTGACGTCATTCACGGTCTCAGGGCGTGGCGGCCATTTTGCCCATTAGCCACTGTGCCAGCTCTGAATGACCCCTCCATAAGAATAACATAGAGTGATTGCGCGCGGCGGCCATCTTGCCCATTAGCCCCTGTGCCAGCTTCGGCCTATATTACCTACTAGCCTATTTTCATATCCTATTGGTCTTTTCCATTACAACTCTGTAGCCTATTAAATATATTTTTATTTTTATATACTAAATAGCTCTTGGTTCACGACCTTTGTCTTCACCAACAACATTACAATGAGTCTTCACCAACAGCATTACAGTGAGAAGTTATGTGCTAGAATATTTAGCTTTCAATATCGGTGATTAAGACTCCTCCCGCGAGACGGCATCTTCCTATAACGAACCACGGGCATTATTTTTTAGAAAAGTCAAATGCATGGCTTCTATTATTTACGAAAGGTAAGCTACAGAATTTAGTGTCATTAGATAATGATTGTTATCACAGCCCATTATACCATTTACCGTTTCAATCACCTGAATAAAATACGAGAAATAAATAATCAGGTTTCAAAACTTCGAACTGTTGCAACTTGATTTTTTATAACGATTGAACATCGTTAGATATCTCTACACTAAGATCTGAATAAAGATTAGCTGTCGAAAAGTTTCTTTACACTCGGGTGATCAGATCGCCAGAAAAGGTATTTTATATGTTTGAAAATCACTTGTCCACCATGATGTTTTTGTGTCTCTCAGCATTTGGAAAGTCCAATATTTGTCATTTAACAGTCCTGTAACACCAAACAAAATTTCAATTTGATTGCCTAAATAGTTTCCGAGATACTGAGAACCGGTAAAATGCATCGTATTTTACCCGTCTATCCCCTTCCAGGAAGCGATATGCGATGACCCGGCTAAATGCATCGCATATCATCCCGAAAGTGGCAAGCGGCGAAGATTACAAAATAAAAGAAGTGTGTTGAAATCCAGCCTGGTAAAGAAAAACAAAATAGCTCGAGTAGGCATGAGACAAAGTAGCTTAACTTATCTCTGGGGCGTTATGGATTAAAAAGCAAAGGTGGACATTCTCAAACTGGATTTCTAAAAAACAACACTCTCTTGGTGATGCCTTATCGTTACTAAGGAAGAGAAACCAAGAAATAACACAATCACAGATAAGATAAAAGCAAATTAAAGGTTTATTGCATCTGGCAAGCAAAAATAAAAATATTACAATCCTGCTTCCGAGACTGATGGTATAGCTAAGTTAGGTTACGATGCAAGTGTCCATTTCAAAGAAACCGATCAGCTCGTGCCTCAAATTTAAATTCACAGGGGTCAAAGAAAGGAACAAAACTGAAAGTTCATCTGCCACACCAGGAATTATTTCGTTGCACACAAACACACGTCACTTCACTGTAATTCCTGAGTGACCTCATCAATAATACGTTTATACAATCTCCTGTGAATATTTAAAAAAAAATCTACTAAGCACTGTAACATAGACATGATAAATAACCCTATGAACATTTACACTATTCACAGCATTGTGGAAAAAAACACAATTCATTGGTGCTACGATTTAGTAGTCCATCTCTATAAATTCTATATATTGTAAAATTGAACAATTATCCATACTGTGGTTTCATGGGATTTATCATATTTGATCATATGCCTTAATGTCTGCTTTTGTCGGTAATGCAATCCATCGTTAGAATCGTGCTGCTTGAGTCTCATTATTAAAAATATAGGGTAGGTCTCCTAAACTTTTGAACTGTTGAACTGACTAATTCGTTATCTGAATTTCATGTCCAAAGTGACTTTCTATTGATCCATTAACTTTCTCTAGATGTGCAAAAGAAATATATATATATAACTTTCATAAATTATGAGGATTATATTAACCAATGCATTCCTAAGCTGGTATGCCTCAGCAATACCACGTAAATACTCCTAAAATAGGATTTCATCTACTATAAAAGAGCACGTAAATTCATCACCATAAATCACCTCAAGAGTAACTGCAACTCAAATCTACATTTTCATAGAAGCCATTCCATGTCAGCCATGTGTGAAGAAGTCTTTGGTCCATCAGTATACCTGACCCACCGTATCTCGTGAGAATTCAATTTCGTGAAGTGACCAAAAATCATACAACTCTTAGCATAGCTTTCCACTTCATTTGGCATCACAAACATATAGACGATGTGTTTTACAGTGGTGTTATCCACGAGATAATAAATTTGTGCTAGGATTTATTAACCTCATCAGAATGCAGATCCTTCCCAGTACTTTCCTAATTCGACTACAGTATATTCAAAAATTATAATGCCATCATAACGTGGCAACGTTATCAATTCTTTCATCTGTGCTCTATCGAATGCATTAAATAACATATTTCAAACCTCATAAAAGATCAGCATTAATTCATTCATCGCATCTGCCATTCAGTTATTCCGCAGATGTACTGTATCTCTTAGTTCTAACGGATTGTAAACAAATCATCTAACGTTCTGACCTCAAATTTTCAGTAACATTATATCAGTTAACCATTGACTATGAGTGGATTTGACTCAAACATCACACAACTTGCGATCTACTCTTCTATTATACCAACAACATTATTTTTCTCAATCATAGCTTGTCATAACAGCTCTTACTGTTCCTAAAACCTTTAGAAATGCGGTGGAATCTGGTCAAAACCATATGAATTACGAAGTGGACTATTATTATCATCATCATAAAGAGGGAAGAACAATATATCACATTAATAAATTCAACTGATATGTGACTGGCATTGAATTTTACCCTCTTATAGTCCTGTGAGCATAGCGTCGAATAATCACAAATTCCTATCTTGGGAATGAGACATTCTCTCGCACATACTGCAAAAGCAAGTAGGCCCCAATTGCCGGCTATGTTCCTAACTTGGGAATGAGATATTCTCCCACACATACTGCAAAAGCAAGTAGGCCCCAATCGTCGGCTAGATCGTAGAATGCTCAGGAATGGAATCAGCCAGCTTATCAGACAAATATAGGAAAAACCGCTCATGCAAAAAGAAGAAAAGCGTAAAGAAAGGAAGGAATATCCACGTAGTAAGTCCGTAGAAATGTAGAAAATATTGTGAAACTCATGTGAATCGAAGGAATAACCTATAGAAAATGCAATGCGTATCACACTCATGTGAATCGAAGCAATATAGAAAATGCAATGCGTATCTCACTCATGAGAATCGAAGCAATATAGAAAACTCAATAAACATCACACTCATGTGAATCGAAGCAATATAGAAAATTCAATAAATATCCCACTCATGTGAATCGAAGCAATATAGAAAACTCAATAAACATCACACTCATGTGACACGAAGCAATATAGAAAACTCAATAAATATCACACTCATGTGACACGAAGCAATATAGAAAACTCAATAAACATCACACTCATGTGACACGAAGCAATATAGAAAACTCAATAAATATCACACTCATGTGACACGAAGCAATATAGAAAACTCAATAAACATCACACTCATGTGACACGAAGCAATATAGAAAACTCAATAAACATCACACTCATGTGACACGAAGCAATATAGAAAACTCAATAAATATCACACTCATGTGACACGAAGCAATATAGAAAACTCAATAAACATCACACTCATGTGACACGAAGCAATATAGAAAACTCAATAAACATCACACTCATGTGACACGAAGCAATATAGAAAACTCAATAAACATCACACTCATGTGACACGAAGCAATATAGAAAATTCAATAAACATCACACTCATGTGACACGAAGCAATATAGAAAATTCAATAAATATCACACTCATGTGAATCGAAGCAATATAGAAAACTCAATAAACATCACACTCATGTGACACGAAGCAATATAGAAAATTCAATAAATATCACACTCATGTGAATCGAAGCAATATAGAAAACTCAATAAACATCACACTCATGTGAATCAAAGCAATATAGAAAACTCAATAAATATCACACTCATGTGACACGAAGCAATATAGAAAACTCAATAAACATCACACTCATGTGACACGAAGCAATATAGAAAACTCAATAAATATCACACTCATGTGACACGAAGCAATATAGAAAACTCAATAAATATCACACTCATGTGAATCGAAGCAATATAGAAAACTCAATAAACATCACACTCATGTGACACGAAGCAATATAGAAAACTCAATAAATATCACACTCATGTGACACGAAGCAATATACAGGGTGTTTCAAAACTCGACGGCAAAATTTCGGGAATGGGTTCCTCACAGTAAGATAAGAAACAAATGTTATGACAACATGGGTCTGGAAACGGATACTTTCAGATTTATTCACACGTGTGTACATTTTCACCGTATCAGCAGATATCACAGGAAATGTTCAAAGTGACGGCCTCCGCTCGTCGTCGCATGGAATTACGCACGTCAGAGCGGCCTGCAAACCACAAATAACAGTACAGTACTGTACAATGAATGTTAACCACGGACAAGTTACATACGGCTACTTCAATGACCTTCACGTACTTACCTCCGTTACGTACGAACACAGACGGAAAACCACAATCCAAATCACAGATGCCAGACGTGTTAAACAGACCTAAACTCACACTTCACTTCACTACATTAATCACAGATAACAGACGTTTTCTCGGCAACGGCTAAACCGTAAGACGATCCCATATCATGTATGAGTGCTAAGGTCTTTAATACGACGCACATCACTTCCATTCACAACATGCCAACATGTACCATTTGTAACCGGTTTCGCGATTTCCTTTACACCAAACAGGACATGTAATGTACATTTATGTACCAACATTCATTCATTCCTGCCAAGGGGAATAACTCCGGAAGTATCCGTTTCCAGACCCATGTTGTCATAACATTTCTTTCTTATCTTACTGTGAGGAACCCATTCCCGAAATTTTGCCATCGAGTTTTGAAACACCCTGTAGAAAACTCAATAAATATCACACTCATGTGAATCGAAGCAATATACACACATCAAAAAAAGTTTTGCATCACCTCGGTTCCCAGATCTCCGGCATATAGACGTTGACTGTGTATATTGTATCAAAGATACAGTCCCTTTGACTGTTCATAGATGTCACTAAAACTGCTCAAAGATGTAAACAACCATGCATGAGCAGGGCCTATTAGACGGAGGGGGTACGACAGCCGATCAGTTCCAGTCATTCCACCAGGACGAAGGTACGCTGCTCATGTTGTCTGTAGTTCTACCATGCCTAGAAGGTCAATACCGCAGTTCGATCGCGTCCGCATTGTTACTTTGTGTCAAGAAGGGCTCTCAACAAGGGAAGTTTCCAGGCGTCTCAGAGTGAACCAAAGCGATGTTGTTCGGACATGGAGGAGGTACAGAGATACAGGAACTGTCGATGACAGGCCTCGCTCAGGCCGCCCAAGGGCTACTACTGTAGTGGATGACCGCTACTTACGGATTGCCGCTCGGAGGAACCCTGACAGCAATGCCACCATGTTGAATAATGCGTTTCGTTCAGCCACAGGACGTCGTGTTTCAACTCAAACTGTGCGCAATAGGCTGCATGATGCGCAACTTCACTCCCGACGTCCATGGCGAGGTCCAGCTTTGCAACCCCGACACCATGCAGCGCGGTACAGATGGGCCCAACAACATGCTGAATGGACCCCACAGAATTGGCATCACGTTCTCTTCACCGATGAGTGTCGCATATGCCTTCAACCAGACAATCGTCGGAGACGTGTTTGGAGGCACCCTGGTCAGGCTGAACGTCTTAGACACACTGTCCAGCGAGTGCAGCAAGGTGGTGGTTCCCTGATGTTTTGGGGTGGCATTATGTGGGGCCGACGTACGCCACTGGTGGTCATGGAAGGCTCCGAAACGGCTTTACGATACCTGAATGACATCCTCCGACCCATAGTGCAACCATATCGGCAGAATATTGGAGAGGCATTTGTCTTCATGGACGACAATTCTCGACCTCATCGTGCACATCTTGTGAATGCGTTCCTTCAAGATAACGACATCGCTCGACTACAGTGGCCAGCATGTTCGCCAGACATGAACCCTATCGAACATGCCTGGGATATGTTGAAAAGGGCTGTTTATGGACGTCTTGACCCACCAACCACTCTGAGAGATTTACGCCGAATTGTCGTTGAGGAGTGGGACAATTTGGACCAACAGTGTCTTGATGAACTTGTGGATAGTATGCCACGGCGAATACAGGCATGCATCAATGCAAGAGGACGTGCTACTGGGTATTAGAGGTAGTGGTGTGTACTGCAATCTGGACCACAAATGCTGAAAGTCTAGCTGTATGATGGTACAACATGCAATGTGTGGGTCTCATGAGCAATAAAACGAGCTGAAATGTTGTTTGTGTTGATCTCTATTCCCTTTGTATTTAACGGTTCCGGAACTCTTGGAACCGAGGTGATGCAAAACTTTTTTTGATGTGTGTAGAAAACTCAATAAATATCACACTCATGTGACACGAAGCAATATAGAAAACTCAATAAACATCACACTCATGTGACACGAAGCAATATAGAAAACTCAATAAACATCACACTCATGTGACACGAAGCAATATAGAAAACTCAATAAACATCACACTCATGTGACACGAAGAAATATAGAAAATTCAATAAACATCACACTCATGTGACACGAAGCAATATAGAAAACTCAATAAACATCACACTCATGTGACACGAAGCAATATAGAAAACTCAATAAACATCACACTCATGTGACACGAAGCAATATAGAAAACTCGATAAACATCACACTCATGTGACACGAAGCAATATAGAAAACTCAATAAATATCACACTCATGTGACACGAAGAAATATAGAAAATTCAATAAACATCACACTCATGTGACACGAAGCAATATAGAAAACTCAATAAATATCACACTCATGTGACACGAAGCAATATAGAAAACTCAATAAACATCACACTCATGTGACACGAAGCAATATAGAAAACTCGATAAACATCACACTCATGTGACACGAAGCAATATAGAAAACTCAATAAATATCACACTCATGTGAATCGAAGCAATATAGAAAATTCAATAAATATCACACTCATGTGACACGAAGCAATATAGAAAACTCAATAAATATCACACTCATGTGACACGAAGCAATATAGAAAACTCAATAAACATCACACTCATGTGACACGAAGCAATATAGAAAACTCAATAAATATCACACTCATGTGACACGAAGCAATATAGAAAACTCAATAAACATCACACTCATGTGACACGAAGCAATATAGAAAACTCAATAAATATCACACTCATGTGACACGAAGCAATATAGAAAACTCAATAAACATCACACTCATGTGACACGAAGCAATATAGAAAACTCAATAAACATCACACTCATGTGACACGAAGAAATATAGAAAACTCAATAAATATCACACTCATGTGACACGAAGCAATATATAAAACTCAATAAATATCACACTCATGTGAATCGAAGCAATATAGAAAACTCAATAAATATCACACTCATGTGACACGAAGCAATATAGAAAACTCAATAAATATCACACTCATGTGAATCGAAGCAATATAGAAAACTCAATAAACATCACACTCATGTGAATCGAAGCAATATAGAAAACTCAATAAATATCACACTCATGTGAATCGAAGCAATATAGAAAATTCAATAAATATCACACTCATGTGAATCGAAGCAATATAGAAAACTCAATAAACATCACACTCATGTGACACGAAGCAATATAGAAAACTCAATAAACATCACACTCATGTGAATCGAAGCAATATAGAAAACTCAATAAATATCACACTCATGTGACACGAAGCAATATAGAAAATTCAATAAATGTCACACTCATGTGAATCGAAGAAATATAGAAAACTCAATAAATATCACACTCATGTGAATCGAAGCAATATAGAAAACTCAATAAACATCACACTCATGTGACACGAAGCAATATAGAAAACTCAATAAACATCACACTCATGTGACACGAAGCAATATAGAAAACTCAATAAACATCACACTCATGTGACACGAAGCAATATAGAAAATTCAATAAATGTCACACTCATGTGAATCGAAGAAATATAGAAAACTCTATAAATATCACACTCATGTGAATCGAAGCAATATAGAAAACTCAATAAATATCACACTCATGTGACACGAAGCAATATAGAAAACTCAATAAACATCACACTCATGTGACACGAAGCAATATAGAAAACTCAATAAACATCACACTCATGTGACACGAAGAAATATAGAAAATTCAATAAACATCACACTCATGTGAATCGATGCAATATAGAAAACTCAATAAATATCACACTCATGTGACACGAAGAAATATAGAAAATTCAATAAATATCACACTCATGTGACACGAAGCAATATAGAAAATTCAATAAACATCACACTCATGTGAATCGAAGAAATATAGAAAATTCAATAAACATCACACTCATGTGACACGAAGCAATATAGAAAACTCAATAAATATCACACTCATGTGAATCGAAGAAATATAGAAAACTCAATAAACATCACACTCATGTGACACGAAGCAATATAGAATACTCAATAAATATCACACTCATGTGAATCGAAGCAATATAGAAAACTCAATAAATATCACACTCATGTGACACGAAGCAATATAGAAAACTCAATAAATATCACACTCATGTGAATCGAAGCAATATAGAAAACTCAATAAATATCATACTCATGTGACACGAAGCAATATAGAAAACTCAATAAACATCACACTCATGTGACACGAAGCAATATAGAAAACTCAATAAATATCACACTCATGTGACACGAAGAAATATAGAAAATTCAATAAACATCACACTCATGTGAATCGAAGAAATATAGAAAACTCAATAAATATCACACTCATGTGACACGAAGAAATATAGAAAATTCAATAAACATCACACTCATGTGACACGAAGCAATATAGAAAACTCAATAAACATCACACTCATGTGACACGAAGCAATATAGAAAACTCAATAAACATCACACTCATGTGACACGAAGCAATATAGAAAATTCAATAAATATCACACTCATGTGAATCGAAGCAATATAGAAAACTCAATAAACATCACACTCATGTGACACGAAGCAATATAGAAAATTCAATAAACATCACACTCATGTGACACGAAGCAATATAGAAAACTCAATAAATATCACACTCATGTGACACGAAGCAATATAGAAAACTCAATAAACATCACACTCATGTGACACGAAGCAATATAGAAAACTCAATAAACATCACACGCATGTGAATCGAAGAAATATAGAAAATTCAATAAATAACACACATATGTGCTCATAGTATATTCTATTCATGACGAAAAATTGTAGCTAGGGAAACTGGTGATCTATTACCTTCAGCTGGCTTCTGATTTTCAGTTGGCTTCCAATTACGACGATATGGATCCTCGTCGGTTTCCGGCCTCTTCTTCTGAGCCCCGTGTTCTCCCACGTCTATGGTTTCAGCGTCCATTCTTGAAAGATCGCCGTCACCTTCCGCAAGTCCTCAAAGATCTCGACGACCGTCGCTCTTCATGACCTTCCGGGATCGACGCTCCATTCCCTTATCTCGCCTCGTGGTATTTAGTGCCTCATGATTATGCTGGAATGTTCCATCAGCTTCTCTTTCCAATCACTCTTCACATAAAATTTCACATTGGGCGAAATAATAATGGACCCCATTATCGGTGAATATCGTACGCCACTGCACTGCTAGTCCACTCTAATAATGTTCGACAATGTCCAGCAGTAAGGTCCGAATTTAATATAATACAATTTGTGAAGCATAAATATCGTTCACTATACTGATCGGCCACACTGCAGTTGCGTAATGTTAAAGTCTTCTACGCTGCACAACATTCGTTTCGTTGCAGAATAATCCGTGTGCATGGCGTCTATAATGTTCCTAAGTCTAGATTCACTTCACTGAAGATTACAGTGTCGTCTTATAACATCAGCGTAACATTGCTTACGGGAATGTAAGAGAAATGTTGCCTAGAATAACGAAGCCTCGTTTTCCTATTCTATACAGGGTGTAACGAAAATGTACGGGTCCGGAAACGCTTTGTTTCCATGTTACACCTCATTGTCTCCAACTCCTTCTCACGTGACACTCTCCCCCTCGTTGCGTGATAATTAAATATTCGCTGCCCATCCAGACGCATCAAATATTATATTATGCTATTGTGTAAACCCAAAATGTGCCGTGAACTAGTGTTCCTAAACCAATAATAGCTATTCACATCGTTCTGTTCTTTGACTTATCTCGATAAATTCATCATTTTGACCCAGGTATTCTTGGCTGTTTTGAGGCTGTTAGCTACTACCCCTCACTTATGACGTCACGATGTCCCAGAGTTCACGATCATTTTATTGATCTCAGCGACCTCTTTCCGAAACCGCTTTTCGATCACGGCCAGCGTAGCCGATCTCACTCAAGTCACATCGAGTACAGTATGGACGCCATGTTGGATTCATTTACATAATGTATGATATAATATGATATGCCAGCAAATGAATGTTATAATCGAGGCTCATTATCCCAACCTAAATTTATATTGCTTGTTGAGGACACGAGAAATATAAACGTAATTTTAAAAATTTAGCACGCCCGTCTTTTTTAAGTTCTCATAGAAATTGAAGTAAATTAGACGGCGGTATTTGGCCGACCCCAACCGTGCCCTTCAAATATCTTTAAGTCTCACCCATCCAACATGGCGGCTGTGCGAAATGTTTAACCAGCATTCAATATCTCACAAACTATTACCGATATTACCCTGAAATTTTGTGCGGTGATAGAGAGAACTACTAGAAGTTTACCTATGTGACATTCGAAAACCTGGTAACTACAAAACCAACATGGCGGCCAAGTGAAGTTGCGACTTTTAAATAGACGTTGCTCGCGATTAAACCAACCAAACGCAATGAAACTTGGTACAGTATATATTTATACACATTGTAATGCAACGACGTCTAACTGTGTTCCATTGTTTACATAACCTCAAGATAGCGGCTGTGCGAAATATTTCACCGACATTCCATATCTCCAAAACTATTACTGATACCACCCTGAATTTTTGTAGAGAGATAAAGGGCACTACTGGAAGTTCATCTATGAGACTTTTAAAAATCTGTTAACCATAAAACGAACATGACGGCCAAGCAAAATTGAAAGTTTTAAATAGACCTTTCTCGCGATTTAATGATCCAAACGCAATGAAACTTGGTACAGCAAATGTCTATACACATGGTAATGCACTGGTGTCTAATTTAGTTCAATTGTTTACATAACCTCAAGATGGCGGCCGTGCGGATTTTAAAATTAAGATTTTATTTCTTGTGTCTTATTCATGCGATCGAAGTGAAAGTTTGAATAATGAACCTTCGCAATAATTGTCCTTTAATAGTACATAACTCTATGGCCTATACATATAACAATCCAACATGGCGACCATCCGAAATATTTAGACGGTTCTCAATATCTATGAATCTATTACTGCAATCAAACTGATTTTTAATGTTCATAGGGGCTATGAACATAAGTTCACCTATAGGACTTTCAATAACCTGGTGATCACAAATCTAATATGGCAGCGACGCGAAGTATACACATTTAAATTGACGTTTCTCGCAATTTAACCATCGGAGTGCAGTGAAACTTGGTACAGTAAATGCTTATACTAATGTTAATCCACTGATATCTATTTTTTCAATTGGTACCATAATTACAAGACGGCAGCTGTGCGAAATTTTAAAATTTCGTTTTTACTTCTTGTGTCCTAGTCATGCGATTGAAGTTTGAATACTACACGCACACAATAATCTTCATGTAACAGTAGGCTACATAACTCTAAGACCTACATATATAAAAATCCAACATGGCGTCCATCCTAAATATTTAGTTGGTTTTCAATATCTACGAATCTATTACAGCAAACAAACTGAAATTTTGTATGTTGACAGTGGCAATTAACATAAGTAGGATATATGAAAATAGGCTTTAGTTCTTCACGGAACTACTTGTTATTATTTAGCGTACCCTTATACAGACATTATCAGTAATATATATACTGTACACATATTTACGGAAGATGATGATGATGATAATTGTTGTTTTAAGGGGCCTAACATCGAGGTTATCGGCCCATATTTTCAGAAGAGAAACAAAGTACCGTAAATTGTGCTTCACAACTGAATATATGGATTTTCAATCCAGCGTACAGCATCTGGAGTTACCAACAGGAAGTCCGCTTCATCACCGTGATAAGCTCGAATCTTGCATTCTCTGACAATGTGATAAAGAGTCTGGTGTGGAGCTCCGCAGTCACAGTCTGGATTAGGTAGCTTTTTCTACTTGTGGAGAGCGTCTCTGCACCGACCATGTCCTGTTTTGATTCTGTTAGGGGCCGTCCAGGTCTTACGTGATAGGTGGAATCCACTTGGAAATTTGGGACCTGAGAAGAAGGTATGCAGGCGCATATCTGTAGCTGCTTCCATGAAGAGATTTAAAATCCTTAGCATCCATGTCAGCAGCATCACGCAGAGTTGGATGGCGTGATTTTAGTCTTATAAGCTTCAATATTGGTAGGTCATTATGCACGGGTAGACTAGGATTCCTGGAGATCTTGTGGAATTCCTTCATAACGGCATTAGATCGGCGTAGATCAGGTGGTATTATACCGGTTAGCAGTGAAACCAATGAACTGGTGTAGATGTGATTGCGTCAGATATGGTGCGCATTGTAGTATTATGTTGGGTGTCAACAAGCCTTGTGTGATGACTGTACAACCAAACAGGTGCACAATACTCAGCACTTGAATACACCAAACCCAAGGTTGAAGATCGCAAGGTGATTGCTGAAGATCCCCAGGTAGTTCCACAGTTTATGGAGGATGTTGTATCGAGTTCTCAACTTTTGTGCTAAGTTCAGGAGGTGTTGATTGAAGGATAGTGTACGGTCTAAGATGACGCCAAGGTATTTTGGGTTCCAATTATGACGAAGAATTCTGCATCCAAAACTTATATTTTGGAACTCTGAAGTTATTTCTATATTAAGCCTTCTATGAAGATTTACCGTGCAAGTTTCATTGTACTCAGATAATTAAGTCACGTGGAAAATCCATATAAATATTCAAATTTCGCGTCGCCGCATTGTTGGATTTGTGTTCATTAGGTTATTGAAAGTCCCATATATGAACTTATGTGTATAGCCTCTAACAACATATAAAACTTCAGTGAGTGCTGTGAAAGATTTGCAGATATTGACAACCGTCTAAATATTTCGGGTGATCGCCATGTTGGATTGTTCTATATGTAGGCCATAGAGTTATGTACTATTAGATGAAGAATATTGCGTAGGTTCATTATTATAGTCGCCTCCGTAGCGTAGCGGTCAGCATGGTTAGCTGCCGCCCCGGAGGTCCTGGGTTCGATTCCCGGCTCTGCCACGAAATTTGAAAAGTGGTATGAGGACTGGAACGGGGTCTACTCAGCCTCGGGTGGCCCAAATGAGTAGAGAGGGTTCGATTCCCACCTCAGCCATCCTCGAAGTGGTTTTCCGTGGTTTCCCACTTCGTCTTCGAGCAAATGCCGGGATGGTACTGTCCCCGATAATCCGGATAGTAGGCTGTCAGAAATCCGCCCCCTCAATCGGATTGCCAATAATCGATTGCACCGGCACAGCTACATCAATGAAAATGGCACTGACAGATACTACCGAGATTAGAGCACAGTAGTTAACATGAAATTATTGTGGAACACACCAAAATATACGGGGGTTCATACTTACCTATTACTTACCTCCTTATTAATCTCGGGTCTGGGTTTTCAACTGGATCACTTAATAGTATGCCCTCACAATAACCTCCACCACGATATTTAAAATGAACCAAGTCGGAGACCAGAAAATTTAAACTGCAGAATAATTTATTTCACATAAAAAAAAAAATATTTTAACAAAATTTAACAACAAAATAGTTATGGCTGTCTGAAGCCATTGTCAATGCAACCATGTCCTCCTGTAGGACTGTAGACTTCACATACAAAAATTCAGCTTTCTCTAGCTCAAAAGAACGTAATAATAACAACAATGCACATTGGAATGGATAAGGGAGCTGGGACGAGACATATAGCATTTGTTTCCTTGTTCATGAACTTCATAATTTAGTACCTTGACACACATTTATTAATAACCGCAAGGCCGCTAAGTAGTTGACCTTGACCTCCACCATTCAGTTATCTGGCCACCTGCAATACACCCTATGCAGTGTTGCATGCTTGCTTCGTCAAATGGACGCAGCTGCCTAACCAGTGTCACCATATGCTGGCCAACGCAGAGTCTAGCTCTCATTCAAAACAATTTAAATGCTCGCATCTCAACTCACATATTATCACGCAAATTTTATACAAGTTCCGTTCACAATGCAATGGATTACTCTGTTAATCTCAAATCTTATTTAAATGTTTATTCCAATTATCGAACTAGCGTTGTTTAAATGTTAATAGCAAAACGCATAATGTTATATCATAGTGTTCAATAATTATTTATAACATTCTAGATTGTTTATAACATTGTCAAACGACAATTGAAAAATTTTTACACACCTCTATTAATCCCGTTTGTTTCAAATTATGATTATAGATATTTACATAGTTATTTACATTATTTATATTTTATTTATATTTGAAATACATTAACCACACGTTTATCCGGTTGATAATTACTTAAATCGTGGTGATATAATCGACCAATGAAGGTTAGTTATATTTAAATTTTATATTCAGGTTTAATAAGTTTAATAATTATTATCTGTGACGGTAACCTCCATTCAAAATCGTTATCTCAAATTATTTAAACACTCTTGTTAATTTTAACAGTAACTTCACATGAATAATATTCAATGGACCTGAACAATACACTCGGCGGAAAAATACCTCGCTCAAAACGCACAAAATTGCACAAAAATTGGCCCATAATTCATCATATATCTCATTATATATGGCATCAAAATGTTCCACAATACACACAAAAAACCTCCGCTTATAAATTCATCATCATCATCAATATTACTGTGGGAACCTCCTTCACTTATTAAAGGGCATTATTCATCAGCGACTTTTACACGTCCACTGAACTAACGATTATACATCCATAGTTCCTCTTAAAAAATTCTTATATTCATCAATTGTATCGAAAACTGTTATTATATTTAACCTTCGTGGGTTTCATTCATGAAGCGATATGAAGTAAAAATTTGCCAGTCACAAATAAATTTAATAGCAAATACGATTAGACACGCCTCCCTGGTCTATCAAAATTGAGATTAATATCATCAAAATATCGCAGTATAAAAATACTATCTTCAATCAAAATTCATCTAACTGCATAAATAGTCGAATAGAATACAATTAGACTGTGGACTGCAAACATTATTGTTCCAATCTAGAATTGAGAAAAACTCCTATCAAATGTTCATTACTATAGTGTACTGAATAAATCGTATTCAAAGTTCATATTTCATAAAATTGTCTATAATGCAATGGTATTTCAGAATTGACTAAAAATGTCTGTGTTTCAATCATGTTCATAAAAACGACTAGTATTTCCAAGATCGTCGATAAAGTAGTTGATTTTAACGCTCTAAAATCTTTTAATCATTCTTCTTTCTTGAGGATGACAGAGAATTGGTCAAAGTAATTTACTGGAAAGAATTACTTTAATAAAACGACACGCTGTCTGAATTCAAACTTGCCATAGAAAATCGTTAACTTTACAGTCAAACCGTGACTGCAAAAATATGCAAATTACTGAAAGAATATATAATATCAGTCTCAACTGATCCAAAATTATTTAAATATGCCAATGACATAATAATGTCTCAATAAATCGTAGAAAAAGGCATAAATCTGCAAAGTGTACAGAGTACAGAAACATCTAGCAAAAGAATATGGGGCAATCAAATATATGACAGAAAATATGGGAAAGATAGTTGCTCAGATCTCGCTAAATGGCTCAAATAAATCAAGAAACGTTCACGACTACCTTATCTGTTGATTGAAGTTCTAGAGGAAAATTTCAAAGAAGACTGCTGCTGGTTCCATTTCACCACAGGATAGATGTGCACCGACCTCGAACCTGGAACCTGCGCCCTCGGAGAATAGAACAGCTTCCTCCTCCGGAAATCGCACTGCTCCGTGTAGATGATAGACATCCTTCTGGCAAAACTCTTCTTTGTGTGCTGGGAAAAACCCTTGCCCCTCTTGAAAGTTCCCTGAAGTTCTTGTAGAAATCAGCCATGAAGTTCATTGCAAATATTTCCGCAGAAATGTTCATAATTGTGGAGTATGAATTTATTTCCACTGCCATTTGATGTCATTCAGCGATGGATTACGATGCATGAGTGTAGCTGAATGTTCACTACATGCTCGTCTTTGTAGAATGACGATTATCGAAGCTCCATGTTGCTACTTCACACTACTGATGTATGTCCCAATTGCATTAAAGTTTTAGTCTTCCATCTCCACTTCCGTTATAATGTCAGTCGAAAGTACTGCCAGATTGTATAGTTCCATTGTAGAATGTAGCGTTGTATCACCAAATGTAATCTTCAGTATCACGGTTGCAATACACGTGTCTGCCGTAGCGTAGAATGTGGTAGTAAAAGTGCTTCTCAGGATTCGAGAAAAACACTTTTCTCTGCAGTCTTTAAATGCGAATATCTTCTGAAGTATTATAATGAAAATGTTCAACTTTCGCACACGCCTCAATATTGTAATGCACTATTGAATTAGTATAAATGCAGTAGCTAATTCTTGATAGATAAACTTGTAGAATCGTTTATGTGTGCGCTCCAACTTCGCCTAGTTTTAGTAACAGTAAACTTGCACTGCTGGATACCCAATACTGTTCGATGCGGTGGGCTCTGCCACGCTTGCTTATGACGATATCTTTGTTCTATCAGAACACGAAGTCAGACTATGAAGTCAGAATAAAACCACGAAGTGAGAAGCTACTCTCTGCTGTGCAAGGCCTTTTATCAACTTTGAAGGGGCGTATCCATCCCTACCATAGCTTCTTCTTCCATCATTACTCGAAGTTCCAACTTTGGCTATTCTTGACGGATTTTCAGATTTCAAAAACATATAATTAATTTCTTCAAAATTCCAAATCAATGCCATAACTGAAAATAGTTTTCCACAATTCTGCATGCCAAAAGTTATTAAATATGGTAGTTTCAGTAATCTCCGTCTCCCTCCAAGCTATCATTCATTGGTTCGAGCCTCTCCTCCAATAGCGTAACTTCTTCCTCAGCACGTTTACTTGCTTCCCTGCGACTGCGTCGTAAATCTCAGATCCTTCTCGAACAAAATCGTGACGTCAGCAAGAATCTAAGCTCAGCCAGCCTACTTGCATGAAGTCTGCGTCATCCGTGCTTACGTCATGAATATACACGTCACAACTATGACGGCCATAACTTTATTCACATATACCAATACAGCCACCGTGGTCTCAGTATAATTCAATTTACGGGGGCAGTACCTACTGTAAGGCCACGGCCGCCTCCTTCCCTCTTCCTAGCCTATCCATCCCAATCTTCCATCCCTTCCCATCCCTCATGAGGCCCCTGTTCGCTTTGCGGGTGAGGCCGCCTGGGCGAAGTGCTGATCACACCTCCCCAGTTTTATCCCTCCTGACCAGATGTTCCAAGCTCCAGGACACTGCCCTCAGAGGCGGTAGTGGTGAGTTCCCTCGCTGAGTCCGTGGGAACCACCAACCTTGAGGGTAAATTGACTAAATAAAAAAAATAAAAAAATATATTGGGAATAGTTCATAGGAAGACACCAAGTTTAAGATTAATTCATTAAAATCCGTACGACTACGACAAATAGGGAGTGACACACTATGGCGCCAGTCCCCGTGTTATATTTTTCACGTCAGTTCTCAAGGGTTAAATATTTTAAGTTAGCTTGGCCACCATGCTGGTTTTGTACTTGGGGGCGTGGTGGCTCAGCGGTCTAGCTGTATGCCTCTCACCAAGGCGGTCCGGGTTCGATTCCCGGTCAATGCATGTGAGATTTCCGAAGTGAAATGCCACGTCCTGTGGTTCGGATTCCACGTAAAAAGGAGGTCCCGTGGCTCATGATCTCAAGATTAACGGACACGTTAAACTACAAGCTTCCGCATTGGTTTTGTACTTAACACGTTTTATCATTTTAAATGATTATGTCGACTTCGCTGGGGTCTGGCGTTACGTTACGGTGACGGGACGAAATGTACCGAGAATGCACTGAGGTGTGTGACGTCATAGTACTGTTTGAGCTTCCTTCTTTCCCCGCGCGCTCCGGTGAGCGTGACGTCACCCAGCCAGCTACCTCCTTTGACCTTGGTTTGCAGTTGTTGTTGTTTTTTGCTAACGGACTTTGAGTTCACGCAGCATTTGTAGCATGTATAGCTTTTAAAATGATATAAAATCTAGTCTTTCAGACTGACTATCAGTGTTTTTTAAGGGTCACACAGCAGAAATTAGCATAGTATTCTCTATCACCATACACAAATTCAGGGTGATGTCCGTAATAGATTCGGAGATATAGAATGCCGGTGAAAAATTTCGTGTGGCCGCCATGTTGGATTGATGAAACGTATTTCAATTTATAGGGTACGGTTGGGGTCAGACAAAGTAGTACTAAAACCTTAGCGAGTTTCGTTGAAATCGCTCCAGCCGTTTAGTTTTTATTAGGGACACACACACACACAAACACACACACGGATGAAAGATGATCTCATCAGCCTATTTTTAGCCTATCGGCAACTACGGCTATCAGATGTGCCATCTAGCGGTGAAAATAAGATTCTTACTAAGTAGATAAATTTACCACGTGGTGACAGTTTGTGTTGTTTCTTGTATGGGTGAACAGGGCGTGTTTATTTGTTCGTATTTTTATACACAAATTATGAGTTTTACTCATTGTGGGATTAGAACACGATTCAAGCAAAGCATATTGCTCAGTTTACGGCTGCAGGTCCATGTTTTGGGGGGTTAGGGGTATAAGTTCTCATAATATTCCAATAGATGCAAATAGCAATGGCCGAAAGGTGACGATAACGAATAAATAATGGAGATCAGGAACGAGTTGGAATACAATTGGTGTGGGCGTTGGGGGACAGTCTAGCCACTTACGGTAATAATAATAATAATAGACTAATAGACCCTAATTACCAGTGACAGAAGAGAAGCACTGCTAAAACATGTTTGCAACATTCTGATGCACCTGCCTTACATGAACATCACTCAAATTGATCTACATACCAGGATAGCTCAACGCCTTTAGACTGGCCAACAACTAGAGTTTTGGGAGATAGGTGCGTTGGAATCAAACTTTTAGCCGTCAGTTTTCTACCTCCCTTAATAACACTTCGAAACACATGCATCAGTGGTTGTTGTTATTTCGCTTGGACATCGTGGTCATTTAGCCCCATAAACCTGGGTGTGTGTTGAATTTGTCTGAAAACCTGTTTTATTGTGGCTTCTGTAGTAGTGTATTTGTAATTCAGAGGAAGAAAGGAAAGGAGGCAGCCGTGGCCTTAAACCAGAAACCATTCCGACATTACAATTGAGTAGAAGTGGGCAACTACGCAAAACAACCTCCAGGTTGGCTGAAGTGGGAATTGAACCCATTTCTTCTCAGTTTTGCTTCACGAAGCTGAGTGTGCCCCGTTGAAGCCCTCAGGTCAGCATTAAATGCCTTGGAAGAGACGGGAATCGAGCCCGGATCTCCGGGCCGTCAGCCAAGAACGCTAGCCGCTACACCACAAGGTGGACTATTGCAGCAGTGGAAAGATACATCAATTCATATACTGTATATTATCATACCAATTTCACACACGCGGTAAGTACACTGGTCTGATGTACATGGTGTCCTAATCTAAATAAATCAGCAAGTCTACCTGGTGTTACGAAATTCAGCGTGATAGGCCTACATGTTACAGAAACAAACCCTCCAACTACTACTTAGTTTTTATTCATACATTTTAGGTGCTTGAGACATATTGGTCACCAGTCTCGTGAACTTAAGTGTATGGTCAATTTGGCGGATTATCTCTATTTCTTTGGTGATTGCAAAAATGTGTGCGACTATAAATATTACTGTCTAGGATTGGGGTTGGTAGCCCGGGACTTGAAATAGAAATCCATTTAGACAGATTTCTGGAGAGTGTGGTAAACATAATAATAACCCCTGGCACTACAGCCCGTGAAGGGCCTAGGCCTACCAAGCGACCGCTGCCCAGCTATTTGGCCTGCAGATATTGGGGTGACGCGAGATCAGTGCATCGGGTCCCCTCGGCCGTTAATCTTGGGTTTCGTGAACGGGGTGCTGCCTCACTGTCAGACAGCTACTCAATTGTCCTCACGAGGCTGAGTGCACCCCGTTGCGGCCCTCTCGTCAGTTTCTAAATCCCTGAAGTAGCCGGGAATCAAACCCGGGGCCTCCGAGTGAGAGGCAGGCGCGCTACCCCAACACCACGGGGCCGGCAGAGTATGGTAAAACGAGCGGTAAATCCACACTCAGGACGGCCGCTGTCAGCGCAGGTATTCGATTTCCATCTCCCACGTGGAGTCGTGGTGCGTGACTGATTGTGAGAACTTGCCATAGAGAAAAAGGTGCGACAGGCAGCTCATATGGCAACTTCCTGACACTTCAACTAATTACTGACAGCTGTATTGCCACAGTCTTAGCAGCTCTTTCACTTCCGACACGAATAAACGTGACAGGCTAGAGTTCTTGTGAGCTAGCAAGTGAGCGATTTGCGGATTTAACGCGTACGGCTACGCCGAGGGGTCTTCTACAGATCGAATGCCAGCGTAAACATTATACAGTATCTGTCTAACTATTTCTGGTGTTATTCTCACCAACAATAAAGTGAGAAACAACTAGAACATTCTTGGTCTAGTTATGTACGATTAACACGTCTTCAAATTCTGGCGCTGACAGCAGGGATTTCCACACCTCCTCCAGGAAATTGCCACAATAGTATCCTATTTCTAATCCGGGGGCGCCTACCCTTTCCCTGATCCTAATAAGTGCCTCCACCATCTATATTATATTAATCACCTACACCACCTCGTGGTGTAGCGGCTAGCATTCTTGGCTCTCGAGCAATTCCGGGCTCTGCCAAGAAATTTAATTCTGGTCTGAGGGCTGGAACGAGGCAAACTCAGCCTCGTGAGGCAAACCTGATTAGAGGTGGGTTCACTGGACGTGAAACATCCCTGGTTTACATCCCATGGACGATCAATGTATTGTTCTATTAGTGACTTAAATACGTGTTAATCGTACCTAAATAGACCCAGAATGTTCTAATTGTTTCTCATTTTATTGTTGGTGTGAGTAACACGAGAAATACTGTAGTTAGACAGATACTGTATAATATTTTCGTTGACATTCGGTCCGTAGAAGACCCCTCAGCGTAGCCGTGCGCGTTAAATCACTCACCGCGACCGTGATGGGGAAGCTGCATCATGTCCGAAGATTGGAGCTTCAAATTCTGGCGATGACAGCACGGTATTCCACACCCCTTCCAGGAATTGACACAATAGTATCGTATTTCAAATCCCGGGGCGCCTACCCCTTCCCTGATACTAATAAGTGCCTCCACCATCTATATTGTATTAATCACCCCCACACTAAAATATTTTAAAATCCTCGATGAAAGAGAGAAACTCTTGTGTGTGAGGAAGAAGGTAATGGTACTGTATAAAAGTATGGTTGCCTACACAGCATTATTAACATTTCTTCCCCATATGGTGTCCCTCAATCATCCAGCCGACGAATGGGATCCATACTACAGTACATGCTAATGTCATGACATTCCCACACATTTTGAAGATTTCGTAATCTGATTATAGTCGTTGATGCTGTATGAGTCTTCAGTCTATATACTGGTTTGATGCAGCTTTCTATGTCTCCCTGTCCTGAGCTAACAGTTTCATATCTACATAGCTACCACATAGTACATCCGAGGCAGTCTGTTTATCATATTCTAACCTTGGTCTACCCCTACACTCCTTATTCTCGACCCTTCCTTCCACAACTATGTTTGCTATTCCTGGGTGTCTTAGTAAGTGTCCTACCAACCTATCTCTTTTCTTCATGACTAGTTGCCAGAAAAATCTCTCCTCTCCAACTCGTTTTAATACAGTTTCATTTGTTACTTTATCTACCCATCTGTTCATTATCATTCTCCTGTAACACCACATTTCATATGATTCTGTTCTCCTCTTTTCTGCTGCGCCAACAGTCCAAGTTTCATTTCCTTAGAGCAGGGCCATCCATACAGCGCTCCGGCCGCGCTCTAAACCAGTGCTCCAAGCTCTTTGTTGGAAGGTAGTTTCAGAAGTGGTGGGAGGAGCTTGGCTGGCTGAGTGCGCTGAAGTGTGCAGCCGATCCATCAGTCGCTAGTCTAGTCCAATGCGCTTTGTTGACAGCGTGTAAGTAAATCGGTTTCGCAGTGGTCATGACAGAACATCATACAAAAAAGGAGTGGTGAAGCAGCAGTCTTTAAAGCAGAATGGGAAATTTCATTTTTCCGTACAGCTTATAAAGGGCATGCCAAAAAATGTTTAGTGTGCAACAGTGATATAATGTGTTAAAAAGAACACAATTTGTTGTTGAAATTTCCTCTCTAATATGTTCACGTTTCAGTTTGTAATAAATCACAATATTCTTTACTTAACACTTGTGTTCGTTTCCTGCCCATTCCATACATCGGAGTACCATTCGATTTGTATATGTGGTATATTTGTTATGGCAAAACAGCCCTATTAATATGTCAACTATCTCACAAGAGCCGTCGGCCGAACGATTGTACGTACGTATCTAGTCAACGTGGTCCGAATATCGTCCGTCTCCTCGCTGCCACAGTGTAGTGGTGGTAGGGGAAGGAGCGCTAGTCTGACTGCCCAGTGCTCCCCGAGCGAGGCCGCGCTCCCGGAGCGCAATGACTGGATGGCTCTGCCTTAGAGTACCACTCTCCAGACAAAGGTTTTCAAAAATGACTTTCTAATACCTGAATCTATATTTGAAATCAACAGATTTCTTATTGTAGAGATGCTTTTCTTGATTGAGCCAACCTACGTTTTAATCATATTTGCTTCGCCCATCACTGACCATCACTGGTTATTTTGCTTTCTAATTGTTACAACAGAAATATACCTGACTATTGAGTAATAATGATCAGTACGGCAGTATTTAATTCAAGTAAATAAAATGCAAGAGATTATAAATTTTCTGAAGGTTTGTTGCTCAATCTAATGAATATCGTATTAAAGGATCAATGTACGACATGACTGTCTTGCACGTGCGTTCAGCTTAACCTTGGCATAGATTGAAGCTTAGCAGCTGGAATATTTTGTTACTTCTCGTGTTCTTTTCTCTATCTGCTTTAAGAAAAACACTGTGACTTCTAAACACATAAATAATAATGTTTTTGGTTTTCCGCCCCTTTTAACTACTCTGGCTTTTAGAGACGCCGGTGTGCCAGAATTATGCCCCGAAGGTGATCTTTAACGTGCCAGTAAATCTACTGACACGCCTCCCTCGCATTTGCGCACCCTCAAATGCCAGCTGACTGCGCCAGGTTACGAACCTGCAACCTTAGGCCCAGCGAGAGAGAACGTTACCGCTGAGCCACGCAGCCAGCCCCTTCTAAATACGAAAGTACTTTAATACTTTTCCGAATCACACTCGAGCCATATTCATGATTCTTGTAAGACCTAAAAAAATGACGTGCGAGCACCTAAAATTACCTAATTGGAGTTTCGTTCCATTTATTGTAGTATATTTTAGTTTTTAGTCAATAATGTTTAAATGTAAGCCACAGAACAATCTTTATTTCTAGCTCTAGTTGATCGAGAGAAATCCTACCTGCCAGAAAATTCAAAAACTTTCAGCACTTTTCAGCTTATATCTTGTTTGGTTATTTACTGTCGGAAAAGTGGAAATGAATCTCGTATTATTTCTAAGTTCCCTACCTAGGTATATTCTAAATCAAAGAAGGTAATTGAACGGACTAGAATGTGAAAATCACCTATGGTATTCTTGGATTTATTGAATTTGAATAATTAACATATTCAAAGAGAGTAAATATTGACTAAAAGTGTGAAGTTCTCGGTGATAAGTTGATAAAAGAGGTATCATTATTAAAATATTTATTTACACTCTCGTTACAAGCAGATTTTCTACTAACAATTGGGCATTAATTTTAAGCTTTGAGCAGTTTATGTCAACTTTTGCTACACTTTAACCATAAAAACCCATTTAAAAACCTAGTCTACCTACTAAAGGACAATAAAAAACTATTTTATGTTTTTGAAAATCTAAAAGCCAAGTTTAAAAACCTAAAAATCTGGCCTCTAGTGATGACATACAAAGATTTTCCTGTAGCGCATTAAAGCTAAACGTAGCGATTTTCATAGCTTGTTTTTACATTTGATAATTCGGTGCCAGTTGTTATATGACAACGCACGCTCCTATTGTATGATTTAATTCTTCTCTTTTAATAATGTTTAAGGCAAATATGGATGTAAACAATGAAACTATTCTTTGTCCTAATGCACGAATAAGAAACGTTATGCATTGAATATCAAATTTTATTCAAAGGAACTAGTGGTTTTGATAATAAAAAGCAACTAAGTCTCTCGCCATTTGGCTTTAACTTTCGGCAATTCCACTTCATATTAAAAGAACGTGGCGCCGAGGGCCTAGGCCTATCAAGCGACCGCTGCCCAGCCATTTGCCCTGCATATTATGGGGTGACACATGATCAGCGCATCGGATCCCCTCGGCCGTTAATCTTGGTCTCCGTGACTGGAAGGCAGCCTCACTATCAGACAGCTACTCAATTGTCCTTATGAGGCTGAGTGCACCCCGTTCCAGCCCTCACGTCAGTTTCCAAAATCCCTGGGAATCAAACCCGGGACCTACGAGAGCTAGATAGGCCCGGTATCCCAACACCACGGGGCCAGCCCACTTCATATAGCATCCTATGAAAAATCCACTGCCTGCTTCCAGTCTCCGACCGGGTCAGGAATGGAATGAATGAAGCCCCCATCTAGCGGCGAGGATATGAACTGTGCCGGCTGCCGATGCCTGTCGCACTCCCCTGGGGCAATGATTAAATGAATGACAGGTGAAATGAAATGATAGTGGAGAGTGTTGCTGGAATGATATTGTGACAGGGAAAACCGGAGTACCCGGAGAAAAACCTGTCTGCCTCCGTTTTGTCCAGCACAGATCTCACATGGAGTGACCGGGATTTGAACCACGGACCCAGCGGTGAGAGGCCGGCGTGCTGCCGCCTGAGCCACGGAGGCTTGTATAGCATCCTATAAAGTATTCAAATACCCAAGAATCTATATCGTCAACACATTTGGAATTGCTCCTATAATATTCTTATTTTCAGATAATTTGATCCCTTTATTCGTGAATGATACAGACCGACAGCGGTAGCTACTCTCGCTAAAGCTCATCAGTGCTAGGCCATGGGGCCAAGGTCTCTTCGGACTCAGTAGACGTTGGTTCGAGCCCCACCGTCGGCCGTCCTTGTAATGGTTTTCCGTGGTTTCCTATTTTCAACTCCAGGCAAATGATGGGACGGTACCTTCTGACAGGCCACGGCCGCTTCCTTCCACATCCTTGCCCAGTTTCATTCATCTTCATTCATTTCATCTCTCATTAACTTCTCTCATGAGGTTGGCGTCAGGAAGGGCATCCGGCTATAATAGCCATCCGCCACGTAGAATGTATCGCATCACATCCCCGACCCCGTTCGAAACGGGAATAATAAGGGGTGGACATACAATTCGTGAATGATACAGGCAGGTCACATGGGAGCAGCGCCATTTTGAGAGTAAGCAGTGGGATGAATGTATGTTGTTTATGATCAGTAGTCGAGCGCCTTTTGCTCTGTGCGCATCATGTGTATCGGATGTGACAGGTATTCGCAAGAGGGTAAGCAATCCGGCTAGGCCACATGGAATGGATAATATCTTCGGGACTTCCCGTTGTTCCATTATGAAGTGGGACGGTAGTAAATATGGATGCTCCGAATCTGGTGAGGTCAGTCACGCAAAGAGAATTCCTGTTCTTATTGTCCGTGTACCGACAGCAGTGGCTATGCTGGCTAAAGCGCAGCACTAGGTCATGGAGCCAAGCTCTCTGCTGACTCGGTAGACGCGTGGGTTCGAGCCCCACCGTCAGCCGTCCTTGAAATGGTTTTCCGTGGTTTCCCATTTTCAACACCAGGCAAATGCTGGGACGGTACCTTCTGATAGGCCACGGCCGCTTCCTTCCACATCCTTGCCCAATTTCATTCATCTTCATCCATTCCATCTCTCATCCCGACGCGCAGGTCGCCCCCGGGCGTCGACTAGTAAGACCTGCACTCGGCCTCTCAGGAGATCACACGAAAAAAAATGTCCGTGTGCTCCGTCCGGCGCGGGCGTAAGACTGTGTTTAATGGGCATGCGAGCTCATTTGACCTTGTGATAGAGACGGCTAGTAAGAGTGTATTAGAGGCGTTGAATCGAGACATTGATGTATTTACATATATTTGAATATGTCCATGTCAAGGTGACCTATACAGAAGGACGTGACAAATAAATTGGCGTTCAATATGACGCATAACATGTTTGGAGGAGGATGCACGGTACAGTAGGCTACATCGCAATTCGGAGGAAGTGAGTGAACGAGTAGGCCTATTGCCCCTCGCCGCAGCTCATCCTGGTTGATCACATCTTCGCTATGGTTTCTAGAGAAGCTGTGTCACTGACGGGGGGAGGGGCGTATACAGGATGTAGGCCTATCTGAAATAAAGTTAACGACTTCACGAATATAGGGTTGGACTTCTCTGAAGAAATGCAAGGCAGACTGTGCAAGTGACGTCGTTGTAAAGTTAAAATAAAAGCTTCTAAAACATGTGGTGAGTTAGGAACACTGACTTCGCTGTTTCGCCACTTAAAACTAGAATCATCATTATCAAGCGGTGGGTATGACTGTGTGTGGCCTTAATATCATGACACTTAGCATGTGACCGGGAGTGAAAATTAAATAGGCAGCAGGAGGGGACGCGTGCAATTATTGAGACAAAACAGGCGTATGCGGTAAATGTTCAGCATCATATTACCCAAGCAGGACTACTTGTTATGTTGTATCCAAGAGGTCACTAAACGTAGCAACAAAGACAAGGTCGTTCCAAAGTTTTATCTGCTTCTGTGGTCGACGATAACCTAATTACTGCTGCTTTTCGCGAGAATATAGTATTTAAACTGTCAATCTCCCGTAATATCAGACAATTCCTTTGTTTTAATAAACCACATAATGCTGTGGCACTGTTGATATTGCATCATATTTTATAACATAATATAAATTCATTAACTTGACTTTGACTTATGTCCTTTTGCTCTTTTGCAGAGCTTAGGACCTCGACAAAACAGAGCCAGGGTCTTCAGTTCACCGTGGTCACAAATCCCCTTGTACTTGGGTGTAAATGGAATTCATCTGACAATCTGTGCTATTGTGTTGGCTGTATATGTATATTTATATTGAGAATAGGACTGTAGAAGGAGGCGGCCATGGCCTGAATTTAGAAGCCATCCCGGCATTTCCCTGGAGCACAAGTGGGAAACCACGGAAAACCTCTTCCAGAATGGCTGAGGTGGCATCGAACACACTTCTTTTCAATTTTGCCTCACGAGGTTGAGAGTACCCTGTTCCAGCCCTCTGACCGGAATAAAGTTTCTTAGCAGAGCCGAGAATCGGACTCGGGCCTCCGGTGTGACAGCCAAGAATGCTAGCCACTACGCAACGAGGCGGACCCTGACGTTTATGATAGGAAGTGTGGAAGATAAACCGAGAAGTACAAAAGAAAAAAAATGACACTTCAGGAGACATGTTATGAAGTTGAGGCATCAGTTCAGCGCTCCCCCGTAAAATCCATTCACAAACGGGCTGCTGAGTTTGATGACCCACGATCGATCCTTTACGGTGGAAGGAATTAAAGATGAGGCCGTGTCGTCTGACCCTCACCAATCAGATACAAACAAGTGTCATGACGCATGTCGGACTACTGTAGCAACAATGCAAACTGACATATCAAGGTCCAAGGTTACGTTCACTAATAAATGTGTTTAGGGGCTTTGCGAGGTCGTGATCATTTTGCCTCCGTGAACTTGGGTGTGTGTAGAAGCTATCTGACAACCTGTATCACTGTTAACTTATGTATGTTTTAGTATGTGTATTTGAAATTTAGGTAGGATTTGGGTAAGAAGCGGCCGTGGCCTTAAGTTAGGTACCATCCCAGTATATTCCTGGAGTAGAGCTGGGAAACCACGGAACACCACTTCCAGGATGGCTCAGGTAGGAACCGAACCTACTTCTTCTTAGTTTTGTCTCACGAGGCTGAGTGTACCCTGTTCCAGCCCTCAGACCATAATTACATTTCTTGATAGATCCGGGATTCAAACCCGGGCGTCCGCGGTGACAGCCAAGAATCCTAGACACTACGCAACGAGGTGGACAGATGAATGTGCCACATATTGTAGCACGCGAAAGAGAAATGTGTTCTTTAGGTCGAAGGAAAATTCTCACTTCACTACCAAAAGCATATACGGAACTCGTGGATTTCTAAAACTAAAATGCATTAATAAACACGTAGTTTCGTAAAGAACTAAATAGCTTATTTTCTTATATTCTACTGGTCATTACCATTACTAACTCACCCGACTATTAAAAGGATTTTTCACGTGATATTATAAATAGCTTTTGGTACACAACCTATGTTGTGATAAAGTGTACAACAGCAAAACTCAAAATCATAAGTTGTAGTTATTTCAGACAAGAGACATAAAAATAATATTTTAAGAAAGTAAAATGGTCTTACTTTGGTACTAGTGCATGTTTATGTCTTAAATCAAATATTTCGTCGTTCCTCAAGGACAACTCACATCAACACACCTCTAGCACCGAAACATACATATGTTACACGGTGAAGCTTATCTACAAGACTACAACACACGAGAAAGCAGCACTAAGGAATTGTGTACTGGTTTATCAACTTACCGAGGGATAGGTTCAACAGAACACGTAAATTATGATCTTTTCAGATATGAACATTTACGATGCCTGCGATAGAAGATTCAGGTAGATGGCCTTCGCGTTTGACCCCTTAAAGCAATCTCCACATACACCATTCAGAAATTATGTGCTAGAATACATCATTTTCAGTATCGGTGAGTAAGACTCCTCCCGCGATATGGTATATTTCTGTAACGAGTCACGTGAGTTTATTTTAAGAAATGCACGCCTCTTATGATTTACGCAAAGAAAACTACAGAATTTAGTGCCATTAGAAAATGATAATAATAATAATATCGTATGGCCTCGGGTGCCGGGAGCAAGCTTTGTTATTTGACACCCAGAGGGTAGCTTCCATGTCGAATTTCGTTGTTCCTTGAAGCACTATGAAAGTCAAGGAGGTTAGATATCTAAGCACCTTGAACACTATAGCGCTCTCTAGTAGAGAAATTAGGAACTTTGTGTTGGCGGAAAATCCCGAGATTAATTTTGCCATTATGAACACGGCCTACTGAATTCAAATGAGTTCTTTGACATGCCAACAACGTATGAAATGCGGGTCGTATTTTTTCCGCCTTTCAAAAAAATATCACTTACCACGGCCAGGAGCGAACCTGCAAGCTTGGGGGGTTGGTAGTCCGACATGTTAACCACTCACCCACCGTGGCAAGCATGATTATTATAATAGCCCATCATAAGAATCTTTTCTTCAATCACTCGAATAGGATACAAGAAATTTTAAAAAATAAGTTTTTAAAATGTCGAACTGATGGCATCTTGAATTTTTGAAGAGAGATTTTTAACATGAGATCTCTCAACAGTATTCTAGCTCTGAATAAAGATTCGTTGTGCGAAGTTTCATTGCTCGCGGGAGATTAGATCACCAGAAAAGTCGTTAAAATATTTCAAAATCACTTGTTCGCCATGTAAATTTTCTGTTTCTCAGAATTTTGAAAGTCACATAGATGCACCTACTTAATAGTCCTCTTTCACCATACAAAATTTCAGATTGATTGTTTAAATAGCTTCGGAGATATTGTGAGCCGGTGAGGTATATCGCATGTATGACATGTTGGATTGTTTCAATTATATGCTATAGAATTACGTGCCAGCAGATGGATATTATAAAGGTGGTTCATTATACCGTCCAAAATTTATATCGCTTGTTTGGGACACGACAAATGAAAACGTAATTTTAAACATTTTTCATAGCTTCCTTCTTAAGTTCTCATAAATGTGAATTAAATTAATGTCAATATATTAAGCTTTGTCTAAGCCTCCGTGGCTTAGGCGGCAGCACGCCGGCCTCTCACCGCTGGGTCCGTGGTTCAAATCCCGGTCACTCCATGTGAGACCTGTGCTGGACAAAACGGAGGCAGACAGGTTTTTCTCCGGGTACTCCGGTTTTCCTTGTCACAATTTCATTCCAGCAACACTCTCCACTATCATTTCATTTCATCTGTCATTCATTTAATCATTGCCCCAGAGGAGTGCGTCAGGCCTCGGCAGCCGGCACGTTCATATCCTCGCCGCTAGATGGGGGCTTCATTCATTCCATTCCTGACCCGGTCGGAGACTGGAAGCAGGCAGTGGATTTTCATTTCATATTAAGCTTTGTATGAAGATTTACCAGCCTCCGTGGCTTAGGCGGCAGCACGCCGGCCTCTCACCGCTGGGTCCGTGGTTCAAATCCCGGTCACTCCATGTGAGACCTGTGCTGGACAAAACGGAGGCAGACAGGTTTTTCTCCGGGTACTCCGGTTTTCCTTGTTACAATTTCATTCCAGCAACACTCTCCACTATCATTTCATTTCATCTGTCATTCATTTAATCATTGCCCCAGAGGAGTGCGTCAGGCCTCGGCAGCCGGCACGTTCATATCCTCGCCGCTAGATGGGGGCTTCATTCATTCCATTCCTGACCCGGTCGGAGACTGGAAGCAGGCAGTGGATTTTCATTTCATATTAAGCTTTGTATGAAGATTTGCCAGCCTCCGTGGCTTAGGCGGCAGCACGCCGGCCTCTCACCGCTGGGTCCGTGGTTCAAATCCCGGTCACTCCATGTGAGATCTGTGCTGGACAAAACGGAGGCAGACAGGTTTTTCTCCGGGTACTCCGGTTTTCCCTGTCAACATTTCATTCCAGCAACACTCTCCACTATCATTTCATTTCATCTGTCATTCATTTAATCATTGCCCCAGGGGAGTGCGTCAGGCCTCGGCAGCCGGCACAGTTCATATCCTCGCCGCTAGATAGGGGCTTCATTCATTCCATTCCTGACCCAGTCGGAGACTGGAAGCAGGCTGTGGATTTTCATTTTCATGAAGATTTACCGTGCCAAATTTTACAGCGCTCGGATGATTAAGACGCGAGAAAAATCAGATTAAATACTAAATTTGCGCCACCGCCATGTTGGTTTTGTCCTCATCATGTAATTAAAAGGATGATTGCCTTGTTGGATTGTTGTATATGTAGGCCATAGTGTTACGTACCAGTAGATGAAGGTTGTTGCGTTGGTTCATTATACAAACGTTCACTTGGATTGCATGACTAGAACACTAAAAATACTAACTTATTTTTAAATTTCGCACAGCCACCATCTTGTGTTTATGAAAACAATTCAATTAAATTATATACCAGTAGATTAAACCTTCTATAAACATTTACTCTACTAAGTTTCGCTGTGTTTGGATGATTAAATCACGAAATAAGTCCATTCAAATATTTTAAATTTGCTTGGCCACCATGTTGGTTTTCTACTTAGCAGGTTTTTAAAAGCCACATAGGTGATTTACCTTAGTATTCTCTATCACCATACAAAATTTCAGGGTGATATCAGAAACATAATGCTCGTGAAACATTTCGCACTGCTGGCATGTTGGATTGCTGGAACATATTAAAATTTAATAGGCACGGTCGAGGTCAGGGTAGGGGAAACACCCATTAAAATTGGGTACAATCGTGGTGACCAACTGAAAATCATTAAATATCTATCTGTAAGGCAATACTGAAAAGTTACTTCCAACACTATAACAATTTTGGAATGAAGCAATACCCCTTCCCCCCCATTTTGTTCAAAAAATGTGATAATTAAGTGTATAAACAATTCATGTAATATTTCATCCCACCTAATATGTTGACCGACTGATAAACGATTCTCGTAATAAATTACTTACGCAACACTGACAAATGGCTTCCAATAATGATTTTGGAGAAAAGATTGAAGTCACCCAATATGATATCGTGCTGGTAGTGATTAACATGACCAGGTAGAGACCACCTTGAATTCTGGGCTATCACCCTTGAGGTCCGGGTTCGATTCTTGGCTTTGCAAGAAATTTTATTCTGATCTGAGGGTTAGAACGAGGTACACTCATCCTCGTGTGGCAGAACTAAAAAGAGTGGGGTTCGATTCCCAACTTAACCATCCTAGAAGTAGTTGTCCGTGGTTTCCCCAATTCCATCACTGGAAAATGCCAGGATGATTTCTAAATCAAGGCCACGGCCGCCTCCTTCCCCAATTATCATCTTAATTATAAACAATAACACAGGTTATCAGACAAATTACACACAAACCAAAGTACACGCGGCTACATGCCCACGATGTCGCAAAGTTCATAAGTAAATCCATCATCAACAACAACAACAACAACAACAAAATGACCATGTAGAAAGTCGTCAAACTCGGTCAGAAAAGAGGTGAGTTCGATTCCCACCTCAGACATTCTAAAAGTGATTGTCCGTGGTTTGCCACTTCAACTCCAGGCAAATGCTGGGATGGTTAATATACGATGACTACACGCCATTTTTCTTAACAGGCTTGTCCTTTAGTATTCTAAACATGAACATTAAATCTGATAGCTTGATTCCTGTTTTTCAATCTTGATGCTTCATCCCTTGCAGCAAACATGGTGTAACCCTTTGTCTAATGGGAGTTGTACTTTCTGAGTCTCGATGATGTTCTGCTCGAGTGTGGCACTTCGTTCTTCGATATTCCTCATTGGGTTTGTTAATTGTGAGTTGAGGTGTCGGTCATATTTTTCTTCCATGTGTGCTTAATATGTGCGGGATTTTTTTTTTAATGGAAAGTTACGTCTAGTTCCGTGATTTATTATCGCATAGTTAAGAACTACGCAATAAAACTAGCTTGCTTGCATCGTTTTATTGCAATTCATTGTATTCAGGGAAAATCTTATTATTACGAGTGTGTATACATGTGTAAGACTGTTTTAAAAGCAAGGTTTAACACTTTGAGTTCTAATTGGTGTTATGTATAGAGAAAATACGTAAGGTGAACTTACCAAAAATTAAACTCTACTTTGATAGGCAATAGAGCTTATGGCTACACTATGCAAAAATATCAACTTAACCCCAAAATACTCTGTATTCTTTACAATTATAATGAAATGCGACAGTTTACACAATTAAAATCATGATTTTGATATCAGAATGCCACAAAATGTGTTTGTACACTAGTTACCTTTACAACATGAGCATACGGATTGTCCTCACTAAGGCACGGATATTATGACAGAGTCTAACTGACAGAGAAATATAACTGTCAGCCTTGTATGCCCATAATCTCTACATTTTAAGAGTTGCCGTGAGAGTAAAAAGAGCGATCCCACAGGCTACCTGTTGCTCTTCGCGGAAAGGTAAGATTGATTATCCTAGCCCAGTTCAGAATGACTTAGCTCACCTCGACATTTTTGAATGTTCACACACATACGGTATATTTACACGCTAGAGATTTTCTATTTAGTCGGTCTGCACATTAATGTATCCAATTAAATTGGGCGGATATTAATTGCCATCTACTCACACCTGATAACTTCGAAAAAGATAATTGATTAATGACTACGATTCTGATTTGTGGATATCCATTAGTGTGCAGGACATTTACAATCATTTGCAGTCATGCATACTCCAATCTGCAGAAGACGATTCCTCAAACGATGATGGAATAAGAAATAGTCACAAACTGTCTGGCAGCACTACCAGAATAATAAAACAAAGAGAAGTGATGAAAAGGTGAGTACAAGATTCAACAAGAGGGATGGATGAGTACTCGGAGATTAATACAAGAACCAGGAGGAAAATACGAAATGATTTTGTAATTGTGTAATTCACTTTGAAGCAGATTATGCCAGTGAGTGAGGCTACAAGCCATGAATTACTCACACCCAGTCGTTTCAGACTTCACTTCCTCCACTTTGCCCAGCGAACCTCTGATCTCCGGTCTTGCTGCGGCTATATACCGCAGTAGTGGTGAGCAATTTAGGGGGACTTGTTCTACCCCACTCTACCTATGTTAAATTTCCATAGTTTGTGACCCGTTTTCTCCGGAACTGTCATCCCCACATTTACCAGAGTTGGAACCGGTAAGTTATGTTATTATGGTGATACAGTAGTTTGTACATACACTCAGTTTGTTTCATACAATTGTTATTAAAAATTAAATGTTCAAACGGTTTTTGTAGTTATACATATATAATTTTAATTTTATTTGTAAAAATGAACTGTTTCACAGAGACTGCACAACGTAGACCATCGATTTTTCTACAGCACATATTCTCACTAATGCTAAAACTTCTGAGCATCTACCGGGTGAGTAAGCCGTGGTCGTTACGGCATGACTGCTGGCAGTCGTTCACATCCGGGAGGCGAGGTGGTTCGAATCCCCCCGCCAGCAACCTTGATGATGGTCTTCTGTGGTATCCCATTTCCTTCCAGGCAAATGCCGGGGTTGGTCCGTAACTATAGGCCACAGCCGCTACCTTCCAACTCCTCGTCCTTACATTGACACTTTCCTCCCCAGACAACACTCCACACGCGACGGTACGTGTAGCTCACCCATTGGGTGTCCGCCTCGAAGCAGCTACAAAAACTGGCGAGCCGAACATGTCCTCGGACACTCCCGGCACTAAAAGCCATACGCTAAAATTAAAAAAACTCCCTTCTATAGTTTTATAGATGATAAAGACAAGCGTTTCATGAAACATGGAATAGAATTATGTAGCCTACTACTGGAAAAAAATATTTAAAATTTCATTTTTATAACATTTCTATGAAACAAACTCTGTGCATGTGCAAGGTATCATCATAATAGCATACCAACCCTGCCCCTGTGCACAAAAGTAAAAGGAGTCCGAAAAGTAAAATACTGTGAATAGAAATGCCCTCAAGCCTAGAAGAATTAGGACTGGGGGATTTCGAAGGAACTGGATCCGTGAATGGCATACAAGAAGGGAAAAGGTGAGAGGGTCCGCCTCAATGGCACTAGAAAATGGGGAAAATGGATCCAGCTCAGGAACCCCTCGGGGTCGCCAACTCCCGAGCTCACCATCATTGAGCCCTTGATGGTGTATCGCCACAAAAAGAGCGCCATGCGTTTCGGGGCTACACATAACTCTGTACCCCTTGGGGCCTCTTTGAGTACGCGGGGGATGCCGCGAGGGAAAAAAAATGTCTAAACCCTCGAAAATTCATGTATCAGGAAGGAAAAGACAGTGGCCAATTAAGGTAGGAAAATGAAATGCACTCTCGGCCTCAGACACTCTAATACCGTCAGGGTCGGAAGAGAATAAGAGTTGACCATGGGAGGATTACAGGAAGAAAGACAGCTCAGCTGGAGTTACATGGCCGATGACGCACGTCCCATTAGATGTGAGTCTCTGGGGACAAATAGAAATGGTGATGTACATTCAGAGATATTCAATTGCTACGAATTTTTATTTGTAAATCAGACTGCCAAGCAATAAGGGGCAGATGATCACACAACTAGACTAGACTGTGCTCGGAAATAATGCGAGGAACTACAATATTCTATTGGGAATAGGGAACTAAGACTGTGCGAACAAGTTCCTTGTCAATACATCACTGAGGACAAATGACTGTATCAGATAGTTTCTTCAGTTTTCACACGGCATTCACCTCAAGGTATTTGATATGTGTGAACTATTTTCCTATCATTATTATTAATAATAGCCTATAATTACTGTAGTATTATTCTTATTGTTGATATAAAAGTGAAAAATGTAATCTAATAACATTATAATATGATATTCAAGCTAATGAAAATATAAAATGTATTATAATGTGTGCGTTTAAATCGCTCTCTGAAGTTCGGCATATCACTGTTAATATTGTACTGTCCCTCGATCTGTACGGCACGAGGCACAATTATATGCAACAAACAAATACACTGCTCATCGAAAGTATGGAACACCATAGATTTTACTACAATGACTTCCTATAGTAAACCCATTGGGATTATACAGTAACTTATTAACAAGCTAGGCATCAGTCCTTCTGAAAACAATAACAATCGTGGTTAGATAAGAATGAAACGGTACAAAAACAAAGCTAACTCGCTTCTAAGTGTCCCTTTGGAAAACAAAATCATTGAAAATCTGTATCTTATGATGATCAGTATCAGTCTTTAGTAGTTCTCCCCGCATACGGGGGATGTATGCTCTGAATTAGGCCATCATGTTTATCTTGGGGTATGAGGTGCCACTCCTCTATGGCAGCGTCAGCATACAATTAATGGCAGTAGTCCAAACTTTTGTTGAGCAGGGTATATCGGAAATTTCGAGGTTTTTTCTCTAAAAATACGCCCATATCAGAGTTGTGTAACATCTCTCGCCAGGCCTTGCACAGCTTTGTGTGTGCAGTAGATCTGGTATCAGCGTGGTCCATTTAACGCCTACTGTATTGTAGGGTAGAGATGCACTAGGCTAAGCACAGTATGTTCTGTTGTTCTCCACATTAAAAACAAGCAAGTTTCGCGGAGAAGCATCTGTGTCTAAACTACCCTACCAGCGAATTGTTACCAGTGGCGGAAATCGGAACTAATGCGCTCCGCTCAGCCACACGCCTGCGATAGACGCGCAGTCGTCGCCAGCGAAACCTCATCGCATGTCATTTGTGTGCATGATTCGTGCTGGGTCGTGCGCTGTGCGGTGTGTTCTCATTGTATGACTGTACATGCGTTCCCCCTCTTGCTCCACAATCGCTCGCTGGAGCCATAACGAGGCGAGATGACGTAATGTATACACAACAGCCGCGCTCCACGTCTAGCGGTAACAATTCCCCAGTAGGGTTGTACCTGTACAAAGATGATGATGATGATGATAATAATTCTTGTTTTGAGGGGCCTAACATCTAGGTTATCGGCCCCTAATGGTTTGGATGATCGTGAAGATGATAATGAAATGTAAACTATAACCAAAACTAACTACTAACTTATATACTAGAAAAAGAAATGGAAAACAAAAGGAGAATAAGGCAAATAACGGTCAGGAGGAAAAGAAATGCCCTCAACCCTCCAAGAATGTGAATTGAGGGACTTGGAAGAAAGGAGAGAGCCATGAAAGGCAGATAAGAAAGAGAAAGAGGAGAGGATCCACCCCAGATGTAATGAAAAAAAAAGGGGAAAACCGGACCCAGCTCAGGAATCCCTCGGGGTCGCCAACTCCCGAACTCACCAGCCGTGAGCCCCTGAGGGTGTAGCAATATCCATAGTGCACCAGAAGTGGTGGGACTACATGCACCCTGCGTCCTTGAGGGCCTTGAACAGAAGGCAGGAGATAACAGGAAAAGAAAAAGTAGTCTGACGCCTCGCAGAAGGAGGGGAGCAGAAAAGATGAGGCAAGGGCCAATTAAGGCGGGAAAGGAAGATACTCCCTAGGCCTCGGATACCCTAATACTGTCGGGGTCGGAAGAGAACAAGAGTTGACCAAGTGAGGTCAACATGAAAGAAGACCGAGAGGAGCCCAGCACAAGTAAGTGGAAGCAATGCCGGACTCTGCTGTGGACGCCAACCCACGTCCCACTAGATTTGAGCTCCTGGGGGCCTGTACAAAGAGCATGACTATATCAGTAACTACACACATCAAAAAAAGTTTTGCATCACCTCGGTTCCAAGAGTTCCGGAACCGTTAAATACAAAGGGAATAGAGATCAACACAAACAACATTTCAGCTCGTTTTATTGCTCATGAGACCCACACATTGCATGTTGTACCATCATACAGCTAGACTTTCAGCATTTGTGGTCCAGATTGCAGTACACACCACTACCTCTAATACCCAGTAGCACGTCCTCTTGCATTGATGCATGCCTGTATTCGCCGTGGCATACTATCCACAAGTTCATCAAGACACTGTTGGTCCAAATTGTCCCACTCCTCAACGACAATTCGGCGTAAATCTCTCAGAGTGGTTGGTGGGTCAAGACGTCCATAAACAGCCCTTTTCAACATATCCCAGGCATGTTCGATAGGGTTCATGTCTGGCGAACATGCTGGCCACTGTAGTCGAGCGATGTCGTTATCTTGAAGGAACGCATTCACAAGATGTGCACGATGAGGTCGAGAATTGTCGTCCATGAAGACAAATGCCTCTCCAATATTCTGCCGATATGGTTGCACTATGGGTCGGAGGATGTCATTCAGGTATTGTAAAGCCGTTTCGGAGCCTTCCATGACCACCAGTGGCGTACGTCGGCCCCACATAATGCCACCCCAAAACATCAGGGAACCACCACCTTGCTGCACTCGCTGGACAGTGTGTCTAAGACGTTCAGCCTGACCAGGGTGCCTCCAAACACGTCTCCGACGATTGTCTGGTTGAAGGCATATGCGACACTCATCGGTGAAGAGAACGTGATGCCAATTCCGTGGGGTCCATTCAGCATGTTGTTGGGCCCATCTGTACCGCGCTGCATGGTGTCGGGGTTGCAAAGCTGGACCTCGCCATGGACGTCGGGAGTGAAGTTGCGCATCATGCAGCCTATTGCGCACAGTTTGAGTTGAAACACGACGTCCTGTGGCTGAACGAAACGCATTATTCAACATGGTGGCATTGCTGTCAGGGTTCCTCCGAGCGGCAATCCGTAAGTAGCGGTCATCCACTACAGTAGTAGCCCTTGGGCGGCCTGAGCGAGGCCTGCCATCGACAGTTCCTGTATCTCTGTACCTCCTCCATGTCCGAACAACATCGCTTTGGTTCACTCTGAGACGCCTGGAAACTTCCCTTGTTGAGAGCCCTTCTTGACACAAAGTAACAATGCGGACGCGATCGAACTGCGGTATTGACCTTCTAGGCATGGTAGAACTACAGACAACATGAGCAGCGTACCTTCGTCCTGGTGGAATGACTGGAACTGATCGGCTGTCGTACCCCCTCCGTCTAATAGGCCCTGCTCATGCATGGTTGTTTACATCTTTGAGCAGTTTTAGTGACATCTATGAACAGTCAAAGGGACTGTATCTTGGATACAATATACACAGTCAACGTCTATATGCCGGAGATCTGGGAACCGAGGTGATGCAAAACTTTTTTTGATGTGTGTATATTGACTACCCACGGCATATGGTCTAGGGCAGATATGGGCACAATTCGGCTCATTGAGCCGCGCTCCCGCTCCGGCCGGAGAAAGAGCCGAGTATGCGCTCTCACCGTAGTTAGCCTTGTAGCTGCTTGCACAGCTTGCCGTTACAAGCGGCGTATCACAACAGCTTTATACTTGACCTGTTTGTAGTGCATTAGATTAGATTATTGTGCTACGTGCATACGTTTAATTATATAACTTTTATGAGGTGCTGTGTAGGAAACATTAATAATTACTTTGACAGCTGACAAGTACACACTCCTTTGCACACTAACGATAGTCCTGAAACTACAATAAGCCAACCTAACAACTTGTTTGGAACACAAGGAACGAAAGCTTACGGTAGGAGTACAGAAATAAATACATGAAAATGAAAATCCACAGCCTGCTTCCAGTCTCCGACCGGGTCAGGAATGGAATGAATGAAGCCCCGATCTAGCGGCGAGGATATGAACTGTGCCGGCTGCCGAGGCCTGACGCACTCCTCTGGGGCAATGAGTAAATGAATGACAGATGAAATGAAATGATAGTGGAGAGTGTTGCTGGAATGAAATTTTGACAGGGAAAACCGGAGTACCCGGAGAAAAACCTGTCTGCCTCCGTTTTGTCCAGCACAGATCTCACATGGAGTGACCGGGATTTGAACCACGGACCCAGCGGTGAGAGGCCGGCGTGCTGCCGCCTCAGCCACGGAGGCTTCCACATAAATAAATATCATTCACTATAAACAAAACATAGGCCTATGTGTTCTTATCTGAACTGTCATTCTGCAGATGATGAGGAGGTGTGCGTATGTTTTCGCTGAAGCAGACGGGTTAAATTTGGAGCGATCGATCTTGCACTTGCAATTCGAAGAACGGCAGTGAGATGTGCGTCAGTTATTAGAGTGGTTCTTCATGGAGATTTATTTATCTTCAATAGAGAGAACAGTTTCTCACACAGATATGTTGAACCAAACATTGGCAGCCCTTTTGTACATGTTTGGGAAATCTGTTTGCGAAAACTGTTCATAAAAATGTGCTAACCTTATTCGTGTTTCATATTTAGCGTACAGTCGTACACATAATATAGGCCTACTCAGCCCAGTACAATGTTATACGTATGCTTGCGCCTTGACTGCGCATATTCCAGCTAAACTATTAGCGAGCAGTCAGCTGATCCCGGCTCCTTGGCTCCGCTCGCGCTCATGAAGTTGGCTCCAGGAGCTGCGCTCGCTCATTGCCCACCTATGGTCTAGGGATATCTCACTATAGCTTGACCTACAGTATACAGTAGATACAATTTTCCCAGATATTGGAAAACATGTGGCCGTTGTCTATTATAAAGCCAAACGGGGAATGGGAACAACAGGATGACTCATGGAAGGATTCTAATCCATCTGTTTCCCCAATTCCTCCACTGTGAGCTAGCCTGGCCGGTACAATAAATGGTATTAAAATAGTTATTTTCACACATTCCATTAAAAATTCCCTTAGAACAGGGTAACAGAACAGTGAAGCATTACTAGGAAGACAAACGCAGTGTATTGGAAGATTGAAGTATGATCATTGCATCCTCCTATTCTCGGATGTGATGACAAGTGGCATTTGGAGTAAGGAGTTGGAGTAAGGAGAAACTGTAACATTAATTATTGCCCCATGTTGAGCGTACAAGTGTAGCAGTTTGGCTGCCCCTAACTGTTGGGTGATAAATGTAACTGTTTACCTTTGCCTAAGCTATGTTGTTTTAATGGGCGCCAAGACCTCAACGCAATGCTGAAATCTAAATTTGTATTTAACAACGTCTAGCTCTGGTAGAACACCTTCAAGAATCTATTCACTCAGATCGTGGTATGATTTGATCATTAACCCAACAAACAATTGTATCAGGAGAAGGAATTGGTCTATATCTAATGCTACCTACTGAAAGCAAAGATTGCATTGTAAAAGAATTGAATTTATTATATAAAACAAGTATAGCAAAATTAATAATAATAATAATAATAATAATAATAAGTTTAAAATTTAAATTGGAGCGTTGCGATTTTAATATTACCGATAGAAAATTACGTGAAAACGGAGTCTGATAAATTATTGATTTTACTATTATTCCTAAGCTATGAAGTTACTGAAATATTGAATATAAAACAAAGAGAAACGAGAGATTGCGTATTTCTGCGTCATTCGCGCTTACCACTGGAAATGGCCGAAGCCTTTCCCTCGTACTGGATGATGCTGTGAGCTTCCCACAGTCTCCTGGACGTCGTCATCTTTGTCGATATTTGATGTTATTCTGGTAGATTAGATAATTCTATGGTCCGTACATCGGACCCAAACACTCGTACAACCACACTGGTTAAGTTTTACAAAAGTTAGTCCTCCAATCCACGGAACATCGGAGCGACTCCCGCGTGCAACCGTACTCGTTAAGTTCTACACAGATAGTCCTCGTTCCACGGCGCGCTGAACGATATATGCACCCGCCGCATCCCCACTCCAGTCCCGACTTCTAGCTTGCGTGGTCTCCACTGCTTGGCTGAGCACGCCGCTATACTCCCCTCCTCTGGCTCCTTACACTCGGCGGGAGGGTTCCGTTCCAACTATCCGCCTTTTCTTGACGCTGCAACGCAGGATTGCGTCATGCTTCCCGACAAGATTAAGCCTGTATTTGAATTTCCAGTGACTCATGTCTCTCAATATACCCTAACTGACGGAACTCCGTTAAATTCCGTAATCATATAATTTTCTATGATATTGTCGTTCGTAATAAGTTGCTTGATAGTGTTTTCTAAGACATAGAAAACCTATCTGTATGCTTATAATTTTATAAAATGCTCCGAAAAAATCTTAATAATAATTATAATAAATTAATAATAATAATAAATTAACATGAAAAATTATCTTGGCTGAACAATTTGCCGCGTAAATAAATAGAGAATGGCTTCCTACTGACTTATGCCAGTGGCATAAAAACCCCTCGAAAAACACGTTACATATTCGCCTCGGATCATCGGATGATTTACCGTGAGGACGGTCCATTATCCGATTATCCCAGACACGTTAATAATCCCCATCCAAAATACATATTACATAAATGAAATCACCCTAAATTACAGATATACACACTCATAATTTTTCTTTACGCACTTTGCGTCAAAGTTTGTTGTCACTATGGATTGCACTTTGCAACCAGTCCAATGTTTTTCACATAGAATAGTGTTCCACGGATATTTCCGCCTCTCAAATTTCTCTATGTTGGAGAAATAGACATAATTAATGTGTGAGCACTATGTATTTATGATGTCATATCACACGCATTGAAGGTGTTCTGATATATTTATATCACCATAGAACTTCCTAATTTCACTGGAGGTCCCTTCCTTATGGTGAAATTTAATCTCACTTATCACTGAGCACACGATCACACTATTGTGGCAGCGCCTCGTGACCATAATACTTGATCTCTCTTTATAAAAGATGAAATTAATATTGACTTCTGAAAAAAAAACAGTAAATGCGCATTACATATAACACCAAATATTTCTGTGCCGTAATCGCCCTGTCTTGTTAAGTTCCCGTAGACCATATTCTACTTAATACTAGTTCTCAACACAGACCAGTTCTCCTCACACAAATAATACCTTTGTACAAATTACCTTAAATTACACACTTACAAATCTTACATGGCGAGGCCGTAAACAGAAAACACGTGTGCTGATATGTATGAGTTTCATGAAGGACTGTCTCGCCTTCTGATGGCCCATCTTTTGCCTCGTGGACGCCTTAAGCAAAAATACCCTGTTCAAGCGCTCACCCATCTCTTGGAGGCAAATGGGAATTCACCAGCGCTACCAAATTCTGGCCTTGTTGTATCGAGACATTTTAGTGCTCAAGAGCATCCGACAATCCCGTCATATTTCCCTGTACATTAAAAACTCTCATTTACTTACATACTACCCCCCTGTGCGACTTCTGATACGCCTGCCTTGAAGACCAGATTTTCCATGCACCAAACACCACACTTACTCATTTGATAGGCTGGCTCGCCAGCTAAACATCCTCACTTTATGACACATACTTTCGGAGACTATGTATATTTTACGTCCCGTATAATCTGTTTCCCTCACTATTCTCCAGCACATATGCTGTTTTCCCAATACGTTTGGAAACTATAAATGTTTCTGCGTCACCTGCTTCCAACCTTGCAAGTGGCTCCCTTAAATGAACGTCATCACGTTGCTCTACCTAGCATATTTCTCAGTGTCTGTAACGATGCCCTGTTGCTACTGTCCACACATGCTAACCCTACTTTCCTCTGGTGTAACACCTCTACTTGACACTCTATGACCCAAAAATGTCACTTCTGACTGACAGAATGACGACTTAGACAGCTTCAAAGTAAACCCTGCCTGATCTAACTTCTGAAAAACTATATCTAAATGTCGTAGATGCTCCTCAAAACTGCGTGAACTTATTACCATATCATTTATGTAAATGGTTACAAACTCTCCTGTGTCATCCCCTAATGCGATGTTTAAAGCCCTAATTAAAGCTGCTGAACTACTCTTTAACCCATAAGGTGTTCTACAAAATTGATAAAGGTTATATTTATGACTAAAAGCTGTAAATGGTCTATCTTCGTACATAAGTGGCACTTGCCAAAAACTGGAACTCAAATCTACACAAGTGAAATACTTCTTCCCCTCAAATGTTTGCATTAATTCCTCTATTGACATAGATTTCAGCTGATCTGAACTAATTCTACTGTTAACCAAACGAGCGTCTAAACAAATACGAACCGTGCCGTCGGTCTTGGGTACCGTGATCAAAGAGTTAACATATGGACTGTTAGAGTGCTCAATAATCCCATCTTCAAGCATCTGATTAATTTGTGCCTCAACTGCACTCTGATAAGCGAAAGGTACAGGATATCTATGCCCTGTGAATACTGACCTATTAATAACGTTCAATGAATGTGTATAGCAATTGGCCATACCAATGCGATCCTCAAAAACTCTCCTATTACACCATAACACATCATAGAGCCGAACACACTGTTCATCCTCTATATTTCCCTGAAATGCAGCATCACGTAACGAGTCCTTTAGACTACCGTTCGTAATCACACTGCCCACAAAACACGGAGAACCCCGCTCTACGTTTGGCGATATCTCATTTAAAGTACAAATCACACCTACAATACTACTCCTCTGAATATGGTCATTGAACGCTACTTCTACTTCAGAATCTCCCCATTTAAATTTTAAACTCCCTACATCATAACATAAGTTACCAGACACTCTACTTAGCCACTCTGAACCCAAGATAACACTGAATACTAAATTTGGAATTACAAGGCAAATCTGCTTCTCTACATGATTATTAATTTTAATGTCTACTAAAACTTGCTTAGAAATTACTTTGGACCTCTTCCCAACAGCTGTGATAACAAAAGTGCTTTTAATTGGCATCTCCTCAAAATTTACTCCAGTTCCTTTCATTTTATCATAAAATGCACTACTTATGCAACTCTTCATACAACCACTATCAATTAAAACATCTGTGTACGCCTCGGACACGTTAAATTTAACTATGGGGCTCTTACTAACCACTTCCTGAATAATACCTTCATCATTTAGTTCATGTAATAATTCATTTCTTACATTTAGGCCATAGGGTTCCTGTATAATTGTATGGACAGGGCATGCTACAGACTGAGATTCTGACCTTACTTCGCAGCCTGGTTCGCGTTTAAAGAACCGCTACAGCTGGCCGTAGTACTACTAACTACTGAACTAGTCTGGTTGTTCTGGGCTGTGTTGTCATTGTTTGGCTGTATATTACTACCACTAGGCTGTCCTCTTCCTTGACCCCTATTCTGGTTGTAATTATTGTCATTATAATTTCTCCCTTGATTTCCCCTGTAATCATTGTTCCTCCCTTGATTTCCCCTGAAATCATTGTTCCTCCCTTGATACTGATTACCATAGCCATTTCCTCTGTTCTGATTTAGCTGATTATTATTATTTCTATTTTGAGCGTTGGCCCCTTCGCCACCGTTCCCTTGAACTTCTTGATGCCTGGCTTCATTAGGTCTATTATTATTATTACCCTGGTTTCCTATTGAAATTGTCCTCATAACCCCCTCTCCCTAGTGCATCAAATGTGCTTAACAAATTTTCTACTTGTGATATAGTCTTTACATTCTGGATACAAGCAGCCTCCTTGATCCTATAGGGAAAGTGCCTAAGTAGCAACCTTACCACATCACTTTCCTCCTTCAAGCCATCCAGATATTTACACACTAATACCTGCCCTAAAAAGTATTCGGTCATGGTGGAGCTTCCGTTAGGGTTATATTTACCACACACTATTCCCTCACGATGCTGCGACTGAATAACCTCATTCCAGAACTTTTCACAGAATTTCATTTTAAAATCGTTGATATCAGTAAACTTGTCTCTGTAGACAGCAAACCAATTCCTCGTTTCCCCCACAAACACTTGTTCTAAAATTTCAACTACCTGGCACCACTCAATACTACCATTTTCCAACCTCTCCCCGAATGTATTTTCTATAGTGTTCATGAACTCCATTGGGCACCCCTGTCGATTGCTGAACTTACCCAGTTCTACCTCCCTGTGTGTGCTATTCACAAAAACTGGCCTATTCTGACTATTCTCTTGCCTGATCCTAGCTTTTAATTTTAACTCTAATTCTGCGATTTTCTCCTCAGCCTTCCTCTCAATACTGTTTACTGTTAATTTAATGTTTCCTTCTGATTCTTCTACTTTATCATATGGCTTTGTTTGTTTCTCCTCAATCTTGCTAATGCTCTCTCTATTACTCTCTCTTAAATCATTTACTTCTGCAACTATTTGTGAGTGGACTTTCTCAATTCTACCCCCCAGCTGTTCCTTAACCTCTTTAGTAGCTACCTGAATTTTGTCAATTTCTCCCCCCAATTGCTTTTTGACCTGCTGTGTTTCCAGTTGCACTAGTTCTTTTAAATTTTCAGCCTGTGTACTGATTCTAATTTCCAACTCCTCCTGTACTTTTCCTAATTTTCTGTCTACATCTGCAATAATCTCTTTAGCCTTTTCTTCCATCACCCCCCTTATCTCACCTCTAATCAGTTCGAATTTGTCACTCATTTCCCTACTGTTTTGTTCTAATTTAGCATTTAAGGCATCTGTACTTTCTTTATTTTCCCTACTGTTTTGTTCTAGTTTAGCGTTGTTTTGTTCTAGTTTAGCGTTGTTTTGTTCCAGTTTTGCATTTAAAGCGTCTGTACTTTCTTTATTTTCCCTACTGTTTTGTTCTAATCTTGCATTATTCTGTTCTAACTTTGCGTTTAAGGCATCACTACTAACTTCGTTCTGATACATAAACTCGAGAAGTAAAGTTTTTAATTCTGGTTGGCCGCCTACACTCCCTGTTTCAGTATCGGGATTTACCTCCGCTACCCCGGTGCTACCATCACTCGACATACTGCTCGTATCATCACTCTCCAGTTGATGACCACTACGTAACCTCATCTGTTTTTCTTTCTCATCCCCCATAATGATATACACTGATAAAGACAAATAACCCCCAAAATACAGGCACAGAAATATATACCCTTCTCCTTCCACAAATGTTATTAGGTTTTCAGCCCCAAGTTGTCGGCGACAAATGTAACATTAATTATTGCCCCATGTTGAGCGTACAAGTGTAGCAGTTTGGCTGCCCCTAACTGTTGGGTGATAAATGTAACTGTTTACCTTTGCCTAAGCTATGTTGTTTTAATGGGCGCCAAGACCTCAACGCAATGCTGAAATCTAAATTTGTATTTAACAACGTCTAGCTCTGGTAGAACACCTTCAAGAATCTATTCACTCAGATCGTGGTATGATTTGATCATTAACCCAACAAACAATTGTATCAGGAGAAAGAATTGGTCTATATCTAATGCTACCTACTGAAAGCAAAGATTGCATTGTAAAAGAATTGAATTTATTATATAAAACAAGTATAGCAAAATTAATAATAATAATAATAATAATAATAATAATAATAATAATAATAATAATAATAATAATAATAAGTTTAAAATTTAAATTGGAGCGTTGCGATTTTAATATTACCGATAGAAAATTACGTGAAAACGGAGTCTGATAAATTATTGATTTTACTCTTATTCCTAAGCTATGAAGTTACTGAAATATTGAATATAAAACAAAGAGAAACGAGAGATTGCGTATTTCTGCGTCATTCGCGCTTACCACTGGAAATGGCCGAAGCCTTTCCCTCGTACTGGATGATGCTGTGAGCTTCCCACAGTCTCCTGGACGTCGTCATCTTCGTCGATATTTGATGATATTCTGGTAGATTAGATAATTCTATGGTCCGTGCATCGGACCCAAACACTCGTACAACCACACTGGTTAAGTTTTACAAAAGTTAGTCCTCCAATCCACGGAACATCGGAGCGACTGCCGCGTGCAACCGTACTCGTTAAGTTCTACACAGATAGTCCTCGTTCCACGGCGCGCTGAACGATATATGCACCCGCCGCATCCCCACTCCAGTCCCGACTTCTAGCTTGCGTGGTCTCCACTGCTTGGCTGAGCACGCCGCTATACTCCCCTCCTCTGGCTCCTTACACTCGGCGGGAGGGTTCCGTTCCAACTATCCGCCTTTTCTTGACGCTGCAACGCAGGATTGCGTCATGCTTCCCGACAAGATTAAGCCTGTATTTGAATTTCCAGTGACTCATGTCTCTCAATATACCCTAACTGACGAAACTCCGTTAAATTCCGTAATCATATAATTTTCTATGATATTGTCGTTCGTAATAATTTGCTTGATAGTGTTTTCTAAGACATAGAAAACCTATCTGTATGCTTATAATTTTATAAAATGCTCCGAAAAAATCTTAATAATAATTATAATAAATTAATAATAATAATAATAAATTAACATGAAAAATTATCTTGGCTGAACAATTTGCCGCGTAAATAAATAGAGAATGGCTTCCTACTGACTTATGCCAGTGGCATAAAAAACCCTCGAAAAACACGTTACAAAACAGTTTGATCAAGTGGTTCGTATTAAAAAAATGACGAGCCTTACAGCAGTTGCATATGATGTGTAACATTTGACATAGAAGAAACCTCACGTGAAATTGTTGATACACCGGTATTTTATACTAGTATTGGCACACATAGTAATCTATTGTAAAAGGGGTGTTGTTTTACAGATATTGTAGTTTACAATACGGAACTCATTTTATTAGATGATTTGTAGCTTCCACCAGCACTAGCCTAAATAAAGAATACGATATGGATCAACTAGATTAATAGACGCGACACCATCGTAACCTCAAATTCCGTATAAACAGGTCCTCTTGATTCACAGACCAAGACTTAATTTCATATGGATTCTGTTAAAATGAGTCATATTGATATGATAAATATCGTTTAAAATGATAATCTGGTACCAAAGAAACTACCCCGTTCGGGATTCGAACCCAAGATCTCTAGATTCACAGTCATAGACGCTAACCCCACGGCTATTTCTAATACGCAATTTTTGTTGACAAGATGGTGACTTATTTCCACGTTCCAATAATACTGCATTACGGAATTAAGTTTCATTTATATTTTGCTTGTTTCGATAATGTTCCTGCGTGAAATTGAGTTTAAAATGCCTAATGAATAGGCCCTCTTGTGAGTAAAGAGAATGTATTCAGCAATAGTTCATGAAGGCTTGCTCAATTCTCGTATAACCACAACGATTATATTATATTGATTACTGCATTACCGTTATGTGGGTTAATATTTGAATGGCCATTGTGCAGAAACATAATACCGGCAATGCCGACTACTCACAATGTTTGATATTAAGGCATTTTACCATTTAAATACTGATACGAAGACTTCGAACATGTACTATGTGCTTTGTTTCAATCACTTGACACCAGAGTTCGCATGAGCGTTTACCGTTCAGTATGTCTTATACATTCCACATGGCCAAGAGTACGTCATGGCATCAATTTCCGACACCGCGCGCTCATTGTTTCTCTTACCACTGCCAGCTGGATCCATCGATCGAGTTGGCAGTGCGTCTTACACTTCCGTTCGATCCACCACTGCCAGCTAGCACACTTACGTTCGAGCACACTTCCGTTCGATCGAACGGAAGTGTGCCAGCTGGTGCCACCTCGATCGTTCCGATCCACTTCCGTCCCATTTTTCTAAATCACTCCCACAAGAATATCCAGCAACCGAGTGGAAAGATGTAAAACATTAAAAAAAACTAGCGGAAGACGAGTATGCACACTTTTTGTAGCGTGGTGTTGAATACTGTATCATGTCTGTGATCTGTATGATGATATTCTGTGGACAGCCTGTTCAGTGATTTTGTCCATTGTACGACGCACATCCTGCATGTGACTGTATATTGGTTTTCTGATTTGCAGGTAAGCAGCGGAGCCTGACTGGATGGAAAGTTTGAGAGATGCACTGACCCTGCCTCTCACTTCACTTGTGCCTGATAAACAGTCCTGAACTACTGACAGATGAACAAGAACCCGAACGTTGAGGGTGAGTGACGATGTTTGCATGTGAGTATTAGGACGCCGTGGTCCCCTGCTTTAAGCGTGTGTACAATCCTATATGAAATCTTACCTTATAAAAGATGCTGGAAGTGTCTTCCTTTCTGGGTGATGCAGGCTTTGTATCTGGTAACAACATTCTGACTGACGCGAGCGAGTCTGCCACTGTAATGTTTCTAATTACATGCGTAATGTTTCCTTTCAGTTCCTCCAATGTGTGAGGATTTGTTAAAATTTGTTAAAATAAGTTTTACATACAAAAATACGATTTTGCAATTATAACTTTTTCACCATGTTAGCAGCTGAGGTTCAGGCTGGCGACTGAACACCTGCATGCTTATTGCAAGGTCAAGTATGTACTATGCGCACGCTTTCAATACTACAGCAGGGGACCACAGCGCGCCACGAGCTCGGCCATGGCCACCGCAGCAGCCGATAACAAAACAGCCGCTTGCCGTTCTTACTTTATATGAAAGATCCTGTATATTACCAAGTGAGGAGAAACAGCGCACTTAGGCCTTTGTACTGTAAACACACACAACCATCATCCCATCATTTGGTGGGGGGGGGGGGGGAGGGGGTGAATTTCGGCGATATATTCCACCAAAACGATGATTTGTCATCTCGTCTCCCTATGGGTGGTTCTGGAGCCAGTCACAACATAATTTAAGATGGTCTATTTTTATATTCATCATTCCCTCCCCACCCCCCCACCCAAAATAAATGTGGGTATGCCCTGACATCCCCTGACACTCACACACACAATCACACGTAATGACTACTTGGTAACGAATACGAATGATGAAATTCAAAGCGAAAATGGTTAATGAGAAAGCAGTAAGTATCGAGGTGCGTGTTCTTCAGGGCTAACAGATGACGCTGCAAATGGGTTGAGGTACAAGTGTTGCAGTCGGCCTACGAGAACTGAGTGAGAGTGAATGCACATAGTCGTTTACGACTTATTTCTTTCTTATTGAGGAACGTGTCTGCTATCAGATGGTTCCTAATGGCATCTTGTCAATAAGTAAATTCATAGTGTACAATTGTAACTTACACATTAGGTGTTAGTGACGGGAATTTGGCTGATGACAACAGGTCAAGCATATGGCAAATAGCTATACGACAGAGTTATATTGCATTTCTTCGTCAAAAGGAGCAGATCAATATCATTCTGTTTGTTGATGTTAATTTATTTTAGGGGTTGAGGGGTTTGGGTCATCAGCCTCGTGTGGATGGGTGTGTGTTGAGCTTGTCTGATAACCTGTATTTTTGTGATTTGAAATTTGAAATTTATTTATTTTAAGTTAATTACAATTAGGACTAAAAGTCCCTTTAGCTGCAACTAACTGCCACTACTTCTTTTATACATAGCCTTAAATTTACCTAATACCAACAGCAGTGGCTACACTGGCTAAAGTGCAGCGTTATGTCATGGGGCCAAGCTCTCTGTTGACTCGGTAGACGCGTGGGTTCAAGCCCCACCGTCGGCCGTCCTTGAAATGGTTTTCTGTGGTTTCTCCACTTTCAACACCAGGCAAATGCTGGGACGGTACCTTCTGACAGGCCACGGCCGCTTCCTTCCACATCCCTGCCCAGTTTCATATCTTCATCCATTCCATCTCTCATCCCAACGCGCAGGTCGCCCACGGGCGTCGACTAGTAAGACCTGCACTCAGCCTCTCAAGAGGCCACACGACAAAAAATAAATAACCTAATTAGCCTACAGTAAATATGACTGTATTCGTGTGTGCAACTGTATTAGGGACAGGGATGAAGTAGGTATTATCCCGACATATGTCTGGAGGGAGTGTGGAAAAACCCAGGGAAACACCACACCCAGGATAGCCGCTGTCAGCGTTAGGATTCGAACCTGCAATCTCCTGACTTACTGCAGCTGCCCATGCGGTGGTGCTGCACGACTATTTAACGAGCATGGATAGGCCGCGCTGCGGGGTCAATATCATTCTGCGTTAAACAATAATATCTTGCTGTTAAGAACTAACTGATTACAATTCTTTGGTGTTAACACAACAGTATGATGCCTATTATGAACGAATATGTGGTAAAGTCGTGTAACATGGTAGTGAGAATATGTTCCTTCGTGAGGGTGCCCCATAGAACTCATGGATCTGTTTAGGTTAGGTATTGAGACATTCTAAAGAGGTAAGAGATCCTTCAGGAATAAGTTGATATTTCTACACGATACTGATCCCAAACATGCAACATCGCATGTTCACAATATTCTAAAAGACAGCAAGGTCTAATTCGAGGCGCGATGTCAATCCAATTGTGCACATTTGGTAGAAACCACCAACACGGATAAGATGCCCTATAAATAGGCTTGCCATACGTCCCGGTTTGACCGGGACAGTCCCGGTATTTTGCCCTTGTCCCGGTGTCCCGCCCGGTTTTATTAATGTCCCGGAAAACGGCAGTAAGATGTAAAAAGTATCAACTTTGGCCTTTCTTGCTGTGAATTTTATGAAAAGGTCAAGCTTAAGAAAGACATTTTAAAAAAGTACTTTCAAGTCAAAAATATGAGTGGTTTGAAAGCAAAGATTAACATTGTTAACTCATTAATTGTTTTTTACTTTGACAAAAGAAGTGTTTTTGTAGTTCGACTAACAGTTGTAGTTTTTCAAAAAATAATAACTAAGTAATTGTTCAATTAAACAATTTTATGACGTATTTTAAATTGTATTTTATTAACACTTCTTTCTAGATGGTAGACCAGAATTATCATTAAAAAGGAAAATTATATATTTTTATGTAGCAAAAATTCCTTTTTTTATTTTAAAAGGTGTATAGAACTAACAATAGTGTGCCAGATTCCCCCTCCCGTCACTTGCAAGGCATAAAAATAAGGCTTAAAACTCACCATTTTGCTTCTAATTTTTTAAAAATTTCCAGGAGTTGGATCCCCGGACCCCTCCCAGCTCTACTGGGAGGTAATCCATACCCCCCCCCTGTAAGGCCATCCCATATTAATGTGTCCCGGTTTCACTCACCAAAAATATGGCAAGCCTACCTATAAAGCATTTTAGGAGAATTCATGAATTATTCAACAAGAGATAGTTTATATACTTGGCACCGTAAACGAGCGGACTGTATTCGTAGTTAACCACGCGGAGTCGGCGATGTGCTTACACAGCCATAAGCTCGCTGTGAAGATAAGCGCACTGAGATTACTCTCTGTAAATGTAACCGAGAATTACGACTGAGAGTTCTACGGCTGACTTAGTCTCTCCGTGTTGTCTCTTGCAAAACACCCCACTAGGTACACTGTACAATAAAATAATATGTTCACATTGAGCAAACACGAAGAAACGAGTTCGTAACATTATCAGGGCTGACGCTGTATCAAATACAATTATGATTCACCTGACAAACTAATGGTCCTTGTTGATTTCCTGTGCAATTAATACCAAGTAGCCAACATTCCTCGGGGGTGATACCGAGCTCCGCTAATGAGTTCTCTCCATGGGGGTCAATTAGGAAAATCCTAACAGGGGAAGTTGCCTGAGGCTTGTTTCCCTGCCCCCCACTCCAAATTGGACGTCAAGGTAAATAACCTGCCCGTCTTTATGGTGTTCGCCACTATCTACTCTTGTTATCTTAAAGACGTATTCGATACTACTCATTAGCAATGCTTGGTATTATTCCAGTTTCCTGGTTTTCTTTAGCCTTGCACTAGATAAAGAAAAGTTTCGGTTATTTTCTTCGTGTTTCACTGTTACTATTCAGATCTGCACATTTTAATTTTTATGTTGTGGCTTCGTCAACATTTAAGTTGTAGCCTGCCTGCATTATGAGCTTTAAAACGTAATCGTGGGAACCAAAATGCTTATATGTATTCTGCAACAAAATAAGGTGCATTCGTAAATGAATTCCTTGTTGGAACACCTCCACTTTTGGCCCTGTTGTGACAACTCAAACTTACAACATTTATAGTTTCCTATAACTCTCAATCGTGCACTTCTATGACTACAAGGATAACATGTTAGCTGCACTGATTATGGTACCTACGGAAACTCCAGGGGGTCCAGGTGTATGTAGCTGTCAGTCAACTCATGGCTTAACCAACATTTCAGGGGAGGTTGCCTACCCCCACTCTCTTCCCAAACCCATTAGCGTGAGCTGACAGGACTGTTTGGGTTTATCCTAATTAGCGGAGTTCGACCATCCCGACATTTCTGAGGGGTTGAAGAGGAGTCCAAGATAGTTACTTCTGGCATGATTATCAGTTCATCTGTCACCACCTCCCTTTCAGCATGTATCAGCCGATGAGACAGGAAGGCTTTCAAGAAATTCAAAGACTGACTAAGCAGTGAGTCCTGCAGTAAGAACCATTATGCAGTACAACAACCAGCGTTCTGCTATACACTTGAACTTGAGAGCTCAGTGGTAGGAGAGGGGTGTAGAGCGGTGCGGGGAACGTGCTGAATATTTCTCTATCTGAGAACATGGACGCGTGTGACCAGTAGGTTCTCACAATCCGACACAAACACGCTGAGCGTGGCAAATGTTTTACGCTGGAGTAGTATACCGGAGGAGTGAGATGGGGGAAGTGCAGAGATAACTGCCGGTAACTGTACATATAGGCTATACAGTGCGTGCAGAAAGTTAAGGGACAGCTCTAAATTTCGTTCGATGCACATTTGTCCCAAAAGTAACAGCATTTCAGTCATTGATTTACATGATGTTATTAGGCATCTATATTATGGGTTTTCATTTAAAATTTTGCTGCTCTAGCTCAAACACTTTTGGAGATGGATTGTTTTACCTTTTTGTAAACAGGACAAAGGAACCCTGTTTTTCCTACTGAAATGTTTTCTTTCTCAAAAACTGCTATGAATTTTTTACTGCTGTTTTACTATAACATAGCAATCATAGGAATACACAAATACAACCTGGGGGAAAAAATGCTACTCATTTGGTCGCCTCTCAAACAAACTTTCATCCCCGGTAATTTTGGTGGCAAAATTGGTCAATTTCATTCCGCGATAACTTCCAATCGGCAACACTTCGAGCTATTCAGACTGCGCAGTTGTTTTCTCCGTCTCTTGTTTGTGATGGATCCGCTGTGGTCGTTTTCTCGAAGTATTGCCAATCGGAAGTTTTCGCGGAATGAATATGACCGATTTGCCGCCAAAATTACCGGGAAAAATTTTTGTTTGAGAGGCGACCAAATGAGTAGTATTTTCTTCACCACGTTGTAGTTTTATTTCTATGATTGCTATGTTGTAGTAAAACAGCAATAAATATTTCATAGCTGCAGTGTTGGAGAAAGAAAACTTTTTTTGCAGGTAAAACAGGGTTTCTTTAGCCCCATTTACAAAACCGTAAGACAAGCCATCTCCAAAAGTATTAGAGCTAGAGCAGCGAAATTTTAAATGAAACCCCCTCATATAGATGTCTAATAACATCATGTAAAACAATTACTGAAGTGCTGTTAATTTAGGGACAAATGTGCATCAAACAAAGTTTAGAGCTGTCCCTCAACTTTCTGCAAGCACTGTTGAGTATGGACGGTATGAGGTGAGGCTTCAAGGTCAAGCTGGCCTCTCTGGGAAGACAGATCTCCAGTCACGTTTCAGTAGTGGGGGAACAATGACAGCAGTCACTCGTCACCCGCCATCCTGTCGACATCGCGTGTTAATGCTTAAAATCTGTGCATGCAATCGTCTTGAGCTCGGCGCAGTTAAGTGAGGGGTGTCTCCTCCAGCGCTCCGGCTTCCCACTACTCATACTGTACCGTGACCTTGAAGCCTCACCACATAACCTCCGTACTCTACATTATACAATATACGCAAGGCATACCTGTGGCGCCTAATTGCCTTCAAGGAACGTTTCAGAACATCGAAGTAAAGGGTCCGGTTTATACACTGTTGGACACGGAAACCGCGACACCCTCTTACCATTCTTTAATAATATTAAACCATCACTGACTGATAGCACACGTGAGTAGTGCATAGTCTTTCATGGATAGAGGGCGTGTTGCTTATCATCCACGAAGCATGCGTTCAGTATACTGTACAGTAGAGTAGCACCCTTTCTCGGAACTACAAAGGCAGGGCTACGACAAGACGTTCTAGCATACAAGCGGTGTCCTGAAGCACATTCAACGATCCATCTTGCAACTACACACGTGGATCGTCTAGTGTTTGGGCTGGTGGTTGACGGTGGCGCATTATACCCCATTCGTGTTCATCAGGGAACAGATCGAGAAACCAGCATTTGATAAACTCTAGCGGTGCGTTCGTGCGTTCAAAAACCACGAGCCATGATCGAAAGCACTGGCGTCATTAGTGGGGAAGAGGGGAGAATACCCTCCATATTTACAAAGATATATGGTGTTTAAATTTTCTATATATACTGTGCCCGTCTGTCCAACAGGGATGGACAGGCGATCACATGCGAGGCAACATAAGAACAGTGTGAGCACGAGGTTTGGATCTGAGGGGGTCCTGGATTATGCCGGCTAATAATTGCACATTGTTCCCATGATCATAGAGGATTGTGGAAACATGCATTGACAACTCAAAGAAAAAGCAAAAATCACAAATTGAGAAAAAATTAATTCTTATTTATTAATTAAAATGGTCATGAGAAATAAATATCACACGCACTTCCTGCAAAGAATGAAGCTTGCTAGCAGCAAGGTAATCCTAATTTAAAATCGTGGAGGATTTTCTAATCCTGTGAGATAAGTGCATCTTCAAAAGAAAAATCAAGACTGTGACCTTTAACTAACAATAAGTCATTTCACTAAACACGGAATTTGACCAAGTCATGTAACTAACTTGCTATAACATTGGACGTTAAGTCATTTTATCATGTATGAAAAAGTTGTTTCAGATTAACAAAATATTATTAGACGTGGTAGTCTATTAACTTGAGTGGACCTAAATTTCACATATTTGAAGCTTTTACAACACGTTCACAGGATTGCCACATTTGCAACCTGCCCACTGGATCATCTGAGTTCACTCTCAGGAAACAAACATATTACTTAGAAAATAGAGTCAGCACTAGATCCCTTTTTATGTCATTTACTTTCTAATCTGAATTAGAGTGTTAAGCTCCATTAATCTACACTCACACTAATAGCTTAAGAATTGCATCCAATCTCTCACTCCCAAATAATAAGTTATGAACAATTATCATAAACATGTCTACTGAACAAATCAAAGTTATCACTTTCAAATATTTCAGTGTTTTCAAAATCCCGAATTATTATTATTATTTTTCAAGATGAACAATAAATTAAATTTGCAGTGTTATAAAGTGTTAACCTGTGCCAACAAACGTCCCACTAGATGAGAGTCCCTGGGGAAAATGCTCTTGTTAATTCGTTTTAGAGGTCTTGCGATACCTTGGTCATCAGCCCCGTGTACTTGGTTGTGAATTCAATTTGTCTGATAACTTGTGTTTCTGTTGCGATTGTAGTAGAGTGTGTGACTGTAATTATTGGGGCTGGGGATAGGGTAGGTGCTCCGGGACTTGTAATAAGGTACTATCCCAGCATTTTCTTGAAGGGAGTGTGGAAAATAACCTCGGGTTAACCACATTTAGGATAGCCACTCTCAGTGCCGAGATGCGAACTGATCTCTGGACTTCTGCAGCTCCCCCGTCGCAGGTCCCTTGAGAAAAAAAAAAGCCTGTTCTATTTAACAATGTTGTTCCTATTTAATTGTTGTCTTTTATTTGGTTCATCGAACGGATGAACGTTGGCGTGTCAAACGAGAAATATCGGAGAGCACACAACCTACAGTACAATCTTTGCCCGAAGTACACAACCTGGTGTTGGCCTGGGGAATGCTTGCAGGGCATTTTATGGACTCACTCATCCATGTGCAAGGCACTGAAGACCGATTTGTTTATGAATCCATCTTTGCAATCATGTACGCCAGGATATGACAAACCTCAGTAATTAAACATGTGCAATGCGGCACGCAGCCACGACTTCACGCAGCCTGTTTGGCGTTGTCGGCATGCCGGGACGGGACTGTTAAATGGATTAGATACGTTCCGTACGTAGAAAGATGAGTGGAAATTGCGTATTTATGTAATACAGGGCAAGAACGAAAAATCTTTAATTTGCAGAATCATTATTAGAACAACAGTAACCTGATATTCAGAGAAGTTAAGAAATGCATTCAAATTAATTAAATAAATAAATAAACCAATAAATGAACCAATAAATAAATAAATAAATAAATAAATAAATAAATAAATGGTGAATTCAAACTATCAAAATGAAGAGTTGTTGTTGATTCATTTAGGGGCTTCGTGACATCGTGGTCATGTATCCCTGTGTACTTGGGTGTGTGTGGAATTTATCTCACAACCTATGTTATTGTGAGGGATGTATTAATGTGTTTCTTTGTAATTCAGATGAGGATTTGGAAGGAGGTGGCCGTGGCCTAATTTAGGAACCATCCCGTCATTCGTCTGGACTGAGAAGTTTCTTGAATTAAAAAGAGCTAATAGCCTATAAAATGCAATTTGATGTAATATACGTATTTATTGGATATTATTGTGGTGGCTGCACTACAGTTGTGTATTTATTTGTGACTGGGGTTAGAATTTTAGTAGGAGGTGGCCGTGGCCTTAAATTGGGTACCATCCCATCATTTGCCTGGTGTAGAAGTGGAGAACTACGGAAAACCACTTCCACGAGGGCTGAGGTGGGAAACGAACCGGCCACTTCTCAGTTTTGCCTCACGAGGCTGATTGTACCCCGTTCAGCCCTCAGGCCAGAATTAAATTGCTCGGCAGAGCCGGAAATCGAACCCGGACCCCAGGGGTGACAGCCAAGAATGCTAGCCACTACGCAACCAGGCGGTCAAAATTAAAAAGGTGTCATTCTGGTGATAGAGCATAAAGAGAGTTTTTTGTTGTTGTTGATTCTTTTGGGGGCTTAACGACATCGTAGACATGTAGCTCTTTGTACTTGAGTGTGTGTTTGGTATCTATCTGATAATTTGCGTTATTTTGGTGGCTGTACTGGTGTGTTTATTTGTGAATAGGGTTAGGATTTTAGTAGGAGGTGGCCGCGGCCTTAATTTAGGTACCATCCCAGCATTTGCCTGGTGTAGAATTGGAGAACCACGGATAACGAATTATAGGGTGGCTGAGGAGGAATTGAACCACCTTCTTCTAACTTTTGACTCACAAGGCAATGTGTACCCCGTTCCAGCCCTCAGACCAGAAATACATTTCTTGGCAGAGGTGAGAATCGAATTCGGAGCTTCGCGGTGAAGCCAAGAAAGCTAGTCACTACGCCCCGAGGCGTCGACTACTCATTGAAGAGAAACTTGAAATAACCCATTTCTTCAAATATATATTGGAGTTTTTTATACAAATAATCTTTGAAATTAACTGACTAGAAAGTTTCTAGTAGAAACACTTCAAGTACACGTTTCGATCGTTCTTTCAATTACAATAACACTGAGTGACGTCACGTATTACGTAGAGTGTAGCGAGTCGTCCGGTGCAGGCTTGGCGCAGGAGAGTTGTTAGGCACGTGCTAAATGCATTGTGCAGCGTATTAAGCCCTGATCTACAACCATGCATGCTCATTGTCTTTACTGGGATATTGTAGCAAGGCAATGCGTCACGTCTCGCAGCTAGTCGTGTCTAAAAATGGGTGGAAGCACAACACAAACACATCCAAGTACCTTCTCATAGAAAATGGTACGTGGCTTGGCGACCAAGAGACCCTAGGTGTGGGCTCCTCTTTTTCATCATCATGGTTGAACTTCTATGGTCAACTCTTGATCTCTTCCAACCCCACTAGTTTTAGGGTGACCCGTGGCGAAGCCGTGCACGTTAAGTCGTACACCATGGCTGTGAGAGTATCTGCATCAAGTCAGGAGATCGCAGGTTCGAATTCCAGCGCTTACCTTAGTTACCCTGTGTTTGGAGTTTCCCATGTTATTTACACTCCCTCCAGGCAAATACCGTGATAGTACATCACTTCAAGTCCCGAAGCACTTCCCTCATACCTGTCCTTAATATAGTTACACACACTACTACAGTTATCATATAAATACAGGTTATTAGACAAGCTCAACCGACATCCTTCTACGCGGGGCTCATGACCACGATGTTCCAAACCCCAAAATGACTTATTATCAGACTATCATTATTATTAACAACAGGTATTAAGGTATCTGAAGCCTCAAGTATTCGCATTTTTCCGCCTTAATTAACTCTTCTTTTAAGCCTATTTTCATGTATGAAATATAGGCTTATGAGATCACCTTTTGTCCGTTTGTGTGTAAGTGTAAGCCCCCCCGTATAAAATCTAAACGTCTGGAGCGATTTCAGTAAGATTTGGTAACGACTTGCTAACACCCCGTCCGACCTCGACCACGCCTCTCAAATTCTAATAAATATCACTAATTCAAGATGGCAGCCGCGCGAAGTATTTTACTCGCATTCTTTATCTCCGAAACTATTATCACTATCAACCTCAAAACCCGTATGGTCAGAGAGGTTACTGTGCGAAGTTCTCCTATAATACATTCAAAAACCTGATATGTAGAAAACCAACATGTCGGCCATGCGAATTTCAAATATTAAAATAGGTTTTTCAGGCAGTTTATTCTCTCGAGCGCAATAAAACCTGACATCATTAATCTCCTCGCAAGGTTTAGTATACTGGCATATAATTTAATTCAAGTTTTTTGAAAAATTCAGTATGGTAGCCGTGCGAAAGTATAAAAATAAGTTTTAATTTGTGTATTAATTAAACGATAGCAGTGAAAGTTAGTATAAAGAATCACCTTAATAATCTTCACATACTGGTGCATACATCTATGGCCTACATATGAAAGCAATACAACATGGCGGTCATGAGTGATGTTTATTTTGTGCTTTTAATATCTACGAGTCTAATACAGCAATCAAACATAAATTTTGTGTGGCAATAAAGGCTATTAAAATTAGATCGATGCAACTTTTTATATCCTTATGAGCATAAAACTACAATGGTGGCCTTGTGAATTTTAAAAATTTAAGCGGACTTTTCGCGACTTAATCATCCAAGCGCAAGGAAACTTAGCACGCTTACAAATCTTAATATACTGGTGTATAATTCAATTACATTTTACGGGAAATTCAGCGAAATTTCAAAACCACATTTTCTCATTTATAGTCCTATCAAAGTGATGGAAGTGTATGTATGTATAATGAACTGCCTTAATAATCTTCATCTTCAGGTAGGCCTTCGTAATTATATGGCCTACTTATTTATTTATTGCCATAACAGGGTAGTTTTCCAATTACAGTAGCAAACAATTGTTTACACACAGATAATACATGAAAATACATTAAAATCTTTCTTTTCTTAGTCGTTTACCCTCCAGGTTGGTGGAACCCACGGACTCAGCGAGGGAACTCACCACTACCGCCTCTACGGGCAGTGTCCTAGAGCTGGGAACATCTAATCGGAGTGGATACAACTGGTGAGGTGTGATTGGCACCTCGCCCAGGCGGCCTCACCTGCAAAGCGAATAGGGGCCTCATAAGGGAAGGTAATGTATGGTCAGGAGGGATAGGCAAGGAAGAGGGAAGGAGGCGGCCGTGGCCTTGAAGAAGGTACTGCCCCCGTAAATTGAATTATACTGAGACCACGGTGGCTGTATTGGCATATGTGAATAAAGTTATGGCCGTCATAGTTGTGACGTGTATATTCATGACGTAGGCGTGGATGACGCAACGCTCGAGCAAGTAGGCTGGATGAGCTGAGATTCATGGTGACGTCATGATTTTGTTCGAGAAGGATCTGAGATTTACGACGCAGTCGCAGGGAAGCAAGTAAACGTGCTGAGGAAGAAGTTACGCTATTGGAGGAGAGGCTCGAACCAATGAATGATAGCTTGGAGGGAGACGGAGATTACTGAAACTACCATATTTAATAACTTTTGGCATGCAGAATTGTGGAAAACTATTTTCAGTTATGGCATTGATTTGGAATTTTGAAGAAATTAATTATATTATTTTGAAATCTGAAAATCCGTCAAGAATAGCCAAAGTTGGAACTTCTAGCAATGACGGAGGAACAAGCTATGGTAGGGATGGATACGCCCCTTCAAAGTTGATAAAAGGCCTTGCACAGCAGAGAGGAGTTTTTTTTTCTCACTTCGTGGTTTTATTCTGACTTCATAGTCTGACTTCGTGTTCTGATAGAACAAGCATATCGTCATAAGCAAGCGTGGCAGAGCCCACCGCATCGAACAGTATTGGGTATCCAGCAGTGCAATTTTACTGTTACTAAAACTAGGCGAAGTTGGAGCGCACACATAAACGATTCTACAAGTTTATCTATCAAGAATTAGCTACTGCATTTATACGAATTCAATAGTGCATTACAATATTGAGGCGTGTGCGAAAGTTGAACATTTTCATTATAATACTTCAGAAGATATTCGCATTTAAAGACTGCAGAGAACTAAATTAATAAATGTGTGTCAATGAACTAAATTATGAAGTTCATGAACAAGGAAACAAATGCTATATGTCTCGTCCCAGCTCCCTTATCCATTCCAATGTGCATTGTTGTTATTATTACGTTCCTTTGAGCTAGAGAAAGCTGAATTTTTGTATGTGAAGTCTACAGTCCTACAGGAGGACATGGTTGCATTGACAATGGCTTCAGACAGCCATACCTATTTTGTTGTTAAATTTTGTTAAAATATTTTTTTTTTCTTTATGTGAAAAAAATTATTGTGCAGTTTAAATTTTCTGGTCTCCGACTTGGTTCATTTTAAATATCGTGGTGGAGGTTATTGTGAGGGCATACTATTATGTGATCCAGTTGAAAACCCAGACCCGAGATTAAATTGAATAGGTAAGTAAAAGGTAAGTATGAACCCCCGTATATTTTGGTGTGTTCCACAATAATTTCATGTTAACTACTGTGCTCTAATCTCGGTAAGTAGTGGAGTGGTGGCGCTTCTGCTTCACTTGACACTCCTGTGCCCAACAAACCAACATGGCCGCCGCGCGAAATTGAAATAATTAATATCTCTCAAACGCATGGTCCGATTTTGACAAATGAGGTGTCGTTGGACTCGGGCTGACGCCCTCTTTCCAACGGACCACTCATTTCAACCCCTAAATAAAACCTACCCCTACTAGGGGGTGAAATTGTAATTTTTTAGTGAAAGTCTCTTTTCAAATGGGACATGTATAAGGTGCGCTGCTAAAATGAACTTCAACGTGGTTGCTCATATCGCGCATGCGTTTTTCTGGCTGCCGCTATGGATGAACATTTTTGTTTTTGTTTTGTACGCATGCGCACTTGGGATTTTTGTAAGAGGGCGAGCTCTTTGAAAAAAAATGATTGATAAGAAGAGGTTTTGGTGGTGAGGAGAGAGCCAGATAGTCGCCTACTTTCCTACGACGTTTGCCGATATCTCTCGAACGCAAGGTCGGATTTGGACGTGTGACGTGTCAAATCGCTTGTCTCAAAGCCCTATATATGTTATTAATAGGTTAAAGTTTTGAGAATGAGGGAAACAGGCGTTTTGGGGTAAAATTATGATTTTAGACTTTTTCTGATATTTCACGAATGCCTGGTCGGATTTGGTCCTATGACGTGTCAAATGGCTTGTCTCGAAACCCTCTTTATTTTGGTAATAGGTTAAAGTTTTTGAGAATGAGGGAAACAGAATTTTTTGTTGTAAAACCGTGATTTTAGACTTTTTGTTATATCTCACAAACCAATAACGCCAGAGACGTATACGAGGGGTCGTAGGACTCGGGGTGACGCCCCTCCCCTATCTCCCTTTCGAATATAGTATTTATGTTTAAAAAAATGCGAAAGAGCCTAACGACACTTATGTTGAAAACATTTCAGTTTTTAAAACTTTTCTTAAATTTGTCTAAAATGTTCATGACGAGTGGTTGTAGATAGAAAGAGACGATACTACTGGACACGTGTTTCAACGAAGCTATTACTGGCCACGGTGGTGATATACCAATACAGTATTCGCTATTTCGATGAGACGGCGGGTCGAGGGTTCGTTTTCTGATTTTTCCTATGATGGAATTCCTAATTCCTAAACCCCCTGAAGGGGGTCTTTAACGTGTAAACGATTATGAGTGACATGACAAATGATAATTCCTTGATTCGATGAAGTTGGCTTTAGATAGAACAAACAGAACTTGGTTATATGTTGCTTGAAGTGAGTATAGAAAACAAACTTGCTGGGGCAGACTGACAGGATGTGAATGTTATTTGATCTTATTGGAATGCATTGACTTGACAGGGCAACGAAAAAAGCACAGAGATGCTGAGGACACTTGAAGGTCAAACGATATGGCAACCATGGTGGGAGGGGGAAGCTAGGATGATGTCGCCGATCATGTTCAATGGATGAATTTATATTTTGCGAAGCATTGTTCGGAGAGGGTCGTGGGACGACTTGTTTTAAGGGTATTTATTTTTTCGATGTTTCCTATGGTGGACTCATTGATTGAAATAATCCAAAACTGCTAGGGCATGGCCTTGAGATTTTATAAACCGATAATGGGATTTTGACATACAAGATCCACTCAGAACTTGACATGATGTCATTCTTTTTATGGCTTATGAATTTCCCCAAAAAAGACCCAAAACAACAAGATCATGGACTTTTGCTTTTCTTAATATATTGCAAACCCATAATGTAAGATGTTTACTGTGAGTGACGAAATCTAGCTAGGTAACGAAAGAATTATTGTAGGATATATGTATGGTGACTGACACGTCTTTGACCATTGGAACTTGTTTTCAGATCTGACTGTAGTACATAGGGAGTATAGGTTGTAGGCATGGATTGACAAACGGTGCACACAAAATTCAATTTATCGATTCAAGAATTAAGAGTAGACTATCATTAATTAATTGGTTAAAGAGTGTAGCTAAAAATAAAAAAATAGTGACTACATTAAACTAAACTGAACCAAGTCGAATCAAACCCAACCGAACCAAACCAAGCCTAAAGCAAACCAAACCTAATCAAGAACAAGCCAAGGGCTTAAGTGTAAAACTTGTGGGGGAATGCAGTCATTGGCAATGTCCAAAGGAAGGGATAACGCTCTACCTCTAGAGGGTAAGGTAAAGCTAGCGCATGGTGCTAATGCATATTCCCAAGTACATGAACCACACACACACACAACTATCCTATGCTGTTTTTATGAGTTAACTGTTAAAACTTACTCAGTGGTTACTGAGCAAGATGGTCGCTACACACAACAAGCTTTAAATACTTGAGGCTAATAATCTATACACACACACACACACGCTTGTTCTAAACTAAACTGTCTTGCTGGCAGTGCTCACACAGTAGGCAAATGACAGAAATGCTTGGCTAACAGAAATACAATCATTTTCGTTTGTCTAATGTTACCAGCTAACCATTACATGCTATAGTGGTGAGCACATGTGCCTCTTGCACTGGAGATCGTAACTCGATTTCTAGCTCTAAGGCCTAGAATGAATCAAACTAAGAAAGAAGGGTATGGTGACGCAGTGGTTAAACTGTTAGCCTTTCACTAAGGTAGACTAGGGTTTGATTTTAGGTTAATATACATGTCATAAACAAACAAACAAACAAACAAACAAACAAAAAAAGCAGAGATAATGTTTAAAACTGATTACACTTGTCTCTTTTTAAATTATTACTTAGATTGCAAATACAAAGGTGGACTGGGTTTGATATTCAGTTAATGCTGCCTATCGCATACTAGCCTGTAAGAAAGCCAAACAAGCAAAAGGCGTAGGTAGAGCAGTGGTAAAATCGCTATGTGTAGAGAACTACCTAACGGTTTTATGAACTGGCAATGGTATGTCGCATAAACAGTGCAGGATACAATCCAGCAACCATAATTTGTATCTTGTGGAGCAGAGAAAACATATATATAGAGAAAGATATAGAAAGCTAGTGTATGTATGGGTAGCATTGATAATTTGACCAGAGAAAATACGATGAGGTAGGGTGGGGAGAGGGAGAATTAACACTTATATATGAATGAATGGTAAATAGTATTTTAGTTTTTTTTCCCCAATAGTTTTGTTTTTTAAATGCAGTGGTAGATAGTCGTTATTTTGTAAAACATTCTTACTTGCAGTAGTAATAAGACTCTATGGTTTCGCTAACACATAGATAGACTGTATTATTGCCATGGTCAAGCACTCACATTAAGATCATTTACAAAATCATAAAATGAAAAATAAAAAATCTTGTTTTGGAAATATCGTTTTTCAACATACACAAAATAAATATATAAAAAATTTGTAAACAGCAAAATGGAAAATCCATGGTCAAGCACTCACATTAAGATCATTTACAAAATCATAAAATGAAAAATAAAAATCTTGTTTTGGAAATATCGATTTTTTTCAACATACACAAAATAAATATATAAAAAATTTGTAAACAGCAAAATGGAAAATCCATGTTTCCATATAGACAAAATTTAAAAACCTTAAACGGACATTTAAGAAAATATATATAAATGGGAAATTGACAAATGTGTAAATATGAAAATGGAAAAATCCATGTTTCCATATCATGAAATTGAAAAACATCAAACTGTCATTTTAAAAAATGCAAATGGAAAATTGACAAATTGCAATGTGTGAAATGTGAAATTGAACAAATGGCTATCATTATTTTAAAAAAAAAAGAACATGGTGCTCTATGGTTGAGGTGTGAATCAAACCCTTTCTACTTATTTGGACCACCCGAGACTGAGTAGACTAGTTTAAGTTGTCATACCACTTTTAAAAGTTTGTGTTAAATCTAGGAATTGAACCCAAGAGCTTGTAGGGGAGATCAAAGGTTATAATATGTTAAACAGATAGCCTTGAATGAAGGGTGTGGTAGCTATATAGAGATGAGACGTTTCGCTCGGGGCAGGGAGGCATGGAGATCTGCATCAAACCAGTCAAAGGACTAAAGACTCAAACAACAACATGTACGTTCACCAAAATAATGTTGTGTAACGGTAAATGTTAGTCAACGAACAGTAATGCATTACTAAAACCCATGACACGATACCTAAGAGCTTTTCTAAAATGATTTTAAAATGCCTTTAACCCTATATTGAACACCCAGTTCACAAAACTCATAACTGCAATGTTATGGTAAAACAAAACAAAATCTATATTTCAAAACAAACAAGTGGTTTAGTCAATGTATACTGGAAAAAGTTTTGTAAACACTCAAGTCCTCAAGACCAATTAAATTAGTAACTGTCAGGTTGGCCGAGTGGTTAAGGTGTTTGACTTAAGATCAAATTTCTGTATAAGGAAGCAAGGGTTCGAATCCCTTACCTGACATAACTATTGCCTTAACATGGCTTGGCCACACTGTATTATTATGATACTCAGTACACAAACCATAGATATAGTGTATTGTTTAAGGCCACTCTCTTTCTGAACATAGTCAGAGACTGTTGATGGTTAACAATTGTATTAATAGTGGGACATGGGGATAGCAATTAAGAAAAAACAGCCAATACCCATACAATATTTTTATTCATTTTAGTTTTTTTTTACAATAGTTACACACTGAATACAACTTTTTATCTCTTTACCATTGTTTGATATAGATTTTAAACACAACGCTTGTTGTAGATCCTTTTACAACTTTTTTTAGGTACTCTTGTTCTTAAAAACTGGGGAAGCCGCAATGGTTTTATAGACATTAAACCCTCATTCTCTTCTTTTTCATTATTATTATTATCATTATTATAAATATTATCTTTATAATTATTATAGTCATTGTCACCATCATTATCATCATCATCATCATCCTCAACATCACTAGAACTATCCAATTCCATTTTTTCCTTTTCAAAAGGGATTTCTTGAAGAGTCTGTGTTGCTTTTGATAGTGTTACGGGTTTATTGAACGTTGACAACTGTCCTAACATGACTTTTTGAGGAGATAAATGTTTTTTCATAAGGAAGTCACTATGTTGAGTAACACTATGTTTTTGTCGGACTTGCTTTTTCTTGTTCTTTTGATCATGTTTTGTTAACACTAACGGTGTTTCATTTGGTATACCACATTGATGAGTACCCACACTTAAGACCTCACCATGTTTACTTTTTAGATGACCTAGACATTTTGTTGTTCTTTGTTTTGAGCACTGCCAAAATATGATGCCATTCGCATTTTCTCGCTTATAGTTATAAGAGTACCCATGATACAGGGCACGTGGTTTACCTTTATTGGTTATAGTATATTCCATAGTAGTCACTGACTTGTATAGTCGATCCGCCTACTACAAAGGTCTGAACACTTGTGGTGAAAGAATGATGTTGTGTTGACGTTTTATGCAGGATAATGTTGGTGGCATATGTGGGTGGCTTATGTTGATGACATGTGTTGTTGGCTGATTTTGGTGGCTTATGTTGATGGTTTATGGTGGTGGCTTATGTTGATGGCTTATGTTGGTGGCTTATGTTGATGACATATGTTGGTGACTTATGTTGATAGCTTATGTTGGTGGCTAATGTTGATGACATATGTTGTTGGCTTATGGTGGTGGCTTATGTTGATGGTATATGTTGCTGGCCTATGTTGATGGTTTATGTTAATGGCTTAGGTTAATATCTTAGGTTGATGGCATAAGTTGATGGCTTATGTTGGTGGCTTATGGTGGTGGCTTATGCTGGTGGCTTATGCTAGTGGCTTATGGTGGTGGTTTATGGTGGTGGCTTATGTTGATGACATATGTTGGTGGCTTAAGTTGGTGGCTTATGTTGGTGGCTTATGGTGGTGGCTTATGGTGGTGGGTTATGGTGGTGGATTATGGTGGCTTATAGTGGTGACTTATGGTGGTGGTTTATGGTGGTGGCTTATGTTGATGACATATGTTGGTGGCTTATGATGGCTTATGGTGGTGATTTATAGTGGTGGCCTATGTTGGTGGCTTATTTTTGGTGGTTTACGTTAATACCTTATTTGTAATGGCTTATTTGACAAGTTATTGTTGTCAATGTATTTAGAGGATTTTTCTCTTGGTTTTGGAAAGTATTTCAACTCTTTTTTATGGTAGCATAATGCTTACCGCCATGTTTGTAAGCAACAACAACACACTAAAATTCCAAGAATCCAAAGTACTCTAAGGTTAATGATTGTCTCTCAACTCCATTCAACGTCTAGTCAAAAAACATTATATATTTTTCACATTTTACAAAAAAAGTAAATTGGGAAAGTAAGCTATATGTTTAAACTAAAAATCATATCAAATCATATGCTAACTCCAACACCTACGTCTACCCCAATCTCAGTCAAAAAAATATAATATTCTTCAAATTTTTCCAAAACAGTATTTGGGAAGTAGGCCATATTTTGAAAACTAATCATCCTATAAAGTCATATATATATATACTGAAACCAATGGCTTTTATATCCTTAATCTTAAGAACAAAATATGGAATTTTTGACATTTTTTCCAAAAATGTTCATTTTAAAACGGGGCTATATTTTGGAAACTAGGAATTTTACAAGAAAGTTTGTTTAACGTAAATGGCAGGTATTTACCCCCACTACCCGCAAACCAAGTCCCAGGTCTCTGGGGAAAAATCCAAAAAAATTTCAATTTGGAAAGTAGGCAATATTTTGAAAACTAATCATCCTAAAAAGTCATATATAGACTCAAACCAATGGCTTTTATGTCCTTAATTGGTAGAACAAAACTTAACATTTTTTCAGTTTTTCCAAAAAAGTCCAATTTTCAAAAATTGTCTATATTTTGGGAACTAAGAATTTTACAAAAAAGTTTGTTTAACGAAAATGAAAGGTCTTTACCCCCCTCTACCCAAAACATAAATTTCAGGTCCCTAGGACAAAAACTGTGCAGTATATATATATATATTTTTTTTTTTGGGGAGGGGGTCTATATTCACTTTACCTCCCCACTTCACAAGATGGCGGCCATAGCTTAACTTAACCTAGCCTAACCTAACCTGACCTACGAGGTGTGATCAAAAAGTTCCAAAAATGTGGCTGCAACTTAACCAAACCTAGCCTAGCCTAACCTAACCTCCCTGTTGACTAGCCCCCTTTGGACGGGTCCTTTTTGAAGGGAGTCATTTTTTTTACGTGTCCCGGTGGACGGGTCCTTGTTGACGGGTCCCAGTGGCGGGTCCCCTGTGACATAATTTGGATAAAATGCAAGGCCAGTCCATAGGGATCAGTCCAAAGGACCCGCCACAGGGACCCGTCAACAAGGACCCGTCCTCCGGGACACGTAAAAAAAATGACTCCCTTCAAAAAGGACCCGTCCAAAGGGGGCTAGACAACAGGGAGGTTAGGTTAGGCTAGGCTAGGTTTGGTTAAGTTGCAGCCACATTTTTGGAACTTTTTGATCACACCTCGTAGGTCAGGTTAGGTTAGGCTAGGTTAAGTTAAGCTATGGCCGCCATCTTGTGAAGTGGGGAGGTAAAGTGAATATAGACCCCCTCCCCAAAAAAAATATATATATATATATACTGCACAGTTTTTGTCCTAGGGACCTGAAATTTATGTTTTGGGTAGAGGGGGGTAAAGACCTTTCATTTTCGTTAAACAAACTTTTTTGTAAAATTCTTAGTTCCCAAAATATAGACAATTTTTGAAAATTGGACTTTTTTGGAAAAACTGAAAAAATGTTAAGTTTTGTTCTACCAATTAAGGACATAAAAGCCATTGGTTTGAGTCTATATATGACTTTTTAGGATGATTAGTTTTCAAAATATTGCCTACTTTCCAAATTGAACTTTTTTTGGATTTTTCCCCAGAGACCTGGGACTTGGTTTGCGGGTAGTGGGGGTAAATACCTGCCATTTACGTTAAACAAACTTTCTTGTAAAATTCCTAGTTTCCAAAATATAGCCCCGTTTTAAAATGAACATTTTTGGAAAAAATGTCAAAAATTCCATATTTTGTTCTTAAGATTAAGGATATAAAAGCCATTGGTTTCAGTATATATATATATATGACTTTATAGGATGATTAGTTTTCAAAATATGGCCTACTTTCCAAATACTGTTTTGGAAAAATTTGAAGAATATTATATTTTTTTGACTGAGATTGGGGTAGACGTAGGTGTTGGAGTTAGCATATGATTTGATATGATTTTTAGTTTAAACATATAGCTTACTTTCCCAATTTACTTTTTTGTAAAATGTGAAAAATATATAATGTTTTTTGACTAGACGTTGAATGGAGTTGAGAGACAATCATTAACCTTAGAGTACTTTGGATTCTTGGAATTTTAGTGTGTTGTTGTTGCTTACAAACATGGCGGTAAGCATTATGCTACCATAAAAAAGAGTTGAGATACTTTCCAAAACCAAGAGAAAAATCCTCTAAATACATTGACAACAATAACTTGTCAAATAAGCCATTACAAATAAGGTATTAACGTAAACCACCAAAAATAAGCCACCAACATAGGCCACCACTATAAATCACCACCATAAGCCACCATAAGCCACCAACATATGTCATCAACATAAGCCACCACCATAAACCACCACCATAAGTCACCACTATAAGCCACCATAATCCACCACCATAACCCACCACCATAAGCCACCACCATAAGCCACCAACATAAGCCACCAACTTAAGCCACCAACATATGTCATCAACATAAGCCACCACCATAAACCACCACCATAAGCCACTAGCATAAGCCACCAGCATAAGCCACCACCATAAGCCACCAACATAAGCCATCAACTTATGCCATCAACCTAAGATATTAACCTAAGCCATTAACATAAACCATCAACATAGGCCAGCAACATATACCATCAACATAAGCCACCACCATAAGCCAACAACATATGTCATCAACATTAGCCACCAACATAAGCTATCAACATAAGTCACCAACATATGTCATCAACATAAGCCACCAACATAAGCCATCAACATAAGCCACCACCATAAACCATCAACATAAGCCACCAAAATCAGCCAACAACACATGTCATCAACATAAGCCACCCACATATGCCACCAACATTATCCTGCATAAAACGTCAACACAACATCATTCTTTCACCACAAGTGTTCAGACCTTTGTAGTAGGCGGATCGACTATACAAGTCAGTGACTACTATGGAATATACTATAACCAATAAAGGTAAACCACGTGCCCTGTATCATGGGTACTCTTATAACTATAAGCGAGAAAATGCGAATGGCATCATATTTTGGCAGTGCTCAAAACAAAGAACAACAAAATGTCTAGGTCATCTAAAAAGTAAACATGGTGAGGTCTTAAGTGTGGGTACTCATCAATGTGGTATACCAAATGAAACACCGTTAGTGTTAACAAAACATGATCAAAAGAACAAGAAAAAGCAAGTCCGACAAAAACATAGTGTTACTCAACATAGTGACTTCCTTATGAAAAAACATTTATCTCCTCAAAAAGTCATGTTAGGACAGTTGTCAACGTTCAATAAACCCGTAACACTATCAAAAGCAACACAGACTCTTCAAGAAATCCCTTTTGAAAAGGAAAAAATGGAATTGGATAGTTCTAGTGATGTTGAGGATGATGATGATGATGATAATGATGGTGACAATGACTATAATAATTATAAAGATAATATTTATAATAATGATAATAATAATAATGAAAAAGAAGAGAATGAGGGTTTAATGTCTATAAAACCATTGCGGCTTCCCCAGTTTTTAAGAACAAGAGTACCTAAAAAAAGTTGTAAAAGGATCTACAACAAGCGTTGTGTTTAAAATCTATATCAAACAATGGTAAAGAGATAAAAAGTTGTATTCAGTGTGTAACTATTGTAAAAAAAAACTAAAATGAATAAAAATATTGTATGGGTATTGGCTGTTTTTTCTTAATTGCTATCCCCATGTCCCACTATTAATACAATTGTTAACCATCAACAGTCTCTGACTATGTTCAGAAAGAGAGTGGCCTTAAACAATACACTATATCTATGGTTTGTGTACTGAGTATCATAATAATACAGTGTGGCCAAGCCATGTTAAGGCAATAGTTATGTCAGGTAAGGGATTCGAACCCTTGCTTCCTTATACAGAAATTTGATCTTAAGTCAAACACCTTAACCACTCGGCCAACCTGACAGTTACTAATTTAATTGGTCTTGAGGACTTGAGTGTTTACAAAACTTTTTCCAGTATACATTGACTAAACCACTTGTTTGTTTTGAAATATAGATTTTGTTTTGTTTTACCATAACATTGCAGTTATGAGTTTTGTGAACTGGGTGTTCAATATAGGGTTAAAGGCATTTTAAAATCATTTTAGAAAAGCTCTTAGGTATCGTGTCATGGGTTTTAGTAATGCATTACTGTTCGTTGACTAACATTTACCGTTACACAACATTATTTTGGTGAACGTACATGTTGTTGTTTGAGTCTTTAGTCCTTTGACTGGTTTGATGCAGATCTCCATGCCTCCCTGCCCCGAGCGAAACGTCTCATCTCTATATAGCTACCACACCCTTCATTCAAGGCTATCTGTTTAACATATTATAACCTTTGATCTCCCCTACAAGCTCTTGGGTTCAATTCCTAGATTTAACACAAACTTTTAAAAGTGGTATGACAACTTAAACTAGTCTACTCAGTCTCGGGTGGTCCAAATAAGTAGAAAGGGTTTGATTCACACCTCAACCATAGAGCACCATGTTCTTTTTTTTTTTAAATAATGATAGCCATTTGTTCAATTTCACATTTCACACATTGCAATTTGTCAATTTTCCATTTGCATTTTTTAAAATGACAGTTTGATGTTTTTCAATTTCATGATATGGAAACATGGATTTTTCCATTTTCATATTTACACATTTGTCAATTTCCCATTTATATACTGCTCAAAAAAATTAAAGCACCACTTTTTTCAAAGGCCACCAAATTTTGAAAAGTTGACCTACAAGCTCGAAATCTCAGTATAACGTTTGTCCTGACGCCTACCAAGCATATGCTTCAGCACAACTCCCCAACTTGAGTAGTTTCGGGGTAGCACCCCGAAAACCAGCCCATTTTCGAAAACCGCAAATTGAAGTTTGCGAAAAACGCTGCAGGACTTGTCGCAGGTTGCCAAAGCAGTCGAAAATGAATGAGTCTTGCTCTTAAAGGTTCCACAAACACGTTGAAATCGTTAGATTTGACGTTTGGGCATTTTCAACCCCCTTCATCATCCCCTAAACATGGACTACCATTGGGGGCGTCTGAGAAGGTACCGGGTGTGTTTAACCACCTGAAAACCTGTACACCGTCCTCAGTTGCTGATTGCAGTAAGTTCTTAAGGCCTCCGGCAATGTCCACACCCCCTAACACCCTCAACTGGCATGGGACCAAACCACCCCTTCTCGATTCACCCCTAAGGAAGGTTTTAATCGAGATGTTTATCAGTGCTGCTAATGGGGGGGTCTTCCCCTAACGTTTCAAAAAAGTAACTGTGCCTTTGTCACCACCCCTTCCCCTGCAACCCCCGTTTGTATGATTTTTCGAAACAGGCCCTTTTTAAGGGCTGAAACGACGTCTTAATCGCTGAAAGGGCTGTAAAGGTCCTTAGAAGTAGTGGTGACACGAAATCAACCCCTTCCGATCGGTGATTGACATTCCTTCCCCCAAATTCGAAATTTTTGCACCCCCAACCCTCCCTGTCTGGACGCGTAATGCGTCATGGCAGAGTTTTAAGAGTTGGATGAAAATGAAGCCTATGGCCTGCAATGGAGCCCAAAACAGCAGGCTGGATAGAAATTCATCGGTAGGTTGGGAAACGGGACCAAAATTTTTCAAAAAAGTGTACAGCCTACAGTAAGTACGCCCATGCATAGGCAACCCACATCACGTCCGTGCGTGTTGGTTGCCTGTGATCGGCAATAGGTTACAAAGTTTGGCAATGGGAGAAAAATGACGTGATGTGGGTTGCCTATGCATTGGTGTACTTACTAGAGGCTGTTAACTTTTTTGAAAACTTTTTGGTCCCGTTTCCCACCCTACCGATGAATTTCCATCCAACCTGCCGTTTTGGGCTCCATTTCAGGCCATAAGCTTCATTTTGATCCAACTCTGAAAACTCTGCCATGACGCGTTACGCGTCCAGACAGGGAGGGTTGAGGGTGCAAAAATGTCAACTTTGGGGGATGGAATGTCAATCAAACATCATAAGGGGTTGATTTCGTGTCACCACTACTTCTAAGGACCTTTACAGCCCTTTCAGCGTTTAAGACCTCATTTCAGCCCTTAAAAAGGGCCTGATTCGAAAAATCATACAAACGGGGGTTGCAGGGGAAGGGGTGGCGACACAGGCGCAGGTCCTCGTTTGAAACGTTAGGGGAAGACCCCCCCATTAGCAGCACTGATAAAAATCTCGATTTAAACCTTCCTTAGGGGTGAATCAAGACGGGGTGGTTTGGTCCCTTGCCATTTGAGGGTGTTAGGAGGGGTGAACATTGCCGGAGGCCTTAAGAACTTACTGCAATCAGCAACTGAGGACGGTGTGCAGGTTTTCAGGTGGTTAAACACATCCGGTACCTTCTCAGGCGCCCCCAATGGTAGTCCATTTTTAGGGGATGATGAAGGGGGTTGAAAATGCCCAAACGTCAAATGTAACGATTTCAACGTGTTCGTGGAACCTTAAGAGCAAGACTCATTCATTTTCGACTGCTTTGGCAACCTGCGACAAGTCCTACAGCGTTTTTCGCAAACTTCAATTTACGGTTTTCAAAAATGGGCTGGTTTTGGGGGCGCTATCCCGAAACTACACAAGTTGGGGAGTTGTGCTGAAGCATGTGCTTGGTAGGCGTCGGGGCAAACGTCATACTGAAATTTCGACCTTGTGCAGTCAACTTTCCAAATTTGGTGGCCATTGAAAAAAGTGGTGCTTTAATTTTTTTGAGCAGTATATATATTTTCTTAAATGTCCGTTTAAGGTTTTTAAATTTTGTCTATATGGAAACATGGATTTTCCATTTTGCTGTTTACAAATTTTTTATATATTTATTTTGTGTATGTTGAAAAAAATCGATATTTCCAAAACAAGATTTTTATTTTTCATTTTATGATTTTGTAAATGATCTTAATGTGAGTGCTTGACCATGGATTTTCCATTTTGCTGTTTACAAATTTTTTATATATTTATTTTGTGTATGTTGAAAAACGATATTTCCAAAACAAGATTTTTTATTTTTCATTTTATGATTTTGTAAATGATCTTAATGTGAGTGCTTGACCATGGCAATAATACAGTCTATCTATGTGTTAGCGAAACCATAGAGTCTTATTACTACTGCAAGTAAGAATGTTTTACAAAATAACGACTATCTACCACTGCATTTAAAAAACAAAACTATTGGGGAAAAAAAAACTAAAATACTATTTACCATTCATTCATATATAAGTGTTAATTCTCCCTCTCCCCACCCTACCTCATCGTATTTTCTCTGGTCAAATTATCAATGCTACCCATACATACACTAGCTTTCTATATCTTTCTCTATATATATGTTTTCTCTGCTCCACAAGATACAAATTATGGTTGCTGGATTGTATCCTGCACTGTTTATGCGACATACCATTGCCAGTTCATAAAACCGTTAGGTAGTTCTCTACACATAGCGATTTTACCACTGCTCTACCTACGCCTTTTGCTTGTTTGGCTTTCTTACAGGCTAGTATGCGATAGGCAGCATTAACTGAATATCAAACCCAGTCCACCTTTGTATTTGCAATCTAAGTAATAATTTAAAAAGAGACAAGTGTAATCAGTTTTAAACATTATCTCTGCTTTTTTTGTTTGTTTGTTTGTTTGTTTGTTTGTTTATGACATGTATATTAACCTAAAATCAAACCCTAGTCTACCTTAGTGAAAGGCTAACAGTTTAACCACTGCGTCACCATACCCTTCTTTCTTAGTTTGATTCATTCTAGGCCTTAGAGCTAGAAATCGAGTTACGATCTCCAGTGCAAGAGGCACATGTGCTCACCACTATAGCATGTAATGGTTAGCTGGTAACATTAGACAAACGAAAATGATTGTATTTCTGTTAGCCAAGCATTTCTGTCATTTGCCTACTGTGTGAGCACTGCCAGCAAGACAGTTTAGTTTAGAACAAGCGTGTGTGTGTGTGTGTATAGATTATTAGCCTCAAGTATTTAAAGCTTGTTGTGTGTAGCGACCATCTTGCTCAGTAACCACTGAGTAAGTTTTAACAGTTAACTCATAAAAACAGCATAGGATAGTTGTGTGTGTGTGTGGTTCATGTACTTGGGAATATGCATTAGCACCATGCGCTAGCTTTACCTTACCCTCTAGAGGTAGAGCGTTATCCCTTCCTTTGGACATTGCCAATGACTGCATTCCCCCACAAGTTTTACACTTAAGCCCTTGGCTTGTTCTTGATTAGGTTTGGTTTGCTTTAGGCTTGGTTTGGTTCGGTTGGGTTTGATTCGACTTGGTTCAGTTTAGTTTAATGTAGTCACTATTTTTTTATTTTTAGCTACACTCTTTAACCAATTAATTAATGATAGTCTACTCTTAATTCTTGAATCGATAAATTGAATTTTGTGTGCACCGTTTGTCAATCCATGCCTACAACCTATACTCCCTATGTACTACAGTCAGATCTGAAAACAAGTTCCAATGGTCAAAGACGTGTCAGTCACCATACATATATCCTACAATAATTCTTTCGTTACCTAGCTAGATTTCGTCACTCACAGTAAACATCTTACATTATGGGTTTGCAATATATTAAGAAAAGCAAAAGTCCATGATCTTGTTGTTTTGGGTCTTTTTTGGGGAAATTCATAAGCCATAAAAAGAATGACATCATGTCAAGTTCTGAGTGGATCTTGTATGTCAAAATCCCATTATCGGTTTATAAAATCTCAAGGCCATGCCCTAGCAGTTTTGGATTATTTCAATCAATGAGTCCACCATAGGAAACATCGAAAAAATAAATACCCTTAAAACAAGTCGTCCCACGACCCTCTCCGAACAATGCTTCGCAAAATATAAATTCATCCATTGAACATGATCGGCGACATCATCCTAGCTTCCCCCTCCCACCATGGTTGCCATATCGTTTGACCTTCAAGTGTCCTCAGCATCTCTGTGCTTTTTTCGTTGCCCTGTCAAGTCAATGCATTCCAATAAGATCAAATAACATTCACATCCTGTCAGTCTGCCCCAGCAAGTTTGTTTTCTATACTCACTTCAAGCAACATATAACCAAGTTCTGTTTGTTCTATCTAAAGCCAACTTCATCGAATCAAGGAATTATCATTTGTCATGTCACTCATAATCGTTTACACGTTAAAGACCCCCTTCAGGGGGTTTAGGAATTAGGAATTCCATCATAGGAAAAATCAGAAAACGAACCCTCGACCCGCCGTCTCATCGAAATAGCGAATACTGTATTGGTATATCACCACCGTGGCCAGTAATAGCTTCGTTGAAACACGTGTCCAGTAGTATCGTCTCTTTCTATCTACAACCACTCGTCATGAACATTTTAGACAAATTTAAGAAAAGTTTTAAAAACTGAAATGTTTTCAACATAAGTGTCGTTAGGCTCTTTCGCATTTTTTTAAACATAAATACTATATTCGAAAGGGAGATAGGGGAGGGGCGTCACCCCGAGTCCTACGACCCCTCGTATACGTCTCTGGCGTTATTGGTTTGTGAGATATAACAAAAAGTCTAAAATCACGGTTTTACAACAAAAAATTCTGTTTCCCTCATTCTCAAAAACTTTAACCTATTACCAAAATAAAGAGGGTTTCGAGACAAGCCATTTGACACGTCATAGGACCAAATCCGACCAGGCATTCGTGAAATATCAGAAAAAGTCTAAAATCATAATTTTACCCCAAAACGCCTGTTTCCCTCATTCTCAAAACTTTAACCTATTAATAACATATATAGGGCTTTGAGACAAGCGATTTGACACGTCACACGTCCAAATCCGACCTTGCGTTCGAGAGATATCGGCAAACGTCGTAGGAAAGTAGGCGACTATCTGGTTCTCTCCTCACCACCAAAACCTCTTCTTATCAATCATTTTTTTTCAAAGAGCTCGCCCTCTTACAAAAATCCCAAGTGCGCATGCGTACAAAACAAAAACAAAAATGTTCATCCATAGCGGCAGCCAGAAAAACGCATGCGCGATATGAGCAACAACATTTAAGTTCATTTTAGCAGCGCACCTTATACATGTCCCATTTGAAAAGAGGCTTTCACTAAAAAATTACAATTTCACCCCCTAGTAGGGGTAGGTTTTATTTAGGGGTTGAAATGAGTGGTCCATTGGAAAGAGGGCGTCAACCCGAGTCCAACGACACCTCATTTGTCAAAATCGGACCATGCGTTTGAGAGATATTAATTATTTCAATTTCGCGCGGCGGCCATGTTGGTTTGTTGGGCACAGGAGTGTCAAGTGAAGCAGAAGCGCCACCACTCCACTACTTCGGTAGTATCTGTCAGTGCCATTTTCATTGATGTAGCTGTGCCAGTGCAATCGATTATTGGCAATCCGATTGAGGGGGCGGATTTCTGACAGCCTACTATCCGGATTATCGGGGACAGTACCATCCCGGCATTTGCCCGAAGACGAAGTGGGAAACCACGGAAAACCACTTCGAGGATGGCTGAGGTGGGAATCGAACCCCCTCTACTCATTTGGAACACCCGACGCTGAGTAGACCCCGTTCCAGTCCTCATACCACTTTCCAAATTTCGTGGCAGAGCCGGGAATCGAACCCAGGACCTCCGGGGCGGCAGCTAACCATGCTGATCGCTACGCTACGAAGGCGACAAATACATTAAAATACAAGATAAAATACATTACACACAAAATAAAATTAAAAATTAAGAGAAAAAAAAAGAAATTGTTAACAAGAAATATACAAACGTTCTTGTCGCATTAACAGTAAATGAAGCATGATTTTTAATATTTGGTCATGTAATGTAAACCCAGATTCATATTTTCGGTACTAATACAATAGCAATAATAATGATCGTGTGGCCTCCGGAGAGGTCGAGTGCAGGTCTTTCTAGTTGACGCCCGTGGGCGACCTGCGCGTCGTAATGAGGAAGACGTGATGATGAAGACGTTACATACACCCAGTTCCCGAGCCACGGGAATTAACCCCTAGAAATTGAAATCCATGATTGCTCGGCCGGGAATCGAACCCAGGGCACTTTGGGCCAAAGCCTAGCGCTCTAACCATTTAGCCACGGAGCCTGACAATAGCAATGAAAGATGAAAGAGTTGGCATGAATGATTAGTATTGTTAATTAGTAATTAAGTGACACCTAAAACTAATAGCAGGTAAATTTAATATCTTTGTAGTAGTGAATCAATCGACAGCTAAAACTAAGTGTAATTTTCTTCTATAATTTAGCAAGGGCATTCCAAAATCTAAATTGTTGTCAGCTGAGAGCCTGTTGTAAGTACAGCACATATTCAATATAGGTGAATTTTTATGGAAATCTGTATTAAATGTTTTAACTATTAGGAGTTCTCGTTTTCTAAGACATTTTTTTCTCATGCTGAAATTGATTTGCCCGAAAGTTTCACTCGTGTCTGAGATACCATTGATAATTTTATACAAAAATCTCCGCTGAGCAGTAATCCTGCGTGTTGAAAGTTTAGTCGTTTGGAATTCTGACAACAACTTAGAGTAAGGAATTCTACATCGGATGGCTAATACTGTGTACTTCGTGTAATATAGGAAGCGTATCAGTATCTTTTGCAGTCTTGCTATGTGGTTTATATATGACTCATGCATTGGAGACCAGACTACCGCATTAAACTCCAGTTTACTTCTCACATATGCATTGAAGAATGTAATGATTGTATTTGCATTCGTCAACTCTGTGGAATTTCCAAAAATAAAGCCCAGAGTTCTTGGTGCGTCATTCACTACCTTATCAATATAATATTTGAAACTCAAATCATGATTTATATACAACACACAATAACACAATTGAACATGCCGGCGATGAAAAATATTTCACCATTTCTCATTATCTCCCTACCTACTAAAGAAATAAAACTGACATTTTCCATGGTAATATGTAATTTTCAGAAACCTGATCAACACAAAAACAACATGGTGGCCATGCGATATTCAAATATTTCAAATTACTTTTGTCTTTGTCGTATTGTATTAATGCGATCGGAAAGAAACTCCGTAAAATTAACCATTACAATAATAATAATAATAATAATAATAATAATAATAATAATAATAATAATAATAATAATAATAATAATGATAATACTAAATAACTTATGTTATTGAATAATTTAATAATTATTATTATTATTTGACTTACCTTTCGTAAATTACTGTATATGAGCCGTACACTTGACTTTTCTTAAAATATCATCTGTTTTACAGAAAGTTGCCATCTGGCGGAAGGAATCATAATTAATCGATACTAAAAGTCCGTATGTTCTTTATGGCATTTAATTATTCAATTGTAGTAAGGGGCGTAAAACCGAGGTCATAAGCTCCAATTTTCTAATGTGGGTATCGTAAACTGTAGGTTATACGCATATTCATTTTTGAAAAGGAACACATTCTACTGATGTTCTATTGATACGGTCTCTCGGTAAGTTGGTAAACCAGAACTATGAACTGGCGTACAATTATTTAGTGTTGTATTCATGTAATGTAGCGTATATAAGCCTCATCGTCTGCTTTTGAGAACACGTTTTCCAGTAATGATGGTTTGTTGGTGTGACTTATCTTGCGTAACAATGAAATGTTTAATTTTAGGCAAGGCAAGTACTAGTACCGAAGGAAGACCATTTCGCTAATTTAAAATATATTTATGTTTCTTGCCTAAAATGACTACAACGTTCGAGCATTGAGTTTTCAGTTTGAAATGGTTGCTCTATAGAGCATATATTAATATATTAATTTCTTGGGAAAACCAGTAATCAATCCCGCCCACCTCCTGGCCTTTGTGGCCAGAATTCTTAGCTATCACCTCGGAGTTCCTGGTTCGATTCCCAGCTCTGCCAAGATATTTAATTCTTGTCTGAGGGCTGGAACGGGATACACTCAGCCTCGTGAGGCATAACTGAGGAGATGTAGGCTCGATTCCCTCCTTGTCCATCCTGAAAGTGGTTTTTCGTGGTTTCCCAATTCTACTTCAGGCAAATGCCGGGATAGTACCTGACTTAGGCCACGGCCACTTCCCATCCAAAATACTAGTCCCCCATTACAGATACAGTACACACTCTAGTACAGCTACCACAATGACACAGATTATCAGACAGAATGTACACACATCCAAGTACACGTGGCTCCAGGACTACGGTGCCGCAAAGCCCCTAAATATAACAAGGGAATCAATCTTGGAACTCAGCGGTGATAGCCAAGAGTGCGCCATCAAGGCCCCGGGCTAGTCTCTGTGCAACTAAGACTGTTAAGAGTAAGTACCTAGCTATCTATTTATGTCCAGATCATTAAAATGAATACAAACTACCGTTAGTCACTGATCTGGTGAAGCAAAAAGTAGAGTGCCTTGGAGAGAATGACTCTCAAAAACGTGACATAATTGAGCTTTATAAGTTACTATGAGCGCAACCTCAAACCTTTCATTTATTTGCATGACTTACATTTTCATAAGAGGCTACTGTACCTTTCAGCGTTCTGTCTTAAATTCTCTGTGACAGACCAAAGCGTTTCCACGATTCTCTATTGGTATTTCTCTTGGGATTGTTGTAATTGATTCATTTAGGGTTTTTGTGACATCGTGGTCATTCAGTCCCGGATAATTGGGTGTGTATAGGATTTTGTCTGATAACCTGTGTTATTTTATTCTGGTGACTAATACATAAAAACCGTGGCAACACAGTCCAAGAAGGGGCTGCCATCCATTCGTCCTACATATTGCGGGGTGACGCGTGGTCAGCGCGTCGGATCCCCTCGGCTGTGAATATTGGTTTCCTTCACGGAGGCGGTGACTTACTGTCAGACAGCTACTCAATTGTCTTCACGAGACAGCGCACCCCGTTCCAGCCCTCACATGAGTTTCTAAAATCTCTGACGGAGCCAGAAATTGAACCAGGGGCCTCCGGGTGAGTGGAAGATGTACTACCTCAACACCACGGTGCCGGCTGGAGGTGTGTCTAGTGCTGTGTTAATTTGAAATTGAGACTATGGTTGGGAAGGAGCTCTGTGCACTTGAGTGTGTGTAGGATTTGTCTGATAACCAGTGTTACTGTTTTGTATGTAGTTGTGGGTGTATTTGAATCTGAGACTAGGATAAGTACGGAGGCGACCGTGGCCTTGAGTTAGGATCCATCTCGGCATTTGCCTAGAGTAGAAGTGGAAAACCACGGAAAGCGACTTCTAGGATAGGTAACCTCTTCTCAGTTCTGATTCACGAGATTAAGTGCACCCCGTTCCAGCCCTCAAACCAAAATTACATTTCCGGGTTCGATTCCCAGCTTTGTAAAGAAATTGAAGTCAGAGCGCTGGAACGAGGTACACTCAGCCTCGTGAGAACTCAGAACAGATGGGTTCAATTCCCACCTTAGCCACCTTAGAAGTGTATTTCCGTGTTTTCCCCACATCAAATCCAGGTAATACTGGGATTGTTCCTAACTTATGACCACGGCCGCCTCCTTCCCAATCCTAGTCTCAAATCCAAATACATCCACTCCTACATACATCACATTAACACAGGTTATCTGACAAATCCTATAGAATACACTGACGCAAGTACATGGGGCTAAATGACCAAGGTATCGCAAGCTCCTAAATTAATCATCAACAACAAACATTCATTGTAGAGCTGGGAACCAACTTGGACCTCAGGAGGGAAATCTAAAAATGCTAGGTGGTCTGGCATCAGCAAGGGGTTCCGACAGCAAATAACATTCGCCACATAGGAAACTCATAATAAGAGACATGTAAGCCTATGCATGTAATTAATTAGCAGTGGGCATACAACTCAACGCGGAACATATTAGTGAAAATAATTTACGCAAGATAAAGCAATTCACTCGACAATGATCTGTGCCACCGTTAAAGAACAATCATTTCTAATTGTATTTGCATTTAATAATCACTATAATTGGAGCTCATAACTGTCAATTAAAGATATTTTTGAATTCCATACACTTCTATTTGTTTAGCGTGATCCAAGCACTGGTTTAAATTTACTATTAATATTACCGGTCATGGCAGATATCGCTGTTTGGAACCAAGTGTTTACCCTTTCTTCCTCTAAATATATCTCACAGTCAAAAATAAATAAAATTTTAAAGTCGTAAACATTTCATTTAGTTTCATTTAGGTCATATCTTTAGCTACATTATGGAAGATAAATTCGTGAAAACATTAAACCTTAACTTCAACTGCTCGAAATGCATTCGGACTCTAACTTTTAATACTTGCTGGGCCTTCAGGATCAGAATCAGTGGAATTTTATCCCAAATATAGCCTATGAAATGAAGATATTTTAACATTCATTAAAAATAGAATTTTAAGGAAGACAAACCTACACACTACTACGTGATCAATAAAGTGCCCCGTATCTTATCAGTCTGGTAGGTCGTCAGCTTGGTGCGGTGGTTGGGTAGATCTTCAAAGTGTATCACTGCTACCGAAGATGCTACCAACTGACTGAATACCATGGACATTGTACTTTGAATGCCTGAACTGTTACGGTACTTCAAAAATCTACTTTGTATATATTGTATATGTTTTAATATTTTCGTTAACTGTTTGTTTAAACTCTTTGTCGCAATATATTCTCATTTTGACATAGGAAAGAAAAAATAAATAAACTGTACAGGTAAGCTATTCTGGTAGAGACCCCTAAAATCCCAAGGCAGGACGAGGAGAGAGATACATTTTCATTAATTATGTCACGCAAGTCCATTATGCACAATGGTGAAAGAGACAGAAAATATTAATTAATCGTTATTTGAGCCTAAAGGAATAAACTGAACTTGATAAATATAGCAGTATAATATTACAATAACTCTCAAGTACTAAACATTATGTGGATTGTACACGAATAATAATAACAATAATAAAAAATAACATATAATCTCAACAAGAAACATGTTGACATTGTTGCGACGAACAGCTGGTTGACTCATGCGGACCTATTCACCAAGACCGATGGATTCATGGTTGCAATCCAGGATCAGGTTGTGGCTCCCAAAAATGTTCTTAAATATATAGTTAGGCTAAGTCAAATAAAGGCAAATAAATGCCAAAAATGCCAACTAGAAAGGGAAACAATCCAACATTTGACAGGAGGCTGTCAAGCAATTTCCTGTACTGATAACATGAAAAGGCACAACCAAGTAGCCAGAATAGTGCACCTACACCTTGCTCAAAAGTACGTATTATCCAAAAATACATTGCCGTACTATCAGTATATTCCTAAAGCCGTTTTGGAAAGTCCTACACACAAGTTGTTATGGGACAGATCAGTTACCTTATTACTGATAAAACCATACCAGCGAACCGGCCGGATATCGTTCTTGTGAAAAAAGTGCGAAATAGAACCTATTTCATTGATATCTCAATGACCAATTCCCATAATCTGCAACAAACCTGCTGTGAGAAAATCACCAAGTATCTGCCCATGGCAGAGGAAATACGGCAAATGTGGAGACAGGAAAGTGTAGTGCCGCTGACCATAGCCATCTCTTCTACCGGCATCGTCCCTAAATCATTGACTCGCAACCTAGAAAAATTAGGAATACATCCTGGTCTACATATCATCTTGGAGACCGGTTCCATAGTTCGCTCGTTTCTTAATGTGCCACCCTAAGAGAAGTTGCCATACCGTCCTGCAAATGAGCCGACGATATGTTGATTTGTACCCACTGATGTGGTAAAATGAATGTCATAATAATGATAATATTTTTTTTATTTTTTTTCGTGGGGCCTCCTGAGATGCCGAGTGCAGGTCTTTCTAGTCGACGCCCATGGGCGACCTGCGCGTCGGGATGAGAGATGGAATGGATAAAAATGAATGAAATTGGGCATGGATGTGGAGGGAAGCGGCCGTGGCCTATCAGAAGGTACCATCCCAGCATTTGCCTGGTGTTAAAAATGGGGAAACCACGGAAAACCATTTCAAGGACGGCCGACGGTGGGGCTCGAACCCACGCGTCTACCAAGTCAGCAGAGAGCTTGGCCCCGTGACCTAACGCGTAGCCACTGCTGTCGGTAATAATAATAATAATAGTAATTTAACGTCCCGTTTAATTGAAGAAGGTTTAGGGACGCCAGGATAACCGGTTTGTCTAGAAGGTGTTCAATAAAATGCCAGTAATTCTACCGATACACGTTATCGTAATTAAGCATCCTCAAATGCCAACCGATCGTGTCAGAATCCGAACTGTAACCTAAGGCATAGCAGGCGAGGCCATGCAGCCAGTCAGTTACACTCGAATTGCAAGTGAAGGGCCAAGGTGTTCGAAAGGGCTTAAATAACTGCGCTACTTTCCAGTACTCTGTTATGCATTGTAAAGTTACTGTATGTTCAGCGCTGCAAGCTAAGCGCTAATAGTGATTAGCTACAAAGTTACTACGTCGTGGGTCATTAAACTTCTAATTGTAAGCAAGACCAAACTGCTAATGCCAAATAAAATCCAAATAAGAATTTAGAAGATAATGAGCAACACGGGCAAGACGTAATAAGCTGTCCACATTTGTTCCAGACCTCTCCCAGTCCCTGTTTTTATAATCAAATTGGCCTATATTCACGTTGCACATTAGATTATGATATATTGTGATATGCAGCCTGTTCCAGTCACCGACACAGAAAGTGAGCGTCCCCTGGAAGGTATTATTGACTCCAACATGTATGGGTTGGAGAATAGGACATGCAACATAACATGGTCTGGCGGTCGTGTTATGTATGTATGTGAGAGAGAAATCTGAGAGCGAATGAGATGTCGTTGCTGTTAATTCATTTTAGGAGCTTTGGATATCCTGGTTAGCAGTTCCATGTACTTCTGATGGCCTGTGTTTCTGCTGTGTGCGGAACTGTCAATATTAGTGTTTGTCATTAGGGTAGGTGCCCCATGACCTGAAACAAGCTACCATCGTAACACTTGACTGGAGAGAGATAGAAAACCGCTCTCAGATTTACCGCTGTCAGCACCAGGATTCGAACCCTCGATCTCCGAACTTCCAGCTGCCCCGTACAGTCATAGTGCGCAACTTATCGAGCACGATTGTGATGCGGGGTGAAGGAATGGAAGGAACCACGTATACTGTATACAAGCTCGCATGATGGACCAAGTCATTCGATATCGATGATCGATGATGACGGCAGTAGAGATAAGGAAATGCTTTATATTATTTGACTTTTATCATTCCAGTTCATTACATCATTAAGCTCTGTATGGACATTTTGCATAGGGAATTATTTACAATGTTTTTTTTTGTCGTGTGGCCTCCTGAGAGGCCGAGTGCAGGTCTTTCTATTCGACGCCCGTGGGCGACCTGCGCGTCGGGATGAAGAGGAATGAAACTGGGCAAGGATGTGGAAGGAAGCGGCCGTGGCCTGTCAGAAGGTACTGTCCCAGCATTTGCCTGGTGTTGAAAATGGGAAACCACGGAAAACCATTTCAAGGACAGCCGACGGTGGGGCTCGAACCCACGCGTCTACCGAGTCAGCAGCCATGGCCGAACGCAGCGCTTTAGCCAGCGTAGCCACTACTGTCGGTAATGGTCGGTTACATGTCTCGTTTAACTGCAGCGATTCTGGACAACTTTAGAGAGATTAACGATGCGCAATTTTTCCCTTAATTTAAGATTGCCTTGAGTCGTTTATCAACATCTTGATCAGTATTTAATTTGTACTTATTCGTTATAATTGAAGGTTGCATTTCATTTGTTATTGTTTACTGTACTGAGGAGTTGTTTTTTCATTTAGGGACTTCAACATCGTGGCCACAATCCCCGTGTACTTGGGCGTGTCTAGAATTTGTTTGGCAACCTGTGTTATTGCAGTGTCTGCAGTAGGGTTAGTATTTGCAATTGGAGTTAGGATTACGAAGGAGATGGTCGTATTTTTTGTTAGGAACCATCTTGGCATTTACCTGGAGTAAAGCAACAAAACACGGAAAACCACGTCTATGATGAATGAGGTGAGATTCGAACACATCTTGCCTCGTGAGAATGAGTGTACCCAATTCCAACCCTCAGACCGGAATTATATATCTTGGTAAAGTTGGAACTCAGCGGTGACTGCCAAGAACGCTGGTCACTGCACCATAAGGTGGCATTTTCACTGAAGAGGATGGGGCACAGTACAGTGAATGTTGGAGGGACCCGAATGCTGCAAACATTTTGGTTGAATTACGTCATTGAAATAGTCAAGATATTTAACATACAGTACTGTATTATAGTGGGTGTATCATGCAGTCAAAATTAAAATTGTGGAAAAAATGATCATAACCACAAAGAGAACAACACTGGAAGCATGGACAAATTTAGAGGATATATGCCTGAAAATGTAGACGTTTCAAACAACTCCTTAGGTATTTTTGTGTGACCGGATCGGTAACATTGCTTCTGATTGAACGCCAAAACAGAATCTACCGACCACCTCGTGGTGTAGTAGCTAGCATGATTGACTGTCGCCCCGGACGTCCAGGTTCGATTCCTGGCTCTAACAAGAAATGTATTTCTTGTCTAAGGGCTGTGAGGCAAAACTGAGAAGAGGAGGCTTCGATTCCCACCTCAGCCATCCTGGAAGTGTTTTTCCGTGGTTTGTTACTTCTACTCCAGGCGAGTCACGTGATGTTCCTAACTTAAGGACAAGGCTGCCTCCTTCCCAATCCTCACCTGAATTTTAAAAAAACACCGATACAGCCATCACAGCAGCACAGGTTATCAGACAAAATTCCACACTCACCCAAGTACATGACCACGATACCCAAGCCCCTCAAACAGAATCTAGCCTAAGGGTTGTTCAGCAGTCTGCTTTGATTGTTTTTTAAAAACCATTTCATTCATTTCATTCATTTCATTATGATTTAAGATGATTTTACCTCTCAGCGTCCTGTCTAGTCTGCAAACCTCTGTTTGCGAACAAGTTGCCTCCATGATCCCCTGGTAGCAGTTAGCACTGCGGCCCCTCCGCTTCTATGCCCCTCACATGGAAATCACTCAACACTGAATCGCCTCCTAGGTCTACCTCTTCTTCTCTTACCATCTAGGGCCGATAACCTCGATGTTAGGCCCCTTAAAACAACAATTATTATCATCATCATCTTACTATCTAGAGCCTACTTCATTAATCTCTCTTCCCCCATTCTCTTCACATGACCCTACCATCTGAGTCGGCTCATACGAACAGCTTCATCTAACGCGTTCACTTCTAACTTAGCCTTTATCTCTTCTTTGCGAGTGTCCTCCTGCCATTGCTCCCATCTGTCACAACAATCATCCCTGCTACCCTAACATCAGTAATATCCAGCTTATGTATGAGATATCTTGGATCTACCAAGCTCTCATTTCCATACACCAAGGTCGGTCTAACTACTGAGCGAAGTAGGGAGAGTTTCTTCGCTACACTAACTTCTTTCATACAGAATACTGTAGATCGCAACTGAGAATTCACTGAAGGCATTTTTGCACATCAACTCTTCCTCTTTCACTATACCACCATCCTGAGAGTATACACAGCCCAAGTACTTAAAGTGGTGAACCTGCTTCATTTAGTTCCTCCTACCTTCATTCTACTTCTTTGTATTCCTTCCCTATTGGCTTCATCTTCGTTTCTTAATACTGATTGTCACACCATATTCTCTACATTTCTGTTCATGTTCTAACAGGCTGTTCCAAATCCACGAGTTTGAGTAAACGTACACGCGAGTACTCAGCAGTGATGCTCGGAGCACGGTTGGAGAGGGACTGGGGGTGATACCCTACACGTCACAGGGCGAAGGTCATAACAAAAGTCTATGGGCTTCCTGCCAGTCTTGATGAATCCACCGCGCAGTGACGGCAGCCTCCACAGCAGAGTTGTATTGCATGTTGCAGGTTTACTCACGCAAGACGGTGAGTACTCCTCTCCACACTGACGAGCAGCTCAGCTAGAACAGCCTGTTCTAACATGTTGGCTTACAAGCTTTGGACAGAGTCGGTCATTACAACCAGGTCATCAGCATAAGCCAGGCTGCTTACCTGGTTTCCACGTAATGGAATCACACCCAGCTAGTTTATGCCAGTCAGCAAATGATCCATATGTGAAGTAAACAGTAGTGGTGAAATATTATAGCCTTGCCTCACTCCTGTAACAATTTTAAACTAATAACTCATTCTACTATCAACTCTCACTGCAGTCTCAATATCAAAATACTTTTGATTGCCTGTAGCAATACCATAAACCCTTAAGATGGTCGGCATCGTTTCCGTTGGTACTCTACCGTGCGCCTTCTGCAGATCTACAAAACACATACGTCTATTCCTGTCGGGGCATTTCTCTATAACTGGGCATAGGCTATAGGCTACTAAATACTTGATCCAGATATCCTCTTTGTGGCTTAAAACTACACTGGTTTTAATGCATCTTAATGTCGGCCAATACTCGAACATTCCTTTCTACAAGTACTCTCCGCTAGGGACACTTATTAAATAAATACCTCTATTCCAGTGAATAATAATAATAATAATATAAATAATAGTACTAAATCTAATATTAATGACCTGGGGCCACCGAGACGCTATGTGCAAGCTGTTCGTGTTGTATCTCGTGGGTGACCTGCGCTTCGAGATGTGGATTAACTGAACAATAAAAACGTAACACCAATTCTTAAATCCGGGAACTCGGTTCAGATTGAGAATTACAGACCTGTAGCTGTTTCTTCATCTCCGGCCAAGATATTTGAAAGAATTTTCTACTGACACATTTTTCAGCATGTTAGACCCTCATTTCCCCAAATCAGCGTGGTGTTATGACCAACATGCCTTATTAATTTCAGCAATTTGTATCTACGGAACTAGATCACAAACGCGAAGAAAATGTTATATAGGAACTACACCGATTATTAAATGGTTTTCACGAAGTAGATCATGACATACGCCTACCCATCAGTCATCACTAAGCTTTCAACGTGTAATTTTTATGTTCCACTATTTCATCTGCTTATTTCCTACCAGAAGAACAGAACACAAGTAGTTAAATATAAAACTCAACTTTCAAATACATTTACCACCAACTCAGGAGTTCCTCAGGGATCTAATCAAGGGCCAAAACTATTCCTACTAATTTAAACGAAATCTCTAATAAAGTTCAACATTATTTTTTTATTTGCAGATGATTAAAATTATTAAAATAAACACGCGACCCTTCAGATTGCATCAAACTTCAAAAGTGATTTAAATGAACTAAGTAAAGAAAGTAAACAAGAAATGCAAGCAAATAAGTTTAACTGGGTTGAAATATTACATAAGCGTTCACTGTGCCATTGACAGAGAGTTAGTTTTCAAAATTTGTGAAGTTCTTCGGAAACTTCTTCTGTAATGCGCATAAGTGTATGGAATTTGTAATAAGAAAATCATATACTTTCTCCTATGGCTTAATACTATTTCTCTTTAATGCCTTCATCAGATCAATACAAGAATATGCTTTAGTCGTATGGAAACCACACACTGTGATGCATAATAAGCTAATAGCGAAAGTGTAAAAGAAATTCTGAAAATATGTAAGCTATATTACAAAATATATAGCTATTATCTCTGCTACGAATTTATATTACAGTAATTCAATATCGGAAAACTATCTCAAAGAAGAAATATTCAGGGCCTGATTTTCTTCCATAAAACAGTAAACAATAAAATTGACGACGGCATATTTAAGGAGAAAATTATCTTATAGGCTACAGTATATTCCATGTGTTAAACCAAGTAGATTCCGGAGGATATTATTTCAGAAAGCTAATGCGGACTCCCTTAAAAACTCACTGATCAATAGAATCTTATTTCAGTAGGCTATACTGAAGTTCACCGCCATGATTTAGGCCTAGATATTTTAGCATGCCACAAAACCAGTTTTCTGCACCGCGTGATAAACCGTTAAAAGATATCATGTAATGTGCTGAAATTTTGCCGAATACTTCCTTCCCTTACCTACCTCTTCTTATTTTCCTTCTCATTATTATTATTATTATTATTATTATTATTATTATTATTATTATTATTATTATTATCCTTGTGTATCTCTGTTTATCATGGTCCATTATCCATGTATAGCTGAATATTTGCTTAATTGTCTTAACTATCTTAAATATCCTAACTTAATTCATTGCAGTGTTATCTAACATGGTAGTGAGTGTTGTAATTGGGGCTATCTGTAATGTTCACAAAATAAATAAGTCAAATAAATAACACAAAGACGTCGCAACAACCAATCTCCGTGCCAGGGAAAGTTAGAAACTGGATGTTGATATCCCAAAGGTCCATTCGAGATTCCATTTAGCTATTGAAACGGACGTGGAAGAAATCAAAATAATGTTTCTGTTTGAGTTCATTTGTACGCAAAATATTCATGGCGTGGCAGAATTGCGGTTTCGCATATCAACGAAGGTTTTCAAACCAAGAAATTCTGCATACATATGTTAAATACTAGCATGGAAGTTGACATTAGCTCCATCTCCCGGTCTGGTGATGATTATGATGCCGTAACAGCTGCTGTAACTTAACTGCTGAGTTTCAAGGAAACACACGTAGCAAGCCAAGGCAACGCAAGGCTCTCTCTGTCTGTATTTATACAGCGTGATTAAACCACTTTTGTACGAGACTGGGGAAAGTGAGAGGGGGAAAACAAGAGCACCTCCCACTCCAACTCTTGCTCTGGGATTCCCACCCCGCTTACAGGTGACTGGTCGAGGACATTATGACTGTCAGTATCGCGGTGGCCATTGTTGAGTGCTGCTTCCCAAATGCAAGGCGACCATGCGCATGCGCAAGAGACAAGGCTTCTTCTGCAGGTATGTTGCCCATGTGCTTTGTTATGTAATAGAAAATGGCTGATACCCATCCCTCCGTTGCACGTCATCTTGGCTATGATAATAGGCCGCATGCCTTTGGGCCAAAGAGCCCTGGATTCGATTGCCGGCCGGGTCGAGGGTTCATAAATTTCCCTGATTCGAACTTTATGTTTGTGATGACTTCATCTTTAATTTCCTCCTCGTCACGACGCGCAGTTCACTCAGCGGCATCAACGTGAAAGACCTGCACCAGACCTCTCCGGAATCCACACTACATTATTATTGGTATTAGTAGTAGTATAAATAATATATTATTACCTCTTTGTTTGTAACTCTTCATCACCGTAATTCACTCGTTTTTTCCAATGATAGTTCGCATTATTATTAGTCTATTACCTGTTTCCTTTAGTAACTCACCATCATCATCATCATCATAAGTAACCCACATGTCTTTTAAAATGATATTGCCCGTGTATTATCATTTTAAATGATTATGTCGACTTTATCTGGGGTCTGGCGTTACGTTACGGTGACGGGACGAAAAGTACCGAGAATGCACTGAGGTGTGTGACGTCATAGTACGATTTAGCAGCCGAGTACTAAGAAGGCAGTGCGAGAACAGAGTTTCAAGAAGGCAGTGCGAGAACAATCAAGTAGGCAGTGAAGAAACAAAATAGAATCTTGAAACTCTGTTCTCGCACTGCCTTCTTGGTACTCGGCTGCAAGCATTTAAAATGATATAAAGTCCAGTCTTTCACAATGACTATCCGTGTCTTTTATTATACTATTATTATCGACCGGGTAGCTCAGTGCGCTAACACACAGTACTACGGGGCCAGACTACAGTATGTGCACGTGTTCCTGAGACAAGTGAGCTCGAGCCCCACTGTCGGCATTTCGTAAAATGATATTCCTTGGTTTCTCGTTTTAAAATCAAGGTTAATTCCGTCTGGGCACCTGCTAATAAGGGCACGACCACTTCTTAGCAATGTAATTCACTCTATTTGAATTCATATCCCATAAGCCCCTCTGATGAGTTTGGCGTCAGGTAGGGCATCCAATCGTAAGAATTATTCAACTATCTTCATCCCCAACCTCTCAAAAGCCTATTTAATAAGTGGGTGGAAATATTATTTCTTTATTCATATATTTGTTTATTTATTTATTTGTTTAGTTATTTGTTTGTTTATTTATTTGCTTATGTGTTTGTTTATTTATTTGTTTATTTGTTTATTAATTAAATTGTCTACTTATTTGGTTATTTGTTTGTTTTTTATTTGTTTGTTTATTTATTTGTTCGTTTGTTTATTTATTGGTTTATTTATTTATTGATTTGTCTATTTATTTGTTTATTCGTTTGCTTGTTTGTTAATTTATTTGTTTATTTATTTATTTGGTTATTTATTTATTTATTTATATAATTGTTTATTTATTTATTTGTTTATTTATTTGTTTATTTATTTGTTTGTTTGTTTATTTATTTATTTGTTTATTTATTTATTTGTTGTTTATTTGTTTATTTATTTATTTGTTTGTTTGTTTATTTATTTATTTGTTTATTTATTTATTTGTTTTGTTCATTTGTTTATTTATTTATTTGTTTGTTTATTTATTTATTGGTTCGTTTATTTATTTATTTATTTATTTATTGTCTATTTATTTGTTTATTTATTTGTTTATTTATTTATTTGTTTATTTATTTATTTGTTTGTTTGTTTCTTTATTTATTTGTTTATGTATTTATTTTTTGTTTGTTTATTTATTTATTTATTTGTTTATTTATTTATTTGTTTGTTTGTTTCTTTATTTATTTGTTTATGTATTTATTTTTTGTTTGTTTATTTATTTATTTATTTGTTTCTTTCTTTATTTGTTTATTTATTTATTGGTTTGTTTAGTTATTTATTTATTTATTTGTTTATATATTTGTCTATTTATGTATTTGTTTATATATTTATTTGGTTATTTTTTTATATATTTGTTAATTTATTTGTAAATTTATTTATCTATTTTCTTGTTTATTTATTTATTCACTTGTTTGTTTGTTTAAATATTTATTTATTTATTTATTTACTGCCGATGACCAATATAATTTATCACAGTGATTCTATGTCATGTTCTCCGTTGACAAATCGATTCAGTGGCTTGCAATTATCTCGTGCGTCGTTGTTTTTTGGTCGTTTTCAGGGCTTGGGAAATATTAATCATCAGATCCGTGTACGTCAGTGTGTGTTCGATTTGTCTGATAACCTATGTTTCTGTAGTGACTGTATTAGTGTATGTAACTGTGGGCTAATTAATAGAGTCGGGAAACGAGTAGCAGATCCGGCGTTTGCCTGGAGAGTGTGTGGAGAAATAAGGGGATTAACCACCTTCAGGATAGCTACTGTCAGCGCCGGATATCTCTGAAGTGGAGCTCCGCAATGCAGTCGTAGTGCGCAGGCTACTCTGTTGGATAGCTTGAAATCAGCGTGAAGGATTGTCGGAATTGTTGGGAATGCAGTTGGCTTGGCCGTACAGAGTCCATCGCAGGACATCGCGGGCTTCTCTAATCTCCCCTTTATAATACGTTCTTCTTAATGAAATGTGTCCGCCTCGTTGCGTAGTGGCTAGCATACTTGGCAGTCACCACGGAAGTCCGGCTTCGACTCCCGGCTCAGTCAACAAATTTAATTCTGGCCTGAGGGCTGGAACGGGGCACAGTCAGCCTCGAGAGGAAAAACTGAAAAGAGCAGTGTTCGATTCCCAACTCATCCATCTTGGAAGTGGTCTTCCGTGGTTTCCCACTGCTACCCCAGGCAAATGCCGGGATTGTTCCTAACTTCAGGACACAGCCGCCTCCTTCCCAATCCTCACTTGAATTACAAATACACACACTTACACAGCAATCACTATATCACAGGTTATCAGACAAATTTCACACGTACCCAAGTACACGGGGTTACATGATCACGATGTCACAAAGTCCCTTGATCAATCAACAACAACAACAACAATAACAAGGTTATTTCAAATTAATTAATTAACAAAATAAAAGAGATCTACACCACATTTATTATTATTATTATTATTATTATTATTATTATATTATTATATTATTATTATTATTGTTGTTATTATTATTATTATTATTATTATTATTATTATTATTATTATTATTATTATTATTTGATACAGACACACATGGATTACAATTATACAACATCCGTTCAGGTTTTCTTCTTTAAGGTATTTCTTCCTTGTCGTTTAGCTTCCTGCCAAAGTTCTTTCAACCTCTGGCTCCTTCTCAATCGTTCTTCGGCTGAAAGCATGGGTCTTTCTTTGAGGGGATCCTTCACACCTGCAATTTCGGTTCTGAATCCTGTCCTGTCCTAGACTTCGGCGGGTCCAATGTTTGCCCTTTTTAAGTCCTGATGGACTTCCTGAAGCCATGGAGGATGCACCGTCCATTTCTCCTGAAGGTGGAGAATGTTGTTGGCTAATCCCTCGGTCCCCAATCGTTTAATATGTCCATAGAACATCAACCTCCTCTTAATTATTATTATTATTATTATTATTATTATTACAATAATGTCTTCCCCCACCCTTCAATGCACCCCCAGTTTTATAAAGAAGACTAATGAAATATTTTCACATCCCTTTTTACGGTGACGCATCTCCCTTTAACATTGCTTGGAGCCCTTAATCGTCTCTTACGGTACATCGATGTTTGACAAGACTCTAATACAAAATGTTTCTTACCTCGTATTGTACATTAATTAATGAACCGCGTGCCCCGTGCTGACCCTTGGGTTTCATTATCGGAACACACTGTTCATAACAGAGCCTTATTTACAATGAGAAAGTCAATTGAATGTAAGGTGCAAAATGAATCCGCCTTGCTCGATGAACGTTTGTGCTTTCGGCAGGGCCATTGCTTTGTTTGCTGATTGTTGTTGATTCTTTTGGGGGTTTTGTGACATAGTGGTCAAGTAACCCCGTGCACTTGGGTGTGTGTAGAAGAGTGTCTGATAACCTGTGCCTACTCGATACCACGTACAGGTCATTGAAGTGAAGCTGCACTGAACTCATTTCCCAAACCCCTAAATGCAGCAACAACATTAACAAACGGTTAAGGGTTACAAGTACCTGGCACCGTCATCATTATCCAGAATTACTGGATATTATTAATATTATTGGTGACAGGCCAAGGTGGCCACCCTACTCACTCTCCAGTCTTTAGCTTGCAGCCACAAGACTCATTACATGCAATCAATTGTTCATCAAGAGAAATTAGACGCAAGCAAGGTAAGCCTGTCAGCCTTGAGGAAGCGATGGCGCCTCCTTGGCTTGCCAATCACTAAAACAATAGAACCAGCTTGAAAAAATTAGTCTCTACTATAAGGATGCTGCCGCTGACGTTAGGTTGGCGTTGCACTCTTCTTCTGAACAATACTGCAGTAAGCGGGTAAGTCACAGCTCAGTAATGCCTCCTCAGATTGGCTCTTAGTAAAATTCTATTTACATAATTGCTTGAATGGTCTTTGATATTTACCGGCTAAGACCTACAACGTTATGTACGGTAGGGTACTTAATTGTATTTTGTCCACCTCCTGCCTGGTCTTGGAGCTGGAATGGGGTACACTCAGACTTATGAGCAATGTTGCCAACTCAGGTTTTAAATAAATCGTCACGTAGAAGTAAAAAATAGCTGGATTCCTATGCAATCAATGAGTAGCGGCTATTGAAAGGGGGCAAAGTAAGCCTGACCTTCATTTTCCTGTATAAATGTATTATTTTCATTATAATTGTTACAAATTTTGCTGACACAATTATCAATACTGGTACTAATTATTATGGTAGAAGTATTTTATTCTCTCTGCCACCACTGCTATTGTTACAACAAACGCTGGTGCGATCATTATACATACTCCGAGAGTCACGATTTGTTTGAATCGTTTTCCTTCGCCGCTCAGAAAATTCCACTTGGTGACCAGGTTGATGCAGGGCCGCCTGCCAGACGTCGGTCGTCATGGTAGCCGCGACGTCAGCCCCAGGATGCAGAGTGAGGTGACGAAGAGGGGATTAATGTTGAAGCCACTCTAGGAGGAGGCCAGAAGACCTCAGTGCCGCACACGCTCAATACTGTGCTGCTTAGTAGCCTACAATTGAGGATGTTAGTAGTTCCTTGCTTTAAATTCCCTTTTCAAGGGACTGGCTGCATGACTCAGTGGTAACGTTCTCGCTTTCTGTGCACAAGGTTGCTGGTTCGAATCCTGGTGCAGCCAGTTGGTATTTGAGGGTGCAAAAATGCGAGGGAGCTGTGTCAGTAGATTTACTGGTACGTGAAAGAACCCCTTCGCGGCAAAATTTTGGCACCCCAGCTTTCTAAAAGCTGCAGTAGTTAAAAGGGACGTCAAACCAATGCTATTAGTATTATTAGTATTACTATTATTATTATACCTTTTCCAAGGAGGAGTGAGCTGATTTTATTATATTGACTAGATGCGTGGCGCAGCGGTAACGTTCTCACCTCTGTGGCAAAGGTTGTGGGACCGAATCCCAACGCAGTCAGTTGGCATTTGAGGATGCTTAAAAGCTTGGGACCCGTACTAGTAGATTGACTGGCAAGTTGAACATCCCCTTCAGGGTGAAATTCCAGAACCCCAACACCCCCAGCGTCTCTAAAAGTTGCAGTAGCTAAAAGGGAAGTAAAACCAATAACATTATTATTATTATTATTATTAGACTAACATTATTACTATTATTATTGTGTAAATGTTTCCAAAGCTTAGGAGATGGATTCTGACCAAAGTTGGCTATACTGGCTTCCCTAGTACTTGGAACTATAATAGAGATTTTTTTTTTTTTTACCGCAAACGGGAGTTTAAGTAGTCATTAAATCCTGGCTAAACATTACTAGATTTAAAATACTTTGTCGCAAAATGTCAGGAAGTCACTAGATCAAGCGATAAAGTTGCTAAATTGGTAACACTGCTCGTGAGGTAGAGCTGAGAAGAAGTTGGTTCGATTCCCTCCTTGGCGGTCCTGGAAGTGATTTTCCGTGGTTTCCAATTTCTACTCCAGGCAAATGCCTAATGAACGTCATGGCCGCCTCCATCCTAAATCCCAGTCTCAATTACAAACACACACTGACACACTAGAAAAGCCATTAAAATGACACAGGTTGTCAGACAGATTCAGCACACATCCAAGTACACGGGGATAAATGACCAAGATGTCACAAAGCCCATTAGTTATTCAGTAACAACAACTAATTAATACTTTCTCACCTGTTCAACAACAGGTTCCTCTTTTGTTATTAAAATAGCGCAAAGGTAGTAGAGAGTAGAACAAGTAGGTCTTACAAACTAAATGACAATCACTAACATTTCTTGATATCAAGAAAGCAACAAACACTTCAAACAACAAGAACATATTTCAACAATGAAATCTCAGCAAAACAAAGCACTTTCAAATAACCTAATGCAACAACTATAAACTTTAAATACGTTGTTGTAGTTGATTCTTTTTGGGAACGACATCGTGGTCATGTGGCCCCGAGTACTAGGGTGTGTGTAAAATTTGTCTCATAACCTGTGTCACTGTGATGTCTGTACTAGTGTGTGTATTTGTAATTGAGGTAGGATTTGGGTAGGAAGAGGCCGTGGCCTTGAGCGAGGTAACATCTGGCATTTTTCTGGAGTAGAAATGGGAAACCACGGAAAACCACTTCAAGGATGGCTGAGGTAGGAGACAAACCCACCTCTCCTCATTTTTGCCTCACGAGGCTCAGTGAACCCTGTTCCAGCCCTCAGATCAGAATTGAAATTGTTGGCAGAGCCGGGAATCAACTCCGGGCTTCCGTGGTGACAGCCAAGAATGCTAGCCACTACACAACGAAGCGGAACAAAATTTAAATAAAGATTGAGCAAAAATGAGTGAAATGCTCAACGCCCAAGACTGCTTTATATCCAAACGTTTGGAATAGTACTGGTGCGTTTCGACAGCCCGATTATATCTTAGACCAGGCGTTCACAACCTTTTGGAGACTGTGAGCGCTACCCTCATGCCATTCCAAGTGCCCGAGCACCATTAAATTGGGTATAATAATAAGTGTGGCCTCCGATGAGGACTGAAGCAAGTCCTTTCCTTTCCCTGTTTCCTGTTTCTCTCTCTCTCAGAAGTGCTGAAATAGCTTCATGCAGATAAATTTATATGTGGACAGTCGAATCAGCATCTTTCATGTTACTCATAAAACAGGAATGTCCAATTATGTATCTGTAGATTTAAGAAAATATATTTAACAAAATGATAAAATTTCTGACCGTCTAAATAGACACTAGTCTATTATTCCGACTCGTGCAACAGAATTTGAATTGAAGAAAGGATCTCAGGGAAGCTTGTGCACGCGAGTACGTTTTGGCTCGTAAGACGAGAGCACCAAAATACATTTATGTTCGACCCTGGTGAAATGTAAATATTATATGTCAGAAAACTGTACTATAATGAGGCTCATTATAGTACAAGTTGTCATTATGATACAGTTTCTCCCACCAATCAGAGCTCAAGAAACAGTTGTGTGACCAATTAAGAGAGGATAGCATCGCACCTGTGCTCACTTCCACGGCCCCCTATTTTCAATTTCACTGCGTGGCGAGTGTCATAGTGAGGTATTCCAGGATGCCATGGTCAAATACAAGGTATTCCCTGCGTCCCATGCGCTCTGTTCAGTACATAAAACTGGTGAAATATCGACAGATATTTATGAAGTGTGTGTAGGTGTATTAGGGACAGGGATGAGGTAGGTTTCCCGGGCCTAGAAGTAAGGTAATATCGTGGCATTTGCCTGGAGGGATAGTGCAAAAACCCGGGGAAACCCCACACTCAGAATAGCCGCTCTCAGCGCCGGGATTCGAACCTACGATCTCCGGAGTTGCTGAAGCTGCCCGAATGTCGTGGTGCACGAATTTATGTTCGAACATAAAATAGTTATAACTATCTTCGAACATAAACAGTCGTATGCAACTCGTTGCATAATGTACTATTAAAGAGCACCGTGGAGGTTGCGAGCCCCAGGTTGATAACCGCCTGCCTTAGACGAACTCCTTTAGCAGCTCTTGAAGTAGAACTCATTTGAGTCCCGTTGCGTAGTCGTGCTCGTTAATTCGTGCACCACGACGTTCGGGCAGCTTCAGCAACTCCGGAGATCGTAGGTTCGAATCCCGGCGCTGAGAGCGGCTATTCTGAGTGTGGGGTTTCCCCGGGTTTTTGCACTATCCCTCCAGGCAAATGCCACGATATTACCTTACTTCTAGGCCCGGGAAACCTACCTCAACCCTGTCCCTAATACACCTACACACACTTCAACAGTCATCACATAATTACAGGTTATCAGATAAATCCAACACACACCCAAACACACGGAGCTGATGACCAAGGTATCCCAAGACCCTAAAAATGAATTAACAAGAAAGAACACATTTGAGAAAGTATTATATAGAAACTGATAGGCCTAAGCTTTAAATATGGCCCTGATGAAAGTCAGGTTCAGAAAGAATAGGTGCGAATATAAATGGCAATGTTGTTATTTCGTTAAATGGGCTTGGAGCATTTCGGTCCCCGTGTACTTTGGTGTGTTAAGTTTGTCTGATAACCTGTGTTTCTGAGGTGATTATAGTAGTGAGTGTCGGGAAAGGGATAGGTGCTCCGGGACTATAACTAAGGTACCATCCCGAAATTTGCTTGGAGGAAGTGTGGATAAACCTGAGGGAAACTACTCTCAGGATAGCCACTTTCAGCGCCGGGATTTGAACCTCCGATATCCGGACTTGCTGCAGCTCCAGATCGTGGTCTTCGTGAGCGATTTAACGCGCGCGGCTACACAGTGTTGAGCTTGACATAGTGCTGCGACACAGTTAATATCATAGATGCATACCAAAGTAGCCATAGTCCTTTGCTTTTATCCTTATTCTTTTCTGTAAGCATCTGCCTAGAGTCCTATTCAAAAGAGGTGTTCTCTTTTAGTTTCACTTGTATTCGGTATTGTGTTTTTCACAGATCGTAATGTCACTTCCGCCTGGTACCTCTGGAACCACCTCGTGGTGTAGCGGTTAGCATTCTTGGTTGTCGCGCGGGGGTTCGAATTTCGATTTCCAGCTCTGCCAAAAATGTTAACTCTGAACTGAGGGCTGGAACGGTGTACACTCAGCTTCGTGAGACAAAACTGAGATATGGTGGGTTCGATTCCCACCTCAGCCATCCTAGAATTTTTTCTCCATGGTTTCCTCATTTCTACTCCAATCGAATGCCAGGATAGTTCCTATTTTAAGGCCACAATCGTCTCCTTCCCAAACCGCACCTGAATTACAAAGACACACAATAACACAGCCATCATAAGAACACAGACAAATTGCCACCCTCAAGCAAGTACACGGTCCTAAATGACCACGAGGTACAAGCCCCTCAACAATAGCATGTTACTTCTGGAATCACAAACTCCGTGGATTTATTTTGAGATATTGCAAATATTATTTTATGAACAAATTCTTGCCGTTATAACAAGGATATTCTCGTGTACTTGTGCAAGTAAATTCATTCACTACCTGCATTTGAAAAGCCTATGACACCTCCTACAACTTCCCAGTTGTCCCGCTGGGTTGAATTTAATTATCGTCGACTTTATGAACAGTCCTTGAAACGAGAAATCCATTATTTTGGGAACAAATTTAAATCTTTCGTCGTTGTAAGATTCAAGGCTAGTTGTGTGATAAAAATAATTAACATGTTCCAAGTAACCCGAAAATCGTTCGTTCCGACCGTTATTCGAAGGTATACAGGGTCTTTCATATAAAGTAAGAACGGTGAGCGGCGGCTTTGTTATCCGCTGCTGCAGTCGCCTTGGCCGAGCTTGTGGCGTGCCACGGCCCCCTGCTGTAGTATTGAAAGTGCGTGCATAGTATATACTGTACTCGACCTTGGAATAAACGTGCAGGTTTTCAGTCGCCAGTCTCATTACGTACCCCAATACCACAAAAGGCGGCATGGAGCTCTTACCACAGCTGCTATTGATATTCTTCATCAACAATTCCGCCACATTCCAAACGTAAAATTCATGAATATACACTATATTTTTGAAGTTGGTTTTCATGAGATTCCATTATAGAAAGCTTTTCAGTCGGTCAACACAAATTGTGCCCAATTACATTGCCTAAGTCTCCGAACACTGATTTCCCTCACACAACAATGGCATCCAACCACACGGCCGCGAAGCCGTGTGCGCTTAACTGTGCACCATGGCTGCGAGGGCAGCTGCAGCAAGTTCGGAGATCGCGGGTTCAAATTCCGGCGCTGACAGCGGCTATCCTTAGTGTGGTCTATTCACGGAGTTTTCCACACTCCCTCGAGGCAATTGCCGGGATAGTACCTCTCTTCAAGTTCCGGGGCACCTATCCCATTCCTGTCCCTAATACAGTTGTACACATTACTACAGTCAACACAGGAAAACAGCTTATCACATAAGTTCAACACACGCCCAACTACACTATGCTGATGACCGAGATGGCCCAAGCTCCTCAATTGAATTAACACCAACAAAGGAATCTAACCTTTTATTTGTCTTCAGATTGATGCTGGATTACATTAGATACTTGGCCGTGAAACCTGATATAGGCTACACAGAGCAGCCTCGCACTTCAATTGCTTTTCTGGAAGGCTAGATCGATAGAAATGATTTCTTCACGAGGTTTATTAAAGTACTAGCAGGTTTCCCGTCCTTCGCACAGGCGAAAATGTGCAGTACTTGTGTGTGTGTGTCTCACTCTACCCTACGTAAGTAAACTCTGAATCCAAAAGGAAAATTTAGCAGTGTGAAGCGTGGGAAAGGGTGAATATATGCATACCTGCCATGAATACCTGTTCACCAGGCGGGACGCCGCAGAGAAGACTACTGGAACAAAACGTAACTTTTCCCACCATATTTTGCCAGCGTCTTGAAATGGCAAACAATTTCGAAACGGAAATAGTTCTATGCTTTCCCCTGATAGGCTGTATCAGGTGAATCAGCTACCCCTAATATTATTGTTTTATGCAGCCCAACTAACGTGTGTTATCAGGAAGGCCAATAATATTTCTGCTTGCACTGCAAGCATATCCCGCAAACGATACTGAACACTGTTATTTTTCCATCGATCATATTATTCGAACGGTCTGTAGTCACAACGAGGGAAAAATAATTGTGTTTAGTATCGTTTGCGGGATACGCTTGCAGTGCATTAGTACCATACTTGATGCAAGCAGAGAAATATCGACCTGCCTGACAAATCACGTTAGTTGGGCTGCATAAAACAATATTATTAGGGGAAGCTGATTCACCCGGTATAAACTACATTCATGCAAATTTTCAGTTAAATCGGCCAGGTAGTTCTTGCGTGAAAGAGTAACAGTCAGGCACCTCTAGAGATGTATATATTTGTACACAGTAGATGACTCCGAAAAAAAAAAAAAAAAACATTCATTTTTAAGACACTTGTGAAACCTCTCATTAAGCTGAAGTTCAATACACCAAATGCCCGATGCAATAGAGATATTGCATTCTAGATAGGGTTTAAGATGCCCAAGTATAACCATATCTTTTCAGGGGCGTATATACATTTTTTTCTAGGGGGTTGACTTTCCTGGCAAATTGTGAGTATTCTCAGGGGGTTGTCACCGCAAAATACGCAGAAATATCAACCAATATCCTAGAGCTTATAACTTTGTGTAATTATTTTAGATAAGATTCAAAGTTTATATAACCTACAATAATTATTACTCGCAATACAAAAAGTTGTAAAATACAACATAACACACAAATAAAATTTTATACTTAATGAATTTTCTATTATTATCTATGGAGTATGATTGGCGATATCTAAATATTTGTCAGTTTACTAAGCAGAAAGGTAAACAGTTTTTTTATAATGTATTTCTCAAAAGTAGGCCACCGTACTGTGGAATTCACAGTTTTTCTTCACAAGGCTTAGTGTACCCCGTTCCAGCCCTCAGACTAGAATTAAAATTTCTTTGCAGAGCCGGGAATCGAATTCGGACGTCCGGAGTTGCTGCCAAGAATGATAGCCACACTACACCACGAGTTGGTATAATTTCAATCTTAGGATTGTTTATAACTTAGCCAATATGTTAAGAAGAGGGTGCAACCAAATTTACAATTATTTTATGCACTTACCAAAGCAACACTTTCTTAATTGTTATTGGCTTTTTTCGGGGGGGGGGGGGGGCTGGAGCCCCTCCTTATATACGCCCCTGCTTTATGGTGTTTGTAGCCATTTTCAGTTTAATCTTAGTAAACGAAAATTGATGTTATGCAGTCGGTCAACACGACCGTACCAAACTGTGATGGGGTACTCCCCAATCCTAATAAAAGATACATGGGATTAATAAATACACCCGGATGACCAGCCTCGATCGTCAAGCGATCATCATCAGATCCACCACGGCCAGGACACCAAATCTATGTCTAAAAGTATGGGTGAAAGTTAAGTGCAGACAGTGGCAAATTTAACTGACCTCATCCGGACCGCGTACGACTCAACCAGCTAAGTAGTCTGTACAATACAATCTGAAGTGACCATTAACAACAATCACATATTCACGATGAGCAGGTCAATCACCACTTTCAGTATCTTAACAAAACATCACACAGACTATAACTAGCAAATATTGTCTACTTGCATTATTTTACCTACTACTGCAACTAAATAAGTGTATATATTGTAAATACTTCCACCCATAATTTTAGACATACAGTATGATGATGATGATGATGATGATGATGATGATGATGATGATAACTGTTGTTTCAAGGGGCCAAACATCTAGGTTATCGGCCCCTAATGGTTTGGGTGATCGTGAAGATGAAAATGAAATGTTAACTATAACTAAAACTAACTACTAAATTATATATTAGAATAAATATGGAAAACAAAAGAAAAATAAGGCAAATAAAGGACAGGAGGAAAAGAAATGCCCTCAACCCTCGAAGAATGCGGATTGAGGGACTTGGAAGGAAGGAGAGCCGTGAAAGGCAGGAAAGTGAAAGAGGAGAGGGTCCACCCCACAGGTAATGGACAAAAGGGGGAAACCGGACCCAGCTCAGGAATCCCTCGGGGTCGCCAACTCCCGAACTCATCAGCCGTGATCCCCTGAGGGTGTAGCAATATCCAGGGTGCACCAGAAGTGGTGTGGCTACATACTCCCTGCCTCCTTGAGGGCCTTGTGCAGAAGGCAGGAGAGAACATGAAAAGAAAAAGAAGGCTGGCCCCTCACAGAAGGAGGGTATCAGAAAAGAAGAGACAAGGGCCAATAAAAGCGGGAAAGGAAGAGACTCCCTAGGCTTCGGATATCCTAATACCGTCGGGGTCGGAAGATAACAAGAGTTGACCAAGTGTGGTCGACAGGAAAGAAGACGGAGAGGAGCCCGACACAAGTAAGTGGAAGCAATGCTGGACTCAGATGGGGCCCCGTGGTCGCCAACCCACATCCCACTAGATGTGAGCCGCTGGGGGGAGACATACAGTAGATTTGGTGGCCTGGGTGTGATGTATCTGATGATGATCGCTTGACGATCGAGGCCGGTCATCCGTGTGTATTTATTAACGTCATGTCATATATTTTTCGTGATTGGGGAGTAGTCCATCACACTTGGGTACAGTCGTGTTCACCGGCTGAAAAACATCAAATTTTGATAACCATATCCATTCGTAGAGTGTGTTTTTAAGACAATGTAGGCTCCTTTGATTCCTGTGATAGCCTTGCGACCTGAAACACCATAGAAATGTCTTCATTTAAACAATCATTTTATATAAGTGTTGTTACTGACGACATCTCCATCATCATCACTAGTGGCGTAGTTGGTAGCATGCTGAACTGCTGCGCCCTAGATAGCGGGTTCAACCCCGGCTGAAGTCGTCGGATTTTTGAAGAACGTTAAAAGTCCTTCAGTATGCCTTCCTTCGGAGGGGAAGTAAAGCCGACGGTCCCATGTCATAGATTTATGGCATGTAAAAGATCCTTCCACAGACTAAACTTGTGTGGAGGTAAATCTCTAGGTTAGATTTCGTTGTAACACTCTATCAAAGTTCCAACGTTCACCACTATGTATCATTGATATCCGGTAGCGAAAGTTGGAACTACCTGAAATTGAACGGAACTTGTAGCTCACCCTAGTGGTGTCCGCTTGAAGCTGGTACAGCCTCATACGAGCCGAACATGTCCTCGGACACTCCCGGCACCGAAAGCCATACGATAGATAAATTATTATTATTATGAATAATCAATATTACATCCAGCAATACAAGAAAATATATACACACATAGCTTTTTAAGTATTAGGACATACGTCCGTACATTGTTCAAGAAATCGCGTGTGCTATATACACATTGTCCTTTGCACTACAACAGTGTAAAATTCACTTGTTCTCTTGATCACTGGAGTCCCGTTATATTAAACATGTACAATCTTCATCATATCATAACTTTAGTCTATTTTTGATTATTATCTAAGTAAACGTATTAGTCTAAAAATGTACATTCTGAGATCTATGTGATGAATATCAAATTCAGCCGAGTTAGGGAAGAATACATGTAAGCTATACCACGTAAGGCAAGGCCTTGTGGGTGGCATATTAGTTCTACTTACCTAATTATAACGTTAAGTGTTCATGTTAGACAATATATTACATATACTGTATTTATTAAAATAAGCGTTGTGAAATAGCTAGGTAGCAATGGTAATGCTAATTTATAGAATAAGCTACTTTAATATATCTTTAATTAAATTTTTATTTTCTCGAACGAATATCTTTGCGTTTCGTATAAACCTTGTAGATTTATGTAACTGGTCTTTTATGGCTTTAGGAAGGATATTATAAAATTTAGGAATGAAGTATTGAAAATTACGCTTTGCAATAGATAGATTTGGTTTGAAGAGGACAGACATATTTCCTGTTCTACCTCTTGTTTGGTAGGTGTGGCTCATGTTTATGACTGAATTTTTATTTTTATAGATATATTTATAGACTTCCGTCGCGTAAAGTTGTCCTATATTCATGACGTTTGCTTCCGCATACAATTCATTCGTAGGATATAACCTTTCCTTTTTATACATGATACGCAACACCAAGTTTTGCATTACTTGAGCTTTTTTTAAAATAGTTCGATAAGCTCCTCCCCATGTAATTATTCCATACGTGAGAGTAGACTGAATAAGTGCAAAGTAGATATCTCTCAGTAGTTTAATATTGACAATGTGTTTCAGACAATGAAATACATAAACTGTCCTCCTTATTTTCTTTGTGAGGAAATTGATGTGCGATCTCCACTTCATGTCTTCATCAAAATAAATTCCGAGGTATTTTATATTTTGTGTGCGGTTGATTTTTATGCAGTTGCAGTTTGTATTACAGTTTTCCCCATGTACTGTAAGCTCGTTGAAGCAATTTTGATTGTTTTTTAATGTGAAAATAATAAATTTTGATTTATTTACATCCAGAAACAATTCATTATTATCCAGCCATAATTTAATCCTTTTTAAAGCTTCGATTGCTTCTTGCCTGACTATTTCCCATGTATTCCCTTCAACAAATATAGCGGTGTCATCTGCATAAGTGATGATTGAACTATTTTTTTGATTATTTATTGATTTTTCTATGCCATTAATGTATATAATAAAAAATAGTGTTCCTAAGACTGTTCCTTGTGGTATGCCCCTTTTTATTTGCATCGGTGCACTCAATGTGTCATTTATTTTTACATATTGGATTCTGTCAGTAAGGTAACTTCCGATGAGATTAAGAGCTGTGCCTCGAATACCATATTTTTCCATTTTTTGGAGAAGAATATCATGTGCTACGGTGTCGAAAGCTTTAGTAAGATCTAAAAATATTCCTAGTGATGGTGTGGAGCAATTTAATTTTTCTTGTATTTGTTTAGTTAGTGTTGCAATTGCATACACAGTACTTCGACTTTTTATAAATCCATATTGCCTTGCTGATAGAATGTCATGCTTCAGTAAAAACTGGAAAATATTGTTCTTGATACATTTTTCAAATATTTTTGCTATTATTGTAATCAGAGATATCGGTCTATAATTTTCCATATCTATAGTATTGCCTGATTTTAAGATTGGTTTAACTATTGTTGACTTCAGTTGCTTTGGAAAATATCCTTCTGTAAAAGATTGATTTATGAGATTTAAAAGCGGTTTCTCTAATGATACTATATTTTGTTTTATAACCTTTGCTGAAATATTGTCTATTCCCATAGCTTTACTGTCACTTATGTCACCTAGGATTTTTTTCAAATCAGTGGAATTTACCGGGGCCATGAAGCATGAGCTCTTGTTGCTAGTTATATTAAGAGTGGGGTTTCCACTTTTCTTTATACATTTGGACATCTCGGTAGTCTTATTTATGAAATATTCATTAAATTTATTCGCAATTTGCGTGTCACTTCTGTAAATTTCATTCTAATACCTTATTTCACTAATTTGCCCTTTTTGATTAATTCTCTGAGCTACCTCATTAACTATACCCCAAATCTTTTTAGGATTTCCTGAACTAGCATTTACTAAATGTCTGTAGTAATCTATTTTTACCCAGTTTATTAGCTCATTTAATTTGTTTCTGTATTTTTTTATATTTCTCTCTTAATTCTTCATTATTTTTATTTGCCATATAATCGCGGTATAATTTATCTCTAGTATTAATGGACTCGACCAATGCAAGGGTTATCCACTCTTTTCTTTTGACTCGCTTTGAGTTTAACTGTTTAGTAGATTCATGGATGCAGCTTTGTATTGTTTCAATAAATATATTTACTTTAGTATCCAAATGTCCTTCTCCAAGTTTATTATCCCAGTTGATGTTGTTTAACATCTGTTTTAGTTCCACATAATCTAATTTATGTCTTTGATAATTCCTAATGTTTGGTTTATTTTTCTGACAACTAACTTGATTAAATTTTAGGTTAATTATTGTTGTATTGTGATCAGTTATTTTGCTTTCCGAGATTATAGAGAGAATGTTTTCATTCGAAAGCCTACTTTTAAGAAATGCGTGGTCAATGCATGATTTACTAGTTTCAGTTTCCCTAGTTGTACCATTGATTATAGATCTGAAATCAAATTCATTAAGAAGGTTTAAATAATCATCTGAATCTTGATTTTCGAATAAATTAATATTCATGTCACCAATTATTAATTCATTTTCTAGCTGACAATTTGTTTTTATATAGTTATTTAAATTCTCCAGAAATAATGTTTTGTTGTATTTTGGTGGTTTGTACACCCCTGTTATTGCTATTTTGTTGTCGCTTTTATTAACAACTACTCGAATAAATTTGAAATCTTTATATGCTACACACTTAACTTCATGCTGTAATCCATCTTTTATCATGATGACTACTCCATCATTCTGATTTATTTCACTTTCATTATAGTACGATTTATAGCAGCTATGTTTAGTAACATTTGCGTTACTTAATTTCCACGTTTCCGTTAAGACCACAACATCAAATATATTTTCATAAGCCTTCAGAATAACGTCTAAGCTATTCTTGTGTTTTGCAAGACTTCTAATATTAGAATGGATTACTTTTAAACTATTGTTATCTTCATGTCTATCTAAGAAGTATTTACACTCACCTATACTCCTCCCCACCTCTGACCGAATTTGATATTTCACATAATCATCTGTATATGTGTTCATACAATTGAATGAGGAAAAGTGTTAAGTGTTAGCGGTCAAGTTATTGTGAGATATCTTGGAGGGAGGGGTGGAGTGGAATTCAGCTGTTGAGGGGAGGAAAGTGAAAGGTCAGTTTGAAATAGCACCAGCAACACGGCAGGGGAGGTATGCAATGAACAGTTATGCGGGAAAGAGACAGACAGATTGTGGTGTGGGTTATCTTAGAGGGTGTACCAACTTTTGCTTACTAACACAATCTATTGCTATATGTTAAGTGGCCTTACTTTAAGCTTTGGGTAACTCACTCATCTTTGTAACACGGTGCTTGCTGCCATCTGTTTTCTTCACGTAAATTACGCCATCGTAAGTCCATACGTTGGATTAAATAATCACTACAACTTTCTTCGCCGGCCCCGTGGCGTTGGGGTAGCGCGTTTGCCTCTCACCCGGAGGCCGCGGGTTCGATTCCCGGCTCCGTCAGGGATTTTAAAACTGACGCGAGGGTTGGAACGGGATGCACTCAGCCTCGGGAGGGCAATTGAGTAGCTGTCTGACAGTGAGGCAGCGCCCCAATCACGAAAACCAAGATTGACGGCCGAGGGGACCCGATGCGCTGATCACGCGTCACCCCAATATCTGCAGGCCAAATGGCTGGGCAGCGGTCGCTTGGTCGGCCTAGGCCCTTGATGGGCTGTATAGTGCCAGGGGTTGTTTGTTGATGACAACTTTCTTCTGAAGAACGACACTACGAGTCCACATCTGAGGATTGTGATTCCATATCTACGTCTTAGTCATTTTCAACTATGTGATCACAACATATTTGACGCATGTAAGCTTGACATCCTAATTCATACAGAATATACGTACTTTTGCCCTCTTGGACGTACTGTATGAACTTTCATCCTTATTTTTAGCACTACTGCAGTTCAGTAAATCAGAAACCAAATGCTTTCTGGAATGAATGTACTCTATCTCTTTGTAGGCGATGGTTTCTTGTCTGGACCTAAATATTGTGAATAAGCTGTATTTTAGCTGAGGGTGTCTACATTTTTCCGTTGGCATTAATTGAGCATTGAAACAGTCTGATCCGTTGAAAGCACTTTCATGGAAAAGCCAACCACAAATAGGCTAACAGCATTTCTAGTTGGAACAAATTGTTTTTTCTACAATTTACCCTTAGTTATGGTTGTTTTAAAGGGCGGAGCATCGAGGTCATCTACCCCTAATTTACCCATTATTTAGGCCTATAAAATTTCGGCAATTTTCCTTGTTGGTAGAATATTAGTATCCTCCATGGTGAAGAAGACCAGATATGTTATGACATCCAAACGAACCCATGAGCATATTGATCAGATTTAGAACTATATTCTACAATGATACGAACGTTAACTAACAAGGGAAGTCTCTGAACCGGGGAATCGCAGATCCTGCTGGAACTTTGCAGATACGTTGCGTGAGCCCAAATAGGCAGAACCGTGAAGAGAAATCTTTCGGAAATTAACTTCCCCTTGTACTAGATGAAAAATTAAGATTTACACGTTTAAATTGGCGCGCCAGCGGTGTGAGCTTCATTGGCTGCGTCAGAGGTTGCTTCCCGGCCTACGGCGTACAGTCACCGAATGAGGGGCGACAGACCCGGCATATGCTTATATCCGTATACGGAGAGTGTCCCATGCATTGCATGATGAATATTAACATTGCAAAAGTTATATGTTGTCTGGAGGAAAAATATGGAAAATGTATGGAAAGGCCTCTCAGCATTCAAGAACAAGTCCTGTTGGACAGTTTGGATGATAGGCTATAGGCTATAGGCTATTGATGGTTTTGTGCCTATCTGACTTTCTGGCGTTCGTCTCTTGTAACAAGTGTGTTTATTTGTTGTGCTTATTGATATTTACAGGTATCATAACTGGTTGTATAGAGAACAGCACTATGAACGTGGACTCCTATTCTACTCTGACTGTCGCCACACATGAGCTACCGGATGTCAGTAACACCAGTAACACCAACAACTCTGATGAAGATAATATTTGGACTGCCACCGATAGCTCACCCAGGAAAGTGTCAGATGAAGCTGTAGGTATGGAATACAAACAAAATGCTGTTGATTATTGGAAAAGCGGTAAGAGGCGCCCGCTTTCCTTTTCGTCGGTAAAAAATAAGTTTCACCGTTTAAAAAGCAAGAAAGATTTATATTTGTGGGCAGAGCAAGTGAAAAGGGGAGGCACCCGCCGCGACAAATTGAGGAGAATAACATGTGTCGTAAAAGCCCAATTTGACATTGCCCATCAGAATAATGAAGTTATACATGACGTGACAATTCAGCAATGGGCTATGCTAGCTGCACAGGACGTAAAATGTACGGGGTTTAAAGCCAACCATTCCTGGGTGCAGCACTTTAAGGATCGCTATAATATCATTTCGCGAAAAATAACAACTGTGACGACATCAAAGAATGCCCATCGAGAAATGGGTATTATATCAGCAGCAGAAATATTCGTACAAGAGGTTACATCGGTTCTTGATTCTCTCAGCCCTGGGAACGTATGTAATAGTGATCAAAGTGGGTTCAATTTGGAGATGTGTTCGGGTAGGACACTGGCTATAAAAGGGTCGAAAACGGTTTGCTCCAAAGTGCAATCAGTGGGGGCCACAACGCACAGTTATACAATAATGCCAACAATAACAGCAGCCGGCAAGCTACTAGGACCTCTCTTCATAACTCTGAAAGAACCAAAAGGTGTGTTTGGAAAAAGGGTGAAAGAAACTATGTTTGCACATGACAATATTTACGTTGTTCCTACAAAATCTGGCAAAATGGGATCCGCACAATTGAAGGATTGGTTTCACAATGTTTTCAAACAGCATGTACCATCCGGCAATGTGGCACTCCTTCTGGATTCCTTTTCTGGACATAAATCGTTAGAAAGTGAAGAGCGCATACGACTGATGATGATACCTCCTTTAGCCACAGCCTATTGTCAACCATTGGATGTATACGGCTTTAGGGTCTGGAAAAGCTTTGTCCGTAGATTTTCGAACACCGTTCGGTTATTGAATTTTGACATCAATTTGGCCCAGAGAAATACAATCTTGAAAATGCAGTCTCTGACATATCACCAATTGTCGTCCCCTCGTTTTACTTCAATGTGGCAATACGTATGGTACCGAAGTCAGTGCCTGTCCGACAATCCCGGTGGGTTTGAACACCCTGTGCCATATTGTTTCGATATCAGTGCAATACAATGTAGTACTTGCACTCGCCCGTGTTTCATACGGTGTGGATGGTGTAAGACCAGTTTGTGTTTCCAGCATTATTACCACGAACATCACTGTTGTCAGAACTATGTGAAGTAGCTTGGTCACTTACTCACTTGTTTGACTATTGGTTCAGTTTACTCTGTGTTGTGTAGTAATGATATGTATTTGTGGTACCTTACATTGCATGATTATTAATAAAGCACGACGTGCAATATATTGTAAAGATGCAGCATTAATGTCCACGCCGCAGTGCAGGTTGTGAGCGCGAGTACGGGAGGGCAGTCGTTTGGAGCATGTCCTTTTGAGCCACCAATCAGGCGTGAGGCACACCCGCGCTTGACCAGCGCGCACAGTTCAAAATTGTTGTACTTATTGCCGTCTACGGAGGGCAGGAGTTAATTTCCGAAAGTTTTTTCTTCGTGGTTCTGCCTAGTTGGGCTCAAGCAACATATTTGCTAAGTTTCAGCAGGATCCGCGATTTCCCGGTTCAGAGACTTCTCTTGTAAGTTTAATTACGCTGAAAGCACAGAAACAAAGAAATTATTAGAGAACAATGCGCAATGAAGGCACCCCTAAGTTGCATATAGTCTCAAACTGCATAAGCTACTGTCCATTTCCTGGTGTAGCGGCTAGCATTCTTGGCTGTCACTCTGGAGGTGCGGGTTCGATTCCCGGCTCTGTCAAGAAATGTAATTCTGGTCTGCAGGCTGGAACAGTGTACACTCAGCCTCGTGAGTCACAACTGAGAAGAGCCACAGCCATCTTGGAAATGGTTTTCCGTGGTTTCCCACTTCTCAACCAGGCGAATGCCGGGATGGTTCCTAACTTAGGGTCACAGCCACCCCCTTCCCAACCCTCATGTGAATTAGAAATACACATACTAATACAACCATCACAATAACACAGGTTATCAGACAAAAATTCCACACTCACCCAAGTACATGGGGCTAAATGACAATGATGTCCAGACCCCTCAAATGAAACAACAACAACAACAACAGTCCGTAAAATAGTTATAGTTGTATACTTGGTATAGTTGTTGTTGATTCCTTAGGGCCTTTAGGATGGTAGTCATTTAGCCCCGTGTACTTGGATGTGTGTAGGATTTGTCTGATAACCTGCATTATTGTGATGACTGTATTAGTGTGGGTATTTTACTTGGAGTTGGAGCGAGGACTGGGAAGGAGGTGGCTGTGACATTGAGTTATCTCGGAGTGGAATTGGAAAACTATGGAAAACCATTTCTTGAATGTCTGTGGTAGGTATCGAACCCACCTCTTCTTGGGGCCCCACAAGGCTGAGTTAACCCCGTTCCAGCCCTCAGACTAGAATTATATTTCTAGGCATAACGGGGAATTGAACCTGGATCTCTGAGGTGACAGCAAAGAATGCTAGCCACTACGCCACGAACTGGTCTCAGTACATATACCTCTCTTTACTAGTAATAACCCTGTGTAAATTTTCGTTTCCAAATCCATAAGCGTTTGTTTTCAGTGTGTACCGGAACCATTCAGATCGGGGTTTAGAGCCAGTGCGAATCTGTATTAGCCGCAGAGCTATGGCTTTCATTTACTTGCCAAGTGCTAAACACAGTACTTGCGTAATTAAATATAGTTAAGTTTCGTTTTCACATGACCTTCATGGTCTTGGCGTGCATAGTTACACTACTCATTAACGGCTATTTAATTCTTCGTCTCACTTTCTTATTAGTCAGCTGTCGCGAACTCGCCCGCTTACTAGGTCACCAGTTGTTGCACCAGTTCAGAAAAATCAAGTTAGTTTGTAGTCTTAAGTGACCGTTAATCTAGCGATCATGAGCTACGTGACCTCCTTTTTTACATGCAATCCGAACCACAGGGCGTGATATTATACTTCGATAATCTCACATGCATTGACCTGGATTGTTGTTGTTGATTAATTGAGGGGCTTTGCGACATCGAAGTCATGTAGCCCCGTGTACATGGGTGTGTGTAGAAGTTGTTTGATAACCTGTTTCTCTGTGACGTCTGTACTAGTGTGTGTATTTGTAATTGAAGTAGGATTTGGTAGGAAGCGGTCTTGGCCTTAAGTTAGTTACCATCCCGGCATTTGCGTGGAGTAGAAGTGGGAAACCACGAAACATTACTTCCAGGATGGCTGAGGTAGAAATCGAACCCGCCTCTCCTCCGCTTTACCTCACGAGGCTGAATATACCCACTTCCACCCCTCGGACCAGAATTAAATTTCTTTGCAGAGGGACTGGCTGCGTAGTTCAGCGGCAACGTTCTCGCTTGCTGGGCCCAAGGTTGCAGGTTCGTATCCTGGCACAGTCAGTTGGCATTTGAGGGTGCGCAAATGTGAGGGAGCCGTGTCAGTAGATTTACTGGCAGGTTAAAGAGCCCCTTCGGGGCAAAATTCCGGCACCCCGGCGACTTAAAAAGACAGAGTGTTTAAAAGGGACGTAACACCAATAACATTATTAATATATTCTTGGCAGAGGCGGGAATCGAACCCGGGCTTCCACGGCAATAGCCACTATGCAACGAAGCGGACACCTTGGTGAGAGGCAGGCAGTTTGACCACTGGGCCCTCATTCCCTAATACTAAGAAATCATTAAGCTGTTATATTTTATCTTTTTTCATAGGATTATCGTATTAATTTTGTACGATTGTGTGCATGTCCCACAAAAAATGAATGGCAGGACAAATTCAATAACTAATTTACTTGGTAATAAATACCTAAACCAGCCACTGTGGCCAAGAGCGCTAATGCGCTAACGTACTAACTCATGCCTCTCTGGCATCGGGAGAGCGTGGCTTCGAATCCCACCTCGACCATCCTGCTGGGACCATTCCAATCAACAGGTCCATGGCCGGCTTCCATCCAGAATCCCTAACCTGGCCCTTCTTTAGTCGGACCCAAGTTAGCGGTCGCCTGGGCGATCGGCTGTCACCATCCCCAGTTGTATCTGCGCACAAAGTGTGTTCAGCTCCCAGACACCGTCCTCGGGACGGTAGAGCAATGTTACCTCGCAGAGTCCGTGTGGGACATGCCGAGCTGGGAGGGGAAAAGATTAGAAACATCAAAGAAGAATCTAATATAGCCCTGTTCAATGTATTTCAAATTCAGTAAAACTTGCTCAAGACGGAATCACAAGGGTTCGAGATTCCTTTCTACGAATTAGACAAGTTTCCAGATTGAGCAAAAGGATACACAAATTACTTACCCTTTATCCGATGGTCAAGTTTTGGTGATGCAATATCTAAGTAAAACAATATCTTGATGTATACTCATGCATGGGCCTCCACTCAATACAATATTGTGTCTTGTTTTGAAACTGTCCAGCCACCCAGTTGATGCCTGGCCTTGTGTACCCCGGCCAGCACTGTACTGCGTCCCCAGCCGAACGACGTACTCACTCGGAAATTTCCGGGCACAGGCTGCAGCGGTTCGGCTTTATTCTGCTCACCCAGTATACACAGGGTGTAATTGATTTACATATACTCTGTTACACTGGTGATAAAAGAGACTATTCTAAGTACGCTAGGTGAAATAATTATCATATACAGGGTGTATCTTAATTATACCGACAAAAAAATCAGGGACGCTCTGCGTATTATGTAAAAGACGATGCTGCAATCGGATTGGCGGAGAAAATTTTTCCCTCCGAGAAAATGAGGTTACATTGTTACTTCCGTTCGCGCGATTCAAATCTACGAACTCGCCGTATTTGTTGAGCCAGGCAGCAAGCCGCTGGCCACTGCTGTGCTTCAGGCAAGGGAAGGGAGTGTGATAGAAGGAGACAGAGGTATGCTGGCGGGCATGCGGCAAGCCGAGGCGATCGAGGAAACTTGCGCATGCCCGCCAGCATATCTCTGTCACCTTCTATCACACTCCCTTCCCTTGCTTGAAGCACAGTGGTGGCCAGCGGCTTGCTCTCTAGCTCAGGAAATACGGCGAGTTCGTAGATTTGAATCGCGCGCCCGGAAGTAACAAAGTAACCTCATTTTCTCGGAGGGAAAAATTTTCTCCGCCAATCCGATTGCGGCATCGTGTTTTACATAACACGCAGAGCGTCCCTGATTTTTTGTCGGTATAATTAAGATACACCCTGTATATTTAAATTGAAAATAAGCATTAAAAAGGCAGTGTTTGTAGGTTTTACAGTAACTCTTCAGGCAGAAGGTGCAAACGAAGTCTGCTTTAGCTACTGGGGATCGGGGCGGGGCAGAGATGATAAGGAAGTTATTGCATAATCGGAGTATGACGTTACCCGTTGATGAGGGGAGGGTGTCAGTTATTAGGCCTATGTGCGAATAGCGGTGTTAATCTAAGCCTGCCTTGTATATGTGGACGTCATTGATAAATTGATTGTTTTTGTCGTAAAGGATAACATAATTTCAATAATCAGCCCTGGTGTGGAAGGATGTTTGAAATCGTATGTGAATCCGTTGTCTATCAATCTCTATCCTTCATACATGTCACTTGATCCTACCGAAATTTGAACATAGGGATATATGACGAATGAACAAGAGTTTAGTGCTTTTCAGTCGGTCAACACGAATGTACCCAAAAGAGATGGGTTATGCCCTAATCCTGAAATAAATTACATGAGATTAATAAAACACTAGGATGACCAGTTTCGATCGTCAAGCGATCATCATCAGATCCAATACACTTAGGCTATAAAATCTATAAGATCTATTGGATCTGATGATGATCGCTTGACGATCGAAACTGGTCATCCTAGTGTTTTATTAATCTCATGTAATTTATTTCAGGATTAGGGCATAACCCATCTCTTTTGGGTACATTCGTGTTGACCGACTGAAAAGCACTAAACTCTTGTTTACTAAGGCAACACTGAAAATATGGCTTCAAACACCACAATGACGAATGAACAGGTGAAAACTATGCTCATCACTATGAGGAGGGTTAAGGGATGAAATAACCGCAAGTTATACTCCTCATTGAGCTGAAGTTTAGACATCGGTCGTCCAATGCGGCACCCCAGTTCAAATCTCGATCGATGCATAATGAAAGTTGTGAGGCAGGACAGAGCGATCTCCGGTCTCCCTTGTCAATTTTCTTCCGACAATACTTCATTATCAATCATTTATCATCGCCCCAAGGGAGTGCAACGGGGTGAAGCCCAGTTAAGAGAAGCTGGTTATCTATAATTAAGGGGAAGATTAGAGCCGCTGGTGTTGCGTTATTCAGAATTCATAGCAGAAACTATAAAGGATGTTCTGGGTTTTTATTTAGGACAGGATTAATTTCGACCATCAACCAGACTGCAGGCCTTAGTGGTTCAAATGGTTAGTCGTTGACTTACTGTTCACGGGTTCAAATCCGGCTCAGGTCAGTGGCCTTTAAAAAGTGTCTTTAAGAAATGCTGTGGCACAAAATTCCAACATCCTGTCGTCTGTTCAGGACTAGCATTTAAGACGCACGCAAAATATTTGATGTTGTTTTATTTGAGAGGCTTGACCATTGTTGTCATTTATCCCCATGTATGTGTAGAATTTGTCTGATAACCTGTGGTTCTGTGGTGGCTGTAGAAGTATGAGTCAAATAATTAGAGTCGGAAATGGGACATGTGCCCCGAGACTTGAAGTAAGGTACTATCCCGGCATACTCGTATGCTTGGAGAGACTGTGGTAAACCCAGTGTAAAACCGTTTTCAGTGTCGGGATTCGGATCTCCAATCTCCGGACTTGCTGCGATCGTGGTGTAGGAAAGACAGCAGCCATGGCCTTATTGAAGTATGCCACATGCATATAATAATAATACTAATAATAGATTAATTATAGCCTGGCTGTGTAGCTCAGATATTTGAGTGCTATCCTTCTCGAGTGTTCGATCTAGGCTCAGTTACGTAATAAATGAAGGTGAAAAAATACGACAGACTTATGCCGATGGATTTAATGGCATGTACAAGAAATTCTGTGAACACAAAATTCCAGCAATTCGACATCCCCGAAAAGCATAAAAATAGTATGTCTAAAATCCTATTATTATTATTATTTTATTACTGTACAGTTGATGCACTGTCTTCGCACAAAGTTAGACCACAAAGGTTTCTTTCTTTAATTTACCATATCTTTAGGATTTGAAGTTCCTAATGCAAGTTATGTACAATACCGTGCGTTGACCAATAAGATATTTACGTTGTGTCATCAGCCATAAGTCTGGATGAATACTACACAGATCTACCACCCCTAGTCATGCAGTCCACTCCCCGTGAGGAGTTATAGGCTCGGTTAGTGTATGTCATAGCTGTTGGCAGACAGCGATGTCATTCTCATTCAGACCCTTGTCTACCTACAGTACATGCCACGCGTTGGAGGAGAGCCAGAGGGGAAAAATCAGCTGTGTTACGTGGGGAATTCAGCCTATTTGCTTTTACAAAACATTAACCGACGATTGTTGTGATTTAATTTCACCTACACTAATTAAGATACGACTAATTTTCATGAATAAGTGTGTACTTAGGAGTAGGCCTACATGCATATCAATTACACCCTGTATACGTGACGTCTGTTACCTGTCAAAATCCACATTGCATTAAAAGCATTTCGTAGCTGTAGGCTTAGCATTGAGTCCCACCATCGGTAAGAGGCGTGGTGGCACAGTGGTGAAGCCACTAGGCTCTCACCAAGGTAGACCGGGTTCGATTCCCGGTCAATGCATGTGAGATTCTTGAAGTGAAATGCCAAGTCCTTTGGCTCGGATTCCACTTAAAAAGGAGGTCCAGTAGCTCATGATCGCGAGATTTATGGTCATGTAAAGCTACAAGCTTCCTTCCTACCCTCGGCAGCCACAAGATGATTTCACGAGGACACAGTGGGGATGTACAGTACCTTCATAAGACCACTGCTGCTTTCCTTCCTACCCCCGCGGTGTAGCCATGCGCGTTTAATCGTGCACCACGACCGCAGCTAGTCCAGTGATAGGGGGTCCGAACTCAGCACAAACAGTGGCTATCCTGAGTTTGGATTTTCTCGGTTTCTTCCACGCGCTTTCCAAGCACATGCCGAGATAGTATCGTACTTGGAGTCCCGGGGCACCAACCTCATTCAGGACCCTAATAACTACAGCTACACATACTACTATAGTCACCACAGAAACACAGTTTATTAGACAAATCCAACACTCACCCAACTACACGGGACTGATAAACAAATGTCCCAAGGCCCTAACATGAATTAACCACAACCATCACAACAAGCTTGCAAGTCTCTTCCATCATCATTTTTACCAAAAATGATTTATTTACTGTTGGTTTTGTACTTAGCAGGTTTTTGAGTGCCACGTAGGTCAACTTCTAGTAGTACCCTTTATCACCGCACAAACGTTTAGACTGATATATGTTACAATTGCGGAGATATTGAATTCCAGTGAAATATTTCGCGCGGCCGCCATGATGGATTGGTGAAACGTATTAAAAGTGGAAAGGCACGGTCAAGCTCTGACAAGAAAGTAGTATGCACTTAGCGAGTTTTATTGAAATCGCCTCGGCTAATTAGATTTTACACACACACGGACAAAAGATTATCTCATAAGCCTATATTTTTCATAAATCAATAGAACACCGCAATATTTGCAACATCAAACAATACATTATTTAACTTATATTTAAAATCCGTACTTCAATAAATTAATAAGATTAGCAATTTCTTCAGCACTGACCAGGAGGAGACTTACTTCGCAACCAATTATGGCATGTTTGCTCAACAATGGTGCGTTTAAATTCTGAAATCTCCAACTGGGAAAAGTGGGAAAAGTGGGACATAGGAATTTCCTGCCGAAAATACAACCCTAAAATTATTTTGAAATACGCCACTGTTGTTCAATCCTAAGTACCGGTATATTGTTAAATTAAAATGACTTATACCTTCGCTGTTGTCCACGAGTAGAGGTGATTGGAATCTGTGGCTGGCAATGTGCAAGTTGAGTTGATCCGCAGGGTCTAACAGCCCCAAATGAGTCATTACCTGACTTCTGCCAAGCATGAGATTGTTAAATCATTAAAGAGTCCCGAAAACTCGGCACTCGATAACCCGGCAGTCCGGATAACTCGGCCACACCCTGGCAGGGTGAAAGAACTTACTCGACCTCCTGAAAAAAGTTCCTGGACGTGAAGAAGCCGATGAAAAAGACGTCAAACAGTGATTCCAGAATGATACCGGACCAAGACATTATGCCCGATATAGAAATTATTGCTGCTGTCACATTTATGAACAAGTAGTTCCGTGAATAACTATCCAGCCTATTTTCATATATCCTACTCATGTTAATTGCCTCTATCAACATACAAAATTTCAGTTTGAAGGTTGTGATAGATTCTTAGATATTGAGAACCGTCTAAATATTTCAGATGGTCGCCAGGTTGGATTTTTATTTTTGTACCATTAAGCTACATTAAGATTATTGTGTACGTGTGGTATTCAAACTTCAATCGCATGATTAGAACACAAGTAGTAAAAAAGAGATTTTAAAATTTCGCACAGCTGCCATCTTGTGATTATGCAAACAATTGAAATAAATTACATGCCAGTGGATTAACATTTGTATAAGTATTTAACGTGCAACGTTTCACTGCACTCGGATAGTTAATTCGCGAGAAACGTCCATTTAAATATTTATGATTCGTGTCGCCGCCATGTTGGATTTGTGCTCACTAGGTTACTGAAAGTCCTATAGGTGAACTTATGTCCATAGCCTCTATGAACATAAAACATTTCAGTTTAAATTGCTGTAAAAGATGCATAGATATTGAGAACCGTCTAAATATTTCGGATGCTCGCCATTTTGGATTTTTATATGTATAGGCCATAGAGTTATGTACCATTCAAGGAAAATTATTGCCTAGGTTCATTATTCAAACTTTCACTTCGATCGCATGATTAAGACACAAGAAATTAAAACTTAATTTTAAAATTTCGCACAGCCGCCATCTTGAGGATATGCGAACAATTGAACTAAATTAGATGCCATTGCATTATAATATGTAAAATCATTTACTGCACCACATTTCACTGCGCTCAGAGAGTTAAATCACGAGAAAAGTCTATTAAAATGTATCAACTTCGCTTGGCCGCCATGTTCGTTTTGTACCTTACAGGTTTATGAAAGTTGCATAGATAAACTTGTATCATCAGTACCCTTTATTACCGTACAAAATTTCAGGGTGATATCTGCAATAGTTTCCGAGATATAGAATGTCAGTGAAATATTTCGCACAGCCGCCATTTTTAAGTTATGTAAACTTTTGAACTTAATTAGACTTCAGTGCATTACAATGTATATAAACATTTGCTGCACCAAGTTTCATTACGTTTGGATAATTAAATCGCGAGAAAGGTCTATTTAAATGTCTCAACTTCGCTTGGCCGCCATGTTGGTTTTGTAGTCACCAGGTTTTTGAAAGTCTCATAGGTGAACTTCTAGTACTGCCCTTTATCACCATACACAATTTCATGGCGATATAGGTAATAGTTTCGGAGATACTGAATGGTGGTGAAATATGTCGCACAGCCGCCATGTTGGATTGGTGAGACACAATAAAATTTGAAGGGCATGGTCGGGGTCGGCCAGAATAGTGCTATGATCTCACCGAGTTTCATTCTAATCGCTCCAGCCGTTTAGAAGTTATTATGGACACACACACACACACACACGGACAAAAGGTGATCTCATAAGCCTATTTTTTCATTAAATGAAAATAGGCTAAAAAATGCCGGAAGATGATGAAGACGTTGATGTTGAGGACTCCACCGTACAAGCTCCTAAAATATCACATAGTGTGGGAACAATGGCTGTCAAACCGACTTTTAGTATTTTGAACAAATGGTGCGTAGGTAATGGACTTAATGTTCCTCCGTCGTCTTCATAATGAATCAGCGCAACGCAGAGTGCAGTGCGGAAGACAACAGGACATTACGCATTTCATTAAAAAGTATCTAGTTTTTGCAGTCGGCTAGTTAATTTTCATTTTAGACAGCTTTATGTATTCATAAAGTTGATTTCTGAGGTCTGCCTAATCAGGTAAATTACTGTACACTGTGTATTCATTAATTTTCATGTTCATGTTGTAAGGGCTCTATGCCTTCATAAGGTACGGTAGCCTACGTACTTTTCCTTTGTTTAAGGGTATTTGGTCAGTTTATTCTCTGTTGCATTCTCAAGCAAACAATTCATACAAGTACAGCAGTGTATTTTCCGAAGAAACACTCGTACTTATTCTTTTTAACCCCATTCCCGATAACTTGGCATTTTCACAAACTCGGCCAGTCCTTGTTCCACATTAGGCCGAGTTTTTGGGACTCTACTGTACTAACTAAGGTATAGTGCAAGTTGTCCTAAGTCAATAAGAGCTCAGGTTCATTTTTTGTTATCAAGATATCAAAACTAAACGAACCCAAGGGACCAGCATACTTGGCGTGACTAACGAAGGATTCATTATTAATGAACTGTGTCATTGATTTCATAATACCGGCACTACATTTTACATTGTCTTTGCTATGCATTGCGGACACTGCGGTATAACAGGCAATGAAGTGATTTTATTATCAGCTATATGTTGATGTGATTCGTCAAGTTTAATCCTGTAATATGTTTCCCTATTTTCCCCTTTGTCCTAGACCAACTGCACCATTAAAATTGTATCTTGTTTCCTACGGGTGGTGTTTTTTTTTTTTACTAATGTAAAGAGAGATGAATTCTCTATGAATGTATGTTCGTGACGCTAATTGATTTGGTATCTGAGTGGCATGCGTCATAAAGTTTTCAATTAATTATATAACAACACTAAAATTTCTCTAGAGAAGATGGCCATATACCTCTGTGTGATGAGATGTATTTACCAAAGACGTGTAGTCGGGATGCATAGGAAGTCACTAGAGCAATTGACCTCATACTATCAGTAGGATCATTTGCCTCCCGTATGTATCACTTCTTGCTGCAGCGCAATTGTTGTAAGCCACAGGTATGGATCCAGAAGTATGATTGCGAATCACTCTACTTTTATCAACCTAATTTAAATATAGCAAACTGTAACAGTCTGTATTACTCAGCAAAATTATATAATATTTTCCCAATACAGTAAAATTAAGATAATTTGAAGGAAATCAATCAAACCACAAAATACATGTTAAGAACATACTGTGCCCTTGTATATAACAGCGTCGTATATACGAGAATCAAACTTCGGGGAGCGTTCAGTCCGGATATGCTTTCACTAGAGCTCAAATACCAGACGGCTGCTTACAAATACAAGGACCATATGCAAAACTATAAACTAAGAAATGAGTGAAAAACAAATAAAATTACCACCATTTAATAACTGAATAAAAACAACAAAACATAAAAAATAATATAAACAAAGTCCACCCTGAACTTTACTCCCACAGTACAATAATTTACACAGATCTGAGTGGCCTAGAAAGGTCCACTCCAAAGAAATAAAATTGTGGATCAAATTCCACTTGTCTGATTAATATGTATGCACGCGTATAACTACGCTAGAGAAGAAATAAGTACTTTTGATGGAGATTTGCTCACAGATGGAACAGCCAATATGCTTGCAAACCCCCATACTGCAAACCATTATTATGGCTTTATGGGACACACTCGTAGAATAACGTACCAACAATTAAAATTTTACTGACACACGCAACCATTTAAAATTTATAAACTAATTGATCTCCATCGAGATCGCAGTGAGTCAGGAAACTCCCAGCAAAACAGAAGCTTGCCCAATGGCTCAATTGCTCAACACATACATGACAACAACGTGGTCGAACATCGAGACCACCCGAGGTCAAAGAACATGACAATAAATAAACAAGAAATAAGATGCCTAAAACCCGATGATATTTACATGAAATAAAAGCATGGATAAGCTAACACGCTGGGACTCGATCAATCAAAACGCGAACAGCACCCATTTACCGATTACAATTCTTTTATCATTAAACAGGCTTTATTTTAATATAAGATAAACAATTACGAAGAACGGAGACCTGGTCCGTGAATACTAATGAGCACAGCTTGCTCCTTATCTGATGGAGTGCGCCGCGTAGAAATACCTTCACTTACCACTCATTAGCGTCTGTGTTCAAAACCAGCCCTCCTTGTCGAAGCTTTGAGTCATGCTATTTATAACAAGAGACTAGACAGTCCCGTTCCGCCACCTGTTAATCGCGACACATAAATTCACACACTTCTTGTCAATTCCAAAGAATTGCAAGACATCGTAGAAGGGGATTCCAACATTTTCCTCGCAAGGATTAAATGCTTATCCTGGACAATAGCTTCAGACAGAAACCAGGGTTCCCGAAAACTCCTATCCCATAAAACACATATTTGCAGACTCAACAAAGCATTTAGGGCAGAACACAACACAAATCTACCACGGGCCGACACTCCAATCAAATATCGATAGATTTTGTGTACCAGGACACTAAAAGGGAAACTTCATCAACAAATAAAGTCATTGGGCATATGACCCCTCACTTAACAAAAATGCAACAAACGGCAATTAACACACAAGCCTGTGTAACAATAAAAATCTATACAATAAAAAGATTTCCCACCAATTCTATTATCTACTCTAGTTAATTCAGTTTCGCTTCTGTTATGATATCGGTTCCCAATTTGCGTCGCTTAGCCGCGCATTTTACGGTAGCGATACGCACTCGAGTACGCTTGCCCCGTGTACTTGACATCAACAAAAAAAATAATCTTCATACAGATAGAATACATGCCACGTTGCTCATGAACTAAACTAAAGTGTGTCAGTTCCACAAACCAACTACAATAAAACACGAAGACAAAAATAAAATAAAATATTTACACAAAATAATATGTTCCCACAAAACCATAACCAGTTTGTGAAATAATTAAATTATTTAGTACTTATTCCTCTTTCTGCGTCGTCTCATCGAACATCGCCTGACATTCTCTCTCCAAAGTGTTTAGCTCATCTCAGACCACATGGAGCCGTAGAAACGTTGGTTCGATGTCTTTCTCTGGGTCTGGAGTTCCATCTTGTCGTTGAATAAAAATAAAAATAAAATGTTATTTATAGTCACACGTAATTTTCTATCTAAATTTTGCCAATAGTTACTTTATTCACCATTTGTCTAGTGCAAAATTAAACGTAGACTTTCCCTAATAGTTGTAGTCGTGGGAGACTACTAAAATCTTACCGATACACAAATTTCACACTCAGCTGTGCGCACACAACTTTATTATAATGTTTTCAATAATGACCCTATCTCTGATAAATTTAACACAGTATATCTTCACGGTATGGAAAAGAATAAGTGATCACCTCACGGTGTCACCAAGAATCAACCTCCTCGTCACTCAGACGACAGTATTTATGTGAATATGGCAAAAAGACGGAGGGAGAGGGAAATCTATCACTAACTTCTATAATAATGCGACTATTGGCATGCAACAGGTATCAAACAGTTTGAAAAATTATACAGGTCACAATGGGGCTATCGTGCTCTGGAATCGATCATAGATTTCGTTAATCCAATCTTTCCCGCTTTGAACTTCAAGCCGGCGTCAGACGCTCCCTTGGCGCTAAAATTGGTGACCCTCTCTGATTGGTAGTTCATGACGTCAATATCGCAGTTTAGAACAGAAGCCTCTGTCCTATGATTGGTTGAAAGTTCCTCTCATCTCTCTCATCCAGCAACTATCTTACTCGTAACGCTAGGGTGACAAAGAAATTACGGTCTGAAATGAGTCAGGACCCCAACACACCTTTGTCCGATAAAGTGTCTGTCAAACATTCCGATCTCGTCACTCCTTTGTTTCAGGAATGGGCACGTTCAAACGTACTGTCTCCAAATAAGCTTGACATTTCGCAATCCAGTCTGGCCTTCCTGTATGATTCTGGCAGTAAAATCAGAATATAATGAAATGAATAATTAGAATCATTAATATGCGTAGCTTATTAAGGGTTCACAACTCCCTTAGTTGGAAAAAATCGAACTTAGAGATAAAGTCGATTTTTTTTCCCTAAGTCACATGGTGCAGAATACTGGATTAGTCTCCCTTCAAAGTTCTCAGTCAGTCCGCCTCTGCTAGTTGACAAGTGTTTTCCTCGTTCCAATGTTTACATTCTCGTCCATTCATTAGGACAGTACCAGTCTGCTGCTCACTTGCCCAGCGCTTCGCCTGGGGCTATCTGTTGCTTGAAGACTATTCCCCTCTCTGTTTCTCGTCTGTCGACATACCTGTCAACTCTGCTTGCTTCAAGATGTTAACAGGCCAGACGCTAATCACTTCCTCGATGTCGTGCTGGCTTCTGCTTGCCCCCCGTTCACTTGAATGATGTTGGACGATCACGTATTTAATTCGCTGCGTTACTTCCAAGATTCCTCACTATGCTGAACGTTTTTTTACTCCTCCATGCTGCCATCCTCTTCCTCTCTCCCGCGTGTTGCCATCTGCTTCCCTTTAGTAGTGACCAGTTTTTCGGATCGCACCGGTGTTTCTCTTCCCCACCGGGCTGCGTTCTCTAATGCCCCGTGCCGCTAATCTTTGTTCGTCTTCCTTGCTGGCTTCGCTATTTGCTTGTTCCCCATGCAGCTGATCCAAGTATCTCTGCGTTTCTATGTGCATGGCTTCAAACCCTTGATTTGTTCTGCCTTCCTCATTGTATGTGTCGGGATTTTTCCGCTTGTCAATTGCCTGTTTCCAACGTCCTTGTTCATTTCCCTCGTTTGTATGAACTTCCTCTAAGTATTTCTGCGATTGAGCATGCCTATCGTTCCAGTCGTCTCGGTAGCTTCTAGAGTCCTCACGATTCTGAAATCTGCGGTCTTGCCATCTCTGATTTTCATTCCGATCTCCCCATCTCCTGTATGGTACATCTTGTCTCCGATTGTCCCTCCATTGTTGAAATCCTCGTTGTTGGAATCTATTCTGTCCTTGGAACTGTCTGTTGTTATTACGGTTGTTATCGTAATGTTGGCGCTGTCTTTTCTCGACATCATCCTGACCTCTCACGGGTGTTGAAATGTTTGTATTTGTATTGGTAGCCTGGGATCTTGTGTTTATCTGGCTCGGCTTAATCACCTCGGTTGTATTTACCATTTCGACCTGTCTTCCAACTCTATTGTGTAAGTGGGACGTGGTTTCATCTATCTGGCGCAGGATCTGTTCAGCGTGTACCGCGTCTGAAACGTTAGCTGCGACCAATACCTGCTGAACGTTAACGGGAAGCTGGCGTCCGATAGTCATGACTAGCTCGGCCTCACTTAAAGGATTATCCAGATCTTTAAATTTAAGGAGCTGTGATGGAAAAAAATCTGAATACTTAGTTTGCTGAGTAGATTGATACTTTCTGGAGTACAATTCCATTCTTAACCCCTGTTGATATGAAGACGACCAATATTTCCGAAGGAAAGCATGCTTGAATGCATCTAAGCTTTCAAACGTGTATTTGAAGCTCAAGTACCACGTTAAAACATTTCCAGTTAAAAATTTTTCCATCATGCGCAGTTGCCGGGCGGGAGCTATATCATTATCATTATAATAATGTTCGACTTCCCGCAAGAATGCCTTGGGTGTGACTCCAGAATTTTCCATAAACTTAGCCGGTTTGAATTCATTAGAACGGATGATTTGTACAAGTTGAGGGTGCTGATTACCGTCATGTGGTGTAGAACTTCTCCCTATGTGATTACGAAATTCTTCCGTGTTCCGAGCAAGTGGACTTTCCGTGTCAACCTGACTACCAGTTGAATGAGTCGCCCCCGGGCTATCTCTGTCTCCATCTCTCCCCTTCACGCCTAATGACCCTGCATTATGTTCCATAGAAAATAATTCTGCTTTTATCAGCCTGTCACCTTGTTCTTTAAATTTTGCTTTTATCTCATCTTCTAACGTCTGTATCCGTGTGTGGTTCTCCCCCAGCTTCTTAATTATCGCCAACCTTTCTTCCTTGGAGTCCTTACATAATTTTTGCCAATCCCTTCTAACGTTTTCTATCTTCAGATTATTAGTGTCCTGGCTCACTTCGATCCGTTCCAAGCGATCCTCCATGCGTACATTGTTTTCTTCAATAGTGGCTTTTAATCCCTCCCGGTCTACTTCTGCATTTTTCCAGCGATCTGTTGATTGGTTTTCGAGACGGTCTATGTCTTTTATAAGGCCGGTCACGTTTTCATCTACCGCCTTTATCTGTTCCTGTATAACTACGGTTATTTTCTCCACTTTATTAAATCTGTTTTGTAACCTGTCCTGTGCAGTTATAATTTCGCTATTTTTAGTTGTGCATGCCAATTCAATCTGTGCCAATTTTGCCAGAACTGTATCGTCTAAGTTATTAAGTTTAGCGTTAAACTGATCCTCAAGTTGTTTTATCTGTTTAACCTGCTTCTCATTGTTCTTACTTACATCTAAGGCGAGTAGTATAAGCTGTTTCCTTGTATGTTCTTTCATTTCAACCACTACATTATCGAGTTGCTCAGTGTTACGACTGTTTTGCGCGTCTATTTGAGAGTTTATTGATTCACTTTGTTGTGTCAATTGAGAACTAATATTATCATTTTGTAGAGCTAATTGTGTATTAATACTGTCATTTTGAAGCGCTAATTGTGTATTAATAGATTCATTTTGAAGCGCTAATTGTGTGCCAATAGATTCATTAATTTGGGCTTTGATCACCGCTGACTGTTCAACCCTACTACTGTCTATTTGTGCCTTAAATGTTTCACTCTGTGCTATTAATTCCGCTGATTGTTCAGCCCTGCTACTGTCTATTTGTGCCTTAAATGTTTCACTCTGTGCTATTAATTCCGCTGATTGTTCAGCCCTGCTACTGTCTATTTGTGCCTTAAATGTTTCACTCTGTGCTATTAATTCCGCTGTCATCTCCTGCCGTAACAACACCATTTGCTGCTGAGTGCGTGCCGCAGCGCTCTCTACAACCTGTCTTATTTCGTCTAAAGAAGCCATCACCACAATACACTTGAGAAAATAGAGAAAATGCCAATTGGCGATGTTCTCCGATACGTGCATACATATTAACACACATTTATATCAATTTACACATACTCAGTTCGTTTAAATTTATAAACACAATCCCATTAATCCAATAGCATCCCTGAGTATCCTTCATTTTACATAATTTAAAACTTAACCCACACATTCAGTTATTAAATGCTAGCCTTACAAAACGCTACAAGAACAGACTAATTAATCAAGTATTAATTGCCTTGGAAAAGCTACACGCCTTCCTATTACATTCATGGAGTTGTCTTTCTATGCAAAGCTAATTTTTATCAATAATATGGGCGCCCAGTCTCACGATATTATCTTTATAATTAATGCAAGAAACAAAAACGTGTACTGTATTTTATATTGCAACTCCTGATTTTACTGTATAATTCACTCACTTGGCGGTAATACCTTCGCCATAACTACGTTACTTAAAATTATCACATTCGGTGATTCAAATACTGTCACATTCTGCCTCCACTTGTGGCGTGTCAGTTTATCAAAAAAATGCGCTAGAAAAGCCTAAAACAGTGAAATGCCCCACGTAGGGTAATGCCAGCGTTGCCTATGTGCCCTTGTATATAACAGCGTCGTATATACGAGAATCAAACTTCGGGGAGCGTTCAGTCCGGATATGCTTTCACTAGAGCTCAAATACCAGACGGCTGCTTACAAATACAAGGACCATATGCAAAACTATAAACTAAGAAATGAGTGAAAAACAAATAAAATTACCACCATTTAATAACTGAATAAAAACAACAAAACATAAAAAATAATATAAACAAAGTCCACCCTGAACTTTACTCCCACAGTACAATAATTTACACAGATCTGAGTGGCCTAGAAAGGTCCACTCCAAAGAAATAAAATTGTGGATCAAATTCCACTTGTCTGATTAATATGTATGCACGCGTATAACTACGCTAGAGAAGAAATAAGTACTTTTGATGGAGATTTGCTCACAGATGGAACAGCCAATATGCTTGCAAACCCCCATACTGCAAACCATTATTATGGCTTTATGGGACACACTCGTAGAATAACGTACCAACAATTAAAATTTTACTGACACACGCAACCATTTAAAATTTATAAACTAATTGATCTCCATCGAGATCGCAGTGAGTCAGGAAACTCCCAGCAAAACAGAAGCTTGCCCAATGGCTCAATTGCTCAACACATACATGACAACAACGTGGCCGAACATCGAGACCACCCGAGGTCAAAGAACATGACAATAAATAAACAAGAAATAAGATGCCTAAAACCCGATGATATTTACATGAAATAAAAGCATGGATAAGCTAACACGCTGGGACTCGATCAATCAAAACGCGAACAGCACCCATTTACCGATTACAATTCTTTTATCATTAAACAGGCTTTATTTTAATATAAGATAAACAATTACGAAGAACGGAGACCTGGTCCGTGAATACTAATGAGCACAGCTTGCTCCTTATCTGATGGAGTGCGCCGCGTAGAAATACCTTCACTTACCACTCATTAGCGTCTGTGTTCAAAACCAGCCCTCCTTGTCGAAGCTTTGAGTCATGCTATTTATAACAAGAGACTAGACAGTCCCGTTCCGCCACCTGTTAATCGCGACACATAAATTCACACACTTCTTGTCAATTCCAAAGAATTGCAAGACATCGTAGAAGGGGATTCCAACATTTTCCTCGCAAGGATTAAATGCTTATCCTGGACAATAGCTTCAGACAGAAACCAGGGTTCCCGAAAACTCCTATCCCATAAAACACATATTTGCAGACTCAACAAAGCATTTAGGGCAGAACACAACACAAATCTACCACGGGCCGACACTCCAATCAAATATCGATAGATTTTGTGTACCAGGACACTAAAAGGGAAACTTCATCAACAAATAAAGTCATTGGGCATATGACCCCTCACTTAACAAAAATGCAACAAACGGCAATTAACACACAAGCCTGTGTAACAATAAAAATCTATACAATAAAAAGATTTCCCACCAATTCTATTATCTACTCTAGTTAATTCAGTTTCGCTTCTGTTATGATATCGGTTCCCAATTTGCGTCGCTTAGCCGCGCATTTTACGGTAGCGATACGCACTCGAGTACGCTTGCCCCGTGTACTTGACATCAACAAAAAAAAAAATCTTCATACAGATAGAATACATGCCACGTTGCTCATGAACTAAACTAAAGTGTGTCAGTATTACAAACCAACTACAATAAAACACGAAGACAAAAATAAAATAAAATATTTACACAAAATAATATGTTCCCACAAAACCATAACCAGTTTGTGAAATAATTAAATTATTTAGTACTTATTCCTCTTTCTGCGTCGTCTCATCGAACATCGCCTGACATTCTCTCTCCAAAGTGTTTAGCTCATCTCAGACCACATGGAGCCGTAGAAACGTTGGTTCGATGTCTTTCTCTGGGTCTGGAGTTCCATCTTGACGTTGAATAAAAATAAAAATAAAATGTTATTTATAGTCACACGTAATTTTCTATCTAAATTTTGCCAATAGTTACTTTATTCACCATTTGTCTAGTGCAAAACTAAACGTAGACTTTCCCTAATAGTTGTAGTCGTGGGAGACTACTAAAATCTTACCGATACACAAATTTCACACTCAGCTGTGCGCACACAACTTTATTATAATGTTTTCAATAATGACCCTATCTCTGATAAATTTAACACAGTATATCTTCACGGTATGGAAAAGAATAAGTGATCACCTCACGGTGTCACCAAGAATCAACCTCCTCGTCACTCAGACGACAGTATTTATGTGAATATGGCAAAAAGACGGAGGGAGAGGGAAATCTATCACTAACTTCTATAATAATGCGACTATTGGCATGCAACAGGTATCAAACAGTTTGAAAAATTATACAGGTCACAATGGGGCTATCGTGCTCTGGAATCGATCATAGATTTCGTTAATCCAATCTTTCCCGCTTTGAACTTCAAGCCGGCGTCAGACGCTCCCTTGGCGCTAAAATTGGTGACCCTCTCTGATTGGTAGTTCATGACGTCAATATCGCAGTTTAGAACAGAAGCCTCTGTCCTATGATTGGTTGAAAGTTCCTCTCATCTCTCTCATCCAGCAACTATCTTACTCGTAACGCTAGGGTGACAAAGAAATTACGGTCTGAAATGAGTCAGGACCCCAACACACCTTTGTCTGATAAAGTGTCTGTCAAACATTCCGATCTCGTCACTCCTTTGTTTCAGGACTGGGCACGTTCAAACGTACTGTCTCCAAATAAGCTTGACATTTCGCAATCCAGTCTGGCCTTCCTGTATGATTCTGGCAGTAAAATCAGAATATAATGAAATGAATAATTAGAATCATTAATATGCGTAGCTTATTAAGGGTTCAATACATACATGGAGAAAAAAATTAAAATTGAAAATTTATGTAAATAATTGAACCCTACAAGTTTATACAGACATATTTTATTTAAGTTCTTGTGCATTATATTAGTAAATACATCACACTAATGTATCGTGACATTCGACTAATCCATTATACGGTTTTTAAAATTGTTATCATTTATATGCATGCCACGCATAAGGTTGTGCCTTTTAGTGGTATATATGATCGCGCTCCCTGTTTTGCATAGATATTTGATATCCCATTTCCACCTGTCTTCATTTAATTGGAATCATTTTAGTAATAAAATGTCAATTTACATTAATTGAAAAGTCATTCAAAACATGAATTCCGTAAACTATGTAGTGTTTTAGATCCCTTATTTGGGGGTGGATCTAAAAGGGAGAGTTGCTGTACTAATTTATGAGTTTGTGCCTAAAGAAGGGTAGCTCCCCTTGACAGGGCAAGCTGACCAGTGTAGTGTGTTGTGGTGTGCTAGGAACTAGGGGGCGTTCCTATAAATAATGTGGTAGTGTTTGAGGGGATGGGACCCACTGCAAAGGGTCGCTGTACTAGTCGCTCAGCTGACTGCTTGTTATGTAATCGACTCTGCTCGTATCAGCCGGGTGGCACGCGCTTCACTTGAGCACGCGAGCCGCTGTGAGGAATACAATGACGTCTGAGTTGGCGTTATTACTACGGTGTGTCACGTCTGACTGTGACGGGAGTAAGGAAGGGCGTTGGGATGTAGAGAGGCGTATAACAGTAATGCTAGTGTATAGTGTGGACCAAGTGTTTTATTGGTCTGTGATATTCTTTGTGTGAGTCCCTTGTAGGGAATGAAATTATGTTTATAATGTGATACAAGTTGTGGGTTGCAGGTTACATAAATAGGAACTCTGAACACGATTGACTGACTCACCTCGGTTGACACCAGCGTAGCTTCGGCCGTCTTGATGGAGCACTGACAATGGAGAGAGAAGTTTGACCTCATTAGGACGTCGTTTTATACCTTCTGACGCCCTCCTGTCAGCAATGTATTGGCCCAGTTAGTACTATGTCGCTGAGTGTAATGATTACGTAAGGCTTGAGCTGCTTTATGGAGTAGCAAGCTGTCCTTACAGTATTAATGGATGTTGCCCCGGCTTTCCAAGGGTTGCCATTTTAGGGGATTTAGCCAGATGTTGGGGGGATGGTCTCCAAGGGGTGCATACCCCTGGGATGCTGTACAAGAGTCTTCCTTCATTTGGTCGCGTCCTCGCGAACGGGAACGGAACTGGAAGTTGGGATGTTGACGTAGTGGTCCTGGAAAACCCTCTCGTATCTCCTGGTGGCGTCGTATCGAAGTGTGGGTGTGAGGTGAGCCCGTGTTCAGAGGGGAGGGTTATGGGATTTACATATATATGTATACATTGACATTGTGAAAAAACAAACAAAAAAAATTGAAATTTGCGAAAGATTTGATTAACATTGGGAAAAAATTGACATTTTGAGAAAAATTGAACATTAAAATAAATTCGATATGTAAAAAAAAAAATTGCCCTTGCATTTGCTGGCATATTGCTAGTTTAAAAAAAACATGGTTTCTGATGGTGACGTGTCACATATTTGTGCAGGGAGGAAAAACCCAGGGCCGAACGGATGATTGCTTCGCCCGCCCCATCTTAGGGAAAAAATGCTCCCTGCAATAAGAAAGGTAGAAGAAAATAGAAAAATGGGTGTTCCAGGGTATAATTTAAGGGAAATATTCAAAAGTATTTATTTGTGTGGGAAAAACGGAACACCCTGACAAATGGGGAAGTTAGAGGAAGGAAAAATGAAAGAAAACAAATCATACACATGATGGACATTGGCATTTTGGTGAACAAACAAAAATATATATAGTGTATAGTTGTATAAAGCTTATCCTGAAAAACTTATAAATTACAATGACCTTATGTCTAGTGGAATAATGGTATACAGTTTATCCTGAAAAATTATAATTTACAATGACCTTATGTCTACTTAATCGCGCTAATCCCTTATAACTATAGTTTTCATGAGGTACCTCGCGTGCACGCTACCCGTCTGTACGTACTCTTGCCGTCTCACGGCTGATTCTGTACGGCCACTCCTTGGTACGGTATGGTGGTCGTACCGCTTGTATGTGTGCTTAATACCTAACCTGTGAAGCATCCTCTGTGGGTGAATGCTTTCACACTTGACAATGAGAGTCACTGCCACAAACCGGTTGCGCCCTCATTGTCGTACTCTGCGTCACATTTTGACGCTTTATGTGTTTTAATTGAGTTGATCTGCCAGTAAGCCTGGTACCCCACAGGCACCAGTCCTGCTGTGCAGATTCATTTTAGAGTGTGTATCTGAAAAAGAAAAATGTGGTGAGTGTTTGCGAGTGTGTCGGGATTAGTGCAAGTTGAAAAAAATAAACAAAAAGTGTACACATCATGGCATGCTGTAGATAATATGCCCCTGCTATGTGGCAGTGAAATTCCTGTCACCAGTTTTCTGTATCTGGTGACGATGCCTGTGAAAAAAAAATGGCGAGGTTTAGAAAAAAAAGCATATTAGTACCGGTTGAAGCTGGTCTTTTACTGAAAAAAAAAAACATGATTAATGTTACTTAGCTGCAAGGCCGGGCTTACCCTATACGGTGCCGTAATGCCGTAAATAATATATAGTTGGTCTTACCCCGGTAGCGGAATTGTGGTTACCGGGTGCCGATATATTCCACTTTGATTATTCCTATCTTAATCTAGTTTATCCTAAGTATTGTCGGGCTTACCTCGGTAACGGATTTATAGTCACCGAGTGCCGATATATTCCACGGTGATCTATATATATTAAAAAAAATGCCTTAAATGTAGGTTTATGTTACCTTATGTCTTACCTTACTTATTTAACTTATTGATAAAATTACTTAACTGTAAAACTATTCTGTATTTACATGCCGAGTGGACCTTATTCTAAAGCCGAAATGTGCTGTGCTATTATTAGCAACAGCTGTCAGTAAATTTGCTTACATCTAAGTGACCTGAACATGGCACTATGACTTAAGTACTAAGATTTAGATGGAGGCTGGCCGCTTGATTTCTCTCGCGGGGGCGCCCTTGTAGTACATTGTCGGGACCGGAACCCAACAATGCCTCGTAGTCCCCTCCGTTTTAATACTATTGTCGACATCTATTCTAGGTCTTAATACTAGTACTAACCTATTCGCAGGCGCCTTACGGTGCCACTAAGCTAACCGTTTCGCCCGCTGTAACTTTCGTGTTCATAACCGTGTGCTGTTCCTATTTGACGTAGGTGAGCCGCCCACTTGGCTCCTGTGAGGGGCGCGCAATGCCCCTCTCTGAATGCCCTCTGGTTGCCCGTTGCGTCGCCATTTATGTGGGCATTGGACAGTGTGGTCCAATGGCATAATATCCTCCGGGAAGAAAGCGTCCGGGGAGTCCTCTTCGCCTGTGTCGGCCGCAATATTTGTATTCATGTGTCCTCCGGGAAGTGAGCGTCCGGGGAGTCCTCTTCGCCTTAATCGGCATTGCTGGGTTGGCCCACTGAACCCTTTTGAGTGCCCGCTATGCTACTCATTTAAGAACTCTGGCGACCCGTTGTCGTCCATTTACGTGGGCGCAGGACCGAATGAGCGCGTACATTCCATATATATATATTCATATTTCATTCTGCATTATTGATTACCGTCGTGGTCTTCACCTTCACCTCGCGGGGTAAGGACTTGTCGGATCTAGGATTGGTCCTGCTGAACCCTTGGATCCTGCTTCACTCCTGACGAATAGGAGTCTGACTCCCCGCCATGGAAGTCCTACTTACGTAAATTTAACTAACAGTCTAGTCATAATATGGTCGTCTCTAGGGATAGCTCCCGAGGCCGGCGCGGAGTGAGCTATTTCTCCCGCCATTCTCAGAAAGTCTCCCTGCAGGTCTTGGCTTCGACGACCGTGGCTCAAAGTGGGTTTAGCATCCCTTCCTCCCAGGGGCGGTTTATGCGCACCTAGGATTCCAGAGCTTGCCCGACCAGGCCGCGAATGCTTTGACCTTACGTGGTTCGTCTATTTGGTCTAGTCGTCAGTAATTTGATGAGCCAACTGGGGTAAGGGTCCACATCGCCTTCCCCAGCTCTGCTCCAGTGTGGTCCCTCCTGACCTTCGGCTTACACCGTTGTCAACCATCAGTTCGTATCAGATTCCTTTGTAAGAGAGAAAATGTGTCGTAACCTGTGTGAAAGGTTCAACCTCTGTGTAAAATGTAAAATCTTTCCAGTGTAGCGGGGTTGCAGATCTTCTAAGTACATAGGCTACTTCTGGCCTACCATCGCTATGTCGGCTTCCCAGCAATAATGCCTTCTTTACCTTAATGGAGGTGTTAGTAGGGTCTGTAATGTCAGGTACCCTGTTATTAGGATTTGGGGGTAGTTATTTGTTGAGTGGGCTTAAAGCATGGTAGGAAGGGTTTTGCGCACCTTTGGGTTCCACGTTAGTGGTGGCCTAGAACCGGTGGTGGCACTGGGATGCTTCTATAGTGAGTGGAGTGGGGAGGTAATTCCCGGGATTGCAAAAATACGAAATTTCATGCAGGTTTGATATTAAAATCCCTGGTAATTGGATGGGATACTCATGCATGAGTCTGGATATGAAGTTTCTGCCTTCATGTACGGATAGGTGTAGGATGGGGCATAATACCATATGTTCCTTTCATGCGGGAGAGCTTAAGTACTAAAGCATGGTTAATATGTATCTATGGCCTCCTCCCTCATTTGGAGAGGCGCATTATGCTTCTTTTAATGTTTGCTGAGCCACCTCTAATACTCAGGCGGTGCAACGGGGCTCAAGGCGTAGCTTGCCTGCTCTTTAAACGCATGAAGTCCATCAACCCCAGTGTGTATTTTGTAATGTAGTGTAGCTGTTTATGGTCGTGTAGATGTGTTTGCGTTGTTTATGTCAGGCTTGAGAAGGTTATGGGAAGGGAGTAAGGTGGTACGCTGGTAGCCTGTTCTCCTGTCGTCCTCCCTTGGTCCATGTTGGCTTTCTATCCGCGCCTTGGGATAGTAGGGCTGCATTACCTAATCTGGTCGGCCATTTGCAGTGTAGATGTGGCCAGTGGTCGTAACGCGACTGGTCATGTGCTAGTCATCTGTAATGATTTATTTGGGGAATAGAATCGCGAAAAGAAGTTATTAAGGGGAGGTCCTGTTTCCTCAAAGTCCCTATGTTCGCTCCTAATTGGTGAGTGCGAGTGCGTGTGTGTGTGTGACTACGTTCCGCTACACCACGCGGACGGTTGGTCTGTTATAAGGCTAAGTCCTAATATGTATCGCCTTTGTGGGCAGAAGGCGCCCGTGGCTTGCCAACGTGCCCTTGCGACCGTGCCCTATAGGCCCAAGATAAGTTTCGCTATGTCACGTCTTGTCCATTGCCAAATGATTTTGCAGTGTGGAGAAAAAAAAATGTATGGCGTTATAATTGTTATGTGTGTGTAATTTCATGGTCACGGGCTATACGCAATAGTGTCTCGTCACCGCAGTATTGCAGTGTGAATAGTCTGCAGTCAGCAATTGGTATGTGCAATTCTGCAAGTATGCAAGTGTGGTCATTGTTTTGGATTCCTAGCCTAATGTAGCAATTCGCCCTAGTTAGGTAATGACGTCGTGTGGCCATTGTTCTCTAAGACCTGTGTCTTGCGAAATTTTCCTACCTGTGTTCGTGAAATGTACTCCTCTATGCCTGGTGTAATTCGAAATTTTATGTCTGGTTTTTGGTGGGAGGAAATGTAGTATTCCCTGTTCATGCACTTGTATGGGCCAATTTCAGTATGATTGGACGCCTGAATAGCTGTTCTCCTTTGCGTCTAAATTTTCACTGGAACTCAGACCCGTGACCTTATGTCATTCTCTGTGTTTTATGTTTGCGTTGTGTGACAGGGCTTGGGGCTTTCCCAGTGTGGTCGTTGCTTGTGTTCCGTGTACCAAAAATACCATTGGATAGTTAGTTTTTGGTACGCGTGTGGTGTGTGGTCATGGGTTCGAATCCGGTTGTCTGTAAAGACTTGGTGTAATCATTTCCGTGCCGCTTATAATATGGCATGTTCCCGTGGATGTGCGATACGCATATGGAAGCATGCATACCTGTGTAGAGTTTGTACGTTTTTGATTTCCCCTCGTAGTGTAATTTTGGAAGATATAGGGTCTCTAAATCGGGCGTGAATGATGTGTTGATTTCACTCCAGTAGGCTTTGGCTCGCTTGTCTGCGTCGAGCAGTCTTGCTCATTGAGGAGTATGTTACAGCTGATACGACGGTGTTGAATTACGATGTTGTGTGCTTTCATTTGTTTCATGCTCTGCCCACGTCCTAGTTTTCTGCACGTGTGTGTGTGTGAACCTGATTGCTGCCTATAATGATTGCTAGCAGTGCCTCTCTCGCTGTAGAAAAAAAAAAAACCTTGTGGTTTAATATGACCGTTGATTTGTAGCTCATGCGCCAGGGGATTTCCGTTTTACTTGGAATCCAAACCACAGGCCAAAGCATTTCATTTCGGAAATCCCATATGCGTTGTACGCGAGTGTGTCTGGTCCGCTAGTCGCGTATTTGGTGACCAGATGCCAGAGGCGATTGTATTGTTTTTCGTTTATGACCCGCTGTTAGTGGGACTGTCCCAATTAGTCTTAGCTTTCCCATTATCCTTATTCTAGGACTGGATATCTACTCAACCTTATATTCCTGGTATTCAGAAGGTTGCGGGTTTGGAGACCGCCTTTTACCCAGAGTAATTGTTTCCGGCACCATGAAGGTTGTGTCTCCGGGACAGTTCTGGTGAGCGTTAGGATCGTATCCCGGCGCGGTCAGTGGGCTATTTCTTGGCCCTCTTTTCACGCCTGCCCGTGGGATTACTTCCTTTCCTTTTGGCAGTATTTCCGCCTTTACGTGTACCTATGTCTAAAAATTATGCCGTGAACACCATAAAAAATGTTTAAAAATAAAAAAAAATGGTGCTTGGGACCTGAGTGTAATATTTACCATGTTGGTAACGTGAGTACTACCGTAATCTGGTTACGTCTCAGGGGAATCTACCGACACTGTCTAGTACACATTAGGAAGGCCATTGCAAGACGTAATTGATATACCTGTATCCACGTCACGAGCAAAGCCAGTGCACTATGGGAGTCAAACCTGCCCTTCAAAGTAATTGTAACTCACCAAAATGACAGTGTCTCGTCCCGATGTGCAATTGGGCTTTTCAGTTGGCTAAAGCACACCTCACCAAATTTTTTGAAGTTAGTTTTAGAGTCTTAATTCCTGCCACACTTACGGCTTTCGCCCGCAACAGGAGAATCTATCAAACTGTGGAACCCTAACGTAGAACGTTTAGTCATTTCTACTTAGAAAGACTCACTTAAGCTTTATGCTGTGATTTTATGCTTAAGTTGTGTTCAAAATATCTCTTTTTCGGCCTGAAGCCTGCTTGGCTTCCACTTGGCTTAGCATATTAGAGACTTTACGTTATGGCGTTAATCACTTCGCCCAATAACCATTGATGGCCTGAGAGAAAAATGCCATGGTTCCGAAAAAAAAACAAGAAGGATTTAGAATTGTTCCTTCTACTTTGGCTATATTGCACTGTATATACATAAAATAAGAAAGAAAAATATGCGATTTCATGTTTATTATGTACTTGTTGGACCATTTTCTTATCGCCCCCGTGTGAAAGAATTTATGTGGCCTATAATGTTGGTGTTAGCGATGTTAGTTTATTTCTGTGGCCCTGGTGGAAGTCGTTATCCTCTTTCGAGCTTCAGTGCTCAGAAAGGTGAAGGGTTTTGCCCTGTTATTAGATTATAGGCCTTTGAGATCCACTGGGGTGTTCCTTTGCTACCTTCCGGCGGAATTTCTAGCAAAGTAAGCTTAGGCCTCCTTCCACCGTAGCGCGTGTCTATAGGTTTAAATGTACCTGTATTCGAGGGCCTAATTGCGCTTGGCGCTGCCCTAGTAGATTTTACGGGAGTGTGGATATATTTGACTGCGTGGTTTTGTGGGGTAGGTGAGAACACCTTTCCTAATCCCCGTGTACTGTGTGGTAATGCCCGGTCAAAATGTTCGTGCGTATATCGTGCACCCTGAGGGCCTAATACCGGTGTTCGCCTTTGTTCTGGCAAATTTGCCCTTTGAACTGGCGGTAAAGGTCGCTTAATGGCTTGTGTCCGGCCTAGCAATGTGGTGGCGTGTAGTCTGACCGTTTTTCGGCCTGTGGCCACGGCCGACTCCTGCCAATGTGTTAGCCTATCTGTGTACGTGTATGTAGGCTTTATATACTGTAGGGCGGGCTCTATGTCGTCTGCCCATGACGTGGTTACGTCCCGTTGTCCCTCTGTTATATCATGTGTATTTAATGGCCCTAGCTTCGATTCCCTCTCGTCCTTTTGTTCCGAGGGGATTGTTCTAGGCTCGGCCCCTCGGTTTGGCAAAATTGCCTTCCGATCCGGAGCTGAAGGACGTGTGTTTGTGTTAGGTTTATTTTGTAGTAAGTTGGAGCCTAACCTGGCCGTCTTCTTGACTGTGGCCACGGCGAACTCCTTCCATTCTGTGGCAGTACGTGGCGAGAGGGACATCCTCGCAAATTGTCGAGTCAACGTATCTACGCTTATGTCCTCTCTCGGGTGGGCTGATGGCCCTACCGTGAACTCAAAAATGGCCTATTGGCTTGTAGCTCACGGTATTTGTCCCAAATTTGGGTGTACTGCCTTATTGAGGCTCATGGCCTGCTTGCAAATTACTGTATTAATGTATTAATGTTTCTGTGCTCTGTATTGTTTTGTGGCCGCTAGTTGGAGAAGCGCTTGGACGCGAATTAGCTCCCTGTATTGGGCGTGTAAACTTGTGTAGTGCACCCTCATTCTCTCGAGGGTTGCATTATCTATTACGGGACCATGTGTGGTGATTAATTGTCGGTATATTCTGTTTCTTTGTATATGGAACCTATTGAGGTGTTCATGTATGTGATTCAAGAGTGTATATGCGCATCTTAATCGCGCTGTCCTACCCTCTGACGGGGTGTATGGCTGTTTGCCCTGTATTGCCCCGATTTTTGTTTGGAGTGCCCGTATTTGTGTTTGCCGGCTTTGTATGTGCCCTTGGCATCTGAACAATAATGTTAATAATATTGGCGTGCCCCTATTGCCTCTATGGCTTGCAATCTCTGCATGAGGTGCCATTCTGACTGCAGTGTATGGGCCTACAATAAGAATTAAAAAAAAGTCTGTACGTGTTTGACAGTGTATTCTTATATTTCTTTGATTCTGTATGGGGTTAGGGGGTTGGTTTATTAAGAATTTCCCCTGTGTAGCTAGTTTGGAGCACTCAAAAAAAAAATGGTGCTTTTTGTCTGGGGGAAAAATTTTCTCACTATTTGCTTGGCTTTTTTTTGCGGTACGGAAGGGGTCGTTTTAACTACGAGGGCTCGTTGATTGAGTCCCTTTTCTCTATGCGTAGTACCCCGCCTCCACCAGTGTTTTAGATCCCTTATTTGGGGGTGGATCTAAAAGGGAGAGTTGCTGTACTAATTTATGAGTTTGTGCCTAAAGAAGGGTAGCTCCCCTTGACAGGGCAAGCTGACCAGTGTAGTGTGTTGTGGTGTGCTAGGAACTAGGGGGCGTTCCTATAAATAATGTGGTAGTGTTTGAGGGGATGGGACCCACTGCAAAGGGTCGCTGTACTAGTCGCTCAGCTGACTGCTTGTTATGTAATCGACTCTGCTCGTATCAGCCGGGTGGCACGCGCTTCACTTGAGCACGCGAGCCGCTGTGAGGAATACAATGACGTCTGAGTTGGCGTTATTACTACGGTGTGTCACGTCTGACTGTGACGGGAGTAAGGAAGGGCGTTGGGATGTAGAGAGGCGTATAACAGTAATGCTAGTGTATAGTGTGGACCAAGTGTTTTATTGGTCTGTGATATTCTTTGTGTGAGTCCCTTGTAGGGAATGAAATTATGTTTATAATGTGATACAAGTTGTGGGTTGCAGGTTACATAAATAGGAACTCTGAACACGATTGACTGACTCACCTCGGTTGACACCAGCGTAGCTTCGGCCGTCTTGATGGAGCACTGACAATGGAGAGAGAAGTTTGACCTCATTAGGACGTCGTTTTATACCTTCTGACGCCCTCCTGTCAGCAATGTATTGGCCCAGTTAGTACTATGTCGCTGAGTGTAATGATTACGTAAGGCTTGAGCTGCTTTATGGAGTAGCAAGCTGTCCTTACAGTATTAATGGATGTTGCCCCGGCTTTCCAAGGGTTGCCATTTTAGGGGATTTAGCCAGATGTTGGGGGGATGGTCTCCAAGGGGTGCATACCCCTGGGATGCTGTACAGTAGCTTATATTGTAATGTCATTATCCTAGTTTTAGTTTTATTAATTAATAGTGCATTATGCAACGAGCCTATAATGGCAATAATTGAGACACGAGTATGTTTATAAAACGAGCGTAGCAAGTTTTATAATTTCCATACGAGTGTCTAAATTACCATTATAGGCGAGTTGCATACGACTGTTTATGTTCGACGATAATTATAACTTTATTATATGTTTTAACATAAATATTCATAAATATCTGTGGGATTCAGTTACTTCAGTTAGTGAACAGGGTGCGCTGGCTTTGCTGACTGAACAGAGCGCATGCGTGGGTCAAAGCACTTCGAAAGCATAGACCATTTACTTTGCTTGGCAATGCTATTGTTCACAACCTGCATGATTACTATTGCCGTCCAGCTCTAGCATTCACTAATATTGTCACCGAAGTCGTTTGGAAGCGATGCGCTGTGTTGAAATTGGGGTTGGGGATATTAAGGTACAGTGCTATTTCTTGTCTCATATTCGCCAGTTTTTTTACGCGAACATATGGACGGTGCAATTTCCATGTCGGTAATTTATATAGAAGGATACTGTGTTGCTAACTTCTTGACGTAGATTCATAAATTTCTTGCATATGTCATAGTATTTCCTTGTTATCATAAAGGTTCGTGCTGATTTTATCTTTGTGTTTGGGATTGTAACTACAATGGTTGATCCGATATCCAATTTGAACTTTCAAATCATGTAATTCATGTCCAACATGTTGGATTTAGAGCGCATGCGTGAAGCTATCCTTACCTAATTGGTCAATGAATGAGCTCTGATTGGCTGGAGAAACTGTCTCATAATGAAGAATAGTACTATAATGACCATCATTATGATACATTTTTCTGACGTATAATATTTACATTTCGACATCGTCGATTATACATTTTATTTATTTTCAGGACGGGTCAGGTTAGGGATTTTTGAAGGAAATCAGCCGTAGACCTATTGAAAGGAACCGTCCCGCTATTTGCTTGGTGGTGAAAATGGGAAACAACAAAAACCATTTTCAGGACGGCTGAGGTGGGATTTGAACTCACGCTCACCCTATGCCGGTGAGGCAAGATGTAGCGCGTTAGCGCTCTCGGCCACCGCAGCCGGTATCATTTGCCTAGTTTTGAACATTGAAAAAATGAAAGTATCATCCCTCTACCGTCGCAAGACCGGTGTTTGGGAACTGAACACACTTTGACAACGGATATAGCTGGAGATGGTGACAGGCTGACCACCGAGTTGACCGCTAACTTGTGTCTAATTAAGGTAGAGTCAGGGGAGGGATTTGGGATATAAGTCGGCAGTGGACCTGTTGAAATGAACCGTCCCGGCATTTGCCTAGTGGTGAAAATGGGAAACCACGAAAATCATTTTCAGAATGGCCGAGGTGGGATACGAACCCACGCTCTACGGATGCCAGAGAGGCTCAAGCTATTGCGTTGGTGCTCTCGGCCACCGTGGTTGGTGTTTTTATAATAATAATAATAATAATAATAATAATAATAATAATAATAATAATAATTTACTGCGCTGTTTAGAGCCGCCAATTTTCTCAGAATGACAACCGAAATTGAAGTAATGGACACACAATAACGTACATGAAATGCCAAAAACACAATTTATTTACAAAGGACATGGACAAAATTGCCCACTGCAGACAGCTATGAACACAGTGTATTTACCAAGGACAGGAACAAACATTGCATGTGGGACACAGCTATGGGCACGGAAATCACTAGAGCAATTTAATTGACCTCATACTATCAACAGGTCAATTTGGGTTTCGGATGTGGGGCTTCATGATACAGGGTACACTTAATAGTATCAACTTGTAACAAATTTCGGATGTGTGGCATGTTTACAGTGTTACAAGCCATTCACTTGGCTCGTAAGCGATTAAACTTAGGTGGATCATTATGATTTGTCAGTATTATATCACGTTAACGACCTCAGTTCATGAAGTAATATTTTGAGGGTGGCTATAAAGGAGCGTTTACATCTTTGACATGAGGTTTTAAAACTTTTTGTTATCATAGAAGCGCAGATGCCTGACTTAATTACCGCACCTGAGGTCAATACAAATGCAGTAAACGAGAAATACTGCCAGCAACATGTTACTTGACTGTCTTGTCCCACCTGTCCATTAAAGAAATCTAAAAGTTATTTGCATCATACATTATTCCATCAGCTCACATGGACTCCTTCTTATTGCGTTCACCCACTAACGAACAATGTATTACATAGAACCTAACCAAGGCAACACTGAGATGATTTTGTTAATTCATGTAGGTGCTTTGCGGCATCGTGGTCGTTTAACCCCGTGTACTTGGAAGTATGTATAGAATTTGTCTGATAACCTGGGTTATTGTAGTGACTGTAGCAGTGTGTATATTTGTAATTCAGGTGATGATTGGGAAGGAGGCGGCCGTAGTCTTAAGTTAGGAACCATACCGGCATTTTCCCGGAGTAGATGTGGGAAATCACGGAAAGCCGCTTCCAGGATGGCTGAGGTGGGAATCAAACTCACCTCTTCTCAAGTTTGCCTCACGAGGCTAAGTGAACCCCGTTCCAGCTCTCAGACAGGAATTGAATTTCTTGGCAGAGACGGGAATCGAACTCGGGCCTCCGCGGTGACAGCCAAGAACGGCAACTCTGAAAAAACGGCCCGTCGTTTTTCTATCACATGACTTGACAGAGTCCAGTAAGTCCGAAACAATAATATTAGACCGATTGCGGTAGGGCAGCGGCTCCCAACCTGGGGTACGCGTACCCCTTTGTGGTACGCAACGAACCGGTTAGGCGTACGCCAAAAATAAACTGTAATGGCGGGCACCATGTTCCCATCGTGCGTGTCAGCCATAATGTACGGCACGCAGTGCCGTCTTATTGGCACACGTCAAGGTCAATGCTCCCCCTTGGCAATCCACCCTACCCCAACCCCAGTCAATTTCACCGCCAAACTGCTATTGTCTTGATTTGTCTATTTTTGCCAAACTAACAGCTAAAATTAATTGGTTTTGAATAAAATCAAAATTAAAAAATCTTATGTAGGACCTACTGTAATATTGTATATTTTCCTCAGTTAAATGTTAATACATCTTCATTTGGACAAGTAAATAAAAGTAAAATTGAAAATTATATTTAGAATTTTATTGAAATGAAATGCATACTTACAGCAAACAAATAATAAATTAAAAATAATAGTTGTGCTGTATTCAAAAAAACTAAGTTATAAATAGTTGTAAGTTATTTCTTATCATCAATGTTTTTACTAAATTATGTACTGTACATATTTCCCGTAAAATATTAATCGCTTTAATAGTTATTTTTTAGTGGGCACTATTTTAGATTAGTTAGTTATTGAGGTTTTACGGAGTGGAACTACGAGGTCACCTGCCCCTTCATTTTTGATTAATATGAAAGAAGGGGTACGGGAGGGGGAAAAGTTGGGAACCACTGTGGTAGGGCATAGCATAGGACCTTGTGGCCAAGCTATCCCAACACTCCGCAGTGACTTCGAACCCCACCGTCGCGTCGGCTGTCCTTGTAATCTAATTGTTTTCCGCGCTTCCCATTCTCAAATCCAGGCAAATATCGGAACGGTAGACTACCTTCTAAATAGACCAAGGCCTCTTTCCTTGAAATCTCTCCAAATTTAATTCATCATCATTCATTTCATCACTCATAACTCCTCTCATGAGATTGGCATCAGGAAGGGCATCCAGCCATAAAAATTATCGCTACTTAGGAATTCATCACATCTCATCCCCAACTCCGTATAAGCGTGGTTAATATGGTTAGATATATAATATTGTAATAATAGACTATTAATAATAATAATAATAATAATGCATATGAATTTAACGTCAACTTTAACTACTGCAGCTTTAGAGACGCACAGGACAAGAGCGTGACTTTTTCTGGAGTGTAGACTATCAACCTTTCAATTTTGTTTAGCGACGCACGAAAATTAGGCTCTGACTTTCCTTTATCACAAGAGAGATATTCAACTCTTTCAGCCTAGATGGAAATATAGTTTTAACTTTGGCTCAGATGGCACATTTTGTAGAAGCACATTAAAGATGAACTACAGTATACCGTATATTAAATAATAATAATCTTATTGGTTTTACGACCCTTTTAACTACTGCGGCTTTTAGAGACGCCAGGGTGCCGGAATTTTGCCTGAAGGGGATCTTTAACGTGCCAGTAAATCTACTGACACGGTTCCCTCGCATTTGCGCACCTTCAAATGCCAGCTGACTGCGCCAGGAATCGATCCAGCAACCTTGGGAACAGCAAGCGAGAATGTTACCGCTATGCCACGCTGCCAGCCATCTGGTATATCGTTTAGCTTATTTCTACTCCTTTGCTTCCAATCCGATCCTCGACTGCATTTCAGAAGATGAAATACACACAGTAACAGTCTGGAATACTGTTACACATTATATTGTCTTACATGTCTCAGGATTTTCTTTTCTTTCCTGAAACATTCTAGTTAGTTGTTGATATCGAGAGAGAAGAAAACGCTCATTATTGCTTAAATGTTTGTGAGACTATTTTCCAAATCCTGAATATATACGTACTTTGAACATGGGAAACACTTTGTGATAGTATTCCAAACTTTTGCTGAGGTGTAGCCTATACTCTAATCGTGAGGAATATAAACTCACCGGACGACAAAATAGTGGCCCCTTGATACAGCACACGTGTCGCTTTGGAGTGCTGTAGATGATGTTGCACTGCCACATAATTGCCACCTCTTTTAGTTTTAGTGTTTGCTTAGACATAGTAAGATAGGTTAAGAATACAATTTGTGGCTATTATTGCGTAATAAGTTGCATTGTGTGTGGTTAAGTGTAAAAAAAAGTCAAGAACCTCAATTTCGCCACAATAAAGGTACCAATAATAATAATAATAATAATAATAATAAGTTCCGTGACGAACTAAAGAGCCTACTTTTCTTAAAATTTTAGATTCATGCCAATGATTAATCTATATGGATCAATCTATAATAATGACGAAATTAAGTTGGTAATATCGAAATTTCTAATTAGTTCGAAATACTGTATACCTGCCATAATGTAGCCTAATAGAGAACTACAGTTGGCAGCCCTGGTGACTGAATATATACTTAGTTCCATCTCTTAAGGTACAGAATACAAAATTTGGTTGAAGTCCAATGGATAGCATGGACGTTACATGCAGTTAAACATTGGATCTAACAGCGCAGGTAAAATTATGTTGGTAACAATGACATTCATGTATTGGTCAGAAATAATCTGAAATAATATGATCTATTCTTGTGTCAATTCTGAATGAAATCCATTAGTTAGTATAGAAGTTACATGCATTTTAAAATTGGACCTATCAGCAGGCTTAGAATCATGTTGGCAGCACTGACGTATATACGTTACTCCAAATTAATATAGAATGTCAGGTACTATACGTGTGCATAGTTTAAAGCTGTCGGTTTGCATACTTTCTGATATATTGGTATTTGGATAAAATAAATTGAGAGCATTTATTAGCAGTTGGCAGCCCTGGTGGATCTTAAGAATACGTTCAGTCATATCTGTTTATGTACACATAGCACATACGAAATTTGGTTGAAATCCAATTGATAGTGTAGAAGTTATATGCATTTAAAATTTGGACCTATCAGCAGGCTTATAATCATTTTGGCAACACTGCGATGTATGGCCTCCTGGAAATGTAACTGCAATATTATTATCTATACGTGTGCCAATTTTGAAATTCATAGCTTCCAAGATATCGAACATGGAGCTCAAATTTCAATTGCGATTTTTCAGCAGTTGGTAGCACTGACCTCATTTTCAAATATGGCCGTGAGATATTCAGGTATAGATCTTTTACTCCTACCAAATTTTGTTTCGATTCCTGCAGCCGTTTAGGAGTTGATAGGGGGGGGGACACACACACAGCCAGCTAGCCAGACAGACAGACAGACAGACAGACACACACACACACATTTGCCCGATCTCATATATCTACTTTTTCCTCATTTTTGCAAAATGTGAAAATTAGGCTAATAATAATAATCTAGGATTTTGAATACAATTTATAAATCAACAACGCCACCCTCAAAGGAACATCGCGAGCTTCAATCTCTCAGTCTCGATGAAACGATACATTCATGTTGACCAGGACGCACGAAAATCTCCTAGGTTGACATTTTATCCACAAATTCGTTTGGACGATCCCTATATAGGGCAGAACTGCACGTGTCTGAATTAGGGCTGTACATTTCCGAAAATTGAATTAGTCGTTCGAATCTTCGAATTATGTTAATTTCCAAAATAAATTGTATGCTGAAAAGCAATGCAGTCTCATTTTTTCATTTTTGTCTCGTGGTCTCCTGAGAGGCCGAGTGCAGGTCTTTCTAGTCGACGCCCACGGGCGACCTGCGCGCCTGGATGAGAGATGGAATGGATGAAGATGAATGAAACTGGGCAAGGATGTGGAAGGAAGTGGCCGTGGCCTGTCAGAAGGTACCGTCCCAGCATTTGCCTGGAGTTGAAAATGGGGAAACCACGGAAGACCATTTTAAGGACTCCGACGGAGGGGCTCGAACCCACGCGTCTACCGAGTCAGCAGAGAGCTTGGCCCCATGACCTAACGCTGCGCTTTAGCTAGCGTAGCCACTGCTGTCGGTAGTCTCAAATGAAATTGAATGAATAAAAATAATTATCAATTTTATAATTTTTAATACATTTTGTATTTTAATTGTATACTGTATTTTATTCTGATCTTCCTTTTTAATTTAAGTTTATTTATTTTATTTTATGTAGCACCGTAGATCAAGAAAATACAGAAATTTTCGAATTTCGAAATATTAGCATTGGTGACATAACCCGACTATTCAGTCATTAATGGAATGATTCGACGAACAAATCGAATCATTCAAATTTTCGAATAATTATAATAAAGTGTAACGCTCTATCGGACTCTTACTTGCCCCAAACTAGATTATGGCAGCCCGTTCTAATATTCTGGCAACAAGGAATATCTTCATAAATTGGACGTTTTAAAGTGTCGTTGTCCACAGATTTGTATGGGAGCCATAAAATCGACTCTTACAAATGCTCTAATGGTCGAGGCCTTAGAAATGCCACTATGTATTACTCGGCAGTCGCTTTCGGACAAATATCTGCTGAAACGCACTAATAATCCTTCATACCCTATTATACCAGAACTCATGAGCCTTTGTCGATTGGTCGAAGGCATAGGCAGATACTAGCTCAAACAAGAAATACTTCTGTTGCGCAGCCTTATATTTATCTTGGATATATTCCACCAGCATGACCTTCAACAACAGCAACAGATGATATCGAGCATATATATTTCCTATTGGCAATGTTTGGACTCCATAAATATTTACAGACTTGATTTCCTAGTAAACAGTCCACAATTTGTCCATTAAATATGCAATGAGTACTTCTCTAGCCACGGGCCCACTACAATACAAATTTATTCAGATGGATTGAAGACTTAATCTATGGACAACGTATTGTTCAAATACACAGTCTCTGACGTGTTGACTCTGCCCAGAGATGCATATATTTACTCTACAGAAGCTATCGCTATCTCTGAAGCTCTCGTATATGATAGATCCTTACAGCCTCGAGAACTGGTTATTCTCTCTGACTCCCTGAGCGTACTCAAAACACTTTCAAAACCTCTCATGACACAGTCCAATAACACCCCTATCATCAGTGTTCTTAAAGACTAACAGACTTATGCCACCTTGGATCGTCCATCGATTTCGTGTAGATTCCTGCTCATCGAGGTATTCAACACAATGAATTAGTGGATCACCTTGCGAAACAAGCTGCACAAGGAAACCAGCTTTGAAACATACTCTTAATCCTTCAGATTTCATTCCAGGACTTATGAAAGGGGGCACGCACGCAGTGGACACAGGAATGGTTACTGTCCAAAAACGCTCGAGACCATCATTATTTTACAATTCAGCCTTATCCTCCACGGAAACGTCGGTATCCAAATAGAGCCAGCCGAAGATACATAATCATGATGAGATTTCACTACAGTACTGTATTTGCCTCAGTCATCTATTTGGATTAAACGTACATACCATTCGGTATTGTTCGGGTGACAAAACATCTTTAGGAGACATCAATCACTTGATCTTTGTGTGTAAGAGATTGCGGACACAACAGCGGAAATTTATCAAGAGGATCCAGGAAGTGCATCATCACCTACAAACTAGCATCACTCCCCTGTTTGCTACACAGAACAGAGAGACTTATCTAGCAGTAATACAGTGTCTGAAAGACACCGGACTTCAAATATAGGTTTAAGTGTATTTCTCTTTTTTGTTTTTATCAGTGTTCTAATACTTTTATGAATGTTTCTTCTTGCAGGTACTCGATACCACTACACAAGAAATGCTTCAAGTAATTGACAATATGTATATATACGAAGGTGTTAAAATCATAATGTGTTCGTACAATTTATCAATGATTTGGTAGGTAGTATGGCCTTAACGCCAAATAAAAGACAAAGACAAAGTAGCAACCGAAGTGCGATTGCTAGGATAGCGCTCACACCCACCCTCCCGCGTCCTTATTCAAAAGTGTACAATTTCACATTTTCTAGAGATTTCCCCAGTGAATTCAGGGACAAAATACTATCACTGTCATTTTCCATTCAACCTGGCCAACATGTATACAAAGTAGGCATATCATCGAGGTCGGGAGTTTGCTCCCTTGTCAGCCCAACATTCTCCAGGAGTGAGGCACCAAGTAAACAAAATATTCCCTCAAACATCGTAATTAATCAATGAGAATCTCAATAAGGCGTGCATCGTCAAAATTCAAATCGAAATATCAGTATGGAACGATATATGGGTGTTTGTGTGAAGATTTATATTAATATTGAGGTTGTTACCCAATGCTTCAAGTCCTGTCGTCTGTAATCTCGTAATGTTAAATGTGGTGTGTGATTTCACTACAACGCAACATACTTCGTGCAAGTTTATATACCCCGCGGGGCAGCCATGCGCGTTAAATTGCTCACTACACCTGTGATGAGGGGCTGCAGCAAGTCCGGAGATCAGAAGTTCGAATCCCAGCGCTGACACTGGTTATCTGGCGTGTAGGTTTTCCCAGAGTTTTCCCATACTACCATTCATAATAATGCCGGGATATTACCTTACTTCAAGTCGTGGGCCCTCTCATTACTGAAATACAGGTTATCAGACACATTAAACAACTGATGACCAAGATCCAAGCCCATTAGATGAATTTACGACAACAGCAGTTTCATATACTCATCATAACGGAGCGCATAATAGCAATAATAATAACCTGTTTCAATCAGAATACGGGAAATAGCTAGTAAACGCAAATCATCAACTGAAATTAGTATCAATGAAAGGATGTGCAAAGTGTAAACTTATGTTGAGAATGGAAGTGGCACATATCCTCAAACACACGCTTTTTTTTAAGTGTGACGTTACTTCGTGTTGGAGTACGTCTTAGAAAAACTATCATAAGCCTGCTACTGATGAGCTGGAATTGTGGCAATGTTAGGCCACGTAGGTGAAGAGGCCATTTGAATAAAAGCAATTGGACCAATTGGCCTACACACTTCGTTGGAAATTGTAGCCACTGAAAGTTATGTTCGCTGGACAATTTGGATAGATTTATGTCTTCGACCATATTGACCAGTGGTGCATTCCGAAGTTCTAAGCTTGTCATTCACTGGGGACAGATTTTAGTCAAATGCTTGACATTCGAATAGTAGTGGAAATGCAATTCATTTTTCTCCTCTTTCGCTAACTACCCCCCACCATCAACCACAACAACTAGCGAATTCGTGCTCGTTAGGTCGCACACCACGACTGTAAGTGGATGCTGGAAGTCAAGGGATCGAGGGTTTGAATCCCAGTTCTGACTGTGACCATCCTGGGTGTGATTTTGACACGGACTTCTCAACATTCCTTCCAGGTATATCCCGGGATGGTATTGGGGAAACCACTCAAAATTCTGGTCTCTTATAATTACAGTTACACTATGCTACAGTCAGAACAAGAACACAGGTTGACAGGGAAATTCAGAACTCATGCAAGTACACTAGTCTGATAAACCACATGTCCCAAACCCCTATAATGAATTATAAATAAAACTCTGTTCTCCAATGCGACTTATCAGACTATTTAACACCTTCTCCAAGAGCTAAGTATAAACACAGGCCGTTGTTGTGGTTAGGCATTCCATCTATTAAAAAGAGAATCACCATGACCAGGTGCAGCATTCTATATCCACAACTTGGACACGATGCCTGGCCCAGTCATGGAGGATGACGGTGCACTCTGCCTCATCGTCTATTGTCATACATTGTACTTCACGATGATGTTGATGTTTGTTGGAATGATTAGATTTACCTCAAAAACACCCTCACTGGTTCCGTTACTATTCACCCCTTTTGCCGACCGTCATTGGCATATCACTCAGTTCGGATAGGACGAAGCGTACCGGTAAATCTCGTTCCACCCTTCACCCGTAGCAAAGTCTACATGACCGATTCTACGGCCGCTCTGCACCGTTATTGAACACACTGTCAGGGGATGCCAAGAATTTGCCTCATCGAAGATTCAAGTTATTCATAAAAAAGTGCATAGTGTAAATGAACTTCCGTGTGAGTGATTGATTTTCTTGATGAATGAATGAGTATCCGAATGAAAATAATAAACGAATGGAGTGATTGAGGTGGTGAAATTTTGTACGTGAGAGAGTGAGTGAACAGGACAATGTTTTCTTATTATTAATATTCCAAATGCTGTAAATCTCTTTGTAAAACATATTGTAAATATTATAAAGAAAAATAAGGAATGTAGATGTTTGTTGTTCTAGTGAAGCGTAAATTATGCATGGGGGCCTTACTTGGCCTTTATCACTAGAAAATCCATCCTTCTATTATGATTTGTGGTAAATAAATAAATAACTGACTAAATAAATAAATATATCGTTATTCAAACTTTAATTTGCTGCTGTCCAGGCAGGTACATCAATGCAACCAAGATCTCACCACGGCAAATTTTCAAATCTTAGATGGAGAGGCACTGTTGTGATATAGAGCTATGTCCTAAATGCATTTCAATGTTTCAACCATCTAAGTTATGTTCAGACTTTGGCTTTGCGTGTGTCATAAAAGAGGGCATGTTAAAAACCCTGATTCTTTACTTTTTGTTCCATATTGATTTAATTAACTTAATTTATTCACAACGAATAAGGGGGAATTTTCTTCCGCCCCTGTCATTACATTATCTTCTTTGTTTCTATTAAATCAGTACATGTTTCGGGCTCAAATGAAGCCCGTCTTCAGATGATCGTACAGTACCTCCTTACACGTACACATACTGTCTCAAAATACTTATCTTAAAACAAGTCTTTATTACAAATACGTTATAATTACAATACAAAAATATTTCAGTTTAAAGAAGTATGTCAAATAAAATTAATTTAAAAAAAAACAAGTTAATGAAACGTTTTCCTCTATACCGGATGAATCAGCTGCCCCTTATAATATTGTTTTATGCAGCCTAGCTAACGCGTGCGTGTTGTCAGGAAGTTTGATATTAGTTTCTCTGTTTGCATCCCTATGGTACTAATGCACTGCAAGGATATCCTTGCAAACGATACTGAATACTATCATTTAACATTAATAATAAAATTATTATTAATACTATCATTTTGTGACTGCAGACTAATACGAGGGGAAAATAATAGTGTTCAGTATCGTTTGCGGGAAAGCCTCCGTGGCTTAGGCGGCAGCACGCCGGCCTCTCACCGCTGAGTCCGTGGTTCAAATCCCGGTCACCCCATGTGAGATCTGTGCTGGACAAAACGGAGGCAGACAGGTTTTTCTCCGGGTACTCCGGTTTTCCCTGTCAAAATTTCATTCCAGCAACACTCTCCACTATCATTTCATTTCATCAGTCATTCATTTAATCATTGCCCCAGAGGAGTGCATCAGGCCTCGGCAGCCGGCACAGTTCATATCCTCGCCGCTAGATGGGGGCTTCATTCATTCCATTCCTGACCCGGTCGGAGACTGGAAGCAGGCTGTGGATTTTCATTTCATCGTTTGCGGGATATGCTTGTAGTGCATTACCACCATGAGGGATGCAAGCAGAGAAATATCAACCTTCCTGACAACACGCTAGTTGGGCTGCATAAAATAATATTATTTGGGGCAGGTGATTCACCTGGTATAAAGAGGAGGTTTTCGTTTTTTATTTTTTAAGATCTTCTCAGTTGCTGATTGCTGACTTTATGTGATACAATGAGGCCAGAGAATTCAATGATTTTATCCAGTCTTATTTTGCTTGTGGGTACAGTTTGTGCTTCACTTAATGTTTGCTTTTCACTTGTGTGTATCGTCTAAGTAAGTACTACCCTGCCAGGGAATTGTTACCGCTAGACGTGGAGCGGGGCTGTTGTGTATACATTACGTCACCTCGCCTCGTTATGGCTGCAGCGAGCGGTTGCGGGGCAAGACGGGGAACGCATGTACAGGCATACAATGAGAACACACCGCACAGCGCATGACCCAGCACGAATCATGCACACAAATGACAAGCGATGAGGTTTCGCTGGCGACACCTGCACGTCTATCGCAGGCGTGTGGCTGGGTGGAGCGCATTAGGGTAGGGTAGGGTAGTAATCAGTGATATTTCCATCGCTTTCCCTCCACAACAGCGTCCCTTCATCAAAGACCGTGTTGGTGTAAAAGACTAAACGCCACTGCCCGGATAGCAGATATTACCATGCTGAAGAGAGCTATGTACATACAACAGCCATTGCACTATGATGTTGATGCTCCATTTACGAGCTTAGATATTGTGGCCATTATCCCCATGTACTTAGCTGTGTTTAGAATTGGCAATGATAACTTTGTGGGTTTTACGTCCATTTTAACTGCTGTGGCTTTAAAGGGTGCCGGGGTGCCAGAATATTGCCGTGAAGGGGATCTTTAACTTGCCAATAAATCTACTGACACCGCTCCCTCGCATTAAATACCCTCAAACTGTTCCTAACTCTTCCTGCTCACAACAATACTTCACCCCCCACACACTTCTCCAAATATCCCCACAATGCCTCCACAAACAATCCCCATACACTTTCTTCCAAATCCAAAAACCAAAAACCCCCACCACCAAAATTCTCACCTCACCCAAACACCTTAACCCCCTGGCCCGAAGAGACGGCGAAACCGTCTAAGGGGGCCCGCCGCCGCAGGGGCAATAGCCATGCGGCGGAATGAAACGACTGCTATATATATATATATACCCTCAAATGCAAACTGACTACGCCGGGATTCAATCCCGCATTCTTGGGCATAGAGGCGAGAATGTGATCGCAGGGTCCACCTCATTGCGTAGTGGCTAGCATTCTTGGCTGTCACCACGGAGGTCCAGGTTTGATTCCCGGCTCTGCCATCAAATTTAATTCTGCTCTGGGGGCTGGAACGGGGTACACTCAGACTTGTGAAGAAAAAGTGAGAAGAGGCGGTTGCAATTCCTATCTCAACCTTCCTGGAAGAGGTTTTCCGTGGTTTCCCACTTCTACTCCAGGCAAATGCCGGGATGGTACCTAACCGCTTGCTTACCCAAATCCTACTTCTATATTGCAGGCGCACACAGTAGTGCAGCCATAACAGTGACACATATTATCAGACAAATTCTACACACACCCAAGTACACGAGGCTACATGACCGCGAAGTCCCTAATGAATCAACAACAACAACTGTTACTACTGAACTAACCAGCCAGCCTGTAGAAGTTGTGTGATAACCTGAGTTTCTGTAGTGACTCTGATAGAGTATGTAACTGTTAATATTAGGACCTGGGATTGGGGCATGAAATAAGGAAGGAAGGAAGCTTGTAGTTTAACGTGACCGTTAATCTTGAGATCATGAGCCACGGGACCTCCTTTTTACGTGGAATCCGAACCACAGGACATGGCATTTCACTTCGAAAATCTCACATGCATTGACCGGGAATCGAACCCGGACCGCCTTGGTGAGAGGCATACAGCTAGACCGCTGGGGCATGAAATAAGATACCATTCCGGGTTCTGTCTGGATGGAATGTGGGAAAAGAGACAGTCAGTCTGAAAGACTGGACTTGATATCATTTTTAATGCTACAAATGCGGAAAAAATGCTAGAAAGGCTGGAGGCTTCTCGCTTCGCTCGAAGTCAAAGACTCTTCGCATGTTAGATGATCAAGAAACAATCAGAACGCTAGAAAGTTACAAGTCATGAGGGAGCTGGAGCGTGCGGTGAAAGGAGGGAGCTGGCTGGATGACGTCACGCTCGCCGTGTCGTTGCCGTCTCGTAACTCCAGAGCTCACCAGTGAACTCAGTACACATGCATCAAGCGGTACTATGACGTCACACACCTCAGTGCATTCTCGGTACATTTCGTGACGTCGCCGTAATGTAACGACGAAGTTGCCTAGATCATTTAAAATGATAGTCTAAAACTCAGATGGCCACTTTCCGATCCGTGATTAGAACATTCTCCCCTTCTAGTCGTGCGCAACTTCATGCACAAAACTACGCTGTGGCGTCTTGAGTAGTAAGAGACTAAGGCTTTGAAAGAAGCGGCAGTGGCCTTAAGTTAGGAATCATCCCGCCATTTGCCTGTACAAAACAATACGACGCACTCCGAGACGGTATTTGACTTACGGTCATGGTAGTCATCTTCCCAATTTCAAGTTCACATTTCTCTACAGTCACCACGATAAACGCACCTTATCAAGAGGTTATAACCCCATCACGCAAATGCATGGAGCTCATGACCACGATGTTTCATAAAATTGCCAAATTTTACAGGATTGGAATGAGATGAATTTCATTGAGTCTGGTGCTTTTACGGCCAGATGCTCTTCCTGTCGTCAACCTGATGAGAAGCGTAAATGAGAGGCGAAATGAATGAAGATAAAAGGAACCGCACAATCGAGGAGAAGGAAAAAAGCGGCCATGGACCATTAGAAGGTACCGTCCTGGCATTTGCCTGGAGTTGCAAAGGGAGACAATGGATAACCATTTCAGGAAAGGTCAGCGATGTGGTTCGAACCCACTCTTCTTCAGAGTATGGAGATAGCCTGGACCCATGCCTTGCCCTAGTGGCTAAAATTAAACGGCAGCAAACATTTTGTCAAATGTGGCCTATCGACCTCCGGGCTAATAAACGTTACCTGTCAATGTTATATGTTGTGCCAAAATCGAAATTATTTTCAGCACATCATGAAATCGATAAACTCATTTTGAAAGGATAAAGAGCGCAGAGCTCAGTGATGATTTGTGAGTAGCCGGTAGTTCACCTAAACTCGGGGCGTCTCTTCCAATACAGGGTAGGGACAGAGGGGACAGTTATCGATCGCTGTGATTGTTAGCTTTCTGCCGCTGACATGGGCTCTGGATGTTCTTTTGTCACATCAAAGCAACCATGAAATATGAAAACCACCTACAACCACCACCAGTTACTTGTAACCCATGATTGATTTTCTTCAACTTATTGACTGTGAGAATATTGTGTACTATTCATTGAACTTGTTGCGACGGTATTGTGTATTATTCATTCAACTTGTTGTGACTGCATGGGTTAATATTCATTCAACTTGTTGTGACTGTGTGGGGGTAATATTCATTCAACATGTTGTGACTGTATGGGGTAATATTCATTCAACTTGTTGTGACTGCATGGGGTATTATTCATTCAACTTGTTGCGACGGTATTGTTCATTCAACTTGTTGTGACTGGGTGGGGTAATATTCATTCAACTTGTTGTGACTGTATGGCGTAATATTCATTCAACTTGTTGTGACTGTATGGGGTAATATTCATTCAACTTGTTGTGACTGTATGGCGTAATATTCATTCAACTTGTTGTGACTGTATGGCGTAATATTCATTCAACTTGTTGTGACTGTATCGCGTAATATCCATTCAACTTGTTGTGACTGTATGGGGGTAATATTCATCCAACTTGTTGTAACAGTGAGAGACTTATAGTATTGTCTGATATTTTGTTCCAGCTGCAGCCGTTGCGGTAGGCGTGCAGTCGGGAAAAGTGATGGCGCTGGGATTTGGTTCACAGTTCCATACGTGCCTGCGTTATGTATTGCTTATTGCTGTAGGCAGTATGATTGTGCTGTTCTATGCACAAGGCAGTGTAAACCCAGAACATATGATTCATAGTCTGGTGACCCTAAGAAATGAATCTAGCCTATACGGTGAGTTCTGCTGATATCTTGTAGTAAATATCTAGCAACTAGTGATCCTGAGAGAAGGAATGTTGACGCAATAGCGCCCACTTGAAAACTGTTAGTTTGTGAAACTATTGTTTACTGAAAATCAGGAATATCCGGGGAGCAAAATCGTTAAAATTGGCTGAGGGGAGATTCATACTTTATAATTATACTTATTTGTAAAAAAAAAAAATACATGTAGGCCTAGACTTGTCAAATCATTAATATAATTGTGATATTAGTATAAAGACACTTTACTCAATTTGAGAATAACTCCTTAATATCTGCGTATATACAGAGTGCTTCGGTGAGAGCGCGCCAAACGGATAACGGCAATCCGGGCCGCCAAACTGAGAACATCGATAAAGGAAATATGTAGTCTCCGAGGTCACCCAAAGGTGCTATGGACGTAAACATGTGTAACACAAACAAGTTGTCCTACACGGTTATTGTTCAATGTTTTTTTTTTTTATTTTTTTTTTATTTACAGTAAATTTGTACATTGTTACGCAGGTAGCACCCTGTCATGAACGGATCAGAGTTATTCACCTTTTAAGATGCAATTGCCGGTGGCCGAGGTGGGAACTATTTTGTGTTTACTTGTGTCATGTTGTCAGCCTGCTTGGTTGACAAGTAGGGCCTGCTGTTGCTCGGGTAGGATATGTATCAGCTCCAGTAGGCTCAGTCATCGCTCACCTCTACATGGTGACAAGTGCTCCTGTTAGCTGTGCTATTCCGAAACAATTAAAAAGGCACCATTCTCAATTCGCCCATTGTTGATTTTTCTGTTCAAAATTCACAAAATAACTTCTGTCTAACACTAGTAGCGCGCGCAATGCTGCTTGAATTATGTGCGGACTGCAGCCTGTCATCACTCTGCCCCCTGCTCATCCAGGTGCTATTATCAACAAACGCTGGCGCAGCCAAGTTCAGCGGCACTCGTATGTTGAAAGGCTAATACTGTACTGTATCAGTGTGTATAAATTTATAAACGTTGCTCAATATGACGGCCACAACCTCGATACGAGAATGGCAACGACGTACGTGATTCTGTATGACCTTCCGGACGATAGAGGAGCATAGCATTCGTCGTCTACATGTTTATGCCCATTAGTTCACTGGATACCTGTGTAATAGCTAAAGCCCTGACGGGAGGTGGATATCAGCGAATAACCTTGCGGATATCCGCAAAATTTTTCGCTAGACGGATACAGTTTGCATGGCTGTGCGGATAGCGGATAAGCTGCGGATAATGTTTGGAGTAAATTTGCGGGTAGTTTATAGAATACAATCCGAACTTGTTGAATATCATTACTAAGACCCTGTTGTTTATGACATATCATTTTTTTCATGACAAATGTAAGACGATTACTTAAGCTAATCACATTCAAATTATGCCATTAAGCATAATTAACACTGAAAACGGTTGCAATTCTGACTGTATAACATTCATTTTAAAAAGGGCACATGACATAGCGTAGGGGAACGACTTTCTCCTCTAATGTCTAAGAGTGTTGCTTTAATACTTCATGCTTTATCTAATTAAAAATAGTATTCTAATGCCAGTAGATTCGGATAACAAATGTGCGGATGCGGGGCAGATGCGGATAACAGTTGTGCGGATGCAGGGTGGATGCGGATAACAGTCGTGTGGATGCGGGGCGGATGCGGATAAAGTTTTGTGTATCCGCACAGGGCTTTAGTAATAGCCTAGTATACACATTTACTGTAAATAAGCAATACACATAACAATCTACTCAGAATGCCTTATTCGTGTTACACATGTTTACGTCCATAGCACCTTTGGGTGGCCTCTGAGAACACATGTTCCTTATATCGATGTGCTCAGTGCGGTGACCTGGATTGCCGGTATCCGTTTGACATCCTGTATAAGTTATACAGCTTTAATGTGCTTGGTGCAGTACATTTGAGGCACATGGCAAGAATGCAAAACAACTGCATTAGGATGATGATAATTGTTGTTTAAAGGGGTCTAAAATTTAAATGGAAACTATAACTAAAACTGGCTTAGAAATAGAACTAACTACATACTTAGGCCCACATACTAAAAGAGCAAATGGAAAACAACAAAATAAGGAATACCGTACGGAAAATAACAGACGGGAGGAAAATAAACGTCCCCAATCCACGAAGACAGAGAATTGAGGGACTTGGAAGGAAGGAGAGCCTTGAAAGGCAGATAAGAAAGGGAATGAGGAGAGCCACTGGAAAACAGGACCCAGCTCAGGAATCCCTCGAGGGCAGAAGGCAGGAGATATCATGAAAAGAGAAAACAAGAAGTCTGGCCCCTCGAGGAATGAGTGATCAGGAAAGATGAGACAAGGGCCAATAAGTCGGTAAAGGGACTTCCTACGCCACGGAAACCCTAATACCATCGCGCTTGGAAGAGAACAAGAGTTGACCAAGGGAGATCGACAGGAAAGATGAAAGAAAATAGCCTGGCACAAGTAAGTGGAAGTAATGCCGGACTCAACTGGGGTCCCGTGGTCGTCACATCACGTCCCACTTGTCGTGAGCCCTTGGCGGGAACTACATTAGGAAATTAGAAGATTCCACCAAGTAATGACTCTACATTATTGATGTTAATTAATTATAAATATTTTATCGAGTCAGTGTTGCACGTAATTTCTTAACTAGATAAACGAGAATACCACTGGCATGACGCGACGTTGATCGAGTGTGTTCCTGGCGTTAAAGGAGGTGTACTAACAGACAATCATCAGTAGTGCTGAAGGGCACATCGCTAATCCCCACTCTGCGCCATGCATGTCTCCAGTTGCTTCTTCTACGATACCTTCGTGACGAATTGCACGCTGGTGAGCGATAAAGGGAAGAATGGCGCTGTCAGCAAACGGTTGTATATGGTCCGTGGGTGCGATGTTGGTTGTGGTCACCGTACGATCATGGCATTGACAATCTTGAGTATGCTTTAATCCCAAGTTGTCCCACAGTATCTTCAGTCAGGGTCAGATTACCTCGCTGTTCCACCACTTAAAACAACAGTCATCACCATCAGCTTCTTCAGTCAGATGCCGGGATTGTACCTTATTTAAGTCTCAAAACAACTTCATCCCCTCGTTGTAAAATTGCACACACTGCTACATTCATCAGAACAACAAAAGCTATCACCCAAACCACACACACTCCAAGTACACGAGGATGATGGCTAAAATTTCTCAAACCCCCTGAGAACTGCAGCTGCAGCAACAACAAGAAGTCGTCAATCCGATTTTTCTTCAATTTTGATAATGTGTGATGTGTTCACAGTACATATACATCATAACAGCTTTGTGGAAACAGAAAATACCAAAATAATTGGTGGTCATTTTGAGTTCTACACGTGCAATGTTGGTGTAGTAAATAAACAAATAAATACATACATATTCATTTAAGACTGTTTTGCCTTTCAGCGTCCAATCCAGTCTGCAAGCCCCTGTTTGCGAACAAGTCGCCTTCACGATCCCCTATTAGCAGTTAACATTGCGGCCTCCTCTGCTTCTACACTTCTCAGTTTGAAATCATTCAACACTGAACCTTCCCATCGCTTCCTAGGCCTATCTTTTCTTCTCACCCTCCACAACTGAACTCATTAACCTCTTAGGTAATCTTTCCTCCCCCATTTATTTTCACATGACCCCAATATCTGTCTCGGCTCACACGAACACCTTCATCTAGGGTGTTCATTTCTACCTTCGCCCTTATTTCTTCATTACGAGTCCCTTCCTACCATTGCTGCCATCTACTTGTCCCAGCAATCATTCGTGCTACCCCCATATCAGTTACTTCTACATTATGTATTAGATATATACCCTGCTCTCACTTCCATACAGCAAGGTCGGTCTATATACTGAGCGATGTGGGGAGAGTTTCATCGCTAAACTAACTTCTTTATTGCAGAATACTGTACATCGCAACTGAGTACTCACTGCGTCAGCTTTTCTGCACCTTAACTCTATCTCTTTCTCCACACTACCATCCTAAGAAAATACACAGCCCAAGTACTTAAAATGATCAACCTGCTCCAATTTAGTTCCTGATACCTGGATTTTTATTATACTCGTATGTTCATGCATTTCTTGCTTAATGACATAACAATCGTCTTTGAAATGTTGATCTTCGTACCATACTCCCTACATTTCTGTTCAAGTTTTAACATGTTTGTTTGCAAGCTATTGACGGAGTCGGCCATTACAACCAGATCATCAGCATAGGCCAGACTGCTTACCTGGTTTCCACCTAATTCAATCCCACCGAACCAGTTTATGCCCTTCAGCAAATGGTCCATATATAAAATGAGCAGTAGTGGTGAGAGGTTACAGCCTTGAACCTTGAACCCAGAACTCATCCTACCATGAACTCTCACTGCAGCCTGATTATCAACATAAATATATTCGATTGCCTGTAGCAACCCTCCCTCGATACCATAATCCCTCAGGTGCTCACCATCTTTTCCCTGGGCACTCTATCGTACGCCTTCTCTAGATCTACAAAACGCAAACACAACTGTCTATTCCTCTCGCAGTATTTCTCAGTAACTTGGCGCATACCAAAAATTTGAACTTGAGATCCTCGTTGTGGTCTAAACCACACAGGTTTCCATCCATCTTTTCTCGGCCAATGATCAAACTCTCCTTTCTACTAACCCTGAGTACACTTTTCCCGGGACACTTATGAGGGAAATGCCTATATAATTATTGCAATCCTTTCTGCTACCTTGCTTATAAATTTGGGTGATTACTGCTTTTGTCCAGTCTGAGGGTATCTTTCCTAAAACCCTAGCCAATGCGATTATTCTATGCAACTATTTCAGGTCTGCTTTCCCAATACACTATACCATTTCTGTCACTTTTTGGCATTGTACTTTATTTACCACCTTCTCTACTTCCTCAACCATGATCCTGTTCCTGTCCCCATTCTCCTCCTGCATGATCACAAAATTTACCGCATTGCCATATATCTCCATTAACATTTAACAAGTTTTCGAAGTATTCCAGCATATCTTCCAGTGGTTCCTTGGTATCTACAATTAGTTTCCCTGAATTATCCAGAACACTACTCATTTCTCTTTTTCTTCCGTTTGAGATCCTCGTTGTGGTCTAAACCACACAGGTTTCCATCCATCTTTTCTCGGCCAATGATCAAACTCTCCTTTCTACTAACCCTGAGTAGACTTTTCCCGGGACACTTTCCCGGATAGTTCGTTATAACACTCCAGAAAGGTTTTCCTGCTGCTTGACCTAACTTAGCTACTTTATCTCCCAAGTCCTCCCATGATTTAGTTTGGACTCTACTATTATTTGGTTGGTTCGATCCTTTTCACTACATACAGTTCTCTGTCTGCCGGAGTCCTTGTTTAGAGCCATTTCTTGAAAGCCTTCCTTTTACTTTTACAATCAGAATTCACTATGTAATTCCACAAATATGTGCGCTTTTTCCTGTCTTTACACACTGTTGTCCCAAGACATGCCTTGGCTACTTCTAGTACTGCATCCCTGAATCCTGACCATTCCGTTTCAATTTCCTGCAATTCTTTACCATCTAATCTTTGGAATTTCTCATCAATCATTTCCATGCATTTCTACCAAATTTCCTTATCATGGAGAATTTCAACCCTAATCCGTCTGAAAACAGACCTCAGTTTCTGCACTTTAGGTCCAACTATGCTTGATTCACATCAGATCAGTTCGCGGTTTGTTTCATCCAAATCTGGTCCCTCTACCCTCCCATGTGTTTCTGTGAATCTCCTTATGCTTCAAGAATGAGTTCGCAACAGATAACCCTATGCTACAACGAAAGTTCAATTAACATTTTCCATTGGTGTTCGCTTCCCTATCCCCACCGCACTTACCCATTGCCTTCTCATACCCCTCAGTTCTATTTCCTATCCTAGCATTGAAATCCCTTAATAAATCTAAACTAATATAATAAAGCTGAAGAGTTTCTGTGTTTGTTTATGTGTTTAAACGAGCTAATCTCTGGAACTACCCGTCGGATTCGAAAAATTCTTTTTGCATATGATAGCCTGATTCAAGATGAATAGTTTAGGCTATGTAGCATTGGGCTACACGTCTCAGCTAACCTCAAAGATTGATTTTTGTTCAGTAAGTCGTAAGAACAAGCGCTCCAGAACGGCTTCAATAATACCGAAGTCTATTGTTGCCATGTAATGCGGGCCGCATCACGTCGCCCCTACCAATGTTCTGGTGCAGAATTGCTAGATGCTTATAAATTGCAGTCACGGGGAGTAATTAGTGCAAAAAGAGTTATCATCATGACAATAGTATGCCTCTGTATAAGGGCGATGGTGTTGGTGCAATATACTGAGGTTATCAGCTGCAATAAGCGGTGGTGCTTTCAAATTTACTTTCATTTATTCCTATCCTTATCCTTGAGCGCTCCAGTTCTGTAAAACAAATACATCAACCGGGCGAATCCGGGCACTACTGCTAGTAAATAAATAAATTTAAAAAAAAATACCGGTAAGTTATTCATCCAAATTATTTGAAATACAGCTAATTACTTTAGTACGGTAACTCAAATGTTAAGATTAATTGTTGTATATCTTAGTACTAATTATTGTAATTGTAATAATAATAATAATGATCGTGTGGCCACCTGAGAGGCCGGGTGCAGATCTTTCTAGTGGACGCCCGTGGGTGACCTGCGCGCCGTAATAAGGATGAAGTGATGATGAAGACGTCACAAACACCCAGTCCCCGAGCCACGGGAATTAACCCCAGGTGATTACAACCCCGGATGACCCAGCCGGGAATCAAACCCGGTAGACGTCGGGCAAAAGCCTAGCGCACTAACCATTTAGCCACGGAGCCGGATATTGTAATTGTGATTCGTAAGGGAAATAGTTGAACTTCTGACATGCCAACACCACTTATTTGAGGATGAATCTTTGTCAGTGAAAAGGTCAGATCTGTATCTGGGCTCATGAAATATTGATTGTTAGCAATATAGAGACTTAAATATGTCAACCAGACTAGCAGGAAATGTGAGGTTCCAGGAATTACGTCCATTCCTGAAAGCAGTATCTATGCATATGATAATTCATGCCCCAAAATGTTTGTTTGAATCAGTAGCCGAGATCATAATGCTTTACGGTTACACCACCTCGTGGTGTAGCAGATAGCATGCTTAGCTTCCCGGGTTCGCTTCGCGGCTCTGCAAAGAAATTTTAATTGTGGTGTGAGGGCAGGAAAGGGTTACACTCAACCTCGTGAGGCAAAACTGAGAAGAGGAGGGCGCGATTCCCACCTCAGCAATCCTGGAAGTGGTTAATCGTGGTCTCCCACATTCATTCCAGGCAAATGCTGGGATAGTTTCTAACGTAATGCCACGCCCAACCCATTCTCAAACCTATCCCCAATTTACTAATACACACACTAGTAGAGCCATCACAATAACACATGTTATCACACAAATTCCACACACTCAAGTAGCTGAGGCTACACGACCACTATGTCGCGAAGCTTCTAAAATAAGCATCAACAACAGCTTCATGGTTAGGGGCGTGGTGGCTCAGCGGTCTAGCTGTATGCTTCTCACCAAGGCGGTCCGGGTTCGATTCCCGGTCAATGCATGTGAGATTTTCGAAGTGAAATGCCATGTCCTGTGGTTCGGATTCCACGTAAAAAAGGAGGTCCCGTGGCTCATGATCTCAAGATTAACGGTCACGTTAAACTACAAGCTTCCTTCCTTCAGCTTCATGGTTAAGAGTGTTAGAGATATATTTTCCTGTGGTTATCTATCCCTGGTTATTAGTTGTCCCATAGGTTCACGTATCACAGTTTGAATCCCAGTGATTTACGCAACCAGCAAGTGAACCAACTTGTCCAGCACAAAATTACGGCAGTGTAGAAACTCTGAACAATGCAACCTGCGTAGAAAAGATCATACCACGCATCTCAATTTGTAATGCAACTATGTCATCATTGGGCAGTGGAGGGGTCCAGTAGCCACCTGGCTAGGTGTAATACTGTCAAACGAGCACTTGGCGACAGTTATTTAGCGAGGTTTTCTGTTAGGGAACGAAGTTAGGGACTATTGTTGCCAACCTTGTATAGTCACTAAATTTTAGGGACTTCCCGTTTATTTTGTTGTTCCTTGGGAAATTAAACGCAACATGATGGATCCAGTTTTTCAGAGTGGACAGTGACTAGAGAAGCATCTTTTATAAAACGGTCATAATTCTAATAATAATAATAATAATAATAATAATAATAATAATAATGTTATTGGTTTTACGTCCCTTTTAACTACTGTGGCTTTCGGGTGAGTTAGCCGTGGTGGATACGGCGTGACTGCTGGCAGTCACTCACATCCGGGAGGCGAGGAGGTTCGAATCCCCCCGCCGGCAAGCTTGAAGATGGTTTTCTGTGGTTTCCCATCTTCCTTCCAGGCAAATGCCGGGGTTGGTCCCTAACTATAGACCAGAGCCGCTACCTTCCAACTCCTCGCCCTTAGATTCCAACTTCCCTCCCCAACGGTACTTGTAGCTCACCCATTGGGTGTCCGTCTCGAAGCAGTTACAAAACTGGAGAGTCGAACATGTCCTCGGACACTCCCGGCACTAAAAGCCATACGCTAAAAAAACTGTGGCTTTTAGAGACGCCGGGGTGCCGGAATTTTGCCCCGAAGGGGATCTTTAAAGTGCCAGTAAATCTACTGACATGGCTCTCTCGCATTTGCGCACCCTCAAATGCCAGCTGACTGCGCCAGGATACGAACCTGCAACCTTGGTCCCAGCAAGCGAGAACGTTACCGCTGAGCCACGCAGCCAGTCCGGACATAATTCTGTTCTCAATAACATTAGTATTATTCCAATTAAGTAGGCTATTATAATTATTGCATAGGTGTGAGTAGATAGTTGAGGGTTTATATGTTGATTGTATTGTTCATATTAAATCACAATATTATACTGATGAATGCAATCTACATCCCATTTGTCAATGCTATGGATTAAATTGATGCTCTGATGACTTCTTCATGGTTCATTGAACCTCAGAAAGAAACTTAACTGCATGATATTGATATTGTCACCTAGCAATGCACAAAAGAAACAAGCCCTTTTGATCTTCGAACGTTATGGGAGGGGGGAGGGATATGCACTTTGGAAGTTATGGTGCCACAATGGTAGGAATAGCAGCAATAGGCCTAGCTGACTTTTTATTATTTAGGGAAATTCAGTACGATTCTCCTGTACTTCCACTGTTTCTATGACATAAAAACGGGCAAATAAAACGGAGATTGGTCCATTTAAATTAGCAATGTTACCAACATTGTAGAAAGAAACTAGTGAACAGATCTTAATTTCTGCAGGCGCATTGCGTCCTAACATTACAGGTTCTGTGATTCTTCGTTGTTTAATGCAATCAATAATGACCTATGTTCGTGACAACTCATGTCTATGAGTTCACTCTCATTGAATATGTTGGCACTTGTAGCCGGCAAAAACCCTCTTCCATGTATAGTCAGTTGTTGCATCAAGATAGCGTTGGAATTCTCCATGTGTGCGGAATTCGTTTTGTACACAAACACGACGTCATCACGGTCTCTTCCAAGAAGCTCCTATCTTCGTAGAGAGTCTCTCCTCCGTTATTATATGCTCCTTGCACTGACTGTCTTGTGGTGAGGGTCCAGTCTAGGCGAGGGAGAGAACACACTGCAGGAGGCAGAGGGGATAGTGTGGAAAGTGGAGGGGGTAAGTAGCCACCTGACTGTCAAGTGACAAGGGTCAAGTCTAGGCAAAGGAGAAAACACACTGTAGGAGGCAGTGGGGATAGTGTGGAAAGTGGAGGGGGTAAGTAGCCACCTGACTGTCAAGTGACAAGGGTCAAGTCTAGGCAAAGGAGAGAACACACTGTAGGAGGCAGAGGGGATAGTGTGGAAAGTGGAGGGGGTAAGTAGCCACCTGAGTGTCAAGTGACAAGGGTCCAGTCTAGGCGAGGGGGAGAACACACTGCAGGAGGCAGAGGGGATAGTGTGGAAAGTGGAGGGGGTGAGTAGCCACCTGACTGTCAAGTGACAAGGGTCAAGTCTAGGCAAAGGAGAAAACACACTGTAGGAGGCAGAGGGGATAGTGTGGAAAGTGGAGGGGGTAAGTAGCCACCCAACTGTCTTGTGGTGAGGGTCAAGTCTTGGCATGGGAGAGAACACACTGCATGGGGCAGAGGGGATAGTGTGGAAAGTGGAGGGGGTAAGTAGCCACCTGACTGTCAAGTGACGAGGGTTAAGTCTAGGCAAGGGAGAGAACACACTGCATGGGGCAGAGGGGATAGTGTGGAAAGTGGAGGTGGTAAGAAGCCACCTGACTGTCAAGTGACGAGGGTCAAGTCTAGGCAAGGGAGAGAACACACTGCATGGGGCAGAGGGGATAGAGTGGAAAGTGGAGGGGGTAAGTAGCTACCTTACTCTCTTGCGTTGAAGGACGAATCTGTGGCAAGCGGGTGAGCACTCTGCAGGAGGTAGGTTTTGCCAGTAGGAGGTAGAGGTCTTAATGGGGAAAGTGAGAATATGCTAGCTGAATTTAAGGGTAGTCATCTAGTCAGCTGTCGGATTAAGCTAAAAGACTGAAGAAGCAAGGGAAAGGAGAGGGCCAGTAGCTACCTGTCATGCGACGAGGATCTAGGGAGAGAACACTCTGTACGAGTGGCCTAGTAACCACAACTCTCAGTCTGTTTTAGAGTTTCAGTATGTGTGATGTTATTTCATTCCCATTGCAGCAAAGGAGGGCTACTTGGTTTGGAGCCCGAGCTGTCAGATACCAGATGTGAAGCCTTACCACGCGTCTATCCGCAGTATGCTGCAGCCTGCTGAGCCTATCGTGTGCTCACAGAACCAACCATTAACCTACACATACGTGAACAATGCCAGCGAGCACGTGATCAAAATTGATGCAGCTATGATTAAACGGTACATCCCCAAAGGTGAACATATTAGTTGCTGTTACTCCGTCATCACCCGCTACAACACTCCTGCAAACCAAAAATATACCAAGGATGCAGATAATATGTTCAAGTAAGTTACATACAGTAAACACCACTCTTAGCTAATTATTATAATTTAATGTCATTGTATGAGGACCATTCAAATAGAAACGAGCCGAAGGCTACAGAATGATAACTGCAAAACGGATCGTAATGACCTGGTCTGGGGACGACGGTGCGGTCCCTATGAGAGCACTGATGTACCAAACTCGCCGCTAGAGGGACACGGGCGCCCACCCACGTGACGACAGAGCAAGCAAGCACAAGCGTCGACCGTCCACTGCACTCAGTCGTGCGGAAACCTGTGGCATGGAGGCTTCAAAAGAAGAGCAAAGGGGTGTAGTGCGTTTCCTGACCGTGGAAGTAGTGCGGGGAATGGAAATTCATCGAAGAATGGCAAGGGTTAAGGCATGGCACAAGCGATTCAGGGAAGGATGAATGCCATTGGCCGATGATGCACGTTCTAGAGCACCACACCGCAATACCGATCACATTGTTCAGCAGGTGGATGCCTTCATTACGCAAGACCGGCGAGTTACGGTAGCAGTCATTGCCGCAGAGGTCGGAGAGGGTGTCGCAAGAGTTCACGCCATGATTAAGGGCCATTGCAATTTCGCAAAAAGTTCGCCCAATGGGTGCCTCACAGTCTTCAACCAGCATAGAAAGCATGACGAATGACAATCTCTCTGGAACATCTGCCGTGCTATGCTAAGGAAGGGAATGCGTTCCTGGAACGGGTGGTCGCAGGAGACGAGACATGGTGCCATCACTTTGAACCCGAGTCAAAACGACAAAGTCGCCAGTGGAAGCATGCAGATTCACCGCCACCCAATAAAGACCAAGGCCGTCCGCACGAGTACGTGGAAGGTTGTGCTCAGCTCCTTCTTTGACCAAAATAACCCCTTCTTATGGACTTGCTGTAGCATGGGACAACGGTGAATGCGCGGCGATACTCGCAAACCTTGACCTCCCTTCGCACAGCGATCAAATCGAAACGACCAAGACAGCTCACCCGCGGGATAATTCAGCTCCTTGACAATGCAAGACCCCCATACAGCGAACGCAGTCAAGGAGCTCTTGTAGACATTCAAATGGGAGGTCCTCCATACAGCCTGGACCTACCTCCCTTCTATTATGCAATTTTTGGTGAGCTGAAAAAGGCTCTGAGAGGCAAACGATTCACCCCGGACGACGACGTCAAGCAGTACGTTCGGAACTGCTTCACAACGCAGACCCAGGAATTTTACGAGACGGCCATTCACCGCCTTGAGTCGCAGTGGGACACAAGTGCCTCAACAGTGCTGGACAGTACATTTGAAAGAACGGTACAGGTTTTCATTTTATAGCCTCTGGCTCGTTTATTATTGAATGGTCCTTATATATTTGTCAGTACTGAAGGTATTTCATCACCTAATATCATTCAGTATTCTCGACATGAGAATAGAAGTCCCTGTGACGAAGATGAGAGCGAGAGCTCAGCTGACCTGACAAGCTTTTACTTCCTGACGTGGAGTTCCTTGGAACCAGCCGCTTGAGACTGACGAATGCCGTCCAATCATTAGGCCAAGACATTGGATTTAATTAACTATTTGTAATTATCTTTGAGATAAGCAAATATGGTACCATTAGAGATGTGCAATGACTGAGAATGGTAATTTACTGTCTTCAATTCCTTGGTTAGGACACGACTGAACAGTAATTTTAAGCAAATTAAGAGTACAAAGCAACTCACTTGGTCAACATGCTTTGGACGCTAGAAGTGTATTTGTTCATTTGAACACTCGAGATTTCCAACCACCCGAAAGGGAAGCTCGTGCACGTGAACTTCCCAGTCGAAATCAAACTAAAAGAAAATGTTAATACATTTTGTTGTCATTCGAGTGGCTGGGGACTATATATCTATTTATTACCTACAAAATGTACACATTATATTTCTCGGATTAGACTATGTTGAAAATCTGTTATAAGAACTCAGTATGCTAACAGAACTGGCGTCTACATCATACCCAGAAGTTATATGGTGGATTCTGGGGCTTCGGTGGGTCCAAAATAACTTTAAGTAATTCAAAAGCACATTATATGTCATTCCATACGTCTCTGATATCGGGGATTATAATATACCCTATTTATAACCAAATTTCGGAGTAATATCCTGGAGTAAAGGCGTGGAGGGTACATAATTTGTGTCCTTGCAAATATTCGTTAAGTACAGAAAGCTTTGAAATATGTCTTCAATGAAGTTTTAAGGCTGCATTGACATTGGTATATTCATTAACATGGTTTCTTTCCTACCCCGAGCAACGCCGGGTAGAAGCACTAGTTCGATATAAGTGACAGATAACCTTATGCCCCATTGTATAAATCTTCATCGTTCTTCGAGTTTGGCCTACTGTGGACCACGGGAAACAATTAGTTTGCTGGTTAGTCCTTCTCCTCGCAGAATTGCATTCCTTTGCTGCAGTTTCTTCTTTCCCGTGACCAGGTATTCCTACTTTCTGCTAAATGCATGGGTATACTTATAACTCTCTGTCGTTTTCAAGGAGTATAATACTGTAAAGTGAATGTTGGTCGCAGTAGCTTGTTGAAATACAACGTGCTATACGGATATTATACGTTGATTGATTGAATCCTCATCTGAATTATACAGTGTGGTCCAACCACCCCTTATTATTTAGTTTTATGAAACCCAACTAACATAGCATTTCTCCCGATGGTCGATATTGCTCTGCGCTCTGACTGTGTGACAGCAATGTAATTGGATCATGGGTCTAGCAAAGGAAAACCGACCTTAAACTTTTCCCCGCCAAATACTACGGCCCATTCTACTAACATATGACTTTCTGCTCCTTGAAATAACACACATACACGTAATACGATCGAAATAATAGCTTACGCCACGTGATCTGTAATAGTAGAAAGTTAAATCAACATCACAAACCGTGATTGAAGACTTTGAGATGGACTTAAACGTTTGAGGTGGGACGGCTACAGTAACTAAAGCACGTTTAGCGTGCGGCATTTACCATGTCTTGGTGGCTGCGAGGTTTAAAGCCTGACCGTACTTGGTGGGCGCGAGCGGGTAGAATGCTGCTTCGAATCCAGTAGTAGACATAGTTTTTTTGAACGAAAGCCCACATTCCATTTTAGTCGGGATGTAACTACATTGCCACATTTATTGCCTTACGACGAATTTTTGTGAAGAGTTCGTTGAATTTTGATGATTTATAAAGAGAACACGATCGAATTGGTACGTTATGCCACGTGACCTGTTATGGCAGAAAATTAAAAAAAACTGGCATGAATATTAACATAACATCTCGAAGTGTTGCTCCGGAAGTCCGGGTTTGATTCCCAGCTCTGCCAAGTAATGTAATACTTGTCTGAGGGCTGAAATTGGGCACACGTAGCCTCGTGGAGCAAATATGAAAAGAAGTGGGTTCGATTCCCACCTCAGCCACCCTGGAAATGGTTTTCCGTGGTTTCCAAATTCCGGGACGGATTCTATCTTAAGGCCACGGCCGCCTCCTTCCCAATCCTTAATTGCCCGCAATAACTCAGGTTATCAGACAAATTCTACACACACACACACCCAAGTAAACATGGCTAAATGTTCTAGGCCCTCAAATGAAACAAAACAACAACATATCGAAGGATATTCTGATCGCCAGTGCTTGCATCGAAGTATACGTATTCCGTAGAAATTCCCATTGTATTATTAGCAAAAATCGTGTGTCTATCTGTGTGTGTGTGACGTTGTGTGTGTGTGAGTGTGTGTACTCTGAATGTCTGCCCCTCCCTCCCTCCCCCCCCCCTATCAATTCGAACACGGTGAAACCGAATTGAACGAAATTTGTTACAGAGGTAGAACTAGCAAAGGGCACCTCAGTGTCATGTTTTATATCGCAGCCATCTTGACGGAAATGTAATGGCGGCCACACAAATGTTCAAAGCTTAAATCAAATTACGAATAACCTAATCATACGATCTCTACCAAATTTTGCAACAACATATATTTATAAGGCGAGCGTCTTTTGACTACACTACAAGGTAATCAGACCAATAGTTTGCAGATGGCGGCCATGTATGTGCGCAAATCGATTCCCCCTATCAATTCAAACACGGTGATACCGAATTGAACGATATTTGGTACAGAGGTAGCAGTAGTAAAGGACACCTCAGTGTAATGTTTTATATCGCCGCCATCTTGACGAAAACGAAATGGCGGCCATCCTATTGTTAAGAGCTTGAATCAAATCACGACCAACCTAATAATTTGATCTCTACCAAATCTTGCAACAACATACCTTTATGTGGGAAGCATATTTTGACCAAACTACAAGATCATCAGCCCAACAGTTTGCATATGGCGGCCAAGTATGTATGCAAATCGATTCCCCCTATCAATTCAAACACGGTGAAACCGAATTGAACGAAATTTGGTACAGAGGTAGCACTAGCGCAGAACACCTCAGTGTCATGTTTTATATCGCAACCATCTTGACGGAAACGTAATGGTGGCCACCCAAATGTTCAAAGCTTAAATCAAATTACGACTAACTTAATCATCCTATCTCTACCAAATTTTGCAACAACGTATACTTGTATAGTGAGCATCGTTTGACTGAACTACAAGCTCATCAGGCCATTAGTTTGCAGATGGCGGTCATGTATGTGTGCAAATTGATTCCCCCTATCAATTAAACACGGTGTAACCGAATTGAACGAAATTTGGAACAGAGGTAGCACTAGCAAAGGGCACTCCACTGTCATGTTTTATATCGCCGCCATATTGACGAAAACGTAATGGCGGCCATCCTAATGTTAAGAGCTTGAATCAAGTTATGACCAACCTAATAATCTGATCCCTACCAAATTTTGCAACGACATACCTTTATGTATAGAGAATCTGTTGACCACACTACAAGGTCATCAGACCAATAATGTGCAGATAGCAGCTATGTTTGTGTGCAAATCGATTCCCCCTATCAATTCAAGCACGGTGAAACCGAATTGAATGATTTTTTTTACAGAGGTAGCACTAGCAAAGGGCACATCATATTCATGTATAATATCCGTAAAGCACGTTGTATTTTATTATATTTTATTATACCCTTCCTACCTCGTACAGCAAGATTTCAACTTGGTTTTGTTCACATTATCTACGAAGACGATAGGGAAAGTTATTTTCTTGTCTCATTTAAATGGTTATTTTCCCTAAATACTGTTCTAAACCGTGTCGCCTCCGTAGCGTAGCGGTCAGCATGGTAGGCTGCCGCCCCGGAGGTCCTGGGTTCGATTCCCGGCTCTGCCACGAAATTTGAAAAGTGGTATGAGGACTGGAACGGGGTCTACTCAGCCTCGGGTGGCCCAAATGAGTAGAGGGGGTTCGATTCCCACATCTGCCATCCTCAAAGTGGTTTTCCATGGTTTCCCACTTCGTCTTCGGGCAAATGCCGGGTTGGTACTGTCCCCGTTTACCCGGATAGTAGGCTGTCAGATATCCGCCCCCTCAATCGGATTGCCAACAATCAATCGCACCGGCTCAGCTACATCAATGAAAATGGCACTGACAGATACTACCGAGGTTTGAACACAGAAGTTACCAAGAAAATTATTGTGGAACACACCAAAATAGACGGGGTTCATACTTACTTTTACTTACCTCTTAAAAATTATCTCGGGGATTGGGTTGACAACAGGATCTTTAAAGTATGCTCCCACAATAATCTTCACTATGACATTTAAAAATGAACCAGACCGAAGACGAGAACTTTGAACTGTACAAAAGCTTTATTTCAAATAAAGGGTATGACTTTAACAAACTCAACAAAATAAATGTGGCTATCAGTAGCCCATGTCAATCTGACTAAGTCCTCCTAAAGGACTTGCAAAGTTAGCATACAACATGTTAGCTCCCATGAGCTCAAAATAACGTAACATTCAATACACATTTGGATTGGATAAGGAAGTCAGGATACGACATATATAGAGCATTTGGTTTCTTTTAATAAACATCACACTTGTATTAATAGGCGCAAGGCCAGAGTATCGACCTCGCCCGCTGATAACCAGATGTTTGACCGGCTGGTCTACTCCTCAACCTGGCGCATGCCTGTCAAATGGGGCTCTCTCGTCACGCCACACTACGTAAGAATTCAGCTCCTCTCAAAGCTTTAAATGTCTACAAGACAACTCATATATATTGACGCAAATCTTTCAAATGCTTAACTCACATACCACTGGATTATTCTGACAATCCCTAAACTTGTTAAGTTATCATCCAAATGTTTAATAAGCATAGTTTAGAGTATAAAACACACTCTTAAATGTTTATAACAAAATCATATAAATTATTTATAACAATTAGAAATTGTTTATAATATTGTCGAAGATAATTACAAAAATTTTAAACACGCCTTTAACATTACTTTCGTTCCACATTATTGTCAAAGATATATACATTTATTATTTACAATATCAACATTTAAATTATTTAAATTATTAATTTAAGAAATACATTGAACCACATGTTCACCCGGTTGGTAATTTTATAATCGTGTTTATATAATCGACCAATGAAGGTTAGTTATACATGTTAATGTCACAATCTGGTTTAATAAAGGTTGTAATAATTATAATTATTTGTGACGGTAATCTTCATTCAAAATCTTATCTCAAATTCTTTCAAAACTCTTGTTAATTATAACAGCAAATTCACTTGATTAATTTTCAACGAACTATGACAATACACTCTAGCGGAAAATACTTCGCTTACAAAATAATGCACAAACTGCATTAAAAATAGCCCAAAATTCATCATATATTAAAATATACGGCATAAAAATCTTCCACATAATTTACAAAAAACCTCCATTAACAAAATCTTTATCATCATTAATTACTGTGGGAATCTCCTTCATTTATTTAAGGGCATTATACATCAGCGACTTTCAACATGTCCGCTGCACTATCGATTATACATTCATAGTTCCACTTAAAAATTCTTATAATCATTAATTGTTTCAAAACTGTTGTCATTTAACCTTCGTGGATTTCATTCAGGAATCGAATTGAAGTAAAGACTTGCCAATCACAAACAAATTTAATAGTGAATACGCTTATATACGCCTGTCTGGTCTATCAAAATTTAAGATTATCATCTTCAAAGAATTGTAGTATAAAATACTATCATCAAACAAAGTGCGACTAAGCTGCAAAATAGTCGAATAGAATCCAATTAGACTGGGGAATGCAAACATCATTATATAAATCTCTAATTGAAAAAAAATTCCTAACAAAAGTTCACGAATTTAATGCATTCAATAATTCATAATTAAAGTTCATCTTTCACAAAATGGTCTATGATGCAATGATCGTTCATAACTGACGATAAATGTCTGTGTTGCAATCAATTCAAATAACGACTAGTATTTCCAAGATCGTCGACAATGTACTGGATTTTAACGCTCTAAAATCATTTAAATGTTCTTCCTTCTTGATGATGACAGAAAATTGGTCAAAGTAATTAAACTGGGGTAGAATTACTTTAATAAAGTGACACGCTGTCTGAATTTAAATCTGCCATAAAAATCATTAACTTACAGTCAAATCGTGACTACAAAAAAAATAAGCAAATTACTGAAAAATCTAAATATCAGTCTCAACTGATCCAAAATCATTTAACTATGCTCATGACATAACAATGTCTTAATAAATCGTCGAAAAAGGCATAACTCATCAAGGTGTACTGAGAATAGGAATCTCAAACAAGAATATAAGGCAAAATACATGAGGACAAAAATATGGGAAAAATGGTTGCTCAAATATTGCTAAAGAAACTCAAATACAATAAACGTTCACGACTACCTTATCTGCCGATTGACGTTCCAGAGGAAAATTCCCCAAAGAAGACTGTTGATGGATCCATTTCACCAAGTTAAAGCTGAGCTCCATCCTCGAAACAAGAAACAGCACCCTCGGAGAATCGAACTGCTTCACGAAGACGAACGACATCCTTCCGGCAATAATCTTCTTTGTGAGTCGGGACAACCCTGACCTCTCTTGAAAAATCCCTGAAGTTCCAGTTGAAAATCGCCATGAAGTTTTTGTAGAAATTTCCGAAGAAATATTCATATTCAGTGAGTATGAAATCATTTCCATTGCTGTTTGATAGTATTCAGCCTTTAATCACGAAACATGGGTGTAGATGTTTGTTCACCACATGTTCGCTTGTGTGGAATAGCAATTAGCGAAGTTCCATGCTGCTATCTTACTCCGTTGAAATATGTCCCAATTGCATAAAGTCCTTTAGCCTTCCATCTTCTCTTCGGTTATGGTAATAGAAGAACAAACTGCCATATTAAACTGCTCCATAATACTGTAGCGTTGTGTCACAAAAGCAATCTGAGTCTCCCTATTTCACTAGCCGTGTCAGCCGTGGCGTAGATTCTGGCTATACAAAGTGCGTCTCATGTAGCGAGAAAATCACTTTTGTCAGTCGTCTAAAACTGCTAATATCTTCCAAAATAATTACTCGAAATTGTTCAGCTTTTCTACACTCCTTACTGTAGCAATGCACAATAGAATTAGCTTATAGGCGACCGCTAACTGTTCACAGCTAATCTCGTAGAAGCGTTATAATGTGCGTTTCAACTTCACCTAGATTTACACACAGTAAACCTGCACTGCTTGTAAGTTCGACTCTCGTTTAATGCAGTGGATTCACCACGCGTTATAAAGACGACTCTTTCACTACTAATCTCACTCGACGTTTCACTGAAAAGACTATTTGAGATCTGACGATTGAACTATCAGACGATTGATAATCTGAGAGAATGAGGAATGAGACTCCTCTCTTCTGCGCAAGGCCTTTTATGAACTTCATGAGGGGCGTATCCATCCCTTCCATCGCGTGTTACTGCGTCATCGCTAGAAGTTCCAACTTCGTCGATACATGACGGATTTTCAAAATTCAAAAACTGAAAATAAATTTCACCAAAATTCCAGATCAATGCCTCTACTGCAAATGGATTTCCACAATTCTGCATTCCAAAAAGTAATAAAACTACCATAGTTTCAGCAATCTCCGTCTTCCTTCAGACTACCGTTCATTGGTTCAAGCCTCCCCTCCAATAGCATAATCTCTTCCTCAGCAGAATTCCACGTTTCCTGCGACTGCGTCGTAGATCTCGGATCTTTCTCGAATAAATGCTGACGTCACTGAGAATCTCAGCTCAAGTAGCCTGCTGGCATAACGTCTGCGTCATCCGTGCTTACGTCATGACTACCCACGTCATAACTATGACAGCCCTAACTTTCTTTATAATTTCCAAAATAGCCACCGTGGTCTCTATATAATTCAATTACGGGGGCATTCTCCTCTCACCACGTTTTAAAAACAGTTGCAAATTGCTTTTAAACTCAGTGTTACAAGTACCTCAACTCTCTTGAACACGAAATTGAATTATTACTGGCTTACTCTAGTATAGTATCTTTTCAAATTTCCAGCATTGAACTTGCCGTAAATGACATTATTCTCATCATCGTAGAGTTCATAGCAGTTGTTTCCATAGGCGTTCGTAATCCTAAACGGCCCCATGAATACATTTCCAAATTTGGGGTATATTTTCTTGCTCATATCAGCCTTGACAGGTCTGCGTAATAATACAAGATTTCCAACTTGTAAGGGTGCACCAAAACGTTTTCCAGCTACTCTTTTCAATCGTTTCTCTGCTGCTTTCTGGAGTTGTTCCTTCGCCTTGTCAATCCTCTGCTGCCTTCCTAGGTCGGGATCTCTAGGAATGTGGTTGAAAAGATTATCCCACGGCCTTTCTGGGTTTCTTCCTAGATGAAGTCGCATTGGCACTTCTCCTGTGCTCTCCTGCACTGTAGAGTTCAGACATTCCTCAATAAGGGGTACAAATCTCACCCAACCAGAATGGTCATTTGGACAGAAAATTCGACAGAATTTCGAAAATTCAGCCATATATCTTTCTGAGGAATTCGATTCTGGGTAACGCACGCTTGAAAATAAGTGCTTAATGCCAAGCCTTTCCATATCCGCTGCAAATTCCACGGATGTAAACTGCGTTCCATGATCTGACAGTAGATATTCCGGTATACCAGCTTTAGGAAATACAGCATTTTCCAGTCTGCTTACTACGTTCCTCGTGTTAGCTTTCTGCATGGGACTCATTGTAACAAATTTTGAGAAAACATCCACGGTAACCAACAGGTACTGGTTACCCTGATATCCCTTCGGACAGGGGCCAAATATATCCGTCGCCATTAGTTCGTTTGGCTTAGAAGGAATCATAGCCTTCGGTTTTCCTTTTAATAAAGCAGAAGCATACTTTGCTCTTTGACATTTGTCACATGATCGAATGACCTTGGCAATGCTGGAACGCATGTTAGTCCAGATAAATCTCTCTTGAAGAGTATTAAGAGTTTTATCTAAACCGGCATGTCCAGTTGCGTGATGAGCTACCCACACTAAATTGACAACAAGTTTAGGTGGCACGACTATTCGGAGTTTTGTATGCGCAGAGTCAGCATACTTGCATACGATGTCTCCACGCAAGACAAAGTGTCGTGAATTTCTCCGTGTAGCTGCATAGTCAACATCAGTATTGTCCATGTAACCCTTGAGGAACCTGTACATTTTCCTTATTGGAGCGTGTCTCTTCTGTGACACACCGATTCGGGCTAACCTCCTAACGGTTTCTTGATCTTCTTGCTCCAATTGTACATGGTGTATCTGCACATTTTTAATAGGGTTACGTGATAGAGCATCAGCCAGTAAGTTATCTTTCCCAGGCTGGTGGACGATAGTGGCGTTAAACTGTTGGGTGAACAAAGCCCAACGTGTCAATCTATCACTTGACATGTCAGTTTGCAGCATAAACTGTAGTGCTTTATGGTCAGTAATAATGATGACCTTATGTCCCAGCAGGATTTTCTTCCAGGCTTGCAATGCTGTTACAAAAGCTAACGCTTCAAGTTCTGTCGTGAAGTAGTTTTCCTCGTGTTTCTTCAACTTCCGACTAGTGAACGCAATGTAGTGCTTGTTGCCTGCCTCATCTTTCTGGTATAAGACTGCACTAATGCCTACTCTTGATGCATCAGACTCAATATAGAACACCTTCTCAAAGTCTGGGTACTCCAGTTTCACATTATTTCTGAGCATCTCTTTTGCTTTCTCAAAAGCCTCGTCTGCAGCGGTACTCCATTTCCATCTGTTATTCTTCTTGAGTAAGTCATACAGAGGAGCCATAATTTCCGAGTATCTTGGACAGTGGCTACTAATAAATTGGCATGCTCCTACAAATTCTCTGACTTGTTTCACCTTAGTTGGCTTTGGAAATCTCGTGATCGCATCTACTTTTTTCATGTTTGGATGATATCCATCTTTATCAATAGTATGCCCCAAGTAATTTATCTCTTGCTTCAAGAATTGACATTTTCCAAAATTCACCTTGATGTTGGCCTCCCTTAAATTCTCGAACAACTTTCTCAAGTGCACTAAATGTTCTGCGGCGCTGGGTGAAGATACGATTAAATCGTCAATGTAGCAGATTACATTTTCTTTCACTTCGTCAGTGAGCTTACTATCAAGTGCTCGAATAAGTGCTGGTCCACTGTTAACCATACCAAAAGGCATTCGGACAAAGACCCATGACGTCTGGTCAAATAGGAATCCAGTGTACTGCATACTATCTTCTTCTAGCTGAACTTGATAAAATGAAGACGTCAAGTCAAGAACGCTGAAACATGCTCTCCCTTTGAATTTTCGAAGCAGATCTCTAATCTTGGGTGGTCGGTCATTTTCTGGAAGAATCTTCAAGTTGATGGTCCTGGCATCGAGACAAAGACGTATCTGACCATTACTTTTCTTCACTACTGTGATGGGGTTTATATAAGACGACGCCTGTTTTTTAATAATCCCGTCTACCTCCATTTTTCTGATTAACCCTCGTACTTCTTGATAGTATTTCTCAGGAATGGGGTATATTCTCTTCTGGTAAGGGGTTTCATCTGTCAGCCTTATCTTATATTTATAATCCTTAATCAATCCAGGCTTTTCATCAAAAATATCTTGGAATTCCTTTATCAAATCCTCAAATTCCCCCTGAATTTCTTCAAATCCTTCAGTTTTTCTACTGCGTATTTCTGCTAAATTTTCCACTTCATTAATTATAGTATTCAAAATTTCTTCCCTAAGGTCTATTTCCAGACTGTTTTTCACGTCCTGTTTTTCTATCTCTTCTGTGATCATGTACCCATCATTAAAGCTAATACTGCTGTTCTTCATGTCGATAATAGCTCCGACCTTCGATATAAAGTCGATTCCAAGCACCATATCAAAATTGATCTTGCTCACCACAATGAAGATCTGTTCATAATTCCTTCCATTGATCTCAAAGTTCAATAACACTTGAATCTTGCACTTCACTACCTTATCTTGGAATATCCCTCTCACTTTAACGGTAGAAACAGGTAGAACTGTCATGTTCTCTCCTCTTAGCAGACTTTGATAACATTCCTCTGAAATGATGGAGATAATTGCACCAGTATCCATCAGGGCTTTGTACTGTTGGCCATCTATCCGTACAGAAATAATAGGTAAGGCACATGGTCTTTCCTCTTTAACTATACCCCTCTCTTCTAGCAAATCTTCATCAGTCACTTCATATATCTCATTAATCGTAATCAGGTGTGGTGTGGCAATGTATTTACAAGTTCTCACTGACGTTGAGAAATCGGCGTTTTTTTTGTGTTACCGACCTCAAAATTCTGTTGGCTCGTAGAAGGCCCAGGATCGATTACAACATCCTGCCTTTTCTTTTGGTTATCGGCTTCTTTTTCCCGTAATTCTTTTAGGTATTGCTGGCTTTCCTTCTCTCTTTCCTGATACTGATCGGGTGTCATAACCTGACCTTGAGGATTCTGATTTCTGTTTTGGCTCTGGTTAGTCCTATTATAATTTCTGTTATAACCATTATTGTTGTAATATCTGCCTCTTCCATTGTAATTTCCTCGACTATAGTTCCAGCCTCTTCTCTGTTGATACGGTCGGTAACCTGGCGATCTGTTATTTCGAAACTGATTATTCCTGTGAGGACCTACATTGTCAGTTTTTTCCTCATCTGGCTTGTCAGTTTGTTGGACTTGGTCCATATATACAGTATTTATTTCTTTGAAGTCATGCCTTTGACCTTTCTGTACCACGTTAGGCATTGGACTTGTATAATCTAATCTCCTCAGTAATTCATCCATGCTGGTTAAATCCCTGATGTTTGACGAAATTATTAGTCTCCTCACCTCCACAGGTAGCATACGAGAAATCGCATCAATAAGTTGCTCCGTTGACAATGGGGGTTGCAAAAATCTCAAGCGGGATAATTGACTCGTAAAGAAATCAGCGTACCGCGTTGGAAGAGTACCGGAGTATTTTCTTGAATACACCTCCGCTCTTAACGAATTCTGCGCTTCTATGGACCAAAATCGTTTGATTAATGCCTCTGCAAACTCGTCAAAGTTACTGAATGTGTATCTAAATGCGCGAAACCATTCGAGGGGTCCTCCAATCAAATATCTCTCCACTATCTTCATATCTCTCTCTCTGGGAATGTGAGCTTCGATGAAATAGTCTTTGAGGTTCCTTACATATTCGATAGGTGTCAAACTATCAGTGTTGCTGAAATTTTGTGGTTTGTCTTCAAAATTCCTGATGACCGTTACGTTCCTCGGATATGAATCCGGGTAGTTTTTCCCACTATCTCGATAGTTCCACTCAGGTTCCATATTCCTCTCGTCATCTTCCTCCCTGAATCTGGATATACGTTCTTCAGGAGTCACGTCTCTCTCTTCTGGATCTATGTTATATCTTCTGGCATAATTCCTATTGGTTTCGCAAGCCAAGCCTTGTGTATCCTTGTCAGTGATTTCCGTTAAGACTTTCTTGATTAACTCTTCTTTGTAGGTCTCCATTAAACTAGCTTCTCCTAGCTTCAAATTCTGCAGTTTGCTCGACGTTTCATTCACATCAGAGACAACTTTAAGAATCTGTTCCTCTAATGCAGATTTTAATGTTTGCACATCCCGATCTAATTGTGTTCTATCTTCAACTTGTCTTTCGGATAGCGAATCCATCCTGACGCTTAAATCTTTCCTAATCTGTACTACTTCATTGTTAATATCAATTTGAGTACTGGCAAGTTTCCTTTCAATACGATCCTGAATTTGGGTTACATGTTCCCCACTTGACCTATTCCACTCGTCTTTCCATATTGCTACATTTGCCGTTAACATTTCTGCTATGTCTATTTCGATATCCTCTTTCAATACTTTATTATGGTCTAATACTTGGGTTCTCATGACCTCTACATCAAACTTTAAACCTTCTAAAGACGCTGTCGTTCTAACTGACTCATCAACTATCCTAGTCGTTAATGCACTTATATTACGTGTACAAAGGCTTTTCGAATTTTCTATCTCTTCCCTGACTTTATTTACATCAGTTTGGACTTTAGCAACATCTACGAAAACTGTGTTGACCTCTACTTGAATTTTATTTATGTCACTTTGCATCTCGTTTACATCCGAATGAATGTTGTTAATATCAACCTGAACATTGGACACATCAGTTCTAACATTTTGGATTCCTCTTTGGACTTCCTCAACCTTGTCTTGGACAGTCGCAACGTCATTTTTAACAACAACTACCTCAGCCCTAGCACAAGAAATATCACTTCGGACATTAGATACATCTAGATTCAACATTGTAAGATCTTTATGCACATTAGCAACATCAATTTTAACATCAGCAACATTTTTATGCATATTAGACACATCTATTTTAACATTGGACACGTCTGAGCGCATGTCAGTTACAGTATTCTCAATTCCTTGGGTATTAATCTGTAAACGCGACATATTATCCTCTAAGTTAGCAGCACTAGTCTGAATAGCTTTCAAACTTTCATCCATGCTAGCTTTCAAATTACTAGCATTCTCCTCCATCATCTGCTTCATATTACTATTCATGTTAGCAGACATCTCCGCTAAAATCATCTTCAAACTTTCATCTGCCATTACAATATTATTCAAAAATTAGACTGCTGTAGGGACATACATCAAAAGAGCAAAATAACAACATTTGAGCAACACTTTTCACCATATATATAAATTTGATCAATTTTCTGTCTTAAATCTAACTTATAACTACCTTATAATTAACTTTCGAAGACCCTTCATGTTGAAACAAACTCAAGCACATGTTCAAATTTCCCTGGCTCATTTTAAAATATCCTAACACAAATAATTTACATTTACAATCCAAATAATTTAATTTTATCTTTAATATGACTAAAATGTCATAAGCCGGTCAAATAAAATAAGATTCCAGATCATAGGCGATTTTCCTAAGTTTCCAGCCTATTTAACCTTTCACAAGTTGTATAAGATCTGATCTTTTCTGAGTGTAATTTTCCTAATACAATCCAACATTTAATTCCTATATAATCACACTCTTAAATTCTACAATTGGCCTAGACATCTAACAAAGAATCAACCTCTTTATTTGAGTCTAATCGAGCCACACGTTTTAGGTTTGCCAATCCTACTGTTGACTCAGCCCCACGTTCTAGGTGTGCCAATCCTTCTGTCCCCGTTTACCCGGATAGTAGGCTGTCAGATATCCGCCCCCTCAATCGGATTGCCAACAATCAATCGCACCGGCTCAGCTACATCAATGAAAATGACACTGACAGATACTACCGAGGTTTGAACACAGAAGTTACCAAGAAAATTATTGTGGAACACACCAAAATAGACGGGGTTCATACTTACTTTTACTTACCTCTTAAAAATTATCTCGGGGATTGGGTTGACAACAGGATCTTTAAAGTATGCTCCCACAATAATCTTCACTATGACATTTAAAAATGAACCAGACCGAAGACGAGAACTTTGAACTGTACAAAAGCTTTATTTCAAATAAAGGGTATGACTTTAACAAACTCAACAAAATAAATGTGGCTATCAGTAGCCCATGTCAATCTGACTAAGTCCTCCTAAAGGACTTGCAAAGTTAGCATACAACATGTTAGCTCCCATGAGCTCAAAATAACGTAACATTCAATACACATTTGGATTGGATAAGGAAGTCAGGATACGACATATATAGAGCATTTGGTTTCTTTTAATAAACATCACACTTGTATTAATAGGCGCAAGGCCAGAGTATCGACCTCGCCCGCTGATAACCAGATGTTTGACCGGCTGGTCTACTCCTCAACCTGGCGCATGCCTGTCAAATGGGGCTCTCTCGTCACGCCACACTACGTAAGAATTCAGCTCCTCTCAAAGCTTTAAATGTCTACAAGACAACTCATATATATTGACGCAAATCTTTCAAATGCTTAACTCACATACCACTGGATTATTCTGACAATCCCTAAACTTGTTAAGTTATCATCCAAATGTTTAATAAGCATAGTTTAGAGTATAAAACACACTCTTAAATGTTTATAACAAAATCATATAAATTATTTATAACAATTAGAAATTGTTTATAATATTGTCGAAGATAATTACAAAAATTTTAAACACGCCTTTAACATTACTTTCGTTCCACATTATTGTCAAAGATATATACATTTATTATTTACAATATCAACATTTAAATTATTTAAATTATTAATTTAAGAAATACATTGAACCACATGTTCATCCGGTTGGTAATTTTATAATCGTGTTTATATAATCGACCAATGAAGGTTAGTTATACATGTTAATGTCACAATCTGGTTTAATAAAGGTTGTAATAATTATAATTATTTGTGACGGTAATCTTCATTCAAAATCTTATCTCAAATTCTTTCAAAACTCTTGTTAATTATAACAGCAAATTCACTTGATTAATTTTCAACGAACTATGACAATACACTCTAGCGGAAAATACTTCGCTTACAAAATAATGCACAAACTGCATTAAAAATAGCCCAAAATTCATCATATATTAAAATATTAGGCATAAAAATCTTCCACATAATTTACAAAAAACCTCCATTAACAAAATCTTTATCATCATTAATTACTGTGGAAATCTCCTTCATTTATTTAAGGGCATTATACATCAGCGACTTTCAACATGTCCGCTGCACTATCGATTATACATTCATAGTTCCACTTAAAAATTCTTATAATCATTAATTGTTTCAAAACTGTTGTCATTTAACCTTCGTGGATTTCATTCAGGAATCGAATTGAAGTAAAGACTTGCCAATCACAAACAAATTTAATAGTGAATACGCTTATATACGCCTGTCTGGTCTATCAAAATTTAAGATTAACATATTCAAAGAATTGTAGTATAAAAATACTATCATCAAACAAAGTGCGACTAAGCTGCAAAATAGTCGAATAGAATCCAATTAGACTGGGGAATGCAAACATCATTATATAAATCTCTAATTGAAAAATAATTCCTAACAAAAGTTCACGAATTTAATGCATTCAATAATTCATAATTAAAGTTCATCTTTCACAAAATGGTCTATGATGCAATGATCGTTCATAACTGACGATAAATGTCTGTGTTGCAATCAATTCAAATAACGACTAGTATTTCCAAGATCGTCGACAATGTACTGGATTTTAACGCTCTAAAATCATTTAAATGTTCTTCCTTCTTGATGATGACAGAAAATTGGTCAAAGTAATTAAACTGGGGTAGAATTACTTTAATAAAGTGACACGCTGTCTGAATTTAAATCTGCCATAAAAATCATTAACTTACAGTCAAATCGTGACTACAAAAAAAATAAGCAAATTACTGAAAAATCTAAATATCAGTCTCAACTGATCCAAAATCATTTAACTACGCCCATGACATAACAATGTCTTAATAAATCGTCGAAAAAGGCATAACTCATCAAGGTGTACTGAGAATAGGATTCTCAAACAAGAATATAAGGCAAAATACATGAGGACAAAAATATGGGAAAAATGGTTGCTCAAATATTGCTAAAGAAACTCAAATACAATAAACGTTCACGACTACCTTATCTGCCGATTGACGTTCCAGAGGAAAATTCCCCAAAGAAGACTGTTGATGGATCCATTTCACCAAGTTAAAGCTGAGCTCCATCCTCGAAACAAGAAACAGCACCCTCGGAGAATCGAGCTGCTTCACGAAGACGAACGACATCCTTCCGGCAATAATCTTCTTTGTGAGTCGGGACAACCCTGACCTCTCTTGAAAAATCCCTGAAGTTCCAGTTGAAAATCGCCATGAAGTTTTTGTAGAAATTTCCGAAGAAATATTCATATTCAGTGAGTATGAAATCATTTCCATTGCTGTTTGATAGTATTCAGCCTTTAATCACGAAACATGGGTGTAGATGTTTGTTCACCACATGTTCGCTTGTGTGGAATAGCAATTAGCGAAGTTCCATGCTGCTATCTTACTCCGTTGAAATATGTCCCAATTGCATAAAGTCCTTTAGCCTTCCATCTTCTCTTCGGTTATGGTAATAGAAGAACAAACTGCCATATTAAACTGCTCCATAATACTGTAGCGTTGTGTCACAAAAGCAATCTGAAGTCTCCCTATTTCACTAGCCGTGTCAGCCGTGGCGTAGATTCTGGCTATACAAAGTGCTTCTCATGTAGCGAGAAAATCACTTTTGTCAGTCGTCTAAAACTGCTAATATCTTCCAAAATAATTACTCGAAATTGTTCAGCTTTTCTACACTCCTTACTGTAGCAATGCACAATAGAATTAGCTTATAGGCGACCGCTAACTGTTCACAGCTAATCTCGTAGAAGCGTTATAATGTGCGTTTCAACTTCACCTAGATTTACACACAGTAAACCTGCACTGCTTGTAAGTTCGACTCTCGTTTAATGCAGTGGATTCACCACGCGTTATAAAGACGACTCTTTCACTACTAATCTCACTCGACGTTTCACTGAAAAGACTATTTGAGATCTGACGATTGAACTATCAGACGATTGATAATCTGAGAGAATGAGGAATGAGACTCCTCTCTTCTGCGCAAGGCCTTTTATGAACTTCATGAGGGGCGTATCCATCCCTTCCATCGCGTGTTACTGCGTCATCGCTAGAAGTTCCAACTTCGTCGATACATGACGGATTTTCAAAATTCAAAAACTGAAAATAAATTTCACCAAAATTCCAGATCAATGCCTCTACTGCAAATGGATTTCCACAATTCTGCATTCCAAAAAGTAATAAAACTACCATAGTTTCAGCAATCTCCGTCTTCCTTCAGACTACCGTTCATTGGTTCAAGCCTCCCCTCCAATAGCATAATCTCTTCCTCAGCAGAATTCCACGTTTCCTGCGACTGCGTCGTAGATCTCGGATCTTTCTCGAATAAATGCTGACGTCACTGAGAATATCAGCTCAAGTAGCCTGCTGGCATAACGTCTGCGTCATCCGTGCTTACGTCATGACTACCCACGTCATAACTATGACAGCCCTAACTTTCTTTATAATTTCCAAAATAGCCACCGTGGTCTCTATATAATTCAATTACGGGGGCAGTACCTACTGTAAGGCCACGGCCGCCTCCTTCCCTCTTCCTAGCCTATCCATACCAATTTTCCATCCCTTCCAATCCCTCATGAGACCCCTGTTCGCTTTGCAGGTGAGGCCGCCTGGGCGAAGTGCTAATCACACCTCCCCAGTTGTATCCCTCCCGACCAGATGTTCCAAGCTCCAGGACACTGCCCATAGAGGCGGTAGTGGTGAGTTCCCTCGCTGATTCCGTGGGAACCACCAACCTAGAGGGTAAATTGACTAAATAAAATAAAAACTGTTCTAAACCATGTCGCCTCCGTAGCGTAGCGGTCAGCATGGTTAGCTGCCACCCCGGAGGTCCTGGGTTCGATTACCGGCTCTGCCACGAAATTTGAAAAGTGGTATGAGGCCTGGAACGGGGTCTACTCAGTCTCGGGTGGCCCAAATGAGTAGAGGGGGTTCGATTCCCACCTCAGCCATCCTCGAAGTGTTTTTCCGTGGTATCCCACTTCGTCTTCGGGCAATTGCCGGGATGGTACCTACTGTAAGGCCACGGCCACCTCCTTCCCTCTTCCTAGCCTATCCATCCCAATCTTCCATCCCTTCCCATCCCTCATGAGGCCCCTGTTCGCTTTGCAGGTGAGGCCGCCTGAGCGAAGTGCTGATCACACCTCCCCAGTTGTATCCCTCCCGACCAGATGTTCCAAGCTCCAGGACACTGCCCATCGAGGCGGTAGTGGTGAGTTCCCTCTCTGAGTCCGTGGGAACCACCAACCTAGAGGGTAAATTGACTAAATAAAATTTAAAAAAACCCTGTTCTAAACCATGGATGGATACTATTCGTTATAATTAATATTTTTTTTAGTCGATTTTACCCTCCAGGTTAGGTTTTCCCACGGACTCAGCGAGGGATCCCATCATTACCGCCTCTACGGGCAGTGACCTGGAGCTTGAAGCATCTCGACTGCGGGATATAACTGGGGAGGTGGGATCAGCACCTCGCCCAGGTGGCCTCACCTGCAAAGCGAACAGGGACATCTTGAGGGATGGGAAAGGTGGGGAGGATAGGGAGGGATAGGCAAGGAAGAGGTAATGAGGCAGCCGTGGCCGTACGGTAGGTAACATCCCGGCATTTGCCCGAAGGCGAAGTGGGAAACCACGGAAAACCACTTTGAGGATGGCTGAGGTGGGAATCGAACCCCCTCTATTTATTTGGACCACCCGAGACTGAGTAGACCCCGTCCCAGTCCTCATACCACTTTTCAAATTTCATGGCAATGCCGGGAATCGAACCCAGGACGACCGGGGTGGCAGCTAATCACGCTGACTACTACGCAACGGAGGCGACTCTATTCGTGATAATTAGAATTTTAATAGTTCAATATTTATAATAATATGACACGTTCTGTAATTACTGGCTTGCTGCGAGGCTCAGCTGGCTGTGCCTAAGGTTGCAGGTTCGTATCCTGGTGCAGTCAGCTGGCATTTGAGGGTGCGCAAATGCGAGGGAGCCGTGTCAGTAGATTTACTGGCACGTTGAAGATCCCCTTCCAAGGCGAAGTGGGAAACCACGGAAAACCACGGAAAACCACTTTGAGGATGGCTGAGGTGGGAATCGAACCCCCTCTATTTATTTGGACCACCCGAGACTGAGTAGACCCCGTCCCAGTCCTCATACCACTTTTCAAATTTCATGGCATAGCCGGGAATCGAACCCAGGACGTCCGGGGTGTCAGCTAATCACGCTGACTACTACGCAACGGAAGCGACTCTATTCGTGATAATTAGAATTTTAATAGTTCAATATTTATAATAATATGACACGTTCTGTAATTACTGGCTTGCTGCGAGGCTCAGCTGGCTGTGCCTAAGGTTGCAGGTTGCAGGTTCGTATCCTGGTGCGGTCAGCTGGCATTTGAGGGTGCGCAAATGCGAGGGAGCCGTGTCAGTAGATTTACTGGCACGTTGAAGATCCCCTTCCGAGCAAAATTCCAGCACCCCGGCGTATCTAAAAGCCAGAGCAGTTAAAAGGGACGTAAAACCAATAATGTCATAATTATCTGTATTTACTTTAGGTTTGGGGCAGATGACCTCGTAGTTCCGCCCCTTAAAACCTCACTAACTAACTAACTATTACTGTAAGTGTATAGCAAGCGTTTTTCGCACAGACGCCGTTGAAAGGAATTATAGTTTCGGTCTGATGTATTTATTTATTTGTTATGTGGGTCGTCTGAGTGAGTCGGAGTTTTCCTTTAAACAAAGGTGGTAAAAATTTCGAACACTTGCTACCTTGAATATACAGGATACCTTGCTTTCGTTCTACAGATCATTATGTCGTCGTCCAATCTGGCTGCGTACCATCGGATAAGTACGGTCCTTTTGAGGACCAAATAAAAAATCACTCGTTGGAACAGATAGATATGCGTCCATAATACATCCACAATAAACGACATTAAGCAAAAAAAAAGAAAAAGTAATAGTTCAAGATTCCAACCTACTACAATGCGACTTCGTTGACGCTACTCTTGATTTAGCCACCATAGCCACCGAGAACCATGGTATATTGCTGGCACGCATTGAATCTATTCGTAGACACTTCCTGTCAAAACGTAAGCATGTGTTATTCGGAGCTCTAATCGTTTCAATCATGCATTATATTTGAGGTCATTGAAAGAAAACTGCCACTATTAATTTCTACTATATTCGCGAGGATGTACTCAACGGTAAAGTTGTACAATGGACGTAAAGGAACAGGTACTAATGTTTTTAGGATGACTGTGATATACGCGTTAGTTGGGTTGCCTTCCTCCAAAAAAAATAAGGGGCTGGCGGACCACACTGTATATACACACACTAATACAGCCATCACCATAACACAGGTTATCAGACAAGATCCAACACTCACCCAAGTACATGGGGCTAAATGACCATGATGTCCATGCATTTCAAATCAAACAACCACAACAACAGCTTCCTACCGAAATCCTTCCTCGTATAAAAGTACACACACTAGTAAGCCTACAGACACCACAGTGACACAGGATATCTGACAACTTCTACACACACCCAAGTACACGGGCCTACAAGACCATGATGCCGCAAAACCCCTAAAGAATCAACAACAAAATCAACAAGTTCGATAAAGCATGGTCAGCCTGAACCGTTAGTCACTACTGCGGTTACATATTCTATTTTAAAATGCTAATATCCAACCGGTCACCTCCTTGAGGACAGTCTAAATGTCGGATGAGCGTATTTGGTAAGGCCAGGCCTTGTTGAATCGGAAGTTACGGTTCGGCTATAATACTTGCATGATTCATACATCCACCATCTTGAAACTATTTGGCGGATGACCTTGTAGTTCGGGCAAAAGACGCTTCCCACGTTACGGTAATATTGTTGCAAAATTTGGAAGAGATCGGATGACTACATTAGTAGTAATTTGATTTAAACTCAGAACATTTGGGTGGGTGCCATTTCTCTTTTGTTATGATGGCGGCGATATACAACATGACACTGAGTTGTCCCTTGCTGGTACTATCTCGGTACCAAAGGTGGTTCGATTTGGTTTTGTTGTGTTTTAATTGGGCTGATTTGGTCAAAAGACACTTCCCACATGAAGGTACGTTGTTGCAAAATTTGGTAGAGATCAGATGATTAGGTTAGTCGTAATTTGATTTAAGCTTTGAACATTTGGGTGGCCGCCATTACGTTTCCGTCAATATGGCGGCGATATAAAACATGGTGCTGAGGTGCCCTTTGCTCGTGCTACGTCTGTACCAAATTGTCATTCAATTTGGTTTCACCGTGTTTGAATTGATAGGGGGACAGACATGCAGAGCACACACACTCAGAGACAGACACACAATTTTTGGCCTGTGTTGATATCGTAAGTCTACTTTCATTTTTTGCAAAAATCGAAAGTAGGTTAAAAATAAATAACTTTCTGTTTTAGAAATACAATGACCAAAATTATTTATACGGTAGATCGTATGCCCAATGGAAATTGACAGCCACTTTAAATTCTCAAAACGGTGGCTGGGCGAATTAATAACACATAATAGTGTATCATTCAGAATGTTATTTCGCAATTGAAACGAAACTTAGTAAGATAGACGTACCATATACGGGAACGTGATGAAATAGGCAATACGAATAACGGACTGAATACAACAAGTGGCGGCCATCTTGAAAATATAGATTTTGCTAATGAACAAGTGCACAGGAGTGGTGGCCTTTATGTCCAAAGCCCTTAAATAATGTAACAACAAGAGCGATATTATACGTAGAATGCCCACACATTTCTGAGTGATTAACTGAAATGTAATTGCCTGTGTCTCCATTTTCTCTATTACATGAAGTTAATTAGCATTAAATTAATGCATGTGTTTGTTTGTTTCAGTATCAGCAAATGCTATGAATTTGTTCACCAAGTCACTCTGACTCCAGAAGAAGAATTTACTATGGTTCGCTGCAGTTCTTATAATAAAAAAATTAAGAAAAAGAAGGAGGTTTATTTGAACACTCATGCGGTAGTTCCCATCAAACCGAGTGTGAGGATGAAACTGAAAGCTGAAAAACAAAAAGAAGAAAATCAACGTCTTAGTGTGTTAATGGTAGGAATAGATTCTATGTCGCGGCAAAACTTATTCCGTACCATGCAACACACTATGGCTCATTTGAGGCATACTGGCTGGTTGGATTTGAAGGGCTACAACAAAATAGACGATAATACATTCCCAAATGTAATGTCAATCTTAACAGGACTTAGTTTGGAGCAAATCCGAAACCTCTGCTTGTCGAAGAATTCAGAAAAGGTAGATGATTGTCCATTTATTTGGAAGGACTTCCATAACAAGAGTTACGTTACAGCTTATGGAGAAGATGAGCCTGAAATTAGTACATTCAACTATCACAAGACAGGGTTTGTTAATCCTCCTACCGATTATTATCTTAGGCCATACATGCTCGCATCTCTTAAGAAACTGTCCATCAGAACAAGGAATGGTCTTCATGTATGTCTGGGTCCTGTTTCAACTACTGATCATATTTTGAACTACGCTACAGACTTCGTGACAACGTTTAGAAATACTTTATACTTTGCATTCTTCTGGTTCAACAACTTTAGCCACAATAATCATAACACTCCTGCAGCAATGGACTTGAGATTTCTACGGTTTATGAATGAGCTTGTTGAAGCAGGAGCCCTGAACTCAACATTTATAGTGTTCTTCAGTGACCATGGAATGCGCTTTGGAAAGATCAGAGAAACATTTGTGGGTTGGATTGAAGAGCGACTTCCTTTCATCTATTTCTGGGTACCAGAATGGTTCAGGAAAAAGTATCCTGAATCATTCCGAAACTTAATCATAAATAGTGACAGGCTTACGTCTCCTTACGATTTGCATGAAACCTTAAGAGATGTTCTTGAGAAGTCTGAAAATGTTGTTGTCAGTCCACGTCATAATGTAACTCTTGAATGTGCCAAGTGTAAAAGCCTATTTTCAGAAGCAGAACCAGACAGATCATGTGAAGATGCTGGTATCGCGCCCCACTGGTGCACGTGTACTCAGTACAGGACAATGTCCGTGGAGGACACAAGAGTCCGGGCAGCTGCCAAGTATGTGTTGTCAGAGATTCAATTAAAGTTGAGAAAGGCAGGAAACACCAGTGATGAAGCAAAACTGTGTGCTGAATTACGAATGAGTCGTGTTATAAAAGCTCGTAGTAAAATACACGGAAACAATACGGCAGCTGATCATGACGACTATGTCATCATGTTTGAAACTCTTCCGGGTAAAGGACTGTTTGAAGCCACTGTGCGACATATTAAAGGCTTCAAAATAATGGGTACAGTGAGCCGAATAGACTCGTATGCTAATCATAGTACTTGTGTCAAAGATGCAGAACTCAAACTGTATTGCTACTGTACTTCGGCGTGATCAGTATTATTCCTTGTTCGAATGTTTCTAAACTATCATCTGTTGATAATTGACTGTAAATATTGTAAAACGTGAATTAGATTAGCCTATTTATAAGTATCGTAATTATACCGATTGTTGAGTTTATGTTATGTTCCTTAGAGTGAGGATGGGTAAGCCAGGATGCATAAATAAAGTGCTCCAACCATGGGTGGTAAATTTCTTCGTTGCCATCTGTACTTTTGTTCCTAGTTAAATATGCATACTGTGAACAGACTATTCAAGTTTTAAGGGCAGTGAAGAACAAACTTACATTTCATAATCTATGCAGAGAATCTCTTTTCCAGTATTCTTGTTTGCAGACATATTGTGGTTTTCCCCTTGCCTCAAATAGGAGGATCCATTAATACATGTGCCTATGCTTATAACATTAAAAATGAAGTTGAACAAATGATGTAAAACCCATATAAAGTATGTTACATGTATATCATTTAGCCCTTCCCTATTGCTACAATAATATCCTATAGCCAGTGTTTGGACGGTGAAGATATGGGTGTCTGTGTTCAATTAGCCTTGTAAGTTTGTGGAGGAAACTTCAATATTGTATTAAGAATTTTTGACGGGTTCATCAAATTATTAATATATTATTTTTCATCAATGCACAGTTCCTCTCTAGTGGTACTTCAAACATGGCAGATCATATGTTGACTTATATGATTTGAACCACTGATCGTATTTTCTTTCATATCAATAAATCGGACTAAATATACTTTGAGTAAATCTTAATTTAAAAAATGTGATATGCCCTGAAGTGTATGTAGCAGAAGTATCAGAATAGCCTCCTCCTCTAAGCTAATTATCTGAACAAATCTGCTACTAAGTGCTGGAAATGTGCTGTGAGCTGTGGCATAGAGACAGATCGAGAAGCCCAGGTCCAAATCCTGGTGGCACAATCGTTTTCAGCACTTACATTTAATTATTATGTTTCATTGTTTGTCTTCAACATATTGTCATAACTTTTATCCACTTGTATAATCTGTTAGTTCCTTCCTTTATTTTGAGGTCACAGTGCCTACAGTGCTTTTTGTAGGCTTCAAAATTAAGGATACAGTGAGCAAAATAAATTCGTATGCTAATCATAGTACCTGTGTCAAAGATGAAAAAGCTGTATTGCTACTGCACTCCGACGTGATCAGTATCATTCCTAATTTCAGTGTTTCTAAGCTATCGTTATGTTGAAATTTATTGTAAAACCTGGGGTTAGATAAGCCTATGTATAAGTACATAATCGATTGTTGAGGTTGTTGTTATATTCCTTAGAGTTAAGGAAGGTAAGTCAGGATGCATAAATAAAGTGCTCCAACAATGGGTGGTTAATTTCTTGGTAGCCAACTGTCCTTTTGTTTCTAGTTAAGTATGTACCTAGGTATACTGTGAATAGACTTCGAGTTTTAAGGCTGTGAAGAATTGTCCTTATATTTCATGAAAGAAAATTCTGTAAAGCTTTTTTCCAGTATTTTTTAAATTGCAGATGTTTTTGAGGTTTATCCCTGGTCCCAAATAGGAGCATCCATTAACAGATGTGCCTGTGTTTACAACATTAAAAATAAAGTTGAACAGATGATGTAAAACCCTTATACGTTACATATATGCCATTTAGCCCTTCTCTATTGCTACAAAGATATCCTACAGCCAATATTTGTACGATGGAGATATACCGTATGTGTCTTTGTTCAATCAGCCTTGTACATTTGTGGAGGAAACTTCAATATTTTATTAAGAATGTTGGAAGGGTTCATCAAATTATGAATATTATTTTTCATCATACCACAGTCCAGCTCGAGTGGTACTTCAGACATAGCAGAACGTATATCGAATTATATAACCTCACCGGTCATATTTCTTTTCATGTCAATAATCGAGACTAACTATGCTTAGAGTAAAGTTTATTTTCAAATCGTATTTTGTCCTAAAGAAGTATTTGAATAGCCTCTTTCTCTAAGTCTGAAAAACTCTGCTAGTAAGTGCTGGAAATGTGCTGTGAGCTGTGTCATACATACAGACAGATCGAGAAGTCCCGGTCCAAATCCTGCTGGCATAATCAATTTCAGCACTTCTATTGAATTATTCTGTTTTATGTTTCATCGGTTACCTTCACCATAATGTCATAACTTTTATCTAGTTTTAAGATTTGTAAGATCCATCCATTATCTTTATCTTGATGACACTGTGCAACATATTAACAGATACACAATAATGGGTTCAGAGAGCAGAATAAAATTCGTAAGTTATTCATAGTGCTTGTGCAAAGATACAGTACTCAAACTCGATTGCTACTACTCTCCGAAGAATCGGTATTATTCCTTATTTCAATATTTTTAGCCTACTTTTCACATTTTGAAAAAAATAAAAACATGAGAAAGGTGTCTTATGGGATCATCTGGGCAGATGTGTGTCTGTCTGTCTGTCTGTCTCTCTGCCTGTCTGTCCTTTTGTCTGTGTGTGTCCCCTATCAACCCCTAAACGGCTATAGCTATCGAAACCAAATTTGGTACGAGTAAAAATATAAACCAGAACATCTCACGGCCATATTTTAAATTAACGTCTATGATACCAACTGCTGAAAAATCACAATTGAAATGTGAGCTGTATGTTAGATATCTCAGCAAGTATGCATAGGAACTGTTTTAAAATTGACACACATATAGGTAATAATATTCTAGATTAATTTCCAGGAGTCAGTTTTGTATATGCATTGTGTACCTTACGGGATGGAAATAATCGTATATTCAGAGTCGCCAGGGCTGCCAAGTGTTGTTAAATACTCTAATTTTGAACCCTAGTCTCGGTGGATTAGAAAAGATGCAGGCAATCTGATTTATATTTTACAAATTTATAATAGTATATTATGCAACGAGCCTATAATGGCAATAATTAAGACACGAGTAAGTAGGGGGGCAGTGGGTCTTCTAGATCACCCCGTCAGCAGTTTTTGAATTTCGCGCGCAAGATGGCGGCCATGACGTCACACAAGATGGCGGCCATGGCGTCACAAGATGGCGGCCAAGACGTACCAAGGAAGGCGGCCATGACGTCACAAAATGGCGGCCATGACGTCACTAACCTACGAGGTGTTTTCGAAAAGTTCCAAAAATGTTGACCCATAGCCTACTTTCTTGGTGACATCACAACGAGGGGTGATCGATAAGTTCCAAAATGCTCACCCATAGCCTACTTTCCTGGTGACGTCACAACGAGGGGTGGTCAAAAAGTTCCAAAAATGTTGACCCATAGACTACTTTCCTGGCGACGTCACAACGAGGGGTGATCGAATAGTTCCAAACTGTTAATCCATAGCCTACTTTCCTGGTGACGTCACAACGAGGGGTGATCGAAAAGTTCCAAAATGTTAATCCATAGCCTACTTTCCTGGTGTCGTCACAAAGAGGGGTGATCAAAAAAGTTCCAAAAGTTAATCCATAGCCTACTTTCCTGGTGACGCCACAACAAGGGGTGATCGAAAAGTTCCAAAATGTTAACACATAGCCTACTTTCCTGGTGACGTCACAACGAGGGGTGATCGAAAAGTATCAAAATGTTAACTCATAGCCTACTGTCCTGGTGACGTCACAACGAGGGGTGATCGAAAATTTCCAAAATGTTGACCCATAGCCTACTTTCCCGGTGACGTCACAACGACAGGTGATCGAAAAAGTTCCAAATTGTTAACCCATAGCCTACTTTCTTGGTGACGTCACATACTGACCCGCCATACATTCAGGGGCAAAGTCAATATCTCCCGAATGCATGGTCGGATTTTGACTAATGAGGTGTCGTTGAACTCGGGCTGACACCCCGTTTCCAAAATTCTAAAATGTTGACCCATAGCATACTTTCCTGGTGACGTCACATACTAACCCGCCAGACACTGAGGGGCAAAGCCGATATCTCCCGAACGCATGATCGGATTTTGACGAATGAGGTGTCGTTGAACTCGGGCTGGCGTTCCCTTTCCAATGGACCTATTCCTACCCCAAAATGTCGCTTTCCAAGTGCGACATCTGGAAGTTTGAATGCGAATATGAAATTAAACGCTGTTTCACATAAACGACATGCCAACGAGTCAACGCCATAATGAATTAGCATTTTTTGTTTTATGCATGCGCACTTGGTGATTTTGTAAGAGGGCGGGCTTTTTGAAAAATGATTTATAAGAAGATGCATTAGTGGAGAGGAGAGAGCTAGATAGTCGCCTAATTTCCTACGAAGTTTGTCGATATCTCACGACCACCCGGTCAAATTACCTGACTTGACAACAGGGCAATGGAAAACAATTCGACAAACATGGTTTGGGGAGTGAAATGCATGTGAACACGTGTGAAACAACATGTAAGCTAACAAGTCATATCCTGTTTGATACGCACGTGACAAAATGCAAGTAGATGTGTCCCATGACCTCACGCAGGTGTTGGCCTTGAACGTTAGCTGTACACGTGCACGATGATAGAATGCTCAAGAGTGTAAATCGCTTAGTCAGTAAAAAGTATCATACATCATGGATCGCAGAGGCTTATGCGGTGATCATGCTTGCCAATGCATCCATCGCTATTTGATGAATCATGGATTGTAGAGGCTTATGCGGTGTCCATGCTTGACAATGCATTCATTGATATTTCACGAATCATGAATCGCAAAGGCTTATGCTTGGTGAAAGCATGACTGTAATGATTGAAAAAACAATTGCAGGAATGATTGCCAAGCCACAGGACATGGCATTGACCAAGTGTGAATAGGAAATTGGAAACGTGGAACATGAATACGAATTGTTAAAGCGTGGGGATAACAAGTAAGAAAAAAATAATGAAAACAGAACATACTCATACATACTATATTTTGTTATTTCATTAAATTACATCATTATTTTTTCTTTACACTAGGAGGTTATAAGTGTAATTTTTTTTAAACCCATGACTTGCGGTAAATGAGTTTTCCACGGGGGACATGGACGGAGGTGGTTAAGGACTGGGGATGCCGCAATGGTTTTATAGGTGTAAACACTTGATTCTCTTCTTTACATCATCATTGTCATTATCATTATCATGATTATCATCATAATCATTATTATAACTATGATCACTATAAATATGTACTTCGTTTTGATTTTTTCCCATGGACACCTCTTGTAGAGTTTGTGTGGTTTTTGATAGTGTTGCTCGCTTTACAGATGGCTTGGAAGAGTGTTTAAACACAACTTTTTGACGAGAGGGTAAATGTTTTTTCACAAAGAAGTTACTATGTTTTGTTGCGCTTGCTTATTGTGGTCCTTTTGATCATGTTTTGTTAACAGTGTTTCATTTGATATACCACATTGATGAGTACCAACACTTAAGACCTCACTATTTTTACTTTTCAACTCACCTCGACACTGTTTTGAACAATGCTTTGAACAACGCCAAATAACAGTTCCATTTTTAAACCTCAGCAATTCTTTTAGGTTTGTGCCGTGTCTTGTGTGGGGTTTCGCCTAGGACACCAAGCTGGCTCATCGGCGGGCTCTTGGTGTCCCCGCCCGGATCCCCACAGGAGTGACGAACTGCGCGCCAACTCCCTTTATATCAGGTGCAGATATAAAGGGAGTTGGGGCGCAGTTCGTCACTCCTGTGGCGATCCGGGCGGGGACACCAAGAGCCCGCCGATGAGCCAGCTTGGTGTCCTAGGCGAAACCCCACACAAGACATGGCACAAATCTAAAAGAATTGCTGAGTTTTAATTCACTGGCTCTGAAAGCCAATATACCAGTTCCATTTTTATTGATTCGTTTTACAATATATGTATATCCTTTATAGTATGCATATGGCTTACCATAGCTATTCGTTGATACTTCCATGTCAATGGTCAAGCATGAACTAATCTCTAGACAAGTTCACTCGATAATATAAATAATAGTTTAAAGTGAGTGCAAAAGTGAGTGCAATAGTGGGTGCAAAAGTGGATGCAAAAGTGAGTGCAAAAGTGGGTGCAAAAGTGGGTGCATGAGTGGGTGCACGTGGGTGCAAAAGTGGGTATAAACGTGGGTGCAAAAGTGGGTGCAAAAAGTGGGTGCAAACGTGGGTGCAAAAGTGGGTGCAAACGTGGGTGCAAACGTGGGTGCAAAGGTAGGTGCAAAAGTGGGTGCAAAGGTAGGTGAAAAAGTCCGTGCAAAAGTGGGTGCAAACGTGGGTGCAAACGTGGGTGCAAAAGTGGGTGCAAAGGTAGGTGCAAAAGTGGGTGCTAAAGTGGGTGTAAAAGTGGGTGCAAAAGTGCGTGCACACGTGGGTGCAAACGTGGGTGCAAACGTAGGTGCAAAGGTAGGTGCAAAAGTGGGTGCAGAAGTGGGTGCAACATTGGGTGCAAAAGTGGGTGCAAAAATTGGGTGTAAACGTGGGTGCAAAAGTGAGTGCAAAAGTGTGTGCAAAAGTGGGTGCTCAGCCACATGTCTTAAACCAGGATGACTATAGCGATAAGAAAGGGTATGGTATACTAGCTATGGAATTATTCATAAAGTCATTGAATATAAACCCTTGAAAAAAATACACCTACCTTGATACTCCTTTTGTGGTTCCAGCACTCAGCTTGATGATTGTTTGAGAGGTGGGAGAGACACACAGGTGAGAAATAATGATATAGCTTACCATAACAATGATGCATTGTAATGGTAAATGACTTTTATCAACCTATAAACTTTAGGATTAAAACAACAATTAAAATGTAATGGAAACCTTGTTTTTATTTTGTAGCCAATAGTGCTTTACAAAACTACAATACAAAGAAATACCAATTCCTCATTCTTTTTTCGATGTTTATGTCCACACATTATTAACTTTCCTTTCATAACACACATCACAATCAAGGCTGCCAACCTCCCTCCCACTGAGGCATCACAGGATGCCAAACGTTGTTTAGCTTTTTTCAACAACACTTTATCCGCCACATGTCTTAAACCAGGATGACTATGGCGATAAGAAAGGTCATGTCCTTCGCATGCTTGATCCAAAAGATTAATGGATACATCACCACGCTGCAAACATTCTTCAAGGTGAGTTCCATGTCCACAAGAACGATAACCAGGAAGATGAATTTTGAAAGGCAAGTATTGAAGGACTTTGTTAATGAGGCCATAGCCAGTACAAGTTTGATATATCATTTTCCATTGATGATGAAAAGGTTTGATCTTCATCCTCTTCTGTGAACGATGTCATTACTTTTTCTCGCCATCACACCCGTGGAATGAGGAAACAAAGTCTTTACACGGACTTTTATAACCGTGATACAGTTTCACCAGCTGGCAAGTAGCACACTGTTGCATAGAGGGTATTTTTTCCATGGCCACTTGCTTATGGTGATCGAAATCCGTACATGGTTGCATTTCACTCAACACAGGGTTTTGAGTCCATGATTTTGTACATGTTGCCAGATTTCTTTCACAGCATTGGCTGCCACATAATAAATGAATGACTTGGGGAGCGCTAATAATTCCTCTTTGGTAAAACTGTCTAGTTTATTTTTGACACAAAGAATTTCCCGATCGCTTTATCAGTAGCATCTCCTCTCTCCATGGTATTACGTTGATGTTTACACGTTGCTTGTAGAAATCTCACAGATGTCATCCACGGGTGAACCTTGAGTTTTAATGTTATTCAACATCTCCCAGCAGGCATTGGTGGTTAACCAATGAAAGAGATGCCACACTTGGGTCAAGGCTTCATGGGAAATGTTGCCACAGGGACAGCGGTCCATGAGTGTTTGAATCGAGGGATATCCCAAGGCCATGAGATCAATACATTGACAGTAAGGTGTTAAAAATGGTTGTAACCATTGGCGTTTTTCATTACCTTTCACAAATACCACATGGGTAGAGGATAAATTGGCTTTCATCACCATGTCCAGGTGCTTATATGAAATGGTTCCTTGATTCCAGTCTAGTTGCAAATGTTCTTCAAACCATTTAGTCTGTTTACAGTCTTTCTCACACAACAAATCAAAAGCATAGGGTGGTTTAAACACTAAATGACTAGCTTGTGATATCCAAAAGGTAGAACAATCAATAATGGCAACTTCTTTAAATATAAATTTGTTATATCCAATGTTATACCCTTGGCAATCCACAATCAGTATGCTCAACATGTTGATGCTTGTCTGAGCCAAGTCCAACTGACCACTAACTGACTATTTGCGACTAAGGTGTACTCATGACCTTGAGCTACATTCCCATTCTAGTAAACAAATTGAGGTTAGGATATGACAGGGAACATGAGAAATAATAACATTAACAGCAACTTTTTTTTACATAATTTTATTGGTATAACAAGTTTTACACGCTTTTGTCATTTTGGGATAGGGACGATACCAACTCATACAACAATACAGACTTGTGTGCTTATAGCGTCCATAACACCGATGATGTCCCAATGTCTCTAAACTGGGTGATTTTGACTGTGAGCTGCTCATCGAAGCACCGTTGACGCCATAAGGTCCACAAGTATCATAACTTGTTTTTTCATCACTTAGAGGTACTAGTGAAGGCGAGCTTGAATGAAAGGGTATATTACCCTCCTCTATTCCACACAGGTAGGGACAGGCTGGTGACCAGCGCTGATGTTCTTGCATTGGTTCATCACTTTCTTCCCATTGGTCTATGGTGATGGAACAAAATACACATTTCACTTCATCTCTTGTTTTTAAATAATAGAAACCCGTGTCTACCAAGGCTTGAGGGTTTATGAAAGGCACAGGCCACGTTGCAAAGGTCTTGAAACGTTGCTCCTCAGATTTTAAAGTCATGGGTGTAACACCTGTCGAGGCTTTAAAGCAAGACATGGGTTGGCCTGTTATTTATACACTTGTCACTTGGTTGGACAGAGGATAGTAGTTGACTTGTTTATGATGAATGATCAAACAGTAGGCTGTGGTATTGGCTGGAACATTTTCATGCGTTTCAAAATCTAGTCGAATGTCGATATTGGATTGCTTGACAGTCTCTTCAATGTAGGAACAGTCAAAGACAATTAGTGGTGCCCTTGTCTTAAAGGCTTGGGGTGACAACATGGGACTGTTTTCTTTTTGATAATACGACCATCTAAATTTAAAAGAACAAGTCGTACAGGGGACCAAACTTATTTTTTGAAAAATCCAAATCTAGTCCTTCATAGGGAGAAACAGCTCCGTTGAGGAAAAGACGTGCATTTCTCAATTTCAAATGATCAAATTGTGTAACATCTTTGGTTTGTTGGTACTTGCGATTGGTTTAAAAACCCACGATCATGTAGAGAGGTCTCTCTGTATAGCGTGCTGTTTTTACAGACCAACTATGTGTGTTGGTGGTGAGTAATAGGGGATACTCATGGAGCGCCCAGGTTCTAAATTCCATGGGTAATGGTATATCTCTTTCCACAATCTTGACCATGTCAAGTTTTTTGCTATCGGCAAGGGTCACGTGGGGTACTTTCCATAGCATTCGTTGTAGTTGAATTTTTGAATCTATGGGTGCATCTTGAGCTCCCTTGAGTGCATTATTATCACTCCTGTCTCTAACCAGATAAAGCACTTGCCTTGCATTAACCTCAATACGCTGGTGATCTTCAGCAAAGCCTATAATGAGTTTAAGAGGTAAAAATCCAGTAAAGGTGCCATCGGTGTGCACCATACAGTCATTGGTCGAGTCAGGGGACCAACCTGCCATGCAAAGTGATTTAACTTCTTCCTTGCTATAAGAGGGATATAGTTTCATGACACTTGAAATACCCACATTTCTAGTGCTATCCACCACAATATCGTTAATCACACAGCGCACCTCAGAAAACAGAAAGGCGAAAGCATGGTTGGCTAACTTGGATGTTGTTGGTGTGGAGCCATCGGCTTTAGTGAGTCGACCTTCAATCTGAATATCTTGGTTGTTGATAACAAATTGAATTCCATCATTGTTATTGAGTCCAGGTGTTTGCGCTTGATAGGAATGAGGGTCGATTCTTACCACCCCTGGTTGCTCCTCGATGTGGTTCACCACTTCTAGGATGGAATTCATCATGGGGGTTGATGTGGTAACCTAAATGCAGTAAAATCTGCTTGTCCTTAGGTGTGAACGTGTATTCACCTGGCAAACAACTAACACCATTCCTAGACGGTGTTGATACTTTATACACCAGCTTCATAGCGGCTTTAGCACCAACTTGTAAGTCACTGGTGTGGTAGAATGTAGTTGAATGAGTTGTTGATCTGTATTAACCAGTCTTAACGTTATATTACTAATAGGATAAACAGCCACACAATGAAAGAGCACTATTGGGGGGTTTTCACGAATAATATAGCCATTGGGCGATGTCACAATAAAGTCATAAAGCGAATGCGATGGTTCTTGATTGGTGTACACTTGGCTGATAATATTACACGTCACCGACACGTGATGATCCTCAATCAATTTCACTTCATAGTCGGAATCATGTTTTTTGTTGGGCTCCAATACTCGTGGTTTAAATCCCAGTAAAGGGCCAATGGAATCGGGCTGTGATTCAAAGTCAATCTTAAACGTTGAGAAAATACTACAGCGATGAGTGTTGGTATTTCCTGTAAATTCAAAATTGTGTATCCCATCAAGAAATGACTTTAAACCATATTCGTTGATTAACACCACATAAACGTGCTCATGAATATCATCTATTGTATATCCACCAGGGTTCAGGGCGAGCACAAAATCATTATAGTAAAACTTGTTGTACACATCTTTACGTATGTTGTATATTCTATTGTACGTTTCAAGAGAAACTAGTCCCAAACCATAAGATCTTTCACTCAATTCAATAGGCGGGTAAAAGTCAAGGCTGACTTCAGGTCCACGACCATGCAGTGAAGATGTCTAACTTTCCGTCGACATACTGTTAACGATTTTGATTATGCAGTGTCTTACATAAAATCATTAAACACAAACGCCCACACTCTTGGCTGTTAAACGTTTGCTCACGTTTCACATTACAATATATCTTGGTCCTGTTTCCAAAATAGGTGACTAGTTCCATGGGCGGGGGTAGATTTCCAAAACTGTCAAAGTACCATACCATGGATCCCTCTTTCACATAAGCTACATAATGCGTTCCTGGTCCTGTACTCTCATCTAAATTTAAAACTGCACATTCCTGTTTCCATGGTCGTCGTGGTAATTGATTTCGCATAAACACACCTCGAAAATGAACAAGATTCAGTTGTTTTTCATAGCTTTTAACTTCTTCATGGGTTAGGGCATGTCTTGCTATGGTTGAGGTTTTTTTTATTTGGAGATGGGAAAATCCCAAATCCTTGTTGATAAAAGGCTGGCTTTAAATTGGTGTTTCTAGCACCCATAGCAATGGCTTCCATTGTTTCATGATGTAGCTGACTTTCTTTCAATTCTTGCTTACCCTGCTGTGCTGCTTTAATGGTTTTAGCCACCGCACTGGCACCGCCCAAAAGTGAACCCAGAGCAGCCAGACCAGCGAATAAAGCAGGTAAAAATCCTGCTCGTTTGGGGACAGGGATCACTCGACCTTGTTTTGAACCCTGTCGCTGACGTTTTGGAATAACACGTCTCTGTGCTGCTCGAAGGGCTTTTCTTATGTCAACACATTATGTTTTATTTTTATTTTTATCGCAAGGGCTTGTCCACTAATGCCTTAAACTCATGCTTTGGCAAGGACAAGGTATTTTTTTAGTCTTTTTCACCACATATCTTTGTTTCACCATGATGATGATCAACAACCTTTCACAAGAAAGTTTAAGTCACAACTAACGTGTTACCCTTATTTCATGGCTGTATATTCCAATTCTACATAAAGTGGGAAATCGTTTATGCTTTTTCCTGCTTGCTTTTCATTCCTTGTGAGCATGAGATGAAAGGATAAGTCTTCGCCTACTTTGACCGTTTGATGGTTATGGACCAACATCCTATGACCGTTTATCTCTACATGTAAATGATTCTCATCAGGCATGGATTGTTTGAAGTGAATGTTTCCATCGTAGTGCAATCGATAGTTTCTTAAACCCGATGAAAGCACATACGTTAAGTGGTTATTGACTAATGGTAAATGGTTTATGTCATTGACAGGTTTTTCATTTGTTAGATATATTAAAAATATGGATGGGATAAATTTATAAAGCCTTTTCATTTCATAGGTCAAGTAACGTTCCGTGTAGACATCACCTTTTCTTGTGGGTCTTCCACGTGAATAATGCGGTGATGATTAGCCGTATAGCCATTCACCGTAAGCAGAGGTACTTCGTCATATAAATCGTGCACCTTGTTATCCACATATTTTTTGTTGTGACATCCGTAGACACTTGAGGATGTTTCACATGAGTCAATAGCTTTCCCGTAAAGTCATGATCTCCCTGCTTAGTGCGTGGCACCACAGACCTACCCACATAGTGTTTATTAGCAGGATCGGTTTCTTGTTTAGGTTCATGTATGAGCATTTAGCCATTAACGCACGTCCAAAGACATCCATCGTCGACCTGTAGTAGGGGTCTACTGTTTCTATGACAAGACATGGTTCCATGTATATAGACAGCCTGCTCACCTCTCTAAGCCTTAGTTGATATGAAGATTATTAAGCAGCAAGAGTCATTCCCCGTGGGGGACATGGTTTCCCATCTCTATCCCACATCACGTGAACAACATCACGGTTCACTGTTTCCGTCTTCCATTCGCTGCATCATTGTGGGACCTTCAGGATGTGGAAAGACCTATCTTTTGCTCACGCTCATCACAGCGCCCAATGGTCTGCGATTTCAAAATATTTATGTTTTTGTAAACTCTCTCTACCAACCCCTCTATGTATACCTGGATCAAAGCATGTCTGAATTACAAAAAGAGAATATGGGTTATTTTACATTTTCTATGCAAGAAAATATTGTTGCCCCGGATGAGATAAAGCCTGATTCACTCATGATTTTCGATGATGTATCCACTGAACGACAAGCCATCATTCAAAACTATTTCAGCATGGGTCGTCACAAACATATCGATTGCTTATATCTTGGACAAACATATTCTAAAATGTGTAAATAACGTATTCGTGACAATGCCAATGTCATTGTTTTATTCCGCCAGGATGAGCGGAATAGTCGTCACATTTATAATGAACATGTGAATCCTGATATGACCTTTCAAATGTTTACCGAATTGTGTGCCAAGTGCTGGAACACTCAACGCCATGCCTGTTTGGTGATTGATAAACAAAGTGAACTCAACCAAGGACGTCATCGCTTAGGGTTTGATAATTTTATTACTATTTAAAAGACGGTTTCATTCCCTCTCAAGTCATTTGTCTACACACCATGGGGTTAGCAAAGAGTCAATTGAAAAAGCATATTATTAGAGCAAAAAACTATTCGCCAAAAGTTTCGTCAATTGAAACGATCACGTGCGGATCATGCTTTGTTTATTCAACAACGTTTAGCACCTCCGCTAAAAGCCAGGTTGAAACCCTCTTTCAAGCCATTTGAAACTCTACCACCGTTTCACAAGCCACACAGACGCTACACGAGGACCCTGTGGAAGAGGAAGAGGAACAGGGACAGGAAGATTTGACTAGTGTTAGAGAGGTTGAGGATGACGAGGAACAAGTGTTTACGCCTCAAAAAAGTTATCACCCCTTGCAGAGTTTTTAAGAAAAAAGAAATCATTGGCCATGGTCGAAACACCTTGCCCTTCCAGATCGTCTCTGTTTTCACAACTCTTGGCCACACCTCAACATAAAGCTCAATTCAAAAACATTTTAATAAAATATTATGGATCAACACTGGAACCCTATCTTACAGATCTATTTATTGGAAATACAGATACCACATATGGTGTTCGATATGAGAATGATGGTTTTAAAATTGGTGATTCATCGATTAAATTTGCTCGTACTAGTGCCATCATTAGAAAGATCAACTATAAATTAACTTCAGGACTGTTAAAGCTGCTATTCTCTCGGACCCCCCTCTTCCCATGATTATACATCAGAGGATCTTGGCAAATATAAATCCATTTTATTGGACAACCATGCCCACAAAAGACAGTATGATCCCACTCAACAAGTGAATGCCAATATATCTTAAAAATATAAAACCATCATTGCAAAAATGTTTCCAACCAGTCAAATTGGTCGTCGTAAAGTTTCCGCTTCGGGAGTGACATTTAATGCATTAAAACCCCTTGTGGAATTTGCCTACTGCCATAATCCCAGTAAGCTCATCCAACGACTACAGCTGTTGCATGCTTCACGTCAAGCTGGCCATACCGGTCACGATTGGGAAATTCAAGAAATTGAACAAGAACTTCGAAATGCCAAAATTTATTGTTTAAACCCTCGCCCATCAAGATGGGTATTGCTCATGAGTTGCATCGTCCAGCTAGTCGTCGCTATTCGCGACTCAAGGTGATTTCACGAGGTGTGGATGAATTTTGGCAGGCTGACTTGGTTGAAATGATACCCTATGCTAGCGTTAACGATGGTGTACGCTATATGTTGACGGTCATTGATGTCTATTCCGAAATGGCCTTTGTTCAACCAGTGAGTCGCAAGTCTGGCCCACTCGTCACCAAGGCCTTTCAACTTATTTTTCAAGAATCCAAACGTCAACCCCAGTTGTTGCAAACCGACCAGGGAAAATAATTTTTCAACAATGATTTCTCTAGTTTTCTCAAATCTTTGGATATTTACCACTACACCACGTACAGCAATCACAAAGCCATTGTGGTCGAGCGGTTTAACCGAACATTGAAAACTCATATGTGGAAAGCGTTTACCGCTCAAGGCTCTTATCGCTGGTTGGACATGTTACCTGAGCTAGTGTCACGCTGCAATGACACCCAACACAGAACCATTGGAACCAAGCCACGACTTGTGACCAAAAATATTCCGCGATTGGATATACTGCTTAACCCCATAAAACAGCAGACCCTAAACGTCACCTCCTCAACATCGGAGACCATGTTCGTGTGAGCAAATTTAAGTCTGCCTTTGATAAGGACTACACACCAAATTGGGGGACTGAACTATTTCGAATTCGTCAAGTTAACCTGGACAGCCCAGTCACCTATTTACTCCAGGATCTCAACCATCAACCTATAAAAGGCAGGTTTTATCACCAAGAACTTTGCAAGACAGTGTTTCCAAAACATTACCTTGTGGAAAAATTGTTGAAACAAAAAGGAAATAAACTCTAAGTAAATTGGCCAGGATTTAGCTCAGCCTTTAATTCATGGATTAATAAATTACATGTTGTGTGAACTCATGTGTCTTTTATTGATTTATTCACTCATGTTGTGCTTAACCTATACCCCAGTGTGTATACTGTCCTCAGCTCCACATACAAGTTCCAAATGATTAGAAACTTGTAACTAAGGGTACAGTGTTATGAGCAACACATCTCTCTTTGCTTTCTCTCTCTCGCTCTCTCTCTCTCTTTCATCCCAAACCCTCCACCCAACCCCTCTTACCCAGCCTATACTGCAGGTTACAACATTCCTACACATGCATGATACTTTTTACTGACTCAGCAATTTACAATCTTGAGCATTCTATCATCGTGCACGTGTACAGATAACGTTCAAGGCCAACACCTGCGTGAGGTAATGTGACACATCTACTTGCATTTTGTCATTTACGAATCAAACAGGATGTGACTTGTTAACTTACATGTTGTTTCACACGTGTTCACATGCATTTCATTCCCCAAACCATGGTTGTCAGATGTTTTCCATTGCCTTGTTATCAAGTCTGGTCAGGTCCGCGCATTGCAATAAGCTCAATAACATCCTCATCCTGCTAGCCTCCACTCCAGCAAGTTTGTTTTCTCTACTCGCTTCAAGAAACATATAACCAAGTTCTGTTTGTCTTATATAAACCAGCTTCATCTGATCGTGGAATTCTCATGTGTCATATGTGAAACAACTTTTAATTTCATACTAGCATTCAGCCTCCCACATGTCGCACTTGGAAAGCAAGATTTTCTAAACAATTAAAATTTCACCCCCTAGTAGGGGTGGGTTTTATTTTAGGGTAGAAATAGGTTGTCCAGTGGAATGGGGGCTGTCAGCCCGAGTTCAAAGACACCTCATTCGTCAAAATCCGACTATGCGTTCGGGAGATATCGGCTTTGCCCCTGAATGTATGGCGGGTTAGTATGTGACGTCACCAGGAATGTATGCTATGGATCAACATTTTGGAATTTTGGAAAGGGAGTGTCAGCCCGAGTTCAACGACACTTCATTCGTCAAAATCCGACCATGCGTTCGGGGATATCGTCTTTGCCCCTGAATGTATGGCGGGTTAGTATGTTACGTCACCAGGAAAGTAGGCTATGGGTCAACATTTTGGAATTTTGGAAAGAGGGTGTCAGCCCGAGTTCAACGACACCTCATTCGTCGATATCCAACCATGCGTTCGGGATATATCGGCTTTGCTCCTGAATGTATGGCGGTTTAGTATGTGACGTCACCAGGAAAGTTGGCTATGGGTTAACATTTTGAAATTTTTTGATCACCCCTCGTTGTGACGTCACCAGGAAAGTAGGCTATGGATCAACATTTTGAAACTTTTTCATCACCCCTCGTTGTGACGTCACCCGGAAAGTAGGCTATGGGTTAACATTTTGGTACTTTTCGATCACCCCTCGTTGTGACGTCACCAGGAAAGTAGGCTATGGGTCAACATTTTTGGGACTTTTTGATCACCCCTCGTAGGTTGGTGACGTCATGACCACCATATTGTGACGTCATGGCCGCCATCTTGTGTGACGTCATGGCCGCCATCTTGCGCGCGAAATTCAAAAACTGCTGACGGGGTGATCTAGAAGCCCCACTGCCCCCCTACTCGAGTATGTTTATAAAACGAGCGAAGCGAGTTTTATAATTCCCATACGAGCGTCTTAATTACCACTATAGGCGAGTTGCATGCGACTGTTTATGTTCGACGATAATTATAACTATTTTATGTTCGAACATTTCGCCAGTTTTATGTACAGAACAGAGCGCATGGGCCGCAGAGAATACCTCGCATTTGACCTTGGCCTCCTCGAATACCCCACTATGACACGAGCCACGCGGTGAAATTTAAAATAGGAGGCAGTGGAAGTCAGTGCAGATGCGATGCTATCCTTACCTAATTGGTCTCACAACTGTTTCTTGAGCTCTGATTGGTGGGAGAAACTGTTTCATAATGAAAAATAGTGTTATAATGACCATCATTATGATACAGTTTTCTGACATATAATATTTACATTTCGACATCGTCGAACATAAAACATAATATCCCAGGTTAATGTTTAATAATCCAGGCATGGCAATGTTGCCAACATGATTCTACGTGTACTGATAGGCTCAATGTTTAACTGCATGAGGCTTCGATACTAACGAAGAGATTTCATCCTTATTTTGTCCATACAATATATGCTATAGGACCATATAATTGTGCTTAATATAAATCAACAGGGCTACTAACTGTATATAATAATAATAATAATAATAATAATAATAATAATAATAATAATATCAATTATTTTTACCTAAAGATTCAATATCTCAGAATATGATATTGGGAACTCTAAGTCCAAGATATTTTAGACATATTTATAGTAAATTGACAAAGTGAATGCCACCAACATAATTCTATGCTAGGCTATAAGATCACCGTTCAACTGCATATTACTTCCAAACTAACCGACTTTCATATGTGTAATCTGTGTATGAAGAAATGTAAGTCTGCATACGTGTGGAGTCATCAGGGCTACCAACTGTTGATAACTTCTTCAATAATTTTGAACCCTAGTCCCAATGTATGCATGCAAACAGTTAAAAATTTGGCACATGTGTACGGACGATAATTTTGCATATTCATTTCGAGCAACCCATACGTGTCAGTGTTGCCAACATAATTCTACGCGACCTGATAGTTTCAATGTTTAACTGCATCCAACTTCAATAACATTCAATAACATGGATAACCAACATATTTTATATGTGTGTATGCCGTAACGGATATATTTGTGCATAATATTAGGGACAGCAGAGCTACCAACTACCTAATAACTCTCTCTAAGCATTTGAACGGTAGACTCTTAGTATCTTAGAATCCATGGAAGGAAACTATTTCAAGCAATCTCTAGTGCTCTATTAGGCAACAATATTTCAGGTACATTTCTAACAAATCATAAATGCCAGTATTACCAACTTAATGTCATCATTATTCTGGATCGGTCCATCATTAGTATGAATCATACTTTTTAAGAGAATCATGCTCTTTAGTTCGTCACGGAGCCAGTTGCTCGACTGTCGAACTGTTGATAACTTATAAATTGTAAACGTAGGTTAAATTAGCCTATTTATAAGTGCATATATCGATTGTAGAGTTTGCTGTTATATTCTTTAGAGCGGAGATGTCCATACAGCTTCTGTTGCGGACGGCCTTGCTTGATGATGAATCGTAACGGCGCGTCACCATGTTATAAAAGGGGTTCAACCACATTGAGGAAACAGTAGTTAAGAAGTGAAGTCTTATTTCCAACTATGTTAACATTCGTACAATATTGTCAATAAAAACCATACGAGTTGTGTTTATATTCAGCACCGCACGTGAAAACTCCTGGCAAGGAGCCCGCATCCTGACACTGTTAACCTATTATATTAAAAGACTACTGGTAGGTAAGGATTTCTGCGCGGTCTGACACTCATTTTGAGTAAACTGCAAAACGCGACGAGGCAACTCACGCAATGTCTTCTTCTTACTAAATGCAGCGAGAAATTCCTAACTCTGTAAAGACAAGAGACTCTGTTTCTTACTGCATGCAACGAGAAACTCGACTCTGAAAACACAAGATTGTCTGTTATTTTCTTTTCTCTCATTTCCTTGGATTTAAAAATGGGTCACTTTCCCTTGACTGTTTTAACTCTCGATGTCTCTTTAGTTACAGCCTTCTTTTGCAACAACAACAAAAAGAGCGTCGCAACAACTCGCACAACTTCTCACTATGCGAACTCGACTTTCTCGGACTAACTCGAAACTGACTATGCGTAAATGCGTCGCTACAACTCACAAAACTCCTTACTCTGCCAACACTGACTTCCTCAGACCCACTCGATACTGCGTTTGTGCAAAACCTGGTGCGACAACTTCTCACACTAACAACTCGGTAAGGTGGTACAATTTCGATGAGTTACGTGAAAAAAATCGATCAGTTAAGACAAATCATACTACCACGGGGGGCATGCAGAAGCTAGAATGAATTTCAATAGTGGTACACGTTTATGAACTGTAGTGGATGTATTTTATTTACTCGTATATTACAAAATTACAAGAATAAAAAACATAATTTAGTGTAATTGATCGGAAATGTACTATCGCCTGCAAAAATAACGGGCCGTCTTGCCGTGTGGGAGTTGAGTCTTCGAGCCATCAGGTTGACATCACTAGGGGCGTTCTCGGGCGGGGTATGCTGAGAGCCGTGATTGGGCACCTGCCCTTGCTGGCAAAGGGGGAGAGGAGGGGAGCGCCAACTTTGACTTTCTTTAGTTTCGCGCTTGGAAGATTGTAACAGATGAGACGGTGTTAATAAATCTAAATTGAAATGCCAAGTAACCCATTAATTGTTAAGTCTCGTTAGAAAGGCACTGTTGAGTTTTACTGTGTAATTTTTTGAGAATCGAGTTTTCACAGTTAGGGACTAAACGCATTTTAATAAGAAGGAAAAGAAGGAAATCGCAAACGTCCTAAACTAGTTATATTTTTAAGCAGTTTTCTTAATAAGAAATAAGTTTTGAAAAGAAAAAGACAAACTAAAGAGCATAAAAACCTTAGTAATTTTAAAAGCACTCACGTTAACAGGAGGTTTGTTACATCAAATAACAGAACTTGAAGCGATGCTTGTGTAGCAGAGAATCTTTAAAAATGATTCAACATACCGTAAGCTTCTGATTCGTTTATCATGGATAAAATCAGAGGAGGCAATTGTTAGCAGCAAAATCTTTTTTATTATTCAATATCAATAAAATATTAAGCAACAGAAAAAAAGTAAAAATTCAGACTTTCACGACCGGTTTTGAAATTGGAATCTCTGTTTCGCGGGCTTATAAGCCGTATTCTAAGGACGACAAAATGTCCTTAGAACATGGCCTATAAGCCCGCGAAACAGAGATTCCTATTTCAACAGGGAAAAAAACATCAATAAATTACTAAGCAACAGAAATAAAACATCAATAAAATATTAAGCAACAGAAAAAACATCAATAAAATATTAAGCAACCGAAAAAACAGCTCATTAACTTTATTCCCACTTCAGTTTTTATAATTAATAATGACAAATCCAAACCTAAATCAACCGAAACCACAGCTCACTCTCATTTCTTGTTGTCTTAAATTAAGACACTTTCTTTGTCGCTTCATAAGATGCTTTTTAGTGTCTCAAAATCTTAAATCTTAAATTAAATATCTCAAAAGTAAGACAGACGTCTTATAGACGTCAAAGTTTTACATTTTCAGCAAAAATTAATTATTTCAACCATGTTTGAAAAAATAAATATTTAATAGCCTAGGTTATAAGGCAACCTAGTTAATTTAACCTTCGAAACATCTAAGCTTCAGATAACCCTACCCTGCAAAATGGCACGGGATTAGGCTTATGAAGCGGGTTGTGACACGTCGTTCTGCGATGTGAAGACTTTTGAATAAGCTAAAAGTTTACGTCATGTTGTCATAAATTCTAACCGAGGCAAAGTTAAGTTATTTTCTGCAATTTTGACAAACTATTGCTATTTTGCCAGAAACATAAAATTTAGCCATCTCTTAGACGTTTATTTTCATAGGAAATTCAGTAACAAAACTTAACACTGGTCATAGCAGGCAATCACAGATTAAACGTATATCAGTCAACAAAAAATTGTTTTTTTATTAAATGAGTAATTACTTCAACCAAAAATGTCAGTCAAATGTATACTTCAAGCTTTTCTACAATGAGTAAATTATTTCAACCAAAAATGTCAGTCAAATTTAAACTTGAAGCGTTTTTTCAATGAGTAAATAATTTCAACCGAAAATATCAGTCAAATTTAAACTTAAAGCGTTTTTTCAATGAGCAAATAATTTCAACCGAAAATGGCAGTGAAATTTTCAATGAGTGAATTATTTCAACCAAAAATGTCAGTCGAATTTAAACTTCAAGCGTTTTATCAATGAGTGAATAATTTCAACCGAAAATGTCAGTCAAATTTAAACTTAATACAAGTTCGCTCTCGTGTTACTGAGCCACTGTCAGCCTCTTGCCATTAACAGGTGAATCCACACTCCCCACCTTCTCCACCCTTACCTACAAGGACAGCTGCCCAATCACGGCTCCCAGCCTTCCCCTCCCGAGAACACAGCAAGTGATAGCAACCTGATGGGTCGAAAACTCAACTCCCGCACGACAAGACGGCCCGTTATTTTTGCAGGCGATAGTACCTCATCGGGTACAATCATGATCACCTGCTGGTACAATTTCGATCACTGGCATCTTCCACATACGAAGTGTTGATTTTTTTTTCAACTGAACCAGCACAGAATTCATGATACCACACATTACATTTCTGGCAACGAATCCAGTCACCTTTTTTCATTGATTGAACACTATAATAGTTCATCAAACAAAATCCACACTCATCGTCGTTTGCTGGCGACCTCTTACTTCCAATGCTATTTTCATCTACACTGGTAGACCCCTGTTGACTCTTATCGTTGCCTTTTTCAGTGCCTGTTGAAAAAGACGTCTCTTGCTTCGGAGTTTTTCCAGATTTTCGTTATAAGTGAGTCCAACTGATGTTTGCGTTTTCCTTTTACGTTGCGAAACATTTTTTTTTTTTTTTTTTTGGCGTTGGCAAAATAATTTTGACAGCATCTTGTGGAGAGCTGTTGTTTGATCCTGGCGTTATGATGCACCTTCTCTTTGTCCGTTTGATAGTGTGATATGTCCCATTTCCGAACTGTTCATACTTCTAGTAGGGGCTGGAAAAGCTGAAGAAATTTGGGACTCAATTAACGCTGCAGGAGCAAACTTTTCTTCCGGAACAATGTCTTTGGAGAATGGCATTATTCTTGTACACTCAAAACTTTTGATAGCAGATCCAACAGACGCCAATTTATTACAGGCAGCAGCAAAAACAGGGCAGAATCTTGGTTTTGTAAGATTTTCATTAGGGTTATGTTGAATCACCTCAGTTGTATTTCTGTGGTAGTGAGCCTTCAGAGACTTAAAGAATGTTCTGTCTAACGGTTGTAGAGCTAGTGTACTGTGTGGAGGCAATCCTTAAAGTTCTATCTCGTTCTCCCAACATTATTCTATAGCTTGCAAGCATGTATGGCTCCTATGATTATCAAGAATGATAAGAACTTTTCTTTTGTTTTATATTTCTTGATGTGTTGAAGCCAGATCATGAAAAGCTCTTCATTAATATATTCCGAATCACTCATTTCTACGATGGAACCAGGAGGTAATCCATCTTGAAATTCAGGGCCCTCCCTTCCTTACATCCTTAAAAATAACCATTGGTGGAATATACGAACCTGATGCATTCATACACGCAACCATTGTCACATTTTCTCCTCATTCCACAACTTCACGTTTTCCCTTCCGACTGATCATTTTAGGAGGTCTGTTGTTGAGAGGAAAGCCGGACTCGTCCATATTGTATATACACTCAGGATTATCAAACATATTTTCCTTCAAAACATCTTCAAAGTTTTGGAAATAATGACTTACCTTCACTTTGTTCAACCCTTCAGCTCTGTCTCGTGATAGACCTTCAGGTTTTCGCAGGCTTAAATTCGGATATCTTCTCAAAAAGGCTCGAAACCAGTCCATCCCTGCAATCTTATTTTCTAAGCTCCAGGGATGTTTAAGTTTGTTCGTTTCAGTTAACTCATATGCAGCTGTCCTCACTTGGACAGGCGTCAGACCCAAACCTCATTGTTCTAGAGATAGAAGCCTCTGGACCAGGCTGTTCCAAATCCACGAGTTTGAGTATGAGTACACGCGAGTACTCAGCAGTAATGCTCGGAGTACGGTTGGTGAGGAACGTGGGGTGACAGCCAAAACGTCACTGGAAGAAGGTCATAGCACAAGTCCATGCACTTGCAGCCAGTCTTGATGTATCCACCGCGAAGTGACGGCAGCCCCCACAGCAGAGCTGTATTGCATGTTGCAGGTTTATTCACGTAAGGCGGCGAGTAGTCTGCTGCTCACGAGCGAGTTGCTCGGCTGGAACAGCCTGCTCTGGACTAACGTCTCTTCCATTTCAGGTTTGAGCACAGTTGGATGGCCAATTCTCCAACTCGTTGATTTAATCCAGATTGTATTTCCTTTTTATTTTTAATTTGCCATTTAAAGTACTGAAACGAATGTCATATAATAATTCTGATGCACCTCGAATGCTTAGATGCCCATTAGTTACACTGTTCACCGCCGCTTCCATTGATACCTGACTCCACTTATTACATATCTTCTGATCTTTTCCTCGGCATCTGAAATAAGCGAATACATAACGATGAGAATGTGCAGAAGACACGCCTATCAATAAATTAACACGTAGGCTATTTGGAATTTTCTTTGTGTGATATGCAATAACATTATTAACATTGTTTGACTTGATAACGATAAAGGAAGTGTTTGCTTATGAATAACATGAACCATAAATATGAATTTGAGTTAGGAACCATATCGTTTGTTTCTCTGAATTTATACAAACGTTAGATGCTGAAATCATTTGAAATACTCATAATTCATTTTTGCTTCATAATAAGACTTTTATTCCAACACAATATTACTAAATATCTGGTTAAATCGATATATTTCCTCTGATCAAATTTGTATTAGTGTATCGAAGTTGTACCTCTCTGCTGATCGAAAATGTACTATTGGCATCACTGTATATATCGTCAGGTAATACCCCACTATGACGAGAGATGGCAGCAAATGTCAAGCAGCAGCTCTCTCTGGTAGTGCGAGCACAAGCGGAAATCAACAGCATGGTTCTAACCTCATAATATCATTGTTTGCCAGCGTGTAAAAACTAGGCAATTTTATAACAGAGTACAAAACTAAATAATTGAACACACCTTGCTACAAAAATAAATCTGTATATCTGAAACACAAGCCGCTGTATTCGTGACGCTATCACATATAACCCAATAAGTACTCTGCACTGTAATGGCATACAGTCAAGTACTACCAACACTCCGAAGTGGTAAATCTCCGCTAAACCTTAGTTTGATCGGAATTGTACCTATATAGAAATTATACCACCTTACCCTATGCGTAAATGCGTCGCTACAACTCACACAACTTCTTACTCTGCCAACACTGACTTCCTCAGACCCACTCGATACTGTGTTTGTGCAAAACGTGGTGCGACAACTTCTCACACTAACAACTCGATTTTCCGACTGCTAACTTTGCCGGACATTAAAATTGGGTCTCTTGCGTCGCTAGAGCCATGGTTCTACTCAAATGGGGAACTCTCTCTCTTTCTCGGTTCTCTCGGCTACCTCTTGTATAGAATTAATTTATATCCTTCATTTTACATGGCGTTGACTTGTATGTATTTTTTTCGCATGGCTGATAAACTTTCGCACCAGTAGTATATCTATGAAATATGTGGAAAGTTTTTCACTCGAGTTTATAATAGCAAACGTCATGAAAATTCCTGTGTAGTCTTCTGTCGATGTAAAAAAGTGGCGTTACATTTTCTGTAAATAAGCTTGGAAGACGAGTGATGAAACTCTTCCTAGAACCATTTTTTCAGTTGTGGGAGTGAACTTGAGAATGAGTGTGAAGAAAGGACGAAAGAGACGACTGATACTGTGTCTGTTTTGATGCTACTAATGTTAAATCAACGTCTATGTACATTAATAGAGCTCTCTAAGAAATCTGCATGCGAGATATCATATATGGACATGGCGGCTTAAAGCGTCTAGATAAGAATTCATACAAGAGCATCACTTGATGCCAATCATTAACTTCAGCCTGATAAATAAGAAATATCAACCTTTCTTACATCATCCGTTAGTTGGGCTGCATAAAAATATATCAGTAGGGGGGTGATGAGAGTTTAAACGCACAGCCTACTTTCCTGGGAACATTGCCGATATCTCTCGAACGCCTGGTGGGATTTTTACAAATGAGGTGTCGTTGGACTCGAGCTGACGGGGGCTTTGCTATGGACCACTCGTTATATTCTTGAAAAAAAAAATGAAAGTTTTTGTTTTTGAAAGTAGGCGATAGTTTGAAAACCAAACATGATAGAATGTTGTGCCATAGTTCAAATCAATGGTCTCTATGACCTTTATTTTTTATAATAAAACGTTTTTATCTTTTGAGATTTTTTGAAAACACTTAAATTTTGAAATTTTTATATTTCGGAAACTAAAGAGTTTACAAAAAATTTTGTTTGACGTAAATGAATGGACCCAACCCCCTCTACCCCCAAAATAAATTTCAAGTCTCTAGGACTAAAACTGTGCAGTAGTGGGAGGTTGTAGGTTCTGCCTCACCCCCTACTTTCATATAAACTTTGGGCGATATCTCGCGAACGCGTGGTCTGATTTTAACGAACGAGGTATTGTTGGCGTTGGGATGACGTCCTCTTGGCTAAGCATGTAAGTTGGTATTTTAAAAAAATGGAAAATTTTTGTTTTTTGGATTGGCGCTATTTTGGAAACGGTGAATTCTGGGAAAAAGATTGTTTGAAGTTAATGAAAGGTGGGTATGGCCTCTAGGCGGGCAGCAAGTTTCAAGGGTGTAAGAGGAAAAACAAAATGATAGCCTACTTTCTCGCGAACATTGGTGATCATTTTCGAACGGATGGTCGGATTTTAACAAATGAGGTGTCGTGTGACTCGAGCTGACGTCCTCTTTCCTATAGACCACTCGTTTTGAAAAATTTTGTTTTTAAAAGTAGGCGATAGTTTGAAAACCAAACATGACAGAATGTTGTGCTATAGTTCAAACCAATGGTCTCTACGGCCTCTATTTTTTTATAATAAAACTTTTTATATTTTGAGATTTTTTGAAAACCCGTAAATTTTGAATGTTTACCATTTTGGAAACTAACACGTTGACAAAAAATTTTGCTTGACTTAAATGAAAGATCCCTATCCCCTCTACCACAAAAATAAATGCCAAGTCTCTAGGACAAAAAACTAGGCATTTTAATTATTTTTTTTAAATAAAAGCGTGTTTTTAGACAGAGAGCCGGTAGCGCTTGACGTATGTTACAACGAGGCTATGACTGAGCATGGTGAATAATGGAAATGGCTATTTCGACGGGGGCGATGTATGGCAAAACGAGGGGTTGCTTTTCGATATTTTTTCCTATGACGAATGAATGAAGGCGAATATTTTGAAATGTGCCAAGCATGCTAAGATTTTTTACCCCTGAAGGGGATCTTTAACGTTTTAGTTAGCGGTGATGAGCGAGATCGCTCTCTGACACAACAGACGGTCGTAGGATATGACCAAGTGATTCTTAGGCGTTGGCGATCTCGGTGACCGTGCCCGGAAGAAATGAATAGCTATTTTGGTGGGATGGAGGGGGCAGCTAATGACGGTTGGTTTTGGGACATTTCCTATGACGGATAGAGGCGAATATTTGAAAATGTGTTAAGTGTGCTAGGAATTTTTTTTACCCCTGAAGGGGATCCTTAACATGCTAGTAAACGGTGATAAGCAAGACTGCTGTCTGGCACAGTAAATTGTTTTAGAATATGGAAACCTATAACATTAGCTCGACCAAGTCATGTGCATGTACGCAAAGAGCCAAAACGGTAAGGTCATTGGCCTGAAATGTTATAAACTAAATATTGAACTGGGTAAAGTCATGTGTTTTAGGATGAAAGTATGTGGTTAACATGATCATGTATTGAGGATGGCCGCTTGCTAGTAATTATAATTACAGTAAAATGTTTGATAATAATAATAATAATAATAATAATACATACACATGTTTTGAATGCTAACACGCACACAGTCCAGCTCACTGGTAACTGAATATTGTACCTAGCCAGAGGACTCGTGAGAGCTGTTGCTGGTGCTGACGCGGCAGGAATGTCTACGTCAGCAGGAAGTGTGATATCAGTTTACTTGCCTCGTGGTGGCTAGCAGGTTTAAGCAAAGACCGCCATTTTGGTTCTGAGACAGTAGGACTACCGATGTATAAGAGGTAGCCATTTTGGTTCCTTATTAAAAACATGAAACTAGTATAAGGTACACGAATCTTATTCAGATTGAGGAATGTGAAGAGGCGTGGGAACACGTGCGAGAGAGAGACAGAGAACCATTCAAGGTCAAAACGCTGAGAAAATAAAACTTTTTATGTTGCTAGGCTAACTGATAACGATTGCGTTAGTCATGCACTTGCCATTTTAGCACACGGACGTATACAGTAGAGCTGTGGAAGAAAAATCCTTTTATTTTTTGGTAAGTACCTATAAATGATTATTTTAATAATGTCATGCTAATGAACCTTAAATTTGTAGTTATTGATTAGGTAATTATTGATTTTTAATTTATTTGTTTGCAGATAACCGGTATACCTTACATGTCTGAGATACAAGAAACCAGTTTACTTTTGAGCCCACTAGAAGGAAACAGCCATAAGCCACTGCAAGTGAAGGTGGGATTATTTTTTAAACTAACATGTTTCATTTTTTGTTTCATATTTTACTTTATGAAATGCATGTACAAACCTGAATTTAGGTATTTATAACGGTTTATTTTATTAATTTTGAGAAACTTGGAAAGAAAAGCCTTACCGCTGTAGCAGTCGCTGAAAACCCGAGACGCAGTAAAGTGCAACCATTGTTTCCAGGCAGTGAACTATTTAAAACTCAGGTAAGCCTAACATAAAATGCTATTCCATTTTACCACTATTGAAAACTCGTAGACAAAATATTCATTACCTGTACATGACTAGGACGATGATTGCTTTCTTGATTAATGACTATGTATTGGCAACCGGTTCAAGACCATATTGGTTGTTTACCAGGAAAGTACAAGGCCATATTGGATTTTGTAAAAAACAAAAAAATTAATTTAACTGACATGTCGTTCCCTATCATAATAATAAAAATAATATAATATTAATAATAATATTAATATCGTATGGCCTCGGGTGCCGGGTGCAAGCTTTGCTATTTGACACACAGAGGGTAGCTTGCATGTCGAATTTAGTTGTTCCTTGACTATGAAAGTCAAGGAGGGTAGATGTTAGATATCTAATCTCTTTAAACTCTATGGCGCTTTCTAGTAGAAAAATGAGGAACTTTGTACCCTATGAACTCAACGAATATTCACAGGTTTGAACATGATAATCTGAACAAAATGACATGACATTATTATTTTTTGTTTATGTATTGGTTAAAGGGGAATGTAAATGACTGCAGCTTTATAAAAAGAAAATAAGTACGTGGGTTACTGTTAGTGCCGACATGCAGTTTATTATAATTTTATTGTGTTTTGATATATTAATGCCAATTAACGTTAAAGTTTTATTTACAAGTATTGATTGATTGAGTGATTGGTTATTTTGTTTGCTTTTAGGTGTAGTCATGCGCCATTAACGCAATGAACAGACAGTGAACAAGCATACATTGTGCTTTAAAGTACTCTGTGCAACGTTAATAACTTACAATAAGAAAAAGATTTATTATAACACATGGCGTTAGTACCAAATACAACAAGTGAGCAAGTTGGTTTACCACGTGGGTTAAATTTAAAATCAGAACATGACCGTTGGTTAACATTTGAATCCTGGCCTGTAGGCTTTTTGTGGACACATGAACTTGCAAAAGCCGTTTTTTTTTACCTGAACCGAGAAGATGTGGTGCGCTGTGTGTTTTGTCGTATTGAACTTTCACTCTGGGAAGAAGGGGATGATCCCTTTAGAGACCATTTGCGATGGTCTCCTTGTTGTCCTTTCATGCTTGGAAAACAAGTGGGTAACATACCCGTGTATTCATTTTACCGAACCACAAGACCATTGGCCGCTACTTAAGTTGCTGAATCACAAATAAATAATAATAATAATGATGTATTACCAGTCAACAACGGTAGTGTCGATATATGTGGTCCATATGCCATAGACAGTGTTGAATTGGCATGTGCTTTTGAAAAATTGGGAGTTTGCAAGACTAAAGTACTAGCACACCCAGAGTACAGCTCTGTTGAAAGACGTTTAGAATCTTATGAAAATGTTTGGCCATTAATATTAAAACACCTTACCAAACAGGTAAGTAAAGCTGGATTTTTTTAAACTGGTGAAGGGGATAAAACAATATGTTTTATTGTGGATATGCTTTAAAGGATTGGCAAATGACTGATGACCCTTTTGTGCAACATGCTCGTTGGTTACCTAACTTTAAATACATGGTGTTGCTTAAAGGTCAGGAATTTGTGAACACTATTCGTAAAGAAAACGTGATTGCAGCACAAGACATAAAAGTGCCTTTAGAGTTAGAACATGCGGAGCAAATACATGAGGCTGAAGAAAAAGACTTGTCTCACGAACAGATACAAAAGTGTGACCAAAAATTATGTAAAATTTGTTATCAATATGAACTAGGTGTTTTACTTTTGCCTTGTGGACACATGATAGCCTGTGTCAAGTGTGCATTAGAACTCAACACTTGTGCTATATGCAGAAAAGCAGTATCTGCTACAGTTAGGGAATTTCTTGCATAAATAGTAAAATTTATCAGCCATGCATAGTGCAAAATCCCTAATTGCACAATATTATTAAAGCTGTTTTAGAGTGTAATAGATATGCTTTTCTTTTGTTTATAGACTACTACAATGAATGTTTTGAATGCTGTGGGTCAAGCATGTGGCTTAGAGATAAAGAAGCTCAGCGAATTGCCAACGCATATTCCATTCCGCATTATGAAGATTCGGAAATTGAAAACAGCATATGGTGATCGTGTACTTTGTGTATGTGAAAACTTTGAGACATTTCTGCCTACACCGTTTAATGATATCTCGGAGAGTGTTTTTGATGAAGTCAATAATGCTGTACAACCTATACACTTAATTTATGAAGGTTTTAAAAACAATAGGTGCATGGTTCGTTTTAATTAAATAAAAAAACAAATGTCAAATAATAATGGAAGATATAAGTCATGACAATGATGACAATGGACTGAAAGAAAAATATGTGTATAGAATAATAATGTTTTAGTATTTAGTATTGTCTTAAAAAATATTATCATGAATCAAAAAATGTATATAAAGTTTGTAAATAAATGAAAATAATGGTACAATGTTGTTTTTTTTCTATAGAAGTCAGAATATTTAACATTGCAGAGTATACATGATTATGACAATAAAAAGCACACTTAATACAAGTCTTTGCCTTTACGCTAGTGTGTTATAGTTTTAAAAACAAAGCTTGTTGTAGATCTTTTTTCTTCCACGGTGAACAATAGGCATGAAAACGTTATTGTCTTGTTTTGGATCATTATCACTATCATAATCATAAGCAGCATGATCTATATCACTATTATTATAATCACTATAATTATCCTCAAAATTATCCTCAATATTACTAAAACCAGTTAAATATTCCTGTTCCTGTTCCTGTTCCTCTTCCTCTACAGTGTCCTCATGTAAAGTCTGCGTGGCTTTTGATAATGTTAAGGGTTTTTGAACATTGAATTATTTTCAATAGTGGTATTGTTTTGTAGCACTTACTTTTTAACATTTTTCATGATTTTCTGTTGACAGCAACAGTGTTTCATGCAGTACACTACATTGATGATCACTGACACTTAAAACCTCGCTATTTTTACTTTTTAACTCACTGTGACATTGTTTTGAACGTTGTTTTGATCAACGCCAAATAACAGTTCCATTTTTTATTGTTTCGTTTCACAATATATGAATATCCTTTATGGAATGCATGAGGCTTACCATACCTAGTCACAGATACTTCCATATCAACTGTCAAGCATGACTAAGCTCTAGTAAAGACAACTTGTTAATAAGAACAATAGTTTAATGTGCGAGCATATATGGGTGCAAATGTGGGAGCAAAAAAGTGGGAGCAAAAAGTGGGAGCAAAAATTGGGAGAAAAAAGTGGGAGCAAAAAGTGGGAGCAAAAATTGAGAGCAAAAAGTGGGAGCAAAAAAAACTAGGAGCAAATATGGGAGCAAATATGAAAGCAAAAGTGGGAGCAAGTATGGGAGCATATGTGAAAGCAAAAGTGGAAGCAAAAAAAGTGAGAGAAAAAAAGTGGGAGCAAAAAGTGTAAGCAAAGGTGGGAGCAAATATGAGAGCATGGAAGTAGGAGCAGGTATGGGAGCAAATGTGAAAGCAAAAGTGGGAGCAAAAAAAGTGAGAGGAAAAATATGGGAGCAAATATGAGAGCAAAAAAAAGTGGGAGCAAAAAGAGCGAGCAAAAAGTGGGAGCAAATGTGCGAGCAACTATGAGAGCAAAGAAAAGTGAGAGCAAATATGGGAGCAAAAAGTGGGAGCAAAAAGTGGGAGCAAACAAGTGTGAGCAAATATGGGAGCAGAAAGTGGGAGCAAATATAAAAGCAAAAGTGGTAGCAAAAAGTAAGAGCAAAACGAGCGAGCAAAAGTGAGTGCACAAAGTGGGAGCAAAATGTGTTAGTAAAAAGTGGGGGCAAATATGGTGTTTTACTAAAACAATCTCCCCTAACCTAACCTAACCTAACTTCACCTAACCTAACTTCACCTAACCCAACCTTCCAACTCTCAGATCAAAAATAAAATCTGGCCATAGTCGAGGTGGAACCCAAAACTTCTGGGATGACACCCAAGTATACTAGCCACTACACCGCGAGATGGGCAAATTATCATGCAACACAACACAAAAATAAAAGTTTCCTTTAGTGTAACTCATTGGCTGACAACCATAGTTGAGAATTCAAACCCAAGACCTCAGGACTTTTGTTTTGAACAATATCAGAAATATTATTCCATTTACATTATGCTGTTGCTTATAGTTATAAGAGTTGGCATTAATATGAGAGCAAAAGAGAAAGCAAAAAGTGTGTGCAAGCATGGCTGGTTGTTGAGACTTTCATATCAACTAATACACATACAATAAATGTTAGTGAAGTCACTTGGCTAATAATAATAATAATAACAATAATAATAACAGTTTAAAAAAATCAAGGGGATTGATATCTTTCAGGGTGTAATTTCCAAAGTACTGTCAAGAATAATAATTACATGAACAGATTCCAAGATCTCTAGAGTGCTTTTAAGGTTAATGATTGGTTAGGAGTGAGATAGAGCTAGCTAACCTAAGTTAACCTCAGCTCACTAAACCTAACCTTGTCACATGACATGTTCTACAAGTATAGACTTGCTTTGAGACTGGCTATGACGTCACAGATGAATGGCGGTGGGAGGCTGGCAAAAAGGAAAATGTTTTTGTGTAATAAAAAGTCATGTCCAGCCTCCCACCGCCATTCATCTGTGACGTCATAACCAGTCTCAAAGCAAGTCTATACTTGTAGAACATGTCATGTGACAAGGTTCGGTTTAGTGAGCTGAGGTTAACTTAGGTTAGCTAGCTCTATCTCACTCCTAGCCAATCATTAACCTTAAAAGCACTCTAGAGATCTTGAAATCTGTTCATGTAATTATTATTCTTGACAGTACTTTGGAAATTACACCCTGAAAAATATAAATCCCCTTGATTTTTTTAAACTGTTATTATTATTATTATTATTATTATTATTATTATTATTATTATTAGCCAAGTCACTTTACTAAAATTTAATTTATGTGTATTAGTTGATTGAAAGTCTCAACAACCAGCCATGCTTGCACCCACTTTTTGCTTTCTCTTTTCCTCTCATATTAATGCCAACTCTTATAACTATAAGCGGGCCGATAACCTCGATATTAGGCCCCTTAAAACAACAATTATCATCATCATCATCATAACTATAAGCAACAGCAAAATGTAAATGGAATAATATTTCTGATAATGTTCAAAACAAAAGTCCTGAGGTCTTGGGTTTGAATTCTCAACTATGGTTGTCAGCCAATGAGTTACACTACAGGAAACTTTTATTTTTGTGTTGTGTTGCATGATAATTTGCCCATCTCGCGGTGTAGTGGCTAGTATACTTGGGTGTCATCCCAGAGGTTTTGGGTTCCAACTCGACTAAGCCCAGAATTTAATTTTTGATCTGAGAGTTGGAAGGTTAGGTTAGGTGAAGTTAGGGGAGATTGTTTTTGTAAAACACCACATTTCCCCCTCTTTTTACACACACATTTTGCTCCCACTTTGTGCACTCACTTTTGCTCGCTCTTTTTGCTCTCACTTTTTGCTCCCACTTTTGCTTTCACATTTGCTCCCACTTTCTGCTCCCATATTTGCTCACACTTGTTTGCTCCCACTTTTGTTACAATTTTTGCTTCCACTTTTTGCTTCCACGTTTTGCTCCCACTTTTTGCTCCCATATTTGCTCTCACTTTTTTTTGCTCTCATATTTGCTCGCACTTTTGCTTACACTTTTTGCTCCCACTCTTTTTCTCTCACTTTTTGCTCCCACTTTTGCTTTCACATTTGCTCCCATACTTGCCCCTACTTTTTTGCTCTCATATTTGCTCCCACTTTTGCTTACTCTTTTTGCTCTCACTTTTTTTCTCTCACATTTTGCTCCCACTTTTGCTTTCACATTTGCTCCCATACTTGCTCCTAATTTTTTGTTCTCATGTTTGCTCCCACTTTTGCTTACACTTTTTGCTCCCACTTTTTTCTCTCACTTTTTGCTCCCACTTTTGCTTTCACATATGCTCGCATACTTGCTCCCACTTTTGCTTTCACATTTGCTTCCATACTTGCTCCTACTTTTTTTGCTCTCACTTTTTGCTCTCAATTTTTGCTCCCACTTTTTGCTCCCAATTTTTGCTCCCACTTTTTGCTCCCACTTTTTTGCTCCCACATTTGCATCCATATATGCTCGCACATTAAACTATTGTTCTTATTAACAAGTTGTCTTTACTAGAGCTTAGTCTATGCTTGACAGTTGATATGGAAGTATCTGTGACTAGGTATGGTAAACCTCATGCATTCTATAAAGGATATTCATATATTGTGAAACGAAACAATAAAAATGGAACTGTTATTTGGCGTTGTTCAAAACAACGTTCAAAACAATGTCGCAGTGAGCTAAAAAAAAGTAAAAATAGCGAGGTTTTAAGTGTCAGTGATCATCAATGTAGTGTACTGCATGAAACACTGTTGCTGTCAACTGAAAATCATGAAAATGTTAAAAAGCAAGTGCTACAAAACAATACTACTATTGAAAATAATTCAATGTTCAAAAACCCTTAACATTATCAAAAGCCACGCAGACTTTACATGAGGACACTGTAGAGGAAGAGGAAGAGGAACAGGAACAGGCACAGGAAGAGGAAAAGGAATATTTAACGGGTTTTAGTAATGTTGAGGATAATGTTGAGGATAATTATAGTGATTATAATAATAGTGATATAGATCATGCTGCTTATGATTATGATAGTGATAATGATCCAAAACAAGACAATAACGTTTTCATGCCTATTGTTCGCCGTGGAAGAAAAAAGATCTACAACAAGCTTTGTTTTTAAAACTATAACACACTATCGTAAAGGCAAAGACTTGTATTAAGTGTGCTTTTTATTGTCATAATCATGTATACTCTGAAATGTTAAATATTCTGACTTCTATAGAAAATAAAACAACATTGTACCATTATTTTCATTTATTTACAAACTTTATATACATTTTTTGTTTCATGATAATATTTTTTAAGACAATACTAAACACTAAAACATTATTATTCTATACACATATTTTTCTTTCAGTCCATTGTCATCATTGTCATGACTTATATCTTCCATTATTATTTGACATTTGTTTTTTTTATTTAATTAAAACGAACCATGCACCTATTGTTTTTAAAACCTTCATAAATTAAGTTTACAGGTTGTACAGCATTATTGACTTCATCAAAAACACTCTCCGACATATCATTAAACCGTGTAGGCAGAAATGTCTCAAAGTTTTCACATACACAAAGTACACGATCACCATATGCTGTTTTCAATTTCCGAATCTTGATAATGCGGAATGGAATATGCGTTGGCAATTCGCTGAGCTTCTTTATCTCTAAGCCACATGCTTGACCCACAGCATTCAAAACATTCATTGTACTAGTCTATAAACAAAAGAAAAGCATATCTATTACACTCTAAAACAGCTTTAATAATATTGTGCAATTAGGGATTTTGCACTATTCATGGCTGATAAATTTTACTATTTATGCAAGAAATGCCCTAACTGTAGCAGATACTGCTTTTCTGCATATAGCACAAGTGTTGAGTTCTAATGCACACTTGACACAGGCTATCATGTGTCCATAAGGCAAAAATACAACACCTAGTTCATCTTGATAACAATTTTTACATAATATTTGGTCACACTTTTGTATCTGTTCGTGAGACAAGTCTTTTTTTTTCAGCCTCATGTATTTGCTCCGCATGTTCTAACTCTAAAGGCACTTTTATGTCTTGTGCTGCAATCACGTTTTCTTTACGAATAGTGTTCACAAATTCCTGACCTTTAAGCAACACCATGTATTTAAAGTTAGGTAACCAACGAGCGTGTTGCACAAAAGGGTCATCAGTCATTGCCAATATTGTTTTATCCCCTTCCCCAGTATAACAAAATCCAGCTTCACTTAGCTGTTTGGTAAGGTGTTTTAATATTAATGGTCAAACATTTTTATAAGATTCTAAACGTCTTTCAACAGAGCTGTACTCTGGGTGTGGTAGTGCTTTAGTCTTGCAAACTCCCAATTTTTCAAAAGCACATGCCAATTCAACACTGTCTATGGCATATGGACCACATATATCGACACTACCGTTGTTGACTGGTAATAAATTATTATTATTATTTATTTGTGATTCAGCAACGTAAGTAGCGGCCAATGGTCTTGTGGTTCGGTAAAATGAATACACGGGTATGTTACCCACTTGATTTCCAAGCATGTAAGGACAACAAGGAGACCATCGCAAATGGTCTCTAAAGGGATCATCCCCTTCTTCCCAGTGTGAAAGTTCAATACGACAAAACACACAGCGCACCACATCTTCTCGGTTCAGGTTAAAAAAAACGGCTTTTGCAAGTTCATGTGTCGACAAAAAGCCTACAGGCCGGATTCAAATGTTAACCAACGGTCATGTTCTGATTTTAAATTTAACCCACGTGGTAAACCAACTTGCTCAATTGTTGTATTTGGTACTAACGCCATGTGTTATAATAAAACTTTTTCTTATTGTTAGTTATTAACGTTGCACAGAGTACTTTAAAGCACAATGTATGCTTGTTCACTGTCTGTTCATTACGCTAATGGCGCATGACGACACCTAAAAGCAAACAAAATAACCAATCACTCAGTCAATCAATCCAATACTTGTAAATAAAACTTTAACGTTAATTTGCATTAATATATCGAAACACCATAAAAATTATAATAAACTGTATGTCGGCACTAACAGTAACCCATGTACTTATTTTCTTTTTATAAAGCTGCAGTCATTTACATTCCCCTTTAACCAATACATAAACAAAAAATAATAATGTCATGTCATTTTGTTCAGATTATCATGTTCAAACCTGTGAATATTCGTTGAGTTCATAGGGTACAAATTTCCTCATTTTTCTACTAGAAAACGCTATTAGGTTTTAAGAGATTAGATATCTAACCTCCTTGACTTTCATAGTCAAGGAACAACTAAATTCGACATGCAAGCTACCCTCTGTGTGTCAAATAACAAAGCTTGCACCCGGCTTCTGAGGCCATACGATATTAATATTATATTATTATTATTATTATTATAGGTAATAATAATAATAATAATGTTATTGGTTTTACGTCCCTTTAACTACACTGACTTTTAGAGACGCCGGGGTGCCGGAATTTTGCCCCGAAAGGGATCTTTACCGTGCCAGTAAATGTACTGACATGGCTCCCTCGCATTTGTGCACCCTCAAATGCCAGCTGACTGCGCCAGGTTTCGAACCTTCAACCTTGGGCTCAGCAAGCGAGAACGTTACCCCTGAGCCACGCAGCCAGACTATTATTATAGGGAACGCCATGTCAGTTAAATTAAAATTTTTGTTTTTTACAAAATCCAATATGGCCTTGTACTTTCCCGGTAAACAACCAATATGGTCTTGTACCGGTTGCCAATACATAGTCATTAATCAAGAAAGCAATCATCGTCCTAGTCATGTACAGGTAATGAATATCTTGTCTACGAGTTTTCAATAGTGGTAAAATGGAATAGCATTTTATATTAGGCTTACCTGAGTTTTAAATAGTTCACTGCCTTGAAGCAATGGTTGCACTTTACTGCGTCTCGGGTTTTCAGCGACTGCTACGGCGGTAAGGCTTTTCTTTCCATGTTTCTAAAAATAAATAAAATAAACCGTTATAAATACCTAAATTCAGGTTAGTACATGCATTTCATAAAGTAAAATATGAAACAAAAAATGAAACATGTTAGTTTAAAAAAATAATCCCACCTTCACTTGCAGTGGCTTATTGCTGTTTCCTTCTAGTGGGCTCAAAAGTAAACTGGTTTCTTGTATCTCAGACATGTAAGGTATACCGGTTATCTGCAAACAAATAAATTAAAAAATCAATAATTACCTAATCAATAACTACAAATTTAAGGGTCATTAGCATGACATTATTAAAATAATCATTCATAGGTACTTACCAAAAAATAAAAGGATTTTTCTTCCACAGCTCTCCTGTATACGTCCGTGTGCTAAAATGGCAAGTGCATGACTAACGCAATTTTCAAAAAATCTCAAAATATAAAAAGTTTTATTATAAAAAAATAAAGGTCATAGAGACCATTGGTTTGAAGTATGGCACAACATTCTGTCATGTTTGGTTATCAAAGTAACGCCTACTTTTAAAAACAAAATTTAAAAAAAAATCTAAAATATTACGAGTAGTCTATAGGAAAGAGGACGTCAGCTCGAGTCCAACGACAACTCATTTGTTAAAATCCGACCATCCGTTCGCCAATGATCACCAATGTTCGCGAGGAAGTAGGCTATCATTTTGTTTTTCCTCTTACACCCTTGAAACTTGCTGCCCGCCTAGAGGGCATACCCACGTTTCATTAACGTCAAACAATCTTTTTCCCAAAATTCACCGTTTCCAAAATAGCGCCTATCCAAAAAACAAAAATTTTCAATTTTTTTAAAAATACCATCACACATGCTTAGCCAAGAGGACGTCATCTCAACGCCAACAATAACTCGTTCGTTAAAATCCGACCACGCGTTCGCGAGATATCGCCCAAAGTTTATATGAAAGTAGGGGGTGAGGCAGAAACTACAACCTCCCACTACTGCACAGTTTTAGTCCTAGAGACTTGAATTTTATTTTGGGGGTAGAGGGGGTTAGGGCCATTCATTTACGTCAAACAAATTTTTTTGTAAACTCTTTAGTTTCCAAATTAGAAAAAAGTTCAAAATTTAAGTGTTTTCAAAAAATCTCAAAAAATAAAAAAGTTTTATTATAAAAAGTAAAGGTCATACAGACCATTGGTTTGAACTATGGCACAACATTCTATCATGTTTGGTTTTCAAACTATCGCCTACTTTCAAAAACAAAAATTTTCAAAATATTTTTCAAAAATATAACGAGTGGTCCATTGCAAAGCCCCCGTCAGCTCGAGTCCAGCGACACCTCATTTGTAAAAATCCCACCAGGCGTTCGAGAGATATCGGCAATGTTCCCAGGAAAGTAGGCTGTGCGTTTAAACTCTCATCACCCCCCTTCTTATGTCATTAGGGGTAGCTGATTCACCTGGTATTTTCAAAATAGCCGCCTCGTGTTGTATTCAGTGTGTCATTCATTCTTATGGCTTACTTCAGCAAGGTCCCTTATATGGGATTTCTTTCTTACTAACTTTGGTTTTAATTACGCAAATACATTCGGAATGATTCACTGTTTTGTTTTTATATAACTTCCAGCCACCGTCTTGAAAATGGAAAGTCGCTGTTATTTTCCTTCGGGCATACGGTACTCCAAATAAGTAGTGTAATGATAGGAATCTTATTACACCCCACCCAACTAACGCACTCGCTACTCGGCTTTATCGATATCGATATCGAAGAAGGTCACATGAGGTGTCATATGACTCGGGATGACGCCCCCTTTCCTATGGACCATATACTTTTAGCCGACTTTTCACATTTTGCAAAAATGAGGAAAAAGTAGACTTATGAGATCGGGCAAATGTGTGTCTGTCTGTCTGTCTGGCTGGCTGGCTGTGTGTGTGTCCCCCCATATCAACTCCTAAACGGCTGCAGCAAACGAAACAAAATTTGGTAGGAGTAAAGACCTATCCCTGAATAGCTCACGGCCATATTTGAAAATGATGTCAGTGCTACCAACTGCTGAAAAATCGCATCTGAAATTTGAGCTCCATATTGGATATCTTGGAAGGTATGAATCAGAGCTATTTCAAAATTGGCACACGTATAGATAATAATATTGCAGTTTAATTTCCAGGAGGCCATACATGGCAGTGTTGCCAAAATGATTATAAGCCTGATGATAGGTCCAAATTTTAAATGCATATAACTTCTACACTATCAATTGGATTTCAACCAAATTTCGTATGTGCTATGTGTACATAAACAGATATGACTGAGCGTATTCTTAAGAGCCACCAGGGCTGCCAACTGTTAATAAATGCTCTCAATTTGTTTAAATACAAATACCCATATATCAGAAAGTATGCAAGTCGACAGTTTTAAACTATGCACACGTATAGTACCTGACATTCTATATTAATTTGGAGTAACTTATATACGTCAGTGCTACCAACATGATTCTAAGCCTGCTGAGAAGTCCAACTTTAAATTCATGTAACTTCTATACTAACTAATGGATTTCATTCAAAATTGGCACAACAATAGATCATATTATTTCAGATTATTTCTGACCAATACATGCATGGCATTGTTGCCAACATGATTTTACGCGTGCTTTAGATACAATGTTTAACTGTATGTAACGTCCATGCTATCCATTGGACTTCAACCAAATTTTTTATTCTGTACCCTAAGAAATGGATCTAAGAATATATTCAGTCACCAGGGCTGCCAACTGTAGTGCTTTATTAGGCTACATTATGCCAGGTATACAGTATTTCGAACTAATTAGAAATTTCGATATTACCAACTTAATTTCGTCATTAATCATTGGCATGAATCTTAAATTTTAAGGAAAGTAGGCTCTTTAGTACGTCACGGAACTTCTTGTTTGAGTTTTACAAAGGGCCTAACTCCATATTTGGAAAATCTTGGGTTTTTGATTTTGTAATTTTATTAAATATTATAATTTATTATTTTTATAATTTTTATTAATTATTCTTTTTCATTTTTTGATCCTAACTACACATTTAGAAAAAAAACCAATTTTATTAATGTCTTAGCTTATTATTTATATAATTTTTATTTACCAGTTTGTTTTTAGTTTCTAGATTTTACCAAAGGGCCTAACTACACATTTTGAAAATCTTGATATTTTGACTCTTGAATTTTATTTAATGTATTTCATTTATTATTTATATAATTTTGATTTACAATTTTATTTTAATTTTTGATTTTGACAAAGGGCCTACCTGCATATTTTGAATATTATATTTTTGTATTTTTCCTTCTATTTAATGTTTTAATTTATTATTTATATAATTTTAATTTACCATTTTGTTTTTTGTTGTAAGATTTTGCCAAAGGACCTAACTACACATTTTGAAAATTTTGATTTTTAGATTTTTGAATTTTATTTAATGTTTTTAATTTATTTTTATATAATTTGTACTTATTTTTATAATTTGATTTAGCCAAAAGGGCCTAACTGCATATTCTGAAAAAAAACTTTAATTTTATTTGATGTTTAAATTTATTTTGTAGGTAACTTTCATTTACCATTTTGTTTTTATTTTTTTATTTTGTCAAAGGTTCTACATAGTGACACTAGGCGCTCGTCTACGCTGATTGCTGTGCGGCTTCATTTTCCCGATATTTTCCGAACCCGTAATGTTAGAAAGGTGTACCATTACTCGTTTTACTCGCGATGAACCCCTCTTTAAAATGAATTAATTATATTTTAAAAATTTGCCCAAAGGGCGTATTTGTACGCGACGGTACCTTGCTCTAGCCACGTGACTAGTGGTGCGACCTGGTGGTATTCTTAAATGATTAATTATGTTCTGTTTTTTTTTAGATTTGCTTCAAAAGGGCTTAACAGATAATTATTATTGGTTAAAGGTTGATTGATTGATTGATTGATTGATTGATTAATTGATTGATTGCGGTAGCTAGCATTTAGGTAGGAAGAATAGCGTGAAGAATATTTGAAATGGGTGGATAACCAACAGCTAAGTATTGACTATTTATTTATGACACACAGCTATGGTGGTAGCGACACGCGGGGAGGGCTCAAAGTTACGCAGCCGCATAAACAAGGTTAATCCTAATAGAGACCGTGGGAACCGATCCCGAGATTGCGAAATTGTAGCGGTGTTAGGTTACAGACAGGACAAGTTTTGTTTACTATGAGTGAGTGAGAAAGAATTAATACAGGCTACAATTATTTTCACTTGCAAGTTTTTTAGCTATTTTAAATTATGTTAGGGCTTGAAAACGATACAAGCCACGGCCGATTTCTTTTTAATATTGAGATTATGGATTGAGGGTTTTAAGTTTAGGGCCTAAGTGCAAACCTAAATTTGAGTTTCCTACACCCCCAAACCCCTTACCACACACCTAAATATCCCTGAAATTTTACAGATTTTCCAAAATTCCCTAAAATTCCCTAAAATGACACAAATTTATTCAAAGAATCCCCACATTTCCCCCCAAGTTCCCAGATTTTTACATCCAATTCCCCATATTTTTCCCAATAACCTCATAAAATTCCCTAAAACCCACCAAGAGCTAGTGGATAAGATGGCCGCTACGCAAACACTCACACACACATGACTAGTCAACCCAATATTAATCGAACCGATAATTGTAAAAGCTTGATTTAGGATTTAAATTAATGCATTTAATATTTTTTTATTTTTAGATTGTGCTGATTCGAGATTTTGCGAACTAGAGATTTCTGAATTCATAATTGTAGAAACTTTATTTAAGATTTAAATTAATGCTTGTAATATTTTCTATTTCTATATTCTGGTAAAGAACCAAACCACAAAATTACGAACCTGTGATTTCCCTAACTAATAATTGCAGAAACCTGACTTAGGATTTTAAATAACGCAAGTAATATTTTCTATATTCATGATTTTTATTTTTAGATTTTAGATTATAGATTTTACATTTAGCTAAAAGACCAAATCCTAATGTCATGAATCGAAATTTTCGCTAACTAATTATTAAAGAAAAACATATAAGAATTTGTATTACTTGGAATTACATTCTCTTAACTATGATTTATTTTTATTTTTAGATTTTAGATTTTAGTTTTTATATTTTGTGAAAAGACCAAACTTGGAGGTTATTGACTCGAAATTCTTGGTAACTAATTAATACTAGATGATTGACTAGATATTTTGCGAACAGATAATTGAATTTTATTTATTACAAACATCGGACCAGCAGTTAGAATACCCGAAGCTAGCATATAGCATTTATTTTCCTTTTTGTAAACCGCGCTGTAAGAATTCAAACGAATACATGTTGTTTGAACACGACTATACCTTTGAATGAACTTTTAGGTTATTGACTTGAGATTTACGAAACCAATAATTTGATAATGATATTCAACAGCTTGAAGGAAAAAGGGCAAATTCTTTATTACTAAGGCAGGTATTTTTTACTTTGGGCATTACAACGTAACATGAGATTTAAGTTTTATAAATATTTTTTTAATGTCATACATTTTTAATAGCAAGAGTCGGTTTACACGAAGTCATGTAACATGACACGTAGCTGTACCATGACAGGATAGCAGGGAGGTCTTTAGAAACCACAAATATTACTATTAATATTTAACATCTAGATTCGCTTTAACATTTGTTAACTATTTCTTTTTCTCTTTTGTCTACACCCTTACAGTTTACAGCGTAGGCATAGGTTGGAAACTCTGTTGTTTAACCGAATATACTGTATATCGAGATTTACCTAAAATTAGCCCTTTTATTACATGAAATTTTTAAAAATATCGCTAAATTACTTAAAATACACAAAATTCGTTAAATTCTGTAATTTGTAACTAGTTTAAACTTTATTTTAACAAACGGGCGTTACTTTACCTTTAAATACATTGATAAAATGCTACCACTTACTTGGACAACCGTTTTTTGTGGCTTATCCTTTGGTAATACTTATTATTTAGCGAAACCAACAGTATTAGGATATCTAAGGTCTAATGTATTAATACTGTAATGACATCTGGGGCTTTGTGACCTGCCATGCAGTAACGGTAAAAGCTAGTTAAATGGCGGTGACGGACAACTTACACATGAACACGATCCCCGTAAATTAGCCAATATCCAATTGAATGTCCTAAAATTATTTTATGATGCTCCCAATCCTCAATTAAACACCAAGTTCACGGGACTGACATGATACGTAACACACCCAAGAACACAGGGCTAATGACCATGATATCCCTACCTTTTTAACACACAAGACGTATGGCCAAGGTATCCTAACCCTATAATATGAATTTTAAATACTAGTATACGGAGCTGATGACCATGTTATCCTTAAGTTTTTACCACATACGACTAATGAGCGATTACCGATATAATTTAATCATACAAAACACTCAATACACGAGACTAATGACAATGCTATTCCTAGTTCCCTACACACTTAAACACACGAGATTGACGATTGAAATATTTCTTAACAAGACTGAACAGCTGTCCCCAACAGCCACTACCTTGCCCGAAATGCACTGCTGATGAGTTCGCAATAATATAATCTTTTTCCGCATATATGTATACTGTTCACATTGACTCCAGGTAGCAGTTACTAAGATACTAGAGAAAAAATGGAACACTTTATGGCGTAGGCCTACTGCTAACACTCTAGGCTGCTGCACTCAAGGTTTTAACTCGATTCCCAGCTCTGGGACTAGAATAGACCACGCTATACAAAGAGATGGCGCTATAGCTTACCGTGAAGGCTCGGTTTTGATTTTTAGCTCTGCCAAGAAACGAAGTACACTCAACCATAAGAGGTAAAACTAAAAAGAGAACTTACAGTGCTCTTGGGATAATCCTTAACCTAATGCCACGGCAGCCTTTTTTTTTTTTCAATCCTATTTCCTTGCATAGTGGCTAACACTCTTGACTCTCGCACCGGAGGCCTGGGTTTGATTGTTGTCATGGTGAAGAAATGTATTTCTGGTCTTAGAACAGGAACGATATATACTTAATACCGTGAGACAGTACTAAGAATACATGGGTTTGATTTCCGCATCAGCTGTCCTAGAACTAGTTTTCCTTGGTTTCTATTATTCCTTGCGGCTTGGTGAGGGAGTGGTTAAGTTGCTTACCTCTTAACTAAGCAGAAAGGGTTCGATCCCCCCCTCCCTCACCGGTTAAATGTATGATATATTTAGGAATTAGAATGTTGCTTCCTGTGGTTAGGAATCCACATGCAACTGGAGGTTTCTTAATACCTCTAGGGATTTCATTTACACTTTTGGCTATTTAGGAAGTTGCTTTTAATGGATACCCTACTCCAGGCGAACACTGAAATGATATAAAACTTAAGGTCGTCATAACCTATTTCTAATTCCCACTTAAATTACAAATACGCACATAGCACAACAAATCCCGGCTCTTAGCTCTATCTTTTTCATTACATTGTTGATATTCTATTGCTGTAGAGGAACATGTTCAACACTAAGCGCGTATATGTATGTATGATTGTATAAACTTATAGTTATGAGCAACAATGTTCTAGTAAGGCCTCCGCCGTCTCTTTCCCAACTTTCATGTGAATTACAGAACCGACAGCGGTGGCTATGCTCGCTAAAGTAGGATGTTAGATAATGGAACCAAGCCTCTTACTGACTCGATAGATGTGGATTTGACCTCTACTATTTCAATTCTAGACAAATACAGGAATGATACCTAACTTAAGGCCAAAGCCGACTTTCCTCCAAAATCCCTTCCCCTGGCCCATGCTGGTTAAGGGTTACATTTACCAACAACCCTTTTATCCAACCCTATTCCCCTTACATTATTCCAAACACAATAATAATAATAATAATAATAAAAATAATAAAAATAACTAATAAACCTAAAAAATACTAAACACTACATAATTTCTTAAGCATAACCCAGAATTTTCTTAAATGTCCCTAAATTCACATTAAATTCACCAGATTTTCCCCAAATTAACCAAAATTATTTAAAATATACAAAGATTTCTCTCATCACACCGAAATTTGTCAAATGCAACCAAAATTACCTAAAATATCTAAAAATTCCAATTACACGAAATTTTTCCAGATTCACCCAATTTTTCCCATTTTATACTTTTAAAGCCACTCTCTACGAACATTGCCGAAGACCCCCCGAAGGTTAACGATTGCATTAGGAGTGGGAGGTGGGAATAGCAACTAAGAAATACAAGAGGTACACATAAAATATTTATATTTATTTAATTTAAATATTTTTTTAAATGTTCTGCCAGGGTACATTCTTCTGAATGCTTCCTGAAGTTGAAACTTCTCTCTGAAACGAAAAATAAATGCATTATAATATATACAGTATATGGCCAATGGTATGAAAATTGAACATCCCATGTATTTACATTACTCCACTACAGTATATGTTCATCTCAGGTGACTGTTTACCCCAGAAAAACAACTTAATGCATCTCTGTTTTCAGTGATGATAATGTTCATACTGAATATTTAAAGCGAGGACACTGTACCAGAAACCAGTGGCCAACAACTTGTGCCAACACTTTTGGTGTCATACACGATGCATTGTTTGTAAAGTAGTAAGATTTTCCAATCGTGGCATTGGTAATTTGCACACAAATCGAAAAATACTATGGCATCAGCATAGCTGAGTATTGCAAATCTCAACTCTGACAACGGCCATCCTGAATATGCTTCTTCAGAGATTTATCACACGTTAGAATACCTACCGCAAGCAAATGTCGAGATGGTACCATCTAACACAGGGGCTTCTTTGCACGCTCGTCGTGCCAGGTATGGTGCACCACACACCAGCAGGCTGGTTTCTGCCTCTATTGGCTAGGCTGCCGGCCCTGAGTGTCAGCGCGTCTGACTGAGTCAAGTTGGGATTGCTGGCACACCAGACGTAATGAAAACAAACAAACAAACAAACTGTTTTTCCAATGTGTTGGTTGTCCGAAACTTCTACATTCTGTTCGCCCGTTTCTCCACATACCGGTACTTCAAGATTACGTGCTTGGCATTAAAACCTTTTGTTGTTGTTGTTGTTGTTGATTGATTCGGGGGTTTTGCGACATCATGGTCATGTAGCCCCGTGTACTTGAGTGTGTGTATAGAATGTGTCTGATGATCTGTGTAATTGTGGTGGCTGTATTAGTGTATGTATTTGTAATCCAGACGAGGACTGGGAAGGATGTGGTCGTGGCCTTAATTGAGGAGCCATCCCGGCATTTGCCATGAGTAGAAGTGGGAAAACACTAGCTAGCCGCTACACCACGAGGTAGTCAGAATTAAAACATCAGAAATATTGATAAGGTACGGCATATTGGGACTCATTTAAGACAATGCAATTTTGGGTAAATTTTTGTGTTCTTCCTTTTCAATTTGTTTTCATATTTACAATATGCTCAATGTTCGGTACGGTTGTTTGTGAGACAATCAACCGGAGGCTGTTTCGCAGGTTATCGTCAGATATCAGAGCGCGATACCGTGATTCTGTTAGTTTCAATGCAGAGAAAACAAGATGTTCAGTAAATAACATATAATCTACTTTCTCCTAAATGCATGGGTATAGTTATAACTCTTTGCACTTTTCAAGGAGTATAATTGAATGTTGGTTATAGTAGCTTGTTGAAATACAATTTGCTATACGGATATTAAACGTTGATTGATTGAATACTCGCCTGAAATATATATGCACTAATACAGCCATCACAATAACACAGGTTATCAGGCAAAAGTCAGGCTCCATGGCTAATTGGTTAGCGTGCTAGGCTTTGAACGAAGGATCCCGGGTTCGATTCCCGACCGGGCCATTAGGGATTTTAATCTCCTAGGGTTAATTCCCGTGGCCTGGGGACTGGGTGTATGTGACGTCTTCATCATCACTTCGTCCTCATTACAACGCGCAGGTCGCTCACGGGCGTCAACTAGAAAGACCTGCACTCGGCCTTTCAGGAAGCCACACGAAAAAAATCAGACAAAATTCATCACTCTCCCAAGTACACGGGGCTAAATGACCATGATGTCCATGCATCTCCAATGAAACAACAACAACAGCTCCCTACCGAAATCCTTCCTCGTATAGAAGTACGCACACTAGTAAGCCTACAGACATCACAGTGACATAGGTTATCAGAAAACTTCTACACACACCCAAGTAAACGGAACTACAAGATCATGATGCCGCAAATCCCCTAATGAATCAACAACAAAAACAACAACAACAACAACAACAATAGTCTCTACGGCGGATCAAGGTCAACGAATATTGATCACTGTATTGGAGTGTTGAAATATGTGGTGTTATAAGTATATAGCCAATATATAATATTTTCGATTGCAAATAACGTGTGGGTAGTTATAAATCTATAAATACCAAACAAAAACAAGTAAAAAATGTGAACCTGACGGAATTTGTTCCACGAACCCAGAGACTATGAGCCCAAGACGCTACCATTACGCCACGGATGCGATACGATAATACTTGATAAACAACTGGTTTAGTATAACTGTATCATATTTAGTGATGAAATCAACGATTTCATTAGCGTTTTCTGGAGTTTTTATAAACCATTTGATACTAAATATGTATTATTTTGTTCAGTGCATTCCTAAAAGTATATAAACTTGGGAAGGTACAGAAATATATGTATTTACGAACAAAAATAGCGGCCATTTTGACAAAGGGACGGCACGGGCCCACACGATATGATATGGTAAGCCTGACCTGTTAGTCATTTCTACGGTTACATATTCTATTATAATAAGCTAATATCCTACCAGTCACCTCCTTGAGGACAGATTAAACCTCCCTATGTACGAAAAGCTGAATTGTTGAGGGCAGGCCTTGTTGAATCGTAAGTTACGGTTAGGCTATAACAATTGCATGATTCATACATCCACCAACTTGAAACTATTTTGCTGATGACCTTGTAATCTGGGTAAAAGACGCTTCCCACAATAAGGTATATTGTTGCAAAATTTGGTTGAGATCGGTTGATTGTATTAGTCGTAATTTGATTTAAGCTTTGATCATTTGGGTGGCCGCCATTATGTTTTCGTCAAGATGGTGGTGATATAAAACATGACAATGAGGTTTCCTTTGCTAGTGCCACCTCTGTACCAAATTTCGTTCAATTCGTTTTCACCGTGTTTGGATTGATAGGGTGAATCGATTTGCACACATACATGGCCGCCATCTGCAAACTATTGGACTGATGACCTTGTAGTATTGTCAAAAGAAGGCTTCCCACAAAAATGTATGTTGTTGCAAAATTTGGTAGAGATCAGATGATTAGATTAGTCGTAATTTGATTTAAGCTTTGAACATTTGGTGGGCCGCCGTTAGGTTTCCGTCAAGATGGCGGCGATATAAAACATGACGCTGAGGTGCCCTTTGCTAGTGCTATCTCTGCGCCATATTTCGTTCAATTCAGTTTCACCGTGCTTGAATTGATAGGTGGGGGACAGAAATGCAGAGTACACACACATACACACACACACTCACAGACAGACACAATTTTTGGCCCTGTGTTGCTCTCATAAGTCTACTTTCTCAAGTTTTGCAAACATCAAAAATAGGCTAAAAATATGTCCCCGCTCTTTCTTAAAAGAAGTCGCACTCCCACTCACCCTTTAGTTTTCAGCGCTAGCCATAGTCAAACGTCACTTATCCCTGCGATCAAATAATGTCAAGTGACACTACAGCTAGCAAGATAAGGGATACCGCAGCGCGTCCGTTTGACCTTCGACACAGCGAAAGCAGTACAAATGGTCGAACATCAATTCCCCTCAATTTTCCTTAATTCCACTCGGTGTTCCGAGGGACCCAAAAATGAGTTCCTCAACTCCGCTCAGGCTTTGGCAAGGGGTCGGCAAAGGGGTTATCCACAATGACGTGAACAAATGTCATAACCCTCCTGCTCGCATACCAAGGGCCGGGTCAAACACCTTCTGCAGCGCATGAGCGAATTCTTGAATACAGCTGATTTTTCCGTTCTAGGCTGGAAAACAGTTTTTTCAGCATCCGCAGCTGATATCGAAAGTTTTTTTATGTACAAATTATACACCTATTATTATCTAAATTTAATTTAATGTCTGACTAGGTTAAAAAACATACAAACATTTAATTATGCACATGTTAAGAACAATGCATAAAATTTGTAGAAAAAAAAATGACTTCAGAGCGTTTGACCGATGGCGTGGTGGTGTTCGCAAGACATTGTTGTGCCATTAGTCAACCGCTCTGATGTCAAGTCCACTCATTCTTTAAGTCAGGTATAAAGTGTTTGGCATATTATAACATATATGGCAGATAATACAAGTGATTTAAAATTAATCATAATATTCTTTTAAATAAGTCTGCCAAGTTTTCTATTTTTTCTACAAATTTCATGCATTGTTTTTAACATGTGCATAATTAAATGTTTGTATGTTTTTAACCTAGTCACACATTATAAAATTAAATTTAGATAAAAATAGGTGTATAATTTGTACCTAAAAAAATACTTTCGATATCAGCTGCGGATACTGAAAATTCTGTTTTCCAGCCTAGAACTGAAAAATCAGCTCCATTCCCACACAACAAATTAGTTATAAATTCTAACTCTTATAGAGCTAGGCTCGTTTACCGTAACAGCTATTAAGATTTAAGATATCGTCTGCACACTACTTTTGCTATGCAATCATCTCGTCTGTTCTTATCAGTTGACAAGTGATAAGAAATTGTTGAATGAGGAGAAGACTAAGTAACAACAAAAATTCAAACAATTCTACTCTATGTTTTGAAATTAGCTGTTCCACTTATTTTAGTAAACCTAAACATGTAAACACTCAAGCAGTGGTTATAGTACTGCTGAAATATAACTGACCACGGTAGGTTATTTTGAGATGTTATACTTAATTTGTTATCATTATTAGAAGTTATATTAGTTATATTAAAAGCATTGATTATAATCAATGGTAGAAGTGAGCATGGAAGACTTGTGTCGTTCTAAGAATGCATAAGGATGAAGAGACCGCCACCGAGCGGAGTTGAGGGACTCTTCTGGCGACTACCTGGAGTGTCGAGTGGAATTGAGGTAACCCTGGCTACCTGTTTCAGGTACCCGAGTTGAATTGATGCCCGCCCGTACAAATAGTCGTCCCCCACCATCACTGCAAGGCCATCTGAGCCAGAAGCACGCCGGCGTGAAGCCAGCGTGCTCTAGAGCCACCTCTGATCTAACAAGTCGCGACCGCTTGCTTCTAATTCTTTGCCCAGCTTCATTCTTTTTTATCTATCATCACAGTGACACACACACTACAGTCACCGCACAAATAGCTAACAAGAAAACTGTCAAATATCGCATATCGAAACAACACCGTCTAATTTGTTACGCCCAGTATTTGTCTATTGAACTTGTAGCTCCGATTAGCCATTGGAAGTGCTTTAAAATTATAAAAGTTGGTTTGCTCATACTGTGCTTGTTGTGTGGATAGATTGAACACCTCTGCGTTTTACATAAGCCGGGATATTCTATTCACAAGGCAGGCCGATCGCATCGCATAGAGCTCAGATCATTGAAGAGTTCCTAGTTAATATTTTAGAATTATTTCTTCGGACATGCCGACGAATACAACACATAGAGCCCAATATGAAAATACAATCTAAAGATGTTGGTGTAGCATCGTAGGCAGCTAAACGATGCAAGAACATGCATCAGGGTAGAGCGCGAGCTTTCCATAAAAGGAAGATTGTAGTTTAACGTGACCGTTAATCTCGCGATCATGAGCCACGGGACCTCCTTTTTGCGTGGAATCTGAACCAAAGGACATGACATTTCACTTCGAAAATCTCACATGCATTAACCGGGAATCGAACCCAGTCCACCTTGGAGAAAGGCATGCAGCTTTACCGCTGCGCCACCACAGCCCGGTGAGCTTACGATGCACTTAGTGATGTAATACCCTGGATTAAAGAATTATTTAGTTAAATCGCCAAATGCATTATCAATGTCAGAAATAGTACATTATGCAACGAGCCTATAATGGCGTGAAATTATAAAACTCGCTATGCTCGTTTTATAAACATACTCGTGTCTTAATTACCATTATAGGTGAGTTGCATACGACTGTTTATGTTCGACGATAATTATAACTTTATTATATGTTTTAACATAAATATTCATGAATATCTATGGGATTCAGCAACTTCAGTTTGTGAACAGAGCGCGCTGGATGGTTTGCTGACTGAACAGAGCGCATGCGTGGGTCAAAGAATTTCGAAAGCAGAGACCATTTACTTTGCTTGGCAATGCTATTGTTTACAGCCTGCATGATGTCTAGTGCCGATCAGAGCTAGCATTCACTAATATTGTCACCGAAGTCGTTTGAAAGCAATGCGCTGTGTAGAAATTGGTTTTGGGGATATTAAGGTACAGTGCTATTTCTTGTCTCATATTCGTCAGTTTATTTACGCGAACATATGGGACGATGCACTTTCCATGTCGGTAATTTATGTAGAAGGATGCTGTGTTGCTAACTTCTGGACGTAGATTCATAAATTTCCTGCATATGTCATAGTATTTTCTTGTTACCGTAAAGGTTCGTGCTGATTTTGTCTTTGTGTTTGGGATTGTAACCACAATGGTTGATCCGATATCCAATTTGAACTTTCAAATCATGTAATTCATGTCCGACATGTTGGATTTTGAGTGCATGTGCGAAGCTCTCCTTACCTAAATGGTCAATGAATGAGCTCTGATTGGCTGGAGAAACTGTCTCATAATGAAGAATAGTACTATAATGACCCTCATTATGATACAGTTTTCTGATATATAATATTTATATTTCGGCATCGACGAACATAAAATAGTTTATGCCATATCATTTTAGAAGGGTAATCATATCTACCTATATGTATGTTCATTTTAATCAATAATTTTATATCAGCCTCAATTTAACACTTACCGTGTCTTTTCCGGAAATTTCTCGCGGTAATACCTTCGCCTTGCGTGTCGTTTACGATATATTCCGCAACGAAATTCCCGTCCTAGTGGGTCACGTACAGAATATTCCGCTGGCTGTCGTCAGATTACATTTAATTATGGTAGGTGGAAGGAAACCATTAGACAACTTTTACGAACGCACCTGAAACAGGAAATTACTACGTGACTCGTTTCATTTACATTTGTCAGGTTTGGTTAGGTAGATAGTTGAGTTTGAGGCCAAGCTTTTAGTTTTTCGTGCGATGATGAGCCACGGGATCTCTTTTTTTACGTGGAATCTGAACCACAGGACATGGCATTTCACGTCGAAAATCCCACATGCATTGACCGCTAAACGAACCCGGTCCACCTTGGTGGGAGGCGAACAGCTTGACCGCAGCGCCACCACGCCCAGTTCAGTTTGACTGTATCAGCTGATACTCGTACGATAAAAATCTGGCTACGATTTCAAGGTATTTGGACTAATCAGACAGTGATTTACAGTGATTTTTAAGACAGCGTTGAAGAGATTAGAGAGTTTATCATCAAGTAATCATTAAATTGATAGATATGAGAGCAGTGGTGAAGTGTAGTATTGCACGGTATGTCTGCTTTCAGCGATGTAAATTCCATGGGTTTCCTGAACTAATAATAATAATATCGTATGGTCTCGGATGACGGGTGCAAGCTTTGTTATTTGACGCCCAGAGGGCAGCTTGCATGTCACATTTTGTCATCCCCTGGAAGGCTATGAAAGCCAATGAGGTTAGATATCTAAGCTCCTTGACACTTATGGCGTTTTCTAGTAGGAGGAAAGGAGGAACTTTGTGTTGGCGGAAAACCCGACCTACTGAATTCAAAAGGGTTCCTTAACATGCGTATGACATGCGTGCCGTGCTGCTCTTTAAGCGCATCAACTCTTGCTCTTAGTGCTTCCAATATATCAATTACATTGATCTAAGATTTATCACTGAAAACGCAATTAGCTAATTTTCATAACTCTACATTTTGTTGTTTGTGTCTTTAGTCTTTCGACTGGTTCGATGCAACACCCCACGCCTCCCTGTCATAAGCTAATCGTTTTATCTGTACATAGCTACCACTCCTACATCCGAGGCAATCTGTTTGACATATTCTAACCCTGGTCCACCCCTACAGTTCTAGTCCACGACCCTTCCTTCCATAACTAAGTTTGCTACTCCTGGGTGTCTTAGTCTTCTCTTTTCTTCTGCGCCAACAGTCTAAGTTTCACTTCCATAGAGTGCCACGCTCCAGACAGAGGCTTTCAAAAATGACTTTCTAATACCTAAATCTATTGTTTTCAGGATTTCTGTAGAAATGCTTTCCTCGCTTGAGCCAACCAACTTTTTAAATCCACCTTGCTTCGCCCATCACTGGTTATTTTGCTTCCTAAGCAGCAGAAGCCTCCTAAGTTACTTCCTTTAGCTTTCACCTACCAATTTGACGTCAATAGGGGATTCTGATTTCTTTCGCCAGCATTCCATTATTTTGGTTTTACTATTTCATCATAAATACTTTCCTCATTTTAAAACTCATTCAAAACCTCTGGTGAATCGACGAAGATGACAATATGATGAGCAAATATCACAGTTGAAATTATTTCTCCTTGAATCATTACCCCTATTTTACATTTTTCTCTAATTTCCTTCATAGCTTGATCAATGTACGATTTGAAAAAGTATGGGTGATAAGTTGCAGCCTTGCCCCACAACTTCCTGAATATCAACTTATCTCTCATGTCCTTCGGCTCGCATAACTGTCGTCTGGTTTTTGTAAAGATTGTAGATCACCCTCCTATCCCTGTACTATATTCCAATTATTTTCCAAACATCAAACAACATACTCCAATCAACGTCATCAAAAGCCTTTCAAAGTCTATGAATGCCATGAACTTTGTCTTATCTTTCCTCATTCTACCTTTCAAAATCTGCCTAAGACTCAGTAAAGCTTCCCTTGTTCCTGCGTTTCATATGAAACCAAATTGGTCTTCACACAATTCTGTTTTTATCCGCCTTTCGATGCTCTTGTAAATTATTCTAGTCAGGATCTTGGAAGCATGACTTATCAATCTGATTGTATGGTAATCTTCACATCTGTCAGATCCTGCTTTCTTCGGTATATGGATGATAACATTTTCTTGAATTCAGAGGGTACCTCACCTGTTTCATAAATTGTACATACTGTGCCCGTCTGTCCACCTGGGATGGACAGACGATCACATGCGAGACAACATGAGCACAGTGTGAGCACGAGATGAGGTCTCAGGGCATCCTGGGTTTTGCTATTTAATGGTTACTGCACACTGCCCTTATGTTCCCGATAAAGGATGTAAGGAACATAAGAATACAACACAAACATGAAGTAAGAACACACACGTAAAATGAACTCAATTCATCAAATTTATTCCAAAAGGAGCTGCCTGACAGCAACAAGCGAAAATAATAATAATAAGCACTTCCCTGCGCTAATGAAATAAATATGCAGCAGCGATTACAATCGAGCTTTTGATTGGGGCGTCTCATCTATAAAATAACATAATCTATCACAAATAGAGTTCATTGGTTTGAATCTATCGCAAATCCAATAGTAACTTAAAGATCGTGAGATCCCTCACTCTCAAACAATTGTTTATTACAATATCATTATTGTTTATCATATATCATTTATTATTTCACCATGTCATATCAAAAATAATTACTGTTCATCGAAATTCAGTGTTCAAACAACTAAAACATGTAGAGTTATTATTATTATTATTATTATTATTATTATTATTATTATTATTCGACAAAAATATGTTATTATTATTCAAGGCGTGTTCTAAATAGTGTCAATGCTTTTAAGATGTCACTAGTCCTGCTGCATCTTAAGAATATGGGGTAAGACATCCCATACTATGAAATTAGATCAAATGAATAATATGAGGATCCACCTCACCTATAAGTATAAGCGTAAAACTGCAGGCGACAAAATAACTAACTAAACGTGTTCGCATGGCATAATAGATGCAGGTCTATTGAATACTGACAAATCCAACGAAGTATGGAAATTAAACAAAATATTAGGAAATTCATGGCACAAAAATAAGATTCACATAATAAGTCGGAAGGTTTCTACCGTAAAGATGTTCTGAAGCGGAGGATCCTACGGGGCGGAATGAAATCTTGCACCACGATTCCGTAATGGTTCCATCTTAGGGAAGGGTAGCATCCCATCATTCGCCTAATGCCGTCTCCTCGTCCACAGCAACATCCCGGAATAGGCATCGCTTCCAGTACTCCATTCTGCGATCTTGGTATCGCTCGCCTTACCATTAGTCCCCTTAGCGGAACATCACGTTCGAACAGCTAGGCAGTGACATCACACTCTTATTTGATCGACCTCGAATTGTCCACATTTATGATCGTGCACGTTCGGCATTGTATGGTGAAGTCCAAAGTCTTGAGGTATATTATTTTTCTGACTGTCCCGAGTATAATTGGTGAATTATTTCACTGCTAACTATGATATTCCAAATATCCGTGTAATACGGTATTTGCAGATATACCTGGCCTATTTCAAGCATTGAGTTCATAACTAGTAAATCGTGACATCTCACAAGTCCTTAACAACATGGTCACTCATAATCATTTCAAAGTTCAACATATTTCCAGGCCACAAATATCAAGTGTTTCGGTGAAGCTAATAGACAGTCAAATAATCAGTCAGCTAGTATAGAACCAGTCCATGTCCACATACCTTTAAATTTCCAATGTTCACGTAATATGTAGATCTTCATAATCACATTGATAATACTTTTCAAAGCACAGTAACGCTGTATAATAGAATATCGCGTGTTCTTATTCACTTTTACTCGCACTGGTACAAAAAATAACTTTGTCGCAGTATATGTCTTTATACAGATGCGGAGAATAACATAGTGTTTTCACTTTTGAAAATAACAGAGAGGTCTAGCCTCGCGCAGCACTTCGACAGCATGATGACGATAGCGTGATGAGCAAAACATATAATCGATGAAAAAGCATATCTTGTCTCTCCAAGCGCCCGCTAATATACACCTCCAAGGTCAAACATCGAATCTCGCAGTCACATTACGTCGCATTCTTACTATTGGCACCTGCGGTGGAAGGTTCCAGAATGTGTCTTCTATGCAATACATCTTCACAAAATAAATGGAATATTAACTTAAAATAGTATTCATAGGTAATCATGTCTTCAACTTCCATATATTTGTCAAAACAAGCGTATTATGTTCAAGCCTTTCCTGGCGACTCTCGTGCCACGTGCAAACTTCAAACATGGCACAGGGAGCGACCTTCGTCTCGCCTCAGCGCGCTTGATTCAAATGTCGTGACACGCCAGCCTCTTAGCTCCGTCTCCTAAGGACACAATACCAAGTGAAATAACCTGATGAGACCTTCATCACCATGCAATGTAGCAACTCGGTTGGTATATCATCTTTGCCCGGTGCTGTGTTCCTGCTTAAGTCTTCCAGTGATCTATCAAATTTTGATATCAATATTAATTCGCCTTTCTCATCCTGATCAATTTCCTCTTCCCTTTCCATTACATGATTCTCAATCTCTTTACCCCTATACAAACGCTCTACGTAAGCTTTCCATCTCTCAACCTTCTCATATCTATCTGTTGGAGGTTTCCCATCTGAGTCCTGAGCACTTAGTCTCCATTTCTCCAAAAGTACTCTTAATCCTTCGATAAGCTGTATCTGCTTTTACTACTTTCAGACTATTTTCTATACCCGCATATTCCTCTTACAACCATTCTTCTTTCGTTTCTTTCCTTTTTGGTTTATCTCTTTTCTCAGACGTGTGTATTCTGCTTCCCCCTTTCATCTCTTGCTTTCTTGTGCTTCAACCTTTCGTCCATTAATTCTAGTACATCCTGAGTAATTCATGTGATTTCTAGGCATTATTTCTTTTCCACCAATGTTTTCTTCAGCGGATTTTGTTAGTTCATTCTTCAAAAGTGCCCATTCCTCTGCAATTGAAGTTTGTTCATGGTTCGTCATTAATCCTTCGTTTATATTCGTCTTGAATATTTCGTTCACGTCCTTCTCTTTCAATTTGTCTATTGCCCACCGTTTTGGCTTTTGACTTTTCTTCAGTTTCTTCAACTTTAATCTGCATTAATTCATAAAAACCAGACTGTGGATAGAGTTTATGTCAGCTCTGCACAGCCAGAAGAAAATCACATTGTTCACCAACGTTTACAAACTCTGGTAATTTTCTGAACTACTGTATGCATTAAATTTATCAACATTATTTACCCCTACTGCGGAAAGCAATTTTGTTGGTTCAAAAATATAATATCAAAAGGATTTTCTGCATGTATTTACTTTCTGAAAAGTCTATAAAGAGAAAAGAGCCTCTAATGAAAAACATATTCACTTTTGACTGGCACAGTCTCCTGACGTCTTGTCCATTGACCAAGTTGGAAACCAGAGTGGACAACAACTTCATCCAGCGACAAGTAGGGTCAGGTGCATCAGCTGTGGCAAGCACTTCCTCAAGAGAATATCCGATGTCTGTATATCTCCATGCCTGGCCATGTCACTGCCCTTATCCGTGCTTAAGTTGTGCACGTGTTTGTTACCCTGTAATAAGTGCTTCGAGTGGGACAGAATTTTCATGTTTTCTTCCTACTGCTATGACGTTTGGCTGCATCCACTTACGTACCCCTACTTCATGTTGCGTATTTTATTAATGAGTGCATGACTTACCTTCTCAGTTGAGAAACTTCTGCTTGTTGTTATCCATGGTCTCCATCAGCAGTAATATCATTGTACATTTGACTTTTGCAATAATGTGAGAGGGTTCCGTTCGGTTTTGTAGCTCTCTGTGCAAATTTCAACAAATGTTATCCTATTTATATTCTACATTTAAAAATATTACGACCCAAACAGAAAAAAAACTAATTTTAAAGTGAGAAGTATGGGAGATGATAAACGTAGGGATTGTACTGTTAGTACAAATAATACATATTTGGCAACGTATATGGAGCTCACTGCTCTCCAGCAGTACATTTTGCCGTCATTAGGCTCTTAAATATTATGATGATAATGATCTGGATTTTCAGCCCAGCCCTTAAAGAGGAAAGCAGATTGAGGACACATAAAGCTGAATGTTAGGAGTCAGAGCCAACCATAACAATCTGTTTTCTGTTCGAAATATATCCTGCTTTGCAAGCGGGAGCTTAAAATGACCTCGATTTTCAAAGCTGCTAGTCCATTCCCTCCAAAGTAGACTTTCCGTCGAAAAAAATACTATCCATATAGGCCCTATTACCTGGTATGGATGTTAGGAGTGACACCTTTTATATGTGTCTACTTCCATATTTTGTTTTCGATTCCATCTCGCAATCGGTTCGATGCTAGACGTGACACACAGTCGTTTACCAGAACTTACATTTTATACTCATAATTTTGGCATTACGATTCGTTCTTGTCTTAAAACTTCTCTGTGTTTCATATCCTTATCTTAAGCAAGTGTCTCTAGCCCACACCTGTTATTCCCTTGTGAAAGCAATACTTGAAGCAAATAACTAATATTTGTGATTTAGAAGTATCAGCAAGGAAACAGGAGTCACCTTTGCCTTTGTGAATCAGACCTTTAGTATTGCGAATGTAACACTCATAATTTTGCCACAAGCATTGCTCCGAGTGCCTCAAGGCAAGATTCAAGCTCTTCTATGGGCTCTTTTTTTCATCAAAGAGTGTGATGAACAATTAGGAGCAAATTCATTTTCTTACAGGGATATTTTTCACGCAATTCAGTCGCAAGAAGAGTGCATCTTAAAAATAACCTGGCAGTAATTTTACCAGAATACCTTAGGAAGAGAATAAATCACAACGCAGATAATTTTATCGATGTATGTATTTCAAGGTTGTCCAGATTTTACAATAATTTTGTCAGAAGGAAGACGTCCAAGCACATACATACTCAAGAGAATCCTCTCTAGATATCCAAGATCTCTTTTATTATTCGCCGAGGTATTCATGTTTCATCATTTAGGAACTAAAAGAGTGAAATTAAATAAGACTGCTCTGATCCTATGTGAACATTATATTATTATAACATTCAAATTTAGTCATCACACTAGTATGTTTTTTTTTTGTCAATCCACTGCCCTTCGAACATTTGCAAGGCACGGGAAAGCACATTCCCGGAGAAATGCCAGCGACGAATTTGCTGAACAATCATTACAATAACTTACAAGCAAACTTTCCGAAGGGGCAGATCAAGTAAAGTTAAATCCTTCTACCAACAGGTGTTGATGTCAAAATACGTGCTTAAACAAATGCTTTGCAATGTGAGTACGATTAATTCCGAGTTAATTGTACAATTAATAAGAGCAGGGGAGGGTATGATGTTTGATTTAAAGTGTAAACAAACCAAATCTCTTACGTGAATTGAAGCTTTCCAGGAATAATACTCATCTCCGAATTCGGTTAATCCTGAATATGCAACGTGCAGTAATGGTATACCACGAAAAGTCTATCAAACATAATTTTACTGTACACCACCTCACCTAATAACAGCTACTTTTATCATTTCAAATGATCTTGTCGACTTCGTCGTTATGCTTGAGTCTAAAGTTATGTGTTACGGAGACGGAAGTGACGTTATGCAGCCGCGCGGGGAGCGAGTGCGTGACGTCATGCAGCCACGCGGGAAGCAGAAGCTAATGGTTAATGGAGTCTGTTGACAGCGTCCTGGGGCGTCGAGCGACCTGGGGCTTTGAGCCAAGCGAAAAGAATACAGGGTGACTCCTAAAGAGGTGTACAAGATGCCAGATAAGAATACAGGGTGACTCCTAAAGAGATATACAAGACGCCAGATAAGAATACAAGGTGGCTCTTAAAGAGGTGTACAAGATGGCAGAGAAGAATACAGGGTGACTCCTAAAGAGATATACAAGACGCCAGATAAGAATACAAGGTGACTCTTAAAGAGGTGTACATGATGGCAGAGAAGAATACAGGGTGACTCCTAAAGAGGTGCACAAGATGTCAGACAAGAATACAGGGTGACTCCTAAAGAGGTGTACAAGACGCCATACAATAATACATGGTGTGCAGGATGTCACAGCAAAATACAGTACAAGATGCCAGTTAAGAATACAAGGTGACTCTTAAAGAGGTGTACAAGATGGCAGAGAAGAATACAGGGTGACTCCTAAAGAGGTGTACAAGATGCCACACAAGAATACAGGATGCCTTCTAAAGAGATATACAAGATGTCATATAAGAATACAGGGTGCCTCGTAAAGAGGTGTGCAGGATGTCAGAGCAAAATACAGTACAAGATGCCAGATAACAATACAGGGTGACTCCTAAAGAGATATGCAAGATGCCAGATAAGAATACAAGGTGACTCTTAAAGAGGTGTACAAAATGGCAGAGAAGAATACAGGGTGACTCCTAAATAGGTGCACAAGATGTCAGACAAGTATACAGGGTGCCTCCTAAAGAGGTGTGCAGGATGTCAGAGCAAAATGCAGTACAAGATGCCAGATAATAATACAGGGGGACTCATAAAGAGATATACAAGATGCCAGATAAGAATACAAGGTGACTCTTAAAGCGGTGTACAAGATGGCAGAGAAGAATACAGGCTGACCCCTAAAGAGGTGCATAAAATGTCAGACAAGATTACAGGGTGACTCCTAAAGAGGTGTACAAGACGCCATACAATAATACATGGTGTGCAGGATGTCACAGCAAAATACAGTACAAGATGCCAGTTAAGAATTCGGGGTGACTCCTAAAGAGATATACAAGATGCCAGATAAGAATACAAGGTGACTCTTAAAGAGGTGTACAAGATGTCACACGAGAATACAGGGTGACTTCTAAAGAGATATACAAGTTGCCAGATAAGAATTCAGGGTGCCTCCTAAAGAGGTGTGCAGGATGTCAGAGAAAATTACAGGGTGACACTTAACGAGGTGTACAGTATATTAGATTCAATTCAAATACAGGGTGACCCTTAAAGAGGTTTGCAAGATATCAGATTCAAATAAAGGGTGACTCTTAAAGAGTTGTAAAAGATGTCAGACTCAAATACAGGGTGACCCTTAAAGAGGTGCCCGCGCGGGAAGCCTAAGTTAATGGGTAATGGAGTCTGTTGAAAGAGTCCTGGGGTTTCGAGCGAAGCGAGATGCCCTCCTGAGCCTTTCTAACATGTGTAGCATTTGTAGCATGCGTCATTTAAAATAATATAACGTCTAGTCTTTCAGAATGACTGTAATTTTTTTCACATAGCCCTTTCAAATTCCTAATGCAAGAGTGTCTTGGTTTCTTTCTGATAACCCAGCCACAAATCGTACTGGTTGAAACCGTGGAGAGAGGAGCTGCTGTTGTGCCCGGTTCCTGATCACAATCAATGTTTTGTGAACTCATTATGTGATAGTCCGTGTATTTGATCATACGCAAATTGTAGTATTATCCGAAAAGGTTTCTTCCATTCACGTACAAAATCTGATTTGTTCACACTTGAAACCAAACATCACTCCGTTCCTCGCTCTTCTTAGTTGTACGATTAGCTCGAATTCCCGTTGAAAACATTTGTATAAGCATGCTTTTTGGCATTACAAACACGTTAGTGAAAAACAAATCCTTTCTTTCATATGCTCCTTCAGAATGTTTGCTTAATTTGAAGGAAAACGAAATACGAATATAAGCACTAACTTATGTTCAGTTACTCATGCTCCTCTATAATAATTATAATGATGTAAAACAAATATTGGAATGCAGCCGAAATAAATCAGAAAACCCTTTAAATGTCCAATTGGCTGGATAAAAGCAAAAGGAAGTAGGAGACTTCTGTTACTTAGGAAGAAAAATAACCAGTGATGGAAGAAACAAAGAGGATATAAAAAGTAGTTTGGCTCGGGCAAGGAAAGCATTTATACAGAAAAGGAATCTGATGACATCGAATATATATTTAGGCATTAGGAAGTCATTTTTGAAAGCCTTTGTCTGGAGCGTGGCACTCTATGGAAGTGAAACTTGGAATATTGGTGCAGCAGAAAAGAGGAGAATTGAAGCGTTTGAAATGTGGTGTTACAGGAGAATGATGAAAATCATATGGGTAGATAGGGTTACAAATGAAGAGGCAATAAGACGAGCGGGAGAGGGGAGATGTTTCTGGCGACTGCTAATGAAGAGAAGAGATAGGTTGGTAGGACACTTACTAAGACACCCGGGAATAGCAAGCTTAGTTTTGGGAGGAAGGGTCGAGAACAAGAACTGTAGGGGTAGGCCAAGGTTTGAATATGTTAAACAAATTGCCTCGGATGTAGGGTGTGGTAGCTATGTAGAGATGGAAAGATTAGCTCAGGACAGGGAGGCATGGAGAACTGCATCAAACCAGTCAAAAGACTGAAGACTCAAACAACAACAACAACAGCAATAATAATGTATCTATTCTTGGATATTAACATTGTCACAAATGCCATGTTTATCCAAGACGTACTGAAGGGCTATTATTGGGCTCGAGCAAATCCCCCTCCTTCTTAAATTCCGACTAACGCAATATTTTAGTTTTTAAGGAGAGTGCTTTACCTTAAAATAAAATATTTCATTAATTTGTATTAAGTATTCTAATGCTCAATTATGATTTAAAAAGAACCCTGTCAATAGAAAGATTTTGTGGCAAAGAATGGTCTGATGGCTTCATCTTCTGTATCCAATATCCATATGCTCAGGAGACGGACGGGTGGGTTCAAACCCTCCATTGACAAAGCATAAAAAAGTAATTTGTTTCGGAAACAGCACTTGTCCACTATTGGACGGTATATAAGTTATTGATACCATCGTCGTTACTGAGGCAAGGACTACAGTTTGGGACTGAAAATACATTTTTACCATGTTTTTTTGGCTCTCGTACATGATTCAAAGACTTTGTGTGTTTTATCACTGAATTAACTATTGTGTCTTCTTGAATGAGGAGTGGATTTAAGCCAAGGTTATGGGGGAGGCAGCCGTAGGAATACCCCCATCCTACAGGGGTTTGCAAAAAATAAGCTCAAATTTGTGAGTCATAGGCTATTTGGGTGATTGTTTATTGTTATATTTTGGATTAAAAATAAATGTTAACAATTAAATAAAGAAACGTTCAAAATCTACATGAAATTGTTTTGTGAATAGGGAAAAATCTGAGTAGTATTATTCTAAGTTAAATATGTATTGTATTCTAAATTACATTAGTTTTGGATTCTCTACTATTTACTCTCATACGTACTGTAGGGTTTAGAACCATTTCTTAGAGAGCTGTTAAAAATTTGTAGTTTTCTTTCAAACACCATTTTCAAACTATTGGGCTATTGTAAAATTTACATTTTGGTATAGAGTATTTAAATTGGAAAGAATCTGTGCAAAGCTAATGTTTCCTCAGAAGCTTAAATATATTTTCAATGTATAACAACGATATGAATCAAATTATTTGAAAAATTTCTAGCTTCGAATAACATGTGTATTGAAAAACTAAAAAAAAATGTAGACAAAACTTTTATAAGGATGTAGTCAGGGTAATCCACTGTCTAATGGGAACGTCAATTAAGAGGACCACTGTACCATCATAAAGGAGATCTAAAAGGAAAACGAGTACATTTTATAATATTTTTAAATTTTTAACACACTTAATAGTGATTAATCTGCCTTTTATGTAAACAATTTTAAATGTGTCTACAGTTTTATCTACGCACTTCTAAGTGCACCGTTCTTAATTCAAAATATCTATGAGTGTTCTTACAATTGTGTATTTGTATGCTCATTATTATTATTATGACAGTTAATGGGTCAATAAGCATTCGTATTTAATGAATATGGACCAAGGACAGATCGTTTTTGAATCATGTGCATCTTTTTTCATAATACATATATCTTATCAGCATGCAGTAGAATGTGTTCAAAATTTTTCCGATTTGGGGATATGTATTCATAGATAAGTTTTTCTTCGTGTTATTGTTATATTTTGCTAACATATAGAGAATCACATGTTAAATATAGACAGGCTGATGAAGGGGGAGATCCACCGAAACATGTACCTGTGAAACTACATTTATAAACTTGTATTGAAAAGGCGGACTATTTATCTTTTCTTTGATCACCCTGTATAATAAGATAATGTCATAAAACTATGGAATTACCAATGTCTTACCTGCACATGCTTCTTTAAGTTCGCTGTGGATCTGCGCCTGCTCTGTTTTCTTTTCTTTTCACCTATGCAAACTTTACATTTAAATGTGTCATTCTTCCCATCTGATTTTAAGAAATTAAATATACCGGCGTATGACAGTCAAGGCATTTTTTTTTCTTATTTCAACTCCATAAAAGTGCCACAAATTTAGATATAAGCACGTTTTAACTTCAATCTCACCAAAGAAGTAATACCTCTTGGATGATTTTAATAAAACATTTGGCGTATATCATAACAGATGGCAGAGGTTCGTTTCCAATTCCTCCCCCTCCCCAAACCTTTAAAGCAGGTCTGAGGTAAATAATAAAATATTGCTTTGTGTTCTCAGGCATTCTAGTAGAAAGTGTGTTTCTAAGAATTGAATGCAGAAACATGTCCGAAATATAACTGCTGCAAAAGCAATTTGGCAGGTTTTGCGATACTGGAGAATGGCTAATAAACCCTGATTGAGGGTCGGACCTAAATTGTTAAAGACCTTTTACATAGGCTGGATGTGCATCACTGACGATTGTGGGAGGTTTTGTATTCCTAGGCCTCCACGTAAACAGTCTACACAGAGACTGTCAGAATTATTCCAGCTCAAAGAACATTTGGAACGTTTATGGCACAAGTTATGGGAACAGATAGGCGCAGGTACTCGAACCTTTCAAATCCACCACAAATTCACGATTCGTTTATGGTTATTGTTTGTGTTGATTGTCAGGTTCATAATGGAAAGTTGTTGGGTCCATTCCCACGTGCTAGTGACAACTGATTGCTCCATCTTGAAAAACTAACGAGGATTTTCATTACTTCGTTACTCTTAAAAGTAACGTCGTTCGTCGATACAGTTAGTTACTTATTTTAAAAAGTAACATCGTTACCCTCTCGTTACCGTAAAGTAGCGGTCACTAGAAACTTATCTCACCAAAGAAGTAATACCTCTTGGATGATTTTAATAAAACATTTGGCGTATACACCAACCCTGGTAGAAAGCCACAAAAAAACAAGACAGCGCTATATTGAGGCGCACTAGGCACTGCTCTCTCTCTAACACTAGTGGCTAGCATTCTTGGAGATCTTGGAAGTCCGGGTTCAATTCCCAGCTCTTCCAAGAAATGTAATTCTGGTCTGAGGGCTGCAACGGCGTACACGTAGCCTCGTGAAGTAAAACTGAGAATTGGTGGATTCGATTCCCACATCAGCCATCGTGGGTTTCAGTGGTTTTCCACTTGTACTCCAGACAAATGCCGGGATGATTTCTAACTTAAGACCACGGTCGCTTCCTTCCCGATCCTCGCTGGAATAACAAATGCACGCACTACTACATACACCACAAAACACAAGTTATCAGACAAATTCTACATACAGTATACCCAAGTACATCGGGCTAAATGACCATTATGTCCAAGCCCCTGTAATTAAACAACAAGTCTCTAACACTAACAGAATGGTATGTCAAATTAGGAATTGTAATTGGTCAAGTTGCCCAGCTAAGACAAATGAGTATATGCAAATGCTATTTATCATTCGTACTATCCATGATCTGCGATTTGAAACAGGTAGGCGTGTGCTACTGTATGGTGTCGAAGGCTGAACTCTGAAGGCTTCTTTGATAATCCTGTTTATATAATAATTGAAATCCGCATATAGCAGAATGTCTTGGGTGGACCATATCACTAATGAGGCCACGTCGGGAAACAATACGAAGTACTAATCACTGCAAACTGCATGAATGCGGCGTACTTTGGTCATATAGTTCGAAAGTACAGTCTCATTCAGTTGATAGTAGAGGACAAAATAGAAGGCAAACACGGACTTGGGCCGAGACGGTTATAGTGGACGTGGACTTTTCTCCATGTTGTATCCACGTTGATACGTCGAGTGCCATACAGAAGAGAAAATTCCATGATAGCCATCAGCCTTCTGTGAGTATACGACACCAGAAGAAGTAGAATAATCTCCTTGTCCATTGTTCATGGGTTATTCGGTGGCAATCCAAGGAACATCCAGTTCTATTGCATAATCTCTGTGGTGTATTTCAGATAGCAATCTATTCACCACCAAAAGTCCGCAGTCAGCCAAATAATTATAGCGCAGAATCCTCACACCAATAGCTATAATATTGATATTTGAATTGGCCCCAGTCAGTAGGGTAGCATTGCAAGCCTCTTATATACACTGCTCAAAACAATTAGAGGTACAGGAATTTGATCGCGTGTACCATGTAGCCTACGTAGTCCGTGATTACGATATATACTGTTGCCCGTATTCTTACGACATGTTTTAAGAATGCAGTAGACGCATGTATCGTGCTATACCGCAGAGTGAAATGGACGAGCAAAGTCGCACTCTGTCCTCGAGTGCGTGTAAGTGAAGAATACGTTACTAACCACTTGGTGCACGTTGGATTAGTCGAAATGAGGCAGCTGAATGAGACAGAATGTGTTCGGGCAGTGACAATACTGCAGTAAGGTTGGACTATTCGTGGAGTGTCTACAGAGCTTAATGTGGCTTCATCTGTTGTTGGGAGGGTTTGGAAACGATTTTGTGAAACTGCTTCATACACACCAAAGCCCGGGCAAGGGATAAAACAAAACAAAACATCGGCCAGAGACGACCGATATGTGGTGAATTTTTCTATCTGCTGGCGTTCGGCGACCGCCCGGGAACTGCAAAATGATCTAAGAGTAGCAACTGGTAGCAGTGTCAGTGACCAAACAATGCGCAACAGACTCCGAGAGGCAGGTTTAAGACCAAGACGACCTCATCAGGTCTCTCGATTAACTGCTCGCCACAAGACAGAGCGACTTCGATTTCCTGAAGACCATAGGGACTGGCAGCTGAGTTACTGGCGCAATGTATTGTTTGCGGACGATTCCCGCTTTCGTCTAACACGGTGGGACGGGCGTATACCTGCCTATCGTGGTGAACGTTATTATGGAGTAGCAGTCCAAGAATGGGACACCTTTGGCAGCGGCTCGGTCATGGTCTGGGGTGGCATCACAATTGACGGCCCATCGGACTTTCAGATAACCAGAGGCTGACTTGATGCTCAGAGGTACCTCAACGAGATTATTCTAGGTCATGTTATGCCCATTGCAGTTGTAATGGGCCCCCAGTTATCCTGCAACTCGACAATGCGAGAACTCATTCAGCAGCAACCACCATGGAAACTCTACAGGACATCGCGATTCAAACATTCGACTGGCCTGCGTTGAGTTCTGGTCTCAATCCCATTGAGCATTTATGGGAAATGCTGGACAGACTACTTCGGGCCCGTCCTGTAGAGCCTCAGACTCTGGAACAACTTGCAAAGGCCCTTATGGAGGAGTGGAACGAAATTCCACAAGAAACTGTTCGCAGACTTTTCAAGAACATGTCACTAAGATGTGAGGAAGTTATACAGGCACATGGAGGGTCTAGCTGATATTGAATTGTTTCTTTTTGCGCACACTATGCATTCATGGAAGCACTCTCTACCTTGGTTGACGACATTGTGTTCCGTTTCTGGTCATAGTACCAACATGTGTGCTACGACATGCACAGGATATGTACTGTACATTTCCATTAAATAAAGGTTTCATTTCCCAGATAACATGGCTGTTTCACTCCACCCATTCCTGGCAAAATAATGCAGGTGTTTCAAATCTTGTCCCTCTAATTTTTGGAGCATTGAATTTACTGGTAGCTAGGAAACCTGCTGATATCCTACTGACAGAAGAGAAACAAAATTACGGGTCATTTACAATTTTGACTGAATGTATAGAGAGATGTTTGAAACATAAATTCTTACAATTACAGAAACATAATCGAAACGTTTGAATTTAGTTTTGATTGAAAGCCCACCGGAAGAGGGAAAATATCTCCAAACCCCTTTACAAACCGTACCATGATCTAAATGACCCTCGAAGAGGTTAATTGAATTAATTAAACAGTTGTACTGTAAGTCCGAACTTCATAGTGTTTATGACATTCTGTTAAATGGTTGAACAAATGTCTTTACATTGATCAAAATGAAATCTTAAGACCATGAGTTAATATAGAGTTCACATAAAGAGCAGAAACTGATTTACTTAATTCGTATCATATTCTACGCTTGAAGGAAACAATCAATCAATCAATCAATCAATCATTCAATCAATAATAATAATAATAATAATAATAATACTGGCTTTACGTCCATTACGGCTTTTAGAGACACGAAACAATCAAACTATCCTTAGGACTTACTGTGGGAAACTAATCCATACAGAAATTAAACTTCCTTAACAGTAAGAATCCAATTTAATCTCCACTCTTTTTAATGTGTCCGTATATCCTCTCTAGCATTACCAATCATTTGGGGTATTACAATGCTGGATACATATTTATGCTAATCTTACCCTCACTGAATAATGTGAAGAAAGCTCTAGATTACCATCAGTATCAGTGAGAAAATGCTATGAAAATCTCAGAGTTCATTTGATTCTGAAAACTATTCCTAAATTACCTAAATTTTCCGCCTAAATGTTGTTAGTAAGCTTAAGTTGTTTCAGTTTCCAGGCATTGATGGTAATAGTTTTAACTTTTAACAGGTGTCTTGTTCGTTACATATATTAAAGCATTGGTTACTACTCACACATAAACATTTCTTTCTGAACAAGTCCATATTTTGTTTGAAGGCATACCCATGCAATTAGGTCTACCCATCGTCTGTCGGCTCCTCGGAGGAGAAGCCAGACCACGAAAAGTTGAGGAATGATCATCAATTTTCCTCTCATTTTGGTTTAAATAAGATTGTAGAGCACAAATATTTCCATTTGTGGATGAGCAAGATGCCAATGCTAATTCAGCAGAAAAACTTCTAGCATGACGTCGTCCGAGAGATGAAGGGTTTTTAACAGTAGCACAACCACAAGCACCTTCACAGGAGCATAAATCTACGTGATAATCATCACGGACATACATCTGGTTAGTTGAGGAACCTGTCCCAGTGAATTCTGATATCTCATGATCAGCGCTTCCATTCCCTGTATCACACTCTCTAGCCATACTTTGCTTGTTATTTGCATCATTCTGAGAACATTGGTTGGTTTCTGAGTCTTCAATAGATACTGGAGTAATTATATTTGTCTGAATATGAATATCTTTGGAGAAACAACCCTGGTTCATAATCTGATTATCCCTAGCATTTTGACCATTGATTTGAGGTATTGGAAGTTGATATGCTTGTAATCCTCCGATCAGAAGTAGTCGTTTATCATAAAAGTTTGTCTGATTTTCTTTATTACCAAACTGCTGTAATAAATCTATCTGTGGAGGCCTTTGATTTATGTTATCACCAGATGTATTCTGAAGGCTGAAATTCACATCCACAGGTATAAATGTTATACTATTTTGGTTACTGCTCTCATCAGACTCAGTGGATGAATATGAGAGTTCTTCACGAGGAATTTCTCTATAATTGATCACAGTCTGGCTGGCTGTTGGCATTGACTGCGATGCACTGGCATTACCTCCTTCTAATGATTGGCTATTTGAATTTTCTTCTTTTAGCAGAAGCCAAGACTGACGAATTCTTTTTCCTCTTTTGCTAATTCGCTTTGTGTTCCCATGCGGGGACAATGTGTGAAATGAGATATGTGTTGGTGGCTGGGAACCACAACAGACTCCAACAGGCTGTTGTTCGTTACCAACTGACGACTCTGCAGATGTGTATGGTGGTGGAGGAGAGTCAGGTATTGGTGTAGTCTGACAGCTCCGACTAGTAATAGCTGGTGATGCTGTTGGGTTGTGGTCATTCCCCGGTAAAAGTAAGAGCCCTGGAGCCGAATTTGCCAGATACCTATGTGTTTCCACATCCATGGATTGTGGTTCACTTAACTCTGCAATCGAGCTTCCAATACTTACGGCATCAAATCGTGAATTATCAGCATTTTCTCTGAAAAAAAAAATAAGAGAAAAACATACATATCATTTTTTTACCACTAGTTAAAAATGAAATCAGCACAAAATAGGATGTATTGGCTTGTTTAACTTTAATATTATTATCATTGCTTATCTTTACGTCAAGTCAGAGAAAAGTATCAGATAGAATTTATTACAGAGATTTACCCAAGCAATATGAAGTCTCCCAATAGAGTTCGGTTAGCACAGTTCTACAGATCTGTGTCATATTCATCCAACTATGCTATTCAATTACGAGTATCATTGTTTTCCAATTGCATTAACAATACATATTAAATTATATGTGTCATTCTCTAATTACACTGGCGGGAAACGAAAACCCAACAGCTAGAAGACATTAAACGAATTCAATTTAGGCTAAGCAATTGTCTAGGTTACATACGAGTATTTATAGTATTAGACTAAAGTGTCCAAGTCACAGGTTCAAATATGCACAAGAAGACTTGTGAGATGGTGGTACCGGTACTTTAATAATCGCTGCAGTCACCACGATTTTGAATGCAAGCATGCAAACGTGCATGCGTTGTATCGTACAGGTGCCGTGTGTCTTTTGTGGGATAGAATGCCACTCCTGTTGCACTTGGTCAGTCAAATCAGCAACGGTTAAAGCTGGTATTGGATTACGCTTATTTGTATTCACACAATGTCCCATGCGTGCTCAATGGGCGATAGGTCGGGTGATCTCGCAGGCCAAGGCAACTGGTCAACACTCTGTTGAACACGTTGGGTGACAGCGACGTATGAGAACGAGAATTGTCCTGTTGGAGAAACACCCCCTTGATTACCGCGAATGAGTGGCTGCACAACCGATTCAATCACCAGTCTGATATACAGATGTGCTGTCGAGACTCTTGGGATAATAACACTGTCATAAGAGTCCGCTTCCTCGACCATAACTCCTGGTGTAGGATCAGTGTGTCGACGCTGCAGACAGCTTGGTTCCAAGCACCCACTTGGCCCCCTTCTTGCCAACATACGGCCATAACTGGAACTGTTGCTGCCCACAGATACAAAATAGAAAAACATTTACACAGAGGAGAGGCTAATGAAGGTTGGCCCCGTGGAGTTGGGATAGTGCGCCTGCCTCTCACCCAGAGGCCCCGGGTTCGATTCCCGGCTCCGTCAGGGGTTTTAGAAACTGACGCGAGGCCTGGAACGGGATACACTCAGCCTTGTGAGGACAATTGAGTAGCAGTCTGACATTGAGGCAGCGTTCCGGTCAACGGCCGAGGGGACCCGACGCGCTGGCTACGCGTCACCCCTTAATCTGCAGGCCAAATGGGCAAGGCCCTTCGTGGGCTGTAGTGCCACGGTTTTTTTTTAGAGGCTAATGAATACACTAATTTGTTACACACAAAAGATATGGAACAGCATTCTGGTTACTGTCCAGCCTGTGGGCCATCTGCTGGCACACCCTACCCACTCATTGTCCTCACCCCGGCGCACCCTAGATACAGGGAAGGGGGGAGGGGGGATGAGGTCACCACACCCTACTCAGTGTTGTCTGTACGGTGCTACCCTCATGAAAGTTACGTGGGTAACTGTTCCAAACTGGGACCAAGACACAACAGATCTCCACTCCGCCCTCCAATGAGCTCTAGCTTGACACCACTGGAGTCGTAGACGGCAGTGATTCGGAGTTAGTGGCATGAACGCTACGGGATGTCTGGCTCGGGGCTGTCCCTCAAGTTACAGTTCGCTGTGTCACTCTGGTGCCAACTAAAGCTCTAATGGCTACTGCAGATCCAGTACGATCCACCACAGCCATGAGGCAAATACGGCGGTCTTCCCTCTCCGTAGTGGCCCGTGTGTGGCCGAACCCCGGTCTTCTTGAAACAGTGCCTTCCCGTTACCATTGTTGCCAACACCGATGTACTGTGGATATATCCCTACTAAGTATTTCTGTAATATCGCGGAAAGACCTTCTCGGAGCCCTTTTACACGGCCCGGTTCAAACTCAGTAACCTACTAATACTGCCTTATTTGTATTCTCAAATGCACGTTTGACTCACTCCTCCCTCCCAACATCATCCTTGGACGATGATTAACGTTCACGAAGTGTGTAGTGCGTATTTAAAGCTAAAATTCTTTGTGAGGCCATACTAGCACTACTAGCACCACACTTCGTCCACTATCGCACAGATTTGAATTGGCGTCATCTTTCATAATGTGTAAATACTCCTCCCGAATTTTGTTTATCTAGCACAACTACTTCTTGGTGTTGGGATTTCATCTTCCGCCAGTGTATACTGTAAAACACACAATAATATTGTGTTGGTCTTCATGAACATAATTGACAAGAAACTGGTACAACTCGCCACACAGTCTAGACTTGGTCAGTTTTATGTTATTGTGGTGGTCGAGATTATTATCGAAGCTTATAAGAAGATATACAGTAGTAGTATGGTGTTCGTATTATTTTGTATTCCAGAAATGTTGGATTGGTGAGACGTAATGAAATTTGAAGGGGACGGTCGGGGTCGAACAAAATAGTACTATGACTTTACCAAGTTTCACTGAAATCGCTCCTGGCGTTTAGATTTTATTAGTGGGACACACACAGACGCACACACACACATGGACAAAAGGTGATCTCAAAAGCCTATTTTTTTCATAAATTAAAATAGGCTAAAAATAAAAAAATCAAGACTATGTTCCTGAAATGGATCCTAGGAGTAGGAAAAGCTGGCCATGCCGCCTGGTATACAAGCTCATGAGGGAGACTTACTTGACATTAGATTACATGACGAGCTACCACCCACAGGACCCAGTTGGCATCAGGGACTGGAAGAAAAAGGAGGTAGGACTGGAGTTCTACACCACATCAGCCATGCTGGATGGCAGCTGGACCAGGGAGTGTAGAAGCCAGAGACACCTCACAACCTAGCAATACACGGGTTCCACCACAAAATATGTGTACACAAGAAACTCTACGAACCGACTGAAGACTTTAAATGTGTGCGGGGCCGTAGAGCGATCAAGGGCCCTAGGATAAGGTTTTCCGGGCCCCTTCATTTTTATTCAACCTGTGACGCAACTTTGAAATTACGATATTAAACTTGCAAAATTTTAACGCGAACCACCGTGGAATTTATCATTTCCAACGGAATATTAATTTACTTTTAGTTATTCATCCACTCTCCTTTTGTTTTGTCTCTCATTGGTTGCTCTTTTACTTCAAGGTTTTGATTACTGTGCAATAAAAAATCCATTTTCGTTGTATCTGAACGTGTTCAGGCACCACAAAAATAAGCCAGAGCCTACTCCTTTCAGAAAAGTAAGAAGTAAAGAGTCGATTCCTTCTGAGATTAATTAGAAACGTTATGCTCCATAATGAGCTCTTGAACTTTAGCACGTCATCAATCAAATGGACAACTCTGGCAACCTTGCCATTTCCCCGGAAGAAAAACGAAAATCACAATGGATATTTATAAAAGTAATTATATGTTCCCTTTGTAAATATTTGGCTGTATTTACATCGAACAGAGTCATATCAGAAAATTTAATAATACACTGCTCAACAAAAGTTTTGGATAGCATAGATTTTACTGCAATGACATCTTATAGTAAACCCATTGAGGTTTATACAATAACTTATTAACGAACTAAACATCAATCCTTCTGAAAACAATAACAATCGTGGTTAGATGACAATGAAACTGTTCAAAAAACAAAGCGAACTCGCTTCTAAGTGTCCCTTTTGAAGACAAAAACATTGAAAATCTGTATCTCATGTTGATCAGTATCAGTCTTTAGTAGTCCTCCCCACACACGGAGGAAGTATGCTCTGAATGAGACCATCAAGTTTATCTTGGGGTAAGAGGTCCCACTCCTCTGTGGCAGCGTCAACATATGATGAAGGTAGTCCAAAATTTGTTGAGCAGTGTAGTTTAGACATTAAATTAAATAAAGTTGCCTACTCTAAGTCCTCTTACCGCTTCGGGCCCCGGGACTACAGCTCCACTTGCCCCTCCCTATCGTCGGGCCTGTGTGTGTTATGTGAAAAAAGATGCAGGAAATTCCACATCATGACGTGTGCGAAGAGAACCGAATCTAAAACACACTGTAACAAATACTAAACGTTTGCTTACACATTAATATTCAACTCGGCGCACTTTTTCTCAATAATAAATATGTGGGACTAATTCTAGCGTGATTCTTGAGACTTAACCTACCGTACCTCTCGTCCTAGGTAACACTGTGCTTGATATACCGAATTAGATGGAACTTATATAACCTAACAGAATATGCAGCATACATATGAGGAAGATTTTCGCAAAACTGGCGGCCAGAGTCCATTTGTTAATGCATTTCATGGTTCAGAGCAAAATTGCTCCCTGTGGGTTTCCAAACAAGATAGGAATTTATTCCAGTCTCTTAAAGAAATAGGAAAATTAGCTCAAAATATTTGGAGTATATGGCGTGATTGTGTACAGATTTATGTACCTGAATTATGTACTTCAGACTGGCTGCGTGGCTCAGCGGTGACGCTCTCGCTTAATGGGACCAAGGTCGCAGGATCAAATCCTGGCGCAGTCTGCTGGCATTTTAGGGTGCGCAAACGCGAGGAAGCTGTGTCAGTAGATTTACTGGCACGTTGAAGATCCCCTTCGGGGCAAACTTCCGGCGCCCCGGCGTCTCTAAAAGCCGCGGGTAGTTAAAAAGGACGTAAAACCAATAACATTATAACTATTTGCTATACTTCTGTAACACAGCCATTAGATCACTTGTGTATTATCTCCTTGATACGACAATCACCCCCAAACGCAGTTTATATAAGAAATTTTACAAGTTTCATAATGATTACCTCACTGGTAATGTTCGACTAGAGGTTTCTGCCCTGGTTCGTTTGTACCTATAGCCTACTGGGATAACACTAGGCTATGGTTTCAACATATCTGTCCCCAAATGTAGTGGTCAGAAGTGCTGGATTTGTATCAGAAGGAGGTGATGTGTGAGTGGATGAAGGGCATAGAAGGAGTTGTTCTTCCTTCTGTGACATGACTAATTTTTAGCTTATTTTCATCATGTGAAATTTACAAGTTGCACTGTATAACAAAAAGAAACGACGCACCAGGAAGGAATTGTCCGATGGCGATAAAAATTGGTGGATGTGAGGAACAGACATGGAATAACAAATGATCAAAAGTGCAGAACAATCGAATGATTTATTGCAGAGTTAGAGCGTTACAGAGTGAGGACGTCAATAAGGTGTTGGTCCATCCCTGGCCTGGATGCAAGCTGTCACTCGACGTGGCATGGACTGATCAAGTTCCCGGATGGTGTCCTGCGCAATTTCGTGCCAAATGGTCTCCAACTGTTGGGCTAAATCGGCGACATTCCGGGATGTTTGCAATCACCTTCCCATGACGTCCCGAATATGCTCTATGGGAGAGAGATCAGGCGACCGAGCTGGCCAAGGAAGGATAGAGCAAGCATGAAGACAGTCCATAGCAATACGTGCCGTGTGCGGCCGGGCATTATCCTGTTGGAAAGTAAGGCCTGGGTATCGCTGAAGGAACGGTAACACAACCAGCCGTAGAATGTCATCAACATACCGCTGTGCTGCCAATGTGCCAGGAATGACTACCAGAGGGGTCCGGCTATCAAAGGAGATGGCACCCCAGACCATCACCTCCTGTTGTGGGGCTGTATGGCATGCGATAGTCAAGGCAGGATCCCTACTCTGGCCTGGAGGTCTCCAAACACGTCTGCGTTTGTCGTCAGGGCACCGTAGGAAACGGGACTCGTCACTAAAGACTATACGTCCCCAGTCAGCGCAGTTCCACGTTGCTCGAGTGCGGCCCCACTGTAATCTGACTTGACGGTGAACATGCGTGAGTGGTCAGCGGCGTAACGGGCGGCACGATTGCAAATTCCTGTCGCTCAGGCGTCTGTTGATGGTCATGGTAGACACATGTGTGCGGGTCACACGCTGGATCGTTGATAACGACGACTCCGGTGCTGTGACAGCTGTTCTGACAATCGCTCTGTCTTCCCGTGCTGTTGTGGCCCTCGGTCGGCCACTGCCGTCCTGACGCTGATGCCTGCCGTTGCTGACCCACGCTTGCCAGCATCTTCTGATCGCTGCATCACTTCGACCCAAACGTCCAGCGACAGCTCTATTCGACCATCCAGCTTCTATCAAACCGGTCGCACGACCTCTTTCAAACTCTGATATCTGCTCGTAATGAGCACGAATCCTTCGGCGTGGCATTTTTACAGCCGACGTTCAGATATCGCAGTGACATGCAACAGCTACTTTGAGCATACGCTTCAGAATCGCGCCTTATATACTCCTGATGCATGTGCAGTTTGGATGCGTGGGAGCTCCCGCTATTCATTCATTGGACACGAAGCTTTAATCAGTTGCATGTTCGGTCCGAATGTCTTTGCATATGCAATATTCATACAATAGGATAACGCCTTCCCGGTGCGTCGTATTTTTGTTATACAGTGTATATTCAATTCGGTTAGAAATTGATAGAGGGACATTCACACTCACACAGACACGGATACAAATTAATCTTTAAACAGTGTTTCCATTTTTAAAGAAACTAAAGTAGGTTAAGTACAGATCTCTAGAGCAGAGGTCTTCAAAGTGGGGGGCTTGCCCCCTTAGGGATGCGCAGTGAGTGATAAAGGGTGGGCACTGGCTCTGATTGAAATATTTATATTTCATATTCTGTAACAAATATTGCTATCCTCATATCCATGAACCTATCATAGGCAGGAAGCTCCCACGACCATTTAAGACTAATAAACTCGTACTTTAGCTGTCTTATTTCACAAGAACTGGCCAGCCCAATAATATTGAACTAAAATCGACACTGGTGACAGCTTAAGAGCAAATTAGTAAAATAAACAAAATTTGTTCAATTCCAATAACTGCACATGCGACAGTTGTTTTTTCTAAGCAAGTAAAATAGTTAACTTTCAACACCATAGAATAATCCAAATGCATGAATTTTTTTTACAAAAATTTGTTGAACTGTGATATGCTCTAAGAATAGTAAATTGTGTGTTATTATTATTATTATTATGATTATTATTATTATTATTATTATTATTGTTATTATTATTATTATTATTATTATTATTATTATTATTATTATTGTAACAGGTAGAGCCTCCGTGGCTTAGGCGGCAGCACGCCGGCCTCTCACCGCTGGGTCCGTGGTTCAAATCCCGGTCACTCCATGTGAGATCTGTGCTGGACAAAACGGAGGCAGACAGGTTTTTCTCCGGGTACTCCGGTTTTCCCTGTCAAAATTTCATTCCAGCAACACTCTCCACTATCATTTCATTTCATACGTCATTCATTTAATCATTGCCCCAGGGGAGTGTGACAGGCTTCGGCAGCCGGCACAGTTAATATCCTCGCCGCTAGCTAGGGGCTTCATTCATTCCATTCCTGACCCGGTCGGAGACTGGAAGCAGGCTGTGGATTTTCATTTTCATTATTGTAACAGGTAGATGAAGTAATTAGACAGAAGCACATACTGTAGATCTTGTGATCCGTTTCTTTTTTGTGCGAAATAGCCTATGAGAAGTGCTAAGAAGGGAAGGAAGAATAAGAGGGAGGGGGGAGGGGGGCGCTAGATATTTCATGTTTCAGAAGTAGGGCGCGACAGAAAAAGTTTGAGAACCCCTGCTCTACAGTCCTGCATTTCTCTCAGAAATGGAAGCACTGTCGTCTCATAAAATCGTCAAGAATTTGTTTGTAATCATAAGTAAGATACACTGGAGCTTAGGAACATGTTTCTACCAAATATTTTGGATTATTTACACGTGTTGTCTTGTTTTCTTACAAAATGAAATTAGTGAACATAGACCCAACAATATTTGTGACTTGTACAAATAATACAAACTTACACAGGCTCTTCGATGTTACTTCTAGTCTGGTGCTGGGATTCGCTCTTGCGCTTTGGCTGGCGACTGTCTTCTGGTTCGATGAAGATCTTAATGACCTCATCATAATCCGGTGGTGCCTCGTACACGGGTGGCTCATCAGGCGATACATCCTCGACTCGGGCCCCATCTGATGGGACAATATTGTATTATACTCGTAAATACTTCAAGATAGCCAGTCGTGTGTCCTAGTCATTTTAATCGAAAAGATAACCATGAATATTTTAATTTTAATTCACGTTCAGTCACGTGATATTTCCATGAGCAGAGGCAAGGGCTCCTTAATGAAGCAGAAAAATAAAATAAACCACTATGTCCATTTCCGAACAAATTCTACATATGGGGTACATGGTGCTCTGAATGACGGATTTCTTTACCTTCAAAACACTCGGACAGCCTCTGACTTACAACTCAGGCTAAGAAAGACTCCAGTACATTGGCCTTGTCTTCAAGTGAACACGCGCGCTGTTTCTCAGAACATCATTGTCAGAGGTGCAAACATGGCATAATTTGCTCATGAGTGGCAGGTGGATATGCATCTATGGGTGTCATTGTCAACAACTTAATGGGAGAGCTGTCCCAAAACAGTCATCAGCAGGGTCAATATATTTTCAATTGAAAGTCCATTTTATGCGAAAACTTTAAAAATTCAAACAAGAATGGGTGTGCATTTCGGCAGGAAAGAAATCTGTTGACATCAAATATATTTTAGGTATTAGAAAGTAACTTTTGAAAGCCATTGTCTGGGGTCTGGCACTCTATGGAAGTGAAACGTGAACTGTTGCCGCAGCAAAAATGAGTAGAATTGAAGCGTTTGAAATGTGGTGTTACAGGAGAATGATGAAGATCAGATGGGTAGATAGAGTAACAAATGAAGCAGTATTAAGATGAGTTGGCGTGGAAAGATGTTTCTGGCGACTGCTAACGAAGAGAAGAGATAGGTTGCAAGAACTGCAGGGGTAGACAGAGGTTAGAAAATGTTAAAAAGTTTACCTGGGGTGTAAGGTGTGGTAGCTACAGTATGTAGAGATGAAACAATTAGCTCAGGACAGGGAGGTTTGGAGGACTGCATCGAACCAGTCAAAAAACTGAAGACTCAAACAACAACAACAACAACAACAACAACAAAAACAGATGTGAGTAAAAAGTTTTACCCCCAGCCAAATTTTATTGGGAACATCAACATGTTGACCGACTGAAAAGCAACTATTTTAGTAGATTTTTTTCTCGTGTGGCCTCCTGAGAGGCCGAGTGCAGATCTTTCTAATCGACGCCCGTGGGCGAACTGCGCGTCGGGATGATAGATGGAATGATGAAGATGAATGAAACTGGGCAAGGATGTGGAAGGAATCGGCCGTGGCCTGTCAGAAGGTACCGTCCCAGCATTTGCCTGGTGTTGAAAATGGGGAACCACGGAAAACCATTTCAAGGACGGCCGACGGTGAGGCTCGAACTCACGCATCTACCAAGTCAGCAGAGAGCTTGGCCCCATGACCTAACGCTGCGCTTTAGCCAGCGTAGGTACTGCTGTCAGTTTTTAGTAGATTACGAAGGCTACACTGAAAACTGGCTTCTAAAGTAGCCTGTATGTATAGGCCTCTAACCTGCTACTTGTACATACCCAGTAACTCGCTGATGGTCTGCAAGTGATTCTGCAGTTCCCTCTGTTGTCTAGCGCGAGCTCCCATACGATACAGCAAAACGATCAGCGCAGCTATCAGCATGATTAGTCCTAAAACAACACACAGTACTTCCAGTACACATCATGGATAATGCAAATCATTAGGTTGGTAATACGGTAATACTTCTTCAGTCTTCAGGCACCTCGAGTGTCATTCTGCTGATGAAGGAGACACTGTTTACAGGAATTTGCCACCCTATGTGGTCTTGGGGTACTCAGGGTGTAAGGGACCTGGGTTTGATTCCCAGCTCTGTCAAGAAATTCAACTCTGGTCTAAGGGTTGGAACGGGGTACACTCAGCCTCGTTAGGCAAAACTGAGAATATATGGGTTCGATTCCCACTTCAACGGTCCAAAAACCGGTTTTCCAAAGTTTCCTACTTCTACGTCAGGCAAATCTCGGGATGGTTCCTAACTTACGGCCACAGCCGTCTTCTTCCAAATTATAGTCGTAATTACAAATAAGCACACTACCACAATCATCAGAAATGACACTGGTTGGTTGGTTCCCCAGTTTAGGGGATGCGACAACGCGGTCATGTAGCCTAGCCCCCTGTACTTTGGATGTGTGTAGAATCTATCTGATAACCGGCGTTAATTGCGATGGCTGTATTAGTGTGTGTTATCTGTAACTCAGGTAAGGACTGCTGACGATCAATTTCAGTAGTTCCTACTTTTGCTACCAAATGATAACGTCAATGACACCTAGCAGCGAACTTGACTACTAGATACAATCGCACCTGGCGGCAAACATTGGAACTTAATAGAGCGTTAATCAAATCTAACCTACAAATTTAGCTTCACACAATTGTAGTTAGTGGAAGGTTCTTTTACATGCCATAAATCTATGGCATGGGCGCGCCAGCTCTACTTCCCCTTCAAAGGAAGGCATACTGAGGGATTTTAACGCTCTTAAAAATCCGACGACTTCAACCGGGTTTGAACCCGCAATCTTGGGCATAGAAGTTCAGCATGCTACCAACTACGCCACTGACAGATTCCACACACACACACACACACACACGCAAGTACAGAAGGCTACATGATCACTATGTCGTAAAGCCCCTTTATGAATTAACAACAAAAACAATGCACGCGAGTTCCTTCACCATGAACTTCTCTTCCGCATGCAGCTTATTTTCATTAATTCATTATTAGTTACTGTACATTCCATGCCAGCCTCAGCGGTAGCTACGCTCACTAAGGTACAATGTTAGGCCATATGAAGAATCTTCCTCCGGTCTCGGTTAGCGAGTGGTTTCCAATCCCACCACTGGCCATCCTGGAAATGGTTTCCGTGGTTTCCCATCTTCAATTCTATGTAAATGCCGGGATGGTACCTTCTAATAGGCAACGGGCACATCCTTCCATCTCCTTGTCCAGTTTCATTCATCATTCATTTCATCTACCATCAACTCCTCTCATGAGGTTGCCGTCAGGAAGGCCATACAGCCGTAAAATTCTACCACCACATAAAAATTCATCCCATCTCATACCGATTCCATTAAAATGGGAATAATAATAATAATATTATTATTAATAATAATACCGGGTGAGTTAGCCGTGAACGTTACGGCGTGGCTGCAGGTAGTCGCTCACATTCGGGAGGCGAGGAGGTTTGAATCCCCCGCCGGCAACCTTGAAGGTGGTCTTCTGTGGTTTCCCATCTTCCTTCCAGGAAAATGCCGGGGTTGGTCCCTAACTATAGGCTACAGCCGCTACCTTCCAATTCCTCTTCCTTACGTTCATACTTCCTCCCCAAGCGCACGAAGACTTGAGCATTGAAGTCAGACTACTGAGTCTTACTTGGGCTGGCTACGTGAGAAGAGTAAATTAATATGAAACAAATTTATGTGTACCGAAATTGACACATCTTGGGTAACTTGCATAATTCGCTATACCGTTCCACTACCTCACACTAGATTAACATTGATTGGAGGAGCTGGGAATCGAACTCAAGGACAGCAGCCATAAACGCTAACCAACACACTAATGAGGGGAGTTAAATGACAGGATAAAGTGACCTGTTAGTGTTGTAAGTGTCAACTCCAGCTGGGGGTATTGATCTTGTGTATGAGTTTGTACAACGTGTCAGTGAATTAAGAAGATTGTTTCTCGGAGGAATTATGAGGGATGGCGGCTTTTGCTGAGGGATGTTTGTGAGCTCAGTAGTAGGCTACACTGCGGCAAAACGCTGGCATCTGGGGCCCATATTGAAAACCATTAATTATTTTAAAATTAATATTAATATTCTCAATCGGCGTGTAAAATCTCTAGTTTCCTCTGAAAATACAGATTGTTTCGCTTTAAACTGCCAGACGGTCTATTTTTAAAACTGAAGATTTTTGTCTTCTGCAAAACAATTGTCATGATTTGTGGTTTAAGGGAACCCGCATGTTAAAATTGACGAAAATTTTGAATTTCGTTTTCAGATAATATTATTCCTTATTTAGTTCTGAACAGATTGGTATAGACATTATACATGTTCCGACATTTTTCAAGGCCTTGTCGGACTTTAAATTGCCGCCCATGCATGCGCATTTAACTGCTCATGAACTTTGCCATAAAGGTTTGGATTCTTGGTGTGGTTATAATAAGGCCCAAGCTTCTAATACTGTGTATGACCATAAACATTCTCCCCCAGAATCGGTACTGCTAAAGATGAAACCTATATTCAGAGACCTTGCAGACAAGAATCTCTTGGGGAGGTAAAGGATACTCATGGACTTATCAGAACCCTAACGAGAGCTTCAATATCTGCATATGGGAGCTACTGCCAAAGACTTCCTTTGTGGGGTTGAATGTCTTAAAAACAGGAGTCTTGATGCAGTTGTTACATTCAATGATGGGATTAACAGCAGAAATAAAGTCTTAGAGCTTATTGATATAACTGATATAACACTTGGACAAAATATGGAACGTGAGCTGTATGATATCGATGTCTGGCGAGTCAGCGAAGCTCAGAAAGCGGCACTATCCTAGTCCAAGGAGTCCAGAACAGAGAAGAAGAGACAGAAGAGGAAAAGAGAAGAGGGGGAAAATGTGAAATTTTAACATACGGGTTCCCTTAAATATGCCTTACAGTGGACTTCTTAGGACGTACTAGCCAGTGTCTTGGCGCGGTGTACCATATCAACTGACGAGCCCAAGGGTACACTGAAGCGAACCGTTACCAAATACTTTGATAATAATGTTATTGGTTTTACGTCCCTTTTAACTACTGTGGCTTTTAGAGACGCCGGGGTGCCAGAATTTTGCCCTGAAGGGGATCTTTAACGTGCCAGTAAATCTACTGACTCGGCTCCCTCGCATTTGAGCACCCTCAAATGCCAGCTGACTGCGCCAGGATACGAACCTGCAACCTAGGGCCCAGCAAGCGAGAACGTTACCGCTGAGCCACGCAGCCAGTCCCAAATACTTTGAGATGCCTGAATAGCGTTAACTCAGTTTTTATGTCAGGATATTGCTCAATGTTGGGGAAGTAGTTCTGTGTGTGCGTGTATGGGTACGCCTATCAGTGTCGATAATGAGGCCCAATTATTGGTGGGTAAAAATTCTACCCTCCTCTGGAAATATAGATCCTTCACATGAGGTAGCCAGTTAATATTTCTGTACAACAAGTGAAATGAACTCATATATGGAAGTTTACAAGTTGGTCAAACTGCTACAACCGCTTAGAAAATCAACTTTCATGTTAAACGGAAATAAAAATGTGATAAAAGAGTAATCAAGTAAGTTATTTTCAAAGAAATAGGATCTAAAACAATGACAGCTGACTTTCTTTATGGCTCCCTGCGATGAAGATATTTATCTCACTTGTTACATTGTTTATGGGCTGATAACCTAGATGTTAGGCCCCTTAAAACAACAATTATCATCATCATCTGTTACATTGTTGTACTGTATGTACGTACGGTATATACCGGGTGAACCAGCTGCTCCTAATAATATTGTTTTATGCAGTCCAACGAACGCGTGTTGTCAGGAAGGTCGATATTTCTCAGCCTGCATCCTGTATGATACTAATGCACTGCAAGCATATCCTGCAAACGATACTGAACACTATTGTATTTCCCTCGATGTGACTACAGACTAATAACAACGCTAATTGCGCTGCATAAAACAATATTATTAGGGAGCAGCTGATTTACCTAGTATAGGGAGATTCAAAATGCGGTGCAGGAATTGCATTAAGGTATAAAGGTGTCGAAATGTAACTTTCAGGCAAAAACGTAAGTCTAATAATTCAGTCATTGGTTTTACGTCTCTTTAACTATTCAGCCATACCAGTACTAACCACGCCCAATGTTGCTTAACTGCGGTGATAGGTCGAGAACCGGTGTATTCAACATCGTATGGCTATTGGCCCTAGGGACTAACAACTAGGGGGACGTGGGTTGGCAACCACAGGACCCTAACTGAGTTCAGCATTACTTCCACTTATTTGTGCCGGGTTCGGCTCTGTCTTCCTTCCTGTCGACCTAACTTGGACAACTCTTGCTCTCTTCTAACCCCGACGGAATAACGTATCCGAGGCCTAGGGTATCTTTCATTTCCCGCCTTAATTGGCCCTTGTCTAATCTTTCCTGTTACCCTCATTCTTCGAGGGGTCAGAGATCTTCCTTTCCTTTTCGTGGCATCTCCAGCCTTCTGCTCAAAGCCGTAAAGTAGGCATGGAATATGTAGCCCCACAACTTCAGACACTGACCCTGTTCCCTAGCATTTAAGCACCCCCAAATGCCAACCGACTGCGCTGGGATTTGATCCCACAACCTTAAGCACAGCAGATGAGAACGTTACCGCTGCGCCACACAGCCAGTCGAACGTGAGTATAAGACCAAAGTTTTCGTCAGGGCAAGACTGGGAATGTCAGAAACAACATAGCGGACAATTTAAATGATTAATATTTCCTAAATGCTCTACATTACTGAGCACTTGGGAACAGAAAATCAATGAAATGACAGTCGTTTGTGAACACTGTGAAAATACCATCTGGGACACTGAAGGTTGTTGTCCTCTTGTAAAATGCACTGCATAAATAATGTAGTGTATATTTGTGTATCTATTTCATGTGTTCAGTGGGGTGAGCCTAATAAGAAAATAGGAAATTTGATGAAGCTTTTACTTCAATCTTGGGATTGTTGACAAATGATTGGATTGTGTTTGAAAGCATTTCTCTTCACTCGTGTAACATTTTAACACTTGGGGAATGAGCAAAATGGTCAACTGTTCAGTTAGCGAGAAGGGTGGAAGTGAGATAGGTGTGGCATTATCTTTCCTCATCCCTTTCCAAAAATACACCGCTTGTTAATTACCATTCTGTTAGTATCCGAATGTAAGTGTCATTATGGGAAGTGAATAATATGGTTTACTTGCATTGCTGTTTTAAGTTAAATTTAAGATGGAAACTGAAGTTTATTAATATTTATACAATGTCGGGGAATAGAAAGGACCAGATGATTTCGTGAAGAAATCTGGACTTATAATTTAATATCAACAACATTGTTAATTTTTGAGCATATGCACATTGATAAGTGCAAACACAACGTATCAAAAGCTAATGAATAACTAGACACGAAACATAAACATACATAGGTTTTGAAACTTCGGGACCGTATATTATTCATTTGTTATGAAAAATTGCTCGTATGTCCGAGCCCTCATCCCCCCTCGCTAAATGTAATTTTGACTCAGCTTATCTCCCTCCAGAAGCTAACCTTAGGTAAACCACTGCATGTGTTACAAAAGTTATTTGAGTAGATTATATTAATATTAACCGGTCAAATAACTGGTCGCCCATCAAAGTCTAAAAAGTCAATTATTAAATAAGATCTATTCAAGTAACACCGAAAATAACTTCTAAAATTTACATCTAATGTTACCGTGTCATAAATGCAATAATTGTATTAAACAACACAGCAGTTTACAACCAAAAATCTGTATTTTGTGGCAAATCTCACTGTCATTCAAGAGAGTTAATCCTGTTCATACCCAAACTGCTGATGATGAAGACCAAGGACGCGGTTTTCAGGTCAGGATATCGCTCCATCTTGGGGAAGAAGTAGTTCGGTGTGTGTGAGTACCACTGCCGATCATGAGGCTCAATCTTCCAGTCTGCAACAATGAGTGAAGCATAAAAGTTTACTTTATAACTAGATTGATAGCAAAATTAAGTCTACATCACTCAATCATAATTAAATAATTAAATAAATAATCAAACAAAATATTTTTATACTATGGTTTTTATAAGTCATGGCAGCTGTGTTACATCCTCAAACAATACTGCAGTGTGGGATGTGAGATAAGAACACAACATGACAGTTTACATATTACTGGACCTAACAATGGAATCCAAGATAACCGCTGTACGAGGTGGATGTAAATTCATCAAATCTCATTTGTGATGACCGAGTGGAATGCTTTCTTTAATAGGCCATTTTGATGCACATCTGAAGAATAAAACAAGTAGCCCCATGCAGAGCTAAACAGCCTAGTTTCATATAAACTTAGTCTATATTCAACTGGCTCTTTTCATCTTAAAGGCTCTCTTGTTAATTAAATCGATTTTCCATATGAGCGACTAAATATATTTTGATACTTGACCTACATTGTGATAAGGTATAGGGCTAAATTTCAAATCAAAACTCATTATCCAAACATCATAGTCATCTTAGCCAATAAGGCAGCGGTCAAGCTGTTGGGCTCTCACCAAGGTGGACTGGGTTCGATTCCCGGTCAATGCATGTGAGATTTTCGAAGTGAAATGCCATGTCCTGTGGTTCGGTTTCCACGTAAGAAGGAGGTCCCGTGGCTCCCGATCACATGATTAACTGTCACGTAAAACTAAAAGCTTCCTTTAGACAATAAGTAAAAAAATTATATTTCTAATTAGCAAAGTGGTCTTATTATGGTACTTGTGCATGCCTTCCTTGTCTTCCTTGTTGCTCAAGATAACTTACGACTCACCTTCAGCACTAGAATACAACACTAGTTCATGGTACAGTGCTTTCTCGAAGACCAGTTCAATGCAACATTAATACGAAATATTCCTTTTCAGATAATAACATGCATCAAATCTACGATAACTATAGTAGGAAATTGGAGCAGATGACTCGATGAGTCATCCCTAAGATGAACAAAACTACCACCACGCTAAGAAAATTATGCACAATCATATTTAACTCTTATTATTGGTTAATAGTGACCATTCCCATCGAGATCCATTATTTCTCTTACGAGTCAAAGGAGTTTGTTTCAGGGAAAGTCAATTGCACGACTCTTAAAATTTATGAGAAAAGTGTTTGAGATCACTTGTTGCCCATTTGTGTCTAAGTGTGTGTGAGTGTGTCACAATTAAGTTTTGATTTGCAGAAGAGATTTCAATGAAACGTGATAATGATTTATAACTCTCCCATCCGACTTCGACCATACCTTTCAAATTTCAATATGCCTCACCTATCTAACATAGCAGACGCGAGAAATATTTCACGGGTATTCAATATCTCCGAAACTATTGCTGCAATCAATCTAAAACTTTGTATAGCCATAGAGGTCACTAGAGTAATTTCACGTATGTGACTTTCAAAAACCTGATAAGAGCAAAACCAAAATGGCGCCCACGTGAATTTCTCATATTTTAATAGGTTTTACTCACTACTTAGTCATTCGAATGCAGTGACACATGGTACAGCAAATCTTTATTTAGAGCTTAGTATATTGACTCTTAACATAATGCAATTGAAGATGGTGGCTGAGCGATTTTTTTAAGGTTTTATTACGTGTATCCTAATCAAGCAATCGAGTTCAAACTCTGTAGGTGTAATGAACCACTGCTATAATGTTTATTAACTGGTACATATCTCTACATTGTTCATGGTGTAGTCACGTCTTAGTTCGTAAACCATGGACAACGTCTTAGTAGCCTAGAAAGTGGTCCTGACAGTCTTGACACCAGTTACTGTGAAATACGAGTGGGCATCTTGGACATATCCTGCTACGTGGCCCTCCTTGTGCTCAGGCGGCTCAAAGCTCAAACTCACCGGATTGCTCCCTAAAGTGAAACTCAAGGAGTCCGGTGTAAGTAAGGCTACCAACGTGCTTTACTTGTACTTTGTAAACCTGTTGACAATATACCAGATAGCTATACTACAACCAAACAGGGCATATTGAAGCTGATAACACGATGGCAGAAATGTGTTGAGAAAGTTGGTGACTATGTAGAAAATTAGGTCAAAGATGTAAGTTCATTTTTGATTTGTTTGGTTTTGTTACCTATTAAAACTTTTGGGCAAAAATATATTGTGTGTTACATTCCAATCTGCCCTCATATTTTCTCCGGAACCTGCCAGCAGCACTCCATGGGAGTGACGGAATCACCCTTCCAAATGATTGGTCAGAGAATCCTTGGAAACGAACAACCAATCGAGCCGATATTTGATGGGAATTCATTAATCATTAATTATGAAAGGTAAAAGGTAGAGACAGGAAGTATGTAGGGATTAGATGTGTTATGCATTGGATCAAGTTTAGGTGAAGGAAGTATTAGAAAATAGTACCGGAAATAGAAAAGGAGATTATACGATGTTTCTGTTTCTGTTTCTGTTTCTTGTCAGATAAAATAAGCTACCTACTTTCCGTTGATAACATTTATACAGGCATTCGTACCATTTACGCTTAGTAACAGAACAGTTCTTCTTTTGTGCGGAAACACGTAAGGTAAAGTGTCAGTGAATTTAGGTACATGAATGCATCATGGTCAGGATCATTTCTGTATATTCAATCTTTTAAGGGACTGTTTGTAATGAAGCCAACAAGCTTTATGAGCCATTAAGTGAAATGGTTTATAGGGTTAACAGCGAAGAAAGTGTGAGAGATTGAGAGATTCCAATACCACGACGAAGAAAAGGGGGATGGAAGGGTATAAGACGGGGGCATGTTTTGTGAGAATATGGAAGCGAATAGGAATTTTAAAACTACTTTTGTATAATCGTCAGCACACTCGGAAGGTTAGATGTACCAACTTGATAACAGGATATATGGTCACTGGCTTTCGATTCAGAAGATCTGTCAGGCATATATGACTGTTAAGAAGATATTTGTGATGAAGGAATTCACCATATGATTTTTAATGAAATAAAGATAATTAAAACTAATTTGCAGAAAGTGAGGTATGCCTGCTGCCGTATAAGAACGAAAATCCCCCTTAAGGCAAAAAAAAAAATCAAGAACGTTTAAATAATAGACTTAAGCAAGTCTAGAGCAATGAAGGGGAGTAGTATAGATACATGATTCCAGTACTTGACGTAGCAAAATTATGTCTTGGAATACTATGGTACAAAGCTGGAAGAGAATAATAATGTTACTGTTTTACGTCCCTTTTAACTACTGAGGCTTTTAGATACGCTTGGGTGCCGGAATTTTGCCCTGAAGGGGATTATTAGCGTGCCTGGAAACCTACTTACACAGCTCCCTCGCATTTGCGCACCCTCAAAACCCAAATGGCCAGGATTAGATCCTGCAACCTCAGGCACAGCAGGCGAGAACGTTACCGCAGCACCACGCAGCCAGTCAGTTGGGAGAGAGCACAGCCTGAAAGAGTGTCAGACAAAGCAAAAGAAGGCAAAGAGTGGACACACCAAACGCTTATCCGAACAACCGTTGCGAATATGAACGGAACCAAATATTGTACAGTCCCCCAGGGGTCTGCACCCCCTGGAGGCCATCCCCCCATCATCTATTTAAACCACCCCTAACTGGCAAATCTTGTAAGTCCAGAACAACATCTATAACACCGCAAGGGCAGCTAACCAGTCTGGAAAGCTTGCCAAATACTTGCATCACACCACAAACAGCGACACATAATTAACTGGGGCATCTATGCCATTGGAATGCCGACGAAGCCGCACCAAAGACTATAAAGGGAGGCCTTATGGAGGGCAGTCCCTCTCTCAATTACCAGTCTTACAGTGTGTCAGCCGGAGGCCCTCGCTGTTATCATCAGGTGAGTCAGCAGTGTTCAGAGATCCTATATTTTGTGACCTACTCCACAAGCTTGTACACTTACATTGTGACATTTATGACATCCCCTAAAAGGGACTCATAATTTCATATTACTGACCAATAAATACCTGGTCGGTACACTACACTGGTATTACTGTTTACACGCCTCTTTACGCCCTAACTCCTTTCCTAATTCCCGTCACGATTAGACGTGACATACAGTAGCCAAACAGTGCTAGCTCATACTTCATTGTATTTCCCGTATAGGCCCAACTGCAAGAAGCAGCGTGCCACCATATAGCTGACGCGTGCACGTCGGTTATATAACCAGCCAGCCAGCTGGAAGACTAGCACGTTGACCTGTACACTAAGTTCCATCCCCTGAAATACACCTACGTCTTTTATAGGAGCGCCCCCTAGCATCCTAACACTAGACAACACTCTACACTGGTCAGCTTACCCAGCTACGGGAAGCTACCCCCTTTTAGGCACTCCCTTATAAATTAACACAATAACACTTCCGTTTTAGATCCAACTACCCCCCCCCCCCCCAATAAGGGATCTAAAACAATATATAATCACAGTAATTGAGTCCAATATAAAACATTTGGGAGACATTTGAAAATAAATTAGTAATCTCAAATCAGGCTGAAGAGAGCCATTTCGAGGGTAGAAAAGGATCTTAATAATGGAGAGAATATGGAAATGAGTATCGTTTGGGTCACATAAGGTAATCTCGTGGATGTTTAGAAAGCTCTAGACGGTAGAAATCTTGTTCAATGGAAACCGAAACCTTTTTGTCGATGCCCAAAGTTTGGAGTTCAGCAAGAGGAAAATCTGAATGAAGATGTAATCACAGTTTAGAACGTCGTAACAGTCGTATACAAGTTACAATGGAGTTAGGAGGCGGTAAAAAGGGAAATTAGTGCAAAAAAAGGTGAGTGTAGTTGTAGGATAACAATAAAATGGCTTCACAAAATGACAAAGCTTTGAAATGTATCATCCGATATGATGAAAACAATGCAATCTCACCAATTCACAAGCAAGGAAACAGAAAATGTTGCAAGAAACTGAGCAACGACTTCGGTTAATATGCCAGGCAAAGTGCTTCTAGGCATTTTGTATTAGTTAAAAAGAAAGTGCATTCATTGGGAGAGAGATAGTTGGATGCACGCCAGTGTGGTTGTGACTATAAAGGGGTCGTTGTGTTCATATTCTCCATCAATAGTCAATTGTGGAAAGTTATAGCTGGAACAGAAAGTTCTATCGGCTAACCAAAGTACTATATACAATAGCACGAAATGAAAGAGGCCGAGCATCCTGATGAATTATATTGGTAGTATAAGGATAGGATTGTTGGCTGCAGTGAGAGTTTATGCTAGGTATGTGTTCACGTTGAAAATAGCATTTTTGTGAAATTTTTCAATTTTTTTTCATTTTCATTTTATGGAAGCCTGGTCTTTCTACTTTAAGAATATATGTAATTTATATACATTAAACAAAAGCAAATGACCTTCTGAGAGGATTAAAACCATATGTGCATTGTCTCTGAACTGAGAGTGGGCGTGGCATGTGGCAGGTAACATTTTAATTCAATTTCTTGTGGACAGTCAGTTTGAATTTAGCGCCCATAGTATGTTAGTTGCCTGAATTGAAACGTGGTTCGATTTTTTTATCACCAGATGATGTCCATGTAGCTTCCCTCCAAAAGGAACTGAGAAAACTGGTCCAAGATAAAAATTAGGCGGGAAGGGAAAGTTGACTGGGAAACTCATAGGTAAAATGCAGAACAATTTTGGGAAAGCTCTAGGTTCAAATTCCAGCAGTATTGATGCCATGATAAATGCTATTTGGGCTACTCTCCGCCACTTGACTGAAACTCGAGGTCGTCCCACGCATCACGGGTGTACTGTTGGTAGTGACAGCTGGTGTGCATACCAGCGGACAAAGGCCAAAACAAACTGGAAGGATATAAGCATAACCCAGGCATTTCTCTAGAGATTCTACATGCTGTGAAACCATTATATGAGACACTGTGCGACCCATCTATATTGTCCAAGTGTCTATATGGCCTAACACAGAACAGCAATGAGTGTTTCAATGGAATGGTGTGGCGGCGGTGTCCTAAAGGAAATTATGTGTGGCTGGACACCCTCAGATTGGGAGTGATGCATGCTGTGTGCCATTTCATCTGTGGAATTACTGCAGACATGGAGATTTTGACTACAATGGACATATATCCTGGATATTACACCATGAGAGGAGCAATGAAGACAGATCAGGATCGGATAGCGAAGAGCTCTTACCACTCTACCCCTCAACAGAAACAGAGAAGAAGGTATCTCAGAGGGAGGAGTAAATTAAAAGGAGATATGAACACTAACAAGGAAGGAGTGGCTTATGAAGCTGGACTGTTTTAAAGATCGAAGTAGGTGTGTGGCATGTGTGTCTTCAAAACATATCATTGTGTAACTTCTTCCTCGATTTTCTCAAAACTAGTTTTTTATGCAGATTTCCAAATTCAAAACAAGATATCTCATTCAGTTTTTGACCTAAGATAATGAATAATATGTCAAATTAAAGATAAGAAGCTGACAAATGTTGTATACAAGGATCTTGGGGATAATTTGAAAATCTGAAAGGTGGCCCACAATTGAAAAAAAAATTCTATTAGTAAAAAATAGAAATAATATGAAATTCAGTCCTCTGAATTAAATTATATCATCATATCTGTAGTATACAACATTAGGTATAAAGGTAGCTTCAATTTGATACCTTGATACCTCATGCAAGTAGATTGTATTATTTGTTGAGGAGATACAATGTTTTGAAAATTTTCAAGAATGTTAATTCTTTTTAAATTTTTAGCACTTCAAATTAATATATATATATTAAAATTGTTTTTGTTAATGTGTATTAATGCTGAGTCCACCATATAATTTTCAAAATGAACAAATAAGAATTGTAAAAGTTTACTTGCAACGTGAAAACATAGCCTACCTTAAGCTAGCATGAGTTCTTGTCCAAATAGTGACAGGAGTCAGGCAAAGTTGTAATCGATGAACTTTATAGTTCATTCTGTACGTGGTTCGTTCACTCTAAGGCATAAAGTGGTAGGGTGGAATTCAGTTAGTTGGAAATCTTACAGGCAGTTTGGCCAATGTTGATGTTATTGTTGTTGTTACTAAAAAGCCATATTGATTTGAAATTATTTATTTATTTGCTATTCAGTTTGCAAAATCATTGCAGTTCCGTGCTCAACGAAGTCTGGTCTTCCCCTACTTCCATGCTATTACAAATGACCAGGAGTAATTAACATTCAAATACTTTTAAGGATGTTTATATAGAACGCTTACGAATTAAATTAACTGATAAAAAGATTAAAATGCGATATATGGATGTGTAAATTCTTCATAGCGCTTGGCCGGTTAATACCTCTGTCAGCACAAAAAAAGAGAACTGCTCTGATATTAGGCGTAATATGGTACGAATGCCTGTATAAATGTTATCAATGGAGAGTAGGTAGCTTATTTTCTCTGACAAGATTGTATCACAAGAGCTACACAATTATTTGATACTTCATTTTGCCTAACAGTAGCACATGCAAATTGCATGCTCTACAACAGAATGCCAACAGGTAAATCTCGACATTATGGTCGCTAAAGCGCAGCGTTAGGTCATGGGGCCAAGCGTTCGTGCTGACTTGGTGGACGCGTGGGTTCGAGCCCCACTGTCGGCAGTCCTTGAAATGGTTTTCCGTGGTTTCCCATTTTAACACCAGGCAAACGCTGGGACGGTACCTTCTGACAGGCCACGGACACTTCCTTCCACATCCTTGCCCAGCTTCATTGATCTTCATCCATTCCATCTCTCATCACGGCGCGCAGGTCGCCCACGGGCGTCGACTTGAAATACCTGCACTCGGCCTCTCAGGAGACCACACAACAACAAAAATCTAAATGGGTTGAATTATTTGTAAAATACACGCCCTTATAGGTTAAGTCAACGGTTTGTACTGTATTGTTATAGTATGAATGAAGCAAGGTACTGAAGACAAATTAATAGACAAATTAAGAGCAACATACCTTGATAACATGATGCTGGCTCGTCACTGTTATCGCCACAATGATCGAAACCATCGCAGTACAGCTGCGAAGGAATACAGCGATGGTTCTGGCAGAGAGTATCTGAACCTGTGAAACAATCTGAGGAAGACATGAGGTTATTTCAAGTGCAGTAACCAAGTTTCTGTAGTGTATTTGAGGGAGTAACTCTAAAATGGCTCCTTCTGACACTTATCAAGCTGTTCAGGAACGAGGAGAAACGTTACATTCACGACTTCAGGAATAATTATAACTTGCCAACGCTGTGAGCATCAGAGGGAAATAGTATGTGTACAGTATCAGTGGTCGGTAAGCCTGCCAGGAAGTGGCAGTACATGACATAACAGATCATAACTGAAGTATAACCCTCCAACATTTTGTTAGAAGAAACGTGCTTGTCTTAGCATGGCGATAAGGATAATTACAAAATTACGAGACGACGAGCCACATACCATTTTAAAAATCATAAACATTATCGGCAGAGTTCACTTACCTCTATAGCTGAAGGATGTGTAAATGATGGCCAGTCGAGACGTGGGACTGAATGTGCCTCTCAAACTCACATAGAAGCCAATATCGACAGGTACTACATGTTCTCTCTGGCGAGGAGGTTGCAACTGAGAGATTGGATGCCTTAGAGTTTCCAGCACAGGTTGTTCTGATGTCAAACCTCGCAGCACTTGAAGTTCTGTGTTGCCTGCTGCAACCACAACATAACACAGAGATTGGAAATACTACTGTATGGTCTACACTAGAGCCTCAATCCATGTCCCGCGGTCGTAGATACACATCTCCATCCTCCTCACGTTAGATTTACATCGCAAAGTAGTATAACAATCGGTAGTTCCTGAATTCTATTCAAAATATAGTACTTTGAAACGGATAACATTCAAGATATTTCTCCTTATGCTCTAAAAAGCAGTTCACTGCCACGATGTGCATACATTGGTACTGGACCCGTATTAAAAGAGCTCAGAATAAGTCACGAGGCGAGGATCGAACTGTACTCGCGTGACAAATATATGTTTTCATTTAAAGGGGATAGATAGACACCCCGCCTCTCAGACAAGCATTTAGCAGAGCTAGGAAGTCAAGCAAACGCGAGGAAAGAATTATATCGGCTCATTTATTAGAGAAGAAAAGTAAGACTTTGTATAAATGAATGTTATACAATAGTAATAATGTAGATTTTGTCGAACTGGAAACTGCACAATTTCAAGTTATTAGCGAAGTCTCGCCAGCGAAAACCGGTTTCAAATGGGCCACGTGAGTAAAGCAGGGGAGATGCAAGTAGGCTCGTGGATGACGCGCGACAACGAAGCAGAAATAAAGACAAAGTAATCAGGTGACAGGTTCACAGCCAATTAGAATATTACAAATCCGTGAGAAGCAATTATATAGTAATTACTCTTTAATACTTTTAAAAGTAATTAAAGGACATAAAAATAAATGGGATTTTAAACATAGACATGCCAATATGAAAGGAATGTTGAATTGAAATCAAATAACGCAGATATTTGCATGTGAAATGAACCTACAATTTAGCCGCCAATTTATGAGAGGGACGCTATCAAAGTTTGATAAGGAGGGGAGAAGCGTGCCTTCTATCAGAGTCTTCTATCACGAAAGCTGGAACCGTGCAGATGTGTCGGTCTAGCGAAGTGGGAGTGCTAGGAAGTGAGAGTTGAGATGACGGCGAGGCCACGACCAGTGTCGGCCAAGCACTATTGAAGCCACGGTGAAGTAATACGACAAAGGAAATGAACTTAGAATAATTCTGAAGCTACAAACGAACTATTATTAAGACGAAGTGAAATATAAAGTGAACAGTATTGAAGTTAAGTCTACTAGAGTCTATGCAAATTATATTCAAGTATAATCCAAAATTTTAAAGCTACGTGAGTTATTGAAAAAATAAGCATTATAATATTCTACGAAAATAACTTGAACATTTCGAATGATATCACAATGATTTCGAGATATAATTTTAGATGGGTTCTAAAATTGAGTCGACGAGGATGTTTCTTTTGAAATCTTTGAAGGCTACCGAGATGGCACATAACGCATCGAGAGGAAAACTAGCCTATGACAATATGTGGATTCCCGGAGTAACATAAAACGCCGAGGAAGTCAAGGATGGTATAGTGGACATCCAACATCTACGTCTACGAGAGTCACGACATAACCGACTACAGAAATGATTTCCCAACACCATTCCGGAAATCTCATAGAATATATATTTCTGATCTACAATAACTACCAGTGAAAACATCAAGAGAGTTGCCGTATGAAGCATGAACAACAGACTCATCTGGTTCAGAAGCGAACGAGTGAGGGCAGGTTCGAATCTAAGCAGGGGCCGCCGAAGGTGAGGTCAACGGATCTCAGTCGACCGGTGCAGAGCCAGCAGCGAGGACGAGAATCAGCTGTTCATTCCGAGCACTCTGAGTGAGCTGTTTCGAGAGGGAGCAGTAATGTCATTACCAGCATTCCAGAAGAACCAGGTTCGAAGCAGATGATACGGGCTGAAGGTAGATACAGCGATCTGACTTATATTTCTTAATTTTGTCTGTAGTGGGGATATGTTTGACCTGACCCTTTTTGATAGCTATTTGATATTTCAATTTTCGTTAAATTAATCTCAGATATTTTAGACGTCATCGTATTCCGATTTTGACGTATCGTAATTTTTATTCCTCGACGCATTTTTAATATTTTAATTCTTTGTTTTATTCGAATTCGTATTTACGTAATGTGGAATATTTCAGGGTATTTTATGAGATTTCATGATACAACGTTAATGGATATTTTATCATATAATGTTATATGATATTTTATGTCATGATAATATATTTAAATCTGTGGATATAAGATATAAATGTTGATTGGGTTCGACGTTGAACATCAGTAATTTATGCAACTCGATGGAGTAACGTAATAATGATATTAAAATTATTCTTAGACGAATTCTAGTCTGTTATGTAAGACAGAACATATGACTCTAGACCAGCGATAGATAAAATTAATACAGAATTGTAATGGAATGTATCGTCGCATAACTGTGAAATAATGTTGAGATATGAAGGGAAGGAAAGAAGGAATTATTATTCCGTAATTTGTAACACTGAGAGGAGAGGAAAAGAAATGTATTATTATTAATATGATATTTATATTCAGACAATAATCTTCAAGTTAAACACAGAAAGGAGATAAACAACATAGTGGTTATTTAATAATAATACTATTGTACTGTCATATTGGACACAGTAAGTTGAAAGGAATCGCTATTGAAATGTATTTAAGGTGAGAAGTATTTAACAAGCATTATGGAAGCGAATGTATTGTATGTCTGTCTACCCCTTATTATTCCCGTTTTTCCAACGGGGTCGGGGATGAGATGCGATGGTAGTCTTTGTGGCGATCGTTTTACGGCCGAAAGCCCTTCCTGACGCCAGCCTCATGAGAGGAGTTAATGAGAGATGAAATGAATGATGGTGAATGAAACTGGGCAAGGATGTGGAAGGAAGCGGCCGTGGCCTGTCAGAAGGTACTGTCCCAGCATTTGCCTGGTGTTGAAAATGGGGAAACCACGGAAAACCATTTCAAGGACAGCCGACGGTGGGGCTCGAACCCACGCGTCTACCGATTCAGAGAGCTTGGCCCCTTGACCTAAATCAGCGCTTTAGCCCGCGTAGCCACTACTGTCGGTTATGGAAGCGAATGTATAAAAAGTTATAAATAATTCGAGCTCGATGAAATGTATAATAATGTTGAGATATGGAGGAAAGGAAAGAAGGAATTATTATTCCGTAATTTGTAACACTGAAAGAGAGGAAAAGAAACGTATTGTTATTAATATGATATTTATATTCAGACAATAATCTTAAAGTTGAACACAGAATGGAGATAAGCAACATATTGGTTATTTAATAATAATAATGAATGAAAATCCACAGCCTGCTTCCAGTCTCCGACCGGGTCAGGAATGGAATGAATGAAGCCCCCAACTAGCGGCGGGGTTCGAATCCCGGTGACAGCGGGGTGGAATTTTCACCTGAAAAATCACGTGGCGACAGGAAGGGCATCCGGCCTTAAATCCCCGGCCAACACCAAAATGAGCCTGGTTGGCTCCGGCGACCCCAATTAATTGGGAAAAGCGGAAGGAAGAAGAAGATTCAATAAATATTAGCAGGCGCTTATTAGATTTCCTGTTCGTGTTATAGAAATTATCGATCTCTTCATTTAATAATTCGCTACGGTTGTACTACTGGTTAGATACTGGGGCCCACTTTATTAACTTAATCGTTCACTCTCGAAATTCCGAGAATCTCGTCCTCCAATAATTTATTTTAGGATTTGTATGTAGCTAAGTAATAGTACACTCGTATTTTTATATCAAAGTATCGAGACATTCCTAACTCGCTATCCAGCAGGGAATTGTTGGTTTTTCTAGCTGGGGATCAGCGTCCCTTGCGATCCTTTCCTTCCTTCGGATAATAGTTGGTGGTTATGTGAATTTCGGGTTCTTTACTTCAAACTAATATACGATATTACGACCAAATCACTCGGAATACCTACTTTCAAAGATTACATCTACCAATTACAAGGCAGTGAAGGATACATATCTCATAATCTTCACTTTATTTCGTCTATGAAGGGAAAGAATATTATATACACCTAAAGCCATTTAAAAATATATATACTGTAATTAAATACATAGTCGTACAAATTGACCACTCGTGTTGGAAGAACGAATGTCAAAATACGCAAATCGATTGATGAACAAATCATCGATCAATGAATCACTGATTAATTCATCAACTATTATAATTGGTCAGTATTTGTATGTTTCAAAATATGATCCATATGTTCGAGAACACACGCATGTGACTTTAGTAACAAATGATTGAAGACCCCTAGTTTAGAGTAAAGATTAGCAAATTTCAGAGTAATACTGTAACTTATTTCCATCTACAGCTATCTGGTACTTTCACAAACACAACTGCAATATCTTGTTAAAGAAACATGTCATTCTTAATTTGTTTCTGCTGCGCACATACGAATTGTTTGTCATCCAATTCAGAGATCTCAGAACTAGTGTTAAAGAGGGACAGTTCATGCCTTAACTCACTTCAGCACAATGTTAATACTAGTACGTATTTGTAGCTGAATCGATGCTTAACCTACAGTTAAGATAAATGTTACTGGTTAAATGTGTTCATGTATATTGAAGTACAAATGGGTAGTGTTATGCCATAGTGAACTAAGTGACTCAATAGCAGTTTTGAGATAAATGGCAATGAAGTTTACAACTTCACTACGTTGTAATAGCCAACCTGCAGTCAGCATTACCACGGTAGCCGAAACAAATATCGATTCGACTTAGTTTGTTATGACAGCTCACAAAGAACACATATGTCAGTCACAGAGCGTGTTACCTTGATTTTTTAATGTCGTTTAGTTCACTATGGCATAACACTCTCCGAATATTCAGTGTACTGCCCCTGGGTCCTCCAGATGTTCAATACTTTTGAAGTAATATACAGACAACAAAAAATGTTTGCATACTGCAATCCAGAACGCATATTCGACACAATTTGTGTTTATTGTTTACAAGCATAAGATTTAGTAGTCTAATATTGCAAAATTGTCAGTCATATTGCACTGCGTTCGTATCTTATAAAATGCTGATATGAGTTTTTTTTATTAATTGGGGGTAGGCCACTGTAACTAATAAAACTCTGTATTAACAAGCATCTTACATAATTTTATACATTAAAAAGGACAAATGATCAACATTCATCAAACCATATCGGTGTTTCTTACGGTAGCTTATTTATTATAGCCTACTGGTAATGACGTCCAATACAATACAACCTTGCAAAGTACTGTTCGTCACATGCCATAATACTAAAATAAGCGATAAAAATAACTCCATCATAATTTCATGTGGATTCTTTTAACGTATCGGTATCGGTTAGGAGGGAATGTTGAAGATCTATCAGCTAACACTGCAAACAACGGGTGCCACCGTTAATTTGACGCCAAAGAGTTTAAAAAATCTACGACATTATCCACTGACGCCTTGACCGAATATATGTTTGTTGAACTTACTGTAGACATGACTAAAGTGCTTATCGGTGTTGTACATAAACCACCAAAAGAAAGGTACGGTAACTTCACGGATTTTGAAGAAGATCTATTAAGAAGGTTACCTACCTACGAACATGTACTCAAATTTGCTGACTTTAACACAAACACATTAATAGCCTCCACTGACGCAAATCTTTCGCCGAACAGATTTATCTCATGTAACATGACTATATTACTGCTCGGTCCTATTCACCATGTGCACATGCTCCACGGGTCTTCACGCACTCTAATTCATTTACTTATTACAAATAATCCGCAGAAAATATTAAATCTCATGAAAAGGTTGAACCTTCAATAATTAACGTAAGACGCTATTCTATGTTCATGGAATGATATACTACACTTGACTAACGTTGACGAAGAGGTGAACAGATTTAACATATTACTGCTGGAATGGTATGACAAACATGCACCTAAACGAACAGCAATGGTCACTCGCAAAGCTGTTCCTTGGCTATCGTACGACATTAAATCCGCAATAACCGAACGTGATGCATTACATGGACGTTACAAATAGACCTTATCAAGTGACGATTTTGAAAAATAACGTGTCCTTAGAAATCGAACTGAACAAATTATTTGAAATAAAAGTAAGCCTACTGCACCCGATAGTGCATGTTCGCTGAGACGATTGGACACCAAGATGATCGATATGAGGCAGAGCTGCACTGGAACAGCACTGAACGTACTTGACTATGATATAAACTCTTTGGACCTCGAGGGAATTTATATTTATGTGAAATTCAACTTGTGTATAATTTGTACGCGTTTGGAATATTTTTAAAGTCATCCTAATACATTTTGGAATTTTTGGCAATATTTTATGCATTTACAACATCGCAGAAAGGCGAAACATGAATTTTATAAGCACACGAGGCACGACGCCAGTTCCGTTGGTTACCCATCATCACTTCGTGTCGTACATCTGGAGGAGGCAGACGTGTATTTTGTTCAAGTGACAATCTTACTGAGAATAATTGTGAATCCGACTTTAGTCGACAAATAATTAAGCATCCCTGTTTGCTTTACCGCAGGAATAGCGTGAAGTGAGAATACAAGTGTATTGAAGGCTGTATTTGGCATATTTTTCATAATTGGTGGAATTGGTAATAACGTGGCTGGATTTGTTACCTGATCACATGGCTACAATTCAAGTAGGCTAGTAGTAATTTATTAGGAACGATAATCGTGAGAACATTGGTGAACTGTTATATGTTTAAAAGTAATAACATGTGCTACGTACAATTTGCATATCATCAATTGAGCTGAATCAGTGACTTGTACAATTTATTAAGACCACGTGTTTTACATATTGCAACGCATATATTTTCGAGTGAGTATATCACACAAGTGGTATTATAGAAGCAGTGGCGGAGTGTATGAGGGCAATTTGTAATTCGCACTGTAAATTCAGTGAGCTAATATTCGAGTATAACAGTAGAATCTGTGCTTCAAATCATCGTGCTACAAACTCATCTTATAATAATATGAAGGCTACCCCTTGTAAAACTGGACCAACCATGGATGACTATGATGCCAATATTGAAGGAAGGATGATGTACTAAATTGCCATGCATTGGGAGAACTAACGATGCTACTACACGCATGATCCAATGAGGAGATGACATGAATCGAAGCCAGAGCTCACTATCCCATCTCAAAGCGAGGCTCGACCACGAAATGCATCGTTCCGTAAGTGAAGATATGTTTTAAGTATGATCTTGTTGAGGGTTGGAATAAGTAGACTAGGTTATATGGTTTCACTTGTTGCACAATCATAGGTAAGATTTACTTTAAGAAGTGTGAATTTGTTTATTTTATGAATCTTTAATACACGCCAAGAAGGCGACACTTTTATAAAACGTATCATTTCTGCGAGCAGGCAGTAAGCTGCTTGTGGCCCACATATAATCGAAGCTAAAGAGGTTATCAGATGTTTGCCAAGGTCAATGGCAGGAATCTTGTAGGGATTGAAAGGCCACACTGCCACGCAAATTCCATTATGTAACTGTAAAGTGTGTATTCAGAAGGCTGTGACATTCTTTAATTTCACCGCAGCGGACTGGAGAGACGGCTGCTAACGTGCATAAACAAATGGATACGAAGTGTAGAGGTCTTATTTTGTCATTTATATTTTGAGTGGGCGACTAACATACAAACTGTGAATGAACTCGGAAGCGAAGTATCGCCAGTTCGATATAGGTCATTTATTGAGGTCTTACAGAAAGAATGATTACAACTACAAGCATTTAGGTCATGTATGAGACATGCTATTGTGAAGACACTGATTACAACGTTTATTATACGGTAATACTTACCTGAGAAACAGCTGATTGCTGATACAATGGATTTAGTAGCCCATGAACGCAGAAATTATGTATAAATTAAGGAATTATTCTATGTGTTGTCTTGTAGCAGATTGTTATTATGAGGTATTGCTCAGATTTTTAGAGCTGATATATTTCCCGGCAACAGTGCTCTGTTTATGTCGTGTTGACTGATGATTGAAGGATTGACGAATCCGTGTTATTGTATAAGACACAGGGTGTCTGTGAAGTTGGTGTACAGTGATCCTTTTGTCACCGATGATCTACGAGTTCTTTACATGGATCCATTCCTTACACATAGATACACTGAACGAGTTTCATGGTCTATAAAATTTACAGATACACTTTGAGGTATAAAAATGAATAAATTGAGAATTTATAATCATGTGATAGGATTTTGAAAATATAAACAGTGCTTAAATAATTCTTGGACATTAAATATGAATTGAAAGCTAAACTTAAATATGATTTTGATGTACCAACATTAGAACCTGCTGATATTCGTTTATCTTGGATACATTCTTGACTGGTTTTCCTAATCTCGAGACGACGTCCAATTAATGTGATAATGTAAATACACCCATTATATTGGAAGCAACGTGAGTCGTGACATCTTGCCATAGCAGTTGCTGGCTTTCTTTCTCCTTTCTTTGCACTACACTTATGACCATTTGTCAAAAAGAGTGATAAGTCGTGGAAGCAGGCGTGCCATTTGCACACATTATAGCAGTGTTTTGACTTGTAAATATTAGTGTTGTAATCAGATTAGCTGTTTTTGTTTGCTAGGAAAGATTGGGCATAGATTTGATTTTTTTCTTTGCAATAAACGCTTGCCGTTTATTTTTTACTTAACTTTAGATAGGAATCGCTTAGATGATTAACGATTAATGTAAATGTTGGAGATGACAGCGTCGTAACGTAGCTATTTTTATTGTGCTTGTAAATGTAAATGAACGCTAGCCATGTAAACAAGTGAATGTCTTGCTTTGCTGTAAATTCTCAGATGTCATTAATTACTAGTAGTAATTCTCGATGTATTGCTTAGGGCTGATTTTACGTGTAATGCTCTTAGTTTGCTTGCTATCGTCTCTGTATTCAGGATTATCAGAAGCTTAAGTTAGGTTTCTTAGACAGGACTTCTTTTATTTTTCCTTCAAGGCAGATTAATACGGACTAACCGATTGTTACCTCCCATAACTAGGCTAGGGATCTGTTCTTTCTTGAATAAATTTATTTGGGTTTTAACTTAATTCAGGCCTCTTTCTTGATTAGTTTTTGTGTCGATGCATTCCTCTGGGTTAGTCAAAATAGCACCTCACCTATTCCCGACATGCCCGAGTGCAGTTTTTCGTGCTGAACCAGTCTAAGAATGTGTCGTTTCCCCGAACGTGTGTGTTGGTTGGAGAAGGATCTTGGAAGGGCCATTTGAAACCGGTGGCTCCCTGAAATCCTTGTCTAACGGGCACACTACTTCCATAATCTAGCCGGTACCTTAAATGCTATAAACACCTGGCATCAACTCAGGTCAGTGGGTATTGGGAGGCGCACTACAAACTCCAATATGCATGATATTAATCCTCATTAATTAAATGCTCACTCTGCTCAAGAAATAATTAGTACTGATTCCCAAATAATACATACGACAACAAATTCACCGCAATGTGTCCCACTACCACACCGACAGATATTCAAGGTTAAAAAATTAAATTAAACTACTGTATTGTAAGAAAAAAAAAGACTATCAAATCACAAGCAATAAGAGTAGATGAAATCCCTATTTTCTTTATTCTTAGCCTGATAGGGGTAGTACTGCCAATTATTACGGATTTTTTAACACATGTCTTCTAGAAGGTTTCTTTCCAACAATATGGAAAGATGCTTTAGTTATTCCAGTTCCGAAAATAATCGCTTGCGAATTCTCCACCCGGCTATAGACCTGTCTGCATAATTTACTCACTTTTCAAAATTCTAGAAAAACTTTTGCATGAACAACTGTTCCAGTATTTGACGCAATATTCGCTACTTGGTCCGTTGCAATCTGGGTTTAAGAAAGGACATCTACTGCACACATTAAAATCACTGATGCCGTAAGACAAGAAATGGATGAGCGTGAGAGACCAAACTATGAGTCTTACTGACTGTGGGTGAGTTTGTGGTGAATTCTTTTGTTCGTGAAACGAAATACATAATATGCAATTTTTAATAAGCTGGGTTTCATTTATTTTCAGTAGTGTCGTGAGTAGCCATATTAACCTCGTAATGATTTGCCGACGTGTGGATAGAATGCTAGAATTGGGCTTGTACAACATATTAAGACGTGGTTTTTATGTGAGTTCGAAAGTTTGTTTCACAGATAGGGCAACTGTAATGATTATTACACGCCACTGCCTACAGCAACAGTTCTCCGCCTTGATTTAACAAGGTTCAAGCTAACAAAATTGTAAAAAATGAAATTATAGCATCAAAGTATATTTTATGAGTAGTGTATTTGTACGGGTTCAGTTACCACCTCCACCTCCCCACCTCACAAGATGGCGGCAGCCCGATAACTCTCGAACCCATGGTCGGATTTTGACAAATGAGGAGTCATTGAACTCGGGCTAACACCCCCTTTCCAATGGACAACATATTTCAACCCCAAAAGTAATACCTACCCCTACTAGGGGGTGAAATTGTAATTTTTTAGAGAATCTGTTACCAATTGCAACATGTGAGAGTTGGAATGCCGATATGGATTTAAACGTTGTTCCACATAAAGTGCATATGTTTGGTGGAAAGCCACTATGAATTAGCATGCCCACTCATGGCTTTTGTAAGAGGGTGGGGGAGCGGATCCCTATGGATGGGTTATTGTTGACGGGTCATTGTTGGCGGGGTCATGGCTGACGGGTCCTTGTGGACGAGTCCTTGTGGACAAGTCCTTGTTGACAGGTCCTTGTGGACGAGTCCTTGTGGACAGGTCATTGTGGACAGGTCCTTGTCGACAAGTCATTGTTGACGGGTCCCTGTGGACTGGTCCTTGTGGTCGAGTCCTTGTGGACGAGTCCTTGTCCCTTTGGACTGATCCCTTTGGACGGGTCCCTTTGGCCTGGTTCCTACGGACTAGCCCATGAATTTATTTAAATTATGTCAAAGGGCCTAACTACATTTGTGTGTGTTGAATTGACGTTGTTCACTAATCCCCCACTACTAAAATGTAATAACGATATGAAAGGAAAGTGATGAAATACATGTGAACACGTGTGAGATGTCATTATTAGCATTCTCCTTGTGAAACAAGTCACATCCTGTTTTGATTCATACGTGAGAAAATGCGAGTTCATGTGTAATATGATCTAACACACAGGTGTTCACATGTGCACGTGCACGATAAGAGCTAACAAGTCAAACCTGTTTTGGCAGTGGTGGGAATAAGGCTAGAGACATGTACGAGTAGTCAAATTACTCCGGCAGACAACCCCTTTCCTATGGATAACTTATTTCCACTCAAAAATAAAATCTACCCCTACTAGGGGGTGAAATAATAATTTTTAGGTAAAAGTCGCTTTCCATGTGCAACATGTGGGAGTTTATATGCCAATATGAAATTAAACTCGTTCCACATAAAGTGCATGCATACAACTGAATGCCGCTATGATTTATCATTTTTGTTTTTTGTTTTACGAATGCGCAATTGAGGTTTTTGTAAGAGGGTGGGCTTTTTGAATAATGATTTATAGATACGTTTTTTTTTACAAATTAACCAAAGATCCAAAAACTAATAGGTCATCGGCTTTTTAATATCTTATGAACTAAGAAAGCTAGGAACTTGTATGAGGGGTCGTTGGACTTGTGGTGACGCCCTGTTTTTGAATGTATTATTCATTTTTTGTCAAAAGGGCCTAACTGCACTTTCGTTAATATCTCGCTAACTAATAATCACAGAGGGTCGAGTGAGGTGTCATAGGACTTAAAATGGCCAACCCCTCCCCATGACCAATGAATTTACCAAAAAAAAAAAAACAGCAAGGTCATTAACCTAAGATTGTATCAACTAATAATCAGAGAGGGACAAGTGAGGTGTCACAAGACTCAGGATGGCCAACCCTTTTCCATGACCAACGAATTTACCCAAAATACCCAAAACAGCAAGGTCATTGACCTAAGATTTTATAAACTTATCAGTAGAGAGGGTCAAGTGAGGTGTCATAGGACTACGAATGGTTAACCCTTTCCCATGACCAATGAATTTACCTCAAAAATTCAAAACAGCAAGGTCATTGACCTGAGATTTTATAAACTAATAATTGGATATCAACATGTGAGGTGTCATAGGACTTAGAATGGTCAACCCTTTCCCATGGCTAATGAATTTACCCAAAAATACCCAATACATCAAGGTCATCGACCTGAGATTTTATAAACTTATAATCGGATATGGACATGTGAAATGTTTACAGTGAGTGATGAAACATAGCTAGGTAGTGAAAGAATTATTGTAGGCTACATGTATGGTGACTGACAAATCTTTCACCATTGGAACTTGTTTTCAGATCAAACTGCAGTACAGAGAGAGTATAGGTTGTAGGTATGGGATAATAAATGACAAATGGTGTATACAAAATCTGATTAATCGATTCAAGAAATAAGAGTAGTCAATCTTTAATTGATTGGTTAAATAGGATAGCTAAAATCCAAAATGGTGACTACATTGAACTAAACTGAACCAAGCTGAATCAAATCCAACCAAACCGATCCAAACTTAATCAAGAACAAGCCAATGGTTTAAGTGTAAAACTTGTGGTTGAATGTGGGCATTGGTAATGTCAGAAAGGAAAGGGATAACGCTCTACCTATACAGGGTAAGGTAAAGCTAGTGCATGATGCTAATGCACACACACACAAGTACATGAACCACACACAACCATCCTATGCAGTTATTATGGGTTGACTGTTAAAACTTGCTCAGTGGTTACTGGGACAAGATGGTCGCTACACACAACAAGCTTTAAATACCTGAGGCTAATAATCTATACACACACTCACACACACTTGTTCTAAACTAAACTGTCTTGCTGGCAGAGCTCACACAGTAGGTAAATGACAGAAATGCTTGGCTAACAGAAATACAATCATTTTCGGTTGTCTAATGTTACCAGCTAAACATTACGTGCTATAGTGGTGAGCACATGTGCCTCTTTCACTGGAGATCTTAACTCGATGTCTAGCTCTAAGGCCTAGAACGAATCAAACTAAGAAAAAAGGGTATGGTGACGCAGTGGTTAAACTGTTAGCCTTTCACTAAGGTAGACTAGGGTTTGATTTTTGGTTAATATGCATGTCATAAACAATCAAATAAAAGCAGAGATAATGTTTAAAACTGATTACACTTGTCTCTTTTCAAATTATTTCTTAGATTACAAATACAAACGTGGACTGGGTTTGACATACAGTTAATGCTTCCTATCACATACCAGACTGCAAGAAAGCCAAACAAGCAAAAGCAGTGGTAAAATCGCTATGTGTAGAGAAATACCTAACGGTTTTTATGAACTGGCAAAGGTATGTCGCATAAACAGTGCAGGATACAATCCAGCAACCATAATTTTTATCTCGTGGACAAGAGAAAACATATATATAGAGAGAGATATATAGAAAGCTTGTGTGTGTGTGTGTGTGTGTGGGTAGCATTGGTTGTTTTACCAGAGAAAATACGGTGAGGTAGGGTGGGGAGAGGGAGTATTAGCACTTATATATGAATGGAAAATAGATTTTTTTCAATCGTTTTGTTTTTCAAATGTAGTGGTAGATAGTCGTTTTTTGTTAAACATTCTTACTTGCAGTAGTAATAAGCCTCTATGGTTCCGCTAACACATAGATAGACTGTATTATTGCCATGGTCAAGCACTCACATTAAGATCATTTACAAAATCATAAAATGAAAAATAAAAATCTTGTTTTGGAAATATCGTTTTTCAACATACACACAAAATAAATATATAAAAAAATTGTAAACAGCAAATTGGAAAATCCATGTTTCCATATAGACAAAATTTAAAAACCTTAAACGGACATTTAAGAAAATATATGCAAATGGGAAATTGACAAATGTGTAAATATGAAAATGGAAAAATCCATGTTTCCATATCATGAAATTGAAAAACATCAAACTGTCATTTTAAAAAATGCAAATGGAAAATTGACAAATTGCAATGTGTGAAATGTGAAATTGAACAAATGGCTATCATTATAAAAAAAAGAACATGGTGCTCTATGGTTGAGGTGTGAATCAAACCCTCTCTACTTATTTGGACCACTCGAGACTGAGTAGACTAGTTTTAGTTGTCATACCACTTTTAAAAGTTTTTGTTAAATCTAGGAATTGAACCCAAGAGCTTGTAGGGGGGATCCAAGGTTATAATATGTTAAACAGATAGCCTTGAATGTAGGGTGTGGTAGTTATATAGAGATGAGACGTTTCGCTCGGGGCAGGGAGGCATGGAGATCTGCATCAAACCAGTCAAAAGACTGACGACTCAAACAACAACATGTAGAGCTCACCAAAATAATGTTGTGTAACGGTAAATGTTAGTCAACGAACAGTAATGCATTACTAAAACCCATGACACGATACCTAAGAGCTTTTCTAAAATTATTTTAAAATGCCTTTAACCCTATATTAAACACCCAGTTCACAAGACTCATAACTGCAATGTTATGGTCAAACAAAACAAAATCTATATTTCAAAACAAACAAGTGGTTTAGTCAATGTATACTGGAAAAAGTTTTATAAACACTCAAGTCCACAAAAATAATTAAATTAGTAACTGTCAGGTTGACCGAGTGGTTATGGTGTTTGACTTAAGTTCAAATTTTCTGTACAAGAAAGCAAGGGTTCGAATACCTTACCTGATATAACTATTGCCTCAACATGACTTGACCACACTGTATTATTGTGTACTCGGTACACAAACCATAGATAGAGTGTATTGTTTAAGGTCACTCTCTTTGCGAACATAGTCAGAGACTGTTGATGGTTAACAATTGCATTAATAGTGGGACATAGGGATAGCAATTAAGAAAAACAGACAATACCCATACACTTTTTATTTATTTATTTAATGTAAGTACTTGTACAATAGTTATATACAAACTACAACTCTCTTTTGTCTATTACTATCTAGTCCTTTTCGATCCACTTGCATAACAAGGCAGATGACTTTGTAGTTCAGCCCCTTAAAACAACAACAACACTACCTCTTGCATAGTCTGTGATGTTGATGACTCTTGAGGCGTGGAAGATGGATACAACATAACTTTTACAACAGGGGTTAAACGTTGCTCAACAATCAATGCACTATTTTGAGTAGCAACATCTTTCTCTTGTACTAACTTATTAGCATTCTGATAATTTTTTGCCAACACCATCAGTGTTTTGTCTGGAGCACTACATTGATGATCACTCACACTTAAAACCACACCATTTCTACTTTTCATATTGCCTCGACATCTTGTTGACCTCTGTTTTGAGCATCGCCAGAATATTATTCCTTTTACATTTTGTCGTCTATAGTTATAAGAGTAGCCTTTATAGAGTACACGTTGTTTACCTCGGTTAGTTGTAGTAAGTTCCATAGTAGTAACTAACCTGTTAGTATGATTTGCACACTACAAAGGTTATCTCTGTTCTGGTAATAGAATTATTTAGCGTTGGCTTTTATATTTAATATGTACAGTTAAAAGTGATAGAAAAGTGGTAGAAACGTGGTAGCAAAGTGGTAGACAAGTGGTAGACAATTGGTAACATAGTGGTAGAAAAGTGGTAGCAAAGTGTTAGCAAAGTGGTAGAAAAGTGGTAGAAAAGTGGTAGAAAAGTAGTAGAAAAGTGGTAGCAAAGTGGTAGAAAAGTGGTAGCAAAGTGGTAGCAAAGTAGTAGAAAAGTGGTAGCAAACTAGAAAAGTGGTAGAAAAGTGGTAGAAAAGTAGTAGAAAAGTGGTAGCAAAGTGGTAGAAAAGTGGTAGCAAACTAGAAAAGTGGTAGCAAAGTGGTAGAAAATATTACATGTATTGTTAAGAAATAGTTTAAGCGGTTACATGGATTCATTACACTATAATTTTAGCATTACGAAGCTCATTTTCTATATCCAAAAGTTCTTCCTCATATTTAGTATGACCAGCCTGTTTACAGGTATGCAAGTACTGAAGCCGCTGGATTAGCTTATTGGGATTGTTCCAGTAAACAAATTTAACAAATGATTTTTTTGGGTGTAAACCATTATCATCCTCCTCATCATCATCATCATCATAATCATCATCATCATCATGGTTATCATCATCAATATAATTATCATCAATATAATCATCATCACTAATACTATCTAATCCTTTTTGTTCATCTTGCAATGCAACAAACTTTGGCATAGTTTGTGTTGTCTTTGATAGTGTTAGAGGTTTCTTAGACGTTAACGACTGTCCTAACATGTCTTTTTCAGGAGATAATAAATGCTCTTTAACAAACAAAGCACTATCTTGAGCCACACTATTTTTTTCTTGGTCTTGCTTTTTTACCTTGGTTAGAGTATTTTGTCCATTTAAATGAGTATTATTTTGAGATTTACAATGATGATCGATTGAAATAAGTATGTTGGAGCCTTTTGTTTTAATCATTCCTCGACACTTTTTAGATCGTTGTTTCGAACAGCACCAAATAACAGTTCCATTTTTATTAGTTCGTCTTACAATATATGCATATCCTTTATAGTAAGCACATGGCTTACCATAGCTAGTCGTTGATACTTCCATGTCGACTGTTGAGCATAAACTAACCTCTAGTAAAGTTAACTCGATAATAAAAATGATAGTTTGTAGTATGTGCAGTTTAAAGTAAGAGCAAAAGTGAGAGTCAAATGGTAGAAAAGTGTTAACAAAGTGGTGGAAGAGTGGTAGCAGTTTATAGTAGTCATGATCTTTTTTACCAGAATGTGATTTGAGTAAATGTAATTTCTAAACCTTAGCAGTGAGTAGTCAGTTAGTCTTGGTTCAGACAAGCGTAAACAGTTCTCCAATGAATCAGAGATCAAGATTTTCATTATGAAACAGTTGTGTGTAACCAATTAGGTATCGGTACTTGATAGCTTCACACATGAACAAAAATTCCAACATATCTGACATCAGATTTTCATTATGAAACAGTTGTGTGTAACCAATTAGGTATCGGTACTTGATAGCTTCACATATGAACACAAATTCCAACATATCGGACATGAAATACATGATTTGAAAGTTGACAAAGAATATCCAATCAACCATTGTAGTTGCAATGTCAAACACAAAGACGAAATCAGCATGAACTTTTAAGTTACAGGAAAATTCTATGAAATAGACTATGCATGAAATTTGGAAATACACATTAGAAGTTTGCAACACCATCCTTCTAGCCTATATAAATTATCGACATGGAAAGTGTGCACTGCCCCTAACATTAAACCAATTTATCAATAACGCAAGTCAGCAATCAAAACATTTTGTCTTGAGTCTATCATTTAATGCATATATTCTGTCTACATTGAACAGTAACAAAAAACGCCATTCATAATTAATTAAGTTTGCTTTAATTCGTTATGTAATGATAAATACATATTTAAAGTTTTGGCTGACTGTTCAGAGTGAATCGGCTTTGAACACATAAGAGAGGGAATATTTTAAGACTTAACCTCTGCTCACCTAACATAACCTAAATTTACCTAACCTAACCTTGTCATATAGGTAAGAAACGGGTCAAGCTATGCTTTCGACTACCGAGTTTCAGCTACTTTTCAAGGTTACTCTCCCGAACATTGCCGGAGACTGCTGATAAACACTTATGTTCCCACGGCGGCGGTGCGCAACGACTTACATGATGCGCTTCCCCCTTTTCATTGATCCCTGTTGATTTGTCCCTTTGGACTGGTCCCTGTTGACTCTCTTACAACAGACAAGTGAGTTCTTGTTTCGCTGACGTAATCGTATGTTTCCACACACTTCCTGTGTTGAGCGCGTCATAGTGGCTAAATTTAAAACTCTAGATGAGATGTTTTGCTGACGTAATCGTATGTTCCCCGCACGCACACTTTGGACGGGTCCTTTTTGAAGGGAGTCATTTTTTTACGGGTCCCGGGGGAAGGGTCCTTGTTGACGGGTCCCTGTGGGCGGGTCCTTTGGACTGATCCCTATGGACTGGCCCTTGCATTTTATCCAAATTATGTCAAAGGGGACCCGCCACAGGGACCCGTCAACAAGGACCCGTCCCCCGGGACCCGTAAAAAAATGACTCCCTTCAAAAAGGACCCGTCCAAAGTGTGCGTGCGGGGAACATACGATTACGTCAGCAAAACATCTCATCTAGAATTTTAAATTTAGCCACTATGACGCGCTCAACACAGGAAGTGTGTGGAAACATACGATTACGTCAGCGAAACAAGAACTCACTTGTCTGTTGTAAGAGAGTCAACAGGGACCAGTCCAAAGGGAAAAATCAACAGGGATCAATGAAAAGGGGGAAGCGCATCATGTAAGTCGTTGCGCACCGCCGCCGTGGGAACATAAGTGTTTATCAGCAGTCTCCGGAAATGTTCGGGAGAGTAACCTTGAAAAGTAGCTGAAACTCGGTAGTCGAAAGCATAGCTTGACCCGTTTCTTACCTATATGACAAGGTTAGGTTAGGTAAATTTAGGTTATGTTAGGTGAGCAGAGGTTAAGTCTTAAAATATTCCCTCTCTTATGTGTTCAAAGCCGATTCACTCTGAACAGTCAGCCAAAACTTTAAATATGTATTTATCATTACATAACGAATTAAAGCAAACTTAATTAATTATGAATGGCGTTTTTTGTTACTGTTCAATGTAGACAGAATATATGCATTAAATGATAGACTCAAGACAAAATGTTTTGATTGTTGACTTGCGTTATTGATAAATTGGTTTAATGTTAGGGGCAGTGCACACTTTCCATGTCGATAATTTATATAGGCTAGAAGGATGGTGTTGCAAACTTCTAATGTGTATTTCCAAATTTCATGCATAGTCTATTTCATAGAATTTTCCTGTAACTTAAAAGTTCATGCTGATTTCGTCTTTGTGTTTGACATTGCAACTACAATGGTTGATTGGATATTCTTTGTCAACTTTCAAATCATGTATTTCATGTCAGATATGATGGAATTTGTGTTCATGTGTGAAGCTATCAAGTACCGATACCTCATTGGTTACACACAACTGTTTCATAACGAAAATCTGATGTCAGATATGTTGGAATTTTTGTTCATGTGTGAAGCTATCAAGTACCGATACCTAATTGGTTACACACAACTGTTTCATAATGAAAATCTTGATCTCTGATTCATTGGAGAACTGTTTACGCTTGTCTGAACCAAGACTAACTGACTACTCACTGCTAAGGTTTAGAAATTACATTTACTCAAATCACATTCTGGTAAAAAATATCATGACTACTATAAACTGCTACCACTCTTCCACCACTTTGTTAACACTTTTCTACCATTTGACTCTCACTTTTGCTCTTACTTTAAACTGCACATACTACAAACTATCATTTTTATTATCGAGTTAACTTTACTAGAGGTTAGTTTATGCTCAACAGTCGACATGGAAGTATCAACGACTAGCTATGGTAAGCCATGTGCTTACTATAAAGGATATGCATATATTGTAAAACGAACTAATAAAAATGGAACTGTTATTTGGTGCTGTTCGAAACAACGATCTAAAAAGTGTCGAGGAATGATTAAAACAAAAGGCTCCAACATACTTATTTCAATCGATCATCATTGTAAATCTCAAAATAATACTCATTTAAATGGACAAAATACTCTAACCAAGGTAAAAAAGCAAGACCAAGAAAAAAATAGTGTGGCTCAAAATAGTGCTTTGTTTGTTAAAGAGCATTTATTATCTCCTGAAAAAGACATGTTAGGACAGTCGTTAACGTCTAAGAAACCTCTAACACTATCAAAGACAACACAAACTATGCCAAAGGTTGTCGCATTGAAAGATGAACAAAAAGGATTAGATAGTAATAGTGATGATGATTATATTGATGATAATTATATTGATGATGATAACCATGATGATGATGATGATTATGATGATGATGATGAGGAGGAGGATGATAATGGTTTACACCCAAAAAAATCATTTGTTAAATTTGTTTACTGGAACAATCCCAATAAGCTAATCCAGCGGCTTCAGTACTTGCATACCTGTAAACAGGCTGGTCATACTAAATATGAGGAAGAACTTTTGGATATAGAAAATGAGCTTCGTAATGCTAAAATTAAAGTGTAATGAATCCATGTAACCGCTTAAACTATTTCTTAACAATACATGTAATATTTTCTACCACTTTGCTACCACTTTTCTAGTTTGCTACCACTTTTCTACCACTTTGCTACCACTTTTCTACTACTTTTCTACCACTTTTCTACCACTTTTCTAGTTTGCTACCACTTTTCTACTACTTTGCTACCACTTTTCTACCACTTTGCTACCACTTTTCTACTACTTTTCTACCACTTTTCTACCACTTTTCTACCACTTTGCTAACACTTTGCTACCACTTTTCTACCACTATGTTACCAATTGTCTACCACTTGTCTACCACTTTGCTACCACGTTTCTACCACTTTTCTATCACTTTTAACTGTACATATTAAATATAAAAGCCAACGCTAAATAATTCTATTACCAGAACAGAGATAACCTTTGTAGTGTGCAAATCATACTAACAGGTTAGTTACTACTATGGAACTTACTACAACTAACCGAGGTAAACAACGTGTACTCTATAAAGGCTACTCTTATAACTATAGACGACAAAATGTAAAAGGAATAATATTCTGGCGATGCTCAAAACAGAGGTCAACAAGATGTCGAGGCAATATGAAAAGTAGAAATGGTGTGGTTTTAAGTGTGAGTGATCATCAATGTAGTGCTCCAGACAAAACACTGATGGTGTTGGCAAAAAATTATCAGAATGCTAATAAGTTAGTACAAGAGAAAGATGTTGCTACTCAAAATAGTGCATTGATTGTTGAGCAACGTTTAACCCCTGTTGTAAAAGTTATGTTGTATCCATCTTCCACGCCTCAAGAGTCATCAACATCACAGACTATGCAAGAGGTAGTGTTGTTGTTGTTTTAAGGGGCTGAACTACAAAGTCATCTGCCTTGTTATGCAAGTGGATCGAAAAGGACTAGATAGTAATAGACAAAAGAGAGTTGTAGTTTGTATATAACTATTGTACAAGTACTTACATTAAATAAATAAATAAAAAGTGTATGGGTATTGTCTGTTTTTCTTAATTGCTATCCCTATGTCCCACTATTAATGCAATTGTTAACCATCAACAGTCTCTGACTATGTTCGCAAAGAGAGTGACCTTAAACAATACACTCTATCTATGGTTTGTGTACCGAGTACACAATAATACAGTGTGGTCAAGTCATGTTGAGGCAATAGTTATATCAGGTAAGGTATTCGAACCCTTGCTTTCTTGTACAGAAAATTTGAACTTAAGTCAAACACCATAACCACTCGGTCAACCTGACAGTTACTAATTTAATTATTTTTGTGGACTTGAGTGTTTATAAAACTTTTTCCAGTATACATTGACTAAACCACTTGTTTGTTTTGAAATATAGATTTTGTTTTGTTTGACCATAACATTGCAGTTATGAGTCTTGTGAACTGGGTGTTTAATATAGGGTTAAAGGCATTTTAAAATAATTTTAGAAAAGCTCTTAGGTATCGTGTCATGGGTTTTAGTAATGCATTACTGTTCGTTGACTAACATTTACCGTTACACAACATTATTTTGGTGAGCTCTACATGTTGTTGTTTGAGTCGTCAGTCTTTTGACTGGTTTGATGCAGATCTCCATGCCTCCCTGCCCCGAGCGAAACGTCTCATCTCTATATAACTACCACACCCTACATTCAAGGCTATCTGTTTAACATATTATAACCTTGGATCCCCCCTACAAGCTCTTGGGTTCAATTCCTAGATTTAACAAAAACTTTTAAAAGTGGTATGACAACTAAAACTAGTCTACTCAGTCTCGAGTGGTCCAAATAAGTAGAGAGGGTTTGATTCACACCTCAACCATAGAGCACCATGTTCTTTTTTTTATAATGATAGCCATTTGTTCAATTTCACATTTCACACATTGCAATTTGTCAATTTTCCATTTGCATTTTTAAAATGACAGTTTGATGTTTTTCAATTTCATGATATGGAAACATGGATTTTTCCATTTTCATATTTACACATTTGTCAATTTCCCATTTGCATATATTTTCTTAAATGTCCGTTTAAGGTTTTTAAATTTTGTCTATATGGAAACATGGATTTTCCAATTTGCTGTTTACAATTTTTTTATATATTTATTTTGTGTGTATGTTGAAAAACGATATTTCCAAAACAAGATTTTTATTTTTCATTTTACGATTTTGTAAATGATCTTAATGTGAGTGCTTGACCATGGCAATAATACAGTCTATCTATGTGTTAGCGGAACCATAGAGGCTTATTACTACTGCAAGTAAGAATGTTTTACAAAAAACGACTATCTACCACTACATTTGAAAAACAAAACGATTGAAAAAAATCTATTTTCCATTCATATATAAGTGCTAATACTCCCTCTCCCCACCCTACCTCACCGTATTTTCTCTGGTCAAACAACCAATGCTACCCACACACACACACACACACACACACAAGCTTTCTACTGTATATATCTCTCTCTATATATATGTTTTCTCTTGTCCACGAGATAAAACTTATGGTTGCTGGATTGTATCCTGCACTGTTTATGCGACATACCTTTGCCAGTTCATAAAAACCGTTAGGTATTTCTCTACACATAGCGATTTTACCACTGCTTTTGCTTGTTTGGCTTTCTTGCAGTCTGGTATGTGATAGGAAGCATTAACTGTATGTCAAACCCAGTCCACGTTTGTATTTGTAATCTAAGTAATAATTTGAAAAGAGACAAGTGTAATCAGTTTTAAACATTATCTCTGCTTTTATTTGATTGTTTATGACATGCATATTAACCAAAAATCAAACCCTAGTCTACCTTAGTGAAAGGCTAACAGTTTAACCACTGCGTCACCATACCCTTTTTTCTTAGTTTGATTCGTTCTAGGCCTTAGAGCTAGAAATCGAGTTAAGATCTCCAGTGAAAGAGGCACATGTGCTCACCACTATAGCACGTAATGTTTAGCTGGTAACATTAGACAACCGAAAATGATTGTATTTCTGTTAGCCAAGCATTTCTGTCATTTACCTACTGTGTGAGCTCTGCCAGCAAGACAGTTTAGTTTAGAACAAGTGTGTGTGAGTGTGTGTATAGATTATTAGCCTCAGGTATTTAAAGCTTGTTGTGTGTAGCGACCATCTTGTCCCAGTAACCACTGAGCAAGTTTTAACAGTCAACCCATAATAACTGCATAGGATGGTTGTGTGTGGTTCATGTACTTGTGTGTGTGTGCATTAGCATCATGCACTAGCTTTACCTTACCCTGTATAGGTAGAGCGTTATCCCTTTCCTTTCTGACATTACCAATGCCCACATTCAACCACAAGTTTTACACTTAAACCATTGGCTTGTTCTTGATTAAGTTTGGATCGGTTTGGTTGGATTTGATTCAGCTTGGTTCAGTTTAGTTCAATGTAGTCACCATTTTGGATTTTAGCTATCCTATTTAACCAATCAATTAAAGATTGACTACTCTTATTTCTTGAATCGATTAATCAGATTTTGTATACACCATTTGTCATTTATTATCCCATACCTACAACCTATACTCTCTCTGTACTGCAGTTTGATCTGAAAACAAGTTCCAATGGTGAAAGATTTGTCAGTCACCATACATGTAGCCTACAATAATTCTTTCACTACCTAGCTATGTTTCATCACTCACTGTAAACATTTCACATGTCCATATCCGATTATAAGTTTATAAAATCTCAGGTCGATGACCTTGATGTATTGGGTATTTTTGGGTAAATTCATTAGCCATGGGAAAGGGTTGACCATTCTAAGTCCTATGACACCTCACATGTTGATATCCAATTATTAGTTTATAAAATCTCAGGTCAATGACCTTGCTGTTTTGAATTTTTGAGGTAAATTCATTGGTCATGGGAAAGGGTTAACCATTCGTAGTCCTATGACACCTCACTTGACCCTCTCTACTGATAAGTTTATAAAATCTTAGGTCAATGACCTTGCTGTTTTGGGTATTTTGGGTAAATTCGTTGGTCATGGAAAAGGGTTGGCCATCCTGAGTCTTGTGACACCTCACTTGTCCCTCTCTGATTATTAGTTGATACAATCTTAGGTTAATGACCTTGCTGTTTTTTTTTTGGTAAATTCATTGGTCATGGGGAGGGGTTGGCCATTTTAAGTCCTATGACACCTCACTCGACCCTCTGTGATTATTAGTTAGCGAGATATTAACGAAAGTGCAGTTAGGCCCTTTTGACAAAAAATGAATAATACATTCAAAAACAGGGCGTCACCACAAGTCCAACGACCCCTCATACAAGTTCCTAGCTTTCTTAGTTCATAAGATATTAAAAAGCCGATGACCTATTAGTTTTTGGATCTTTGGTTAATTTGTAAAAAAAAACGTATCTATAAATCATTATTCAAAAAGCCCGCCCTCTTACAAAAACCTCAATTGCGCATTCGTAAAACAAAAAACAAAAATGATAAATCATAGCGGCATTCAGTTGTATGCATGCACTTTATGTGGAACGAGTTTAATTTCATATTGGCATATAAACTCCCACATGTTGCACATGGAAAGCGACTTTTACCTAAAAATTATTATTTCACCCCCTAGTAGGGGTAGATTTTATTTTTGAGTGGAAATAAGTTATCCATAGGAAAGGGGTTGTCTGCCGGAGTAATTTGACTACTCGTACATGTCTCTAGCCTTATTCCCACCACTGCCAAAACAGGTTGTGACTTGTTAGCTCTTATCGTGCACGTGCACATGTGAACACCTGTGTGTTAGATCATATTACACATGAACTCGCATTTTCTCACGTATGAATCAAAACAGGATGTGACTTGTTTCACAAGGAGAATGCTAATAATGACATCTCACACGTGTTCACATGTATTTCATCACTTTCCTTTCATATCGTTATTACATTTTAGTAGTGGGGGATTAGTGAACAACGTCAATTCAACACACACAAATGTAGTTAGGCCCTTTGACATAATTTAAATAAATTCATGGGCTAGTCCGTAGGAACCAGGCCAAAGGGACCCGTCCAAAGGGATCAGTCCAAAGGGACAAGGACTCGTCCACAAGGACTCGACCACAAGGACCAGTCCACAGGGACCCGTCAACAATGACTTGTCGACAAGGACCTGTCCACAATGACCTGTCCACAAGGACTCGTCCACAAGGACCTGTCAACAAGGACTTGTCCACAAGGACTCGTCCACAAGGACCCGTCAGCCATGACCCCGCCAACAATGACCCGTCAACAATAACCCATCCATAGGGATCCGCTCCCCCACCCTCTTACAAAAGCCATGAGTGGGCATGCTAATTCATAGTGGCTTTCCACCAAACATATGCACTTTATGTGGAACAACGTTTAAATCCATATCGGCATTCCAACTCTCACATGTTGCAATTGGTAACAGAGATTCTCTAAAAAATTACAATTTCACCCCCTAGTAGGGGTAGGTATTACTTTTGGGGTTGAAATATGTTGTCCATTGGAAAGGGGGTGTTAGCCCGAGTTCAATGACACCTCATTTGTCAAAATCCGACCATGGGTTCGAGAGTTATCGGGCTGCCGCCATCTTGTGAGGTGGGGAGGTGGAGGTGGTATCTGAACCCGTACAAATACACTACTTTTATGTGATCTATCAATACACCAATTTCCTTACCAATCTAACTGTTGATGATTTTGAGCAACCCATGAAGCAGATTTGAATGTTTCAAGAATGACTATTAAATACTATAGATATTTAAAGGTGAACAGTCTTACCCATGTCAATAAATGTGGCCACTTTGAGATATAGATGAGTTTTAAGATGTAGATAATTCTTCGGTGGATGAATCAACCAAATACAATCATAGGATCGTATTCCTCTGGAAACCATGTTCATCATAGTGATAGCACCTCCAAGATTGTCCACAACACCGCCACAATCTGATAACATGCGATACAATTAGAGCACGTCCAAGAGACAGGGGGGATTACTATACATACTGCGCATACAGTACTTACCAGTAATCGGTTTTACATTTTTCTCCAAGAGGTTTCCTTTAAGCAGAAAGAAATATATTAGAGATTACCAGCAATGTCACCAATATTATTCTTATTAAGTCTTACGGTTCTACGCTATTTAAAATCAGATGTTAGCTAGAGGACGGTGGTATACGGAAGACAGGAAGGCAGTGAGTGAAAAAGTCACATCGAGGACGCAGTGGAGCAGTAACTAGGTGTAACGGGATGAAATTTACCTCCCCCCACCAAAAGGTTCACAAGAGAAAATGGAACTGTGGAAAAGGAAAACTGGCTGCACAGATTTCTAGGTCCAATGCGAGTCACACGGCCACAAGTCACATATACACGGTCCAACACCTCTGTACAGTTCCCGTCACCCAGTGGCGGTTTCTGGGTATTCGCCTTGGAGACAGTGCACACCCATTCTTGCAATATTGCTGTTCTCATTTTAATTTTATGTATATAAAAATTAAAATATGATTCCATGGTATTATAAAACGTTAACAAATGTCCAGTATAGCGCGTATTCGCTTTTAAATGTATCGCGTTCGTTGCGCCTCGCTGTACGTTGCTTGTGCTGGCTGCAGAGATCACCGTTCGCCAGTTCCAGCTCTGTAGCCAGAGTTTTGGCTACACAGCAGAAGGGGGGCAAGAAGGAGTGTGTGTTAACTATAACAGAAACGGAGTCAAATCCTTGCCTGGCGAAAAGAATTGCGAATGCGCATTTTTCAGTCTTTCTCTCATAGCTGATTGGCAGACGAAGAAGTGTGACCATTAGTGTGCAGGAGCTTCTATAACTACTACCGCACTATCTGTTGGAGACCTGATGTACCAAATATCGTTTCAGGTGCAGTTTGAAAGGTTGTGTCTTTACGCTGCTTGTAGCACCACTGCCGGTTGATTTTCATTCTACATTTGAAAATCATACAACAGCCAACTGATATTATATAGTCTATAGTTGTACCAGTTAATTCAATTTCATAACATTTCTTTACAATTTACAGATTTGCAAGGTCCGGTATGATTGTATTTGGTTAAGTTCTGTATCAGAGGATTAATAGAAAATAAATTTATTCCTTTCGAAAAGATGGCGATATTGGTCGTGGCAAGTATTTGTCAGAAGTGTGTTCTTAAAGGTCTGGAATATTTGAGTGCGTATTTACTATTAGGTGTTTATACATATTATTAAATCGCTTAACCTTCCAGCTCGGCTTTACGCACGGACTCTGCGAGTGATCATTCCTCTACCCGCAAGGACGGTGTCTGGGAGCTGAACACACTTTTTCAGCAGATACAACTGGGGATGGTGATAGGCCGATCGCCCAGGCAACCACTAACTTGGATCTAACTAAGGAAGGGTCAAGGAAGGGATTTTGGAAGGAAGTCGTCCTTGGACCTGTTGAAAGGAACCGTTCCGGCATTTCTTCATCTATGACTCAGAAATCAATCATAGCTTTGGTAGTGTAACTGGCCAATGCACTTACCCGTAATGCAGGAAATTAGCGTTTGAGTCGCAATTGGGGTTTCATTTTCAAGCCTTATTTAACAGATATGACCAATTTAAAGGTAATTATTCTCTAAAATCAGGACATTAAAAGTCATCCCTGGACTTTTAAAGTGGTGGTATATGAAATGAAAAATAATATCACTGAATTATACGTTCTAGTCAGGAGTGCATCTCCAATGAAATAACCAACATTGTATATTTTTGCTACTTCCAACGAAACCCATCCCAGTGCCCCTTAAATGACTCACTGGATAAGGAACTATCAATAGTAGCCTAGAACTGACATACAAAATATTGAATCTTCACCAAAATTAGCTTAGAAATTGTTCACAAGATTTTCCTAGAATTGAAAATAAAAAAATTAAAAAAATATAGCATTGAAATGAATTAACGAGTGTAATTGCCCTTGTCTGTATCTGTTTAGAATAGTACATTGCTTGTTTACCATTGATGAAGGAGTAGATTGCCTTGTAGCCAAGGTTTGTACCCCCATTTGCATAGAATCGTATCATTAAAGAAGGTCCTGTAGTGAGGATCACAGGTGGGCGGAATACTGAACCACTGCTGATTTCCATTCGCTGGCCATTGGAGTCATAGAACTGAAATGCATTAACATCATCATGAAGCAGTGAATACAGAGAAGTTCACAAATTCTAACCGAACCATTACTTCTAATACCCATTAGTCTAAATTCATGGAAAATTCTACCATTTCACGCATGTAAACCCAAATAATATGGTATGTTATCATTTCAATATGAGTATGCTTTGTTTTGGCGAATATTTCGTAGGAAAACATTTCGTAAACAGGATGGAAGATACCTGCTATACAAAACTCAACATACTTATTCTACAGAATACACTTAGCACAATGCATTAGACAATTTCCCCTGATAAAGGATCATTAAGTAGAAAAATGTAGTGTAGGGTAAACTGTACAGTCCTTGGCACTCTGACAGTTATTGGCACTGCTTGCATTTATTTGAATATAATGGTATTTTTACAACAATAACATTGCCACAGAGTGTTTTATCTTTCCATTCTATTACTCCTTGTCCTCTAAACTTCATCTTACTGCCACCAGGTGAACAGATTTGAAGTGAATGTTGGAACAAGTTGGTGTTGTTCATCACTGCTGGTATTTTGTTGACATCTTACAGTTTTGTTCAGGTTACTAGTTCCAAACTTCGATGTTTGGAGCTCAGTGTAGAAACTATATTTTAAGGGTAAGTGTGAAAACATGTTGAATACGCCTTAATGTATTTGTTCTGTGTTTATGAAGCACTCTATCCTATAATTATTCTGTGTAATGGGGGTGCCAATTACTGTGATTTTGGTATTCACAGTCTTGTTCCATGTCCAAGGTCTTGAGCAATGCGTTTTAAGTAAGAAAGAATATTGTTCTACATGTTTGTATTAAAAAACAGGAGGCACACAAAGAAAAGAAAGGTGCCAAGAACTGTACCTGACCAAGGTGCCAACAACTAAATTTAGATGCCAAGTACTGTCTGTTTGCTCACCTATTATTTAATAACCGATTTATAATATGTTAAGGCTCTATATTTAGTTTCTTAATATTTATAATCAATATTCATAATGTACAGATCATGAGACAAAAAAGATGAGACAAACAACAGCAGATTTTATGCTCAACATTATTCATTTAATTTCTTTGTGTCCTTAAAGTGCCAATAACTGTACAGTTTACCCTATGTCGCATGTTTCCAAAAATTTCATTGATGACTCGCGACACGTGGTGCATAATTGTATAAGTAGATAGGAAAAATGTACCTGACCAGTAACGTTTGGGTCTTTCTGTCTTAAATAAATACGGCTATAGCCTAATGCGAAACATAACTCTATAAAGTCTTGCCACACTATGAGGAGGCACGCGTCGAGTATGCAAGGAGGTGGGAAGTTTGAGAGGGCCGAGGAGGAAGCAGTGACATGTTATTGTTTACAACGGAAGCGTGTGAAAGACGGGTTTGCTGGCCACAACAGAGTCCAGCTGACTTGGAGGCCACAGGCTTGTGAGCTTCTGAAGTAGCCGGCGAAACAGTGACGTTGCCATTTACACACTATTTTCTCGAAAACGGTGAATGCTACCGACACGTAACTAAGCTTTTGTCAACCCTACGCTATCATACGTGCGAGTTCAGTGGATGATCATAACTTATTTTGACTACCTTTTAGCCAAGGTTTCTCCCTTCGTTTGTATTAGGGAAGGTCCTGTAGTGGACGGACACTGAACCATTTCTGGAGTAAAAACTGGAGAATCCATCCACGAGTCACACTCTTGTGTTTATATTTACTTCTTGTTGCCTTTTATGACTGGATATTATTAAGTACCATACACATTCCTGTAAGTATACTGAGCAATCAGTCCTACCTAAAGAAGCCTAATAACATAAACTCAGGTTAATCATAGAACAGGCACCAATTAGACCACAGTTTCTTACTGACTTTCCTGTTGGAGTGCTACGTTTGCTTCATCGTGGATTGTTGTTTGAGTCTTCAGTCTTTTGACTCGTTTGATGCAGCTCTCCATTCCTTCCTGCCCTGAACTAATTTTTTCATCATTACATAGCTGCCACACCATAAATCCGAGGCAATCTGTTTAACATGTTCTAACCTTGGTGATACCCTACAGTTCGTGTCCTCAGCCCTTCCTTCCATAACTAAGTTTGTTATTCCTGGGTGTCTTAGTTGTGTCCTATCAACCTGTCTCTTCTCTGCATTAGCAGTCACCAGAAACATCTCTCCTCACCCACTCATCGTAATACTTCATTTGTTAATCTACCCATCAGATCTTCATCATTCTCCTGTAACACCACATTTCAAACGCTTCTATTCTCCTCTTTTCTGCTGCACTAGCAGTCCAAGTTTCACTTCCGTAGAGTGCCACGATCCAGACAAAGGCTTTCAAAAATCTATTTTTAATACCTAAATCTATATTTGGTGCCAACAGATTTCGATTTGTAGAAATGCTTTGCTTGCCTGAGCCAACCGACTATCCATATCCTCTTTGCTTCATCCATCACTTGGTTATTTTGCTTCCTAAGTGGAAGAAGTCTCCTACTTCCTTTGGCTTTTCACCTATAAATTTGATGGCATGGTGTGGTCTTTCTTCTGTGGTTCTGGAACTGGCCATCCATATATCCTCGAAGAGACCATGATCAAGACATCATGATTCTCCAGAATCGATTGCTTCCACAAGTCCATTAATGGTTTCCAGGCTAATTTGTATTCATGTACGACTCTGCACCATGTTACAAAGCTGAAATAAATTGACAGACTTCCTTCGTGACAACAAAGTGAATGTTTTGGAGTGGCCTGACAACTCTCCTGACCTTAAAACAATAGAGAACCTTTGGGAGCTAACCAAGAGAAACGTTCCCACAGATATTGTTACGGATAAAATACGATTGATCAAAGGAATAATCAAGGTGTGGCATCATGATGATGGATTCAAAAATAACTGTCTCAGGTGCATTTGCAGTTAACTAGGCAGAGTTCAAGCTGTATTTGCTCTGAAGGGAGGTGTCATGAAATATTACATTTCTCTTTAAGTTTTAACTTTTCATTTACATATATTGAAAGAATTTTAGTTTAATATGTTTGCTGGATCAATTTCATATAAGAAAGTTGTATATCAGTGAGATTCATTTTGTATATAATATTAAGCATTGAAAATATTACTTTTAAATTGGTCCAAAATTTGATCACCCATTGTGTACCGGGTGATTCAGCAGCCCCTTACAATATCGTTTGCTGCAACCCAACTAACGCGTGTTGGCAGGAAGGTCGATAATTCTCTGCTTGCATGCCGTATGGTGCTAATGCACTGCAAGCATATCCTGCAAACGATAAAGAGAAATATTGACCTTCCTGCCAACACGCGTTAGTTGGGTTGCAGGAAACGATGTTGGAAGCGGATGCTGAATCACCCGGTATACACGTATTTGTTTTTGTGTGGTAGCGACCTTCAACCCTTTATACTCCGTACTGCTCATATACTGCATAGCTTACAAATTGTAACATCGATGGCTTAGTGGACAAACATTGTATGTCCATTCATGGCCGGTTTGGAGTTAATGCCATAATTGTATGTTTCTTAAACGTATCTCGCTAGTGTACAATTATAGTATGTCCAATGTATAGAGAACATGCGTATTTCCAAAGTGCAAATATTGCATGTCCTGGTCATGCAACAACTCTCCTGCACTAATATTGAATGTCCCCTATAATTACTTTGGCCTAAACATATCCACTTGGTTTCTATTTCACCTGAAAGCACAGATATTGTATGTCCGGACATACTGTGCTCCTGTGGAAGTAGAGGACTATGACTAGTGATGAACATGAATACTGTCTTCAAAGACTTAAGACAAAATAAGTGAATATTTACTATTAAACTCTCTTTAACTATTTATCTTTTGATGTTATTAAGAAAAGAAAATCATTAAATAATAATTAATAATGAAAAACTATGTTGAACAATTCCTTTGAGAAATACAATGTTTGTGACTCGAAGTCCTCTCTCATAACTTTAGTGCCAAATATTGTATGTCCCAACAGTCTATTAAAATATAGTGAATAATTCCTTTACTGATACACAGAAAGGTTGTACAACTGCAGAATTACAATTATAAATAAATAATCTACAGATCAGTAACCCTAGCTACAGGCATATTATTCCTGGTAAGTAACTGCACCTTCAGAAACTTTCAATTTATGTTTTCTCAAATTCATGATTTTTGGACATACAATGATTGTGCAATAAGCCATCGACATGTACAAGACCCAGCAGGATCACATAAACATTTCTTAGAGGATTCGCTTTATTAATGTGGTTGGTACTTACAGGACACTGATACTGAGTATTCAAATTTCCGTGACTGTACAGATTTTATTCCAATTTTGCACACAGAATCCTTACATCAATATTTTTGCATCTCCATATAGTTCTGAAATATTATTATTTTATATGAAAAGTATGCAACTTTTCAAAATGCTCCAAGCGTCAAAAGAATTGAGGTAGCTTAATTGACTTGACTTCTGTTTGTGTGTTATGAGTATAGATGCAAATATAATAGCTGAAAATAGCTGAGGTTAGAGAAATAAATTAATAAGATTTGTAACTATATAGCCTATCGTTCTAATTAAATAATTTTAATTTTGAAAGTAATGACACTACACGAATATTAATAACATCAGTTATAGATGCTTGTATATAGACCGGGATCGATTCCCGGCTCTGTGAAGAAATTGAATTGAATTGAGGCAAAACTGAGACAGGTGGATTCGATTTCTAACTAAGCCATCCTGGAAGTGGTTTTCCGTGGTTTCTCACTTCCAGGATGGTACCTAACTTACGCCCACGGTTCGCTTCCTACCCAAATTCTACCTGAATTACAAATACACACACTAGTACAGACATCACAGTGACATAGGTTATCAGACAAATTCTTTACGTACCCAAGTACACGGGCAGAGTTGGGCAAAATACTCACAAAATGTGTTTTCGATACCAAATTCAAACGACAATAACTGAAGCCTTCAAAATACAAAATGGTGTTTTAAAGTAGAATTGAAATTACTGAATACTTCCAGTAAAGTATGCTTGCAAACCATTGGTTTGAAAAATCTTAATGGAATCGGAATCATTTTTCCTGGAAGTATTACGTATTTTTAGATTTATTTTAAAACACAGTTTTGTATTTTGAAGTATTCAGTTATTGTATTTTGAATTTGGATCAAAGAACATTTTGTGAGTATTTTATCCAACTCTGTACACGGGGCTATATGACCACGATGTCGCGAAGTCCATAAAAGAATCATCAACAACAACTATTACATAGAACATTTAGAAAAGATATAAACGTTATTGATCCAAAACTGAGCAGCAAGCAGCATATATCCCCTTAAGATCCAAGTCAAAATTTGTGGCTGAGAATTTCCCCCCGTATTTCTAATAGCACAATAATATACATTTGAAGGCAAAAGTTACATTCATAACATAATATTGAAATTACAGGTCACAATTACCGATTATGCTTATGTGCTAAGTGCTAAGTTTATAGAGCCAGAGAGGGTTCGAACCTCACCATCGGATGTCCTTAAAATGGTTCTTCATGATTTATCATACGACTCCAGCGAAACCGCAAATATATTTTCTAATAGGTCACGGCTACTTCCAACATCTAGCCGAATTTAATTAGGCACGTCTAATTGGCATCTCTGATGAGCTCGGCGTGGGGAAGGGCATTCGGCCGTAAATCAACACGCAACATAGAAATCACATGTCATCCCTGACTCCATTGAAATGGTAATGTTTACGGGTACAAAATCATGTACTTAAGGCAGGTCATATTTCACATAATGCAAAGAACAGCTGATAAAAAATATTAAACAATAAAGATACACAGAAGTGCACCCTGGGTCTGAAGAGGATATACCGTACTTTGTATTTGTACCAAAAAATGAGAAAAATATAATTTTATATAGATATATATAGGCAAGTTCGTTATTCATATCTAAGACTCAAAAGTGGATCATAGCTATGCACTTACCCGGAATACAGGAAATTAGCGTTTGAGTCGAGATTGGAGTCTCATTTCCAAGCCTTATTTAACAGATATGACCGATTTAAAGGTAATTATTCCCTAAAATCTGGACATTAAAGTCATCCCTGGACCTTTAAAATAGTGGTAGCCTGTATGGAAAATAACATCACTGAATTCTACGTTAGAGTCAGGGGTGCATCTCCAATGAAATATCCAACATTTTATATTTTTGCTACTTCCGACGAAACCCATTCCCAATGTCCCTTAAATGACTCACAGGAAACAGGAACTACCAATATTAGCATAGAAATGACTCACAAGTAATAGGAACTTCACCAACATTATCCTACAACTTGCCTGGGTAGCCCCTACATTCTCCCTACACGCAACGCACAGTAGTTCGGAATCCAGAATCATTTGACAAAAAATAAATAAAAAAGGGTGCCATGTTAATAAAAATTCGTTTAGCAGGGCGTTTGAGGTAGCTGATAACTCTTCTGAAATGTATCCTTTTATAAATCAAAATGGTGGCCTTAAAGTTTTGAACGTTGTTAATAATATTATGGCTTTTGAAGTCATTGATACCGAATCTATGTATAATTGAGTCTTCAGTCTTCTGACTGGTGTGATGCAGCACTCCACGACTCCCTATCCTGAGCTAATCGTTTCGTCTCTACATAGCTACTTCACCTTTCATCCGACCCAATCTGTTTAACATATTCTCCATGGTCTACCCCTACAGTTCTTGTCCTCGACCCTTTCTTCCATAACTAAGCTTGCCATTCCTGGGTGTCTTAGTATGTGTCCTACCTACCTATCTCTTCTCTTCATTAGCAGTCGCCAGAAACATCTCTCCTCTCCCACTCGTCTTAATATCTCTTCATTTGTAATCCTATATACTCATCTGATAGGGTTTTCTGATTTAATTCGGCTGCATTCCATTTTTCTTTTCTTTTTTTTATTTTTTTAAATTTTATATTTATTGATTTTCATCATGAATTCTTTCCTCAGGACGGAGTCCATACCATTTTAACTCGGATTCAAATCCCCTGGTTAATCGGCTGAGATAACGATTTCATCAGCAAATCGGAACTTTGTTTTAAGAGCAAAATTCTGGAAAATGTAGATAAATTTTTTTCTAATCGCAAAAATTATATAATTTTTGGAGGTTAACAAATCTGGGCTCTGTATCTTAAAAAACATAATGGTCGCTTCGAAACGCCGGACATTGTTAAAATTGGTTCGAAATGTATAAAGTGTGGTGTATGAGAACTCCGAAGTTTGTTTTATTAGGTATGGTGGATATTTCACATTGCATAAGATGAAGGTGATATCGCTAGAAATAGGTTGATAACAGATAAAATAAATATTCAGAAATATATTGTAATTTTTATTTGTTCATCATCTAGAACAAACCACAAACTTCACTGTCCGATGAAGACGTTTCGTCGTAAGTTATGTAGCCTACATTCGTTAAAGTAACAAATGGCGCATGTAATAATGCAATCGCTTGGGAAGACAATGATTTCAGTATTTTTGCAGGAGTTGTTCAGGATATTGTTAAATCCGAAGTAATCCATCTGTCTTCCGACAGAAAGGCCGGCAGACACAGGCACATCACCAAGTCATTGATCTCAAAATCCTACTTTCAACTCATTTTATGAAGAAAGTAGGCCAACGACTATTCTTAAGAGAAAAGTACAGTATATTCAAAATTGCGGTAAAATATAGGCCTAATTGTTTGATGGTGAAAGTAAGAACGTATTATTTTTAATAAGTAACACATGTTCATTTCAAAACATTCAAACTGTAACGTGTTTAAAAACCCATTTTATTTATCTTGGTGAACATTATTGTTTGTAAAATCCAAAGGGGCAGTTAGAGGTAGATAATTTTGTATATGTTTTATTCAAATATTTAAGAAAAAAAATTGAAATTAATCCAAGTATGATCTTCAACTTGAGTCTTTCTTAAATATATTTTCTCTGAATTTATTTGACTCCAAACATCAAGAATTTAAATGCTAAATTACCACATTTATGTTTAATTTTTCGACTTATTAAGTAGTCTACTTAATTAAATTGATCTTACTTTCCAGAAAAGACTCCATATCCCACAGTTGAAATCGGAAAAGAAATGGGAATATAAAATTATGTTTTGAGGCGTTGAAAAGTTGCAGATGCAGTACCATTGTTGATCAGGTATGAACAGTAACAGCCATAAACGTTCGTAAAAGGTGTTAAGGGTATCACCACACATAACCGAATAGTTAGAAGACATCTGGGTTCCGGACCACTGTGCATGTGTCTTTTCTCCGCGCGTACGTAGTCTGCCTCTCAGGGGTAAATCGCCGAGACCTTGCGACTCCAAAATGGTCCACCAAACATCTGGACTTTGAGTTGATTATTATGTTGAAGCTTTAAAACTCCAACGGCATAGTGAATATCGCTTTAAACATCAAAAGCCATTTGAACCAAATACGCTATGTCGTTAAAAGGACAGAGTCTAGATGGAATAAACTGTACCTCCAACATGAAAATACAGTGTAAGTGGTGCAATTGTTTAAAATATGATTTATGAAACTTACCTCCAAATCAAAACCAACTAACCTCCATTATAGAAGTTGAAGCAAGCTGGAAATCTCTGAACAGAACACGAACACGGCAATTTTCAGATAAGTCTGGTTGACAGGCAATTATATATTCCACTCCTAAGTCACGGGGGTACTGAGCTGGGAAAAATGGAGACTTTAAAACACCACTATGGCTTGAATTTCCATTTCCTGGGGATACCAAGAAGGCACTGTCACCTGGTGAGCCCTTCAAAAATTGTCGATTACCTAGAAGATAAGAACGGGGTTGTAATATACATACACAACAAATACATAACGATGTAAATCCCTATATCTCAGCTGTAGGAGATGTATAGGAGACATAGTAGAGAGAGCTTTGTCCATGCAACACGGAAAATGACATCGAATCAAGTTATTCAATCGCCCGTTTCACGAAGGACTAGAGTGCCTACATAAATGTGTACGTAACACAGATAACCTGTGTGGGTAACACATTATGTGCGTTTGTCTACGGTATTTGGGAGAAACAAGTTGACTGCAGACGAGATCCTTGCGTAATATCCCGATCACCTGATGCCCCGTGTACTCTGCGTACCATCTGCCGTATGGATTTGCACGACACTTGCCATTCAGTGTTCAAATAAAAGGATGTAGTAAGTAGGACCCTGCACAGCGGCCCGGACCATGGGCTGCTTCGACACTACACCACACTGAGCTTGAGAAGTCTCGAACCTAGCGGCCCGTGATATCATTGCACTGGCTGGCCTGGGCCAATGGTATGTCGCTCTTAACGCGGTGGACAAATGAGAGCGCTTTGGTAGTCAATGGGCTGACAACTTCATGGCGTACTGGGGGAAGGCAGAGTGACTTGCGTTAGAGTCGAGTGGAGACGATTAGGTTTTCTGTGGATTTTCGTTCAAATTTCTCTGTTTGTTCAGTTATCGGAAACGAGTAGTGATCGTGGTACTAATAGAAAAGAACGGGTGGCAGGAAAACGTGAAATAATGGAAAAACAAAGAACCGGGAAATGCAAGACTTCAGAACTTGATCCAAACCTTGAAAGTCCCATTTGGTTAGTATTCAAACCTGTACCTGATGGTGATGGAAATGACGTACATTTTGTGTGCTGTACAGCGTGCGGTGAACTTGATTCACATACTAAAGGGTCATCCGGCGCGTGGCACATTTTACTTTTGTTGCTTTCAATTCACTCATGTCAAAATACAGATGATTATTAGAGTTCTAGTAAAGGCTGGGTTTTTGTTCAATTGTTACATAGCAGGACAGACTCTATCGTTGTATTTCATGTTGAGATTAGCCAGTTCGAACCATACCATTAACTTAGTGGCAATTGTATCGCTATCAATTCTGAATAGAAGTGTAAAGCGAGCATTTTGTTGTGCACGCGTTGTAAAGGTTAGTCTGCCTGCTCGCCCGTCCAGTGCGGCGGACTACGGTGGGCTTTGTGAGCCCAATGTTATTGGCCAGAACGCGGCCGCATTAGATGTTAATGACACTGGACGGGCTGGGCATCAAACGTCCATGGGCTCGGAGTGCGGCGCGGTGGGCCTCGTTGCAGGACTCTGGTAATAAGTGCAGCACAGATTAATACATGTTTGCCGATTACGCTGACATGTTGTTACCGGCGACGTTAAACGTAAAGGGAGAGCTGTTCACTGTCTGTATCAAGAGAGTTCTCCGTATAGCTCACTCCATCACAAGCCATTTTTGCAAGCTTGCAACGACAACTGCGGGAAACAGGTATCGCCACAGTCTACAGGAAAATTGTGATACTCCAAGGGTGCGCCGCTGTCTCGCCTTGGATATTCGCCACATGCTAAGAGACTCACGCAGATGCATTTCAATTTGAAAAAAGGAAGTTCCGTAACGAAATAAAGAGCCTACCTTCCATAAAATGTATGATTCAGACCAATGATTGTTCTATTTGGACCTATCTAGAATAATAAATTTAACTGTGGAACTACGTTGGTAACACTAGCTTTTATTATTTGCTCGAAATAGGCTATACCTGAAATATGAGGTCCAAAGGAGCACCAAAGTTTTTTTGAAATAGTTTCCTAGCATTGATTCTGCGATACTGAGAGTCTGTGGCCATAATGCCAGAGAGAGAGTTATTAGGTAGTTTGTAGGACTGCTGCATCTGAAAATGCTCATCAAATGTGCAATAGATCTGTGTATAGAGTGTTTTGTACCATATCATACAAAATAAAGCAGTGGAGGTAAAAAAAAATTGAGAAAAAAGACAGTGTTGTAATTTGTTTCACATACATAAGTATCTATCTATCTCTATATATTTAAAACAGTAAGCTGATTTTTGTTACGGCGAGATTGACAGAACGGCTGAACCGATTGACTTCGTAATGCACTCTGACGAAAGCCCTTGGCCTGTATTTTTGCAGAGTGTCTTTAAAATAAACAAATATGTAACCATATATTTTTAAATTTATAAACAAAACTGCAAAATTATTGGCTCAAGCGCATGCGCAGAATCACCTTGGTTAATGACAGACATGGCGGATGTCCACCGCGTTTTAATGTAATAGTTATTACTATAAGAAATATAAGGGAGGGGAATATTGATTATGATGTTTCCACGATATATAGCACAAAGGAATTATAATAGACGGGAAATGTAGAAGAACTTACACTGACTGTTGAGTGTGTATAATTGTTTACATAACATAATATTGCGCAAGATATTAAGTGTTTCGGTGGCTCAGTAACAAGTTGGTCACTGGTCGTGGCCGAGTGCGGTACGTGTGTGCGCGCTGTGTGACCGCATTGGAAGAGGTTACGGTTCCTAATACCGGTGCTTCCTTAGTTCCACGTGTGTACTGACCTTCCGTGTGTCATTCGGACAATATTTTTTTAAGTAGTGTTCCAGATAGGACAACAAAACCAGAAACCCAGAAAACCCCGCTGAAAATCATGTCCGGATACCAGAGAAAAAACACCATTCGCTGCCAATGGGACAGGCAGAGTTCTCGCCCCTCACCAGGAGAAATTCACCGCTGGATTGGCGATACCCTCCGGTTGACTGTCGACCAAGTAGAAGCCATCCAGTTAAATGCGCACGAAAAAACCATGTACATCAAGGTAATCACCATATCTATTTATCAGAAATTGTTAAATACTTTTGCAGATCCTATTAAATTTCAGTATGATTCCGGCGAAATGACCAATGTTAAGCTCTCCACAGCGGATTCCAATTTTACCACAGTGCGTATATTTAATGTCCCACTCGAAGTACCCCCTGAAATTTTCAAATCCGTCCTGTCGAAATATGGCACTGTGAGTGACGTCAGGAAAGAACAATGGTCTTCTGCTTATCAGTTCCCGGTGTATAATGGAATACGTGCCGTAACTATGGAAATCAAGCAAGATATCCCCTCCACTGAGGCTTTTGGTGGCCATTCTGGCTATATAACGTATAATGGACAGAAACAGACCTGTTTAATTTGCAATGCTACCACACATCTCCGTATTAACTGCCCAAAGAAAATGATTCCCCTCGGTATAACTCCTACACAACAACGACGTGTACAATACTCGGAAGTTGTGACGCAGCAAACGTCATATGAAAACATGATCATTGATCAGTCAGCTGGGACAACACCAGGAGTGACCTCGGATACATCTGACGCAGAACTGATACCATGCCCTGACCAGAGCTGCGAGACACAGAGTGCCCCTGTGCTCTCGGCAACCTGTATCGCAGCCTCAGAACCAACTCTGCCGTTACTACAGGCTGCCACAGAAATTTTGTCTTCACTGCCCCAGACTTCGCTGGTCCCTACCGACTCACTTAAGACTGTTGATCGGGGATCCGAGAACGTCTCTAAGAAGATTAAAACAAATGCCTCGATTGCCGTACCAGCCCCGAAGAATAAAACTGGCTCCACAAACGTTTCCGCAGCTGTGAAAAAGAAACAAAATCTTCTTTCTACGTCATCTAGGGACCCACGAACGCTCTCACCCGCTGACAGCCGGCCTATGAATGGCAGTCAAAAGGAACTATCTCAACCTAATTTGACATAGTGCACCAGGATAATTCTCACCTGTGTCTTCTTTCGAGTCCACCTTCCAGTATGTCTAGCACAGCTTTTATACTTCTCGTAATGGCGCAATTTCTCACTGTGGCCACTGTGAATATCAATGTAATAGAATGCCCTCTGAAATTTCAACTGTTGGAGAGATTCCTTCGAGATGCTGACATTGACATTGCTTTCCTTCAAGAAGTTGCTATACCGTGTTTACCCATATCTGCCTTCTACAAACAATACATCAATACCGGTAATACGAATAGAGGGACCGGATTCCTCATAAGACATGATATCCCACTCGCAGGTGTGCTATGTCATCCATCAGGACGCATAATATCTGGACACATAAACAATACCACCCTGATAAATGTATATGCCCCATCCGGGTCTAATAAACGTGTGGAACGGAAAATGTTCTTTCAACAGAGTATACTGCCTCATCTGCACGACGTTAAGGAAAAACTTATTCTTGCAGGGGATTTCAATTGTATTCAACGCCCAGAGGATTCCACTAGTCCATACAGAGGTGTCAACCCGGCTCTCAGGTCCCTTCTTACCTCCCTACACCTCATTGATGCTGTGGATAGTTTAAGGGTGCCCCTGCCCCATTACACCTGTATAAGTCACAACTCCTCATCACGACTTGACCGCATCTACTTTTCACAGGAACTCATCCAGCCTAGACGATATGAAGTGATTCCTGCCAGTTTCACTAACCATCATGCTGTCGTATGTACAATCCCATATTTCACATAGGAAGAGGTTATTGGAAGCTGAATTGCTCGCTGTTACTGGAGGAGGAATGCCAAGATATTTTCAGACAACACTGGATTCGATGGGTCCAACAAAAAGGCAAATTTCGCGACTGCACAGACTGGTGGGATATTTTAGTTAAACCAGGGATCCGCCGCGTCTTTAAGAACATATCTTACCAACGAGGTCGGGAAAGACGGGATACAGTTGAATTTTACTATCGAGTTCTTCGCCAGCTCCAGCAAAGATCTGATGCTGGGGAGCGTATATATGACCAGATCCGGGAAGTTAAAACCAAGCTCCTGTCTCTACAGCAACGAACGCTCGCTCATATCAACGTGGCTTTAAAAGATCGTACAGTGCTCCCGGACGAAAGTGCAAGTGTATACCATATCGCCAAAGGACAACGTGAGCGGCAACGTAAATATATCCACCGCCTCCGCACCAGTACTGGAAGTGTCGTCACCTCCCCTGACGCTATACGTAGTGAAATATCATTATTTTATCAACGGTTCTACGCTAAGGATCCCATTGATCCACAGCAGGTGACCCTATTGCTGTCATCTTGCAGTACCAAACTATCTCCGGACAACAAAACTCTGCTCAGCGCGGATATTACGGATGAAGAGATTCACTCTGTGGTTAAACGACTCCCAAACAACCGCTCACCTGGCATTGATGGACTGCCATATGAAATGTATAAACACTTCTGGCCTCTCATTGGCAAAGAATTTTGTCATGTCCTGCGTACCATTCTCCAACGTCGTGCTCTTTGTAAATCACATCACGAGGGTACCATAGTCCTCATACCAAAAACATCCTCTCCCATGGCAGTTGGTGACTTCCGACCAGTTACTCTGCTCTGCAGTGACTATAAAGTCCTTACCAAAGTACTTGCATGCCGATTGAAGACCGTTCTACCTGATATCATTGGTGATGAACAATGTTGCAGTATTCCTGGAAGAACTCTGTTAACAAACTTAGCGATACTACGGGACCTACACCTAAAAGCCGAAATGCTCCCCACTGAGCCAATGAGTTTTCTCACCTTAGATCTTGATAAAGCTTTCGACCGCATCAGTCATGAATACTTGTACATGGTCTTGCAACACTACGAATTTCCTGAAATCCTTATTGACTACATTCGTATGATAAATTGTAATGCTACGTCTAGAGTGCTCGTCAACGGTTTTCTTTCCCCTCTGATTCCAATACAACGATCAGTTAGGCAAGGATGTCCCCTTTCTATGCTACTTTTTGTCATTGGCCTTGAACCGTTCATTCGGACTACCCAGGTGAAGCTACAGGGTTACAAACTGTCCACACATGTTTTTGGAATGTGCGCCTATGCTGATGACGTATCAATATTGATCCGCAATGAAGAAGACATCTCCCACATCGATAGCGTCCTTCAGCTCTACCATATCGCCTCTGGAGCACAATCGAACCCCCAGAAAACTGCTTTGCTTCCGCTCAATACTAACTCAGTGATTACCCCACAGCCCTGGTTCCGGATAGTAAATGAGGTGAAAATTCTTGGCATTACCTGGAAGCAATCGCTTCTGGACACAGTGCAAGTTAACTGGACTAAGGTCATTGCCAAAGTTAGGGGAGTCCTGATCCAATTTGGTCAAAGAAACCTCAATATAGTGCAACGGGTCATGGTCCTCAACGTGTTTGCGCTCTCTAAAATATGGTATGTCGCACAACTTTTCCCACTTCCCAAAATGTTTGAGAGCCAATTGGCAAAATATACAGGTTGGTTTATATGGCAAGGATTTTTGTTCCGAGTACAACGGGAACAGTTGTATCTCCCATCCCGGCAAGGCGGGCTAGGGCTAACAGCTCATGGCATGAAATGCCGTGCACTCCTCTGCAAGAACGATATCACCATTCTTTCCCAACATGACACTTTTACGAAAGCGCTATACAAAGATATTCGAAACGCAGCCCGTGGTTGTGATAGAGCTTTGCCGAAGATATTTAGGGACCATCAACAGCACCTTCTGGAAACTGTTCGCCAAATGCCATCAGGGATTGTTCCAACGACGAAAAGTATCTATAACATGTTGCGGCAAGTGGTACACTCCAAACCGCGAATAGAGGCCACCACCCTCTATGTCCATTGGCCCACTGTTTGGAAAAATTTTGGGGCTATGTCCATTTCTTCTGCTGTACACTCCCAAGTTTTTATCTTCCTCAACGATCTCATCCCAACCGCTCTACGGCGATATACCATCCATCTTGAAGCTTACCCATGGTGTACTATATGTGGTCAAACTGATACGGCGATACACCGCTTCACATCATGCACGCGAGTTGCCTCCACGTGGCTGTGGTGTAAGGGAAAAGTATGTCAACTATTAAATGTGCCCTCGAATGACCTTGATGACAGGAAGTTGGTTCGTTTGTCGGTGACCGCCTTCCCCCAAATTAAACAGACTGCCATTGTGTGGATAATGGGCCAATATGTACACTTCGTGATGGACAATGATCAACATTTCTCTTTCCTGGATCTCAGGTATCACCTGCAAAAAGAGCGTTGGAAGCTTAGTGAAAGTGGACAATTATACGATAAATATGGACACTATCTGGATTTCTTGTGATGTATTAGTCTGGTATTTATCATATCTGAAAATTCTGTAATTCTGTAAAGAGCTAATAAAAAAAAAAAAAAAAAGTAACAGAGTGCGGAGATGAAATTTATGCATCGTGAAATGGAGACGGTTCGATTCCCACCTCCGACAGTTTTTTTTATTTCCGTAATCTTATTTCTTGCAATTGGTATTACGTAGCCAAATCATACTTAACTTTTAAAATTCCCCTAATGTAACGAATTCTCCTTCATAAAGAAAAATTTGTAGTTCCCGCACTTGCGCACAATGGCTCTATTTATACGAGCGAAATGGTGCATCCCACCGCTTCTTACTGAGATATTTGTTTATGAGAATTAACAAGGGTCCGGAATATTGTTTATGATGTTTCCACAATATACAATGAAATAGAATTATAAAATAAGGGAGGTATTGAATAACTTAAACAGTCAGTTGAGTGTGTATGTTTGTTTAAGTACCATAATATTGATCGCAATTTACAATGTCTAGGTGGCTCAGGACCGGCGTTCTGAGTCTGGGAATTTCATTATGCATTATCTAGAGAGTTCGAATCCCGCCTCCGACATGAATTTTTATTTCCCAATTATTCTTTCTTGCTGTTGGTGTCGCATTGTCTAAACATATTCTACTTTTATTATTCCCGTTAAGTAAGGAATTCCCCACGATTTACGTTGCCATATACTTTTAAATTATTAAATTAAAATGGCCGTAATCGCTTCCGCTATGAGAGAATTGGCGAACATAATTCATTTGATGGACTCGGACATCGTGGTTACTCAGCCCCGTCTACTTTGGTGTGTTTGTGTAAAATGTTCTCTGATAACTTGTGTTATTGTGATGGCTATATTGATGTGTGCATTTGTAATTGAGGTGGGGAATGGGGAGTTGACGACCGAGACTTTAAGTTAGGAACTATCCCGGTATTTGCCTGGAGTGGAAATGGGAAACCACGGAAAACCACATCCAAGATTACTGAGATGGGAATCGAACCTTGCTATTCTTGATTTTGCCACAAGAATGCGCTCCGTTCCAGCCCTCAGACCAGAATTAAATTTCTTGGCAGAGCAGGGATTGAGCCCGTAATCCTGGGCTCAGGGCCAGCGTTAAGAGTCTGCGAATTTCATTATGCATTATCTAGAGAGTTCGAATCCCACCTCCGACATGAATTGTTATTTCCCAATTATTCGTTCTTGCTGTTGGTGTCATTGACCTTCTATCCAGTAGGTTAGTTCAAAAAAATACACGAGCATTAACAGATTACATACTGAAGATGAAAGATTGCACTCTCGACATTGCAACATACTGCTGGCCATGACTGAAAACGTGATGAGGAAAATTGATACCTATACGTTTATTTCAGTTTCCTGCGTAGTTCTTGAATTTCTTGGAATTAAATTATATGCCTCCACATAGTCCAAACGCTTGACTCATAGTTATGCTCCTTAAGAAATCTGAACGTTTCCCAAGGGCTTCTAAATGCAACCATATTGTTTGGATTTGGAAATAATAAGTGCAGTTAAAATTAGGCAGAGAGGCCTAATCCTTCGACTTGATTTAACACCATCCGAAAACACTCTACCGTTTTCTTTTAAGAAGCAACATTTTCCAATTCGCTTGGCATACTTTATCACAATCAATACTCAAGGCGAAACTCTGGAACGTAAAGGTCTCAATGTTTAACTCATCACGTTTTCAGTCATGGCCAGCAGTATGTTGCAACGTCGAGAGTGCAATCTTTTGACGCCTTTAAAGTTTCAACAGTGCCTAAAGGTAATCGTACAAAGAATTCCTCAGTAAATATTTTCCCATTGGCCGTCATGTTTTGACGGGTTTCAACTAGTATATATTATTTCAGTAGTATGCATCCCTCCTGCGGCGCTCACAAGCGATCGATCGTAAAAAATGAGCATTCAAATGAAAGCGAATATACATTATCAGTGACGCATTGCATTCTAATTTTATAAATATCTATAATTTCTTTAAAAAATGACTTTTAAAAAACTGTACGAAGTGTGCGATTTGCAGTTACTGTTGCTGCAGGAAAATACGCTCCATAATTGGTGTCCACTTTACATTTTGGCCACTTTGACGCCTGTTTCATGTCATTTAACATTATGAGGTCTTTCCTTTATCATTTTGCATGGATTTCAGGAACAGTAAATCAAAGGAATGTGTACTCAAATCGTATAATTTCATAAATCAGCAGTGACGAATTGCATTCTAATTTCATAAATATAACTTTTTGTAGGAAGTGTGCGATTTGCAAATACTAATGTTCTAACAAGCTGCAATTATGAGTTGTCGTCTAAACCCCCAAAACTATTAAACGTTAATTATTTTACAGGTTTTTCTTCTGCATTCTAACTTCATAAATATCGATCATTTCGAATGGTTTTCAGGAACGGTAAATCAATGGATTGAGTACCCTAATCGTATAACCGGTGAGTATTACGTCGTCTAAAACCTTAGAACTATTAAACATTAAGTTAATTCTTTTACACGTTATCTTCTATCATTTCCCATGGTTTTCAGAATCAGTCGGCAAAATCATTGGATTGGGTCCTCAAATCGTATAACCGGCGAGTGTTACTGCTAAGCTTTCAATCAATGGACTCAGCACACACATGATTTAAGCTCATCCGTCCAAACAATGGATTTATTAAATTCCAGGTTTGTTAATATGCCGCGATACTCCATAAATATCGATTTTTGTAAGAATTGTGCCTTTTGTTATGTGGTTTTCAGAATCAGTAAATCAATGGATTGGGCACAGGTTTTTCTTCTGCATTCTAATTCCATAAATATCGATTGTTGTAAGAAGTGTGCTTTTTGCAAATACTGTTGCTGTATCATGCTATAATATGAGTTGTCGTCTAAAACCTTAAAACTATCATCATCATCATCATCATCATATAGGCCTCATAAATTAGCAGTGACGAATTGCATTCTAATTTCATACATAGGCCTATCAATATATGTAAGAAGTGTGCTATTAAACGTTAATTCCCTTAAAGTTTTTCTTCTATCATTTCGCATGGATTCCAGAAACAGTAAATCAATGGATTGAGTAGGCCCTACTCTAAATCATAAAACCGGCAAGTATTACGGCGTCTAATACCTTAGAACTATTAAACATTAATACTTTTACAGGTTTATCTTCTATCTTCTATCATTTCCCATAGGTTCAGAATTAGTAAATCAATGGATTGGGTAGTCAAATCGTATAATTTCATAAATATCGAATAATCAGTGTTATGATGATCCAATTTTCAGTGATTGCCTTCTTAAGTTAGGGAACGTACTACTTGGAATTCTGACTGAAAGTTAATGTATCGAATAACCGGAGAGTGTTACGGCTAAACTGTCAATCAATGGATTCAGCACACAAATGGCATTAACAGTGACGAATTTCATTCTAATTTCATAAATATCAAAGAAAGAAACCAGCCACGCCGATCGTTGGACTTAGGAACAAGGAAGCCTCACTGTAAGCGGGGCGTGAATAAGTTTTACAACGAGGGCTGTCCTGATAATGGAGAAAGAGGCTCCTCAGCCGACAAGATAAAGCAGGAAATCTTGACCAAGATGCTTTCTGCCCGGAGTGCAGTCAGAAGCAACAAAAAGAAATTCTGCCCGATATGTCAGAGGCAATGCACTAATGAGGACAGCACAATCGAATGCGATAGGTGCAGAGAAAAGACCCACGAGAACTATACTGGTCTCATATGTCAGGAAGTCAAAGAAGACCTTGAAAGAAAGAACAGGAAACCGACATGGCTGTGTGAAATATGTAAACCTGAGGCACTGGACATGAATAAATCCTGTAGGGTGGTAATAGCCGCCCTTGCCGAAAAGGTCGAGGACCTAACAAAACCTAACTTCAGGAAAAAATGGAAAATCAGATCAAGGAAGCAGTATACAATATTCACAGAAAGATACCAGCCACAGCACGCTCTCATGCTGACGCTCCACTCAAGAAAGCGAAAGCACCCCTGTAGGTAACGTGCAAAGGTGTTTAGCGATGAGCGCCTCACACACGAACGGGAAAGCTGCCCTGCAGGCAGTGTGTGAAGGCGTTTAACGCTGATCGTTGCACAAGGGAGCCTTACTGTAAGCTGGGCGTGAAGAAGTTTTCCAACGAGGGCTGTCCTGATAAGGGAGAAAGAGGCTCCTCAGCCGACAAGATAAAGCAGGAAATCTTGAACAAGATGCTTTCATAAATATCGAATAACTGGTGAGTGTTATGATGATCCAATTTTCAGTGATTTCCTTCTTAAGTTAGAGAACGTAGAGCTTGGAATTGTAACTGAAATGTAAATAGTGTTCTATAATCGTTTGGTTGAAATAAAAACATAACAACCTTTCTCGTTAAGTCACTCATTATAAACCTATTGGGGAAAGTGTGACTTATAAACATGCGAGATTTCTCGCACGGGTCCGCTAGTACTGTATTTAAAACACTAAGATGATTTTTCTTACTGCGAGATTGAGAAAACGGCTGAACGAATTGACTTCTTAAAGCGTTCTAACAAAAGCTCTTGGCCTGTAGATTTGCAGAGTGTCTTTAAAAGGAAACTATATGTTACGGTATATTTTAAATGATTAAAGAAAAATGTTATATTTGTGGCAATTGCGCGTGCGCACAATGGCGTTCCTTCACGAGAGAAATGGCGGATAAAAGATCCAACGCATCGTAGTGTGATCTTTATTTATGTGAATTAAAAAGGGGGGAAATATCGTTTATGCTGTTCTCACGACATATACTGGAATAAAATCATAACAGAAGGACAATATTTAAGAACTTCAACTGGCAGTTAAGTGCATTTGTTGTTTGCGTAACTTCATATTGCACTCCAAGTTCGTTGTCTGTGTGGCTCAAGGTTTAACATTGCGGCCAACGAAATGAATTTTGCATCGTCGAAGGAGTTCGAATCCTAGCTCAGACACATATTTTTATTTCCCAATTATTATTTCTTGCAATTGGTATTACATTATCTAAACATATTTTACTTTCATTATTCCCGTAAAGTAAGCAACAGTGGCGGCTGGTTGTTCAAAAATTGGTGGTTCACAAAAATTTCATAAGATGATCACTGATATAAGACTATTCTAAATCTCACTAAGATACCCAAAAGATAGAAAAAAATGAAAAGCAGAAATTTGAACATATGTATGCTTATAGTATTACTACTCTTCTACATGAATGTTATGCTACATCACTTGTTTCATATGTTATGACTAGTGCTCGGATTTTTAGGTAAATAAATATTTTTTATGTAAATACATATTTTAAGAATTTTTTTCTATAAATACATAAATTCCTGCTTTTCACTTATTAGCACGTAAAAGACATTTTTTTTAAATCAGTATGCTAGATCTTTCATTTTATTGCATTTTTGTTCTGTGTTACTTCAACGGGGAAGTACCTGTGAGCTATCTAATCTTCATGCAGAGCGTATGTCAGCTTGCAACTATGATATTCTTAACTTGTCGCCCCGTGCCACTCACTGTGGAAGTAGGGAATTTCCTTGTCCTTAGCCCTGTTGCACCACGTGCTAGAACTTCCCCCACAGCTACCTGGAACCAGTTTCACTCACATGCAGTTCATTTCTGGCACTGTGAAGTGTAAGGCAGTTCTACGATGCCTAAAGTAAAATCAACTAGAAGTTATCGTCTGCAGCAGAATGTTGCAGAATTGAAGGATAGTTTTACTTCTAATGGGGGCGTTCTATTCCGCCAACCATGTGGGAAAGCAATCAAGGCTGAACAGCGATCTCAAGTTACACAACACCTCAAGAGCAAGAGACATATTGCTGTAGTTTCGCGCCTTCAGAAGAAGTGTTTCGCGATAATCGTCGGTCATTTGTGATGGACAACATGAAGATGTATCTCGTTGTGTATTGAAATGCTTCAGCAGTCAGTGAGACATAGAGTAAATTGCATTCGTGAGTACTGCATATTGTTTATATTCACATTAATAAACTAAATTATAATTAAATGTTTTTAAATTTTTGTTACATATTTCAGGTATTTTTAATACTTAAAAAATAAATATTTTCCTGCCAACTCAAATGCATTACAAAATCTAATGCAGTTAATTAAATGTTCAAAACATATCTTTTTTTGGGCTACCTATTGTGAGTTTCTATTACTATTCGGTATCCTGTGTCCATCACGGCGCGGCAAGCTCTCGCGCTGACACCCGCTCGCTGGCCGGTAAAAAGTGCGCGACCTCTTCCCACTACTTCGCGTCAACATACAGTCATTTAATAGCAATTTCTGGAGAAAATAATTATCTACAAACTTACCTGGTTTTACAAGAAATGTTCAAAGTGTTGTCCGTCAGCTCGCAAGCGTGCCTGGCACCTCGTAAACAAGTTTCTAGACACATGGCGAATTTCTTCCTGGGTGACGTTCGTTATAATTTGGCGAATATTTTCTTTTAACTCCTCACTTGTGTGAGGATTGTTTGCATATACCTTTCCTTTCAGCATTCCCCAGAGGTAATAATCACATGGATTTAAATCGGGTGATCTGGCGGGATAATTAACTATACGGTCAATGAAAACTTCCCGTATTACTGCCAAGGAGTGGTTAGCTGTGTGCGCCGTTGCATTATCTTGCATGAAGTAACCATTGTTCTTTTCTTCGTCCGTGAGTTCATGAAAGAACGGCCTTATGATTAGGTCAATATAACGGTTAGAATTAATTGTTTCGTGGAAAAATATAGGTCCTATAGTTCTGCGAGAAGTTATCGCACACCACACTCCAACTTTCACATCATGAAGCGGCTGGATATGCAACCGATGTGGATTTTCAGCGCTCCAGTAGCGATTGTTTTGGATGTTCACATAACCACTTAAGTGAAACAAAGCCTCGTCACTAAAAAATAAAATTTCACGGTCTACATACCCATCGTGAACTGACTGCAGCAGCCAGTTGCAATACCGAATCCTCGCACCACCATCAGGCTCCCTTAATTTGTGGGCAGCTGTGAGTTTGTATGGTTTGGCTTTCAACAACTTCGTCGCATTACGAGCAGAAGAAAACGACACATTATTCTGCGCAGCGAGACGTGATAAAGATTTCGACGGGCTTCTTTCCAAGATAACTCCTATTTCATCAAGCTTTTCCTCTGTTAAAACAGTCCGTCTCCTACGACTCTTCTTGTTGTGAACGGACCCGGTGAAGCGGAACTTTTTTACAATATCGCGTATCGTGTGCCTATGTGGAGGGCGGATACCAGGATATTTCCGAATGAATCGAAAACGGCACTCTCTAACACAAGAATACTTCTCATAAGAAAGCACGATGAATACACGTTGTTCTATAGAAAACATCACTTCGCATAACAAAGCACAATGAATACAGGTTGTTGTATAGAAAACATCACTTTAAGGCAACACATAATCGGTAAAATTGCCCCGAGACTTCACTGTGTGTTAGGTCAAATCAACTAGCACTTCACAAGCTTGAATACGCCGGAGATACTGACAGCTTATTGCAACATTGCCGATCGCAGCGCACGTGTTCATTGCGGGGAGAACGCCAAGGCCACCTTGACCGGCCTAGCGGCCGCATCTGCCAAGGCCACCTTCACTGGCCTAGCGGCGCGTACATGCGGGAAATAAAATGATGACCCGGTATATTCAAATTGGCAAACGTGAAGAAGTTCAAGGTTTTCTTTGTATGTAATGTCGATGACGTATGCTTTTCAGCTTGGTCATGAAGATGCTGTAGATCACTCACACCATTCTTTGTCCATGAACCTTTACCGCCAAATGAAATATATGGGAAGCAAAACAATGCGTTTCAATTTACAGCCACACATTGTCATATTTATCCTACACGTCAGGATGAAGACCACCCCGTGGTGCAGCTGCTAGCATTCTTGGTTGTAGCCCTGGAGGTCCGGGTTTTATTCGTAGCTTTGCCAAGAAACGTTAATTCTGATGGGAGGGATGGAACGGGGTACAGTCAGCCTCGTGAGGCAAAACTGAGAAGAGGTGGGTTCGATTCCCACCTCAGCAATACTGGATGAGGATTTTCGTGGCTTCCAACTTCTAGTCCAGGCAAAATTATGGGATGCTTCCAAACTTAAGGCCACGGCCGCCTCCTTTCGAATTCTATCCTCAATTCACAAATACACAAACTCTAGTACAACCTTCACCATAGCATAGGTTATCACACATATTACATACACTCAAGTACATGGGGCTACAGGACCACAATGTCGCAAAACCCCTTAAAAAAAGAAAATAAGAAAAATAAAGCAAGGAAAACGGTCACCCTAAGAGTGAGTGGACTGAATTCATCATGTGAATGACTAATCCAAAGCTGTACCTAATATTATATACGGTACACAACTTTTAAAAAACATCATCGCCCGTCTAGACTTTGAAAACTACTAAATTATGCACGAACCAACAATACAGCTTCGCACACTTCCGAACATAGACAGTAGAACGAGACAAATTGCTATGTAACGCGCACTTCAACAGAAAGGCACATTCATTTCGTTCTGACTACCATTAATGCTAATGTAAAACTACTGCTACTTTTAATAATAAGAATAATAATAATAATAATAATAGTAATGTTATGGGTTTTACGTCCCTTTCAACTACTGAGGTTTTTAGAGACGCCGGGGTGCCAGACGTGTGCCCCAAAAGGGGGTTATTTAACGTTCGGGTAAATCTACTGACAAGGCTCATTCGTATTTGCGCAACCTCAAATGCCAACTAGCTGCACCAGAATTCGATCCTTCAACCTTGAGCACAGCAGGCGAGAACGTTACCGCTGCACTACGCAGCCAGTCAATGTCAAAACAAATACACTTTAAAGGATGCGGATATCATAAAAACAATAAAATGACAACTGTGAAATGCACTACAAACTTAAGTGTTGAATACCTCACAATCGGCCCTCCACAATGCATATGACAGACTTAAACAATAACAGTAATAATGAGCCTATATTATGGAACTGGCGAAGAAGAAATATTCCGGAAACACAGCTCCTACGTGTTTCACCAGGTAGGGCAATCCACAATCACCAATTTCTCACAACAGAAGAGATCACAAGCCAAATCTATAGAAACTAAGACGTGGCGAACCGGTCAGTGAAAAGAAAAAAAACATATGCTGCTCAAAAAAATTAAAGCACCACTTTTTTCAAATGCTATCAAATTTTGAAGAGTTGACCGCACAAGCTCGAAATCTCAGTTTGACGTTTGTCTTGACGCCTACCAAGCATAGTCTTCAACACAATTCCCCAACTTGAGTAGTTTCGGGGTAGCGTCCTCAAAACCTGCCCATTTTCGAAAACCGCAAATTGAAGTTTGCGAAAAACGCTGTAGGACTTGTCGCAGGTTTCCAAAGCAGTCGAAAATGAATGAGTCTTGCTCATAAAGGTATCTCAAACACGTTGAAATCGTTACATTTGACGATTGGTCATTTTCAACCCCCCCCCCCCTTCATCATCCCCTAAACATGGACTACCATTGGGGGTGTCTGAGAAGGTACCGGGTGTGTTTAACCACCTGCAAACCTGCACATCGTTCTCAGTTGCTGATTGCAGTAAATTCGTAAGGCCTCCGGCAATGTTCACCCATCCTAACAGCCTCAACTGGCATGGGACCAAACCACCCCACCTCGATTCACCCCTAAGGAAGGATTTAATCGAGATGTTTATCAGTGATGTGAATGGGGCGGGGTCTTCCCCTAACGTTTCAAAAGAGGAGCTGTGCCTGTGTCACCACCCCTTCCCCTGCTACCCCCGTTTGTATGATTTTTCGAATCAGGCCCCTTTTATGGGCCGAAACGAGGTCTTAATCGCTGAAAGGGCTGTAAAGGTCCTTAGAAGTAGTGGAGACACGGAATCAACCCCTTCCGATCGTTGATTGACATTCCATCCCCCAGATTTGAAATTTTTACGCCCTCAACCCTCCCTGTCTGGACGCGTAACGCGTCAAGGCAGAGTTTTCAGAGTTGGATGGAAATGAAGCTTATGGCCTGCAATCGCGCACAAAACAGCAGGTTGGATGGAAATTCATCGGTAGGGTGGGAAACGAGTCCAAAAAGTTTTCAAAACAGTTAACAGCCTCTAGTAAGTACGCCCATACATATGCAACCCGTATAACGTCATTTTTCTCCCATTTCCATTCTTTTTAACCCATTGCCGATCATAGGCAACCCGCACGCACGGACGTGATGTGGGTTGCCTATGCATGGGCGTACTTACTAGAGGCTGTTAACTTTTTTGAAAACTTTTTGGTCTCGTTTCCCACCCTACCGATGAAAATCCATCCAACCTGCTATTTTGGGCACTATTGCGGGCCATAAGCTTCATTTTTATCCAACTCTGAAAACTCTGCCATGACGCGTTACGCGTCTAGACAGGGAAGGTTGAGGGTGCAAAAATTTCAAATTTGGGGGATGGAATGTCAATCAACGATCGGAAGGGGTTAACTCCGTGTCACCATTACTTCTAAGGACCTTTACAGCCCTTTCAGCGATTAAGACCTCGTTACAGCCCTTAAAAGGGCCTGATTCGAAAAATCATACAAACGGGGGTTGTAGGGGAAGGGGTGGTGGTGACAAAGGCACAGCTCCTTTTATTGAAAAGTTAGGGGAAGACCCCCCATTCGCAACACTGATAAACATCTCGATTAAAACCTTCCTTAGGGGTGAATCGAGACGGGGTGGTTTGGTCCCATGCCAGTTGAGGGTGTTAGGGGGTGTGAACATTGCCGGAGGCCTTAAGAACTTACTGCAATCAGCAACTGAGGACGGTGTGCAGTTTTGCAGGTGGTTAAACACACTCGGCTCCTTCTCAGACGCCCCCAGTGGTAGTCCATGTTTAGGGGATGATGAAGGGGGTTGAAAATGCCCAAATGTCAAATGTAACGATTTAAGCGTGTTTGTGGAACCTTTAAGAGCAACACTCATTCATTTTCGACTGCTTTGGCAACCTCCGACAAGTCCTACAGCGTTTTTCGCAAACTTCAATTTGTGGTTATCGAAAATGGGCTGGTTTTGGGGGCGCTACCCCAAAACTACTCAAGTTGGGGAGTTGTGCTGAAGGCTATGCTTGGTAGGCGTCAGGACAAACGTCATACTGAGATGTCGAGCTTGTGCGGTCAACTTTTCAAAATTCGGTGGCCTTTGAAAAAAGTGGTGCTTTAATTTTTTTGAGCAATTTATATTCTTTGGCAAACATGAGTAGTGTCAATTGGAGAGTTCTGCTGCACTTCTTTTTGATCCCTCCTCGTATCGGCCCCGAACCTGATATCTCGCTAACCAATAATGGAATTTGAACATACAGGGTGTCCTAGAACTCGTAGTAATGCCCCCTCATTTCCTATAGCCTCTTTATTTAATTAAAAGACAAAAACTAAAAGGTCATCTGCTTTTAATATTTCGCGATCCAATAATGGGATTTGAACATACAGGGTGTCCTAGAACTTGTAGTAATGCCCCCCCCCCTCTTTCCTATAGCCTCTGTTATTTAATTAAAGAACCCAAAAACTAATAGGTCATCCGCTTTTTAGTATCTTGCTATCCAATAATCGGATTTAAACATATGGGGTGTCGTAGGACTCGTGGTGAACCCCCCTTTTCTACGGACAATTTATTTCCACCCCAAAATAAAAACTACCCTTACCCGGGGGTGAAATAGTAATTTTTTGTATGAATGCGCACTTGAGGGCTTTTTTGAGAGAGCGGACTGTTTAAATGATTATTTATAGATGAGGTTTTTATTTAATATTTATTAAGAAACCAAAAAAACTAATCGGTCATCCGCTTTTTAGTATCTCGCTAACCAATAATCGGATTTAAACATATGGTGTGTCGTAGGACTCGTGGTGATCTCTCCTTTTCTATGGATGAGGTATGTACACCCCAAAATAAAAACTACCCTCACCCGGGGGTGAAGTTGTGTTTTTTCTGTGTATGCATGCGCACTTGGAGGGCTTTTGTAAGAGAGCGGGCTATATAAATGATTATTTATAGATGAGTTTTTTAATATTTATTAAGGAACCAAAAAAACTAATAGGTCATCCGCTTTTTAGTATCTCGCTAACCAATAATCGGATATAAACATATGGGGTGTCGTAGGACTCGTGGTGTACCCCCCTTTGCTATGGACGACGTATTTCCACCCCAAAATAAAAAAATATCCTTACCCGGGGTTGAAGTAGGGATTTTTGTATGCATGCGCACTTGGAGGGTTTTTGTAAGAGAGCCGGATTTATAAATGATTATTTATAGGTGAGTTTTTTATATTTATTAAAGAACCAAAAAACTAATAGGTCATCCGCTTTTTAGTATCGGTATCTCGCTAACCAATAATGCAATTTAAACATATGGGGTGTCGTAGGACTCGTGGTGAACCCCCCTTTGCTATCGACGACGTATTTCCATCTTAAAATAAAAGCTACCTTACCCGGGAGGGGGGTGGAGGGAAGTAGTGATTTTTTTGTATGCATGCGCACTTGGAGGGCTTTTGTAAGAGAGCATGCTTTATAAAATATTATTTATAGATGAATTTTATCTTTAATATTTATTACGGAAGCAAAAAAAACTAATAGGTCATCCGCTTTTTAGTATCTCACTAACCAATAATGCGATTTAAACATATGGGGTGTCATAGGACTCGTGGTGAACTCCCCTTTTCAATGGACGAGGTATGTCCACCCCAAAATAAAACCTACCCTTACATGGGGGTAAATAATATTTTTTTTTGTATGTGTGCGCACTGACGGCTTTTGTCAAAAGGGCCTAACTACACTTTTGTTAATATTTTCTGACAAAATCCCATCAGGGGTTCAGAAAATATTAACAAAAGTGTAGTTAGGCCCTTTTGACAAAAGCCGTCAGTGCGCACACATACGAAAAAATACCCCCGGGTAAGGGTAGTTTTTATTTTGGGGTGGACATACCTCGTCCTTATAAAAGGGGAGTTCACCACGAGTCCTACGACACCCCATATGTTTAATTCGCATTATTGGTTAGTGAGTTACTAAAAAGCGGATGACCCATTAGTTTTTGGTTCCTTAATAAATATTAAAAAAACTCATCTAAAAATAATCATTTAAAAATCCCGCTCTCTTACAAAAGCCCTCAAGTGCGCATGCATACAAAAAATTACTATTTCATCCCCGGGTAAGGGTAGTTTTTTATTTTAGGGTGGAAATAAGTTGTCCGTAGGAAAGGGGGGTTCACCACGAGTCCTACGACACCCCATATGTTTAAATCCGATTATTGGTTAGCAAGATACTAAAAAGCGGATGACCTATTAGTTTTGAGTCCTTTAATTAAATAACAGAAGCTATAGGAAAAGAGGGGGCATTACTACAAGTTCTAGGACACCCTGTATGTTCAAATCCCATTATTGGTTCGCGAAATATTAAAAGCGGATGGCCGTTTAGTTGTTGTCTTTTAATTAAATAAAGAGGCTATAGGAAATGAGGGGGCATTACTACGAGTTCTAGGACACCCTGTATGTTCAAATCCCATTATTGGTTAGCGAGATATCAGGTTCGGGGCCGATACGTGGAGGGATCAAAAGAAGTGCAGCAGAACACTCCAATTGACACTACTAACATGAACCTTATCAGGGTAACGATGGACGGATCATCTGTAGTAGTAGCCACTCGTTTTAGTTTGATTAAATACATTTTATCTGATATCAAATACGGATATCTGTCGAAGATTTATATTATTGTTGAATCATGTAAACGCTGTGCATATATTAAGTTCAGCGTGGCAACGAATAGTTGTGCTTGTCAGCCACCAGAGCGTTCTAATGTTGCCGCGCTATCTGCTGCATATGAGCCGAATACACCGTATCTACTTTTGAACTCTAAGGATTGTGTTAACCAACCTCACGTTGCTCCTACCCCACCCATCCCCCCATGCATTCGCTGCACTCACTAGGTTCGTCTTCGCGTATACCAGCCTGTACAAGCTGCCTGGGTTGCAGCAACACCTTCTATACTGCAAGCAGGTGGTCTCAACCAGATAGGGATCATTTGGCACCATCGGTGTAGTAGCCCGTGCCAGTCGTTTGGAGCGCTGTATATCGTGTATATCGTGTTGCCAACATATGCATGATACAACGTTGTAATTAAATTGCAAACATATCACTATATTTAGTCAATAAATATACACATAATTCCTAATTTACATTTCCTTGCAATTATCTTGCTCACAGACGATAATTACGGCACTTATCATTAAATAAACATTATTTCTACTAGGTTGGCGGCACTGACCATGCCATGGCGGCTCTGTTTATGAGTTGTATGTAATAATATTGGCCGTATACAAATAAGCTAAATAAGCTAATGTTGTGTTCTATCTCATCTTTCTTATATCAAATTGTCTTCGTGGTAATGAGAAGTGAACAGTTCTTCTTCTGCTACGGCGAGTAAGTACGCTTATTTTAAGTTTTGTGTTTCTGTAGTGGCTGTGAAAAATATAGGCCTAGTTTTGAATTGATATTAGACGCAGGTGACATTCTACTTGACATATCAATTAACTTTCACTATTATTTATCCCATAGGTAGACCTACCAAATTCTGTGAACTGTGCCTATCACCGGAAGAAGGAAAAAAACAAATCGTAAATCGCTGTTCTCGAAATAGCAGAGGAATATATGGCAATTACTCTCCTAAGAAATGATCCAGTCTATGACCAGGTAAGAAGTCTGTGTTACCGTAATGTTTTGGCAGTGGGTAGTGGAAATAGGTACTGTGGGTTCTCGTAATGGATTTTTTTAACAGGCCTATAATGTAGACCTACGGTAGAGTACAAGATGAATAAGGTTGGGTTCCATAAACCATTGCAACAACTTGATTACAACTCGCAGAAATATTTAAATGAGCCTATTGCATGTGTGTACTGAAGATCTTGAGGAGTGTGAATAATCAATTAATTAATTTCACATTGCAATAGAATATAAATCTCATGATTCATGACAACGTGTCTAAGCTTTAATTTTTCCCCTTCCTTGAATTTCAAATTATTACAGTATTCAAAACAGATCAGTTCAGTTAGAATAGGTAGTAATGCCATGTAGGACTGTAATTACAGGCTATTAAAACTAAACACACACACCCCATGGTCTAATTGGCAACTCAAACTAACACTTGGGGCGCTGCGGTCGTTCTGGATAAGTAGGGTTTAAAATACTCAATAACACGCGTTTGATATGGAACACTTTTTATTTTTCGGTTATAATCAGTAAATGTGGTCTCTAAAGTAATGACAGTGTTATTTTTAATTGTATATATGTATAACTGTGCGATACACGTGATCTAATTTGTGTGTTCCACTGGATTTTTTGGTGTCATTTGCATATTATCAAGCATCAGGTTTTATGGTTGATGTAGATCAGCTGATTCAAATTTACACAGGGCTACACTTCGGACATTATTTCGGTACTATCATGCGCAATATAATGTAAATGTCGATCCTGAGTCAACGCCGAGGACATTCAAATAGAGAAATACGGTACATAAACAAATAAATAACACACCGAAGCTGTGCTACTTTTATCATTCCGAGACTAGCATCCACGCAAACCAGACGCCACTGTTCCAAGCTCCGACTTATATCGTGAATTGATGTCAAACTGATGATCCGCCAGCCTTTCCGCCAAGCCTACACCTCGTAATCGCTAAGTTCTTCGATATTCGAGCTATTCCACTATCAGTCATATAGGCCTAATTTGCCTCCCCGTGGGCACTGTAGAAAGTGATTCCGCTACCATTCAAATATTCAACACCAAACCCACCTTTTAACCATCCAAATCAAGCAATTCCTGTCGCCCCACGAGTTTTAATACAAGTTAAACTCATCCCTTCTCCCTACCAAGCAGCCAACAATTAATTATTTAATTAATTATTCAAGTAACTTCAATCTTACCAGCGCGCCCATCGTAACAGCTGTTTTTAAACTGAATAACCTTCGCTGGCTTTACGTCGCAGGTCTTCTGTCTGTCTACCTCGACAAGTGTTAGATCCTTCCCGGGGTGGAAAGGTATTATTATTAGGTATTAGGTATCATCACATTTCGGCTATTGCTATTTGCATCTTTTGGAAAGTGATGAAAAGGTATATCCGCAGCCCTCTTATACATCGACTTACAGCCGTAAACTGAGCAATACACTTTGCTTTTACTCATTTTTCACTCTATCAACGAGTAAAACTTATTACTTATGTATAAAGACACGAACAATTTACCACGATCTGTTTACCAATACAAGAAACCATATACAAACAGTCACCACGTGACAAATGTACCCTACTTGGTAAGTTTCTCATTTTTACCGCTAGATGTCATATCAGATAGCTGGAGTTACCAATAGGTCTAATGGCCTATATCATATAGTCTTACCAATGTGTAACTATATACATTAATGTGTTCTTGTCCTGTGGAACGAAGTCCAACGTGAATATACTTTTGCTAAGTCATGGTGCTAAAGTAGTCGACTCGTGTAATGTTCTGCGACCCAAATACCATTCAAATGCACCTGTCCTCCTCTAATAAGCCAAGAACAAACAAATGTGTAGATGTGTTTCCTTGCATATTCATGCTATGGGCACTTTGTATTTATTTTTGTAGATACACAGGAAAATAAGCTGTAGGCTACGGTTTATGTTATGGTAGGAATGCAGTGTTTGGGCTGGGTGTTCAGTTGGTCGAATTGGTAGTAATGGCAATACTGATGTAGGACTGTAATTACAGGTTATTAAAACTTAACATACACCCCCATGGTCTAATAGTTTTAATGGCCTAGGATCATATTATAGTCTTACCAATGTGTAACTATTGACGTCAGAAAAGTTGGATGGCGCAGCCACGCGGTAGAATGTTGAAGCTGTAACATTGTGACTGGTGAGGTTTATTTTCATGGTGAAACATTGATGTCGTGATGGAAACAGAAAGGAATTTGTCAAATTCGAGGAGGTACTGCTCTGTATACGGTTGCAAATCGTATAAAATGGGTACGAAATCTCTTCACTACTTTCCTGTACAAAAAGTTCAGAGAGAAAGATGGGATACGGCGCTGTCAATTGGAAAACGTGTTACACGTTACATGACAGTGTGCAGTCTGAATTTTTGTGAAGACGACTTCTTTCCACAGCGTAAGCACCGATACTGTTGATTATTGATAGTTATTGTCTCTAATTGTACTCACAAGGATTTAGCTACATCAAAAATACTGATAAACTTGTAGCCTAATACTTCTGTGTCGTACATAGAATGTAATCCGTTCTTCGCAAACTTATTTTAGGGGTTCTTCCGATTGACAATAGTCGAATGGTTAGAAAACTTAAGAAAAATGCTGTCCCTAGCCTTAATTTGCCAGAGAATTTATATTCTTGCCTTTAAACAGCAAGTAGGCCTATGTAGCTCAATATTTGCAATATTGAAGTATTATTTGGCTTAAATTGTGTTTTTGTCTATTTATTTATTTAATCGTATGGTGAATTACATAAAAACAAATCACAAATCCAAGTTCAAGTTTTGGAGCCATTCCACAGTACATTCTCGAAGATGAAACAGATCACTAGGGCTCCCGGAGTAGGCGTGTAGAGGGCAGCGATGGATGATATGGTCCATGGACTGTTCCTCCTCATTGCATTTTGTCTATGATCTCCTTACATAACATAAACAGTCGTATGCAACTCGTCTATAATTGTAATTAAGACACTCGTATGGAAATTATAAAACTCGTGTCTTAATTATTGTCATTATAGGCTCGTTGCATAATGTACTATTAAGTTACAAGGTGCACATATAATAAGCCACTACAACAGAGATCTGAGTGAAATCACATGAAATTTTATTAACAAATAGGTGCAGGCTAGAACTATTACCACTGTATTGTATTGTTTCATCCAGTATCGCAGTAAACAATTTGTTTTAAAGGACTCTTCACCTTGTATTATGTTATATCGTGGGATAGATAGATACAAGATAAATATAATTCATTTATTATATGCCAATGTAATGGTTGACATACCTATAGGTAGTATTTTATTCCTACACGTTACTTACAATATTTTTCAACACGTAGGATGCTAATGTCTAAGCCAGTCACAGCTCGTGCTCAGTAGCGGCTGGTCTAGAAAATTAGTTGTGTGTAGAGATGGGCAGCAGTCAACTGAAAACAGTCGAATTAGTCGATAGTTAAAACAATCGACTTATTCAACTGCTTTAAAAAAACAGTCGAATGAATTCAACGACTACTCACCGTATCATAAACAAGTCGTTTGCAAACGACTGATCTCAAAACAATCGTTGGAAATCATTGGAATGAAACAAGTCGTTGGCAAACGACTAATTCCAAGCGAATGGAATCATTCGAATTGAAGTAGTCGTTGTAAACGACTGATCCCAAAGCAATCGTTGGAAATCATTGGAATGAAAAAAGTCGTTGGCAAACGACTAATTCCAAGCGAATGGAATCATTCGAATTTAAGTAGTCGTTCTAATCAAACGACTTCTTCAGGATAACTTCATGCTATACAATTCATTGTGCTGTATGTTTATTGTAGAGCTTTAATTAATAAGTTAAGTATACCTGTAGGTGCCTATAGTTTTATACAGTTCATTGATTCTTTCAATGAAATAGCCTAAATCCAGTTGTCCAAGTTATTGGAAATGTTAAGCATTCAATATTTAGGTTATGCTTGAACTCCCGGTTTTCTGACCCATCATCCCAGGCAAGCCTCCCAGTCAGATGGATCATTTGGCTGTAATTTTGAATTAGAGTAAGGTTTTAGTATGCGTGGTCAGATTTAGACAATAGCCTTCTCCATGAAGGGGTCATGGTTATGCCTTCTATGTTTGTTTATTGAATAGAGTAACTGAAATGAGGGATGTATACTGATTTTAAGATTTGTGGAATGAGTTTATGAATTTTTAATAGAATTTAATGAAGTCTTCAGTAAAGTTGAAGGAAACGTGATCGTGTTTAGACAATAGCCTACTCCATGAAGGGGTCATGACTATGCTTTCTATGTCTGTTTAAGGTGTAGTGTGGCTGAAATGAGGGAGGTTTACTGATTTTGGTGTTTGTGGAGTAGTTTTTTCGTTTATAATTTAGGTTTTGTGAAGCTCATTGGGGAGTTGTTTTATGGATTTTATTGCTCTGCAAATGAAGTGTATTAGGGGGTTCTGGGTTTGGTTTAGCTGTAGTTTACAGGGTTATGGCTGAGAGTTGTTGTAGCAGGCCTAACAACTGTGTCAGAGCAGTGGCGTGCTGTGTGGGAGGGGGGGTTAGTGGCAAAGACATGAGGGCAGGGATGGAAGAGTTTATGTGTTCCCTCACAGTTGGCGCACTTGAGTTTCTTGTTCGTAGATTCTTTCAATGAAATAGCCTACGTCCAGTTGTCCAAATATATATGTATGTCATTTCATTGGAAATGTTAAGCATTCAATATTTAGGTTATGTTTGAACTCCTTAACACAGTCTATACACTTTTAATGAGAATTGGGTACATTCTTGAATTATTACACAACTTGAACATGGGCTTACCAATTATGGCTTAGAGTTCTATTTATTTTATGATTGAATTTCATTCATTTATTCTACCGCGTGATAAATGAATTACAAGAAAATTATTATGAAATTCTCCCCATAGCGTGATGGTAATGATCGATGCAAACATAGAATAGATTTTCCAGGAAAATTAAATCAGAAAATATTTTATATTGGGATCCAATATTAATAGCATTTTAGCAAGTCGGAGGGTGTGTACGCTCAAATTGATTCTGGTTGTCAATTGGTTTGTAGAGATGGGCATCAGCAGTCGACTGACAAAAGTTAAAACCATCGACTTGTTTGACTGCTTTTAGAAAACAGTCGAATGAATTCAACGACTACTCACCGTAACATAAACAAGTCGTTTGCAAACGACTGAACTGATCCCAATTGTTTTAACATGCTCTGAGCGCTGGCATAGTTTTACGTTCTGGTCATAAATTGTTTGTATTCACATGGTTGCCAACATCTCCACTGAAAGTTCGCTCTCGTTACTGTTCTAAAGTGCTCTATTGTCGTGTCTCGTGTGTATTTATTCTAGGCTGTCGTGTTCTTGTTCAAGTTGTATTTCAACTCTACACTCTTAGTACGATATTTTCTGCAAAACAACTAAGAAATAAAAGGCACGTCACAATTTTGGCTATGGAATTGTTACCGGTACTTTCAGTTCTAGTAATTTAATTAAGTATTGCTCTATTGCTTCACTTATTCAGAGTACATACAGGTAATGTGTCCTATACCAATATCGGGGAACTATACACAACGCCGCAACCTCCATTCGAAGCACAGTAAAAATAAATAACTTGGATCAATTTCAATTTCTTTTTAGTACATATTATTCTTAAAAATAAATGAGACCAACCAGGTGGTATAGTTCTTGGTTGACACTTCTGGGGTCCATGTTTGATTGCTGAATGTCAAGAAATCTAATTCTAGTCTGAGGGTAAGAACAGGGTACACACAGCCTAGTGAGGTAAACCGGGAAATGTTGGGTTTGATTCTCCGCTTAGCCACCCAGCAAGTGGTTTATCATGGGTTCCCACACATACAGAATATAAATTTCTAGGTAATTCATATCTTGACTGCCTCCTGTAAATCCGTAAACAAGTAGGGTAGTCTATTCATTCATTCCTATTCATGAGCTTAAATGGCACTCTGTCAAACGCATACATGTGTCAGAATCCAACACAACACAAAATAACATAATGACTTGATTTTGTCTGCTGTTAATTCATTTTATGGGCTTGGGACATCTTGGTCATCAGCCCCATGCAGTTGGGTGTGGGTAGAATTGCTCCGATTATGTGATGACTGTAGTAGTGTGTGTAGCTTTATAAGGGACAGGCTTGGGGAGGTGCCCCAGGAGTTGAAATAAGGTAATACCGGATTTCCATCAGGAAAGGAATAAAATAAAATAATGCTGAGGCCCACAGAAGAGATCTGCAGAATATCTTGGCTGAGTGGGCAGGGAATTTGTAACTGTTCCTGTTGGTATTTCAATTTCATTTTAGTACATATTATTAAAAATTCTTAAAAATAAATGTCCCTAACTATGGCTGCCACCTTTCCAGTCCTCATCTGAATTACAGAAAGTATAGCCTACACACTACTACAGATACCACAATAACAGAGATTATCATATAAATCCTATACACTTCCAAATATATGGGGCTAAATGAATATGTTATCAAAAGCCCTAAAATTAATATCAAAAACACAATGATTCTACAATATGAGATTCTTTTAAAATATAGTTATAGTAGGTGCAAACATACACATAACAGCAAATTCAAGTTCTCCATTTCAAGCTTTACACATTTATTAAGTTAACTGTTTCAACATACAAACTTGCATGTGTTGTAGGAATTTGCGGTTCATCGGTGTCAGCCATGGCGTCAAGAAGGTAATAGGTCCATTATCATGTGCTGTAGCCTACCGTTATACCTTGGCAAGAAAGAAGAACATGCCTCAACACATATTTTTAAAAGGACCAGATTTGATTACTGTATTTTTGCTAAGTTTGATTTTGGCTCTCCCTGTTATTTTTTCTTAGTTGACAAACTTTTTAAATAAAACATGATGATTTCTAGCAGTATTGAGTGTGTTTCTTGTTTTTCATTGAAAGTCCTATTTCTCCTTTCCCCTTCACAGCATGTCATAGAATTTACTGTATTAGTGTGCCATGAAATTTGTTTATGTACATGTACTTACTGTATTTCACCCTTCAAAATTGGTGGACTGGATATATTTTAAAGGGAATATCAAATGAACTACTGTATATAAATTTTGTGATATCCAATTATTTTTCTGAATCTAATGAATTTGGCATTAATTACACTAACAATTTTAGTGTGATGAGGATCAGGTTACACCACCTATTTCCTTAGTATTCTCTCTTAAAATTTTCCTGTTATTGCGAACAGCATCAAGCTTTTTAAGATATGAATATTCTCCCTTCCCAGTACTTTTCCTTTCTAGTTTAATCTCGGAACTAATCGGTTATAATTGGGCCTAAGTGGTTAATTGGAAGGGACCATTTTTTTTAAATTGAGTAATAATATGCTGCAGACCTTATAGTAGCCTAATTCTTGTCAATGCAATATGCTCCAATTGCAACTGAACGAAATGTAAACAAGTAAATTATTGATGAGGTCATGTCCTAAATGCTGTGATTGCTCATTTCAGAGTTCCGGAATTCACAATTTCCCACTTTGGTATTATTAAAAAAAATGTTATTGATATTTTGAATGTGATTTATTTCGTGTAGATCATATTATTATCTCCACACTTAAAAACGTGTGCTATAAGTATTGGGAAGATTGTGATTTTCGGAACATTGAAGTGGGCAGAGCAGTTAGGACGAGAATATTTAGCGGAACGAGGGGAAGGGGTGGGGTAGGCTACCCGCATGGCCGTGCTCAACTAGTACCGCGGTCAAACACCAGACAGCGCTAAAGTCTTAGGTGCCAAGAATTAGCATGGCTGTCGGCTATCTGTAGTAGTAGGTAATCTGTGACTGCAAGCCTGCTTGCTCCGTGGGTGACGTCACGCAGTGTGGTCCGGTAGGTTTGAGCAGACGAAATGCTTCGTATTATGCGCTGTTCTCAGTGCGATAAATTTTATATTCCACTGATGTACTCAGCATACCAACGCTAAATTATATTCTTCCACTTGGCCGAGAAGCATACGAAACGATACTTCATGGTGTGTGTCGAGTGTTATGTCTTGACAGAAAATGGCAGGACAGAGACTACATACATTCATAACGAGAAAGTCACTACAGAAAATATGGTACTGTTGATTTAACTAGGAATCATGATCGGATCCTATTTTAGAAGTGTCCGCCTCGTTGCGTAGTGTCTAGCACTCTAGGCTATCACCGCAGAGTCCCGGGTTCGATTACAGGCTCTGCCAATAAAATTATATCTGGACTGAGGTCTGGAACGGTGTACACGCAGCCTAGTTTTAAGGGGCGGAACTACGAGGTCATCTGCCCCAAAACTGAGAAGAGGTGGATTCAATTTACACCAAGGTCATCCTGGAAGTGGTTTTCCGTGGTTTCCCACTACTACTCCAGGCAAGTGCCGGGATAGTTCTTAACTGAAGGCCACGGCTGCCACCTTCCCATACCTCATCTGAATTACAAATTCACACACTAATACAGCCATCACAGTGGCACAGGTTATCAGACAAATTCCACACACACCCAAGTATATGGGACTATATGTTGCAAAAACCCTCAATTAACCAACAACACAGTTTAGCACTACTACCATCAAATAGACTTGCAACTTGCCCACGAGCAGATAGCGACTAAATCTACTCTGCATAGTTTTAGCCACATTTACCGAACAATATTTAAGGTTATTTTTTAAAATTGCAATTTACATGTTTTTTATTGTTATTTGATTGCTGTAATAATATTATCATCACCATGATCATTAATAGCATGAGTAGCATGTAAGATTAATACAGGTAGCCTAGTCTTTACGATGATTGTGTTCTGGTAAATATACAGTACACCAAGGAAAGGAAACAAGGAGGGAATTATATTAAAGAAAGTGTATAAAATGTTATGGACCACCTCATGGCACAGTGACTAGCATTGTTGGCTGTCACCCCGGAGGTCTGTACGATTCCTGGCTGTCAAGAATTTTGAAGTCTTGGTCTGGTGTCCCAGCGCCATGATGGTAAATCGGAACCTACCGGATGCTGTGGCGTGGCAGGAGGAGTGGAAAGGACATAGCCACTCTACCAAACGTAAACAGCGACTCAGGATGGCTGGTTACTGATCTCTTGACACAGCCAGGGACTCTAATCGGGTTGCCTACATAACTCGTGGATATGGCACACTTTGATTGAAATTTATGAGAACATGGCTAAAATATCACTTCAAAAAGTACTGATACCGTAACTAAGGCAGTTCATTATTTCACAATTTGACAGGTATCACTAGATATTTGTAAAGTTCGGGAAGACATAATGAGTAATTTAAATTTACAAAATGTTATTCAACTTTAGATCTAGGCTATGATGTTTCCATTATAACCTCAATTTCTGTTGTTACAGTTAAACAATAAACAGAAGGCTACATTCATTACAGAATCATATTTTAGAAACTATTTACATCAAGTGAAAGATGATCAAGAAAAATGGATAACATTTATCATTAGTAATACATGATTTGAGAACTGCCTATATTTCCTGAAGAGAATGAAAATATAATCATAATATGAAATATGTCCACTACAACAGGCTAGCAATGTTACAATGCCTGAATTACATAAAGGTAGAAAAATGAATATGTGCAATAAAATTTATGAGGTAAGATCTCATTCTATGAGATGACATACAACGTTCCAGTTCTCTTTGCATAAGATGTCACATAAAAAATGTTTTATGCGCTTACCAAAAGATGAGAAAGACACTTGCTATACACCTATAAGTTGCATGAAGTACAGTCATTGCACTGTCCACAAATAAATCAAATGAATCCCACTGAAATTTACGACTACATAACAGTTAATGTTCTCTTCACCCTATGAAAGACACATCTTGTAAGTCCTCAGGTAGCAGAAGGACAGTTCTATCTGTGATAAATGTCAATAGTCAACCTTATTTATCCTTTTATTTCTATCACTGATTTCTTTCTCCAATCTGGATGCTGGTCTCTCCTGGATGCAGACCCTGACCAGTACATCCCATTCAAGTGCAATAACTCCTACGGCAGATGGCAATCTGCAACCTAATGTAGATTTTGCATGATGCTAAGAACTCAGAAACTCACTGCTGTTTAGTATGGTCAAGAAATGGCAAAACAAGATAATTTGAGCTAGCCTGTACCATTTTACCCAATAACTTACGTTTAAACAGTGTTGCATGCCTTGCCTCTCTTGATGTTATTGATTTCAACACCTAATGCCCTCGTCTTTTAAGCACAGTGACATGAAACAAAGTAAACTGCTTGCATTTATTTTCCAGGCAAAACAGTTAAACAAGGAGTGCGCAAAAATATATACCGTACAGTAAAAAATTGCCTGTTTATAATTGGATTTATAACAAAGTGGAGAAACATGACTAACTGATTATTCCACGTATGCTCTGTGGAATGCTGAAATTTAGCACAAGTTCGCCAAAACACGAAGGACCTATGAATGCCAGTGTACCAATGAATATTATCGACAAGCATTTTATGCTTACGTGGTTGATATTTTCACTGTGTATCATCTGCATGCAACCGTCAGTGTGGCTTTTCAAATTGTCACAAATTCTACAGTTCGTGTCAAAAGATGAATCCACCACCCAAATAGGCCTACTGTTAAAGCCACTGGACACTGACACACCCATCCAGAAATGTAAACCCTACCGATAACACAGGTCGTCCTGAAGGCAACATTATAAGTGAAGTCGTGATACTCTAGCTACAAAAATTGCTGTATCGTGTGGAAATACGAGTATATAACACTAACAATATTTTTAGAACTCTTAATTTGCAAATTTTCTTTGCCTGTGACTATTCCCACTGTGTGTGACAAAAACCAGGGGAGCATATATGGCTATCGCGGTCCTACCTAGTAATTATATTAATAGTGAATGAGACAAGAACATGCCTCTATGAAACTCACAACTTCGTTAATATGGATAATATGTGATTTTCATACCTTATATTCATAATCTAGGGGACAATACCAATTGAAATTGCTGTCCATTATCACTAGTGCACTGGAAATTTATGCTTTTGTTTCTTGCCCATTGAACGATGGCAGCCATGTTCGAGTGCATGAGGTCTCTTCAACTGTTACCTAGGTGCATATATTGACGTCACGTTCGCGTTGCCAACATGTAAGATAGGCCTACAAAATACACCTGTCATGAGGTCGGTCATATGAGTGACTAATTCCACTGTGCGTGACAAAAACCAGGGGAGCATATATGGCTAACGCGGTCCTACCTAGTAATTATTATATTAATAGTGAATGAGACGAGAACATGCCTCTATGAAACTCACAACTTCGTTTATAAGGTTAATACAAGATTTTCATACCTTATATTCATAATCTAGGGGACAATACCAATTGAAATTGCTGTCCATTTTCACTAGTGCACTGGAAATTTGTGCTTTTTTTCTTGCCCATTGAACGATGGCAGCCATGTTCCTCAAGTGCATGAGGACTCTTCAACTGTTACTTATGTGCATACATTGACGTCACGTTCGTGTTGCCAACATGTAAGATAGGCCTACAAAATACACCTGTCATGATGTCGGTCATATGAGTGACTAATTCCACTGTGCGTGACAAAAACTAGGGGAGCATATATGGCTAAAGCGGTCCTACCTAGTAATTATTATATTAATAGTGAATGAGACGAGAACATGCCTCTATGAAACTCACAACTTCGTTAATAAGGATAATACATGATTTGCATTCCTTATATTCATAATCTAGGGGACAATACCAATTGAAATTGCTGTCCATTACCACTAGTGCACTGAAAATATGTGCTTTTTTTCTTGCCCATTGAACGATGGCAGCCATGTTCCTCAAGTGCATGAGGTCTCTTCAACTGTTACCGTACCTAGGTACATACGTTGATGTCACGTTCGTGTTGCCAACATGTAAAATAGGCCAACAAATTCACCTGTCATCAGGTCGGTCATATGAGTGACTAATTCCACTGTGAGTGACAAAAACCAGGAGTGCACATATGGCAAACGTGACCCGCACTATCTAGTAATTATTGGTACCATATGCATAGGGTTAGCAATACTGTACTTGTGCATAATTCACGCGGATAATGGCCGACACAGCTGTAATTTTACTATAGGCCTATAAGTTGTGATCTAAAAAGAGAAAGGTGGGTGGGTTATAGACTGCGGAGGATAATAGCCAAAATACCTACCATCTGTAATGATACAAATTGAGTCTGGAAATGGTGTATGGTAGTTTACTCCTCCGCTATCTATAACCCACCCACCGCACCTCTTTTTAGATCACGACTTATATAGTAAAATTCCAGCTGTGTCGGCCATTATAGCCTACGCATGAATTATGGACAAATACAGTATTAGAATGTGTATATATTGACCATTTTATTGTAATAATAGTTAACCATATTGGCTAGTGGTATATTTATTTATTTAATGAACCTCAGCGTTGTCAATACTAACATGTAAGTTAATGTTTATTTAACGATGTAGGCTACATGTTTTGGCATTTCATCGATACCGGTAAGTTACTGTACCTTCTTCAGCATCAGCAAAATTGGATATCCTTATAATTTAATTAAAAGTTCCTTATTAGTTCCTATTTTGGGTATTAGCAAATTCTTCCAAGACTGGATCAGCAATATACCGGTACCATAGTATTTGAGTGTAAAATACTTAGAAGTTGTTGCATTTAGACTGTGTCATTGGAGTTGCGATGAACTGTAGTGAAATTGTTAACATCGATAGAGGGATTGAGATTTCTACGTTCGATATCTGCCATTGCCAAACCATTATTTAATAGGTAGCGCTTTAGCCATAGGCCTATATGCTCCCCTGGATTTTGTCACGCAGAATGGGAATAGTCACGCATCCGTATTAAACAAGTTGTGAGGTTCAAAGAAAGGTTCTCTTCTCAAGCAGTTTTAATGAACAGAATTTTCTCTTGCATTAACATTCCAAATAATAGGCCTAATACAGATGAAGTTCCACCTGTTCACTGAAAAACATATGTTGTTAGGCCTAGATGATGAATATTTGCTGCCTAGGTAACCGTATAGGAGGTCTAGATAACAAACTCTTATTGCCATGGTAACTTAACTAACAGTATGAAATTTATCCACGCTGATCACAGATAAACCCACCCTAAATCATGTCCATGCTAAAAGGTGAAGGCTTATATGTTTTATTAACTTATTCTAACAAGCCTATGAACTACTGTAAAGTAGTAGGCAAACTTACACGAGGATTCATATTCAATATACAGTATGAATCCCTGCTTGCTGCAATGGCACGTTCTTTGGGCATATGGTACCCTAGTAAAATATGATGGGCATCTAGGAAAGGTTCCTTAACAGGTTGAGGTATTTTAAGGGGAAACAGTGAACTTTTCACCATTTTCATTGAATGAACTTGTTTCCAAGAGCACATCCATTTCCATTGCTTTGAAATGTCCAGGGCACACCTGAAAAGAAAAGCAAGTATATTATAACCTGTACATGTACTTCTACACTTAAGTTGGCTTCTTCCAATGTAGCCTATATTCATGATATTTCAGCATAGGCCTAATATTAGGGGCACTAATTTTCTTATTTATTTCTAAGCTACACAATTAGTGAGATAAAAAAAGCCTAACCTAGTCCTTAATGAGTCCTGAACCATCCTAAATAGGGAAGTATATAGTACAGTTTTAGAAATGTAGGTTAAGTCTAGTGATATTTACATCTAGAATTCGGGAATAAAACCCAATGATGCAGTTGGAAATAAAATTCAGTTTAAAAAAAAGAAACAGATATTTATACCGAAACATAAGACCACTGATAACATAAAATTTATTTACTTACCAATAGCCTAGTGTTCTGAGCTGGCATAAAATCTTCTTGGAATGATGTGAAGTCAATTTTACTTTAAAATCTTCTTTCACATAACGATTTAAACACATGGACCTTAGATCCAATATCATAGTTTCCACTGCAACCAGTCACAACAGCAGCGCAGAGACATTTTTCGATTTTTAAACACAAATTCACAGCACTTATTAACAACTCAAAACAAACATCCAACAGGTCTGCCTTGCCTCGAATCATCGGACCACACTCTCAGCCGTGAGGTCTGGTGACGTCAAAGCACTCTGGCCTTACTTCAGAGGGTGTTGGTTGCAGCGAGGAGTGAACTATATAGCCTAGCTGGCCCTTGGCACAGTCACACAGAACTACGGTCGTCCTGAACCAATATGAGTGATGAGATCCAATACATCACGCCTCCAGGTAAGCAAATATATTATTTGAATCAATAAAGGACCAGAATTTTGGTTGTAGGGGCGCCCCTGGTAAGGAATTCTCCACGATTTACGTTGCCATATACTTTATAATATTTTTTTAAATCGATTTTACCCTCTAGGTTGGTGGCACTTACGGACTCAGCGAAGCAACTCACCACTACCACCTCTACGGGCAGTGTCCTAGAGCTGGGAACATCTGGTCGGAGTGGATACAACTGAGGAGGTGTGATAGGCACCTCGCCCTGGCAGCTTCACCTGCAAAGCGAACAGGGGCCTCATGAGGGAAGGGAGGGGAAATTTAGGATGGATAGGCCAGGAAGAGGGAAGGAGGCGCCTGTGGCCTTACAGTAGGTAATGTATACGAATTTGTGGTTTGAGCAATAGGCCTATCATTCTCACCCACATGAATATGCATAAAGTTTTCTAAATTTATTGAAGCTGGAAACTGGACTTGAGCGATGGCCAGTGAGAGTCGGGCGCTGTGTGGTGTAGCGAGCCAATCAGGGAAAAGACTGCAGAAAATAATATCTGAGGCGGCAAGAGCCGGTTTTCGTTTGAGCTCCTATGAGATAGGCAATCCGCTCATCATAAATTGGTGTTCCCGACAGCCAGGGGTAAGGTAGGCTTTTAGCGCTACTAAAATAGGTGTTGGAAGTTGTCCAGTGACGCTATGAAATGTCACGTTTTAGCCGAGGGCCAATGAATAATTGTCTTGGAGCTAATTACCCGCGCTTGCAAAAATGTTATTTCGAGCTTTTATACAGGGAGATTATTTTGCTGGAGCAGGGCCGGCGGCTGGCTGCCAGGCGCGCGCGTGACTTCCGTCATCCAACCGAGCTCGGGTCGCGGACAGCGCACAGGCGAGATAACCAGGGTCATTAAAGTCATTAAGTCACTAAACTTTCATCAACGAGGGTGTGAAGTGTCAGCGCACAGATAAGAAGATATCATAAACAACAGCATCTTGCAAGATTTAATTAAAGAAGCACATATGGTTTTTTTTCTTCTTGGGAATCTGGATGACCTCACGTCACCAGTTACAGGTGAAAACTTACCTTTTCACAGATGATGCTGAAAATGTTCTCCTTCAGCTGACTGACAGTAACTTTGGGAGCTACATCGTTATTAAAAAAAAAAAAACATTATGTAGCTACTCCTGTTGCCCCATGCGTGTTTACGGTGATTAATCGAAGCACGGACCTAAGCCCGCTTTATGTTTAATTGTGAGGTAATTTAAAATACAAAGTGTACAGATCAATTACCCGTACTCTAGTGGAGCTGGAGAAAAATATGAGGCAGCAGATATCCCTTAAAACCGCTTAAAAACGGGCACTTTTTGTGTTCCAACTGCGATCAAAAATATTAGAATATAAATTAGAAATTCCAAACCAACATGAACTAACGTAAAATAGAACGATGAAAATGATGATGTTATTGAATTTTATGTAGGTATATTGGTTACTTCACAACCAACCTTCATACTCGAGTACACATAATATTTTGGTCGACAGTAGTTGGTTGGCACGCTTCGCTTTCTCAGACATTTCACAGTAACTTACTGTTAGATTTTCTGAATTATTAAAGAACAAAATTATGAATTCCTGTACATATAAAAGGAAACGTACAGCTTTTATTACTAAAAATATTACTACGTTATTAATTGTTTTTCTTGGATTAATCTGGTCGTTGTGCAACACTGCAACCTTATTTCCGGCCACCACTGGCCAGAGTTGGAACTGCTTCAAATTGAACTTGCTGGGAGCCTACAAGCGTTCAATTAAAATACTCTGCTATGGCCATTGGCTGCAATTCATATATAATAAATTGATAATTATTGAATTATATAACTACAATGAAGCATGAAGGGCAATCACATGTGCCACTAAAAGGATCAACCTTGCATATCGTTGATTACGATTTCTTTGAAGCTGTATAATGGCTTAGTCGTATAACAAGCTGTATTTATGTTTTGTCTAGAGAAAGTACACTTTCGATGCAAACAATAGCCTGCTAACGAAAATGTTACCTGGGAACTGGCCACCGTTGTGATGAAGGTCTCTGGATAAATATAGGCCCCTTAAAAATTCCCCTGGTATATTCCCAGCACTGATATGGAGGATTTGAATCCTGGCATGAGGGTATAGTAGGAACAAGGAACTCTCAGCTTCGAGAGGACAACTGAGTAGTTGGGATTGAATTCCATCTCAGTCATGCTTAGAACAGATTTTCCGTTTCCCTCTACTTCACCTGTGGGAAAATGTCGTGTACTTCATAGTCCAAAACAAAATTACAAGTATAGGCACTAGCGGTACATTTCTTATCATAAAACAGTGCACCAGGCCAATGACGTAATGCTCAAAGTTCAAAAGATGCAACATCAAATGGCAATTACTCTTAATTTTATTTTACCTTCAGTCATATTCGAATATAGGCCTATGCACTAACTTGACCGGCTTCGTGCCTAAGTAGATTGGACGCTGAACAGGGAGGTCATCTTGCCGGGTTTGATTCGCGGGTGGATCGGGGAATTGTGACTACGCACTTTTGATTGCCCTGGTTCAGGGACTTGGAGTTAGTGACGCCTTCATCTTTCATTTCATCTTCATAGTGAAGAGCAGATCGCCCAAGACCATCAACTCAAAAGGTCAGCCCCAGGCTCCTCCGGAGACCACACATCATCATCATCATCTTCATCCATGTTACCATTATAATTATTATTATAGCACAGATATGTCATCCTTAAAAACTGATATAGTCTACTAGCTAAGGAGAAAGCGTAGCCCTCCACAAACATTCAACCACAGTATATCCTTCTGTTGAAATAATCGAAATAGATTTAATTCAGACCTGGCTATATTTCAGTTTATAACCGTCCGTCCATTTTTATTTGAAACTGTATTTCCATTCAGAGTAGTCTGCAAGCCTCTGTTTGCGAACAAGTCGCCTCCATGATCCCCTATTAGTAGTTAGCACTGCGGCCTCCTCGCACCTTGAACTTATTAAGCATTGAATCCAACCATTGCTTCCTAGGTCTACCTGTATAGATATATAGCAGAATTCATTAACCTCCTCCATTCTCATCACATGACCCCTACCATTTAAGCGTGTTCATACAAGCATCTTCACTGAACGTTTTCATTTATTTCATTACGGGTACTCTCTTGCCATTGTTCCCATCTATTTGACCCAGCAATCATTCATGCTACTCTCGAATTAGTTAATTCTAGCTCATGTATCAGCTATTCTGATTGAGGTAGAGCGAGCTTCATAACTACACTAATTTTTTTTCTGGCAGAATACTGTCGATCACAACAGAGAACTCATTCCATTGGCATTTCTGCACCTTACCTCTATCTTTTTCCCCACACCACCATCCTGAGGGAACACATAGCCCAAGTACTTAAAATGATCCACCTGCTCCAATTAAGTACCTCCTACTTGGAATTCTATTTCACTTTTCTTATTCCCTACCGATATCACCCTCGATTTTGAAATGCTGATTTTCATACCATATTCCATACATTTCTGTTCAAGTTCCGACATGTTAGCTTGTAAACTTTCGACAGAATCTGTCATTAAACCGTTTCTGTCTGATTTTTTTTGACATAACATAGTTAAAATAGTAGCAAGAACTGCTTATAGTGTATTTCTGCGGTATTTTAATAATATTTGTTTAAAACAGAGCATATATAACCTGGATATATGGCCATATATGGCACGCTAGGCAGATGTTTTTTAAAGTAAATTTTACCCTCCAGGTTGGTGGTTCCCACGGACTCAGCGAGGGAACTCACCACTACCGCCTTTCCAGGCAGTGACCTAGAGCTGGGAACACTTGGTCGGATTGGATGCAAGTGGGGAGGTGTGATCAGCTCTTCGCCCAGACGGCCTCACATGCAAAGCGAACAGGGGCCTCATGAGGGATGGGAAGGGAAGGGAAGATTGGGATGGATAGGCAAGGAAGAGGGAAGGAGTCGGCCGTGGCCTTGCAGTAGGTACTGTGACCGTTTATCATTTACCAATACCTGTTGAATCCCACGAGGAACACTGAATCGTAGACTCTGAAAATGCCCGGCTAAAACCCCCCAGATCCTACCAACAGGTGAAGGATGTATAAAGGATGCATATCAACAAAACAAAATTGTGCAAAGATATACCAAAGTGCACACAAAGAAAACTAACTCAGGTCAAAAGACGTAACACGAAACTCAAATAAGATAAAAAGTGAGAAAATTAAGGAAAAACACATTGATCTTCTCAACACAATTGTATGCGATTATTATGAATTATAACTCTCGAATTAAATTGTTGTAAGATACAATTTCATTCAATAAAAAGTATTTCTGAAGGTATCACCTCACCTTCCGATCATCCATAATGACGAAAACGCTAAATGACCTTAAAGCGTCAAATGAAACTCCTTATATGGTGTTTGACACACCCTTGCAAGAATCTGTCCTGCATAGTGGCGATACGTTAAATAACGTTCTTAAGCACCAAGAATGGTGAATGAAATTCACTCAAAACACAGTATATTTCCCTAAATTGAATTATATTACAACGATATACACATATTTACATTTTAAGTTGTTTCTTTATGAAACATAATCCAATGAACATTTTCAACATCTATACACCTTCCTATTTGGTTAAATTCGATATGATATCGTCACTTCAGAAGCAATTTAGCCAAGTGGCAAAGCTCAGCTAAAAATAATTAAGTCCACGCTGTGGTAAACGAAAATGCAAATAATTCGAAAAAGATAAAAATGACTGTACTCAAGAAATTCTCAGAAAAAGACACAGGTCTCATTATGTTTCATAAATATGAAGTATGAAGTGGAGATAAAGTATTTCAACAGAAAATATCTTTAAAGATACTACCTCCAATTGATTGAAAAAGCATACGTGAATCGATGACGCAGTCTCACAAGACGTAATTATGTATTCCGTGTACATCCACATAACTTCAAAATACTTTCCCAAAGTATTTTACAACACTATAAAAAATCTACAAACTTTACATTCCCTTCAACACGTATAAGTCACACTGTGCTTCAATAAGATTCACATTATAATTTCTTAATCATCGTCACACTCACAGTGATCGAAAAACTTTCTCAAACTTTGACCATATATCACTTGGTTACAATAATCCACAAACCCATTTTCATAATCAACTATTCTTCAATTATAATTTAACACTATGGCTAATTAACGTGAGAAATCTTCATAACAGTATTTTCCAAGAATCAAATTCTTTTATAGCTTAATAAATATACATTCTCGAGGATTTCTTTCTGATAGATTATCAAAAATTGAATATACATCTTTGAACTTGACTTCAGGAATCATGACAATGTTTTAGAAAAAAGAATGTCAATCAGAATTAAATTCCAAATCTGAAGAAAATTCCGATGATGAAAAACAATAAAATCTCCAACGAGAATAAGAAAAGATAAATCAAATCCAAACTAAGTTGATACGAAATTAAAGTTAGTAAAAAATGAGGAAAATTCACCTCTCCAGAAAAACTGAACAAACTGAGAAATCCCCTACGCCATGAGTCATACCTAGATAACAGAGTTATACACCTGTGAAACATTAGGGGCTTTCACAAAATGGACTGTCTCAATCGAAAAATGAGATCCTGAGGAAAATAGAATGGTCGACACCACATTTCTCAAAAACCATCACATTCAACTTCATCCCGACGTCAAACGAATTTAAATGTGCAGAAAATAACTTACTGGGAGTCGAAATAACAAAAAGCATGACGATACAAGAAAGCTTAAATCACTTATTACTAAACGCTAATCTTCCCCTAACTGTTGATCTTCACAACGATTGAAAATTTCAGAATGTTACTTTGAAACTGAATTGAACGCAAAAGCTAAGAAGGAAGTAAAATATCCTCAAAATACATGAATAGAATGCGTTTGTTGAACGAACTTATAGAAAATGGAATCAAGGACCAAGAAAGACAAGAAATTATCAGACTTAAAATCCCGTCATCAAAATTCTAACTGCAAAAATTGGCAACTGGCAACAACAACAAAAATCTATGCTCAACTTCCACCAAAAGCTGTCAGACGTATACCTTATAGCTGAATGATGAAAAGGCGTCATTCGGGACACATGCCCAAGTCTGGTTTCCAAAAATATACTGGCCTTCAGTATATGAACCCATCATCCTGGTCTCGAACCTGAGACACGTTTCCCCTCGATTCCATTCCGACTATGGGCTATGCACCAAATCCGGCATATTCTGGGAGCTCGAACAACACTATTGTAAATTCCAACTCTCTTCAAAGACAATCTTTATATGGTACCAGCAGCGCAATTTTGAAGTGTATGCGCGATTCACTCCAGTGTCATCCATGAATTCGTATGAGTAATAGTTCATGGCAAGCGTAGTTAGAAAATGCTCTACAGACATCTCTGGCGAGGTTGTATGTCACGGTTACTTTACGTAGTCAATACTCCACTCATGCATACTCTGTTCCCGAAGTCATACTTAAACGTGCATGATTTTATAATCAGAACACCATAAAGATATTCCTCTCGAAAGCAACTTGATAGGCATGTTGTATTTTGAATAATCTTCGAGTAGCATTCAACTCTCAAAGTTCACTTCAGTTCTAAGTTCAGAACGTGTTGCATAAAGAATGTACGAGTATATGAATTGCAGCGCGTGGCAATGCTGAGAAAGAGTGTCGCATGCAGATTAAACAAGCGCTATGAATGCTTGATATAAACGGAGTTCTCTTCACGTTCGTAGAGAAACTCAATACTCAAGTCCGCAATTGTCTACGGCGAGATAAAGTCCACTAAAATGAACTTACGAACGACACAGTAAATGCACCGCACGGCACGATTTCACTCGTTTTAAAACTAGAACATTCCGCCCGGCTCCAGAAACCATAAGTGAGTGTCCGTCACCGAAAACTACCCAGCGCGTCTTCCTCCCCCTGAACAACTCTTACGTCACTCGGCCTTGACAAGACAACAGCCAGTCGTTTCGTGCAAGTCAGGAGGTCGATCGCCCCGGACGTCACTGGCAACTGTCGTGTGGCCAAAACAGTCTCAAGAATAAAAACATCTCCGGTGCGCTACAAGCTGATTTCTCAAAATACGTAAATCCTGAATACAAAAACGGTCACAGTACCATCCCGGCATTTGCCCGAAGACGAAGTGGGAAACCACGGAAAACCACTTCGAGGATGGCTGAGGTGGGAATCGAATCCCCTCTACTCATTTGGACCACCCGAGGCTGAGTTGACCCCGTTCCAGTCCTTATACCACTTTTTCAAATTTCGTGGCAGAGCCGGGAATCGAACCCAGGACCTCCGTGGCGGCAGCTAACCGTGCGGACCGCTACGCTACGGAGGCGATTCTAGGCAGATTATACTAATTATAACTTAACTAGCTGAAACCCGTCAAAACATAACGGTCAATGGGAAAATATTTACTGAAGAATTTCCTTACATACATTCTTTGTACGATTATTTTTCGACTCTATTGAAACTTTAAGGGTGTCAAAATACTACTGGCCATGTCTGAAAACTTGATGAGGCACATTGTAACCTATACGTTCCAGAGTTTCCCCTTGAGATTTATTGATTGTGATAAAGTATGCCAAGTGAATTGGAAAATGTTGCCTCTTAAAGGAAAATGATAGTGTTTTAGAGGATGGTGTTAAGTCAAGTCGAAGTCTCTGCCTAATTTTAACTGCACTTAGGCTATTATTTCCAAATCCAAGCAATTTGGTTGCATTTAGGAGCCCTTGAAAAACGTTCAGATTTCTAAGGAGTATGTGGAGGCAAATCATTTAATTCCAAAGAATTCAAGAATTCTGAGGAGTCTAATTTATATAACTGGCCGCAAGAACCGTCGCTTATAATTTTGGAATATAACGAAGAAATGGGATGATGTGCTATTCGATACATTTTAAAACAATATGGACCGTATGCATGTGGCACAGTGACATTGGCACAAAATGAAACGAAGAACATAGCATTGTTGTACTGCCGATTATTCTCTCTGAAATTCCTTGATATATCATCTCCAATGAAAAATTGTTGCAGTCTGTCTAATATTTTATATTTAATCAGATCAATTTTACCATTACAACATTAAAGGTCAAAGTAAACAAACGTAGATTTCTCGCTACAGAAATACAGTGCAGAGCAATGTTACGTTTGTTCGTCAAGGACACTACACTGTACGGCATAACATCTGGAATTGTTTCTGAAATGGCATATTTATAATGGATTTTAAAAGTGGCCTAGTATTTTTCTCCGATTTTCCACTTTTTTGCCGCTCATGTTATTTTTCGTCAAATGGGTTTATTTATAGTAGCACTTCTCCCCAAATTTACGTCATATTCAATAACACTATAGTGGCCTGCATCAACGCAGCCGCCAAATATTAGATGGCAAATAATACTTCCATTGCCAAATCAACATAAAGGGTTTATGTACCCTAAACAACTAATCACTGATACAAGGGAGTTCAGAGACTTCCATTCTCAAGTTGGTTGCTGATGAGAATGCGTTGAGACTGATCGCCAACAATAAAATCTTTATAATTATCCCTGCCAGCAACAATTTTTGAAATTTGCTTGCAAACGCAGCTCAGGATGACGTGATTCATTTTGAAATAAACAGTACGAAACTGCTCAAAATAAGCAATTTCCATCACCTGTTGTAAGTACAATCCTTTGCATTTCCATGACAGTAAATTATGCAAGGGAGCAACTTCGCCAACTACTGGAATGAGCATAGGTTCACTTCGCCAGCCACCGAATGGAGGGATTTTTAAAATTATATGTTCAGTGCTTGTCAAAAATCGTATTAACACAGGGAAGTCCATTCTTAAGGCTACAGGGGCGTAATGCCACTGCGGTCAAGCTGTTGGCCTCTCACCAAGGTGGACTGGGTTCGATTCCCGGTCAATGCATGTGAGATTTTCGAAGTGAAATGCCATGTGCTGTGGTTCGAATTCCACGCAAAAAGGAGGCCCCGTGGCTCATAATCACAGATTCACGGTCACGTAAAACTACAGTCTTCCTTCCTTTTTTCTTAAGGCTACATTCGGAGCTATCACCCCGGATTCTGGGTTCGATCCCTGCTCTGCCAAGAAATTTAATTCTGGTCTGAGGGCTGGAACGGGGCGCACTCTTGAGGCAGAACTAAGAAGAGCAAGGTTCGATTCCCATCTCAAAAATCTTGGATGTGGTTTCCCGTGGTTCCCCACTTCCACTCCAGGCAAATAGCGGGATAGTTCCTAACTTAAATCCTCGGTCATTATTAATTGCAAATGCACACATCAATACAGCCATCACAATAACACAGGTTATCAGAGAAAATTTTACACTCACACTCCAAAGTAGACGGGGCAGAGTGACCACGATGTCTGAGTCCATCAAATATATTATGTTCATCAATTGTCTCTCATGGCGAAAGCGATTGTGGCCACCTTTATTTAATAATTTAAAAGTAGTCGCCCCCATAGCGTAGCGGTCAGCATGGTTAGCTGCCGCCCCGGAGGTCCTGGGTTCGATACCCGGCTCTGCCACGAAATTTGAAAAGTGGTATGAGGACTGGAACCGGGTCTACTCAGCCTCGGGTGGTCCAAATGAGTAGAGGGGGTTTGATTCCTACCTCAGCCATCCTCGAAGTGGTTTTCCATGGTTTCCCACTTCGTCTTCGGGAAAATGCCGGGATGGTACTGTTCCCTTATTTCCGAGTGAGATGTTAGCCAGAATCCGAAGATGGAAATGGATCGCAGCAACTAGTAGTACCCGGCTAAAAATACGTACCAAGAGCTATTGGCAAACACACTCTGGAATAAGGAACATAAATAAACCTTCTTCCAATGCTATAGTTCAACTCTACTGGGTTCAGATAACTAAATACAGGAGCTTGAGAATTTCTCGAATCTCGGGCGTAACGGGACAAGGTAGTAGGTTCGAGCCACTAAACTACAACTATAGCATTTTCATCTTAACTCCACTACAATAAAGCATAACGCAACGTTATAGATAAGACTTCAAGCAAACATAAAAACGTTCTCGATGAATTTATTCAACAATATCCAACTCCACCGTATCTGACAAAATATTGACAGCAAAAAGAAATAAACCTCACTAAGTTAATTAATAATCACTATAAACTAATAGTGTAACGCTAACAAACTGATAAATTGAATTTCTGACACCTGCCTGCTTTGTCCAAGTTCTCAGGATCAACACAAAAAATAGTTTAAATTATTAAATTCCGACTTAAAATGATGCTATATAGCGATGGCCGGTCGCTATTACAACTACAAGGTTTTAATCTATACACAGGATCCTGATTTCTTCTCTAATCCTGATTTCGAAGTTACCGTAATAAGAATATCGTTTAAAATGCCATTAATATTTACAGTATATACATCTTTCAGAGCACTTACTGCCTCATACGCTTTTATAAGACACCTTCTCGCTAAAACTGATACCTATTTCCACTAACTGTAGTCATAATTTTGGTTTGTAGTCATAATCGGGACAAATAACCCGTTCAGTTGAGCCTAGATTATTGTAAAGTGAACTTACATCTAGTCTTTCCATTTTAAATAATAATAATAATACTCTTTAAATAAATACCAGAACCAAGTATTCTTTGTTTACATCCAACCATAAGATCGTACAATGACCTTCGCATTCCTACTGATCAGCTGTTAACAATTGACAAGATTTGCTCCAACCATGTATCATATTATTACTCGCTAAACATCAGCGAATTTCTCATACACATAACTTCATAGCTTCCTTAAACAACTCACACCGTAATGCTAGTCCTTCCTCGTTAAACAAACGGAATATCGCCTCCAAATATCTCTTTAAACAAACATCAACCAATGCCAATGTAGCCCACTGTTGCCACACTCATAATATTACATTATGCAACGAGCCTATAATGGCTATAATTAAGACACGAGTATGTTTATAAAACGAGCGTATGCGAGTTTTATAATTTCCATACGAGTGTCTTAATTACCATTATAGGCGAGTTGCATACGACTGTTTATGTTCGACGATAATTATAACTTTATTATATGTTTTAACATACCGGTAAATATTCATAAATATCTTTTGAGATTGTCACTAGAATTTTGTGATCGGGTGCTGCGTTGGGTAGGATATTTCTGATTTCCAAGCTCTCTGACCGACCAACGCATGCGCTCTGTGTGCTTCAATGCCATATGTGCAGATTGAGCACCAGTATTCAGTAAAAATGTCACCGAATGCGTTTGAAAACAACGCGCTGTGTAGAAATTGGATTTGGGAATATTAAGGTACATTGCTATTTCTTGTCTCATATTCACCAGTTTATTTACGCGAACATATGGACGGTGCACTTTCGGTAATTTATATAGACATGTTGGATTTTGAGCGCATGCGCGAAGGTATCCTTGTCTAATTGGTCACACAACTGTTTCTTGAGCTCTGATTGGTGGGAGAAACTGTTTCATAATGAAAAATAGTGTTATAATGACCATCATTATGATACAGTTCTCAGATATATAATAGACAGGGTCGAACATAAAATACATATCATTGCTCCTCTACTACGTGGGCATACTTCACATACCACAACACTCAATAACTGCCTTGGATCTGCCTATAAATTACTCAAAACAGTTAAATGTACTGCTTCCACATAACAGCTGATCGACTGTAAACAACTCCCTAACTATTCATAGCTTCATAAATCCTTTAATCTCTGGTATTTCTAATAAATTCGCAATAACAATAGCTTCCAAAAACGTTCTAGCTTTACTTCATTGCCACTCATGACAATTGATGTGACATATTTATTTATTATGTTTTCCAAGAACATCAATCTCCTTTCCATATAACATTCAAATACTCATTGAAATAATTCCATAATTTTTTAAAATATCATCCACGATGACAGTAATATTTATGCCAATTTCCATTGTCCATTATAATGAAACAATATCAGACTTCATATGAGAAAAGCTCTTCCTCTGACATTGTCAAACAGCTGAATGAAAAAAACCTGCTAACCTCGATCATGAAAAAATATGATCATAGCCTTAAATTTCATAAATATGAATATCTACTAAAACCAGGTAATGCAAGAAAATCCTAAAATACGAAAATCCTAAAATACGAATATCATTACTCCGAAGCAATAAAAATTTAATCTCGAAAGAAGTCGAACCTCGGACTCAAATAGTCCATCCAAAGAAATAAATCACAGCTGAACTGTCGAAAATCAGAAAAAACTGACAATCTAAGAATATTAATCAAAGCCAAGAAACTATTAAAAAATAAAATCCTGCAAAATGCTGCAGATACTAAATATGAAATAAAGTTGAATGTGGTCACTACAGATACACTCCTAGTTCGCTAACTACATTTCCGGACTACTAAAAGGGAGTTCTTGTCTTACTTTATGCTGGGTAAAGTTGACTTGGAGAAAAACATGAATTACTCTCCGTGCTCCGTTTCGTGCGTCTGGCACTTTCCTGGGTTCGAATTCGATTCTGACGTACAGTTCACCTCACAGGACCAAGATGATACACCGAACAGCTCCAAGGTGATACGCCTCCCAGCTCCAGGATGGATCGCCTGCCGCCACCAAGATGGTTCGCCTAACCGTCCTGCTTCGAACGTGCTCGGCCTCCCTCCATCTTCGACACCCGGTTCTGGATTTTCATTCCTGTACTTCTTCTCTTACAATTCTTCTGTTCTTCGGTTCTTGAAGCCTTCTACGCCGAATTCCATTCTCTTCTTCGATGTTCCGTCCATATTGTTGTACAGTAGAGTGTGATCGTTAGACATGTTACGAAAATATCATCTTTGAATATTCCAATGTCTCCAATGACATGAATATGGCACTCCCGATATTCTTTCGTCCATCCTGTAGGTTATATTTCCCTGTGCAGGATTTAGCACATGACCACCATCACTTCCGTAGAATTAAATTATGTCCCTCTCAATCTCTGTTGCAAAAGCTTTTCCATTATGACGTTAAATAAAGTTCGGATGTAGACTTGCAGTTCATACACTGTTCCACGCTAACACGATGCTTCTCAGTTCACGTTCTCAATACTATTCATTGTGCTACCGCACTGCTCACACAACTTCAACTGTCCGCTTTACGAACTGCACTTTTCCCAAACACGCATCCCCGCTTCTGAACTGATAACCTACAAATGATGATGATGTGTGGTCTCAGGAGGAGCCTGGGGCTGGCCTTTTGAGTTGATGGTCTTGGGCGATCTGCTCTTCACTATGAGGATGAAATGAAAGATGAAGGCGTCACTAACTCCAAGTCCCTGAACGTGGGCAATCAAAAATACGTAGTCAAAATCCCCGATCCACCCGCGAATCAAACCCGGCAAGATGACCTCCCTGTTCAGCGTCCAATCTACTTAGGCACGAAGCCGGTCAAGTTAGTGCATAGGCCTATATTCGAATATGACTGACGGTAAAATAAAATTAAGAGTAATTGCCATTTGATGTTGTATCTTTTGAACTTTGAGCATTACGTCATTGGCCTGGTGCACTGTTTTATGTTAAGAAATGTACCGCCAGTGCCTATACTTGTAATTTTGTTTTGGACTATGAAGTACACGACATTTTCCCACAGGTGAAGTAGAGGGGAGCGGAAAATCTGTTCTAAGCATGACTGAGATGGAATTCAATCCCAACTACTCAGTTGTCCTCACGAAGCTGAGAGTTCCTTGTTCCTACTATACCCTCATGCCAGGATTCAAATCCTCCATATCAGTGTTGGGAATATACCAGGGGAATTTTTAAGGGGACTATATTTATCCAGAGACCTTCATCACAACGGTGGCCAGTTCCCAGATAACATTTTCGTTAGCAGGCTATTGTTTGCATCGAAAGTGTACTTTCTCTAGACAAAACATAAATACAGCTTGTTATTCGACTAAGCCATTATACAGCTTCAATGAAATCGTAATCAATGATATGCAAGGTTGAACCTTTTAGTAGCATATGTGATTGCTCTTCATGCTTCATTGTAGTTATATAATTCAATAATTATCAATTTATTATATATGAATTGCAGCCAATGGCCATAGCAGGGTATTTTAATTGAACGCTTGTAGGCTCCCAGCAAGTTCAATTTGAAGCAGTTCCAACTCTGGCCAGTGGTGGCCGGAAATAAGGTTGCAGTGTTGCACAACGACCAGATTAATCCAAGAAAAACAATTAATAACGTAGTAATATTTTTAGTAATAAAAGCTGTACGTTTCCTTTTATATGTACAGGAATTCATAATTTTGTTCTTTAATAATTCAGAAAATCTAACAGTAAGTTACTGTGAAATGTCTGAGAAAGCGAAGCGTGCCAACCAATTACTGTCGACCAAAATATTATGTGTACTCGAGTATGAAGCTTGGTTGTGAAGTAACCAATAGACCTACATAAAATTCAATAACATCATCATTTTCGTCGTTCTATTTTACGTTAGTTCATGTAGGTTTGGAATTTTAAATTTATATTTTAATATTTTTCATCGCAGTTGGAACACAAAAAGTGACCGTTTTTAAGCGTGTTTCAACCATGCGTCACATTTAAGAATTATTATCTCACAAACCCGTCATCAGATCGAATCTGAATTTTAACACAATATACATTGGAATGTTGTATAACTGGTCTATTAATTTCAAAATTTTATGTGTCCAAGAAACAATGTTGTTATCATTTTTGTAAAGTATTTTTTTCTCGGCTCGGGGTGGTTGGAAAATGTAGTTCTTGATTGCGTTGTAATCCTTATACATCAAAAGGGTATGCTGTATGATTGTGAAATACGTAAATTAATTCACTTATTTTATATTGGTTTGTATTTGTACGGGGAATTAAGAAATGGTTCACCAGTTAGCCGCTCCGTTGAAAGCTGTATAACGTTGCCAGGATGGGCTCCATCGCGCGTCATGGCGTGCCTCGCTCGGAAGTGATGGCTCCATATCAGCAGTGCTGTACATCATTTCCCGGAGCGGCTAGCTGGTGAACCATGTCTTAATTCCCCGTACAAATACAAACCGACATAAAATAAGTGAATTAATTTACGTATTTCACAGTCATACAGCATAACCTTTTGATGTATAAGGATTACAACGCAACCAAGAACTACATTTTCCAATGACCCCGAGCCGACAAAAAGTTACCTTACAAAAATGATAACAACTTTCGTTCTTGAACACACAAAATTTTGAAATTAATAAACCAGTTATACAACATTCCAATGTATATTGTGTTATAATTTGGATTCGATCTGATGACGCATGGTTGAAACACGCTTCAAAACGGGCACTTTTTGTGTTTCAACTGCGATAAAAAAAATATTAAAATATAAATTAAAAATTCCAAACCTACATGAACCAACGTAAAAACGATGAAAATGATGATGTTATTGGATTTTATGTAGGTCTATTGGTTACTTCACAAACAACCTTCAACCTCGAGTGCACATAATATTTTGGTCGACAGTAGGAGCGCTCGTCCGTCCGACCAGATCTCAATAGTGAATGGTATGGCAGAGAGGCCAGACAGAGTAAGTCCTATCCCAACAGTTAACTCGGCTGGTCGTTGCCCGCTGATTGCAACAAGGGAGCCGAGGCGCGGACGGAAACATCCGAGATGCTCCGTCAACTGCCGATACTATGGCTTGCAATGTAATTTGCGCGCACTTGTGACTCTCGCGGTTCTTTCTCGCCCTCGTATATAACTTACGTTGTTTTGTTCTAGTGAAGGTTTACATGTAGACTAACTTATAATCCATTTAATCCGATCACAATATGATGCTCTCTGAACTGCAGCATTCATGATGAATGAGGTACATTCGTTTTACCTAGCAATTGAATGCAGTTTTCTCTGATATCAATCAGTCATTTACCCTATCTCCACCCTTCTAAATGAAAATAGTGCAACACCCAGAACAATTATCCGCCAGCCGCCACTGACTTTGGCTAACAGATGCCACTGTCACTGACCACTAGCGAACGTTGGAACTTGATAGAGCGTTTCTAATCAAATATAACCTACAAATGTAACTAGCAATGGTAGTGGTAGGTTCTTTTACATGCCAAACATCCATGACATGGGCCGGCCAGCTTTTCTTCCCTCTAAAGGAAGGCATACTGAAGAATTTTAACGCTCTTAAAAACGGGATGGTCGAACTCCGCTAATTAGGTTGAACCCAAACAGTCCAGTCAGCTCACGCTAATGGGTTTGGGAAGAGAGTGGGGGTAGGCAACCTCTCCTGAAATGTTGGTTAAGCCATGAGTTGACTGACAGCTATGTACACCTGGACACCCTGGAGTTTCCGTAGATATAGTCAGTGCAGCTAATATGTTATCCATGTACGGTCATAGAAGTGCAGGATTGCGAGTTATAGGAAACTATAAATGTTGTCAAAACGGGGCCAAAAGTGGAGGTGTTCCAACAAGGGATTCATTTACGAATGCACCTTATTTTGTAGCAGAATACATATAAGCATTTTGGTTCCCAAGATATCGTTTTAAAGCTCATAATGCAGGCTATAACCTGCATGTTGACGAAGCCACAACATAAAAATTAAAATGTGCAGAACTGAATAATAACTGTGAAACACAAAGAAAATAACCTAAACTTATCTTTATCAAGTGCAAGGCAAAAGAAAACCAGGAATCTGGAATAATACCAAACGTTGCTAATGTATCGAATACGACTTTGAGATAACAAGAGTAGATAGTGGCGAACACCGTAAAGATAAGGGCAGGTTGACACATTCCAAAATATATTTACCTTGACGTCCAGTTTGGAGTGGGGGCAGGGAAACACGCCTCAGGCAACTTCCCCTGTTAGGATTTTCCTAATTGACCCCCGTGGAGAGAACTCATTAGCGGAGCTCGGTATCACCCCTTAAAAATCCGGCGACTTCGGCCGAGTTTGAACCCGCAGTTTTGGACATAGCAGTTCAGCATGCTACCGACTACGCCACCTAACGCGCTTGGCACTGTCAATTTATAGATTACACAAATGAATAGGAATTGAAAGGGAATTCATACAATTAATGTGTACAGTCTTTCTGAGTATTGTAAACTGTGCGTAATGTGACGATATTTTAATAATAAAAAATAATACAAAAATTAAAACGATGTTATATTCCCGACTTCTATTCACTGAACAGTGAGGTCATCTACCCCTAATCTTAATGGACGGAGCAACTACAGTAATAGTGAAATCAATAACACCCTTCATTTTACTTGTTTGCGGACGTATAGGTTATAGGGAAAAAAATCAAGATTGGACTGTCGTTCGTAATATGTTTATTAATTTGTAATAATAACTTAATAATAATAATAATAATAATAATGCTGTACTCGGGGATACATGGTCACGATGTCAAAGAGCCCCTTAAATAAATCATTAATAATTTTATGAGTGTTACGTCCCTTTCAACTACTGCGGCTTTTAGAGACGCCGGGGTGCCGGAATGTTGCCCCGAAGGGAATCTTTAACGAGCCAGTAAATCTACTGACACGGCTCCCTCGCATTTGCGCACCCTCAAATGCCAACTGACTGCGTCGGGATATTAAATAATTCAACAACACCAAGAGAAAGCCAATAACATGAAATGAAGAAAGGGAGACAATTGTATCCACAATATGAAATTTCAGCTAAATTTGTTGAAAACATTCAGTACATGAAATATAGGCAAAAACATTCTAAAATATGCTTAAATATGCAAATATAGAAAATTAAATGGCGTTGAAACTCTATAGCATGAGCTGAAATTAAATTTAATTAAGTACCGTTTCGCTAAGACACAGTCTATCGGTACATTTCGATATGCAATTGCATAGCTTTCTTAGGCCTTCTGGACCACTTAGGTACGAACGCCAGTGTATTTTCGTTGAGATTGAAAGTCCTGTTAAATGGGGATGATATTCCATTGTTGACACTACCTATTGTACTGACTGGACGGTATACTTATCAACGACGATACATACATTGGAATTTTGCCTGTGGACATACGATTCACATAAAAAAGGCAGCACCGATTCCCATCAATTTATCATGGTGACCTTATAACTTCTGGGACCACATGAACTACATTTTGTTGTTTCTCTTTGATTCACTTAGGGCCTTTGTGCCATTGTGGTCATGTAGCCCCGTGTACTCGGGTGTTTTTAGAATCTGTGTCATTGTAATAGCTGTACTAGTATGTGTATTTGTAATTAGGGTTATAATATGATTAGGAGGCGGCCGTGGCCTCATTTCGTTACCATACTCATTTAGCAGAAGTAGGAAACCACAAAAGAACACTTCTGGAATGAGTGAGGTAGGAATCGAACCTGAACCTCCGCGGTGATATCCAAGAACGCTTGTCACTACTTAATATACCATGAGATGGACATAAGGTACTTTATCTTATGAGGGCTTGTGACAGAGGGGTACTATCATATATTCGTTCCTGTAACTTAACTAGTACTCATTATATTTTAAACATGGCTTCAATTCTTTCGGTGAGTTTTTAGCCTATTTTCATTTTTTGAAATATAGACTTATATTTATTTATTTAGCGTATGCTATGGCTATTAGTGCCGGGAGTGTCCGAGGACATGTTCGGCTCGCCAGAGGTTGTAGCTGCTTCAATGCGGACACCCATGGGGTGAGCAACAAGTTCCGTTCAATTTGAAGTAGTTCCAACTTTCGCTTCCAGATGTCATTGACACCTAGTGGTGAACGTTGGAAATGTGATAGAGCGTTTCAACGAAATCTAACCTGCAAATTCAGCTTCACACAAGATTAATTAGTGGATGGTTCTTTTACGTGCCATAAATCTATGACATGCGACCACTGGCTTTACTTCTCCTCCAAAGGAAGGCATACGAAGGATTTTAACGCTCTTTAAAATCCGACGACTTCGGCCGGGTTTGAACCCACGATCTTGGGCATAGAAGCTCAGCATGCTACCGATATGTTCTTATGAGATCACCCTGTGTCCGTGTGTGTGTCCCTAATAACATTAAAACGACTGGAGCGATTTTAATGAAACTTGATAAGGTCTTGCTACCACCAAATCTGATCTCGACTGTGCCTTTAGCATTTTAATAAAAGTGTCACCAATCAAAACATGGTGACCACGCGAAATATTTTACCCGCAATCAGTATCTCCGAAACTATTACCACTATCAACCTCAAATTGAAGAGCTTATTTACGAAATGATATAACTCCACTCTTTTTCGTATTTCAAGCTGAAGGTGCAAATGTAGCCTATTCCCACAGTACTACTCTATCATGTGGAAGTGTTTTTATTTCCCAAGTGCTGTATATCTTGGTCAAAGTGGCAACTAAAATATGTATTTATTTCCAAAGTACCGCAACTTCACACGACCAATAACCCTGCGCGCGTTATGACGTAACCGCTTAGCGGTTGGGGCGGGATTCTGCTCTATCTCTCGTGGTTTTGTCCTTTCTTTGCTGTTTTCAGTAATAGTTGCGAATATTGGTGCAAATGGAGACGTTTGATGAAGAAATTGAGAAACGGGTAAATCGTTACGCAATAACAAGGAAACAAGCACGCCGAAAAATGGCAGAAAGGTAAGGGGAAAAGGGAGAACAAACCCACAAAGAAGAAAATTGTGTCCAACTCGAATGAAATAATGATTTTTTTTAAATTCTTATTAGTGAAATGAACGTGTGAACTCCACACCGATAGGTTCTTCCAAAAACAATCCCGTTATTATGTATTCAACAAGTAGTTCCGTGAAGAACTATAGAGCCAATTTTCATATATCCTACTTATATTAATTGCCTCTATCAACATACACATTTTCAGTTTAATTGCTGTAATAGATTCGTAGATATTGGGAACCGTCCTAATTAGTCGGATGGTCACCATGTTGGATTTTTATTTATAGGCCTTAGCGTTATGTACTATTAAATGAAAATTATTGTGTAGATATATTAATCAAACTTCAATCGCATGATTAGGACACAAGAAATAAAAACGAGATTTAAAATTTCGCTCAGCCGCCATATTGTGGTTATGAAAATAATCGAAATGAAATAGATGCAAGCGGATTAAAATTTCTATAAGCACATACCGTACCAAGTTTCACTGCACTTGGTTGGTTGAATCGCGAGAAACGGCCATTCGGATAATTTAATTTCGCGCCACCACCATGATGGATTTGTGCTCATCTGGTTATTGAACGCCAGTGAACTTATGTTTATAGGCTCTATCAACATACAAAATTTCAGTTTTATTGCTGTCATATATTAATAGATATTGATAACCATCTAAATATTTCGGATGGTCGCCATGTTGGATTTTATTGTACGTAAGCCATAGAGTTATGTACTATTAGATGACGAATATTGTGCAGGTTCATTAAACAAACGTTGATTTCGATCACATGTTTAGAACACAAGAAATAAAAACTTAATTTTAAAATTTCGCACAGCCGCCATCTTCAGGTTATGTAAACAATTGAACTAAATTAGATGTCAGTGCACTGCAATTTGTATAGTCATTTGCTGTACCGAGTTCCACTGCGTTCGGATGGTTAAATCGCGAGAAAAGTCTATTTAAATATTTCAACTTTACTTGGCCGCCATGTTCGTTTTTTAGTTAACAAGTTTTTAAAATTCACAGAGGTGAACGTTTAGTAGTGCTTTTTTACACCGTACAAAATTTCAGGGTCATATGAGTAATACTTTCGGAGATATAGAATGCCGGTGAAATATTTCGCACAGACGCCATGTTGGATTGGTGAAACGTAATAAAATTTAAAGGGCAGGGGTGGGGGTGGCTGAAATTGTTCTACGACCTTACCGAGTTTCATTGAGATCGCTCCAGCCGTTTAGAGTTATTAGGGGGACACAAGCACACGGACGCACACACACATAAGCACACACACACACGGACGCACACACGCATAAGCACACACACACAACAAAAGGTGATCTCATAAAACTATTTTTTCATAAATGGAAATAGGCTAAAATACGAGATAAACGGCACCGGTAACTCGAGACAGAAGTAAGAAGAGGAAGACTTCCATGGGCAGGACACCTAGAAAGGATGGAGGAGAAGTGAGCTGCTAGCCAGATATTTCATCGACATCCGGAAAGAAGGAGACGGCAGGGTCGACCACGTAATAGATGGCTGGACGAGGTAGGGAGATGATCATCGACAACCACTGACGGTAAGATACTAAGAATAATTGGTGTCTACAGAGCTCCAAACGAAAACACCGACATCCTTTGCAAGCTAATTAGCATTTGATCAGAGCTTGGACCAGAAAAAGATCTTATACTCATATTAGCAGGAGATTTAAATCTCCCAAGTGTCGATTGGTCAGGTGATAAAATGCTAGGGGGGAGGGAACAACAAATAGCGAACTCATTCATACAGGAGTGTGGACTTTCACAAGTAGTGGAAAGACCCACCGTGGGTAGAAATATTCTAGATGTTTTCCTCATTAGGCCTGTAGACAATCTGATCAGTGTTGAAAATAATCCGGGAATTAGTGACCATCAGGCTGTCGAAATGATATTCCATTGGGAACTGGAACGCTGCTAAGATATTAAAGAAATGTTTGTTTGGAAATACAATAAGACGGACACTTTAGGTTTTCAAAATTACTTAAAAGTAATTTTTCCTAAATGGGCATCGACTGGCGCTAGCGTTGAAGATGTGTGGTTAAATTTCAAAAATAATTTTCATACGGGCCAATCGCTATATGTTCCAAAATATAGAGTGAAAGAAAACCAGGACCCAGAATACTACAATTCACGTGTTAGAATTCTTAAGAGAAAAGCTAGAAAAATACAAAACAGACTAAAATCAAATGGGAACCATTACAGACAATACCAACTAATTATCAAGGAATTAACACAGAAAAACGTAAAGCACACGATTCTTATATGAAGACTATACTAAAACCGGGAATTACAAATACTTTTTATAATTATCTTAGGTGACGGAAAATGAACCGAGATGTCATTAAGTCTCTGAGGGAATCAGAAGGAAATCTTGTCACAGGAAACCCACAAAAAGCTGAAGTGCTTAATGAGTGGTATCGTAGCGTTTTTACTGCAAAAGCTAGCATGTCCGTTTCTTCAAAATTAAAGGAAATTCAAGTCTGTAGGACTCGATGAGGTGTCTGGCGACATTCTCAACATAGGCGGAGAACAAATAATTCCCTTCCTTAGGGTGTTGTTCACAGTCTCTCTGAACAATAGGTCTGTGCCGTCCGACTGGAAGAAAGCTCTTGTAGTTCCAATCTATAAAGGAGGGGACAGAACCATGCCAGGTAACTATACACCAGTGAGTCTGACGGCAGTAGTTTGTAAACAAGTGGAACAAATAATTGCAGATTGTATACGGGGATTTGGGGGGGGGGGGGGAATAACTGGTTGTATGATAGACAACATGGATTCAGGAAAGGATATTCATGTGAATCACAGGTGGTGGGGTTTTGTCAAGATATAGCAGAAGTCATGGACACAAAAGGCCAGGTGGACAGTGTAATCATTGACTTAGCTAACGAGGGAACGGTACGAAGTCGGACGGCGAATTTCGATTTTATTTTTACATAGTCGTGAAGATCCTTTTACGCTGAAACAGGTAATGGAGGTCTAATTTTTCGCTGGTCCTTTTTGGGGGGTATTTAGGAGCCCCTAGTTGGCGGTGCACGCTCTGAATTGTACAGTATATGCCGGCACTCGCCAGCGCGCACAGCCAGCGGCTGTCTAGCCTCGCCTTCCCTCTACCGTCACGTCGTTCGGTTTCCCCACTATCATCTACCACATACGGCTGCCTACAGTTGTGTACACGGGATGGCGGGTTAAAACTGACGTTAGTTTGGATATTTTATTTACAAATATGAATTCATTGTGGAATATCGAAACAAAAACAATGGTTTACGAATCATATATCACATATCATCTTCATCATCGTGCCGTTCAAACTGTTCAAGAAATGCCTTTATTCTAACACAGTCTGGCATGGGTGCATTGTTCATGGCATGATAGTGAAAATTTAACACAAAATGTGAATAACAAAACACAAGAAAATCATTGTGCGCACATTATAAAAGAAAAATTGGTACAATCAATTCCAACATACTTCTTTATCAGTCAAATCATGAAAATTAGTTTGTGAGACGGTATAAAATTGTGGTATATTGTCAGTAATGGAATAACCACCCGTTTTCCAAGAATACTTCAGCATTGGTACGAAACAATCAGCTTGTAATCGGTTATGCGCTAGCATTTGACTAGTTATAATGAAAAGTCTGTTGTTGGGTTTTAATTTTGACTGGCCATGTAAATTCCTTACTTGGCAAATGTTTTCCATTCGACGGACTAAACATTTTAGTTATCGGAAGAGTCCAAGATCACACGGCTGGCAAAGATATGTATTATGTAGTTCCTTTCAGTATGCATTCAATTTGTTCATGTTTGTTCGTCAGAGATTCAAGCTGTGCATTTTTGCCCTGGCCACTGATTGAATTTAGGAGAAGAAGATTTCGTCCGTCGTCCTATAATTGCGGATGGAAAATGTCTTGGAACCAAGCACGTGCAGTACATGCCCTTTACCCATTTTCCCGGAAGATGAACAGTCAATGACGACATAGCCTATTTAAAGACATCCATGTAGGCGTTGATACTTTCTTGTACCCTAAGTCCAAACTTTCCATTAATTTCTTTGAAAACGATCAAGAACAAATGTCCCATTTCTCCGGCTTTAGAAATGTTATATTGCTCTGTGTGAGTGTGTGTAGAACTATTTCAGTAAACGAGCGTAGCAAGAACGTCTTTCACACCACGAAAATCATACTTCTCTATGTTGCCATTTCGCACTCGAATCGGGACTGGTCCGAATTCCAGATATTGGAATCCGGGATCTCTTTCTCTTCTTGCAATTCAATAATGAATTTAACAAACATTTTCGCCTCTTCATATCGTACTTCTTCGTCTATTTTAAACGTTTTACCGACGTGTTTGGTTATTTTTCGGGACCGAATTTTCAAACGCCTTTTAAGATTTGTCAAGTAGGAGTCGCAAAAAAACTCTCTTCCATAATTGCATCAAACGTTGTCATTATTTATATGAACATTATTTGCTCTTTATGAGAAAGCTCTGTAGCTTCCTGAACACCGTAGGCATCAGTAAGAGCTACACTAATGTTGCAAGTGGTCATTACAACGCAAAGACTCCAATGCGATTGCCTGTATGTGGAATAGCCATCAGTCGTGGAGAAATTGACCGTATAGAAAACGACTCGCAGTCTCATATACATAACCACTGTAGGCAACCGTAGCTTAGGTGGTGGGTGATAATGGAAAACCGAACGAGGGTAGAGGGAAGACGAGGCAAGTCAGCCGCTGGCTGTGCGCGCTGACGTGTGCTGGCATGTACTGTGCAATTCAGAGCGCGCACCACCAACTTGGGGCTTCCAAATGGCTCCTTAAAAAGGACCAGCGAAAAATTAGACCTCCACTACCTGTTTCAGCGTAAAAAGACCTTCACGACTATGTAAAAATAAAGTCGAAATTCGTGGTCCGACTTCGTATCGTTCCCTCGTAAGGCTTTTGACATGGTTCCACATGACCTCCTGTTACATAATCTTGCAAATTTGGGTCTTGATGAAGGAGTGGTATTCTGGATCCGGGACTTTCTCCAAAACAGAACCCAAACAGTCAAAGTTGGGGGAGTATTTTCGAAAGAGACAAAAGTAACCTCTGGAATTCCACAAGGAAGTGTAGTTGGGCCATTGTTGTTTCTTCTATATATAAACGACCTGGCAGAATATGTTAAATCGGACGTCAGACTATTCGCTGACGACTGTGTAATATATAGAAAATTCAATAATCAAGTTGACACTACGCTCCTCCAACAAGACTTGGAACGTATAGAATGTTGGGTTATCCAAAATAACCTGAGGGTAAGTGCAGAAAAAAGCAAATGCCTATCTTTTACTAACAGCAGAAAAGAGACAATAGTTGATTATAAATTAGGAAACAAAATTATTCCTCGAATGGAGTCATGCAGTTATCTCGGGATTGCCATAAATACTTAAAAAGTTACACTGGGGTGATCACGTTGAGAGCGTTGCTAATAAGGCGCAAAAGTCGTTATACTTCGTTATGAGAAACATGAAGGGTAACAGTATTCAGGTCAAAGAATTGGCTTACAAATGTCTTGTGAGACCAATTTTGGAATACGCCACGAGTGTGTGGGAGCCCTACCAATCAAATCTAACGAACAAATTGGAGATGGTGCAAAGGAAATCTGCGAAGATTCTTACTTGGCAAATTCTCGCAAACTGACAGTGTCTCTGACATGTTAAAGTCATTGGGTTAGGAATCCCTACACATAAGAAGACATAAAAGAAGACTCCAGGAGATGTACAAAGCATACACAGGGGAGCCGGCCTGGAATGAGTTGCGAAACAGAATGCATGAGCCAGATTATATGGGTAGGAGAAATCACGAATACAAAATTAGGCCCATCATTCAAAAAACAAACTTAGCTAAGTATTATTTTATAAACAGGGGTATTCAAACATGGAATGAGTTACCTGAAGAAGTCTTAAAACTTTTTCCTAACAGTTAAAAAGTTTTCAAGAAGAAATTAAATATTGCATTCAGGGAGCACAGAGACATTATGGAGAGAAATTGAGATATACAGCATGTAAATATCTTGTTACCACCAGGTTTTGCCTGGCTGTAACAGTACCTATTAATAAATAAATAAATAAATAAAAACTACGAGTTCGTGGGTGGAGAGGGCTCGCTTTGGACCGTAAAGAGTGGACTGATGTGATTGAGAAGATTCGGGCTCTGCAATCTGCAAGAGCTGTAGCATTGATGAGTAAGGTGAAGTAAGATAACTCGAGACAGTCCACTTTATGTTTGTTTCCAGTCATATGTTAAGTTTAATTAAATTAAATTTGTGCTTATTTGCATTTCAGGGATTTTTGTTTCTATTCATATTATATGTGTTTTGAAAATTTTAAATTGCAAAAATATACGGCATTTAAGAAGTATTTGCTTTAATATATCATATATCTTACTTGAATGTTTTGACGCCAAAAAAGTAATCTAACTTACACCATTCTTCACTTCGAACCCCTCTTCAGTTCCAAAGTGACGTAAATCGTAGAACAACCCCACATTCATGGTACTTTTGCCCTAGGATTTTAGCCACCATGACCAGGAGAATTTGTTTGAAGTGATATAGGTGCATAGAGAAAATGAAATCTCTATCCTATTAGCAATCCATGTATCAACAAGTAGTTCCGCGGAGAATTAAATAGCCTATTTTCAAATATCCTACTTATGTTAATTGCTCTATCAACATACAAATATTTCAGTTTGATTGTCATAATAGATTAATAGATATTGAGAATCGTCGGATGGTCGCCATGTTGGTTTTTCATATATGTAGTGAACCAGCTGAGCTAAGGTTCATGTGATATTTTTTAAGACAGCACATTTATGATGGGATGTAGTACCTTTGAACACACCCAGAAAGCCACGTGGAGCTGAGAGCTCGTGCTATACTCTTTGAAGTAGCGGAGAATCGCACTTTTGACTTTGGTGAAGTCTGCTAATTATTTATCTGAGGTCTTATTAAACAATTTTATCTTTCCACGAGACTCAGAATATTCCATTTCGTCATTCAGCATTATTAAAACATTTTGGAGAATGTTTCTTTCGCTTAAGGTAAGGTAATATCCTTGCAGATACGCAAACAGGAATGTAAGTAGTTGCTCAACGACTTCGGTTTGACGACCTACTTCCTCGAGTAACTCAGTGCCTTGCACTACGTCTGGAGAATCCGCCCCGTGTAGGCGTGAAGTTACATCCGTCTTGTTAGACGCAGAAAATATCCGCTGTTTAGCGAGGAAATTGTTATCAGCTGCCATCGAGCACAGATAAGTTACAATACGAGTGATAAGTAATTATTTGCACTACGTCTGGAGAATCCGCCCCGTGTAGGCGTGAAGTTACATCCGCCGTGTTTGAGGTAGAAAATATCCACTGTTTAGCGAGGAAATTGTTATCAGGTGCCATCGAGCACAGATAAGTTACGATACGAGTGATAAGTAAGAATTGTATGGCGAATTATTTGCACTACGTCTGGGAAATCCGCCCTGTGTTGGCGTGAAGTTAAATCCGTCGTGTTAGACGTAGAAAATATCCGCTGTTTAGCGTGGAAATTGTTATCAGGTGCCATCGAGCACAGATATTCTACAAATCACTGTTTATTGATGCACAGTGAACAACAGGAATCATATTGTGAAATAATTGGCAAGTATAGTGAATTTTATAACATTACCGTAACACCACATTTTTATACCCACGTGTTTGTGGAGAGCCGAGAGCCTGGTAAAAATATAGAGGTAAACGTGTTATAACTACTTTAAGCAATTGTGATTATAAAAATACAATATATTTGAATTGCCACAGTGAATTTTTCAATTACAAAACGACGCACATTTCACGGATGCCACGTGATATAAAAAGTGGCGTCAGTACACGTGAAGAACCACAGAACAGTGCTTGATCACGTATTATTCAATATCTGCGAAGTGAAGGCTGTGTTATCAATTGCAATTAAAGCCTGTAACATTTACTACGAACATTGTGATTTTGAAGTGAAAGAATGAACTACTACACGATTTATTCCACCACCCACGTGGTCAAATTATTCTACACCATGTTCGAGACCGAGATCATGGGCTAATACCGCTCTGGTATGAGGGTGACGTATCTGATGGAACCAGCATGATGGTGGAACTTCCAGAACAGCGAACGAGGAGGAAGGAACCCAGGATGCCTTTCCTAGGCATGTCCAGTACATTCACGAAGTCGACGACAGGGACAGATCGAACCCTGCTCTTTGGGAGAGTCCAGATGGGAGTCCTGATGAGGACGATGCCGTTCCGGAAAGCCAGAGGTACATTTGTTCAACCCTTGTCGTTGAACAGAGGGCTGAGTGAGAGCTCCTTCGTTTCGTGAGTTTTTGTACACCCTTTCTTGTTCTAGTTTCTGGTGGTATAGTAGGTTTAACGTAGTTTGTGAACCAACCGAACTTAGTGACAGCCATTTTTATAGGTAGGAAATGTAGTTAGTCTAATTAGATGTCATTTATTTCAGTTAGAGTGAGTCACCCTTGGGTCAGACATTTTGGTCAACCCTGGTGCAGCTTGATGGACGTCGTAGAACGTCAATGCCTATATTTTGCTAAACGTGACTGTAGTCATTTGAGGCTACTTTGTTTAACCCTATCTGGGGTGATTTTCAAGTCTTTGCTGACTTTAGTTATGGCAATCTGATGCCATGGTTATATTTCTTTAACTGCATTTTTGCAACCAGTCTTTGTTACACCCCTGACTTCGTTAGAGCAGTCGTATCATTTAGGTAATCGACTGTAATTACCAGTTTTGTAACTGCATTATATTTCATTTGAGATGTTGCTCAGAAGCCATCAGGTCAAGTGTAGACCTTACAAGTAAAAGGGATGTTTCGTTGTCCAGCATCGAACCCAGTTCCCAACGTATCATTAAGCAGATCCAGTGTGTGGAATCTGCGTCACAATTATTATTTTGTTAGTGTCATGTGAAGACACGTATTTATTTGATGTTGTACAAGCAACTACTGAAGTATTATATCTTTGTGAGCAAAGAACTCCAGCAATGTGACATTGCTACCATTTAAATGTCTTTGGTGTAGAAGACAGAATTATATTATTGTATTCAGATTTATAGCGTGTTTTTATACACGTATTCTTCGAGGTTTATAACCTATGGTAAAGTCATTCTGATGAGGCCAGTTGTACAGTTTTTATTTTGCTTAAATCGCCGGCCTTGATAGTTAGTGTGTGTTGTGTCCGACAGCGCAGGAATGTACTAGCCTACAGCGACACAAACTGGTTTGTGACCCAGTGCCCTTGAGAGCACGCTTGTATTATGAGACAGACATAGATTGACAGAGGACAGAATGCTTTTAGTATTCGCTCTTCCTTTCATTGCAATTTAGCTCATGGAACCCAGTGTCCAACCTTGTATCTGATCACATGTTTTTTATATATTGTCATTTGTTAGTTCAGCGCACTTTTGCGTGTACCGTCGTTTGACGTGTACAGTTATGTCAGGTTTCTATAGTACGTTGTAGGCTGCCCTGTTAAAGGAGGTATTTATTGTATGAAGGTATTTGTGTGTACCTTGTCCGGGATTGTTCCCGTTGACCAGATGTTATGGAGGGTGACTGAGTGTGCAGGCCCATCCCACAGTTATTGAACACAAGCTGTGCGCCGCTGGTAACTTGTGTTATTGTGTGTCCGAGTTGTTATTGCTCGTTGATTGTATTCCGACTTTTGAGTCGAGGCTTTTTGGTGGAGATGATCTCAGTGGAGACACTCCGTGCCCAGCCTATTGTCAGTATTATTCGCCATAAACCAACGATAACCTAAACCGACACCTTAATAATAAAACGCATAACTTTGGTAAAACAAAAGCTAACTAACGAATTCTTTCTATCTAACCTTGTTCTTTTGCATTTGGAACCTGCTGACATGGCCGTGCTAATGAAGGTATTTCCTTTTGAGGAAATGACTTGAGAACAGCTGACACTTTGGTAGCGACCTGAAGCTTGCTCGAACCTTGAGTTCGTAGCTTGTGGAGCGCAGGCCATGCGATGTTAGACGTAGTCTTTACTACGCAGTCGTCACCGTAACTACACACATTAGATGACTATGGCTTACAAAGAGTAAACCAAGGTGCAGGCAGGCATTTTAATAAAACTGTTGTCTCCTTATTAATTATTTATGATGTAAAAGTGTATGAATCCTACATGTTACCCTATTGTGTGCTGTTAGCACGTAGTTCCTAAGAATAACTAGATGTTTTTTATATGGCTCTTCACTTAGCTTTGAATGTAATTGTTTTCTGTTACAGACGTCATCGCCGTAAATTTTGTTATTAATTGATAGGACTTAGCTAGATGAATTAACGTTAAATGTAAATGTGGAGATGGTATCATCCTAACTTAGATTTGTTTTGCTACCCTGTTAAACGTAAATTCTGATATTAGCTTGATATTGTAACTTGACCTAGGTATTTGCGTCGTACCATTTTTCTAGTGTTGCTGTTGTTGCTTTATTATTGTGAGATAGATCTTTCGCGAGGGTTTTTGCGTAACTTCTCAGGTAGGGACCTGCTCTTTATTTTTGATTATTTATTAGCTTGCGGACTAGCCAATTGAAAAACCCTCCGAATTAGGCTAGGGGCTTGTGAATTTTAACAATAAATTTTCACGGTGTTTTACATAAGTCTGGATGTTTATTTTCTCAGTCTAGTTTTTAAGGTGAACCTTTCCTTAGGCAGTCTATGACCTTCGTCACCATGTACCACGATCCCTGTGGACTACAGATTCTCGTGCCGCTTTGGCCTATTTGGAAGTTCACCTGATCCTCACGGCAGATAGGTCCGACGGATGAGATGTTAGGGAAGTCATTGCGGTTGTTGGCTATCCTGACAGCTCCACCGACAGTCTCATAAAATGGCGCCCAACTCATGTGCCGACGTTAACGTGGTGACCGTCAGTTCCATGTTATTTAGGAGGATCTTAATGTTGATTAATGGTAAATTGACAGGACTGGGACGAACTTAGAAAGTCGTACTGCAGATCAATTGACCGCATGGCATTCATGTTTGATACAAGTCCATGGGGTGAGGCTTTAGTGTTAGATAAATGATGGATAGGATTTTCTTTGATGATGCCTCATCCTGAGTAAATGTAATACTTTGCTTTGCTCGCCGTTGTCTTTGTAAATGTAGAAGCACTTAGTTTGCATACTCCAACTGTACTCGTGATATTTATTTAAATGAAACAAGCTTTATACCACCAAGTAACTAATCATAGCTGTAAGTTCCATTAGAGATTGACCCCTCACTTTCTCAAATATATTTCTTGTCAATGGATGAGGAAACTATTCGTCGTGTGTTTGGGGAGATGATGGCAGGTGTTAATGCCAACCTCCAGCAGATTACTGCTGAATTAGGTACTGTAAGGACTGATTTAGGTGAAGTCCGAGGTGACTTAGGTACTGTAAGGACTGATTTAGGTGATGTAAGAGGTGATTTAGGTGAAGTCCGAGGTGACTTAGGTACTGTAAGGACTGATTTAGGTGATGTAAGAGGTGACTTAGGTCAGAATACCCAAGCTGTCAACAATGTTAGACAGGACTTAGAAGTTAACACCCAGTCTATAAATATTGTAAGTGGCCATGTGGACCAAGTCACAGAGTCGATCAATAATCTTGGGGCTGATCTAACACAGGTCAGGGCCGACATGGACGCTTATAGAGTCGAAGCTAGGAATGATCTTACGGCAGGTTTAGCGGCTGTTAGGGTTGATGTCATACGACACCATCAGGAGGCTAACCAGCGTATAGATAGCTTAACCGACCAGATGAATAGAGTTAGGGAGGACTTGCAGACCCGATTGGAGGAGCACACAGCTCAAATTCAAACGACATTAAACAGAGTCCAGATAGATATGAGAGCCGACTTGGAGCACACTCGAAAAGAATTTGGGACTCGATTGACTCACGTCGAGGGATTTATGGACACCGTAAAAAAGTACATGGCGACCATGAATATTGGACTGATTTTGATGAGAGGTGCAGCGAACGCTGTGAATAACAACGTCAAGACGATCGTCGATGGCATGATCGAGGTCAAGGACGAATTAAACACCAATAGGAGGAATATTACGGAGTTAACAGAAACCGTAGCAGGGCTGCGTGAAACAGTTGACGTTCATCGTGAGGAACATAAAATCGATCTCATGTTATTGAGGGGTGACCTCAACGAACACAAGACCACAATGGAGGCTAAGGTAGCCGAGGTCAGAGATGATGTTGGAAAGATCCAGGACAACGTGTCGAAAGTCGAAGGAGAAATCGATTCCTTACAGAAACGATTCGAGGAAGTCGCGGTAACCGAGAGGTTAGACCTCAGCTATAACCTGAGAACGGCTATACGCGAAGTTGACACGAACCTCAAAGGGAAAGTCGATAGGATCGAGCTACAACTTAACGACTTAGGTAATAAAGTCGCAGCTAGGACAATCCCAGGGCTCGAGGTTATTGAGAGACGTCTCGACAGACTTGAGACGCTTCCTAGAGAGAGACACTTACCCTCACAGATGGGAGACTCTCAGGCAACACCCGTATCTCAATCCGCAGGGATGATGCCTACTCATTTCCAACCCAGCGCACCCATAGAACCACAACCATCTCAATTCACCGGTTCAGCGCAGAGTCAAACCTTGAACTTTGACGCCCATCCTTTTCAACCAGCACCCAATCGACTTAGTCATGAAACGAATAGGCCTACGCATAACTACATGCAGAATTCATTTAGACCCGCGCATACGCAGGGAAATGTAACTATCATCCGTTCGAGAGAGGAGCAACCAGCTCGCTTCTCAGGCACTGGAAGTGGCATCACTCCAGTTGAATTTCTGGCCAACGTAGAAAGCTACTTGAGAGACACCATGGTAACTCCGGAGAGGGAGCTCCGAGTTATAGAGCGTTTGCTTGAGGGGCAAGCCAGCACCTGGTTTAGAGCCTTCCGTTACTCGTTTGTAGGCTACCAGGATTTCAAAGAAGCTTTGTTAAGAACTTACTGGTCGAGCGACATCCAGCAGAGCATCAGAGCTGAGATGTACACTCGCAGATACAGCTCTAACACTCCAACGCGCTATGCGAACTACTTCGCGACCCAGCTTGCGAAACTTCGTTGTCTTCAACCCCCATTGTCTGAACAAGACCTAGTAAACACCATCGTTTGGCAATACCCTGCAGACGTGCAACGCGTATTGATTGCTGCAGGAGCATCCACTTTTCAGCAGTGTGACCAAATCCTGCGACGGTTGGATGCAAACACTGAACAGTTCCCGACACACCGTCAGCAGAAGGCTGACAGGCGTGAGGAGAGACATGTCAACTTAACTACTGTCGACAAAGTGAGCCAGACGCCACAGCAGACGCAAACCCAAGAGAGCTCTGGACAACGTAACGATTATAACCATGGTCGGAGAGAATGGAACAACACTCCATATGCTAGAGACCAGCGAGATGACCGTCGTAGTCACTGGAACCGGCGTTTCGATCGAGGGACGAACGACGACCGTCGTCACGAAAACGACCGCCGAGGGAATAATGGTCGAAACCCACAGCACTGAAGTATCCGTAGGGACTACCGTTACAGTAGAGGGTATAACAGAGATCGAGACCCCAGATACCAGCCAGATAGAGATTGGAGAGGAAGAGCACGGGAGAGCCGTGAATATCTTCAACAACTCCGAGAACTCCAAATCCGAGAAGAGGGAGATCAGAACCCGACTTCGAGGGAAACTAGGAATTCGGCGCAGGAGACGGAGCAAAACCAGCCCGGTACTTCTCGCCAGGACAGAAAAAAACGCCGAAAAATCAATAGATTCTTGCCCGGTTGAGCACAGAGTAACTGCCACCATTTTACTCTGGGAGCCAATCCAGGAAGACCTGTTAGACGAACGACGAACGACGAACCACAACTACGAATTGACGCATCTACCGAAGATTGTAGCTACCCTGAATGGATGCAACGTAGTCATTCTCATCGATACTGGGGCGATGATAAGTGTCATTTCCGCCGATTGCCATGCCAGACTGAAAGCAAACTCTCGAGGTGACAGAGCTGCCAGTTTCCGCAGTAAGAGTCAGAGGAGTCATACCTGACCGTGTTGTAACGTGCAAAATCCAGATTCTATGCACTTTGAAGATTTCGAGCCACGTGTATTTGCACGAATTTCTTGTGATGAAAGGCTTGCATCATGATGCCATATTGGGTGCAGACTTCATTAGGAAGTATGATGGAATCATTGATATGGGACGTAATACGGTAGAGTTTAAGCCGAACGAACCCATCCAGATGAACTTAGTTGAAGAAGAACCGGAATTCCTATCCGACGTCGACGTTGTCGAAAATTTAAATGGCAAGGAAATTGAGGAGACACAAGATGCCGACGAAGAGGCAGAACCATTATCAGCACCCATACGAGAGAAACTAGATGCAATATTGAGCGAATACAGGGATATATTCGACTCCACACCTGGTGAGATATTGGACTACGAGTACGATCATGTACTACTGGATGATTCCCCGTTCCAGAAGAAGATTTATCCTATCGCAGAGAAACACCGCGAGGAAACTGCTAAGAAGATCCATGAGATGGAAGCAGCAGGCACAATCAAGAAGTCGTATCCGACAGCCTTTGAACAATGGAAGTTATGTGATTGAAGACATTAGGACAGGAAAGATCATTGGAACCTTCAATGCAGCTAATCTAAAAAAAATATCACTTATGAATGAACTTAAAGTCAAATAAATATGTCGTCCCAACATTTTATTTGAAACGACGGAGAGGCAGATGAACCCGCTGAGCTAAGGTTCATGTGATATTTTTTAAGACAGCACATTTATGATGGGATGTAGTACCTTTGAACACACCCAGAAAGCCACGTGGAGCTGAGAGCTCGTGCTATGCTCTTTGAAGTAGCGGAGAATCGCACTTTTGACTTTGGTGAAGTCTGCTAATTATTTATCTGAGGTCTTATTAAACAATTTTATCTTTCCACGAGACTCAGAATATTCCATTTCGTCATTCAGCATTATTAAAACATTTTGGAGAATATTTCTTTCGCTTATGGTAAGGTAATATCCTTGCAGATACGCAAACAGGAATGTAAGTAGTTGCTCAACGACTTCGGCTTGACGACCTACTTCCTCGAGTAACTCAGTGCCTTGCACTACGTCTGGAGAATCCGCCCCGTGTAGGCGTGAAGTTACATCCGTCTTGTTAGACGCAGAAAATATCCGCTGTTTAGCGAGGAAATTGTTATCAGCTGCCATCGAGCACAGATAAGTTACAATACGAGTGATAAGTAATTATTTGCACTACGTCTGGAGAATCCGCCCCGTGTAGGCGTGAAGTTACATCCGTCGTGTTAGACGTAGAAAATATCCGCTGTTTAGCGAGGAAATTGTTATCAGGTGCCATCGAGCACAGATAAGTTACGATACGAGTGATAAGTAAGAATTGTATAGCGAATTATTTGCACTACGTCTGGGAAATCCGCCCTGTGTTGGCGTGAAGTTACATCCGTCGTGTTAGACGTAGAAAATATCCGCTGTTTAGCATGGAAATTGTTATCAGGTGCCATCGAGCACAGATATTCTACAAATCACTGTTTATTGATGCACAGTGAACAACAGGAATCATATTGTGAAATAATTGGCAAGTATAGTGAATTTTATAACATTACAGTAACACCACATTTTTATACCCACGTGTTTGTGGAGGGCCGAGAGCCTGGTGAAAAATATAGAGGTAAACGTGTTATAACTACTTTAAGCAATTGTGATTATGAAAATACAATATATTTGAATTGCCACAGTGAATTTTTCAATTACAAAACGACGCACATTTCACGGATGCCACGTGATGTAAAAAGTGGCGTCAGTACACGTGAAGAACCACAGAACAGTGCTTGATCACGTATTATTCAATATCTGCGAAGTAAAGGCTGTGTTATCAATTGCAATTAAGCCTGTAACATTTACTACGAACATTGTGATTTTGAAGTGAAAGAATGAACTACTACACGATTTATTCCACCACCCACGTGGTCAAATTATTCTACACCATGTTCGAGACCGAGATCATGGGCTAATACCGCTCTGGTATGAGGGTGACGTATCTGATGGAACCAGCATGATGGTGGAACTTCCAGAACAGCGAACGAGGAGGAAGGAACCCAGGATGCCTTTCCTAGGCATGTCCAGTACATTCACGAAGTCGACGACAGGGACAGATCGAACCCTGCTCTTTGGGAGAGTCCAGATGGGAGTCCTGATGAGGACGATGCCGTTCCGGAAAGCCAGAGGTACATTTGTTCAACCCTTGTCGTTGAACAGAGGGCTGAGTGAGAGCTCCTTCGTTTCGTGAGTTTTTGTACACCCTTTCTTGTTCTAGTTTCTGGTGGTATAGTAGGTTTAACGTAGTTTGTGAACCAACCGAACTTAGTGACAGCCATTTTTATAGGTAGGGAATGTAGTTAGTCTAATTAGATGTCATTTATTTCAGTTAGAGTGAGTCACCCTTGGGTCAGACATTTTGGTCAACCCTGGTGCAGCTTGATGGACGTCGTAGAACGTCAATGCCTATATTTTGCTAAACGTGACTGTAGTCATTTGAGGCTACTTTGTTTAACCCTATCTGGGGTGATTTTTAAGTCTTTGCTGACTTTAGTTATGGCAATCTGATGCCATGGTTATATTTCTTTAACTGCATTTTTGCAACCAGTCTTTGTTACACCCCTGACTTCGTTAGAGCAGTCGTATCATTTAGGTAATCGACTGTAATTACCAGTTTTGTAACTGCATTATATTTCATTTGAGATGTTGCTCAGAAGCCATCAGGTCAAGTGTAGACCTTACAAGTAAAAGGGATGTTTCGTTGTCTAGCATCGAACCCAGTTCCCAACGTATCATTAAGCAGATCCAGTGTGTGGAATCTGCGTCACAATTATTATTTTGTTAGTGTCATGTGAAGACACGTATTTATTTGATGTTGTACAAGCAACTACTGAAGTATTATATCTTTGTGAGCAAAGAGCTCCAGCAATGTGACATTGCTACCATTTAAATGTCTTTGGTGTAGAAGACAGAATTATATTATTGTATTCAGATTTATAGCGTGTTTTTATACACGTATTCTTCGAGGTTTATAACCTATGGTAAAGTCATTATGATGAGGCCAGTTGTACAGTTTTTATTTTGCTTAAATCGCCGGCCTTGATAGTTAGTGTGTGTTGTGTCCGACAGCGCAGGAATGTACTAGCCTACAGCGACACAAACTGGTTTGTGACCCAGTGCCCTTGAGAGCACGCTTGTATTATGAGACAGACATAGATTGACAGAGGACAGAATGCTTTTAGTATTCGCTCTTCCTTTCATTGCAATTTAGCTCATGGAACCCAGTGTCCAACCTTGTATCTGATCACATGTTTTTATAGATTGTCATTTGTTAGTTCAACGCACTTTTGCGTGTACCGTCGTTTGACGTGTACAGTTATGTCAGGTTTCTATAGTACGTTGTAGGTTGCCCTGTTAAAGGAGGTATTTATTGTATGAAGGTATTTGTGTGTACCTTGTCCGGGATTGTTCCCGTTGACCAGATGTTATGGAGGGTGACTGAGTGTGCAGGCCCATCCCACAGTTATTGAACGCGAGCTGTGCTCCGCTGGTAACTTGTGTTATTGTGTGTCCGAGTTGTTATTGCTCGTTGATTGTATTCCGACTTTTGAGTCGAGGCTTTTTGGTGGAGATGATCTCAGTGGAGACACTCCGTGCCCAGCCTATTGTCAGTATTATTCGCCATAAACCAACGATAACCTAAACCGACACCTTAATAATAAAACTCATAATTTTAGTAAAACAAAAGCTAACTAACGAATTCTTTCTATCTAACCTTGTTCTTTTGCATTTGGAACCTGCTGACATGGCCGTGCTAATGAAGGTATTTCCTTTTGAGGAAATGACTTGAGAACAGCTGACACTTTTGTAGCGACCTGAAGCTTGCTCGAACCTTGAGTTCGTAGCTTGTGGAGCGCAGGCCATGCGATGTTAGACGTAGTCTTTACTACGCAGTCGTCACCGTAACTACACACATTAGATGACTATGGCTTACAAAGAGTAAACCAAGGTGCAGGCAGGCATTTTAATAAAACTGTTGTCTCCTTATTAATTATTTATGATGTAAAAGTGTATGAATCCTACATGTTACCCTATTGTGTGCTGTTAGCACGTAGTTCCTAAGAATAACTAGATGTTTTTTATATGGCTCTTCATTTAGCTTTGAATGTAATTGTTTTCTGTTACAGACGTCATCGCCGTAAATTTTGTTATTAATTGATAGGACTTAGCTAGATGAATTAACGTTAAATGTAAATGTGGAGATGGTATCATCCTAACTTAGATTTGTTTTGCTACCCTGTTAAACGTAAATTCTGATATTAGCTTGATCTTGTAACTTCACCTAGGGATTTGCGTCGTACCATTTTCCTAGTGTTGCTGTTGTTGCTTTATTATTGCGAGATAGATCTTTCGCGAGGCTTTTCCGTAACTTCTCAGGTAGGGACCTGCTCTTTATTTTTGATTATTTATTAGCTTGCGGACTAGCCGATTGAAAAACCCTCCGAACTAGGCTAGGGGCTTGTGAATTTTAACAATAAATTTTCACGGTGTTTTACATAAGTCTGGATGTTTATTTTCTCAGTCTAGTTTTTTAAGGTGAACCTTTCCTTAGGCAGTCTATGACCTTCGTCACCATGTACCACGATCCCTGTGGACTACAGATTCTCGTGCCGCTTTGGCCTATTTGGAAGTTCACCTGATCCTCACGGCAGATAGGTCCGACGGATGAGATGTTAAGGAAGTCATTGCGGTTGTTGGCTATCCTGACAGCTCCACCGACGGTCTCAGTAGGCCATAGAGTTATGTACTATTAGATAAATATCATTGCGTAGGTTTATTATTCAAACTTCAATCGCATAATTGGGATACAAGAAATAAAAACGAGATATTAAATTTTCGCTCAGCCGCCATCTTGAGGTTATGAAAACAATTTAAATAAATTAGATGTCAGTGGATTATAATTTGTAAATATCCAACATGGTGACCATCCGAAATATTTAGACGGTTCTAATATCTACGAATATATGACAGCAAACAAACTGAAAATTTCTATGTTGTTTGAGGCAATTAAAATAAGTAGGATATATGAAAATAGGCTATTTAGTTCTTCACGGAACTACTTGTTTATAAATGGAAATAGGCTAACAATCCATCATGGCAGCCATGATAAATTTTTCAGCTGTTCTCAATATTTACGAATCTATACAGCAATCAAACAGAAATATTGTATGACGCTAGTGGCTATTAAAATACAAATCCTATATACAACTTCAAATAACCTGATGATTACGAAACCAACATGGTGGCCACGTGAATTTTAAATACTAAAATGGGCTTTTCTTGCGACTTAATCATGTAAGCAAAATGAAACTGACCACAAATCTTAATATTATTTATAATTTAATCCAATTTTAAGAGAAATTCAAGACGGCGGTTGTGCGAAATTTAAAAAAATTACGCTTTTATATTCTAGCCCTATTCAAGCGATCGAATTGGAAGTTTTTATATAATGCACTACCATAATACTCTCCATCTTCTGGTATATAATTCTATGGTCTTCATATAAAATAATCGAACATGCCAGCAATGAGAATTATTTCATTAGTTCTCAATACCTCCCAAACCATTACAGCAATAAAACTGAAATATTGCATGTTTATAGAGACCTATTAATTAAGTACACATATGTGACTTCCTTGAAACCTGATAAACATGAAAAGAGCATGGCGCCCATGTGATATTTGAATACTTAAAATTATTTTTCTTTCTTTGACGTAGTGCATTCAAGTGATCGAAGAGAACCTTCGTATAATTAACCATTGCAATAATAATAATAATAATAATAATAATAATAATAATAATAATAATCATTATGTAATGACGTAGAATTGTGTAACATGCCTTTCGTAAATTATATAGGCCGTACATTCGACTTATCTTAAAATTAACAGCTGTGGCTGGTTACAGAAAGTTGCCACCTCGCGGAAGGAAGCGTAATTAACCGATACTGAAAGTTATATGTTCTTTATACCATGTAAATTTCCATTGTAGTGGTGGTGGTTGTATTTTTTAATAGGAGGAAAACAGAGGTCATAAGTTCCAATTTTCTAATGTGTGTATCGTAAACTATAGGTTATATGAATATTCATTTCTGAAAAGGGGCGCATTCTACTGATTTTCTCTTGAAACGGTGTCTCGGTAAGTTGATAAACCAGTACCATGAACTGGTACTCAATTATTTAGTGTTGTATTCATGTAATGTAGATAAGCCTCATCGTTTCTTTTTGAGAACACGTTTTCCAGTGATGACGATGAGTTGGTGTGACTTATCTTGTGTAACAATGAAATGTTGAATGTAAAACAGAGCAAGTACGAGGGCCGTAGGAAGACCATTTCGCTAATTTAACATATGTTTCTTGCCTAAAATGACTACAACGTTCGAGTTTGAATATTGTTGCAGTATACTTTATCACAATGCAGGTTGTGTACACAAAGCTATTTAGTCCAACATATGGAAAATGTATAAATTGTTGGGAAAGATTTTAAATGGAAAAGACTGGTGTAATGTACTATGAAAATATGCTATTTAGTTCTTCGCGGAACTACTCGTTTCATTCTGTACTGTGTAGTACTACAGGGAGTCCGGGAATGTCCTCCGCAGTGCCTACAAGCTGCTGCGAGAGATTACGTCACCAGTTACGTTGGCAGCACGGCTGTCGCTTGTATCATAACAAACAAACAGGAAACTTTATACTCACCACAGCCATTCATAACATACTGTTGCACTTTTCCAATAATCTAACTATACGCACTGACGAGTTCGACAGCCAACAGCCCACACATGTGGCCTTCACCCTATCTAGGACACTGCGCTGCCAACTAAACTGATGACGCAACCACTCGCAGCTGCACGTAGCCACTGCGGAGAATATTCTCGGACTCCCTGTATATGCCATTTTAAAGTTCCTTCAAAAGAGAGTGTAGAAAAGGCATTTTATGATTAGGACTATTTTAACTGCTGTGACTTTAGAGATGCAGACGTACTGGAATTTCATCTAGAATGGGATCTTTGGCTTGTCGGTAAATCTATCGACATAGGTCTCTTACATTTAAGCATCCTTAAAGGTCAACCGACAGCAAATGCGCCAGGGTTCGATCCCACTACCTTGGATACAGCAGGCGATAGCTTACCGCTGCACCACGCAGCCTGTTGGAGTAAGTTCTATACATACATACGCACAGTAGAGCGTCGATAATCCAGACGCCAAAATCCGGACCGTCGATAATCCGCATTCAATTCCGGTGAAAAGAAGTTGAAGTGAATAGGCTACATACATTTGTCAAACAAAAGCGTTGATGCGACAGGCTGGGCGGGGTCGTCTTACCGCTATGAATCAAATACCTGGCCACAAAGAAGAGAACCACTACTGCAGTTCAAAAATCAATAACAGACTTTTTTAAGAGCTCTGACAATGTACAAACTGTACAGTATTCTGTAAATATTGCATATGTATGTACTGTATATTCTTTCATTAAAATACATTGTTAGTACCTATTAATTAATGGTTTTATTTATCTGCTACCACTAAAGTGAATTATTAACGGTTTTAGCAAGTTTTCTTTCGGTTATGAACTCAAACGGCCCTTTGTTGTTCTTTTTGAAAATCCAGACATTTTGATAATCCGGACAGGGTCCGGTCACAATTGATCCGGATTATCGACGCTCTACTGTACATTTTCAATAGAGACCGCTTTGCCTTTCAGCGCCCAGCCTAGTCTGCAAGCCTCTATTTGCGAACAAGTTAATATCCATTTGTTAAGTAAAATATCGGACGAATCGATTGAATTTACTAATTGAAGTGAGCACTTTTCTTTTCAAGGAAGATTCTTGTAGTAGGGTACTGTATGTTTATTCAGAGGAACAAAAAAAATATTCCATATCCTATACAGCCTTATAAAATTCACTGCACAGATACAAATATTCTTGGAATATTCCTCTTATGAGATCTGTTTCCTTGATAACTTGACATATTATGTCTACCTGTTGGACAACTCTGCAAGTAAATCTATCTGTTGGATAACTCTAGCAATTATATATATATATATATATATATATATATATATATATCTTTAATAACTTTACTAATGAGTTCTATCAAAAGCAGACAATCTTGTACCAATGAGAGGAACTGTGATACTAAATCTTCCAGTCATACACATTTCCTCTCTACATTACAGATAATGCTTTCTAGAAACTCCTGATCGGTTGTACAGCATTTCTGTTAACCTACAGAGAGTTCATCTTTCACTATTTTGTGACAAAATAGCATTTGTTAAGTAGCCGCACGCAGACAATCTGCATGTTAGAGTAAATTGTTTGCCATTCTCACGTTTAGCTTACTGTATTGTACGTCATGAAATTAATTCTCAACTCCATACACAGAGTTAAGTACCTGTAATATATGCAAAGTTTTTCATATCGTTCAATCGTGAACTTGGGATTCATTTTCAGTATTAGTGACATGCAACAATAAAATTGCTTTATAATCAAAAAGTGGAGGATTATCTTTTGTTCTATAAGGCTTCAAGAAAATGTATAATTGAAAAGCAAGAAATCTCAGAGTACTCACAAACAGCCAAATTTTAAACTTAATGTTACTTTTCAATATAAACACACATGGCAAATCCTAACAAATACAAGCTATGGTGGCATTTATTCAGAATGGGGAAGGAAATACCGGAACTCAGCAAAACCAGGCAAGGTATCGTATGAAAGCATACTTCCTCTGTCATACACGGGATCAAGTATGTGCCAATAAAGTAAACTGTGTGTATCCTAGATCAGCATAAAGATACTGCTAATGATCCAAATAAATAAAGTGCGCACCACAAGAGTTATAATGATACCCTAGCAATGAACTTCAAACCATGCAAAGATAAGTGCATTTTACAACTTACGTTCTGCTGAATATTCCAGAGTGAAAGCATTGGCATGTGATTCACTATAGAGCAGTACCAGAGAGAGTGAGCGAGTCTGGGAGCGATAGGTGAGTGTGCTGGTTCCATCTACGTGAAACCCACAGAATGGTGTCCCTGATACATCTTCATATGGAGGCTCTGATAACCACACATAGTCACAGCGACAAGGGCTGTCCATGACAACATTGGCCCCGCTGCAGTGGTGCGACAGGTTGAGATGAAGAAAGCTGACAGCAATGATACAGCCAGGACATGTCACTAACTCCACACTGCACTGCTCGTGAGATGTAACATTCAAGTAGTGAGAGTTTAATGCTGAAGGTTGTTTGTCGTGCAACATCGATGTCACATTCTGTGCGGTAATGATGCCGCGTCCTCCAAGTTCTAGATATAATCGGCGACCATTGTAATTTCCACAGATTTCATCGTGGCGGATATTAGCCTGGGATTTATCGCAGGTAGCTGTGAGCAGAAACACTGCCAGAACCGTGCCAGAAAGCTGGGCTGAAAGGGCAAGTCACAAACTTGAGCAGCATGCTATCTTAGGATCAAAAAGATATATTTAAAAAAATGGGCAAGGACTTACCATATTTGGTCCAATCCATTTCCAGTCCTGGCCGCACACATTCTGAGCAAGCAAGAATAAGAAGGAAGCCATGGAAGGCTGCATGCAATACTAATAAGATTATCCTTCAGCGCCAGACACAGTTCGAAGGCTTCTCAGTAACTCTTGACATTTTCTTCAGTTCTTGTAACAGATGCACGAAACCTTACACTTAGTTTTACAACTAGTTTACTGTTTTACTTCTTATACTGCTATCAGGCAATATATTATCACTAGAGACAGTCGAAATTCAGAATTTACAAATTCGCGCAAACAAGGTGTTCAGTGAAGAACTACTTTCTCTTAAATTTAAGGATGTAGTAATACGTATTGATCTTATCAAGCTGTATAAGTTTTTAGCCTACTTTCGATATTTGCAAAAAATTAAAGTAGTCTTATGAGATCAATACAGGGCCAAAAAGTGTGTGTCTGTCTGTGTGTGAGTGTGTGTGTATGCGTGTGTGTGTACTCTGCATGTCCGTCCCCCCTATCAATTCAAACACGGTCAAACCGAATTGATCGAAATTTGGTACAGAGGTAGCACTAGCAAAGGGCACCTCAGTGTCATGTTTTATATTGCCCCCATCTTGACGGAAACGTAATGGCAGCCACTCAAATGTTCAACGCTTAATTCAAATTACGACCAACCTAATCACCTGATCTCTACCAAATTCTGCAAGAACATACATTTATGCAGAAAACCTTCTTTTGACCATACTACAAGGTCATAAGCCCAATAGTTTGCAGATGGCGGCAATGTATGTGTGCAAATTGATTAACCCTATCAATTCAAACACTGTGGAACCGAATTGAACGAAATTTGGTACAGAGGTAGCACTATCAAAGAGCACCTCATTTCCATGTTTTATATCGCCACCATCTTGACTGAAACGTAATGGCGGCCACCCAAATGTTCAAGGCTTAAATCAAGTAACGACTAACCTAATCATCTGACCTTTACCAAATTTTGCAACAAAATACATTTATATAAGAAGCGTCCTTCTTATCAAACTACAAGGTCATCAGCCCAATAGTTTGCAGATGGCGGCCATTATGTGAGCAAATCGATTCCCCCTCTCAATTCAAACACGGTAAAACTGAATTGAGCGAAATTGGGTACATTGGTAGCACTAGCAAAGGGTCCCTCAGTATCATATTGTATATTGTCGCCATCTTGATGGAATCGTAATAGCGGCCACCCGAATGTAAAAAGCGAAAATTAAATTACGACCAATCTAGTCATCTGATCTCTGCAAAATTGTGCAACAACATACATTCATGTGGGAAGCGTCTTTTGAACAAATTACAAGGTCATCAACCTAATAGTTTCAAGGTGGTAGATGTATGAGACAAGCAAGTATTATAGCCTAACCGTAACTTACGATTAAACAAGGCATGGCCTCAACAATTCAGCTTATTGTACATAGGGAGGTTTAATCTGTCCTCAAAGAGGTGATGGGTAGGATATTAGCATATTATAATAGAATATGTAACCGTAGAAGTGACTAACAGGTCAGGTTTACCGTGCCATATCGTTGTGCACCCGTGACGTCCCGATGTAAACATGACCGCTATTTTTGCTCGTAAATACATACAGGGTGTCCCACCTAACTTTGCGACCTCAAATATTATTGAAATGAAACAAGATGTGAAAAATCTACTTGCGCAGGGATGTAGCCACGTCAGGGGGTCACACAATGGGAGGATATGCACAATCCAGGAAATTAAAACATTATCACATTCAACGCAAAGTTGCCTTTTTTAAATGGAACACACATGGGTTTTTTTTCTAGCAAAATCAAAAGTAAACATACAATTATTGATAACAGATTTGGTTTCACTTCTCTAAACCTCGTACCTTCTGAAATAACTAACGTTGTTGAGTAGAGGATAGTAAAGGAGCCACTGTTCGTGGCGTTTAACAACAGTGTAGTGCACGTTGCATCGCTGTACTAAAAGCATTCAGGAAACAAAACAGTAACATTATAGCTGCACTTCTCAGTCAACTAACAACGGTAACGAAATCGCTGTTCTCGCTGCTGAAGCTCACAATCCGCACGGGAGTGTACGACAAATTGCACGCGGTTCTGGAATGAGTCCCTCTATTGTTAGCAGAATTTTGCACAGGCATAAATTTCATCCGTATCATAATGTCACTGCACCAGGAACTGTACGGGAATGACTTTGAAGCCCGCATTGCATTCTGTCGTTTTGCATTGCAGCAGTTGCACGATAATAACGCATCCCTAAGGGATATTATGTCTACGGATGAAGCTTCGTTCACAAATCATGGCGATGTGAATTTGAGGAACATGCACTACTGGTCCGTGAAAAACCCCCACTGGCTTCGCGAGGTTGCTAACCAAACCGACAGTGGAGTATCAATGTTTTTTGCGGTATCATTGGCAACCGTATTTTAGGTCCCTATTTTTTATCAGGGAACACTAAACGGATAGCGATATGCATCATTTCTTGAAGTCACGATACTCTTTCTCATGGAGGATGTGGGATTGGAAACTCGTGTATCAATGTGGTTCCAGCATGATGGGTGCCCCGCACATTTCACACGTGTTGCCAGAGATGTAATGGATGCGAAGTTTCCAAATCGGTGGATAGGACGTGGTGGTCCTGTGAGATGGCCAGCACGGTCCCCCGACTTGACGCCATTAGAGTACTTTCTCTGGGGCGCATTGAAAGATAGAGTCTATCAGGAAGTCCCATCTACAATAGCGAATATGCAACAGCGTATTACTGCGTCGTGTGCGGAAATATCTGTGGAAACACTGGGATCAGTACAACGCTCTCTTGTTCACCGTCAACAGAAGTGCATTGATGCAAACGGTGGTCACATTGAACATCTGTTGAAGTGACACAGTTTCATCAGTTAAGATGTTACTGCTTACTTGTGAATGCCTTTTCCGTGCTGGATGCAATTTAAAAACATGCCGTTTCTTTAAGCTATAGGCCACTAGTTTGTTTAGGAAATCGGTAATTGTACCTTTTGTACCATGTGTACAGTTCTACACTTGTGTTAAACGTGACAAACAGTGCCTCCATTGCCAGCCTCTACAACGTTACTTATTTCAGAAGATACGAGGTTTAGAGAAGTGAAACCAATTCTGTTATCAATAATTGTATGTTTACCTTTGAATTTGCTAGAAAAACATGTATGTTCCATTTTAAAAAAGGTAACTTAGCGCCGAAAGTGATATTGTTATAATTTCCTGGATTGTGCATATCCTCCCATTGTGTGACCCCCCTGACGTGGGTACATTCCTGCGCAAGTAGATTTTTCCCATCTTGTTTCATTTCGATAATATTTGAGGTCGCAGAGTTAGGTGGGACACCCTGTATAATTCCGTAACTTCCTAAGTGTATATCCTTTTAGGAATGTACTGAACAAAATAATACATATTTAGTATCAAATGGTTTATAGAAATGCCATAAAACGCTAATGAAATCGTTGATTTCAACACAAAATATGATACAGTTATACTAAACCAGTTGTTTATCAAGTAATATCGTAGGGCATCCGTGGCGTAATGGTAACAACTTGGGCTCTTAGTCCGGGGGTTCGTTGATCTAATCACTGCAGGTTCAAATTTCCTTCGTTCTTTTTGGTATTTATTGATTTATAACTACTCGCACGTTATAATGTTAAGCATATATACTGTAGTGTGTATTTGCAATAGAAAATATTATATATATACTTATAACACCACATATTTCAACACTCGAATACAGCGAATAATATTCGTTGACCTTGATCCGCGGTAGAGATTATTATTGTTGTTTTTGTTGTTGAATCTTTAGGGGTTTTGCGGCATCATGGTCCTGTAGCCCCATTTACTTGGGTGTGTGTAGAAGTTGTCTGATAACCTGTGTCAGACATCAGTCTGTAGGCTTACTAGTGTGTGTACTTTCATAAGAGGAAGGATTTGGGTAGGAAGCTGTTGTTATTGTTTCATTTGAGATGCATGGACATCTTTGGTCATTTACCCCGTGTACTTGGTTGAGTGTTGAATTTTGTCTGATAACCTGTGTTATTGTGATGGCTATTAGTGTGTGTGTGTGTGTGTGTGTGTGTGTGTGTGTGTGTGTGTGTGTGTGTGTATATATAATTCAGGTGAGGATTCAATTAATCAACGTTTAATATCCGTATAGCACGTTGTATTTCAACAAGCTACTACAACCAACATTAAATTATACTCCTTGAAAAGGACAAAGAGTTATAACTATACCCATGCATTTAGGAGAAAGTAGGCTATATGTTCTTTACTGAACATCGTATTGAAATTAGGATGGTCAACTATTAACGTCATGTACAGACAGCGCACTAAGTTAAGTACTTGCATAGTGATATCTTGAATATGTGAATTGACTTACTTTGTCCCTTTTTTTTTTTTTTTTTTTTTCAGTGAAAGCGTCTTATACGAGTCCTGCCCACTTTGGCTGTCACCCCTGAGGTTCGTGTTTGATTCCCTGGCTCAGCCAATAAATTTAATTCTGGTCTGAGAGCTGTAACAGGTTACACTCAGCTTTGTGTGGCAAAACTGACAAGAGTTCGGTTCGATTGTCATCTCAGCCATCCTGGAATTGGGTTTCCTTGGTTTCTCGCGTCTACTCTAGGCAACTTAAAGTCACCTCCTTCCCAATTCTCACCGAAATTACCAGTACACACACTACTACAGACACCACAATAAAACACCACACATTCTCTATGTACACACCCAAGTACATAGGGCAAATTGACAATAATGTCCAAGACCTTCAAATAAAACAACAGCACGATACCTCCAGTGCCTGTATCGTCATTGTAACTGCTATACCGGGTGAATCAGCTTCTCCTAATAATATTGCTTTTATGCGCCGCCCAACTAACTTGTGTTATCAGTAGGGCCCGGATTTATATGCACTAAAAAAACTGAAAATATGCACGCAAATATGCACTAAAAAGTTAGAATATATGCACGGAAAATAATGAAATATGCACTTAAAACATGCAATTTTATTCACTTACCTATTTACAGGTATCATTTGTTGCAAAAAGAAGCATCACAATAGGTAACTAGCAGTCTTTCAATGTTTTCTGGAGACAAACTATGTCTATTGTCCATCAAAATGAGTTTATAGGCTGAGAATGATCGTTCTACATCAACTGACGTGATTGGACAGTACTTATACACGGGCACCAAAGTTTCGGAGCATACATCTGGCAAGGATACCCTAGTTCCACTCAAGTATTGACTAATTAACTTTATCTTCTTCAGTCCTGGGTTCGAATTCAACACCTTTTCTAACTTGCATTTAATCTTCTCTCCAATCTCGCCTGGAGCGGAATTCAATGAAGATGCAGCTTTCTCAACGAGATCAAGTGATTCATGCAAGGGGGGTACCAGAAGATTCTAAGCTCTCAATGGCTTTTGGAAGTTTAGAAAAATGTGCATGAATAAAATTCACATCTTGATAAACAGTAGTGGTTTCAAACACAACTTTTGCATCACGGACACACGCAATATGCTCATCTTCAAGTTTTGTAACCTCTTCTTTCACTTCATTAAAATTCTCCTGATAAAATGATACTGCAGATAACCATGTCCCCCACCTAGTCAGGACAGGTTCAGGTGGCAAAGGAACTTCAGGTAGACAATCTTTGTAGAACTGGACACGAGCTGGTGCTTTCAGAAACAGCTTCTTCCCACATCCAATTAAATTGTTAACAGCTGGAAACTGTGTGCGTATTTCTTTTGCAATGCGGTGTAATCCGTGCGCTAAACAGGTTACGTGTATGAGATTCGGATAAAATACTTGGAGGGCCTTTGCTGCTTTCAACATATACGAAGCTGCATCTGTGAGCAGTACAAGCACTTTAAAACAATTATCCTCAATTTCAGATGGCCACAATAGTCGCAGAGAATCATTTACAAATCTTGCTATTGTGCTATGGTTGGTTTTCTCTAGTACTTTACAAGCAAGAAGATGCGGCTTACCGGGTTCGTCTGGATGTAATTTACCAACCACGAAATTTGCTATGTAACGGCCACATGAATCCGTATTCTCATCCACCGATATCCAGACATAGTTCCTTCCGATATCAGAACGGATCAATTACAGGGTAGATTCATATAGCGGAGGTAGGTAATTTTTCCTAAGAGTTGATTCATCTGTTATTTTTTGATTTACACAATATTTCTCAAGAAATGATCGCAGAACTGGATTGTTTAATTTATTCTATGGAATGTTGCTGCATACGAAAGCCCTACAAAGATAATTTGAAAATGTATTAAGAATACCGGAAGCCTCCGTGGCTTAGGCGGCAGCACGCTGGCCTCTCACCGCTGGGTCCGTGGTTCAAATCTCGGTCACTCCATGTGAGATCTGTGCTGGACAAAACGGAGGCAGACAGGTTTTTCTCCGGGTACTCCGGTTTTCCCTGTCAACATTTCATTCCAGCAACACTCTCCACTATCATTTCATTTCATCTGTCACTCATCTAATCATTGCCCCAGAGGAGTGCGTCAGGCCTCGGCAGCCGGCACATTTCATATCCTCGCCGCTAGATGGGGGCTTCATTCATTCCATTCCTGACCTGGTCGGAGACTGGAAGCAGGCTGTGGATTTTCATTTCATTAAGAATACCGAACTTAGGCTTTACCTGCGTAAGAAGTAGTTGTTGTGGTGTGCTGTTCTTCTCCTCCTTTGCTTTAATATGTGCAGTTGTTTTTGAATGCTGTTCAAGCTGAAATTTCTTTTCACATTTTACTTCCTTTGAGCAAACTTGACAGTACACGATGACACCATCTGTTGAATAGTCCCTATTACCGACACCCACTGATTTAGTAAATCTCTTCTCCTGCTCTTTTCCTTAGGCATTTTTAGAAACTAACACTTGAGATGCAGGGCATTAAACTGGAACGTAACTAGTGAACTGAAGATACTTCTGTCCTGACCAATTGCCCAACCCCTGAGATTATTATCTACTGTGGTAGAGAAAGGAATTCCGGGAAGTCCAGCCAGCCTGCCTACCCATACCTAAGCTATCTGTTGCCATTGTCAGTTGTGAAAGAAAAGTGCCGTTACACAGAGAGTCGAAAACACCAATTAGTGAGGGATGCACATAATATAGGCAACTAGCTAGGGATGCACAAAACAGATTTATTTTAGTAGTTCTTGTAATTGTCCTTAAATTCAGACATATATACCGGAATATGCTGTTACGTCTAGAATATGCACTAAACCTCAAAATATGTCAAAATATGCATATGCATATGCGCATATGCATTTTTTTTTAATCCGGGCCCTAGTTATCAGGAAGGTCGATATATACCTGCTTGCATCCCGTTTGTTACTAATACACTGTCAGCATATCCCGCAAACGATACTGAACACAATATGATTCACCTGCTGTCAATTATTGTAGTGCAACATATCATCCGAATTACGATGTCGTGCCAAGTAGCTGCGTATCGCAAATCATGAAATTAACGATTAGAACTACGATATAGTGACGTGGAGACCGTTTGAAACAATGAACTGGAGTAATAACGTACTCTAAGAGATTCTTAATGCATATGCCCATCACAGCTGTCGCCTAACGCAAGTGGTTATACACTGGATTGCCAATTAATGAACTGCACGAACGAAGGGTCAAATCCCACATCGGACAAGACATTTGCAACGTTGTACATCGTTATGGCGTTTGATGTTACAATCAAGTATAATTGTGTGCCACTGCAGGGCCGTCGAGAGGATTTAAGGGCCCCTAAGCAATGTTTTTCTCGGGACCCCCTTGAAATACGCGTAATTATTATCTAGCTACTACCGGGTGAGTTAACCGTGGTCGTTACGGCATGACTGCTGGCAGTCGCTCACATCTGGGAGGCGAGGAGGTTCGAATCAACCCGCCGGCAACCTTGAAGATGGTCTTCTGTGGTTTCTCATCTTCCTTCCAGGCAAATGCCCGGGTTGGCCCCTAACTATAGGCCACAGCCGCTACCTTCCACCTCCTCGACCTTCCATTCCAACTTCCCCCCCCCCCCCCCAACGGTACTTGTAGCTCACCCATTGGGTGTCCGTCTCGAAGCAGCTACAAAAACTGGCGAGCCGAACATGTCCTCGGACACTCCCGGCACTAAAAAGATATACGCTAAAAAAAACTAGCTACTAGGTATTCTGGAAAAACAATGCATTCTGAGAAAAGCATCTGACGCTCAGTCATAATTTTAAAAACAGGTTATCACACAAAATTCCACACATAGGCTACCCAAGTACACGGGGCTGAATGACCACGATGTCCAAGCCTCTCAAATGAAACAACATCAATATAGCATAGTTTGTGACTGGCACTCATTTCATGAACTGACAGCTTATTATAGGCCTACAGCTTACGCCAAGAACGATCTTTTTGCAAGCCTTCGTTACTAACTAAAACTGACTTACGGAACTCAGGTTTGTGGCCAAGTAATTTGCAAGGAAAGGAATATATTGATTGATTTGTATCGCTACACACTAACCAGTCACAACGAACACATTCTCCATTCTGTAGTTTTGAAAGTCAAACTGTTCTCAGGAAGGCTCTTGTTCCGTCAGTTGGAAGGTTATTAGTCATTGAAGGGGGACCTCTTCGAACAATATCTTCAATAACACTTACACTTGTCCTACCAGGTTTTAAAAATAAATAAATAAATAAATAAATAAATAAATAAATAAATAAAAATAAAACAATATTTGGAAGAAAATGTAAATAATCACTAACGGGCCACCGTTGCTTTCGAGCCCTCGCCGCTTACAGGCCCCTGTGCATTTTCCCTCCTTGCCCTCCTACTCGGTGGCCCTGTGTGCCACATACACGCAGTATAATGCCGCTATTACAGTGTTGGTGAGCTGCCCACTCCACGCTACTATACGGTCGGATTGAAGTCACTTCAGTCATTCGTCAAGTACTCCACGGACGAACATGTTAACATACTTCTTGTTCACGGGAAGATAATAGGGAATTCATTGCAAACACTACGTCTGTATCGGAAAAGGTACACAGACAGGTGACATCCCACTGGAAATACTGTCCATAGTATTGAAAGATATTTGCGAACAACAGGTGTACTTCGGGCTATACCACCTGTGCGAGAGAGGACCATAACGTCTGGTGTGAATGAGGAGGCTGTTATGGAGGCAGCTCGCGATGAACTTCTTACGAGTACAAGGGCAATTGCAAAACAGTTGAACATCAGCCAGTCATCTATACTACGAATATTGCATGCGCATAAATATCATCCCTACCATCTACTACTAAACCAGGAGCAATACTGCACCGCCTCAAGCGGCCTCGTTTGAGTATTTTAAAACGGTAACGATGCCAATTTCATGTTTCACAGACGTTTTATTAACTTCTTAGATCTCTTAGAGGGCAAACTTTTGATTTCTGTTACATAATATTTGGAAAATAAAAGGTTTATATTATTGTGTAGGCCGTGTGAGAAAAAGACTAGAATATCTCGAACTGACATTTATCGATTATGTATATTGTGTTGTGAGGTTTGAAGCCATTTTTCAGTGTTGCCTAAGTAAACAAAAGTTTGGTGCTTTTCAGTCGGTCAACACGAATGTACCCACATAGAGGTGGGTTATGCCCTAATCCTGAAATAAATTACACGAGATTAATAAATACACTAGGATGACCAGTTTCGATCGTCAAGCGATCATCATCAGATCCATTACACTTAGGCTATAGCATCTATGTTTGTGAATACAGGTGAAAAATATATACAATATGTACAATTATTTAGTTGCAGTGTTGGTAATGTAACTGTCAGTGTGGTATATCTAATGTTAGGTGAAATAAGAAAATGGTGATAAAAATCCGAAATTTGTCTGTTCGGGGTGATTATATGGTTATACAGAATCAACTATGGTTATACTGTAATAATACAGGCTGAATACTTATCCGGTTGTCTTCCTAACTGGGACTTCAAGCAGTTTCGTGTTCACTCTGATACCAGTTATAGTCGACTAACCCGGGTGCTAACTGGACGAGACTGGTTTTTCCCTTTCTCCCCCTATTGTTGCTATGTTCGTTCTGAGGTCAGTGCCATGTTTATTTGTGTGGCGTTGCCAAGTCTAGATAAGAATGTATGTTATTGAATACAGGAAGATCTGCAACTATTAAAGACCGTGGAACTATCTTCGCCACGCGTGGACTAAAAATGCCATTTAAACTAAGCGGTACACGGTTTATTGAAGACGTCCCGGCACCTTTAATACTGCCGCGCATAACGGCTTAGGTTCATTGCAGAAAAATGTAGATAGTACACCTGATCCAAATAACATTTACCTATAACCACCACTATTTTCTCCCTTTTTTTTATCTAGCTTGGCTGTATCGCTAAGTTGTGTCTTGTTTTCGACAGGGTGTGTTTTTAGTAGAGTGAAAAGAGGTGAACTCTCCATAAAAGTGTGTTCATTTAGATTGTTGGGATTGTTTTGTTTGGATAGGTTTTTTTTAGCGTATGGCTTTTAGTGCCGGGAGTGTCCGAGGACATGATCGGCTCGCCAGTTTTTGTAGCTGCTTCGAGACGGACACCCAATGGGTGAGCCACAAGTACCGTTGGGGAGGAAGTTGGAAGGGAGGGTCGAGGAGTTGGAAGGTAGCGGCTGTGGCCTATAGTTAAGGACCAACCCCGGCATTTGCCTGGAAGGAAGATGGGAAACCACAGAAGACCATCTTCAAGGTTGCCGGCGGGGGGATTCGAACCTCGTCGCCTCTCGGATGTGAGCGACTGCCAACAGTCATGCCGCAACGACCTCGGCTAACTCACCCGGTTGTTTGGATAGGTGAATCTCGATTACTTCCTTTATGTCGAGAGCTCTGCCTTTCGATTCGTGATGAATTATTTTTAGGTCAGTTTCGATTTTAGTAAAGCTGTGCCCCGTGTCACACATATGTTCGCATACGGCTGAATGTGTTCCGTATCTTATCGCCTTTCTATGTTCATTATAACGTGTATCTACTCATCTTCCGCTCTGTCCAATGTAATTAACTTGACATCCAGTGTCTTGGCATGTAATAGAATATACCCCTTATTTTGAATACGGGACTTGTTTATTTAGATTACTATTTTGCAGGTGCCTCCTAGTCGTATTATTCGTTGTGAATGCTATTTTTATGCCTTGCTTTTTGAATAGATTAGTGATTTTATATGTGTTCGCATTCACATAGTTGAAGCGCGCGAATTTTTTCTCATTAATGTCCGGTTTTGGAATCATTTTATCTTTATTTTTATGTTTGGCTACAATTTGGTCTATTTTGCTTGGCGGGAACATAAACCCGAAAATACCGTCATTGAGGGGAAAACCAAAAATTCACAAAAAGGAGTGCCCAATGAGACCAATAGTCAATTGTAGGAATGCTCCCAATTACAAAATCAGCAAAGAGTTACTCAAAATCTTAAAACACCGCCTTTCCAAAGACAAAAACAAATCTGTAAAGAACACAACGGAATTAGTAACAGCATTGAACACCCTACAAATGAAACCTAGCTTAAGGCTTGTATCTTTCGATGTAACGAACATGTACACCAATATTCCAATTAAAGATGCAATCAACACTATCGGAAATAACTTAAAATCCAATAATTTGGCAAAAGAAACTGAAGAGATTGTGAGATTACTGAGGGTCATCCTCAGCCAAAACATGTTTCAATTCGACAATAAAATGTACACACAAACAGAAGGCTTAGTGATGGGATCACCACTAAGCAGACTAATCCCTGAGATCTTCATTAATGCACTAGAAAATGAGTTCTTAGAAAAGACTTCAACAAATGGAATAGTAATATGGAAAAGATACGTAGACGATGTAATTTGCATCTGCGATACTGAATTAACAAGTGAAGAAACAATTCTCCAATCCATTAATAGCCTACACCATTCAATCAAATTCACCAAGGAATCCGAATCAGATCGAAAAATAAATTATCTCGACATAACTATCGAACGTAAAGACAACGAGCTTTCATATTTTATATTTCGTAAAGCCACACAAACTTCGCATGCAATCGACAATCAGTCTAATCACCCCAGTACGCATAAGTTAGCAGGGTTCAATTCAATGGTGCACAGGGCTTTAAACATACCCATGTCAAAAGATAATTATAATAAGGAAATAAGAACCATTAAACAAATAGCAAAAGAAATCAATTTCCCGCCAAGCAAAATATACCAAATTGTAGCCAAACATAAAAATAAAGATAAAATGATTCCAAAACCGGACATTAATGAGAAAAAATTCGCGGGCTTCAACTATGTGAATGCGAACACATATAAAATCACTAATCTATTCAAAAAGCAAGGTATAAAAAGCATTCACAACGAATCCTACGACTGGGAGGCACCTGCAAAATAGTAATCTAAATAAACAAGCTCCGTATTCAAAGTCAGGGGTATATTCTATTACATGCCAAGACACTGGTTGTCAAGCTAATTACATTGGACAGAGTAGAAGACGAGTAGATACACGTTATAATGAACATAGGAAGGCGATAAGATACGGAACACATTCAGCCGTATGCGAACATATGTGTGATACGGGACACAGCTTTACTAAAATCGAAACTGACCTAAAAATAATTCATCATGAATCGAAAGGCAGAGCTCTCGACATAAAGGAAGCAATCGCTATTCACCTAGCCAAACAAAACAATCCCAACAATCTAAATGAATACACTTTTATGGAGAGTTCACCTCTTTTCACTCTACTAAAAACACACCCTGTCGAAAACAAGACACAACTTAGCGATACAGCCAAGCTAGATAAAAAAAGGGGGAAAATAGCGGTGGTTATAGGTAAATGTTATTTGGATCACGTGTACTATGTACCTTTTTCTGCAATAAACCTAGGCCGTTATGCGCGGCAGTATTAAAGGTGCCGGGACGTCTTCAATAGACCGTGTACCGCTTAGTCTAAATGGCTTTTTTAGTCCACGCGTGGCGAAGATAGTTCCACGGTCTTTAATAGCTGTAGATCTTCCTGTATTCAATAAAATACATTCTTATCTAGACTTGGCAACGTCACACAAATAAACATGGCGCTGACCTCGGAACGAACTTAGCAACAAAAGGGGGAGAAGGGGAAAACCAGTCTCGTCTACCCGGGTTAGTCGACTATAACTGGTATCAGAGTGAACACGAAACTGCTTGAAGTCCCAGTTAGGAAGACAACCGGATAGGTATTCAGCCTGTATTATTACAGTATAACCATAGTAGATCTTGTATAACCATATAATCACCCCGAACAGACAAATTCCGGATTTTTATCACCAATTTCGAATTTCACCTAACATTAGGTATACCACATTTAGCAGACACTGACAGTTGCATTACCAACACTGCAACTAAATAATTGTACATATTGTATATGTTTTTCACCTGTTTTCTCAAACATAGATGCTATAGCCTAAGTGTAATGGATCTGATGATGATCGCTTGACGATCGAAACTGGTCATCCTAGTTTATTTATTAATCTCATGTAATTTATTTCAGGATTAGGGCATTACCCAGTTCTATTTGGGTACATTCGTGTAGACCGACTGATAAGCACCAAACTTTTGTTTTGATTATGTATATGTTGGTATTCATGTGTTCGTTATTTTTTGAACAACCATAGTTGAAGCATGGAACATGGTTGAAGTTTATAATGTAATGCTGTATGTGAATAAATCGTGGTTCAATAATGTCTCCTTAGAAAGAGTCTTCTCGTGAAGTAATTGTTTAGTATATTATTGTTTAGTATATTCCCACATTTGGCGATCGGTGACAGGACGAAATGTATGTGTAGGATAGCAATGGATATGTTAATTAAAGTTCGAGCGGTACGCCAGTATGGATTAAAGATAGAGGATGTGGAACACATTCTGGACCAATTAGAACAGCTAATCCAGGAATATGCAGATATTTTTGACAGTAAACCAGGCCTCCTTAAGGACTTCAAATACCAGATTAGACTCACTGCTGAAACTCCTTACCAGAGAAAATTGTATCCAATATCAGAGAAATACCAGGAAGAGGTAGCAGAAATTATTAACAAAATGGAGGCGGATAACATAATCCAGAAGGGAGCTACGTCTTATTAAAATCCCATTACTGTTGTAAGGAAGGCTGACGGGAAATCGAGGTTATGCCTGGATGCCAGGGGAATCAACGACCTGATCTTAAAAGAACACGACAGACCCCCTAAGATTCGCAAGCTCTTAAGAAAATTTAAAGGGAAAATTTGTTTTTGGCAATAGATATGACAGCATCATTTTACCAGGTCGAATTGACCGAGGACAGCAAAACGTTTACTGGATTTCTATTCAACCAAACTTGTTATATATTCACCAGATTCCCGTTTGGAATAATAAACAGTTGTCTGACATTATTAAGAGCTCTCGATAATAAATTGACAGAGGAGGTCAAAGCAAACGTCATTTGCTACTTCGATGATTTGATAGTTTCATCAGCCACTAAAGAAGAACATTTGATTCACCTGAGGAGATTGTTCCAGAACTTAAGAGACACAAACATCAAGGTCAACTACCAGAAATGCCTTTCTTTTTGAGAAAATCAACTTTTTAGGCCATATCAATTTGGATATCACCCAGTACAGAGTAAAATTGATGCCATATTAAAATTTCTTCATCCTACGAAAATTAAGGGAGTCAGACAATTTGCGGGGATGTGTCAAGTTTTTAGCTGCCACTGCCCAAGCCTTCGGAAGTGATGGCTCCATTGCATGAGCTGCTGAAAAAGAATAATGGAAATGATCAGAAGCGTCAGAAGAGGCATTTATCAGAGCTAAGTGGATGTTGAGGGACAATATAAAATTGGAATATCCGGACTTCGATCGGACATTTTACATCGAGACGGATGGGTCTAGGATTCTGTATCAAAAAGACTCCGAAGGTAAGAACCATTATATTGCTTTCAGTAGTAGGAAGTTAAAAGGCCCAGAAGAAAACTTCTTTACGACTGAACTAGAGGCCTTGGCAATAGTTCAGGCTTTGTATCAGTGAATGAAGATACTTATTGGTCATTCGCTTATTTGTTATTAAGACTGACCATAAGGCACTTCAGTTCTCAATGAAATCCGACAGTAGGGGAGCAATACCGATCTTAACTCACAGCCTACTTTCTTGTTGACTTTGTCCAAATCTCGCGAACCCATAGTCGGTTTTTAACATGCGACATGTCGTAGGACTTGGGGTAACGCCCTCTTTCCTATGGATCACTCGTTATATTAAAAAATGTTTTTGAAAGTAGGTGATAATTCTAAAACCAAACATGGTAGAACGTTGTACAATGGCTTAAACGAATGGTCTCTATGTCCTTTATCGTTGAAACGAAAGTTTTTTTCCCAAAAACTTACAATTTTGAAAATGGGCTATATTTTAGAAACTAGGAATTTTACGAAAAGTTTGTTTGACGTAAATGAATGATCCATACCCCCTCTACCCACAAACCAAGTTTCAAGTCTCTAGGACAAAAACTGTGCAGTAGTGTTGCAGTGCCGGTTCTAATCATAATCGCGTGCGTGCTTGAATACGAATGGCTATGCTGCAAAAGGGTGGAGGAATAGTCGCACAGAGGCACGCGTGGCATCGTTTGAATGGTATTTTTCCCGCTCTATCTGATGGTGAGGTTATTGTTTAAATCGGTGGGTTATTGGAAACGTTTTTTGGGGTAAAAATCCGTTTTTTACATTTTTACTAATATTTGGCAAACCGAAAAAGTTATAACTACGCTTGACATATCATTTTTTGTCGCGCTTCCCTCTCGACGATAATGCCTGTATCACGTAGGCGTGAAACCTATTTTGGGATTTTAAAAAACGTGATTTTAGACTTTTTTCATATTTCGCAAACCAATTGGGCTAGAGTCTAGTACAAGGGGTTGTAGGACTCGGGGTGATGCCCTCTTTAGGATTTGTTAGTTCCTTTTTGAAAAAATTCACAAAAGGCCTAACGCCATTCTTGTTGAAAACAAATTTTAATACTTTACCTGTTTAAAATTTCAATGATGAGTGGTCGTAGACAGAGAGATGTTACCGCTGGGCGTGTATTTCAATGAGCCTGTCGCCGGCCACGGAGGGGGTATCCCACTAGAACAGTCGCTATTACGACGGGAAGGCAGGACGGCCTACGAGGGTTCGTTTTCCGATATTTCCTATGACGGACGGATGGAGGCACATATCCCAAAACGTATGAAGCGTGTTAAGATTGTTTACCCCTAAAGGGGCTCTTTAACGTGTTTGTAAACGGTGATGAGTGACATAACAAATTATAATTCTATGATGCAGATGAAGTGGGGCTTTATAGTTGACAATAGAACTTGGTGGTGTCACACTTGAAAGCAGAACAGAAAGAAAGAAACCTGCCGGCTGGAGCTGGCTTACAGGATGGAAATCTTATCAGGACCTGACTTGGCGACACGGCTAGCTTGCGATAAGAGGGTAGGTCAAGGTTGAACGAGCCGGCAACCATGTGAGAACGATAACAGAGAGAGTAGCGGGGACCACCGAGCTCTCGACTCCATAGCCAGACGAGTGTTGTGTCAACAAGCCCTGGTAGTGGGAGGGGAGGAGAGGGGCGGGAGGAGGGGTGAGAGACACCTGTGGATGTCATGGCGCATAGCCTGTCATTACTCTATTGAACTTTGCATTTTGCACATAGGCTCTGGATTAAACAGTGTTCTTATGCGTGGTGGGAAATACGTAAACTTGTTGTAAGGTATGTATATATTTATTTAATTTATTTATATATTTATATATTTATTGGCAATCATTGATCGATGTATCGATTATTAAATGGATGGTTTTATATTTTGATTTAGATAACCTGCATACCTGTTGTGGTAGAGAGCAAGACGGATAGCCAGAGAGGGAAACCATTCCACCCCAGGCCCACAAAATAGGCAAAAGCAAGCCTTTTATAAAAACAAGGTAAGATTTCTTTTCTTTTATATGACCTGTTTGATTGTTTCTGTTTGTTTATGAAATGCATGTACTATTTGGAATTGATATACTTATGGTAGTTTATTTTATTTCTTTTTAGAGAGTTGGGAAAAACGTGTCCACTATAGCAGTCGCTAAAACCGCAACCACTGCAGCTGAAAACCAGGAACGTGTGTGTGTGACCATTGCTGGACAGTCTACGGCTGAAAACACAGGTGAGAGTGTTTTATATTAATAATGCCTTTTACCGCTGCCGATAGGTTATTTTGGCAACCCCTCGAGTCGTGTATCAAATCGCGTGTATGTTCTGATCGTGAGGTGATTGTTAGGGAAAGTTTACTTCCCAAAGAATTTTTGGAACCTTGTTTTGAAACATTTAAGGATCAATTTTGTACAGCTCAAGGGTTGCATACGGCTTTATAGGTGAATACAAAACTTGTGTGTGATTTCATATATAAAAAGAAGGACGGTAGGCATAAATAAACATTTTATATTTGCAGTAAAATGCGAGAGCTTTTCATAGCCCATAATCTGAAAGAGTGGTATGAATCCCATGTGATTAATGTCCTGCTAACAAAATTTGATAAACTGCAACAAGGGCCCAATGGCCTTGCCTTACACAAAATCCATCACCTACAAATTATCATTTGTCAATTCAATGCGTTCAATGTTGGGTCTAGACATATCCTCACACCACAAGCAATAGCATCGAAAAAGGCTGTGGTGAACATTGAAAATGTGGATGATAAATGTTTCCTGTGGTGTGTGGCCGCTTACTTGCAGCCAGTACAACGTAATGTTAACAGACCAGGAATGTACAAGACCAAGTTTGAGCAATTGAAATAAAAATTTAAATTTAACTCATGTTTCGTTCCCTATGGACTTAACTGACATCCATAGGATTGAACAAGATAACCAGGACTTTGCGTTCATGGTGTATGGCCTTGATGGTGATGAAATTGTGGGTCCTCGTTAGGCCACAAAAGAACCGAAACGAGCTTCAAAATCTGCATACACCACAAAATGCACTGTGTCACGCTTGTGAATATCCTTGAATTTCAACACAGCATTGCCCCATTGTGGCAATACTAGTCTCACCGCTTCCTGAGATATGCAATCTACCCTATGTCTTCCAAAAGCGTATGGGTTGTAAAATATTGCAGGCAACGATCACAAATATGTTTCTTATGTTGATCTCTGGACACTTGACTCCCGACCAATTTACCCAAATTCATAACAAGGCAATAGTGATTCACCTCTCCTACAAATAAATATAAAAGATGAATGTGGTATCGTTTCGGTTCTTTTGTGGCCTAACGAGGACCCACAATTTCATCACCATCAAGGCCATACACCATGAACGCAAAGTCCTGGTTATCTTGTTCAATCCTATGGATGTCAGTTAAGTCCATAGGGAACGAAACATGAGTTAAATTTAAATTTTTATTTCAATTGCTCAAACTTGGTCTTGTACATTCCTGGTCTGTTAACATTACGTTGTACTGGCTGCAAGTAAGCGGCCACACACCACAGGAAACATTTATCATCCAAATTTTCAATGTTCACCACAGCCTTTTTCGATGCTATTGCTTGTGTTGTGAGGATAAGACTAGACCCAGCATTGAACGAGTTGAAATGACAAATGTTAATTTGTAGGTGATGGATTTTGTTTAAGGCAAGACCATTGGGTCCCTTGCAGTTTATCAAATTTTGTTAGCAAGGCATTAATCACATGGGATTCATACCACTCTTTCAGATTATGGACTGTGAAAAGATCTCGCAATTTACTGCAAAGATAAAATGTTTATTTATGCTCACCGTCCTTCTTTTTATATAAGAAATCGCACACAAGTTCTGTATTCACCTTTAAAGCCGTATGCAACCCTTGAGCTGTACAAATTTGATCCTCAAAAATTTCAAAACAAGATTCCAAAAATTCTTTGGGAATCACGCTTTCCCTAACATTCACCACGCGACCAAAACATACACGCACGCGACCAAAACATACACGCGATTAAAACACGACTCGAGGGGTTACCAAGTTAATCTATTGACAGCAGTAGAAGGCATTGTTAATATAAAACACTCACACCTGAGTTTTCAGCCGTAGACTGTCCAGCAATGGTCCCACACACACGTCCCTGGTTTTCAGCAGCAGTGGTTGAGGTTTTAGCGACTGCTATAGTGGACACGTTTTTACCAACTCTCTAAAAAAGAATTAAAATAAACTACCATAAGTATATCAATTCCAAATAGTACATGCATTTCATAAACAAACAAAAAACAGGTCATATATAAGAAAAGAAATCTTACCTTGCTTTTATAAAAGGCTTGCTTTTGCCTATTTGTGGGCTAGGGTGGAATGGTTTCCCTCTCTGGCTGTCCGTCTTTCTCTCTACCACAACTGGTATACAGGTTATTTAATACAAGAAATAAAACAATCCATTTAATAATCAAAACATCAATCAATGATTGCCAGTAACTATATAAATATATAAATAAATTAAATAAATAAATACATACATTACAGCAAGTTTTCGTATTTTTCACCACACATAAGAACACTGTTTAACCCAGAGCCTATGTGTTCAATGCAAAGTTCAACAGAGTAATGACAGGTTATGCGCCATGACATCCACAGGTGTCTCTCACCCCTCCCCCGACCCTCTCCTCCCCTACCGCTACCAGGGCTTGTTGACACAACACTCGTCTCGTCTCCATAGCCATCCACTGCTAAATTGAAATTTTGATCACAAAATATATGATTTTTAGCAACATATAATGTTTTATAAACAGCACAATTAAAAATCTACATTAAGAATTCTAGAGTTTCAGTGCCACAGTATAGTCACAAATGAGTGTGCAAAATTTTATATCTCTAGCTAAAATATTTTAGCAGCTATGTGTACCTAAATGTGAAAAATATGTGTTTTGAGAAAACTTCAGTTAAAGTTTGTGTTTCATTCACCCTTGTACATTAGAACATTCCATTCTTCGGCATTTATGGAGTTTAGGTGGTACGGATATTTTTCTCGAAATGTGATTATTTACATCAATTATGGGTAAATCGAGGGTGCTGGTCACGAATATACTATTATTTTTGCACCCACACCTAACGCCTTTGAGGGTCGAGGGTTCTATTCCCCTCACAGGTAACAAGTCATAAATTCGAATTTGCGATGAATTACCCGGAATGGTACGGTATTGCATTGATATAAATTGTATGAAAACGTTTCTTACATCGGATATGCGAAAAGTCACCCGTACCCCCCTTGAGGGTCGAGAGTTCGATTCCCCTCCCAGGTACTAAGTCATAAATTCGAATTTGCTACGTATAACCCGGATCTGCACGGCATTGCGTCGATATAAATTGTATGAAAACGTTTCTTTCTTCGGTATGCGAGAAGTCATCCGTAGGGCCCTTGAGGTTCGAGAGTTCGATTACCCTCCCAGGTAGCCTACTAAGTTATAAATTCGAATTTGCTACGTATAACCCGGATCAGCACAGCATTGCGTCGATATAAATTGTATGAAAACGTTTCTTACTTCGGATATGCGAAAAGTCATCCGTAGTGTCCTTGAGGGTCGAGAGTTCGATTCCCCTCCCAGGTAGCCTACTAAGTCATAAATTCGAATTTGCTTCGTATAACCCGGATCTGCACGGCATTGCGTCGATATAAATTGTATGAAAACGTTTCTCACTTCGGATATGCGAAAAGTCATCCGTAGCGCCCTTGAATGTCGGAGTTCGATTCCCCTCCCAAGTACTAAGTGGAATAATCGAATTCGTGATCTCTGGCCTGGATCGGTATCTATTACATTGATGATATTGTTTTCTATTAAACTTCTTAATTCTGGGCATGTTTAAATTTTTCAAACACCACAATCTATGAAACTCGTTCCAGACAATACAAATCAAGTAGCCTATTTTAGATCAAACCATAACAAACACACCTGATTTCCATGGATACGCTCATGTGCAGTCTATTGTTCAGACAGGCGAGACGTTTCCATGGTACCAAACTTTGAAACGCGCTAACGCATTCAATTCTCGTACAATTAGTAAATAAATTATAATTGATTGACTATGTGTGACAGTAGTTACATTTAAAAAGAGGGTGTGGCAAAAATAAGGTTACACATTATTCGTGACATCTCTGCGAATTCAAATAGTAATACATATAAATTATACATATTCTTATTCAGGAAGAAGCACTCTTCAAAATAAGACTAAAAATGTTGAATTTTTTACCTATTCACGCCCTTCTGTCCTTAATATTATTTTATTTTATTTGAAAACTCCTATAGATTATAAGAGATCATCTGAGTCAGCTGAATACAAACAGCAAGGTTATACACCGAATTTTAGTTATTATTATTATTAATAATAATATCAATTTTTGCTTTTTAATTTATTTAGGTAGGATTAAGGAGGGTTTATTTTATTAATGTAAGTGTTATTTATTAATAAATTTTTGAGCACGTTTTGCAATGCTCGTCCTTTTCTAGAAATTCCGTCTTGAATTTGCCATAGTCAGATGATGTACTATGGATAGGAGCCCGTTTTCAACCATATTTACTCGAGATTCAGGAATCTCATGCTTGAGCTTCTTTTAAGATTTTATTTGTTAAATAAGTTCATAGTACAACATCAATTTCCATCTTTATAAATGTCCAAAATGAGGGCCTTATCAGCGAAACACTGCAGTTGTGTTGCCGGGGACTTCAGTGACTTCGCAATTCTTCTTCCATATGTGGATTGACAAGTACAGAGGAGGCTCGCTCTCATTTACGTGTTCAATACCCAATGTGAAAAATATTCATGATATTTGTGTGATCTTTAAGTATCGGTATTTATTTAGTTTGTTACATATTATCTTATGAAAAACTGTTGTAGATATAGCATCAATTAATAATAGAAGTTTTAATTATAATTGTTTGATAGACTTGAATTGTGCTTTTAAAATAATATTTATTTTTCAAAGAATTGGAACCTCATTTGCTCTTGGCAGGTTAGAGACAAGAGTAGAACACAGATAATGTTCATACTCTTACAAAAACAAATTTGTAAGCCAAGAAGAAAATTGATAATTCGTACAGAAATATATAAACTTAAATACTCATAAAGACTTTATACACTCATATATTGCCTGATTGTAACTTGAAATACTCTAACCGTTTATACAGGCACCTATGCCTTAAAGCACGGATTGTGCGATATCTTATTTAACCGGTGCTCCATCATAACTCCACACATGCTCATTATTATTATTATTATTATTATTATTATTATTATTATTATTATAATTATTATTATTATCTAAAATTAGAGTATTTTATAATTATCACTGTAACGTATTGAAGATAGTATCAAGAGATACATGTCGTATGGAGGAAATTAATATTATTATTATCGGCTTTCTATAGCATATGGTACATTATTTTCAATTATATATTAACATCTCATATGGCTCGAGGAATATACGGAGGTTAGCAAGATTTAATTTCGTAACTTGAGGAAAGTAGACTTACCGACTACGAGTCGGGCTTAACGCGGTATCGTAGCAGGGTGCCACTGAAAATAGCAGCGAAACAACAACGGTTGCTCGACTTCTTAGAATCAGGCCAGTGTAAACTGCACGAAGCTAGGTCAAAGGCCACTCGACCCCAACGAGGATACAAAGGGCGTGACGTATGAGCATCTTGAAGCCGTTTTGAATTTGGTGATGTCAGGACAGACGTGGGAAGATGGATGATCCCGCGTGGAATGAACGGGCCAACGCCAGAGAAGGAAGATCAGGAGTGACAGGCAATGTCGGGGAAGTTGCCCCGTGGTTGGCTCCAGATCGCTATCCTAAGTATCGCATGGAGGGAGATCTGAAAAGTCTACAAAAACTCTAACTGAGGTAATTCAGTCCCCAATCATGTATAGAAATTTTGTTTTCAAAGTCTACGGTACGGTGCTCAATCCATGGGGCCGATTGTAATTTATTTTTGGTTAAGGATGATCGGCGAATTCACGTCTGACTCCTAAATGGTGAAAGTCTGGTTTTTCACCATAAAATGTGATTCAAGGAATTCGATTCCTTCACAACCAATAATAAAACAGCAGACACGTCTCTTCTCTGTTTTTGTTAACTTCATTAAATTTCACATCATCGCTGCGAAGAAGGAAGGTGAACGTCTGCAAAGAAAACCACCGCCACATCGCAAAACCAGATGGTCCAGAATTCGACTACGGTGAGCCAAATGATCTCGACTTACCCAAGATCTCTATTTTCGGTTAATTGATCGGCACGTAAATTCAAGCATTTCCAGTACCTTAATCTTTAGAATCATCTCCACCTTAGTATCTTCGCCAAGCCGTAGTAGAGACAGTAAATTCATTCTTTTATTATTATTATCTTTTGTCGCAATTTTCCTGTTTTTTAATATAATTAAATTCAATCTTTTATCTGAAGCAGTCCATTCCATTCTTCGTAGTTAGAGATAGCTTTAAATCATCCCTAATTCCTAAAGCAAGTATCATCCCGGTTAAAGACGGTGTCTTACCACGACTTGAGAGGCAGTGTTCTCATGGGTTCTACCAGAGGTGTAAGTGATAAATTTTGGTCATATGAGGTATATCATGACCATGGCGCCCAACACATGCTCAATATATTCACATTTTAATCAATCTAATCAGGTAGTAACTTCATCTATAAAGCTTACATTTCATTCGTCACACTAGAGTAGGTTTTGTTGTGGTTTTTCCTCACTCCCGTCAGAAAAACACATTACATGAGTCGCCAAAAAGTGGGACGACATACTATCACATACCTACAAACACATTATATTTGGTCGCCCAAGTGGGACTAAGCACATTACATTTGTTGCCACAAATTGGGACACGTCAAACACATTACATTTGGCGCTCAACGTAGATGCCTAAAACACATTACATTTGGACGCACAACGTGGGACTCACTCACCTAAAACACATTACTTTTGGCGCAACAAAGTTTGGCCTCAAACCGGGTGGCATTTTAGGAGGGAAGAAGTGATACCTTTGTACAAGTGTCTTTGGGGGTCTTATCTTGTGTGCTACTGTGTCAGCATGGGTGATGAGAACGATAAGCTGTTGAGACGCGGTCAACAGTTAGGTGGTGGTATGGTGGAGGAGAAGGCAGAACAAGAGCGTAATCGGTTGGCAGAGGAGAGTGAGAGTAATACAGGAGTGGCGGATGTAACCCTAGTACAAACAAGGAGGAGGAAAATCAGGAGGATCGATTCAGTATAATCATAAAAATGTTGCAGGAGAACAAAAGAGTGAATGAGGAGATGAAGCGGGAATTCAGCAGAAAAATAGATTCAAACAATCAGGAGTTAAAGAATGAACTTAATACAAACAATCAGGAGTTAAACAGTAAAATAGATTCAAACGATCAGGAGATGACTGAGAAATTAGATAGGAATAGCACGGAGGTGAATAAGAAGTTAGATAGTGTGGTTAAGATGAATGACGAATGGAATAGGAAGTATGGGATACTGCAGGAGAGTATTGAGGGTGTGGAACAACAAAATTGGTGTGAAATTAAATGGGTGGTGGAAGCAGTGAGGGTAGATATTGTGAAACGTAGTGAGAAAGAAGAGAAGAAGATTAAGAAAAACGATAATCAGGAAATAAGTAGAGAAGTTTGCCAGAAATTAGATGAGGAGACGCAGCAGTTAGAGGTGATGTTAGATGAAAGTGAAGTAGAGGAGAAGAAGCAGCAGTTAGAGGTGATGTTAGGTGAAAATAGAGTAGAAGAAGCAGCAGTTGAAGGTAAGGTTTGGTGAAAGTAAAATAAAGTAGAAGACTGTAGGTGATAGTAGAATAGAAGTAGAGGAAATCACAAGTGAGAATAGCGAAGAAGAAATGGAGAATCAGTCAAAGGAGATGATAGGCGAAAGTCGAATAGAATTAAAGGAGATGGTAGGAGAAAATAGGAGAGTATTAGAAGAGATCGTAGGTGAGAATAGGGTAGATGAGTGGAAGAATCAGTTAGAGGAGACGTTAGGCGTAAGTAGAATAGAGTTAGAGGAAATTGTAGGTTAGAATAGAGAAGAGATCAAGTAGATGAGACGTTAGGTGAAAATAGGGAAGAATTAGAGAAGATTGTAGGTGAAAGTGAAAAAGATGAGAGGAAACAGCAGTTAAGGGCTATGTTAGTTGAACGTAGTGTAGAGGATGAGGAAAGGCTGGAAGTGGATAATAATAGTTCAGATAAGAGTAACCAGCAGGGGGATCGCACTAGACGGGGGAAAACCAGAGAGGTAAGGAACTTCAAGAACAGAAAGAAACGGTATAAGCAGATTAACATTGGGAGAGGAAAGGAAATGTAGACTTAGAAAGGAGCATAAAGATCACACGGTAAAATGGATCAGTGTCACAAGTAGGGTAGGGGATGTTGAAGGAAGTGAAATTAAGGATTATGTTACCTTAGAGCAATGTCATTATGAGTAAATGGAAACTATGGCGAACGAGATAGAGGAAAGGCATAAGGTGCAGTGGCGTACAGTAGTAGCTGGAATATGAGAAGTAATAGGAGGGGAGGAGAAGCACAGTATCATTATCGATACATATAGTATACAGGAGGCAGGAGCTCTTGTTATGAGGAGGGAAGAGAGCGTAACTAGGAAAACAGAGAGAAACGAAGGGGAGTGTGGCGAGAAATTTCAAATGCCAGATAGAGTAGTTATGTAAGTCTGTATTACCGTGTGTTACCTTTCCCTATGACCTAAATATTAAAGATGACTTACTAAGTGAATTCTTAGGAAAGGAAACAGTTCCTAAAATAGTAGATAGAAGCCCTGTTGTGAAATTACACGTGTCGCAGGCACAACACGATGTTTCATTCGACTCGGGATGCGTAAAATGATGCGTCAGCCGAAGTTTTTATAATCGGATGAAGGAGGCGGGGTAGAATTTGAAGAAATACCTATTAAGTAATCACGGCCGTGGGTAAGAAGCCCCATGCAATTACAAAGCAGGTTCTGGTGGCTATAAGCATTAACAATCACGTAGAAAACCAGGTGTGTCTCGTTATCCCAAATTTAGTGTACGAAGTAATTTTAGGGTCAGACTGACTGACTAAAGTTTCAGATAATTTGTGCTGTGTTAAATTCAGGTGGAGTAAGGAGGAAATAATCATGAAATTCAATGTTCAAAGTAAGTGGAGCAATGTTTCAATTGGAATATGTACGTTAAATGAGGTGTTGATGGTAAGAGATTTAGAAGTAAATTAACAGCTGTCTGAGAGCATAGAGCCTGGGTCATTACATTTTGTAGGTTGTGTCATGACGAACGGAGATTTAGAGGACTCGTTACGTCAGGCTGAGAATTTGAGAAATGTAGAGGAAGATCAGTGTGATCTTCTCTGCGAGGTTTTATTGAGGAATCAGAGTGTTTTCGAGAATCATGTGGAAGACCCTCGAGGAATATAAAATTCCAACAAAGATCATCAGAATCATGGAAGAGATGTACGAAGGGTATGAGTGCCAGGTTCTTCACGAAGGCAAATTAACAGAAAAGATAAAGGTCAGTTCCGGAGTGAGACAGGGGTGTGTCCTTTCCCCCACTCTGTTCCTGTTGGTCCTGGATAGTATGATGAAGAAGGTAATGGGAGGACGGAAGAGGGGTATTCAGTGGGGTATAAATGACAGGCTTGAAGATCTGGATTTCGCAGACGACATTTGTCTTATGGCACAACGGTACCGAGACATAGAAGATAAGCTGGGGAGGTTGCAGAGAGAAGCAGAACGTGCAGGACTGATGATCAACGCCAACAAGACCAAAGAGATGAGGATAAATTCTGACATGACGACTAGTTTGATAGTCAACGGAAAGGACATTGATCGAGTTGAGTCCTTCCTCTACCTTGGAAGTATAGTCACAAATGATGGGGGAGCAGAGGAAGATGTTCGAAGCCGTATCAGGAAGGAAAATGGTGCCTTTGTCCAGCTCTACCCCATCTGGAGAAATAGAAACATTTCCAAGAAGACCAAGCTCCGCCTTTTCAATAGCAACGTAAAGTCGATTCTTCTCTACGGCTGTGAAACATGGAAAGTCACAAAACCGATCAACAACCAGCTACAGGTGTTCATTAACAGATGTCTGCGTCGCATCATGAATGTGAGGTGGCCGGACATAATCTCAAATGAAGATCTTTGGACCATCACCAATCAACAACCGATTAGCATCCAGATCAAGGAGACGAAATGGCGCTGGATTGGTCACACACTAAGGAAGCCGGACGGAGCTATTGAGAAGGCGGCGCTAGGCTGGAATCCTCAAGGCGCCAGGAAGCGAGGTCGACCTAAGAAGACCTGGAAGAGGACGATCGAAACTGAAATTGCAGAGGTGGACAAGAACTGGAGTCAAGTGAAGAGAATGGCCAGGAACCGTACTGCGTGGAGAAATTTCGCCAAGGCCCTATGCTCCGGAAGGAGCGGCAGGAATTAAGTAAGAGTGTTTTCGAGGATAGGATTTGCAAGGCCAATTGCTATGAACATTCTTTGAACGTTCATGATTTTTCCGTCTTTACTTGCTGCAGGTACCCGATACTGTTCAAGTATCAAAAAGTAGAAGCTCAAATTAAGCATATGGTCGAGGATGGCATCATAGAATACTCTAGTAGTCCCTAAGTCAATTCTTTAATCACCGTTCCAAAAGCAGATGGTAAAGTCAGAATTTGTTTAGACGTGCGCCTGGTTAACGAACACATTTCGTACGATCACGTTAATGCACACATTTGTTATGATCAATTAAAATTAATTTAAGGTAGAGTGTTAAAGGAGAGCCAAAATGGCAAATTATTTAGTCCAGTTTTAAAATTGCATTAACTGGGAAGTTTATTTTCGCTCGGTATGCAGTAGCAGCAATTGAATTGCTTGAAACAAAGGGTAATTTCAAGACATCTTAGGTCCAACGAGTTCTAATGTAAGCGAAAGTAACAAACTGGCCAATTAGGGAAAGAGTGGAAAAAACACATTTGATCTAGAGAATGGGCAAGATTGTAAGTTAAACGTATAATATTCAGAGCTTACGGAAATATGTTTCGTGAGGAGAGGCAGGCGATGGACTAGAGATGAAGGGGGTAACAGTGAAGAATGTTAAGGGTGCCGAAATCTTAATAAACCTAGCCTTATGTGGGCAGTTTTGAAGTTACCGGGGCATTCTCATTAGACCGAGCAGCGCTTATATGGCCTTTTACCTTATGCGTAGTGAGGATGAAATCAGGTCTTCAGTAGTTAAGAACGCTCTTTACAATTACCTTACATGACGGTGTACACGTATCTTAGAACATTGCCGGCCACGTAACGATTTACGAGGAGAACTAGTCCACAGACTGAGACGGGTGAGTGACCTAGTGTGTACGGTGGAGTGAGAAGTATTTAAAAGGATACTTGGTATTCAGGACATTGCCACGAATGTCGACTGGCCTGGGGAACTGCAACATATGTAATTTAAATGGGAGAGAGAGTGAGCGGTATGTCTAGCGGAGCTGACTACAGATGGTGAGATGAGATAAGCGTAACTGTGCTGTGGAGCTCGCTAGAGTCTGGTGGGCAGACAGATTTCAAAGGATTTAATTGTGGCGACATCGCAGAGAAATATTTTGGCTTATGATATTTCTAGATTTATGTTTTGTTCTAATAGGGTAAAAATATAACAATCACATAGATTTTTTGTAGCTCAGTCAGGAGGCATTTCTTCTGACGTGTGAACCGTGAGCGTGTGAGAAGTGCATTAAGATTGAATGAAGAAATACACAACAACATAACAAACGTATGGTGCACGGTGTACGAGGTCAATACCTGCAGCACCCAAGTGTGAGGTATGTCACACGGTGACGGAGCGATGACGTGCCGGAACAAATGAGTCACGAGACAAAGCAGTGAGGAGAGAAATAAGAAACATGTATATACACAGTGTAACACATAAATGTTCATCTTTCCAAACATATACGGGTTATTGAATATAAACTGAGCGGGAAAACAGCAATGCATTGATAGACAATTAACGTGCAAATCGCACAGGTGTTGAAACAAAGATAATGACGTATACTACGTCAAGGAAGCTCCTAATGTACATATCAAAGGGTACTTTGTGATATTTGTGATGTTCTGTGGTGTATATATATATATATATATATATAATTTAGGGTATTATTTCAAGTGTCCATGGAAAATCGCGGCGAATATACAGAGTCTATATGTCACGCGATCTTCCAGGGCGAAATGTAACCGTTTATACAGACACCTATGCCTTAAAACACGTATTGTGCGATATTTTATTTAATCGGTGTTCCATCAAGTTATTCATAACTCCACACATGGTCATTATTATTATTATTATTATTATTATTATCTAACATTAGAGTATTTTATTATTATCACTGTAACATGTTGAAGATAGTATCAAGAGATACATGTCGTATGGAGGAAATTAATATTATTATTATCGGCTTTCTATAGCATATTGTACATTATTTTCAATTATATATTAACATCTCATATGGCTCGAGGAATATACGTGGGTTAGCAAGATGTCATTTCGTAAATTGAGGAAAGTATACTTGCCGACTACGAGTCGGGCTTAACGAGGTATCGAAGCAGGGTGCCTCTGAATATAGCAGCGAGACAACGACGGTTGCTCGACTTCTTAGAATCGGACCAGTGTGATCAGCACGAAGCTAGGTCAACGGCCACTCGACCCCGACGAGGATACAAAGGGCGTGACGTATGAGCAACATAAAACCGTTTTGAATCTGGTGATGTCAGGCCAGACGTGGAAAGATTGAAGATCCCGCGTGGAATAAACGGGCCAACGCCAGAGAAGGAAGATCAGGAGTCACAGGCAATGTGGGGGAAGTTGCCCCGTGATTGGTTTCAGGTCGCTACCCCAAGTATTGCATGGAGGGAGATATGAAAAGTCTATAAAAACTCTAACTGAGGTAATTCAGTCCCCAATCTAGCATAGAAATTTTGCTTTCAAAGTCAACGGTACGGCGCTCATCCATCAGGCCGATTGTAATTTAATATTGGTTAAGGATGATCGGCGAATTCACGTCTGACTCCTAAATGGTGCAAGTTTGATCTGGCTTTTCACCATAAAATGTGATTCAAGGAAGTAGATTCCATCACAACCAATAATAAAACAGCAGACACGTCTCATCTCTGTTTGTATAACTTCATTAAATTTCACATTATCGCTGCGAGGAAGGAAAGTGAACGTCTGCAAAGGAAGCCAAAGCCACATCGCCAAATCAAACCCGATGGTCCAGATTTCGACTACGGTGGTAGGTCAAGCCTAGGCTCAGACACTACCTGAGGGAAGAGGATTTTAAAAAACAGGAAAAGGTTTTGGAATGGAAACGATCTTTAGGCAGAAAAGAAAGATTCCAAGACAAAAGAAATAATATAGCTAGATAATAAAGAATAGTAAGGTTTGACTAAGGCTTGTTCACGCAAGGCGAGAAAACTAGTTCCTGAGCGGGTGTAAAAGTGCGAGAAACGCTACCTGAGGTTGCCGGCAAGCAAGTGCTGAGTGCCCCGTCCCTCCCGAACAGGAAATCGGGTACAATGTAGAATGTAAGTACACTGTACGCTTGCGAGGGAAAAAAAAAAGGGAATTTCAAATTGCTCCCTTTCCTTTCTGAAAGGAAATGTTTTGGGGCAAATTCTGATATTATGAAGATATTGCTATGAAAAGGAATAATTTTATTCCCCACCACGGTCGGACCTTGAGAGAGAGACCAAATGCCCCCAGAGTGGACAGAGATAAAGCGCTTTCAGAGATTTCAGTAAGATTATTATTAATATTATTAGAAATTGTTGAAAAGAACTAATCATTGTTTTTAAAGAAGGTTAAACTCTTACCCAGCAGAGTGCCGACTAAAGTTTAGAAAGGGTTAGAAACCCAACCTAACTTGAACAAAACAAAAATTCTAAACAATCAGTCACAGGACAAAGTGGAAATCGCTTCAAGTAGGAAGCTGGCTGAGCAAGCTGTACTTGCCTTTAATGATTCACTAGAATTAGCTACAGTAGCTAAGATAAACCCTTTGAGCGTTGTTAGCAGACGTTTTGCTCTAAACGCAACAAGTGATTGAGTTTGTAGTAAACTTATAATTCAGTAATTTTGATTGTTTCTTTGAATATAATAGTAATTCTAAAGAAAAGATATGGAAAGGAAGGTCATGCCTAACAGCTCGTAGAGCAAAGTAATGGAACTCTAAGAAATTATTGCAATTTTAATTGCTTCAACAATAATAGGTTTGTAATAGTATTCTACAATTTGAGAAGTATTTTTGAACAATTCGAAGGTCTGAGACTTATGACAAAATACTAATGACCCTCGTAAGGGTACAATTAAGAGCTCTTGGACCTGTAATAACAATAATAAAAAAGTTTCCAATTTCGGTGGATATTTCGTTTAGAAATACGTAAATATTTCTTTAGATTGGTTAGGCTGATTACCACTGCTTTTATCAGGTTGCTTTTGTTGAACGCGAGAAAGCTATAAATAAGTAATTTTAAATTTCTGGGCACAGCAGGAGAAGAAAAAAGGGATTAAGAAGTGGATTTATAACCATTTAGATTATTTATATAGAAAGATGCTAAATTCAAATAGGGCAGGTCGCATTAGCGAAACCAGTATTACATAAGATTAGATACAAGAGTTTAATAATTGAGTAATTATAACGTCCTGAACGCAGCAGGAAAATAAAGTGCGTATTAAAATGTGGGTTTATAACCACATAGATTATTTAAGCGGTAATTACAAAATTAGATACATGAAAAAATGGGAGGGAGCCTGTTTATAGACCAAGCCTCATTGAATTGCAAGAAAATAGTTTAAATTACCCTAAATTGTTAGTAAAGGAAAATTGGGAGTACTGTATAGGAAATAAGGAATCAAGGTCTGACTGTTTTTACTACACACATCAAAAAAAGTTTTGCATCACCTCGGTTCCCAGATCTCCGGCATATAGACGTTGACTGTGTATATTGTATCAAAGATACAGTCCCTTTGACTGTTCATAGATGTCACTAAAACTGCTCAAAGATGTAAACAACCATGCATGAGCAGGGCCTATTAGACGGAGGGGGTACGACAGCCGATCAGTTCCAGTCATTCCACCAGGACGAAGGTACGCTGCTCATGTTGTCTGTAGTTCTACCATGCCTAGAAGGTCAATACCGCAGTTCGATCGCGTCCGCATTGTTACTTTGTGTCAAGAAGGGCTCTCAACAAGGGAAGTTTCCAGGCGTCTCAGAGTGAACCAAAGCGATGTTGTTCGGACATGGAGGAGGTACAGAGATACAGGAACTGTCGATGACAGGCCTCGCTCAGGCCGCCCAAGGGCTACTACTGTAGTGGATGACCGCTACTTACGGATTGCCGCTCGGAGGAACCCTGACAGCAATGCCACCATGTTGAATAATGCGTTTCGTTCAGCCACAGGACGTCGTGTTTCAACTCAAACTGTGCGCAATAGGCTGCATGATGCGCAACTTCACTCCCGACGTCCATGGCGAGGTCCAGCTTTGCAACCCCGACACCATGCACCGCGGTACAGATGGGCCCAACAACATGCTGAATGGACCCCACAGAATTGGCATCACGTTCTCTTCACCGATGAGTGTCGCATATGCCTTCAACCAGACAATCGTCGGAGACGTGTTTGGAGGCACCCTGGTCAGGCTGAACGTCTTAGACACACTGTCCAGCGAGTGCAGCAAGGTGGTGGTTCCCTGATGTTTTGGGGTGGCATTATGTGGGGCCGACGTACGCCACTGGTGGTCATGGAAGGCTCCGAAACGGCTTTACGATACCTGAATGACATCCTCCGACCCATAGTGCAACCATATCGGCAGAATATTGGAGAGGCATTTGTCTTCATGGACGACAATTCTCGACCTCATCGTGCACATCTTGTGAATGCGTTCCTTCAAGATAACGACATCGCTCGACTACAGTGGCCAGCATGTTCGCCAGACATGAACCCTATCGAACATGCCTGGGATATGTTGAAAAGGGCTGTTTATGGACGTCTTGACCCACCAACCACTCTGAGAGATTTACGCCGAATTGTCGTTGAGGAGTGGGACAATGTGGACCAACAGTTTCTTGATGAACTTGTGGATAGTATGCCACGGCGAATACAGGCATGCATCAATGCAAGAGGACGTGCTACTGGGTATTAGAGGAAGTGGTGTGTACTGCAATCTGGACCACAAATGCTGAAAGTCTAGCTGTATGATGGTACAACATGCAATGTGTGGGTCTCATGAGCAATAAAACGAGCTGAAATGTTGTTTGTGTTGATCTCTATTCCCTTTGTATTTAAAGGTTCCGGAACTCTTGGAACCGAGGTGATGCAAAACTTTTTTTTGATGTGTGTAGTTCGAACGGAACACGACGCGCGAGATAGTCACACATACACCTTTCGAAGCACTGAAAGTGTGTAGAACATGAGAGAAATGTCACTTATTGCAGTTTGTGGTTCAATTTGAATTTGAAGTTAACAGTAATTTGACGTTGTTGAGTATAGTATTTCACAGTTTAGAGAGTATTGCGAATGGAAATTTCCAGAGATATAATTACAGTTGAATAGGGCAGGCAGAGATCCCCCGTAGGAAGCTAAGTTGTGTTTTCAGGCTAGCTATAAGTTTTAGCAAAATCCCACGTAGGAGAGAAGTATCTCCCTTATTTCGTACAGTAAGTACTAGATTCATGCTTCAATAGCGAGCTTAGTTAGCATGGCAAGACAAAGACATTCCCGCGAAGGGCAGTTAGAAGATTGAATAATATTTCAAATTCAAACACTGCCTATAAAATGCATTAAAGCTTTTGCATCCTATTTAAAACCTTTAAAACATGGTTTAAAATCTGTAGGTAGTTTTTAAATTTCATTGTAGAGATGATGTTTCCCAGCAGCCGTTACACAACTTTTACGATATAGCGTCGATTTAAAATCGCCTCATGGATAAAGGAGGTAAGCCTCTTGACGAGAGACTAAACTTTCACTAAGACGTCCAGAGGAAGAGTGAGTGAGGGGTTTCAGACACTCCAATAGCCAGAAGAGCGAGGGGTGGGGCGGGAAACAAGAGAATTGATACAGAATGGGAATCATAATAAAAAGCGTCCCTAATGAGGACCAAGTCTCCCACCCTGATGTCAGGCTTAGAAAGAAGCCACTTCTGTCTCCTCTCTAAAGAAGCTAAGTACTCCAATTTCCACCTTTTCCAAAAAGAATTACTCAGGGCCTCAATTTTACGCCAAAAAATAGGCAAGCGAGAATCTCTATGTGAATGAAGCAAAGGGTGGTGGGGCAGATAGAGAACTACCAATAAGGAAATGGCCGGGAGTTAATGGAAGTAAACCATCAGGATCATTAAAAGTGGGGTCAAAGGGCGAGAATTAACACCTTCGATTAGGATGGATAGCGAGTTAAATTCTTCATAGGTTAGGATACGATTACCCAAAACCTTTTTAGGTACGTTTGGTTAGCTTGACACAAGATTCCCACCTTCCGCCATGATGAGGGGCGTTAGGGGGTATTGTAACCGTGTGAAAGAGCGTCAGTTGCTGGTTATGGAGATGTTGTTTTTGTCGCGGCTGTGTTTTGAATTTGAAGCGAGCGCCTGACTGAGTTGAGTTACACTGCCGTTGGTTGCAAGCTGGATGATATGCGCGGACGGTGATGCGCGTCAGTATGCTACCACCTGACAGTCTGCAGGGTCTAGCAGGCAGCTGTTCTGACTGTGACAGTCGTGTTTGTGCAGTTTATCCGTGCATAAGCGGGCGGCTTAATCAATCTCAAGTTTCTAGTACCTGACCTGGAAGCCAAAATTAGCCTACAAACGAGGCATTGTTCAAATGTGCTCAGGATAGTTTTACTAGATGGGACTAGCTTTTGTAAATGCAAGGTTGTGTTGGCTATGGCCAGAGCTCACAGCATATTAAGGCATATGGGCTCGAAATAACTCCTTACTTGAGTTATGAGAATATAATACATCATACCAGGGTAGATTTCTGGCTAGCAATTGACTTGGAATTAAGGCTAAACAGGTGTAAGCGTACTGTGATAACTACAGAAGGATTACAATCAAGTAACCGGGAACATTACTGTGACTATTCGGAGTATTTCGGGACGGTAAAACACACCGGGTGATTGTCGTGAAACCAGTGACAGTATTAGACACGTGCTTTTTCATAGCAGAAGCTATGGTGTTAAGACAATCCGATCAGGACATCATGGTAGCAATACGCCGATATGAACTTTCGAAATCTACCATGAGTCGAGCCATTATTATGGTGCGTTAAATATGATTTGGGAGTACGATGGGAGCTGATGTTTGGATACTTGGGACTCGGACCCGTGGAGCCATGAAGTCTAGCCGTACACATTTCCGTGTGCGGAGGATCGCGTGGAATTTTATGCTCCGACTGAGGGCCTTCCGCAGGAACTTGGACCTTCTTCAAGAACATCTGAAATTGACGTGAGCCCCTTATTCTATTCTTAATATCTAGTACCAGTGAATATCAGACCTTAGACTATACCATTCAACCATATAGGAATCGTTTTACACGCCATAGATCTTTATTTTCTGCATTATATTGGGACATAAGCATGGATCTTTTTGATGTTGTCCACTCTTCGAATTTTTATATTATTCCTTTTGAGATAGCATATCCACGGTGGGCATATCGTAGAATGAGTATATTTTCGGAAGGCATCCGGCTGTTCTAATTAGACAGGAGTTTCATCCTGATTTTTGTTGAACAGTTCCGTGCATATTTTTATGGCACATTGTTATTTTAGCGATCGTTTTGAGATAGTTTATTGGTAATTTGTTTATTTAAATGTAGTTCTTGATCATTTTGATGCAATTCGTCTTGAATGAGTTCTGATTGTCATTTATCGTAAAATGATTCGATTTTTCTGGTGGTTAAGGGTTTTCTTTAAAATGATAATGCGGAATGATCATGTACGAGAATTTACAAGGGGAATTAAGGAGGCATATTCATAACAATTTAATGGATCTTATGAAAAATAGAACATGGTAATTATCCATGAGAACTTCATATTAATAATAATAATAAGTGAATGAGTTTGGATTGTTTAGGTGATGTTTCTTTAAAACAAATATGAGAAATTAACATGAATTAATGCACATTGGATTGATAAAGCAATCGTAACGTAGTTTTGTTATTAGAGCAAGGTGTATCAATTAGGAGGATTTTTGTTATGGTGACAAGCGGATAATTGAACAGGTTAATTAGAGATAGTTACTTATAACATTCATATGATAGATCTGATAGGGTGATGAGTTGAATTGGGAATGCGCGTAGGCATTTGTCCCATTAATAATTATAATAATCCATTAAATACAGTAAATATGACTGGATGGAAGTTAATATGTGAAAATAATATGTAAAAGAATTATAGTTGTTGAATATAATGAAATGTTGGAATTTGGAGGATGTTGCCTCATATTACTCAAAAGAAGGGCGGTGCCGCTGTGGTAGCCCCACGCCGCTATCTAGATATTGTCACCAGTGGAATTCTAGATTCTACTTTAATTTGCTCTAACCATAATTACATATTTTCTGGTTGAATTATATAAACCTGCAGATAGATTAAAATGCCTAATAATTTTGCCATAGTGTGATATCAAGGAATAAACTAAATTGATAAAGTGCATAAAGAAATGGGGCATTTAAAATGCGGTCTCATGTTCCGATGAAAATCTTGAAATAGCTACGAATCATCCATAAGTGTTCGAAATTGGTTGGAATAATAAGGTTGAGTTGCAATTAACATCACTTAATAATTAATCCCATAATTTATTTTATTATCGAGGATAAATCATAGATCCATAATTCATAATTTCTAATATGAGTGTTCCTTGTGTGGGAATAATGAAATATAAATGTTATTACGTTTCTAATGGGTCCATCTTTGTTCGACTTGGTCTGACTTGCATCAAGTTGTATAATTAACAATTCTAGTATGTTTTGGAATTTCTTCTCGTTTCATGGAAGAGAATATCCCATAGGATTATCCATGATTTTGGAAATATGGAAATGTGTAGAACTTCAGAAATAAAATTTTCGTCAAGTGTGATAGGACGATCAGTGATCTGCACAACTTGAATACTGTAAATATCGTTTATAATATAATAGAATACCATGATGGACTATTAATTTCATGGGTATTCTAACACAATGAAATGTTTAAAAGTTGACGTTTTCGTTGCATATATATTTTTTGGAACGTTATTCTACACCTGCGATTAAATAGTATAGGATCCCAGGGGAGCGCAGGATGTTATTTTTTCCAGGTGGTGTTTTAGTTTTCTCCCTGAGGATGCCCTTGTAAAGATTAGGATGGTTGAATGGATCAATTAAGTTGATACAAATTTTATCTTAACTGATACTGTGGTCATTCATGATTCTTGAAATATGCCTTCTATCCTTGCTGTAGTGTGCATCTGGGGAACAGCAGAGCTTTTCTTTTTCTTTATTCTACATCTTTGTAGAATGCTCACTGTTAACCCCGAGATGTTTTTGAGACTTTGTGCTCGACTGTTGTTCGGATGCGCACTTGTGTGGTCGTAGGAGGTTCGTCAAACGGTCACAGTATAAATTGCCATTTGAAACCTATGGCAAAGGAAAAGTTGGAAAACTTGTTCCACAGCAGGCGAAGATGTAACAGCTTTTTTCCACAAGGAGCTGCACCTTGAAAGGAGGAAGCGTTGTTTGAGAATATTTCGGAAGGAACTCCGCGCCAGAAGTAAAACGAGAGACAGCTGAAAGGAAATACGAAGTAGAAGCATTTGCTACTAGTTCCAGGTGGATCGCACCGGTAACCATGCAGACGAAGAGACACACAGAGTTTTCCAAACAATTTGCGTTTAGCCTCAGAGGAATTACCCTGATATTGGAATGGACCCATATAATCGACACCAGTTAAAGCAAAAGGCCGGCTAGGGGAATAGCGGAAAGAAGGTAGTTCGCCCATAATTTGAGTGCTAACCTTAGGTTCCACCTTAAAACAGGGGATGCATTTATGTATTACTGAAGAAACTTCATGAACGCCATTTATTATCCAGTACTTTTCCCTTAGTAGACAAAGCAAGGTGCGAGTACCAACATGTAGATTTCGATAATGGAATTCACGTATGATTAAGGAAGTTACGTGATATTTAGAAGGCAAAATGACAGGATGGTTTTTGTCTTCAGAATGTGAAGAATGAAGAAGCCTTCCGCCTACTCTTAGTAACCCATTTTTATCGAGAAAGGGAGTTAGGGCTCAAAGACGACTAGATTTAGAAAGATCTTTCTTGGCTGAAAGCAAAGACAATTCGATAGGAAAAGCTTCTTGCTGGGTGAGTTGCAAAACCTTAGTGGTAGCGAGAGCTAATTCATAGATAGTTAAATGAGGTTTAGGAAGGACGGGTTGGTCAATAACAAGATATTTCCACCTGAGAAGTTAGGCAAAAATCCGAATGAGCGTATAAAGGGAAGAATAACGAGACAATAAGGGAAACGAAACGCTGGCAATGAGACAAGAAGCAGTAGATTTAGCTACTTTGGCGTCGGGCAAGTTGGACATTGGAGCTGGAGGATTAGAAGGCCAGCAAGAAGAGTCTTCGACTAACCATGAGGGCCCGTGCCAGTGCAGTTGAGATACGGCTAACTGAGATGGTAAACAACCGCGTCAGATAATGTCAGCGGGGTTATAAGCGCTGGGAACATGTCTCCATTGACATCCTAAGAAAGGGTTTGCATTTGGGAAACTCTATTGGGGAAGAAGGTTTGCTAGTGAGTGGGAGTTTTGGCGATCCATGCAAGAGTGAGCATAGAATCGCTCCATAACCAAATTTGAGAAAATTGGATTTTTAAAACATTTTGTAGTTTTTGAGAAAGTTCTGCTGCCATGAGAGTGGCACACAATTCAAGCCGGTGTAAAGTGATGCTTTTGAGGGGGGCTGCTTTAGATTTAGCACAAATAAGACTCGAGGGTGAGGATTCATTTAAAGAATTACAATGAACAAGGTACGCACAACAACCGTAGGCCTTTTTGGAGCTGTCTGCAAAGACATGAAGAACGAGGGTTGAATTAGAAGAAGCGTTAATTAAATTTCTAGGAATTTCAATAAGTGAAAGATTATGCAAACTGCAACGGAAAGAAAGCCATCTATTAAGAAAAGAAGAGGGAACAGCTTCATCCCATTCGCACTTAAGAGACCATAGCTCTTGCATAGTTTGGCGATAACAATGATTAGAGCGAGAAATTGAAGCGGGACGAAAATCTTAGCTATTTCAGACGAAATTTGCCTTTTGGTGTTAGGGAGTACTTCAGAAAGTGACACTTTGAAAATAAGAGTATCAGTGCGAGTGCACCAATGTACTCCTAACGTTCACTGATGAAGTGGGAATCCTCCATTCTGTAGCAGTGCTTTTAGTTCAAGAGATTGAAAGGATTGCAGATAATCATCGACATAAAAAGATGTTGATAATGATTCTGAAGCTTTAGCATGAAACAAGTGACTATCGTGAGAAGCTAGCATATGTGAGGATCGGATGGCTAGGATAGTGGAAGGTTTGAGACCATAAGTAACGGTTTTAAATGAAATATTTTGATGGGCTTACTTATTTCGTCACGCCATAAGATTCGCTGAAGATCCTGCTGGTCAGAGTGAATTAAGACTTGACGATACATTTGCTTTATGTCGGCGATAACAGCTATAGGACATAAACGAAAATTCAAAAGGTTGGTAGACAGATCGGACTGAATGGCTGCACCGGAGTGTAGAGTATCGTTAAGACTACTACCATTAGCATCAGGTGATGACCCATTAAATGTAACACGAATTTTGTCTTTAACAAGAGGGGTTTTCCACACTGGATGGTCATTTAAAAAGATGGTTTCGACGGGAGGATGTGATTCGTCATCAGATTTATTGACTACTTCCATGTGATCTAAGCTTTCATACTCTTCCATGAAGTCGGTGTATTGTTGTTTTACAAGGGGTTCCTTCTTGAATTTACTCTCAATGGAAACGAGAGCTTTACGCGCTTTGGGTTGGGAATTACTAAGTTTTGGAGGATTGAGTTATCTCAACCTTTGAACTATGAATCTGCCTTCGGGTGTGCGAGTAGTGGTAGAAGTGAAACGTTGCTCACAGAATTCGTTTTCTGATGAGGTTGAACTGGGGGAATCGATATTTTCAAGTTACCAGAATGGTTCTAAATCGGTGCTCACGAAATGACATTGCGAAGCAGGTTGAGTGGTGTAATGCGGGAGCTGGCCTGTAACAATCCACCCAAAATTTGTGTCTCTAGCAAAAGCATTGTATGATAAATGACGGATTTGCTTGCGTAGACAGTTCCAGAATACATTTGCACTGAAGAGTATGTCAATAGGGCCTTGAATGTTAAACAGAGGATCGGCAAGCCTCAAGATAGCGGGAATAGTCAAGCAAAAAGTGTCCACAGAGTGACTAGGGGTGTCTTCACCTATACTGTTGAGAATAAGACGGTTTAGTTTGAGGAAGTTATTTCTTTGACAAGTATCATTTATGGTTAATTTTGAAAATTGCAAAGCTTGCGTTTCTGAAATATTGATGCCTGATACATTGATAGAAGTGGGCGTTACTGCAAGACCAAGTTTTTTAAATAAAGAATTGGAAACAAAATCATGGGTAGCCGCCGAGTCGAGGAGTCCTCGGGCACGAATCCAGTTACCTGATCTATCTTGAACCTCGATCTGAACCGTGCACAATAGTACTTGAGCACTACGCAAAGACTTGGCGTTTTGAATGTAAGATGACGCGTTGGTTCTGCAAGTATTGCCAATTTGTTTAGAAGTAGAAGGTACTGATGGCCTCGGTTGATTATGACGATGCAATAGTGTGTGATGTGCTCTTTCGCAATGAAAGCAAAGTCTAGTAGATTTGCAGTTAGAAGCGGAATGCTTAGGTGTAGGCAATTGAAACAGAACTTATTTTGAGATACCAATTTCCTTCTGTCATCAACTGATAGCTCTTTGAAGGGTTTACAAAAGTATAAAGCACGATGATCTTCACACAGTATGCATTTTACAGGATCGTTAAGACTTTTGCGAGGTTCACCTTGAGTATTTCGTGCGAGAGAACCTATAGTACTGCACTCGAAATTATGAGCAGCCAAGAGAAAGTGACTGACCAAGATTCGAACCGAGAGCCTGAGAGAAAAATGTGTATCAAATTTTTCGTGATTTGAGCTATATTTACACACAGGAAGGCAGATTATGTGCAAGGAAGCGATTGGTAAAATTTTAGCTTGAGAAAGATTGTTATTTGGAGAAGAAATGGAAATTTTATAGTCTGAAATATTTTAACCAAGGGAGCATTTTTAGAACAGCGACCAGGAAAGTGTACAATTTTGCGAAGTTAGCAGCCACAAACCAGTTTTAGTTAGCGACTCGACTTGGCAAGGAGACTTGAAGGTCAGGCACGTATTCTTAGGAGGGGATGGCGAGAGGACAATAGATTTGATAACATGAGAGCAACCAATCTCAATGAAGAAAGATTACGAGGGAATATATAATTATTAAAATTATTATTTTAATATTATAATGGATTGGAGTATATCAAATTCACCAGGAAGGAAGAAGAAATTTTATTGGTAAAACATAAATTAAATTAGATGACTGTGAGAGGAGATATGAGCAAATAAGTGAGTTTAGAGACTAGCGGGAGGCTAGTGCGGCCAGTTTTGGAGGGAAGCTGAACGCAGGAGGCTAGTGGAAGACTCGGAACGAGGCTCTTATTACTCAAGTATTCAACGAGGTAACACGTATAGGAAATCACTCTACAAGTTGTATGCAATGGCAACCAAGAAAAGTATTAGACTATGGAAGGAAGAATTAAAATGTTATTAAGGAACTACAAGAGTAAATGAATTAATATTAGAAATAAGAAGGAATATAAAAAAAGGAATTTAAGGAATTTATCTACAGAAATCTATCAAGTTGAATTGAAGAAGATATACGTTGAAATACTTTATCAATATTCACTACCACTTTAGTGAAACTTTTACCAGACATTATACAACGCAGAAGAAAAGGAAGTTAAATATACTGCAATACTTAAGAAAAACATCTACTACACATTATAAAATGTTTTTAAGACCAGGTCAGAGGGGAAGAATGACCACTTGCAACTGCAATGAACGGAGGATGATGTTCTAACTTCATCATGTTGGGAGGTTGAATCTACACTTACAAGCGAAGTCCAGCGATGATCAAATAGTGATACAACAATGGCACTGAACTGCAACACTATCAGCAGTACGCTTGAAATCCATACACAGGCTACTACAACGAGCAGAAAGTCACTAAGAAAGGTGATTTCTCTTCGTAAGCAAAATCACTACCTACACACTAACATCAGGGAACGTTGGGAGAGCTGCAGAATGAAGAGTAATCCAGACAGAAGCGTATGCAGAATCTAGGTCATCCGACCGCGAAGCCAGAAGATGGGGACGCGAGCCAGGGTCGTTGACTGGGGACATGGAAATAGGCCAGCGGAGATCAGCTGTGAAACCGGTCGAGCCGGAGCCTTCACCTTCCAGCGAAGCAGAGCGGGAACGACGGGGAGAACGCGAACGCGTGCTGGGAGGCGCGTGGCACATTCCGAGAGCACGTGGAGAGATTCTTCAGTTGCCAAAGTCTTCAGGATCTGTTACGAGCGATCCAGATACAAGGTAGAACCGTGATTTTTAACACCTATGTAGTTAGCACTTGTTGTGGGTTATTCGAGTGTTTTGACCAACATCTGACTATTTTATTCCTAGTTCATGTTATTATTGTGGCTATAATTTTTTGATTTTTTTCTAGAAGTCAACGAATTTCGTTTGTTACGTATTTTTCTAAAGTTTATTGTTAATATTTTCCCATTAACTTATTTTTCACTTAAGTAGCTAACGTCTTTAGAATTGTCATTCATGTAATTTATAATGCGGCGAGTGAAGTAATGTCTTTAACGTGGTGTAACAGAGAAAGAAAGTCGTAATGAGCTATAGCAAGCGAAGCTTGGTTATAAATGCAATGAGAGTTACAGGAGGGACATTGTCATCCAATATAAAACTAATTCGTTAGAGGAACGAACTATGATGTATATGGAAACGTTAACTATTGTTAGGAGTGTTCAACAATTGCGTTGGAGACACTCAATTACAGACAGGAAGAAATATTGTAAAATCCAGTATTTTATTTTGACAGAATAAACAGCATGTGTATTTTTTAAGCATAGCTGATGAATATAAGGAGAGATGTGATGTTACAGATCAATCTTTAGTCATAAAGAAGTCATGTAAGACTATAGTAAAGAGATTTCATATCAGATGAAAGTAAGAACGTGAGGTAAAGTGTATTTTTATTGAGAAATGAACACGAGCAGACTAAAATTCAGAGAGAAGCTATAAATTGTAGCGGAGATGAATAATTAAAGTAACGAAAGGAAGTATGACATAATTTATGTGAGTAAAAGTATAAAGAAGTACTACGGAAGTATTGTTGTGTGGAACGAATAAGAAAGGTATAGCACGGAGTTGTATAATCGATAGTATTGATGTTTTCGGAGGTAGTTGTGTCCATGAAAGGTATTACAGTAGTAATATTTAGTAGGGATACTGATTCTCTTACTTTGTTGAAAGTATTTGAGATGGTTTTAGAATTTTTGTCAACGTGCTAAGGAAGATATATATGCGCAGAGTTAGTATTGAAAGAGGTGTAGTAAAGATACGTTAATGTTATTCACCGAGAGTGTGAGATAAAGAAATTTCAGTGAGAAAATATGGAAATAGAGTATGTCAGTAAAGTAAGTTGAAAGATGTATTTGTGGAGAATTGGAAGTGTGAGTAGTGAAGTTTGAATGCCATGCACACGTAAAATGTTGTAAAGCTAATCTGAAAGTCTTGCATCGTAGTTCGGGAATGTTATTACAGTTATTAAAAAACCGGATATGTAAATAAGTGAAATAGTAATGAACTTAATTGTTTGAGACACATGTTCACATGGAAGTAAAAATGTATATTCATGATAAATCCAAAAGTATAGTGTGAGATAAAGTATATAGGAGTGAAATGAACTTTATACCGATAAAGCAGGAGGAGAAAATCGTGCAGGTCGCGTTGATGTACATAATTAACACCTGTAAATAACAATAATTACTATAATATTTTATTAATTTTTTCTACACATAATTAGTAGTTTTGACGCTATAATGCGGTGAGAAATAATAATGTATTACGCAGGGAGAACGTTTGTGAGATGCTATAGAATTTAAGTGAATTATTCTAGGTTTAGACATACGGTGTTTAAGAAAGTGTAGTTAATTGTTTTTAAATCTTTCTAAGAAAGGTCCTATCGTTATTAATACGAGTATTGGTGCAGGGAGACTTATAAAGTCGCATCTATGTCCAGTGGAGACACACATTTTTTATTTGTGTGCTTATTTGATTTTCATTTAAATAGTAGGGACATATTTGTAGTGTCCTGGATCAATAACTTAGCCAGTACTTTTTAGTTTACTTGTCCCGTCTTTTATAAGATCTGTTTTTCATTCAATGCTGAATTACGCTATAACGATACTATTGGTTCGATGCAGACAGTTTTTTCGACATAACTATACCTTATCTACCCCGAGAGCCGAGTTGCTCAGTACGCTCAATTTTGTTTTAGGCTGTTCTGTGTACAACTAGTTACTGTAGTAGTATGGTTATATATGCATTATGCGTGTCAAGGGTTGCCTAGTCATCACTCCAGTGGGAAGTGTTGATTTCTTAGCCGGGTATCGACATCCCTACGATCATTTTTCCATCCATGCGGATTCTGGACGTTGACTTGAGGAACTCGGGCGCAGTACGGTGTTCAGTGGACCTAGTTTTGTAACCAGTGAAGTATGGGTTTGGTTTAGAAGAGCTAGACCCAGGTTTTTGGGTGCTAGTAGATGCATGCTCGCGTTTAGAGTTGATAGATGTTGCTTCACGTTTAGAAAGAGAAGAAGCGGATTCACTTTGATTTGCTAAGGCATTTAAAAGTCGGCATCTGCTGTTTATAAAGATGACTAAATGTTCATAAGAATAATCATCGTTATTGGAAAGTTCAATCTCCCATGTTTTGAGAGTGGCTACATCAAATTCTGAAGTGACTAAATGTATTGAGAATGTGTCCCAGTGTTCAGTAGGCTGTTCCAATTGGGATAATGCCTTCACGTGAATTTGGGTTGTGTCTACGACAGTGCGCAGGCTATTGACGTCATTATGACGTGAGGGGGCAGGTTGAACAGAGATTTCATGTGACGCTGGACACGTAAGCAAACATTTCAATGTATTTCTTTAAGCAAACTAAAGGCAATGGGGTAATTTTCGGTGCTTAATGGAAGAGCTTCGACTAGTTGTAATGCTTGAACGTGGAGAGTCGATCGTAAATAGTGAAATTTATGAATATCTTGAATAACCTTATTATCATGAATAAGGGAGCAAAATAGCTCATAAAAGGAATCCCATTCGGATTCGTCACCTGAGAAATGCGGCAAATTTATTCTAGGGAGTAAGGGTCTGGGTTTGAGAATGCCCTCACGAGGCGAGGTTTGTTGTTCTTGGGGTGAACCAGGAGCTGAAATGTCCTTTTTTATCTTCATTTAATTTGCGTATTAACGCATAGGCAGCACCAATGCCTTCATAGTGCAGAGTTTCGACCTATTCTCTATCTTCTGTTTGATTGAGCATGCATGTTTCGATTTCTGTTTGACCCATGTCATATTTCTCATAAGACCGTTCATAATCTTCTAAGCGATGGGTAATTATGTATAAATTAGACTCTGAGGCAGCCAAATCCTTGAGAACATTTTTGAACCGGGTAATTTGCCCTTTGTAGGACACCCGTTTGGAGATGAGCTTATCATCCTTATCAGTTGCCTGAGTTGGGGATGCCATAATTGAAATTGAAAGTTGGAGTACAACATACGATACTGGAGAAATGCGGAAATGCTGTCAGGTTGGCAGGGACAAACCAGTAGGAAGGTGATGAATACTGTAGGAGACAGGAGCGACCTCTCTCTCTCCTCACACCAGCCTTGAGAAGTTGGAGTTATAGCTGAAAAATTCCAAGTAAATGTTAGTAATTTGCAAAATATTGACAAATTGGTTTCTCCCGGGTTTCTGGAACCAAGTTTTGTTAGGTTAAGCCTAGGCTCACACATCACCTGAGGGAAGATGATTTGAAAAGAAAAGGAAAAGGTTTAGGAGTGGAAACGATCTTTAGGCAGAAAGGAAAGATTCCAAGACAAAAGAAATAATATAGCTAGATAATAAAGAATAGTAAGGTTTGATTAAGGCTTGATGACTCAAGGCGAGAAAACGAGTTCCTAAGCGGATGTAAAAGTGCGAGGCAGGCATGCGCTGAGTGCCCCGTCCCTCCCGAACAGGAAATCGGGTACTATGTAGGATGAAGGCACACTGTTCACTTGAGAGCAAAAACAAGAAAGGGAAATTTAAATCGTACCCTTTCCATTCTGAAAGGAAATGATTTTGGACAAATTCTGATATTTTGAAGATATCGCTATGAAAAGGAATGATGTTATTCCCCACCACGGTCGGATCCCTGAGAGAGAGACCAAATGCCCCCAGAGTGGACAATGGGTAGGTTTTGGCTAGGGATTAACGCTACCCAAAAGGGAAGATGAAGAGAGAAGGAAAGGAAAGTGGGTTTCGGAATGAAGAACAAGTGTGGGAAAATAGGACGAGAGTCCAATACTAAGCAAACAAAATGAATTTGAATGAGTATTTAGTGACGAGTGTCACCGCAAAGCCCGTGAAGCACCTAAAGTGAGTATGGACTTGGCCGCAGCTAACGGTAAATGCTGCTGGAGCATGGGCTATTTGCAAGCAAGCAGCGATCGTAGCTTCCCTTCCAAGCCTACATTTGTTTATTATAGGGAAGGGTGGTAGTCTGGCAAGACAAGGAATGACAGATTTACTGTATGTCCTTTCAAAGGAGTTAAGTTTGAACGAATGTTTTGAAAGGCGCAAATAATTTGAATTTGCCGTTATGATTTTAGTTCTTGGAACTGTATGATCTCCGACGACTGATCGAGTACTCCCAGGAAATGTATTGGTGAAGCAGTTATAGTGATTTTGGGAACAATTTTGTTGATTTCTTTGAAAATTTTGGTAAGAAAGACAATAGTTGCATTTAAGAATAGCTAAGCTTTTACCCAGCAAAGTGCCGACTAAAAGTTTAGACCGGAAGGAAAACTTAAATTTTGAAAACAAACCACAAGTTTTAGAGAAAATCTCAACAAGCAGGAAGCTTGCGGAGCTAGCTTTACTTGCCTTACTGGCTCATTAGAATTAGCTATAGCAGCTAAAAGATGCTTTGAAAAAGATGATACTAGAAGTTTTCGTTCAAATGTAACAAGAAGCAAAACTTTTATAATTTTAGTACCGGTATGTGATTTGCTTAAAGATAGCATAAACCGATGGGAAGAGTCAGGGAAACCAGGGTCCTACCTAAGCGTTATTCTGTTGTAATGTATAAAGTGCAAAGTTGAAATTTCATTTATTTAACAATAAAGAAAGAGTTGAAGTAGCAAACAATATAAAATTGATTTAGACTCAAATTAATAACAATAAACAATTTTAACATACAAAAGTCTGAGACTAAATTCTAACAGATTGTACATTTTTTGACAATGTTAAATAGGACGCAAGTTTAAAACTTGCTTCGAGCACAAAATCTGAATAAGATTTTAAAAGTTGTGCAAAAAATTGAAAACTTTAAAGTTTAACGAGAATTACATATAATTAAAGCTTCAACAAGGAATCAGGTACTATGTAGGCACTTTAAGAATTCCTATTAGAGATCTTAAAGGCTATGAAAAGACATTTAATATGAGATTATGACCAAAAAAAGAGAGGAAAATTAAGAAGAAGTTTCTATAACTTCTTATATTTAAACAGGGATCACGAGAAAAATGGGGCCAGTTGCCCTTTCGTGAAACCTGGAAAAGGAAAGTTAGAAAACTCACTTGTGAGTAGAAATAATTGAATTCCCTAGAAAAGGAGGCAAACAAAAGTTTAAAGAGTGTGCTAGGCACAGATTATACAGAAATGACGATGGAAAACAGCACAAAGTTGGGAGGGCACTACTATTGAGTGACACCTCATTGAAGGAATTCTAAATTTTATAATTTAATTATAATATGTTAGTAAGTTATTTGAGAGGAGGATAATAGGAGGTTTAGGAAAATGTCTTGGCCATATTTGTTGTTCTCTTTCGAACGCGACACGGATGGTGGTTGAACGAGCACTGTTTCACTATAGTCTATTGGTATGTTTGGAAAGTTCACTATTGCAACACAGAATGTTCACAAGAAGAAAAGTTATTGCAATTATGTAAATCACTAGTTGAATTGTAACTTGAGAAGGTTTATTGCGTTGTAGCTTTTATAGGTTATAGTTGAATGCAGTGGGAAGTTTCCCACGAAGGAAGACAAATTAGACTTAGAATAACGAATGCTGTTAAGAAAAATCTTTAGCTAAGAACAGTATTCCCATATTTAGGTGGAAAATACTTGACGGCTTTACTTGCAGAAAGATAACTTGATGTAGAAAGTTCTAGAGCATTGATATCTGTTGAATTGGGTAAAACAAGTCCCCCGGCGGAAAGCTGAATTCTATAGACAGTGGGTACTTTAAATTATCCCTCGGTGTGAGATAGTATCTCAGATAATCAGTACAAGAAGTACTTTTTCATTTTGAAAAGTTAGCTTAAGTAGCCACAACTAGATCAGGAAGATCTTTTGAAGGCAGATATTGCATCACATTTATCAATTTCACGCTGTCTATAAAATCAGATAAAATGCTATAAGCAATTTAAATCATTTAAAACTTGGTGAAAACCATTGAAGATGTACTCAGCTCATTTTGAAGAAAGACGATGGTCTGGAAGATGGTTGAGGTTAAAATTCACAACATGGCGTAGATATTTAAAAAATGTCTCGAGTAGACAGGAGACAAGCCGGAGGTAGGCTCCAACTCTATGTGTTGACGACTGACGGAGAAGTGAAAATGAGAGCAGTTGCTCACGGCACGGAGACAAGAAGTCGAGTGGACGAGCGAAGTGACGCACCGATGGAAGAGAGCAACAACGCACACGTCAGAGGTAGGCGGGCGAGGAGAAGGGGAAGCGAGCGGGTAAGGGGAGGAAACAGCAGAGTTTACACAAACATAGCAAACATTATAAAGGCAAAATTCTTCTTGGAGCGGTGTCTTCACGTAGTTGTTGGTTGGAGAAGAACACGACGCCTGGCGGATTGATGACGAAGTCTTCATGACTTGAGGCGATTGAAGTTTAGAGGGCAGCTGCAAGACGCTGCCAAGCTGGTTCCGAAGAATATGCTCTTCTGTAACAGACTTACACCACAAATGAACAAATTTACGGGGCAAACAGGATGTAATAGTTCGATGTTGGTGTTTGCGGGAAGGAAATTTAAATGAATGAAATAATATAAGAGAATGAAGAGCGGCAAATGCCAACTCCGCCTTCCCGTGTATTTCGAGAAATACACCATATTGGGGGGCGCCGGCAAACACAAACATAGAATGAAAACACGATATTAAAGATTGATAAATGTAGCACTGATAGTGAGGGGTCCTATAATATACCCATTGCTTGTCAAGATCTTCTCCTCCCTGAGTCTTCCGTTCCCTCCCGGATAGCAATCGATCATTCCGCCAAAGATCCACGCTAGAGGGGGAAAGGAAAAAAGGGGAGGTGCCTATAAGGAACTGACCAAATGTTGTGAAAAGTAAATTATCAAGGTTAGTAGAAAGCGGGGTCAACGGACGAAAATTAACAACGCCGTCAATCAAAATGTATCTAGTAGCCGCGAGAAACAAAGCTTCAATATAGATAGCGACAAAATGCGAAAAAGGAGAGACAAATGTAAACAAAGCGTATAAGAGCAAGTACATTGATTAAGGCTAATAATATACCAAATAAGTAAGAAAACTATGCGAGTAGAAGGCAAGAACGCCGTAGGTAACAATAATCTAGTAGTCATAAACAATGACCTTAAGTTATAATGCGCACCAAAAGGGTTAACTAGAGAAATACGTAAGTCAGCAAAAACGTGACGTAACAAGAATATATAAGAAGGTACATAGAATGTAACGACGAGAAAAATCAAGTTTGTTTAACAACAAACCACAAAAGTGCGAAATAGTTGCGCAGGTTACAATACATGCGCGCAGTGAAGATATGTAACGATGTTATGAAACGATGATCAAAACAACCATAGTGTACGAGTGTGAGCAAGTAAGGAAAGTAAATAAACAAATCCTTTACCCACATAGTACACCAAGATAACGAGTATGAATAGCTGGGAAGGTCAGCGACCTGAACCAGTTTATCCGAGGGGGGAAGTAAACGACTTCCTGAATTACGGTAGCAACTCGCATAATAATAGCTAGCAGACAGCCCGAGTTGAGATAAGAAGAATCCGTCATGACCTTTGTCACATATAGAGGAAGTAATCAACGGCTTGGCCTTGCCCGAGTTTGTGTACAAACAAGATTGCCAAACAAATAGTTGAAAATAACCACAAGGGGCAGACGCAACAAGCAAAATATTAAAGGAGAACTTTGAGTAACACATGTGATCATACGTGGTTTGGACATGAAAAAACAATTTAAAAACATATGAAACAAAGTAATTAATCAGTTTCGCATAATTTTGAGGGTCACGAAATCCAACAATTTCCAACAGAAAAAAGCTTAATTCTCCCGAACAGCGGAGAAAAGCTAGGAAGTTTAAAGAGAAATTAGGGGTAAGAATTGTTACCCTTAAAATTGAAGAACGCAGATTATCAAGCGGCTTCAAATGCGGCTTGCAAGTGTGAGGAAGAGGGAAGGAGGCGGCCGTGGCCATCCTACTAAACAGCGAAAATATTGAAAAACAACTCACAGCGAAGTGATGGTGACTGATAGCCGTGGTTTGACAAAGAGAGATGATAGTTTTCGATGGAAAGTTTAACCAATTACCGGCTACAAAAAGTGACAAAGGGCAATGAAACAAATGACTTACGGCAAAGCTGACTTGAATTGCCATTTTGTACGAAAATAGAGCGAAACCAACTAAACAACTAACAGCAGTGACGTAGTTGTTGACACTGAGACATCGTTTTGGCGAGTGTTTTTCAAATGTATCGTAAGCGGAAACATGAGTGTTCTCTTTTCGGAAAAGGAATTTGAATCAGCGTAAACAAAATGACATTGCGAGTTGGTTTGAAGCCTGGAACGTTGGATTTGAGCAGTAACGATCCAACCAAAATCGGTGTCTCTAGCGACCACGTTTGAAGATAGTTTGCGAACTTGTTTACGAAGGCAATTCCAAAATATATTGGCACTGAAGAGAATGTCAATGGGATTTTGAACATTAAACTGATGATCAGCTAACCTTAAATGCGAAGGAATCTTTAAACCGGAAGTGTTAATAGAAAGGCTAGGGGTGTCTTTACCAATACTGTTAAGAATCAGACAGTTTAAGTTAAGATGAGTGTTTCTTTGACAGATGTCTCTAATTTTTAATTTTGAAGACTGCAAAGCTTGAGTTTTCAAATTGTCAATGCCGGATATATTGATGGAAGTAGGTGAGGAAGAAAGACCTAGTTTTTTAATTAACGATCGGGAAACAAAGTTGTGAGTTAAGGCGGAATCGAGAAGACCGCGGGCTCGAACCCAATTTCCAAATTTATCCTGAATTTCGAATTGTACAGTGGACAACAGGACTTGCGCACTGTGAGAAGTCCTGGCATTAGAAATGCAGGAAGAGGCACTAGCTTGTTCGGAGCTGCTCTGCATGGAATTTGAAGAGGCAGGTACTAATGACCTCGATTGATCATGGCGGTGCAGAAAAGTGTGATGCGGTCGTTTGCAATGAAAACAGAGGTTGGAAGACGTACAATTCGAAGCAGAATGCTTAGATGACAGGCAGTTGAAACAATATTTATTATTGGAGACAAATTTCCTTCTGTCGTCAATTAACAGTTCTTTAAAGTATTTGCATGAATACAAAGCGTGAGAATCTTTGCAAAGTATGCACTTTAGAGACTTGTTGAGCGGCCTAGTATGTTCTCCTGGACGGTTGAAGGTGGTAGAACGAGTTTGCTTGTTCTCGACAGATGGGGAAGAGACAAGTTTGGTATCCAAGATATTAGGACACAAGGGACTAATTTTAGCACTTGCGCACTGAAATGATAGTGCTGTAAGGAATTGGCACCGGCTGTTAAGAAACGAGATGAGATGCTCGAAGGAATATTCGCTTCTGTGAGCTAATTCTAGTTCCCAGGCTTTAAGAGTGGGATAATCAAATCTGGATGTAGCTAGATGAATTAAGACCGTGTCCCAAGTTTGAACCGGTTGCTCGAGCTGGTATAAGGCTCTGACATGTAGTTGCATTGTGTCAACCAAGTTCCTTAAAGAGGAAACGTCATTAGGCTTTACGGCTGGCAAGTCGAACAAGGCGTGAATGTGGCGTGCCACATACAGAAGCAGATTGCCATATCTCTCTTTAAGAAGATTAAATGCGATGGTGTAGTTGTCGGCGCTTAAAGGCAGTGATTCCACGAGCGTAAGAGCTTGCTCTTTAAGACATGATCTCAAGTAATAAAACTTGTTGATAGCGGGAATACCTTTGTTGTCATGTATGAGAGAACTGAATAACTCATAAAAAGAGTTCCATTCACTTTCCTGGCCAGAAAAAACAGGCAGGCTTATCTTCGGAAGTGAAGGTTTTGGTTGATGCGTGTCTTCACGGACTGAAGCAGGTGCGAACTGGGCCGGATTGATGACCCTAGTGTCCGGTTCTGAGATACTGCGAATCAGTTGGTGGGCCTTTGCAATCCCTTCAAAATACAAGGGTTCGATTTCATCTCGATCGGATTGAAGTTCGGGGCAAACGGATTCAATGTCGGTTTGGATTTGGTCATAGTAGTCGTAAGAACGTTCGTACAACTTTAAGCGTTGAGTCAAGACATCTAGATCACAATCGGCTGGAGTTAATTTATTAATCAAATTTCTAAATCTGGTGAGCTGTCCTTTGTATGAAGAAGTCTAGCAATGAGAGCTTAATCCCTTTCAGTTGGCATGATGAAATGGGTAAATGGAAGTATAACTTACGGAACTGTGGGACCTTGGAAATGCTGTCAGGCTGGCAGCAGCAAACAAGTTGAAAGAAAGGGACACACCAAAGGTGACAGGAGCGGCAACTATCCCCCTCACCAGCCTTGCACGGTGAAGGTATAGCTGAAAAATTCAAAGTAGATGTTAATAATTTGAAAAATATTGACAAATGGACTCTCCCGGGTTTCTGGGACCAAAGTTTGGGTAGGTATTGGCTAGGGATTAACGCTACCCCCAAGGGAAGATGAAGAGAGAAGGAAAGGAAAGTGGGTTTCGGAATGAAGAACAAGTATGGGTAAATAGGACGAGAGTCCAATACTAAGCAAACAAAATTAATTTAAATGAGTATTTAGTGACGAGTGTCACCGCAAAGCCCGTGAAGCACCTAAAGTGAGTATGGTCTTGGCCGCAGCTAACGGGAAATGCTGCTGGAGCTTGGGCTATTTGCAAGCAAGCAGCGATCGTAGCTTCCCTTCCAAGCCTACATTTGTTTATTATAAGGAAAGGTGGTAGTCTGGCAAGACAAGGAATGACAGATTTACTGTATATCCTTTCAAAGGAGTTAAGTTTGAACGAATGTTTTGAAAGGCGCAAACAATTTGAATTTCCGTTATGATTTTAGTTCTTGGAACTGTATGATCTCCGACGACTAATCCAGTATTCCCAGGAAAGGTATTGGTGAAGCAGTTATAGTGATTTTGGGAACAATTTTGTTGATTTCTTTGAAAATTTTGGTAAGAAAGACAATAGTTGCATTTAAGAATAGCTAAGCTTTTACCCAGCAAAGTGCCGACTAAAATTTAGACCGGAAGTAAAACTTAAATTTTGAAAACGAACCACAAGTTTTAGAGAAAATCTCAACAAGCAGGAAGCTTGCGGAGCTAGCTTTACTTGCCTTACAGGCTCATTAGAATTAGCTATAGCAGCTAAAAGATGCTTTGAAAAAGATGATACTAGAAGTTTTCGTTCAAATGCAACAAGGAGCAAAACTTTTATAATTTTAGTACCGGTATGTGATTTGCTTAAAGATAGCATAAACCGATGGGTAGAGTCAGGGAAACCAGGGTCCTACCTAAGCGTTATTCTGTTGTAATGTATAAAGCGCAAAGTTGAAATTTTATTTATTTAACAATAAAGAAAGAGTTGAAGTAGCAAACAATATAAAATTGATTTAGATTCAAATTAATCACAATAAACAATTTTAACATACAAAAGTCTGAGACTTAATTCTAACAGAAAGTACATTTTTGACAATGTTGAATAGGACGCAAGTTTAAAACTTGCTTCGAGCACAAAATCTGAATAAGATTTTAAAAGTTGTGCAAAAAATTGAAAACTTTAAAGTTTAACGAGAATTACAAATAATTAAAGCTTCAACAAGGAATCAGGTACAATGTAGGCACTTTAAGAATTCCTATTAGAGATCTTAAAGGCTATGAAAAAGCATTTAATATGAGATTATGACAAAAAAGAGAGGAAAATTAAGAAGAAGTTTCTATAACTTCTTATATTTAAACAGGGATCACGAGAAAAATGGGGCCAGTTGCCCTTTCGTGAAACCTGGAAAAGGAAAGTTAGAAAACTCACTTGTGAGTAGAAATAATTGAATTCCCTAGAATACGAGGAAAACAATAGTTTAAAGAGTGTGCTAGGCACAGATTATACAGAAATTACGATGGAAAACAGCACAAAGATGGGATGACACTACTATTGAGTGACAGCTCATTGAAGGAAATCTAAATTTTATAATTTAAGTATAATATGTTAGTAAGGCATTTGAGAGGAGGAAAATAGGAGGTTTAGGAAAATGTATTGGCCATATTTATTGCTCTCTTTCGAACGCGACACAGATGGTGGTTGAACGAGCACTGTTTCACTATAGTCTATTGGTATGTTTGGAAAGTTCACTATTGCAGCACAGAATGTTCACAAGAAGAAAATTTATTGCAATTATGTAAATCACTAGTTGAATTGTAACTTGAGAAGGTTTATTGCGTTGTAGCTTTCATAGGTTATAGTTGAATGCAGTGGGAAGTTTCCCACGAAGGAAGACAATTTAGACTAAGAATAGCGAATGCTGTTAAGAAAAATCTTTAGCTAAGAACAGTATTCCCATATTTAGGTGGAAAATACTTGACGGCTTTACTTGCAGAAAGATAACTTGATGTAGAAAGTTCTAGAGCTTGATATCTGTTGAATTGGGCAAAACAAGTTCCCCGGTGGAAAGCTGAATTCTATAGACAGTGGGTACTTTAAATTATCCCTCGGTGTGAGATAGTATCTCAGATAATCAGTACAAGAAGTACTTTTTCATTTTGAAAAGTTAGCTTAAGTAGCCACAACTAGATCAGAAAGATCTTTTGAAGGCAGATATTGCATCACATTTATCAATTTCACGCTGTCTATAAAATCAGATAAAATGCTATAAGCAATTTAAATCGTTTAAAACTTGGTGAAAACCATTGAAGATGTACTTAGCTCATTTTGAAGAAAGACGATGGTCTGGAAGATGGTTGAGGTTAAAATTCACAACATGGCGTAGATATTTAAAAAATGTCTCGAGTAGACAGGAGACAAGCCGGAGGTAGGCTCCAACTCTATGTGTTGACGACTGACGCAGAAGTGAAAATGAGAGCAGTTGCTCACGGCACGGAGACAAGAAGTCGAGTGGACGAGCGAAGTGACGCACCGATGGAAGAGAGCAACAACGCACACGTCAGAGGTAGGCGGGCGAGGAGAAGGGGAAGCGAGCGGGTAAGGGGAGGAAACAGCAGAGTTTACACAAACATAGCAAACATTATAAAGGCAAAATTCTTCTTGGAACGGTGTCTTCACGTAGTTGTTGTTTGGAGAAGAACACGACGCCTGGCGGATTGATGACGAAGTCTTCATGACTTGAGGCGATTGAAGTTTAGAGGGCAGCTGCAAGACGCTGCCAAGCTGGTTCCGAAGAATATGCTCTTCTGTAACGGACTTACACCGCAAATGAACAAATATACGGGGCAAACAGGATGAAATAATTCGATGTTGGTGTTTGCGGGAAGGAAATTTAAATGAATGAAATAATATAAGAGAATGAAGAGCGGCAAATGCCAACTCTGCCTTCCCGTATATTTCGAGAAATACACCAGACAGAGATAAAGCGCTTTCAGAGATTTCAGTAAGATTATTATTATTATTATTATTATTATTATAAATTGTTGAAAAGAACCAATCGTTGGTTTTAAAGATGGCTAACCTCTTACCCAGCAGAGTGCCGACTAAAGTTTAGAAAGGGTTAGAAACCCAACCTAACTTAAACAAAACCAAAATTCTATACAGTGAGTCACAGAACAAAGCGGGACATCGCTTCAAGTAGAAAGCTGGCTGAGCAAGCTGTACTTGCCTTTAATGATTCACTAGAATTAGCTACAGTAGCTAAGATAAACCCTTTGAGCGTTGTTAGCAGACGTTTTGCTCTAAACGCAACAAGTGATTGAGTTTGTAGTAAACTTATAATTCAGTAATTTTGATTGTTTCTTTGAATATAATAGTAATTCGAAAGAAGAGATAGGGAAAGGAAGGTCATGCCTAACAGCTCGTAGAGCAATGTAATGGAACTCCAATAAATTATCGCAATTTCATTGCTTCAACAATAATAGGTTTGTAATCGTTTTTTACAATTTGAGAAGTATTTTTGAACAATTCGAAAGTCTTAGACTTATGATAAAATACTAAAGACCCTCACAAGGGTACAATTAAGAGGTCTTGGACCTGTAATAACAATAATAAAAAGTTTACAATTTTGGTGGATTTTTCAATTAGAAATACGTAAATATTTCTTTAGATTGTTTAGGCAGAATAGCAATGCTTTTATCAGATTGCTTTTGTTGTAAGCGAGAAAGCTATAAATAAGTAATTTAAAATTCCTGGGCACAGCAGGAGCAGAAAAAAGGGATTAAGAAGTGAATTTATAACCACTTAGATTATTTATCCAGAAAGTAATGAATGCTAAATTCAAATAGGGCAGGTCGCATTAGCGAAGCCTGGATTACATACTGTTACGGCTGTGAGTTTGTGTCATCGCTCGCCGCATGAGTCACAACTGCCCCAGGGCTGGGCTGTGCCCTGCCTCGTGTATTGCGTGCGCCTTATGCAACAGGGCTACTAGGACAAAGGGATAGTCCAGAATATTCGTGACTGGCCCAGCGATGGAAACCTCGAGAAGCCGTGAACCCTGGATGGATCTAGAAGCATTTATTGAGTCACCGGCCTGCTATATAAGTGAGACCTGTCAAGCAGTGGTTGTTGTTGTGTTTTTATGAGCTAGTGCGAGTGTTTATCCTGAGCGACAGAAGTGTGGTGACTTGCGAAACCCCTAGTGAAGCTGATTCTCTTGACAGCGAGGAAGTGATTGTGGTGCATTGTGAAACTGTGTAGTACGGTGACAGGCTGAGTGCAGATATTTCCAGCCAACGAACGGGGCCTCCTCATTACGAGGGATTAACTTCTGCGGCTTGTTGACAAGTGAAAGGGGGCAAGTACTCTCCAAAGGCAGAGACTTGAGGAAACTGGAGTAAGGTAATAATTGCTTGTATTTACTGATGAGTAGTGAATCTTTATGGCCACAATAAAGTTAATTATTTCTTTTAAGCAGTAAATGGTGTTGTGCCTTCTACCCACCGTAATCCAGTTAACAAAAGTGCCACTAGGGGGGTGGCACGCAATAACTGGTGTCAGAAGCCGGATTACGAACTCAAGCACAAGCACAACACCTGACGGTCCTGGTTTCAAAACCCGAGCAGGTCATTTTTTTAATTTTCCTGTGAGCGCATGCCCCTTACAAGACAAACATCTAAAATGGAGGCGCAATTGGCAGCATTGCTAGAAAAGTTAAGTGGCATGGAAGACGGCCAGAAGAAATTAGCCAAGGACCTGAAGGATGACCTGAAGAATATGGGAGACGGCCAGAAAAGTTTAGCAGAGGACCTGAAGGACGGCCAGAATACGTTAGCAGAGGACCGAACCGCCAAATTTCTGGATGGCCAGAAAAATCTGGAAGAGTGTCTGCTGACGAAATTAGAGGAGAGTCAAAGGAAATTAGAACAGGGCCTACGTGAAGAAGTCGCAGCAGTGGAAAAGAAGTTCGACGCCTTACAAGTGGAAGTTGCCGAGCTGCGCCAACGCCCGCTGATGGGGGTGGAGGAGAAATTCAACGCCTTACAAGTGGAAGTTTCCGAGCTGCGCCAACGCCCGCTGATGGGGGTGGAGGAGAAATTCAACGCCTTGCAAGTGCAAGTTGCCGAGCTGTGCCAACGACCGCTGATGGGGGTGGAGGAGAAATTCAACGCCTTACAAGTGGAAGTTGCCGAGCTGTGCCAACGCCCGCTGATGGGGGTGGAGGAGAAATTCAACGCCTTACAAAAGGAAGTTGCCGAGCTGCTCCAACGCCCACTGACGGGGGTGGAAGAGGAATTCAACGTTCTACGAGAGGAAGTTGCCGAGCTGCGCCAACGCCCGCCCACCGTTACACCGGGAATATCAGGAACGGGACATAGCAGAGTGACGCCCCCAACCTTCGACGGAAAGGTCCCGTGGAGCACCTACTAACGTCAGTTCGAGGCGGCCTGTTCCATAAATAACTGGAACAACACAGAAAAGTCTACAGCTCTCATTGTAGCGCTGAGAGGTGACGCCCTTAACGTCCTTCAGGCCATCCCGACTGGATCCCAGGACTACACTTCACTGATCGCCCATATGGAGTCCCGATATGAAGATAGCCATCTTCAGCAGGCCTACCAGATGCAGCTCCGGACCCGGGTACAGAAGAACGCGGAAACCCTGCAGGAGTTCGAGATGGACATTGCACGTCTCGTAAGGCTCGCCTACCCAACAGCGCCGGCCGACTTTCTGGAGCAGATAGCGACGCAGACTTTCACCGACGGGCTACGGGACCCGGACACCCAACAGGCGCTGCGACTCGCGCGCAATAAGACCCTGGCAGATGCGCTGAGCCACGCACTTGAGGTCGAGACGGCAAAGCAGGTATCTAGAATGCGCGCGCGGGTGCGTCAGGTGGACGTCGACGGACCAGTAAAAACCAACGAGACCAAGCCCCTGGCCGACGAATTAATGGAGGCGCTAAGCCGTTTCTTCGATAGTCGCGGCACCACCAGCAACGACACAGCCGGAAGGCAACCGGAGAGGCGGCCCGGAATAGAACTACCGACCTGCTGGACCTGCGGTAAGAAAGGCCACCTGAGCAAGGACTGCGGTGATCGCCTCCGCCGAGGATATCCGACGGGAAATCAGTCGTCTGAAAACCGCGCGACCCAGGGAAACGAGTATTAGCCAGCCTTGGGGGGCAAAGGTTGGCTTGTGACAGTCGTCAATCCCCGGCAGTCCAGGTTCATGTGACGAAGTTACGGAGGAACAATAGCAGCCTGATGGTCGACGGAGTCGTCAACGGAGAGAGCTGGCCCATACTAATCGACACGGGAGCATCGAGGACCATCGTCAGTCCCACCGTGATCCCGAAGTGGAGAGTGCAACCCACACAAAGGAACCTCCAGCTAATAACCGCGACCGGAGAGACCGCACCGGTACATGGCGAAGCATCACTGGAGTTCGTCATTGGTCGACAGGCGATAAAGCATCCAGTGCTTGTGGCTGACGTATCAAATGAAGTGATCATCGGACTGGACTTCCTGGACCAGAACAACATCATCTTGGATCTGAGTACCAACACTCTGCACTTCGTAGGTGAGGAACTTGCTTTGCAACCTGCGCACGAGTCCAACACCGCACGACGAGTAAGACTGAGAGAAGACGTCATCGTTCCCACCAGGACGGAGGTCAGCGCTGCCGTAATTGTCGATGGAACTGCTAGGGAGTGGCGGCTGTCATCGAGCCAAAATATGAGGACATCCAGACAAAAGGATTGCTAGTTGCCAAGACCCTCATCAACACGACGCCTCGGCCGTACGTCCGCCTGTCCAACCTGAACGACTACGATATTACGGTTCACCGGGACACCAACCTAGGAGTCTGCGAGCCCGTTACCTGGATTGCCCGCATCACAGAAACGACGGACGGACACCTGCAGACGGACAACCGAAGAAGACGTGCCCTGCCCGAAGAACTACAGAAGCTGTACCTAGGATCCCACGACCATTTAGACGAGGAGCAATCACGCCAACTTCAGGACCTGCTACGCGAATTCCAGGATGTCTTCTCCGTGGGGAGCAAAGACTTTGGCAGGACAAGCTTGGTCCAGCACAGAATCGACGTTGGGGACAGCGCACCGATTAGGGCCCCATTCCGACGTGTCCCGCTCGCCAAGCAAGCCGAAGTCGACCGGATGGTAGAAGAGATGAAGGAGCAAGGCGTGATCGAGCCATCACATAGTCCAGGAGTTCTCCGGCCGTGCTTGTGAAGAAGAAGGACGGTTCCATCAGGTTCTGCGTGGACTACAGGCGGGTGAACGACGTCACGAAGAAGGACGGCTACCCTCTACCCCGGATCGACGACACGCTGGACACCATATCAGGGTCAAGATGGTTCTCCACCTTGGATTTGAAGAGTGGCTACTGGCAGGTGGAGGTCCACCCTAAGGACCGCGAGAAAACGGCGTTCTCTGTGGGCAGCGGGCTCTGGCAGTTCACCGTCATGCCATTCGGTCTGTGCAACGCCCCTGCGACCTTCGAAAGGCTAATGGAGTCCATTCTGAGGGGACTACACTGGAAGACCTGCCTGGTCTACCTAGACGACGTCATCGTTCTGGGGAGAAGCTTCGAGGAGCCCTACAGCAACCTGAAGGAGATCTTGTTGAAGCTACGGGCTGCCCAGCTGAAGTTGAGCCCCAAGAAGTGTCAGCTCTTCCAGAAGCGGGTCCAGTACCTTGGGCATATCGTCTCCGAGGAAGGGGTGCGCACCGACCCAGAGAAGACCGCAGCTGTGAGGGAGTGGCCAGTTCCGAAGGACAAGTCCCAACGACGAAGCTTCCTGGGACTCTGCACTTATTACCGTCGCTTCGTGAGAGGATTCGCCGACATCGCCAAACCTTTACATCGACTGACTGAGAAGGATCAACTCTTCACGTGGACAGCAGAATGCCACAGTGCCTTCGAACAACTCAAGCAAGCTCTGTGCACCGCGCCTATTCTGGCCTACTCCAGACCTGGAACAAGGTTCATCGTCGATACCGATGCCAGCAACTTTGGCATAGAGGGAATCCTGTCGCAAGTAGTGGACGTCGAGGAGAGAGTAGTGGCCTACTTCAGCAAGGCCTTGTCAAAGCCAGAAAGGAACTACTGCGTCACCAGGAAGGAGCTGCTCGCCATCGTGAAGACCATTGAACACTTCCACAAGTACCTGTACGGGCAAAAATTTCTCATCAGGACCGACCATGCATCCCTGCGGTGGCTCCTGAACTTCAAGCAGCCCGAGGGTCAACTCGCGCGGTGGTTAGAGAGGCTTCAACAGTACAACTTTGAGATTCAGCACAGGAAAGGCCAACTGCATTCTAACGCCGACGCCCTGTCACGAAGACCGTGCCCCAAAGACTGCTCCTTCTGTGCCCGAAGGGAGGAGAACACCGGGATACAGTGCCGAAGGACTACCGTGGAACTTCAAGGGAGCTGGATCCGCGAATCTTTCACTCGGGCACAAGCAGAATATGATGACCTGGGACTGATAGCCGAATGGAAGAGGGCCTGTGTCCCCAGACCCGGGTGGAACATTGTGAGTGACTGCAGCCCAAAGTTTAAGTCCTACTGGGCACAGTGGGACTCGCTGATCGTAAGGGATGGCCTCATCTGCCGTACCTGGGAGAGCACCGACGGGAAGACATCTCGGGAACAAGTCATCGTTCCAAAGGCTATGACGGAGGAAGTCCTGAAGGAAGTTCATGGAGGATCATCTGGTGGACACCTAGGGATAAAGAAGACCCTGGAGAAGCTGAGAGAGCGGTTCTACTGGATCGGATGCCGATCAGACGTGGAGAACCACTGCGCGAGGTGCCACGATTGCGCAGCCAGCAAGGGCCCGGGACGAAGACGACGGGGTCCACTGAAGACCTACAACGTGGGCGGCCCCATGGAGAGAGTGGCCATCGATGTTGCTGGGCCATTCCCGTTAAGCGAGGCAGGGAACCGCTACATATTAGTCGTCAGCGACTACTTTACCAAATGGCCGGAGGCGTATGCGCTCCCTAACCAAGAAGCCGCGACGATTGCAGAGACCCTGGTGAAGGAATTCGTCATCCGGTACGGAGTACCCCTGGAGCTGCACTCCGACCAAGGGAGGAACTTCGAGTCGCAGATGTTCCAGAACCTATGCCAGCTGCTGGGAATCCGGAAGACAAGGACAACGCCGCTACACCCTCAGTCCGACGGGATGGTAGAGCGATTCAATCGCACCATCGAGAACCATCTCCGAATAGTCGTCAGCGAGCACCAGAGGGATTGGGACAAACATCTTCCACTATTTCTCCTGGCCTACCGCGCCGCCGTGCATGAAGCCACCGGGTGCACACCAGCCCGGGTCATGTTTGGGAGGGAGCTCCGTCTACCTGTCGATCTTGCCTTCGGCCGACCTGGGAATGATCCGGTCCCGGTAAGCCAGTATTGTCAAGAACTGGTCGACCAACTGGAGAACGTGCACGCGTTCGCGAGGAGGAAACTGCGGATCGAGACCGACCGAATGAAGACCCGATACGACCAGCAGACGGATGCCGGCGGATTCCACGAGGACGACCTGGTCTGGCTCTTCAACCCATTACGGAAGAAAGGTCTGTCACCCAAACTGCAGAAGTCCTGGGAGGGCCCGTACAGAGTCGTGAAACGGATCAACGATGTCGTCTACAGGATCCAGCGGAGCCCGAGGGCGAAGATGAAGATCGTGCATCGAGATCGCCTGGCAGCCTACGGAGGGACACAGACGGACCAATGATTGATCGGGACGATCAGCCTTTTAGGAAGGGGGTGGTGTTACGGCTGTGAGTTTGTTTCATCGCTCGCCGCATGAGTCACAACTGCCCCAGGGCTGGGCTGTGCCCTGCCTCGTGTATTCCGTGCGCCTTATGCAACAGGGCTACTAGGACAAAGGGATAGTCCAGAATATTCGTGACTGGACCAGCGATGGAAACCTCGAGAAGCCGTGAACCCTGCATGGATCTAGAAGCATTTATTGAGTCACCGGCCTGCTATATAAGTGCGACCTGTCAAGCAGTGGTTGTTGTTGTGTTTTTATGAGCTAGTGCGAGTGTTTATCCTGAGCGACAGAAGTGTGGTGACTTGCGAAACCCCTAGTGAAGCTGATTCTCTTGACAGCGAGGAAGTGATTGTGGTGCATTGTGAAACTGTGTAGTACGGTGACAGGCTGAGTGCAGATATTTCCAGCCAACGCACGGGACCACCTCATTACGAGGGATTAACTTCTGCAGCTTGTTGACAAGTGAAAGGGGGCAAGTACTCTCCAAAGGCAGAGACTTGAGGAAACTGGAGTAAGGTAATAATTGCTTGTATTTACTGATGAGTAGTGTATCTTTCTGGCCACAATAAAGTTAATTATTTCTTTTAAGCAGTAATTGGTGTTGTGCCTTCTACCCACCGTAATCCAGTTAACAAAAGTGCCACTAGGGGGGTGGCACGCAACAATACGATTAGATACAAGAGTTTAATAATTGAGAAATTATAACTTCCTGAATGCAGCAGGAAAATAAAGTGCATATTATAATGTGGGTTTATAACCACATAGATTATTTAAGCAGTAATTACAAAATGCGATACATGAAAAAATGGGAGGGAGCCTACTTATAGACCAAGCTTCATTGATTTGCAAGAAAATAGTTTAAATTACCCTAAATTGTTAGTAAAGGAAAATTGGGAGTATAGGAAATAAGGAATCAAAGTCTGCCTGTTTTACTAGTTCGAATGGAACACGGCGCAGGAGATAGCCACACATACACCTTTCGAAGCACTAAAAGTTTGTAGAACATGAGAGAAATGTCATTTATTGCAGATTGTGGTTCAATTTGAATTGGAAGTTAACAGTAATTTGACGTTGTTGAGTATAGTTTTTCACAGTTTAGAGTCTATTGCGAATGGAAATTTTCAGAGATGTAATTACAGTTGAATAGGGCAGGCAGAGATCCCCCGTAGGAAGCTAAGTTGTGTTTTCAGGCTAGCTATAAGTTTTAGCAAAATCCCACGTAGGAGAGAAGTATCTCCCTTATTTCGTACAGGAAGTAATAGATTTCATGCTTCAATAGCGAGCTTAGTTAGCTTGACAAGATAAAGACATTCCCGCAAAGGGCAGTTAGGAGATTGCACAATTTTGCACAATATTGCAAAATTCAAACACTGCCTATAAAATCCATTAAAGCATCCTATTTAAAACCTTTAAAACATGGTTTAAAATCTGTAGGTAGTTACTTAACTTTCATTGTAGAGATGATGTTTCCCAGCAGCCGTTACACAACTTTTACGACATGGCGTCGATTTATAATCACCTCATGGATAAAGGAGGTAAGCCTCTTGACGAGAGACTAAACTTTCACTAAGACGTCCAGAAGAAGAGTGAGTGAGGGGTTTCAGATACTCCAATAGCCAGAACAGCGAGGGAAGGGGCGGGAAACAAGAGAATTGATACAGAATGGGAAACATAATAAAAATTAAAGTATGCACTGTACAGCTTAAATACATGGAATAAAATCTTCATGGAGCTTGCAGGTAGCGAAAAGGGCGACATACAGTATGCTTGCATGGGTTGAATTCATTGTTGAAATTGCTGAGATCAAAGCTTCAACGGGTGTAGAACTTGCAGTCGTAGTTCTTGAGATGACTGGAATCAAGCGGTTCCACGATTGCCGCATGGAGTGCTGGAAAGGGGGTTTTTGCAAGGAAGATGCACATCAGAAACAGACTTAAACCAGAGTAAACAAGCGTTCCAGGAACAGGAATACATGAGAGGTCGCATTTGGTGTCTGCGAGAAGAGAAAGAAAAGAACTCATAAAAAAGAAAGAAAGCAAAGAGCGGAGACTGCTGACTCTGATGAAACGTGTATTCCATGTAATACACCATACGGTGAGCAGAATGATCTCGACTTACCCAATATTTATATTTTCTGTTAATTCATCGGCACGTAAATTCAAGCTTTTCCAGTAACGTAATATTTAGAATCATCTCCAACTTCGTATCTTCGCCGTGCCTCCGTAGGGTCAGTAAGTTCATTATTTTATTATTATTATTATTATCCTTTGTCGCAATTTTCCTGTTTTGAGCCTACTTTCGATTTTTGCAAAAAAAAATGAAAGTAGACTTATGAGATCAACACAGGGCGAAAAAAAGTGTGTCTGGCTGTGTGTGTGTGTGTGTGTGTGTGTGTATGTGTGTGTGTGTGTGTGTGTGTGTGTAAGAGAGAGAGTCTGTGTGTGTGTGTGTGTGAGAGAGAGAGAGTCTGAGTGTTTGTGTGAGTGAGTGTGTGTACTCTGAATGTCTGCCCCCACCCTATCAATTCGAACACGGTAAACGCGAATTGAACGAAATTTGGTACAAAGGTAGCACTAGCAAAGGACACCTCAGTGTCATGTTTTATATCGCCGCCATCTTGACGGAAACGTAATGGTGGCCACACAAATGTTCAAAGCTTAAATCAAATTACGACAAACCTAATCATCCGATCTCTACCAATTTTTCATCCTTTGACCAAACTAATAGGTCATCAGCCTGATAGTTTGCGGATGGCGGCCATCTTTGTGTGAAAATCGATTCCCCCTATTAATTCGAACACGGTGAAACCAATTGGAACGAAATTTGGTACAGAGGTAGTACTAGCGAAGGGCACCTCAGTGTCGTGTTTTATATCGACGCCATCTCGACGGAAACGAAATGGCGGCCACACAAATGTTCAAAGCCTAAATCAAATTGCGACTAACCTAATCATCCGTTCTCTACCAAATTTTGCAACAACATACCTTTATAGAGGAAGCATCCTTTGACCAAATTAATAGGTCATTAGCCTAATAGTTTGCGGATGGCGGCCATCTTTGTGTCAAAATCGATTCCCCCTATTAATTCAAACACGGTGGAACCGAATGGAACGAAATTTGGTACAGAGGTAGCACTAGCAAAGGGCACCTCATTGTCATGTTCTATATCGCCACCATCTTGACAGAAACGTAATGGAGACCACACAAATTTTCAAAGCTTAAATCAAATTATGACTAACATAATCATCCGATCTCTACCAAATTTTGCAACAACATACCTTTATGGGGGGAGCATCCTTTGACCAATCTAATAGGTCATTAGACTAATAATTTGTGGATGGCGGCCATCTTTGTGTCAAATTCGATTCCCCCTATTATTTCGAACACGGTGAAACCGAATGGAACGAAATTTGGTACAGAGGTAGCACTAGCAAGGGGCACCTCAGTGTCATGTTTTATATCGCCGCCATCTTGACGGAAACGTAATGGTGGCCACACAAATGTTCAAAGCTTAAATCAAATTACGGTTAACCTAATCATCCGATCTCTACCAAATTTTGCAACAACATACCTTTGTGGAGGGAGCATCCTTTGGCCAAACTAATAGGTCATTAGCCTAATATTTTGCAGATGGCGGCCATCTTTGTGTGAAAATCGATTCCCCCTATTAATTCGAACACGGTGAAACCGAATGGAACGAAATTTGGTACAGAGGTAGCAATAGCAAAGGGCACCTCAGTGTCATGTTTTATATCACCGCCATCTTGACGGAAACGTAATCGCGGCCACCCAAATGTTAAAAGCTAAAATGTAATTACGACCAACCTAATAATCTAGTCTCTACCAAATTTTGCAACAACATATCTTTATGTGGGAAGCATATTCTGACCAAACTGCAAGATCATCAGCCCAATAGTTTGCAGATGGTGGCCAGTATGTGTGCAAATCGATTCCCCCTATCAATTCAAACACGGTGAAACCTAATTGAACGAAATTTGATACAGAGGTAGCACTAGCAAAGGTCACCTAAGTGTCATATTTATATCGCCGCCATCTTGACGGAAACGGAATGTCGGCCACCCAAATGTTAAAAGCTTCAATCAAATTACGACCATCCTAATAATTTGATCTCTACCAGATTTTGCAACAACGTGCCTTTTTGTGGAAAGCAGCTTATGACTGACTACAAGGTCATCAGCTCAATAGTTTGCAAATAGCGGCCATGAATGTGTGCAAATCCATTCCCCATATCAATTCAAACACGGTGAAACCGAATTGAATGAATTTTTTTTACAGAGGTAGCACTAGTAAAGGGCACCTCATATTCATGTTTAATATCCCTATAGCACATTGTATTTCAACAAGCTATTACAACCAACATTCAATTATACTCCTTGAAAAGGACAAAGAGTTATAACAATACCCAAGCATTTAGGAGAAAGTAGGCTATATGTTCTTTATTGAACATCTTGTCGTTAATATAATTAAATTCTATCTTTTATCTGATGCAGTCCTTTTCATTCGCCGTAGATAGAGATGGCTTTAAGTCATGCCTAATTCCTAAAGCAAGTACCATCCCGGTGAAAGGCGGATCTTACCATGACTTGAGAGGCAGAGGTCTCAGGTGATCTACGAGAGGTGTAAGTGATAAATTTTGGTCTTTTGAGGTATATCATGACCATGGCGCCCAACACATAATCAATATAATCACATTTTAATCAATCTAATCATGTAATAACGTCATCTATAAAGCTTACATTTCATTTGTCACACTAGAGTAGGACTTGTTGTTGTTTTTCCTCACTCCCATCAGGAACACACATTACATTTGTCGCCCAACGTAGAGGATTAAAACACATTACATTTGTACGCACAATGTGGGTCTCACTTACCTAAATCACATTACCATACTAGATGGATAGTGATAAAAGGCAACGTTCAAGCTTGAGGTACTGTCTTAATTTAGAAAATCATTTTGTTACATCTCATAATGAATCCTGATGATCTTCGTTTTTATAAACAATTATAGGCTTAGAATTTAAATAATATTTTGTGTAGAACAACATAAAATAAGTTTAGAATAACATTCCAACAAAACTGAATTCAAATTTACATGATGGATCTCCTAAAATTGCACACGCTGGTCAACGAGAGGCCAAGAGGTTAGTGCAACACCGTGGAACTTCGCGAGTCGAGTAGGTAGAGTTCATATAGTATTGATAGTGCATGCTAGCTTCATGTTTGTTTGTTGATTTACTACTATGGCATATTGTTGTATTGTACACACGTGTAAATACATTTTATAAACATATTTTATTACGTAACTCATAAAATTAAACCGTCAAGTCTAAACGGAAGTCACCGTTGTATGTTACGAATACAACCAAGAAGAACTACTACAATACTGTAGTAGCAATTTAAAATTAAATTAATTATTTAATTATTTAGTGAAAATGTTAACGCATACACAGTGAACAGGATCTGATGATGGCCACTTGAGGGTCGAAACGCGTAATCCTAAATTGCCCATTTATGTGTGATAATGAACTAATACATATATTTTTTCCAGGAATGTGTAAACATATTTGTAATTTGTACCCCACCCACATCTGTGTTGACCGACTGAAAAGCCGCAAAACATAATTTCGTAAACCTATTAAGTTTTGTGAAATATATACAGTATATCATTTCTATATGTGCAATAACCTACTGTAAAGCCTGTATATTCTTTGACTCGCCCAATAATGTGTTATAATAATCAGCACCTTTAAAATGACACGAACAAACTGTAGTGTGCTCTCAGTAGCGTAGCCAGGATCGGCCAATGGGGGGGGGGGGGAGGTGTTATAGGTACTCAAGCCAAATTCTAGAAGCATTTCGTCCCGCGGCGTAGCCGCGCTCGTCAAACGTGCACCATGGCCACGAGGGCAGCTGTGGTAAGTACGGATATCGTAGGTTCGAATCCCGGTGCTGACAGCGATTATCCTGAGTGTGCTTTTCCCCGGGCTTTGCCTCACTCCCTGCAGGAAATTGCCGGGAAAGTACCTTGCTCAAGTCCCGGAGCATCTACTCCATCCCTGTCCCCGATACATTTACACGCACAACTACAATCATCACAGCAATACATGTTGCCAGACAGTTTCAAAACACTCCCAACTACACGGGGCTGATGACCAAGGTGTCTCAAGCCTCTCAATTGAATTAACGACAACTCTACAAGTATTTCTATTTCTCTATGAGTTGTTATTATTACACAAGAAAAGTTTCACGTATTTTGATCCCGAATGTTTCGTGTAATATGTTCAAAAGACAAAAACAAATCAGTTTTAAAAAAATTAAGTTAATTTTTGACTAAAATGTCTCACCTCAATGGTAAATCTAGAACATTCTTGTTCCCCTGACAGGAACAAAATAAACTCAAATATAGCTGTGCTACCAACATGAAGACTGCGTATCTCTCAACAAGAGAAATTATTTACAGAGGTCTCAGCAAAAGTGGGCATGTCCTCTCACGATGTATCATGTTGATTTATGAGTAATTCAATACCGGTACTCATTTTCATGTTTATTCAGTTTCTCCAACAAGATCCTGTGCTTTATATTGCAATTAGCCCTGAATGCCTAAACTATCATTTTCGAAGATTTTTGTCACCTGCCAAGGTCCCCACAAATGCTACATGCAGCCGGAAAAAGGTGTAATTGCTTACACTACTCAGGCGACAAATTTCACTCATTCGCAACTGGGAGATAACCGTTATTCGGGGAATTGCTGGACATATATATACGTAATATGAATCAACTTGGCTGACGCATATCTCATGCTCAAGATGTTAATAATGATCCCAAATTTAGTGTTAATATACCCATAGAATTTTCTAAGTCTTTATTAAATCGCGTCATTTTTAATAAAAACTAGATTAATTTACATATAACTTCTCTCCCGCCAAGAAAAGAAAAAAAGGCTAATATTGTCCCGCTGTGTGGGATTTAAAATTATTTGGCACTAGCCTCAGTTTGAAATAAGCTATAAAGGGAAAAGTTAGATTGGCAACCCTGGGAAGACGGAGTTGTATTACCACAGTCTAAAATACACAGTCAGGAAGCTCGCTGCGCTACGAAATTGCATCCTCTTTATAGGTGAAGCGACACTAGCGCTCGGGGCGGCCAGCAAGCTGGCAACTGCCTTGAGCACGTTATTCGCGGAGCAGATGATTTCACTTTTGCAAGGGTTTTTTGAATTTTAACTCACCTCAGTGATTATTTCCATTGTAAACATAAGTCACGTTAAAACACCAACTACTACAGAAAAAAGCCACAATGTTGATATACTGTACACTTTTAATTCATAGAAACATAAAGAGAATGCTTTGTTTTTATTAGTTTAGTCCTCTATAAGTATCCCTAGGAACAGTTGTATGACGTATTTAATGAGTCTTACGTAGAATTCATAGTCCATACTTGTTATAAATTCATGTATTTGTTTTAATGATAGTCGCTGGCATCTCTATATAAAACCAAGTCCATGATTCCTGGATGTAACGGGTAATCTCTAAATCCACTGAATGGATTTTGATGCGGTTTTCACCATTCAGTAAAGATTTTCTCGAGGAAGGTTTTCGTAGGAAAACATTCATTTATGACCAAAGGAAGCCGAGCAGTGACGATTTCAGTGAATCGTGTCGAAGGAAAACCTGTCGTCCGTGCGCCTTTTAAGCTTACGCTGGGTAAACCATTAAAAATATCCATATACTATGAGTGTAAGAATTGGTCAGCATGAAAAGTTCTACAAGGATGTCCGCGACAGCATATCTTTATCTTTAATACATCACCAAGTGATTTTACGTTTTAATTTCTTCCAGCAATCTCCATTCAGCGGAAATTTAAATTACTAGTTTCGAAGCGAGTTTACGAGCTAGCGAGCGAGCCCATCACACCACCATTGGCCAGCATTAACTGTCGAGTCGTGTCAAGTTAAGACTTCAGAGAAGAGTAGACTATAAGTGTTTGGAGTTTCGCTGTTCACCGCGGCTTTTCTGAATTGCGTCTGAGACCTACCGTCCATGCTCCTTTTAAGCTTACGCTGAGTGACCCCTTTAAGATACCAAGCGAAGCCGGGGCGGGTTGATAGTATGGGTATAATATAATATCAAATTCTTAACCATATCAAAAGCTAGTTATTCCGTTAACATTATAGTTAATTAGTAAAAAATACCAGTGTGATTTGTGAAAAGAAAAGTATAAAAAGATCTTAAGGTCTTAAATGGCTCAATTGTAGGTAGCCTACTTCGTATTTTTCTGTGGATTTGAAACCTTTCATTCCTGAATTTGACAAAATGATACAATTTTACAAAATATCGGCAATAACAAAATTGTGTACCGTACCTTCACAGCAGCCATGTGGGAGACCAGGTATTACATAAGAGAATTAACAAACAGTGTACCACATCTAAGTTTGTGAGCATTATCCTGGCGACATAAAATGGCTTGCTTCCAAAGGATTCGAGAATAAGTTTATATTATTGTACAAAATATGTATTCATTAAATCAGCTCTCTGACTATTAAAAAGCTATTTTCTACCTGAATATTAAAACGTCGGCACGTGTTTGAGATGACATCTTTTACGTTTACTTAGCCTACCGTATGTCTTAATTTTCAAAATGCATTGATATTATATTTGATTTTCAGCCAATGGCCATAGCAGGGCATTTCACATGAACGCCCGTAGGTTCTCCATTTTCAATGTCAAGTAGTTTCAATTTTAGCTACCAGACGCCACTGTCACTGAGACCCAACGGCGTACGTTTGAACTTGATAGAGCGTGTCTAACCCAATAGCCTACACATTTTGGCTACACACTACCAATATTGTACTTGTAAGTTCCCTTACGTGCCATAAATCTATGACATGGGCCCGACGACTTCGACTGGGTTTGAACCTGCGAACTTGGGCATAGCAGTTCAGCATGCTACCGACTACGCCACCAAAGCCATGCATAGATATCCTACCAAGACATGCTTCTGATTTATAACCGACTGGCTCCGTGGCTCAGCGGTAACGTTCTCGCCTGCTGTGACCAAGGTTGCAGGATCTAATCCTGAGGCTGTCAGCTGGCATTTAAGGGTGCATAAATGCGAAGGAACCATGTCTGTAGATTTACTGGCACGATAAAGATCCCCTTCAGGGCAAACTTTCGGCACCCCTGTGTCTCTAAAATCCACAGTAGTTAAAAGGGACCTAAAACCAATAACATTATTATTGATTTATAACCAGTTAAAGACCTAGTTCCGTTGTTTGATTGAAAAGCTTTATACTACTTTCTACTGCATATCCCAATTAATTGGGGTCGCCGGAGCCAATCAGGCTCATTTTGGTTTTGGCCGGGGATTTATGGTCGGATGCCCTTCCTGACGCCACGTAATTTTTCAGGTGAAAATTCCACGCCACTGTCACCGGGATTGGAACTCCACCGTCCGGGTGATTGACGAGCTGCAAATCCACTGCACCATCACGCTCCCCTTGAAAAGCTTTATAATACTAGCCTAAAATCCAGAGATCAAATCTTACCTTTTAGGGTCCTTTGGAAACTCGGGTGTCGTCTTGCTATTTGAACAGTCCGACTTCCCAGTCGGTCAACACGAATGCACCCAATTAGATTGGGCGAGGAGTAATAATTAATTTCCCTGTGTAATTCATAATACAATAATTATTACATTATTTATGCATTTAATAAAACGCTTCTCATACAACCTCCCCCCCCCCCCTTTATGAGAGAAGTGTTTTATTAATTGTATAAACGATTAATGTATTTTTTCATTTCAGGCATTAGGAGGTAAATTGTCACTGCCCACCTAATCGAATTGGGTACCGTACACTCGTGTTGACCAATTGAAAAGCGATCATATAGGTTACTTAGCAACACTGAAATATTTCTTCTAATATTAGATATGTTTATTGAACTGCACAATATATAACCTTTACACAAAGCTCACATACAATAAATCCAGCAACAATAACATACACCAACATAGCGCAGTCGGCACATCCTTGCTGGCTGCATGAGAGCATTATTTTCTGGCGGTAGAAAAATATGAAATAATAATGGTATTGGTTTTACGTCCCTTTTAACTACCCTGGCTTTTAGAGACGCCGGGGTGCCGGAATTTTGCCCCGAAGGGGATCTTTAACGTGCCAGTAAATGTACTGACACGGCTCCCTCGCATTTGCGCACCCTCAAATGCCAGCTGACTGCGCCAGGTAGAAAAATATGAGCCAAGCTTCGCGATCTGTAGGTAGACTGTGGTTATACGTTGTCATGAAGACGTGTGTAGCCACAAATGGGGACCCGGGCCGAAAGACGACAACAGTACATCACCACAGACACAAATCACAACCTGCCGATTTTCCAATGGGGGGGGGTCTAACCCCCCTAACCCCCCCCCCCCCCCTTGGCTACGCCACTGTGTGCTCTGTGAGATAATATTGATTAAACCACGCAACGCACTAAACCAAAAACTCAAGATTGGGCAACACAAAGATAACATCCCCTTAAAAGAAGAATATATTATGTGCAGAAATGCGGTAACATCATTAAAAAGAAAACTAAAAGCAGATTATTACTCACAAAAGCTAAACTTGTATGATAAAAACCTAAAGAAAACATGGGAAATCTTTAATGAAATTATCTACCAGGGTGGATCAAATATAAATGGGAATTTGAATGTAACGCTGCTGTTAGTAGTAAATCTGAGGCGGGGATTTGTCAGGATGTTGGTTGGGGTGTCTGAAGAAGGGTTTTGCTCGCGCACGCACGTTGGGGAGCTGGGCTGCGTCAGTAACCTATGACTGGGCAACAGGTGCAAACGTCTGTTTCGCAACGCATCATTATCAGACTTCTCGCAAATTAGGGCACCACACCTTCGGAAATTTTGAGATGGTTTCACGCACACTTTGGGAAGGGAACACTGTCACAGACTCAAGTGTATGAGTGGGCAAAAGAAAATTGTGGCAGGAAGAGAAGCTGGGGAAAATGAACCTCGTGAAAGGAGGCCGCGGACAAGCATCACTGCAGACAGTATTGTTGCCATTCATTACATTATTGAAAACGATCGGCCCATAAACATTTCTGAAATTGTTTTAGCCATGGGATAAGCGTATTGCAACAAGCAACTCCGGCAACCGATCCGAAACGTCATTCTTCTCCACGACAATGCAAGGCTGCATACAGCCGCTGTAATGCGGGAAAAACTGGAGGAAAATGATTGTATACCTCTGAAACACCCTCCAAACAGTCCAAATTTATCGCCCTGTGACTACCATTTGTTAGGACCACTCAAACAAGACCTAGGAGGACAGCGGTTTGATGATGATGCAACTGTAGAAGAGTAAGTGCGCAACTAGCTCCGCACAGGTCCCTCTTCTTTCTATCAGGAATTCATCAAACAATTGCCAATCCGAAGGAGAAAAAATGTATCGAAGGCAGGACACTATGTAGAAAAGTGATCTCTATATGTGTATTTCTGTTTTTTGGTTGATGCAATAAATTATTAAAAATAATTCCCGTTTATATTTGTTCCACCCTCGTATAACAAAAGGTATAGCTCTAGAACTTGCACATCTCTTATGAGAGATAACACGGTCGTCGCAGATAAACAGGAGATTGCTAACTCGTTCAATGACTATTTTACATGCATAGCCAGCAATCTTGCATCCCAGATAACTGATCAGGACTGTTCAAGTCAGAATGTTAACAACCAGCCAGAATCACTCTTTCCATTTGCGAACTCAAGCGACGGTGCTGCCGTTATTTGGAACTAACGTAAACAAACAGATGCTATAACATGTGATTTGAGTTGTGGGTGTGCTCTTCTCTCGTTTTTTCGTTATTTTCATAATAATTGAGGCTAAAGGATGACTTATATAATTGTTCCGTTCCGCTGAGCTCTTCAAATTCAACAATTGCCATATCAATGCATTACTTTCACAAAAAGAAAGCTTTTCAGACGGAATGGAGTCGAATACTTCGCGTCGCAAAGCCGATTTGGAAGTATATGATCATATGCGGCTGGCATTTTGTAAAGGAGAATGATTTATTAACAAATACTAATGAATTCCTTACAATATCCGGTACGGTACCCTACATTCTCCCCTGTACTACAAACTAGGTGACTTATTAGAAGGGTTGATTAGACAGCTGTTCTTCCCATGTGGCAAAAATTACTTTTAGGAGTCGCTTTATCGAAGGACTACTTGTGGTTGTCTTTCTTTAACTTGCCCCATTGCTGCTTCAAAACTGTGAAGCTCAGGTCTTCTAAGTTTTCAATCATGTGCGTATTAAAAATTTTAAAATCTTTATAGTCAACTTGTATAGTCTTTGATTTATCGACTTCAGTATTAGACTATATCCTTCAAATTTAAATGTATCTCTACTTACTGAAGTATGTAAAGCAATGTACCGACTACACGCTTAATACATATTACTGAACTTTTTTTTCTCGTTAGCTGGTGACCGAATTTCATTTTGAATCTGGTGAGCTACTCCTTTCAAATTACTTGTTTATAAGCATAAAGTTTCAAGTCTCATAAAATCTGTTTCTAGCACTTTTCCACACATAATTATGTGTTTGGCATCTACAATTGCCTGTCCTTCAACGAGAGCCCACCTAGAATCACCTACAACATTCAATACTCTACCCTTTTGAACATAAGACCTTCAGGACAGGATTCATTCCTCGGGGGTGGAGCGTTCCTACTTGAAGCTAATAACTGTCCTGGCATACACCATTTGGAAGATCAATAGGGCTGATGAATGAATCATCACACACAGAATACAAAATCAGAGAAAAACAACTTTATTAACACTGGAGAAACAAAATACAAACGAAGAAAATAAGAAAATAAACAAAAAATATCAAAATAAGAAAATCAAAATCCGAAAGGAAAATGTGCCAGAATTAAATCAAACTAAAATAAATTAATAAATCATAACATTTTGAAATACATCCAAAATTAGCTTAAAAATCCAAAATAATTTACTCAAAATCAAAGAATATTAAAATCAATCCAAATGGATTCCAAACATTCAGAAATAAAATCAAAAACTGACCAAAATCAAAATATAAATTAATTGGATCTCAATTAAATTAATTACACAAACAATTTAATCAATCTGCGAATCAAGATGTCTAACCAAATTAATCAATCCTTGATTGAACAATAAAAATCCTATTAACAACCCTTAATCAATTATTCAAATTAATCATTACATCAATCAATTAATCAATCTTCGATCGGATACGTAACTGAAATTTGATCTGATCCCAATATAATCAGTACTCATGGAAAATTCCACATTGTGAGCTCATCAATTCAAATACTATGCCACCTCGCCATAATGTACCATTTAAATTACCATTACTCTAATTAAATCATTTGCATATCCCACTATTAAACAGGGCTTCTCTAATTATGATCCAATATCATAGCATAATCTGGCAACATCGCCTGTATGATCCCTTGTATGGGTTAAGATGCTCTCATAAAAATACACCTCTTATGCATCAAGATTCTTAACACAAACCTTGCCCTTTTAGTGGACATAAAATTGGTACATTCTATCTATGAGCTCTCATATGTGCAACAAATGTGCACTTCAATGTGATTTGAGATGTGTTACACTGACATATTATAATAAACACCAATGCATGAGAAACACGATTATCCAAGGATTGAACTCAAGACTCGATACAACATTTCGGGTCCTGAACCCAATACTGTTTGTCAAAGTTTATGGGTGTACGACAACTATACTAATATGCTATAACTGAGATGCTTGCACTATCCTCACGAAAATACTGTCTCATGCAAGACAGAAACCAAAAGAAACCAAAAATGTAAGCTAGACTGTATGCAAATTTGCATCAATGCAATAATGAAAATATTCTATGTTCACAATTCGTATGAAGACAATTAACATTTGGAACAACGATGAGTGTAGTGCACAACGATGTTTCTCCAACGCTGTAATAAAGACATAGCACAACATGTATTTACAAATAATACTCACAAAATATGTACACGAATAGGTTTCGAAGTAAGGACTTCGACCTACCTGTTCAGAGCACGGCATGTCTGCAACTACCACTAGTACCAGAGAGAGAATGCTTTCCTACCTCAAATGTTTTTTTTAGAGCATGGCTTTTAGTGCCGGGAGTGTCCGAGGACATGTTCTGCTCGCCAGTGTTTGTAGCTGCTTCTAGGTGGACACCCAATGGGTGAGCTACACGTACCGTCGCGAGTGGAGTGTTGACTGGGGAGGAAAGTGTGCGTGTAAGGACGAGGATTTGGAAGGTAGCGGCTGTGGCCTATAGTTAGGGACCAACCCCGGCATTTGCCTAGAAGGAAGATGGGAAACCACAGAAAACCATCTTCAAGGTTGTCGGCGGGTGGATTCGAACCTCCTCGCCTCCCGGATTTGAGCGACTGCCAGCAGTGATGCCGTAACGACCACGGCTAACTCACCCGGTTACCTCAAATAGTTAGTGTATACCTAGGCCTATACCCTTCTACAAAATTCCATTAATTAATTAATAAATTATTATTATCATTATTATCCAATATTACTCCTACAGTGATTTGTCTCTGCAACGACGCTGGGACATGAAAGGTCAGTGTATATTTATACCCTTCCGTAAAATTCATTAATTCATGTATTATTATTATTATTACTTATTCAATTCACCATTACAAACATGGGTTACTCTAAAGCACGGGTTAAACCAAGTGCTTTTCAACAATACATAAAAACTATAATACAAACTATAATACATATCATGTATATACAAAATATAAGTGTTCATTATCGCTCATTCATTAGCAAGGAAGGATCGCACAATATTGCATGTGGACAATAGGACCGAATGCTGCATACTCTTGTAGATGGTCGGCGGAAGATCCAATTCTTTCAGACTCTTGTGGAGTGTGTGAGGTATGAGGCCGTTGACTGACAAGATTACAGGCACTATCCGGACGCAGTTCATCTTCCATATCCTCTTGATTTCCTCTGCAAGCTGTCTATACTTGGAGATTTTTTCATTGTGTTTACGTTCGATGTTGGTGTCGTTGGGGACTGCTATGTCTATTATAAAAGTAGTGCCATCAGCCTTATTTACTACTATGATGTCTGGTCGATTGTGATCTATTGTTTTATCTGTCACAATACCAGTGTCCCAGTATATTTTTCACAGTTCATTTTCGAGGAGGGATGGTGGATGATACTTGTAGTAAGGGATATACTCCTCAGTTAATTTATATTTCTGTGCGAGTGCTTGATGAATGATGCCTGCAACCTGATTGTGCCGCTTTGTATATTCAACTGTTGCTAGTATTGGGCAACCTGCAGTGACATGGTCAATGGTCTCGAGATGAATGGCGCATCGCCTGCATTTGTCTGAAATTACACTGGTATCTTTGATGATGTATTTCTTGTAATTTTTTTGTAGCAATGACTTGATCTTGGATGGCAATTGCAAATCCCTCTGTTTCTCCAAACAGTCGACCACTTTGTAACCACATACACGATGCGTTTTTATCAATACTCTGTTGGGATAGGTTGCTGTAGTATTTTCCATGGAGGGTCTTTTCTCCCCATGCCTTTTCTTTTTCATGTAAGTGTAGTGGCTGGCTGATATGATCATCAGAGGATGTACGAAGGTTCAATACTGTGTGTTTATCAGCAAGTACAATGGCTTTATGGAGAATGCTGTTTTCCTTTCTTTGATAGAAATATCTTCTAAGGGTTTTAATTTGGTTCTGGAGCAAAATTTGTAAATCCAGTACTCCTCGACCTCCCATCTTTCGTGGAAGAGTGACCCTTTCTTTACAGGCGTTTGGATGGTGTAAACGGTAAGTAGTGAGAAGGGTCCTTGTTTTTCTCTGCAGGCTTTCCATTTCTGTTGCTGACCATTTCAGAATCCCAAATGAATATACTAGGGTTGGTATAGCGTATGTGTTGATAGCTTTAATTTTGTTCTTTGCACATAGACTGGTTCGCAGCACTTGATGTAGTCTTGTGGTATATTTTCCAATGAGTTCATCTTTGATACTTTATGGTCCAAAGTTGTATTTTGAGCAAATCCCAGATATTTGTAGGTTTCTATTTCAGTCATTCCTTCAATTAGAGATCCTTTGCTTAGCTCATGTGGTTCAGAAGTTGCATATTTACCTCTTTCAATTGTCAGACGCTTGCATTTCTGCACTCCCAGCGTCATTCGGACATCGGATGAATATGAATCTATTATATTTAGCATGGCATTCATTTGAGTCTCACTGTGTGCATATACTTTGAGGTCATCCATATAAAGGAGATGGGATATTCTGTATTTCCTATTGTAGTATTTGATGTCAAATCCGAAACCGGTGGATTTTAGAATTTTAGAGAGAGGATTGATGGCTAAGCAAAACCATAATGGGCTTAGCGAGTCTCCTTGATAGATACCACGCTCAATTTTTATTGTGTCAGATGTGACACATTCATTGTCTGTCTTAGTATACAGTACTGTTTTCCAATTATCCATCGTGACCTCCAGGAAGTGAATTACAGCAGGGTTAATCTTATACATATGGAGGATTTCTTTCAGCCATGAATGCGGGACTGAATCAAATGCTTTCTGGTAATCTATGTATGCCGTATATAGATTCCTTTGATTATGTATCGCCTGTTGTGTTATCACAGAATCAATAACTATCTGTTCTTTGCATCCTTGCGACAGCTTCTTGCATCCTTTCTGTTCCTCAGCCAAAATGTTATGTTTGTCGAGAAACTTGTATATTTCGTCCGCAATTATGGACGTAAATAGTTTGTAAAGTGTTTGGAGACAGGTGATAGGTCTGTAGTTTGATGGGTCTTTAGTATTTCCACTTTCTTTTGAGATTAGATATGTAATTCCAGCAGTAAGGAAATCAGGACATTCCTCAGGATGATGGATGAGGTAAGTAAATTGCTGGGCTATCTTCTGGTGCACGCACGTGAAATGTTTGTACCAATAATTGTGAATTTTATCTGTGCCCGGCGCTTTCCAATTCTGAGTTCTCCTAATAGCATCATACACATGCCGTTCTTCAATGGTATCAAAATCCATTTCTTCATATACATTATTGCTATTTCGTTCTTCATTGATCCAATTTGCATTTTCATTGTGCGGTGACTTTGCAGCCCATACACTTCTCCAAAAATCTTCCGTTTCTTGCGTGCTAGGAGGTTCTGCTTTTGTCATGGATTGTTTGTTTCGTTTGATCATTCTGTAGAACTGACCTTCATTGTTGGAGAAAAGTTTGTTTTGTGTTTTCCTCGCTCGTGATTCCTTGTACCTCCTGAGTCTCGCTGCTTTTGCGCATAATTTTAGCTTTTGGTTGTCAATGTATTTCTTGATTTTTTCTGTGTGATCATATTCCTTTATATGGCTGTTGATTTTTCTGAATATATTTCTCAGCTTTCGATTGGTTTTGGGTTTAGTTTTATTGTTATTATTATTATTATTATTATTATTATTATTATTATTATTATTATTATTATTATTATTATCCAATATTATTTCTTACAGTGATTTTGCTTCGCAACGACGCTAGGACATGAAAGGTCAGTGTATATCTATACCCTTCCGTAAAATTCCATTGTTTAATAAATTATTATTATTATCTCAAAATGTGCCCAAAGCAAACACAGGCCTAGGCTTGGTATGGGAAACATATGATTACTCAGAGTTCGGCTTTCAGCACGGCCAAGTGAGGGTTAATGTACCGTTAGCGAGGGAGTGAGAGGGAAGAATAGAACGTCCTTGGCCCAAGACAACAAGTGTTGAGTCCAGACCAAGGAGGTAACACAGTGGTAACAAAAACATCCTACAACTTGCGCTGAATAAGCAACCCTAATGTAAATGAAATGTACGAGCAGCTAGTCTCGTAAGCCTAGTAGTGTCCAGTTCGAAGCCGAGTGTCGTACAAACTTTGGAACATACCCTATCGTGGTCAATAATTACAATCAAATAACTGTAAGCAACGTTCGGCCTTACCTTTAAAATTTTGGAATGCCTCATACACATTTCTTACCTCTTTATTTCCAGTTGGCGACAGCCTGGGGACATGTGACGGTGTGCACTGTAGCCTAACCATACGTATTTCACAATTCTTACCATTTCTTAATTCACCGTAGCTTACCTGGGTCCACATAGGAACGTCCCGGTACAATATTTGCATGCCTTTATCTTAACCTCTCTGCATATTACCACGATTCAATCCGATGCTCATAAATGTTCCAAAATACTCAGACGGTTGCTCAATATTCTTTCACTCAAATCATACCTTACCTGAGATAGCAAACATGTTGAAGACGCATATATAACGTTCCTAGCCTAATTTCAAGGCACAACTTAGCTAATAAATACCTCACCATGTGTCAAATTAAAATACCATCGTTAAGGAATACAATATCCCCCTTTATCACTCATATCATAGTTATTATTATCACTGACATTAACATTAATAAACTGTGTTATTTTTGTATACGTAATATGGTTTAATTCTCTCCCTCTCTCTCTTACCCAATTTGCATGCCTTGCTCTTCGGCTTCCTACATCTTCTGTTCTGAAATACACATACCCTAACAGAAAATAAATGTACACTCCTACCAGTGTATCAAACTTGTACGGCTTGTGAACGATATTTCCGCTAAGCATCTCAAAAATAAATCGGCAAACGTCACGTCGTCACGGACGCACCTAACTAAGCAAAATAAATCAAACTTCGAAGATCAAACATTAACACAATATTTACACAACTATAATAATCTTAATAATACACCCAGAAAACAATGACATAGCATAATCAAAGATTAATACTCATAGTGATTCCCGTCAACTGCCATCTTTCCTCAGCACGAATATTCGCAGCTCCTCTCCATGGGTTTTACATCACATTACAAACACACATCATCATTGAATACACTATTACACTCATTGATTCTTCATCATGATTACCACGGTGTTTCACTTGTTTTTCTTTATAAACTTTCACTAACACTTTCATAAGGTTACTACACACTAGTACCCTAACCAACACACAACTTATTATATTATAAACTTTTTATGCACTTCAGCAGGGATTGCGCAATATGACCACGCGTATTCCTATCTCACTAATTCTTTCTTCACGACGCCGTGGGTTGGCAAATTCCACGCGGATCCCCCTTCGAATCGCAAGCTCTTGGGTGACGTGCCGACTCCAATGAACTTTGGTGCGGACCTCGACTGTCCCGCTACGCATTTCTCAACTCCGCGACTGCTAACATTGTTTTTTAATTGGCGCGGAAGGACTGCTGCATAAATCTGAGCTAATATAGTACCTTCCCGCATGTAAATACGTTCATTAACACAATGTATGACTCTTCAGACACTGCTCAGCTTGTACTTTACTAACTGTGGTGCAATCTTCACTGAGCCTGGCGCCCACCCTGCTACAAACTGTTCGTAAATATGCGGTGGCTCTTCTCGCTGCTAACACACTGACTGGACTGCAACTGGACTGCAACTAGACTGAAACTACCACGCAACCACGGGGGTGCGGGAATATATTCCCAACATGGCGGCACTTGACACAAATCATTCTACACTGTCGGGAGCTCTTCTCTCAGACCTTTCACCATATTCACACTATGTGCAAATTATTACTGATAACAGGGCCCAATTAATTACCATACTGTCACCGACATTCGATCATAACTTTCACGGATATGCATCCTGCGTCCCCTGGAACTAGTTCAGGTGTCATAGACGCTACCCCTTCCAAGGCAGCAAAAATCTCCACCCCAGACAGTTCGCGGAAGGAACTAATTTCTTTGATCACCGATTTATTAATATCATTATGATCTATTTATCTTGCCGACTAGCAAAAAATCTCGGAAATATTTCTTACTTAGTGACGTCAAGGGTTTGACCCTGCGTGTTGTAATATCGCCACAATTAATTCACTTGGTGATTTCGGGCCGGGGCTTTGCTAAAATATGGCGTACCGTAGAGCGTTCGAGGACAAAATTTTGAGGCCAGCTTCCTGAAAATCCTTGAAACGTGCACCTGCTCTGGTCGATGCGTAGCATAGAAGCGTGTTCTAGACCCTCCTTTGTTGGCAAATGTTGTGCAACACATCGCAGGTACTTCCTGCGACTTGCCTGAGCTCGACTTTAACATTGAGGCGGGCGTTTACTATGATTGAACGACATACAATCAGGTTTCCTCCTATCCTGTAATTTGAAGCTCCTTTAAATGCTATACTCTTTGCATGACTAAGAACCATGCGAACTTAGCCTAGGGCCTATAGGATAAGGGCGCAATACATATATGAAGTCTATCACCCTTGCGTCCACCATTCTGTCGCGACCAAACTACCACCTATATTCGAAAGAGTTCGCGAATATCCAACAGATCATGTTGAAGTTAAATATATAATTAAGACATTAAAAAATAAAAAAAGGTGTGGTGTTAGTAGGATTCCAGCTAGTATGGCTAAAACGTTTGATGATCAACTAATAACGATGCTTGTTAATTAATGAATCTATGACTAGTGGCATAGTACCACAAGCTCTAAAAATTGCAAAAGTCATACCAATTTTCAAAGGCGGAAATGCAATTGATGCATTATTACTTCCAATGTCCTGGAAAGCATTGTAAAGGTGAGGCTAGTGACGTGTCTGCAGAAAAACAATTCCTTTTATAGAGCCCAATATGGTTTTATTGAGAACTCCAATACAGAACTGGCAATTACTGATCTTATTTCATGACCGCAACGATATAGCAGCTGGATTATTCATTGATCGCGCTAAAGCTTTTGAAACTCTAAATCACGAAATGCTATTATCAAAATTAGAGAATGCTAGAATTCGTGGCGTTGCATTGGAGTGGTTCCATAGCTACCTTAGTGGAAGAAAGCAATATGTCGCCATGAATATCTATCAAAGTGCGGAAAAGGTTGTATCGTGTGGGGTTCCTCAAGGGTCTATTTTGGGACCTACGTAGTTTCAATGATTTAAGTAAAGTTAATTTAAAAAGGCCAAATTATGCTTTACGCTGTTGATACGAATGATTTCTATACTGGTAGCAAAGCGGGCACAGTAATCAATAGTATGCAGGAAGACCTAAACGCAATAATCAAGTTCTCAATATTAATAAATTGACTATGAACGTCACGAAAACAAAATATATGTCAATGACAAAACCCAGTTTGAAAAATATTGAACATAATCATATCTACAGCAAAAACACAATAATAAACGAGGTGGAACATTTTAAATATTAGAGGCTAATCATTGATAAACATTTAAGCTCGGTAGCACACATTCGTTATATTGCGAAGAAAATAGCTCGAGCATCTGGGCTGTTGGGTAAATTGAGATACATAATCCGTAGAACACTTCTAATCACAGTATATTACTCACTCGTACTGTACCCTTATATCTGGATGATCCACCAATATCCTCCGGCTGGAAATAATCTGGGATTGTAGCATCTTGACGTCCCGGCGAAAAACGACATGGTGCCACTTGGCGAAAACACTCAGAATAAGGGACAGGTATTTTCTCAAACGGAATGTGCTGCAGTATCTAACTACAGAACAGTAGGGTCATCTAACTACTTAGGATAAAAAACAACTCTATAAAAATCTCGGGCGTAAGGATACGGATTAGGTCCCTCGGGAACTTCCACCCTACAGCACATTCCTCTGCCATCTAACTACAAGTATAATGCCAGTTTCCTATAAAACAATCAGGAAATCGTCAACACGACTCCGTCTATTTATTAAAAAAGACAATACACATCTCGTATCACCAAGCTTTTATTAATGCTCTCGAAAATAAACCATGAAATAAAATATATGACTAAGTGTCATTAATCCATATACAAGTACAAATTGTTTCGCTAAGAAACCGTAAAAATTGTTACGCGTAAGCTTAAATAAGCTTCTATACAGCTAACAACCGCTGTTCCCTAGGTGACGGGAGTTTCTAACAAGAAAAATGTTATATGTTAAAAATTTAAATAATCCCAAAAATAAATGACGTTACCCATGACGTAGATCTCCGTCATTACAAATACTAATCATTACTCTCTACAATTCATCTCCCGCACACTAACATTAATATTTCTTTCTCAAAGAAGCGCAAAATCTCTACACAAAGTTTTAAGGTTTAAATTTAAAATATAAAACACTCCTAAATCTATTTACGAATTTATCTGAAATACGTTTAATATAACATTCTATACAATGAAAATAATCACGTCGTAGTCATCAATTACTTACTTAGAAATAAAATATATACAACACGTTCGTTCCTTTCTCCCGACAATACAACATGTAACTGTCCTTCCACATCACTTCTAAATCTCAACGGGCTTCAGAAAAATATTACTTCACTCTAGTTAGTCTTGTTCGTGTTTTACGTTAACATCTGGGATTCCATAATCCATACAATTAAGTAGAGACTAGTTCAAAAACCTCCTACAACTTATCTGTTCATGTAATAAAAATACTTAATAAAAATACACTTTTCCTCTCGACGAATAATTACCATAAATGACAAACATTAGGATAAGAACCATTTAATAGATCTCAGTTTACTCTCAGCTTCAACAAAGATCCATTAAACCCTATAATTTCTATAAGATTTAACTTCATCCTGGATCCGCTGTCCTGTGAATTTCAAGGAGTTTCAACTCTATTGAGGCTATTTCAATAACATCCACAATTAATAAACTTCCGTAACAATTCTCTTAAAACTTCTTACTTTCATGAAATACATGCGTCTGTCCCTATAGACATTTCCTCAAAAATAGATCAATAGCTACACACTGGCTCATTGTCTCACAACAAATACCTCCGTCTACAACGGGAATAATAAATCTCATCCATCGAGATACTTCGCAATCTTCCATAACATTTCTTTCTCTACACTTTCCAATAATAAACTCTTCTTTCAGTCATCACAATCTTAATGAACATATAAAAAAATACTGGTTCTCTCCGGGCCTCAATTTAATAGGTAATGCGATAAAATGATAATCTTTAAATAAAATCATATTTCTTTACTTCACTCACATTTCCCAAAATTATTTCAACAAATTGTAACATTTCTTCCAATTCATCATTACGTTATTTCTTACTTCAAAATATGCTCTCGTTCGCATCTGTTAATTCCACATTACAATACTTCACAAATTCTTTCTTTAATGCCTGTTCAACAAATTCTAATACTTTCAAAAAACCATTACTTACAAACTTTCTTCACTAAATTCGTTTCATTATTTCTCAGTTCGTGACTTTCTCTAGATCTCTAAAATAGATCTTTCGTAATTACATTCTTTGACATATACTTCCCTTCACATACTTGGAAAACATTTCCACTATTACATTTATTAATAAAACATAGATATCCTTCAATTTAATACACGTTTGAACTTTACAATAACAATTCTGAACAAACTATAAAATCCTGAGCTAAAGTATAAAATCTGAATTAAACAATAAAATCTCCCTTCAAATTTCGAATATCGCAAAAATCGAAAAATCGAAATGAAAAATCCCTAAAATTCCGAAGTCGTCGAAAAATACTATCAAACATCCGCATGATGTTTTTACGAATAAAACAATGGAAACTGAAATAAACTAATAAACAATATAGAAAAAAGGCATTAAACAATAGTTGTCGAATATTCGAGATCTACAATTCTACATAGTGGGATATTTGGCGTTGGTCCTTGGACTACCTTGTGCTGGGTTAGAGTTGACATGAAGTGGACACCCTTTGGTTACCCATTAGAAACGGAATGTTTCTAGCGGCTTAAGACTGCGTGGTGGTCAGCATTCTTGTCCAAATCTCCCTCCGAATATCTCATGCGGTCAGGTACTGGGATTCGAACTCGATCATCATCGTGCTGTCTCCTCCTTCCGCCGATGACTCTTCTGATTGAGATGGGATAGCCCTTTCTCTCTTCGGCATCGGGTAATTCCCTTGTCGCCCTCGTGCATGATTAACTTGCAGTCTTCTTCCCCCATAGTTCCCTATAGATCGTCATTTGAGATGGTAAAATGACTGATGATTGTAGACTTTCTATTACGGGAGAGATGAGATGTTAATCTCCCCCGAGATGTTGATGTTAAGTCATTTCGGATGTTCTTGATGCCATCATAGCGTTGTTCCCATAATTGTTTAAGCGTTCATCACGACGCCCGTAGAATCTTCATGAAATTCCTCCCTCAACTTTTGAATTTTTATCATCTTGAAGCTGTAGCTTTGTCGTATAAATTTAATATTGTTTCCTCGCTGAATATCTATGTTAATATTACATGCACATTACTGAGTGCCTTCTATGAATAATTCCATCTCTTTCGTTCAACTTGGAGACTAGTTCGTTGTAACGTCCTTGTACTTCAAAGTCGTGGTTGATAAGAGCCTCGCTTCCTCTCGTCTTTCCTCCACGTCTCTTTTCCAAAAACCGCGTCCTTTTCAATCCATGGCTCTGAATGGTTGCTTATATTAATTGATCAAACTCTTCATTAATAACTTAAGAACTCGGCTGTAATTATATTCAATCGTTCTTAATTATCATTTAACACTCTTCATGATGGTTTAATGTAATAACTTTGTCCTAGTAGTTATATATGATAATTACTCCGTTGGTGTTAATTTTAATAGGCAGCTTCCCATTGGTCATGGTCACGTGTCGGCCTCGCGTCGGCTCCCTCTTCTTTCTCTTGCCACACGCTTAGTTCATCTCCCCATTCCTTTTCACTCGGGCGTCCTCGTGACAGCTCGGGTTCTTTGTCATGCTAGCGAAGCTTGTTCCGAGTCCCCTTGCGGCTACTAATTTGCTATTGGCCGGCCGAATTAACTCAGTTAATTCACTCTCTAACCAAGCCAGTTTTGTGTTCGCTTCCAGCATCGATAAATTTTAACATGGGCTAATTTAGAAAACTTTCCACTACTTGTATAATTTTCTGTCTCGTCTCCCCAAACGCGTACAATCCTCACTCAAATTTTCATTGCAAAAGCGTGGAACAAAGCTTTTGAAATGTCTTCTTTTACACTGAATTAGACCATAGTTAACTCACTATTCTACTCTCCTGTAGTAGCGTTTTAAATTCTTAGCGTTGTAATTTCCCACAACTTGATTGTCATGAATGTTCACACTCTTGTAACAATTATTACCATAACTTTCCATTACTTTGAAGGGACCATAATATGCCTTAGCAAATCTGGGGTATATCTGCTTTGACACATCAGCCTTTGTGGGTCTTTTAATAACCACTAATTCATCTGGTCTCAGCGGTGTACCGTAGCGTTTTCCTAACGTGCGTTTTTCTCGTCTCTCCGCTGCTGTGATTAGATTCTGGTGGGCTCTCTCAATTCTTCTTTCCCTCGTGGGTAGGTGATCCTTCGGTATATCTCTGAAAACATCATCCCATGGTCTTTCAGGTTTTCTGTTGAAATGTAGCAGAGTTGGAATATCCGCCATACTTTCATGTATCGTAGAGTTGAGACATTCCTCAATGAGGGGTACAATTCTAATCCATTCTCGTGGTTATCTGAGCAGTATAATCTTGCATATTTACTTATCTCCTTGATCGATCTCTCCACCGGGTTCGATTCTGGGTTCCTGTAGCTGGAGAAAATATGTTTAATCTCGAGCCTCTCCATCGCGCTCTTGAATTCTTCTGACGTAAAATGCGTTCCATGGTCTGTCAAAATACTATCAGGTTTTCCTGCTCTTGGGATTACATTTCTTTCGATGTGTTTGTTCACGCTCTTCGAGTTTGCTTTCTGCATCGGATTTATAATCACGTACTTTGTAAATACATCAATTGTTACGAGCAAGTACTGATTACCGCGATATCCCTTAGCTCCTGGGCAAAATATGTCCATCGAATACATTTTACGTTTTTTTTTTCGGGTATTATAGACCTCGGTTTTTCCTTGAGTAATGATGAAGCTTGCTTACTTAGCTGGCAGTTATTACATGTCCTAATAACATTGGCTACGGTAACTCTCATATTAGTCCAAATGAACTGTTCTTTCACGGTCGCGAGGGTTTTGTCTATACCAGCTTGTCCAATGCTGTGATGAGTTAACCATATAACTCGGTTGACAAGGTTTGGTGGAATTACAACTCTAATTTGCGTTTTCTCTGAGTCTTTATATTTGCATACAATCTCTCCACAGAGTAGGTGTTTTCGTGCTAGCTTTCTCGTTTCTTCATAATCAGGATCTTGTTGGTCCATTCTGCCTTTCAGGAATCGAAAAATTCGTCGGGTAGGTGCATGCCTTTTCTGCGTGACTGCAATGTATTTTAGTCGGTCAATCGTCTCTTCATCTTGCCTTTCAATCTGGATAGCGTTAACTTGAATACTGTCGGTCGGATTACGAGATAATGCATCTGCTAGTAGGTTATCTTTCCCGGGCTTGTGCACAATTGTTGCATTAAACTGTTGGAGGAACAGTGACCATCTGACAAGTCGGTCGCTAGACAAGTCAGTCTTCAGCATAAACTGCAATGCTTTGTGATCTGTAACAATGATTATCTGGTGTCCGATAAGTACCTTTTTCCACTATTGAAGGGCCGAAAAAAAAGTCAAAGCTTCTAATTCCGTCGTGAAATATTTAGCTTCGTGCGCCTTCAATTTCCTGCTGCTGAAAGCAATGGAATGTTTCTGACCGTTGTTATCCAGCTGATATAAGACAGCACTAATTCCGATTTTAGATGCGTGTGACTCCACATAGAATGTCCTTTCAAAGTCGGGGTATTCTAACTTCACATTTTCCTTAAGCATGTTCTTGACGTCTATAAAAGCTCTCTCCGTTTCTGCATTACATTGCCAACGATTATTCTTTTTCAAAAGTTCATACAATGGTGCCATTGTCTCAGAATAGCGTGGACAATGCTGGGAAAAATACTGGCAAACACCCAGAAAACTTCTAACATTCTTTACTCTTGTAGGCTTCGGAAAGTTCATTATTACTTTCACCTTATCCTGGTTCGGGTGGTAACCATCTTTATCTATAGTATGCCCCAAAAAGTTGATTTTCTCATGGAAAAAATTACATTTCTCAAAGTTTACTTTGATGTTGGCTTTCCGGAGATTCTCAAAAAGTAACTTGAGATGGATTAAGTGTTCGTGAATCGTAGTCGAAGAAACGATAATGTCGTCTATGTAACAGATAGCGTTCTTCTTTACGTCCTCGTTTAACTGATTAACCAGTGCTCTAATCAGTGCTGGTCCGCTGTTTATGATACCAAAAGGAAGGCGGTTGAAAATCCAGGTAGTCTGGTCGAATAAAAATCCAGTATACATCTTACTTTCTTCGGTGAGCTCAATATGGTAGAAAGAAGCAGTCATGTCCAAATTTGAAAAGCATTCCTTTCCTTTGAACTGCCTTAGGAGCTCTCTAATTTTCGGCGGGCGGTCGTTTTCTTTGAGAATGAGACTGTTAATTCGTATGGCGTCTAAACATAGCCTTAATTGCCCATTCGCCTTTTTTTACCACAGTGATGGGGTTAATATATGACGTAGCTTGTTTCCTAATTATTCCGTCCTTTTCCATCTTCCGAATAATATCAGCTACTTCGTCAAGATACTTCTCTGGAGTTGGGTAAGGTTTTCTCTGACAAGGAGTAGTATCAGTAAGCCTTATGTGGTAGTTAAATCCCTTGATTAATCCAGGTTTATCATCAAATATATCTGTGTATTCCTGAATTAAATTTCCAAATATCTTTTCATACTCTGTAAAACCATCCACTTTCAATCCATACCGTCCCGTTTCTGCTTCTACTTCCGCAATGACTTGATTCAAAATAATCTCTCTTGGTTCCTTTTCTGGAAGGTTTTCTGTGTCCTGTTCTTCAGTCTCTTCTGTGTCAATCTCGCCATAGAATTTCACTATTCTATTCCGCATGTCAATTATTGCTCCTACCTTTGTGATGAAGTCAATCCCAATGATCACATCGAAATTAATATCTTCTACCGCAATGAAAATGTGTTCATAACGACGCTTATTAATGGTGAATTCCATTAGAACTTGGACTCGACATTTTACTGACTTATCTCTGAAAATCCCTCGTATTTTCAAACTTGAGACTGGCATGGAGGTAATCTCCTCTCCGTCTTTAATTTTTTCATAGGAATCTTGTGAAATTATCGAAATTGATGCGCCTGTATCCAACAATGTTTTTAACGTGGTTTCTCCCACGACAATATTTATAATAGGCAACTCAGCCATTCTCTCTTTCTCTGGGATCTCTTCCTCGAATAACAAATCGTCATCCGTCGTCTGATATATCTCATTTACCGTGATTTCATTAGTAGGTGAAGTTTTTCTGCCGTTTATTGTTGTTTCCCATTTGAAGTTTTTTTTTAGAGGTGTCCTCGTTATTACCTCTATTCTCTTGCCTACTCGTGCCTGGTATCGGTTCGTCCTCTCTCGGTCTCTCTTCTCTACTTCTCCGATTTTTCTCCTGTTGATCTCGGATATAATCTCTGTTCTCTTGATTTCTCCTCTGCTGGAAATTCTGGCGATTGTGATTATCGTCATTCCAGTTCTTGTACAGGGAATATCCTTGGTGATTATTGTAATTTTCGTTGTTATTACCTCTCTGGTAATAATTATTCTGGCGATAATTATTATTATACTGATAACCCGTTCTTCTGGTTTGAGTATTATTCCTGGCGTATCTCTGATAAGCCTGTTATCCTGTTGCCTTCGGTTCTGATACTCGTTTCTCTGATTCTGAGTATAAGCATTTCATACCGGTCCTCCTCTCCTGTTATCGGAGATATTTTCTTCCGTTTGCTGTACTTCGTCAATCATTATAGTATTGACTTCTCGAATGTCTGTTCGTGGGCTACGAAAATTAGAATTCGTTACACTTGAAGTGTAGTCAAGCTGTCTCGGTAAATCATCCATTTCTTGGAGACTTGATACTCTGGATGCAATTATGTTTCTCCTAACATCCGCTGGAAATTGCCGTGATATAGTTTGTATCATTTCTACGTCTGACGGTGCTGGTTGCAAATATTGAAGACGTGCTAATTGTGTCGCGAAGTAGCTAGCATAGCGTGTGTTGTGCGAACCCGCGTACTTTCGTGAGTATGCTTCTGCTCTAACATTGTGCTGTTCATCTACCGACCAAAATCGTTTTATGAGAGCATTAGCAAAGTCCTCAAAACTTAGGAAATTCCATCAGAACGCTCTGAACCACTGAAGTGCGATATTGCTGAGATAGCGCTCTACCAATCGTAACTTTCATTCCTCGGGAACATTATTCTCCAAAAAAAGTACTCTGAGATGTCATTAATAAACTCTATTGGTGTTATTCCATCATTTCCTGGAAACGTGCGTGGTTTCTGGTCAATATTCCGAATTATCATAACGTATGGAATGTTTGATGATGTGTTTCCCCGTAACATGTTTTCTATAGGTGTCGAAAATCGTACTTGATTCTCCCTAGCTTGCGGTGTATTTAACCTCCTAGCTCGGAATAATTCCTCCTCTAATTTCTCGATTCTTTCTTGCAAAATTCTCCGTTCTTCTCTGATGCTACTATTTTCTGTTCGTTCTGGCATTGACGTATTTTCGTTAGTTAACTCAGTAGTCCGACCTTTAATCACATCCTCCACAATGCGAGAATTGCCTACTTCTAACTCCTGCATTTTACTTTTCATCGATTCGATTTCGTTATTTAAATGGGAGATTTTATCTTTCAATCCAACATCTATATGTTCATTAATCTTATCACTTAGATCTGGTTCTAAATCTACTAACAATATGTTCTGTAAACTATGAATTCTCTCTATAAAGTCTTTCCGAAATTCTTCCACGTCTTAAGTATTACGATATTCTGACATTACAAGTTATTTAGAGAAATCATCTTCTAAACTTTTAACAGTTAAGCCTGAGGCTTCAATTAACTCAGTTTTGAGTTTATCAACACTTTCACTTACCACATGTTAAATATCAATTTCAATGTCAGCCCTTACAAGATCAGCTTTCTGATTCACCTGTACCTGTAGCATTGCCACAGTTGTTTTCAACTCATCCAGGTTCGAGTTGATGCTTGTATTCTCAGATTGGAGCTTGCCTAACTGGAGGGTTATGTTATCCTGAAACTCATTTAATCTTTTACTGTTATCTTCTGATTGAATTTCTAAGACTGCCAAAGGTGTTTGGGTCCTACCTAAAGTATTCTTGGTTTCAATGGACTTGGTTTGCAAGGTAGCTAAAGTAGCATTGGTTTCTGTAGCTCTAGTATCTAGGGTAGTTAACATTATTTGGGTGCTAGCTAATGTGGCTTGCGAGATAGCTAACGTTTCTTTGGTTTCATTATTCTGAGTTTGCAGGGTAGCTTAAGTTACTTGGGTGTTAGCTAATGTGGCTTGGGACGTAGTTACAATGGCTTGGGTCTCAGCTAACCTTCTTTGGGTCTCGATAGCACTAGTTTGACATTCCCTAGCTATCCTATCTGCGTCAGCTTTCGCTTCTTTCCTAATTTCTTCGGCATTTTTCTTAATGTCTCTAACTTTTTCTGGTTTTGGTGGGTGGCTTGGTGTAAGGCTTCTAAGTCCTTATCTAATTTGCCCTGGGTCTCCTGCAACGTAGCAAATATTGCCCTAATAGCATCCAGATCTCCTGGCATCTTCTTTCTTGAGAAATAGGGAACATATACTATGACAACAATCAAGAATATCCGAAACAACTACCATTTATACCACTATATTAAAATGAAGGTGATTTTACCGTTTATCAGTTACTTAATCTATTTCAATAATATCTATCTGGAAAATTATCATTTGTAGTCAACGGTCTACGACAAATAAAATAAACTCACAACAGTCGTAAATGACGATATTCATCTAACATGACTTATGGCTTCAAAATAACCATAGAAAACCGGTAAATTAAATAAATAAGACCTAGCCATGACCTCTCTAAGGTTATTCCTTTAGACTAGTCTTCTTTCAAACACAATACATGGTTAATTATTCAGGATAGATTTCTTTCAGAAATTCAATTCTTATCTCGATAAATATTGGTTGACTTTTATTACAAATTTTAAGTCTTCCTCCATCTATCCCACACTCTCGTGTATAATCAACGATGTTCCTGAGGCGATCACACCATGTCAAGGATCCATAATGCGTCTCTCTTCTCCTAATCATCCAAATGAGTTGCTTGCCAACAAATTATTGGACTTGCCAGTAACTAACATATGGTTAATTCTATACAAACAGACTAGACACTGAACCTGGGTTAAAATCACTAACCAACATTTCACAGTGGTATAAAAAACTCTATGCACTATACAAGGGGCCAAAATCACAAGCCATACACGTTGGCAGCGCCATTAAAATAACATATCTGACAACTGAGGACCTCAAAACACGATCCCCACGTTGGGCGCCATTAAAATAACTGCACCCTTATATCTGGATAATCCACCAATATCCTCCGGCTGGAAATAATCTGGGATTGTAGCATCTTGACTCCCCGGCTAAAAACGACATGGTGCCACTTGGCGAAAACACTCAGAATAAGGGACAGGTATTTTCTCAAACGGAATGTGCCGCAGTATCTAACTACAGAACAGTAGGGTCATCTAACTACTTAGGATAAAAAACAAATCTATAAAAATCTCGGGCGTAAGGGTACGGATTAGGTCACTCGGGAACTTCCACCCTACAGCACATTCCTCTACCATCTAACTACAAGTATAATGCCAGTTTCCTATAAAACAATCAGGAAATCGTCAACACGAATCCGTCTATTTATTCAAAAAGACAATACACATCTCGTGTCACTGAGCTTTGATCAGATGCTCTCGAAATTAAACCATGAAATAAAATATATGACTAAGTGTCATTAATCCATATACAAGTACAAATTGTTTCGCTAAGAAACCGTAAAAATTGTTACGTGTAAGCTTAAATAAGCTTCTATACAGCTAACAACTGCTGTTCCCTAGGTGACGGGAGTTTCTAACAAGAAAAATGTTATATGTTAAAAATTTAAATAATCCCAAAAATAAATGACGTTACCCATGACGTAGATCTCCGTCATTACAAATACTAATCATTACTCTATACAATTCATCTCCCGCACCCTAACATTAATATTTCTTCCTCTAAGAAGCGCAAAATCTCTACACAAAGTTTTAAGGTTTAAATTTAAAATATAAAACACTCCTTAATCTATTTACGAATTTATCTGAAATACGTTTAATATAACATTCTATACAATGAAAATAATCACGTCGTAGTTCATCAATTACTTACTTAGAAATAAAATATATACAGCACGTTCCTTCCTTTCTCCCGACAATACCACATGAAACTGTCCTTCCACGTCACTTCTAAATCTTAACGGGCTTCAGAAAAATATTACTTCACTCTACTTAATACCGACAGTAGTGGCTACGCGGGCTAAAGCGCAGCGTTAGGTCAAGGGGCCAAGCTCTCTGCTGAATCGGTAGACGCGTGGGTTCGAGCCCCACCGTCGGCTGACCTTGAAATGGTTTTCCGTGGTTTCCCACTTTCAACACCAGGCAAATGCTGGGACAGTACCTTCTGACAGGTCACGGCCGCTTCCTTCCACATCCTTGCCCAGTTTCATTCATCTTCATCCATTCCATCTCTCATCCCGACGCGCAGGTCGCCCACGGGCGTCGACTAGAAAGACCTGCACTCGGCCTCTCAGGAGGCTACACGACAAAAAAAAACTCTACTTAGTCTTGTTCGTGTTTTACGTTAACATCTGGGATTCCATAATCCATACAATTAAGTAGAGACTAGTTCAAAAACCTCCTACAACTTATCTGTTCATGTAATAAAAATACTTAATAAAAATACACTTTTCCACTCGATGAATAATTACCATAAATGACAAACATTAGGATAAGAACCATTTAATAGATCTCAGTTTACTTTCAGCTTCAACAAAGATCCATTAAACCCTATAATTTCTATAAGATTTAACTTCATCCTGGATCCGCTGTCCTGTGAATTTCAAGGAGTTTCAACTCTATTGAGGCTATTTCAATAACATCCACAATTAATAAACTTCCGTAACAATTCTCTTATAACTTCTTACTTTCATGAAATATTGCGTCTGTCCCTGCAGACATTTCCTCAAAAATAGATCAATGGCTACACACTGCCTCATTGTCTCACAACAAATACCTCCGTCTACAACGGGAATAATAAATCTCATCCATCGAGATACTTCGCAAACTTCCATAACATTTATTTCTCTACACTTTCCAATAATAAACTCTTCTTTCAGTCATCACAATCTTAATGAACATATAATAAAAATACTGGTTCTCTCCCTGCCTCAATTTAATAGGTAATGCGATAAAATGATAATCTTTAAATAAAATCTTATTTCTTTACTTCACTCACATTTCCCAAAATTCTTTCAACAAACTGTAACATTTCTTCCATTTCATCATTACGTTATTTCTTACTTCAAAATATGCTCTCGTTCGCATCTGTTAATTCCACATTATAATACTTCACAAATTCTTTCTTTGATGCCTGTTCAACAAATTCTAATACTTTCAAAAACCATTACTTACAAACTTTCTTCACTAAATTCGTTTCATTATTTCTCAGTTCGTGACTTTCTCTAGATCTCTACAATAGATCTTTCGTAATTACCTTCTTTGACATATACTTCCTTTCACATACTTGGAAAACATTTCCACTATTACATTTATTAATAAAACATACATATCGTTCGTTTTAATACACGTTTGAACTTTACAATAACAATTCTGAACAAACTATAAAATCCTGAGCTAAAGTATAAAATCTGAATTAAACTATAAAATCTCCCTTCAAATTTCGAATATCGCAAAAAGTGAAAAATCGAAATGACAAATCCCTAAAATTCCGAAGTCGTCGAAAAGTACTATCAAACATCCGCATGATGTTTTTACAAATAAAACAATGGAAACTGAAATAAACTAATAAACAATATAGAAAAATTGCATCCAACAATAGTTGTCGAATATTCAAGATCTACAATTCTACATAGTGGGATATTTAGCGTTGGTCATTGGACTACCTTGTGCTGGGTTAGAGTTGACATGAAGTGGACTCCCTTTGGTTACCCATTAGAAACGGAATGTTTCTAGCGGCTTAAGTCTGCGTGGTGGTCAGCATTCTTGTCCAAATCTCCCTCCGAATATCTCGTGCGGTCAGGTACTGGATTTCGAACTCGATCATCATCGTGCTGTCTCCTCCTTCCGCCGATGATTCTTCTGATTGAGATGGGATAGCCCTTTCTCTCTTCGGCACCGGGTAATTCCCTGGTCGCCCTCGTACATGAATAACTTGCAGTCTTCTTCCCCCATAGTTCCCTGTAGATCGTCATTTGAGATGGTAAAACGACTGATGATTGTAGACTTTCTATTACGGGAGAGATGATATGTTAATCTCACCCAAGATGTTGATGTTAAGTCATTTCGGATGTTCTTGATGCCATCATAGCGTTGTTCCCATAAATGTTTAAGCGTTCATCACGACGCCCGTAGAATCTTCATGAAATTCCTCCCTCAACTTTTGAATTTTTATCATCTTGAAGCTGTAGCTTTGTCGTATAAATTTAATATTGTTTCCTTGCTGAATATCTATGTTAATATTACATGCACATTACTGAGTGCCTTCGATGAATAATTCTATCTCTTCCGTTCAACTTGGAGACTAGTTCGTTGCAACGTCCTTCTACTTCGAAGTCGAGGCTGATAAAAGCCTCGCTTCCTCTCGTCTTTTCTCCACGTCTCTTTTCCAAAAACCGCGTCCTTTTCAATCCATGGCTCTGAATGGTTGCTTATATTAATTGATCAAACTCTTCATTAATAACTTAAGAACTCGGCAGTAATTATATTCAATCGTTCTTAATTATCATTTAACACTCTTCATGATGGTTTAATGTAATAACTTTGTCCTAGTAGTTATATATGTTAATTACTCCGTTGGTGTTAATTTTAATAGGCGGCTTCCCATTGGTCATGGTCGCGTGTCGGCCTCGCGTCGGCTCCCTCTTCTTTCTCTTGCCACACGCTTAGTTCCTCTCCACATTCTTTTTCACTCGGGCGTCCTCGTGACTGCTGGGGTTCTTTGTCATCCTAGCGAAGCTCGTTCCGAGTCCCCTTGCGACTACTAATTTGCTATTGGCTGGCCGAATTAACTCAGTTAATTCCCTCTCTAACCAAGCCAGTTTTGTGTTCGCTTCCAGCATCGATAAATTTTAACATGGGCTAATTTAGAAAACTTTCCACTACTTGTATAATTTTCTGTCTCGTCTCCCCAAACGCGTACAATCCTCACTCAACTTTTCATTGCAAAAGCGTGGAACAAAGCTTTTGAAATGTCTTCTTTTACACTGAATTAGACCATAGTTAACTCACTATTCTACTCTCCTGTAGTAGCGTTTTAAATTCTTAGCGTTGTAATTTCCCACAACTTGATTGTCATGAATGTTCACACTCTTGTAACAATTATTACCATAACTTTCCATTACTTTGAAGGGACCATAATATGCCTAAGCAAATCTGGGGTATATCTGCTTTGACACATCAGCCTTTGTGGGTCTTTTAACAACCACTAATTCATCTGGTCTCAGCGGAGTATCGTAGCGTTTTCCTAACGTGCGTTTTTCTCGTCTCTCCGCTGCTGTGATTAGATTCTGGTGGGCTCTCTCAATTCTTCTTTCCCTCGTGGGTAGGTGATCCTTCGGTATATCTCTGAAAACATCATCCCATGGTCTTTCAGGTTTTCTGTTGAAATGTAGCAGAGTTGGAATATCCGCCGTACTTTCATGTATTGTAGAGTTGAGACATTCCTCAATGAGGGGTACAATTCTAATCCATTCCCTGTGGTTATCTGAGCAGTATAATCTTGCGTATTTACTTATCTCCTTGATCGATCTCTCCACCGGGTTCGATTCTGGGTTCCTGTAGCTGGAGAAAATATGTTTAATCTCGAGCCTCTCCATCGCGCTCTTGAATTCTTCTGACGTAAATTGCGTTCCATGGTCTGTCAAAATACTATCAGGTTTTCCTGCTCTTGGGATTACATTTCTTTCGATGTGTTTGATCACGCTCTTCGAGTTTGCTTTCTGCATCGGATTTATAATCACGTACTTTGTAAATAAATCAATTATTACGACCAAGTACTGATTACCGCGATATCCCTTAGGTCCTGGGCCAAATATGTCCATCGAATACATTTCACGGGGTTTTTCGGTTATTATAGACCTCGGTTTTTCCTTGAGTAATGATGAAGCTTGCTTACTTACCTGGCAGTTATTACATGTCCTAATAACATTGGCTATGGTAACTCTCATATTAATCCAAATGAACTGTTCTTTCACGGTAGCGAGGGTTTTGTCTATACCAGCGTGGCCAATGCTGTGATTAGTTAACCATATAACTCGGTTGACAAGGTTTGGTGGAATTACAACTCTAATTTGTGTTTTCTCTGGGTCTTTATATTTGCATACAATCTCTCCACAGAGTAGGTGTTTTCGTGCTAGCTTTCTCGTTTCTTCATAATCAGGATCTTGTTGGTCCATTCTGCCTTTCAGGCATCGAAAAATTCGGCGTGTAGTTGTATGCCTTTTCTGCGTAACTGTAATGTTTTTTAGTCGGTCAATCGTCTCTTCATCTTGCCTTTCAATCTGGATAGGGTTAACTTGATTACTGTCCGTCGGATTACGAGATAATGCATCCGCTAGCAGGTTATCTTTCCCGGGCGTGTGCACAATTGTTGCATTAAACTGTTGGAAGAAGAGTGACCATCTGACAAGTCGGTCGCTAGACAAGTCAGTCTTCAGCATAAACTGCAATGCTTTGTGGTCTGTAACAATGATTATCTGGTGTCCGATAAGTACCTTTTACCACTGTTGAAGGGCCGAAATAAAAGCCAAAGCTTCTAATTCCATCGTGAAATATTTAGCTTCATGCGCCTTCAGTTTCCTGCTGCTGAAAGCAATGGAATGTTTCTGACCGTTGTTATCCAGCTGATATAAGACAGCACTAATTCCGATTTTAGATGCGTCTGACTCCACATAGAATGTCCTTTCAAAGTCAGGGTTATCTAACTTCACATTTTCCTTAAGCATGTTCTTGGCATCTAGAAAAGCTCTCTCCGTTTCTGCATTACATTGCCAACGATTATTCTTTTTGAAGAGTTCATACAATGGTGTCATTGTCTCAGAATGGCGTGGACAATGCTGGGAAAAATACTGGCAAACACCCAGAAAACTTCTAACATTCTTTACTCTTGTAGGCTTCGGAAAGTTCATTATTACTTCCACTTTATCCTGGTTCGGGTGGTAACCATCTTTATCTATAGTATGCCCCCAAAAAGTTGATTTTCTCATGGAAAAAATTACATTTCTCAAAGTTTACTTTGATGTTGGCTTTCCGGAGATTCTCAAAAAGTAACTTGAGATGGATTAAGTGTTCGTGAATCGTAGTCGAAGAAACGAAAATGTCGTCTATGTAACAGATAGCGTTCTTCTTTACGTCCTCGTTTAACTGATTATCCAGTGCTCTAATCAGTGCTGGTCCACTGTTTATGATACCAAAAGGAAGGCGGTTGAAAATCCAGGTAGTCTGGTCGAATAAAAATCCAGTATACATCTTACTTTCTTCGGTGAGCTCAATATGGTAGAAAGAAGCAGTCATGTCCAAATATGAAAAGCATTCCTTTCCTTTGAACTGCCTTAGGAGCTCCCTAATTTTCGGCGGGCGGTCGTTTCCTTTGAGAATGAGACTGTTAATTCGTATGGCGTCTAAACATAGCCGTAATTGCCCATTTGCCTTTTTTACCACAGTGATGGGGTTAATATATGACGTAGCTTGTTTCCTAATTATTCCGTCCTTTTCCATCTTCCGAATAATATCAGCTACTTCGTCATGATACTTCTCTGGAGTTGGGTAAGGTTTTCTCTGATAAGGAGTAGTATCAGTAAGCTTTATGTGGTAGTTATATCCCTTGATTAATCCAGGTTTATCATCAAATATATCTGTGTATTCCTGAATTAAATTTCCAAATATCTTTTCATACTCTGTAGAACCATCCACATTCAATCCATACCGTCCCGTTTCTGCTTCTACTTCCGCAATGATTTGATTCAAAATAATCTCTCTTGGTTTCTTTTCTGGAAGGTTTTCTGTGTCCTGTTCTTCAGACTCTTCTGTGTCAATCTCGTCATAGAATTTCACTATTCCATTCCGCATGTCAATTATTGCTCCTACCTTTGTGATGAAGTCAATCCCAATTATCACATCGAAATTAATATTTTCTACCACAATGAAATTGTGTTCATAACGACGCTTATTAATGGTGAATTCCATTAGAACTTGGACTCGACATTTTACTGACTTATCTCTGAAAATCCCTCGTATTTTCAAACTTGAAACTGGCATAGAGGTAATCTCTTCTCCGTCTTTAATTTTTTCATAGGAATCTTGTGAAATTATCGAAATTGATGCGCCTGTATCCAACAATGTTTTTAACGTGGTTTCTCCCACTACAATATTTATAATAGGCAACTCAGCCATTCCCTCTTTCTCTGGGATCTCTTCCTCGAATAACAAATCGTCATCCGTCGTCTGATATATCTCATTTACCGTGATTTCATTAGTAGGTATAGTTTTTCTGCCGTTTATTGTTGTTTCCCATTTGAAGTTTTTTTCTAGAGGTGTCCTCGTTATTACCTCTATTCTCTTGCCTACTCGTGCCTGGTATCGGTTCGTCCTCTCTCGGTCCCTCTTCTCTACTTCTCCGATTTTTCTCCTGTTGATCTCGGATATAATCTCTGTTCTCTTGATTTCTCCTCTGCTGGAAATTCTGGCGATTGTGATTATCGTCATTCCAGTTCTTGTACCGGGAATATCCTTGGCGATTATTGTAATTTTCGTTGTTATTACCTCTCTGGTAATAATTATTCTGGCGATAATTATTATTATACTGATAACCCGATCTTCTGGTTTGAGTGTTATTTCTGGCGTATCTCTGATATGGCCTGTTATCCGGTTGCCTTCGGTTCTGATACTCGTTTCTCTGATTCTGAGTATAAGCATTTCTTACCGGTCCTCCTCTCCTGTTATCGGCGATATTTTCTTCCGTTTGCTGTACTTCGTCAATCATTATATTATTGACTTCTCGAATGTCTGTTCATGGGCTACGAAAATTAGAATTCATTACACTTGAAGTGTAGTCAAGCTGTCTCAGTAAATCATCCATTTCTTGGAGACTTGATACTCTGGATGCAATTATGTTTCTCCTAACATCCGCTGGAAATTGCCGTGATATAGTTTGTATCATTTCTACGTCTGACGGTGCTGGTTGCAAATATTGAAGGCGTGCTAATTGTGTCGCGAAGTAGCTAGCATAGCGTGTGTTGTGCGAACCCGCGTACTTTCGTGAGTATGCTTCTGCTCTAACATTGTGCTGTTCATCTACCGACCAAAATCGTTTTATGAGAGCATTAGCAAAGTCCTCAAAACTTAGGAAAGTCTATCGGAACGCTCTGAACCACTGAAGAGCGATATTGCTTTGATAGCGCTCTACCAATCGTAACTTTCTTTCCTCGGGAACATTATTCTCCAAAAAGTACTCTGAGATGTCATTAATAGACTCTATTGGTGTTATTCCATCATTTCCTGGAAACGTGCGTGGTTTCTGGTCAATATTCCGAATTATCATAACGTTTGGAATGTTTGATGATGTGTTTCCCCGTGGCATGTTTTCTATAGGTGTCGAAAATCGTACTTGATTCTCCCTAGCTTGCGGTGTATTTAACCTCCTAGCTCGGAATAATTCCTCCTCTAATTTCTCGATTCTTTCTTGCAAAATTCTCCGTTCTCCTCTGATGCTACTATTTTCTGTTCGTTCTGGCATTGACGTATTTTCGTTAGTTAACTCAGTAGTCCGACCTTTAATCACATCCGCCACAAAGCGAAAATTGCCTACTTCTAACTCCTGCATTTTACTTTTCATCGATTCGATTTCGTTATTTAAATGGGAGATTTTATCTTTCAATCCAACATCTATACGTTCATTAATCTTATTACTTTGATCTGGTTCTAAATCTACTGACAATATGTTCTGTAAACTATGAATTCTCTCTATAAAGTCTTTCCTAATTTCTTCCACGTCTTTAATATTACGATATTGTGACATTACAAGTTTTTTTAGAGAAATCATCTTCTAAACTTTTAACAGTTATGCCTGGGGCTTCAATTAACTCAGTTTTGAGTTTATCAACACTTTCACTTACCACATGTTTAATATCAATTTCAATGTCAGCCCTTACAAGATCAGCTTTCTGATTCACCTGTACCTGTAGCATTGCCACAGTTGTTTTCAACTCATCCAGGTTCGAGTTGATGCTTGTATTCTCAGATTGGAGCTTGCCTAACTGGAGGGTTATGTTATCCTGAAATTCATTTAATCTTTTACTGTTATCTTCTGATTGAATTTCTAAGGCTGCCAAAGGTGTTTGGGTCCTACCTAAAGTATTATTGGTTTCAATGGACTGGGTTTGCAAGGTCGCTAAAGTAGCTTTGGTTTCTGTAGCTCTAGTATCTAGGGTAGTTAACATTATTTGGATGCTAGGTAATGTGGCTTGCGAGATAGCTAACGTTTCTTTGGTTTCATTATTCTGAGTTTGCAGGGTAGCTAAAGTTACTTGGGTGTTAGCTAATGTGGCTTGGGACGTATTTACAATGGCTTGGGTCTCAGCTAACCTTCTTTGGGTCTCGATAGCACTAGTTTCACATTCCCTAGCTGTCCTATCTGCGTCAGCTTTCGCTTCTTTCCTAATTTCTTCGGCATTTTTCTTAATGTCTCTCTCTAACTTTTTCTGGTTTTGGTGGGTGGCTTGGTGTAAGGCTTCTAAGTCCTTATCTAATTTGCCCTGGGTCTCCTGCAACGTAGCAAACATTGCCCTAATAGCATCCAGATCTCCTGGCATCTTCTTTCTTGAGAAATAGGGAACATATACTATGACAACAATCAAGAATATCCGAAACAACTACCATTTATACCACTATATTAAAATGAAGGAGATTTTACCGTTTATCAGTTACTTAATCTATTTCAATAATATCTATCTGGCAAATTATCATTTGTAGTCAACAGTCTACGACAAATAATATAAACTCACAACAGTCCTAAATGACGATATTAATCTAACATGACTTATGGCTTCAAAATAACCATAGAAAACCGGTAAATTAAATAAATAAGACCTAGCCATGACCTCTCTAAGGTTATTCCTTTAGACTAGTCTTCTTTCAAACACAATACATGGTTAATTATTCAGGTTAGATTTCTTTCAGAAATTCAATTCTTATCTCGATAAATATTGGTTGACTTTTATTACAAATTTTAAGTCTTCCTCCATCTATCTCACACTCTCGTGTATAATCAACGATGTTCCTGAGGCGATCACATCATGTCAAGGATCCATAATGCGTCTCCCTTCTCCTAATCATACAAATGAGTTGCTTGCCAACAAACTATTGGACTTACCAGTAACTAGCATATGGTAAATTCTATACAAACAGACTAGACAATGAATCTGGGTTAAAATCACTAACCAACATATTCACAGTGCTATAAAAAACTCTATGCACTATACCAGGGGCCAAAATCACTAGCCATACACGCTGGCAGCGCCATTAAAATAACTTATCTGACAACTGGGGACCTCAAAACACGATCCCCACTTTGGGCGCCATTAAAATAACTGTACCCTTATATCTGGATGATCCACCAATATCCTCCGGCTGGAAATAATCTGGGATTGTAGCATCTTGACGCCCCGGCTAAAAACGACATGGTGCCACTTGGCGAAAACACTCAGAATAAGGGACAGGTATTTTCTCAAACGGAATGTGCCGCAGTATCTAACTACAGAACAGTAGGGTCATCTGACTACTTAGGATAAAAAACAACTCTGTAAAAATCTCGGGCGTAAGGATACGGATTAGGTCCCTCAGGAACGTCCACCCTACAGCACATTCCTCTACCATCTAACTACAAGTATAATGCCAGTTTCCTATAAAACAATCAGGAAATCGTCAACACGAATCCGTCTATTTATTAAAAAAGACAATACACATCTCGTGTCACCGAGCTTTGATTAAATGCTCTCGAATATAAAACATGAAATAAAATATATGACTGTCATTAATCAATATACAAGTGCAAATTGTTTCGCTCGGAAACCGTAAAAATTGTTACGTGTAAGCTTAAATAAGCTTCTATACAGCGAACAACTGCTGTTCCCTAAGTGACGGGAGTTTATAACAAGAAAAATGTTATAAGTTAAAAATTTAAATAATCCCAAAAATAAATGACGTTACCCATGACGTAGATCTCCGTCATTACAAATACTAATCATTACTCTCTACAATTCATCTCCCGCACCCTAACATTAATATTTCTTCCTCTAAGAAGCGCAAAATCTCTACACAAAATTTTAAGGTTTAAAATTAAAATATACAACACTCCTAAATCTGTTTACGAATTTATCTCAAATACGTTTAATATAACATTCAATACAATGAAAATAATCACGTCGTAATTCATCAATTACTTACTTAGAAATAAAATATATACAACACGTTCGTCCCGTTCTCCCGACAATACAACATGTAACTGTCCTTCCACATCCCTTCTAAATCTCAACGGGCTTCAGAAAAATATTACTTCACTCTACTTAGTCTTGTTCGTGTTTTACGTTAACATCTGGGATTCCATAATCCATACAATTAAGTAGAGACTAGTACAAAAACCTCCTACAACTTATCTGTTCATGTAATAAAAATACTTAATAAAAATACACATTTCCACTCGATGAATAATTACCATAAAAGACAAACATTAGGATAAGAACCATTTAATAGATCTCAGTTTTCTCTCAGCTTCAACAAAGATCCATTAAACCCTATAATTTCTATCAGATTTAACTTCATCCAGGATCCGCTGTCCTGTGAATTTCAAGGAGTTTCAACTCTATTGAGACTATTTCAATAACATACACAATTAATAAACTTCCGTAACAATTCTCTTATAACTTCTTACTTTCATGAAATACATGCGTCTGTCCCTACAGACATTTCCTCTAAAATAGATCAATGGCTACACACTGGCTCATTGTCTCACAAAAAATACCTCCGTCTACAACGGGAATAATAAATCTCATCCATCGAGATACTTCGCAAACTTCCATAACATTTCTTTCTCTACACTTTCCAATAATAAACTCTTCTTTCAGTCATCACAATCTTAATAAACATATAATAAAAAATACTGGTTCTCTCCCTGCCTCAATTTAATAGGTAATGCGATAAAATGGCCTTGGAGGCTGGATTTAGACAGCTCCTTAACCCGGTCCATGAGGCAATTTTAATTGGCTACATGGATAACTCTTGCCAGGCGCGTCCACGTCGCGGGGGTGGGCAACGGTACTGTAATATACCATGGAACTACAGTACCGGCTAAGTTCTGGTGAGGACCCAGTCCTATGGGGTATAACATAGGCCCCGTGCACAGGGTTACGTGCGAAGACCTCAACGGAATCTGCAGCGGAGAAGATGGACTTCGGAACGGTGGAGATTGCGGAAGAGGCAACCCAGTACTCAGGGAATAGTAAGAGTACAGCATCAATCGGCAGCGTCTGTTTCCCAGGTTAGGGGCGGCTGCAAGGGCGTCTGTTTCCCATGTTAGGGGCGGCCTGTATAATAGCTGGCAGTAGCTTCATAAAATGCCTTTGGGAGTGGCGACCCCATCGTAATAATAGCCTAAAATGGAAATGGCACTTCGAATGAATCGGAAAAGGTTAGGGCGTACCCTGCAGGCGACGCGCAGTTCTTTTGGTACTGGGGGAACTGTGAGAAATGGGCGACCAGTAACCGAAATGAAAGTGGGAATCATGAATGTCATGACCCTGACAGGCAAGGTGGAGGAGGTGGTAGACTTCATGGAGAGGGAGAATGTTGGATTGATGGGGCTGAGTGAAGTGAAATGGAAAGGTAAAGGAAGGAAGAAATTGAGGAAAGGATATACATTAAACTGGAGTGGTGGCCAAGAGGCCAAAAATGGCGTGGGACTGATAACCTCGAAACAACTGGAGGAGTATGTTGAAGTGGTCGAGTGTGTGAGTGACAGAATAATGAAAATTAGAATGAAGATGAAAAATGACGTGATGGACTTCATACAAGTGTATGCACCACAGACTGGAAACAGAGAAGAAGATATTGAAGTATTCCTGGAGGATGTAGAAAGAGTAATTTCAGATGTAGAAGTGGTGATCATGGGAGATATGAATGCACAAGTCGGAAACGAGAGACAAGGAAAGGAAGAAGTCATTGGACCATATGGATATGGGAAAAAGAACCGGGAAGGAGAGGAACTTGTAAACTTTTGTGAAAGGAATGGACTGATAGTGGGTAATTCATGGTTTCGGAAGAAAAACAGCAGGAAAATTACGAGATATGGTTGGGGCGATAGAAGAACTAAATCAGTAATTGACTACTTTCTGGTGGAAAGGACTAATCGCAGAAAGCTGATAGATGTGACAGCTTTACCAGGAGAAGCATTTGATGGGGACCATCGAGTTGTGGTGGCAAAATTTAGATGGGAAAAATTGGAAAACCTAAAGGAGATCAGAGAAAGTAAAATAAAAGTATGGAAATTGAAAGACAAAACCGTACAGGAAAATTTTCAGGAGAGATTGAAGCAACAAATCCCAGTTACTGAAGTGGAAAACATAGAAGAGGAATGGTCTCACTTTAAAAAGGCATTTGTTGGTGCAGCAGAGAGTGCTTGTGGTAGGATGTCAACAAGAGTGAAAGAGAAGGAGACACCATGGTGGAATGAGGAAGTGAGGAAAGCAGTGAAAGAAAAGAAGTCTGCATGGAAAGAATGGAACCGAGATCAAACAGAAGAAAGCAAAAGGAAGTATCACGACAGCAAACGGAGGTGTAAGAAAGTGGTAGGAGAAGAAAAGAAGAAAAGTTGGGAAGAATTTACACGAAGAATGGAAACAGATGTAAGTGGCAGTAAAAGGATGCTGTATGGGCTTCTAAGAAGTAAGAGGAAAGAAAGAGTTACTACAAAGCTAGTGAAAAAGGAAGATGGAGAGTTGTTAACACACCCAGAAGAGATAAAGGGACGATGGAAGGAGTATTTCGATAAGCTTTTGAATGTGAGCAATGGTACTGGTGAGATGGAAGTGACACAACCTGACGACTCTATAACAGAAGATGATATAACAATGCTGGAGGTGGAATTAGCAGTACAGAAAATGAAGATGGGAAAAGCAACAGGGGTGGATGAAGTCAGTGTAGAAATGATAAAGGCTGCTGGACCTGTTGGTATGCAATGGCTGTATCGACTGCTAAAGTGTGTGTGGAAATGGAAATGTGTACCAGAAGACTGGAAGAAAGGGCTAATAATACCAGTGTTTAAGAAGGGGGACAAGAAGGTGTGTGATAACTATAGAGGGATCACCCTCATATCACAGATAGTAAAAATACTGGAAAGGATATTAGAAAGAAGAATGAGAAGAAAGGTGGAAGGAGAGTTGCAAGAGGAACAGTATGGCTTCAGGAGTGGAAGATCCACAGTGGACCCAATCTTTAGCTTGAGGCAGGTGATGGAAAAGAACTGGGAATATGGAGAGGATTTGATCATGACTTTCATAGATCTAGAAAAGGCATATGATAGTGTCCCCAGAGAGAAGGTATGGGAAACCATGGTTAAGAAGAGACTGGGAAGAGAAATGTTGGAAATGGTGCAAGCAATGTACAACAACTGTGTTAGCAGGGTACTGACCCCAGTTGGAAAGACAGATTGGTTTACGAACAAGACTGGACTAAGACAGGGGAGTGTGCTGTCACCTCTCTTGTTCATAATGGTGATGGATGAAATAGTAAAGGAAACAAAGGAAGCATATGAACATAAAGAAATGAAGTTACTGTTATTTGCAGATGATATTGTGGTCTGGGGAAGGAACACCGAAGAAGTGCAAAAACAACTAGATGCACTGAACGAAAATATCCAGAAGTATGGCCTGAAAATCAGTATAGAGAAAAGCAAGACCATGGTGATGACAAGAGGGGAAAGACAAGGAAAGGGCACTGTGAAAATTGGAAGTCAGAGTTTGGAAATTGTGGACACGTTCAAATACCTAGGAAGTGAATTGATGCAAACTGGTAGGTTGGACATGGAGATTGGCAGGAGGGTACAGCAGAGCAATGCATTCTATCAAAGTGTAAGAAAACTTGTTTGGGATAAGGAAGTACCAAGGAAAAGCAAGGAGGTAATGTATAAAGTGTATTATGTACCCATATTAACTTATGCAGCTGAGACTTGGACCCTGACAAGCAGGCAAGAGAGTAGAATCCAAGCCAGTGAAATGAAATTCCTAAGAAGTATGATAGGAAAGACAAGGAAAGACAGAGTGAGGAATGAAGATGTTAGGAAGGAAGTTGGGATGGGAAAACTAAATGAGAGAATTGAGAAGAATAAACTAAGGTGGTTTGGACATGTAAAGAGGATGGAGGAAAATAGAATACCAAGACAGATGCTGGAGGCGAAGTGCAAGGGTAAGAGACCAAGAGGAAGACCTAGAACAAGGTGGATGGATTCAGTGAAGAACGGCGTAAGAAAAAGAAATCTGGACTGGGACAAGATCGTGGAAGAAGAATGGTGGAAGGAAAGAGGAAAGTGGAGAAGTGCCATAAATACCCCGACCCGGCAGGAGCTGGATAAGGGGAAATGATGATGATGATGATGATGATGCGATAAAATGATAATCTTTAAATAAAATCTTATTTCTTTACTTCACTCACATTTCCCAAAATTCTTTCAACAAACTGTAACATTTCTTCCATTTCTTCATTACGTTATTTCTTACTTCAAAATATGCTCTCGTTCGTATCTGTTAGTTCCACGTTATAATACTTCACAAATTCTTTCTTTAATGCCAGTTCAACAAATTCTAATACTTTCAAAACACCATTACTTACAAACTTTCTTCACTAAATTCGTTTCATTATTTCTCAGTTCGTGACTTTCTCTAGATCTCTACAATAGATCTTTCGTAATTACATTCTTTGACATATACTTCCCTTCACATACTTGGAAAACATTTCCACTATTACATTTATTAATAAAACATAGATATCGTTCGATTTAATACACGTTTGAACTTTACAATAACAATTCTGAACAAACTATAAAATCCAGAGCTAAAGTATAAAATCTGAATTAAACTATAAAATCTCCCTTCAAATTTCGAATATCTCAAAAAGTGAAAAATCGAAATGAAAAATCCCTAAAATTCCGAAGTCGTCGAAAAATACTATCAAACATCCGCATGATGTTTTTTACGAATATAACAATGGAAACTGAAATAAACTAATAAACAATATAGAACAAGAATTTCCGTGACGAACTAAAGAGCCTACTTTTCTTAAAATTTAAGATTCATGCCAATGTTTAATGACGAAATTAAGTTGGTAATATCGAAATTTCGAATTAGTTCGAAATACTGTATACCTGGCATAATGTAGCCTAATAAAGCACTACAGTTGACAGCCCTGGTGACTGAATATATTCTTAGATCCATTTCTTAGGGTAGAGAATACAAAATTTGTTTGAAGTCCAATGGATACCATGGACGTTACATGCAGTTAAACATTGGATCTAACAGCGCCGTAAAATCATGTTGGCAACAATGCCATGCATGTATTGGTCAGAAATATCTGAAATAATATGATCTATCGTTTTGCCAATTTTGAATGAAATCCATTAGTTAGTAAAGAAGTCACATGAATTTAAAGTTGGACGTCTCAGCAGGCTTAGAATCATGTTGGTAGCACTGACGTATATAAGTTACTCCAAATTAATATAGAATGTCAGGTACTATACGTGTGCATAGTTTAAAACTGTCGGCTTGCATACTTTCTGATATATGGATGTTTGGATTAAAGCAAATTGAGAGCATTTATTAACAGTTGGCAGCCCTGGTGGCTCTTAAGAATACGCTCAGTCATATATGTTTATGTACACATAGCACATACGAAATTTGGTTGAAATCCAATTGATAGTGTAGAAGTTATATGCATTTAAAATTTGGACCTATCAGCAGGCTAATAATCATTTTGGCAACACTGCCATGTATGGCCTCCTGGAAATTAAACTGAAATATTATTATCTATACGTGTGCCAATTTTGAAATAGCTCCGATTCATACCATCCAAGATATCCAACATGGAGCTCAAATTTCAAATGCGATTTTTCAGCAGTTGGTAGCACTGACATCATTTTCAAATATGGCCGTGACATATTGAGGTATAGGTCTTTACTCCTACCAAATTTTGTTTCGTTTGCTGCAGCCGTTTAGGAGTTGATGGGGGGACACACACACAGCCAGACAGACAGACAGACAGACAGACTGATAGAAGGACAGACAGACACGCACACATTTGCCCGATCTCATAAGTCTACTTTTTCCTCATTTTTGCAAAATGTGAAAAGTAGGCTCTCAATAAGTTCCGTGACGAACTAAAGAGCCTACTTTTCTTAAAATTTAAAATTCATGCCAATGATTAATCTAAATGGATCTATCTAGAATAATGACGAAATTAAGTTGGTAATATCGAAATTTCTATTTAGTTCGAAATACTGCATACCTGGCATAATGTAGCCTAATAGAGAACTACAGTTGGCAGCCCTGGTGACTGAGTATATTCTTAGTTCCATCTCTTAAGGTACAGAATACAAAATGTGGTTGAAGTCCAATGGATAGCATGGACGTTCCATGCAGTTAAACATTGCATCTAACAGCGCGCGTAAAATCATGTTGGCATCAATGACATACATGTATTGGTCAGAAATAATCTGAAATAATATGATCTATTGTTGTGTCAATTTAGAATGAAATCCATTACTTAGTAGAGAAGTTACATGCATTTTAAAATTGGACCTATCAGCAGGCTTAGAATCATGTTGGCAGCACTGGCGTAGGCCTATATTAGTTACTCCAAATTAATCTAGAATGCCAGGTACTATACGTGCGCAAAGTTTAGAGCTATTGGCTTGCATACTTTCTGATATATTGATATTAGGGTAACAAAAATAGAGACAGTATTTATTAACAGTTGGCAGCCCTGGTTGATCCTAAATATACGCATAGTCATATCTGTTATGGTACACATAACTCACACGAAATTTGGTTAAAATCCAAATGATAGTATAGAAGTTATGAGTATTTACAGTTGGACCTCTGAGCAGGCATAGAATCATGTTGGTAGCACTGACGTATATAAGTTACTCCAAATTAATATAGAATGTCAGGTACTATGCGTGTGCATAGTTTAAAGCTGTCTACTTGTATACTTTCTGATATATTGGTATTTGGATAAAAACAATAGGGAGTGAATTTATTAACAGTTGGCAGCCCTGGTGGTTCTTAAGAATATGCTCATTCATATCTGTGTATGTACAAATAGTACATACGAAATTTGGTAGAATTCCAATTGATAGTGTAGAAGTTATATGCATTTAAAAATTGGACATATCAGCAAGCTTATAATCATTTTGGCAACACTGCCATGTATGGCCTCCTGGAAATTAAACTGCAATATTATTATCTATACGTGTGCCAATTTTGAAATAGCTCCCATTCATACCTTCCAAGATATCCAACATGGAGCTCGAATTTCAATTGCGATTTTTCAGCAGTTGGTAGCACTGACATCATTTTCAAATATGACCGTTAGATATTCAGGTATAGATCTTTACTCCTACCAAATTTTGTTTCGATTGCTCCAGCCGTTTAGGAGTTGATAGGGGGGTGACACACACACAGCTAGACAGACAGACAGACACACATTTGCCCGATCTCATAAGTCTACTTTTTCCTCATTTTTGCAAAATGTGAAAAGTAGGCTAAAGATGGCATTCAACAATAGTTGTCGGATATTCAAGATCTACAATTCTACATAGTGGGATATTTTGCGTTGGTCCTTGGACTACCTTGTCCTGGGTTAGAGTTGACATGAAGTGGACTCCCTTTGGTTACCCAAGAGAAACGGTATGTTTCTAGCGGCTTAAGACTGCGTGGTGGTCAGCATTCTTGTCCAAATCTCCCTCCGTATATCTCGTGCGGTCAGGTACTGGGATTCGAACTCGATCATCATCGTGCTGTCTCCTCCTTCCGCCGATGACTCTTCTGATTGAGATGGGATAGCCCTTTCTCTCTTCGGCACCGGGTAATTCCCTGGTTGCCCTTGTACATGAATAACTTGCAGTCTTCTTCCCCCATAGTTCCCTGTAGATCGTCATTTGAGATGGTAAAATGACTGATGATTGTAGACTTTCTATTACGGGAGAGATGAGATGTTAATCTCCCCCGAGATGTTGATGTTAAGTCATTTCGGATGTTCTTGATGCCATCATAGCGTTGTTCCCATAATTGTTTAAGCGTTCATCACGACGCCCGTAGAATCTTTATGAAATTCCTCCCTCGACTTTTGAATTTTTATCATCTTGAAGCTGTAGCTTTCTCGTATAAATTTAATATTGTTTCCTCGCTGAATATCTATGTTAATATTACATGCACATTACTGAGTGCCTTCGATGAATAATTCTATCTCTTTCGTTCAACTTGGAGACTAGTTCGTTGTAACGTCCTTGTACTTCGAAGTCGTGGTTGATAAGAGCCTCGCTTCCTCTCGTCTTTTCTCCGCGTCTCTTTTCCAAAAACCACGTCCTTTTCAATCCATGGCTCTGATTGGTTGCTTATATTAATTGATCAAACTCTTCATTAATAACTTAAGAACTGGCTGTAATTATATTCAATCGTTCTTAATTATCATTTAACACTCTTCATGATGGTTTAATGTAATAACTTTGTCCTAGTAGTTATATATGTTAATTACTCCGTTGGTGTTAATTTTCATAGGCGGCTTCCCATTGGTCATGGTCGCGTGTCGGCCTCGCGTCGGCTCCCTCTTCTTTCTCTTGCCACACGCTTAGTTCCTCTCCCCATTCTTTTTCACTCGGGCGTCCTCGTGACTGCTCGGGTTCTTTGTCATCCTAGCGAAGCTTGTTCCGAGTCCCCTTGCGACTACTAATTTGCTATTGGCCGGCCGAATTAACTCAGTTAATTCACTCTCTAACCAAACCAGTTTTGTGTTCGCTTCCAGCATCGATAAATTTTAACATGGGCTAATTTAGAAAACTTTCCACTACTTGTATAATTTTCTGTCTCGTCTCCCCAAACGCGTAGAGTACACAGTCACTTGCAGTATCTAAATGTAATTTGGACTAAGTGTGAAAAAATGTCCCTCATGAACTTATGATAATACAAAATTCAGCGATACAAATATAAAAAATAAGACCATGTACAAGATGGCGACCATGAGGGATGTTTCTGTTAAAAGTGTTTATGACTGCAGTAGTAGTAACTAAAAAATTTTTAATCGCGTAGTTCTGGCACCATATAACGCTTTGTGCGAGGTAACTAGAACTCTTCTTTGCTCTGTGTGAGATGGAGCACCATGTGTGTGAGAGAGCGCTATGCGTTTAATTGTGTTGAGATCGATAATAAACTAGCCTAAAGCGTAAATGTATTGTGTTATACTTACTCGTATATGTACATTATATCAAAGGTTTCTGAGTATAACTCCGAGTTGTTGTTTTTTTTTCTCTTTCAAATATGACGGTTTAAAGTGCGGTTTAATCAAGAAGCGTCTAAAAATGGAATTCATGTGTCAAGTACCTAATCTGGTATCATTTGTCGTGTTTATCGGACAATACTTGTTCGGGAAATCATGAAATGTGGTCGTGTTGCGACGCTTGCGAAGACAGCTTGGATCTGTTTACAAGCCAAATGCCGACCACGGAATTTGACATCATTGAAAATTTTCAAGCGGCACTTTTAACGAATGATGAGGTAATTAGAGTGTTACAGGATGACAATTCTAAGTTGTTAGACAGTGTGGTGTATTTAGAAAATAAATTAAAACATGAAAACACCTGGAGTAACGTAAAAATTAGGCCTAGGGCAACGAGTTGTGTGACGGAGCAGCGACCTGCAGAGGCACAACCACCTGTTCTAATACAAACATGTTTAGTTTACTAGACACTGGTTCCTCCAGTGTTAGGCTCAACATAAGAGAGGGTACAGGAGAGCTCCCAAGCCTACAGTACGGATCTACAGTGACAGTCACGGAAGAGAAACTGTCGGAAAAAATCAAGAACATTGTGGTGAGATGGCTGTAGAAGGTAGTGTGTATCCAGGTGTATATCTGTTGTAACTTCGAGTTTACGTGAATATTGAGCTAGTATCTCCAAGGAAGACTGTGTAATCCTGTGCACTGGTTCCAACGATGTATCAAGAAATGATGCAGATAATGCAATTAGAGATATAAAATCCACTCTTGCGCAATTAAATACTACAAATGGAATAGTAGCAAATCTACCGCTTAGGCATGATCTTCCTGGGTTCCCATGTGTAAAAGAAATTGAAAAACAATAACAATATATCGAAGGAGATTCTTATCGTCAGTGCTCGCATCCAAGTATACGTATTCCTTAGAATTTCCCTTAGTATTATTTATTTATAGTTGCCTCCGTAGGGTAGTGGTCAGTGAAAATTAGCTGCCATCCCGGAGGTCCACGGTTCGATTCCCGGCTCTGCCACGAAATTTGGAAAGTGGTATCAGGACTGGTACGGGGTCTACTCAGCATCGGGTGGTCCAAATTAGTAAATGGGGTTCGATTTCCACCTCAGCCATCTTCGAAGTGGTTTCCTGTGGGTTCCCACTCCGTTTTCGGTCAAATGCTGAGATGGTACTGTACCCGATATCCCGATAGTAGGCTGTCAGATATCCGCCCCCTCAATCGGATTGCCAATAATCAAACGCACCGGCACAGCTACATCAATGAAAATGGCACTGACAGATACTATCGAGATTAGAGCACAATAGTTAACAAGAAAATTATAGTGGAACACACCAAAATATACGGGGGTTCATACTTACCTTTACTTACCTCTTAAATTTATCTCGGGGACTGGGTTGTCAACTGGATCACTTAAAAGTATGCCCACACAATAACCTCCACTATGATATTTAAAATGAACCAGAACGAATACGAGAAACTTTAAACTGCACAATAATTTATTTCACATAAAGAATGATTTAACAAAAATAAACAACAAAATCAACGTGGCAATCAGAAGCCATCGACTACATAACAATGTCCTCCTGTAGGACCTGTATTCTCTACATATAATGTTTCAGCTTTCTCAAGCTCATAGCAACGTAAAATAATAATGCACTGGGGATGGAAACGGGATTTGGGATGAGACACATATATCAATTGATTTGCGTGTTTATATACTTCACATTTTATTTATAGCCACAAGGCTATTATGGAACGTCCTTGGCCTCTGTAACACAGTTGTCAGGGCCAGCTGCAATGCACCTGTATCGTCAAAGTGGACTCCCGTTCGTTCTACCCTAGCATAAGCGTGTTACCTCAGAGCTTGGCTCTCCTTTTCAAACACGTAAATGTTCACATCTCAACTGAAATATTATCACGCAAATGTCTTGAATGCTTCATTCAAACACCAGTGGATTACTCCAACAATCCCAAATCATGATTAATTGTTCAAACCACCTGCTTAATTAGCGTTGTTTAGAGTATAAAAAACTCTAAATGTTAATAACAAAAGTTCATTAATTATTTATAACAATAATAAATTGTTTATAACAATGTCAAATGACAATTGAAAATTTTATACACGCCTCTATTAATCACTATCATTTCAAATTATTTAACAAAGATATTTACAAAATTATTTACAATATTATATTGTTTATATTATTTATACAAGAAATACATTAAACCACACGTTTATCCGGTTGATAATTACTCAAATCGTGTTGATATAATCGACCAGTGAAGGTTAGTTATATTTAACTGTCAAATTCAGGTTTAATAAGGTTTAATAATAATTATTAATATTTGTGACGGTAACCTTCATTCAAAATCTTTATCTCAAATTATTTAACACTCTTGTTAATTTTAACAGTATCTTCATATGAATAATCTTTCAAAGAACAAGAACAATACAATCAGCGGGAAAATACTTCGCTTATAATGCACAAAATTGCACAACAATTGGCCCAAAATTCATCATATATCTTCATATATATGGCATAAAAATCTTCCAAACTACACACAAAAACCTCCACTTATTAATTCATCAACTTCATTAATTATTGTGGGAACCTCCTTCATTATTCAAGGGCATTACTCAACAGCGACTTTTACACGTCCACTGAACTAACGATTATACATCCATTGTTCCTCTTTAAAAATTCTTATATTCATCAATTGTAATAATGACTGTTATTATTTAACCTTCGTGGGTTTCATTCATGAATCGATATGAAGTAAAAATTTGCCAATCACAAATAAATTTAATAGCAAATACGATTAGACACTCCTGCCTGGTCTATCAAAATTGAGATTAACATCTTCAAAGTAACGCAGTATAAAAATACTATCTTCAAACAAAGTTCATCTAAACTGCAAAATAGTCGAATAGAATACAATCAGATTGTGGAATGCAAACATTATTGTTCCAATCTAGAATTGAGAAAAACTCCTATCAGATGTTCATTACTATAGTGTATTCAATAAATCGAAATAAAAGTTCATATTTCATAAAATTGTCTATAATGCAATGATAAATGTCTATGTTGCAATCATGTTCATAAGACGACTAGTATTTCAAAGATCGTCGATATCGTAATAGATTTTAACGCTCTAAAATCATTTAATCATTCTTCTTTCTTGAGGATGACAGAAAATTGGTCAAAGTAATTTACTGAATAGAATTACTTTAATAAAATGACACGCTGTCTGAATTCAAATCTGCCATAGCAAATCGTTAACTTTACAGTCAAATCGTGACTACAAAAATATGCAAATTACTGAAAGAATCTAAATCATCAGTCTCAACTGATCCAAAATTATTAAGTATGCCAATGACATAGCAATGTCTCAAAAATCGAAGAAAAAGGCATAAATCATCGAAGTGTACTGAGTACAGAAATATCAATCAAGAAAATGGGGCAAAAGATAGGACAGAAAATATGGGGAAAATGGTTGCTCAGATATCGCTACAAGACTCAAATAATACAAGAAACGTTCACGACTACCTTATCTGTTGATTGAAGTTCCAGAGGAAAGTTTTCAAAGAAAACTGCTGTTGGTTCCATTTCACCAGCGTGAAGATGTGCTCCGTCCTCGAACCTGGAATCAGCGTCCTCGGAGAATCGAACTGCTTCCTACTCCGAAATTGCACTGCTCCGTGGATACGAAAAACATCCTTCTGGCAAATCTCTTCTTTGTGCGCCGGGACAACCCTGGCCTCTCTTGAAAGTTCCCTGAAGTTCTTGCAGGAATTCGCCATGAAGTTTATTGTAGTTATTTCCGCAGAAATATTCATAGTTGTGGAGTATGAAAATATTTCCACTGTCATCTGGTATAATTCAGCGATGGATTCACGATGCATGAGTGTAGTTGGATGTTCACTACATGCTCGCTTTTGTAGAAAGACGATTAACGAAGTTCCATGCTGTTACTTTACTCCAACCATATATGTCCCAATTGCATTAAAGCCTTAGCCTTCCATCTCAACTACTGTTATAATCATTGAAAGCACTGCAAGATTATAATGTTCCATAGTCGAATGTATCGTTGTAATACCAAACGTATTCTCCAATATCACTGTTGCACTCCACGTGTCAGCCGTAGTGTATAATGTGGAATTTTAAACGTGTTTCTCATGTGGCGAGAAAATCACTTTTGTTGGCAGCCTTAAAGTTCCAATATCTTTCGAAGTATAACTGTGAAATTGTTCAAATCTTCTACACACCTCAATGTTGTACTGCCCAATAGAACTATAATAAAGGCTGAAGTTAGCGCTTGATATCTTAACTGGTGGAAACGTTAATGTGAGCGTTTCAACTTCACCTAGTTTCGAGCAGCGTAAAATGGAACTGCTCCGAGTTCGTTCGATGCGCCGGGCTTTAACCACGCTAAAGACAACTTACTTCACTGAATCACTTGAAAATAACTATATATCACCAGAAATATATATGCGATCTGACATATGAGATCTGAGTACTGCGTTCTGAGATTATGAGTTCTGAGATTATGAGTTCTGAGCGCTCCTCTCTCCTGTGCACGACCTTTTATCAACTTCTTAAGGGGCGTATCCATCCCTTCCATAGCCTGTTGCTGCGTCATTGCTGGAAGTTTTAACTTTGGCTATACTTGATGGATTTTCAAATTTCAAAAACTCAAAATTAATTTCTTCAAAATTCCAAATCAATGCCATAACTGAAAATAGATTTCCACAAATCTGCATGCCAAAAGTAATCAAATATCGTAGTTTCAGCAATCTCCGTCTTCCTTCCAAACTATCGTTCATTGGTTCGAGTCTCTCTTCCAATAGCGTAGCTTCTTCCTTAGCACAATACCTTGTTTCCTGCGACTGCGTCGTAAATCTAAGATCTTTCTCGAACAAAATCATGACGTCACCAAGAATCTCAGCTCAACCAGCCTGCTTGCCTCAAGTCTGCGTCATCCGTGCCTACGTCATGAGTATCCACGTCACAACTATGACATCCTTAACTTTACTCATATTTTCCAATACAGCCACCGTGGTCTCAATATAATTCAAATTACGGGGGCAGTACTGTCCCCGTAAATCCGGATAGTAGGCTGTAAGATATCCGCCCCCTCAATCGGATTGCCAAAAATCAAACGCACCGGCACAGCTACATCAATGAAAATGGCACTGACAGATACTACCGAGATTAGAGCACAGCAGTTAACAAGAAATTATTGTGGAACACACCAAAATATACGGGGGTTCATACTTACCTTTACTTACCTCTTCAAATTAATCTCGGGTATGGGTTGCCAACTGGATCACTTAAAGTATGCCCTCACAATAACCTCCACCATGATATTTAAAATGAACCAAGACGGAAACAAGAAACTTTAAACTGTACAATAATTTTTTTCACATAAAGGGAATGATTCTAACAAAATTCAACAAAATACACGTGGCAATCAGAAGCCATTGTCAATATAATCATGTCCTCCTGTAGGACTTGTAGACGTTACATACAAAATCTTAGCTTTACTAGCTTATAAAGAACGTAATAATAGTAATACACTTGGAATGGATGAGGGAATTGGAACGAGACATGTAGCAATTGTTTTCCTTTTAATAAACATCACACTTTATTTATAACTGCAAGCCTGTTATGTAGTCGGCCTTGGCCTCTAACATACAGTTGTCAGGCCAGCTGCGATCCACCCTACACCGTGTCGCATGCCTACGTCGTCAAGTGAACCCACCTGTCCAGTCAGTGTTAGCATATGCTCGTAACCTCTGAGCCTAGCTCCTTTTCAAACACTTTAAATGTCCTCAACTAAACTCAAATATTATCACGCAAATCTTTTAAATGCTTCATTCACATGTTACTGGATTACTCTAATAATCCCAAAACTTGTTTAATTACATAATCCATATGTTTCATTAGCGTTGTTTAGAGTATATTAACAAAACTCTTAATGTTTATAACAAATGCTCATTAATTGTTTATAACAATTATAAATTGTTTATAATATTGTCAAACGACAATTGAAAAATCTATACACGCCTCTCTTAATCCCTTTCATTTCACATTATTGTTAAAGATATTTACACAATTATTTACAATATTAATATTATTTATTTTAGAAATACATTAAACCACACGTTTATCCGGTTGATAATTACTCAAATCAGGTTAATATAATCGACCAATGAAGGTTAGTTATATTTAAGCTTATATTCAGGTTTAATAAGTTTTAATAATTATTATTATTATTTTTTGTGACGGTAACCTCCATTCAAAATCGTTATCTCAAATTATTTAACACTCTTGTTAATTATAACAGTAATTTCACATGATTAATTTTCAAAGGACCTGGACAATAAACTCAGCGGAAAAATACTTCGCTCAAACGCACAAAATTGCACAAAATAGGCCCAGAATTCATCATATATCTCCATATATATGGCATAAAAATCTTCCACAATATATACAAAAACCTCCACTTACAAATTCTTCAACATCATTAATATTACTGTGGGAATCTCCTTCACTTATTCAAGGGCATTATTCATCAGCGACTTTTACACGTCCACTGAACTAACGATTATACATCCATAGTTCCACTTTAAAAATTCTTATATTCATTAATTGTTTCAAAACTGTTATTTTATTTAACCTTCGTGGGTTTCATTCATAAATCGATATGAAGTAAAAATTTGCCAATCACAAATAAATTTAATAGCAAATACGATTATACACGCCTTTCTGGTCTATCAAAATTGAGATTAATATCTTCAAAGTAATGCAGTATAAAAATACTATCTTCAATCAAAGTTCATCTAAACTGCATAATAGTCGAATAGAATACAATTAGACTTTGGAATGCAAACATTATTGTTCCAATCTAGAATTGAGAAAAATTCCTATCAAAAGTTCATTACTATAGTGTATTCAATAAATCGTGATTAAAGTTCATATTTCATAAAATTGTCTGTAATGCAATGGTAATTTCAGAACTGACGATAAATGTCTATGTTGCAATCATGTTCATAAAACGACTAGTATTTCCAAGATCGTCGATACAGTAATAGATTTTAACGCTCTAAAATCTTTTAATTATTCTTCTTTCTTGAGGATGACAGAAAATTGGTCAAAGTAATTTACTGAAAAGAATTACTTTAATAAAATGACACGCTGTCTGAATTCAAATCTGCCATAGAAAATCATTAACTTTACAGTCAAATCGTGACTACACAAATATGCAAATTACTGAAATTACTGATCCAAAATTATTTAAATATGCCAATGACATAACAATGTCTTAATAAATCGTAGAAAAAGGCATAAATCATCAAAGTGTACTGAGTACAGAAATATCAAGCAAGAATATGGGGCAAAATATAGGACAGAACATATGAGAAAAATGGTTGCTCAGACATCGCTAAATGACTCAAATAAAACAAGAAACGTTCACGACTACCTTATCTGTTGATTGAAGTTCTAGAGGAAAATCTTCCAAAGAAGACTGGTGATAGTTCCATTTCACCAAAAAGATGTGCTCCGACCTCGAACCTGGAACCAGCGCCCTCGGAGAATAGAACTGCTTCCTCCTCCGGAAATTGCACTGCTCCGCGTAAAACTCTTCTTTGTGAGCCGGGTCTACCCTGGCCTCTCTTGATAGTTCCCTGAAGTTCTGGCAGAAATTCGCCATGAAGTTTATTGCAGTTATTTCCGCAGAAATATTCATAATCGTGGAGTATGAAAATATTTCCATTGCCATTTGATATAATTCAGCGTTGGACAACGATGCATGAGTGTAGTTGGATATTCACTACATGCTCGCTTTTGTAGAAAGACGATTAGCGAAGTTCCATGCTGCTATTTCACTCCATTGATATATGTCCCAATTGCATTAAAGTCCTTAGCCTTCCATCTCCATTTCCGTTATAATAGTTGAAAGAACTGCCGTATTATATTGTTGCATCGTAGAATGTAGCGTTATATCCTCAAAAGCAATATGTAATATCACGGTTGCACTACACGTGTCAGCCGTAGCGTAGATTGTGATGTTATAAAAGTGCTTCTCAGGTGGCGAGAAAATCACTTTTGTCTGCCGTCTTAAAATGCCAATATCTTTCAAATTATAATCTTGAAAATGTTCAACCTTTCTACACACTTTAATATAGTACTGCACAATAGAAGTAGCTTAAAGGCATTAGTCAACTCTTGATATATTATCTTGTAGACGCGTTAATGTGTGCGTTTCAACTTCGCCTAGTTTCAAACACCGTAAAATAGAACTGCGGCACGCTCGAAGCTCGTTCGATGCGGTGGGCTTTACCACACACGCTAAAGACAACTTGTTTCACTGATTCACTCGAAAACGACTATATGACATCAGAAATATATATGCGGTATGAGATATATATGCGATATGAGACACATGAGCTATGAGATACATATGCGATATGAGACACATGAGATATGAGAGGTTCTCTCTGCTGTGCAAGACCTTTTATCAACTTCTTAAGGGGCGTATCCATCCCTTCCATAGCTTGTTTCTCCGTCATTGCTAGAATTTCTAACTTTGGCTATACTTGACGGATTTTCAAATTTCAAAAACTCAAAAATAATTTCTTCAAAATTCCAAATCAATGCCATAACTGAAAATAGTTTTCCACAATTCTGTATTCCAAAAGTAACTAAATAAAGTAGTTTCAGTAATCTCCGTCTCCCTCCAAACTATCGTTCATTGGTTCGAGTCTCTCCTCCAATCGCGTAACTTCTTCCTCAGCACAATTCCATGTTTCCCTGCGACTGCGTCGTAAATCTCAGATCTTTCTCGAACAAAATCATGACGTCACCAAGAATCTCAGTTCAATCAGCCTACTTGCGTGAAGTCTGCGTCATCCGTGCTTACGTCATGAATATCCACGTCACAACTATGACAGCCATAACTTTACTCATATTTTCCAATACAGCCACCGTGGTCTCAATATAATTCAATTTACGGGGGCATTCTCCCTTCACCACGTTTTAAAAACAGTTGCAAATTGTTTTTAAACTCTGTGTTATAAGTATCAGAATTCACTTGAACACGAAATTGAATTATTATCGGCTTACTCTTGTATAATATTTCCTGTATGTTCCTTAATCATAAGTCTCTTCTACTCTGGGTTGTGTGTGGCTAATGCATTCTCTCCTCTCTACTTTCTCTTCTGTCCTGAATTCCTATTTTCCAAGTTCTGCTGACTTGTAGAAGGACCAGGATCGATCACTACATCCTATCTTTTCTTTTGGTTTTCAGCTTCCTTCTCCCGTAATTCCTTAAGATACTGCTGACTTTCTCCCTCTCTCTCTTGATATTTGTCGGGTGTCATAACCTGACCTTGAGAATTCTGATTTCGATTCTTGTAATTTCTATTGTAGTTTCTATTGTAACCCTGGTTATTGTAGTATCTACCTCTTCCATTGTTGTAGTTTCCTCTATTGTTAATCCAGCCTCTTCTTTGCTGATATGGACGGTAACCTTGCGATCTGTGGTTGCGAAAGTGATTGTTCCTGTGAGGACCTACATTTTCAGTTTTTTCTTCATCAGGCTTGTCAGTTTGCTGAACTTGATCCATATAGACTGTATTGATGTCTTTGAATTCGTGCCTCTGACCTTTTTGTACCACATTTGGCATTGGACTCGTGTAGTCAAGCCTTCTCAACAATTCGTCCATACTGGTCAAATCCCTGATGTTTGACGATATGATGAGTCTTCTCACCTCCACAGGCAGCATACGAGAAATCGCATCTATCAACTGCTCTGTTGACAATGGGGGTTGCAAAAATCTCAAGCGTGATAACTGGCTCGTGAAGAAATCAGCGTACCGTGTTGGAAGAGTACCTGAATACTTCCTCGAGTATACCTCAGCTCTTAATGAATTCTGTGCTTCTATGGACCAGAATCGTTTTATCAGTGCCTCTGCCAATTCGTCAAAATTACTGAAAGTGTAGCGAAATGCTCTGAACCATTCAAGGGGTCCTCCAGCTAGAAATCTCTCCACTATCCTCATCTCTCTTTCTCTGGGAATGTGAGCTTCAATGAAATAGTCTTTCAGGTTCCTGATATATTCTATCGGTGTTAGACTATCAGTATTGCTAAATTTTTGAGGTTTGTCCTCGAAGTTCCGGATGACTGTCACATTTCTCGGATATGAATCCATGTAATTCCTCCCACTATCAGGATATTTCCATTCAGGTTCAATATTCCTATCCTCTTCTTCTTCCCGGAATCTGGATATACGTTCCTCAGGACTAATATCTCTCTCTTCTGTAGCGAGGTTACATCTTCTGACGTAATTCCTATCATCTTCGCAAGTCAAGACTTCTGGATCCTTATCGGTGATTTCCGTGATGACTTTCCTGATCAACTCTTCTTTATAGGTTTCCATCATGCTAGCTTCTCCTAGTTTCAAATTCTGAAGTTTGCTCGTAGTTTCATTAACATCAGAGACAACCTTATGAATTTGTTCCTCTAACGCGGTTTTTAATGCTTGCACGTCCTGGCCTATTTGAGTTCTATCCTCTACCTGCTTTTCGGATAGCGAATCCATCCTTATACTCAAATCCTTCCTAATTTGAACTACTTCATTATTTATGTCTACTTGTGTACTGGCAAGTTTTCTTTCAATTCGTTCCTGAATCTGAGTGACATGTTCCCCACTTGACCTGTTCCATTCATCTTTCCAAACCGTTACATTTGCAGTTAACATTTCCGCAATATCTACTTCAATGTCTTCCTTAAGTAAACGATTATGATCTAATACTTGGGTTCTCATGACCTCTACATCATACATTAAACCAGCTAAAGAAGCTGTTGTCCTAACAGACTCGTCAACTAACCTAGTTGTTAATGCACTAATGTTACGAGTACAAAGTGTTTTTGAAGTTTCAATTTTTTCTCTTACTTTATTAACATCAGTTTGAACTTTAGCAATATCTACAAAAACAGTGTTAACTTCTACTTGTATCTTATTTATATCGCTTTGCATCTCATTTACATCGGAATGAATATTATTAATGTCTACTTGAACATTTGACACATCGGTTCGAACATTTTGAATCTCTCTTTGAACCTCTTCTACTTTATCTTGTACAGTAGCAACATCGTTCCTAACAACAATTATTTCAGCTCTAGCACATGAAATATCACCCCGGACATTAGCAACATCAAGATTCAACATAGTAAGATCTTTCTGTACCTTATAAACATCAGTCTTAACATCTGAAACATCTTTATGCACATTGGACAAATCTACTTTAACCTCTGAGACATCTTTATGGACATTGGACACGTCTGTGCGCATGTCAGTTACAGCATTCTCGATTCCCTGGGTATTGATCTGTAAACGCGACATATTATTTTCTAAGTTTGCAGAACTGGTCTGAATAACTTTCATATTCTCCACCATTCGACTAGTATTCCTAGCTTCCTTCTCCTTCATGCTTTCATCCAGCCTAACAGACATATTACTAGAATTCTCCTCCATCATCTGCTTCATACTGCTATTCATGCTAGCTTTCAAATTAGCAGACATCTCCTCCAACATGATTCTCAGACTTTCATCTGCCATTTCAATAATATTTCAATAATAGACTGCTTTAGGGACATACATCAAACAGAGCAAAATAACAACATCTGAGCAACATCTTTCACCATATATAAGTTTGAGCAATTTTCTGTCTTAAATCTAACTTATAATTACCTTATAATTAACCTTCGTAGACATCTTATGTTGAAATAAACTCAAGCACATGTTCAAATTACTCTGGTTCATTTTAAAATATCCTAACACAAATAATTTACATTTACAATTCAAATAGTTTAAATTTATCTTTAATATGACTAAGCATGTCATAAGCCGGTCAAATAAAATAAGACTCCAGATCATAGGCGATTTTTCTAAGTTTCCAGCCTATTTAACCTCTCTCAAGTTGTATAAGATCTGATCTTTTCTGAGTGTAATTTTCCTAATACAACGCAACATTTAATCCCTATATAATCACACTCTCAAATTCTACAATTGGCCAAGACATCTAACAAAGAATCAACCTCTTTATTTGAGTCTTCACAATCCCATTGACATCGATAACATGGTAATCCAATGTTATTCGAACACTCCACAAAATTGCGGTGCCAATTCTACTGCAATAACTTGGTAATCCAATGTTTTGCTGATCGAGCTCTACCTAAATGCGGTGTCAATCCTATTGATCGTGCCAATCGAGCCAATCGAGCTGATCGAGCTGATCGTGCCCCACGTTTAAGGGTCGCCAATCCTACTGGCGTTCAACCTGGTAATCCAGTTTTGTCGAGCCCCACGTATTTGCGGCGCCAATCCTACTGTCCCCGTAAATCCGGATAGTAGGATGTCAGATATCAGCCCCCTCAATCGGATTGCCAATAATCAAACGCACCGGCACAGCTACATCAATGAAAATGGCACTGACAGATACTACCGAGATTACAGCACAGCAGTTAACAAGAAATTATTGTGGAACACACCAAAATATACGGGGGTTCATACTTACCTTTACTTACCTCTTCAAATTAATCTCGGGTATGGGTTGCCAACTGGATCACTTAAAGTATGCCCTCACAATAACCTCCACCATGATATTTAAAATGAACCAAGACGGAAACAAGAAACTTTAAACTGTACAATAATTTTTTTCACATAAAGGGAATGATTCTAACAAAATTCAACAAAATACACGTGGCAATCAGAAGCCATTGTCAATATAATCATGTCCTCCTGTAGGACTTGTAGACGTTACATACAAAATCTTAGCTTTACTAGCTTATAAAAAACGTAATAATAGTAATACACTTGGAATGGATGAGGGAATTGGAACGAGACATGTAGCAATTGTTTTCCTTTTAATAAACATCACACTTTATTTATAACTGCAAGCCTGTTATGTAGTCGGCCTTGGCCTCTAACATACAGTTGTCAGGCCAGCTGCGATCCACCCTACACCGTGTCGCATGCCTACGTCGTCAAGTGAACCCACCTGTCCAGTCAGTGTTAGCATATGCTCGTAACCTCTGAGCCTAGCTCCTTTTCAAACACTTTAAATGTCCTCAACTAAACTCAAATATTATCACGCAAATCTTGTAAATGCTTCATTCACATGTTACTGGATTACTCTAATAATCCCAAAACTTGTTTAATTACATAATCCATATGTTTCATTAGCGTTGTTTAGAGTATATTAACAAAACTCTTAATGTTTATAACAAATGCTCATTAATTGTTTATAACAATTATAAATTGTTTATAATATTGTCAAACGACAATTGAAAAATCTATACACGCCTCTCTTAATCCCTTTCATTTCACATTATTGTTAAAGATATTTACACAATTATTTACAATATTAATATTATTTATTTTAGAAATACATTAAACCACACGTTTATCCGGTTGATAATTACTCAAATCAGGTTAATATAATCGACCAATGAAGGTTAGTTATATTTAAGCTTATATTCAGGTTTAATAAGTTTTAATAATTATTATTATTATTTTTTGTGACGGTAACCTCCATTCAAAATCGTTATCTCAAATTATTTAACACTCTTGTTAATTATAACAGTAATTTCACATGATTAATTTTCAAAGGACCTGGACAATAAACTCAGCGGAAAAATACTTCGCTCAAACGCACAAAATTGCACAAAATAGGCCCAGAATTCATCATATATCTCCATATATATGGCATAAAAATCTTCCACAATATATACAAAAACCTCCACTTACAAATTCTTCAACATCATTAATATTACTGTGGGAATCTCCTTCACTTATTCAAGGGCATTATTCATCAGCGACTTTTACACGTCCACTGAACTAACGATTATACATCCATAGTTCCACTTTAAAAATTCTTATATTCATTAATTGTTTCAAAACTGTTATTTTATTTAACCTTCGTGGGTTTCATTCATGAATCGATATGAAGTAAAAATTTGCCAATCACAAATAAATTTAATAGCAAATACGATTATACACGCCTTTCTGGTCTATCAAAATTGAGATTAATATCTTCAAAGTAATGCAGTATAAAAATACTATCTTCAATCAAAGTTCATCTAAACTGCATAATAGTCGAATAGAATACAATTAGACTTTGGAATGCAAACATTATTGTTCCAATCTAGAATTGAGAAAAATTCCTATCAAAAGTTCATTACTATAGTGTATTCAATAAATCGTGATTAAAGTTCATATTTCATAAAATTGTCTGTAATGCAATGGTAATTTCAGAACTGACGATAAATGTCTATGTTGCAATCATGTTCATAAAACGACTAGTATTTCCAAGATCGTCGATACAGTAATAGATTTTAACGCTCTAAAATCTTTTAATTATTCTTCTTTCTTGAGGATGACAGAAAATTGGTCAAAGTAATTTACTGAAAAGAATTACTTTAATAAAATGACACGCTGTCTGAATTCAAATCTGCCATAGAAAATCATTAACTTTACAGTCAAATCGTGACTACACAAATATGCAAATTACTGAAATTACTGATCCAAAATTATTTAAATATGCCAATGACATAACAATGTCTTAATAAATCGTAGAAAAAGGCATAAATCATCAAAGTGTACTGAGTACAGAAATATCAAGCAAGAATATGGGGCAAAATATAGGACAGAACATATGAGAAAAATGGTTGCTCAGACATCGCTAAATGACTCAAATAAAACAAGAAACGTTCACGACTACCTTATCTGTTGATTGAAGTTCTAGAGGAAAATCTTCCAAAGAAGACTGGTGATAGTTCCATTTCACCAAAAAGATGTGCTCCGACCTCGAACCTGGAACCAGCGCCCTCGGAGAATAGAACTGCTTCCTCCTCCGGAAATTGCACTGCTCCGTGTAAAACTCTTCTTTGTGAGCCGGGTCTACCCTGGCCTCTCTTGATAGTTCCCTGAAGTTCTGGCAGAAATTCGCCATGAAGTTTATTGCAGTTATTTCCGCAGAAATATTCATAATCGTGGAGTATGAAAATATTTCCATTGCCATTTGATATAATTCAGCGTTGGACAACGATGCATGAGTGTAGTTGGATATTCACTACATGCTCGCTTTTGTAGAAAGACGATTAGCGAAGTTCCATGCTGCTATTTCACTCCATTGATATATGTCCCAATTGCATTAAAGTCCTTAGCCTTCCATCTCCATTTCCGTTATAATAGTTGAAAGAACTGCCATATTATATTGTTGCATCGTAGAATGTAGCGTTATATCCTCAAAAGCAATATGTAATATCACGGTTGCACTACACGTGTCAGCCGTAGCGTAGATTGTGATGTTATAAAAGTGCTTCTCAGGTGGCGAGAAAATCACTTTTGTCTGCCGTCTTAAAATGCCAATATCTTTCAAATTATAATCTTGAAAATGTTCAACCTTTCTACACACTTTAATATAGTACTGCACAATATAAGTAGCTTAAAGGCATTAGTCAACTCTTGATATATTATCTTGTAGACGCGTTAATGTGTGCGTTTCAACTTCGCCTAGTTTCAAACACCGTAAAATGGAACTGCGGCACGCTCGAAGCTCGTTCGATGCGGTGGGCTTTACCACACATGCTAAAGACAACTTGTTTCACTGATTCACTCGAAAACGACTATATGACATCAGAAATATATATGCGGTATGAGATATATATGCGATATGAGACACATGAGCTATGAGATACATATGCGATATGAGACACATGAGATATGAGAGGTTCTCTCTGCTGTGCAAGACCTTTTATCAACTTCTTAAGGGGCGTATCCATCCCTTCCATAGCTTGTTTCTCCGTCATTGCTAGAATTTCTAACTTTGGCTATACTTGACGGATTTTCAAATTTCAAAAACTCAAAAATAATTTCTTCAAAATTCCAAATCAATGCCATAACTGAAAATAGTTTTCCACAATTCTGTATTCCAAAAGTAACTAAATAAAGTAGTTTCAGTAATCTCCGTCTCCCTCCAAACTATCGTTCATTGGTTCGAGTCTCTCCTCCAATCGCGTAACTTCTTCCTCAGCACAATTCCATGTTTCCCTGCGACTGCGTCGTAAATCTCAGATCTTTCTCGAACAAAATCATGACGTCACCAAGAATCTCAGTTCAATCAGCCTACTTGCGTGAAGTCTGCGCCATCCGTGCTTACGTCATGAATATCCACGTCACAACTATGACAGCCATAACTTTACTCATATTTTCCAATACAGCCACCGTGGTCTCAATATAATTCAATTTACGGGGGCAGTACTGTACCCGATAATCCGGAAAGGATCCTGTTGGAATATCCATTGTCCCCGCTGGGTTGCCTATTTCTAAATGCTCCGGCAAATACAACATTAGAAATCGCTTCCAACATGGCCTTTAGGGATTTACAGACAGCAGTTACCAGAATATTGTGGATCAACAGCCAACTACATGGGGGTACTCACCTTTACTTACCTCGGGGACTGGGACTTCAGCTTCGCCTACACTACATCCACAATACTCTGCTCCTTATATTTAAAATGAATCACACTCCAACAACAATGGAAAACAATCTGACCAAAATTTATTAACAAAAGGGTAAACTAATCTACTATAAACAAAATAACAATGAACGAAATTAACAATAAACATTAAAATTAAATACCCGCAATCATTCACACCTCCTTTCAACTCAACATCTTACTATAAGGCTGTATTAAAAATTGCGAGTATAAATCTTGGCTTGGTTTTAAGCCCACACTGCGTAAAAATAGAAACGTTTAATGAAGTCTATTAATGGCATTCCAGACACATGGTTTCATTCACAAGCCTGCGTTTGCATAACGCACGTGCCGTGGCTTTGTTTCATCAATGAAACACTGGCATCACGCCGTGTTCGAAACTGGTTTATACAATAAATACAAGGCGGTGGGTCTACACCTGTTAATATTATGTCATCGCTCTCCAATGCTAACGGTGAATCATTCTCGCTAGCCCATAGAGGCAGCTTGTGTGTGCATTTATAAAACACGTAAAAATTAACATTTATATCTTACAAAAGTTCGCATAGGCTAACTACTTCGTTTCTTAAACAATCATTCTAAAAAATGTTATCCACTTTTTCATTCGCACTCCGTAATTGTCCTAGACCAATTCGGTTCCACATCTTCTCTTAACAATGAATAATCATTCACACCAAAAACATCCGCTCATAAACACACACTGTTCCAAAACAATTGATTAATAAATCCTACTAAATTATTTAACTAATTAAATCATTTCCACAAAAATTATTTACATGTAATATGTTTATAATAATATCCAATATCTAGTGTTGCTAACGCGACACTTTCGAGATTCTAACTTCTCGGTTACAATATAATTCTTAACTAAATATATACACTGGTTTTTCACATAACCACTCTTCTATAACGTTCTGTAGTTTTAATATACTGCATACACCTCGTCTTATATAGGTTTCATTACATTATCGGTATGATACAGTCGACCAATTAAGGCAAACTGCACGTAATTACATAAATTCGGGTTTAATAAAATTTAATAATAGTATTATAGACGTGAGTAGACAATTTTTCTCAAGTTGTATTTCCGCTGAAACCCTCCAGTTAACACAGCTAAATCATTAATTCACAAGAACTGAACTATTTGTATACAACGGCCCTTATCATGATACATGCCTTTTTATCAAAGAACAATACTTTGACTTCCTTAAAATGCGGAATTCCCTCGCACGAGCACTCCATAGCTCTACAAAACCTCATATAACAGTATATATGGCATAAACAAATATCATCTACTATGTTAAACAATAACCAAAAGGGATTAATTGTTATTAACATATCTTATGTAGGAACTTCTCTCAAATAATGGCATGACCATCAGTATCATTGCACATGACTACTGGACTACAATTATACATACATAAGTTCTTCAAACGAAACTTCCAATTGTATTGAACGATATTAGACAGTCGTGACTAACCTCCTAAAGTTCACTCCACAACAAGATAATTAACTGTTAACTCGTCTGTCGCAAATACATGTAATAAAAATAATACTCCTGTTTCATCTCACTTGTCAAGCTATAAATTGTTTATTGTTGTAATAGCATGTCCACAAATGACGTGATGTTACACAAATAGGATAAAATAACACACCTGTTATTTATAGTGTCGGATAGATTTCAATCTTGACCGGGATAAACTAGCTTTGAATTCCTAGCCAAAGATTTGAATAATCTTCTATCAAAAGGTATTTCCTCTAACATATTAAATGAACAAAGCTCTTAGCTTTACAGATAATAAGAAAGGTTTGTTAATTGTCGTAATGTTTTTCCACTCTACAAAAAGAATGTGCATAGGGCTAAAGACTTCGGTCTTATCAAACGACTAGTATTTCTTAGATCGTCGACAGTTTATGTACAATAATGATATAACAATATCATTCGATGTTTCTTCTCTTCTTGAAGTTATATGTCGTTACATTAAAGTGCTCAAATTAAATTTAATAAGAATTTAATTTGAAGCTATGACACAATGTCAGAATACTTGGTTTAAATGAAATTATTAAAATTCGAGAGTCGAAACGACTAGTCTCCTATGAGGCAATATGATTCCTCAAACAAATTTTTAATGTCAGTTCCACAACTGATCCGTTGAATAAAATTGAAAAATAGATGAAATGCAATCATCTTCTAAATAATCTTGAAGTATAAAAATCTCAACACACATCTCAAATGTAAACTACATAAAAGCACTGAAATACATGAAGTGTGAAAACATCGAAATATGTAATAAGATCGCTGGAAATATGGATTAAGATCGCCGAAAATATGGAATAAGATCGCCTGCTCAGAATGTTACTAATCAAGCTCTATATAACAATTGAGATACACTAATACCTTATTTGGACGAAATCTTGAAGATCTATGTAAGTATTGCCACAATACTTTAGATGTTTCCTCAGTACAAGACACTGAGATGGATCTGCATTTGAATCTCGGACCTGCGACCTCAGAGATAAGAAACGTCTCTCTCTGGAATTCACCAACATTCGCCTGGGCTCGAACGACATCCTTCTGGCAAATTCTTCTGTGTTGCTGGGCTACCCTAGCATCTTGACAAATCTCTTCTGTAGAGTCTCCATTCTCCGTCGTAAATATGGATCAGCTTCATCATTGGAATATAATTATGGAAATATTCATATAAATAGTGAATGAAATGTTTCCATTGCTAATTGATGTTATATTAGTGTTCGTAGACTGACGAAATTGCACAAGATGGACCGTACACTACGTCTGTATTCAAGAATACGTTGTCTAACGAAGCTCCATCGTTGTATCTTAACTCCTGTTATCGAATATGTCTCTGGCGCATGACTATCTAGTTCATCATATCAACAATGTTAATTATGCTGTATGATAATGTTTGAAGAATAATAATAGTCATTCTGTTAATGTTTATGTGTTGCGCCAATATTAAAAGTTCTCCGCCACTGTTCACTTGAACTGCGTTCGTCAACTTCACGTTGCAATTTATAATGATATTCAGCTTAATTTCCAACACATTTGGAAATCTAACTTGACAGGCTGATTTTGTCGAAACGGTGAATATTAAAATGCTCGACTTTTCACAATATATAGTAGGCGACCTGTTCATAATATATATTCGCTTAATTCACTTCAAATCTCAATTATATATGAGATATAATCAATACAATGTTCCTCGCAACTTCACGTAGAATGGAAGTGCGGTGATCTATAACGCTCCACCTAGCTATCCTCGCGTCTCCACAAGTCGACAGTCGTCGCACTCGGACTAAGCCTTGGGATCTCCGTTAACCCAGTAAAAACACTTCCTCACTCTTCAAAGTCTGCTGGAATAAGAACCTCGATCCTTGGATCCCCCTCTCCAAGTCGAATTTTTGACGGCCATATCAATCTCCCACCATAATTTTAGCGCGTAGATTACCAATGCTTATTACTACGTAGATTAACCGATCTGTGGTTTTTAAAGTATCAGACATAATTTCTCTTAATATTCTCTTCATTACCAAATAAGAAAATCTTCTTCTAAGGGCCTAAATGCATAATTTCATCATATTGTTTAATTAAAGTTGATCCCGTCTTCAATAAGACCTGTTCTCATTGGCTCTGGAATGGGATCCAATAGCATAATTTATAACAATATTTATAATATTAATTTCCAAACTCGCTGTTGCTATGCTAAATATAGCCTTCTAGAAGCGTCCATTGTGCAACATATCACGTGATCGGGCTCTCCCACAGTCTCGAGCTTGTAACACTAAACTCTTGTGTCACACTTCCAGAAATTATATTTGCTACTTAAATTTTATCATGGGGACGGAAAATACTCTCATTTTGTCCCTAAATAATTCAATTTACGGGGGCAGTACTGTCCCCGAAAATACCTAACATTAGCTTGTTGGAATCCCTCGATAGAAACCGGATCGTAGAACCTGAAAACCCCGGCTAGAAAACCCCCAGATTCAACCAACAAGTGACGAGGATAATGGGGCACAGGATAACCTAACTGAGGAGACGTTGAGAAAACCATAGCAACAAGGAAAAATAGCTCAAAAGAACACGAAAACTACGTAAAAACGTAAATACCCGCAATGGTTTCCTTAACGTGGCCTCAAATCACGTCTATAAAACATCAAACTTAAAAAATGAAGAGGAAAGTATCCAAAATTTATTCTGAAAGCAGAATATAGCAGAGAAATGCTATATCACATAAGAAACAAAAAACAATGCAACTTCAAATGTAAGTTGATATCAACGTCACGTGAATGCATTCCACAGTCATCACTGATGAACTTGCATTTCACTATATTAGGCAAATAGATCAATGTCATAATAATCCATGACCCTAGCATGGTGATCATTAATCTTACTGGATCACTATAATAAAAGATTCCACATTTAGGTAGGATCTTCTCTGCCTACATGTTCAATATACCCTTTTATACAAAAATGTACAATTATGTGCAGTGAATGTGGCACACTCCCAGTGTGTCTGCATTTCTTTTCGCAAGTATCCAGATATTATTAAGTTATTTCATAAGTGTTAATTGTTTAAATTGGGCCTCTCCGAACAAGCAATGAAGCTAAATGGAGGTGAACATTACCTCAATATCAACTGTAATGTTCACAATGGACTGACTTAGGATAACTGTAAAAACCCTCTGTCAGCAATGCATTTAATTCCAGGATAAGGATTATGATTATCCTTCGACAAATAGTTTGATCTTTCATGCCATGAACTGCATGATTCTACAAAACAGAGATAAGCTTTTAAATTCCGCTGAATTCAATCTGTTAGACTGTCAAGTCGCACCTGACTTCAAAGTACCAGTCATCATGGACTACATTCCATGGAAAACCACATAATAATCGCTCCAATATAAATTTCATTACTAATGCCTCCATACGAATCTAGCATTATACACTTGTACTCCCCTGAGCACTGATTTCAACAATTTATATGTCTTTAGAATAGACAATTGCACTTATTTGTCACCCTCACTGGTGAACGTCGAAATTCATGACTATAATTCATTTTCGGTTTATTATCATTAACATTATCATCATTACATTTGGCTATCATTGTTAGAATTTATACAAAAGCATTACATTTATTTCCTATTATATAGATAGGTTTCTCTCAATAATTCAATAATTCCTCTGGATTAAACACCTATGCTTTCTAAAAACATAATTAAAGTCATAATTCCTTCATCAAACGTGCTTCCACGTTAATCAAATCTGGGATATAAGCTGATTTAAAAAAAATGAATGTTGTTTCAGAATCATCGTAAGTCAACTGACTAGTATTAATAACGATTATCAATTCCATCTAACATGGATCTCAAATAAGCCTATCATGAATCAAAAATCTATATTTATATCAACGAAGAAAATGTTTATCCAGCCAAAGTTCAGTACACCCCTGCTCAAATGAATTTTAGAAAACGAGTAAAGTTCCTACACCACCTATCATGGTAATCACAACAATTAGCGCAATTGACCGGTTAGAAAACCACACAAGTCTCTATCCTTCAAAAGCACAGAGAATGGTCCCTAGCAGAAGCGAAAGATTAAACTTCTGTATAACAAAGCTTCAAAAAGCTTCAAAGTTGCTATAAAAATCAGCATTAATCTGCGAAGTAAATCATTCGAATATCGAACTATTCTGAAGTTCAGTGAAACATGTAGCTCAACCCTGAGTCTACAGAAGTGAAAAATGTCAAAGATAGACATATGTAAGTGTTCACCACACTACTAAACACGTATAATCACTGTTGTTTCCTACGGATTCCTTTTCACTACACTAAAGAAGCTTCAATTAAATTTAACTAGAATGTACTATTAATATTACTGATTCAAACTACAAATACAAAATGAAAATGGTTGCATTCCTTATGGGAATCAAAAACCTTGTCGAGCTTGCCTAGAAATTATACTTCGACATGCAACTCAAAATATACACAAGAAATAATGACTGCAAACCTAACATTGACATGTCTACACTCTACTACGATAGACTGGACTGGTTTGGCGGTACCTTGTTGAATTCTGAAGATCAAAAGAAGGCACTGATATGCCCTTCATATCATGTCTTCCCTCAAATGTAGCAATAGCCTGGACTCCCCTGGTCGATGGGAATCGAACCTCGGAACCCCTCTCTCCAATCCACTGGTTCCCTCTGGTTAACAGGATCTCATCCATCGTGGACGAACTGTCAGCTAACCTTCCATCAGGACTCCAACTCCATCCAGACCAATGTCTGTCCCACCGTAGCGTCGTGATTTTCATGTCGAACCGAAATTTTATTAAACACCCACGCAGTACTACCACTAAGAACTAGCATTCACGGCACTAATCAGCTGTGTACTGGTCGCCCCGTGGTAAGCGTAAAGCGTTATCGGCTTTCTCTGAAATGTTCGATGCTCTGCAGGTCCAGCAGTATTCATGTTAATGTGTTTAACCTGCCATAGTGATCAAAATAGAATGCATTAGAACTGTTCCTCTCGACATCTTGTCAAATAATGTGTCGTATATAAACGAGGAGTAATGTTCAGAGTGCATGAGTTAATACTGCATTGAAGAAATTATATATCAGTATGCATAGCATTCCTTTAAATAGGAGGTTCACTGCCGTGAATTGCAGCTTGTTATGTTGTGCTAAAGTTCCTTACAGTGTTCATAATGAATGCTGCGTAGTTGAAGTTCATTCGTGAAAATGAGCGTATGACTTGCTTGTGAAAATGAATACAAGTTCCATTCTTGTGTGTGTGGCTTAACAAGTCCACATAGTGTATGAAAAATGTCCGAGTTCTTCGTCACTGGACTCTGTTAAATTACCAAGTGTCGTGCACTGTCGCGTCCAACTTACACTTTCGAAACGCGTTATATATCTCTCCAGGAGATGCGTCTTCATCAGAGACTAGATATAATCTGCTTACCGCTGTGAGCGTAGGATTTCAAGACGACTTCAATACCGCCACCTCACTGCTAGTCTGGATCGAACGTCCATATCATTTGTGAATGTAGTTCATAACTTAAATGTTTCTCAAAGGTAATCAACATGAAAATATATCAAAATATATATCATGCTATGTTAATTCATCATCCACAATGCTGCAAAGCATGTATATTATTCTCATTTCTTCTTATACATCATAAAATGGTGTCTTGGCGGTCGATCAATAAACTGATCAATACTCGCCCTGTGCTTAATGCGTCACAGTCCGATCCCAGCCTCGGGTCTCCCCGCTGTGAATCGGAAAAAGCCGTAATGTCCAATCATGTGTTGCGCTCACCTCGCCTAGCGACCGCGAGTCATGCTGAACTCCAAAACAAACATCGCGCTAAAATACTTGTCATATGGATATGAGAATAACGGTACATCTTCCTCTTGACATCTTACATAAAAGAGTAACCTGCTTTTATGTATACGATATAGAAACAGTATAGACAATGGAGCTTTATTCTCATGTCAACTTCTTATACAATTTCCGAAGATTCTTAGAATTATATCGGCCAATGATTTCGGTCTCATTCAAATTAGTTATCTCATAAAAAATATTCCCAAATACACGACTTACAGTATACGGTAGGGGCCGTAAAATATATAGGCGAACTTCGTGTATAGCCTTTTAGCTACATCTGCCTTTGTTGGTTTTTTAATTAAAACCAATTCGTTCCCTCTGAACGGAGGACGATAGCATTTATTTCTAACTCGCTTTTGCCTCTTCTCGGCTGCGTCCATTAAGTTCTCACGAACAGAATCTATTCTCTCTTCTGCCGTGGGTTCTACGTCTTTGGGAATATAATCTGTTACTTGATTCCAAACTCTAACAGGTTTCGTGTTGACATGAACAATCATAGGCACGTCCGCTATTCTTTCATGGAAAGTCGAGTTCATATATTCTTCCATGAGTGGCACAAACTTCACCCAGCTGGCGTGGTCTTCCGGGCAGTATAGGCGGGCCTATTTTGAAATTTCTCCCATTATACGTTCCGATACGTTCGACTCCGGGTTACGTATACTGGAAAATACGTGCTTAATGCCTAACCTGTCCATGGCCATTTCAAAATCCTGAGATGTGAACTGAGTTCCGTGATCAGACAAGAGTGGGTCAGGGATCCCAACCCTGGGAAACACGCTTTTCTCCAACCGGCCAAGAACTTGAGCAGCAGTGGCCTTCTGGATAAGATGAAGGGTCACGTACTTCGAAAATACATCGACAGTGACTAGGAGAAACTGGTTTGCCCTCGACCCCTTCGGACAAGGGCCGAACAGGTCGCACGCCATCAGCTCTCTCAGCCTTGAAGGAATAATGGCACGAGGCTCTTCCTTCGACAAAGCTGAGGGGTATTTCCCTCGATGGCACACCGGGCTTGTTTTTATGACGTTCGCAATGGTAGCTCGCATCCTGGTCCACGTGAACGTTTTCAATAACGTTCGGAACGTTTTATCCACGCCACCATGGCCATTAATGCTATGAGCTAACCATGTTAGACTCGTTGTCAGCTTTGGAGGGACTATAATTCGAACTTTCGTCCTCTCCCTGTCAATTTATTTGCACAGAGTACCTCCACATATGAGATACCTCACGGAACGCTTCCTAACCTGTTCAAACTCCAGATCGGTATTATCCATGTGCCCTCTCAAACACCTGTACATTACTCTAGTTGGGGTGTGTCTCATCTGTGACACGGCTATCTTCCTTAGCTTGTCAAGGGTTGCCACATGTTCCCTCTCCAACTGTACAGTATGACTCTGGATACTATTGGAAGGATTCCTTGAGAGGGCGTCTGCTTACAGGTTATCCTTTCCAGGCTGGTGCACGATGGTGGCATTGAACTGTTGGAGAAACAATGCCCACCTCGTTAACCTGTCACTGGAATTGTCAGATTTCAGTATAGACTGAAGCGCTCTGTGGTCACTTACGATAACCACTTGATATCCTATCAGGATCTTCTGCCACCTCTGCAGAGCAGAAACGAAAGCGTGAGCCTCCAATTCAGTAGTGAAGTAATTAAATTCATGCTCTTTCAACTTCCTACTGTGAAAATCCAGGTAGTGCTTCTTTCCCTCATTATCTTTCTGATAAAGTACTGCACTAATGCCTACCCTGGATGCATCAGACTCGATGTAAAATACCCTATCAAACTCTGGATATTCTAGCATTATGCAGTTTCTCAATATGTTCTTAGCTGCTTCAAATGCTCGGTTGGTCTCGTCTGTCCACTACCACCTGTTATTTTTCTTTAAAACCTCGTATAGCGGTGCCATGGTTACCAAATTACCCGAACAATGACTGCTTAGGAATTGGCACATGCCTAAGAATTCTCTGAGCTGTTTAATATTATTCGGCCTAGGGAATTGAGTGATTGCTTCTTGGTATTGGGGTGATAACCATTCTGGTCTACCGTGTGCCCCAAGAAATTAATGCACGCATGCATAAATCTGCACTTATCACAATTCAACATGATATTCGCCTGACGCAGATTGTCAAACAACTGCTTTAAGTGCTCTAAGTGATTCTGGGCATTTGCAGATGAAATAATGATGTCGTCTATGCAGAAAATAACGTGTTCTTTAACAGTGTCCGTTAGCTTGCTATCCAAAGCACGTATGAGAGCTGGTCCACTATTAATCATCCCAAATGGGATTCTACAGAAGACATACGTGGTTTGACCAAAACGAAATGCTGCAAACTGTCGACTGTCTTCTTCAAGTTCTACTAGGTAAAATGACGCCGTTCAATCCAATACACTGAAGCAAGATTTCCCTTTGAATTTCTTCAGTAATTCCCTGATCTTCGGTGGACGATCAGTCTCTAAAAGGATTCGAGTATTAATTTTTCTTGCGTTTAAACAAAGACGAAGTTGCCCATTTGTCTTCTTAACTACCGTGACTGGGTTCAAGAATGAGGATGCCTGCTTCTTTATTATGCAATCTTGTTCCATTTTCTTAATGATGACTCTCACTTCTTCGTAGTACTTTTGTGGGATTGGACATAACTTCGCCTCATATGGAAATTGATCAGTAAGGCGAATTTGGTATTTGAAGTCTTTAATCATACCGGGCTTGTCGTCGAAAATATCCTGATATTCCTTTATTATATCATGGAATTCCTGTTCCACGTCCTCAAATCCCTCGGATTTATGTGCATACTGCTCTCTCTCTTGCTCGACTTCATTGACGACGTGCTCTAGGATTTATTGTCTAGGGAGATCTTTATTAATTTTGTCTATCTGAGTTTCTTATATTGCTACCTCTTCTGTAGCAAGTAATGGTTTTGTGAGAGTTCTATACCACCGCCAACTCACCCACCTCACGAGATGGCGACTATGTGATATCTCTCGAACGAATTATTGTAGGAAGTCATGTCAGGTGTCAAATTACTCGTGGTGACGCCCCCTATCCATTCAACTATTTATTTTTTTCAAATTTTGCCAAAGGGCCTAACTACACATTTTTGAAAATTTTGCTGTGTGTATAACTACTCACATAAATGGTGCGCTTTTCAAATAAAGATAGTGATCATTATCCTGGTCTACCTAACCGGAACAAAACCGAACCGGAACCGAACCGAACTGAACCGAACTGAACCGTAACCGAACCGAACCTAAACCGAACCGGAACCGAACCTAACTAAACCGCTGAGTGAATGGGTTCCAGAGCAGGGGCTAATGCATATACTCAAGTACACGGGGTACATGCAACTATCCCATGCAGTCTTTTATGGAGGATGAGACAAGCCTGTGATGTATGATTTAAAACAAGCCAACTCCTGCAATGTATGACGTCACGTGATGCACGTGTTACAAATGGATTCAAGGTCAGCGTTAGGTTAAGGAAGTGTTTGTAACATGATTTTTATCAGCGGAAAAACGAACTTGCCACTGGAAGCATGGTGCTGCGTTACAGGATGCAGGTGTTTAAAACATGATTTTTGCAGACGTAGGATGTCAGCAAATCATGATCTTGCCACTGGAAGCAAGGTGTTGTGTTACAGGATGCAGGTGTGCGAAACATCTTGCAGACGTATGATGTCACGTGATGTAGGTGTTTATTATCGACCATGAGAAACGATACATTGACAGATATTTGTGGTGACGCAGGTGCACATATGACATAGGTGTGTTTGTGGTATAAAAGGCTAGGGAGGGGGAAGGCCTTTCTCACTTTGTACTTGAATCTTGTGAACGACAGTTGACAACGTGTTGTCTCTACAGCTTACCTGTGTGTTGGAAGAGGACTTGAAAATACCTTACTACTTTGGTTAGTACGTTTTCTTTAAAAATCAAATTTAGTCGGTTATAAGCACTCTATTAAGTTCGAACGTTCACTACTAGGTGTCAGTGAAAATGGTATCTGTGAACCAAATTTGGAACTACTTGACAATTGTGTGAAGCTGAATTTGTAGGTTAGATTTGATTAACGCTTTATCAAGTTCCAACGTTCTCTACTAGGTGTCAGCGACAATGGTACCTGGTAACTAAAGTTGGAACTACTTGACAATTGTGTGAAGCTAAATTTGTAGGTTAGATTTGACTAACGCTCTATCAAGTTTCAACGTTCACCGCTAAGTGTCAGCGACAGTGCCATATTTGGTAACTAAGTTGGAACTACTCGACAATGGTGTGAAGCGAAATTTGTAGGTTAGATTTGATTAACGCTCTATTAAGTTTGAACGTTTACAGCTAGGTGTCAGTGACAGTGACATATCTGCTAATCAAACTTGAAACCACTCGACAAATGTGTAAAGCTAGGTTTGTAGGTTAGATTTGATTAACGCTCTATCAAGTTCCAACGTTCACTACAAGGTGTCAGTGACAATGATATCTGTTAACCAAAGTTGGAACTACTTGAAAATAGACTTGCTGAGAATCCACAGACGATCAATTAAAATACTCTACTATGACCATTGGCTGTAATTTAATTAACATATTTTTCTTTTACTTTGTTTAATTTTTATTAATATTTATGATTTCTTTCTATTATAGGTAATTTGGAAAGTGATCATCATGTACAAGTGTGGTGAATGTTGTAAACAGTTTTCAAGACCTGACGGCCTTCAACGCCATGCAAACGCTAAACATAACCTTAAACTGTTTGTGTGCAGTCATTGTGCTACCACATTTAACAGACAGGATAATCTTGCACGTCATGTAAATTTAATACTTGTTAGTTCAGCACCATTTTCGTGTTCAGTTAGTGAACTTGGTTTTTCTGGTGTAAAGCGATATCAATCCCACATGGTTGAAGTGCATGGTGAACAACAGGAATTAAGAACTGCAAAACCATCAACTAGCACGGAGCCTTTAAACAAATGTGATGCTCAAAAGCGTAAACGTTTTCAAGATTGTGAAAATAGTTGTACAACAAAAAGAATGAAGAATGGTCATCCTTCGATAACGCATTGTGATGTATTGTGCCCAATCAGTCACGGCAGTCTGGCATCGAACTCGGGTCTCATCAGAGAAGACCAGGCACATGGTTATGCCTAGAGTCGAACCATTGATCTCTGAGGGGGAGCAATTACAGGGAACCCAAAGAGCAATGAGAGGTATACTGACATATAATAATGTAACATGATTTCACGGCCTATATGTGAATATCATAGCAGTTTAAGATGAAGAATTGTAGCCGAATGTAAGGAAATATACGTTTTCAGAGCATACGAGAATGAGAGGAGGCCAGTTTGGCGTTTTACAAATTACACTTAGCAAGTGGGCGGAGACCTTAGGCGCAGAGCGCACTATTTACGTCTGGACCGAGGAGACAGCCCAAAATTAATGACTCGGGTATTCACCGCTTGACAACGATGGAATCGGGAGTAGGGATGATGGCCCACGGAAATTAATTAATTACAGCCAAGTGGGGCATTGAAATGGAGTGAAATATACACCCAGGTGAATATATTCACGGAGAGGTAATTTAGGAGTGGTTTTTCACCTAAATTAAAGCTTATATCTCTAAATGAACGAATTACAACCTAGCCTACGCTCGAGAACAGTGATTTTGTGACCAGCCAAAGGGGAACCACCACAGTGGCGTCCTGACGCACTGAACTAAGGCAATTAATTGTAATTAATTGGCCGAAGCGATCGCCGGCACGCGAACGGTTATGAAACCTCCACACCTAAATAAACAAGATGTATATGTCATTTCGGCTGAAGAGGTATTATTTCAAGAAAGGAGTCGCTCTCATGTGTCCAGTGGACTATTTTGTACGAGAAACCTTTATAAGGGAGAGCAGCTCACACCAAGCCAGTTCTTCTCCAGTTCATCTTGAGTTGTCTTGTTGTCTTCAGTCTGTATACACGTAACTAATACGCTGCTAGTAAGAGCGCGAAATGTTAAAGTATCAACGCCCAGCCGTTGAAGAACAATAGAAGCAAGTCATAAAGCTTCATAAGTAATCATGAAGTGCGTCGAAGTAATTTAATACAGATATTTATCTATTATCTGACGCAAATATAAATTCGCCACAGCGAAAGAGTAACTTATAATGTTTTTGAACATTACACATACCAGGAGGTACTGTCAGAGTTGAATATGACATTATCATCAGGATCACTACAATGATGGGAGCTTGGGAAGCATCGCAACTTCATCTTGACAGTGAGCTGAACGATATTGCAGGTGACGAGGATCGAACGTCCGTAAAATGCTGTTAGATTTTCACGTAGACCAGCGGTTGGCGTAATTGCATCGCATCTCTGAGATCAGGCGTAGGAGAAGTCCGATTTAAGGATCAACCTGTGAAGTAGTGAATAAGTGTACATAAATTGTGTAATAGTGATTTAAAAGTGTTCATGTGTATAGTGATTAATATGCATTGTGTAGAAGTGAAAGAGGCCACTGATAAAGGTATGTTTATCAGGTGGGAAATGTGCGAAATTAAGTGTTGTGTAAAATATAACATGATGGCTTAAATCAAGCGTCATGGTAGCGCCAAAGCTGAAGTGCTGGCACTATTCAGCGAAAGGGAAAAAGTGAGTACAATTTTACAATGTTATTATAACTAAATAGTTCACCATGTAACGATTTATCACTTTGAGAATAAGATGTAACAGTCACTTACTGAACGAGTTTTCACCACTCGTCTTGAATAAAATATGGCTTGGAAGGTGATTTGTTTAGGCCATTCAGGTCGAAAATAGTGATGGATGTAACGGTAACGTTAAATGAATAATAATAATAATAATCTGGGGTCGGCAACAGTAAAGTAATAGGCATTCTTGGCCTAAATAACGTTCAAAGTGTGTCATGTCTAATATAAAGATACTGTATTTTGGTAAACAGTAAGAAAGTAACGTGGAATATAGCGAAATACGAGAGCTTTTTCAGTGTCAGTGAAATGTGGAATGAACATTTGATATGGTCAACCCTTAGGATTATATTTGAGGACCATTAAAGTAAAGTAAGCCAGTAAATTTATACCTTGTTGTTAGGAGCTATTTAAAGCTTTGGCTTAAGTGGTATGACAGAGAGAAAGCGGGTGCCTTAATAATTGAGTCATCTATGTGAAGTATTGTTTGAAGCCGCATATTGCGTGCAGAAATAACGTAGAATCCAGTGATATACGTAAATAAATAATTGCGGGGACCAACTAGTATAGCTTGCGCGTTAGGTGAGAAGTTGGCTAAATCTAAGAGTTAGTATCGCCGTTTGAGCATACTGTATTATTCGCAGCGAATTGGACAGAGCCTGTCTGTATCCATCGTTTGCATGAATTATGGCCACGAATGACGTCCGTCGAGACGCAGTGAGCATGTGAATAAATGATCTACCCTGAGAGGTAAGGATCATATTCGTCGTTTAGGAAACGCAGATTTCCTTATATTTTATTGACAGCTGCTGGTGAAAATCGTGGATTTTCACTATGATGCGCGTCTAAAGCCACTAGTAGTCACCATAGAACGGCAAGGCTATCATAGGAATTCCATCCCCAGCCATGAATGTTAATAAGGAGCCGAGTTGAGCCCAATACACTATAAAGATAGGTTTTAAATAATTAAATGACTCAATTACTTAGGAACCACACCTAGCGTAACTCCAGTATTGCAATTGTAAACAAACTTGACCTTGACAGCAGATGAGAGGAGGTGGGGTAGTAGACCACTTCTGCGGCGGCCATCTTGACTAGCCAGCTGGAACGAATTTTATTGCCTGCTAAGGGAAGAGAAGGTCGGTCGACCAGTCCCTTGTAAATTAGAGTCACAGTAGGACACTGAAGAATCTCGATATTTCAATATGCAATTAAGATATGAGTGTTATGATGATGCCAATTGAATTGAATGGTGTGTTGCAACACACATACGTTGTTGGATCATAGAAATCAGATAATATTTGGCTCAGTTATTCTCTGAGGAGGAAAACTGAACCAAAATAATGTAGGCATCTTTTTGGAATGCATTTTGCCAGTTCACGCTAATTTATGCAGACGGGTATGTGATTTCTAAGAACATGACACGTTTGTAACGACATAAGCCCGACAAGACCCAGAAAATCGTTGTATGGTGAAACTATAAAATATTCTATCCATGTTTATTTTGGAAGGGATAAGTACCACTTTTTTTAAAGCGTTCATATTGATGGAAAGAAGGAAGATGATTCACACGACACAACAAATAATTGTTAATTAAAGCAGAAAGATAATGAATTTATGCTAATCAAAGTAAATGCCATAAGAAACGGAGTAATGTTTTATTAAAGTCATTTAGATGTGATATGTGATTTTTGTGTTATGATACTCCAGTTAAGTAATTGTGTCACATGATGAACACTATGGAAACCCATGGAAGTCTAAAAGTATCATTGATAGGATGCTAGAATTAGATTTGAGTGCAGTGTAGCACTATTTTAAGAAGAAAACTCACAGAATAACCCTATATTTATTTGTGGGAATTAAATATAATTTGTCTTTTATTTGTATTTGTTGTATAGCCATGATTTTATACCAGTAAATATTTTATTTTAGGAATATGTTGTGTATTTCATGTAGAGTAGTTACCTGGTAGACTCAAACCCTGAGCATGTGGTCGTATGGTGGGCAGGAACGTCCCATACCTCGAAAGACCGTGAGTGAGCTGGGATACGAACACATGGTCCACATGATGACAGTTGGGTACATGGAGGATATGTCTCTGTACTAGGATTGAGTCACAGGTACTGCTGAAAGTCGGCCAATATATTAATGGTAGAAGCAAATACAGCATAGAAATTAGGATATAATAGGAAAAGGCCGCGTCCCATTTGTTAATAAGCCATCACGTAAAATAAATGTTGATAATCCTCCATAAGACATGCTTAAATGTAAATGTAACTTACACACAACCCCCCTTAATTATCATGGCCCAAGCAATGTGGGACGGTATTAATTCATTATGGAACCGCCTGCGTCAGTGCAATATGAGCGATCTTGGCATTGCACAAACTGGCCATGGAAAGCATAGCATGTCCACCCTTCTCATTATCATGTCGCCCAGTTGTGTGTGGCAAAGCATGGGATACCCTCTTCTTTATCATGGCGCCCAGTACGTGGATGGCTTATGGGATTCAGAAAACCCCATAATAATAGCATGGTTTTCATGGGGAAAACCATAAAAATAGTATTTTTTCCTCAAACTCTGTTTGAGCGATTGTGAGTCTTTCTAGATGATATTCAGACGTCAGACACTGTTGTCAGACGGGTACGAGGGTCTATACCCATTCCATAGGTGGTTTTGACATTTTGTAATATGTTGTTGTTGTTGTCGCGGGATCGGAATCCTTTTCTTTCTAATAGAACGCGCCAGCATATTCAGCTGCGGCCTACCTGAATCTCAAATTAAGAAATACAGGATGGCTGGAACTGAAGACTTACTCAGGTGTATTGCTGAGTTAAGGGAACATTTTGATAATTCTAATGCTAAGAATAAGGAAGAATCTAAAGCATTTAAAGATGAAATAGCAGATAGATTGGCTACAATAAATGTACAATTAGAGGCTAATCAAGCTGAAGTAAACACTAGGTTAGAGGCTAATCAAGCTAATGTAAACACGCAGTTAAAGTCAAACCTAATAGAGGTTAATAGAAAAATGGATGACGTTAAAGAGTCTGTCCAGCGTGAGGTAACTAAGAATATTGTTAGCGTGGTCTCAGAAATGCAAGCTGATAACGATAAACGCTTTGAGTCTATAGAGCTAAAACTAGATAATAATCTGCAAGCGTGCAGAGAGTCACAGCGTGAGATTAACGATAGCTTAAGCAGTATGTCCATGGAGCTTAAAGACATTCAGAGTCAGAATGAAGCTAATACTAAACGTCAACTAGAGCAATTTAATACGTTCACTCAGACCGTGGGTCAAAGGCTCGAGGATAGCGACGTAAAATGGAATACGCGAATGGCAGGTTACGCCAAGGCGGTAGACGAAGCCCTAAGGAAACAGGATCAGAATATCCTTGACCAATGCAAGGAAATCCAGGAAATAAAATCTTCTGATCAAGAGAATAAGGAGATAATGTCAAATATGAAGAGGCAGGTCGGGAAGGTGCAGAAAGAGTTGGAACAAACTCAGAGCGACTTAGCAGTTATTCATAAAAGACAGGATGAGGACCAGGGAGAAATCACGAAAATAAGGACTGAAATCTCTCATATACAAGGTCACATTCAAAAAGAAGTTACAGGCTTACGAGAAGAATTAGAACTTCGAGAAGGCTTGAAGACTGAAGCCAGCGATAAGACTCTTGCCGAAGTAAGAGAAAGTCTAGCGGGGGAAATTACCCACCTGAAGGAAAACCTTAAGGATGATAAGGAAAAGGTATTTTCTATGGCAGAAAGAAACCGAGATCGCCTAGAGAAAATAGAACGAGAGGTATTAGCTCGTTTGTAAAGGGCAGAAAATAGACACAGCCAAATAGAGACTAGAATGATCGCGCAGGAGGAATCCATGTTGCGGAATCCTAGGTATAGCGAAGGAAGTATAGACGAGAATAGGAGGAATAAATGGGCAGAAATAGAAATACAGCCTACTCCAAGAAATGCAGCCATGCCAAGTGACAGCCCGTATACCACACCTGGTATGCCAATTGCCATGTCAACACCGCATGAAAATGCTGTTCAGAATCAAATAGTCACTGATGTAAGGGCTAATGATGAGAAACCAAAGAAATACTCTGGGAGTAATTCTAACATGACACCCAAGTACTGGCTTAAAGAAGTTTCCGAGTACTTGAATTACGCGAAAGTACCGCCAGAGCGAAGGTTGAGAGCGATTGAAAAACTAACTGAAGGTGAGTGTGCCTTATGGTTTAGGAGTTTTCGGTACACGTTCGACACCGTTGACGAATTTCGCCAAGCATTTTTAAGCAGATACTGGAACGCGAGCATACAACAGAACCTCAGATTGGACTTGTATTCCAGGCGTTATAGTACTAGTAATCCGACGAAGTACGGAGAATTCTTTGTGAATCAATTGCGCCGTTTTCGCGAGCTTGATGAAGGACTTAGAGAGTCAGATTTGTGCATAGCGATAGCCAAGCAGCTACCGTATGAAGTACAACGTCTACTGATCTCAGCAAACGCCAAAACTGCGTTCGATATGGAGGAGGTGCTGAGACAACTCGATCTAACCACAGTGCAGCACACAAGACAAAGTCGAAATGTGGAACAAGTCAACATGACGACTACACCGACTGAACCGACTATGGTGCAGACAAAAAGCAAGTCTACAAGCACCGAAACAGAAAAATCCGACTGGCAACGTGAAGGACGTGAAAACCAAAATTGGAGGCCAGCATATCGAGGAGGATCGAACCGTGGAAACCGAGGAAGGAAAAACTGGAATCAGCGCGGTACCAGAGACCAGCAGCTTGATAACAGAAGGAATTACGGCCGAAATGGAAACAACCAAGGATGGAGATCCCAAGAGCAGAGTCGCGGATTCGATGAAGAGGCGGAAGAACGCTATCACGCAACTTTAAGATACATGGAAGAGCGCGGAGATGACCCGAGACAATCGCGAGTTCATTGGGATGAAGCGATTAGGAATAGAAAGTCACCCGACATATATAAAAATGATGACGGTGCCAAGAGTCTGGAACTTCAACAGCATGAAGACAGGCAGAAGAACTCCACAAAGAATGGAGCAATTGAAAAAAAAACACCAAAATTAAATGACCAAAGAGAGATAAGTTCAGGATGGAATACAGTGAATGTTGTTAACTGGATTGCCAAACCTGAGGAGCTTATCGAAGACCTAGATGAAGGGACGGTCAATGTGAGAAGGGAACTACCCATTATTATTGTAAACATTGCGGGCATGAAGATAAGAAGTCTCATTGATACAGGGTCAACAGTGTGCTTGAAAACCCAGGCATTATATAATGAAATCCAAAGTAAAATCCACGTATTGAAAATACCTATTTCAAGCGTGAAAATAAAAGGTGTGATACCAGATAAAGTTATGATATGCAGATACCAAGTATTTTTAGATCTGCAGATAGGGAACTCTACATTCTCACAGAGCTTCCTACTTGTGAATAAGCTGCCTTATAACCTTATTGTCGGCATGGATTTCATAAGAGAATATAAAGTTATCATAGATCTCTCGCAAGACATTGTTATGTTTCGCGCAAGTGAGGGAAAGGAAGAGTTAGAACTCTCATTAAAGCACAATGAAACGAGACCAGAAGAGTACGTATAGCATACATACGGAGATATGACGGGGGATGCAGTGTTGACAACAGAAGACATTGAGGAAGAGTTGGCAACACTGGCCGCAGACATTGAAAAGGACCTCGAACCAAAATTTGAAGAATGCCTGGAAGAGAAGATTGAGGAAGCTAAATTTGGTCCAGAATATAAGCAAATGCTAAGGGAACTGCTATTTGAGTATAAAGGAGTCTTCGATTCGAGACCTGGCCGGATCAAGAATTTCCAGTATGCGTTCCAAGTCAGCGATTGGACACCATTCAAACAGAAGCCGTATCCTGTAGCTGAGAAACATTATTTAAAGGTCAAAGAAGCAATACAGGAAATGCTAGAGGCAGGCGTCATTGTGAAGACAGCCACACCCTATGTCAGCCCACTGGTAGTTGTACCTAAACAGGACGGAAGTGTGAGGATATGCCTGGACCTACGAAATTTGAATTCCAAGGTCATACCGGAATTTGATAAAGTGCCGCCCATTAAGGAGGTTCTCAGAAGGTTCAAAGGAAAGACTGTGTTCTCAAATCTTGACCTGACGGCAAGTTTTCACCATCTTGCTCTGGAGGAGAAAACAAGCTTATTAACTGGGTTTTTATTTGACCAGCACACGTATTCATACGTGCGTCTTCCATTTGGATTGAAAACAGCAGGTTCAGCGTTGATACGAGCGCTAGATCGGAACCTGTCTGAAGAAGTAAAAGCCACAACCATATGCTACGTAGATGATATACTATTGACATCTGAAACAGTTGAGGAACACGTCAGAGATCTACGCAAGTTGTTGTATGACCTAAGTCAGGCTAACTTTAAGGTCAATATAAAGAAGTCTAACTTTGGTCAGAGAGAAGTTAAATTTCTAGGCCATGTAATAGATGCACAAGGAGTCAGACCTAATCCGGGAAAATTGGAAGTCATTAAACATTTCCCGAGACCAACGAAGGTAAAGAACGTCAGGCAATATCTAGGCGTTATTGGATTCTTTTCAAACCATTGCCCGAAGTATACCGAGACCGTAGCACCACTCCAAGACTTACTGAAGAAAGGAGGAAGATGGCGCTGGACGGAGCAATGTGAAGAAGCCTTCGTAAAATCTAAACAGATGCTGTTAGATTATGTAAAATTGGGATATCCTGACTACACTCAGAAATTTATTATCCAGACTGACGCATCATTCATAGGTATTGGAGCAATGTTATATCAGGAAAATGTGGACAGGCCAGAGGAGAAAACTTACATTGCATTCATAAGTAGAAGGTTGAAACCTAATGAAAAGAATTATACGGTCACGGAGATCGAACTACTCGCGATACTGTATGCCCTACAGTATTGGCGAAAGCTAGTCTACGGTTTTAGAATTATATTGAGAACAGACCATAAAGCCCTAACGTTCCTGTTGAAAACTGACTTGTCGAGTCAAAGACTGACGAGATGGTCCTTGTACATACAGCAATTTCAAATGGAAATCGAGTATTGCCCGGGGAAGGACAATATCATACCTGACTTGCTAAGCAGATACCCTACCGCTGATGAAGAAGAAGTTCAAGCTATCGAGATAGAAGATAGAGATCAAAAGACCTTAGATGATCTGAGGAACATCACCGTTTTTCAACGTGAAGATCCCTGGATACGGTTGATGATTAATTACTTCGAGGGAAAGCTGGATAGAGGAACCCCGATGTATGTGGAAGCCGAAGCACTATCAACGGAATATCTATGGTTTAACCAGATGTTACATAAATGGAGCGACTCAGACCACACCAGACCCAGGATCGTTGTACCACCAGCATTGCAGAGAAGGCTAGTATGGTTAGCACACCGAGCTTTTGGTCACCCCGGTGTAGATAAGTCTGTTGCCCTGCTTAAAGAAGCATTTATTTGGCCAAAACTTCGAGATACAGTCAGGAATACAATCAGGACATGTGATATTTGCCAACGAGTAAAGCCTAGCTCGTATTTAATGAGGCAAAAACCTATACCACTCTTACCAGAGAAGCCATGTCAGCTTCTGGCACTGGACAACTTTGGGCCGCTTCCTAGAGCTAGAAGATGAAATAGACACATCCTAGTTGCACTAGACGTGTTTTCTAAAATGGTAGTCCTGTGTCCAATTCAGAAAACCAGTACAAAACAGGTACTTAAGAGGCTGAAGGAAAGTATCATTCCTATATTAGGGCAGCCGGAGAACATCTTATCTGATCATGGGAGCTGTTTTACCAGCATAGAATTTCGCAGGGAGTTGGAAAATCTGGGCATAAGACAGATTTTATCCACAGTTGGACACCCAGAGTCGAATTCCGCTGAGAGAGTTATGAGGGAACTGCAAAAGTACATGAAGATATACTGCTCTACTGAGAACTGGAAATGGATTGGCGTACTTGAGATTATTGAATATTGTATCAACAATACCGTGCACTAAGCGACAGGAGAGGTGCCAGTGAGCCTACATCTCGATAGAAGACCAGAGAGGCCATGGAATAATGTCATTCGGACACACATCGATGCACAACCTGGACGTGAGTTGAGGATCCAAAGAACGTTCGAGTATCTCAAGAAACAAGCAGACAGACGGCAGCGGAGAAACAGGAGGAAACGCTACCATAGACCATTACTCGTGGGGGAATACGTCTTATTGAAAAAAAAACGCTAGTTCAGATCCAGAGAGCAGGAAATATAAAAAAAATTCAGCATGCCTATCACGGACCCTTCCTGATTATAAGGGATCTGCAAAATAATGCATGTCGGATCAAAGACGAAGCAACAGGTAGAGAAGTTGTTGTAAACGCGGCTAATTTAAAACTATATAGTTCACCAGAAGACTATGATACGAGGGAAGAGCAAGCAATGCACACCCAAATGGACGGGGAGTCATTACGTATGCACGGAAAGAATCTTGAGAAAAGCTTGCAGTCCCAGGGAGGAACGGAGCGAAGCGATCAGCTCGCAGACCCAAGGGATCCGAGGGGAGAATGCAGCTGTCAACTGAAGGAACTTCATGACCAGTTGAGGGAGGCCGCTACAGAAATAGAGGAAATGAATGAACAACTGAGAAGGCAGAACAAGAGTCTACGAGACGGCAGACAGAGTGGAATGGGGGAACGAGAGATCCCATTGCCGAGAGCACTAACCGCTTAAAGTAAATACTGCATGGAGTCGATGCCATCTGAAGGGCCTGAAAAATTCGCTTGTGAAATGAATTTTCCGAGCTTAGCAGGGGAAAGATGTGCCCAATCAGTCACGGCAGTCTGGCATCGAACTCGGGTCTCATCAGAGAAGACCAGGCACATGGTTATGCCTAGAGTCGAACCATTGATCTCTGAGGGGGAGCAATTACAGGGAACCCAAAGAGCAATGAGAGGTATACTGACATATAATAATGTAACATGATTTCACGGCCAATATGTGAATATCATAGCAGTTTAAGATGAAGAATTGTAGCCGAATGCAAGGAAATATACGTTTTCAGAGCATACGAGAATGAGAGGAGGCCAGTTTGGCGTTTTACAAATTACACTTAGCAAGTGGGCGGAGACCTTAGGCGCCGAGCGCACTATTTACGTCTGGACCGAGGAGACAGCCCAAAATTAATGACTCGGGTATTCACCGCTTGACAACGATGGAATCGGGAGTAGGGATGATGGCCCACGGAAATTAATTAATTACAGCCAAGTGGGGCATTGAAATGGAGTGAAATATACACCCATGTGAATATATTCACGGAGAGGTAATTTAGGAGTGGTTTTTCACCTAAATTAAAGCTTATATCTCTAAATGAACGAATTACAACCTAGCCTACGCTCGAGAGCAGCGATTTTGTGACCAGCCAAAGGGGAACCATCACAGTGGCGTCCTGACGCACTGAACTAAGGCAATTAATTGTAATTAATTGGCCGAAGCGATCGCCGGCACGCGAACGGTTATGAAACCTCCACACCTAAATAAACAAGATGTATATGTCATTTCGGCTGAAGAGGTATTATTTCAAGAAAGGAGTCGCTCTCATGTGTCCAGTGGACTATTTTGTACGAGAAACCTTTATAAGGGAGAGCAGCTCACACCAAGCCAGTTCTTCTCCAGTTCATCTTGAGTTGTCTTGTTGTCTTCAGTCTGTATACACGTAACTAATACGCTGCTAGTAAGAGCGCGAAATGTTAAAGTATCAACGCCCAGCCGTTGAAGAACAATAGAAGCAAGTCATAAAGCTTCATAAGTAATCATGAAGTGCGTCGAAGTAATTTAATACAGATATTTATCTATTATCTGACGCAAATATAAATTCGCCACAGCGAAAGAGTAACTTATACTGTTTTTGAACATTACACATACCATGAGGTACTGTCAGAGTTGAATATGACATTATCATCAGGATCACTACAATGATGGGAGCTTGGGAAGCATCGCAACTTCATCTTGACAGTGAGCTGAACGATATTGCAGGTGACGAGGATCGAACGTCCGTAAAACGCTGTTAGATTTTCACGTAGACCAGCGGTTGGCGTAATTGCATCGCATCTCTGAGATCAGGCGTAGGAGAAGTCCGATTTAAGGATCAACCTGTGAAGTAGTGAATAAGTGTACATAAATTGTGTAATAGTGATTTAAAAGTGTCCATGTGTATAGTGATTAATATGCATTGTGTAGAAGTGAAAGAGGCCACTGATAAAGGTATGTTTATCAGGTGGGAAATGTGCGAAATTAAGTGTTGTGTAAAATATAACATGATGGCTTAAATCAAGCGTCATGGTAGCGCCAAAGCTGAAGTGCTGGCACTATCCAGCGAAAGGGAAAAAGTGAGTACAATTTTACAATGTTATTATAACTAAATAGTTCACCATGTAACGATTTATCACTTTGAGAATAAGATGTAACAGTCACTTACTGAACGAGTTTTCACCACTCGTCTTGAATAAAATATGGCTTGGAAGGTGATTTGTTTAGGGCCATTCAGGTCGAAAATAGTGATGGATGTAACGGTAACGTTAAATGAATAATAATAATAATAATCTGGGGTCGGCAACAGTAAAGTAATAGGCATTCTTGGCCTAAATAACGTTCAAAGTGTGTCATGTCTAATATAAAGATACTGTATTTTGGTAAACAGTAAGAAAGTAACGTGGAATATAGCGAAATACGAGAGCTTTTTCAGTGTCAGTGAAATGTGGAATGAACATTTGATATGGTCAACCCTTAGGATTATATTTGAGGACCATTAAAGTAAAGTAAGCCAGTAAATTTATACCTTGTTGTTAGGAGCTATTTAAAGCTTTGGCTTAAGTGGTATGACAGAGAGAACGCGGGTGCCTTAATAATTGAGTCATCTATGTGAAGTATTGTTTGAAGCCGCATATTGCGTGCAGAAATAACGTAGAATCCAGTGATATACGTAAATAAATAATTGCGGGGACCAACTAGTATAGCTTGCGCGTTAGGTGAGAAGTTGGCTAAATCTACGAGTTAGTATCGCCGTTTGAGCATACTGTATTATTCGCAGCGAATTGGACAACAGCTGCTGGTGAAAATCGTGGATTTTCACTATGATGCGCGTCTAAAGCCACTAGTAGTCACCATAGAACGGCAAGGCTATCATAGGAATTCCATCCCCAGCCATGAATGTTAATAAGGAGCCGAGTTGAGCCCAATACACTATAAAGATAGGTGTTAAATAATTGAAAATCCACAGCCTGCTTCCAGTCTCCGACCGGGTCAGGAATGGAATGAATGATGCCCCCAACTAGCGGCGAGGATATGAACTGTGCCGGCTGCCGAGGCCTGACGCACTCCTCTGGGGCAATGATTAAATGAATGACAGATGAAATGAAATGATAGTGGAGAGTGCTGCTGGAATGAAATTTTGACAGGGAAAACCGGAGTACCCGGAGAAAAACCTGTCTGCCTCCGTTTTGTCCAGCACAGATCTCACATGGAGTGACCGGGATTTGAACCACGGACCCAGCGGTGAGAGGCCGGCGTGCTGCCGCCTAAGCCACGGAGGCTTACAGGTGTTAAATAATTAAATGACTCAATTACTTAGGAACCACACCTAGCGTAACTCCAGTATTGCAATTGTAAACAAACTTGACCTTGACAGCAGATGAGAGGAGGTGGGGTAGTAGACCACTTCTGCGGCGGCCATCTTGACTAGCCAGCTGGAACGAATTTTATTGCCTGCTAAGGGGAGAGAAGGTCGGTCGACCAGTCCCTTGTAAATTAGAGTCACAGTAGGACACTGAAGAATCTCGATATTTCAATATGCAATTAAGATATGAGTGTTATGATGATGCCAATTGAATTGAATGGTGTGTTGCAACACACATACGTTGTTGGATCATAGAAATCAGATAATATTTGGCTCAGTTATTCTCTGAGGAGGAAAACTGAACCAAAATAATGTAGGCATCTTTTTGGAATGCATTTTGCCAGTTCACGCTAATTTATGCAGACGGGTATGTGATTTCTAAGAACATGACACGTTTGTAACGACATAAGCCCGACAAGACCCAGAAAATCGTTGTATGGTGAAACTATAAAATATTCTATCCATGTTTATTTTGGAAGGGATAAGTACCACTTTTTTTAAAGCGTTCATATTGATGGAAAGAAGGAAGATGATTCACACGACACAACAAATAATTGTTAATTAAAGCAGAAAGATAATGAATTTATGCTAATCAAAGTAAATGCCATAAGAAACGGAGTAATGTTTTATTAATGTCATTTAGATGTGATATGTGATTTTTGTGTTATGATACTCCAGTTAAGTAATTGTGTCACATGATGAACACTATGGAAACCCATGGAAGTCTGAAAGTATCATTGATAGGATGCTAGAATTAGATTTGAGTGCAGTGTAGCACTATTTTAAGAAGAAAACTCACAGAATAACCCTATATTTATTTGTGGGAATTAAATATAATTTGTCCTTTATTTGTATTTGTTATATAGCCATGATTTTATACCAGTAAATATTTTATTTTAGGAATATGTTGTGTATTTCATGTAGAGTAGTTACCTGGTAGACTCAAATCCTGAGCATGTGGTCGTATGGTGGGCAGGAACGTCCCATACCTCGAAAGACCGTGAGTGAGCTGGGATACGAACACATGGTCCACATGATGACAGTTGGGTACAGTATGTAATATTGATATACCTTTTTCAATCCTTCATGGACATTTACGCAGTATTAATCATAAAAATAACGCTTGCCATGAAATAAATTCTGCGAATATTCAACAAATTGGTAGTGCGTTTAAAAGTCGAATTGCTAGTTACAGACTTCATAGTGAAGAAAAAAATCGAAGTATTGAATCATTTTTAAAGACTGTTCAGCCTAGGGTGTCTGGCTTGGTAGATAATGTTTTAGTAGAGCATAAAACAATTAAAATGAATTTTGAACTCTTTGGGCTATATGTAAAAACTGGGAGTGAAGGTGAAATTACTGATATGAAATCCTTTAATACAAAAAATGTTGAATTAGTTTGTCCTCTTTCTAGAAATGTTGCTAACAGCCATCACACAACCACTTTTTACCATTGTGTTTTGAAACCTGACTACTGACAAGTCTACTTAAATGTTTTATCCAACAATAGTGGGCATTTTCACCTTCAGTTATGTATAGTAAATTAACATGAGTATCTTTTTTCTTGAGTATAATATAGAGGATCTACTATACTCTTGTTTTCAACACCATACACATTAATACTTACATTGTTCAGCTCTTCAAAACGTTTAATGTATTTTATCGCCATAGGAAATTCTAATCCTTTAAATTCAACACAGAAGAATAATGGGGGTAAGATGATGTTCTATCCATATGCTCTACTGCTGGATGGAGAGCTGAGGTTACAGCCCACGCAAAACATGCGTCATCATTATTCAAAACGTTCACAACAGCTTTCTTTCGTTTGATCCATGCTGGTAAATCAATATAGGATGATGCTCGAAGGGGGTTATATTTATTCATGTTGGTTTCTAAATAAAGTACTTCAACCAACGCTCAGCCTGACTCCCTTTTCTGGAACTCTTCACTCTTCACAATTATATCACTTGAAATATCTTGGTACATACCACTGATATTAGTTGATTCGCTAACAATTATGTTTTTGTATTAAAGGATTTGATATCAGTAATTTCACCTTCACTCCCAGATTTTACATATAGCCCAAAGAGTTCAAAATTCATTTTAATTGGTTTATGCCCTACTAAAACATTATCTACCAAGCCAAACACACTAGGTTGAACAGTCTTTAAAAATGATTCAATATTTTGAGTTTTTTCTTCACTATGAAGTCTGCAAATAGCAATTCGACTTTTAAACGCACTACCAATTTGTTGAATATTCGCAGAATTTCTTTCATGACAAGCGTTATTTTTATGATTAATACTGCGTAAATGTCCATGAAGGATTGAAAAAGGTATATCAATATTACATACATCACAATGCGTTATCGAAGGTTGACCATTCTTCATTCTTTTTGTTGTACAACTATTTTCACAATCTTGAGAACGTTTACGCTTTTGAGCATCACATTTGTTTAAAGGTTCTGTGCTAGTTGATGGTTTTGCAGTTCTTAAGTCCTGTTGTTCACCATGCCCTCCAACCATGTGGGATTGATATCGCTTTACACCAGAAAAACCAAGTTCACAAACTGAACACGAAAATGGTGCTGAACTAACATGTATTAAATTTACATGACGTGCAAGATTATCCTGTCTGTTAAATGTGGTAGCACAATGCCTGCACACAAACAGTATAAGGTTATGTTTAGCGTTTGCATGGCGTTGAAGGCCGTCAGGTCTTGAAAATTGTTTATAACATTCACCACACTTGTACATGATGATCACTTTCCAAATTACCTATAATAGAAAGAAATCATAAATATTAATAAAAATAAAACAAAGTAAAAGAAAAAATATGTTAATTAAATTACAGCCAATAGTCATAGTAGAGTATTTTAATTGATCGTCTGTGGATTCTCAGCAAGTCAATTTTCAAGTAGTTCCAACTTTGGATAACCGATATCATTGTCACTGACACCTAGTAGTGAACGTTGGAACTTGATAGAGCGTTAATCAAATCTAACCTACAAACCTAGCTTTACACATTTGTCGAGTGGTTTCAAGTTTGGTTAGCAGATATGTCAATGTCACTGACCCCTAGCGGTAAACGTTCTAATTTAATAGAGCGTTAATCAAATCTAACCTACAAATTTAGTTTCACACCATTGTCGAGTAGTTCCAACTTTAGTTACCAAATATAGCACTGTCGCTGGCACATAGCGGTGAACGTTGAAACTTGATACAGCGTTAATCAAATCTAACCTACAAATTTAGCTTCACACAATTGTCAAGTAGTCCCAACTTTAGCTACCAGGTACTGTCCCCGTATATTCTAGAGGCGGTCTGTTGGATATCCGAAGCACCAGCTGGATTCGTGGACCCTGACTGCTCCGGCGCAAAATACTAGTCAAGTATCTACGTCCAACTAGACCCTCGCAAATATACGTGGCGGAAATTACAATACAACTGTGAATTACAAGAAACATACACTTAGCTCGCGGTAAAACACCTACCTTATTCTCGGGGATCTCGTGTTCAGCCTCTCTGGACCTAAAATGGGTTTCACAGTTGCATCTCCTTATATCTTAAATGAATCATGACGACACGGCTTCTAATAAATCTAAACGATTTAATAACAAAATGTAAACTAGGGCTAAACATTCACACAACAAAATAAAATAACACACTCCCATTCGCTCATCTCTACACTCACGCCACTGATAGAACGGCGTTCTATGAACATAATGACAAAATATGGTGTAGCTTGTGTCCTTACATCTAGCTGTACAACAATTACACACCTCTGTGTATTTACATTCTTCTGGCACGCTCCCAAGAACATATGGACGCTCGGCGCACGCGACCCTTGCCATGTGCCCGATGACATAACATTCACCGCTACATTCCCAGTCTAGCTGGTTTAAAAAAAAGAAAAAGAGCGAGCCTTGCGGTTCACAACAATTCTCCCCATTTGTGCGGCCTGGCCGAACTATGGCCTTGGCTAGAAACGAGTTTTAAAGAAGTCCTCGCTATTCCCGCCTGGTCCACTAATGTGCTCTCCATAACAATAAAAGCTGTGTTAAATTGAAGCTGATTCACGTCAGACAAAAACGTGAACTGCACACAAATCCTACATGCTACTGACATAAAACTTCTACACACACTCTCATTCATACTCTCGCATTGTGACGTCCCAATGGAGTTCATTTCATTCGCACTGAACAAGAAACAAACCACACACAGTCACATACTCATTCATACTCTAACCTCTACGTTAAACAAACTATAAACTTCCTATTCCTAACATATTATACACTCGATTGGCAAATAATAAAGATGAATACTAAATGAATTTATATAATGACGCTTATAGCACCAGCTATACTCCTTTCAAAGTAATAGCGTCTAAATACACTCGAGCCTGCGCTCTGATCTAGCAGTTATGTCAAATACAGTGAACTGTGATACGTAAAATCTTCTACATCTCCAGAAATAACCACCACCAGTCTCTCCTCTCTGATCTGGTGTCAAAATAGTCTTAATACATTCGACCACTTAAGGTGAAACATATGCTGTTACAAGTCTGGTTTAATAATCTCGATAAAAGTATAGCATAACAGCTGCCATCATCAATTCCCGTTCCAATTTCAACCGTGACCCTTCCTGTCCTCTCTAAATCCCAGGTCGTGTATAACAAAATAAGGAGTACTCTCTACTCACACTTTAATGCCTTTCCCAAACCTAGTCATGCCCACGCAATGACTGTACTATAAAATGCGGAACACACCTTCGCAATAACCTCGTATGCCAACTACATACGGAAATACATTAAAAAAAACACTATCAAAGGGTTATTAACTCCACTTCTTTCAACCTGGCATTCCTCACAAAAGGGCATAATTTCTCAGCGTTGACACCACAATCGCTGGTCTCATGAACAATAACAACAATTGTTAAATTATTAATTTATACATCTTAACGACCTCTGGAATTTACGATACTGACCTCCTCACTTAATACTCTTGAAACGATACTCTGATAAGTATAAACTATCGTGCATACATTTAATAAAATTACTACATCTCATCTTCACACATCTGGGTTCGACTTTAATCGAGGAAGGAATATTATGTCTACAACGTGACATGATATTACTCCTCGTAAATATTTAATCACACAATCATATTTATGTGTTTGCGTCCAACAAGAATCTATCACGACGAGGATATCGAACGATAACTACCCTAACGTCGGATGAAAATTAATCTTCCAAGAAGATTCTAGCTTCCAATAAAATAAATGACTGAAAGTTCAAAGCTATCTTCAATAAAAACATACAGTTAGTCATATTCGTATTCTCTTCATTCAGAAAGAATGTCTATGAGTTCTGACGATAATAATCGTTTCCACGTTAAATGTTTCTTTTCCACAATGTGACATGATATTTCACAATATATCACTACCAAGATCTTCTTTCTTGACGTTTCTTCTCGACGGATAAAATGCCCAAATTAAACTAATAAAAATTTATTTAATGGGAAACATAGACGAAAATGTCTATCAACTGCAATCAGAATGAATACAAAACGTCGAAAATAAATTACTGTCCCTTAAAGGAAATTACAAAAGCTTGTTCCTCGAACAAGTAAATAATCTCAGTTCAGAAACTGGATTCCTAACAAACGAAGTTAATAGCGTCGCAAGACGATCACTATAATAAATTTCGAAGAATAAAAATGCTATACATGGAGTACATAAATACTGTATCGAAATATGGATAAAGGATTTGCTCAGAAAATGTCACTACAAGCTCTAACTACAAGGTTAGTGAACACTGCTACCTGGTCTCGAAGTCTAGAAGATCAAGATAGAGTATAACAAAATACTCGGATGTTACATCTCCCAAAGATCTGGGCTGGATCCTAGCTCGTCTCCACGAACTCGTGACCTCAGGAAAGGAATGAATTCCCCCCCCCCCCCCCCTGGAAACAGCAAGCTTCGACCGGGATCGAACTGTGGGCCTCCAATCATCATCTTCATTTTGACCGGGATAACCCTGGACCTCTTGATAATTTTGATGTTTCTTCTATCTCCGTCACAGCACAGTCTCATCATAACAGTGAGTAGCGTCGAAAGTTCTGCTTCCCACTTCAAAAGGCATTTGAAGAGAAAGTCTTGGACCTCACTCGTATAACGAACATTCATGTAGATGGAATCTGAACATCGTTCTGTAGTCTCTGATGTTAATGTTGAGCTCATGTTTGACAAGAATGCACTAGAATAGAGTTGTGCATCAAGTCTCATGATCGCTCACTAAGTAGACATTCACGAACAGTCTCCTCTAACGAAGCTCCATCGTTGACTATATTGCTTCTATCTGCTTATACTCCTGACGCACATAATAATTTAGTCCATAATAATCTTCATAATACTACACTGAATATTGTTCTTCACTATGGAATACATCTCCATCCTAAGTGTTGTAATACAGTTCTACACAAGCAATAGTAATATGCACTCGTACTCACTCGTGGCTGTTGCCTGAGCTGCAGTCGCTCGGACAAAGTGTCGTATCGCGCTGGAAAGAAACACTTTTCTCGCGCTTCACAAAACTGCTTATAATTGCTGAAATAATTCTCTCAAACTTCGGAAAGTTCGTAATATACAATATCTGCTAGTCAGCTACAATATGTAGTTGAAATAAAATCTCTGAAGCCGATCCGACCGAAGTGATTGCGGTATATGTGATCCTCGCAACTTCACCTAGATTCAAGGCGCGTCGTCTCCTAATTCCGCCCTTGCTTATGGCTTGTCTCCACGAGTCACCTTCTACTAGCTCGGTGAAACACTCGGAACTCTTTTCTCTTCCAATTGCACACGTCTGACCTCTTCGACGTTCAGATACACAAGAGCCCCGGTGCTTGGCGTCTCCCCTCCAAGTCTACCGATTCTAGCCGCCTTTTCGAGTTCCCTCTCGAATTCGCGCGGTCTCTAGCAAATCGCGTATTCCTTCCAATAGCGACCTGCTATTGACTTATAAAATATTTCCAATATTTTATTATCATATTCCTCTCTTTTCCAATATATAAATTCACTCTCTAAGGGCTTAAATGAATTAAATATCCATGAAAATTTAGTTGCTGGAACTCCCGTCTTCTCTAAAACTTCTTCCTATTGGCTGTAAGCTCATATCCAATGGGATAATTTATAACAATATTTAAACAAATCCTGGGAATATTCGCTGTTGCTAGGTCGATTCCAAGCTTCTAGAAACTTCCATTGCGCAATACAATCACGTGACGGAATTTCCCTCCTTGCTCGACGTCGCCTCACGACTGGTTTCTGCCAAGTTCCAGCCATCATATTCCTTGGTTAAATTTTATCACGGGCTTCGAAAAAAAAATGTATTATTCCCATTTTCATCCCTTATAATTCATTTTACGGTGGCAGTACCATTGTCACTGACACCTAGTAGTGAACGTTGGAACTTGATAAAGCGTTAATCAAATCTAGCCTACAAATTCAGCTTCACACATTGTCAAGTAGTTCCAAATTTGGTTCCCAGATACCATTTTCACTGACACCTAGTAGTGATCGTTCGAACTTATGTAAAAACTGGGAGTGAAGGTGAAATTACTGATATCAAATCCTTTAATACAAAAACATAATTGTTAGCGAATCAACTAATATCAGTGATATGTACTGTCCCCGATAATCCGGATAGTAGGCTGTCAGATATCCGCCCCCTCAATCGGATTGCCAATAATCAATCGCACCGGCACAGCTACATCAATGAAAATGGCACTGACAGATACTACCGAGATTAGAGCACAGTAGTTAACAAGAAATTATTGTGGAACACACCAAAATATACGGGGGTTCATACTTACCTTTACTTACCTATTCAATTTAATCTCGGGTCTGGGTTTTCAACTGGATCACTAATAGTATGCCCTCACAATAACCTCCACCACGATATTTAAAATGAACCAAGTCGAAACAAGAAAATTTAAACTGCACAATAATTTATTTCACATAAAGAAAATAATTTAACAAAATTTAACAACAAAATATACGTGGCAACCAGAAGCCATTGTCAATGCAACGTGTCCTCCTGTAGGACTTGTAGACCTCACATACAAAAATTCAGCTTTCTCTAGCTCAAAAGAACGTAATAATAACAATGCACTTTGGAATGGATAAGGGAGCTGGGACGAGACATATAGCATTTGTTTCCTTTTTCATGAACTTCACATTTTATTTATAACCGCAAGGCTGCTATGTAGATGACCTTGGCCTCTATCATACAGTTATCTGGCCACCTGCGGTACACCCTGCACCGTGCCGCATGCTTGCTTCTGTCAAATGGACGCACCTGTCCGTCCAATGTTAGCATATGCTCGTTACCTCAGAGCCTAGCTCCTTTTCAAAACACTTTAAATGTTCACATCTCAACTCAAATATTATCACGCAAATCTTTTAAATGCTCCGTTCAAATATCAATGGATTACTCTAATAATCCCAAAACTTGTTTAATTGTATATTCCAATTGTTGAACTAGCGTTGTTTAAAGTATAATAACTAAAACGCTTAATGTTTATAACAAAATGTTCATTAATTATTTATAACATTTTAAATTGTTTATAACATTTGTCAAACGACAATTGAAAAGTTTATACACGCCTCTATTAATCCCGTTCGTTTCAAATTATTATTAAAGATATTTACATAGTTATATACATTATTTATATTATTTATATTAGAAATACATTAAACCACACGTTTATCCGATTGATAATTACTTAAATCGGTGTGATATAATCGACCAATGAAGGTTAGTTATATTTAAATTTTATATTCAGGTTTAATAAGATTTAATAATTATTATTATTTGTGACGGTAACCTCCATTCAAAATCGTTATCTCAAATTATTTAAACACTCTTGTTAATATTAACAGTAACTTCACATGAATAATTTTCAAAGGACCTGAACCATCCACTCAGCGGAAAAGTACTTCGCTCAAAACGCACAAAAATGCACAAAAAATTGGCCCATAATTCATCATATATCTCATTATATATATGGCATCAAAATCTTCCACAATACATACAAAAATCCTCCACTTATAAATTCATCATCTTCATCAATATTACTGTGGGAACCTCCTTCACTTATTACAGGGCATTATTCATCAGCGACTTTTACACGTCCACTGAACTAACGATTATACATCCATAGTTCCTCTTTAAAAATTCTTATATTCATCAATTGTATCAAAAACTGTTATTATATTTAACCTTCGTGGGTTTCATTCATGAATCGATATGAAGTAATAATTTGCCAATCACAAATAAATTTAATAGCAAATACGATTAGACACGCCTCCCTGGTCTATCAAAATTGAGATTAATATCATCAAAGTATCGCAGTATAAAAATACTATCATCAATCAAAGTTCATCTAAACTGCATAAATAGTCGAATAGAATACAATTAGACTGTGGACTGCAAACATTATTGTTCCAATCTAGAATTGAGAAAAACTCCTATCAAATGTTCATTACTATAGTGTACTCAATAAATCGTACTCAAAGTTCATATTTCATAAAATTGTCTATAATGCAATGGTATTTCATAATTGACGATAAATGTCTATGTTGCAATCATGTTCATAAAACGACTAATATTTCCAAGATCGTCGATAAAGTAGTAGATTTTAACGCTCTAAAATCTTTTAATCATTCTTCTTTCTTGAGGATGACAGAAAATTGGTCAAAGTAATTTACTGAATAGAATTACTTTAATAAAATGACACACTGTCTGAATTCAAATTTGCTATAGAAAATCGTTAACTTTACAGTTAAATCGAGACTACAAAAATATGCAAATTACTGAAAGAATATAAATTATCAGTCTCAACTGATCCAAAATTATTTAAATATGTCAATGACATAATAATGTCTCGATAAATCGTAGAAAAAGGCATAAATCAGCAAAGTGTACAGAGTACAGAAATATCAAGCAAGAATATGGGGCAAAATATATATGGGACAGAAAATATGGGGAAAATAGTTGCTCAGATATCGCTAAATGGCTCAAATAAAACAAGAAACGTTCACGACTACCTTATCTGTTGATTGAAGTTCTAGAGGAAAATTTCCAAAGAAGACTGCTGATGGTTCCATTTCACCACCGTAAAGATGTGCTCCGACCTCGAACCTGGAACATGCGCCCTCGGAGAATAGAACTGCTTCCTCTTCCGGAAATTGCACTGCTCCATGTAGACGATAGACATCCTTCTGGCAAAACTCTTCTTTGTGAGCCGGGTCCACCCTGGCCTCTCTTGATAGTTCCCTGAAGTTCTGGTAGAAATTCGCCATGAAGTTTATTGCAATTATTTCCGCAGAAATGTTCATAATTGTGGAGTATGAAGATATTTCCACTGCCATTTGATGTAATTCAGCGATGGATTACGATGCATGAGTGTAGTTGGATGTTCACTACATGCTCGCTTTTGTAGAATGACGATTAACGAAGTTCCATGCTGCTATTTCACTCCATTGATATATGTCCCAATTGCATTAAAGTTTTAGTCTTCCATCTCCACTTTCGTTATAATAATAGTCGAAAGTACTGCCAGATTATATTGTTCCATTGTAGAATGTAGCGTTGTATCACCAAATGTAATCTTCAGTATCACGGTTGCAATACAAGTGTCAGCCGTAGTGTACAGAGTACAGAAATATCAAGCAAGAATATGGGGCAAAATATATATGGGACAGAAAATATGGGGAAAATAGTTGCTCAGATATCGCTAAATGGCTCAAATAAAACAAGAAACGTTCACGACTACCTTATCTGTTGATTGAAGTTCTAGAGGAAACTTTTCAAAGAAGACTGCTGATGGTTCCATTTCACCACCGTAAAGATGTGCTCCGACCTCGAACCTGGAACATGCGCCCTCGGAGAATAGAACTATTTCACTCCATTGATATATGTCCCAATTGCATTAAAGTTTTAGTCTTCCATCTCCACTTTCGTTATAATAATAGTCGAAAGTACTGCCAGATTATATTGTTCCATTGTAGAATGTAGCGTTGTATCACCAAATGTAATCTTCAGTGGTATTATAAAAGTGCTTCTCAGGTGTCGAGAAAATCACTTTTGTCTGCAGTCTTAAAATGCGAATATCTTCCAAAGTATAATCGTGAAAATGTTCAACTTTCGTACACGCCTCAATATTGTAATGCACAATTGAATTAGCATAAATGCAGTAGCTAACACTTGATAGATAATCTTGTAGACTGGTTTATGTGTGCGCTCCAACTTCGCCTAGTTTCAGTAACCGTAAAATTGTACTGCTGCACGCTCAATGCTTGTTCGATGCTGTGGGCTCTTACCACACGTGCTAATGACGACTTGTTTCACTGAATAACTCGAAGTCTGACAATATCAGAATCAGAAAAATGATCCATGAGAGCCATGAGACATGAGAGATGAGAGATGAGAGCTTCCTCTCTGCTGTGCAAGGCCTTTTATCAACTTCTTAAGGGGCGTATCCATCCCTTCCATAGCTTGTTCCTCCGTCATTGCTAGAAGTTCTAACTTTGGCTATACTTGACGGATCTTCAAATTTCAAAAACTCATAATTAATTTCTTCAAAATTCCAAATCAATGCCATAACTGAAAATAGATTTCCACAATTCTGCATGCCAAAAGTAATTAAATATGGTAGTTTCAGTAATCTCCGTCTCCCTCCAAGCTATCATTCATTGGTTCGAGCCTATCCTCCAATAGCGTAACTTCTTCCTCAGCACAATTCAATGTTTCCCTGCGACTGCGTCGTAAATCTCAGATCTTTCTCGAACAAAATCATGACGTCACCAAGAATCTCAGCTCATCCAGCCTACTTGCATAAAGTCTGCGTCATCCGTGCCTACGTCATGAATATACACGTCACAACTATGACGGCCATAACTTTATTCACATATACCAATACAGCCACCGTGGTCTCAGTATAATTCAATTTACGGGGGCAGTACCAATATATTTCAAGTGCTATAATTGTGAAGAGTGAAGAGTTCCAGAAAAGGGAGTCAGGCTGAGCGTTGGTTGAAGTACTTTATTTAGAAACCAACATGAATAAATATAACCCCCTTCGAGCATCATCCTATATTGATTTACCAGCATGGATCAAACGAAAGAAAGCTGTTGTGAACGTTTTGAATAATGATGACGCATGTTTTGCGTGGGCTGTAACCTCAGCTCTCCATCCAGCAGTAGAGCATATGAATAGAACATCATCTTACCCTCATTATTCTTCTGTGTTGAACTTAATGAAATAGAATTTCCTATGGCGATAAAATACATTAAACGTTTTGAAGAGCAGAACAATGTAAGTATTAATGTGTATGGTGTTGAAAACAAGAGTATAGTAGGTCCTCTATGTTATAAAGAAAAAAGATACTCATGTTAATTTACTACACATAACTGAAGGTGAAAATGCCCACTATTGTTGGATAAAACATTTAAGTAGACTTGTCAGTAGTCAGGTTTCAAAACACAATGGTAAAAAGTGGTTGTGTGATGGCTGTTTGCAACATTTCGAGAAAGAGGACCAACTAATTCAACATTTTTTGTATTAAAGGATTTGATATCAGTAAATTTCACCTTCACTCCCAGTTTTTACATATAGCCCAAAGAGTTCAAAATTCATTTTGATTGTTTTATGCTCTACTAAAACATTATCTACCAAGCCAAACAACCTAGGCTGAACAGTCTTTAAAAATGATTCAATACTTTGAGTTTTTTCTTCACTATGAAGTCTGTAACTAGCAATTCGACTTTTAAACGCACTACCAATTTGTTGAATATTCGCAGAATTTCTTTCATGGCAAGCGTTATTTTTATGATTAATACTGCGTATATGTCCATGAAGGATTGAAAAAGGTATATCAATATTACATACATCACAATGCGTTATCGAAGGATGGCCATTCTTCATTCTTTTTGTTGTACAACTATTTTCACAATCTTGAAAACGTTTACGCTTTTGAGTATCACATTTGTTTAAAGGTTCCGTGCTAGTTGATGGTTTTGCAGTTCTTAATTCCTGTTGTTCACCATGCACTTCAACCATGTGGGATTGAAATCGCTTTACACCAGAAAAAACAAGTTCCCAAACTGAACACGAAAATGGTGCTGAACTAACAAGTATTAAATTTACATGACGTGCAAGATTATCCTGTCTGTTAAATGTGGTAGCACAATGACTGCACACAAACAGTTTAAGGTTATGTTTAGCGTTTGCGTGGCGTTGAAGGCTGTCAGGTCTTGAAAACTGTTTATAACATTCACCACACTTGTACATGATGATCACTTTCCAAATTACCTATAATAGAAAGAAATCATGAATATTAATAAAAATTAAACAAAGTAAAAGAAAAATATGTTAATTAAATTACAGCCAATGGTCATAGTAGAGTATTTTAATTGATCGTCTGTGGATTCTCAGCAAGTCTATTTTCAAGTAGTTCCAACTTTGGTTAACAGATATCATTGTCACTGACACCTTGTAGTGAACGTTGGAACTTGATAGAGCGTTAATCAAATCTAACCTACAAACCTAGCTTTACACATTTGTCGAGTGGTTTCAAGTTTGATTAGCAGATATGTCACTGTCACTGACACCTAGCGGTAAACGTTCAAACTTAATAGAGCGTTAATCAAATCTAACCTACAAATTTCGCTTCACACCATTGTCGAGTAGTTCCAACTTAGTTACCAAATATGGCACTGTCGCTGACACTTAGCGGTGAACGTTGAAACTTGATAGAGCGTTAGTCAAATCTAACCTACAAATTTAGCTTCACACAATTGTCAAGTAGTTCCAACTTTAGTTACCAGGTACCATTGTCACTGACACCTAGTAGTGAACGTTGGAACTTGATAAAGCGTTAATCAAATCTAACCTACAAATTCAGCTTCCCACAATTGTCAAGTAGTTCCAAATTTGGTTCACAGATACCATTTTCACTGACACCTAGTAGTGAACGTTCGAACTTAATAGAGTGCTTATAACCGACTAAATTTGATTTTTAAAGAAAACGTACTTACCAAAGTAGTAAGGTATTTTCAAGTCCTCTTCCAACACACAGGTAAGCTGTAGAGACAACACGTTGTCAACTGTCGTTCACAAGATTCAAGTACAAAGTGAGAAAGGCCTTCCCCCTCCCTAGCCTTTTATACCACAAACACACCTATGTCATATGTGCACCTGCGTCACCACAAATATCTGTCAATGTATCGTTTCTCATGGTCGATAATAAACACCTACATCACGTGACATCATACGTCTGCAAGATGTTTCGCACACCTGCATCCTGTAACACAACACCTTGCTTCCAGTGGCAAGATCATGATTTGCTGACATCCTACGTCTGCAAAAAATCATGTTTTAAACACCTGCATCCTGTAACGCAGCACCTTGCTTCCAGTGGCAAGTTCGTTTTTCCGCTGATGAAAATCATGTTACAAACACTTCCTTAACCTAACGCTGACCTTGCATCCATTTGTAACACGTGCATCACGTGACGTCATACACTGCAGGAGTTGGCTTGTTTTAAATCATACATCACAGGCTTGTCTCATCCTCCATAAAAGACTGCATGGGATAGTTGCATATACCCCGTGTACTTGAGTGTATGCATTAGCCCCTGCTCTGGAACCCATTCACTCAGCGGCTTAGTTCGGTTCGTTTCCGGTTCGGTTCGGTTACGGTTCGGTTTAGTTCGGTTTAGTTCGGTTCGGTTTCGGTTCGGTTCTGTTCCGGTTAGGTAGACCATGATAATGGTCACTATCTTTAGTTGAAAAGCGCACCATTTATGTGAGTAGTTATACACAGAGCAAAATTTTCAAAAATGTGTAGTTAGGCCCTTTGGCAAATTTTGAAAAAAAAAATAGTGGACTGGATAGGGGCGTCACCACGAGTAATTTGACACCTGACATGACTTCCTACAATAATTCGTTCGAGAGATATCACATGGTCGCCATCTCGTGATGTGGGTGAGGTGGCGGTGGGTATAGAACTCTCACAAAACCACTACTGTAGCATCTTCCTGAAACCTGATCAATCTTCGATCCATATCAATAATTGCTCTTGTTTGGTGATGAAACCAATCCCACTGATTAAATTAAAGTTGATGTTCTTCACCACGATAGATATATTCTCATACTTCTTCTCATTAATTTCATCAAAGCCTGTACTTTACACTTCATGAATTCATCCTTAAATATCCCTTTGACTTTCATGGGAGAAGCAGGTGTTATTACAAATGGATCCTCTTCCTTGATTCTCTCAAAGCACTCCTCGCTTATGGTAGAGATCATAGCTCCAGTGTCAACTAGGGGCTCTACATGTCTGTTCCCCTACTCGAACCTGAATCATGGGCAATTCAATGGGTCTTCCTAACTTTCTAGGTCCTTCTTCAAACAGAAGATCTTCGTCTGAGACGTTAAATGTATCGTATATCGTGATTTCTAACGGAGGTGTTGAATTTTCAGTCTCTACTTGTTTTTGGAAATTGGCGTTTATTTCTATCGTCAGGGTTTCGTTCTTGACTCCCCTGACGACTCGTGCTAGGCCTATTCTCGTCAATTTCCTCACGATCTTTTCTCTCTTTCGAATCTCTTCGTCTGGTTTCTCTAGACTTGTCTTGCTATCCTCTGAGCCTTTGATCACGATGTCGTTCATACTCCTCGGTCCGGTAGTTTTCATACCTCCCGTATCCTTGGTATGGCCTATTATATGAATTATATGGGCTTCCTCTGTATTTGTTCCTATTGTTTCCATTATCGCGGCGGTAAAAATTGCGCTCTTCATATTTACGCTGCCAGGGTTGCTCACTGTATTCGGCATACCTGTTATCTTGCCGATTGTTTCTCTGATAGTTATTGTTTCGATTATTCCCAGATCTGTTGTAGTTCCTGTCTTCGGACCTGATCTGATCAGTCTGTTGAGTTCTATCCATTACTATGGTGTTGACGGTTCTTGGCTCATTTCTATTACTTCTCACCACCGTAGGTGTCGAAAGAGCACTTACGTGGTCAAGCCGTCTTAACAGATCGTCCATGGTGGCCAGATCTGTGACACCAGATGATATAACATTCTTACGGACTTCTACCGGGAGCTGTCGAGAAATAGCTTCTATCAGCTGCGCTTGGGTTAGAGGAGGATGTGAAAACCTCAGTTTCGCAAGCTGACAGGCAAAATACTCAGAATAGCTGGTGGGTCCAGTACTCGAGTACTTGCGAGATAGATCTCCGAACGAACATTATTTTGCACTTATGTACTCCAGAACCTGTTTATAAATGCTTCGGCGAACCCGTCGAAATTATCAAACGTGTAACGGAACGCACAAAATCACTGGAGCGGTGCATCTGACAGAAAACGCTCAACCACTCTCAGTTTTCTCTCACTAGGTACATGCGACACAATAAAATAGTCACGAACGTCCATTATAAATTCTATGGGTGTACTACCGCCTAGATTATTAAAGGGACGAGGCTTATCTTCGTAGTTCCTAACGATGGTCACGTGAGATGCCCCATCTGATGACCTCGGCGTGTACGCTCCTGTACTCGTATTCGCAATCGGCAAAATATACGACAGTATTACATTAGGATTCGGTGCTGCATTAGTTGTGGACTACCCTCTGCCATAGGAGTTGGTTGTTGAAAGTTAACCTCCCTATCATGCGTCCTGAAATCAGTCCCGTCGATCGCAGTTAGAAAATCCGCATTCAAATGAGCCCTCAACTGTTCCCGCAAACTGTCTATATTTACACTGTCTTCCAAAGTTAAACGTTCGAGTCGATTACGGATCTCGTTAACTTCAGAGGTCTTTTTCTCTCCGATTTCCATTACATCTAGTTTGCCTTGATCAACTTTAACTTCTTTCGATTTAACCGTTTCTTCTATAATACTGTGATTGTCAACCTGAGTATTCTGAAGAACATTCAGTCTTTTAATTACGTCTTCCCTTACATCAGATATTTCTTTACTCGACCTACTTTCACCTTCTACAATTTTATTGTTGATTTCCAACTTGAAATCTTTGAAGTAATCATCGTTAATATTAACCATTTCCTTTTTTAAAATTGTTACATTATCATTGATTATACACTGGATATCAACATCAAAATCGTCCTTAATGTGCTGGTTATGATCTTTAACTTGTGTTTGCAAAAGCCACAACTCCGCCCTTAGCAGTTCTAAAGTATAAAGTGTATGGATGGTGTCATTAGACACTAGCAACTGGAGAGCATGTATATTTGTTTTAGTCTTCCTTTTATGATTTGACAATTCTAATTTAACCTCCAATTGAAAATCTTTATGGTTTTGTTCAGCTTCGTTTAATTGGACGTGCATCAACTTTGGACTAACCTCTACAATGTCGACCTTAGTTTGAATGTTGGTCTGGGTAGCCTGCATTTTGGTTTTGAGTCGCTTGCATTTGACTTTGCGTCGCCTGCAAGTGGTTTTGGGTCGACTCAACCTTTACCTTCTTAGAATCTAATTTATCAACAGTAGATTGCATTCCATCAATAGTAGATCTAATTTTAGTGACATTTAACTCAAGATTATTTTGACTTGATTGAATCTTATTGACATTTAATTCAAGATTATTTTCAGTTCATTGAATCTTATTGACATTTCATTCAAGATTATTTTGAATTGATTTAACCTTTCCCATCTCCAGCTGAACACAGTCAACTGTAGATTGAATCTTAATGACATTTGACTCTAGTTAAAGATGCCCAGTTTGGACAATTTCTAAATCAGCATCGACCTTATGAACATCAGAGTGTGTCTGCTTAACGTCTGATTGGACATCTTCTAGTGTAATCTCCACATTCTTAACTTTGGTTAATACTTGTTTGGAACTGTCTTGTACGTTCTTTAAAGTATTCTGCATAGTGGAAATTTCCCTACGGAGACTATCAGCAACAACGTCTTGGATAAGACCTCTGCTTTGTGATGTCCAATTCTCTCCTGAATTTGGTCCATTTAATTTTGGATCATCCTGAACATTGACTTAAAGTGAGTGACCTCCTCTTCTTCTGGATCAGGCATAACATATTATATCCACAAAAAACACAAGCAACATGTATACTAAGTAAAAATGTAGACATGTATACTACTTAAACCTAAGCAGACCATGAACATTTCAATGAAAATGTACGACCTTATTTGAAAGTTCTTTAGTGTATAGCGTCAATCTTAAAACTATACCGAGTTCAGAAATCCTCATCAGCCGGATTCAACTAAACCAAGCAATTTGTATGCAGCTCAAATTTGAACCACATCAAATCCTCCAGTCGACTGAACACGTCAGTAAAAATTCCGAAGTATATATTTCACTGTTCATGCTCGAGTCGTTTATTTATTGCAAAATAGTGTATCACCACTTTAAAAATATCAAAACTAATAATGGTTGCGTTTCTACATGTATATCATGCAGATTGAGTATTCTCATAAACGCTTTATTCACAAGTGAATTCCCACATTTTGTCCTAAAAATGTCAGTCAACCGTTGCTTTCTGACATTCATGCAACGAATTCGCAATTATCGTTGTAATGGCGTCTGAATTGGCTAGTTCCTGACACCTCCCACGTGTTCGAACACAAGATTCGAAACGAACATGAAATGGCGTCATTCACTGAGTTACAACGGGGTATTCCAGTCAATTATGGCCTCAAACCGTTGCGGCGCAAAATCTCTGTACCCGAAAATACCTACCATCAGCTTGTTGGAATCCCTCGATGGTAACCGGATCGTAGAACCTGAAAACCCCGGCTATAAAACCCCCAGATTCTACCAACAAGTGACGAGGATAAGGGGACACAGAATTACCTAACTAAGGAGACGTTAAGAAAAACCATACCAATAAGGAAAAATAGCTCAAAATAACACGAAAACTACGTGAAACCCTAATCTCTGGAGTGTGGAAAACTCCGAAAACCCGCAATGGTTTATTTAACGTGGCCTCATATCACGTCTATAAAACATCACACTTAAAGAATTAAAAGGAAACCATCCAAAATATATTCAGAAAGCAGAATATAGCAGAGAAATGCTATATCACACAAGAAACAAACAAAAAAAAACAATTCAACTTCAAATAGAAGTTGATATCAACGTCACGTGAATGCATTCCACAGTCATCACTGATGACCTTGCATTTCACTGTATTAGACAAATAGATCAATGTTATAATAATCCATGACCCTAACATGGTGAACATTAATCCTACTGGATCATTATAATAAAAGATTCCACATTTAGGTAGGCTCTTCTCTGCCTACATATTCAATAGACCCTTTTTTTTTTAATGTACAATTATGTACAGTGAATGTGGCACACTACCAGTGTGTCTGTATTTCCTTTCGCAAGTACCCAGATTCTACAACCTCCTATTCGTGTTATATTCTTAAGTCATTTCATAAGTGTTCATTGATTAATTGGGCCTCTTCGACCAAGCAATGAAGCTAAGTGGAGGTGAACATTACCTCAATATCAACTGTAATTTTCAGAATGGACTGACTTAGGATAACTGTAAAAACCCTCTGTCAGCAATGCATTTAATTCCAGGATAAGGATTATGATTATCCTTCAACAAATAGTTTCACTGCCGTGAACTGCATGATTCTACACAACAGTGATAAGCCTTTAAATTCCGCTGAATTCAATCTGTATGCCAGTCAAGTCACACCTGACTTCAATGTACCAGTCATCATGGACTACATTCCATGGAAAACCACATAATAGTCGCTTGAATGTAAATTTCATTACTAATCCCTCCATACGGCTCTATCATTTTACACTTGTACTACCCTGAGCACTGATTTGAACAATTTATATGTCTTTAGAATAGGCAACTGCACTTATTTGTCACCCTCACCGGTGAACGACGAATTTCATGACTATAATTCATTTTCGGCTTATTATCATTATCATCATTACATTTGGCTATCATTGTTAGAATTTATACAAAATCATTATATTTATTTCCTAGTATATAGATTGGTTTCTCTCAATAATTCAATAATTCAATAATTCCTCTGGATTTAACTCCTATGCTTTCAAAAAACATAATTACAGTTATAATTCCTTCATCAAACGTGCTTCCACGTTAATCAAATCTGGGATATACGCTGATTTTAAAAAAATGAATGTTGTTTCAGAATCATCGTAAGTCAACTGACTAGTATTAATAACGATTATCAATTCCATCTAACATGGATCTCAAATAAGCCTTCACAAACGTGGCTATCATGAATCAAAAATCTATATTTATATCAACGAAGAAAACATTTATTCAGCCAAAGTTCAGTACACCCCTGCTCAAATGAATTTTAGAAAACGAGTAAAGTTCGTACACCACCAATCATGGTAATCATAGGAATTAGCGCAATTGACCGGTTAGAAAACCATACAAGTCTCTATCCTTCAAAAGCACAGAGAATGGTCCCTAGCAGAAACGAAAGATTGAACTTCTGTATAACAAAGCTTCAAAAAGCCTATAAGTTGCTATAAAAATCAGCATTAATCTGCGAAGTAAATCACTCGAATATCGAACTATTCCGAAGTTCAGTGATACATGTAGCTCAAATCTGAGTCTACGGAAGCGAAAAAATGTCAAAGATAGACATATGTATGTGTTCACCACACTACTAAACACGTATAATCACTATTGTTTCCTACGGATTCCTCTTCACTACACTAAAGAAGCTTCAATTAAATTTAACTAGAATTTACTATTAATATTACTGAATCAAACTACAAATACAAAATGAAAATGGTTGCATTCCTTATGGGAATCAAAAACCTTGGCCAGCATAAGACCAGTCATGATTAGAACGTCATGCCTACTCAAAATATACACAAGAAATAATGGCAGCAAAACTAGCATTGAAATGTCTACACTCTACTACGATAGACTGGACTGGTTTAGCTGTACCTCGTTGAATTCTGATGATCAAAAGAAGGCACTGATATGCCCTTCATATCATGTCTTCGCTCAAGTATAGCAATAGCCTGGACTCCCCGGGTCGATGGGAATCGAACCTCGGAACCCCTCTCTCCAATCCACTGGTTCCCTCTGGTTAACAGGATCTCATCCATCGTGGACGAACTGTCAGCTACCCTTCCATCAGGACTCCAACTCCATCCAGCGTCGCGATTTTCATGTCGAACCGAAATTTTATTAAACACCCACACATTACTGCCACTAAGAACTAGCATTCTCGGCATTAATCAGCTGTGCACTGGTGGCCCCGTAGTAAGCGTAAAGCGCTACCGGCTTTCACTGAAATGTTCGATGCTCTGCAGGCCCAGCAGTATTCATGTTAACGTGTTTAACCTGCCATAGTGATCAAAATAAAATGCATTAGAACTGTTCCTCTCGACATCTTGTCAAATAATGTGTCGTATATAAACGAGGAGTAATGTTCAGAGTTCACGAGTTAATTAATACTGCATTGAAGAAATTATATATCAGTATGCATAGCATTCCTTTAAACAAAAGGTTCACTGCCGTGAATTGCAGCTTGTTATATTGTGCTAAAGTTCCTTACAGTGTTCATAATGAATGCTGCGTAGTTGAAGTTAATACGTGAAAATGAGCGTATAACTTGCGTGTGAAAATGAATACAAGTTCCATTCTTGTGTGTGTGGCTTAACAAGTCCAAATAGTGTATGAAAAATGTCAGAGTTCTTCGTCACTGGACTCTGTTAAATTACCAAGTGTCGTGCACTGTCGCGTCGAACTTACACTTTCGAAACGCGTTAAATATCTCTCCAGGAGATGCGTCTTCACCAGAGACTAGATATAATCTGCTTACCGCTGTGTGCGTCGGGTTTCAAGACGACTTCAATACCCCCACCACACTGCTAGTCTGGATCGAACGTCCATATCATTTGTGAATGTAGTTCATAACTTATATGTTTCACAAAGGTAATCAACATGAAAATATATCAAAATATATATCATGCTATGTTAATTCATCATCCACAATGCTGCAAAGCATATATATTATTCAAATTTCTTCTTATACATCATAAAATGGTGTCCTGGCGGTCGATCAATAAACTGGTCAATACTCGCCCTGTGCTTGTTGCGTCAAAGCCCGATCCAAGCCTCGGGTCTCCCCGCTGTGAATCGGAAAATGCCGTAATCTCCAATCATGTGTTGCACTCACCTCACCTAGCGACCGCCAGTCATGCTGAAACCCAAAACAAACATCGCGCTGAAATACTTGTCATATGGATATGAGAATAACGGTGCAGTACTGTACACGAATTCCTGGAATGATCCACCAAAATCCGCAGCTGGAAAACGGATCGTAGCATCTTGAAGGTCCCGGCTAGAAAAACTACACAGTGCTACTAGCGAATACACTCCGGATTTGGGACAGGGGAATTCATTGAATATGCTATAGTAACTAACTGCGAAACATAAGGGTTCTCACCACTACTCGCGAATACGAGAATCAAAAATCTCGGGCGTAAGGATACGGATCAAATCCCTGGGAAAAACCTCCGCCCTATAGCATATTCCTCTACCAATAAACTACAAAAGACAATGCCAAATTTATTTTAAACTGTCAGGAAAACGTAAGTCACGTGCCTGTCATTTATTTATAACACGAATACACGAAATAGAATTCAAACAACGAATTTAAAAAAACTTACGCCTGTAAAAATCTTAAATATTACGTAAATGGCTTCAAGTTAAAATGATTTGCGTATTAGTTTCCCTTGGAAACAATAATACAAAGTAAAATGCTTTCACAAGCTCAAATTATGTAAAAATAATTAAGTTATGGCAAACAACTGCTGTTCCCTAGTCAACCGGAGTTAAAAACAAAAAATTAATTAATGTCGTTAAATTTAAAAAACTCAAAAAATAAATGAATTGACCCGTGACGTAGGCCTCCGTCATTACAATAACTATCTATTAATCTATACAATATAATTCCCGTCTCCTATTTTCATTAAATCCTTCCTTAAAAGCGATAAAAACTTCAACCAAAAATTATAATCAAATACGCTTCAAATTACATTAATAAAAAACACCTATAAATATTAAACACGTTTATATACACAATACAAATGTCTACGACGTAGTTCGTCAACTAACATCTTGAACAAATTATTTACAAATGGCAAGAACGCCAACTTCAAACTTCACAAATGTTTACATCATTTTTACTCCTTCTTATCTCAGCTTAATTCTTTTAGAATATTAAAAATCCCCACGTTGCTATGTCTTTTTAGCAGGGGCGGCTCCTGAGTAAAATTTTAGCGTGGGCCAGATGATACTATTGTTGTTGTTGCTGTTTGAGTATTCCGTCTTTTGACTGGTTTAATGCAGCGCTCCATGCCTCCCTGTCCTGAGCTAATATTTTCATCTCTACATAGCTACCACACCCTACATCCGAGGCAGTCTGTTTAACATATTCTAACCTTGGTCTACCCCTACAGTTCTTGTCCTCGACCCTTCCTTCCATAACTAAGTTTGCTATTCCTGGGTGTCTTGGTATGTGTCCTACCAACCTATCTCTTCTCTTCATTAGCAGTCGCTGGTGTATTTTTGGAAATACACGGAAAGAAAGAATTAGCTTTTGCTGTTCTTCATTACTTTATATCAGTCCATTTATTTACATTTCTTTCCAGCACACACCAACATCGAACTGTTACCTCCTGTTTGCCCCATGCATTTGTTCATTTTTTCTGTCAGTTTTTTACAGAAACGCATATTCCATCGAACCAGCCTGACAGCGTCCCATCGCTGCCTTCCGAACTTCCATTGCTTCAAGCCATGAAGACTTCTACATTAATGCGCAGGGCGTCGTGTTCTTTACCAACCAACTACTCCATGAAGACACCACTCCAAGAAGAATTTTGTTTTTGTAAAGTTTTTTCATGTTTATGTATAACCTCTTTGTTTCCTCCCCTTACTCGCCCACTTCCCCCTCTTATCGCCTCCTCCTACTGCTCGCGTCTCCGCGCTCGCTGCTCGTTCGCTCTTTCACTTCTTCTCGACTTGTCTCCGTGCCGTGAGCAACCGCTCACCCTCTCAAGTGCACTCAACTTCTTGTTGGACATGCCGTCTAGGCTAGTGTATTTTTTCTGCGTCTAGCAGCCCTCACTTGTACGTCGGAAGTCAAACCAGTCAGTTAGAGCTTAACTAAAGCTCGCCCCCTCTACCCAAGAGGCAAACTTCTAAATTCGACGCCATGTTCGAATTTTAGAACCAACCGTCAACAGCAACATCACCTTCTTCATGAAGCAAAGATAAGTACCGACTTCATGTTTTAACCTCATCCTCATCGCTTTAAAAGGCTCAATGATTTTATTTGGATTTTATAGACAGTGAAAGTTGCTATGTGAAAATAACTGCTTTCTAGAGATCTTCTTGATCAAACTCAAACTATCAAGTCTAACTTTCAAAATGAAAGATTTTCTGGGTTGCTAACTCACATCGAGGGATATTTCTAAAATACCCACTGTCTATATAACCTAGTTTTCCGCCGAGGGATTCTCTACCCAATTTAAACAACTCATCATTGCTCAGGAACCTTCCAGAACCTGCACTCTATCTACCAGTTATACTGTCATGTATTTTCCACTCACATATGGGAATACTTTTTCAAACTAAGGAATCTTCCTTATGAACTGCTAATCAATATCTAATTTTTCTTCCTCCTTTGGGATTTTTCTGGTGCATTCAACTATAACCTACAAGTTTTTAATTCGATAGACTCTCGCAAATCTAGTGTAACTAGTTATTTTCCACCATTGCAATAACTTTCTTTGACATCAACTTTTTGTGCTACTACAGTGAACTTTTCAACTATATCAACAGACTATAGTGAAAACAGTGCCTGTTCAACTTTTCATCCGCGTCGCGCTCGTCCGAGTACAATAAATACGGCCATGAACACTCTTCCGCAATCCCATTTGATATTTCCCAAACCCTTTACTAACAAACTAAAATAATAAAATTGTTACTTTAGGTCTTTTTTCAATGAAGGGTCACTCTCAATAAGTGCCCTCCCATACTTGCTCCACGTATAACGAATCAATGTCTGTAAAACTTCGTGTCTAGTACACGCCTTAAATTATATTGTTTCTCCCTTCTAATTAGGGAATACAATTCTTTCTACTCAAAAGTGAGTTATTTCTAGGTTTCACGAAAGGGAAATTTGCCCCATTTTTCTCGTGATCCCTACTTAAACATAGGAGCTCTAGAAACATCCTTTCAATTTTTCTCTTCAGGTTTCACAATAAGTGACCTGCCCTATTTGTATAATCTCCTATGTATAATCTACCCAAGTATTTCTGTATTAATACAAGAAGTTATAGAAACTTCTATTTCATTTCTTACTGTTTTTTGTTGTTACTTTCGAAGTTGTTATTATTTCTAAGATACGTATCTAGAAATCCTTAAAGCGCACATCTTGTACGTGATTTATTGTTTAACCTTAATTACTTTAATTATCTTTAAATTTTCCATTTATTCATCTTACCAATATTTCCAAATCTTACGAAGATTTTAAAGTATAGAAAAGGTTTAAAACCAAAAGAATTGTCAATTGCCTAGCGCAAGCTTTAGATGTTTTCGGAGGTCTGCGACCCCAATTGTTTATAAAAATCAAAATTATATATCTGTTACATAAACCACTTCCTTTTACATTGTTAAATAAATTAAGATTTGTTCTTTGCTTTATCATTTCTCTAACACAACGGTTAGGCAAGATCCTGTCTTCCTTGACTCTTCCTAGGTTTATGCCCTCTTTAATAAAAATAAATCCATTGATAAGGTTTTCACCACTTGTTGTATTTGAGCAAGAACTCTTAGTTATCAACTTAGTAAAGTCTCTCTTAGCTTTAATAGCTAATTCTAACTGGCCAGTAAGGCAAGCATAGCTCGCTACGCCAGCTTCCTGCTTGTGGAGATTCTCTCTACCACTTATGGTTGGTTTTTCAAAATTTAAGTGTTTCTCATTGTCTAAACTTTTAATCGGCGACTCCCTGGGTAAAAGCTTAGTCATTTCTAAATGCAACTATTGGTACACTTACCAAAATTATTCCCAAGGGTATAATTGCTTTATTCATATCCTTCTTGTAAGCATTCGATCGCTCTTTAGAAATTCTACAATTTCAAGACCTAAAATATCAAGGCTTATTCAAATTATTTGTACTCTTCAAAAGACTTGCTTAGAAACAAGCTCCTTTAAACAGATACACAATAAATCTGTTACTATTTGTCTTGCCAGACCACTACCCTTCCCCATAGTATGTATATGCATGCTTGAGAGGGAATACACTACAGCAGCTTTCTTGCGAACAGCCCAAGTTCCAGCTGCGTTTCCTGTTAGCTTCGCCCAGGTCCCTACCCACTTTAGGTATCGGAAAGCGGATTTGCAGTGGCAGCTGCCTTTGAGTATACTTAAAGTTAAAATTATAACTTCTTTTGGACTCTTGTCCTATTTCTCCATCCTTTTTCTCCAGTCCGAAACTCACTTCTTTTTCTTCATCATCTTCCCTTTGGGGTTAGGTTATTCCCAAGCTAATAATCTACCCAGTCGCTCTCCCACTAGTCTTAATACCTCTTCGTTTGGAACCCTATCTACCCATCTGATCTTCATCATTCTCCTGTAACACCACATTTCAAACGTTTCAATTCTCCTCGTTTCTGCTGCACCAATAGTCCAAGTTTCACTTCCATAGAGTGCCACGCTCAAGGCAAAGGCCATCAAAAATGACTTCCTAACACCTAAATCTATATTCGATGTCAACAGATTCCTTTTCTGTAGAAATGCTTTCCTTGCCTGAGCTACCCTACTTTTATATCCTCTTTGCTTCGTCCATCACTGGTTATTTTGCTTCCTAAGTAACAGAAGTCTCCTACTTCTGTTGTTTCATATTAAATATTGCTTTATATTTGACATTCATTGTTGCCAATATTGCCATTATCATAATTCTACACAACACAACAATTGAAACAAGTTTTAATAAATAGTTGATGCATTAAGAACTGTACTCACATGGCTCTTTATTTATGAATATATTCTCCACTCTTGTGCTTGGATGAAGCAAATTTATCAGCTTGGTTGATGAGGTCATAATTATTTAATTTCTAACTTTGTGTTCAGAGCTATAGAAGAAAGTGGATTTGTTAATAAAAAACTCCACTATCATTTTCCTATGTCGCTTACAATCGACATATTAAATAACTATGTACCGTGCCACAAAAGTTAAAAACACATTTATACAGTAGAAAACACTTCATCCACAGAACTCACTAGCCCGCCTGTACTGTACTTGGAACATCAGACTTCTGAAAATGTATAAATATAATATATTTGTATCTAAATGTCACCAAGCAGCGAACAATAGCTGAATACCTGTTTAAGGGCTTGGGGTGGGGTGGAGCCTTCTCCCGTCGTCCGGTTTGACAGAGACAGAAGCAGGAAGCAACGCTATGGGTCCAATCTACTGGCCCTTGAAGAGAGAGAAAATTCCCTTAATAGAACTGAGGAATTCGCGTGCAAGGCAGTGCTATGTCCACTGTTTCCTCACCCGGCCCATAAAGCTATTTACTTAACATGGGACTATCTGTGGAGCAGCCCTCGCTATGACGGTACACCGTACGAGACTGTCAGGATCATAAGCTAGGGATGAGTTATGTATAATAAATTCTTTTTAGAGATTCTAGAAGGGTAAAACACTTATTTTAAGTTGAGTATCTGCAATTTAAAGTAATTTTAAAAGACATTAGTAAAAGAATTCTTTGCTTTGCTGCCTAACGACCTTGGGTGGGCAGGGCCCATTCGGCCCTTAATGACGCACCGTTCCTGCTTTTTAGTATAAAAAAAATTCAATTCGGGATTATAAAATCCGTACAGTTAAGTATAGACATAGTTCATTCACACCCACTGGTCTCTCGTTTAAATTAAAATAATTAGTATGTATAACTTTCCTATTCCGTCGAATAATTACCATTATCATCAGTGTCTACTTAGAACCATTTAGATAGATCTCAGTTTACTTTCAGCTGTAACAAAGATCCATTGTTCCTATCTTTCAGATACAACTTCAACAAGGATCAGCTGTCCTACTCGTTTCAAGGAATTTCAACTGTATCACCTATATCGAAAACTTCAAATGATCATTTTACAATAATACTACATCTTAACAATTCTTAATTCCAATACCATAAATATTTCGCAGATCTGTCTCTACAGATATTTCTTCAACAATAGTGAAACAATGACATAACTTTGCCCATTGCCATAAATACAACACAAACCTCCGTCAATACGGGAATATTATATAATAACTTTCTTAGATATACTTCGCAAGTCCTTCCTTCCTAATACATCATTGTATTCTCAAAATGCATGAATTCATGTTGCGAAATTCTTATTGCAGTTTATACACATTTAATAAAAAATACTACGTTGTATAATAAAAATACTAGTTCCTTCGATGTACTATCTTAATAGGAAATATAATAAAATACTATTATTTCAATAACACTTATATTTCTTCTTTAATAACTTTTAAACTCAATGTAAGCTTCTATCAGCTGTTATACTTCACTCGAGTATTTCTTTTATCATTTTATTCCTTCAATATTATAACATAACTTGCAGTTACCTCTGCTCATGTGACCATATTATATTGTTTTCTTTCACTAATTCATTTACAATAAAATTCTCTACTTTTACATTTGTGAATCACGTAAATAAATATTCACAACCAGATCTGTCGATAAGTTATTCAGACTATAACTTCGTTTAGATCTTCAAAATAGATCATCAACGATCGCATTCATTAAATATACTTTAATAACAATATTACTCATGGAACATAGTTTCCAATAAAAAAATCTTCGTCATATTAAAAACGAAACAATCAAATCTAAACAGAACAATAAAATCTCCGTCAAATAAATTCAAAATCGCACAAAATTCTGAATTTTAAATAGCAAATCAAAATCGTCAAAATCGCTTCCAAAATATTAAATATCGATGAAAATCGAGACTGAAAATTCTACGTGACATAGCAATGAAAAATATAGAATCGAAAAACATAAAAATTCGAAGATGTACAAAAATGGCATTAATAAACATAGTTGTCGGATATTCTCAAATGTACCTACAGTTTTACAATATGGGATACTTGATTGGTCTTGAGTCTACCTGGTGCTGGGTAAAGTTGACTAGAAGTGGATCTCCCTCGTAGTTATCAGAAACGGATTGTTTCTTGGAAATCTCTCCTTATAGATTTAGTGGGAGAACCTCCTGGATCTCCTCCAAAAGTCGCCAAACTGCCAGGAACTGGATTCAAACTCCATCATCAGCGTGTGGTTTCAGCGACCATTCTGCTTGGCAATTTTCTTAGTGAGATGGGATTACCTTTTCTCTCTTGAAACGCATCGGGATACCCCTGGCCGCGCTCGTGCAGGATTTTTTCTTATTTGCCACAGTCTAAATAGGTAGATGTATCCATCATTGTAGTAGTTGAAATGACTTCTGTAGATTTATATTTGATTTGTGCAGGAGGGAAAAGATGTTCATCTCCCCCGCATCGTTGATATTATGTCATTTTGAATATTCTCATTGTCGTCATAGCGTATGTTCCCTGTAGCATCTTAATAAGACATCTCACTCTCTGTAGATTCAATGATAGTAGATTCATCTCTCAACGTTTGCTTGTTCAACATCGTGATGAATGCGTAGAATAATTTCAGTCACCTTAAGCGTTGCTTCGAATAGTTTTCACGTACTATCATCAATCTCGTAGATGTAGTTTTAAGTAGTAGATATTAATTACGCAAATATATTTGTCATAATTCTCGACGCTTGTATAATACGTGTAGTAATAACTTATTCTTAGATGTTGCTATGAAATATTAAAGCTTTATCTTCCTAAATGTAGTGAAGTCAGTGGACCTGTCCACTCACAATGAAGACTTGAGAAATAGGAGCCGCGAATCATGTTGTATCTCACCCACTTCGATGAAAAGTTAGCGTCACCTCAATAAAAAAAACTGGCCTAAATTGCGCGTTTTATTAAGAATATACTTAATTCCGTAATTATGCATTTAATTAGCTTCAAATATGTCTCAATAGTTCTCATTTATTACTTGACAACTTCTCTGGTGTCTTGAAGTATTTAAATATCGCTTTTAATTAGATATTATCATTGCGCTAAATACTTCCAACAATGTAACGCGTCGTTCTATTGGCTTGCATCGGTCACGTGGTTGGTATGATGCCAGGTCGCTCGACACGCGATCACATTCCTTCGAACGCGCGCCAGCTCCCCTGCTTCGGAGCTCCTCGGCTCGCTTCACTAAAGACCCGAAGATTGGCTTCCCGTCGCTCGGCTCATACATGCAGCGAATTGAAGTATTATTGGAGAAAATTGTCATAATTTCGTTCCCCATGATCAGTTAATAGCATTAAAATATGATTCCTGGATTTGTGTCAAGAACGAGTTTCTACTGTGAAGACAGGACAAATCACGTGATAATAAGGCATGATGGGAAGTCAGACGAGGTCACCTTGACGCATAGAGAAAATAATTGCCGCGAATTCTGAGCAATACAAAGGAAGGAATATTGTGATTGGATACTGCCAATTGACTAATTAGAAGAGGTCTATTGAAATGAAAAGCTTCTCATGAGTTACTTGTTTTCACAATATAATTACTCCCAGTACTTGTAAATGATTTTATTCAACATAGAAAGATACTGGAAGGAGGAAAATTGTCTAGACCATTGTTTTTTGGATAAATACGCTGTACGATGTATATTTGCTTCTTGCAAGTAACCGCGTAATGTTCCCACTGATTTTAGAAAACGGTGGTGGAAAGAGGTTTAGGCGGGAGTAATCATCCCAAGATCGATGCTTCTTCGTTTTGAACGCGCGGGGAGAACTGACGTGCTGCATGACTATTTAACTCCAGAGTGATTCATTTATTGAGTGCGGGGAATCTTGACCGCGAGCGAGGCTCCATCGTAGGCTGAATTCATGTACGGCCGGACTCATGGTCAAGCCGAACTACTAGCGTGAGATTACAGTGTCGATTTGCGAGTGTATTTCGCAGTGAAGAATTATAATACAAGTGCAACGTATTGAAAGCAAGAATATAATATTGCAACAGACTTTTGCCAGTATATATTACGAACATTTGAGGCAGTTAATATTACCATTCTGCGCTATTATTAAGAAAGTGAACATATTCAGAAGTGTCCTACGAAAATTGTTCTTCGCATTGAAGACTATCCAAAGCTACATGATACTATTCGACTGCATAGCAACGACATCATGCAAGTACAGCTACGTGATCACATGAACATTGGTTATATTTTAATGAATAGTGGAATCTTGCATTCTTTGATTTACCCTATGATTGTCAATAAATGTTGGAGAGGAATGTCGAATAATTGCATTAAGGAAGTGGATAGTATGGAGTAGATAATTATGCGCTTGGGACACATTTGATAGAGGAAGATGAACACTTTGAGCAACTACAGCAATATCACCAGCTACAAAACTGTTAACAATTCGAAATTATAATGGCTAATAAACGAAAATGCTCAGTAATAATTGTCGATTTTAAGAGGTCACGCCTTCGAAGATCTGCGCGAAGAAGACCTGAAAAGGATGAGACTCGGGCCAACCCAATCTAAAGCATGAAGCTTGGTATTCAAATCCGAAGACTGGGGGAACGCAGTTCAAATCCCGAGGAAGCTGTATGCACAAATGGAATGGAGTGGCGATCGAGATTCACCGGCAGGACGAACTCGGATCATCACAGTATTTCCTATACCATTGAACTTCAAGATGCAACGAAAGGTAGAACGACGAGATTTATTTTCTGTAGTATTTGAAGTAGTTTGATACCCTTAGAGCACACCATTTCTCCATGTTTCTGTGAATTTAATGAATTTCTGAAAGTGAATAGATTTTGATGTTCAGCTACGTAGATATTTTTATGGATGATTTCCATTCACCATTTCTAATTATGACTTCGATTTAACCATTTTAGAAGTGGAATTTTTGGAATTTTGGAATTTTGGATTAACGTTTTTGAGATTTAAGAATTTTTCTTAAATCATTTTTCTTCTTCGCTTTGATTAATATTTCTGAATTCATAATTCAGATTGCCTTGGTCGATTCGAATTTCAATCTTCGTTTGGAATAATGAATTTGGAAATCTTAGTTGTACGAAGATCTAAGTAGAGAGAAGATAACCACGATTAACATGGAATGGAATATAATTGTGATGTTTCATGAACGCATTTACGACGATCTTTACAATAATGCCTACGTCATATTAATGCTACGTTATACTACTGCAATGAAGACTTTGAACTGAAACAGTATTCATATTTTATGAGGTGATGAATTTATTATTTTAATTGAAAGCTTTGTTCTTTCGTTAATCTAACTAAACTTCAGTAATGTTTCTTCTTGTAAGATATTAACAATTTATATTCGAGATTGAGGGAACTTCTAAATCCAGTGAGAATTCGGATATATTTGACACTGAATAACATTATTGTTATTAAATCTTATTTCAACATCATGGAGTGTTGTTGACATGATATTGTAATCTAACGATTTCTGAAGAACGATCAATATGGAGTGTCGCATTGAAGTATTTCTATTAAATATTAATAACAATTGTTATAAGCATAGTAACTATCAGTGATGGATTATCCATTAGGCCCGACTAGGCCCAGGCCTATGGCCCCCAATTATCTGGGGCCCCTCCAAAAAAACTGGAGAGAAAAAAACTCCTTGCTCCGGGGCTCGGGGCCTACCCCAAATCCTCTCCCCGTGACATTGACTGCTGACGGGTTTCATCCAATTATTGATGCACTCAGAAGCGAAATTAACAAACGAGGCAAAGTTTATTTGGAGATTTCGGAGAAATTTTCTTTTTAGCTGATATGGAACTATCAGAAAATGAATGTCAAAAAGCGATTTCTAATTTAGTTCAATTTTATTCCGAAGAGTTAGAAAAACATCATCCAGAACTGAGACAGTTTCAGCATTAGGCCTATATTAAATTACAATGTCCTTTAAAAACTGAGTTCACTCATTCTGAACGTTACGAAATTCTTATTCGAGACAAGCTTGAGTCTGTTTTTCCGAACGTTGAAATTGCTTTTCGCATTTTCCAAACACTCATGGTAACGAATTGTTCTGCGGAGCGCTCGTTTTCAAAATTGAAAAGGATCAAAAGTGCGCAAAGAAGTAGTATCATGTCACAAGAACGATTAAAATCCAAAGTTTAATGTTTATCGAGTCAGATGTTCTGCGGGAAATTGATTTTGATGACAGTGTAGAAGATTTCATTGACCGAAAAAAAAACAGAAAAAAATTAATACATTTTACAGAAGTAAAAAATAGTATGATTTGTTAAATTGTTCATCAAATCATCTGAAATGTTTTCAAATAACGATGATCGTTACAATTGAAATGTATATATATGTGTATATGATTTAATAAAATGTGTATTATTCATCTTGAGAAAAAAAAACTCTTGAATATACTTTATTAAATGTACAGGTGTTAAAAATTTAAAATATTTGAAAAAAAATAAAGGGGCCCCAAAAATCTGAGGGACTTGGGCCTCATTTTACCTTAATCCGGCACTGGTAACTATCCAAAGTAAACCATCGGAGGTCTTACATTTAAGTACAAGTATTGGAAGGAGTATTGAAGTAACAACGTGAATATTTTGTTAGGAAGGATAATGCAAGTTTTATGTGAAGAAATATGTGGAAATAGAAGTGAATATGTTACGTGTATTTATTGTTGGAAATACGAGTAATTGTAAAGCCGTATATTAGTATTATTGAAAAAGAATCTGCGATGAATTATTTGAGCTGTAATACGAGATTGTTTACGTATTATGGAGAATTGTATTATTGTGCTAAGAACTACTATAGCAGTAGTTGAAGCAACGTTGGTATGTGGAGATGAGTTATTTATTGTAACTTAGTCTTACTAAATATTTTCGAATGATATCTTGGAAGCATGACAAGTAGGGTGTTGGCGGAAAAGCGTGAGCAAGGTGTTTATTAACTATTGTTTGTTAATTTATTAACGTAATTATCAAGGATTTGACAATAATTGAATATGAGCATTTAACAATAAACCGTAATTTGAGACGACGGTAAAGTAAGATAAAAAGAGATATATTGATATTAAAAATATTAATAGCAATGCACATTAATGGAGGAAAATAAACATTTAAACGCGTGTTGATAATTATGAATAAATATTTTAACTATTATTTAACAGTTTAAACCATTATTTCAGTGACGTTTAAATAATCATTAATAATAACAAATATTGTGGGGTTTTAAGCCATTTTTCAGAGTTGCCAAAGTAAATAAAGGTTTTGGTGCTTTTCAGTCGGTCAACATGAATGCACCCAAAAAGAGCTGGTTATGCCCTAATCCTGAAATAAATTACATGAGATTAACAAATACGCCAGGATGACCAGTTTCGATCGTCAAGCGATCATCATCAGATCCACTACACTTTGGCTATAACATCTCTGTTTGAGAATACAGGTGAAAATATTTACAATATGTACAATTATTTAGTTGCGTACTGGTAATGCAACTGTCGGGGTGTGCTAAATGTAGTATATCTGATGTTAGGTGAAATGCTAAAATGGTGATAGAAATCCGGAGCTTGTCTGTTTGGGGTGACTATATGGTTGTAAAAAGTCAACTATGATTATACTGTAATATTACAGGCTACTACTTATCTAGTTGTCTTCCTGGCTGGAGTTTCGAGCAGTTTCGTGTTCACTATTGCGCCAGTTGTGGTCGACTGAACCGGAGTGTTAGCTGGACGAAACTGGTTTTTCCTTTCTCCCCCCCCCCCCCTTCTTCCTATGTGCTGTCTGAGGTCAGTGCAATGTGTATTTGTGTGACGTTGCCAAATCTAGATAAGATGTATGTTATTGAATACAGGAAGGTCTACAACTATTAAAGACCGTGGAACTGTCTTCGCCACGCGTGGACTAAAAAGCCATTCGTACTAAGCACTGCCCGGTCTTTTGAAGACTTCCCGGCACCTTTAATAATACTGCGAATGAATTCTGTTCACGTCTTGAGAGGACGGAACAGAAAAAAAGTCAGATGGAAATCCAGATAATGTCACAGGAAGAAAGTGCAATGAGGGAGAGGAAATTGAATTTTGAGAGTCAAGATGACCTCAAGAAAACAGTGTGGGTATATTCAGAGACCCAAGGCACAAGTAAAGATAGGGATTTAGGATGGGAGAGCCCTTATAAAAACCCAGGATTTCCCATGGCAATGTCAACCCCGTATGCAAACCAAACAACTGGACAAGTAATCAATATCATTAAGACTAATGAGGATCGCCCAGTGAAGTTCACGTGTAATAATATATCCATAACTCCCAAATATTGGTTAAAGGAAGTAGCCGAATATTTGAACTAAATGAAAATACCGCAGGATAGGAGACTGAGAGCAATCGAAAAACTGCTAGCTGAAGATTGTTTGACATGGTATCGGAGTTTTCGATATACATTCGACAGAGTAGAGGGATTTAGGGAAGCATTTCTGAAGCGTTACTGGGCAACAGACATACAGGAAAATTTACGCCTGGATTTGTACGCAAGAAAGTATAGTACAAACGCTCCCACTAAATACTCTGAATTTTTCACGGTGCAGCTGTGTAAATTTAGAGAATTTGATATTGCTCCAGCAGAAAACGATTTGTGTGCCGCTATTAAGAGACAACTTCCGTATGAGATACAGAGGCTTTTAATCTCATCCAAAGCAAAGAGCGCCGTCGAAGTGGAGGTTGTGTTGCGTCAATTTAACATGACCACAGCATATGTAACTCCAAGGCAGCAAAGGCATACCGAACAAGTACACATGGCCAGTAGGCAGGACGATAGGGACAAACCCCCTACAATGAATAAATCTACTAGCACAGATACGTGTGGACTTGGACGCGAATACCGACACAATGAGATAAGGGGAATACAACCCTACAGTACAGGAGGATATCGAGGCAAATATCCTAGAAATACGGGATATAAGAGATCGGAAAATAAACCGTATAATAATAATAAAAGGCAGGATGCCAGGAGAAATTGGGGAAACAACCCAAGGAGGAACGATAGGCCCGAAGATAGGAGCCAGGAATATCGTGACGAAATCAAAGAACGATATCAGGAGAGTCTACGTTATATGGATGAACGAACTGACGAACCTGAACATCGAAACGTCCGTTGGAGTGAGGCAATAAAGAACCGAAAATCACCCGACCGACATGAAGGTGCACAAAGCTTAGAGTTGCAAGCTCAATTAAGGGATGAGGGAAAAAGGGACCCTCAGGACCAAAAAAACTTCAAATGTAAAATGGACAGAGTGGAAACAGATCAGGTGCTGGGAGAAGGCTGAAATATTGAACTGGATAGCCAGACCAGATGAGTTAATAACAGAAGAAGCCGAAGGAATTCAACCAATAAGAAGAGATGTGCCTATCATTATGATCAGAATAGAAGCGTTGTTGGTCAGAGCTCTTATAGACACGGGATCGACTGTGAGTCTGATCACACAGAGCTTAGTAAATGAATTAGAGACTAGAGGGCGAGTATTGAAAATTCCCACATCAAGTGTGAAAATTAAGGGAATTATTCCAGAAAGGTCACTCACATGCAAATTGCAGGTGTATATTGATATGAGAATTGGCAACACTGAAATTTGACAATGCTTTTTACTGGTGAGTCAATTATCATACAATATCATATTGGGTATTGACTTCATCCGTGAGAACAAGGTAATAATAGACCTTGCGCAAAATTGCATTAAAATTCAGAAGGATGATGTGGATGGGCAGAATATTGTGCTACATGAGCAAGAGGTAAGAACAGGTGAACATGTGTGGCATATAGGAGAAGTAACCGAGGAAGGTTATAGGGCCACAAAAGAGGCATTTGAGATTTTGAATATAGACCTTGAGAAAAGTCTAGAACCAGAGTTCGATGCCAACCTGTTAGGAAGGATCGAAGAAGCCAAGATTACGCCGGAAGATAAAGGATTATTGAAGGAATTGCTACTAAAGTATAGGGATGTATTTGATTCCACGCCAGGAAAAATATAAAACTTTAAGTATGCATTTCAAGTTAAAGATTGTGCTCCATCTCGACAAAAACCGTACCCGGTTGCAGAGAAGCATTATGCTCAGACGAAGAAGACACTGCAGGAAATGATGAATGCAGGGGTAATGGAAAACATGGCTACACCTTATGTAAATCCATTAGTGATAGTGAGCAAACCGGATGGGTCTGTAAGGGTGTGCTTAGATGCAAGAAATTTAAATGCGAAAATCATCCCTGAAAATGATTCAGCACCACCCATCAAGGAAATAATAAGGAAATTTAAGGGAAAGATAATTTTTACGAATATAGACATGACTTCGTCATCTCAAACTAGAAGAGAAGACCAGTCTTCTAACTGGATTTCAGTTCGACCGACAAACGTACTGTTTTAAAAGATGTCCGTTTGCATTAAAGACAGCAGGATGAGCATTAATAAGGGCACAAGATCGTAACCTGTCGGAAAAAGTAAAGGATTGAACTATCCGTTATGTAGATAATATATTGCTTACCTCAGAGAATGTGGAGGAACATTTGGAGAACTTACAGAAATTATTTGAAGATTTAAGAAAGGCTAACTTCAAGATTAATTTAAAGAAATCAAATTTCTATCAAAGACAAGTCACGTTTTTGGGACATGTGATTGACAAACAGGGTGTAAAACCAAATCCGTGTAAATTGTAGTCAATAAGAAATTTTCCGAGACCAGTGAAGGTGAAAAATGTTCGTCAATTTTTAGGATTGATAGGATTTTATCTGGTCATTGCCCGTCGTATACTAGCACAGTTGCACCATTGCAAGACCTTCTGAAGAAAGGTGGCAAATGGAAGTGGACGGAGGAAGCTGAAAAAGCATTTATAGGCGCCAAGGAAATTCTCTTAAACTACGTAAAGTTAGGATATCCTGATTTTAATCATAGGTTTGTAATACAAACAGATGCATCCTAAGTTGGAATTGGAGCAATGCTTTATCAGGAGGATCCAGAAAACCCTGAGAAGATAATACCTAGCTTTGTCAAGTAGAAGACACAAACCACATAAGAAGAATTATACAATCAGCAACATAGAGCTATTAGCGATACTGCATGCTCTGGAGTATTGGCGGAAGATTGTACTCTATATGGGTCTCCAATAACATTAAGGACATACCACAAAGCCCTAACCTTTTCAATGAAGACTGATCTATCGATTCAAAGATTAATGAGGTGGGCTTTATACATCCAAGAATTTGATGTTAACATAGAATATTGCCCAGGAAAAGAAAACATGGTTCCAGACTAATTAAGTAGACAGCCAGAGTCCATAGAAGAGGAAGTAATGGCTATTGAATTGGAAAATAGGGACCAGCGTACTTTGGAGGAACTAAGAAACATAGGACAAAGACAACGCGAAAATCCATGGATAAATATGTTCATATCATATTTCGAAGGAAAATTAGCAAGAGGAACACCAGCGTATATTGAGGCTGAGAAGATAGCGCAATGGTACAAATTTTACTATGGATTATTGCATAAGTTTTCGGACTCTGACCATACTCGATTGAGAATCGTTGTACCTGCAATTTTGCAGAGGAAAATGGTATGGTTAGCCCATAGATCCTTTGGACACATGGGAGTTGACAAAACAGTCTCAATGCTTAAGGAAGCATTTGTATGGCCGAGACTGACGGAAACTGTAGGGGATACGTTGAAGAAATGCGATACATTTCAGAGGATTAAACCAAACGCGTTTTTGATGAGACAGAAGCCAATACCACTTTTACCAGAATGGCCAGGTCAAATTGTATCGATTGACAATTTTGGACCGTTGCCAAAGGCCAGAAGAGGAAACAGACATATAATGGTGGCTATGGATGTCTTCACAAGATGGTTGTTACCTCTCCCATACAGAAGACTAGTACCAAACAAGAAGTAAAGCGACTCAAAAAAGTGATACCTATTCTGGGGAAACCAGAGAATCTGTTATCGGATCACGGAAGTTGCTTTACAAGTGTGGAATTCAGACAAGAATTAAATAGACTAGAGATAAGTCAAATACTATCAAGTATTCGCCATCCTGAGGCAAATCCCGTAGAAGGAGTTATGAGGGAAACGGCAAAATACTGTAGGATATACTGTGCCGAAGAAAACTGGAAGTGGATAGATACCCTCGAAATTATTGAATTCTGTATAAATAATACGGTACATGAAGCTACTGGGGAGATACCCATAAGCTTGCACCGTAACGAAAAGCCTGAGAGGCCATGGAGTCAGGTGATACCTAGACCGACAGATGCTCAACCTGGAAGAGAAGATCGAATCAGGAGAGCATTCGAACATTTGCAAGCTTAGGCAGAGAGAAGGCAAAGAAGGAACAGGTACAAGATATATCATCGACCATTATTAGTCGGAGAAATGGTATTAGTGAAAAGACCAGCCATTTCAGATCCAGGGAACCGCGTGTACAAAAAATATCCAGAGGATGTACCACGGTCCGTATAGAATAATCTGGGATCTAAGAAACAATGCATATAGAATACAGCATTGTGAAATGAATCACGAGCTCACGATGAATTCGACGAATTTAAAAGTGTATTACCCTCCAGAAGACTTCGATGAAGTGATCGAACAAGCCCTGGTTATGGAAGTAGAAAAGAACAGCGAAGGAAAAGAACAAACTCTGATGACCAATAAAATTGAATGGCAGGAAGCCAATACATGTATATATTTGTTAAGAAGAAAAGGAAGGAAGCTTTTAGTTTTACATGACCGTTAATCATGCGATCATGAGCCAAGGGACATACTTTTTACGTGGAATCCGAACAACAGGACGTGGCATTTCACTTCGAAAATCTCACATGCATTGACCGAGAATCGAACTCGGTCCACCTTGGTGAGAGGCCAACAGCTTGACCGCTGTGCAACCACGCACCCCTGTTAAGATGAAGACAATTTATGAATGAGATGCATATATCACCAACACGTGCGATTATCATCGAATTGTGACGCACCATAATGGGGGAGATGAAGCTCTCTTGTAACCTGCACGTGAGACAGCAAAATCATATCATATCGTGAACCCGGTCGGGAACTTTTACCTCGGAAGTGCACTACAATATGTAAAAACGTGTGCTGGCCGATGTAAATCTCAATTTTCAAGTCATAAGGACTTAGAATAATTCGCATACCAGTAAACTACAGCGATCACGGCGAGATGGGACTTAAACATTTTAGTTCATCTCATATTATAATTGCGAGTGAACTTATAAAATATACAGCTTCATGCAACGCGCAGTGATATTTTCAACGAACAACACATGCTTTCAATACGCCATTACGGGCTAGCATTTGTGTAATTTCTTGTGACGAAATACAGCTGTGAATTTCTTTACGAACACAGGCTGTTATAAAAGTACATTTACAATTTATAAACCGTTCTCTTACTGTACGTCATGGCATAATCTGAGACGTCAGGGGGAATTATTACAATGAAATCCGAGTCAGTAGTCATGTCAGGCTAAAGTTTGACTTGAACGCTACGTGAGTTATATTCCCATCAGGTATAGGACCTAGGCCTATGTGCTCCAATGAGTTTGGCCTCTAAAATGTATTATTGTTGTCATTTTCTTCTAATTGGAAACAAAGTCTGTTGACATGCCATTTAAGAAAGGGCCTCGGCAAGCCATAAAGTTAAAAGATGAACCTTGTAGTCCATCTCTTCCTTACAAGAGTAATCCATCTAAAAACAAGATATCTTAGATATATAACTTGAAACAGGCACTCTCCATCTTAAGACATGGAATTCTCCAGTAAACAACTCTCTTTTCTTAAGAAAGCCTTGAAAGTTATTTACTACGGAGTTTTAGAAAGAAGTATTTTAGGAATCTTTAACTAACCTTCAACATTTACACATTATTGGTTCCCCACTCAGAGAGACAACTCCCTCTTAAAGAAGCAGGCTTCTGATTGGCTAAGTCCTTCAAGGAAACTCATAATCCCCACCAGGTATTATCCAGTATTTAACTTGGTGCACGAGAGCAGATCGATCTCTTCTTGATTGTAACTTTTGAGTAATGTAACTCTGCTTAACAAAACTGCTCCGCAGTCAGGCTATATGCCTTGTACATAACTAACAATTACTGTGAATGTATTATTTGGTGGTCTTCTGGAAATAAACAACATTCTTTGGGAATCTTCGTGTTCATTTGATTCAAGATATACTCAGACTCAAGAACGACCTGTGTGGACCTTGTCGTAATTGCTGTCCCGCCTGTAAGCAGCGAACTTAATTGGAGTCCCGTCCGGGATTCGAAAGGGATCTGCATATTTAACTGGAGTCCCATCCGGGATCAGCGTATTTAATTGTGGTTCCTTCCGGGATCAGCGTATTTAATTGGGGCCTGTTTATCCGGGATCCATTCATGATCGCCACTAGATCTACGTGCTGGTTGGACCAGGTATACTGACAACGCTCAACGAAGACAAGACTTCTAGTGGCGCCTTTCGTTGCCTATCCAAGAAGCCAGTATCATCCGGAAAAATACTGAAGTCATCTTGATCATCTGAACCAAGCCGACTGGAAGGAAGTGGTACTGACAACCTCACTGGAGGCCTTTCGTCCATAACTAACCAGCCAGCTCTAAGGGAGGAAGCTAGCCGACAACGCTGAAATAAGCGCCTTTCGACAGTAACCAACCGCCATCGCCGTGCGAGTATACCGACAACTCCGTTAAGGGGCCTTTCGATCGCTCAAATCACTTCGGAGAAACCCAACCGACTACGGAGCGAAAGGAGGTGAGCCGACAACGCTGAATCAAGCGCCTTTCGACCCCATTCTATCGCCGTCCGTAGCTGCTGTACGTGCGCACCGACAACTCCGAGAAGGGGCCTTTCGATAGTACGACATCGCAGAAGGAAGACCAACCGACTACGCTGATCGGAATGCAGTCCATGCTGATCATCGTTTTCTGGCTGTGAGTACATTCAAAGTACCCTGTTTTTTGTGAGACCTTGCATAATACTTGTTTATAACATTGTTCATTTCTCAAAATTTCAAGAACGGGCATTAATAATAACATATTTTTACCTTTCAAAAACCGACGGCAGTGGCTCAGCTGGCTAAAGCTCAGCATTAGGTCATGGGACCAAGCTCTCTGCTGACTCGGTAGACGCGTGGGTTCGAGCCCCACCGTCGGCCGTCCTTGAAATGGTTTTCCGTGGTTTCCCATTTTCAACACCAGGCAAATGCTGGGACGGTACCTTCTGATAGGCCACGGCCGATTCCTTCCACATCCTTGCCCAGTTTCATTCATCTTCATCCATTCCATCTCTCATCCCGACGCGCAGGTCGCCCAAGGGCGTCGAATAGAAAGACCTGCACTCGGCCTCTGAGGAGGCCACACGACCAAAAAAAACCTTTCAAAAGAAAGTGAGTGCGCGCGCAAAACTAGAACAAGTTTCGCATGCCATTATTATTTTGAATTAATCCATAATTCATAAACAGTAATATTAAAAGTAATAATATTAATAATAAATAAATAAATAAATCATTATTCTCCTATATTGTGAAAACCTGAACGGGGCTCATTCACGTATCATTCTTAATTAGCATTTAGTTAATAACAGACTAGTAATAATAATAATAATAATAAATATTTTTTTCTTTAACCAAGTGATAATAAATAATCTTTAATTATTTTAAAATAAACTAATCAATTAATTATTGAATTAACAATGCCGGAGACAGAATTGTTATCAAAATGTGAATATGCCCAGATTCAGTTGTTACCTGAATTCAATGGAAGCTCATCTTGTTTGCTTGGATTATTTTAGCAAGATGTGATAGTTTTTTAAATACTCACAAGAGAGCTTCTGCGACTACCAATGCCACAGTAATACCATAAACGAATTTTTGTTCAACGACATAAAGTCGAAATCTAAAGGAGAAGCGAGTAGTATTTCAGATCAATATCAAGCAAGTAATTAATTTTAAGAAACTCTAAACTAAATTTCATTTAATTAATTTGTTTAAGTTTTTAATTATTTTACTTTACATACCTAACTAAAACAACACAATATATACATATATACTTAATAGTAAATATTTGAGAGAAAAAATAATAATTCCTAAAACAGGTTTCCAACAACTCGACCACTAAGCCACTCAACGCACAATACATTCTCAAATTTTAACCCCGCTCCAACAAAAACACATTAAACCAATCCTGCACCTAAAATCAAACCCACAAATCTTTTCTTATATAAATTACAATTAAGCTCCGAACACCCAACCTTTTAATTCACACTAAGTAACATGGACATAATAGAGACCATAAAATTTTACCAAAAGCAATTGGAAAGTTGCAAAGGAAAACCAAAAGAAATGTTCTATTGTATCAAAAGTTGTATAACTTACCAATCTACACGATACATTTGCAACAAACTCTTGTAGCAAGGACGGTAAACGCTCTTCGACATTATGAGGGAGAGGATGGATTCGCAGCAAGATTATTGTTAGCCAAATGGAGAATAATAGTAGCTGCAGAACTGTCAGACGATGAGGAAGATGCAGGGGAAAGAAATAGAAGGAGAGGATTAAAGTACAATCAAATATCCCGAGGAAACACAACAATTCGAATCTGCATGCAAAATTCGCATTCAAACAGGATTATTTGATTATGACACTGGTCACCTGTCACTTGAAACCCCTTTCGAGCACGATTTAGAAAATTATCAGGTCGTGTATCCTGCAGAAACAAATTTAAAACCAGAATTTAGTAAACCAGTGCTAGTTGAGCCTTTGGAAAATATCTCAATACAACCACTAGAAATAAATTATATTTCGGAGTGCGAGATTCAAGAATATCTCCGCACACAGCATATGAATGACATAGAGAGAAGTGTCATATCAGAAATATGCTCTGAATTCGCGGATGTGTTTTATAATCCAGGGTGTGATTTAACATTCACCAATGCAGTAAAACACTTCATTCGAACTACCGACGAGGATCCGGTATACCAGAAAAATTACCGTTATCCTCCCGCGCTAAAGAAAGTACTAAGCGAAGAAGAAGAAGAAAAGCTTCTTAAACAGGGGATAATTACCCATAGTGAATCTCCATATAGTAATCCAGTATGGATAGTACCCAAGAAGCTAGATGCTTCAGGATAAAAGGAATGGAGACTGGTCATAGATTTTAGGCAACTAAATAAAAAGACCATTGAAGACAAATATCCACTTCCTAGAATAGAAGAGATTCTAGACAATCTAGGACTCAGTCAGTACTACTCAACTTTAGACCTCGAGCAAGGATTTCATCAAATTGAGATGGATCCTAGATGTATAGAAAGGACAGCTTTTACTATAGATAATCGGCATTTGCAATATTGTAGGATGCCGTTTGGTCTTAAAAATGCTCCTGCCACTTTTCAGCACGTAATGGACAATGTCCTACGCCCCTTTCTTTACAAGTTCTGTTTTGTGTATATTGATGACATCATCATACACAGCAACTCCCTAGAGGAATATAGACAACACCTTACAATTGTAATGCAGAAATAACGAGAGGTGAACCTGAAGATACAGCTTGATAAGACTGAATTTCTTCACAAGGAATTAGCTTTCCTAGGGCATGTTGTCTCGCAGGACGATGTAAAGCCAAATCTCGAAAAAATTAAGGTAGTAAAATACTACCCCATTCCCAAGACCACGAGAGAAATTAAACAATTTCTAGGCCTTGCTGGTTTTTACAGGAATTTTCAACAATATTTTGCCAAAATTGCATATCCAATGACCCGTTGCTTAAAGAAAGGAACCCAAATTGATGCAGAAAATCCCGAGTAAAAATCTGCATTTGAAACCCTAAAAACCCTGTTAATAAATGCGCCAGTATTAGCCTACCCAGATTTTAAGGAACCATTCGTGTTAACCACGGATAGCCCAGACTTCGCATTTGGCAGTGTTCTCACACAGAAGGGACATCCCATTGCCTACTATTCCAAAACCTTAAATTCCGCCGAGAGAAATTATTCAACAATAGAAAGGAAACTACTTGCCATAGTAGAAAGTAGTAAACATTTTAAGCCTTATTTATGGGGACGACACTTCACGGTGGAATGTGATCATCGTCCACTCCAATGGCTTTTCACCCTAAAAGATCCCAGTTCGATACCCTATCGCTGGAAAATCAAATTAGGAGAGTTTGATTTTGACATAAAGTATGTCAAAGGAAAAACCAACTATGTCGTGGACGCACTTTCACGAATACAAATGAATATAAATGAGGAAACAGTTTCTATTGTAGCCATCTCCGGAGATGATACATACCAGCATGAAATGGATAATAAAACTGTACATTCCAATCAGGAAGACCCGATTTTCACATTAAAAATATCAGAGAGAAATTTGAATCAAAACCGCAACCAGATCATCGTAAAATACGGAGAATTTCCAAAGATTCTACAACAAAAATTATTCAAGAAATTTACCCGCCACGTTATGATTGTACCACAGAAAAATCTTTATGACGATTTAAAGAGACACCTTCATAAAGTCATAAATACTTTTAACAGGTGCGCCGCCTATTTTGATGATGTAACTCTTGAGATCCCATTTATTAGAGTATGCCAGGGGTTATTTACTTCAGAATTGATAATTATCAGGACATCTAAATTTCCAGAGGACATAGAATGTTCGGAAACTCAAAAACAGCTGATACTACAATATCATTCAATAAATCACAACTGTATTATTGAAACATTTGAGCACCTTCGAACCAAGTACTATTGACCACATTTAAAAGAACAGATCAGAAACTTAATTAATCAATGCAATTTGTGCCAAGGGAACAAGTATGAGAGGCACCCTAATGAGGTACCGAATCGGGGTCCAATCATAGTAGACCACCCATTTGCCCAGATTCACATTGACACTTTCCATTTTGAACAGAAACGCATCTTAACGATACTGGACTTATTTTCTAAGCACGGACAAGGATACGTATTAGCTAATGGCACAGCTATGGCAGTTTTGAATCAACTACAAGTTTATTTTTCGCACCATGGGTATCCCAAAAGAATCGCCCATGATCAAGGAGGAGAATTTGAAAATAGCTTAATTACAGAGTACTGTAAAGCCACGAACATTGAGTATCGTGCCACCACACCTCTGAATTCAACCTCAAATTCACCCGTGGTAAGATTGAATTCAACCCTCCTCGAAAAATTAAGAATTTCGAGAGATCATGATAAATTTACCCCGTTGCCACAGCTCATAATCACTGCAATCACAAATTATAATTCCTCAATTCACACAGCAACCAAGCAACCACCATTTAACGTCCTATATGGCCCATATTACAAAACATTAGACCACATTTTCTCCCCATCACCAAAAATTAATGAGTATGTACGAAGACAAGCTAACCAAATTAAGGTTTTAAACGAAAGAAAGCCCGATCCAATACCCTATAAAATAGGTGAGGTAGTTTAGGTTTTGGATCCTCTAACCAGAAACAGGAAATCGAAGAATTTGTATAATGAAGGCACAATAACCAAAATTGAGGAAAACCGAGTTTATTGTAAAATTATTATTAACAGAAAAGCGCACGAATATGCATAACATAGATTTACACTAGTAATACAAACATGTTACAAAAGAGTTAATTGATGTGAAAGACATCATGATCCAGTAATCAATCAGGAATGTGTGCATTAAAGCATTCATTCATGACCAGTCATTATATTGTGAATTGAATGTTATTTTTGAAATAGAGCAACACTATATGATGCTTTGTTCGTTTTAAATGTTAGTCCTTGCCATAATCACAGAGTGATTTCAGGTTATTTTTACATCGTGTGATGTGACATGTGTCACAGAACTGGTCACATAATGATCACACGCAGAGTTCATTTGGGGCGTGGTAGGACATGTTTTTACATATTTTATGGTGGTACCCATGCACTGCTAACTTTATCACCACATGCCTTAGTTTCTGATTGGCGCTGTTCCGGTTAATCATGGCATCCGTGCTGCAAATTCTAGCGGAATGCCTTCTCTCTTCTCTCTGCTAGGTGCGCTTCAGCATTCTTTGTTTATGGAAGCTGTAATTTTGTTCTTATTTCTTCGATGAGGAAGGGTTCCCGTGCTAATTCATATGTTAGGCGGGAGCGCGTGTATTTTGAGATGCCCATTAAGGTTTTCAGGAATTGGGATTTAACTCTTTCGATGGTGGCCAGATCTCTCTTCGTTAGTTGGTCCCATATCAAGTGGATCCCGTACGTGAGAATTGGTTGGATCTTTGGCGTCAAACAGATGCATAGCTGTTTTTAAGGATAGCTGCTGTAGATTGATAATGTCGTACATGGCTTTCAAGCAAGCCATTGCTCTGTCTTGGATGTGTAGTCTGAATGTTCCGGTACGGTAGTCTGTAAAGTGATCCCAAGGTATTTGACTGCATTTTCTATTTCCACTTTGTCCTCTTCATATTGCAAGTTGTCGTTTGCTGCTACATGCCCACATTTCCGAAAAACCATCTGTTGGGTTTTTGTCCCGTTTATTTTCAGACTGTTATTTCCTGCCCATTCTACCAGTGCTGAGAAGGCGTGTTGGAGTTCTTCCTTATTTGGTGATCCTAGGACCATGTCGTCCGCATATATGTAGATCACTGCGTCCTTTGATTTCTCTCGGATTGCTGTTGTTACATCGGCTGTGGCAATATTGAACAGTATGGGACTGAGGGGGTCACCTTGCAACACTCCATTAGTTTGGGTGATTTCCTTTGTATTGCATACTGCGTCATCTATGGTGATCTGGTTGTATGTCAGGATATTTTTTACTAAGATTGTTAAAGGGTTGTGATTTCCGATGATATTTTGAAGTTTCGATGTGAGCTTTCTTCTGTCAATTAGGTCGAAGGCCTTCGTATAGTCTATAAAGACTGCACAAAACTTTCCCTTTTGGAGTCGTTTTGCTTCCTCTATGTCATTTAACAGATTTTGAATTGCGTGCAAGGTTCCTCTTCCTCGTCTAAAGCCGAATTGTTAATCCGGTATCTTGGAGTCGACTTCGTATACTATCCTGTTGGTTAGAATTCTTGTCAGTAACTTGAAGGTGTTGCTTTCCAGTGCAATTCCTCTGTACGATTTGAGGTCGTTGGTTTCACCTTTTCCTTTATAGAGAGTTTTAATGGTCGATTTTCTCCATTCTTCGGGAATATTTCCTGTTTCTAGGCATTTGGTAAACAGCTTGAACCATAGTTCTGATAGGTATTGTGCCGATTCCTTTAGATGGTCGTTGAAAAACCCGTCTGGTCCTGCGGCCTTGTTACATTTCGTAGCCTTGATTATGTCCAATACCTCTGTTTTAGTGATGGGGAGTATTTCTTCGTGTTGATCTCTACATTCAATTTCATATGCCACTTGTTGACCTGTACCGTTAAGGATGAGAGTGAATTGCGATTCCCATATTCCTATTTCTACGTTGCTAAATCTTGACTATCTTCTTGGTCTGATTGCTATGTATGGTTCATTCATTGCTTCTTTGGCGATCCTCTCACCTTCTTTTTCCATGAATTGAAAGCGTTTACGTTTTAGGAGATTCTTGTAATATCTCCGTGTTTCCCCATATACTCTTAGGTCCTCTGGTGTTGACGTGATCCTAGCTATATGTAGCGCCTATAGTGTAGTTTGTCTTTCTGCATAACATTCCTTATCAAACCACGGTTGAGCTTTCCTTGTAAACTGTTTGTGGGTTATACTTGCTCCAAGTATCTTGTTAATTGTTGTTAGGGCTGAATTTAGGTCGTTTTCCTTGATTGTTTTTTCTGCTTCAGGTGCTTTTCCTAGTTGTCGCTGTAGTGCTGCCATGTTAAGGTGTCTGGATATGATGGTCTTGACGCAATTCGGAACAACTTTCTTTGGAGTTTTGAGTAAGAATTTGGTCTGTATAGGAATGTGTTTTCTTAGTGGGGTTACTGGTGAAGTCCGTAGACTCTTTTGTTCTAAAATTTCAATATCGTTTCCTTTGTGGAACACGAGGATAATTGTGTTACTGCCATTATGGGCAAAGTAAGTTTTGCGTCTTGGGTCATTTACTATTTTGAAATTTTATTCTGTAAGGAATGTAAGGACAGTTTTACATTTTGTATCGGGTATGTCTAGTCTACAGTTCATATCTCCTGCTAGTATTATGGTTTCATCTGGGTTTGCATCTTTCCGTATGGAGAGCGTGAGGAGTTCCATTATTTCCTCTGTATCAGTGTTGGGGCGTACATAAGTGCCTATTATCGTGAAGTTGTTTGCTTTCGCGATTATGAGGTTTTCTTCTATATGTAAGGTCTTTAAGGGCCCTATCCATGGTTTATAGAGGATAGATACACCTGGCCTTCCTTCTGTAGGTTTTCTTGCTAGAGAGTGGATGGAGTAGAAACCTTCTATAACAATAGGTGTCGTTAGGAATGTCTCTGTGAAGATTAGTATGTCAGATGTTTCAAATGTGTTTCCTGGGGTTACTTTCAGTAGTCCTTTAAACCCTTCTACGTTCCACAGGAGCATGTTAATGCAGTTATTCGAGAGATGCGCCTTCGCTTCTTCTGCGTAGACGAAATCGTAATCGACGCACAATTACTCTACTTGGCCAAAATTCGGGGTTGGATGTCATTTCTAGGCAGTCAAAAGGGATGCCAACTTTGTACGCTTTGGAGTCTCCTCTTATGGCGGCCTCTTCGCAGCTGACGTCCCCTCGGATTCCTTTCTTTCTTAGGTAGTTTATTACCGTCTCCGAGGTCGTTTCTTTCTTCAGCTTCCCAATAAATAGCCATGCCGTTTTCCCTTCCGCTTGTAAAATGAAAAACGGTAAAACTCGTGTCCGAAACTTCCGTGATATAAAGCCTAAGAGGAAAATTCTTCCCATTACTGATTCCTACCAGGGTATGCCATCATCCACACAGAACCCGTAAAAACTCCAGGATTCTACGCCGATCCTATGGGACCTGTAGTAATAATTAACAACTATCACAAATTCATGATTCATTTCAACCTTACTAATTTGAAGGAGGCATATAAAAATATTGATGACACTGTCTCTAGTCTAGTAATAAAAATTAATAATACTTTTCCCTACTTAATAAATGAATTAATTGAAGTAACTAAAGAAACTAAAAAGGATTTAAATAAATTGATACCAAACATTTCTAATATAACTAAGAGAGGCTTAATTAGCAGATTAGGGAAAGTAATTAAATTCATCTCTGGTAATCTGGACCAAGATGATTTGGATAATTTACAAGGTCAATTAGACACTTTAAAACAAAGCCGTAATAATGAGATAAAACATATAAATAAATTGGTATATTTTGCAAATTCAATTGCCCAAAAAAGTTACGATGAAATGAATTATGTTAATAGTTATATGAGGGTACTCAGGGTATTCTCTAAGCGGAAGATTTCAAGATCAACCTACTGGAAGACCTTCAATATGTTAATTGTGCATCAATAAATATAATAAATCTGGACCAAGAAGATTTGGATAATTTACAAGGTCAATTAGACACTTTAAAACAAGGCCGTAATAATGAGATAAAACATATAAATAAATTGGTATATTTTGCAAATTCAATTGCCCAAAAAAGTTACGATGAAATGAATCATGTTAATAGTTATATGAGGGTACTTCAGGGTATTCTCTAAACGGAAGATTTCAAGATCAACCTACTGGAAGACCTTCAATATGTTTAATGTGCATCAATAAATATAATAAAATAGTGCAAGTGCTTCAAGAAACTATTTCTCTCTCATTTAATGAGATGACAAACGTTAAATTAATCTCCAGAAAAGACTTAACTAATTTGGTAAAACATTTGTTATCTATTTACCCTGTCAAGAGTCATTCATGCAGATCAATATCATCAATCTGAAAATTTTAAATTGTCAAAAACCCATGTAATTATAATGGATGAAGAAATGATTGTAATCCTTTGCATGCTAATCACGGATGGAAATCAATATCAATTGTATGATATAACCCCTGTACCAACTATTGAAAATGCTAACCTTATCCCGACTGAAAAATATTATTTACAAGGACCCACCTTAAAATGGTCCAGTACACCTTATGTGAAAAACACGTAATCATATTGTAATCTTTCAATTCTAGCCACAAGATGGTATCACCCAGAGAAGCCATTTGTAACTTTGAAGATACAAAAATTAAATAAAAATCAAGATTCTGCCTCATAAATGGCCTTTCTTTAAAATTTAAGCAAATGACATAATTAGTACTGTAATTGAACAAATCCACCTTATTGAAACTCTTCTTATCTACGGGCGTGTGCAGATATTCTGAAAGGACTGGCTCGTACATAGGCCTTACCAAAACCTCCTATAAATTAATAAAGACGAAGGAAGGTTTACATGCATCTAACTAAAAGAAACTATCCAATTTAAATTTACTTTATATTCTGAAGCTGCATGCAAGAAATGGATAAATATAATAAAAAAGTGACACACAAGAAAAGCAATTAAAATATATAATATAATAATATAATAATAATAATAATATTTAGGCCTGTAAAGATTTCTTAGTTTGTTTTCACATTACCGGTAATGCCGTCGTCTTCCCCATATGTCCATTTCACCTCTACACCACTTTGAAGCTGGTCAGCCATGCCTTCACATTTGACGGTCCTCTTCAACGTTGCACAATCAGCCCTACTGTGATTGTGGCATAACAGTAAGAACCCAATCACGTGGTGCCCTCCATACTAAAACAAATCGGAGTCTTCAAGCTTTTTTCTTTCCGTATAAACACGAAGCACTCAGCTCAAGAGAGACACACTACACAACCTGTCATCTCAAAGTCCAGAGAGACAAATACCCCAGCAGTGCTCTCAGTCTGAATGCCACAGCCCGTCCGTCAAGCCACACCTAATCCCAAGGAGTCCCTTCTCAGAATCCTTATTGTCATCCGCCTGTTTGTCCAGGCCACTCATAGCAAGCCCCCTGGCCGCTTCCTCATCTCCCCCCCCCCCCCCGGGGTGAGCGAGCATACCTGCTCGAGACAATAGTGTCCAAGAAGTGTTCCCTCCTGCACGTGTGACCAGAACATGAACCTGACTCCTGGTTCTGTGGTCTGAACAATATTAATAAACTTTCTTAGACAACATATGATTAGAGCTAGCTTCAGAATCTCATCAATAGCGACCTAAAATACATTGAATAATTAATAATAAAAAGTATACGTATATCATAATAGTAATAATAATAATAATGGCACTGCGTCTACTGCAGACGTGTCCAATGCAATTGAACACGTTGCCAACACGATAACATGATATAAAGAAATAACAAACCTACGAGCCTACATTAAAACTGTCATGGGGAACTCATAAAATATAGGTTACAGAACGCCCCCTTGCTTTTCATTCATTTGGTCCTATACCATAGAATAAAAAGCAATCCTTTTAGGCATGACTTCCCTTCCAAAATCCTAACTCCTTCCTTCCACAAATATATACACAACCAACAGGGCTACTAGGATATGTACATCCTCAGATTGGAAATATTGTAAATCCCTAGTACCCTTCCGTCCTTTGTAAGGAGGTCGTACGCACAGGCCCCTAATTTCCGTGCAATTGCATACGGTCCTTCATACAAATGAAAAAATTTACTCACCAAGTCATCGATGTAACTGGCTGTGAAATCCCCAGTGTTGTGTCCCAGAGCGATGTTAAGTGCGCGAATGAGCCCAGCTGACGATGTTTTCATACCAAAAGGAATTCGTGTAAATTGTAACAGCTGGTTTTTGTAACAAAAAGCCGTGAATTGCCTATCCTCCTCCCGTAAGGGTACCTGCCAAAAACTAGCACTCAAATCTAATGTGGACAGCCATTCTTTACCCCCAAATCTCTGAACTAAATCCTCAGTAGTTTCCGGTCGCTGATGATCCGGCGCAATGCGTTTATTAGCTTGTCTTGCATCCAAACATAGCCTAACTGACCCATCCTTCTTAATCACAACCACCAACGGATTGACATACTGGCTCCTACTGAACTCAATCACCTCATCGTCTAGCATCTGCGAAATGACAGCATCTACTGCTTTGACATGGGCGTGTGGTATCGGGTATCTAACACCATTAAAACTAGACCTATCGGTGATCTCGAAACTATGCTCGTAAACATGTGTCCTACCAGGTTTGTCAGAGAACACCTCACTGTGGTCTCTCAAGACCTCTAACAACTGAGCCTTCTGCTCTACCTCCAACATGGTATCTTCCACAACACTTGAAAATTCGCCTTCACGCTCCTCTTCCACTACCATACTACAACTTTGAATATCCTCTGATACCATGTCGCTACTAACCTCACTGACTTCTTCCTCTTCATTTAAAACCTGGACACACACTGATATACTCACAAAAGTTCCCGAGTCCACCTGATAACTCAGACTAATCGTATCAAAATTCTCACCCCACTTGAATCTCACCTTAGATTCGCCGTAATCAAGCTTACACATCTGACTGCTTAGCCAATCCGCACCCAATATGACAGGATACACTAAATTCGCGACCACTAGAAAACTCTGACGACCACATTTCTCATCAATGTACATAGGTGCGACAACCTGTCTACGCACTCTCTGTGACTTAGTCCCAACAGCAGACAATATAAATATATTGGACACAGGAATCTCCTCTATGGCTTCTCCTTTACTCTTAACCTCATCATAAAAGCCTGCCTTAATGCAAGAACACATGCTCCCTGAGTCCAATAAGGCATCGACAACTTGACCCCATATCTTCACCTTAATCACAGGACTGATCAACGTAGGCTCACATCTCTCCTGCATAACCTCAACCCGGTCATCTAACAATTCCTTTCTAACATCAAGGTCGTATTCTATCTTCTTCAACACATGAACTGGAATACTGGGATGGGACCCTCTATCTGACCGTCTTAAAGAGCCCTGTTCCCGTTTAAATTACTCGGCTGAGCTGGCTGTCTCTCTTCTTCACGCCCTCTATTCTCTAACTGCCTTTGTTCCCCAGGTCCCCGATTTTCTTCCTGCCTCTGTTCTCCACGCCCCCTATTCCGAAAATTCCCTTGGTCACCCCTATCCCTATTTACAAAATTTCCTCTATCATTCCTCACAAAGTTACCTGGCCTATCAATATCCCTACGCTCATAATGCCTATTCCCTTCCTCCTGATACCCCTGATCGTAATTTCCTTCCCTTCCCTGTTCTTGCCTTTTGCCTCCCATTCTACCCAAAGTATCAAACCTTTCTAACACACGTTCCATGTCCTTAATCGTATTTACATCCTGCATAACTACGGTCATCTTCACCTCATCAGAAAAATGACGTGCCATACGCCTAACAATATCACCTTCAGAAGAACTAGTGTCTAAATTCTGACAAGGACATGTGTGAGGAAATACTCCGTCATGCTCACCCCCTGATTCGACTGATACCTCCCAAAAGAAATTTTGTCTCTTTCTCTTCCTTTAGTCTGTTCGTTCCAGAACTTTCCCTCAAACTTCTGCCTAAAATCTTCTAACCCCTGAAAACCTCCCCTAAAAACTTGATACCAAGATTTAGCCTCCCCCACAAAAGCGAAGGATATGACTTCCTCAACAATATCCCAGTCTAAAGTCCCATCTTCTAACCCTTTCGAAAACCTCTTCTGAACAACTTTAACAAACTCCATAGGGTTAAACTGCCTTCCACTAAATTTAGGTAAGTCAGATTCCCTATAGACGTTATTATGTCCTACAGAGTGATTACAATTTTCCTTATTTGACTTGGCCTGATTCAGCTCTCTTCTTAATTTCAAATTTTCGCTCTCATTAAAGGATTTCAGTTCACTAATCTCCTTTTTTACACTCTTATCTACCATCGTTACTCTGGCTGAAGACACCGCTAGCTCCTGTTCCAAAAACACCTGCTTATTTCTAACCTCAGTTATATCCTTCATCTCTTCCTCTACAACTATCAACCTCTCACTAACGACTTTCTTGGAAATGGCTACCTCATTACTCACCTCGCCTATCTTCCTATCAACAGTATCCATAATGCCCTGCCTCTGTACGCTCATCTTCTCCTCAACTTGCTCGAATCTTTTATCTACCATCTCAATTCTACTAGCAATTTCCTGACGAATTTCCTTATAGCCTTTACTCATACTCTCTACAATCTTATTAATTTTGCTCTCTAAATCCGTACTTTGAATGTCTATCTTAGTACTAAATTCACTGCTTTGATTATTAATTTGAGTACTTAAATCACTACTCTGAGTATCCATTATATTACTTAAATCACTTAGTTTACTACTGAATTTAGACATCATCTTCTCCATTAACTTGATCATTTGTGAGTTTTCCCCCAGCCCTACATTTTCCTCCTCACTATTCTCTCCCATTCCTAACTCCTTGCTAGTTGCAACATCATCTTTCTCGGCCCCCTCACGTCCCTCCAACGTACCAGAAATCACATCCTTATCTGCCATTTTACTAATAACTACTCTCGAATTTGTGGAATCTGACCGCTTATTGGTCTGCCTGTTTGACTGACTCCTGCCTCTTCTAGAATAACCAAGAGTGCTTCGGTCAACACTTCTAGATCTCAACTTTAATAAATCAGGCTCACTCTTATTACTTAGCATACCCTCCAAAATCACTGAACATATATACCCTTCCTAAAATACCCGATCAGATTTCACAAATTACCTGTGCGTACTGCCATACTATGCACCAGCCAGCCTTATTCACACTCCATAGTTGGGCGCCATTTGTAATCTTTCAATTCTAGCCACAAGATGGTTTCACCCAGAGAAGCCATTTGTAACTTTGAAGATACAAAAATTAAATAAAAATGAAGATTCTGCCTCATAAATGGCCTTTCTTTAAAATTTAAGCAAATGACATAATTAGTACTGTAATTGAACAAATCCACCTTATTGAAACTCTTCTTATCTCCGGGCGTGTGCAGATATTCTGAAAGGACTGGCTCGTACATAGGCCTTACCAAAACCTCCTATAAATTAATAAAGACGAAGGAAGGTTTACATGCATCTAACTAAAAGAAACTATCCAATTTAAATTTACTTTATATTCTGAAGCTGCATGCAAGAAATGGATAAATATAATAAAAAAGTGACACACAAGAAAAGCAATTAAAATATATAATATAATAATATAATAATAATAATAATATTTAGGCCTGTAAAGATTTCTTAGTTTGTTTTCACATTACCGGTAATGCCGTCGTCTTCCCCATATGTCCATTTCACCTCTACACCACTTTGAAGCTGGTCAGCCATGCCTTCACATTTGACGGTCCTCTTCAACGTTGCACAATCAGCCCTACTGTGATTGTGGCATAACAGTAAGAACCCAATCACGTGGTGCCCTCCATACTAAAACAAATCGGAGTCTTCAAGCTTTTTTCTTTCCGTATAAACACGAAGCACTCAGCTCAAGAGAGACACACTACACAACCTGTCATCTCAAAGTCCAGAGAGACAAATACCCCAGCAGTGCTCTCAGTCTGAATGCCACAGCCCGTCCGTCAAGCCACACCTAATCCCAAGGAGTCCCTTCTCAGAATCCTTATTGTCATCCGCCTGTTTGTCCAGGCCACTCATAGCAAGCCCCCTGGCCACTTCCTCATCCCCCCCCCCCCCCCCGGGGTGAGCGAGCATACCTGCTCGAGACAATAGTGTCCAAGAAGTGTTCCCTCCTGCACGTGTGACCAGAACATGAACCTGAATCCTGGTTCTGTGGTCTGAACAATATTAATGAACTTTCTTAGACAACATATGATTAGAGCTAGCTTCAGAATCTCATCAATAGTGACCTAAAATACATTGAATAATTAATAATAAAAAGTATACGTATATGATAATAGTAATAATAATAATAATGACACTGCGTCTACTGCAGACGTGTCCAATGCAATTGAACACGTTGCCAACACGATAACATGATATAAAGAAATAACAAACCTACGAGCCTACATTAAAACTGTTATGGGGAACTCATAAAATATAGGTTACAGAACGCCCCCTTGCTTTTCATTCATTTGGTCCTATACCATAGAATAAAAAGCAATCCTTTTAGGCATGACTTCCCTTCCAAAATCCTAACTCCTTCCTTCCACAAATATATACACAACCAACAGGGCTACTAGGATATGTACATCCTCAGATTGGAAATATTGTAAATCCCTAGTACCCTTCCGTCCTTTGTAAGGAGGTCGTACGCACAGGCCCCTAATTTCCGTGCAATTGCATACGGTCCTTCATACAAATGAAAAAATTTACTCACCAAGTCATCGATGTAACTGGCTGTGAAATCCCCAGTGTTGTGTCCCAGAGCGATGTTAAGTGCGCGAATGAGCCCAGCTGACGATGTTTTCATACCAAAAGGAATTCGTGTAAATTGTAACAGCTGGTTTTTGGAACAAAAAGCCGTGAATTTCCTATCCTCCTCCCGTAAGGGTACCTGCCAAAAACTAGCACTCAAATCTAATGTGGACAGCCATTCTTTACCCCCAAATCTCTGAACTAAATCCTCAGTAGTTTCCGGTCGCTGATGATCCGGCGCAATGCGTTTATTAGCTTGTCTTGCATCCAAACATAGCCTAACTGACCCATCCTTCTTAATCACAACCACCAACGGATTGACATACTGGCTCCTACTGAACTCAATCACCTCATCGTCTAGCATCTGCGAAATGACAGCATCTACTGCTTTGACATGGGCGTGTGGTATCGGGTATCTAACACCATTAAAACTAGACCTATCGGTGATCTCGAAACTATGCTCGTAAACATGTGTCCTACCAGGTTTGTCAGAGAACACCTCACTGTGGTCTCTCAAGACCTCTAACAACTGAGCCTTCTGCTCTACCTCCAACATGGTATCTTCCACAACACTTGAAAATTCGCCTTCACGCTCCTCTTCCACTACCATACTACAACTTTGAATATCCTCTGATACCATGTCGCTACTAACCTCACTGACTTCTTCCTCTTCATTTCAAACCTGGACACACACTGATATACTCACAAAGGTTCCCGAGTCCACCTGATAACTCAGACTAATCGTATCAAAATTCTCACCCCACTTGAATCTCACCTTAGATTCGCCGTAATCAAGCTTACACATCTGACTGCTTAGCCAATCCGCACCCAATATGACAGGATACACTAAATTCGCGACCACTAGAAAACTCTGACGACCACATTTCTCATCAATGTACATAGGTGCGACAACCTGTCTACGCACTCTCTGTGACTTAGTCCCAACAGCAGACAATATAAATATATTGGACACAGGAATCTCCTCTATGGCTTCTCCTTTACTCTTAACCTCATCATAAAAGCCTGCCTTAATGCAAGAACACATGCTCCCTGAGTCCAATAAGGCATCGACAACTTGACCCCATATCTTCACCTTAATCACAGGACTGATCAACGTAGGCTCACATCTCTCCTGCATAACCTCAACCCGGTCATCTAACAATTCCTTTCTAACATCAAGGTCGTATTCTATCTTCTTCAACACATGAACTGGAATACTGGGATGGGACCCTCTATCTGACCGTCTTAAAGAGCCCTGTTCCCGTTTAAATTACTCGGCTGAGCTGGCTGTCTCTCTTCTCCACGCCCTCTATTCTCTAACTGCCTTTGTTCCCCAGGTCCCCGATTTTCTTCCTGCCTCTGTTCTCCACGCCCCCTATTCCGAAAATTCCCTTGGTCACCCCTATCCCTATTTACAAAATTTCCTCTATCATTCCTCACAAAGTTACCTGGCCTATCAATATCCCTACGCTCATAATGCCTATTCCCTTCCTCCTGATACCCCTGATCGTAATTTCCTTCCCTTCCCTGTTCTTGCCTTTTGCCTCCCATTCTACCCAAAGTATCAAACCTTTCTAACACACGTTCCATGTCCTTAATCGTATTTACATCCTGCATAACTACGGTCATCTTCACCTCATCAGAAAAATGACGTGCCATACGCCTAACAATATCACCTTCAGAAGAACTAGTGTCTAAATTCTGACAAGGACATGTGTGAGGAAATACTCCGTCATGCTCACCCCCTGATTCGACTGATACCTCCCAAAAGAAATTTTGTCTCTTTCTCTTCCTTTAGTCTGTTCGTTCCAGAACTTTCCCTCAAACTTCTGCCTAAAATCTTCTAACCCCTGAAAACCTCCCCTAAAAACTTGATACCAAGATTTAGCCTCCCCCACAAAAGCGAAGGATATGACTTCCTCAACAATATCCCAGTCTAAAATCCCATCTTCTAACCCTTTCGAAAACCTCTTCTGAACAACTTTAACAAACTCCATAGGGTTAAACTGCCTTCCACTAAATTTAGGTAAGTCAGATTCCCTATAGACGTTATTATGTCCTACAGAGTGATTACAATTTTCCTTATTTGACTTGGCCTGATTCAGCTCTCTTCTTAATTTCAAATTTTCGCTCTCATTAAAGGATTTCAGTTCACTAATCTCCTTTTTTACACTCTTATCTACCATCGTTACTCTGGCTGAAGACACCGCTAGCTCCTGTTCCAAAAACACCTGCTTATTTCTAACCTCAGTTATATCCTTCATCTCTTCCTCTACAACTATCAACCTCTCACTAACGACTTTCTTGAAAATGGCTACCTCATTACTCACCTCGCCTATCTGCCTATCAACAGTATCCATAATGCCCTGCCTCTGTACGCTCATCTTCTCCTCAACTTGCTCGAATCTTTTATCTACCATCTCAATTCTACTAGCAATTTCCTGACGAATTTCCTTATAGCCTTTACTCATACTCTCTACAATCTTATTAATTTTGCTCTCTAAATCCGTACTTTGAATGTCTATCTTAGTACTAAATTCACTGCTTTGATTATTAATTTGAGTACTTAAATCACTACTCTGAGTATCCATTATATTACTTAAATCACTTAGTTTACTACTGAATTTAGACATCATCTTCTCCATTAACTTGATCATTTGTGAGTTTTCCCCCAGCCCTACATTTTCCTCCTCACTATTCTCTCCCATTCCTAACTCCTTGCTAGTTGCAACATCATCTTTCTCGGCCCCCTCACGTCCCTCCAACGTACCAGAAATCACATCCTTATCTGCCATTTTACTAATAACTACTCTCGAATTTGTGGAATCTGACCGCTTATTGGTCTGCCTGTTTGACTGACTCCTGCCTCTTCTAGAATAACCAAGAGTGCTTCGGTCAACACTTCTAGATCTCAACTTTAATAAATCAGGCTCACTCTTATTACTTAGCATACCCTCCAAAATCACTGAACATATATACCCTTCCTAAAATACCCGATCAGATTTCACAAATTACCTGTGCGTACTGCCATACTATGCACCAGCCAGCCTTATTCACACTCCATAGTTGGGCGCCATTTGTAATCTTTCAATTCTAGCCACAAGATGGTTTCACCCAGAGAAGCCATTTGTAACTTTGAAGATACAAAAATTAAATAAAAATGAAGATTCTGCCTCATAAATGGCCTTTCTTTAAAATTTAAGCAAATGACATAATTAGTACTGTAATTGAACAAATCCACCTTATTGAAACTCTTCTTATCTCCGGGCGTGTGCAGATATATTGAAAGGACTGGCTCGTACATAGGCCTTACCAAAACCTCCTATAAATTAATAAAGACGAAGGAAGGTGTACATGCATCTAACTAAAAGAAACTATCCAATTTAAATTTACTTTATATTCTGAAGCTGCATGCAAGAAATGGATAAATATAATAAAAAAGTGACACACAAGAAAAGCAATTAAAATATATAATATAATAATATAATAATAATAATAATATTTAGGCCTGTAAAGATTTCTTAGTTTGTTTTCACATTACCGGTAATGCCGTCGTCTTCCCCATATGTCCATTTCACCTCTACACCACTTTGAAGCTGGTCAGCCATGCCTTCACATTTGACGGTCCTCTTCAACGTTGCACAATCAGCCCTACTGTGATTGTGGCATAACAGTAAGAACCCAATCACGTGGTGCCCTCCATACTAAAACAAATCGGAGTCTTCAAGCTTTTTTCTTTCCGTATAAACACGAAGCACTCAGCTCAAGAGAGACACACTACACAACCTGTCGTCTCAAAGTCCAGAGAGACAAATACCCCAGCAGTGGTCTCAGCCTGAATGCCACAGCCCGTCCGTCAAGCCACACCTAATCCCAAGGAGTCCCTTCTCAGAATCCTTATTGTCATCCGCCTGTTTGTCCAGGCCACTCATAGCAAGCCCCCTGGCCGCTTCCTCATCACCCCCCCCCCCCCCCCCCCCCGGGGTGAGCGAGCATACCTGCTCGAGACAATAGTGTCCAAGAAGTGTTCCCTCCTGCACGTGTGACCAGAACATGAACCTGACTCCTGGTTCTGTGGTCTGAACAATATTAATAAACTTTCTTAGACAACATACGATTAGAGCTAGCTTCAGAATCTCGTCAATAGTGACCTAAAATACATTGAATAATTAATAATAAAAAGTATACGTATATGATAATAGTAATAATAATAATAATGACACTGCGTCTACTGCAGACGTGTCCAATGCAATTGAACACGTTGCCAACACGATAACATGATATAAAGAAATAACAAACCTACGAGCCTACATTAAAACTGTCATGGGGAACTCATAAAATATAGGTTACAATATGTATGTATGTATTATAATATTACAATCACCAATTGTAATCTAACAAACCCTGCCGGATGCGAATATGCATCCATAAGAAATGATATAAAATTATTCCAACCTATAAATAAGGAACATATTTTTTTAGATTAGCAGAACACCTGAGATAATTTTGCAGACATGCACGGAGACCCAAAGCTCTCTGAAACTCTCAGGTCCACAAATAGTGTTTTCAATCGAATCTTGCCCAATGTCTACTATAGGAATAAAGCTGCAACAAAAACCTACTAATTACGTCCACAACTTCCCAATCCTGAATATCCATGATGTTCTCATAATAAAAAGTGAAGTGAACTTCCGTAATTCCCATCTTGATGTAACCAAATTGAAATTAGACTTGAAGCCCATTCCTACAACTTATATCACAAAGAGGCAGTTTACATCCATTAATATAATTTTTGTATTAATTACAATATGTATCATTTTCTTTATAATCAGACAAAAACTATGTCATTTATGTAAATTTGTAAAACTTAGACGTATGAAAAATGTAAATGTTTCTGAGGACAGTAACACTCTTAGGGGAGAAGAGTTATATTCCCATCAGGTACAGAACCTAGGCCTATGTGCTCCAATGAGTTTGGCTTCTAAAATGTATTATTATTGACACGTGGATGGTGGCCAGGGTGGATCCACCTTTATTTAGAGGTCCGCCTCGCTTCTACAGCAAAAACACCTCCAGAAGACATGCCCCAACAGAAGAACACCAAAAGGGGTGGAAGGAAGGTGGAGAAGAGGGGAAGGCACAGGCTCGACTACAGACACCCCCCCCCCAATAACTAACAGAACTGTCGCCGACGAAATAATGCCACAACAGTTGCTTAAAAATTTAAAAGATAATTTAATGTTAAAATTTAAAAAAACACCTCCACCAGAAAACAGAACATGCATTAGGCAGCATAAATTTCAAAATAAAACAAAACCTCGGCTAGAATTCTCACTGTAGAAATAAATAAAAATTTAAGGCCGATATCAATTAACAATTACCTGAGGTAAGAGAATGAAAAGCTACAAACCAAATAAAAACTTAATAAGCACCAGACATATTCCCAAACTGGACCATGAGGGCCTTGGAGAATCAGAAAAAAAAACTAGTGCAAAATTTTACCAAAAACAAGGTAACGAAAGAATATCGTAGGAGTACCAAGAAAACTCCAAAAAAGGAAAACCAAAGGAAAATTTAAAACCAAATAAGTTAACCAACACCACCATGACCCAAGAACGTGCACTTCAAAAACACGCCAGAAAACAAAACCCACAATGCACTTCTGTCAACAAGTTACCATGGCGACCAAGAACAGTTGAAGGTACATCAGTACGTATTTATGTGAAACGCGTAATTTTACATTTTTAAATTAAATCTTCTCCAGTGAGAAAACAGCTAGATATAAACCAACTCAAGACATTACGAGATCAAATAGTTTTTAAAGGCAACGGATCAGACTAAAAACCGACCGACTAATGAACAAATTTAGGCCTAGTGTTAATAGATTCGTCTGGCCAGTACCATAATATTATAAGAAGAAAATGCCTTAGCCAGATGCCAAATAATAAAATAAGAAGAAAAACAGTAGTGTTCCCCGGACAAATAAAGTTTAACAAAAAATTTACATTTTCATAGGTGACATATCAAGGCCAAAGTCAACTTTCAGAAAAAAAAACTTTCAGTACACAATGCAAAATATGAAGCTCCAATAATTTAAAATAAATAAAAAGCAAAACATACCTTTAGGGGAGACACTAAATTTTTCCTCTCTTTAAACTACTTAGATATCCTTAAAGGATTTATATCACCAAAAATAAAATAAAATATGAGATGGCTGACAACTGCCGGTCGAAGAGAAGCACACCAATATCGCATTTCCATATTAACGCCGAAGAAACTATTTACACGATTATCACAGATGATAGTTGCACACTAATACTTCATGTATCATCAAATACTGGGATATATTCCCAAGTTCGCGTGGACGAGGGCAAAGCCCTCGCCCTGGCGAGATTCACAATATGCGTAGTTCTTCTCCCAGCAATCAGTCACAACTCATTATTCACAAGATGGATGACAAAAAGCGAAGAAGGCCACCCAGCATGCACCAGGTTTATTTAAATTGGACCAATTAAATTTAGCCACATATTACGACAATGTGAAAACCAAATAATATTCACACGACACAACTAAAATGTTTTGGCGGCATGAAGTATATATATAGTGTTTTGTTTCATGACGTAGAATAATAATAGCCTTCAAATAATTCTCGATAGGGAAGATACCAGAAGGCACCCCAAACACACTCTAGCGGTTGAAGAAGGAACCACGGCTAGAAGCGCCTGAAGTCCGATAGAAGCTGCCATCTCGTGTTCAAAATCGGAACCAAGCCACTGGGCGGTTGTTTCAAAGGTTGTGAAGTCACATCTAGGGAAGATACATATTTAAAAACGTTGAGACGGGCATTGCACGTAACAGTCTCCCTCCCTTAAGCGTGAACACAGTTCACGAATATGCCTAGGCATAGGCAGTACTCCAAAACTAGTTGATTCACCAAGCATGTTTCCAGAAGATAATGTTCACCAGTTAACTCCAATTGATGGATACAAACCACATCGTTTTGGTTAGGAAGAGTGCAGGGTCAGATTATCAGTGATGGGATAATTGATCACCTCGCAAACCACTTAGTCAACAGCATCACTGTGTCCATAAGTCTTCAGAAACGCAGAACACCAGCACCTGCAATGCTTTCATAGTCCGAGACACGTTAGGTAAATTTCCAAAAAGTCCAATGTAGTTAGCTTTAGACGAAGTAGGTGGAAGCAATGTGCCAGATATCATGCGACGCGAGGGCAGCCATTTACAAAACAGAAGTTAATCTTATTTCAAAAAAGGTTTACAGATGTTACTAATTCTTACCTCATTTTATAAAAGAGAAACAAGGTTGAACTTAAATGACGAAAATCCTGACCATGACCTAGATCCGTGCTTACAAAATTTCATTAACAAGTTTACCTTTTTTACAGACTATTAGTACCTTTCAATAGTACATGAGTTGAATGACCATACATTTAGAAGGAACTACGGTAGAGGAATGACCACTCAAATTCCCAAGGAAACATGTAAACAAGGTTACCGTGAGTTAGGTCTCCCACCGAGTCCAACTTACATGCTAGCATCTTTTATTTAAACATCAAAATTAGTTTCAATTTTACAATTTACCATTAAATGGGAATTACCCAACAGTTACAGTTTGTATCCCAGCAGAGTTTTTAAACCCAATTAAATTCAAAATTCCAGAAGGAACAGATGCCTGAAGGCTTCAATGAAGGTTAGGGATACTCTACATTGTACAAAATCAGTTTACAAAATTTATGGTAGCATTTCCTCTCCACCTCATTTTATGTGCGACAGATGCACTCTGGAAATTTTGTTGGCCTTAGGGTTTCGAAAAGGAAAATTAATTAAGCTGACATGTATGCCTCTACATTTGTTGGCTCGTGATCGCACGCATTACTTGGCATGGGGACAATGAGGAATACAAACGCAGTTACAGAAACGACAAAAACGAAGAGGAAATGGCAACGCAGAAAACCAAACACCAACACACTAACACAGGGAACGAAATTGAGGTTCGACACCCGATGACTATACAGCCAAAATCCGCCTGGGTGAGAAAAATCCAACATAAAAAGAACTAAGTTCAACAGTACAAGAGGTACAATGAGGTTTCCTCGTTCAGGTTTAAGACACGAACTCGTACAACCAAAGGATGCCTAACATGGCCCGAAAATACGGTTAGATGAGAAAACAAGCCGCTCTTGTCGAAAGACGAGGCTAACAGAGAGCACAAACGCACCATTCCTAACGATTTAAGCAGAAAAAAAATAGAATTACTAGTTAAAAGCAGAAAATTTTACTTAAGTTACAGTGGCTGATGACCGTGATTGCCATAGAATGAACTAAACAGTAGGCCTATGTCATTTACAGTTAGCATGAGGCAACTGATGACCCTAATTTCCAGAAACAACAGATTACTGGCTTACAACCGCAAAACAAGCTGACTTACAGCAGCTGATGACCACAATGTCCAACAGAAATTTAACCCCAGTAAATTTTGACGACCCTATATTAATTAATTAAGCAGAAAATCACATTACATTATGGCTGTTCACGAACTGAGACCTCATATTCACAACAACATATTCATCGCACAACATACTCCAATTGCAGCAATACATAATTTTTACCACCCACAAAAATAATTCCCATTAATACTCAAACATGTAGGCTAGCAGTCGTAGAGATATCATGATACAAACAAATACAATTAAAAACACAATACCCTTACAATTACATTAAGTTACATGACACATACGTGCATGTCATCGAACAGACCAGTCCTATACCAAGCCAGTTCGGATCGTGCAAGTCCTATATACAACCTGCCCAGGGATCAAACCAAGAAAGAATCCCATACTTCTAACCTAGCTAACCCCAGACAGTAGATACCTCCACGTAAAACACACCTACATATTATGCTTCGTTCAAATTTACAAGGAAAGCAACTAATAAAAAATACGATCCTAGACTTACTTTTGCAAACACAACAAACCCTAATTTATCCCACCCTACAAATCTAAATCAAAAGCTAACGTTAACACATACATCCAGACACAATTTGCACAACATACACACTTATCCCAGAACGATTGCAGCATAAAGTAAGTGTATGAACAAAAATTACAAATCGCACACTGCGATAAAAACACTTCAAAACAAACACTTGCCTTGAATGAGTTTGGGAAGAATTTCTAGCCAAATAATAGTGACATGCACGTTAAATGTGCCTTTTGGCACCACAATAAGGACATATGGAGGGCAGATTTCCATAGGTTAGCCCTTTTAATCGTACTACACTTCGCCATAACACCAATAGGCTTAACAGTTCCATAACAAATATATCACGAGGACAGCATATCACAACAGAATATCATGCAAAGAAACATACAGGAACACAACAGTCTTCTTAAACACCGACACTGCCTCGACACCTGAAATTTCGACAAAAACATCATGCACAACATAGCCCAGGACTGCAGAAGTCATCGCTTGCTTGGCTCGAGAACAGGAAGCTAAATTACAAAAATTGCCACAAAGCACATGGCGAACAGCATCAGACAGGGCTCCACGATGCCTTCACTAGCAGCATGTAGGCTATCAGAAAATCAAGCAACCCACATTTCCCATGCCAAGAACACATGCCAGTCACTTACCAAGCTTGATTTTTCTGTGGGGATGTTGCATTACAAACAGGATAAAATACAGCAGCAAACACCTCGCTTGGAACAGGTCACTTACATCTCACCACATGGATATTCAGAGGCAAACATGAAATTAAACAAACGACAAGGATTAGCATTTAACAACATCGAGTGCACTGGCATGACAGATCCCATCAACAACCGCTCCATCAGCACCAGAAGGGTCCACAAAACGAGCCTGCGGGAAAGGAGGGAGGGGATAGTTGCAGAAGCGAACACGAGCTCGGTCTGCCACCAAAATGACACCGTGGATGGTGGCCAGGGTGGACTTACCTTTATTTAGAGGTCCGCCTCGCTTCTACAGCAAAAACACCTCCAGAAGACATGCCCCAACAGAAGAACACCAAAAGGGGTGGAAGGAAGGTGGAGAAGAGGGGAAGGCACAGGCTCGACTACAGACACCCCCCCCCAATAACTAACAGAACTGTCGCCGACGAAATAATGCCACAACAGTTGCTTAAAAATTTAAAAGAAAATTTAATGTTAAAATTTAAAAAAACACCTCCACTAGAAAACAGAACATGCATCAGGCAGCATAAATTTCAAAATAAAACAAACCCTCAGCTAGAATTCTTACTGTAGAAATTTAAAAAAAATTAAGGCCGATATCAATTATCAATTACCTGAGGTAAGAGAATGAAAAGCTACAAACCAAATAAAAACTTAATAAGCACCAGACATATTCCCAAACTGGACCATGAGGGCCTTGGAGAATCAGAAAAAAAAACTAGTGCAAAATTTTACCAAAAACAAGGTAACGAAAGAATATCGTAGGAGTACCAAGAAAACTCCAAAAAAGGAAAACCAAACGAAAATTTAAAACAAAATAAGATAACCAACATCACCATGACCCAAGAACGTGCACTTCAAAAACACGCCAGAAAACAAAACCCACAATGCACTTCGGTCAACAAGTTACCATGGCGACCAAGAACAGTTGAAGGTACATCAGTACGTATTTATGTGAAACGCGTAATTTTACATCTTTAAATTAAATCTTCTCCAGTGAGAAAACAGCTAGATATAAACCAACTCAAGACATTACGAGATCAAATAGTTTTAAAGGCAACGGATCAGACTAAAAACCGACCGACTAATGAACAAATTTAGGCCTAGTGTTAATAGATTCGTCTGGCCAGTACCATAATATTATAAGAAGAAAATGCCTTAGCCAGATGCCAAATAATAAAATAAGAAGAAAAACAGTAGTGTTCCCCGGACAAATATAGTTTAACAAAAAATTTACATTTTCATAGGTGACATATCAAGGCCAAAGTCAACTTTCAGAAAAAAAAAACTTTCAGTACACAATGCAAAATATGAAGCTCCAATAATTTAAAATAAATAAAAAGCAAAACATACCTTTAGGGGAGACACTAAATTTTTCCTCTCTTTAAACTACTTAGATATCCTTAAAGGATTTATATCACCAAAAATAAAATAAAATATGAAATGGCTGACAACTGCCGGTCGAAGAAAAGCACACCAATATCGCATTTCCATATTAAGGCCGAAGAAACTATTTACACGATTATCACAGATGATAGTTGCACACTAATACTTCATGTATCATCAAATACTGGGATATATTCCCAAGTTCGCGTGGACGAGGGCAAAGCCCTCGCCCTGGCGAGATTCACAATATGCGTAGTTCTTCTCCCAGCAATCAGTCACAACTCATTATTCACAAGATGGATGACAAAAAGCGAAGAAGGCCACCCAGCATGCACCAGGTTTATTTAAATTGGACCAATTAAATTTAGCCACATATTACGACAATGTGAAAAACAAATAATATTCACACGACACCACTAAAATGTTTTGGCGGCATGAAGTATATATATAGTGTTTTGTTTCATGACGTAGAATAATAATAGCCTTCAAATAATTCTCGATAGGGAAGATACCAGAAGGCACCACAAACACACTCTAGCGGTTGAAGAAGGAACCACGGCTAGAAGCGCCGAAGTCCGATAGAAGCTGCCATCTCGTGTTCAAAATCGGAACCAAGCCACCGGGCGGTCGTTTCAAAGGTCGTGAAGTCACATCTAGGGAAGATACATATTTAAAAACGTTGGGACCGGCATTGCACGTAACAATTATCATTGTCTTCTCATTGGAAACAAAGTCTGTTGACATACCATTTAAGAAAGAGCCTCGCCAAGCCATGAAGTTAAAAGATGAACCTTGTAGTCCATCTCTTCCTTACAAGAGTAATCCATCTAAAAACAAGATATCTTAGATAGATAACTTGAAACAGGCACTCTCCATCTAAAGACATGAATTCTCCAGTAAGCAACTCTCTTTTCTTAAGAAAGCCTTGAGAGTTATTTACTACGGAGTTTTAGATGGAAGTATTTTAGGAATCTTTAGCTAACATTCAACATTTACACATTATTGGTTCCCCACTCAGAGAGACAACTCCCTCTTAAAGAAGCAAGCTTCTGATTGGCTAAGTCCTTCAGGGAAACTCATAATCCCCACCAGGTATTATCCAGTATTTAACTTGGTGCACGAGAGCAGATTGTAACTTTCTTGATTGTAACTTTTGAGTAATGTAACTCTGCTTAACAAGACTGCTCCGCAGTCAGGCAATGTGCCTTGTAAATAACAAGCAATTGCTGTGAATGTATTATTTGGTGGTCTTCTGGAAATAAACAACATTATTTTGGGAATCTTCGTGTTCAGTTGATTCTAGATATACTCAGACTCGAGGAGGGCCTGTGTGGTCCTTGTCGTAATTGCTGTCCAACCTGTAAGCAGCGTACGTAATTGGAGTCCCGTCCGGGATTCGAAAGGGATCTGCATATTTAACTGGAGTCCCATCCGGGATCAGCGTATTTAATTGTGGTTAGGTCCGGGATCAACGTATTTAATTCGTGCAAAGCATTAGCAGAAATTCATAGTGCGTAACTACTCTGGTCAAAACAATTAGGGGATCAGTTGAGATATCATGGTTCTGACGTATTGTCATCGGCAGAATGACCTAAACTGGGTCGACGTCTTTCTGTCGGTCCTACGGAGTGGAGACAACAACATTACGGCAACCGAGATAGTGGTAATAACAGAAAGTTGTTGCAGAGGGGGTTGGTGTGGACGTGTGTTTACTCTACGAAACGAATGACACAAGCAGTTGGGTTCAGATGGTGCAGTGAGCAGGTAGTGCAATGCAACAACAACGTGACTTACCCGAAGGTATGGCCCGGAGAGCCATAGGAAGTTTGGAAGCGGGACCGACACAGAGGGAGGTGGCTGCAGCTATAGGAGTGTCCCAAAGTGTAATTTCCAGGACCTGGACGCGATTTAAGACAACAGGAATCGTTAAAAGAAGGCCAGGCTAAGGTCGTCCACGGGTAACATCAGCAAGAGATGACCGTTATCTCCGGTTAACAGCCCGTCGAGACAGGAGGCTGAAAGCAACTCAGCTGCAACGCACCCTCCAGGCGGCAACAGGAAGGGCAATATCAACACAAACAGTCTGAAATCGCTTTCGGGAAAGTGGCCTCTAAGCACGGAGGAGTATGGTGTCTGTCCCATTAAAACCACGCCAAAGTTTAGCCCACGAAACTGGGCGGAGGAACATCAGGATTGGCGTCGTAAGGAATGGCGCCGGGTTCTTTTCACACATGAGTCGAAATTTTGTGATCAGCCGGACAATCGTCGTTCCCTCATCTGGAGAGAACGTGGAAGTCTGAACCATCCCGCTTATGTGCAGGAAACAGCACCATATGATGGTGGTTGACGAATGGTGTGGGCAGGAGTCAGTATTGGCGGATGTACGGACTCTATGTCGTTCAGAATGGCGCTTTGACTGCTCAGAGGTATAGAGACGAGATCCTTCGACCGTTTGTTGTGCCCTACGCTGGTGCCATAGGCGATGGGTTCATTCTGGTGGACGATAACACACGTCCCCACAGAGCTGCACTGGTCGACAACATGCTTGACGACGAGGGCATTGAACGAATGGAGTGGCCAGCTTGTTCACCGGACTTAAACCCGATTGAGGATGTCTGGGATGCACTTGGCAGACGCATTGCAGCCAGACCAGCACTTCCCACAACGGTTGCCGAGCTGGATATTGCACTCATGGAAGAATGGCCAAATATCCCTCAAGAGCTGGTCGATAACCTCATACTGTGAACGCCACGCAGGTGTGCAACTGTCCTGGCCGTCCGAGGTGATCACAACCATATTAGAGGGCAACGAGAATGACTTTTTCACTATTATGGTAGCCCCATGGTGACTCACTCTAAGTAAACGCCGTGTAAACCTCCAGTTAAGAGTTGAGACAGCACAATATCGTACTGTAGCACACACAAATTACAATTGTAACCGAACTCTGAATAAAAGACGTTACCATATGTATCTTGTGTATGACATCTCACCTGATCCCCTAATTTTTTGACCATTGTACTTTTCACCATGTACTTTGGAAATGCATTCTATGCAACTCAAAACTTTTAGAGCATGAACCAAAAGAATAACAAATCTATTGTGATGATGGATGTAATCCACGGTTACTTGCTAATGCCTGCGTGCTATAATAAACTGATAGACTTCGTTCGGGAGAAGCGTGTTCGACAACCCGAGTCTAGAAGACATTTCCACTGCGATGGTGTGAGGCACGTCCGATCCTGGAGCTATTGGGACGAGGGAGGTTCCATGGTTCGAGCCCTGGGATCTTGGAAGGAGCATACCGTGCCACGGTATAGTCTGGAGATGGTTACCTGGGCATGTGTAATATATCCTTTTATATGTCGCTTCGAGAGTCTTCGCAAGGTAGAGGAACATCAGTTTATTAATTAGTGGCTTAGTCGGGTATTTTAAAGTAGCCATAATTGCCATACTTTTCTTGTTGTTTAGCATGGTTGAACAGGGGTCAAGGTTTGATGCTTAATTTGAGACTGATCCCATGCTCAACCGGATTTTGGTTCGCATAACGAACGCATCCATTTTGTAGTATTGCTTGATGATTAACTTTTAGTATTTTTGAAATTCCATTAAAATTTTATGCATATTTTCATTGTCAAGAAGGCAATCGTTAGGAGGAAGAACTTCGTATTTCCAAGAAGATTTTGTTAACATGTGTTTATTGCAAATAGTGTTGGGGCAATGATAGGCTGTTGGAGTGTCGTCTATACACTCAGTTATTCATCCACGTTGATGTTAAAAGATTTCTTGATTAAGAATACACGTATATCACTTTGATATATTTTGCTATTGAAGTTTAGCTTTTATGAGAAGCATTGATCTTTCTTAATGTTTTCTGAGAATACACATTACTCTTAAGGATGAGATTTATTGACAATGGTTCCTAATTCGTCAAGAGTTGTTTAACCTTCAATGTTAGCTGGATCCATGGTGTAGCAGTCACTGTTTAATATTTTTGAGTTAATTTGAGTGAGGGGGAGTCTCAATTTTGGTTTGATCAATTTCTATTTCTCTTTGAAGCCTCGTGCTTCACGTGAAGTAAGAAATGATTCTGATGAACGAATTAATTAATCACTATTATTGAAATAGTTTAGTGAGACATGAAAGCAATTCAGATGAACATTCAGTATTTTGAACGCAATCCCCAGGAAGGACTTCTTGAAAGTCTATAAATATATATATTAACTCATGATGTAATGTAAAATTCTAAGGCAAAGCTTTTAGACTTTTAAGGTGTTAATCTATAATCCATAATAATACAATTCAAGTAAAGTGCAACAGTATTAACTATTTTGGTCAGCACGATTACAGGTGCTATAATACAATGATACATGAAACATTTAAAAGGTTTGTTGGTCACCAATTAAGGGTGTACATATATAATACGCATATCAGTGGATATTGCTTATTGATGTTGTTTGAGGGTATAATGCTTATTGAAGCTTTTTTGTGTGTTGAATTGAGCCAGTGAGTGCCAATCATTGAAGATTTTAGCGAAATCTTATCAGAAGGGTTTATTGAATTTAATCCATGTGTGGATGTAAAGTGAATGTCTATGATGACATTATCAGCTGTTGAAACGTATCAGGATAAATCTGAGTGATTATAAAATGTTATACAGAGCACATAATCGAAATAGTTGAATGGATAACTAGTTATTATATCCTAATCGAAGTTTATTAACGATGCCAACAGGATTCGTAAATCATTCTTATTATTTTATTACCTCTTGAATTTAAACAAAGAATTCTACTTAGCTTCAGTGCTCGATAGAATTAACCTGGAGATGAATATAATGAATTAATACATTGAATAACAGGATTATAAGCAAATTCAGATGCTATAAGCAACTAAGTGAACGAGAAATACACTTATGGGAGTTTTGAAAATTATGTTGATTATTTAAATTATGTAAATATTCTATTAATGCTTAATAAGCAGTAAATAGAACTTAAAATATAATCATGATGATAATGATAAATAGGAAGATGATCCAATTACTTCATTTTCAGGGATCATGCAAGATGTAAATAATTTGTGATATACGAAATGTCTGTGTCAAGTTTTGAGCACTAAATGTTCTAATACAAGCACGTGCTAACTTGATATTTGAATCCCTTGATTTTGTGGGATAAGTCAGTTCTTTTCGTCAAAGGCATTACTATTTTATGACATGACTACATTTTTTGAATAAATTTTCTTTTCTTGCTTTTAAAACTTATTGCGTGATGCTTTATAGCAGTGATGGAAGGTCGCGTTAAGAAGGTGTCCCTGGAGTTTCCCGCACTCCTGAGGTATTCCATTTGATGGAATCTCGTGTTTTCTGAGCTACTTTTGTTATGTTAGCCATGGTCTTTCTTAATGCCACCTTGTTAGGAAAGCTTGTGTACTATTATCTCTTCTACTTGTTGGAAGGATCTGGGCTTTTTTCTATCCGGAGATTTTCGGGATCTACGATCCGGCTGTCATCGTGGGATTCAACAGGAATTGGTAGGTAATACGGGTACAGTACTGTAGCCGTTTATAACTTACCAAGACCTGTTGAATCACACGAGGAACACTGGATCGTAGGATCTCAACATGCCCGGCTGAACACCCCCCCCCCCCCCCCCCCAGATCCTACCAACAGGAGAAGGAAGCATAAAGGAGCATATCAACTAACCTAAATTGTGCAAAGACAGACCAAAGTGCATACAAAGAAAACTAGCTCAGGTCAAAACGTGACACGAGACGCAAATAAGATACGACTTATCTCAGAGAGTAGTGAGAAATTTAAGAAAAGAAAAGAAAAACACATTGATCTTCCCGGCACAATTTATGCAATTATTATGAATTATGACTCTCGGATTGAACTGCTGTAAGATGAAATATTTATTCAATAAAAGTGTTACTGAAGGTATCCCTCACCTTCCGACCAATAGTAATTACGAAACTGAAAAACTTTGAAGCGTCTAAACACACCCTTGCAGGCGTTTGTCCTGCATGCCCTCGAAACAACACATCACGTTCTTGCGCACAAAGAACGCAGAATGAAATTCATCCGAAACATAGAACAATACCCTAACTTGAATTATATTACAATAATGTACACGTATATACATATATATATATATATATATATATATATTAAATATTTCTTAATGGAACAAACTCCAATAATCACTTTCACTATTAATACACCATCCTACTTGGTTAAATTATACAATAAGAAGTCGTCACTGTAGACGCAATTCAGCCAAGAGGCAAAGCTCACCTAAACAAAAATATGTTCACTCCGAGTTAAACGAAAATGCATATAAATATGAAAACGATTACCAGGAAATGACTGTACTTAAGAGATCTCTCGGAAATTGCCACAGGTCTCATTAAATTTCATAGATATGAAATTTGAAGAGGAGATAAAGTTATACAACATTAAATATCTAAAAGATACTATCTCCCATTGATTTGAAAAAAAATATTACAGACGTCACTCGATGACGTATTCTATCAAGACGAAATTATGTACACCAGGCACATCCATTAAACTTCAACATTTCACAAACTTTAGTTACAATCATATCTTCCAACACTTATCAGTCACACAGTACTTCTATCAAATTTATTTTATAAATACCATAATCATAATCACTCACAGTGATCCAAAATAAACTTCTTCAACTTAACAAAGTATCACGTGGTTTACATAGCCCACGAACTCATTTTCACAATCAATTTTGCTTCAATAATAATGTTAACACTACAACTAATTAACGAGAGAAATCTTTTATATCAGTATTATCAAAGGATCAAATTCCTTAATGGCTTAGCAAAAAAATACAATTTCGAATAACTCTTTCTGTTAGAACGTCAAGATTTAAATATACATCCTTGAGTTTGGAATCATACTAATATTTTAGAGTAAGTGTCAATCAATAACCTATCACGTAACCATGATGCTGAAGTTTTTTATAACGTCAAACGATTTAAATGTGTAGGAAAATTTACTTGCTGGAAATTATAGTAACACGACCATAACGGTGCAAAAATTTGCTAAAATATCATATTACTAAACGCGAATCTTCTTCCTAAATGATGGTCTTCACAACGATTGAAAATTGCAGAAAATTACGACGAACGGAACATTGACGCAGACGCAAAGAAGGAAATACTATAACTCGTCAAGACATGGATAAATTTGTTCGTCAAACGAATCCAAAAAGAAAGAAGAATCTGGTGTCAAGAAAGACAATGAATTATCTGACTTAAAATCCCGTCATCACAGAAACTAATTACACAAACTAATTAGCAACTGGATACTACAAATGCAAATGCTCAAACTACCACCAAAGATGTCAGATTTCTAGCTTACTTTCAGATGATGGATAGGCGTCATTCGGAACGAGGTTACCCGAGTACGGTTTCCATAAGAATCCTGGCCTTCAGTACAATTACTCATCATCCTGGCCCCGAACCTGGACTCGCGTCTCCAAATGGCCACACCTCGGCTGGAACCAAGTACCTGAATCTGCATCTTCTAGAAGTTTTTACTCGAATATGGTCGACAGCATCATTCTTCCTTGATCTTCATATGGTAGCACAAAAGTAGCTTCACAGTAATTCCGTGGTTTATTCCCGTCTCATCCATGAATTTGAGTGAGTTACAGTTCATGGCGAAGGTATCCAGGAAATGCTCTAAGAACATATCTGGTTAGATGTACTCCACAGTTACTTCATTACGTCAGAACTCCACTCGATCATACTGTGTTCCTGTATTCCATTTTAAGCGTTCATGGTCGTGCAGACAGGACACCAAACTCTTCTCTCGCCAACCGCTTAGAATGCAAGTTGGAATACGAATAAAGTTCAGGCAGAGTTTAAATCTCACAGAACACGTCAGTCCTGATTTCCATGGTGCATATCAGCAGAACTAAAACAATGCAAGGATAAAGTTTCGAAAGCTGCCGTACACACGTTTAAACAAACTTTATGAAGGTTTGAATCAAACAGAGTTCCACTCGTGTGCGTATAGCGACTTCACGTACTGTGATATGTGTTCACACAAGTCCATGACAAGCTAAGTCCTCCTGCAGGAACTTACGAATTACACTGGCCGAACATTGCACGGTCCGGTTCCGCTCTGGACCAACAAGGAAGAATGAATCTCTCGTTTTTATACATAGCCAGACTACGCCTCTCCCCCCGAGAGCTCCTGACGTCACCCCAACTTGGCTCGGCTACAGACATCCGTTCCGAACATAGCAAGGGAGGCGATGACCCCGGGATTACGTCACTAACAGATGTTGGAACATAGCCAGTTCAAGTAACAAATGCATATCGCCACGCCACAAGGGTTTTCTCAAAACATATATAATCGGGAATAAAAAAACTGTCACATCCTTCTCCCGACACAGAAAATAAAAGCGGAAATAGCCTTTATTTAATTCATTCAAGATATTCTTAATACAATGAGACGTATTTTGTATCTGTTTACATGACCTTCTTGAAAAATCGCTTCAGGTTCTTGGAGTTATAGCGACCTAAACTAACAATCTTATAGCAGTTGTTTCCATAGGCTTTCGCTACTTTCATAGGGCCAAAATAAAGATATGAGAACTTTGTATAGATCTTACGAGAGACATCTGCTTTAGTATGCTTCCTAATTAACACAAGGTCATTTTTCTTCAAAGGCGTCCTGTAATGTCTGCCTCGGGTCCTTCTCTGACGTCTTACAGCGGCGTTCATTAAGTTTTCTCTTGCATTCTCTATTCTCTCTTCTATAGTGAGTTCACGATCTTTTGGGACATAATTAAAGACGTTGCTCCATGGTTTTTTTGGCTTTCTGTTCAAATGTACAGTCATTGGAACGTCCGCGATGCTTTCATGAACGGCCGAGTTTAAGCAGACTTCCATTAAAGGGACAAATTTTACCCAACTCTCATGTTCCTCCGGGCAATATATTCTTGCATATTTTGTAATTTCCGGCATCAGGCGTTCCGACGAATTAGACTCGGGATACCTAATGATAGAAAAGATTTGTTTGATACCCAGTCTTACCATAGCATCCTTGAAATCGTGAGGCGTGAACTGGGTTCCGTGGTCAGATAATAGGGTCTCTGGAATCCCAACTTTTGGAAACACACTGTTCTCGAGTCTGCTCAAAACCTGCGCCGTTGTCGCCTTCTGCATAGGGTCTAGCGTTACGTATTTTGAAAATACTTCTACGGTAACCAGAAGAAATTGATTACCTCTCGCGCCCTTCGGGATCGGGCCAAAAATATCACAATCCATTAACTCCCGGGGTCTATAGGGAATAATAGATCGGGGCTCTTCCTTAGATAAGGCGGAAGGATACTTGCACACGGTATCCCCACACAATACATATTTTTCAGAGCATCTCCTAACTCCCTCATAGCTTGGATCAGAGTCATCCATGATGCCTTTCAAAAATCTGTACATATTCCGTGTTGGATTGTGTCGCTTCTGTGACACGGCTATCTTGCCAAGCCTTTCCAGGGTCTCTTCGTCATCCCTCTCCAACCGTACAGTTTTAATCTCGATCTTTGAAAAAGGGTTTCTTGAAAGCGCATCAGCTAAGAGGTTATCTCTGCCAGGCTGGTGAACGATGGTGGCATTGAATTGTTGGATGAACAATGTCCACCTCGTTAACCTGTCGCTAGACAGGTCAGTTTGCATCATAAATTGCAATGCTCTGTGGTCCGTCATGATTACAATCTGGTGGCCTAATAATAACTTATTCCATTATTGAAGAGCTGATATGAAAGCCAGCGCCTCCAACTCCGTAGTATAATATTTTTTCTCATGCTCTTTCAATTTTCGACTGTGGAAATAAATATAATGTCGCTGTCCATCCTCGTCTTTCTGGCACAAAACTGCACTTAGGCCAATCCTAGATGCATCAGACTCAATATAAAATGTATTGTTGAAATCAGGATATTCCAGCTTTACACAGTTTTTAAGCATTTCCTTCGCATTTTCAAAGGCGCGGTCAGCCTCAGGCGTCCACTTCCACCTGTTATTCTTCTTCAAAACATCGTACAGGGGAGCCATCGTCTCCGAGTATCCTGGACAGTGACAGCTCAAGAACTGACACATACCCAGGAACTCACGAAGCTGACGAATCCTGAGAGGCCTGGGAAACTGAACGATAGCGTCTATTTTCTTCATATTGGGATGGTATCCTGACTGATCGATAGTATGTCCTAAAACGTTTATGCGCTCCTGCATAAAATGACACTTATTGAAATTGATATTTATATTAACGTCCCGGATGTTCTCAAAAAGACGTCTAAGGTGGATTAGGTGTTCCTGAACACTTGTAGAAGAAATAATCAAATCATCGATATACGATATAATATTTTGTTTCACATCTTCTGACAGCTTGTTATCCAAAGCTCGTATCAGAGCTGGACCGCTATTGATCATGCCAAATGGGACATGACAGAACACGAAGGTTGTTTGATCAAACAAAAAACCGTGTACTGGCGACTGTCCTCGGTCAGCACAATTTGATAAAACGAGGCCGTTAGGTCTAGTACGCTGAAGTAAGACTTCCCTTGGAACTTTCTCAACAGATCTCGAATTTTGGGAGGTCGGTCCATTTCTAACATGATGACGTAGTTGATCCTGCGAGCATCCAGACACAGACGAAGCTGACCGTTCGCTTTCTTCACCACAGTAATTGGGTTCAAATACGAGGACGCTTGTTTCCTAATTATTCCTTCCTGCTACATTTTCTGAATAATCTGTTTTACCTCATCGTGGTATTTTTCGGGAATGGGGTACAATTTAGTCTGGTAAGGGGTTGTATCAGTTAATCGGATCTGATATTGACAATCTTTAATCAGTCCTGGTTTGTCGTCGAAGATATCTTTATATTCGGAAATCAGGCCTTCGAATTCCTCCCTAACGTCTCCAAATCCCATGGCTTTAGGGGCAAACTGCTCCCCCTCCTGCTCAATTTCATTTATAACATTATCAAGCAGCTCGTGCCTAATAATATTCTCCGGGTTTTCCACCATCTCTGTTTCTTCTGTAACTACATTTTCCGTTACCTCTTCATTGAATTTAATGACACGTTGATTCATATCAATCACAGCCTTGGCTTTAGTTATAAAATCAGTCCCCATTATCAAATCGAAATTTATGTTTTTCACAACAATGAAAACGTGCTCATATGGCCTGGAATTAATACAGAAATTCATGAGGACCTGTACCTTACATATCATAGTCATATCCTGAAATATACCCTTGATCTTGACGGATAAAGCAGGAAGAACAATATATTGGTTTTCCTTCTCTAAACGTAGGAAACAATCCTCCGATATAATAGAGACCATAGCCCCAGTATCCATCAAAGCTTTACACTGTTGGCTACCAATACAAATATCTATGATCGGCAGTTCCGCTGGTCCCTCTTTTGATCTAACATTATCTTCATAAAAAAAGGTCCTCATCCGAAGCTTCTAAAATCTCGTTAATAGTGATGGTGTGTGGATGTGAAGCATTCATGGCGTGCAAGGACATTTGGAAATTGGAGGGTTTTTTTTCTTTAGGGGCTCTATCTTGATTCGTCCCCTGTTGACTCGTGCCCACTTGAGAATCTGCGCCTGATTCCTTCCTCTTATCGCGCTCATCTCCTCGTCTTTGTTGACGAGACTGATCCGGACCATTTCTAGGCTGATAATTATCCCTTATTCCGCGAGCAAATTCTTCGTCACGGTAATTTTTACACGACCTACATCCTTGTTGCGACCTATTCTCTGAACGATATGGAGCATCCCTATAATAATTATGCCTAGGCCGTCCATAATCTCGACGTTCATCATTCCTATTGTCGTATCGACAATTTTGTCAAGGTCTATCCTGGTATTCGCGATACTAATTGTTATATCTTCTGTCCCTTTGATATTAATTCCTACTGGGTCCTGTTTTCTGATTTTCCTGCCCATATATTCGATCAGTTTGCTGCGTCCTATCCATGACGACTGCATGCACTGTCCTAGGTTCCTGACGGATGTTCTTATTAACGACAGGAGTCGCACTTGTACTAGTGTAATCCAATTTACGCAAAAGGTCCTCCATGTGCCCCAAATCGGACACACCAGATGAAATGAGGTATCTACGGACTTCCACGGGCAATTGACGAGATATCGCTTCAATTAATTCTCCTTTAGTAAGAGGTGGCAGCAGAAATCTGAGATTTGAGAGCTGCATCGCGAAGTACTCAGCGTAGCTCGTTGGTCCACTACTAGAATACTTTTTGTAGTAAATCTCTGAACAAATATTCTCCTGAACCTCCACTGACCATAATCTCCTAGTAAAAGCCTCCTCGAAACTCTCAAAATCTTCGAACGTGTAACGGTATGCTTTGAACCATAAAAGGGGGCCATCCGATAAGTAACGTTCCACAATACGTAATTCCCTCTCTGGAGCAATATGATTTTCCACAAAATAATCCTGAATACTTCTCACGAACTCCATTGGGGTCATCCCATCAAGGTTGATATTTTTTTTTTCATCAAAATTGTGAATTATCGTTATATTTCGTGATCCATTTGACGATGTATTAACTCTGGCTTCCCCTGCAGTTTGATTGCCTGTCGGAATCTTGTACTGATCTCGTCAAGATTGTCCCACTTGCAATTCTGATGGAGTATTTACATCTACTTCCCCAGTTGATTGCAAATTTGTAAAGGTAGGATATAGATTTTGGCGAGATTGTTCCACGTGCAACTGATCCGCCCCTTTCGATCTAGTCGCTTTCTCGAAGTTTGTGTGCCCCGAAGTGTGTAAATCATGACCAGCCTTAGTCGAAAGTTCGAGCCTAAACCGGTTAATATCCTCCTGCCAGTTAACTTTTAATTCCTTCTTTAAAGCCTCTACGTCAATATGTTCAGCTAAATTAAACTTTTCAAGTTTTTTTCTAACATCATTTAATTCGGACGTTTTTCTTTCTCTTTCCCCTATGAACTCAATTTCATCCTGTTCCCCCTTGGTTTCAATCAGTTTGATCCTATCCTCTAACCGAGTCCTACATTCATTAATACGTGTTATTTGGGAATCCTGATTGACATCCATTCTGTTAGTAAAGTCCTCTCTAACATCAGCAATATCCTTATTTAACCTTATTTCAGCGTTAGCAAGTTTCAAATCCAATTCGGCTTTGACACCTGCTACACACTCTTGATTAATTTTTACAATTTCTTGCCTAAGTACACCAACATTTTCATCCATTATAGCCTTTACATCAATTTCAATGTCTGCTCTATGAAGTTTTGTATGGTCCTGCGTTTGTAAAGACAACATGTCCTTTCTTAGCAGAACAAAAGATTCCTGAGTTTTAATGGACTCGCTAATAAATTGAGTTTGGACAGCATCCAAATTCTCCTTTTGCTACTTTTTAATGGCATCAAGTTCTGACCTCATCTCTACTTGAAATTGTTTATTGTCTTTGTCTAATCTGGCGTGTACATTGTCCACCTTAAATTGCACAGTATCCACCATTATCTGCATATTATTAACATCGGACCTTACCCTATCTACTGTAGATTGTACCTGACCCATGTCAGATTGTACGTTATCTACTGTAGATTGCATTTGCGCCATGTTAGATATAGCCTGACCCATGTCAGTTTTAACCTGGCCCATGTCAGATTGTACATTGTCCACTGTGGATTGCATTTGAGCCATGTTAGATTTAACCTGACCCATGTCAGTTTTAACCTGACCTATGTCAGATTGTACATTGTCTACTGTGGATTGCATTTGAGCCATGTTAGATTTAACATTATCTACTTTAAGTTGCACATTTCCCACGTCTAATTACATAGTGTCAACTTTTAATTGTACATTAAATACCTCGAGTTGTACAGAATACACCGAGGTTTGTACATTGTCTACTGTGGATTGCATTTTAGCCATGTTCGACCTAACCTGACCTACATCAACAATAACATTCTTCACGTTTAAATGAATATTTTTAATGTCATCCTGAATCTCATCATTACTTGCCTCAACATTATTTACTTTCAATTCTACCCGTTTAGAACTGTCTTGTACACCTTTAAGGGTAGTTTGCATCAAATCTAATTCACCCTTAATGCTTTTGGCTACACTATCTTTAATGATTTCCTTATTCCTTTCCTGCAGTTTTTCCAAACTGGATTTGTTAAACGTTTTGATACCTTCCAAATCCCGATTTAAGTTGTCTATAGTCTCACGGAAGAATTTAAACATTTTGTGGACATCAGCCACAGTCATCACCTCGGGCGGTGATGTCATTGTACAAATATATGAAATACAAAGAGATAACAAGAACACAGTATTACAGAGCAGAGCATAGACATTGTGAAGTAACCAGATTGCCAATACATGAAATTTTCAATCGTTTAGCTTTGCCTTAAATTATCTTATATCTAATTAACCCTATCCAAGCATGTTCCAAGAATATCCAGAAATCCCAGACGATCACCACAATTCATAATAACCACAGAAATGACCCTAATAATAAATAATCTAGTTTGGAATCAAAGAATTTACCATTACTACGATTCAAAAATGATCATAAGCCGGTCAAAAATAACTACCCACTTAAATGAAATTTTCAATAATCGCTGCAATACTACAAAAAATATGTAGATCGAGTACGCTGGTAATTGCTTCATTCATCACTATGAAATCCCAACATTCATGCCTAAATATTGGTTTGCCATTATGTCCAGAAGACTCATCCAACGTATTCGTAACTGATCGTTACGAAGGTATCTGAAAATGGTGCTGTTCAACAGAATCGAACCCAACACCCAAATGTTACTCGCGCTAGACACGATTTCTCAATTCGAAGCCCAAAACGTTAGAGCCAAATCTGATGTACCGGTTTATAACTTACCAAGACCTGTTGAATCCCACGAGGAACACTGGATCGTAGGATCTGAACACCCCCCCCCCCCCCCCCCCCCCGATCCTACCAACAGGAGAAGGAAGCATAAAGGAGCATATCAACCAACCTAAATTGTGCAAAGACAGACCAAAGTGCATACAAAGAAAACTAGCTCAGGTCAACACGAGACGCAAATAAGATACGACTTATCTCAGTGAGTAGTGAGAAGTTTGAGAAAAGAAAAGAAAAACACATTGATCTTCCCGGCACAATTTATGCAATTATTATGAATTATAACTCTCGGATTGAACTGCTGTAAGATAAAATATTTATTCAATAAAAGTGTTACTGAAGGTATCCCTCACCTTCCGACCAATAGTAGTAACGGAACTGAAAAACTTTGAAGCGTCTAAAAAAACGCCTTGTATGGTTCTAAACACACCCTTGCAGGAGTTTGTCCTGCATGCCCTCGAAACAACACATCACGTTCTTGAGCACAAAGAACGCAGAATGAAATTCATCAGAAACATAGAACAATACCCTAACTTGAATTATATTACAATAATGTACACGTATATACATATATATATTAAATGTTTCTTAATGAAACAAACTCCAATAACCACTTTCACTATCAATACACCATCCTACTTGGTTAAATTATACAATAAGAAGTCGTCACTGTAGACGCAATTCAGCCATGAGGCAAAGCTCACCTAAATATAAATATGATCACTCCGAGTTCAACAAAAAAGCATATAAATTTGAAAAAGATTACCAGGAAATGACTCTACTTAAGAGATCTCTCGGAAATTGCCACAGGTCTCATTAAATTTCATAGATATGAAATTTGAAGAGGAGATAAAGTTATACAACATTAAATATCTAAGAGATACTATCTCCCATTGATTTGAAAAAAAAATTACAGACGTCACTCGATGACGTATTCTATCAAGACGAAATTATGTACTCCAGGCACATCCATTAAACTTCAATATTTCACAAACTTTAGTTACATATCTTCCAACACTTATCAGTCACACAGTACTTCTATCAAATTTATTTTATAAATACCATAATCATAATCACTCACAGTGATCCAAAATAAACTTCTCCAACTTAGCAATGTATAACGTGGTTCCCATAGTCCACGAACTCATTTTAACAATCAATTTTGCTTCAATAATAATGTTAACACTACAACTAATTAACGAGAGAAATATTTTATATCAGTATTATCCAAGGATCAAATTCCTTAATGTCTTAGCAAAAAATACAATTTCGAATAACTCTTTCTGTTAGAACGCCAAGATTTAAATATACATCTTTGAGTTTGGAATCATACTAATATTTTAGAGTAAATGTCAATCAATAACCTATCACGTAACCATGATGCTGAAGTTTTTTATAACGTCAAACGATTTAAATGTGTAGGAAAATTTACTTGCTGGAAATTATAGTAACACGACCATAACGGTGCAAAAATTTGCTAAAATATCATATTACTAAACGCGAATCTTCTTCCTAAATGATGGTCTTCACAACGATTGAAAATTGCAGAAAATTACGACGAACGGAACATTGACGCAGACGCAAAGAAGGAAATACTATAACTCGTCAAGACATGGATAAATTTGTTCGTCAAACGAATCCAAAAAGAAAGAAGAATCTGGTGTCAAGAAAGACAATGAATTATCTGACTTAAAATCCCGTCATCACAGAAACTAATTACACAAACTAATTAGCAACTGGATACTACAAATGCAAATGCTCAAACTACCACCAAAGATGTCAGATTTCTAGCTTACTTTCAGATGATGGATAGGCGTCATTCGGAACGAGGTTACCCGAGTACGGTTTCCATAAGAATCCTGGCCTTCAGTACAATTACTCATCATCCTGGCCCCGAACCTGGACTCGCGTCTCCAAATGGCCACACCTCGGCTGGAACCAAGTACCCGAATCTGCATCTTCTAGAAGTTTTTACTCGAATATGGTCGACAGCATCATTCTTCCTTGATCTTCATATGGTAGCACAAAAGTAGCTTCACAGTAATTCCGTGGTTTATTCCCGTCTCATCCATGAATTTGAGTGAGTTACAGTTCATGGCGAAGGTATTCAGGAAATGCTCTAAGAACATATCCGGCTAGATGTACTCCACAGTTACTTCATTACGTCAGAACTCCACTCGATCATACTGTGTTTCTGTATTTCATTTTAAGCGTTCATGGTCGTTCAGACAGGACACCAAACTCTTGTTCCTCTCGCCAACCGCTTAGAATGCAGTTTGGAATACGAATAAAGTTCAGGCAGCGTTTATATCTCACAGAACACGTCAGTCCTGATTTCCATGGCGCATTGCCTGAATGGAATATCAGCAGAACTAAAACAAAGCAAGAATAAAGTTTCGAAAGCTGTCGTACACACGTTTAAACAAACTTTATGAAGGTTTGAATCAAACAGAGTTCCACTCGTGTGCGTATAACGACTTCACGTACTGTGATATGTGTTCACACAAGTCCATGACAAGCTAAGTCCTCCTGCAGGAACTTACAAATTACACTGGCCGAACATTGCACGGTCCGGTTCCGCTCTGAGCCAACAAGCAAGAATGAATCTCTCGTTTTCCTACTTAGCCAGACTACGCCTCTGCCCCCGAGAGCTCCTGACGTCACCCGACCTTGGCTCGGCTACAGACATCCGTTCCGAGCATAGCAAGGGAGGCGATGACCCCGGGATTACGTCACTAACAGATGTTGGAACATAGTCAGTTCAAGTAACAAATGCATATCGCCACGCCACAAGGGGTTTCTCAAAACATCTATAATCGAGAGTACAAAAACGGTCACAGTACCATCCCGGCATTTGCCCAAAGACGAAGTGGGAAACCACGGAAAACCACTTCGAGGATGGCTGAGGTGGGAATCGAACACCCTCTACTCGTGTGAACCACCCGAAGCTGAGTAGACCCCGTTCCAGTACTCATACCACTTTTCGAAGTTCGCGGCAGAGCCAGGTATCGAACCCAGGGCCTCCGGGGCTGCAGCTAACCATGCTCACCGCTACCCTACGGAGGCGACTGTATATATAATATGTGAAATTAAAATTGTAGTAGACGCCTAAAGATTTGTATTGTACAATTCTTATGTAAGAACCACTGGCTCATTGGAATTAAATGTTCAATAAATGATTATGATTATAATGTTGTTTTCTTCTTATCGAATGTAACCATTGTTTTCTAAGTTTGACATCATTCGGAAAACGATTGAAGTCAAAGCGCTTGCGCTTTCACTACACAGAGGAACACAACAATAATTAGTCATCCTGAAGTTTTTTTAATACATTGAAAGTTTGCCACTTGCGAATGTTGTTTATATTGACGGATGGTTTCTCTACCATATAGGTCACGCGCGCTATCTGTTGGTGCTAGTTCAGGATAACCCAGCGTAGGCAACGTTTCAAACCCGATTGGCAACTCCAGCTATCTGATATGCCATCTACTTACTTACTCCTTGGCGCTACAGCCCTTGTAGGGCCTTGGCCTCCCAGATTAACTCCACCCATTCTTCTCTGTTGACTGCTTTGGTTCTCCATTTTCTGACCCCCATTCTTCTCAGATCCTCCTCCACGTAGTCCAGCCATCTAGTCCTAGGTCTTCCCCTCACACGCCATCCTCCTGGCTTCCCATTGAAGACCTTCTCTGTCATTCTTTCTACATGTCCGAACCAACGCAGTCTACTACTCTTTATTTCAATATCTGGCTTACCATACAACTCTCTTATCTCCATATTATTTCTGAATCGCCAGAATTCACCTTCTTTTACTGGTCCATATACTTTCCTAAGTATTTTCCTTTCCCATCTCCTTAACAATTCCTCATCACCTTGTGTCATGGTCCAAGTCTCCGAACCATACATCACCACAGAACTCACTACCGTACGATATAGAGTCAGCTTCAGATTTCTACTAAGACTTCTTGATTTAAAAACTTTGCTTAAAGCATAGTAACTTCTATTTCCAGCTACTATCCTTGCATATATTTCTTCTCTCATGTCATTGTTTTCAGCTATCATTGACCCTAAATATTTAAAATTTTACAGCGTTCATATTCTTTCTCATTCAGTTTCACATTTTTCTCTAATTCATTATATTTTCTCCTAGATGTTAGCATATACTTCGTTTTTGACTGATTAATCGTCAATCCAAACTCTGCCCCGTATTCCTCTAATCTCCTTAGCTTCTCTTCCAAATCCTGTTTCCTCCTAGATAATAAATCAATATCATCTGCATAAGCAAGGTCTTGCGTCACTCGGTTAAGCAATGTTCCTCCTGCGTTGCCCTCTTGTGTCCTTCGCATTACATTCTCCAAGGCATCAAATACTTTAAAGTGAAGAGATTTATTGAAACCGTATTGAACAATAGCCTACCATAACCTCCATGAGCGAATTTCTTTGTCAGAAAAATCGCTACCGATTTAATAGACACAGTATGTACAAGTGTAGCCTAATCATAAATTGTCTCACCAAAATTGCATTTCCATCGAAAGTATAATTATTTTACCGTAGTAAAATATTACTGAAAGCTTCATCGCCACAATTTCAATGCACAGTAGCCTACATCATTGTGGAAAACATGAACTCTCATATCAAAGAAGTTTAATTCCGTGACTTAATGCAATTTATAGATTGCTATATATGCCAGTCTCAATCACCGTTTCCATCTTGAAAAATTTACGAATGCTTTATCGCTTCAAATCACCAGACCAAAAATTTACCATGCCATATTTGATTTGAAAAAGCGGCTTCCCAAAGAAGATGGGTAGCGGCTTCCGGTTATTTTGGCCAAGGAGAATAAAGTTTTGGTTGTTGAACACTGACGCATGCGCACTTGAGCAAGACTTTCCGCTCGCTAGACGTGTCTGCCATAGACCAGTTTTACTGTTAAAGTGTGCGATCGGTAACTTTTTTCACGTCGCTTCGGGTTGCTTTAATCGTGTGTCCGGTGCGTTAAAGATAATGCAGTACATGAGGAGTTTCTGCAATTTATTCCAATTAATGATACGGATAAAGTCATCAAGTTATGTAGATTTTGAGAGTCAATAGTAATGGCAGTGGGAACACGGAGAACAAAACATTATCTTTCTCTCGCATAATACCAATAATATAAGCAACCACGTAACTATGGTCTTGATGATACCACTCCATCGTTTCACTTTTAATATTTAGTTACTGTTTTCCATATTTTTCAATTTTTCGTTGTGTCGAAAAAATAATAAGGTCTAAAATAGTTTTCATGCATAGAAAACGGTTATTTAATTGTTGTTTTTTATGAATATTAATCGAAATGTCATTTTAATTACGATGATAACTGTTGTTTTAAGGGGCGGAACTGCAAGGTCATCTGTCCCTTTGATAATGTGCTTAATTACCCTATTTTATTAATGACGCCCCCCCCCCCCCAGAGGGAAATCCTGCGTACGCCACTGAAATGTCATAATCAGGAAATGTGATCCCTAACTTACTGACATTATTATATTATGTATAACAGTGTGATGCACGCGATCTAATTTGTGTGTTCCGCTGAATTTTATGTTTGTACTACGTATTATCAAGCATTGATTGTATCTCGGATTTGTTTTTGTGCATTTCGAATCATGTCGCTGTTACGTTTCAAAGCTATATTCAAGTTTGCTAACTGCACCATTGACTCCAAAAACTTAACAGAACGGGTAGAAGTGTTATTTGCAAATATGTCTTGTGAAAGAGAAGCCTACACAATGATGAAACGTTTGGTTCAATTTACGCTCTTGAGCTCCAGACGTCGCTGCTCCACCCCACATGGTTACAAGAGAAATTGAAAGGAAAACGCTAGCAGTTAAGCAGTTTCAATGTTCTTGTAAGACAGGTGCATGAAAATGAATGTATGTACTTTTAATTTTTAAACTTTGATCACATTGGACCACTTGAGCTCTTTTATGCACTTTTCTTAGAAGGTTGTACTGTTTGCTTCTTGCGATGCACACAGCAACTATTCATTCGGCCCAATCACAATTTTCTCATTTCATCTAAAATCTTACCTTATTACAGACATCACAATAATGTTTTTATTCTGGTATCGTACAAAAGTACACAATCACAATATTCTAGCTCCTGAAACATACCGACAGCAGTGGCTACACTCGGTAAAGCGCATCGTTAGGTCATGGCGCCAAGCTCCCTGCTGACTCGGTAGACACGTGGGTTCGAGCCCCACCGTCGATCGTCCTTGAAATGGGTTTCTGTGGGTTCCCATTTTCAATACCAGGCAAATGCTGGGACAGTACCTTCTGACAGGCCACGGCCACTTCCTTCCACATCCTTGTCCAGTTTCATTATCTTCATCATTCCATCTCTCATCCCGGCGTGCAGATCGCCCACGGGCGTCGACTAGAGGGACCTGCACTCGGCCTCTCAGGAGGCCACACAACAACAACAACAAATCCCCTGAAATCAACCAAAGGCAGCAAATTACTGATAATTTGAGATAGCTTTGATCCTGTTACTGTTTTACCAAGACCTCAGCCTGTCCCGACTAGACTATGATTTTGCAGCGTACAGTTCAGCAAAGTCAGCAACTTTGAAAATGCTGGACAGTATAGCAGAATTAGGCTGAGAGCCAATGCTTTCCGTACCAGCCCGATTTCCAGCCTACTCGCCAAATCAGGTGTTCCACCTCTTTGTGTCAGACGCCAAGATATGTTTTCATCATATGCTGCCAATGTGTATCAAATGATGCATTATCCTAGCTATCAATCTCTATTCAATACCTATAATCTCACCAGAGGTACACCAACCAGCCGGTTGGTATTAGGCTTGATAGCTCGTGTAATGAAATAGGAGTGGTTGCAGGTCCCTTTATGATGCAGACACCTAACAAGGTGTCGTATGTCCGGAAATTTGGCTAGGTCTACATCGAGGTCTTAAGGTGAACAGCACATTTCATCAATTTCTGGATGTTCGCCGATGGATCGGAGGTGGACAAGAAAGTGGGTTGAGCTTAAATCATTGATGGTGCAAATATGAAGATCTCTTTGGCACAAACTTATATCATCTTTACTGCAGAGTATTGTGGTCGGACCTTAAAATGGCCTTAAAATAATCCATCACGAATCGAAAGGCAGAGCTCTTGACATAAAGGAAGCAATCGAGATACACCTAGCCAAACGAAACAATCCCAACAATCTAAATGAACACACGTTCATGGAGAGCTCACCCCTCTTCACGCTACTAAAAAACACACCCTGTCGGAAACAAAACACAATTTAGCGACACAGCCAAGCTAGATAACAAAAAGGGGGGAAACTAGGGGGTTTTTAATAGGTAAATGTTATCTGGATCAGGTGTACGATGTACTTTTCTTCTGCAATAAACCAAGGCCCATATTAGAGGCAGTATTAAAGGTGCCGGGACGTCCTCATAAGACCGTCAACGCTTAGTTCGAATGGGTTATGCTCCACGCGTGGCGAGGACTAATCCACGGTCTTTAATAGTTGTAGATCCACCTCATTCAATAACATACATCTTATCTAGGTTGGCAACACCTCACATAAACACATCGCGATCACTCCCCACAGCACGTAGGGACAGGGGGGGAAGGCAGGGAAAAACCAGTCGTTAAGATAACCACCGCAGTCGACCGCACAGCGAGCTCAAGTGAACACGGAAACTGCGAATAGCTGTAGTACGGAAGACAATCAGATAAGTAGTTAGCCTAAAATTTTATAGTTTAACCATAGTTTACAACCATATAATCTCTCTAAAGTACAATCTCCAGATAGCCATCACCATTTAGCATTTCACCTAACATATATACTGCATTTAGCATACACTGACAGTCGCAGTACCAATACTGCAACTAAATAATTGTACATATTGTAAATATTTTCACCTGTATTTCAAACATAGATTTTATAGCCTAAGTGTATTGGATCTGATGATGATCGCTTGACGATCGAAACTGGTCATCCTAGTGTTTTATTAATCTCATGTAATTTATTTCAGGATTAGGGCATAACCCATCTCTTTTGGGTACATTCGTGTTGACCGACTGAAAAGCACTAAACTCTTGTTTACTGCAGAGCTCGTTGCTATCTATGAAGCTCTACAGTTTGCCCTACAGAATGCACGATTCCACTCTCTTGTGTGTACTGACTCTTTGAATTTGTCGCAGTCAATTGCTTCATGTTTCCCGCAACACCCATTAGTGCAACAAACCCATGACCTTCTAGCCAGCTTGACACTGTTGTTTGGTATTCCCTATATTTTTGTTTCTTCTTCTTTTATTGAATTTGGCCTACTGTGGACCATGGGAAGCAATTCAGTTCCTTTTTCTTCACCCAGAATTTCTTCATCCTTTTGCAGTGGTTCCTCCTCCTTTCCTCTGACCAGGTGTTCTTGGTCGTTCTACTGGGTCTATCCTTGAACCCCTTGAAGTTATCAATTTTAGCTCGAAACACAGCCCTATTCCAGCTGTCTTTTGTATGTATGCCAACTTACTCCATGTCTTTTCTTCTACCCGCATTGTAGTCGCCTTTTGCTGGCTGATGTAATTAAAGAATCTTTTCGTTATTCGATTCTCATCCATTCTTATGAGGTGCCCATAAAACTCCAGTCTCCTCTTACGCATGGTGCCCGTGATCTTCTCTGCCTGTCTATGTAGATCCTCATTTCTCCTCTTTCTCCATGTACCATCATTTCGTTTTTCAGGCCCTAGTATCTTTCGCAAGATTTTTCTCTCTTTCTTCCCTTTTCCCTTTTTTATTCGACAAAAAAAAATCTGGATCTTCACCTTTTAGAAATCAAAACAGCTACTTTTTTATAGGAGACTTCAATGCAGCTTCTCCAGTCTGGAGCTACAACTACACAAATTCAGCTGGTAAAACAATAAAAGACCTTATAGAGAGTAGCTCTCTTGAACTATTATATAGTAACAAAGACCCAGCAACATTCATTCACCACTCTGGTTCCACAACTAACCCAGATCTCATATTAGTCTCAACAGATCTTACAAACCACAGTCATCGATCAGTACTCGAAGATCCAGGCAGTGGACATAGAATGTCCCTTCTTACTATTACATTATACAGTGAATCTGCTCAAAGTGCAGACCAGAAGATTCGGTGGAACTTACAAAAGGCAGTCTGGGAAAATTTTAGAAACAAACTTGAAACTAAAATGTCGGAAATTGATCTTGATGCACCTCCTAACATCATCCTGAATAAATTTACTACAGCCATAAAAGACATAAAGAATAAAACTTTCAATTTTCCGCCTATTCAATACTACTTTTTTATAGGAGACTTCAATGCAGTATTGAATAGGCGGAAAATTGAAAGTTTTATTCTTCATGATTACTGTCAATACGGAACCTGAAATGAATAATATTTCTAATAATAAAAGACATAGCCAAACTGTGCATACCCAGAGGTGCTCAAACAAAATATAAACCTATCTGGTGAGATGAATTGAACAATCTTAAGTCCGCCAGAGACAAAGCAAGAAGAACAGCTGAACTTACTCAGGATCAAAATGATGTACGGAAATGGCGACAAGCAACAGCAAAATTAAAACAAGCAATAACAATATCAAAAAGAGAATCTTGGAACACATTTCTAACAACAGTTGACTATAGGACAGGCAGCAATGAAGCTCACAAACTTATCAATTCTCTAAACAACAAACACGTAGTCACTCCTTTGAATCCTATTATGATAAATGATAAGGAAATTACAGACTGTCATAAAATAGCAAACCACTTCTGTAAACATTTCACTTCAATTAGACTATCAAAACAGAAAAAGAAACCAAGACTCTCAAAAAAATAGTACAAAAATGCATGAATAATAATGCAGACGATATCTTTAACAATGAATTTTCAATGGAAGAGTTAATGTTAGCAATAAAGAACACACAAGTCAGAAAACAACCAGGACCTGATGAGATATTCCCAGAATTCATGAAAAATCTAGATCCATGGAAGAATTTGCATAACACCAAACAGAAAAAACTTGAATACTTTGGCCATATACGCTATGGTCTCGCCAAAGAATATATCAATAAGAGCAATCTGCAAATAAAACTTGAACCACTCTGTATGCCAGTCAACCCCATTGAATATATACAAGTGACTACAGATCTTACTTTGCTAGAAGAGGTCTGCAAGAAAGACTCTTCACTACATGATCGAAAACAGCTGGCCCTCTGTACAATAGAAGAAAGATATCCATCTAATCAATGGTTAAAAATATTTACAGATGGCTCACAAGACAAAGAAAATAGAACTGGAGCAGGAATAGATTCATCTCTCTTCTCACTCTACTTCCCAGTAGGCCAAAACAAAATTTGATGCTGAGATAAGAGCAATTTCACATGCACTCCATCAGTTATTAGGCAGAAACATTGATTATCAAAAATGTGTTATCATTACAGATTCAAAAGCAGCCATCCAAGCCGTCTCATCAAATTATAAGCCTCAAAATAAAGAACTGAAAGACATTTTTGGTATGATAAAAACCCTTCAAAGACTCCACAAACAGATCTCATTTCAGTGGATCCCTTCTCATGTTGGAATAGCAGGTAATGAAGAGGCAGACAGATTAGCAAAAAAGGTACCACACTACAACAACCTGTCAGTCAGACTGATTTTATGACATCAAAAAGGAACTTGAAAAATACTATCAAAAACAGGTATGAAGAAATGGCAAAGGAAACAGCAGAAACCAAATTATGGAAGGACATTGATGCTAAATGGGATCAATATAAATTAACACCAAGAAGAGAAGCTTCTTCAGACTTAACACTGGCCATGACTGCCTTGCAGCTCATCTGAAACGAATCAACATCTTGAGATCTGAAGAATGCACACTTTGTCACGAACCTGGAAGTAAAATGGATAAGGGGCACCTGCTACATTGCAACAAACTTGATGTGACTGCCAGAACTTCAGGAAACCTCACACAACTCTATTGGAATGCAAGAAAGCTGATGGATTGGAATCCGGTCTAGCCATAGGAAACAACAAATATATATTTTTGTTTGTTATTATAATTATTAGTTCTTTTTCTTTTATTAATAATGGACTGTTTTCGTTTTTAGGCATCCATATCTAAATGTTAACTGAACAAAATTTATATTTAAAAACTGTTTTACGAGGGGCATATGACCTTGCTGTCCTGCCTCAACAACCCTCACCATAGAGATAGAATTGCCACAGTGCAAGGCTGTGCATGGTTTGTACAGCCATTTTTCAGTGTTGCCTGCACAATCAATTTCACATTCATCATGGTTTCAGTTTTTCCGTATTGATATCAATATCATAAATTTAGTTGTCCACTTTTCAATACAATTTTTAGTTTGTCCCTATCAGTACATGTTTCAGCACACATGCCGTGCCATCTTCAGCCTATTACAATATTATCATACAACTACACTACTACAGCATTAGCATCAATTTTTATCACGCATTTCTTAAAAAAATACACTAATTTTGATTCACAGTGTTTTATCTACATAGATTTAAAATTCTTAAAATGTTGCTTGAAATAAAATTTATTCCAGAAATCCTTCCTTTGTCAACCATTTAAGATATTGAATATTGAAGATATGCCAAAACATGTACCAATAGGGACAAACTGAAAATTGTATTGAAAAGTGGACAATTAAATTTATGATACAGCTTGGGGGGGGGGGGGGGGGAGACTGCTGCGCCAACACTAGGTCAGCACTTGCTTAGTTCCTAACTTGACTATTTGCAATCATGTCTTCAACACATAATAAAAAAAGGGGACAAACAACAGAAATGGGAAGTCCTACAAGTGAAAAAGGTAAACTCTTATTCATCATTTCATTTAGTCTATTCCAGAAACAACTGATTTCTGTACAGAGAGATGATCTTTTATAAATCAGAATCTACTTTTTAATTAAAATACTCCATTGTGTATGTCTACCCATTATTATTCCCATATCAATGGGGTTGGAGATGTAATGTGGAGGGGGAGGTTTACTGCCAGATCCCCTTCTAGACACCAACCTCAAGAGAGGAAGTGAATGAAACTGGGCAAAGAGTTGGAAGGTAGAGGCAGTTGTCTACTGGAAGGCAACTTTTGCATGGAGTCGAAAATGGGGAAACTATGTGAAGTTTAGAAGTCGTTTTCAGTGTTGACTGTACAATCAATGTATACTTTTCAATCGGTCAAAACTCTTTCGCCCTATTAGATTAGGCGAGGTAATTTTATATACCGGTATATCACATTTTTCTGAAAAAAATTGATGATGATCAGGTGCCATCAAGTATTCGTCGACTCCTAGCGACTGCATGGATGGACTGTCTCCATATGATTCGGCCTTCATCCATATACTTCAGATCCTTCACTGACATATTATTCATGTTGGATTTGATGGAGTCGATCCAACTCAATACTGGCCGCCCTCGTCTCCGAGACCCTTCCACCTTTTCAAGCATTATTGTCTTTTCCAACGAATCAGAACGTCTCATAATGTGTCCAAAATATGACGGCTGTAATCTTGTTATCAATGCTTGAAGAGACAGATCTGGTTTGATGTTTTGAATTACCCATACATTTGTCTTCTTGGCTGTCCAAGGAATATGCAGTATCCTTCTCCAACACAGCTCCAACAGAGCTCAAAAGCATCAATATACTTCCTATCTGAAAATAAATAAATTGCATATACCTTAATATTGTTCACTGATAATGTTTTTCGACCGTCACGCGGTCATCATCACATCCTCATCACAAGCCTTGGTTTAAAATTATACAAGGGGCATACTGAAAGTCATGAACAACATTTATTTATAGAAATATGTTTACTAATATTGCGATACACTGAATACAGAATTTCAAACTATAAACTTTTGTTTAGTTTTCAACATAGTCTCCATTCTTTTGGACACAATTTCCCACCGTTGCGGAAGTTTGAAAATACCTTGATGCTAGAAGTAGACTGTGGAAACATCTGTAAGTTTGCTATTATGTTATTGCATGTCTTTCTGAGTGGTGCTGTACTGTTTTAATCAATGTTTCTATTAATGCAATGTACTACCAATTTTAACACTATGGCATTCATAGCCCCCGAAACATGTACTGAAATGTATTTTAATTGATCTTGGAATATTAAGGTATTGAATAGGCAGATACTCAAAATCTTTGTCATATTTTGTAACTTGTCAATACGGACCCAAAAAGATGGATTCAAAATTCCCGGAGACAAGTGAAGGTACACACACTCTTAGACCTAGCACAGGCTCAACTTGACAAACTATTTGGATGGTCCGGATCGACTCCCGTACAACATCAGCACAAATTTGAGGACTAATAGCACCCTACATTACATTCGTACAATCACTCATGGTTCCGTATTGATTAAAAGTCAAATATAAAGGGACAGGAATTCCTGTCCCTTTATATTTGACCCTACATTACATAACAAACAGTGGCGAATCGTCTGCGTACTGGTGGCTTACAGGCCAGTATTCCTTCAGGTGTTCCATCGACTCTACAAAATCAACGTGGAAGACTCGTGTCCTGTTGAGAAAATCAGCGTGGGTTGACAAATGGCATAGTGTCATTAGTGATGAATTGTTCCTCTGTCTTTCTCGCACTGATTGCCACAATCGTGTGCGACAACATACGAAGAGAGAGATAATAATAATTATATGGTATGGCCTCGGTGCCGGGTGCAAGCTTTGCAATTTGACACCCAGAGGATAGTTTGCATGTCGAATTCCGTTGTTCCTTGAATCACTATGAAAGTCAAGGAGGTTAGATATCTAAGCTCCTTGAACACTATAGCGCTTTCTAGTAGAGAAATGAGGAACTTTGTGTTGGCGGAAACTCCCGAGATTAATTTTGCCATTATGAACACGGCCAACTGAATTCAAATGGTTTCTTTGACATGCCAAAATCGTATGACATGCGTGTCGTATTTTTGACGCCTTTCAAAAATCACTTACCACGACCAGGAGCGAATCTGCAATCTTGGGGTTAGTAGACCGACACGCTATCCACTCACCCACCGTGGCAAGCTGAAGAGAGAGGTGCCCAGACATTATTGTCGAGAGGCACAGAACCAACTCTGGGCTTTATGGTCTGGGGAGCTATCGGCTACAATGTAAAATCTCAATTAGGAATTGTTGAGGGCAATATGACTATAGTTTGCTTGATTTGAATGGAATAGTGAATTCCTGTAATCTGGCAATTGGCCATGGCTAATTTTTTTCTATGATGGTGGCCTGGGTTTAATTCCCAGCTCTGTCATGAATTTTAATTCTAGTATGAGGTTTGCAAGCATCTAGAGGACAGTTAACAGGAGAGATGAGTAGTGGATTAATATCCTATTCTCGGTCATTATAGAAGTGGTTATCTGTAGTTTCCCAAAGTAAATTCAGATCGCAGCTGATTCCTTCCCAACTTAACTCCTAGTTACAAGTACTGTACAGAGCTCAGAAGAATGCGAGTGTGTGGTGAGGTGGAGGACAATGACATACAGTCATTCATTGCTATGGCAACCAGCTTCCTTCGGCAGAATATATATCGGCCCGTTGTACACTCAGAAGGACGAGTGGACACTATTCGGAAGTTATGGCCCAATGTTTTTGGGAAGACATATCACAATGTTATTGCTGGCTACATTCCCCTGTCTAGCATTCTTCTGAGCTCTAGTAACGTCACCACAATAACCCAGGTCATCAGATCGATTCCACACACATTCAAGAATCCAGGAGTTGCTAAATTAAGCAAGGAAAAATCTCTTGGGCTGGCATTGTTTAAAGGTTACTCATTACTTTTCTGTCAAGGAAATACAGTATATTATGTTCACTCTCCGCCTATTTCATGCATCTAGGATAATCCCCAAATTGTTCCATCATGAAAAACTAACAAGCAATTGCATTTGCTTAGCTTCCATGCCCAAGATTGCGGGTTTAAACCCGGCCAAAGTCGTCGGATTTTTTAAGAGCGTTAAAAATCCGTCAGTATGCCTTCCTTCAGGGGGGAAGTACAGCCGGCAGTCCCATCTCATAGATTTATTGCATGAAAAAAAAATCTTCCACTAATTACACTTGTGGAAGCAAAAATTTGTAGGTTTGTTTGATAACGCTCCATTAGTCCCCACGTTCGCCACGGGGTGCTGACTGCGGTGGCATTTAGTAGCCGCGTCCACAGTTGGTGTCGTGGATGGTAGCATTTGGTGGCAATAGTAGGAACTACTTGAAACAATTAATCGTCTGCAGTCCTTACCTGAATCACAGATAACATACACTAATACAGCCATCACAATTAATACTGGTTATCAGACAGATTCTACACACACCCAAAGTACACGGGGCTACATGACCGCGTTGTCGCAGCCCCTATACTAAGGAACCAACCACTTTTAAAAGCAGTGGTTTTACAGTCAATTAATTACGTCGTTTCTGCAAAAAGTGTTGGTTACATACTCCCCAACCCTGATAAACCTAGCCTCCCTTCCATTAACCCGGGAGAGGTTGCATTGCGGTCTTTTAGACCAGGTTCGATTTGTTCACGCCACCATTCTTGTTTGCTGCACTCCCCCACCACCATACTTCATCTAATGTCACGGATAACATCAGCAACAGTTTCCTCTTGTCCGCCAGTCCAATTTTGCGTTGAGTTTTGCATTTTATGATGGACTCCGAAGAAGAAGATAGGATTAGGACGCTCTTAGAGAGTGTGGAGAAAGAAGAACGGAACAGAAAAGAAGTACTCCGAGTGCAACAAAACAGAGTACGAAGGGAACTGTTTGACGTGGAACAATAAGGAGCAGGGGAGTTTGAAGAAAAGATGATGATGGAAGTGCAGAGGACAACTTGGCTTGTAGTGAACACAACCAAGACTCAGAGGAATCTGTGGATGAACAATATTGTGGTAACCTGTCACATAATTGAAATACGATACAACACTGAGAAAATGCACCATTTTTAGCCTGTACCGGAAGAAGTACTAGTAATGCTGGACCAGTGTACATGGCTAAAGAAGGTGTTACAACATAGCAAGTACATTCCTCTCAACGAAGGGGAAGGACACGCCGACGCAATCTAACTTCTCACCCACCTGGACCCAAGGGGGACGCTCGCAATGCGATAGAAGTTTAGAGTATTTATTTTCCAGGCTCCGAAATTAAAAAGATTGTGGGATTTACAAATATGTGGATTGAACAAAGACGAGCGAACTTTACACAAGAATGTGATGTTCTTTCTACAGATGTTTGGGAATTGAAAGTCGTGTTTGGGCTTTTTACCTTGCTGGCGTTCTTCGTTCATTGTATCAAAATCTTGAAGACATGTTGGTAACAGATCGGACAGGTGCAGAAATATTCAGAACGACTATGAATCAGCGTCGCTTCAAATTTTTGCTTCGAGCTATGAGATTCGATAACGTTCATGACAGAGATAAGATAACTCAATCAGATCGTCTTTCATTAATCCACGAGATATTTCAGGGTTTTGATGATCGATGCACGCAGTCATTCACCAGGTGAATATTGTACAGTGGACGAAATGCTCGGGTCGTTTCAAGGGAAATTCGATTTATTTCTATACCAAGCAAACCGGTCAAGTGTGGCAACAACAAGTTTTGCCTTAGTTTGAGCCAGAACATATTACACAGTTCATATGGAAATTTATCCTGGTCAACAACCAGAAGGACCCTTTAGAAGTGAAAATTCACCACGAGCCATTGTTGAGAGAATAGTACAGCCAAAGTCAGGCAGTGGGAGGATTTGACAATTTATATGTCCTTCCCCCTGGCCACCTATCTTCTTGAAAACCACCGTCTAACAATATTGTCGGAACACTCCGAAAAAGTAAGTAAGAGATTCCTCCAATATTTATTGCACCAAAAATGCCAGTCAACAGCAGTATTTTTGGATTTAGAATTGACTGTATGTGGCTCTCTTATTCTTCCAAGAAAATTAAGGCCATCCTAATGATTTCCACTTTCCATAATTCTGACAAAATCGATGAGAGTTCTGGAGAATCCAGGACGCCTGAACTTTTAACCATTTCAACATGACAAAAGGGAGGCGTGGATCTTGTCGATGAACTGAAAGGGACCTATTCAGTTTCAACGACTAGCTGTCGATGGCGACTCACTGTGTTCGTATTCAGTTCATTAACCTTTAAAATGAAAACAATTCCAAGGTATATACCATAGTATTATTTGTGAAACCACTTCTAAATTTGCCATTAAAGCTCATTATTAGAATTTTTTGTAAGACTGGTGTTTTTCTTTTATTGGCGAGTTGATATGCATACTCTAGAACAAGAAACACATAACTTAATTGTACCGCAGTTCATGCCACCCAAGTTTTGTGGCGTAATTGCCAATACAAATTTCCCCTTGTACCTAAAAGACCGTGGCCAATTGAAACACATAATTTAAAGTAGATTTCATCTCTTCAATTACTTGCCATGAATCCGTACAGTATATCTGAACGAAACTACTAGAGATCATGACAAGCATGTGGCCATTTACTTAATTGAAATCCATTTAAGAGTATTTCGACTTGACAACATGGAGGAATATAGGAAAGAACGAAGACTGTAATTATTACTACTTGATGGCACATGGGCACACAATGAGTTTCGTATGCAGGAGAGTCCACGTGATGCAGCACAACTGTAAGGTGGAGGAACATTCACTTTGCTTGTTACAGAAATGTTCACACCAGTTCCTACTGTAACTGTACTCCACATTAATCTCTCTCCCAGGAGTACAGCAGTACCTTATTCTCCTCCTTTCAACTCAACTCAAATCTGTTAGGTTTACACAATGAAGTAATAATCGCAGTCTTTCATACACTTCCAAGCATCAAATTCATTAACCACAATCTCAAGATCTATCTACACATCAGTTTGTGTACTTCAGCCTGTTGTTGTCATGGTGTACACAATTACTATTTAACTTTCGCAAAATATACAAATGCAACAATTTTTAGTAAACCTGGTATTTGGTGACTTTCTGCAAGACAGAAATATTGGTACTGTACAGGACATGGTGTGAAATGAAGGGAATAAGGGTTTCTTTATTGGGACATTATATTCTTTCTTGAACGTTGTTCCATTTCCACACACAATGCTGCACTGTAATGATGAAATTAATGGCAAGAGAGATACCTTTTTTTAATACTTTCAATGCATGAGCAAAACTGGTCAAAATTTACAACAGGACTCCACTTGCAACTACACTGTAGGCCTACTGTCCATCCACCAGCTTAATGTCCGTGGCAGGAATGCAACGAGTCAGCTGGAGACAGCGGTCCTCTGTGCGAACGACAATAGTGCCAACCTACTTCTGACCCGTACGACTTCACAATTGAAACTAAACGGAAGTAGCAGTGGACGGACAGTATACAACATATCATCACTCTTTTCATAACTTTCTTATTGCAGGTACTACTGCACCCCACTGACCCCACACATTTGCAAATGTCTCCATAGCAAACCATATCCTAGCCCAAAATCTAGGATGATGCTAGTTTCTTCAAATAAAATATCAAGAAAGACAGGTCATACAATCACCGACCATTTTGTAGGCCTAATACTTATCTCAAAAGTTTAAAGTACCGGTTACACGTGTTTCTAGCATTTCAGTCATCTCCGACATTTAAGGACAGATGAGCTACTCGTTACGTTCCTTAAAACCACATATTTAACATAACCTAACCCATCTCAATCAGGTACGGTATCACAGTATAAAATGGTTCTAAACAGTGGCGTCGAAGATCACAAAACTAAACTACTAAAAACGTGCGGTTACATCCAAGCAATAACGCCAAGATTACGACACTTCTTTCCCACAGAATATCAGGACGTACCCTATCTACAGTATATACTGTATAGCAGCAAATACTTTAAAGTGAACAGATTTATTGAAACCGTAATTGAACAATAGCCTACCATAACCTCCATGAGCGAATTTCTTTGTCAGAAAAATATCGCTACCGATCCATTAGATACAATATGTACAATTGCAGCCCAATCATAAATTGTCTGACCAAAAGTGCATTTCCATAGAAAGTATAATTATTTTACCGTAGTAAAATATCACTGAAAGCTTCATCGCCACAATTTCATTACACAGTAACCTACATCATTGTGGAAAACATGAACTGTCACATCAAAGAAGTTTAATTCCGTGACTTAATGCAATTTATAGATTGCTATATATGCCAGTCTCAATCACCGTTTCCATCTTGAAAAATTTGCGAATGCTTTATTGCTTCAAATCACCAGGCCAAAAATTTACCACGCCACCAGCTAATAAAAGCGGCTTCCCAAAGAAGATAGGTAGCGGCTTCCGGTTACCTTGGCCACGGAGAAGAAAGCTTTGGTTGTTGTTGTTGTGGTGGTAAAATTGATGGACAGTTGCCTCTTCGCCCAATAGATTCTGTACAGATTTCACCACAGTAGCACATACCCGTCACACGTCATGTTTGTAAACACAGACAGAAATTTGCTAACCTAACCATTCGCCTATAAAAACTATCCATATGGTCCGTAGCACAAAGGTATGCACTATACTCTTGGAAGGGTTAAGGAAAAATCAGTACACACATACTTCGTGTCAAATCGTAAAACGTAGAAAAATACAGCACACGAAAGAGAAGACCATAAATTATAACGTAAAAGGGAGATGGTCCAAATACTCCATTATGGCCTCGACCAATGGAATTACAGGATTATGCAACATAGTGGACATATTTAAGGGCAATGTATAACCTAACGATCTTAACTTTCTGAGCATCACTATCCTCGGTTCATTGAAAACGTCACACTGAAACATTAGATGGCTAAGTGTACCCCTCATTCTACCACACACACACCTAGCATTCTCGCGAAGGTTCATTCGTGCCATATACACCGGTGCCAGAGCATGCTGAAAACGTATACGTATTATAGTAATAATGTGGCGTCTCGTATATTTGCCTACCCGAAACCATGGTGTTGTTCTGATAGTGGGTTGTACCAGAAAATAATTACGAGCCTTAAAGGGCGCGATATTAGACCATTCAGTTTGCCATTCATCGAGAAGCTGGGAATAGATAACAGGCAGGAAGTCCGTAAGAGGTACAGCGATATTATAAACGACCCCATATCCCTGTGCTGCCCACTTTGCCATGCGGTCAACATCCTCATTTCCTTGGATACCCGAATGCCCCGGGATCCAAGTGAGCATAACCTCCTGAGCCATGGTCTGAAAATCATACAACATTTGCGCAACTTCGTACACATACCAATTGTCAGAGCTACTCGGATTCGATAAAGCCTGGATGACACTCATTGAATCCGTGCAAATCATTGCAGGGGAAACTCTGTGTGTACGTATATACTGACAAGTTTGACGAATGGCAAATACTTCAGCTGTAAAAATCGTTAGATATTTTGGCAAACTATATGTTCGTATAATCTGTCGATCCGGAGCATAAAAAGCCGCCCCCACTCCATCTGGTGACAACATTCTTGAACCATCTGTATAAAAAAAAAGTATAATGGGAATAGTAATTGATAATATCCCGAAAGCATCGTGAAATTACTTGCGGAAAACGCTGATACATCCGGAATAGCGCCGGTAAGGAAGTGTGCAATATATTTGGCTGGGATTGTAGAACCCTATATGAAACCGTGTATGGTAAAGGTTTGAGCGTCTGTAGTATATCTGACCGAAAAGCTTGCAAGATTTCATATGCCAATATCAAAGCCGGCTTATGCGGACGTGCAAATCGATTTCGCGCATAATACTCCACAAGCAACTGTACTTTATTGAGAATCGGTGACGCCGACAATGACATTTTAGAAGCCAGGTACTTACTGGCTAAAAATTTTCGTCGTAAGTGTAAAGGTAATTCCCCAGATTCAACTAATAATGCACAGGAGGGACTGGACGAAAGCGCCCCCAAAATAATACGTAAAGCCCGATACTGCAACCTGTCAAAAGTGACCAAACCTACTACTCGCCATCATGTCGTAGAAAAAGCAACCATAATCCATCTGGGCACGAATAATATTCTTATATACCGTAAGTAATAAATGAGGATCCGCCCCCCAACTCCGGCGTGCTAGCGCTCGGAGAACGAGTAGTCTTTTTTCAATTCGAACAGTGAGTGTTTGGACCTGTCGCGACCACAGTAATTGGTCATCAATATGTAATCCCAAATATTTGATGCTACGAACCACATCTATGGCTCCCTGTCTAAATAAAATTGGAGAGCGACCAACCTGCCTTTGATGAGTAGTAATTATGGCAGAATTTTTCCTCGCCGACGTGTCAAATCCGTGATTATGGAACCATGTATGAGCAGCAGTCAATGCATCATATATATCCTGACGATAGAGCTGAATAGTATCACGCGAACAATAAATAAGAAAATCATCTGCGTATTGAATGATTCGTGCATAAGGAAGGATGACCGATTCTAATGTCTGAGTATAAATTGAAAAAATAATACCGCTTAAAATATCACCTTGAGGCAATCCACGAGAAGTCTGACGGTTATCAAGTGCACCAGTGGGGGTGTGTAAAAATAGTCGACGATGGTGTAAAAAATTCCGTATTAAACATATGAAAGGTAATGGGAAAAGCAGCTCCCCTAGACGATGTTGTAATATGACTGGATCCACCGCATCATAGGCCCCCTGAATATCCACGCATACGGCAACCTTGTGTTGTTTGCGAGCTTTCGCTAATAAGATGTCCGTCAAAGAAATCGTAAGAGCGTCGATTGTACCTAACCGTTTACGGAATGCAAATTGTGACCTCGAAAATAAATTATAGTACTCCAAACACCATTGCAATCTACGTAATAATTTTTTTTTTCTGAGACACGAACCGAGATTGATGCCGCGATAGCTTAGGGGGTCTCTGGCATCTTTCGTGGGTTTTAATATCGGCAGAATTTCAAAATTATTCCATTCCACAGGATACGTACCATTTGTCAGTACCGTATTGTAAAGCGCAATCAAGACCGTCAGTGCTGGGTCCGGGAAATGAGCAATTATCCCATAAGTAATGTAATCCATACCCGGACTCGTGGATTTAGTGTGACGCAACGCAGTCGAGATATCATGGCGCGTGATTGGTTGTTGTAAAACCTGAAACTTATCCGAAGTCAAATAAGGTGGTACAAATGCGTGTCCGGAAACTGAATCTGGAGTTAGAGGATGATAAAACATTTGAAAACCTGTCTGCGTGAGTCCCGTACTAGGACGAGTACGACGAGTATTCGATAATTGTTTTATCAAAGACCATAAGGTGCTCAAAGAAGTATGGGAATTGAATGTACTAATATGAGTTTGCCACGCCAACCGTCGTTTTTCATTAAATGTCTTCTGAAGCTGAGCAGTGAGACTTTTGTAGCGTAGATAATTATCAACCATCCCATGTACGCGGTATCTTTTTAAACATGACTTTCTCCGACGAACAAGCAAAGCACACTCTGCGTCCCACCAATGGACCGCACCTGGATGCTGTGACGAATACGATGCTATCGCGCGCTGGGGGTGATAACAATCAAGAAATCGTTGTATCAGTTGTAATAAAGAATAATACCGTTGATACGGCGATGTTCGCGAAGTCCCCAATCCATCATTTATAAAGTGTTGAAAAAAGTCATAGTCGAAATGCCGTAAATTCCTTTTGATGGTAAAAAGACATGGACGCTCAAGCTTCTCACCCGGTTTCGCATAATATATAAGAATTGGAAAATGATCGCTCTGATAAGTGTCCCCCAGTGTTCGCGATTCCAATTGATGGGCAATATCCGCTGCTGTAATAGTCAAATCTACCGCACTCTTTGGACGTCCCGGTGGTGTTATGCGCGTAGGCGACCCATCATTAAGAATATTCAAGGCATAAGTTTGAAGTGCATGCACAATATGGCGACCTTTAGGATTGACACGCTCACTGCCCCCAGAGTCCATGATGGGCATTAAAATCCCCGAGACCTATATGTTTAGAAAATTGTGCAATATATTTGAAATACATCGACCATTGACGTTGCGATCCCTGAACTTGGGGAGGGCAATATAAATTACTAAAAATAGTATTGCCGATCTGAAAACACTGATGAAAACTACGTGGTAGAATATAAAAAATTGGGATCACTGAAAAAGGGATATAATTTCGAATAAGGGTGCTTATACCGCCATAACCAGGACCATCTTCTCTCACAATATTATACAGTGGAATCGTAAAACGATATTGGGGCGATAGCCAAGTTTCTTGTAAAAAAATAACATCCGGATGGAAGTCATCAATTAATTGAAGTAATTCATGCCTCTTGTTGACTATACTCCTGCAATTCCATTGGAGGATCCACAAGTCTCTCCAAAAACAGAAAGAGAAAAACAGTGAAACTAGTGACCCAGGGTCTGGTTGTCATGCTGTATTGATTTTTCCAACGGGGGTAACAAAGGTAATACCCTATCTAACAAATTTTTAACACAATGCGCCCATTGCGCATTATGCCCTAACAATTCCATAAGTTTAGTAAATTCTGCCAAAATAGTTTTTGTTGGCTCCGATCCAGGCGACCCTGAACCAGGCCCGGAACTGTGTAGATTACTTGTCTCCGACGTCTTGGCTGAGAAGACCGGTGGGGTCTTTTCCAATCTCGGTAGGTTAAAAAGCTGGCAATAAGCACTCCTATCATATCCCAAAGGTTGAACCACTTTGGGGGCCGCATGAACGATTTCCGTAAACTTGCGCTTTCGGGCCGGCTCATTCTGCCTGACACTTGGAGCTGAACTTAAGGGCGGAAATTGTTGTGGTAAAGTTAATGGATTAAATGTGGGCCCCATTTGACTTTTCATAATCTCATTATACGATTTATTTTCCACACACATCCGTATTTTAATTTCAATTTTCTGTTGATGTATTTCGCAACGAATGGCACCTGCCGGGTGATTCTCTGCACAATTGGCACATTTAGATAAAACTTCCTTACATCCCGAGGTGAGGTGTTCAGCGGCACAATTGCCACAGCGAGGGGCTCGAGCCCGGCAATGCAACTGCACATGTCCGTAACGTTGACACTTGGTGCATCCTAGAGGCGAGAAAATATACAAATTAACTTCTAGCATAACATTAAAAATGCTGACATAAGGCGGTAAGTTCTGAGTCTTAAAAAAGATTTTCACAGTCCCCGTAGCTATGCGTTCCGTTTGGCCATCCACAGTTCTGTTTCGAAAGAAGCGCTGTACCCGTAAAATGGGGACGGGAGCCTCTATATACTTGATTAGTTCCTCATTCGTAAGAGACGTGTCAACCCCTCGAACAAGTCCAACCCGTTGGACATTAGAGGAGGGGATAAAAGCTATCAATTTCCTCTCCCGTAGTATCGTATTTTCCAAAAAAAAGCATTTGCATCATGATAATTTGTGAATTGTATTTGTACTCTATTTCGTCCCTTTTTCTGAATTTCTCGTATGCCCGGGATTTTTCTTTCATAGAACAGCCGACCCAAGGCCATCGGATGTAAATTTCCAATCGCCTGAGCCCCTTCCTCCTGAACAAAAACAATATATGGTCCAGTATGATGGCTAGGATAACGATAGTCCGTGGCCGGGTTTCGTATTGGGTCAGTTGAGGATCCCATCATCGGTTTCGTTGTCTCCTGGGTTGAAATAATCGGTTGCTCATGAACGATGGACATACCCTCCATAGGGATAGTACCATCCACGATAATATTCCCTGTATTGTCTGGGGGTTGGCCCATTAACGTCCCATCACTCTGAGCCGCCATCGCGACCCCACACAACTAGTATATAAAACTTATTAACAGCCCTATAATACAATGGCACAAAACACCAACACCAATCACGAACGAAACACAAAACTAAAAGTACACTCCAACGGATCACACACACACACGCAAGCCGCAAGCTTTTGAGGTGTTGCTGTGAGCACAGCTGTCGTGAAACTGCTTTGGTTGTTCAACACTGACGCATGCGCACAGGAGCAAGACCTTCCGCTCGCTAGGGCTGTGTTTCTACTTGCAGCTGATGGGAGCGCGGTCCACCAGCATCAGAGACCTCTGTCGGTCATTGAAATAACTACTTGTAGAGCTTCTTCTGGTATCTTCGCTTAATGCAACGAAGCGGTGCAGCAGGGTGCAGCGCAGCGCTTGATGAAGCAAACCAGCTATTGAACGGAAAAATCATAAGTTTTTGACAGGATATTCAGCAGAGTTATGTGAGAAATTTTGATGAGGTTATGGTATTATATGGGCGGATATTTACACGACATTTTTAACAATCTTCCGTTGCATTATAATATGTAACACGCGAATGTTACCTTCATTTGCACAACTAGTTTCCTGGTGCAATTGAATATTGAAATACTTACTTGACAATACAATTGGATATGGCACCTTTAATTCAAGAAGGGCCAAAATATAACAAATTTTCACAATCAGACTCATATTATAATTATTAAAAACTCATGACAAGACAGTGATTCTATAATTTAAACAAGTAAACATCGAAGTACGTACACAGAAAAATTGCATCTATTTATAAGGTCCACCTACTTGAAAACAAACTCGACTCTGCAGCTTTTCTTGACAAAACTATCAATAACTTCATCATAGAAAGAGGACTGTAGGCCTAATCTAATTTTTGCAAGCAATCCTTTTTCAATTGACAACATAGCTTATCATGATAGCCTCTTCTGAATTTGAGTCGATCTGCAATATGTAATAATGCGTCTCAGTGTCGAAAAAGAACGTTCTGCAGGGGATGTAGCAGCAGGAATTGTTGCTACCAATGAGCTTGAAAATCACTGCCATATCCATGTACAATTTGTTAGTATGCATAAACTGCATCAAGTCTGAAACACTTTTCTCTTTAAAGTCAGGAGATGAGTAAGGTACATCACACTTAATTCAGTTTCTAAGCGAACAAAGTCGAAAAATTACCCATAGGTCTTTTTTAGGGCAGTAACATAACTGTCTGGAAACTTATTTCTGTGCTTTTACAATCCAGCAGCGAGAAAACAATGCATTTGGAATGCTCTCCTATTTGGACAAGTGCATTGTCAATAATTTAATTAGACGTTAGTATTTTGATTTTTCTGGTTCACCACTTATTGCACGATTTTTAGAGCAGGGCTGTCCTCCATAAACATCGATTTTGGTACCAACATGTCCATAAAAACTATTAAAATCTTCCATCACACATAGACTTAAGTATTTAAAAAGAGCTCAACCTTCTTGCCACAGTACTGTATATCCAAACTGTTTGTTTGTAAAATATTGAACATGGTATCGGAGAATGAAAAGATCTTGGAGAAAATTGCCAGCAGAAATCTAGTGTTGAACTTAAGTAAGAAAAACAAAAATCCTTGTGCTTTCAATGTAGTAGCTTTCTGTAGCTCTCAGACCAGAGCTTTCAACTACACATTTCAAACGTGACAGCTCACAGTCGGCCTTGGACAGAAGGAACCTGCGCGCGCATACATTTCTCACTGTGTGGACAGCTCTGCTGAAGCTCCTAAGACACGAGCAAGCTACAGTTCGTAGCTCGCCGAGATATATGCAACATGCGATTTGTTTAACGCAGATTTATTACAGATACGGTACATATTGTAATTTTTAAAATCTCTCCTGGTTTAGAAATATATTGCACTTGCGCAGCAAAAGTAGCATGTTCGGAGAAATCGCCCCTTAATTCTTATGTGCTGTAACTTAGGTAGAGGATGGAGGTTCAGGGAATAGCATTACTCAAAAAGCATGAGCAATACATGTTAGCAAGGGGTAGAACGCATACCGTAGGCTACATTAAAGTCCAGAACATTTGCCTATACTAAAAGTAAAAAAGGAAGGAAGCTTTTAGTTTTACGTGACCATTAATCATGCGATCATGAGCTTCGGGACCTCCTTTTTACGTGGAATCCGAACCACGGGACATGGCATTTCACTTCGAAAATCTCGCATGCATTGACCGGGAATCGAACCCGGTATACCTTGGAGAGAGGCCAACTGCTGCGCCGCCATGCCCCTCATTGCCTATATCAAACAACAACTGTGAACATGTCATCCAGTAGCGTGGGTTCTACCGAGCACTGTTGCTGCATAGACACAGGCGAGCATGGCTATGCTGCTGGACGAAATGCTCATAGAATTTGGCTTGAGTAACTATAACCCCCCCCCCCCCCCCCCCCCATTGGTCGATCTTGGCTACTCTACTGTATTATATACATTGCACCCCCCACCCAGTCATTGGACAAATTCGTGTTGACCTACTGAAGAGTTACAAATATCAGTTTGTATAGGCAACACTAGAAAATATGGCTTCAATATTTTACATATACGTCCATATCCTTTGTTAGAATTAAGGAATAAGTGACTAAGCAGTAATGTAGTTTGCTCGCAAGATGGCAGGAGTGGTTTTAAAAGGCCATTCATTCAGTTACCATCCTGACGCTAGGATCGCATGTGTCTTGCTTCTCTCTCTTCTTTGCGCACGTTACTACTTGCACCTGGTATATGCCTGGTCATGGCCTACACATGTACTGAAGATGGTTCGAATCGGTGACCTATGCATCGTATCCTCCCCTTGTTAGCTGTCGCCCATGAGATCCAGATTCGATTCACGGCTCAGTCAAGAAATTTAGTTTTGGTCTGGGTTAGAACACGGTACAATATGCCTTTTGAGGTAAAACTGAGAAGAGGTGAGTTTCCTCACTTCAATTACAAAAACACACACACTTTTGAATTCGAAAGCTTCTTTAAAAAGCCATACGCTCTGAAATTTGTATTATTTGTCGTCTTGCTCTGTAAAACTGTCTGCTGCCACTCGACTTCCTAAGAGACATAGTTATGAATTCAATATTTCAGCTCGCAGCACTTCTTAAAGCTTCACTACTGTACACTGCATTGATCACCAATAATGCCACGCAAGTTTGTATTTCCCCGGCAAACCTAAATATTTCAATGTAATCTTTCTCACTCAATTTATCTCTCCAGTTCTTTTTTTTTTTTGTCGTGTAGCCTCCTGAGAGGCCGAGTGCAGGTCTTTCTAGTCGACGCCCGTAGGCAACCTGCGCGTCGGGATGAGAGATGGAATGGATGAAGATGAATGAAACTGGGCAAGGATGTGGAAGGAAGCGGCCGTGGCCTGTCAGAAGGTACTGTCCCAGCATTTGTCTGGTGTTGAATATGGGAAACCACGGAAAACCATTTCAAGGACAGCCGACGGTGGGGCTCGAACCCACGCGTCTACCGAGTCAGCAGAGAGCTTGGCCCCATGACCTAGTGCTGCGCTTTAGCCAGCGTAGCCACTACTGTCGGTTCTCCAGTTCATGTGCAGATGTTAACTTCTGAGCAGCTGATCGTAGCGTCACAAGCTTAGGACAGTCAGCTTCAAAAGTTTTAGCTCTGTAACATAGGATCATCAAAATAATTGAATAAGTTATTATTTTCGTGCGTGGATAGAAATAAAGATTTCGTACGGCACAGCGAGCTTAGCAAGTTCAGTTATCTAGGCAATGTTCTGTTCTATTGGTTGTCATGAGTGAGCGAATGTAGCTCCTACCTCATGTTCAGAGTTTTTTATATACTGTATAGTATGAGTTAAAATGCCATAACCTTTTCGATTAATGCAGTTGAACATCTCATGATAAACAAATGGAATCACATGTCACTACAGTGCTGCAAGTTTTGTCTAATTTTTTGTGTGTATGTTTATATGACTTACAATGATGATAGAGGATGCCCCAATAAAGATGAATTATGCCCCTAATGTTGCCCAAATTCCTTCTGTTCCCTTTAGTCTGGAATTGAATAACCTGCAGATGATGTCCATTTCTTGGTTGGAAGATAGAGATAAAATATGTGTGGAATGTTGGCTTTGACAGTCAAGAAATTAAACTCCAGCAATTCTTCTAGGTTTATACTGTGTCTGGTGCAGAGTTTCTTTCAGGTGTATAAAACTGTTTCAGCAGACCCTTGGTATGCATGTGAAAATTTTAGAGACAGTCTACATTATATCATGTAAATAGCTTAACAGTCTTCTGTCACACCTGCCCAGCTCCTCTTTGGTCACTATCCTTGGCACTCGCACATTGCATTGTTGTCTGCACAAACCATACACTGACAGCGTAAGTAGAACACTGAGATCGGACTCAAAGTGCCCTGGGCAAAGGAACACTGGGCACTTCATTTGCACTGATCCTAAATGTATCAAAGCTCACTGTGCATGGATATACCATTGCGAACAGCCTAAGAGGAACGGCTCATTTATACACAGTGCCTGGACCCCATCTGGATAGTGGACCATGCATTATGACCTGTATATTATACAGTTGAACCTGCTTTATACGATGATGATGATGATGATGATAATTATTGTTTTAAGGGGCCTAACATCGAGGTTATCGGCCCTTGATGAAATGAAATGAAAGGATGAAGATAAAAAACAGCTCACTGCTATGGATGAAACGAAAATGGTTTAGAGAAAATAGACAGTGAGCCCCAACAACTATGCCTTATGTAGCAGGGAAAATACTTACAAAAAGGGACTCAGATTGAAACTACTCACCAAATGGAGAGCGGTAATACGTACATAAGGGAATTTCGAACGAAAATACTCACAAAAGGAATAGATTGAAAAATACGCACAAAATGCAGGTTAAGTCCAAAATACGTACAAAATGCAACGTACAATCGAAATACCTACAAAATGCGAGTGAAATCAAAATACTTACAAAATGCAAATGAGATTGAAAATACGCACAAAATGTAATGGAGATTCAAAATACCCACAAAATTGCAATTGAGACTTAACTACTGTACTTGAACAAAGCGGGGTAGGTTGAAAATACAAAATGCAATTGAAATTGCTTACAAAATGTATGGTAGATTCAAACTTCTCATTAGGGTGGACAATACTTACAAAATGCAATTTAGATTGAAAATAATTACAAAATGTAATTTAGATTCAAAATACCCACAAAATTGCAATTGAGACTTAACTACTTGAACAAAGCGGGGTAGGTTGAAAATACAAAATGCAATTGAAATTCAAAAAACTCACAAAAGCCCCGGCCCGGATATTGAAAGACTTACTAAAAAGCAATTTAGATTGTAAATCCTTACAAAATGCAATTGAGATTGAAAATCACTCACAAAATGCAATCTAGATCGAAAAGACTTACAAAATGCAACGTAGATTAAAAATACCTAAAAAGAAAAAAAAATCACTAAAAGGGAATTTAGATACACGGGGAACCAAGTAACAAAAACAGTGCGGGAATCTGAAAGAGAAAAGGAAATATAAGGAAAAGAGGAGGGGAGAGAGAAGAGGGTCCGCCCAAAAGGGAAGGGACAAAAGGGGAAAACGGACCCAGCTCAGGAATCCCTCGGGGTCGCCAACTCCCGAACTCACCAGCCGTGAGCCCCTGAGGGTGTAGCATTATCTAGGGAGCACCAGAAGTGGTGGGGCTACATACACCCAGCCTCCTTGAGGGCCTTGAGCAGAAAGCAGGAGATAACATGAAAAGAAAGAGAAGGCTGATCCCTCGCAGAAGGAGGGAACCAGAAAAGATGAGAAGAGGGCCAATTAAGGCGGGAAAGGAAGTGACTCCCTAGGCCTCGGATACCCTAATATCGTCGGGGTCGGAAGAGAACAAGAGTTGACCAAGTGAGGTCGACAGGAAAGAAGACGGAGAGGAGCCCGGCACAAGTAAGTGGAAGCAACGCCGGACTCAGCTGGGGTCCCGTGGTCACCAACCCACGTCCCACTAGATGTGAGCCCCTGGGGGATGCTTTATACGTAACTCTGTTCTGCGTATTTCGTATTTGTATGGAATTTCTTTTAGGTCCCGGAAGAATGTAATCTAAAAGCGTGTTAATTTAACCTTATTTATACGTAAATCGCTGTTATACGTATTAAGTGTCAGCGAAATACATCTGAGTTTTGCGTATTTGTAATTTAATGAGCATGTGTTGTTATAAAAGAAACTACAGTACTGTATTTATGTAATTTTCTCTTTGTCAGTGTAGATGGAGGTAGAGTGGTCGGGTTTTGGTGCTGAAACAGAACACAGAGATTCTGTCTCATGTGGGACATGCTCTAGATTGTTCACACGAAGAAAATTCTCATATTCAAACAAATTTATTTTCTTTTGTTTCCGCGCTGAAACCTCCAACTTCGCTTGTAACTTAATATTTAGCAGTATTGTGAAGGTCAAAATCGATGCAGCTAGAGGAGGAGCGAAGGGAACTCGCTCGGTTGGCCTTTGTTACGCCGCCAGTAAGTAAGGGTCAACAATGTCACTCTGCAAAACTCTGTGTTTTGATTGAATATGAGAATTTCTTTCGTGGGAACAAAGGACAAGTAAAATGTACATGGTGCCGGTATCTGGTGTTTTCTGTTGAACAGTAGTTTTATCATCCAGTTGCTTTCGATTAGCCAAGGAGAACACAAAACATAAACTGAAAATGCTTCAGACTTAGGGATTGCTTATACCACGCTATATACAGTAATCAGTTTTTAAAAAAAACGCTATTTTGGTTGAGTTTTTAAAACTGCGTTCGAAATCAGCAAAGCGCAGCCGTCATCAAAAAGGGAGGTATGTAGATTTGGAGAAAGCACTTTTCACACGGATCCAGCAAAAGTGGGCTGCAGAGAATTAGTGGCGACATGCTGAAGGCAAAGGCGATAGATTTAGCTAAATTGATGAGTATCACTGCTGATTTCAAGACTTCGTCAGGATGGTTGCAAGGATTTAAAGATCGTCATGAAATCACATGGAGAACAATTTGCGGTGACGCAAAAGCTGTGGACGACGTCACGGTGCAACACTGGAAAGAAGAGGTTCTGCAGGGTATCATAAGCAATTAACAGCCTACAAACATCTACAATTGTGATGAGACCGGCTTATTCTACAGTTCCCTTCCTAGTAAAACATTAGCTGAAAAAGGTGACTCCTGCCATGGAGAGAAGAAAAGTAAAATTCGAGTTATAGTACTTCTTTCCACCAATGCAGATGAATCGGACAAACGTCCTCCACTTGTGATAGGAAAATCGAAGGATCCGAGGTGTTTTAGGGTGCAAAAACAAAATCTATAGAATATGAATCCAACAGAAATTCTTGGATGAATATGCTTCTAATGGAACAGTGGTTGAAAAAACTGGTCATTAAAATTAAAAAGAAACAGAAGAAGATCCTAACTCCGCCATTGCCGGTCCCAAGTCCGGATGAGAAAGGAGGAGGGAGAAGTCCCCAACGGTACCTAAGGCGGAGGATCAGTGGTCCGGTACGGCAAAGGTGGCGGAAGGGGCAACCTACAGACGAGGTAAAACGGTCGGAACCCACTGCCTTGTGGGTAGAAGAGGGATCTTCAGATGGCTAAGGGACCCATCCTGAAAGCTGTGAGGGGTAGCCCCCACAGAAGGTTGTGCGTAGGGCTAGCTACCCTACCACAGAAAATTAACCTGCTACGAAAACTACACTACAGAAGAAAAACTGGATGGATATAAATGGAATACGACATTTGCCTGGACATGGAAATGATTTTTGGATTGGAACCTGGAACGTCCTAAGCCTGCGCCGGATCGGAGCCTTTCTAAATCTAACTGACGAGCTTGAGAGATATAACATCTCTCTCATGGCACTTCAAGAAGTACGATGGAAGGAGACTGGAAGTATAACCAGAGGGAAATATACTCTATTTTACAGTGGTGGCTTGAAGAGTATAAGTGGAACTGGTTTTGCTGAGAGGAAGGAATGGATAGGGGCAGTGACAAAATTTACACCAAAGAATGAGCGCATGTGCTCACTACGATTGAAGGGCAAGTTCTTTAATATCACCTTTATATGTGCCCATGCTCCTACGGAAGATTCCTCTGAGGAAGATAAAGATAATTTCTACAAAAAGCTTGAGTCTCTATATGAGGAGGCGCCGACACAGGACATCAAAGTGATCCTGGGTGATTTAAATGCCAAGGTGGGGAAGGAAGCGTACTTACAATCCACTATCGGAAGAGAAAGCTTACACGATGAGAGCAATGATAATGGAATGAGGCTAGTGGACTTCGCAAGTGGCAAGGGAATGGCAGTTAGCAGCACATTTTTCGCCCACAAGAACATACATAAAGCTACCTGGCTCAGCGGACGGCATCACACGGAATCAGATTGATCACGTCCTTATAGACACGAGGCATGCAACAGACATCCTGGATGTACGTATATGTAGAGGGGCAGACGTCGACTAGGACCATTTTACGGTGCGTGTGAAGTACAGACAAAGAATTTGCCAACTAAAGAATGTCAAAGGGAGTAAGCAGAAGAAGTTTGATATGGACAAACTGAGTGGGGAAAAAGTTGAAGAATATGAAAATACTGTCCAAGTATCGATGGATGAAGGAAATCCTGAAGACTGGCAAACCATCAAGACGTCTATATTATTGGCCGCAGAGCCAACCTTGGGGTTCAAGAAATTTCAAAGGAATGAAGGCTGGTTTGATGAAGAATGCAAAGAAGCTCTGGCAGTTCGGAATAAAGCAAGACAAAAGGCGTTGCAGAGGGAAACCAGGAGCATGAAACAAGATTTCATTGAAGCACGCCGAGAAGCAAAGAAGACCTGCCGGAAGAAGAAGCGCCAGTGGGAAAAGAAGAAGATCGAAATCATCGAGGAATGTGCTGAGAAGAAAGATGTGAGAGGAATGTATTCGTGCATCAAGAGAGAGAAGGGAGACTTCCAAGCGCGGACTACCATGTGTGAGGACTCGGAAGGCGATCTGGTGACGGAAGGAAGACGTATCCTGGAGAGATGGGCTGTATACTTCGAGCATGTCCTGAACGAACTCAGTGAGAGTGAGGGTGGGCAGGACGAGGACATCTACCAAGGGGGGAGCCCGACCCATTAGTCGAGGCGCCTTCCAGGGCTGAAGTAAGCGAAGCCATCAAGCGTTTAAATAACAACAAGGCGCCAGGCGAAGACTTGATCACGGCAGAGGTGTTGAAGAAAGGTGGCAGCTATCTTCCTGGACAGCTCTATACTGTGATAAAGAAAATTTGGGAAGAAGAAAATATGCCTGATGAGTGGGGGATAGCCTTAGTATTTCCTGTGCACAAGAAGGGCTCGAAGCTGAGATGTGATAACTACCGAGGTACTGATATCTCGCCAGGAGATGGCAGTCGGGTTTGAACTGCAGTTGTCTTCCCGCTCACTGCGTATCACACATTCCAAAAACATAAAGATGGTCACTGTTTCCATTACTGTACCTGATACTGCCACACTGTTAAAAGTAAACACAAAGGCTTGTGAGAATATCGACAGTAGGAAGGAAGGTAACAATAGATACGTGAAGCCCGATAACAAATTATCATGCAGAAAGTAGCTACAACTGACAGCCAGCCGATATATTTAGGTTTGGAATATTTGGGCCGCGCATGCGTACTGCAAGATCCCCCTTACCCCGTCACAATGTGTTGAACTGCCATCTCCTGGCGTGATGACATTATCTCACTCCTCAACATGGGTTACTAGGTGCTAACGAGTATCATCGCAGCGAGGCTACAAGAGTTTGCAGAGCAATGTCTTGGGGACTACCAGTGTTGTTTCAGAAGGAATCCCTCAACCACGGACCACATATTTACCATCCGATGCATGCTGTAGAAATGCTATGAATTCAACATACCGGTCCATCAGTTGAATATCGACTTTCAAAAAGCATAAACGATAGCATTAAGAGGAGTTTTCTGTATGAAACATTGGACCATCTTGGAGTGCCTAAGAAGATCATCAGGCTAGTACGGATGACACTTACGAACACTAAGTGTAAAGTAAAAGGCGTGCTGCCGCCTAAGCCACGGAGGCTTATATGCAAGACACTGAATTGGCCTGCCTCTCACCGCTGGGTCCGTGGTTCAAATCCCGGTCACTCCATGTGAGATCTGTGCTGGACAAAACGGAGGCAGACAGGTTTTTCTCCGGGTACTCCGGTTTTCCCTGTCAAAATTTCATTCCAGCAACACTCTCCACTATCATTCCATTTCATCTGCCATTCATTTCATCATTGCCCCAGAGGAGTGCGTCAGGCCTCGGCAGCCGGCACATTCATATCCTCGCCGCTAGATGGGGGCTTCATTCATTCCATTCCTGACCCGGTCCGAGACTGGAAGCAGGCTGTGGATTTTCTTTTCAGTGTCTTGCATATGCGGATGATGTTGCGTTGCTGGGAAGGACATCAGGAGATGTGAAGAGGGCATTTGTTGAATTAGACCAGATGGCTTCAGGAGCTGGGCTGAGGGTGAATAGCATGAAGACAAAGTATATGACCACCGTGAGACAGGGCGTGGTACCTTAGGAGCTTGTTATTGATAATAATAAGAATTTCCCTCAGACCAGCACTTTCAAGTACCTTGGATCGACTATCACCGAGGGATCTGACTGTCTCGAGGAAATCAATGAGAGAGTGCGCTCCGGGAGCCGAAGCTACTTCAGTCTCTCCCATCTGCTGCGATCAAGAACGTTATCACGCAGTTGTAAGAAAACTATATATAAGACAGTCATATGACCTGTTGTCACCAATGGGTTTGAGACATGGGTGTTGACCAGGAGGAATGAGGATTTGTTGAACAGGTGGGAGAGGAAGGTACTCCGTAAGATCTATGGGCCTGTGTGTGATCGTGGAGTGTGGCGCCTCCGCACCAAGAAGGAGATCTATGATCTGTATGGGGACCCTACTATCGTCGCAGAGGTCAAGAGTACCCGGATTCGGTGGCTTGGACATGTCGAGCGAATGCCGGTGTAACGTGTTTTTCGAGGGGTTTTTATGCCACTGGCATAAGTCAGTAGGAAGCCATTCTATAATTATTTACGCGGCAAATTGTTCAGCCAAGAGAATTTTTCATGTTAATTTATTATTATTATTAATTTATTATAATTATTATTAAGGTATTTTCGGAGCATTTTATAAAAATTATTAGCATTCAGATAGGTTTTCTATGTCTTAGAAAACGCTATCAAGCAAATTATTACGAACGACGATATCATAGAAAATTATCTGATTACGGAATTTTACGGAGTTTTGTCAGTTAGGGTATTTGAGAGAGATGACTCACGGGGAATTCAAGTACACGCTTAATCTTGTCGGAAAGCATGACGCAATCCTGGGTCGCATCGTCCAGGAAAGGCGAATAGTTGGAACGGAAATGGACTTCATCATCGCCGCGCCGTGTGTAATGACCCGGAGGAGGGGAAGATCGCGTGGTGGGTCAGCCAATCAGTAAGGACCACGCAAGCTGAAGTCGGCTGAAGAGTGGGGGAGCCGACTGGTGCATATATCGTTCGACGCGCCGTGGAACCAGAGGAATCTGTATAGAATTTAACGAGTACGGTTGTACGCGGGAATCGCTCCGATGTTCCGTGGATTGGAGGACTAACTTTTGTAAAACTTAACCAGTGCGGTTGTACGAGTGTTTGGGTCCAAGGTACGGACCATAGAATTATCTAATCTACCAGAATCTCATCAAACATCGACGAAGATGACGACATCCAGGAGACTGTGGGAAGCTCACAGCATCATCCAGTACGAGGGAAAGGCTTCGGGCATTTCCAGTGGTAAGCGCTAATGACGCAGAAATACGCAATCTCTCATTTCTCTTGGTTTTATATTTCATATTTCAGTAACTTCATAGCTTGGGAATAAGAGTAAAATCAATAATTTATCAGACTCCGTTTTCACGTAATTTTCTATCGGTAATATTAAAATCGCAACGCTCCAATTCAAATTTTAAACTTATTATTATTATTAATTTTGCTATTCTTGTTTTATATAATAAATTCATTTCTTTTACAATGCAATCTTTGCTTTCAGTAGGTAGCATTAGATATAGACCAATTCCTTCTCCTGATACAATTGTTTGTTGGGTTAATGATCAAATCATACCACGATCTGAGTGAATAGAGTCTTGAATGTGTTCTGCCAGAGCTAGACGTTGTTAAATACAAATTTAGATTTCAACATTGCGTTGAGGTCTTGGCGCCCATTAAAACAACATAGCTTAGGCAAAGGTAAACAGTTACATTCTCACCCAACAGTTAGGGGCTAGCAAAACGTTTCATTTGTACGCTCAACGTGGAGCAAAGTAAATACCGTTTCACTTGTCATCCCAGCCTAAGTTAATAACGTTTCACCGGAGTCAAGGATGGTGTATCAGGTCTTCCATGGGCGGCCCACTGGAAAGCGAGGACGGGGGCGACAGCAAAAGCGCTGGCTGGACGATGTCGAGGAGGATCTGAGGATGCTACGTGTCAGAGCTTGGAGGAGGCGTGCACGGGATAGGAAACGCTGGAAGACTGTGGTGGAGCAGGCCAAGGTCCTTCATGGACTGTAGTGCCACGGGGTAAGGTAAGTAAGAAGAAGATCCTTCTTCTTATGGATAGATGTGCAGCACATCCACCTCAAATCATTCTGGAGACTGTCCGAGTGGAACTTTACCCTCCTAACTGTACCAGTGTTCTACAACCACTTGATTTGGGCATCATTGCAAATTTCGAAGTGCATTATAAAAGATTGCTGGTTCAACATTTAATAACACTGAGTGATGCAGGAAATGAAACTCTCTCCATTAATTTACTACAAGCCATGGACTTTATTTCGGCTGCCTGGAAGCTGGTGTCATCCTCCACAATCAGCAACTGTATCCGCAAAGCTGGTGTCTTACTGGAGGAGGCTGCCTCTAATGATGATTATGAGGACGAAATTATGTCTGGCAATTAGCTAACGCTGAAGCCTCCATGGCTTAGGCGGCAGCATGCCGGCCTCTCACCACTGGGTCCGTGGTTCAAATCCCGGTCACTCCATGTGAGATTTGCGCTGGACAAAGCGGAGGCACACAGGTTTTTCTCCGGGTACTCCGGTTTTTCTTGTCAGAAATTTAATTCCAGCAACACTCTCCACTATCATTTCATTTAATCATTGCCCCAGGGGAGTGTGACAGGGTTTGGCAGCCGTCACAGTTCATATCCTCACCGCTAGATGGGGGCTTCATTCATTCCATTCCCTGACCCGGTCGGTCGACTGGACGCAGGCTGTGGAATTTCATTTTCAATTCGCTAACTCTACCGGAGGGTGCAGATTTCGATACTTTTGTGCACTTCGATGATATCTGGCTGCATGTGGGCTACAATGGGATGAAGAGATTATTGCTGATATATGCCAACAACTCGGTGGTGACGGACCAGCTACAAGCGATAGTGACAGTGATGGAGATGACGACTTGAATCTTGAAACACCTGAACTAAGTGAAGTTAGTCTTAAGTGCAATCGATGTGTGTAGGCGTTACATCAGTGCGAAAAGTTGTGGTGAAAATGCCTTGAATTTATTACTATGTTTGCAAAAGGAGGTTTATACACAATGCAAGAAAAGTGAAACAAGCCAAACTATCGGATTTCCTTAAGGCTGGACCAAGTTCAAAATAATACAGTACTGTATTTTCTGTCTTAATGTATGTATTGTTTGCTAGGATTTACACATGTAGGTCTATTCCATGGGTTTTCAGTAAATATGTAATGTGTTGTGTAAGTCTGATTTCTAAGTAATTCTGAGTTACAAGTAGTCTTTTCTCTTCCCTTGATATGCATATAAGTCAAGTTCAACTGTGGGACTTCTTTGCTGGTGGAACTAGAGCTCCCTCAGCATTATCTTATCCCTATAAAGGTACCAAAGGATGGAATATTGGCTTTCATAGCCAACAGGGACACAGTATAAACCTTGAAGAATTGCTGGAGTTTAAGAGATGTGTGGTACACTTCAGTAAGACATTGACATGGATTTACAAGATTTGATCTAATTGAAAACTCTGAGTGGCCTTTATGGGAATGGGACTGCGCAACTTGGAAACAGTGATAGAGATGAAGGTTGGCTTTGTCAGAGATCTATAAATTGGAACTGCTGGGTAGAGCAGAAATTTCTGATGAAATGTACAGATGGACAATCATAAAATGTCGCATGGAAAATATCAAAGTCCTGTTGGGGTATCATCGTGCTCGGAAGTGGCTGCACAGTTGCAACAAAATTGATGCACTTCCATCTTTGTTCAACGACATGTTCGGGACAAAATGCAACTATCAGTACACAGTGTCACTGTGCAGATATCAAAATAACAGAGAAGAATGATGTGCAATTAATGAGAAACAGCCCAAATGCGTGAAGTGAATTAGTATGGAGTGTAGCACTGTACTGGATTCATATTTGTATAATTCTAAATTGTATTTTTAATTTGTTTGTTTTCTAGACAAAACCTTCTCGGAGAAGACTCCGCTCTATGCTCACCGTATACACATGGCCTTCCCTTTAAACACAATCCGCTTCAAATTTATGTGCATGTATGAGATGGAAGACCTAATCCTATGAATAACCATGCTTACAACGGAGTGCGCACATTTTTACTATTGCAATATGAGGCAGATATTGTTATAAGATGTCACAAAAGTTATACGTGCACAAGTCCACCTTCAGGTGTAGCGACTAGCATTCTTGGTATCAACATGTCCATAAATACTATCAAAATTTTCATCTCACATAGACTGAGTATTTAAAAAGAGCTCAACCTTCTTGCCATAGTACTGTCGCCCAAGAGGTGCGGGTATGTTTTCCGGCCCAGCCAATCAATTTAATTCTGGTCTGAGGGCTGGAAAGAGGTACAGTCAGCATTGTGAAGCAAACCTGAAAAGAAGTGGGTTGAATTCTCACCTCAGCCATCCTGGAAGAGTATCCCATGGTTTCCCATGTCTACTCCAGACAAATATTGGGATGGTTCCTAACTTAAAGGCCACGGCTGCCTCCTTCCCATTCCTCACCTGAATTACAATTGCACACACTCTAAAATAGACACCACAGATTATCAAGCAAATTCTATACACACATCCAAGTAACGGGGCTAAATGACCAAGATGGCCAAGCCTCTCAAATGAAACATCATTATTAAACGTGACATAATCTACACTCCATGTCATTCTTAGTAACGAGGAAATACAAATACAGAGATTGAATAAGTTTTTGTTTATCGGGGACCAACTTGTGGTGTAGTGGCTAGCATAGCCTAATTACACTGCAACGGCTCATCAGTGGAATTTGATCCAGCGATCCCGCGCTTACGAAGCAGGGCTCTTACCGCTGCACCATGTGCTCTTTGGCTTCTTGCTAGCGTACAACGCACATGGACGCCGCACTGCAATTGCGAATAATTAATTTCTCGGAAACAGCTGAGAAGCGCCACTTACTACTTGTGCCTGGCCATGGCCTACACGTGTACTGAAAATGGTTGGAATCGGTGACCTATGCATCGTATCCTCCCCTTGTTAGCTGTTGCCCATGAGATCCAGATTCGATTCACGGCTCAGTCAAGAAATTTAGTTTTGGTCTGGGTTAGAACATGGTACAATATTGCCTTTTGAGGTAAAACTGAGAAGAGGTGAGTTACCTCACTTCAATTACGAAAACACACACACTTGGAGAAACCACAATAACACAGGCCGTCTGAAAAATTTGTGTCATCACATTTGAATTTGAAAGCTTCTGTAAAAAGCCATACGCTCTGAAATTTGTATTATTTGTCGTCTTGCTGTGTAAAACTGTCTGCTGCCACTCGACTTCCTAAGGGACATAGTTATGAATTCAATATTTCAGCTCGCAGCACTTCTTAAAGCTTCACTACTGTACACTGCATTGATCACCAATACTGCCACTCAAGTTTGTATTTCCCCGGCGAACCTAAATATTTCAACGTAATCTTTCTCACTCAATTTATCCCTCCAGTTCATGTGCAGATGTTAACTCCCGAGCGGCTGATCGTAGCGTCACAAGGTTTGAAAGTTAGCCTTAAAAGTTTTAGCTCTGTAACATAGGATTATCAAAATAATTGAATAAGTAATTATTTTCGGGCGCGGATAGAAATAAAGATTTCGTACGACACAGCGAGCTTAGCTAGCTTAGCTTATCTAGGTAATGTTCTGTTCTATTGGCTGTCATGAGCGAGCGAATGTAGCTCCTACCTCATGTTCAGAGTTTTTTATATAGGCTACTGTATAGTAAATTTATTCATCATGTACGAGTTAAAATGCCATAACCTTTTCGATTAATGCAGTTGAACATCTCATTATAAACAAACAAATGGAGTGGGAATGGTGGTGAGAGAAGGGCTGAGGGAGGAAGTAAAGAGGGTAAGTGATAGAATAATTAGAGCCAGAATCACTGTGAAAGGTAGAAACCTGGACATTCTGCAAGTCTATGCACCACAGGTGGGATGCACAGAAGGCGAGAAGGACGAGTTTGAAGAGGAGTTGCAGAAGCAGTTAGTAGGGAGAGACCTGATAGTCATGGGAGACCTAAATGCCCATGTCGGAACTGATAGAAGAGGTTTTGAGGAAGTGATTGGTGGTGAAGGATGGGGAAACAGGAATAAGGAAGGAGAGAGATTGTTGGAACTGTGCAAGATAAATGGGCTAATGGTTGGAAACACATGGTACAAGAAGAGAGAGAGCCATAAAATTACTTGGTACAGCAGGGATTTGACTAGGAAATCAGTGGTGGACTATATTCTATGCGGGAAGGAGACAAAGAAGAGTATCACGGATACAAGGGTAATACCTTCAGAAGCCCTGGACAGTGACCACCGTCTGCTGGTCGCCAAGGTGAGAGGACTGAAGGAAAAGAGGAGAACTGAAAACCAAGAAAGAAGAATAAGGACATGGAAGCTGAAGGAGGATGGAAATAAGGAGAAGTTCCAGATATTAGTGAGGAACAAATTACCGAAGGATGATCCGAAAACAGGTGAAGAAGAATGGAATAGGTTTAAGGACGTGTTGGTAGAAGCAGCGGAAGTCGTGTGTGGCAGAACTAGTGGAAAGAAAAGGTGGAAGGAAACACCATGGAGGAACCCCAGAACTAAGGAAGCAGTGAAAAAGAAAAATGAAGCATTCAGGAAATGGTTCCAACAGAGGACAGACAGAACAAGAGAAGAATACCAAGAGCGGAAGAAAGAAGCAGGAGAGGTAGTGAAGGAAGAGAAAAAGAAATGGCTGGAGAAATGGACAGAAATGATGGAGGAGGACTGTGATGGCAGTAAGAAAGTGTTGTATGGAATGATAAAGGCAAAGAGAAGAGATACAGGGGAAAATGTCAGAATGGTGGACAGGAATGGAAAGGAGGTCGAAAATATGGAAGAAGTAAAGGTTATCTGGAGAGAATACTTCAAGGAACTCCTAAATCCAACTAAAACCAGCGTAGTGGACATTGTGGAGGAAGAAACAGACAGTGACCAAGACATTTCAGAGAAGGAATTGACATGGAAAGAAGTGGAGGAAGCATTAAAGAAGATGAAAGGGGGAAAGGCACCGGGAATAGACGAAGTGAGTGTGGAGATGGTGAGAGCAGCAGGGGTGATAGGAACACAGTGGCTCTTTCGAGTAATGAAAGTGATATGGAGGGAGAAGAAAATACCAGAGGACTGGAAAAGAGGGATAATAATACCCATATTTAAAAAGGGAAGTAGGAAGGAATGCAAGAACTACAGGGGAATTACACTCATGTGCCACTGCGCCAAAATATTTGAGAAGGTACTGGAGAGAAGAATTCGGACAGAAGTTGAAGATAGGCTGAGGGAAGAACAGTATGGATTCAGGCCAGGAAGGTCAACAGTTGACCTCATCTTTGCAGTAAGACAGCTACAAGAACACCATTATGAATATGGGAAAGATCTGGTGATGACCTTCTTGGATATTGAGTAAGCATATGATAGTATTAATAGAAACAAGGTATGGGAAGCAATGAGAGCAAAAGCAGTGAACAAGGAGACAGTGGCAAGAGTGAAAGCAATGTACGAGGGAAGCAAAAGCTGTGTAAAGGTGGGAAGAGAGAGAACGGAATGGTTTCAACTGGAGAGTGGTCTGAAACAGGGAAGTGCCCTCTCACCCCTGTTATTTATAGTGGTGATGGATGAAATCATACGAAAAGTGGTAAATAGCATTGGGGAAAGGAAAATGAAGGCAATGTTGTTTGCTGATGACCTTCTGGTATGGGGAGAGGATGAGGAAGAAGTACAAGAGCAATTAGATGAGTGGGAGAAGGTAGTGTTATCATATGGGATGAAGTTCTCAGCACAAAAGAGTGAAGTGGTCATCACAACGAGGAAGAAGAACAGACTGGATATGGGCATAACACTTGGAGGACAGCAGTTGCAGAAAGTAGAATGCTTCAAGTACTTGGGAAGCATAATTGAAGAAAAGGGAGGCAATAGGATGGAAATAAATGAGCGGGGAAGGTGCGCAGATGGATTTTTCAAGAGTGTTAGGGGGATGATATGGAATAAAGATGTACCACAAAAATGTAAAGGAATCATCTACAAGACCTACTTTGTGCCAATTTTGACATATGGTTCAGAAACATGGGTGATGAAGGAAAGGGACAAGAATAAAATACGAGCAGTGGAGATGAAGTTCCAGAGGAGTAGGGTAGGAGTGACAAGAATGGACAGAGTAAGGAATGAGAGAGTCAGGGAGATGGTAAGAGAGGAACCATTGCAAAATAGAATAGAGCGATCTAGGCTACAATGGTATGGACATGTGAGGAGGATGCAAGAGGAGAGGATACCGAAGAAGATGTTTGGAATGGAAATGACGGGAAGGAGGCCAAGGGGAAGACCAAGGGACAGATGGACAAAAGGAGTTAAGAAGAGTGTGGAGGAAAGAGGAGTGTGCTGGGACACAGTAAATGACGAGAGATGGTGGATGGACAGGAAACGATGGAGAGGCTTATGTTCCAAGCAGACCCGACCAGCGGTTGGAAACTGCTCAAGATGATGATGATGAATCACATGTCACTACAGTGCTGCAAGTTTTGTCTAATTTTTTGTGTGTATGTATGACTTACAATGCTGATAAGAGGATGCCCCAATAAAGATGAATTATGCCCCTAATGTTGCCCAAATTCCTTCTGTTCCCTTTAGTCTGGAATTGAATAACCCGCAGATGATGTCCATTTCTTGGTTGGAAGATAGAGATAAAATATGTGTGGAATGTTAACTTTCACGGTCAAGAAATTAAACTCCAGCAATTCTTCTAGGTTTATGCAGTGTCTGGTGTGGAGTTTCTTTCAGATATATAAAACTCTTTCAGCAGACCCTTGGTATAAATGACCAGTCGTATGCATGTGAAAATTTTAGGGACAGTCTACATTATATCATTTAAATACCCTTAACAGTCTTCTGCCACACCTACCCAGCTCCTTTTTGGTAACTATCCTTGGCACTCCCACATTGCATTGTTGTCGGCACAAACCATACACTGACAGCGCGAGTAGAACACTGAGATCAGACTCAAAGTGCGCTGGGCAAAAAGACAATCAATGCGCACATCATTTGCACTGATATCAAATGTATCAAAGCTCACTCTGAATGGATATACCATTGTGAACAGCCTAAGAGGACCATGCATTATGACCTGTTTATTATAGTACTTCTTTGCTGGTGGAACTAGATCACCCTCACCATTATCTTATCCCTATAAAGGTAAAAAAAATAGGAATATTGGCTTTCATAGCCAACAGGGATGCAGTATAAACCTTGAAGAATTGCTGGAGTTTAAGAGATGTGTGGTGTACTTCAGTAAGACCTTGACATGGATTTACAAGATTTAATCTAATTGAAAGCTCTGAGTGGCCTTTATGGGAATGGGACAGGGCAACTTAGAAACAGTGATAGAGATGAAGGTTGGCTTTGTCAGAAACCTATGAGTTAGAACTGCTGAGTGGAGCAGAAATTTCTGATAAAATGTACCTTAAACATTCAAAATCAATCCATTTTTATCAGGATTCTTCACTATGTTCAGTATATGTATGCGAATCGCTCAGTTTAGACATCCCTTGTAGCAAAATCACAATGCACAAGAATAATGAAAAACGAGAAGGTTTTGTCTAGAAAACAAATTAAAAATACAATTTAGAATTATATAAATATGAATCCAGTACAGTGCTACCCTCCATACTAATTTCAATTTCTCCATTTGTTGACACTGCCTCAACAGCTTCTTAAATGTCTGAAATATAGGGCTGAAAATGTCTCCTGCCTCTCACCACAATACTTGGCCCACTTCCTTTTCCTCTGGCTTACAGAATGATGAAATGGCCCCGCCCCACCTCACACAAAGCTTTATATGCCCATTGCCAGCACAAAACCTATCCTACAAGCACCTTCTGATTAAGAGGAGAGGTTACACATCAGTATATATGCGGTGGACCATAAATATAACAAAGGTGGCGTAGTGGCACAGAGGTCAAGCTGTTGGCCTCTCACCACGGCGGACCGGGTTCGATTCCCGGTCCATGCATGTGAGATTTTCAAAGTGAAATGCCATATCCTGTGGATCGGATTCCACGTAAAAAGGAGGTCCCATGTCTCATGATCTCGAGATTAACTATCAAGTAAAACTACAATCTTCTTTACTTATAAATATAACAGTTTCAGACCATCATGTGGTGTAGTGACTAGTATACTTGGCTGTTACCCCTGAGGTCCCAGATTCAGTTTCCGGCTCTGCCAAGAAAATTAATTCTAGTCTAAGAGTTGGAATGAGATTCACTCCGCCTTGTGAGCCAAAGCTGAGAAGAGGTGGATTCGGTTTCCACCTCAGACATCCTAGAAGTGATTTTCAGTGTTTCCCCACTTCTACTCCAGGAAAATGCAGGGGTAGTTGTAAATTTAAGGCCATGCATGCTTCCGTCCCAATCAGTTGCAAATATACATTACTAAAGACACCACATTCTGTAGGTTATTAGACAAATTCTGCATACACCTAAGTGCAGGGGTCTGATAACACAATGTCCAATCGCTAAATGAAAAGTCAATCTCGGAAGCCAGCAAACTTCTACACCAGGAAAATGCCGGGATGGTTCCTAACATATGGTCATGCTCACTCCACTTCCTTCCCAATTCTAGAGTCAATAACAAATATAACCACTGCAAATAACACCACACTAACATCAGACACAGTGGAATGGTCATGAAGTCTCACTCTCTCCTAAGCTCCGAGGTCAGTTAACAAACCAAGTGATGAATTATATATTTATTTATTAACAGCATTTATATATTTATTTAATTTCTTTGACCGAGCTTCATATTTAAGTAGTCATTGTTGAAGCAAGATGACATTTTTCTATATAGGCCTACACTGCGTGCTATTTCTATATGACTTCTGATTTCAATGTTGGAATCTAAACTGTCAGTGATGATATTCCCTATTTAGAGTAGTGAACCCGCTCAACTGGAAGACTTCTTCAATATTATTATCTCCCATATTGGAAGATGTTAGGTCCGTATTGCCAATATAATCAATCTAACTTAATAATCAACAAGGAAATTCGTCGAACAATACTATATTATGAAAAAATATCACTTCCTAAAACTAGGGTACATGTTTCGAGCTATTCAAATATTTAGCCCTTCTTCAGCCCTCTCACGTCACCAACACATCACCGACACTCATCAATCAACATAATAGAAAACACATTAAAACACAACTACTGTATATCTACAGACACACTCAAATGCCCTTAAAATTTTATAAAAAACTGTCTCTTCTTTTAGTGCATCTTTGCCCATGTTTTTACCAATTTGTACTATCTTGTATTTATAATTTTGCTGAGCTGGCTTGAACTTTTCATGTGAAGACGGATGTCCTTGGTTCATTAATGTATGGACTCGCTCCAACCCTAAAGAAATGAAATAAAGCTGTCACTATTCATCTAACAAGAGAAATCAAATTAAATGTGAAGAAGCTTAGGTCAAAGCCAGGCGGGAACCTCATAAGCTGGGTTAGCAGGCCCAAATCCATGCGCCTCATGTCATGTAAACTGTAAAATTGTTACAGGCAAATTGTATTGAAGTGTAAATAAAGTGAAGTAAACTAAACAACTGTGTGTTGTTCCGAATGATGCCTGTTGGCAGGTGGAGGATAGGCCATAGTGAGAGGCCAAAAGCTTGACCGCTGTGCCACCACGCCCCCTTTGTTATATTTATGGTCCCCTTCTGCCTATCCTCCTCCTGCCGTGTCACTTGGACCGAGGCTATGCTCGCTTCATTAGGCGATTCCTTTCAATATGGAACGTGCAGGTAAGCTAACAGGCATAATTCGGAATAACACATATAGTTGTTTAGTTTACTTCACTTTACTTACACTTCAATTCAATTTGCCTGTAATAATTTTACAGTTTACATGACGTGAGGCGCGTTGATTTGGGCCCGCTCCCCCAGCTTATGAGGTTCCCGCCTGGCTTTGACGTAAGCTTCTTCTTCTTAGCGTTTTCCCGCAGGTGCAGGGTCTGCTGTCCGGATCTTGGCTCACCACTTGTTATGATCGCGAGCATCATAAGGTGTTAGGCTGAGCACCTTCGTATCATTTATCGTATCATGCCAGCGCTGTTTTGGTCTCCCACGTGGTCGTTGCCCATTGATTTCCAAGCACTGGGTAGAATTGGCTACTGTTCCTGGTGCAGCGTGTAGGACGTGACAGTACCATTGGAGACGTTTTTGCCGAGCCTTCTCAGTGATGGGTGAAATGCCCATTTGCTGGCGAATGATGTCGTTTCTTACATGGTCCAGGAGTGTGATGCCCATTGACCAACGGAGCATACACATTTCCATGCTGTGTACTTAGCGCTCTGTCAGTTGGTCGACATTCAGCGCCATACAAAGCAACAGGACGTACTGTACTATCATGCGATATATTTTGGATTTCAGATGTAGTGGCATCCTTCTGTCGCAGAGTACACCTGTAACTTCCCTCCATCTCATCAAATCTGCATTTATCCTGCTTCGCACTTCATCACCTATCTCACCATCTGATTGTAAGCGAGATCCTAGATACTTGAAGCTTACCGTCTTGGCTAATGTCTCTTCATCAACTTGATAGAAGCTGTTGCTTGTACACCTGTAACTTCCCTCCTTCTCATCAAAGCTGCATTTATCCTGCTTCGCACTTCATCACCTATCTCACCATCAGATTGTAAGCGAGACCATCTGATTGTAAGCGAGATCCTAGATACTTGAAGCTTACCGTCTTGGCTACTGTCTCTCTGTCAACTTGAGAGAAGCCGTTGCTTGTACACCTGTAACTTCCCTCCATCTCATCAAAGCTGCATTTATCCTGCTTCGCACTTCATCACCTATCTCACCATCAGATTGTAAGCGAGATCCTAGATACTTGAAGCTTACGGTCTTGGCTAATGTCTCTCCATCAACTTGATAGAAGCCGTTGCTTGTGATGGTTTCAAGGTATTCAGTCTTCTTCTTATTCAGTCTAAAACCGTATTGCGAAAGACGGCTGTTCCAAACTTCAACTTGATGCTGCAGTCCTCCTCTGGTGGTATCAGCAAGTGCAACATCAACTGCGTATAAGAGAGTCTAAGGAACACAACACTCCTTTGCAGGTCTCGTGTGATTATGTCCAAGACTAGGATAAAGAGCAATGGGGACAATGAGGATCCCTGGTGTACGCCAACTTTCACTGGGAAGCTCTCCGAGGTGCCGACGGCACAACGTACACAACTGGTGGTGTTTGTAAGCTTATTCACATTTAATTATTTAGATTATTTGATTTCTCTCGTCAGATGAATAGTGACAGCTTTATTTAGTTTCTTTAGGATAGGTCTGGGTTGGAGCGAGTTCATAAATTATTGAACCAAGGACATCCGTCTTCACATGAACCTTCCTTTAGGGATGAAAAGTTCAAGCCAGCTCAGCAAAATTTTGAATACAAGATAGTACAAATAGGTCAAAATATGGGCAAAGATGTAGTCAAAAGAAGAGACAGGTTTTTTTATAAAATTTTAAGGACGTTTGAGTGTGTCTGTAGATATACAGTAGTTGTGTTTTAATGTGCATTCTATTATGTTGATTGATGAGTGTCGGTGATGTGTTGGTGACGTGAGAGGGCTGAAGAAGGGCTAAATATTTGAATAGCTCGAAACATGAACCCTAGTTTTAGGAAGTGATATTTTGTCATAATATAGTATTGTTCGACGGATTTCCTTGTTGATTATTAGATTGGATCTGATGTTCAGAGTAGTCTGGTCGTGATTTTGATGACTGAAACCCTTTTTTTTTTCTTATTTACATTAATATGGAGTCTACATTCTTCAGATGTTGGCTGGTAATTGTTGAAGACCATCAAGACTATGGTATCACAGAAGATCGTTGCACCACAGTAGTACAAGTCTATATGCCTACCAGTGAAGCAGCTGATGAAGAAGTTGAAAAGTTTTATTGAAATATAGATGGAATTCTGAGCTATGTCAAGGGCGATGAAAATGTAATAATAATGGGAGATTGGAATGCTGTGGTAAAAAAAAAGGAAGAGAAGGGAAGATAGTAGAAGAATTTGGATTGAGTGAAAGGAATGATTGAGGGAGCAGGCTGATAGAATTCTGCACTGAGCTCAAGTTGGTCATAGCTAACACATTACTCAACAACCACAACAGAAGAATATACTCAGGATGAGACCAGGAGATACAGGACATTTCCTAATTGACTCTATTATGTTGAAGCAGATCTTCTGAAACCAGATTTTGGATTGGAAAACATATCCCAGAGCCGACATAAACTCTGACCACAATCTGGTTGTTATGAAATGCTGATTGAAGCTGAAAAAACTGAAGAAAAGTAAATACCCATAAATGTGGCCAGTAGACCAAACTAAAAGAGAAGGATGTGAACAAAAGTCTCAAGAGGATTATAAGGGAAGGACTAATGAAGAACCCTGAACTAACTTCTAATGCAGAGGAATGGGTACTTTCGAAGAATGAAATAATTAAGTCCACAAAAGAAAGCATTGATAGAAAGGAATAAATAGGTGGAATTGCTTGGATCACTCAGAATATAGAAGAATGCATCAAAGTTGGAACAACAAGAGATGAAAGGGGAAAAGCAGAATATACATAGATGTCTTAAAAATGGGGTAAACAAGAGGTGCAAGGAAGCGAAAGCAGTGTGGTTGAAAGAGAAATGTGCAAGTATAGACAATTGTTTGAAAGTAGGAAAAGTAAATGCAACTTTTCGAAGGATTATGGGTCCTTTGGGGGAAAGGAAGGCTAAGTGCTATAATATTAAGGACTTGGATGGAAAACAGATAATAATATTATGTTGAGAGATGGAAAACTTACATAGAGCATTTGTATAGGAGTAAGAAGATTGAGAAACATGTTATGGAAAGGGAAGATGAAATTGATAAGGATGAGAAAGGAGATTTAATGTTGAGATCAGTATTTGATAGAGCACTAGAAGACTTAAGGAGGAAGAAAGCACCATTTTCATTCGAGACTGATTAACTAACCTATTTGCTGATCAGGTTATTTCACTTAGTATGAAGGATTTATGAGACAGGTGAGGTGCCCTCTGCTTTTAAGAAGAATAGTATCATGCCTATATGGTTTTTAATATAAATAATTGTTTTGGGGCAAAAAAAAACCTTCTCCCCCCACTATATGGCACCCTGCTCCCAATGATCCTCTATTAGCAATTAGCATTGCGGCCTTCTCTACTTCTACTCCTTTCACTTTGAAATCCTTCAACACTGAAACTAACCATCGCTTCCTAGATCCACCCCTGCTTCTCTTACCCTCTACAGCCAAACTCATTAACCTGTTAGTTAATCTTTCCTCCCCCAATCTCTTCACATGACCCCACCATCCGAGACGGTTCATACAAACAGCATCATCTAGCGTGTTCATTTCTAATTAGCCCCTTATCTCTTCATTACGAGCACCCTCCTGCCATTGCTCCCATCTATTTGTCCCAGCAATCACTTGGGCTACCCTCATATTACCTCTGGCTTATGTATCTACCCAGCTCTCACTTCCATACAGCAAGGTCGGTCTAAATACTGAGCGATGTACGGAGAGTTTTGTGGCTACATCAACTTCTTTCTTGTGGAATACTGTAGATCGCAACCGAGAACTCACTGCATTGGCCTTTTTACACCTTGACTCTGTTTCCTTCCCCATACGACCATCCTGAGAGAATACACAGCCCAAGTACTTTAAAATGTTCCACCTGCTCCAATTTAATTCCTCCTATCTGTCATTCTATTTTCTTGCATTTTTCTGTATTGACATAACACTCGTCTTTGAAATGCTGATCTTTATACCATACTCCCTACATTTCTGTTCAAGATCTAACATGCTGGCTTGCAAGCTTTTGATGGTGTCCATCATTACATCCAGATCATCACCATAGGGCAGACTGCTTACCTGGTCTCCACCGAATTGAATCCCACCCAGCCAGTTTATGCCCTCCAGTAAATGGTCCATATATAAAATAAACAGTAGTGGTGAGAGGTTACAGCCTTGCCTCACTCCTGTAACAACCTGGAACCAAGAATTCATCCTACCATCAACTCTTACTACAGCCTGATTATCAACTTAAATCATTTTGATTGCCTGTAACAGTCATCCCTCGATACAATTATCCCTCGGTATGCTCAGCATCTTTTCCTTGGGTACTCTTATCATATGCCTTCTCTAGATCTACAAAACACAAACGTCTGTTCCTCTCATAGCATTTCTCAATACCATGGTACATGCTAAAAATTTCATCCTGACATCCTCGTTTCATCCATCTTAATCTCGGCCAAAGATCGAACTCTCCTTTCCACAATGCCTGAGTAAAATTTGCCCGGAACGCTTATCAAAGAAATGCCTCTATAATTATAGCAATCTTTTCTGACCTTGGTTATAAATTGGGGCGATTACTGCTTTTGTTCATTCAGCGTATTTATCAAAAGTATTTGTAAAACTCTTTGCAAACGTGGGGAGGGGTGAAATTTATAAACTGCCTACCTATCAGCGAATTTTATTTTTGTTTCATGCTTTAATGCTTGAAATAACACAGTAATGTAGGCCTAATGCTATAATTTGAAGGGGGAAAAAGAAAAAAAACAGAGAATTTTTATTGTATTTCTAATTAAAATACAATCAGAATGTAAATATAAAACATAAAACATTTGTCAACGGCTGACAAAAGACCTGAACACTGACTGCCGTGAATCTTTGAGCAAGATGTCATTTCCGAGTAGGTGACCAGTAGACAGCAATGCTTCTGTCCATTTTGTCCCATCGTAGATTGGAGGTAGTCCTTAACCTTGCTCATCACCAAGAAACCTCTCTCTGCAGAACAGCTTGAAGCAGCTACGACGAGCAGATTCATCACAGTGACAAAGTACAAACTCCACAAATTTAAACTAGGTAATCAACAAAGTTTAGGCAGAAACTGATGAAATGCTGGAGCTCCACCAATTTAGGTAAACACGACACAAGTGTAGCACCAAACGTCTGACAGCACTGCTTTTTGAACTCTATTGGCGCAATGAAGCTTAGTATAAGCAAAGGCGAGTGGATGATCACAACCAGGAAGAAGGAGAGAGTCACAACGGGAATAACAATTGGTGGGGAAGAATTGAGGAAAGTAGAGAGTTTCAAGTATCTGGGAAGCATGATACAAGAAAATGGAAGAAACAACAGAGAAATAAATAAGCGGCGGAGGCAAGCAGAATTATTCAGGAAAAGTGTTAGGAGCCTAGTATGGAGTAAGGATGTGCCTCAAAACAGCAAAAGGGTCATATATAGGACGTACTACGTTCCATTCCTGACGAATGCCTCAGAGACCTGGGTTATGAGAGGAAGGGAGCGAAGCAGAATACAGGCCAGTGAAATGAAATTCTTGAAAAGCAGTATTGGAGTGACAAAGGACAGGTTAAGAAATGAGAAGATCAGAGAATTAGTCAAGGAGGGAGCATTACAGGATAGGATAGAGGAATCAAGGCTTAAATGGTATGGGCATGTTAAGTGAATGGATGGGAGGAGGATACCCAGGAAGATACACGAGATGAAAATAGAGGGAAAAAGACCAAGAGATAAGTGGCTGAAGGGTGTGGAGGACTGCGTGCGAAAGAAAGGGGAAGCCTGGACCAAGATGGTGGGAAGACAGAAGACGATGGAGAGGCTTATGTTCCAAACAGACCTGGCCAATGGCTGGAAGATGATGATGATCGGCGCAACACAGGGTGTGCTTAAAGCACGAGGGGAGAGTCGTCGAATTAGTGTATTACAATCGTCAGCAATTTCTACAGCCAATACCCACAACAATAACATAGGACCATAATAAAACGATCAACAGTCCAATATAAATAGTCAAATGAGAAGAGCCAGCGACGTCTTGTTTTCACGCAAGAATAAGTGAAATGGACATGTAAATATAAAGTAAGATTTTATTCATTAGTGTGGTATTTTAAGAACAATTTTTAATGCAAGTACAACAAACATTTTCGAGTTTTATTTGTAAAAATTTGTAAGGTTTTTTTAATGCATGTAAGAATTTGTAAGGGTCGTGTGTGCAACTATCTCATATGTTTCCATCACATTTCATTCACATCAACCATTTTTCATTAATTTTTAATGTTCAGTGAATGCCATTATCATACTAGCTGATGAAGGGGCAAATTTTCTATGAAAATAATAAGCCTCGAAACATGTACTAGTGTGTAAATAAACACAAAAAGTATTGACAAGACGGAACATACTATATTTCAATTTTTTAAACTATCATTCGTCAATGCAAATCATGAACTATGTTAACCCCAGACATTTAAGAATCTGTTCAGGCAGTGCCAACAAACGGAGATATTGTAATTATATTACAGGGTAGCACTGTACTGGATTAATATTTGTATCATTATAAATTGCATTTGCCATCTATTTGCTTTTTAGATAAAACCTTCTTGTTTTTCATTATTCTTGTGCATTTGTATTGTGATTTTGCTACAAGGGATGTCTAAACTGAGCGATTCACATACATATATTGAACATTGTGAAGAATCCTGATAAAAATGGATTGATTTTGAATAGGTACAGATAAACAATCATAAAATGTCGCATATCTTGAGGCATGAAAAATGCTAAGTGTCACTTCGTCTGCTGTCGGCTGCATACAGGTCGGTGGATAAGTACTGCAACAGGGTCAGTTCGTAATTCTCTCAATCCTTCTCGCTATCGGCCAGCCCCTCGCCCCGCTCTCACACGAATATTTATGTGTGTTGCACTGTTGCGTAGCAGGTTAGCTGTCAGGTTGTAAAGTCGTTCATCGCCGAGCAACCACAGTTCGAGTCACGCCGTGAATATTATTTTCGTGAAGTAACTCACCATGATGATGTCATGCAACGAAAACAACCGGGTTTGGCCGAGCTAACGATGATAATGTGTCATTACATTCTGCAATGGCTCAATATACACATGCATCCAGAGAGCACGTTCTGGCTCTCGTCGAACACGGCAATTACAGGGCGCGTGAGGCAGCAATCCGATGTGGTGTTCCACCGAGATCTGCCCAAATATGGATACAGCAGTGGCGGGTGTCAGGGAGGATTGGTCATCTACCGGGCACTGGTTTACAGCGGGTTTCAACTGTAGAAGAAAACCGCCATTTAGTTACAACTTCGCAGGAAAACCCATTCTTAAACTGGGTAGAGCTCATGCAGACGACTAATTTTCCTGGATGTCCATACACGACCCGTAAACGATTAGCCTACGAGAAGCAGGAATTGCTTGCAGAAAACCTGCAATCAAAGAATGTCTTTCCGACCAACATATAGTCGAACGGTGTGCCTTTGCTGAGCAGGAATTAAATCGTAATTGGGATCAGGTCATCTTCTCTGACGAGACATGTTTCAGTTCGGCAGAGGTCAGACGGGTTTGTGTTTACAGGCCACGTGGAACCCGGTACGAGAATCAGTATGTGGCTGGGCGCACAGGTAGTGGCCGCATATCTGTGTCACGCTGCGGGTAGATGTCGTCTGATGGGGCTGGAGTGCTTCATCGGATAGGTGGACATCTCACATCGGACCAATATTTGCACATCTTGCAGAATATTATGATTCCAAGTGTGAGAGAGCGCTATCCACATGCAGTACTTCAGTTCGTGCAAGACAACTCTCCAATCCACATGAGCAGGAGTGTTGAGGGCTGATTTTCTGAGCAGAACTCCATTGAACTGCTCAACTGGGACCCTCAAACTCCAGACTTGAACCCCATTGAGTATGTGTGGGCAAAGTGGAAACGCCATATCAGGGAAAACTGGCCTCACTCTCCCCCTCGTTCGCAGGATGCATTGTGGGAGATTATGCTGGAAGGATGGGAGGAGATTGCCCTTGATGAACAGTACTTCAGAAATCTAGTTCAGTCAATGCCACGTCGGCTACAGCAAGTTGTCGAAGCCGGTGGATACTGGACGAGATATTGAAGTGTCTACAACAGTCCTTTTCGGGACTAACAATAAGCAAATTCATTAAGGCCCTTTCTTACAATCTCCAGTAAAGTGACAGTAAACTCTAACTGACAGTTGGCTTTACGGTCGGAGTAAAGTCCCGGTAAACATTCGATCCTTCTTACCATGTTCCGGTTAATGTATACGGTAGGTTAGCAGATCTGCGCATATTATTCAACAGTTGGTACATATTATTTCTGGTTCGATTTGCAGATTTCTTGATACCTCTCAATAGTTGGCATGACTGGATCTGCGTCAGGGAGTAAATAATAAGTATATATTTTATATTCCTTGATCTTGATCTGTGTTCTTGGCGCAATCTGTTTGTTACGTTACGATTATAAAGAGAAATATTAGATATGGAAGGACAATAATTATCCCCAAATGAGACAAATAAAGGCCTCAAGAAGAAAAGCTTCGTCAAACGGAATCGAATTAAAAGCTATAATTATACGCTGAATCAATACTACGGTACTAAATTTTAATTCTACTGTCAATACGGATATTTATGACATTTGTTTCCAATGGCAAATGTGTTTGCATTTTATAAACGGAATCGTCTAAAAAAGTCTTGATCGTCTAACTCCTCGTAATAATCACTTCGATTCTTATATACCTTTCGTCTCCTTTGAACAGCATCAGCATTTACGAAGTCCATGAAATTACGGATAATTCTAGGCATATTGACGGTATATGTAATCAGCTAGCATTGAGATTGTGATAGAAAATCTGGCAGTAAAGCGGTTTACGGGAGGAGAATCCTCCGGTAAAGTTCACTGCCGGTTAAGGCTTAGTTTACTGTCAGTTTGTCGCTAATCGGGTATTGTAAGAATCAAGTTCCAGTAAACTTGGCGTAAAAGTGCCAGTAAAGATTTAACCGGAGATTGTAAGAATGGGCCTAAGCCAGATTTCCCTTTGTATAGAAACACACATGTATTTCGTTCATGAAACATTTGACATGTTTAAAAAATAAACACAGCAAGTACGATTCTAACCCCGGTTCTTTGTCGTTTCACGCAACACCTCTTCCCTTGAGCTAACTGGCAGTCTACAAAATGCTCATAATATTGTAATGATATTTCCATCATCTCATGCACGTCTATAACAGCTTTCATAGACCAGTGGTAATTAACTAACGGTTTATTGCAATATTCCGCTGTAAAACTTAAAAGGCGTCCAGTATCATGCGGTTCCACAATGGTAGAACAGAAGCCATCAAAACAAAAAGAATTTCCGAGACCAAAATTGAACCGTGGTGGTTCGGCTTACTAACTTCACACACTTCCTCTACCCTATCACAGCCACTCTGTCAAACACTTCTCATCCTTCGTCACTTGGGACGTGTCCCTCACTTCACGCATTTGGGCTGTTTCTCATAAATTGCACATCATTCTTCTCTGTTATTCTGATATCTGCACAGTGACACTGTGTACTGATAGTTGCATTTTGTCCCGAACATGTCGTTGAACAAAGATGGAAGTGCATCAATTTTGTTGCAACTGTGCAGCCACTTCCAAGCACGATGATACCCCAACAGGACTTTGATATTTTCCATGTGACATTTTATGATTGTCCATCTGTACATTTCATCAGAAATTTCTGCTCTGCCCAGCAGTTCCAATTTATAGATCTCTGACAAAGCCAACCTTCATCTCTATCACTGTTTCTAAGTTGCCCATTCCCATTCCCATAAAGGCCACTCAGAGTTTTCAATTAGATCAAATCTTGTAAATCCATGTTAATGTCTTACTGAAGTACACCACACATCTCTTAAACTCCAGCAATTCTTCAAGGCTTATACTGTGCCCTTGTTGGCTATGAAAGCCAATATTCCATCTTTTGGTACCTTTATAGGGATAAGATAATGCTGAGGGAGCTCTAGTTCCACCAGCAAAGAAGTACTACAGTAGAACTTGACTTATCTGCATATCAAGGGAAGAGAAAAGACTACTTGTAACTCAGAATTACTTAGAAATCAGACTTACACAACACTTTACATATTTACTGAAAAACCACTGGAATAGACCTACATGTGTAAATCCTAGCAAAAAATACATACTTTAAGACAGAAAATACAGTACTGTATTATTTTGAACTTGGTCCAGCCTTAAAGAATAATAAACAAAGTTTTTATGGTTCCGCCTAGTCAATACTTGTCAATACAAGTACATTCTGTCAATACGGAAAAATGTGAGACTTTAAAAGTCAAAAAGCCTTAAAGAAATCAGATAGTTTGGCTTGTTTCACTTTTCTTGCATTGTGTATAAACCTCCTTTTGCAAACATAGTAATAAATCAGGGTGTCTACCAACTCATCTTAAAAGAATTCCCTGATTATTCCCTGATTTTTCCAGAAATAATGAGAGAATTCCCAGAGTAAAGAATGCTTAACATTTGCCCGGGAACGGGAACTGTGATGAAATGCACGCTATTTTTGATTGGTTTTAAGCGCTCTCCAGGAACAAGAAGCAAAATGTAATCCAGGAAAGCAAAAGGAAAATAGAATTAAGTTTTATGTTTTCTGTTCTCGGAAATTCCAGGATCCAAACAGATGTGAGCAATAGCGGCACAAGGGAAACAGTTGTGAAAATAAATTTATTTCTATAAGTGAACTTGTTGTCCAGTAAAATAAGCAAGGTCTATTAAGTCATACTGCTTTCACTACAGTAAATGCCTCCAATAAAAGGGACAAAGGAAGGTTGAATACACACATCAAGGTGTCACCATATGAGTGGGATCATCTTAGACCAATATTTAATTTGTAAAACCTTTCATTACCATTGAAATCACTAATCTACGTCGCAGGTATGATATTCGGTAGCATAAGTCTGAATATAAGCCTATACAGTAATTTACACATATCCAAGGGACGAAGGGAGGCATATTCCAAGTTCTCACTCTGAATTAGGTCCACCTCGTCATGACAGATGTAATTGAGTAATCATCATCCAAGTCCCACTACAGCCACCCGGGTATGGTTTACAAGCCTCCTCCATTCCTTTCGGTCCCTCCATTTTTACTGTTCCATCACTTCTGCCACATCCAACCCAGCTTCTCCATTGTCCTTCAAAATTTGGTCCAACCACCTTCTTCTCGGTCTTCCAACCGGTCTCTTTCCCTTGACTTCTCTTTCTAATTCCCTCTTTGCTACTCTTTCTTTACCAATTCTTTTTACATGTCCGAACCAACGTAACCTTGCTTTCTGTATCTTCTGATTTGACGGTTCCATATTTAACTCTTCTCTCATTTCAATATTTTTAATTCTATCCCTTCTTGTCTTTTTAGCTGACGTTCTTAAAAATTTCATTTCTACTGCTTGTATCTTACTATTTTGCCTTTTATTCGTTACCAGTGTTTCCAGTCCATGTGTTACAATTGGTATGAAATACTGTTTATATAATATTAATTTCGTCAATTTAGTAATTTATAAATACATTTAAATGAAGGAAATCATTATCAATGATGTTTCGACAGGCCAGAACACACCATTATCAGTCTAAATAATTTAACCTAGTCTGTTTGATAATACAAGGCCGAGTTTGAAAGGTGTTACAAACACATTTTCTGGGCGCAATTAAAAACAAAATAGGACATAAGTTCAAGCCTAGCCAACGAACGTAGGAGCAATAAATATGCATTTAAGGGCACTAGGCATATCCATCATATTACATAAACATCAAACATTGTCCTTGTTCCCGTTCCAGTGGTTAACCAGAGCCCCAGCAAGCTTCCCGTTCTCATTCCCGGGCCAATCGTGAACCAGCCTGAACATAACTGGCAGCATCTACAAGGTAAAGATACCAAGTGGACTTCAGATGATCACATTAACAACCTCATAGTGATCATGAGCTAGACAACAGCACAAGTGCTTGAGCTTCCGTTAAGCCTTTTGATCACTACAGTATAAAGTACAAGGTATCCCAAATGAAATATTCGTAAGCAGACCGAGAGGTTATTTGCCTCGATGCACAAGAGTAGACACAGATCGAATAGCACACGATATAATCGGGGGTAGCACATCCACGTGTTTGAACGACTACGTATTTTAGGGGCTAAATCATATATCAACAGCAGCACAAGAACACCCTGGAAATTATTGCACACCATAAGTTTTTACTATAGATTTAGCACACAATGACACAAATGTTATATTTTTAGTAAACTTCAAACAGCACACTAAAGCATTAACAGTAGAACTACAGCAGACAATAATCAAAGAATACCGGGATGGAAAAGCCGCGCAAACAGTATTGTCAACCCAGGTCTAAAACATGTTGCCCGGGCGCGCGCTAACATTTGACATGACAATACACACGGTAAAACCTCACTTCCTGTACCGAAAGCACTATCGAGACAATATACCTATCTGCGCTTTTGAAGCTTACACTGGGCAAACCGTTAAAAATATCAATATACTATGAGTGTAAGAATTGTTCAGCATGGAAAGTTCTACAAAAAAAGTCCGCGAGAGCATAAATCTATCTTCAATACATCGCCCACTATAAGTGTTTTTAGATTGGACGGGAGGGGGATTTGAGTTTCATGCACCTCGCCATTCTTAAATTACGTCTGACAAGAATTCGTTGTACATGCTATCTCCATGATAATATAATTAATAGTCCAGTCAGTGATTTCAACCCATCATGCAGAGACGTAAAACGGATATAGGCCTAGGTCGTAGTTCATTGACATCGAAAAAAAAAAAAAAAAGCGCTTGTCACGTAATGCATTCATAACTGTTTCCGGGCGAAGCTAGTATATTATACTCTGTGAGCTGCCAGAATAAGATTGACAGTTCTCGTCTCGCCATGTGGTCTGAGAACGAGATTGCCAAACTGTACAAGCCAGAGATAAAGCTGACCAGGCACTGAGGCACGTGGGCGGTAATATTGCAACGCAGAGTATTATGACAACTATGCGAACATGGATTGGTCAAGAGGCAGAGCGGTGATGACTGACGTGGAATTTCCGCTGAAATGTCAATCCTATTCAGGCAGCTCACATAGTATATTTATAAACAATACTAAATTTAAAATATTTTGTTGCCAAAGTTGCTACATCTACCGACAAAATCGCTAAATTGGCAATACTGATCGCAACGAACAAAATGCTCAAGGCCCAATAAAATGGCGTAGTTGGCTCCTGCGCAGAAAGCAAACGGAAAAGTTGCCACATTATACGTTCAGTTGACCTTGAGAAGGCACTGCTCATTGGCTGAGCACTGTCATCAGGATGTCTACTGTAAGGATGAAGTAAAAATTAGTTACTTTTTAGTTACCTTTTAGTCAATTTTAGTTACCTTTGAATTCAAGATACGTCTGTGGTCTGCAAGCAAAGAGGCTCATCACGCGGTGAAGATAAACAACAATGAACTGTGATTAAAGCTGTAAATAAAATAAATAATAAAAAAATACTAGATATTAATTATCAAATTAGTTGTTTCAGCTAATATGTCGTCTTGTGCACAATACGTTGTTTTAATAACAAGAGGTTGCTCTGCTCTTTACCGTTTGTCGAGATTTCCTTTGTCCCAGCGGTAGATCACGAAGAATTGTATGCGACGTTACGTGATCGTCACCGAATTCTGACTTAGCAGTCAAGTACGGAGAAATATCGAGATGTTACACAATCGGCGCTGGTCTCAGCCGTTTGACGAGATTCCCGCAGTTTTCACGATACAACACGGAGAAAAATCGCGATTTAGATAAACGGTGTCACTTTTGGTCATTCGACGAGATTTCCATTGTCCTTGAGGTCGGGCACGAGAAAATATAGCATTATTACGCAATCGGCGCCACTTGCTGTCCGTTTGACAAAAATCCAGTTTGCATATTAAGGCTTTCACGGCCCGGATTATTATATAAATAATTCATGCTTTTGGGCTAATGCCGTGTGTATTTTTAATTTGAACCATACGTTTCGGAGAAACCTTGCCTCCTTTTTCAATTGTTTATTTCCATTGAAAAAGGAGGCAAGGTTTCTCCGAAACGTATGGTTCAAATTAAAAATACACACGGCATTAGCCCAAAAGCATGAATTATTTATATAAAAATCCAGTTGTCCTAGTCATTGAAGGTGGAGAAATATCGCGATGTAACGCAATCGCTGCCGCTCTCGGCCGTTTTACGAGATTCACGTTGTCCTCGCAATATTATGCAATCGGCGCTGCATCCAGCCGTTCAACGATTGCCTGCCTATCTGCCCTGACAGAATGGTGGAGGCAAGCTCAAGGTTAGGTATGGTTAAAATTCACGAGTAGTAATGGACATCATGTATGGTCGGCGCCGTGATTCCCGCTATCCCTATGCTGTGGTTGGGAGTTCATAAGTTCAGGTTGGATCACGAAGGAAAATTAGTATCGCGATGCAGCGTAGGAAGTCATTTCTAAGTGGGTTGATGCACTTCTCGCTCCCCGTACGCTTTTAAGTATACGGTCATGGTAAAAGTGGCGAGTAGGTTTCGGAATGTTTCGTGATGGGTGCCCAATCACCTTTGACAGGATTCCCGCAGTCCTCGTGGTCACAAGTTCACGATAGGAGACGGGATTTATCATTTTACGCAACTGACGTCTATCTCGGTCCGTTTGACGAGATTCGCGCAGGCAAGTCATGAGGTCAGCCAGTCGTCTTGAGGATGTGATTTGGAGGATGAACGTTCGAAGTAGGTACCGTATCGAATATTACGAATTATTCTGAGAGGATTGCACGAATAATACGACAAGAGGGCACATTCTCTTTCGAATGCGAATCACGAATTATACAATTTATCGAAATAACCAGTTAGATTATATATCCGATGGAACCAAAGTTCGAAGGAAAAATCGACATATAACTGAATTTCGAATTAACCATACCGGATGTCGCAAATTTACGAGACAGATTTTTAAAATACCGGTAGATTATTATGTATTTCGAAGCTATTTCGTATTTTTTGTTTCGAAACTGTAACATTTCGCAAGATAGCAACATAAAATTATTTCACGTTATTTTTGGACTTCAATTTGACTCAAAATTTAGAGGTCAATAACTGAAATGAGAGATTTCTGTTTAGTTTCGGAAGTTTTCGCGAATAAATGTCTCGAGAAAAGTCAGGTTTCCTAATAACACGAAAAAATATTTCACATAAAACTAGAAAGTATCCTTGATGCCGAAAATATACGTTGAATCGATGTAGCCTATACCACACAAGGTATCCACAGTATGCATTTCCTCTAGCTCAGGCACGGCGAAGTATAGCTCATGCAATCGCCGCCGCTTGCGTGAAACTCGCTCTATCGCAATCTCTGAGCCTAGCGGCACGAGTTTAAATGATTCAACCCGCCTACAGAAAGTTTTCGTTACCCTTTTGTAAAATTCGTTGCTTTTTCGTCACTTTCGTTACCCGTTTGTAAAATTCGTTACTTTCGTTACCGGTAACGAGCGATCACTTTCCGCGAAATTCGAAAGTATTGCTTCCACTTTTACGGAATATAGACAAATGGAGAAAAATCCCTGATTAACAAAGAAATTCCCTGATTTTTCCCTGATTATTCCAGAAATTCATAATTCCCTGAGAATTCCCGGTTTTCCCGGTTTTCCCGGGTCGTCGACACCCTGTAAATTCAAGGCATTTTCACCACAACTTTTCGCACTGATGTAACACCTACACACATCGATTGCACTTAAGACTAACTTCACTTAGTTCAGGTGTTTCAAGATTCAAGTCGTCATCTCCATCACTGTCACTATCGCTTGTAGCTGGTCTGTCACCACTGAGTTGTTGGCATATATCAGCAATAATCTCTTCATCCCATTGTAGCCCACATGCAGCCAGATTATCATCGAAGTGCACAAAAGTATCGAAATCTGCACCCTCCGGTAGAGTTAGCGAATTGAAAATGAAATTCCACAGCCTGCGTCCAGTCGACCGACCGGGTCAGGGAATGGAATAAATGAAGCCCCCATCTAGCGGCGAGGATATGAACCGTGCCGGCTGCCAAACCCTGTCGCATTCCCCTGGGGCAATGATTAAATGAAACGATAGTGGGGAGTGTTGCTGGAATTAAATTTCTGACAGGAAAAACCGGAGTACCCAGAGAAAATCCTGTGTGCCTCCGCTTTGTCCAGCACAAATCTCACATGGAGTTACCGGGATATGAACCACGGACCCAGTGGTGAGAGGCCGGCGTGCAGCTGCCTAAGCCATGGAGGCTTCAGCGTTAGCTAATTGCCAGACATAATTTCGTCCTCATAATCATCATTCGAGGCAGCCTCCTCCAGTAAGACACCAGCTTTGCGGATACAGTTGCTGATTGTGGAGGATGACACCAGCTTCCAGGCAGCCGAAATAAAGTCCATGGCTTGTAGTAAATTAATGGAGAGAGTTTCATTTCCTGCATCACTCAGTGTTATTAAATGTTGAACCAGCAATCTTTTATAATGCACTTTGAAATTTGCAATGATGCCCAAATCAAGCGGTTGTAGAACACTGGTACAGTTAGGAGGGTAAAGTTCCACTCGGACATTCTCCAGAATGATTTGAGGTGGATGTGCTGCACATCTATCCATTACTTACCTTACCCCGTGGCACTACAGTCCATGAAGGACCTTGGCCTGCTCCACCACAGTCTTCCAGCTTTTCCTATCCTGTGCACGCCTCCTCCAAGCTCTGACACGTAGCATCCTGAGATCCTCCTCGACATCGTCCAGCCAGCGCTTTTGCTGTCGCCCCTGTCCTCGCTTTCCAGTGGGCTGCCCATGGAAGACCTGATACACCATCCTTGACTCCAGCATTCGCTCGACATGACCAAGCCACCGAATCCGGGAGCTCTTGACCTCTGCGACGATAGTAGGGTCCCCATACAGATCATAGATCTCCTTCTTGGTGCGGGGCGCCACACTCCACGATCATAAACAGGCCCATAGATCTTACGGAGTACCTTCCTCTCCCACCTGTTCAACAAATCCTCATTCCTCCTAGTCAACACCCATGTCTCACACCCATAGGTGACAACAGGTCGGATGACTGTCTTATAGATAGTTTTATTACAACTGCGTGATAATGTTCTTGATCGCAGCAGATGGGAGAGACTGAAGTAGCTTTGGTTCCCGGAGCGCAGACTCTCATTGATTTCCTCGAGACAGTCAGATCCCTCGGTGATAGTCGATCCAAGGTACTTGAAAGTGCTGGTCTTAGCGAAAGTCTTATTATTATCAATAACAAGCTCCTGAGGTACCTCACCCTGTCTCACGATGGTCATATACTTTGTCTTCGTGCTATTCACACTCAGCCCAGCTCCTGAAGCCATCTGGTCTAATTCAACAAATGCCCTCTTCACATCTCCTGATGTTCTTCCTAGCAACGCAACATCATCCGCATATGCAAGACACTGAATTGGCCTATTAAACAGTGTTCCTGCCGCTTCACTCTGATATCCAACGAAACTGCGCATTGTACCCTTATCACTTATAGTGATATTTCGAATAAGCCTCTCCAATACTAGGTTAAACAAAACACAGGAGAGGGGGTCACCTTGCCTCAAGCCTTGGTTGACACTGAACTCACGTGAATATTCTTGTTGAACTTTTACTTTACACTTAGTATTCGTAAGTGTCATCCGTACTAGCCTGATGATCTTCTTAGGCACTCCAAGATAGTCCAATGTTTCATACAGAAAACTCCTCTTAATGCTATCGTATGCTCTTTGAAAGTCGATATACAACTGATGGACCGGTATGTTGAATTCATAGCATTTCTCCAGCATGCATCGGATGGTAAATATGTGGTCCGTGGTTGAGGGATTCCTTCTGAAACCACACTGGTAGTCCCCAAGACATTGCTCTGCAAACTCTTGTAGCCTTGCTGTGATGATACTCGTTAGCACCTTGTAACCCATGTTGAGGAGTGAGATAATGTCATCACGCCAGGAGATGGCAGTTCAACACGCTGTGACTGGGTAAGGGGGATCTTGCAGTACGCATGCGCGGCCCACATATTCCAAACCTAAATATATCGGCTGGCTGTCAGTTATAGCTACTTCCTGCATGATAATTTGTTATCGGGCTTCACGTATCTATTGTTACCTTCTTTCCTACTGTCGATATTCTCACAAGCCTTTGTGTTTACTTTTAACAGTGTGGCAGTATCAGGTATAGTAATGGAAACAGTGACCATCTTTATTGTTTTTGGAATGCGTGATACGCAGTGAGTGGGAAGACAACTGCAGTTCAAACCCGACTGCCATCTCCTGGCGAGATATCAGTACCTCGGTAGTTATCACATCTCAGCTTCGAGCCCTTCTTGTGCACAGGAAATACGATGGCTATCACCCACTCATCAGGCATCTTTTCTTCTTCCCAAATTTTCTTTATCACAGTATAGAGCTGTCCATGAAGATAGCTGCCACCTTTCTTCAACAGCTCTGCCGTGATCAAGTCTTCGCCCGGCGCCTTGTTCTTTAAACGCTTGATGGCTTCGCTTACTTCAGCCCTGGAAGGAGCCTCGACTAATGGGTCGGGCTCCCCCCTTGGTAGATGTCCTCGTCCTGCCCACCCTCACTCTCACTGAGTTCGTTCAGGACATGCTCGAAGTATACAGCCCATCTCTCCAGGATACGTCTTCCTTCCGTCACCAGATTGCCTTCTGAGTCCTCACACATGGTAGTCCGCGCTTGGATGCCTCCCTTCTCTCTCTTGATGCACGAATACATTCCTCTCACATCTTTCTTCTCAGCACATTCCTCGATGATTTCGATCTTCTTCTTTTCCCACTGGCGCTTCTTCTTCCGGCAGGTCTTCTTTGCCTCTCGGAGTGCTTCAATGAAATCTTGTTTTATGCTCCTGGTTTCCCTCTGCAACGCCTTTTGTCTTGCTTTATTCCGAACTGCCAGAGCTTCTTTGCATTCTTCATCAAACCATCCTTCATTCCTTTGAAATTTCTTGAACCCCAAGGTTTGCTCTGTGGCCAATAATATAGACTTCTTGATGGTTTGCCAGTCTTCAGGATTTCCTTCCTCCATCAATTCTTTGACAGTATTTTCATATTCTTCAACTTTTTCCCCACTCAGTTTGTCCATATCAAACTTCTTCTGCTTACTCCCTTTGACATTCTTTAGTTGGCTAATTCTTTGTCTGTACTTCACACGCACCATAAAATGGTCCGAGTCGACATCTGCCCCTCTACATGTACGTACATCCAGGATGTCTGTTGCATGCCTCGTGTCTATAAGGACGTGATCAATTCGATTCCGTGTGATGCCATCCGCTGAGCACCAGGTAGCTTTATGTATGTTCTTGTGGGCGAAAAATGTGCTGCTAACTGCCATTCCTTGCCACTTGCAAAGTCCAATAACCTCATTCCATTATCATTGCTCTCATCGTATAAGCTTTCTCTTCCGATAGTGGGTTGTAAGTAGGCTTCCTTCCCCACCTTGGCATTTCTCCAAATCTACATACCTCCCTTTTTGTTGATGGCTGTGGTTTGCTGATATCGAACGCAGTTTTAAAATAGTTAGCTTTCTAATGAAATCTACCTAAAACTCAACCAAAATAGAGTTTTTTAAACTGATTACTGTACATAGCATGGTATAAGCAATCCCTAAGTCTGAAGCAATTTCAGTTTTTGTTTTGTGTTCTCCTTGGTTAATCGAAAGCAACTGATTGATAAAACTACTGTTCAACAGAAAACACCAGATAGTGGCACCATGTACATTTTACTTGTCCTTAGTTCCCACGAAAAAAATTCTCATATTCAATCAAAACACAGAGTTTTGCAGAGTGACATTGTTGACCATTACTTACTGGCGGCGTAACAAAGGCCAACCGAGCCAGTTCCCTTCGCTCCTCCTCTAGCTGCATAGTTTTTGACCTTCACAATACTGCTAAATATTAAGTTACAAGCGAAGTTGGAGGTTTCAGCGCGGAAACAAAAGAAAATAAATTTGTTTGAATACGAGAATTTTTTTCGTGTGAACAATCTAGAGCATGTTCCACATGAGACAGAAACTCAGTGTTCCGTTTCAGCACCGAAACCCAACCACTCTACCTCCATCTACACCGACAAAGAAAATAACATAAATACAGTACTGTAGTTTCTTTTATAACACCACGTGCTCATTAAATTACAAATACGCAAAACTCAGATGTATTTCGCTGACAATACGTATAACAGTGATTTACGTATAAATAAGGTTAAATTAACACGCTTTTAGATTACAATTTTCTGGGACCTAAAAGAAATTCCATACAAATACGAAATACGCAGAACAGAGTTACGTATAAAGCAGGTTCAACTGTATAATATACAGGTCATAATGCATGGTCCACTATCCAGATGGGGTCCAGGCACTGTGTATAAATGAGCCGTTCCTCTTAGGCTGTTTGCAATGGTATATCCATGCACAGTGAGCTTTGATACATTTAGGATCAGTGCAAATGAAGTGCGCAGTGTCCCTTTGCCCTGGGCACTTTGAGTCCGATCTCAGTGTTCTACTCACGCTGTCAGTGTATGGTTTGTGCCGACAACAATGCAATGTGCGAGTGCCAAGGATAGTGACCAAAGAGGAGCTGGGCAGGTGTGACAGAAGACTGTTAAGGCTATTTACATGATATAATGTAGACTGTCTCTAAAATTTTCACATGCATACCAAGGGTCTGCTGAAAGAGTTTTATACATCTGAAAGAAACTCCGCACCAGACACTGTATAGACCTAGAAGAATTGCTGGAGTTTAATTTCTTGACTGTCAAAGCCAACATTCCACACATATTTTATCTCTATCTTCCAACCAAGAAATGGACATCATCTGCGGGTTATTCAATTCCAGACTAAAGGGAACAGAAGGAATTTGAGCAACATTAGGGGCATAATTCATCTTTATTGGGGCATCCTTTTTGATCATTGTAAGTCATATATACATACACACAAAAAATTAAGACAAATCTTGCTGCACTGTAGTAAGTGACACGTGATTCCATTTATTTATCACGAGATGTTCAACTGCATTAATCGAAAAGGTTATGGCATTTTAACTCATACATGATGAATAAATTTACTATACAGTATATAAAAAACTCTGAACATGAGGTAGGAGCTACATTCGCCCGCTCATGACAACCAATAGAACAGAACAATGCCTAGATAACTGAACTTGCTAAGCTCGCTGTGCCGTAAGAAATCTTTATTTCTATCCACGCACGAAAATAATAACTTATTCAATTATTTTGATGATCCTATGTTACAGAGCTAAACTTTTGAAGCCGACTGTCCTAAGCTTGTGATGCTACGATCAGCTGCTCAGGAGTTAACATCTGCACATGAACTGGAGAGATAAATTGAGTGAGAAAGAATACGTTGAAATATTTAGGTTCGCCGGGGAAATACAAACTTGAGTGGCAGTATTGGTGATCAATGCAGTGTACAGTAGTGAAGCTTTAAGAAGTGCTGCGAGCTGAAATATTGAATTCATAACTATGTCCCTTAGGAAGTCTAGTGGCAGCAGACAGTTTTACAGAGCAAGACGACAAATAATACAAATTTCAGAGAGTATGGCTTTTTACAGAAGCTTTCAAATTCAAATGTGATAACACAAATTTTTCAGACGGCCTGCGTTATTGTGGTTTCTCCAAGTGTTTGTGTTTCTGTAATTGAAGTGAGGAAACTCACCTCTTCTCAGTTTTACCTCAAAAGGCATATTGTACCTTGTTCTAACCCAGACCAAAACTAAATTTCTTGACTGAGCCGTGAATCGAATCTGGATCTCATGGGCAACAGCTAACAAGAGGAGGATACGATGCATAGGTCACCGATTCCAACCATCTTCAGTACACGTGTAGGCCATGACCAGGCATATACCAGATGCAAGTAGTAACGTGCGCAAAGAAGAGCGAGAAGCAAGACACGCGCGATGCTAGCGTCAGGATGGCACTGAATGAATGGCCTTTTAAAACCACTCCTGCCATCTTGCGAGCAAACTACATTACTGCTTAGTCACTTATTCCTTAATTCTAACAAAGGATATGGACTTATATGTAAAATATTAAAGCCATATTTTCTAGTGTTACCTATACAAACTGATATTTGTAACTCTTCAGTAGGTCAACACGAATTTGTCCAATGACTGGGCGGGGGGTGCAATGTATATAATACAGTAGGGTAGCCAAGATCGACCAATGGGGGGTTATAGTTACTCAAGCCAAATTCTAAGAGCATTTCGTCCCGCAGCATAGCCATGCTCGCCAGTCTCTATGCAGCAACAGTGCTCGGTAGAACCCACGCTACTGGATGACATGTTCACAGTTGTTCTGGTTGATATAGGCAATGAGGGGCGTGGCGGCACAGTTGTTGGCCTCTCACCAAGGTGGACCGGGTTCGATTCCCGGTCAATGCATGTGAGATTTTCGAAGTGAAATGCCATGTTCCGTGGTTCGGATTCCACGTAAAAAGGAGGTCCCGAGGCTCATGATCGCATGATTAATGGTCATGTAAAACTAAAAGCTTCCTTCCTTTTTTACTTTTGGTATAGGCAAACGTTCTGGACTTTAATATAGCCTACGGTATGCGTTCTACCCCTTGCTAACATGTATTGCTCATGCTTTTTGAGTAATGCTATTCCCTCAACTTCCATCCTCTACCTACAGCACATAAGAATTCAGGGGTGATTTCTCCGAACATGCTACTCTTATGCCACAACTCGAGGAAAAACTCCGTCAATCAATACCTTTTATTTCCAAAACAGTTAGATAGGGGACTGCGAACTGTCACGTTTGTAATGTGTAGTTGGAAGCTCTGGTCTGAGAGCTACAGAAAGCTACTACATTAAAAGCACAAGGATTTTTGTTTTTCTTACTTAAGTTAAACACTAGATTTCTGCTGGCAATTTTCTCCAAGATCTTTTCATTCTCCGATACTGTGTTCAATATTTTACAAACAAACAGTTTGGATATACAGTACTGTGGAAAGAAGGTTGAGCTCTTTTTAAATACTCAAGTCTAAATGTGAGATGAAGATTTTGATAGTTTTTATGGACATGTTGATACCAAAATCGATGTTTATGGAGGACAGCCCTGCTCTAAAAATCGTGCAATAAGTGGTGAACCAGAAAAATCAAAATACTAACTTCTAATTAAATTATTGACAATGCTCTTGTCCAAATAGGAGAGCATTTCAAACGCATTGTTTTTCTCGCTGCTGGATTGTGAAAGCACAGAAATAAGTTTCCAGACAGTTATGTTACTGCCCTAAAAAGGACCTATGGGTAATTTTTCGACATTTTTCGCTTAGAAACTGAATTAAGTGTGATGTACCGTACTCATCTCCTGACTTTAAAGAGAAAAGTGTTTCAGACTTGATGCAGTTTATGCATACTAACAAATTGTAGGTCTACATGGATATGGCAGTGATTTTCAAGCTCATCAAACTGGTAGCAACAATTCCTGCTGCTACATCCCCTGCAGAACGTTCTTTTTCGACACTGAGACGCATTATTACATATTGACTCAAATTCAGGTGAGGCTATCATCATAAGCTATGTTGTCGATTGAAAAAGGATTGCTTGCAAAAATTAGATTAGGCCTACAGTCCTCTTTCTATGATGAAGTTATTGATAGTTTTGTCAAGAAAAGCCGCAGAGTCGAGTTTGTTTTCAAGTAGGTGGATCTTATAAATAGATGCAATTTTTCTGTGTTCGTACTTCGATATTTACTTGTTTAAATTATAAAATCACTGTCTTGTCATGAGTTATTAATAATTATAATATGAGTCTGATTGTGAAAATTTGTTATATTTTGGCCCTTCTTGAATTAAAGGTGCCATATCCAATTGTGTTGTCAAGTAAGTATTTCATTATTCAATTGCACAAGGAAACTAGATGTGCAAATGAAGGTAACTTTTGCGTGTTACATATTATATGCAACGGAAGATTGTTAAAAATGTCGTGTAAATATCCGCCCAAGTAATACCATAACCTCATCAAAATTTCACACATAACTCGGCTGAATATCCTGGCAAAAACTTATCATTTTTCCGTTCAATATAAAATCACATATACACATATAAAACTACAGCCACAAAGTCAAAATATATGTTCATCCGATTTTAAACGTCACGCTATCGCTTTTAACCAAGCGAACGCGAAGTCAATATTAAATTATTTATGAAAATAATAATCCAAGCCAATCCGTCTCCGTGCTGGTTTGCTTCACCAAGCGCTGCGCTGCACCCCGCTGCAACGCTTCGTTGTTGTTTGTTGTTGTTGTGGTAAGGTTGATGGACACAGTTAACCACTTCGCCCAATAGCTTCTTTATAGATTTCACCAACGTAGCACATAACATTCACACGACATGTTTCTGAACACCAACGAAATATAACTAACCTAATCATTCACCTTAGAAAATAAGGATGTAGATATGTTCCAGAGCACACTGGTACGCACGAAACTTTGGAAAGGGGTCAGAAAAATCAGTACAAACATACCTCATGACATATCATAAAAAATTGCCAAAAAAAAAAAAAAAAAAAGAAGGGACCTTAAATTATAGCGTAAAAGGGAGATGATCTAAATATTCCATTATGGCCTCGACCAATGGAACTACAGGATTATGCAACATAGTGGACATATTTAATGGTAAGGTATAGCCTAAAGATCTTAACTTGTGTAGCATCACCATCCTCGGTTCATTGAAAACATCACACTGGAACATCAGATGACTCAGTGTACCCCTCGTCTTACCACACACACAACTCGCATTCTCGCGAAGGCCCATGCGTGCCATATGATCAGGTGTCATGGCATGCTGAAAACGTAACCGTATTATGGTAATAATGTGGCGTCTAGTATATTTGCCAACCCGAAACCAAGGTATTGTTCGAATCGTAGGTTGTATCGGAAAATAATGACTCGCCTTAAAGGGACCGATACTAGACCAACCCACTTGCCATTCATGAAGTAGCTGTGCATGGATAACAGGCTGAAAGTCTGTATAAGGTACAGCGACATTATAAACTACCCCAAACCCCTGTGCTGCCCACTTTGCCATTCGGTCAACATCCTCGTTTCCTGGGATACCCGAATGCCCCGGGATCCAAGTGAGCATAACCTCCTGCGCCCTAATCTGAAATTCATACAACATTTGAGCAACTTGATACACATACCAATTGTCGGAGCTACTCGGATTCGATATTGCCTGAATGACACTCATGGAATCCGTGCAAATCATTGCTGGTGAAATATTGTTTTGATGTATATACTGACAAGTTTGACGAATGGCAAATACCTCAGCTGTAAAAATCGTTAGATATTGCGGCAAACTATATGTTCGTATAATCTGTCGATCCGGAGCATAAAAAGCCGCCCCCACGCCAGCTGGTGACAACATTCTTGAGCCGTCTGTATAAAAAAAGTATACTGGGAATATTCATTGACAATCTCCCGAAAGCATCGTAAAATTACTTGCGGCAAACGCTGATAGATCCGGAATAACGCCGGTAAGGAAGTGTACAATATTTTTGGCTTAGATTGTATGACCTTATATGAAATCGTGTATGGTAAGGGTTTAAGTGTCTGTAGTATATCTGTCCGAAAAGCTTGCAATCCTTCATACGCCAGTACCAAAGCCGGCTTCTTCAGACGTGTAAAACGATTTTGCTCATAATACTCCACAAGCAGCTGTACTTTATTGAGAATGGGTGACGTAGACAAGGACATTTTAGCTGCCAGGTACTTACTTGCTAAAAATCTCCGTCGTAAGTTCAATGGTAACTCCCCAGATTAACTAGTAATGCACAGGTTGGACTGGACGAAAGCGCCCCTAAAATAATACGTAAAGCCCGATACTGTAACCTGTCAAAAGTGACCAACCTACTACTCGCCATTATGTCATAGAAAAAGCAACCATAATCCATCTGGGAACGAATAATATTCTTGTATACCGTAAGTAATAAATGCGGATCCGCCCCCCACCTACGTCGTGCTAGCGCTCGAAGAACTTGGAGTCGTTTTTCAATTTTCACCGCGAGTATCTGAACCTGGCGCGACCACAGTAATTGGTCATCAACATGTAATCCCAAATATTTGATGCTACGAACTACCTCAATGGCGCCTTGTCCAAATAAAATTGGAGAGCGGTCAACCTGCCTTTGATGGGTGATAATGATAGCAGCATTCTTTCTCGCCGACGTTACAAATCCGTGATTATGGAACCAGGTATGAGCTGCAGTTAATGCATCATGTATATCCTGACGACAGAGTTGAATATTATCACGTGAACAATAGATAAGAAAATCATCTGCATATTGAATAATTCGTGCATGTGGAATAATAACTGATTCCAATGTCTGAGTATAAAGGGAAAAAAGAATACCGCTTAAAATATCTCCCTGAGGCTATCCACGAGACGTCTGACGGTTATCCAATACACCAGTGGGGGTGTGTAAAAATAGTCGACGATGATGTAAAAATTCCTTATTAAACATATGAAAGGTAATGGGAAAAGCAGTTCCCCTAGACGATGTTGTAATATGACCGGATCCACCGCATCATAGGCCCCCTGAATATCCAAACATACGGCAATCGTGTGTTGTTTGCGAGCCTTCGCTAATAATATATCCGTCAAAAAAATCGTAAGAGCGTCGATTGTTCCTAACCGTTTACGAAATGCAAATTGTGACCTCGAAAACAAATTATAGTACTCCATACACCATTGCAATCTACGTAATAAAATCTTTTGAAATAATTTTCTGAGACACGAACCAAGATTAATGCCACGATAGCTGAGGGGGTCTCTGGCATCTTTCAAAGGTTTTAATATCGGTAGAACTTCAAAATTATTCCATTCCGCAGGATATGTCCCATTTGTCAGTACCTTATTGTATAGCTCAAGCAAGACCGTCAGTGCGCGGTCCGGGAGATGGGCAAGCATCCCATAAGTAATGTAATCCAGACCCGGACTCGTGGATGTCGTATGACGCAACTCAGTCGAGATATCATGACGTGTGATTGGGTGTTGTAAAACCTGAAACTTATTCGAAGTCAAAAAAGATGGTACCGATACTTGTCCAGAAACTGAATCGGGCGTTAGAGAATGATAAAAAATTTGAAAACCTGGTGGCGTGAGTCCCGTACGTGGACGAGTGCTACGAGTATTTGATAATTGTTTTACCAAGGACCATAAGGTGTTTAAAGAAGTATGGGAATTAAATGTACTGATATGTTTTTGCCACGCCGACCGTCGTTTTTCATTAAATGTCTTCTGCAGCTGCGCAGTGAGACGTTTGTAACTTAGATAATTATCAACCGTCCCATGTATTCGATATCTTTTTAAAACTGCCTTCCTCCTAGCAACAATAATAATAACAATTATGATAATAATAATGTAAATAAATCACCAACACAAGCTTGCAAAAGTAACAAATTTAAAATTTACCACCAGAATGTCCAGTCTCTTTATAATAAAATTGATTACATAAATCTAATGCTTAAAAATGAACTTAAAGACATCTCAGCACTATGTATTTCAGAACATTGGCTGAAAGAGGAGCAACTTGAATTAATTCAATTCCCAGGGTTTATACAAGCTAGTAAATACTCTAGATCTAATATTAGCCATGGTGGTACTTGCATCTTCTTAAGAAATAATTTAGATCATGAACAGATAACAGCTTATGATTATCTAATTATGGAACAGGATTTTGAATTCTCTGCCGTAAAAATTCAGCAGTTTAAGTTAATAATTGTATGCGTATACCGTTCTCCGTCAGGAAAGTTTCCTCTATTTATAGATAAATTAGAATTGTTACTCAATAACATGAGCAAAGTAAATTTCGATATAATAATTTGTGGGGATGTAAATGTGGATTTCTTAAAACTTGATAGAAATTGTGAATTATTAACACAGTTACTAATTTCCTATGGACTGAAACCTACAGTAAATACACCAACAAGAATAACAAAATTTAGTAAAACCACTCCTGATCAAATTTTTATAAATACAGATAAATATCACCATTCAATAGAAGTCTATTGTCCGGGTTTTAGTGACCACCATGGACAAATACTGAGTTTTGAAGTATCCGAAGTAATCAATAATAATGATAATGGCGTAAAATCAAAGTGCAGGTCATTCACTGAATCAAATGTTACATATTTCAATGACTTATTAAATAAGGAAACATGGTCAGAAATTTATGAACTAGAAAATGTAAATGATAAATTTAATGCATTTAACAGTACCCTAAAACACTATTTTGAAATAGCATTCCCCTTTAAACGAAGAACTGTTCAAAATAACAAAACTAGCAATTGGATAACAACAGGGATTATAAATTCATGTCAAAGAAAGAAATTTCTACACAAATTATATAAACAATACCACACAACACCTGAATTCAATTTATACTACAAAAAATACACTAGCATATTATATAAGGTAATAAGACTAGCAAAGAAAATGCATAATGATAATTTTATTTCCCAATCATCTAATAAAAACAGGGCTATGTGGTCCGTGATAAAGCAAGAAACTGGAAAATCTGCTAAAATACAAAAGAACATTACACTGACCAGAAATAATAAAGTGATTAATAATCCAGAGGAAATAGCAAACACTTTTAATGACTATTTTCTGGAAATTCCACAAAAATTAATAAATAAATCACAGGTAAATACACTAAATTCTAATAATAAAATAAATATATGCAGTGATTCTTTATTTATAAATCATGTCACAAGTGAAGAGGTAAGAATAGTTATAAAAGAGCTAAAAAATAAATTCTGTGCTGGCATTGATGGCATCCCTGATGCAATTTTAAAGAAATGTGCAGAAAATATAATAAATCCACTTACGCACTTAATAAACAGTTCAATCCTCTCAGGAACTTACCCGGATATTTTGAAGTTATCAAAAGTAATTCCAGTGCACAAAAACGGTTCAAAAGATGAATTAGATAACTATCGTCCTATTACCTTACCAACTGGTATTGCAAAAATTGTGGAAAAAATTATGTATAAGAGACTGATAAGTTTCATAGAAAAAAATAAAATATTATCAAACTCACAACATGGATTTAGAACGGAAAAATCTACACAGACAGCAATTTACGAATGTAGTAATAGTATACTGAAATTAATTGACAATAAGGAACATGTAACTGGCCTATTCTTGGATTTATCGAAAGCATTTGATGTTGTTGACCATAAAATCCTCCTTACCAAACTAAATCAATATGGTGTTAGAGGTCTAGCTAATAAATGGATAGAGTCTTACTTAACAAGGCGTAAACAAATAGTAAGCTTGAGACACAAGGATGATGGAACCAAATTACTTAATGAAACATTGTCCAATGAGGGAATTATTGAATTTGGAGTACCCCAGGGATCGGTTTTGGGCCCACTACTCTTTCTTCTATATATCAATGATATAACACAGAACGTTCATTCACATAAGGAAATTTTGTTTGCGGACGATACAACACTCGTAATAAAAGGTGAAACTAAACAGGTCATACAGCAGTCTGCTGACTCCGTTACAGGAGAGTTAACCAAATGGTCACAAGATAATCGCCTCATAATAAACTATAAAAAGACAGTATGTCTAAATTTCCACACTATACAGATTAGGAATCCTGCGATGCCCAATATAACATTAAATTGTCATCAAATAGAAAATAAATCAGAAACAAAGTTTTTAGGACTATGGATACAACAAGACTTGAAATGGAATAAACATATACAATATCTGAATACTAAACTGAACTCGATGTGCTTTGCGTTACGTATTTTGAAAACCTGCACTAGCATGCACACATTAAGAAATACTTATTTTGCTTATTTCCATTCATACTTAAGATATGGGATCATATTTTGGGGTATGTCGCCAGATGTACTAAGCACGTTTAGGATACAAAAGAGGGCGATTAGAATTATGGCAAATGTAAACTCTAGAGAATCATGTAGACCTCTGTTTAAAGATTTAAACATTCTCCCACTGCCCTGCATATATATCTTTGAAAGTATTATGTTTTTTAAAAAGAATTTAATGAATAAAGATGTTTTTCTTAAAACAAACAATGATGTTCATAGGCATAACACAAGACAAAATCAAAACATTCATATTTCACACACACACACAAGCATATATCAAAAAGGAACTTTTCACACTGGAGTTAAATTATACAATAAACTACCCCAGTATATAAAACTGGCCCCAAAAATAAAAACCTTTGATAGAATGTTGAAAGCTTATCTGCAGTGCCATTGTTTTTACTCAGTAGTTGAATATTTTAGCGTATAGGAGTGATGGAATCTATAACTATATTTTACTTTTTTAATTTAACTCTAATACCTAGCTGTATGTTGTTGTATTTATAGAATTAAGTTTTCATATTATGATAATAGAGTGAGGTGTAAATAGTTGTGCAATAAGATTGTATCTATTAAGATTTGCTATTATAATAAGTTATAAATAGTTATAATCTTAGTAATATATACCTGTTAGTTCTTTTATTTTATGCATGTAAATTCTGACGTGTCCTATATCAAAAATGTATTGAATGCATGTATTTGATCAAATGGAATTAATAAAAATCTATCTATCTATCTATCTACTCACAAGCAAAGCACACTCTGCATCCCACCAATGGACCGTGCCCGGATGCTGTGACGAATACGATGTTAACATGCGCTGTGGGTGATATCGATCAAGAAAGCTTTGTATTATCTTTAATAAGGAATTATACTGTTGATACGGCGATGTTCGAGAAGTCCCCAAACCATCATTTATAAAATGTTGAAAAAATTCATAATCAAGATGCCTTAAATTCCGCTTTACGGTAAATAGACATGGTCGCTCAAGATTCTCTCCAGGTTTCGCATAATATATTAGAATTGGAAAATGATCACTTTGATGTGTGTCCCCCAATGTTCGCCATTCCAATTGATGAGCAATATCTGCTGTGGTAATGGTCAAATCTACCGCACTCTTTGGACGTCCCGGTGGCGTTATACGCGTATGCGACCCATCATTGAGAATATTCAAAGCATAGGTTTGAATTGCATGCACAATGTGTCGACCTTTTGGATTGACTCGCTCACTGCCCCAGAGACCATGATGGGCATTAAAATCCCCAAGAACTATATGTTTCGGATATTGTGTAATATAGTTGAAATACATTGACCATTGACGTTGCGATCTCTGAACTTGGGGAGGGCAATATAAATTACTAAAAATAGTATTACCGATTTGAAAACACTGATAAAACTTCGTGGTAAAAAATAAGAAATTGGGATCTCGGAAAAGGGAATATCATTTCGAATGAGGGTACTTATACCGCCATAACCAGGCCCATCTTCTCTCACAATAGTATAATGTGGTATCGTAAATCTATATGGTGTTGATAACCAAGTTTCTTGTAAAAAATAACATCTGGGTGAAAGTCATCAATTAATTTAAGTCATTCATGTCTCTTATTGACTATGCTCCTGCAATTCCATTGAAGTATCCACACTGCTCCTCAAAAAATAAAAGGAAAAAGAAACCCAGTGAAATTAATGAGCCGAGGTCAGGTTGTCATTCCGTACTGATTTTTCCAACGGGGGTAACAAAGGTAATACCCTATCTAACAAATTTTTGACACAATGCGCCCATTGCGCATTATGCCCTAACAATTTCATAAGTTTCGTGAATTCTGCCAAAATAGTTTTTGTAGGCTCCGATTCAGGCGACCCTGAACCTGTCCCTGGATTGTATTGAGAACTTGTCTCCATCGTCTTAGCTTCGAAGACCGGTGGAGACTTTTCCAATCGCGGTTGTTGAAAAATCTGACAATAAGCGCTCCTATCATATCCCAACGGCTGGACCACTTTAGGGGCCGCGTGAACTATTTCCGTAAACTTGCGCTTACGTGCCGGCTCATGCTGTCTGACACTTGGAGCTGAACTTAAGGGAGGAAATTGTTGAGGTAAAGTTAATGGATTAAATGTGGGCCCCCTTTGACCTTTCATGATTTCATTATACGATTTATTTTCCACACACATTCTTCTTTTAATCTCAACTTGCTGTTGATGTATTTCGCAACGAATGGCACCCGCCGGGTGATTCTCTGCACAATTGGCACATTTGGCTAAAACTTCCTTGCATCCAATGGTAAGGTGCTCAGCTGCACAATTGCCACAGCGTGGGGCTCGCGCCCGACAATGTAACTGTACGTGCCCGTAACGTTGACACTTAGTGCATCGTAGGGGCGAGAAAATATACAGATGAACTTCTAGCATAACATTAAAAATACTGACATAAGGAGGAAGGTTCTGGGTCTCAAAAAATATTTTCACAGTCCCCGTAGCTATCCGCTCCGTCTGTCCATCTATCGTTCTGTTTCGAAAGAAGCGCTGTACCCGTAAAATGGGAACTGGAGCCTCGATATACTTGATTAGTTCCTCATTCGTAAGTGATGTGTCAACCCCACGCACAAGTCCAACCCGTTGGACATTTGAGGAGGGTATAAACGCAGTCAAATTCCTCTCCCGTAGGATCTTATTTTCCAAAAAAACATTAGCATCACGATAAGTGGCGAATTGTATTTGGACTCTATTGCGACCCTTCTTCTGAATTTCGCGTATACCTGGTATTTTGCGTTCATAGAAAAGCCGACCCAAGGCCATTGGATGTACATTTCCAACTGCCTGAGCCCCCTCCCCCTGAACAAAAACGATATATGGTCCAGTATGAAGGTGTGGATACCGATAGTCCGTGGCCGGGGTTCGTGCTTGTTCCTGTGAGGATCCCATTATCGGGGTCGTAGTTTCCTGGGTTGACGTAGTCGGTTGCTCATGAACGAGTGATATACCCTCCATAGGGACTATACCATCCACGATAACATTCCCTATATTGTCTGGGGGTAGACCCATTAACGTCCCATCACTCTGAGCCGCCATCTCGACCGCACACAACTATTATATAATACTTATTACCAGCCCTATGATATAATAGCACTAAACACTCGAACCAACCACTAACGAAACACTACACGAAAAGTACACTCCAACGGATCACACACACACGCAAGCCGCAAGCTTTAGAGGTGTTGCTGTGAGAACAGCTGTCGTGAGACTGTGTGCTTAGTTGCATTATGCGAAGAGACCAGCAGAATCTCTACAAGTAGTTACTTCAATGACCGAAAGAGGTCTCTGATGCTGGTGGACTTCTCTCCCATCAGCTGCAAGTTGTGTTTCTATCTTCCAAAATTTTAATAATGGCACGCCGTGGCGTTAACGAACAGCTGATTCCTCACCTCAACACCCCGATTCTGTAACTTCACTTGTTAACAACCCACCAACATGGATACGACGGAATCGTAACCATAGGCATAACAACAAATGGCTAGCGAGGCTCAAAGTGGTATTCTGTAAGGCACCTTGTTATGACGCTTGTTACGAGTTCAGGATCCGGATTTCATAGCCATCTTCATAGTACGAAAGCTTTCCACTAGATGACGGGTAAATCGATTGGCGCGGTATTTCAACGTATTTCATACCTTTCGATATCGCAATTAGTTTGTATCATTTTTTTAAAACTATTTCCTATGTTCCATATTGCCTTAATCCATACTTTCGCCTATTATGGTTTTTTATTTATCGTATGCATTGACCATTCATACGGATTACTTCAACCTGATAAGATAAACCTAACCCCATTTGCGAAAACATTTACGCTGTCTGTTCACATGAATATCTATTTCAGTTAGGGTTTTCTTTAGCAATTGCCTTAATTAATACCTATTTTATTTCGGAGTACTGGTATCTTATTTATAGTACGGTATTCAACGGATACTGTATTCCAGCGGATCATGTCAACCTTATACACCCAACTCCCTTCCGAAGATAAATTACATTGCCTGTCCACATAAATATTCATTTTAGTTTAGTAGGAATCAAATAGTGTGTTGTCTGGTTTATTACAACATAAACTGTATCAGAAACCTAAGTTAAGATAAATGTTTTATGTGGCCAGTAAGCTATTGGGCAACTTAGGCCTACCTGTAGGCCTAAGCCTAATTGACTACCGTCAGCTGGGGTTACTTTACACACTTTTCATGTGTTTTTTAAATTTCATTTGTTGTGATAGGTTGTTAAATTGATTGAGACATGTTTTTGTATTCCTTAAGGGTACTTACAAAAGAACATAACGTCACCGTGAGTGCAAATTATCTCTCAGACACTTTTAAAAATAAATGAACACGTGTGTAAAGTTACCCCACCCTTGGGGTTACTTTACACAGACATGCACTTATCATGGCGTTTGGCTATACAGCCTCACAAGGGGTTACTTGACACATGCCTGGAACTTTTCGTGGGAAAGATAACACTCATTTGAAGTAAAGAGGATACTTTCATAGCTTAATTGAATTGTCTGAATACATTATAAAATAAATTAAACTTGTGTTAAACGTTTAATTTTATGTTTGTTGAAAAGAAAAAGAAAAACAATGCTGCTGAAGTGTTAGTCGTACAAAGGTACCAAACTTTGTTTTTACAGGAGCCTAAGGCATCATTAACAGAAATGTCACGTTAATTGACTCTATATTTACATCAGTGACTGCAGGTAGCTGGTTTTGGAAATTTTGAGTAAAATGCCTCTTAATACAAGACGCTGCGAGCTGTATGAGTAAAAGCCCGTATTTGTGTTTATTCTATTTCACTCCTTTGGATATTGACTGTAGCTATAAATGCACTGTACATTGTTAAGTTGTATAGAAACTTTCATTTCTATGACATGGTCATATTTTACTAGATGTTCTAATTTGTGACAAATAAATTTCCCTAAAGACTAGAGAGGTGGGAGGTGGATGGGGAACATGTTTCCTTGTTTAGTCACATTACTAGGGTCTTACTAATTCACAGCACTCAAATACTCTGGGATTCAAATATGAATATGAATATGAATATGTGTCAAAGAGCCTGTGTAAAGTTACCCCCTTCAAAGGGCGAGTCGTGCACCTTCGGTTATTTTAGGCTTCCTAGTAATGTGACTCAACAAGTAAACATGTTCCACATCCAATTTCCGCCTCTCTAGTCTTTAGGGAAATTGATTTGTCACAAATTAGAACATCTATAAAAAATATGACTGTCATAGAAATGAAAGTTTCTATACAACTTACCATATGTACATATACTCAAGTGCACAAAGTTGCAATTATTATCCAGAGGAATGAAGTACAAATAACACAAACACGGTTTTCTTACTCGTACAGCCCACAGCGTCTTGTATAAACAGGCATTTTACTCAAAACTTCCAAAACCAACCACGCACAGTGCTCAAAGGATTTTAGCGAAAAGTGTGTAAAGTTACCCGGTCTGTGTAAAGTAACCCCAGTTGACGGTACTGAGAGCAGTTTAACACATGAACGACAATACCGATAAGAATAGGTGTATACATTTAGAATAATGTTCAAAAATCTCCAAGAATGGGGTATTAACTCTTTGGGTAGTAACACAATAGAAGTTAATGGAGGGCGATGGTCCAATCTAGTATGCCAGTTTTTCTTCACGGTAGGCCTAGTGTAGTGTTAATATGAAATCATCGGTTCTAGTCAGAACACTACATTGCTCCTCTGGCTGCAGCCAAGAAAGTCAAAGAGTGATTTAATGATCCATCGTAATACCAGCCTTCAATAATAAACCAGAGCAAGTGCCCTGCAGGTAAAACTGAGGTGACAAGAGGTCCGTGGAAATTGTAGGAAGCTACGATCAGGATAATTTAGACTGCAGTTTAGTATTGTTCACCTTAAAGGTACTTCTCACATTAAGAACTTTGATCAGAAAGGAGTGGGGTATGGGTGCATTATGCGGATCTGTTGCACCTGGAATGATGAAGAGCAGCTCATGCCACTGGAACTAACCATAGAATCAGTTGAAAATGAAAATCCACAGCCTGCTTCCAGTCTCCGACCGGGTCAGGAATGGAATGAATGAAGCCCCCATCTAGCGACGAGGATATGAACTGTGCCGGCTGCCGAGGCCTGACGCACTCCTCCGGGGCAATGATTAAATGAAGGACAGATGAAATGAAATGATAGTGGAGAGTGTTGCTGGAATGAAATTTTGACAGGGAAAACCGGAGTACCCGGAGAAAACCCTGTCTGCCTCCGTTCTGTCCAGCACAGATCTCACATGGAGTGACCGGGGTTTGAACCACGGACCCAGCGGTGAGAGGCTGGCGTGCTGCCGCCTAAGCCACGGAGGCTCGCAACCATAGAATCAGTTACACCCGTCAATTTATAAGTCTAGGACTGTTGCGTACGATAGGTATACATGTTAAGTTACAAGTTTGCAAATTAGTAGAAAGAAAGTATCAGTAAGTCATTGATGTGCTTCTAACTCCTTATCCTAGAATAAAACTACATTCTACATTTTAGCAATATTACCACTTAATGGAATTTATTCCAGTTTTCTTCAGATGAAGTTATTTATTAGCCTTCTTTTAAATTCAATATATTCTACCTAGCCTAATCCCTTCGTCTCTATATGGCCCTAGGGCATGGCAATCACAATGACTCAATGCTCCTCCGAGATTCTACACAGAAGGGAGGAGGCACTCAACTACGAGTATGACCTTTGTTCCTCACACTCAATGTATTATTACATGAAGGAAGGGGGAGAAAGAAAACAGAGGTTTGTATCAGCACCATGCAGATTAAAAAATCTCTGGGGAGTAGGGGGCAGGGGTTGATCCATCCTTCCCTAGCATGTCCCCACAGGCAACACCCTGTCCCTAAATACTACTACAAAGTTACTGGGAATGAGATTAAGACTAACTACATTGAAATATTATGTGGATAACATAACTCTCACCTGAATTCTTGACATTCTTATCACATACAGTAGTATGAAAAAGTCTACTTTCTAATTGCACAATCTTCATAAGGACATAAAGGAGGTAAACACAAACCTCGTGAATTAGGAGGAATGCCTACTGGTTCTGGTGGGATCAGTTGGTGTTAGGATTTCAGCAGTTCATGAAGCAAGGCTCAAATCATACACAATGTTTTCTTTAACAAATTATTATTCAAATAGAACACTTAATTTATAACATAAAATTTAACATTTGAAAATACAGCAGTTTGCACAGCAATGCACCTGTGGAATGTGTCCCATTGTAGAGATAATCAAATTCAGTTTCTTTCTTAGTCTTCTCATTCAGACCAAGGTGTATCACAGATTTTTTTGGCAGAGAATCCTGGAAAATTGAAAATCAATCCCTTATATTGTTACCAGTACTGTGACAAAAAATATAAACAAATTTCTAGATTAATTTTGTATCATGACCTGGATATGTGCTCGTGTAGCCTATACGCTACATTTTTAAACTCAAGTTAGCCATTATAGTGTAACAAAACAATTTAAACCGGCTACATCCTTATGCGAAAACAAGAATAATTATTTTAAAAAAAATGTGTTTTTTCTTTTATTTTCTTTGAGGAGCAGTCTTGTGTAGTATTTTGCTAAATTTCCATGCTGGAAAGTGTCTGGAAATACTCTCAAGAAATGAGAAAACTGCCCTTCCTATACTACTGAGCAAGACCAATAAATGCAATCAGACTCAATCGTCACAAATGGACAACACACTAAGGAAAGCCTAACCTCATGTCAACCATCTTCAGTATACAGATTAATAATATCATTTATTACCCAGTCAGGCAGATGACCTTGATGTAGTCTGTCATTTCGATCACCACTAAAAATAAAATAAAGTTACCCAGCAAATAATACAAGTGTACATTAATTTGGTAGACCAGCATAATAGCTTCCAAATGAACCTCGTATTTCGCATGATAGACCGGAGTTTGAGAGTCAGAGTAATAAAGGCGTTGACATAAGCGAACAGCTGACGTGTCATACCTCTCGTTAAGAATGCACTACCAAGTGCTTAGTCACAGAATGATGGTGTTGCATGTGATATGAAACGGCGATTCCCAAAGACTGTGTTCAGACGTTGTTGAACAGCCACTGCGAAGTGAGCCGTCACCCTATCGTGTTGAAACCAAACACTGTTTAAGATTCCCAAATTTTGCAGCTGCGGGATTAGCCAGTCATTAGAACAATCACAAAAATATGGTTCAAACAGATGCGTTTGTATCATGCCGGCCCAGATCATGACGTTAGGTGGGTTCGCTTGATTTCTTCAGCTGTGCAGAGACTATGGACAGACAAATATGATGTTTTAAATTCCTAAGATGTAAGTACAAATGTATATGTACTGACAATAGAAATAAATAATAATAATAAGTAGGGGTATATGGACTTTGTGCGCACACTGTAAGATTTTCATGCATTGTTTCGTCTTCTGAGGAACATAGCCAACTGATATTACTAACCACGGTCACTACAGCACCAGAAATATGTGTTAATATTTATTGCTCATTCAACGATGGCAGCCATGTTCGACAGTGCATGAGGTCTCTTCACCTGTTAATAAGACGCACACATTGACATCACCACAGGTTGGAGTTAACATTGTTCACGATTGGTCCGTATTGACGAATGATAGTTTAAAATTTGAAATACACTTACGTTCCATCTAGTCAATGTCCTAGGGCGTAAATAAACACAAAAAAAGTATTGACTAGACGGAAGATAAGTGTATTTCAAATTTTAAACTATCACCACAGTTGCCAACATGTGGGATAAAAATACACCACTCAGGTCTAGTCTGGATAAAGATTATTGATGCACGATTACCCCACTGTGCATGACAGAAACCAGGTGTGTATATATGGCAAACGGATATCTAGCAATTATTGGTATAGGCAAAGCCCATTGGAGTGGATTTAAGAAATTTCACTCTCACAAAAAACATTAATTACAGCAGTGAACAACAAACATTACTGTGCGAGACAAAAACCAGAAGTGTATTCGTGTAAATGGCTAACGCAGTCCTCAACCTAATAATTATTGGCCCAGGCAAAAGCCATTGGTCTGCATTAAAAAAAAAATACTATTACAAATTACTTTTATTGATCTAGAAAAGGCCTATGATAGAATCCCTAAAACAAAAGTTTGGGAAAGCTTAACAAATAGAGGTATAGGCAAGGAACTGAGAGACATGATAAAAGGAATGTGCATGGAGTGCTCCAGTAGTGTGAAGACTAAAGTCGGGACATCGGAATGGTTTAAAATAGACACTGGACTAAAGCAAGGAAGTGTGGTGATAGATGACATCATGAAGGCAGCAATGAAAGAATATAGTAGGGCAAAGATGAAGGTAATGTTGTTTGCAGACGACGTTGTGATCCGAGACGAGGACGAGAGGGAGGTACAAGAACAGATAGACGTAATAAATGAAAAGATTGAGCAATGGGGATTGAAGATAAATGTGGAGAAGAGTAAAACAGTGGTGATGAGTAGAGAAAAGAAAGAAGGAAAAGGAGTAATCAAAGTAGGAGATACCAGGAATTGGAAGTAGTGAAACACTTCAAATACTTGAGAAGTGAACTCACTGAAGATGGAAGACTAGATTTGGAAATTAGCAGAAGAATACAACTCGGGAGTGCTTTCTACCAACAGGTACGGGGACTAGTATGGAACAAGGATATACCAATTAAGGCTAAATAAGTACTAAGCATATTATGTTCCTATAATGACATATGCAGCAGAAACTTGGACAATGACTAAGAGGGATTAGAGCAGAGTACAAGCAGATGAGATTCCTGAGAAGTATGGTCCAGAAAACAAGGAGGAACAGAGTGAGAAATGAAGATATACGGAAAGAACTGGGAGTACAGAAACTAATTGACAAACTGGAGCAAAACAGATTGAGATGGTTTGGACATGTCAAACGGATGAATGAAGTAATGCTACCAAGATGAGCACTGGAACGACGGATGACAGGGAAGAGAGGACGAGGAAGACCAAGAATGCTTTGGATGGACTCGGTGGAGAATAGTATTAGAAAACGGAACCTGGATTGGAACACTGTGTCGGAAGAGGAATGGTGGAACGACAGAACAAAGTGGAGAGGAACCATATTTGCCCCCATCCAGTGTCAATTGGAAAAGGGCAAATGAAGATGATGACTATTACAAAACGCACCATACAGATTCCGGCGTTTAGCTGTACACTTGACTTTGAGAGCTCAGCGGTAGGAGAGAAAAGGTATTTTAGCTTAATTTCGGACGCTATTTGATGCCGAGCAATTTTGCCCTTTAAAATAAGGTGTAATATTGCGTATTTTGCACCACATAACACATGACCCAGGTATGCAATTTTCCTACATTTGGTGGTAATCATCAGCTCCCACTTAGAATTTGGTCTCCGCAGTACCAGCTCATTAGAGATGTGAATAGAGTAGACTAGGGGGGAGGGCTAATGACCTCGTAGTTCCACCCCTTAAAACAACAATAACAATCACTGCTGCACAATAAAAATACTGTCAAATATCACTAATATACTGTTACGTGCCACCCTCCCTAGTGACACTTTTGTTAACTGGATTACGGTGGGTAGAAAGCACAACACCAATTACTGCTTAAAGAAATAATTAACTTTATTGTGGCCAGAAAGATACACTACTCAACAGCAAATACAAGCAATTATTACCTTACTCCAGTTTCCTCACGTCGAGAATACTTCCCCTTTCACTTGTCAACAGACCACAGTTAATCCTCTCGCTAATGAGTCCGGTCCCGTACGCTGGCTGAAAATAGCTGCACTAGGTCTGTCACTCACTGTTTTGCAACTCACCACAATGACCTCTCTCGCACTAGGTAAGCACACTCGCTCAAAACACAGGCAGTCCCCTGTAAGCTCCTCACTCCCTTCGCTGTCAAGAGAATCGGCTTCACTAGGGGTTTCGCAAGTCACCACACATCTGTCGCTCAGGATAAGCGCTCGCACTCGCTCGTAAAACACAACAACAACCACTGCTTGACAGGTCCACTTATATAGCAGGCAGGTGACTCAATAAATGCTTCTAGATCCATCCAGGGTTCACGGCTTCTCGAGATTTCCATCGCTGGCTCAGTCACGAATATTCTGGACCATCCCTTTGTCCTAATAGCCCTGTTGCAAAAGGCGCACGCAATACACGAGGCAGGGCACAGCCCAGCCCTGGGGCAGTTGTGACTCATGCGGCGAGCGATGACACAAACTCACAGCCGTAACACCACCCCCTTCCTAAAAAGGCTGATCGTCCCGATCAGTCATGGGTCCGTCAGTGTTCTTCCGTAGGCTGCCAGGCGATCTCGATGCACGATCTTGATCTTTGCCCTCGGGCTCCGATGGATCCTGTAGACGACATCGTTGATCCGTTTCACGACTCGGCACGGGCCCTCCCAGGACTTCTGCAGTTTGGGTGACAGGCCTTTCTTCCGTAAAGGTTTGAAGAGCCAGACCAGGTCGTCCTCGTGGAATCCGCCGGCATCCGTCTGCTGGTTGTATCGGGTCTACATTCGGTCGGTCTCGATCCGCAATTTCCTCCTCGCGAACGCGTGCACGTCCTCCAGTTGGTCGACCAGTTCTTGACAATACTGGCTTACCGGGATCGGATCATTCCCAGGTCGGCCGAAGGCAAGATCGACAGGTAGACGGAGCTCCCTCCCAAACATGGCCCGGGCTGGTGTGCACCCGGTGGCTTCATGCACGGCGGCGCGGTAGGCCAGGAGAAATAGTGGTAGATGTTTGTCCCAATCCCTCTGGTGCTCGCTGACGACTATTCGGAGATGGTTCTCGATGGTGCGATTGAATCGCTCTACCATCCCGTCGGACTGAGGCTGTAGCGGCATTGTCCTTGTCTTCCGGATTCCCAGCAGCTGGCATAGGTTCTGGAACACCTGCGACTCCAAGTTCCTCCCTTGGTCGGAGTGCAGCTCCAGGGGTACTCCGTACCGGCTGACGAGTTCCTTCACCAGGGTCTCTGCAATCGTCGCGGCTTCTTGGTTAGGGAGCGCATACGCCTCCGACCAGTTGGTAAAGTAGTCGCTGACGACTAATATGTAGCGGTTCCCTGCCTCGCTTAAGGGGAATGGCCCAGCAACATCGATGGCCACTCTCTCCATGGGGCCGCCCACGATGTAGGTCTTCAGTGGACCCCGTCGTCTTCGTCCTGGGCCCTTGCTGGCTGCGCAATCGTGGCACCTCGCACAGTGGTTCTCCACGTCTGTTCGGCATCCGATCCAGTAGAACCGCTCTCTCAGCTTCTCCAGGGTCTTCTTTATCCCTAGTTGTCCACCAGATGATCCTCCATGAACTTCCTTCAGGATTTCCTCCGTCATAGCCTTTGGAACGACGACTTGTTCCCGAGATGTCTTCCCGTCGGTGCTCTCCCAGGTACGGCAGATGAGGCCATCCCTTACAATCAGCGAGTCTCACTGCGCCCAGTAGAACTTAAATTTTGGGCTGCAGTCACTCACAATGTTCCACCCGGGTCTGGGGACACAGGCCCTCTTCCATTCGGCTATCAGTCCCAGGTCATCATCTTCTGCTTGTGCCCGCGTGAAAGATTCGCGGCTCCAGCTCCCTTGAAGTTCCACGGTAGTCCTTCGGCACTGTATCCCGGTGTTCTCCTACCTCCTAGTACAGAAGGTGCAGTCTTCGGGGCACGGTCTTCGTGACAGGGCGTCGGCGTTAGAATGCAGTTGGCCTTTCCTGTCCTGAATCTCAAAGTTGTACTGTTGAAGCCTCTCTAACCACCGCGCGAGTTGACCCTCGGGCTGCTTGAAGTTCAGGAGCCACCGCAGGGATGCATGGTCGGTCCTGATGAGAAATTCTTGCCCGTACAGGTACTTGTGGAAGTGTTCAATGGTCTTCACGATGGCGAGCAGCTCCTTCCTGGTGACGCAGTAGTTCCTTCCTGGCTTTGACAGGGCCTTGCTGAAGTAGGCCACTACTCTCTCCTCGCCGTTCACTACTTGCGACAGGATCCCCCCTATGCCAAAGTCGCTGGCATCGGTATCGACGATGAACCTTGTTCCAGGTCTGGGTTAGGCCAGAATAGGCGCGGTGCCCAGAGCCTGCTTGAGTTGTTCGAAGGCACTGTGGCATTCTGCCGTCCACGTGAAGAGTTGGTCCTTCTCAGTCAGTCGATGTAAAGGTTTGGCGATGTCGGCGAATCCTCTCACGAAGCGACGGTAATAAGTGCAGAGTCCCAGGAAGCTTCGTAGTTGGGACGTGTCCTTCGGAAATGGCCACTCCCTCACAGCTGCGGTCTTTTCTGGGTCGGTGCGCACCCCTTCCTCGGAGACAATATGCCCAAGGTACTGGACCTGCTTCTGGAAGAGCTGACACTTCTTGGGGCTCAACTTCAGCTGGGCAGCCCGTAGCTTCATCAAGATCTCCTTCAGGTTGCTGTAGTGCTCCTCGAAGCTTCTCCCCAGAACGATGACGTCGTCTAGGTAGACCAGGCAGGTCTTCCAGTGTAGTCCCCTCAGAATGGACTCCATTAGCCTTTCGAAGGTCGCAGGGGCGTTGCACAGACCGAATGGCATGACGGTGAACTGCCAGAGCCCGCTGCCCACAGAGAACGCAGTTTTCTCGCGGTCCTTAGGGTGGACCTCCACCTGCCAGTAGCCACTCTTCAAATCCAAGGTGGAGAACCATCTCGACCCTGATATGGTGTCCAGGGTGTCGTCGATCCGGGGTAGAGGGTAGCTGTCCTTCTTCGTGACGTCATTCACCCACCTGTAATCCACGCAGAACCTGGTGGAACCGTCCTTCTTCTTCACTAGCACGACCGGAGAACTCCAAGGACTATGTGATGGCTCAATCACCCCTTGCTCCTTCATCTCTTCTACCATCCGGTCGACCTCGGCTTGCTTGGCGAGTGGGACACGTCGGAAAGTGGCCCTAATCGGTGCGCTGTCCCCAACGTCGATTCTGTGCTGGACCAAGCTTGTCCTGCCGAAGTCTTTGCTCCCCACGGAGAAGACATCCTGGAATTCGTGTAGCAGGTCCCGAAGTTGGCGTGATTGTTCCTCGTCTAAATGGTCCTGGGATCCTTGGTACAGCTTCTGTAGTTCTTCTGGCAGCGCGCGTCTTCTTCGGTTGTCCATCTGCAGGTGTCCGTCCGTCGTGTCGGTGATGCGGGCAATCCAGGTAACGGGCTCGCAGACTCCTAGGTTGGTGTCCCGGTGAACCGTAATATCGTAGTCGTTCAGGTTAGACAGGCGGACGTACGGCCGTGACGTCGTGTTGATGAGAGTCTTGGCAACTAGCAATCCTTTTGTCTCGATGTCCTCATATTTTGGCTCGATGACAGCCGCCACTCCCTCAGCAGTTCCGTCGACAATTACGGCAGCGCTGACCTCCGTCCTGGCGGGAACGATGACGTCTTCTCTCAGCCTTACTCGTCGTGCGGTGATGGACTCGTGCGCAGGTTGCAAAGCAAGTTCCTCACCTCCGAAGTGCAGAGTGTTGGTACTCAGATCCAAGATGATGTTGTTCTGGTCCAGGAAGTCCAGTCCGATGATCACTTCATTTGATACGTCAGCCACAAGCACAGGATGCTTTATCGCCCGTTGACCAATGACGAAGTCCAGTGATGCTTCGCCATGTACCGGTGCGGACTCTCCGGTCGCGGTTATTAGCTGGAGGTTCCTTTGTGTGGGTTGAACTCTCCACTTCGGAATCACGGTGGGACTGACGATGGTCCGCGATGCTCCCGTGTCGATTAGCATGGGCCAGCTCACTCCGTTGATAACTCCGTCGATCATCAGGCTGCTATTATCCCTCCGTAACTGCGTCACATGAACTTGGACTGCCGGGGCTTGACGACTGTCACAAGCCAACCTTTGCCCCCTGGGCTGGCTGATACTTGCTTTCCTGGGCCGCGCGGTTTCCCTACGACTGACTGTCCCGACGGAAACCCTTGGCGGCGGCGATCACCACAGTCCTTGCTCAGGTGGCCTCTCTTACGGCAGGTCCAGCAGGTCGGTAGTCCTCTTCCGGGCCGCCTCTCCGGATGTCCTTCGGCTACGTTTTTGTTGGTGGTACTGCGATTCTTGAAGAAACGGCTTAGCGCCTCCATCAATTCGTCGGCCAGGAGCTTGGTCTCGTTGGTTTTTACTGGTTCGTCGACGTCCACTTGACGCACCCGCGCGTGCATTCTGGATGCCTGTTTTGCCGTCTCGAACTCAAGTGCGTGGCTCAGCGCATCTGTCAGGGTCTTATTGCGCGCGAGTCGCAGCGCCTGTTGAGTGTCCGAGTCCCGTAGCCCGTCGGTGAAAGTCTGCGTCGCTGTCTGCTCCAGAAAGTCGCCCGGCGCTGTTGGGTAGGCGAGCCTTACGAGGCGTGCGATGTCCATCTCGAACTCCTGCAGGGTTTCCGCGTTCTTCTGTACCCCGGTCTGGAGCTGCATCTGGTAGGCCTGCTGAAGATGGCTATCTCCATATCGGGACTCCATATGGGCGATCAGTGAAGCGTAGTCCTGGGATCCAGTCGGGATGGCCTGAAGGACGTTAAGGGCGTCACCTCTCAGCGCTACAATGAGAGCTGTAGCCTTTTCTGTGTTGTTCCAGTTATTTATGGAACAGGCCGCCTCGAACTGACGTAAGTAGGTGCTCCACGGGACCTTTCCGTCGAAGGTTGGGGACGTCACTCTGCTATGTCCCGTTCCTGATATTCCCGGTGTAACGGTGGGCGGGCGTTGGCGCAGCTCGGCAACTTCCTCTCGTAGAGCGTTGAATTTCTCTTCCACCCCCGTCAGTGGGCGTTGGCGCAGCTGGGCAACTTCCTTTTGTAAGGCGTTGAATTTCTCCTCCACTCCCATCAGCGGGCGTTGGCACAGCTCGGCAACTTCCACTTGTAAGGCGTTGAATTTCTCCTCCACCCCCATCAGCGGTCGTTGGCACAGCTCGGCAACTTCCACTTGCAAGGCGTTGAATTTCTCCTCCACCCCCATCAGCGGGCGTTGGCGTAGCTCGGCAACTTCCACTTGTAAGGCGTCGAACTTCTTTTCCACTGCTGCGACTTCCTCACGTAGGCCCTGTTCTAATTTCCTTTGGCTCTCCTCTAATTTCGTCAGCAGACACTCTTCCAGATTTTTCTGGCCATCCAGAAATTTGGCGGTTAGGTCCTCTGCTAACTTAATCTGGCCGTCCTTCAGGTCCTCTGCTAGTTTATTCTGACCGTCTTCTAATTTGGAAGTTAGGTCCTCGGCTAAATTTTTCTGGCCGTCTCCCATCTTCTTCAGGTCATCCTTCAGGTCCTTGGCTAATTTCTTCCGGCCGCCTTCCATGCCACTTAACTTTTCTAGCAATGCTGCCAATTGCGCCTCCATTTTAGTTGTTTGTCTTGTAAAGGGCATGCACTCACAGGAAAATTAGAGAAAATGACCTGCTCGGGTTTTGAAACCAGGACCGTCAGGTGTTGTGCTTGAGTTCGTAATCCGGCTTCTGACACCAGTTGTTACGTGCCACCCCCCTAGTGGCACTTTTGTTAACTGGATTACGGTGGGTAGAAAGCACAACACCAATTACTGCTTAAAAAAATAATTAACTTTATTGTGGCCAGAAAGATACACTACTCAACAGCAAATACAAGCAATTATTACCTTACTCCAGTTTCCTCACGTCGAGAATACTTCCCCTTTCACTTGTCAACAGACCACAGTTAATCCTCTCGCTAATGAGTCCGTTCCCGTACGCTGGCTGAAAATAGCTGCACTAGGTCTGTCACTCACTGTTTTGCAACTCACCACAATGACCTCTCTCGCACTAGGTAAGCACACTCGCTCAAAACACAGGCAGTCCCCTGTAAGCTCCTCTCTCCCTTCGCTGTCAAGAGAATCGGCTTCACTAGGGGTTTCGCAAGTCACCACACTTCTGTCGCTCAGGATAAGCGCTCGCACTCGCTCGTAAAACACAACAACAACCACTGCTTGACAGGTCGCACTTATATAGCAGGCAGGTGACTCAATAAATGCTTCTAGATCCATCCAGGATTCACGGCTTCTCGAGGTTTCCATCGCTGGCTCAGTCACGAATATTCTGGACCATCCCTTTGTCCTAATAGCCCTTTTGCATAAGGCGCACGCAATACACGATGCAGGGTACAGCCCAGCCCTGGGGCAGTTGTGACTCATGCGGCGAGCGATGACACAAACTCACAGCCGTAACAATACTGTCAAATTTCACTAATATTGCTTAAATGAAGGTTTTTATTTGTAGCTTGGTCAACGACGGCAGATGTTTGTGGCCGACAAATTGACGTCATATTACGTTGCCAACATGTCCGATACAAAATGCACCACATGACACCTTTGTAATTATGTGAAAAAATAACTCCAATACCACCATGTCATCAACTACGTCATCAAGGTAACTAAGAATTCCCCTAAACGCCAGTGCATCGCAAGGTATAGATGAACCTTATAGGTCTAGGCGAAAACAATTGGTCTGCCGGATGCGATATAGTATCGAATGCGTGTGGTTGGCAATACTGTACATCGTGCTAAAAATGGCAGAGTCAGCTGGAATTTCATCTATATACGTCGTGATCCTATTTGGGATGGCTGGGTGGGTTACAGACAGCTGAGAAGTAAACATCTATTACTATATTGTCTCAAGATACCATTACTGCAGGTATTTTGACTAATTTCAGTAGTTTAAGAATTTTTTACTTCGGTTCAGGTAAACTCCACTCTTGGAAAGCTTTACGCCTCGCTGCATATAGTTAGTTCTCAAATGATAACACAATGAAATGAATGTTGTGATTTTTCTTTCTCATCTGATCCATTTAGATGACCGAGCTGTGTTCATACCAGGTTATTAAAACTGTGAGCAACTACGTGTATCCAGTGCTAAGGTTTTAGTTTCCAGCAGAAGCATGCAATGTAATCTTTTACATGAGAGTCCTCCCTTCGCAATGACAACTTGCCAAGCAGACTGACCACAAACTTTAGTTCATTTGGGGTCTGATATTATTTCTTATTTCTTCCCTACACTGTTAATCGACTGCATGCATTGCATGTAACATTAACATCCCTCATTAGTTCAATATGAAAGCATAGTACAATACTGGTACTCAGTGGCGGTTCTAGAAGCTTAAATCTGGGGGGGGGGCAGACATTTTCCCGGATCGATCTCATTAGTCTACTTTTTCCTCATTTTTGCAAAATGAGAATAGTAGGCTAAAAACTATCATTGGTAAAAAATAGCATATTTCACTGTCACATAAATTTATTCTTCTGTTTCTATTCTGGGCAAACTGGTTCACTATACCAGAAGGGTCGTGAAGTAATTTTCCACTTAATTCTCTTTCAATTGAAAGAATTGCGAGATTGGAAAGCCTCTTTGTTGCCATTGTTGCTCTTAAATAGGATTTTATTCGTTTCACGACAGAGAAACTGCGCTCAGCAGAAGCAGATGACACAGGAAGAGTCAGCATCAACTTGAAAAATAATAGTAGCTATGGAAAAGCAACTTCCATTTTCAGAAGTTCAGAAAAAAAGAATGAGGAAGTGTTTGGATATTTGCCTCTAAATACATTCTTAGCTAAACTGATTTCAGTCTGTAGCACCTTACGGTCTGTGAAGATTAGATTATACTTTTCACAGAACGTGAAAATATATATATTCAAAATTTAAAAAGTTTTCACTTCTTGGGTTACAGGCATCCATTGCATTGCACACAAAGTCAATTTCAGTAAATCTACGCAGTAACTCTTCTACCATGTTGTCTAATATTTCAAAAAGATTTCTTTTACATGTCTCTGATAATGTGACATTTTCCTCTTCTTTCTCCGCAGAGACTGGAATTAATAAAACGTAGTCTGAAAAGTTCTTTGGAATACTTGATACTCTAGATTGCTTATAAACTTTCACTCCTAACGACCGAACAGAGTCACATGTAACCGCCCATAGTTCCTTAAAATAATAATCATTTCTTTTTTCTTGCAACGATTTTACAATACCATAGATCAATCTATGTGCCCCTCCGAAGTCCACATGTTTTTGTTGTAAGAACATAGAGGCTCCATTGGCAAGCTCGAGAATATCAGAAAAGATTTGTAACACAAACATCACCTTCACTTTACAAAGCTGTTTCAACAAACCTTCTGCTTCTGCTGCCTCTTTCTTGTTAACTGACTTTGAAAAATACTCCAGAGCTGCTTTAACTGAAGCAAAACGTTTCTGAAAATACATTACTCCTCTATATTTACATGCCCATAACGTGCCACTTTGAAGAGGTATCTCTAAAACACGTTCTCCTGGATGAAGATCACTCTGTATCTCAACAAACGTTTGGTGTCTTTCATTAGATACAGACTGAAAAGCATGAAGTGCTTCCAGTAAACCAAAAGTGTCCCCTACCACGTCTACAAACTGGCTTTGAAACGTCCACCAAAACTAAATTTAAGCGATGTGCATAACAATGCACGTAAACACACGGGTTATTGACCTTCTGTCGCAATAAACGCTGCACACCGTTTATCTTCCCTGACAGAACCGCGGCTCCATCATATGCTTGTCCAATGCACTTACATGGATCGAAATCCACTGAAACAAGGTACTCTAAAGCTGAATTAGCTATACTTTCAGTATTCAGTTGAGACAAATGTATAAAACCAATGAAACGCTCCTCTATAGAATTTTGTCCTACATATCTGACACATACGGACATCTGTTCCACTTTACTAACAACTCTAACTTCATCCAGGATTAAGGATACATAACCATTGTTATATTTTTTCGTCTCTCCTCCAATATGTTCAACTATTTTATTAGCTGAGATATCAAGAAATTCATTTTGAGAATCTTTAGATGAGTAAGTTGCATTCTTTGATAGACTGTTTACTTGTGCATTCACCTTCTAGTTTAATTACATTTAAAATTTCATCAACATTCCCTTTATTATTAACACTGTCATCATCCGAAACTGTTTGGCGATGACCTCTAAGCCCAATGTCTTGCCGAGCACAAAGTAATGCGACTCGGGCAATTGTTGCCACAGCTGAGCGCTTACGCAATATAACCAGAGGTTTCTCGCTTAGCTTCGAAATCACTGTGTTGCTCTGTTCACTTACCAGAAAACTGTTTCACTTTACTATTGAAGATTTATAACATTCACTATCAGCATGCTTTGCACGTTTTTCTCATATTCTTTTCCAATTGCAAAATCCAGTTTTACTGAAAACATGTTCAGCATTGCTTGAATCAGATTGAACGAAATGACGACACAGAAAACAGCATCTTTGTTCTCAGAGTATACAATAAATGTTTACCTATCAAACCTTTTACTGTTAAAACTTCTGTTCTTATTGTATAGTAACGTTTGTTTATAAACTGATTTACGGGGTTGGCATGGACCATCATAGATCGATGCACTGATATAAAATGGTACTGGTTCGTCTATATTAGAAACAGTTGCACTCACATTTTTGTCACAGAGTTGGGGAGATATCGATGCACTTGTATCGCATGGAGGTTTCTCTAAATTGGAAACTTCTGAACTTGCATGTCATAAAGTTGGGAAAAGAGTTTAATACTCTTGGTGTATGCACTACGCATTTTACAAATATTATATTTATAGACGATTTCAATTGTGTGTTTAAATTACATATAATAAAATAAATAAATTTTGAAATTGAAAGAAAAATTAACTTAATTAAATGCATTAGTTTGTTTTATATCAGATAAATTATATCTGTAAATTATCAATTTATTTAGTAACCAAGGAATTTTAAAATAATTATTTCACTAAAACTGGGGGGGGGCGCCCCCCCCCCCGGCCCAGGGCTAGAACCGCCTCTGCTGGTACTCTTTATGTTCCAGCCTGCCTACTAAGGCTATTTGCCAAGTTCTTAAATTATAGCCTGTTGTTTATATACTTACGGGATCAGGACTGAATGCTTTGGCACTACCAGTTCTGACGATGGGAATAACAATTCCTCTCATTCTCTTAGGTAAATGAGTTAATTTCAGTTTGTGAAAGTCCATTATGATGATCATGTTGTCATGTCTCTTCACTACAATTAAGTTAATTATAATTTACCAATGGCATAGGCCAAGACCGTGAAGTAATGTGAACATTTGCAGCCTTAATTTAAATAATTAAAAGCACAATTGCCGCACATTAGGTAGGTAATCGTCTTCAAACTTCTGACAGCAATTATTTCCATAACCTAGATACAAGCTTCCGCAAATATGATTCGAATTCTACAATTAAAATGAAAGCTAATTATTTCCAAAGTAGTAAAATAGCACTTAAGTTTCTTCCACATCAAATAATCGTTTTAGATCGCTTACGGCATCTGAAAACAAAAATAAAAGTGTAAGTTAAATAACATTACTCGGGACGACATTATTCATATTAAGTATACTATTTACCATAATCGTCAAAGAAAGATATTTGCACAACGTGAAGAATCAAAAATATATTGTTTTGTACTTACCTTAGCCCATATTCAATGAATAAATTAATATTCAAGCCATTAAGTGATAACATACATATCAGCTGTTCGCTTCCATCTTTGATTTTTCATTACAAATAAGCTAACCATGGACTAAAACACGGCTAACAAGTGCTCGGAACATGCCTTTACGGGGGATGGTTCAGCGGTAAGACCTACGTCACATCATGGATGCGATTTGGAGTTACAGAATACCAATTCGACTGCTAACCAGTCTTTAGGGGTCCTAAAGACTTGTTGTAGCTTATCCATTTCTTACAGAATCGGGGTGTGTTAAAACGCAATGAGAGTGAAACGCGAATTATGATTCGCGTCATCCTGGCTTGTTATTGGCTGGCAATTATTACCAGCCATTGGCTGCCCGCGGGTTTGTTTGCAATTATCACCAACATGGCGGCGAGAGGAATAGATTTCTACATCAATTAAATTGCTAGAAATCTATTCCAGTTCATGACAGTATGAAGTGCAAATCACTTATTGATGAGGAATTGTATGTACGTTTATATTTAAATTGAAGCGTGACACTGTTCATCAAAATTTGTGAAAATAAAAGTACAAATCAACACTCTTGCCAATCAACTGAACGTTTCTACTACTTTGGATGTAAATCAATTGGCTGTCGTTTCCACCAGTTTTATTCATCAGTTCAAAATACATTCAGTACAATAACCTTTTGTGTACTATAAAACTACATTATAGACCATTGCATATTAATGTTGCTGTCTGCTTATATTTACCAATTTCATGACATGTAATTTGTAGGTTATGCCTAATAAGGCATATAATTTAAGTGGCCGTTTGTAATGTGAAGTCCTTACTGTATTTATGTACAAATATTATGGTTTAACTAATGAAGCAAGGATTAAAAGTGCAGTTTGCACTGCCACCCTCTAAAAATAAAATATTGATATGTAGTTTCTCAGTCTGGTAACTTCTTGGACCTTATTAACCTGCAGGCTGAGTTTTTTTTTTAAAACATGCCCATGTGCATACAGTAGCATAAGACCTACTGCAAGCTATGTCGATCCTAAATGTAGGCCTATTATAGTGCTCATATCAAAGGTCGTCATAAAGTTTTAACTATTGAGACTTGATTTGCATCGAAGATAATTTCAGCTGAGTCTGGCAAGGCTTCTTAAACTTGAGCGTGACTTCACATTTTCATTTTTCCTATACAGCTTTTGATACCAACCACAAATCACAGTGTTTCAAGATTTGCTCTCATTAAACATCACCAACACTTTTTTTTGCCCTGGTGGTGGGCTGTGTAGTCTACAGAAAATAAAGTTGTGAAATAAAAATACATCTTAGGTTTCCATGACACAGTTGCATTTTATCTTACTATATCTCCACTCAATATACCAATCCTACCAATGTTTCCTAATTCCTCATGCTGCATAAATAAACATGACAGATTACAGCATTAGCAATGAGGACAGTAATTTATGAATTGCTAAAATGTTTTTAAAAGATGCATAGAAAGTGGCTTGATAAACCCTGTATCATCAATCCATTTAAACATTCCTACAGAGCTCTAATCAGAAGCTCATTTTATGTGCAACAGGTATGTAGAATAAACCTCCCTCCCAATAACTTGTAGGCCTAACCTGAACATAATCCATGTTAAGAGCTGTTTTTGGTTCACAGGAAAACCTACCATTCAAAATCTTGCACATAGGCTACTAATCATATTATGGTGCAATTACCCACGGTAATTTTAAAAATCCTGGCTATCAACTACTGATTTAAATATTCCAGACATCTTTCTTAACTCCACTTTTACTGACAGCATGTAAGTCCTTACTACTGTCTTTCAAGCCATTGACCAGTTATTTTTTTCATGAGGAACTATTTTAGTCACTCTTCTCTATTTGAAATACAGTTGATGACAACTGCCTGGAAGACTCTGGTGTTTTTTCTTGTGTCGCTTCTCTGGTTGCCTACGACACTTCCTAATTATTGAGAGAATGTTTCATTGAATTGTTGTATCCAATTGACCAACTGGTAATATATTATGGCTTGCTTTAATATTCCTATGATACACTTTTAGATCCCATACATTAATGAAATATATAATAACATAGGCTGACATGTTGAACCAATCTCCCATTCCCTAACACTCCCAACTAATGGGACATAAGCTACCTAGTGGTTGGTCTCACATTGCTTCCAGCTACATGTACCGTACTAGGTCTAGTAGTACCATAAGTATTGTGACCGTTTCTCCAACTCCGTCAAGGAAACTAATTCTGAACTAAGATCTGAAATGGGGTACACTGTCCCACTAGGACAATCAAGGACAACTTGAACCATTCAAGTGATTTTTCTATTTCATTTTACCAACTAACCAGGTGCCTGGAAATGCTAGTGAAGGAGGCAGCGAAGTAGGCTAGCCTACTGGTATTCACCATTCAGAGAACATTCTCAGTGACTTGTCTTTGCATAGGCCTATGACACAATTTCAAGAAATTGATACAGTAGTCACAGAACACTAATGGTGCCAGTACTCACAGCTTAGCATAGAACGGAGTGGATTCCAGCCACAGATTAACTCGTGATCTGTCAATGGGTTTTCAAACAGATTGAGCACACACCCAAGTACAGGGGTCTTGACCATGATGTTCCAAGCCTCTAAATGAAACACTCCTCTTTAAGACTTTCTGGTCTTGCATCCATGGTCGAACAACATTCTCCTGATCTGTGTTCTCAAGTTTCTGATGGTTATGGACATTATTTTTATCCTGATAACTTCATATTTTAAGGGGTTGGGGTACATGCTCTATTCTTAATTAGTTCAGCATAAGATCATTGAATCCCCTTAAGAAAAATAGGGAACATCCATGTGTTATTTGACCATAGGAAAGGGAGAATTTAAAAAACTGAACCTCTAGGGACATTGATGCAGATGACTCCGAGTAAGTAGGCTAGATCAAAATGAACATTTTTCAGTGTTGCCTTAATAAAGTTTGATAACTTTCTACCGTTCAACATGAATAGGCCTATATTGGATGGGAAATATTTTTATTATTTGCAGAGATTACAAGGATGACTTGTTGATGTATCATTATTTTGTTAAGCGAACATAATTTCCAAGTCCATATTGTGTTGGAACCCATATTTCAGTGTTGCTTTAGTAAACGAAATATTTAATGTCTTTCAGTTGGTCAACACGGTTGCACTTAATGGTAATTAGCATTATTCCCAAAACCAGAAAAAAAACTGTACATGCAGGCCTAACATGTCTATTCAATCATACATACAAGACAACAAAAATGCTATATGAAAAACTATTAAAACCCCATAATGGTAGTCAAAAATAATCTCAATCCAACGCCACTATTTCGCGAAGGTGCAGAAAAATCTTAATAAAGTACAGCTATTCGTAATAGTAGGCTACGGTTGTGATAAACCGCTAAATGAGTGATAGGCCCCCGAAATAGAACTATTTATCTTAATGACTACAAGATAACGAGATTGCCAAAAAACCACAATGCCTCCCTCTAATCTAGAGAAGACAACACTAAAAATGGCTTATCTAATCCACAAGTCACCCACCCTTCACCAACATTAATATTTGTAATTTAAGTAACATAGGTTATGTTATATTGAGGTTAATGGCGGAATTGATTGCGGCTGTGTGGCGGGAAGGACCCAATAAGTGCTCAGCCAATCAGGGACGTTTTGATTGGCGACCATGATCGGAAAAAATTTAGATAGTTTTGATTCACTCGTGTTCGTTAAGTTCCCACCCTAGGCCGTGGCAGCGAACAAAATGGCGGCTTAAGGAACACGACGGGGTGCCATTATTAAAATTTTGGGAGATAGAAACACAGCCCTAGGGTGGGGGCTTAACGAACACGAGTGAATCAAAACTATCTAAATTTTTTCCGAGCATGGTCGCCAATCAAAACGTCCCTGATTGGCTGAGCACTTATTAGGTCCTTCCCGCCACACAGCCGCAATCAATTCCGCCATTAACCTCAATATAACATAACCTATTGAACCCTTATTGATCTACGATAAATAAGTATTCATAATTTATTATTATTATTACTGCAGCCCAGGCAGTACTTGTGGAAGTTGATGAGGATAAAGGCAAGGTAGCGTGTCGCAATGATTGCCACAGAAGTAGCAAGTGGTAGCTATTCTTGAAAACGGCCTGGTAATCTGAGTTCAAGGCCAAATTGTGTAACAACTTGCACCAGAAATGGAATCATAAAGGGATGGTCACGAGTTACTTGCAACCGACCTACGATTGAATCACCCAATCAGGAGAGACCACGCCAAGATCACGCGATGGATGGCGTCAGTGGTAAAAAGCGCGCGGAATTGATTATCTAAAGAACCGCCGATCGGAATTATCTCCGCACGAGTGCGCTGAGACGTTTGAATTATTTGATGAAGATTGACACTAGTCCCGTGTGTGTGAGATGAAAACTCTGGAAAATTTTTCTTAATTCACCCCACTCTTCATCCCCCTGTCAGTTTCTAATAAATTGATCGACGACACGCTATTCGAAGTCTTTTCGTTTTGGAGCTCTGTGAGCTAACTTCACGCCAGTTTGTGTAAAGATTTTAACGCTCTAATATTATTCGAAGTCATTTATTTGTGAGCTCTGATGAGCTAACTTCACATCAGTTTGTGTAGCGATTTTTAAAGCTCTAACATATTATTTGAAGTCTAATACTTTGTGAGCTCAGTGAGCTAATTTCACGCCAGTTTGCGTGGTGATTTAAAACTTGAATATTATCTTAAAGACAACTATTTTCAGCTCTTAGGGGGCAAGACTTGAGGAACATTCTAATTAGCGCTCCAACCCGAGCGAAGGTCAAGCAGAGCAGTAGAGATTACCGAGCGAGATAGCGACTGTAAGTCAGTCAGGCTTTAAAACTTGTATTGTCGAGCCAGTGACGATGGACTCGAAGTGTATATTTCTTGTACATTTTTATTGTATTTTTCATGTGTGTATCGTGCGTGTGTGAGCGAGAGTAGGGAAAGTCTTCGTGATTAATCGCATAGGACTATTTGTGGGCGAATTTAGTAACTCACAAGCGATTATAGCCAGGTCAAATTATAATAACATTGAACTTTTCTTCCAAAGAGACTACACCAAGATGTCCGACGTGTGGTCAGGAGCCGGAGTGATGTCCGACGCTTCTACGAAGACGACTATGGAATGCTAATTTTCCCATAGGGAAATGGGCTGAGATGGAGGTCATATGTTCTACAAGCTGAGACGGTGATGTACAACAATTGATTATTCAATTATGTAGTTAGATTGGCGGGGGAACTTTGTAAATAGTTCATTTTAGTCTTTTCTTGTTTTAGAGTGTTTTCCTTGTACCGACACTAAATGTTTTAAATGTACGTTGGCACGTGGCCAAAGTGTTTGTTGTGTATTTATTTTTCTTTGGAGTCATATTTAATGTGCACGGCGCGTGTACGTGATTTTTATCCATGCAAATGCGAAACCCGTTACATTCGATAAGTGGTGCTTTATTAAAGTTCATATTTTTGATAGGAAAGGGAGGTAATTACTGTAAGATGTTTGCTGAACAGGTTATTATTCATATTAGGGTTGCCGAGCGCAACAATTTAAATCGTAATTGTAGAACACCTTAGTTCTAATTTGATAGATTTTTTTGAGTCCTTTTCAGGTTTATTAGTCACGGCGTAGAACGGAGGCGCCAGCGAGTGGAAAATATTTATGTCATTTTATTTCAGGGTCTGTCAAACCCATGCGTGTGATTCTGTGTGTGTTATTGTGTCAGGTGTGTGTTGATTCTACGTGTAAAGGGGTAGAGGTCCTACCGCCCTCATATTTTTGTTGTTGTTGTATTTTGATGGAAAGGCAGGGTGCTCCAGGGAGACCGCTGTACCTTGTCCATATGCTGATTCTTGGATTTCCTAGGGGAAATGCCGGGATATTTCGTTCTGACACACACACACGTATTATTGTGCTTGGGGCACGCTTCTTCGAGATTCGATCCCGTCCCTTTAAGGTCGAGGTTATTGTGACACGTGGGTTGACAGATATGCAGATTTCCACGAATCGCCCGTCTCGCCTGGTGACTTATTTTGTTAGGCAGTCCTTGTTCCGACTGGCCCCTTTAAGCTTTCATGTAGCAAACCTGTTTCATTGTGATGGTTATTTTGAACCATAATTAATTGGGGAGTTCGCCATGTGTGTGACGGATTATTGCATGTTGTATGGATAGAATATTGTGTTAATAACGTAAATGTTGGCTCTGAGCCTAGTGATTTGTTTTTGACTCAATTCATGTAATTTTGTATGTGACGCCTGTGTGGCGTAGTGGTAGTGTACTTGTAAAAATGACGGCGGTCATATGTGTATTTCTTTTATTGGTCACGTGTTAACTTACTTGTGTTGATTTGTGTGAGAAGTCCTAATTTTAGGCAGTAATTTTTTTGCTACGGCAGTTTTGATTCCAATTTCATGCGGAAATTTTTGTGTTGTTTATTTTTTAAGTATAGGAAGTGTCGGTTTAGTTTTGAGTGTTGTATAGTTGTTCCCCGCGTCTGTCTAGCTCTAAGCAATGTGGATTCGTCGTCTGAAAGTTTATTCTGGATGATGACGAATCATGCATTCGATTCGATTGTACTCATCGTGAAGCATGTAGAACAGCACGCGCGCATACATTGTCACTTTTGTTGATTTTCTTCGGGACACTTGGTCCAAGTATAATCTCTCCTGAGATTTGGCCTAGTTTTGGCAAACTTTAATTTATTAAGTGGGAGTCATATGGGAGTTTTGTTTTTTTAATTCTTGTTGTAAATAGCTGATTTGTTATTAAACTCATTTGTTTTAACCCCGGCTTCACTTTTTCCTGCATGTTATTTTGTTATATGTTACCCTGCATGTTAATGAAGCGCTTTAACAACAACTTACGATATGGACTGTTACACCCCCCGAAACTGAGTCTCATAAGCTTCTTTGCAAGGGTTCACTATGTTACTTAAATTACAAATATTAATGTTGGTGAAGGGTGGGTGACTTGTGGATTAGATAAGCCATTTTTAGTGTTGTCTTCTCTAGATTAGAGGGTGGCATTGTGGTTTTTTGGCAATCTCGTTATCTTGTAGTCATTAAGATAAATAGTTCTATTTCGGGGGCCTATCACTCATTTAGCGGTTTATCACAACCGTAGCCTACTATTACGAATAGCTGTACTTTATTAAGATTTTTCTGCACCTTCGCGAAATAGTGGCGTTGGATTGAGATTATTTTTGACTACCATTATGGGGTTTTAATAGTTTTTCATAGAGCATTTTTGTTGTCTTGTATGTATGATTGATTTGATATGTTAGGCCTGCATGTACAGTTTTTTTTCTGGTATTGGGAATAATGCTAATTACCATTAAGTGCAACCGTGTTGACCAACTGAAAGACATTAAATATTTCGTTTACTAAAGCAACACTGAAATATGGGTTCCAACACAATATGGACTTGGAAATTATGTTCGCTTAACAAAATAATGATACATCAACAAGTCATCCTTGTAATCTCTGCAAATAATAAAAATATTTCCCATCCAATATAGGCCTATTCATGTTGAACGGTAGAAAGTTATCAAACTTTATTAAGGCAACACTGGAAAATGTTCATTTTGATTTAGCCTACTTACTCGGAGTCATCTGCATCAATGTCCCTAGAGGATCAGTTTTTTTTTAAATTCTCCCTTTCCTATGGACAAATAACACATGGATGTTCCCTATTTTTCTTAAGGGGATTCAATGATCTTATGCTGAACTAATTAAGAATAGGGCATGTAACCCAACCCCTTTAATATGAAGTTGTCAGGATAAAAACATGTCCATAACCAACAGAAACTTGAGAACACTGAGATCAGGAGAATGTTGTTCGACCATGGATGCAAGACCAGAAAGTCTTAAAGAGGAGTGTTTCATTTAGAGGCTTGGAACATCATGGTCAAGACCCCTGTACTTGGGCGTGTGCTCAATCTGTTTGAAAACCCATTGACAGATCACGAGTTAATCTGTGGCTGGAATCCACTCCGTTCTATGCTAAGCTGTGAGTACTGGCACCATTAGTGTTCTGTGACTACTGTATCAATTTCTTGAAATTGTGTCATAGGCCTATGCAAAGACAAGTCACTGAGAATGTTCTCTGAATGGTGAATACCAGTAGGCTAGCCTACTTCGCTGCCTCCTTCACTAGCATTTCCAGGCACCTGGTTAGTTGGTAAAATGAAATAGAAAAATCACTTGAATGGTTCAAGTTGTCCTTGATTGTCCTAGTGGGACAGTGTACCCCATTTCAGATCTTAGTTCAGAATTAGTTTCCTTGACGGAGTTGGAGAAACGGTCACAATACTTATGGTACTACTAGACCTAGTACGGTACATGTAGCTGGAAGCAATGTGAGACCAACCACTAGGTAGCTTATGTCCCATTAGTTGGGAGTGTTAGGGAATGGGAGATTGGTTCAACATGTCAGCCTATGTTATTATATATTTCATTAATGTATGGGATCTAAAAGTGTATCATAGGAATATTAAAGCAAGCCATAATATATCACCAGTTGGTCAATTGGATACAACAATTCAATGAAACATTCTGTTAATAATTAGGAAGTGTCGTAGGCAACCAGAGAAGCGACACAAGAAAAAACACCAGAGTCTTCCAGGCAGTTGTCATCAACTGTATTTCACATAGAGAAGAATGACTAAAATAGTTCCTCATGAAAAAAATAACTGGTCAATGGCTTGAAAGACAGTAGTAAGGACTTACATGCTGTCAGTAAAAGTGGAGTTAAGAAAGATGTCTGGAATATTTAAATCAGTAGTTGATAGCCAGGATTTTTAAAATTACCGTGGGTAATTGCACCATAATATGATTAGTAGCCTATGTGCAAGATTTTGAATGGTAGGTTTTCCTGTGAACCAAAAACAGCTCTTAATATGGATTATGTTCAGGTTAGGCCTACAAGTTATTGGGAGGGAGGTTTATTCTACATACCTGTTGCACATAAAATGAGCTTCTGATTAGAGCTCTGTGGGAATGTTTAAATGGATTGATGATTCAGGGTTTATCAAGCCACTTTCTATGCATCTTTTAAAAACATTTTAGCAATTCATAAATTACTGTCCTCATTGCTAATGCTGTAATCTGTCATGTTTATTTATGCAGCATGAGGAATTAGGAAACATTGGTAGGATTGGTATATTGAGTGGAGATATAGTAGGATAAAATGCAACTGTGTCATGGAAACCTAAGATGTATTTTTATTTCACAACTTTATTTTCTGTAGACTCCAACACAGCCTACCACCAGGGGGAAAGAAAAACAAAATGTTGGTGGTGTTTAATGAGAGCAAATCTTGAAACACTGTGATTTAAGTGGTTGGTATCAAAAGCTGTATAGGAAAAATGAAAATGTGAAGTCGCGCCCAATTTTACGAAGCCTTGCCAGACTCAGCTGAAATTATCTTTGATGCAAATAAAGCCTCAATAGATCAAGGTTTAGGACGGCCTTTGACATGAGCACTATAATAGGCCTACATTTAGGATCGACATAGCCTGCAGTAGGTCGTATGCTACTGTATGCACCTGGGCATGTTTTCAATAAAACTCAGCCTGCAGGTTAATAAGGTAGTATATTACTATAAATCTATCTCAAGCAAATTCAAGAAGTTACCAGACTGAGAAACTACATAGGCCTATCAATATTAAAAGAAAAGGGGTGGCGATGCAAATTGCACTTTTAATCCTTGCTTCATTAGTTAAACCATAATAAGTGTACATAAATACAGCAAGGACCTTAAATTATATGCCGTAGGCATAACCTACAAATTACATGCCATATATTCAGACAGCAACATCAATACGCAATGGTCAATAATGTAGTTTTATAGTGCACAAAATGTTATTGTACTGAATGTACTTCGAAATGATGAATAAAACTGGTGGAAACGACAGTCAATTGATTTACATCCAAAGTAGTAGAAACGTTCAGTTGATCAGCCCAAGTGTTGATTCGTACTTTTATTTTCACAAATTTTGATGAACAGTGTCACGCTGCAATTTAAATATAAACGTACATACAATTCCTCATCAATAAGTGATTTGCACTTCATACTGTCATGAACTGGAATAGATTTCTAGAAATTTAATTGATGAAGAAATCTGTTCCTCTCGCCGCCATGTTGGTGATAATTGTAAACAAGCCAGCGGGCAGCCAATGGCTGGTGATAATTGCCAGCCAATAACAAGCCAGGATGACGCGGATCATAATTCGCGTTTCACTGTCATTGCGTTTTAACTTGAGGTGAAGAATCAGCTGTTCGTTAACGCCACGGGGTGCCATTATTAAAATTTTGGGAGATAGGAACACACCCTAGAAGTACGAGCGTCAAGTGGTAGTCCAGTCCTTGCACCAAACAGAGAGAGCGCATGCGCTAACTCTCGCTTCTTCTACCTGCGTAAAGATATCGCATATTTCCACAAGACAGAGAGAGCTGTTCCATTCACCCCTTCCTACGAGAGATGCATCAGCCGATTAGCGGCTGACGGGCATTTAAACGTAAATGCACAAGGAAAAGAATAATGAGAACCCAAAATTAGGTTATAACTAATTAATGACAATGACATGTTTTACACATGTTACCACTATTTTGTTTACAGATTAATAATATTTTTAAAAGTACTATAGGTAAGAAGCAATGCTGAGCGGAGTGGCCGCGCGTCCTAACGTGCTTCGCAGGGGCGTATATAGAAAAAAATCGGGGGGGGGGCTGACTATCCTGGAAACTTGTGAGTATTCTCAGGGGATTGTCACCGCAAAATACCCAGAAATTTCAACCAATACCTTAGAGCCTATAACTTTGTGTAATTATTTTAGATAAGATTCAAAGTTTATATAGCCTACAATTATTACTGGCAATACAAAAAAGTTGTAAAATACAGCACAACACACAAATACAATTTTATACTTAATGAATTTTCTATTATAAATGGCAAATATCTAAATAGTTGTCAATTTACTAAGCAGGAAGGTAAACAGGTTTTTTACATGTATTTCTCAAAAAACATACTGTGGAATTCACAGTTTTGCCTCACAGGGCTGAGTGTACCGCGTTCCAGCCCTCTGACTAGAATTAAAATTTCTTGGAAGAGCCGGGAATCGAATTCGGATCTCCGGGGCGGCAGCGAAGAATGCTACCCACTACACCACGAGTTAGCATAATTTCAATTTTAATATTGTTTATAACTTAGCCGATAAGTTAAGATTAGGGTACAACCAAATTTACAATTATGTTATGGTCTTACCAAAGCAGCACTTTCTTAATTTTTATTGGCATTTTTCTAGGGGTGGGGGCTGGAGCCCCCTCAGCACCCCCCTTATATACGCCCCTAGTGCTACGGCGATGGAGCCAAGCTATGCAATCGGGAGAAGAGTGGGTTCGAACCCCACCGTCGGATGTCCTGAGAATGGCTTTCTGAGGTTTCCCATTTTCACTTCCAGGCAAATGCCGGGAAAGTTCGTATTCATAGACCGCAGCCAATTCCCTCCATCTTCTTACCCAATTTTATTCTCCCTCTTTCATTTAATTTTCATTAGCTCCTCGACTGAGGTTAGCGTCAGGAAGGGCGTCTGGCCGTAAAACATACACAACTTTCATATCACCTCATCCCTGACCTCGTATCAGGAAACGGGACTGAGGGATAAACATACAAGTTAGAAGCAATATAATTTAATTAATGAATTTGATCAATTTCACTCACCATTTTAAAACGGTCATCCTTACAGCTTCCTTGGTTTTTGATATGTCTTTTGCCAGTAGATTTTGATACGTACGTACTGGAACAATGGCAGTGGTAACTATATAATTTTGTTCCATTTACACGTGTTTTCTCAGCTGTGCGTCTTAAGAAGGAATGATCCTCGCTCCCATAACTTTCTGTTAAAATTAGTGACACACTAAACATTAACACTATCACTAAACACTATCATTTATACAATTGGGTTAGTTTTGATTGTCACTCAAGATCGCAAAACCATCAAGTTCCCCAGAAATAGTTTATCGCACGTAAATTGCAGTTAATTTCGAGACAGGGTACGATAACATCACTAACAGAATGTAAGAATTTCTGTCCTTAAACGTTTAACATGAATTGTGGTCATCTTCATTAATTTCAGCACTACCATGAAGAACCAAATTTGCTGCGAGGTTTTGTGCTTCTTGGGTGGTAGGTCTTGTAATACTCTTTCCTGATTTTTTCTTAGATTTTTTTATTTGAAACAGTCTTTGTCGGGGTATGTTTTTGTTAGATGGCCCAGTACTGGTGCTTATTCTGCGTTGTTCTCTATTCGTCGTCTGCCGAATAGCAGCCAGTATGGCATTTATTGGTGCCATTTGCTTTTCTATGGCCTTGACTTCCTCGTCTGTCTCTGCATCGTTTACGATTTTTGTAAATGCCTGCAGCAGGTGTTGTTTCTTCATTTGCAGAGATACAGACACAGTAGAACTTTCAGGCTGTCTTAATGTCTCCGTAAGTACGTGTGCTTCATTTCACGTGCGTCACCTGTGTCCATCACTAGATTATCGGCCATATCATCTTCCTTGAACTGCTCTCGTTGTTGGTTCTGCACGCGGCAAATCAAATGAATATTTTTACACATATTCCATTTGATGGCGGAATCCGGACAGCTGCATATGTATTTGTGAATGCATGCGTTGCATTTGTTGCACACAATCTTGCAGTCACATTTTTCCACCATCTTCCGCACCCTATACATTTCCTTTGTAGACGAGGAAGAAGAGATCACGTCCCATGAGTTAATATCGTTTTCCATGACAAGTTCCTCAGGCATTGCGGTACTTGCTTTGTGCCTTTGCCGAAGATCTGTGATCTTAGAAGTTATTTTCCCTTTATGAATGATGACTAGTCGATCAATAATCTTGTCCTTGACAAAAGTCATTAAGGCGTGTATCGATTTATCAAGGCGTTTTACGCTCTTGTCGTGCAGATATTGTCTTATGCATTGATTCTATATACATATTGGTATTTAAAACACAGTGCACTCTATAGCAGTAAGCCCACATCTCTTTGCTTGGAGCAAAGAAATCTCGAAGGTAATTTCCAAAATCTGACGTGTCCGGATCTTCACACAACATTTTCAAGCCAGCATCTAACATAAGATCAAACGAAGCCTATTCTCTTTCTTCCATTATTGTTCTTAACAACTTGTATACTTCAACTTGTTTTTCCTTCTTTGTCACTTTTGAAAGGTTCTTCCTCCAAGCTCTGTCAACATGCCAGGTACAAAATAATCTCTTCTTGGGTATGTCCATAACAGCACACCAAGCATTATAAAAAGCATCTGCCATGTCAGACATAAACACATTGGGAGATATTTTGTTCATTTCATTTCGAATATGTTGTAGGAAAATCGACAACACACCTTGGTCAGACCTGTTCGAAATTAAAAAGGCGCAGGGAAATCCTTGCCTTAAGTCATCCAGTACTAAGAGCGTAATAAGTTCATAACCATAACTGTTAAGTCCATGTGTACCATCCATGCACACGCAGAGGCTTCCATATTTCTCAAGCATGCTACGTTGTGCATCGTTCATTATCACCAAAGCGAAGTCTTCTTTCTTGAGCCCAGGGTACTCCTCGCCTGGTTGTTTATACACACATCAAAAAAAGTTTTGCATCACCTCGGTTCCAAGAGTTCCGGAACCTTTAAATACAAAGGGAATTGAGATCAATACAAACAACATTTCAGCTCGTTTTATTGCTCATGAGACCCACACATTGCATGTTGTACCATCATACAGCTAGACTTTCAGCATTTGTGGTCCAGATTGCAGTACACACCACTACCTCTAATACCCAGTAGCACGTCCTCTTGCATTGATGCATGCCTGTATTCGTCGTGGCATACTATCCACATGTTCATCAAGACACTGTTGGTCCAAATTGTCCCACTCCTCAACGACAATTCGGCGTAAATCTCTCAGAGTGGTTGGTGGGTCAAGACGTCCATAAACAGCCCTTTTCAACATATCCCAGGCATGTTCGATAGGGTTCATGTCTGGCGAACATGCTGGCCACTGTAGTCGAGCGATGTCGTTATCTTGAAGGAACGCATTCACAAGATGTGCACGATGAGGTCGAGAATTGTCGTCCATGAAGACAAATGCCTCTCCAATATTCTGCCGATATGGTTGCACTATGGGTCGGAGGATGTCATTCAGGTATCGTAAAGCCGTTTCGGAGCCTTCCATGACCACCAGTGGCGTACGTCGGCCCCACATAATGCCACCCCAAAACATCAGGGAACCACCACCTTGCTGCACTCGCTGGACAGTGTGTCTAAGACGTTCAGCCTGACCAGGGTGCCTCCAAACACGTCTCCGACGATTGTCTGGTTGAAGGCATATGCGACACTCATCGGTGAAGAGAACGTGATGCCAATTCCGTGGGGTCCATTCAGCATGTTGTTGGGCCCATCTGTACCGCGCTGCATGGTGTCGGGGTTGCAAAGCTGGACCTCGCCATGGACGTCGGGAGTGAAGTTGCGCATCATGCAGCCTATTGCGCACAGTTTGAGTTGAAACACGACGTCCTGTGGCTGAACGAAACGCATTATTCAACATGGTGGCATTGCTGTCAGGGTTCCTCCGAGCGGCAATCCGTAAGTAGCGGTCATCCACTACAGTAGTAGCCCTTGGGCGGCCTGAGCGAGGCCTGTCATCGACAGTTCCTGTATCTCTGTACCTTCTCCATGTCCGAACAACATTGCTTTGGTTCACTCTGAGACGCCTGGAAACTTCCCTTGTTGAGAGCCCTTCTTGACACAAAGTAACAATGCGGACGCGATCGAACTGCGGTATTGACCTTCTAGGCATGGTAGAACTACAGACAACATGAGCAGCGTACCTTCGTCCTGGTGGAATGACTGGAACTGATCGGCTGTCGTACCCCCTCCGTCTAATAGGCCCTGCTCATGCATGGTTGTTTACATCTTTGAGCAGTTTTAGTGACATCTATGAACAGTCAAAGGGACTGTATCTTGGATACAATATACACAGTCAACGTCTATATGCCGGAGATCTGGGAACCGAGGTGATGCAAAACTTTTTTTGATGTGTGTAGAATAACACACACATGTTGCCGCTTTCTTCCATTTCCTTTACCCATGCACTAACACTAATACCATCATCTTGATGTCGCAGCACATCACTGTTCAAATTGAATCTTTGTTCGATATTATGCAGGTCTTTTTTAGTGATAAGATGTCTCCTGTCTAACTCGTCTACAATAGAATTTCGAACTTCGTCCAAAATCGCATCCATTGGAATATGAGCTGCAATTTTAGAAGCTATCACTTCGCGTTCTTGCTGTTTAAGTCGTAAATGCCCCAGATCACCTTTATGACCTACATGTGTACTTATAAAAGAAACCTGACATGTTCCATCTTGTGACAGTGTCATTTTCATGTTTGCTGGGCAAAATCCATTTACCTTGCAACTTCCTTGGGTTTTAACATGTATTTTGCCCGTAGATTGTGAAATGTATGTACCGGAACGATGGCAGTGGTAACTGTACAATTTTGTTCCATCTACACGTGTTTTCACCGATGTGCGCCTTATGAAGGATGAATTCGTTTGATTTTCAACGTATTCTTTCCAGGATCTGAAATCTGTGAAGGAAGTAAACTGTTTCTCTTCGGAGGCTAGGTGAATATCGTGGATCTCTTTGAGATGTTGAACCATGCCTTTGTCTGTAAGCGATGTAAAATCGCAAATACAACAGTTCAAATTCTTAATCACCAACGAGGGAAGTAGTAACTGATGGATTCTTCGTTGATGTTTTCGAAGACCTGACAAGTCAGCAAACCGTTTGTCACATGAATTGCACACATGTTCCCCGTCTCCCTTACATTTAATCTTATTATGTACTAATTTACTCACTTCAGAAGGATGACACTTTTTAATATGTCTGTGTAAACTTCGGGCATGTTCATACTGCCGACCACACTCGGAACACTTAAACATTAAGTAATCACAAAGCAATCAACTACTTGCTCTCACTTGTCATAGCAACTAATGACTGACTTAGAACACTAGGGAAAATACGAGGGTTGGGGCAAAAGTCATGGTAACTATTTTTTTTCATGAGGATACCAGTCCGGTTGGAAAATATGACATATACAGACGAAATGACAAGGTGTTAACTACATGTGTGGACGATGAATAGCACTGAAATATTGTAACACACTAATTTATTTTATTACGGTAGTATACAGGGCAATATGGCCTTCACGGTGCAAAATAATGACAACACAGTACACATACAGTTGACATGACAAACCTGGGCCTAAAGACCCTCAAAGTAGTCACCAGCTACTGTCACCACACGCTGCCAACGATGTGGAAGGCACTGAATACCTTCTACCTCAGCATTTGCCGCACCATGTGTGAATCGGGTCACCTGTTGGCGCATAGCATTAGCAATGTCCTCTCGTGTTGCAAACCGCCTACCACGTAGAGGTTCCTTAATCCTTCGAATGAGATCAAAGTCACAGGGTGAAATGTCGGGAGAGTACGGTGGATGCTCCAATTCTTCCCATCACCAACGTCGCAGTAGCTGCCCTATACACCCTGCTTTATGTGGTCTTGCATTGTCGTGCAAGATTATTGCACTGTTCACAAGATCCGGACGTTTCTCCCGAACGCCACGTCGTATCTGTTGCACCAGAAAGTCCCTGTAGTACTGTGCGGTCACTGTTCTGCCATGTGGAACAAAGTGGCAAACAATGACACCCCTGACGTCATACGTGACGATCACCATCAATTTGACTGGGGAGGATTCTGATGGATCTTCTGCCTCCTTGTTGATCCAGCATGTCCCCACTACGTGGACCGACGTTTCAGTTCTGGCTCGTATGCCCTGGCCCAAAATTCATCGATGGCGATTATTCGTGACAAGAATTGATCGCCGTCCTATTGCCTGCGTGCAAGGTGGTCGGAGCATATTGCATAGCGCACCCACCTTTGAACTTCCGTCAGTGCATGCGGTACCCACCGCGATACGATTTTGCGTCGTTGCAGCTCATAACGCAATATCCTGTGGACGGTGCGTTTCTCGATTCCACTTGCCCTCTCTCACTCCAGTAGCGTCCATCGTCTGTCTTCATCCAGGAGCTGCTCGATGACGGCTCGTGCCATGTCGGTCTGCACACTGACTGGTCGTCCCGAACGTTGCTCATCACTGGTTGACACACGTCCTTGCTGAAACTTTCCTACCCACCGTGCTACTGTACGGTATGGTAGGGCATTATTCCCAAGGGCTTCCACTAATTCACTGTGAGTTTCCATCGCATTTCTCCCTCGGAGAACGGCTATTTTGATGTAAGCGCGCTGCTCAACACGGGTTACTTCCATCTCGCACGACACTCACCAACTGACTGATTTCACAGCCCTCGCTGCGCTACTACCAGCTATCACAGAGCCATCTGTTGTTCTGCATACACACTATGCCTGCAGAACTTCCACACAATACATATACGTTTGTGATCCATTCACATATCTACAAGACAAAAAATAGTTGCCATGACATTTGCCCCAACCCTCGTATACGCGTCCAAACATTTACAGTATTAGGTTCACGATTGTCACTTCTCGTTAAAAGGAATCAACTACTAGCTCTCACTTGTCATGCCATCTAATGAATGACTTAGAACACGAGGGAAAATCTATTTACGCGTCCAAACAGTTACAGTATTAGGTTCACGATTGTCACTTCTCCCTAAAAGCCATCAACTACTAAGCTCTCACTTGTCTACCAACTAACGACTGACTTAGAACACGAGGGAAAATATAAGTAAATGCGCGCGCCCTAGCAGTAAACTTACTACAGCATTATTATTTTGAAGTACCTGTACTTCATACACTTACAATAAATCATAAAATTAGAAGTCATATCGATCTTACCTGAAAGTTTATTAAATAGCTAATATTTTGTAGAAATGCAATGCTAATTAGCAATATATAGATATACAAAAAACTATTTCCTTCTTAAATTTCTAGCGCGTAACCTTAGGAAAGGGGAAGGGGATGTTTCACCGCAGGAAGAAGAGGAGAGGAGACGACTGGGGAAGGGAATGTGTCACCGCAGGAAGAGGCGAGAGTTAGCGCATGCGCCCTTTCAGTCTGGTGCATGGACTGGACTACCACTAGACGCTCGTCTAGACGTTTCTATCCATGGCTAGCTCCAACGCTGAAGGAGAAGTCTCGCTGGGAGTACCGTCAAATGGGGTAAAGTGGATCAAAATTTTCGTTCTTTTAAGGTTTAGGTTATTTATTTTGATAAGAAAATTTCCAAGATTTTAAGTTAATATGTAAGACTTAAGAGCTTTAATATTCCGTTGAAAACAAAATGATCACTCTTTTAGTGTTGTTGTTCGAAAATAAAAAAGTGTGATCCGCTTTACCTCATAGGTTGGGGTAAAGCGGATCATCTATGTTTTTGAACTATAAAACCTCTTTATCCCACTGTAGGGGGAAAATGGATCACTATGGTACTTTTTAAAAGGAAATACTGCAACTGAAAGGCAATTGGCTGTCAAAAATTCTTAGTATTTATTGATGTATTGTAATTTAATGACAAAGCAAGAAAAAGTGAATGTTATTCTTGTGACATTCTTGAACGACATTCAGTGTAAGGTGACTGGACAGACTGTCACCTATTAATAGCTTTGGACCCTGCATTTATCTGCAGTATGGAAGGAAAACGGTGGAAAACCAATCCTGAAAGAGAGATGCATCAAACCATCCACTCAAATTCCTATTGTATGCTGAACCAGTTATTCCTCCTTCAGTCCACCCAGGATACATGTGTTCGGCTTCATAAATTATGTAGGGAGGGAGTACGGTTGCTGCGACCATTACACTGGTGCTTGCTTTACTTGAATCCATGATCCTTTCTGGGTGTTTCATCCCACGTCTCACAACAACCTTTATAGAGCCAGGGTCATCTGTGAAGTTAGTCTCATCATACTTAATGATGTTTGACAGTGGAACACCTTCTAATGACTTCTGAAGGTGGTCAAAGTATGCTTGCAGCAATTCCAATGTCACGGCAGCCCCTAGACCTTTTAATGTTTTGAGCAAATTTAACTTAGTTCAGGGTGGCGTTTCATAAAAATGCGAAACCATTCCAGTCCTGATCTGTTCTCTTTGAATCGCTTCTCTACAACACCCTTTCTTTTCAAGTGCTGCTGTATAATGTTTCGTACATCCGCACTATGAAGAGGGAAACCTCAGTTGGAACATATAATGCAGGCCTCAACAAGGCAATTTTCCTCATCCTCATTGAGAACAGTTTGTCTCCCGTATTTGAAGAGTTTTTTCCCTTCTTTCACCCATCTGTTAAGTGTGGTGTAAGGCACTGCATAATATTCAGATGCCTTACGAATGGACATCTCACCACACTTAACATTTTCAACAGCCTCATGCAAGTATTTTTCATTGTAATTTCTCTTTCCCTCAGCTCCAACCTTTTTTACGTAATTTCTCGGCATGATCCGTTTTACCCCGCAATGTCACAAAATACATATTTATACTCACAGCTCGAAAAATATATATCTTAAGTAAACAAGTTGAGGTTATGAGAATTGCACATAACCATACTTTTGATTGATACTATATGTTTTCGTGCCATTCGCAGAACTTCCTCTACACAATGCTTCGTTTTAAATGAAAATAAAATGTTTAAAAATGTTAACCTAACATACACATTATTTAAAAATCTATTTACAATTTTTAGGCACAGAATATCGCAGATATTGATACTCTGAAGTCACACACTTCTGATAATGGCGCAAAATTGTTTGTTTTTTTGACACGTCAGCAAAGCAGCACTGGTTTATCAAAGCAGTGCACACGTGATCCACTTTACCACATGTGATCTACTTTACCCCAATTTACGGTAGTGTCCAGGACATTTATAAAGTGAGAAACGTGATCACATTTAAAATATATACAGGAGTAAGAAGCCTCAATAGTGGTAGCGTAAAACACGTGATAGATGGGACAATACAAAGATTCAAGTAAAGAAATGTCTCTGGATGGGGGTTTAAACCCTGAAAACCCCCCTGTCGGTACGCCACTGATATAATACGAAAGTGTTCCATAGCAATCCTGTGTCATTGAGTGTTTTATCCTACCTTTCCCCGCCATGTTGAACCGACCGCAGCGCCCCAAGTGATAGTTGCCAATCTGGTTAACACCCGTTTTTTTCCGTATTAAATGAAACATGTCAGGGAAAAGATAAGTGATGTGTATTAATGTGGCGAGAGTTGTATCGAAAATAATCTGATTACTGAAATTGTTGGTATAAAGAAAAATTGTAATATCTGTAATTACCCGGGGAAGTTGATATCTGAATGTTGGTACTATCGCACAAAATTCGGCGGATATGAAAATTTAGTTCCCCGCTCTCCCGGCTTGTGTGGTTTTAAACAACAGTAATCGTGTTTGCATTTAATTGTTGTGTGTTTATAGATATTTATATACGGTATGTATTATCAGAAATTAGTCTTAATAATGTAATTTACGTCTATTTATTTTCCTGTGATATGTAATTGTGTAATCCCAGTCCCAACGTTGGAGACTTGCTGAAGCTGCTAATATTGTGCGTCCTTTTCAAGTGCTATTGGTGGGATCGTGATGTCATTTAAATGAAAGTCATTGATGTTTTATTGATTTCATTCATTTCAGTAGTGTTCCTTGCGTTTTCAGTTTTTTGATTCGAATGATTGTACCGTGCAACGGGCGTTTAAATGAAGTAATGCTTTAGAGTGCTTTTATGCTTGAGTTATGCTGGAAAATTCTGCACCCCTAAGCAGTTCTCGAATGTTGCACAATATATGATTCGTCTTGATTTCAGTGTCCACTACTACAAGAACTTACCAAGTAAGCCTACTTATTTTCCATTTCTCGCGTAACTATTTCAATTTCTTCATCAAACGTATCCATTTTCACCAATATTCGCTGCTATTCCTGAAAACCGCAGACAAAGGGCAATACCGTGAGCAATATAGAAAGCGGTCATGTCACAACGCGTGGCAGGTCGTTGGTCGTGAGGAGTTGTATCACATTGGAAATAAATACAACTTTTGGATGTCATTTTAACCATGATATTCTATGGAAATGAATACGTTTCCACTTGATACATTTCACCTTCACCTTGAAATACAAAAGTAAGTCCTTCAATTAGATCAGGTATTAGGGTGTTGAAGAAATGTACATTAATTGTCTGTGCGCTAACACACTGGGATGTACTGACAGTATATTGTCTGCCGAACTTTGTTCAATAGACCACTCTGGTTGTGCTGGATTGGATTATGCCAAACAAGATTTTCCCTAATTGCATATAAACAGTAGGCTACACCACACTTGTGTGCTATTTGCACTGTTGGGCCACCCCTGAGCAAGAGCATCACGATATGCTGTTTGGAAAAAATAGATAGTTAATTTCTTATATGGTTCTGGGTTATTGTTAAAGTACCTGGTTTCTGATCTTCCATTCTGTTTTGTTTCAGTCCCAATTACTTGGACTGGTTAGATGCAACTATCCAAGGACTCCATTTTAACAACCTCCATATAGCCTAATTATAAAACCTATTTAATGTTAGGCTTCAGAATTAACATTTTATTAACCATACCCACAAATAAGCATAGCCATAGAATATGTTCTTGGAATGGCTATATGCATTTTTTCCCTCTAAACTATGATATGATGTATAGTTTTTTTGGTGCCAAGATTTTGTGTGGATGGCAGCAAAAAAAAAGTAGATGTATTATTTTCATAATTCAGAGGGAATGTACATTTTATAATACCCTGCCTTAAATGGGTGTGGAATCATTAGGCCTGTTTGTTACATATTTGTCACAAAATTAAATAATATGTATTCTATTGAGAATATTATTTTAATCTTGGTAAACTTGAAGGAGAATGGGAAGATTCTAAAAATCTTACACAGGGATTTCGCTCTTCTGACCAGATGCGGCCCTAGCAATGTTTTCAGGTGGTGCGAGATCTCATTGTAGAGACCAAATACAAACATTTTTACATTATTAATAATTACTATTTTAATATTAAAAATAATATTCCTAGATCGTGCCTAAAATATTATTGTTCACTTATAGTTATGCTTAGACCAGGCTAGGCATGATTGTTACCTACACAAAAAGAAATATGTCTAATATGATGTTACTAATATCTTACATTACATAACAACACTTGGTATAGCAGTAACGTTCTAACAGTAAGTTTCGATTTTACTCGTGGCGACAGACAGAACCCTAGATGTATAGATATCGGTTTCAATTCGTTAATATTTACACAACGTTAAGTTCGAATTTCAAATTCCAAACCTTGGAAATGCACACACCCCAGCTTACTTATATCTATAGAATTAATTTTGTCGGGTAGGGTTAAGTACAGGGTCATTATCATTGTGCGCCCCGATAAGCACCCCAAGCTAAGCCGGCTTTGACTGGCGCATATCACGGACGCGTGTACACGGTTCAGCCGGTGGTTGGCGTGCACTTTTACACTTTTACCAAACATGTTCAATAATGTGTACTTACAGTGCTCATAGTTGATGCTGAAAATGTCCTCCCTCTCTTGTAACACACACCTGATATCTTCTGATGAAAAAATGTACAACAATCGCACCTAATTTTATCTGTATGTTAGCTTTTTCTATTTTTTACGGAGCCAGTTTTCTTGAATCGTTTAGCGAGCTTTCTAATTGTACTGGCATTAGGCATAGGTCTTCCTGGAAACATGATTCGAAATTTTCGTCTTGTTTCAGACAACTCACTAAACGATATGAGTCAGTGGATTGGGGTATTGCGAAGTATGCACCTGGCCAGCCAAATGACGCAATAGTTTTCCGCGGTCCACTAAGCCGGCTGGCCAGGTGCGGAGCGAGTGGACCTCGCAATACTCCGCTCCGCTGACTCATATCGTTAGTTCTCTCGTTTTGTCATTCATGTGGACGTGTATCTGCAAAGCTTAGACGTGTTGCACGTTTAGTGAGTATTGTGATTACTGTGATTGTTGGTCATGCTTAGACACCAATTCACATTGCATGAACGTGTGTCCATAATTCGAATAATAAAAAAAAGTTGTGTTCTTACATCAGAAGATGTCAGGTGTGTGTTACAAGAGAGGGAGGACATTTTTAGCATCGACTATGAGCACTGTAAGTACACATTATTGAACATGTTTGGTAAAAGTGTAAAAGTGCGCTCCAGTCAAAGCCGCCTTAGCTTGCCGTGTTTATCGGGGCCTCACATAGATAATGACTCTGTAGTACGCTGATAAGGTGATTGGGTTTTATTTTCTTCCCTGTCAAATTATCGTTGCAATTTCTGGGGTCACCATATGACAGCGCCCGGTGCGGTCACACCGTTAGCACCGCCTGCTTCTGACTGTGACCCGTGGGAATCCCCGCTGTGTTCCTCTGTATTCCCCAAGCAAGATCATTTGCTGGCTTAGGACCTAAATAGCGTATCTACAATGGTAATCCTATTAAGATACGCTATTCTGGTACTAAGCCAGCGAATGGCTCGCAGAACAACAAGGAGAACAGTTACTGAGGCTTTTAATTCAATTCCAATTGCAACCGACAAGATTATGACATCCACCGGCTTAGCCCCCTACCTGGTGACAGTACAGTGTACTAAATTTCAAGCTCTGGCAATTTGAAACCTGTTCCGTTGCAGCCCTGTATTACCCCCCACCCATATCCCCTCCCTTTACATTTGTAGTATTATATAGTATGCTGTATTTATGATTTTATTCCATCAATGTAATTTATTTTTGGGATTTTATTTCTGCTCATTTTTCATGATATGGAGGTTTTCAACCGTGCCTTCGAGGTAGTCTTTAGGGTGGATGTTATACGAATTAAGTAGGGTTCCTTCATTTCATAAGTGTCAGCTGAAGGCTAACTTTTAACCCACATCCTTATAAGACCAGCTGCATGTAAGTCAAGTAAATCATCTCCTCCACAGTAGGGTCATTCTCCAGAAAAGGGCAGATTTGATTGATAAAAAATAATAATTCAAAATTTTCATATTTTTATGTTATAAATTTTAATGGGGCTCAGCATTTACTGTATAATACTAATTCATAAATGGTTCTGTAAAAAAAAAAAATGTTTAGTTTAAAAATCTTTGTTTATTTTTGTTGGTAACGGAGTTGAGGCGAAAGTAACAGAGTTGATATTTTTTTAAAGAAGGCAGTTTTATTACAAACTAAAGTCTAATATACATCAAAATAAAGAATAAACTGGACTACTATACATTGTGATCCAGCCGCGGATAAAATTCCCCTAAAACAAAATGGTGACTTCCGTGACGTCATCAACGACGTCACGAAATACTCCTCTAGCAAGCTTGCGGGAAAAACCTGGGTAATAGGGGTTTTTGGATGGGGAAACACAAAAAGCCTCGAAACGACCAATTTATTGAAATCTATAATTGACCTATATAGCTCAATTAAAGATTCCGATACATTAAAAAATTTCGCAAATTCACGTCATTAATTTAAAATTTCCGTATCGAAATATTTAATTGGCCTATGTAGATCAATTACAGATTCCGATACGCATCGTAATTATTTTCTTTTCATAAATAAAAAACATTGCATCGAAATCTATAATTTACCTATATAGCTTAATTAACGATTCCGATGCGGAATAAAATTTCGCAATTTAACGTTGTACTTTATAATTTCCGCATCGCACATCGTAATTTCAGTTGATACTTTTAATTTTACGCATCGAAATCTATAATTGGCCTATGTAGATAAATTACAGATGACGATACACATCGTAATTATTATAATTTCATATTAATAAAACATTGCATCGAAATCTTTAATTGAGCTATAAGTTATAGGTCAATTACAGCTTTCGATACAATGTCATATAAATATAAAATTAAATTAATTAGGACGCGTAACGTCACCTGTAATTCAACTATATAGGCGAATTACAGATCCCGAAACGGAATTTTAAAAATATGTCATAAATGTAACCCTAAATTAAAATTTTTCGTATGTACGGCGTGCCAAATTGAGGTAGGCCAATAAATAAATTACATCTGACGAAACACAATGTGTTTCGAAGGTTTTTTAATGCTTATTTCTGTTATTGAGTTGTCACCACCCAAAATAACCTATAACCAAGGCTTTTCCCATAATCTTGCCAGAGAAGCATTTCGTCAAGTGGTTGATAACATCACAAAAGCAGCCAAATTGTTTTTATAATATAGTCATGCACAAACGCGGTCTGTAATAATCGCCGGTTGGCATCAATACATTAACCTAGCTGCTGGCACATAGTAATAGTCAATAATGTTATTGACCCCACCACATAGCAAGAAATGGTTTTGTGTAGTTTCTTTTTTTTCCAAAGTTGGCTGCAAATACACAAACACAATGCCATTACAAAACATTGTGGTGAATAATGTTGTTTTTGCTGGGGGGGGGGACTCCCCCCCCCCCCCCCCTCTGCTAGCTTGGTATTTTTGTTTTCCAATATTGGCTGCAAATGCTTGTATCTCAATTAGAAATCACAATCCTTAACATACTGTTTAAAAATGCCTCACAGACATACTATATGAAACGTCAAAAACAAGACCTATAGGCCGATAGGTCTAATACAAAACACTGTCATATCTATTTTGCAGGTGTTCATGTAAATGTCAATTTGTCTAAATTTTACCCATCCATTACTATTTTAACAGGCGTATTCCTCAACACCGTTCCTGACGTAATATTATCGTTTGGACAAATGGCATTGTCTACGGCTTTAGAAGAGTACAGTGCAACTTTCCTATTAAATGCAACAACCAAAATAAATATATGAACAACGTAAAAAACTCACCGATAGATCTCAAATGCCGTATTATTCCAAATGTACAAGAAGAAGCACTAATTTTCGACCACACGTTCCCTCACATCACAAGTAACGGAATTTATTTGAATGCAACAACTTCAGGAATTTAACAATTTTATCACAAATCGCCAACACAATCGGGCACACGACACTGCTAATATCAAAATCTTGCTCTATAGGTTATTCAGGGAATAATAATTGTTCAAATTACGGTTACAAAACTCAAATTGGTGAAAAAAATGGACATCCTTTTCGGACAAAATCGCGCGCGAAACTGGCGTATGAATCAGCTGACTCCCGGCAACCAAAGCGAGTCAATATCGATACGTGCCGTGACTCCCGGCAACCAAAGCGAGTCAATATCGATACGTGCCGTGACATCACGGTGATGTCACTGAGATCCCTAAAAATTCCCTAAACGCCGGTGTATCGCAAGGTATAGATGAACAGAATAAACACTTCATTTTTCTTTGGTCTTTACTTCAAAAACATTTGAACACTTCTATCAATGTCACTGAAGTGTTGTAGCTTGAAGTGGTGGTTCTGGGATGACACAGAATGTTTCACTGGTTTTTATTTCTTATCTGGTATTGTTGGCCAAAACAGCTTCTCTCCAGTTTTGTTCATGAAGTTGACAGTAACAAATTCCCCATCTTTTGATTCAACAATTCCTAAGAACAAAAGTGTCAATAGTTTTTGGAACACACAATAGTAAAAGTAAGCTGTTGTAAACACAAATATATGTTTTGTATTTGTTAATTAGTTTGGCTGCATAATTGTTTAACTTAGAGGTGGTAATAATCTACTAACCTGGATACCGAGTGTAATCATATATCACGCCAACCCAATATTTACATCTTTTTTGAAGCTCGTATTAACATCATCCTTTTATTTTTGCTAGTGTCATATAAATATCCTGTATATATTTTCATACTTCAGCTTTTGAAGTTTTGTTTTAGCTGTAAAGTTAGTCCCCCCAGGGGCTCACATCTAGTGGGTTGTGGGTTGGCGACCACGGGGCCCCAGCTGAGTCCAGCATTGCTTCCACTTACTTGTGCCGGGCTCCTCTCTTTCTTCTTTCCTGTCGACCTTCCTTGGTCAACTCTTGTTGTCTTCCGACCCCGACGGTATTAGGTTATCCGAGGCCTAGGGAGTCTTTCACTTTCCCGCCTTAATTTGCCCTTGTCTCATCTTTCCTGATACCCTCCTTCTGTGAGGGGTCAGCCTTCTTGTTCTTTTCCTTTTACCTCCTGCCTTGTGCTCAAGGCCCTTAAGGAGGCAGGGTGTATGTAGCCCCACCACTTCTGGTGCACCGTCGATAATGCTACACCCTCAGGGGCTCACGGCTGGTGAGTTCGGGCGTTGGCGACCCCGAGGGATTCCTGAGCTGGGTCCGTTTTCCCCTTTTTGTCCCTTCCCTTTGGGGTGGACCTTCTCCTCTCTCCCCTCTCCTCTCCTCTTTTCCTTCTATTTCCTTTTCTCTTTAAGATTCCCGCACTGTTTTTGTTACTCGAATCACCGTGTTCTAAATTCCCTTTTAGCAATTTTTTTAAAGGCATTTTTGATCTATGTTGCATTTTGTAAGTTTTTTCGATCTAAATTACATCTCGCGATTGTTTTCAACCTCAATTGCATTTTGTAAAGATTGACAATCTAAATTGCTTTTTAGTAAGTCTTTCAATGCAGGTTGCGGGGCCTTTTAGTGAGTATTTTGAATTTCAATTGCATTTTGTAAGTATTTTCAACCAAAACCGCATTTCGCACGAATTTTGAATCTAAATTGCATTTTGTTTGGTGGGCATTTTGCACATATTTTGATTCTCAATTGCATTTTGTGGGTATTTTGAATCTAAATTACATTTGTCAAGTATTTTCAATCTAAATTGCTTTTTGTAAGTATTGTCAATCCACATGAGTCGTTTGAATCTACCGTACATTTTGTAAGCATTTTCAATTTCAATTGCATTTTGTAAGTATTTTGAATTTCAATTGCACTTTGTGAATAATTTGGATTGGAACTGGGATAGGGCCTATTTCAATCTGAATTGCATTGTGTATTTTCAATTTCAATTGCATTTTGTAAGTATTTTGAACCTCAATTGCATTTTGTACGTCATTTCGATCTCATTTGCATTTTGTAAGTATGTTGAATTTCAGTTGCATTTTGTAAGTATTTCGGCGCCACTTTGCATTTTGTACGTATTTTGAATCTAGCCTACTTTTTGTGGGTCTTTTTCAATCTATTCTTTTTGTGCAACTTTTCGTTCTAAATTCCCTTTTGTAGGACCATATTGTGAGTTGTTTCCATGTGAGCTCCTTTTTGTACGTATTTTCAGTCTTCGATAATTTTGTTCTGGTTTCCATTTCATTATCATTTTCGCTATCACCCAGATCATTAGGGGCCGATAACCTCGATGTTAGGCCCCTTAATACAACAATTATCATCATCATCATCATGTAAAGTTAGTTAAGGATTTTTATTTAACACAAATTTTGAAAGTGCATGTCAAAGATTTCAATTCCTTGACAGAATTTCTTCATTTGAACCATGAAACTATCAAAAGTCGAAATCTCCTGCCCCTTTACCACAAGACCATCAGCAGTACGTTTGAGGCACCTCCCAATTCCGTCAGGGGCCCCTCTTTCGTGGCCCGCTTGTGTGTAGTGCCACTGAATTATCTCTGCACCAAACATTTTAGATATTTGGGTTTTTATCAAATAGAACATTTTCTTGTTTTTGTACTGATTTGTTACACTATCACAGAGAAAATGCACTTCCTTCAGATTTGGTACCTTTTTTTTTTTGCCACCTCTGCAATTGGTTTTAAATGCGCACATATCACGGAAGAATCATCTCTGAGACTGGCAGAAACTGTACATAAATTTTTTGTTTTGACTTCATTAGATTCTTTGCACAGGTAATACAACACAACAGTGCGAAGCGAGATCTGAGGTTTTGATCCTCAGAAATTTGCGGACTGAATTTCATTGCCGTATTTGCAGCCGTAGTTCTCTAAAAAGTCTATGTGAATTAGAATTTGTTCAGGGAAGAGATGTTCCTTAATGTGGTCTACAGCTGCATGTTGATGATCAACATTATTGACATGAATCATAAACTTAAAAATGGATTTCTCCAGTTGTGAAAAAGCTTCTTGTTTAGTAGTTATGAATTCTTTCACTGTTCTTCTACATGTTTTTTCTTTTCTTTTACTAAAATGCCAGTTTTTTTAACCATTGTTCAAAACTAACTTCTTCTCCAGTCACAATCAAGAGTTTGTAGTTTGTTGTTTTTGCATTTTTTGCAAATTCTTGACAAACATTCTTCTTCTAAATGTTCATTTTCAAAACATAGAATTTTACAAACTTCTCTTGGGGATCTCTCTTTGATCACCTTGGTATGAAACAGTTTACTGGGATAATATTCCATTGCGATGCCGCCGCGATAAAATTCCCCTAAAACAAAATGGCGTCTACCATGACGTCATCAACGAGGTCACTCCTCTAGCAAGCTTAAGGGAAAAGCCTGGGTAATAGGGGTTTTTGGGTGGGGAAACACAAAAACCTTCGAATTCGAGAGATTTTTTTACGCATCGAAATCTACAATAATTGCATATTTCGATGCGTATAAAAATTTAGCGATTTCAATTGATATTTTCAATTTTCCGCATCGAAATCTACAATTGGACTATATAGATCAATTGCAGATTCCGATATACATCGTATTTCTTACAATTTCATAATTTAAAAAAACGTGCATCGAAATCTACAATTCACCTAAATAGGTCAATTGCATATTTCGATGCGCAGAAAAGTTTCGCGATTTCAATTGATATTTTCAATTTTCCGCAATTGTAGATTCCGATACACATCGTAATTCTTACAATTTCATAATTCGAATCAGAGGTATGTGTATAGCATTATAATTTCTGTATAAAACATTGAAGGTTAAGTCTTTTTATGTTTTCCACTGTATGAAACCTATATTTCGCTAATACAAGAGACTGTTAAATGTCTTTTGCAGGTTTTCTTGTAAATTCCAATTTTGACCAATATGTTACCGATCACTTAACTTACTATGGCAAATTTTCAATGAAATGCAACAACAAAACAGACATCAAATTCCACTCACCTCGCAATGAATGACTCCCAATGCTGGGCAGCTAGTTGTTCCAAACACACACACAAAAAAACTCTTTCTTTTCCATGGCTCAGAAATTATATCAAAAACAGGTGATGAACAATTTAGCGGTAGCGGTTCACTTTAGACCATTCTTTGTATAAATATCTTTAAAAACTGAAATTACCTGATTTAATAGTCAGGAGGATATCAGGAGAAGATTGAGTATTAGATGTTCACTGCTCCGCTGTCATAGACCCACTTACATAGTTGAAATCGAAGTTCTCACCCCCACACTCAAAAGTTAACAAGAACCGCAGCTTTCGCACGTGATGTATGAAATCACTAAGTGAACTCTATTACAGTGTTTATTTATGAATTTTTAATGTTTTACATACAAAAACAGACCTAACCTGGGGCTTACGCCCCAGACCCCCTTGCTTGTGATACTAACATTAATTTTCGACCTAGTAGCGGACATAAATTCTATCTTATTAATGTTTTACATACGGAAACAAACCTAACCTGGGGCTTACGCCCCAGACACCCTTGCTTGTAGTACTAGCAGTAATTTTCCACAATACAGTTCCTAACTTAGTAGCGAAGGCGTGTGGTGAATTTCTTTATTCGAGTTGGTAACATAGTCACATGATCGTCTTTCGGGTGTCACATGACTGTCAAAGATTGCATTCTTTCCGTGAAATAACAATTATTGCGGTGCAGCAGTGGCTATTGAGTATGAAGAGATTGTGAAACAACTCCCCGAAAGGTATGCATATCATAAATGATATACACTGGTCAAAACAATTAGGGGATCAGGTGAGATATCATACACAAGATACATATGGTAACGTCTTTTATTCAGAGTTTGGTTACAATTGTAATTTGTGTGTGCTACAGTACGATATTGTGCTGTCTCAACTCTTTACTGGAGGTTTACATGGCGTTTACTTAGAGGGAGGCACCATGTGGGTACCATAATAGTGAAAAACCCATTCTCGTTGCCCTCTAATATGGTGTGTGATCACCTCGGACGGCCAGGACAGTTGCACACCTGCGTGGCATGGACAGTATGAGGTCGATCAGCTCTTGAGGGATATTTGGCCATTCTTCCATGAGTGCAATATCCTGCTCTGCAACCGTTGTGGGAGGTGCTGGTCTGGCTGCAATGCGTCTGCCAATTACATCCCTGACATGCTCAATCGGGTTTAAGTCCGGTGAACAAGCTGGCCACTCCATTCGTTCAATGCCCTCGTCGTCAAGCATGTTGTCCACCAGTGCAGCTCTGCGGGGACGTGCGTTATCGTCCACCAGAATGAACCCATCGCCTATGGCACTAGCGTAGGGCACAACAAATGGTCGAAGGATCTCGTCTCGATACCTCTGAGCAGTCAAAGCACCATTCTGAACGACATAGAGGTCCGTACATCCGCCAATACTGACTCCTGCCCACACCATTCGTCCACCACCATGATATGGTGCTGTTTCCTGAACACACGCGGGATTGTTCCAAGTTCCACGTTTTCTCCAGTTGAGGGAACGACGATTGTCCGGCTGAACACAAAATCTTGACTAATCTGTGAACAGAACCCGGCGCCATTCGTTACGACACCAATCCTGATGTTCCTCCGCCCAGTTTCTGCGGGCTAAACGGTGGCTTGGTGTTAATGGGACACACACCATAGGCCTCCGTGCTTAAAGGCCACTTTCCCGAAGGCGATTTCGGACTGTTTGTGTTGATATTGCGGGTCCTGTTGCCGCCTAGAGGGTGCGTTGCAGCTGAGTTGCATTCAGCCTCCTGTCTCGACGGGCCGTTAATCGGAGATAACGGTCATCTCTTGCTGATGTTACCCGTGGATGATCGTGGCCTGGCCTTCTTTTTAAACGGTTCATGTTGTCTGAAATCGCGTGCAGGTCCTGGAAATTACACTTTGGGACACTCCAATAGCTGCAACCACCTCCTTCTGAGTCAGTCCTGCTTCCAACCTTCCTTTGGCTCTCCATGCAATTCCTTCGGGTAGGTCACGTTGTTGTTGCATTGCACTACCTGCTCACTACACCATCTGAACGCAACTGCTTGTGTCATTCGTTTGGTAGAGTAAACACACGTCCACACCAACCCCCTCTGCAGCAACTTTCTGTTATTACCACTATCACGGTTACCGTAATGTTGTTTTCTCCACTCCGTAGAACCGACAGAAAGACGTCGAACCATTGTAAGTCATTCTGCCGATGACAATCCGTCAGAACCTAGATATCTCAACTGATTCCCTAATTGTTCTGACCAGTGTATTTTCAATAAGCTAAGGTGTTAAAAGTGATGTAAAGGGAGGATGGTCTAAAGTGAATAATAAATAATTTAGTTTACATTTCATCTTCACAATAACATACGTACCCATACATACTCATTCACTCCAGGCATACAACATACACTCAAAAGTTAACAAGAAAGAACCGCAGCTTGCGAACAATAAATTAAAAAGGGCACAACTTAGCCAATAAAACAAATTCAATATTCCTTCATAATGTAAAATGAAAGACAAATTAACGAAGACTTCTCAATGAAAACAAATGTACAATGATTTAGTGTACTTTAAAAATTAGATTAAATTAACCTAGCCTATCATTTCAAAAAATAAAAATTTATATAGGCTACTTCATAATTGCAATTAAACGCTACTACGCATGGCTACTTCTCAAATAGATCAATAAACGCCGAAAACAAGAATTAACACTTCAAGACCAAAACTTGGCCCACTCAAACTGAAAACAATAATCCTATGAAAAAGCACAAAAAAATTATAAAATTTAATATACCATTCATTCACAAAAAAAATTCATTCGGCAGGGACATACCAATCATCATTCCCACTTGACAATTTACACAAGCTAATCCCCCACCCCAAAATCCCCCTACCCCTTAGCATTCAAAATATTCCCTGCCGAAAATGATTAACATAAATAACACATTTACCACATCCACTAATCTCTCACACTTGGAGGATATACTCTCCGACAATCAGCCATAAACCTTTCAAACAGACACACCCCGGGATCGACATTTTTCCTCCACACATACTCATCTAAATGACTCTGCAGTGACCCTTCCCTTCTTTTCCCTTTCCCAATGCTATATTTCACTGCAGACCAAAACCCTTCTATTGTATTGGTACAAGCCCCTGTTTCATAATCTTTGAATTGCACAGTATGATTAACAGCAAAATGTATAAACCCCTCATTATTCAACCCCCCATAAGAACCCCACATATCACTGTAAATAGTTGTCCCAACCTTAATATGCTTTTTAATGACTTTCAACAGCGTCCCCTTATCCCGTTTTGCAACTACTTCAAAAAAAAACAATCCCTCCCCTGACTACCCTGAACAACCCCCCCAAAAACCCATGTATTTTTCATTCGCTTGTCCTTGTTGAATTTCCGCTTACCGAAACAACTCTCATCGATTTCAATAACAACACCCTCCCCCCAAAAGGCCCACGTTCACGCACCCATGCACTACATACCTCCATACAAAACGAAAACCAGTCAACAACAGTACGCGAAGATACACTCAACTCATGCACAACATCACGAATAGGCATACGCCGGCAAAAACTGTACACAATGAGCAAAACATCTTTAATAGAGATCCGTGCCTTGGAAAAGAATGAGCCCTTTCGAATTGTGCGCCAACACACACACTTGGAACAACGCCACATAATGCCGTCTGAACTGCGAGAGACTGGCACCTTGGAATCCTTCATCGGCCTTTCGCACTTCGGATAAAAATATTCTTTGCCCAAGAGACCCTTTTCACGAGCGAAATCAACAGCCCCTTGTACGGTCGAGAGAATACCGAACAGTACAATTAACTTCATAGCCCCTTGAGGTGCCTCCATAACCTCATTCAGAGCTACCGGTACTCGATGAAGAAACGACTTTGCGTTTGCAGCACAAACCGCTGGGGCCAGCAACATCAGCCATTATCAATTGATATGAGGACTGTATAAGAGCATGAAAGAATATGAAGTGACTAACAATCTTTCAGTACTTACCAGCAAACATCCAGCACGTCCCTTCCACATACGTCAGCCCGTTATATCCAAATACTACGTCACACACCACGGCACCAAAATGGAATTGTAACACACGCCATTCACGAATTCAACACTATCATTACAATTCGCCAACACAATTGCGTAGACGACACTACTAATATCACAATCTCGTTCTGAACATACGCGAACAGGTGAAGAAAAAATGGCCGACTGTCACGAGAGAACCGCGTGAAACTAATGTATCAATCAGCTGACAAGCTCCCGGCAAGCAATGCGACTGAATACGTCAGTAGTGACATCACGGTAACGTCACTGATGTAACTAAAATTTCCCCAGACGGGGGCGGATCGTAATGTCGCAATGAACCAGTTTACTTACCAACAGTTTCATGTTTTCATGAACAGTGCACAGATAAGTGTGTCTGTCAGTGACCTTTGGCATTAGGATCCAAAAAGGCGTAAGCTTACAAAACGAAGCATAGCTCAGTTTGTATTGAGGGTTTTCAGATGGAATGTCTTGTGTAGATTAGACAAAGAACATTGAGGTATCTCTTTTGCCATTTTATTTTGTTACGTGTCACTATATCTTTGGCTCCAGGACACATTCGGCTCTGTTCATCTTTCTTTAAAAACTCCCTCATGCTGTTAGTTGTTGACTGAGAGGCTGGCTACGTGGTTCAGCGGTAACGTTCTCGCTTGCTGGGCTCAAGGTTGCAGGTTCGTATCCTGGCGCAGTCAGATTGACATTTGAGGGTGCGCAAATGTGAGGGAGCCGTGTCCGTAGATTTACTGGCACGTTAAAGATCTACTTTGGGGCAAAATTCCGGCACCCCAGTGTCTCTAAAAGCCAGAGTAGTTTAAAGGGACGTAAAACATCATCATCATCTTGCACAGTTTCCAGCCACTGGCTGGGTCTGTTTGGAACACAAGCCTCTCCAACGTCTTCTGTCTTCCCACCATTTATCAGCCTCCCTCTCTTCTTCACGCTTTCCTCCACCCCCTTCAGCCACCTGTCTCTCGGTCTCTTTCCTTCCCACTTCGTCTCTATACTCTCCTGGGTATCCTCTTCTCCTCCATACGTTTTACATGTCCATACCATCTAAGTCTAGATTTCTCTATACCATCCTGTAATGGTTCCTCATTCATTAATTCTCTGGTCCTCTCATTTCTTATTCTGTCCATCTTTGTAGCTCCAATAATGCTTCTCAAGAACCTCATCTCACTGGCCTGTATTTTGCTCTTCTCCCTTCCTTTCATAACCCAGGTCTCTGAGGCATACGTCAGGATAGGGACATAGTACGTCCGATATATGATCTTTTTGCTGTTCTGAGGGATATCCTTGCTCCATAACATGCTTCTCACACTCCACCGAAATGCTTCTGCCTGCCTCCCCCGCTCATTTATTTCTCTATCGTTTCTTCCATTATCTTGTATCAGGCTTCCCAGATACTTGAAACTCTCCACTTTCTTCAGCTGTTCCCCACCAATTGTTATTCCCGTTGTGGTTCTTTCCTTCTTCCTTGTTGTGATCACCATCTCACTCTTATTTATGCCAAATTTCATCCCATATCCTTGTATTATTCCTTCCCACACGTCCAACTGTTCCTGTACCTCCTCCTCCTCCTTGTTTCCCCAAATCATCAAATCATCTGCAAACACCATTGCTTTCATCTTTCCTTCCCCAATTACTTGTGCCACTCGGGTCATTATGTCATCCATCACCACAATGAAAATTAACGGTGACAGTGCACTTCCTTGTTTCAGGCCGTTTCTCTGTTCCAACCAGTCTGATCTCTCTCCTCCCACTTTCACACAGCTCACGCTTCCCTTGTGCATCTCCTTTATCCTCTTTATAGTCCATTTCTCTACTCCTCTATCCTCCAGGGACTTCCATACTTTGTTTCTGCATACACTGTCATATGCTTTCTCAATGTCCAGGAAGGCCATCAGTAGATCTGTTCCATACTCATAGTGCTGTTCTTGTACCTGCCTTACAGCAAAAATCAAATCCACTGTGGACCTTCCTGCTCTGAAGCCATGTTGTTCTTCCCTCATCCCTCCTTCTATCCTTGTCCTAATTCTCTTTTCCAAAACTTTCTCGAAGATCTTTGCACAATGACTCGTCGGTGTTATTCCCCGATAGTTTCTGTAATCTGTTCTACTACCTTTCTTGAAGATCGGGACAATTATTCCTTTTTTCCAGTCCTCTGGTGTCTTCCTTTCCTTCCATGCTGTCCTCATCACTCGGTACAACCACTGTATCCCCACCTCTCCTGCTGCTCTCACCATCTCCACACTCAACTCATCCACACCCGGTGCCTTCCCTTATTTCATCTTGTTCACTGCATCTTCCACTTCTTTCCATGTTAAGTACTTTTCTGTTTGCAGTTCATCTTCCTCTTCGCCGATTTCTTCCTCCTCACCATCTTTTCCATTTGGGTTCAGAAGTTCTTCGAACTATTCTTTCCACATTTTCTTCAGTTCTTCCCTATTTTCTATCTCTTGTCCCCTTTTGTTCACCATTCTAACATAATCCGTAGGATCCTTCCGCCTCTTATTTTTTACCTATTTGTACCTTCACTATCCTCCTCCATCATCTTTGTCCACTCTTCCATCCACTTTCTTCTCTCCTCAGCCACTACTCTCTTCGCCTCCTTCTTTCTTTCCTGGTACTCTTCCCTTGTCTCTACCGTCCTATTTTGATACCACCTCCTAAAGGCTCTATTCTTTTCCGTTACTATATCTTTTGTCTTCTCATTCCACCATGGTGTTTCCTTCCACCTCTTCTTACTACTTGTCCTCCCACATACTGCTTCTGCTGCACCTACTAGTGTCTTCTTAAATCCAGCCCAATCCTCTTCCACCCCTCTTTCTTCATCTGTTTGAATTCCTTCCTTTACCATTTTGAGGTACTCGACCCTTCTATCCCCTTCTTTCAGTTTCCATATCCTTATACGTCTTTCCTGGTTCTCAGTCCCTTTCTTCTCCTTACTCCCTCTCAGGTTCATTACCAGCAATCGATGGTCGCTATCCAGGTTCTCCGATGGTATAACCTTGATGTCCGTGATGTTCTTATTTAGTTCTTTCTCATACAGTATATACTGTAGTCGACCACCGACTTCCTGGTCAAGTCATCACTGTACCACGTGATTGTGTGGCTCTCTCTTTTCTTAAACCAGGAGTTCCCAACTAGCAGGCTGTTCCTCTGGCAGAAGTCCAACAGTCTCTTTCCTTCCTCATTTCTTCCGCCCCAACCCTCTGGTCCTAGAACACTCCCATAACCTTGTCTTTCTCTTCCTACATGGGCATTCAAATCCCCCATAACAATCATATTTCTTCCTACCAGCTGCTTCTGCAATTCCTCTTGAAACTCCTCCTTCTCTTCAGAGGTGCAGCCTACCAGTGGAGCATACACTTGCACTATTTCTACGGTCTCTCCTCTCAGTGCTACTTTCACTTTCATCATCCTATCACTTATTCTCCTCACTTCTTCTTTTAAACCATCTCGTACTACTACTCCCACTCCATTCCTCTTTCCCTCTTCGTTCCCACTCCAGTACAGTCTATAGCCTTTTCTTAGTTCTCTCCTTCCTTCCCCTTTCCACTTTGTTTCTGCCAATCCCAATAAATCCAACTTCCTTCTTTCCATCATATCCACTATCTCCTCCACCTTCCCCGTCAGCGTTCTTAGGGTTAAAGTTCCAAATCTTAGTCCGTGTGTACAGCCGTGTCGTCGTCGATTAAATCCATCATGTCCGAGGCTCGTTCCATTTTTGAAAGCATTTGGTTTCATCCACTACTGGCTTGCTGGGCCTATCGTAGCTTCACCAGAGCCCCGTTCGCCGTCACTTTTCAGGGTTCCTGTAGGACCTTCACAGCTACCGTAACGGTCCCGGGGCACACGAAATCCCCACTGTACTTCGCCCCTACAGGCGATCCCCAACTTTGTGCCGTTGCCCGTCTCCCGCGACGTGGACGAGGGGTTGGACTTATGGGAGACTGCTATGCACGCAGACCATTGCTCCACGGCCACGTAAAACAAATAACATTATTATTGACTGAGAAAGTTTTATTCGGTCCAAGTTTTGCTTTCTGTTGCTTGTAGCATGCCTCACCGTTTTGAACGGTAATGTTTTGCTAAGTTCAGTCATAAATCTGTACTTTTTTATAACTTTACCAGCTGCACTAACAACAACTTTTTTGTAAATCACATCATCTTTAAAATTTTCTCTTAATTGCTTGGTGAAACATTCAGGCCACTAATCAGCACAGTTACATTTTTTGTTGGAGTGTCCATCAAAAAGAACATTCATTGGGATGCGTTAGGCTGTATCCATTGTCAAACCTCATTGATCTGGGGGTGTTCGGCTGTAACCATTGTCAAAAACCATTGGATTGGCCAAAACGAAGGTTAGAAGGTCGGCGGTAGGTGCGGCCTTTGGTCGCGCGTAGATAGCGGGGCACGGTTGGCACAAAACCATTGATTTGGGCGCGTTAGGTTGTAACCGTTGTCAAAAACCAATGGATTGGACAAAACGAAGGTTAGAAGGTCGGTGGTGAGAGGCAGCTAGCGGGGCTGGGTACCGTAAGGGCGAGGTTGGCAGTATTGTTTTGATGACAAACCAGCGGACCAGTGGGGCTAACGAAGAGACCCGAATACTCACGACTGCAACCAATGATAATTGATTTGTACTAATGGCGGCCATAGCTGTAATTTTGGCTATATAAGTCGTGATCCTATTTGGGATGGCTGGGTGGGTCACAGACAGCAGAGGAGGAAATGTCTATTGAAACATCGCTCCCTGATTTATTTCTCATCGTTTCCTCAGGTATTTTGGCTAATTCATGTATTGTAGAGAATTTTATCGCGTGTTCTATCTTCATTCAGCACTACCAAAATTTGTTGGTTGAACAGTAAATAGGTACTCCCTGGGTTTAAATGTTAAGCATGCACATACAGATTTTTTGTTGTCCATGCAAAAAGGGGACAATTGCTCTGTGGAAAAACTAGTTGACCCTATAACCTTCGTTCTTATTATAATACAATAGTATTACATTCTTCATTGTCCTGGAAGTGTGTAATGGCCTCAGTAGCTGGCTGAATGCCACTCGGGCATTCCATAGTAACAGGTGATACTATCTGGATGCATAAAATGTTCAAATAAAACAAAATAAATTTAGTCAAAACCTCAGATGTGGTATGATAGGGTAAAACTAAGATATTGAAACATCACACATAATTTTATTATTATTTATCCATTTCAATTCTTCATACAAATTACAGTGTTAATGGGTGTTACTTAAATTGGACATGGTTCTTGAGGTTTACATGGTTTTACTTAAAACTCTGTGAATTATAATAGTTCAAAATTATGAATTAAATATAAATATTAGCTGTGACAATGACCAACATGGTATAAATATTTTGTTTATAAAAAAAAATACATGTTTTAGCTAAAAAGAAAAAGTAACGGGTGTTACAAGGAAGGGTAACGGGTGTTACAGAGTTTTTTTTTTATCAGAATAAAATACTTGAGTAAAAAATACTAATACCAAGCATGTGTGTATGTTACAGCACATTGTACAGCAAATAAATACACAACTTATACAACATTTTTATATGCTTACATGAATTAAATAAAAATGTTACACCTTAGATACTTTAGACTAATAAAAAAAAATGCCAATACTTAACTAATGATCAAAACAACTAATGATTGTTTGTTAAACTTATGACTTGAGTATTAAGTATGTTTATTTGTTATATTTGTATCCTGTGTCTCAAAACTTTGGGAAATAACTCTTGATCAATCAATTTTTCTACTTAACTCGTATAGGATTGTGAAGAGGCCCTGATCTTATCACTACTAGAAGAAAAAAAAACTATTATTTTACACTTGTGGTCTTCGGATAGGGACCGACGTGGTAAATGGACAATTTTATTTACTCTTTAAATTTCAATCCAATATCTAGTGCAAGTTTTCTTTTACTATAGCACTTTTTTGCTAGGGCTGTCAGGCAAGTTCTTCTTTAATCTATTTACCGCTTTCCCAAAAGAAGTTTATTACGGTGTTTTCTCACTCTCTCTCTCTAGAACCTTTATACATTTTTCTTTTAATAATTGTTCATTTTCTTCTTCTATTATTTAATTTAATTCTCTTCTCTGCTTATTGCACTGCCTCTCTTTTAGATGTGCCTTGTGTTGATCTTTGTTGGTCTTCAGTCGTTTACGATAAGCTCTCTGCAAAACCTTCTTATCAATAGGTGTCATTTTCTAAATAAATTAAAATAATACAGTGTCAGAGGTATAATATTTTCTTAATGAGATGAGAAGTATGAGGAAACAAAAACTAGGCCTAGGCCAAAATAAAACAATCCTACCCTTAAGAGAATAAGCAATCAGTCGATTTAAGTAACCTAAAGTACATACAATCCAAAATAAAAACATAAAATGTAAATTTACTGGAAATAAACCTCTAATCTAGCTCTACAAGCTTTCCCAGTAAGTACACAGCCCATTCTTCAGTGGAACACTATCTTAAAATAAAACAAATTACCCTAATTACTGTTTAGCATTTGCCTTAACACCCGTGACAGTGTTTCTGTAACACCCGTTACTTTATTTTTACTAGCTAAACATAAATATTCTTCAATTTCTTATACATTATAATATTAGGCTTAAATATAACCTCACTTTCCCAAAAAATCAATGAAATCAGTTTCTTAGTTTACTAGTGGATCTAACTTATTATTGTTTTGGGTAACGGGTGTTACAGAATAACAGCAGGATCAAAAACGACCATTGAAAATTATGAAATAGCTTATTATAAATAACAACGATCAATGTACTGTAACACTTGAGTGCTTTTATTTGAAATTTAATAGCCTACATTATAACAATATTACATGTACTCTAAGCCCAACACAAGCATGGGAGGTGGTAGAGTTTGTTTCCACAGAGTGTACACACAAGACTAGACACTGCCTTGCAATCCATGGTGATCTTGGCAAACCAGTTTTGAGTATCCGAACCTTGTGGTAAGCGCTCTCCAACACCCCTTCTCGCTGTCATAGGTTCGTATCATTGTAGACCCATTTGTTCCACAATGTTCTGGAATGGTTCTCTAGCCAAAGGCTTCGTGAATGCATCTGCCAGCATCTTGTTGGATGGACAATAGAGCACTTCTATGATGTCCTTTTCTCGAAGATCCCGAAGCTGGTGATGACATACATCAATATGTTTGGTGCGAGCCCCAAACCGATTTGACTCAATTAATTTAATACAACCTTGGTTATCTTCATACATGGTTGTTGGACCAACAATCGGTAAACTCATGTCCATAAGTAATTGTCTGAGCCACAGCAGCTCCCGACTGGCAAATGATGCTGCAATGTATTCCGCCTCCATAGACGACATGGCAACTGACGTTTGCTTCCAGCTTGACCATGCTACAACTCCTTCGCCAAGAAAGAAAACATAACCACTTGTAGATTTCCTGTTGGTCTTGTCACCAGCCCAGTCAGCATCCACATAACATTTGAGCTCTGTGTCTTTAGTTGAAGATAAACGAAGTGTCTTGTTTATTGTAAATGCGAGGTATCGCATCACTCGTTTTACAGCATTCCAGTCCTGTTGAGTAGGCTTCTCCACTCGACGACTAAGTCGACTCACTGCGACTGCGATGTCTGGTCTGGATCCTGTGGCTTTGTATAGTAGTGACCCTATGGCTTTCCTGTTCAGAGTGTTATTCGGTAACTCTGCACTTGCAGTCACTTCACCAGACAAGAAGTTGGTTTCCATTGGAGTCGCAGCTGGTTTTGGCTCCGATAAGCAATGATCCTCCAAGAATGCTGCGATCTTTGCCTTTTGGTTTAGCAAAAATGTTCCATTTTCCTGTCGTTCCACTTGAATTCCCAAATAGTAACTAACATCACCCAAGTCTTTGATATCAAAATAATTCTGCAATTCTGTACCAACTTTATCAGTTAATTTTGTAGACTGACCAGCAGATCGACATACAACAGAACGTAAGTAATGCTTCCATCTTCTTCCTTTCTTGAATAAAGACACTGATCTGCATTTCCTTGTTGAAAGCCTAACTTGGATAATGTCTCTGTAGCTGTCTTGTTCCAACCATAGGGACTTTTCCGCAATTTCAGAACTTTGCTCTCTTGACCGGGTTCCTCAAAACCCTTTGGCTGTTCCATATATGGTTCCTCTTTTAATTCACCGTTCAAATAAGCACTTCTCACATCAAGATGCCGAAAGTGAAGTCCCCTCTGTGCAGCTACATTGAATAAAACTCGAATAGTGTCATGCTTCGCCACTGGCGCAAACGTTTCATCGTAATCCTCACCATATCGTTGAGAAAATCCTCTGGCTACCAATCGGGCCTTGTAAGTGTGGATCTGACCGTTATCATCCAATTTTGCCTTAAATACCCACTTACAAGAAAGAGTCTTCTTCCCTGGTGGAAGCTCCATTAATTCCCATACACAATGATGATTGAGACAGCTTATTTCTTCTTCCGCAGCAGCAGTCCACAACTTTTGCTCACGAGGTGACATTTTGAGCATTTCGTTCCATGAGGCTGGCTCTCTGGTGTGATTCGTCTGTACCTTGTATGTTAGCTTCTTTGTTGGTACACCCTTATTTGGCCGTTCAGAAACTCTTCGTGGAAATTTTGGAGCTTCTGGTTCAGTCTCACATTCATCTCCTATGCTGCTTACAGCCTCTCCTCTGTTGAAAGTCACCGTTTTGTTACCTCTGGGATTCAGTGTTGAGTTGTCAGCTGATTCCGTCTGTGTTGAAACGTATTCCAATGTCCCTACATGCTGCGGTGTGATTTCATTTTCCCCTTCTTTCGGTGCACTGCCTACCGAAGCTGGATGTTGGGCAACACTCTCAATTACCCGCACCGATCTGCTGATCCAAACCTTGGCTCTCTTTGGATCCAGAACCCGATAGCCTTTGGTGTTTCCATCATAGCCAATCAGGACGCCCTCTATTGCTTTGTTGTCCCATTTCTTTCGCTTTTGTTTGGGTACAAGCGAATAGACCTTAGATCCAAACACACGTAAATGAGCCAGATCTGGCTTCACTCCTGTAAACAATTCAACTGGAGTTTTGTTGATACTCCGGCTCATTGATCGATTCTGCAACTAAGCTGCGGTCAAAACTGCTTCTCCCCAGAAGAGGTTGTTCAGATCAGCATCCAACAACATGCACTTTGCAGATTCTGTCAATGACCGATTCTTCCTCTCTGCTACGCCGTTTTGTTGTGGAGTGTAGGGGACTGTGAGCTGATGTTGGATCCCCTCCTTCCGCAGAAAGTTCTCCAGCTTTTGTGAAACGTATTCCTTGCCATTGTCTGTACGAATGGCAATCAGCTTCCTTCCAAATCTAGTATGCATTGCAGCAATGTAGTCTTATACGACGCCTGCCACCTCATCTTTGGATTTTACCAGCCTCACCACAGTAAAACGGGAGTAATCGTCAATGAGTGATAGAAAATACCGATTTCCACTTGGCGTTGCAGTCTGCATGGGCCCACAAAGATCAGAATAACTGAGTCGCATCGGCTCCTTCTCTCTGGATGTACTCAGAAAATTTTGCTTCGGTTAGTTTTCCCTTGATGCAGTCTTCGCCTACTACCTTCTCCAAACATGTTGGATTCCTGTAGCCAATTCCTCATTGATCAGACGCTGGATTGCAACCAGATCCCGATGTCCCAATCGACGATGCCACTGGTGCAGGCATACAGCTTCTCTCGCCACATGAACTGACGAACTTGGTACCACAGTCTGAAGTCTGAATAAATTCCCATCGTTCCTTGCTTCTGCGATTACCTGATGTTCTTTGTAGATGCTGCACGTGTCATTCTCGAACGTCACCCGGTGACCTTGCTCTGTTATGCGCCTCACCGAAAGTAGACAATCATCCAATTGTGGAATAAACAGCACATTTTTCAATAGTACTTCTTGGAGGTGCCCGCCTGGTACCTCACAGTAAAATTGTCCTTCTCCGATTCCAGCAGCTACCACGGATGAACTATCAGCAAGAAAGACTGTAGCACTTGTGTCACGAATAGACATGAAAAATTGCCTATCATTCGTCATATGACTGGTTGCCCCTGAATATATGCACCATCCTCCAGTAGGCCTACTTGCAGCATGTTGTTGATCTAGTGCCTTAAATGTAGCATAGTTCTGTGTGTTGCATACCTTAACCTCAATCGATGATTTTGCCGATTCTGAACCTGCTGACCTCTGCTGTTGACTTTTCTTGAATCAATAGCAATCTGCTTTTAAATGGCCAAGTTTATTACAGACGTAACATGCCCGTATCTCTTTGCCACCCTTATTTGGTTTCCCACTTGAATTTTTAGTTTTTCCATTTTGATGAGCACGACTAACCTTACTTGAGCCTGCGACCGCCGACTGTAGTGCAACCTCGGAATCACAATTTCCAGACACACCAGCTTCGGCACACCTTTGGTATTCGTCAAGCATTTTCCCAGGTACATATTCCACTGTTAGATCTGCCTCGTCACGGTCCTCGAGTGCTGTGACAAGCCCTGAATAAGCTTCTGGAAGACTTACCAGCAAAACCGCAACAATCTCGTCGTTTTCAAGTGGCCTACCAGATCCACGCAGCAAACCCACTACTTCCATAATTGCGTCGATGTGACTGCTCATTGGTCCACCACGATAATGTATTCCGTACAGTTTACGTCGTAAATATAACCTGCTTCCGAACGTGGATCTCTCGTACATTCTCGACAGTGCCTGCCATGCATCACACGCATCGTTCAAATGTGCAAAATGAATAAGTTGACTGTCCTCAACACTCAATGTAATGTACGCTAAGGCTTTGTTATTTTTCTTCTGCCACACCGCGTTGATTACTTCAGGCTTTGGTTCACTGACAACTTCCCACAAATCATCACGTACTAATACGGCTCGCAACTTTGTTTTCCAAAATATAAAATTTCCACCATTTAACATTGGAATATTCAACTTGACACTTTTGTGAGCCATCTTGTAACCGCACACACTCAAAGCACGCGATCGTTAAACAGACTTTTAATCCACTTACGCGCAGTTTGCCGTAGACTGGGCCTCATAACCTGATGACATAGCAGCTTATTATAAATAACAACGATCGATGTATTGTAACACTGAGTGCTTTTATTTGAAATTGAATAGCCTACATTATAACAATATTACATGTGCTCTAAGCCCAACACAAGCATGGGAGATGGTAGTTTGTTTCCACAGAGTGTACACACAAGACTAGACACTGCCTTGCAATTCATGGTGATCAGGCAATGCCAGCGCTCTCGGCAACCAGCTTTGAGTGTCCGAACCTTGTGGCAAGCGCTCTCCAACAGAAACAAATAATTACTTACCTTGAATTATGATGTTGCAGCAAAGTATTCTTCAATATCAATCAGATGGCATAAAAACAACACACATCAGCTGCTAATAAATAATTAAAACAGTGTTGCCAAGTTTGTTACCAATATTATCGTATGAGCACAAAGATGGTCAATGTTTTTATTAAAAGTAGTGAAAACGAAGGAAAAATTGGAAAAAATCAGAAGATTAGATAGGCTTGCAAAAGTTTGTACCTTTTACTAACATTAGACATGATGATATATTACTAAATAAAAATTATTAATTTTTCACACTTAGGCTCACTTTAATATGGAATGACTGCACCGTAGTGTTGAGGTTAGGATAATGCTTCCCTAATGAACGCTAGTTGAAGTGGAGTCTGCCTCTAGCATAAACCAGAACAAGTAAACTATCTCAAAGTTTATAGTTTACCCCAAGCACAACATGCAGAATGGTCGTTGTGTCTCTTGCTGTGATATTTGACAGCCCACCTTGAAATAAGGTAACGCTGGCACTTGCTACACAATTAGTCAACAAATTGGTAAACCAATTGTTTTGTAACAAGTATTTCTTGATGTAACAAGTTTTGAATTTATTTTTGTGATTGTGTATTTACAAATAAATTCCATTTAGAATTGTATAACCTCATATGTTTCAATACTAGGCTACTCATAGAGCCATATACAGTAGTTGATTAGTACTGTAAATTGTGTGTACCTTTCACACAGGCATTTCTTATCAAAGGTGAAATAAATGGACGAACCAACAAAAAATCTACGCACCTAACAGAAAATTTCCAGCTATCCACTGCCACTTGTGATGGATTTTCTTCTTCCCTGTTGGATTCACGGTCAATGTGAGATTTTTGAATTGAAATGCCATGTCCTGTGGTTCGGATTACACGTAAAAAGGAGGTCCCAGGCACATGATCACAAGATTTAACAGTCGCGTAAAACTACAAGCTTCCTTTTCTTCTTCCCCACATCTCCCCATATGCCATTTGGCCCCCACAAAAGCATATAATAATAAAGCATACTGTAGTGAAAAACATAACATTAAAAACAGATTGTCGTTAGGTCTGGAGGACTGAGATTTTCAAAGACGGCAACATACCCACCAGTCTCTCTCCTTAAATCTTAGCCACTTCTACAGATTATTATTAAGTATGCTACCTACTAAACCCAACTCTTGGCCACATCCACCAGTCTGTCAATTCTAACCTCAATAACAAAGGAAAAGGAACCTTATAATTTTATGTAATAGTTAATCTCATGACCACCATGAGGAAGCCAAACCACAGGACATGGCATTTCACATACATAACCGGGAATCGTATCAAGCCTTGGTGAGAGGCAAGCAGCTTGGCCTCTGCGCCATCACGTGTTAGTACAGTCATGATAATTAGACCTATATGATCAGACAGCTTACACACAATCATGCAGTATACGGGGCTCATGCCCACTATGTTCGAAAGGCTAAATGATCCTTTTCATACCTTACTGGGAGTCATTGGCAATTTAATTTGCTGTCAATTATCCCTGCTGCACCGGAAATGTGAGCTAAATTACGTAAATATATGGTTTTATTTCTTGTTCATTCAACGACGGCAGGCATGTTTCTCAAATCTGTGAAGTTCAGGTCTTCTAAGTTTTCAATCATGTGCGTAATAAAAAAAAATTAAGCCTTTATAGTCAACTTGTAGGCTTACAGTCTTTGATTTATCGACTTCAGTTATATCTTCCAAATTTAAATGTATCTACCGGTACTTACTGATGTATGTAAAGCAATGTACCGACTACAAGCTTATTACATATTCCTGAACATTTTCCTTGGCAACTGGTGACCGAATTTCATTTTGAATCTGTGAGTTTCTGCTTTCAAATTACTAGTTTGTAAGCATAAAGCTTCAAGTCTCATAAAACCTTCTGTTTCTGTCACTTTCCCGCACATAATTATGTGTTTGGCATCTTAAATTTCCTGTCCTTGAACGAGAACCCGCCTAGAATTGCCAACAACATTCAATACATCTATGAAGTCTATCACCCTTGCATCCACCATTTTGTCACGACCGACCTGCCACCTACATTCGACTGAGATCGCGAATATTAAGCCTTTTATGAAGATTTACCGTGTTAGGTTTGACTACGCTCCAGCTTGGATAATAATTGAGTCGCGAGAAGAATCCATACAAATATTTAAAATATCGATTCGTCGCCGTGTTACTTTTGTGTTCATCAGGTTATATAAAGTGAACTTATGTTCATAGCCTCCATCAACAACCAAAATTTCAGTTTGCTGTAATAGATTCGTAGATATTGAGAACCGTCTATATATTTCGGATAATCGCCATGTTGGATTTTTCTATCTGTAGGCCGTAGAGTTATGTGCCATTAGATGAAAATTATTGTGTGGATTCATTATACAAGCGTACACTTCTACGCATGATTAGGACACAAAAATAAAAACTTAATTTTCAATTTTGCACTGCTGCCATATTTAGTTTCTGAGAACAATTGAATTAAATTACATGCTAGTAGATCAAATCTTATATGCTGTGTACTGTACATATAGGGTGTTGGGTTTCACTGGCCTCCGTTGACAATCTCGAGAAAATACCATTTAAATATCGCTTGGTCGCGATGCTTGTTTTTGTGCAGCGAAGGAGGACAGCTTTCACGAATGAGAGGTAAGACAATATACAGGAAGGCTACAACAGTCCACAAACGTAGCTTCGAAACTGGTATTTCATGTTCATCAGCTTGTAATGCAATAAAATTATTACATTTACGACCTTATCGGTCTCATTCAGTTCATACCATAGAGCCTGCAGATTTCAATTGGAGAATAATGTTTTGCAATTCGCTAATGAACGGTGTCCACGACGTTATCGTGAATCCCACTCTTTTATTTTTTTTATGAGCGACGAGGCATGATTCCATTTGAGTGGATATTTCTGTTCATAAAATTATAGGATCTAGGGTACAGATGATGGATACGTTTTACATCCAAGGCCTCTGCACGATGTGAAGATGGGTGTATGGTGCCATTTTATTGCACGGCGATTTATCGGCTCGATATTTTTTCATGACAGGATTACCTCTGATCGATGTATTCACAATATTATCAAGCCCTTTTTTGTGGAACTGAGTGAAAAATAGAAAAGATCGGTGCGTTGTTCTATGTGACGGTTACAGGAAGTGTTCCATGATGACCAAATTGTCAGTAAAGGATTATGTCCCCCTCGTTCGCCTGATTTAAGTGCCTGTGACATATCTATGGGAAAACCGTAAGGGGAAAGTTTACAGGAATTATCCTCGTACTGCAAAATATTTCAGATTCGAAATTAGGAACATAGTGCACTCATCAGTGTCTGTGAACTACAAAGAGTATTTCGAAATCTCATCACAAGATGCGAAGCTTGCATCGCAGATCAAGGAGATCACTTTCAACATCTTCTCTAAATACTGTTGAGTTCAGTTTGTTTGTTTGTTTAGTTATTTATTTAGAGCAAGGTATATAGCTGGTAGTTGATTTATATTCTCTATGCATAATAATGCTCCTTGAAACTTTTAAATGTACTCGGTCTATATAAAATAATTGGGAAGAAATTTCACCTTCTGCTAAAACTGAAATATTCAGTTGTACTATGATGGCATTTGTTGGTTTGAGCCACTGTGCACGTTGTGCATTATCCATTAAACCCTCCGTGAAACTTTTAAATGTACTCGGTATAAAATAATTGGGAAGGAATTTCACCTTCTGCTAAAACTGAAATATTTAATTGTACTATGATGGCGTTTGTTGGTTTGAGCCACTGTGCACGTTGTGCATTATCCATTAAACCCCAACTTACTTGATTCTGTCATCTGAGTATTCAAATACAGTGCACTCCCGGTAATTCGCGTGCGGATAATTCGTTTTGCGGATAATTCGCGGGTCTCCAAGAGTATTTTTTAAAATAGAAATTCTCACAGCAACTAATCATCACGCTAAGTAAATCAATCTCTCCGTCGGTTTTTTGATGCAACGCAATGCGTAGAGACGAAATCATTGAGATTCGAGAAGACTGAACTGCGTTTCTCTGCATTGTAACAGTAGGCCTAATTGCGCAATCTTCGAAACATACGAGCATGTTGCCGCGAGTGGTATAGCACAGATTTCCATTATCTTGGAAGCCCAAACAATACAACAGGAATGCACTTTCACTCGGAACCTACCCTCCCTTTCCCAACAGCCACACTCCAAGGTCACTGATCTGTGAGTTGTGAAGGGTGGATGCGCGGACAGCGTATTGTAAACAGCGATTATTGGGTAATGGCACAAAAGTGCGCGACACCGAGAGCGTGCTTCCATGGTGCTTGTTGAATGCTCTTCATGCAGTCAACAAGTCATGGGAGAAAAATACTGCTACCACGCTCGTACAAAAGCAAGCGCTTGCCGACTTCTGTGACGACGATATTTCGAACGGGCAAGTTAGACGTCGAAGACGATTATGATTTAAGACATGAAAGCAAAGAAGAAATAGCACGGAATTTGACTGTTGGTGAGGAATACAGGTGATATCGAGTGCGGGAGTGATGCAACGGAAATCCCGAAAGTTTCCCACAGTCAAGCTAGTGTGTCTCTATTCACACATATCTCTTACATAGAAAAACGAGATGAATTTTCGTTCTCATATAGACCTAATGTTTTCTTCGGGAATGTGTAATCCAAAATTAGAATAAACTATCTAAGAAACAAAACGTGATGACTGTTTTTTGTTGTTTTAAATATTAATGTAGGCATAATCCACATAGGCCTACCTCTAGCCTAGCATGTCTTATAAGACACTACCTAGTACAATCAAGTGTTATAATTATTATTTTGCGTGTTCAAGCCTATTTCAATATTTTAAACAATAGTTTTGTTTTTACTAGGCTTAACAAAAATAATTGCGGATAATTCGCGGTTTTCGTAATTCGCGGAAGTTCGTGCATTAATTACCGCGAATTAACGAGAGTGCACTGTAATCACAAATGTGTTATTGCTCCAAGGTCACATTTTACTAAAACTGAAATATCTTGACAAGTAATTGTGCTATGACTACTTTCGTTGGCTTTAGACACTATGTACATTCTGCATCATCCATTGATCCCCAACTCGATTCGATCATCCATGTATTATATGATCAGTGTCAAAACAAAAGCCGATAAATCCACTTTTAAGTGAAAAGATAAATAATTATCCTTGTACTTCAGGTCCGCCTAGTCAATACTTTTATTAAAATGTAATCATAGATCGCATATATTCTAAATTGCAAGGACATGTTTCGAGATCCTACATAAAATGATCTCATCAGCTTACAAAGTGCCGGACCCAACATTCATAAAATTGCTCCATTGCACGAAAACATGTTAAAATGGGGAAGATGGCATGAAATGACAATGAAATGAACGAAGCGCGAAAACATAGGGGCTTGATATAAAAACACCATATATCAGTACACTCAAAACAAAATTAAAAACATTAAAAACACTGAAAGCTAAGATAACTTGTCCCAGTTCATTAAAAACTATATAATTAATGGCATTTAAAATTCACTGTCTCTTCTTGAAGAAGTTGCTCAATGCCATGATCACCAAAATGCTTCTTTTGTGTCCAAACTGTGGTCAATTAAAATTCTTGAAAATGTGTGATGTTTGAAAAATCACAATTCACAAATACTTCGGCAGCCCTTATTCAGGTGTATCATTTTCCAAATATAAGTGGGAAGAATGGGCCAGTATAATAAGCCAGAATCATAGATATTGTAGTGAAAGTGATTTTCTTAAAAATGCTGAATGTATGTGCTGAAGGTGCCATTGAGTGTGCTGATATGGCGTTTTTATATCAAGCCCCTATGTTTTCACGCTTCGATCATTTCATTGTTATTTCATGCCATCTTAACATGTTTTCGTGCAATGGAGCAATTTTATGAATGTTGGGCCCGTCACTTTGTAAGCTGATGAAGAGATCATTTAATGTAGGATCTCTAAACATGTCCTTGTAATTTAGAATATAGCCTATGTGATCTATGATCACATTTTAATAAAAGTATTGACTAGGCGGACCTGAAGTACAAGGATAATTATTTATCTTTTCCCTTAATCTCGTCAATACGGAACAATGTCAAATGTTAACGACCTTGAAGTTAACATTTCTGAAAATCCACTTTTGCTGTATTCGCGAGTAAGTGGTTCATGAAGGAGATATAGGGGAAATGCATGTTGCCACAAAATATGTTTAATCAAAACACGCTACATTCAGCTTACAACGTACTGTAATTGAAATGCACAATTGAATTAAAAACCAATTACTCCCGGGTAGCACTCGTCAGATGCTCGAAAAAGAACGCTTAACCTTGTGGTTGCTGAAGTGTAAAATGTGGCAGTATACCAAAGTATAGAAACAAAAACCACAATGCAGAGCGTTATGTTACTTGCAATAGATGTTTATGCAACACCCAATGCATTCGAAGCAAAATTATCAAGTTGTCTGGTTTTCCGACCGCCCTTGAGTAGTCCGGTAAGCAATACACTCTTGGGAACACAAGGCAGTCTATTGGCAAGACACGATTAATTACGGTATAGCATCGATGTCAGCCCATCTTCGTATACTTGCTTCCCATGTGCATCTTCTTGGTCTTCACTGTTATCATTATCATGCAGGTTCTTGTAACAGGAAATCAGCATCCGTTGCCCAGTCCTTTCCAAATAGATTGACCAACAAACCTCGCGCATCTCGCTTTTTGCCACCGTCAGACTATGGTGTATCTGTAGTCGCCAATGCATGTGGATGGAATGTTTTTGGCTGTATTTTCTGTCCTTTTCCCTGAATGTATTTCTTTAAGTTAAATGTTTTGATGTCCATTATTCCAAGGATTTTTATGTGGAACTCCAAGGGATTTAATATTTTGTAATACATCGTCCTTTCCTACGGTTGGTACAGTACCATGTTTCCTGTGTATTGTTTCTTTTGTGTAATAACCGATGGTGTCGCAATGTGCTTCTCAATACCACCGAACACACTGTTGGCAGAAAGCTATGGCTTCTTACTGGAAATGTCAAATTTATTTCCACTTGATGTCTAATCAAAATCCGATAATCTACTGAGGTCAGAGCACAGTCCGATAACTCCCAGTTTGTCTGACCACAACCAGATATCTCCATTTTCTTGCGTTTAATATCTTGTTAATAGAACAAGGAAATTCACATTCGATTGAGCTCTCTGAACAGTGTTTCCTGTTACTATCATCATGGTGTAATTCTTTCCATAATGTGTGCAACCACTCAGTATCACTTTTTGGGCACTTACGGAGTTTAGGTGGTACGGATATTTTTTCTTGAAATGTGATTTTTTTTACATCAGTTATGGGTAAATCGAGGGTGCTGATGACGAGTATACTATCAGTTTTTCACCCACATCTGACGCCCTTGAGGGCCGAGGGTACGAATCCCCTCGCAGGTACCAATTCATAAATTCGAATTTGCAATGAATGGCCTGGAATGGTACAGTATTGCGTTGATATAAATTGTATGAAAACGTTTCTTACTTCGGATATGCGAAAAGTCATCCGTAGCGCCCTTGAATGTCGGAGTTCGATTCCCCTCCCAAGTAATGAGTGGAAAAATCGAATTCGCAATCTATGGCCCGGATCGAAACGGTATTGTGTAGATAATCCGGGTCATTCATCGCAAATTCGAATTTCTGACTTTGTACCTGTGAGCGGAATCGAACCCTCGACCCTCAAGGGTGTTAGGTGTGATTTTTCGCACAGCCAATGTAAGAAATGTCTCCATACTATTTTTATGAGCACAATACTGGAACTTTCCAGGTTACACACCGCAAATTCGAATTTATGACTTAGTACCTGGGAGAGGAATCGAACCCGCGTCCCTCAAGGGCGTTAGGTGTGGCTGCAAAACTAATAGCATGACGAATAGAAATAAACAGTGTCATCACTACGCTACGCTTCATGGTCCAGCCAGTGTGTGGCGCGGAAGTCGCGCCGAACTATAAGCACGTATGACAAGTAGCCTACGAAGTTAGTACTGTAGGGTGACCAGATTCTGATAATGAAATAAAAAATAAAAAAGGGATACTCGGGCATGTCGCGTCAATTATTGTCTGTCGAGAAAGCGGATCCTATAATTGGGCGTTTGTGCAATATTTATGATATTTAATTTCAAAACAAATATTTTATTCACTAAAACATAATATAGTATATTGCATTTCTTAAATCACGTCTATATAGTCACTCTCAAACATATTCTAAAAATTATACAACCTAACAGATAAATTTTAAAATATATCACTTTTAGGCTATATTGAATCCTTGACCAAGAAAAACGATTCACATCCAATATCTGGGTCAGTCTTATTCTTTTTATATACTTTAAAGAGTTATGAATTTCCTTCAAAAGGTTTGGGTGTTCTAACAAAAATTTATAGAAACTTGAGCAAAATACATCACGAAAATGTGTCTTGGTCAAGATCATTGCCTTAACAGTTTCAACATTGAGCCTGTTCTTTTCATCTGACCACATACAATTGATAATTGAAAACACTCTCTCTAATGCCTAGTCCACACCGGCAGATTTGTTTGCAGGCTGTATGCAGATTGTTTGCATACTGTATGCAAACTGTATGTATACTACTTTGGAGTCTGGAAACAGTTTCCATACAAGTCTGCAGACTGTATTGAAACATTGTATCCGATACAAGTATGTTACTTGTTTTGCGTCCACACCAGAATTAGACCTCTAGTCCACTGACAGTTCGTGGAGTTAACGTTAAACTTTGACTGTATGAAAATAATTAATCTTCTTATTTAGTATTTTCATTCAATCAAGACGAAGTACTGTGGGAATCTGAAAATAATGAACGTTCTTGGGTTTCCCGCCAGCTTCGACAAGTGGAAGTCGCGAGAAACTAAGACGATCAGTTGCAGTTTTTGTGTCTAGTCATGTTACGTCAAGTTCTGTTAAATCTCATCTTATGTAATCTTACGTTTAAATGCAGTTTTTATACTTAAAACTACTTCAAGACGTGTTCGGTTTATTCGCTTGCCAAAATTCATTCCCACATTTGGGGGCTCGTCCGAGATATTAACGATTTTGAGTGCGGAACGGCAATTTTGGCTAAGCCTACAGCGATAAAACCAAAGACGACAAGGCGCGAATTGACGGCATTTTTCTGGCAAGATTTACGACGAAGACGGGGGTCCGTGGAATATAGAAGACGAGCAGCTGTTCAACCTCCAAAGACGTGGTGGTTCGAGCAGGCTACAAAAGACGAGTTCAAGGATCCTGAAGCCTACGACGACGACGACTAAAATAAAAGTGTTCAGCGCGAGTGCCGAAAGACAAAGAAAAATGGCGGACAAAGTGGCGTGTTTACAAGATATTGAAAAAGTGAATAATAACATTAAGACGGCGCCCACGGCCGTGATTAAGACGTTACATAACCTCATTTTCGAAAAACTGCCACGTGATCGAAAGAACAGACAGCGCTTAAGAGAATTCTCAGGATTCGAGTTTGAACGTGACTCACCAGAACACCTGATGAAATTGAAGTTCATTGAGACCGAATTCACCGAGGCTGACTTGATTGCCATGTGCACAGTATTAAAAACTGGATATACGGGAGAGAAAGCTGTACTTGTGCAACGCGTCTGTGATAACTTAATGGACCTTTCGTGGCTGAGGATGCGTAAAGACGAAGAAGGTGAAGAAGAAGAAGAAGAGACTGGTAAAAAGGAAGATGCAATGAGCAAGATGAAAGAGGAAAACGAAGCATTGGCGGAGGAATTACGTGAGTTAAAGGAGAAAATGGCTGGGATGAAATCCTCAAAACATTCAACCTCTACCACGACAGGATCATCATCAGATTCATCTAGCTCGTCCGAAGACCAGAAACTCTCCAAAGCAATAGGAGGTAAACAAAAGAAAATAACAACGACCAAACACAAAGCGAAGACTGTAGAAAAAAGCTCAAGTGAAGGGGAAGTCGACCAGGACGTGGTGGACTTGCGGCACACTGCAAACTGTGGAGTCGCACACAAGTTTGCGTTAACTTTCCGAGATGTAGAGGGCTCTGTCAGAACCTATGACGGCAGTGAGAACTATCCGTTGCGACGTTGGATTGAGGACTTTGAGGAAACAGCAACGTTGATGGGCTGGGACGAGATGCAGAAATACGTATTTGCAAAAAAGTCGCTGACAGGCCTGGCTATGTTGTTCGTGCAGATTGAACGTGGCATCACATCCTGGCACAAGTTGAAGAAAGCCCTGAAGAAGGAATTCCGAGATGATGCCAGCGCTGCAGAGATTCATCGACTGCTAACCAACCGACGAAAAACAAAAGTTGAAACTCTTCACGAATATTTTCTGGTGATGCGAGAAATAGCCAGCAGGTCGACAATCGATGATGAATCACTGATACAATACGTCATCGATGGCATCGAGGATGACGCTGGATCCAAGATGATTCTATACGGAGCAAAGGACATCAAGGAATTCAAGGACAAGTTGAAGATCTATAAGAGTGCTTACGCACGAAACTCCCAGAAGGTGATGATAAATGAGAGGACGACAAACAATCATACACCAAGAGAACACAACAGGCAGAAGCAGACCTCGCCTGTAAAGAGATGTTACAATTGTGGTCAGAAGAACAGTCATGAGTCCAGAGAATGTCCACACAAGAGTCAGGGTCCAAAGTGCTTCAATTGCAGCAGTTTCGGACACATAGCTTCCAAGTGCCCAAACCCTGAGCAGAATGCCAAGAAGAAGACAGTGAACGTCGCTTTGGGAACCAAGTCGAATATAAAGATGAAAGAATTGTTGCTCCAGGGCCAGAAGATCAATGCATTAGTTGACACGGGCTGCCCAATCAATCTGATCCGTGAATACATCTACACAGAGATGGGCGATCTGGAGCTGAAGACTACCGCCATAGTACTCAAGGGTTTCGGAGATAGTGAGGTGTGTCCCCTAGGATATTTTCCAACAGACGTCCAGGTTGACGACGATACTTACTTGACTGATTTCTATGTGGTGTCTGGAGATGTACTAAAGTTGCCAGCTATCATGGGTAACGACTTGCTGGACCAAGCCATAACTACCATCAGCAAAACCGGTGTCAAGATGTCCAAGGACATATCAGAAGCGTACTTGTACCGAATCGACGTGGTAGCAGCCGATGAGATGGATATAGGAAAGGCATCGGAAGAGGCGAAGAGTACCAGCGTTGAGATGAGCATCACGATGAAACAAGGACTATTGCATCCCTTATTTAAAGAAAGCACACCATTGCACATTTACCATGCTGACCATCTTGAACCCTTAGATTCAATGAAAAAAGGATGCAAGCATATTCTCGCAGTAACGGATAGCTTCACAAAGTTTGTGTGGCTGTATCCCACTAAAACGATGATCACGAAAGAAACTACGGAGAAATTGGACGTGCAAAAAGGAGTATTTGGTAATCCTGCGCAGATCTCACCGACCGTGGAACCACGTATATTTCACATGAATTCGAAGAGTACTGCACTGCCAACAACATCACCCACTCGCTGATCACGACCAGACTCCCTCGTGCCAATGGCCAGATAGAAAGGATGAACTCCACGATCACTTCCGTGCTGGCCAAGTTGTCCATCGAAAACCCTGGAGATTGGAACAAGCACGTCGAACCTGATCGAAGAGCCATGAATTCCACTTACAACCACAGTATCAAGCAGACGCCATTCGAACTTTTGACAGGAGCCGAAATACGCTCTGAAAATGACCTGAGAATACTCGAGTTGATCAGTGAAGAGATGGTAGACGAGTTTGAGACCAGGAGAGATGAACACCGTGAAGAAGCGAGAGCACAAATCCAGAAAGTGCATCAAGAAAAACAGTGTGTCGTTTGATCGAAGTCGACGGCCTGCTCGCCAGTACGAAGTTGGCGATATCAAAACCATCAAGAGGACCCAGTTTGAACCAGGCCTTAAATTGCAGAAAAAGTACCTTCGGCCTTACAGAATCTCCAGAATCAAGCTGAATGACACTTACGACCTCTGTCGTGAAGGGAATCACTTAGGCCCCAAACGAACAACTACTTGTGCTGAATTCCTCAAACTTTGGGCTGAAGACTTCTCATCATCCGAGGCGGATGATCTGCAGGATGGCCGATTGTGGGAATCTGAAAATAATGAACGTTCTTGGGTTTCCCGCCAGCTTCGACAAGTGGAAGTCGCGAGAAACTAAGACTATCAGTTGCAGTTTTTGTGTCTAGTCATGTCACGTCAAGTTCTGTTTAATCTCATCTTATGTAATCTTACGTTTAAATGCAGTTTTTATACTTAAAACTACTTCAAGACGTGTTCGGTTTATTCGCTTGCCAAAATTCATTCCCACAGTACTGTTATAAGAACAAAATTGAAGGTAGAAATTTTATGACACATCGTTTAAGTCTTAAAATAATAAAAATAACATTCATACCTTTACCACAGGGTGATTTCTTAAAGTCTGCGAATGTGTAAATTGGGGGATCAAAGTGAAACGATCATGGTGGGAGGGGGAGTGTGTTTAAAATGTACCTCTTGTATTAGTCGAATAATTAACCAAAATACTCATTCTACTAATATTTCATATAACCTCTATTTTCTTTTTGTGGGGAGGGGGTGAAATTTGACACTCCGCCGGTAGCCCCACTAAACTACATTTTGTGGCAATATAATGAGATCACTGTGTGGTCATTGGTGGGACATGTTTCAAGGCCTAATTAGTTTTGGTCCCTTCATCAGCCGATCTGAATTAATAAATGTCAAAGACACACGCAATGTATAGCAACAAAAGGTCCCTTGTTATTAAACCTTATATGGTGCACCATAAAGAAGGATGGGAAATTGAAACAAAATAAACACAATATGATGTGGAAAAACATGGCTAGCTGGATGCGTCTGTGGTTTGTATCCGATCTACAGTTTCAAAACACGTCCACACAGGAAGACTTGAGACAAGATACTTGTTTCTTGTATGCGTGTTTTCCATTTAGTTGGAAAACAGAAAACATTGTATCTTGAAACACGAGATTTGTATGTCAATTGTATGCAAACTGTATGCAGACTGTTTCCAAACATCACTCGAGTCTCCCGATTGTATGTAGAATGATTTCAAAAAGTATGCCTACATCCCTCATACAAATGAGAAACAGTCTGCATACAATGTTTCTGGAAACAAATCTGCCGGTGTGGACGAGGCTTAAGGCTGCATTAGTTCCTGGAATCGTCAAAGCAAAGGTCACAAGACACGCAATACATTTGTATTCAATGTTTTCCCTGTCCATAACACTAAATATCTCAACCCACTTATCTTCAGTCGCTGTACCATTTATCTTCCAGGTTTCGCTTTTTGCTTCAAAAATGTTTTGGACATGTCTTACTTCATCAAATAGTTCATTTTCATCAGTTACTTTTTCTGAATGACTTGTCAATTTCTGCAATCCACTGCACACACTGCTGAACCTCATTCCACAATGGAGGACTATTCAGCAGAACCCACTGAAGTTCTTGCAGTATATCGAAGGGTGGTGTCCAGTTCTCCATGTATTGAAGGAAAGTGACATAAAAACTGTTTGCAGACTCCGTAAATTTATGATTATTGATCAAACCACTATCTTCTAATTGCTTTAGTAAAGAGATCATTATGGATGTTCGAAAATTCTGGTCCTTCCTGCACACAAGCTTATTTTTCAAGGCATGTAATTCATTAGCAACTTCACTGCCACATATAATGTCTTAATTTTCTTTATTGTGTTTGCACACATCTTGAGTTGTGAATTAATCAAATGAAGCCAAAGTAAGGATTGTGGATTACTGAAAAAGTCTTTTAGCACTCTAGGACACTTTTCTTTTGGAAGAAAATAAGACTTGAGAATATCAAACATAAATAAGTCTGTTAACAGCTGGTTGAAAAGAAAGCCATCTTGTTTATACACTTCCCAATATCTGCTTGTACTCAACATCCACAAACTCACAGAAGCTCTTCAATTCAGCCACTCGAACAGCATAAATGTAAAAATACTGGAACACTTTATTAACAATTGTGTCAACATCAAAAGGTAAAATGTCTGCACTAGTCTGCATAGTGTTGTGTACAATGTGGGCAGCACAGCCTATTCCAAAAATGTTTTCATTTATCCCCTGTCTTAACTTAAAAAAAAACATAGTTGGTGCCTTTTCTTCCAACCCCACCGAAGTTGCTGTTGCAGTTATCACCACAGAAAGCAATAACTTTGTCAGTTAACTTGTATTGTTCCAAGATGTGAAGAATGTGGTTTGTTAGCATCTCTGCTGTTTCCCCGGAAAGTGCTTGAAACTCAAGAAATTTGATTTGACCGCCTTTATTTGGTACGAAATACCTTAAAAGTACTGGAACTAATGTCCAGTTGTTGTGGTTTGAAGTATCAACCATAACTGATACATATCTGGCATTTTGCAAGTCACTGGTGATTTCGCTTAACGCAAAAGGAGCTAAGACATTAACTACGAATTGCCTCACACTTGTTTCTGCCACATGTAAACTTCCTTTCAAATAAAGTACGCACAAGAGTTGATGTGCAATCCATCGATCTGGAGGAGTAGTTATGTTAAACCGTATGAAAAGTAAACACACCTTCTAAAGCAGCAAGACGTTTCCCTTCTTCATCCTCTTTCCCTTGCGTTGTCATGAAGGAGGTTAATTTATGGCTTGAACTCTTAGTAGCCTCTGCCACTTCCTGCTTCTTCTTTTGTATATGTTGGAAAATGTCCGATCGACCGCCATGTTCGATAGAAAACGCACCTTTACATAAAGTACACACTATTTTGTCTTGATCTTCCTTAAAAAAAAAAGTAAATTCTTCCTTTTAACTTAATACATCCTTGAAATTACACTTTCGTTTCGGCATTCTCAACTATTGATAAAATATTGCGGAACAACTCGTCACGATTAGTAACTATAGAATACTGAAAGACGCGTGCTTGTAAACATTATATACCAGTAAACGTAAAGTTTTATGTATCAAGCACCATTACTTACAATAAAACAAAGTTTCCCTCGCACGCAACGATGGTGTTTGTTGTGGTAAGGTTGATGGACACAGTTGACCTCTTCGCCCAATATCTTCTGTATAGAATTCACCAACGTAGCACATCACATTCACACGCCATGTTTCTGAACACCGACGAAATATAACTAACCTAATCATTCACCTTAGAAAATAATGATGTAGATACGTTCCAGAGCACACTGGTACGCACGAAACTTTGGAAAGGGGTCAGAAAAATCAGTACATACATACTTCATGACATATCATAACACATTGCAAAAAAAAGGGGAGGGACCTTAACTTATAGCATAAAAGGGAGATGATCTAAATATTCCTTTATGGCCTCGACCAATGGAACTACAGGACTATGCATCATAGTGGACAAATTTAATGGTAAGGTATATCCCAAAGATCTTAACTTGTGTAGCATCACCATCCTCGGTTCATTGAAAACATCACACTGGAACATCAGATGACTCAGTGTACCACGCGTCTTATCACACACACAACTCGCATTCTCGCGCAGGCCCATGCGTGCCATATGATCAGGTGTCATGGCATGCTGAAAACGTAACCTTATTATGGTAATAATGTGCCGTCTAGTATATTTGCCAACCCGAAACCAAGGTATTGTTCGAATCGTAGGTTGTATCGGAAAATAATGACGCGCCTTAAGGGGACCGATGCTAGACCAAATCATTTGCCATTCATGAAGTAGCTGTGCATGGATAACAGGCTGAAAGTCTGTATAAGGTACTGCGACATTATAAACTACCCCAAACCCCTGTGCTGCCCACTTTGCCATGCGGTCGACATCCTCGTTTCCTGGTATACCCGAATGCCCCGGGATCCAAGTGAGCATAACTTTCTGCTCCCTAATCTGAAATTCATACAACATTTGAGCAACTTGATACACATACCAATTGTCGGAGCTACTCGGATTCGATATTGCCTGAATGACACTCATGGAATCCGTGCAAATCATTGCTGGTGAAATACTGTTTTGACGCATATACTGACAAGTTTGACGAATGGCAAATACCTCAGCTGTAAAAATCGTTAGATATTTCGGCAAACTATATGTTCGTATAATCTGTCGATCCGGAGCATAAAAAGCCGCCCCCACGCCAGCTGGTGACAACATTCTTGAGCCGTCTGTATAAAAAAAAGTATACTGAGAATATTCATTGACAATTTCCCGAAAGCATCGTAAAAGTACTTGCGGCAAACGCTGATAGCTCCGGAATAGCGCCGGTAAGGACGTGTACAATATTTTTGGCTTGGATTGTATGACATTATATGAAATCGTGTATGGTAAGGGTTTAAGTGTCTGCAGTATATCTGTCCGAAAATCTTTCAAGCCTTCATACGCCAGTACCAAAGCCGGCTTCTTCAGACGTGTAAAACGATTTTGCTCATAATACTCCACAAGCAGCTGTACTTTATTGAGAATGGGTGACGCAGACAAGGACATTTTAGCTGCCAGGTACTTACTTGCTAAGAATCTCCGTCGTAAGTTCAATGGTAACTCACCAGATTCAACTAATAATGCACAGGTTGGACTGGACGAAAGCGCCCCTAAAATAATACGTAAAGCCCGATACTGTAACCTGTCAAAAGTGACCAACCTACTACTCGCCATTATGTCATAGAAAAAGCAACCATAATCCATCTGGGAACGAATAATATTCTTGTATACCGTAAGTAATAAATGCGGAACCGCCCCCCACCTACGCCGTGCTAGCGCTCGAAGGACTTGGAGTCGTTTTTCAATTCTCACCGCGAGGATCTGAACCTGGCTCGACCACAGTAATTGGTCATCAACATGTAATCCCAAATATTTGATGCTACGAACTACCTCAATGGCGCCTTGTCCAAATAAAATTGGAGAGCGATCAACTTGCCTTCGTGGGGTGATAATGATAGCAGCATTCTTACTCGCCGACGTTACAAATCCGTGATTATGGAACCAAGTATGAGCTGCAGTTAATGCATCATATATATCCTGACGACAGAGCTGAATATTATCACGCGAACAATAGATAAGAAAATCATCTGCATATTGAATAATTCGTGCATGTGGAATAACAACTGATTCCAATGTCTGAGTATAAAGAGAAAAAAGAATACCGCTTAAAATATCTCCTTGAGGCAATCCACGAGACGTCTGACGGTTATCCAATACACCAGAGGGGGTGTGTAAAAATAGTCGACGATGATGTAAAAAATTCCGTATTAAACATATGAAAGGTAATGGGAAAAGCAGTTCCCCTAGACGATGTTGTAATATGACCGGATCCACTGTATCATAGGCCCCCTGAATATCCAAACATACGGCAATCGTGTGTTGTTTGCGAGCTTTCGCTAATAATATATCCGTCAAGAAAATCGTAAGAGCGTCGATTGTTCCTAACCGTTTACGAAATGCAAATTGTGATCTCGAAAACAAATTGTAATACTCCATACACCATTGCAATCTACGTAATAAAATCTTTTGAAATAATTTTCTGAAACACGAACCGAGATTAATTCCGCAGGATATGTCCCATTTGTCAGTACCTTATTGTATAACTCAAGCAAGACCGTCAGTGCGCGGTCCGGGAGATGGGCAAGCATCCCATAAGTAATGTAATCCAGACCCGGACTCGTGGATGTCGTATGACGCAACTCAGTCAAGATATCATGACGTGTGATTGGGTATTGTAAAAACTGAAACTTATTCGAAGTCAAAAACGATGGTACCGATACATGACCAGAAACTGAATCGGGCGTTAGTGAATGATAAAAAATTTGAAAACCTGTTGGCGTGAGACCCGTACGTGGACGAGAGCTACGCGTATTTGATAATCGTTTGACCAATGACCATAAGGTGTTTAAAGAAGTATGGGAATTAAATGTACTGATATGTTTTTGCCACGCCAACCGTCGTTTTTCATTAAATGTCTTCTGCAGCTGCGCAGTGAGACGTTTGTAACTTAGATAATTATCAACCGTCCCATGTATGCGATATCTTTTTAAAAGTGCCTTCCTCCTACGCACGAGCAAAGCACACTCTGCATCCCACCAATGGACCGTGCCCGGATGCTGTGACGAAGGCAATGTTAACGTGCGCTGTGGGTGATATCGATCAAGAAAGCTTTGTATTATCTGTAATAAGGAATTATACTGTTGATACGGCGATGTTCGAGAAGTCCCCAAACCATCATTTATAAAGTGTTGAAAAAGTTCATAATCGAGATGCCTTAAATTCCGCTTTACGGTAAAATGACATGGTCGCTCTAGATTCTCTCCAGATTTCGCATAGTATATTAGAATTGGAAAATGATCACTTTGATGTGTGTCCCCCAATGTTCGCCATTCCAATTGATGAGCAATATCTGCTGTGGTAATGGTCAAATCTACCGCACTCTTTGGACGCCCCGGTGGAGTTATACGCGTGGGCGACCCATCATTGAGAATATTCAATGCATAGGTTTGAATTGCTTGCACAATGTGTCGACCTTTTGGATTGACTCGCTCACTGCCCCAGAGACCATGATGGGCATTAAAATCCCCAAGAACTATATGTTTCGGATATTGTACAATATAGTTAAAATACATTGACCATTGACGTTGCGATCCCTGAACGATGGTGTTATGTTACAAATTTGTTATTCCGCATGCATCGGCATGTATGCCAACCACAGCCTACAAAATTAACCCTATGAAAGAGAATTATTTGCGAAATTACCCTAGGAAAGAGAATTATAGTGTTGGTTGATTAGCGATACTTTCTACGAAGTATCTCTCGGATAATATTTGAATCTTGGAATACAGAAAAACAAATGAATTAAGTAAAGCATGTACGCAAAACTGCGCACACATTAAAATATCTCAAGAAAACGGGATTTAACGGGACGAATGTTAAGAAAACTGGACATTTTGCGTCCCGTCAAAGATTTGTCGGGACAACGGGACCAACTACTGAAAGAAGGGACAATCCCGTTAAGAACGGGACGTCTGGTCACCCTATTGGCAACTTCAGCTATCTGATATGACATCTAGCGGTAAAAATTAGAAACTTACCAAGTAGGGTACATTTGTCACGTGGTGACTGTTTGTATATGGTTTCTTGTATTGGCAAGCAGATCGTTGTACATTCTTCGTGTCTTTATACATAAGTAATAAGTTTTACTCGTTGATAGAGTGCAAAATGAGTAAAAGCAAAGTATATTGCTCGGTTTACTGCTGTAAGTCGATGTATAAGAGGGCTGCGGATATAAGTTTTCATCACTTTCCAAAAGATGCAAATAGCAGTAGCCGAAAGGTGACGATACCAAATAAGTACGGGCAACAGGAGCGGGTTAGACCACTCACCACTACACTTACTGACGACATGACGGGTTGTTCACTGTTATGCCGAGCCAAGCCGCACCTATGGTCGTAATACTTAGACTTGACGTATGACAGCTAGTGCTGGAGGGAGGAGCATTGCACGTGCCATTTCACGCGGTTGCCACATTCCTGCATTCCATACCCTACCCTTCTCACTTCCGGCTGGCTTGTTCGTTCATTCTGACCGCTGTGTTTTCTTGTAGACTACCTGGCCAGACCATGACTGTCTTGGTCTTATGTTCGGTTTTCTTTAACAGAGGTCGGGCTGAAAAGCTCAGACAGTAGAGCGCTGGCTTTCTGAGCTCAACTTGGCAGATTCGATCCTGGCTCAGTCCGTCAACTCTCTCCATCATCAGCTTACTACTGTTGATAGCTTTATATTCAAAACCAAGGTTATGAACCACTTTCAGTAAGGAAGAGTAACTGCCTTTAAATAAGTCGTTCGGAAGTGTAAATAACAGTTTTTGAATTGTTGGATGTTCCCTCCTGGTGTAGTAAGAATATATGTGCCGGCGAATAGCATCGTCTTTAAACGGATCCAGATTTGTAATTCTGGAGGTTCTAGGCCGCTTCTTTCCAGGCATGGACAATTTAGATGAACCCTCTTCTGAGTTATATTTCTCCATCGTAACTCTTGTCACAGTACTATTACTAACTCTAAGAGCTTTCGCAGTGCGTTCTTGAACTCTCTGGAATGGAATTAAAGGAACATTCCTTTCCGAAAAACTCTTAGCCTCCTCTTCAAAGAATTCCCTTGCGGCACATATAATTTCTCTTCCTTGGTGATGAATTGTCACACCATGACCGGCGGTATTTTTTTCATGAGGTGGACGAGTTCTGGGCCTCCCTCTCCCTCGAGGAGTATTCATAATGCTCGAAATATATATTGCAATACAATAATTGTAGGTCTACGTAGTTAGTATTTAAAATACCGTTCGATACGTAATGACGGCCTCCAAACAGAAACACATATAGAATAACACTCACGCTGAACTGCTTGTGACAAGATCTAACTCAGAAGTGCGAGGTTTGGCAACTCCTACAAACTCCTCCTCAACATGAGCTGGCCAGAGGGCTTATCTCCATGGCAACCGCAGTCGCCCCACCCCGTTTCCATGACAACCATACCCCCACCTCTCTTTAACCCACCCCGGTAGGCAGTAAAAGGACCTCCCTCTAAGAACTGTCAGAATTCAACTCTAAGTATTACAACTGTAGACAGCCAAGCACAGTCTCGTCGAGCCTAGCCGTACCAAGACGGCCAAGCTTCATCAGTCAGGTATCCTTCCCCGATCCCAATAACCCTACCAACCGCCATCACCTCGCTCTGTGATATCCAAGCCATTCCACTACGAGTCATATAGGCCTAATTTGACTTCGCAGAGTAAATTTCAACTCTGCGAGAGCCTGCTACCAGTCCGATATTCAACACCCAACCCACCTGCTAACCATCCAAATCAAGCAATTCCTGTCTCCCCCGAGTTTTAATACAAGTTAAACTCATCCCTTCGCCCTACCAAGCAGCAAATAATTTCTAGAGTCTATGGTACAGTGAGCAAACTCAAATATAGCTTTTAAACGTAACAGCGCAATGACTCGAACTGCTCAAAAACAAATAGGCCTACCAGCAGACAACCGATGCTGATAATATGCAATTGACTCATAAAATCCAGTTGAACACACAAATTAGATCACGTGTAAGGCACAGTTATACATATATACAATTAAAAATAACACTGTCATTATTTTAGGGACTACATTTACTGATTTTAACCGAGAAATAAAGTGTTCCATATCAAAGGCGTGTTGAGTATTTTTACCCTTCTTATCCAGACTGACCGCAGCGCCCCAAGTGTTAGTTTGAGTTGCCAATAGTACTGTAATATCCTGCGTGCGAGAAGTCATATTAAGCGAGGGAATTTGTTTCTTTGTAATAGTTTACGAAGTTTGTGCAGTGCTTTGTGTGTACAAACAACTAAATTTTCTGCTTTTTCGGGAAAATGTCGTTCGTTCCTGGATGTAAATCGGGTTTGGAAGAAAATCTGAAGTTAGATATTTTTTCACACTGTCAAAAGAAACAAATCTGTTTCCGAAATGGGCGAGAGTTATTCCGCGGAAAGATAAGCAATTTATTGTCGATCAAAAATAGAATATGTGACGTGCGTTTTTCGGAAGATTTTATTATTATAAAGGCGGACTGTTTCGTAGTGAACTGTGAGAACGTGGAACTTTCTCGCGTGAAGTGAAAATTAAAACCAGGATCACTACCTCACATTTTTCAAAATTTACCGAAATATCTATCCACTGATGTAAAATGACGAAAGGCGCCCATTAGGATACAGAATGAAGGCAGCCTTCCTTTGGTTACTTGTTCTACTTCGTGCCATCCTTACCTAAAACGAAAAAATATATAATCCGTCTTAATAATAATAGGCCTAAAATAATAATAGTGTTGATTCTTTAGGGACTTTACGACATTGTGGCCACGTAGTCCCGTGTGCTTGGGTGTGTTTACAATTAGTCTGATAACCTGTGTCATTGTGATGCCTGTAGTAGTGTGTGTATATGGAATTGAGGTAGGATTTGGGTAGGTAGCGGCCGTGGCTTTCAGTTTGATACCATCCCGGCATTTGCCTGGAGGAGAAGTGGGAAACCACGGAAAACCACTTCCTGGATAGCTGAGGTAGGAATCGAACGCGCCTCTTATCAGTTTTGCCTCACGCGGCTGAGTGAACACCGTTCCAGCCCTCAGACCAGAATTAATTTTCTTGGCAGAGCTGGAAATTGAACCCGGGCCTCCGCGGCGATAGCCAAGAATGAGACGAACATATAATAATAATAATGGCCTACTTGCCAATAAAATAAACGGCCATCCACTTCTTCGCTTTCGTTACCGTCGTCCCGATCAATATCTTGGTCAGTATCCGAGTCTTAGGATCTTGTTTCAACTTTGTCTTCAGTAACAGAGTCACAAATTCGTAAGAAATTACTGAATCATGAACTAGCTATTCGTTATCTTTCAGCAGAAGGCGACACGCTTCATCTGCATTCTTAAGTTTCCGTAAGGTGCAATCTCTTTTACTGATCGTCACTAAGGCAACGTACCAAGCCAAACTAGGTATAACAGCAGACTTGCAACTCACTGACAGAATGACACATTATTGTTCACGCTGGTACTATCAGTCCCACACTGACAAAATGTTACACGTGTAGAGATATTTTTAGGCTCGTCATTGCACAACTCCAGGAAAATGCTTACTAAGGTATGGTGTAAGGTGTCCCGAAACGATAAGATCATAACTTTGAACTGTTGGCTTGATATTAAAACTAAAACGAACAATGGAGCTCTCAGACCAATGCGCGACTAACGGAAGGTTTTAAGACATAGTTCTACATGGGGACTGAGAATATTAATTTTAAAAATGACGAGCCTTACAGTAGTCGCATATGATGTGTAACATCTGACATAGATGAAACCTCACGTGAAATTGTTGATACACCGGTATTTTATACTATTATTGGCACAAATATTAATATATTGTAAAAGGGAGTGTTTTACAGATATTGTAGTTCATAATTTGGAACTCATTTTATTAGATGATTTGTAGCCTCCACCTGCACTAGCCTAAATAAAGAATACGATATGGATCAACTAGATTAATAGACGAGACACCGCTCATAACCTTAAATTCCTTATAAACAGGTCCTCTTGATTCACAGACCAATACGTAATTTCATATGGATTCTGTTAAAATGAGTCATATTGATGTGATAAATATCGTTTAAAATGATAATCTGGTAGCAAAAATATCTACCCCGTCCGGGATTCGAACCCAAGATCTCTAGATTCACAGTCATAAGCACTAACCCCACGGCTATTTCGACTACGCAAATTTTGTGCACAAGATGGTGACTTATTTCCACGTTCCAATAATACTGCATTACGGAATTAAGTTGCATTTATATTTTGCTTGTTTCGATAATGTTCCTGCTTGAAACTGAGTTTAAAATGCCTTATGAATAGGCCCTCTTGTGAGTAAAGAGAATGTATACAGTAATAGTTCATGAAGGCTTGCTCAATTCTCGTATAACCACAACGATTATATTATATTGATGACTGCATTACCGTTATGTGGGTTAATATTTGAATAGACATTGTGCAGAAACATAATACCGGCAATGCCGACTACTTACAATGTTTGATATTAAGGCATTTTACCATTTAAATACTGATACGAAGACTTCGAACATGTACCATGTCATTTGTTTCAATCACTTGACACCAGAGTTCGCATGAGCGTTTTCCGTTCAGTGTGTCATATACATTCCACATGGCCGAGAGTACGTCGTGGTATCAATTTCCGACACCGCGCGCTCATTGTTTCTCGTACCACTACCAGCTGGGTCTTACCCCAGCCCGCTGGATCGATCGATCGAGTGGGCTGTGCATACTTCCGTTTTCCACCACTGCCAGCCAGTGCACTTCCGATCGATCGAGCAGGCAGTGCATACTTCCGTTTTCCACCATTGCCAGCTAGTACACTTCCGTTCGATTGATCGAGCGGGCAGTGCATACTTCCGTTTTCCACCACTGCCAGCTAGTGCACTTCCGTTCGATCGATCTAGCAGGCAGTGCATACATCCGTTTTCCACCATTGCCAGCTAGTACATTTCCGTTCGATTGATCGAGCGGGCAGTGCATACTTCCGTTTTTCACCACTGCCAGCTAGTACACTTCCGTTCGATCGATCGATCGGGCAGTGCATACTTCCGTTCGATCCACCACTGCCAGCTCGATCGTTCCGATCCACTTCCGTCCCCAATTTTCAAAATCACTCCCACAAGACCATCCAGCAACCGAGCGGAAGGATGTTACACATCAATAACTTTTCACAGTATTATTCATAAGTCTAAACAAACAATTTGTTGTAATCAGCGTAACCGCAGCCTTCGCAATATGGTTTACGTAGACCAGCGCGTATCCCATTTTTGAACAGCCGACTGCGACTGACTATGTAGCGTTGGTGATCTGCGCCGCTTGCGCTACCCTAGTGGGGCGCGGTTGAACTCGGTCAGTGATAGCACTATGTATTCTATTCGTCATGCTAATAGTATATTCGTGATCAGCACCCTCGATTTACCCATAATTGATGTTTAAGAATCACATTTCGAGAAAAAATATCCCTACCACCTAAACTCCTTAAGTGCTGTTACTTTCTGTAATAACAGCAAAAGTGGATTTATGGACATTTGTTTCCGACGCTCATATATTTTCTGTCAAACTGACGTAATGAAAGTTAGCGATTTTCCACATTCTTCCGCCCAGAGGCCGCCCTCTGGTGCGGGATCTCATTGTGGCGCCCCCTCCCCTGTAGAGACTAAATGTAATAAACATTTTACATTATTAATAACTATTAATTTAATATTAAAAATAATATTCCTAGAACGCTTCTAAAATATTATTTAAATTAAACAATATTGTTGGCTAATAGACGCGCTTAGACCAGGCTATGTATGGTTATTATCTGTACAAAAAGAAATATGTCTTAATATGATGTTACTAATATGTTACATTACATAACACTTAGTATACGCATACCTGCCAAGTTTTCCGGTTTTCCCGGAAGGTTTCCGGATTTTGGGGGCGTTTTCCGGTTGTCCGGATTAACACAGTTTTTTCCGGATTTTCAACTCCCTAGCTTTTTTCCGTTCTCTGCATCCAAATCGCATTTCAGTTTTGATTTTCGATAATAGCTCCTAATCCGAGGTGCGAGTGTTTAAATTCGACTGAAAATCGACTGATAAGACTCAGGGTGTCTACCGGTAACGAAAAGTAACGTAAAAGTAGCTAATTTTATAAAGGTCACGAAAAGTAGCTAATTCTTATGTAACGAAAATTCGCCGAGGTCTGTTAAAATCATTTAAACCCGCGCTGCTAGGCTCGCAGATGCGATGAAGCGAGTTTCACGCAAGCGGCGCCGATTGCGCAAGCTATATTAACCCGTGCACGACCTCAAGGAAATGCATACTGAGGATACCTTCAATGGTACTGTATACATCGGTTCAACGTTTATTTTCGGCATCAAGAAGAGTTGAGTTTTGTGTGAAATATTTTTCTGTATTAATCGGAAACCTGACTTTTTGCGAGACGTTTATTCGCGATAACTAAGTTACCGAAACTCAACAGAAACCTCTCATTTATGATATTGGCCTCTAAATTTGTGTATCTCAAATTGAAGTCCAGAAATAACGCGAAATATATTATTGTCGCAATCTTGCGAAATGATACCGTTTCAAAACATTATCTCAAAAATGCTTCGAAATACATAGACAATATTTTAAAAATCTATCCGTCTAGTGAATTTGCGCCATCAAGTGTGGTTAATTCGAAACTCAGTTATATGTCTATTTTTCTTTCGAACTATGGTTCCATTGGATATATAATCTAACCGGTTATCTCGAAAACTTGTACAATTTGAATTCGAAAGAAAATGTGCCCTCTTGTCGGATTATTCATGCAATCCCCTCTGAATAATTCATAATAACAGACACCTACTTCGAACGTTCATCCTCCAAAGTCACATCCTCAAGACGGCCGCCTGACAGCACGACTTGCCTGCGGGAATCTCGTCCAACGGACCACGATCGACGCCAGTTGCGTAAAATTATAAAACACGTTCCCGGTCGCGAACTTGTCATCGAGGACTGCGGGAATCACGGCGCCGATTATACAGCATGTCCATAACTGCTCGTGAATTTTAACCATGCCCAACCTCGAGCTCGCCTCCGCCATTCTGCCAAGACAGATAGACAGGCAGACAATCGTTGAACGGCCGGATGCGGTGCCGATTGCATAATATCGCGTTCTCATTGTGCAACCGCGAGGACAACGTGAATCTCGTAAAACTACCGAGAGCGGCAGAGATTGCGATACATCGCGATATTTCTCTGCATTGTCAAATGGACAGCAAGCGGTGCCGATTGCGTAATAATAACTTACAATATGTTTCCGTGCCCGTCCTCAAAGGACAATAGAAATTTCGTCGAACGACTAAAAGTGACCGATTATGTAATCGCGATTTTTCTCCGTGTTCTATCTAAAAAAAAAAACTACCTACGAATCGCGTCAAACGGCTGAGACCAGCGCCGATCGGGTAACGTCTCTATATTTCTCCGTACCTGACTGCGAAGACATAATTCGGTGACGATCACGTAACGCCGCATATATTTCTTCGTGGTCTGCCGCGGGGACAAAGGAAATCTCCCCAAACGGCCAAGATTAGAGCAACTTCTTGGTAATCATAACTTCTTGTACATAATAGTTTTAACAACAAATTGTATATCTGCCTTAGTCAATACATAAACGAAAATAAATTATAATTACACTTGCTCCTGGTACATGTTTCGGGGATTAATTGCTTTTATCCCCTTCATCAGCCAAGACAAATATCCGAATAATGATATAAGATAGCGTAGCACTCAAAAAATAAATAGCTATTTAACTTAATATGGTGCACCATATAAGTAGGTCACAGGAAATTGTTGAGCAAAACTAAAAACATATATGTAACAGCGATGATATTCAGCCATCAAAACACAGAGAATCCATATGGTGAAGTATTGTGATTTTTGCCAATTCAAGCTTCGACCAGTGTTTTGGAGCGGATTTACGAGTTAACTGTCCACTGATTCTCTGTGTTTTGATGGCTGAATATCATCGCTGTTACATATATGTTTTCAGTTTTGCTCAACAATTTCCTGTGACCTACTTATATGGTGCACCATATTAAGTTAAATAGCTATTTATTTTTTGAGTGCTACGCTATCTTATATCTTTATTCGGATATTTGTCTTGGCTGATGAAGGGGATAAAAGCAATTAATCCCCGAAACATGTACCAGGAGCAAGTGTAATTATAATTTATTTTCGTTTATGTATTGACTAAGGCGGATATACAATTTGTTGTTAAAACTATTTAGTACGTCAATACGGAACCATCATGGAAACTAGTTTAAATAATAGAATTCTTGTACATAAGACGGCATATTTGCTGAATCTACTCATTTGATATTAAATATCCATTATTTATTTTAATCTAAATTTTTATGACACCATAAGTGAATCTTATTCTCTGCTTTAAACTCAGTTCATTGTTCTTTTCCTTCACCGCGCGGTGAGCTTCTATGGTTGCCGACCGCAGACGTATCTTGAATTAAAAGGTAGCTAAAAAAGTAACTAATTTTTACTTCATCCTTACAGTTGGCACCCTGTAAAGTTTATCGATAATCCCGTCTCGCTGATTATCGCTGCATTTATATTACTCTTTGTGCTTCGACTGTTTGTAAGCGGGAAAGCTTGGTTTTAAGCGGTGCTTGCTGTAGTTCTCATATTCGTTCAATTGTGTGACAAATGTTTGTGCGATTTAGTGTATTCGTGATGAATTCAAGTAAGAAACTATATCATCAGTCTTCAGAATTTTTGGAAACTGGCACAATGAATTAGATAGTCTCACATCACCAAGAGTTTGTAATCTCTTTCCATGTAGTCTTTTCTCGCTGTTTTTAAGACCTTGCGACGCATGTACGCGTTAAATTTTTGGGCTTTGGGATCTTCTGGATTTCTATTTTTGAAAGTTAGCAGGTATGGTATAGTACGTTCTGGCAGTTAGTAAAGTTTCAATTTCACTCGTAGCTTGCAACACCGACACAAATCACAATCCACATGCTCCCGCACTCTAGAAAATAAAAATCTACAACTTGCTTGCAGTTGACCGACCGGGTCAGGGAATGGAATGAATGAAGCCCCCATCTACCGGCGGGGATATGAACTGTGCCGGCTGCCGAAGCCTGTCGCACTCCACCCGCACCCTAGATGTATAGATATTGGTTTCAACTCGTTAATATTTATACAATGCTAAGTGCGAATTTCACATTATATGCCTATACCTTTGAAATACTCGCAACCCAGCTCACTTATATCTATTGAATTAATTTTGATCGGTAAGGTTAAGTAGTAGGCTAATAAGGTGTTTGGGAGTTATTTTTTGCGCTGTCAAACTATCGTTGCATTTTCTGCCCCCACCCCCTCCCCATATGACGGTGCCTGGTTCGGTCGCTCCGTTCGCACCGCCCTAGGACCTGCTTTTGACATGTGGTATCCAACGCCCCAGTGATGGAATAGCTGACTACCTCCCGATTCCAGCAAACTACCCACAAATAAACCTAAAACTGTATAATCCTAATAGCAGTACAGCTCCTACAGACAGATATTGTACGACATTATCCCCGGCGAATGCTCGGCAACATTACGTACCATATCTAAGCTTCAGTTACAAAGTATTTTACAGCATAATATTGGTATTGTACCTGGATCGTTCACATGTCCGTGACATGTTGACGTCATTATTATGAAGCAGAGACGTTGATTTATCTGAGAGATGGAGTGGCTGATATTTTAAATAGCGCGCTAGAAGACAAGTGTTGAGGGAAGTATGCAACGTAGGAGCGAGTGACGTGGAACTGTGACGTGGGAGCTCGCCTACGTAATGAAAATAAGTTTTCTAGAATTTCCTCTAGGAGAAGGAATGTTACCTAGGAAAGTAGTACAGTTTACTGGCAATTGAATGAGAAGAAATTAGAGCTATCAAGCATGAAAATCCGTTCAGTAGGAGCCGAGATACGGAATGGAAGCTTCTAGAAGGAAGACCGCTTGGAATATATAAGGAGCCAGAGAATCAAGACAGTATTGTATTCCATCAGAGCACTTGCTCATCTGGGCATCTACGATACATCAAGTACGAGTTTTTACGCCGTGATTCTGACCGCCGAAGAACTTAGTCGCTGGACGAGCAGTCTGTGGACTTAGTTTTTGTTCAGGTGAATGAACATATATAATATCAGCGAAGGACTTAGAATATCGACTGACTTTATGGTCAATTATTCTAACCAGTCAGGTGATGGTAGTTTTGTAAAGCCATTCACGGATGTTAGCCTACAAAATGATGTGTTTCTTGTGGTGAAACGGTACATCAGGCACTTCAAATAATATCAGGAAGAATTTATTCTTACAGTTCGTTCTATGCAGCTAACAGGTGTTCCTATAATAGCAGGCGAACGAAACCGCATTGTTCGGATATGGGACTTGTTCTCAGTCTTTCAAGGGTACTATATCAGTATAAGACTGTACAACATTTCAACATGTTAGACTGTACCGAGAATAACGGGAGTTTTTTTGAACGAGTGACATTAAATATCAACATGCGCCGTTAAACTACTCGAGGAGGCGAACGAAGTGATATAGAACAGCAGATGACCATGGGAGGACACTATTGGGGTAGTGATCACCGAAGGACATGCTCTACCTACACAGCAAGAATGAAGTAAGACAAATATTCATGTACTATCCACTAGCCTATAGAGCTCGAGCCAGCCGGGAAGGCGGTGCGCAGAACACAACGCTACCATTACGTCATGCCTCACTTCCATCCCACCAATCACAGTCAGTCTGTCTTGAGAATCTGAGCTAGTGTGTTGTCAGGAAAGCCAAGTGTAAAGCAGCGTGAAAGAGACAGGCTCGATGAGCTAAGCGACGGTGTTGCCATTACTGCAAGAACTCATGGCAGCTGCCTGCGGTGTGGGACTCGGACATGGTGGACCTGTTGCAACAGTAGACATGTATCTCTTTCTCTCTCTGCGCAAATCCCAGAGAGCCGGCCGCCTTCTGGGCTCACGCGAGCTCTAGTAGTATTTGAAAATTCCATTTTTATACTGTCACTATAAGAAATCAACATAATTATCATCGTAACGAGAACGTCTATTATATTTGTCCAGGATGACAAATGGAGCTTGTAGACCGACAATTTATTATTCTATTTTACTATTTTTGTCTGGACAACAGTCAGTTCATGTGTTTCAACATGAAATGTTTAAGTTATTTCCAAGGGATAGGAATATTTTTTCTTTAACTCTTATTTAGAGAAGAGGCTCGATTATAACTTGGATTATTTAAATAATTTGATTTATTTAATAATAATAAATGATTGTGAAATAAATAAGTTAATAATATTAAAAATATAACTACACCATTTAAAATTATAAATAATTCATTTAGGGAGATGATACATGGTGTCCACAGGCAGGGAAAGTCAGGAAAAGTCAGGAAAAAGTGTGAAAAATTGGCGTGAGTCAGGAAAAAATGGCGAAAAGTATTAGAAAGTCCGGAATTTTATATTAACCATACAGTATTTTCTGTTTTACAGTCATACTTTGATGTTACTAGTTCAACTAATCTCTGAAGATAAAAAGCAATAACTCACTGGACATTATGGTAAGTTTCCATTTTTACAGTACGTCATAGTAAAAACATCTTTTACCTATTTTTTTAACGTTTTTTTGCGTTGGCGTAGGGATGTGGCGACCCCATCACTATAGTTGAGCTCATTAAGTACTTTGATTTATGTATTATTGCATTATAATTTACTTTATTATGTATTTTAAATGAATAAAGAGTCGAGCATTGGGGCAGCTATGGGGATGGTGGAAGTTGCAAATAAAAAATATATATATTTGCTCAATAAACCTTTTTTCCGATGTTACGATGACTTCACGAGTCAGGAATTTTGTTGAAAAATGGTCAGGAAAAGTCAGGAAAATTGACATTGAAAATTCTGTGGACACCATGTGATAGCACCAATTTATGAATTAAATTGTTAATTGTGATTAAATAGTTACTGCATTAATAATCAGAGTGTGAGATGTTATTAATAATCATTTACGAAGAGGATTTAAACATTTATTTATTTATTTATGGCCCGTGGGGGTTTGCCTGTTCCTCTATCGGGCGCGTCCCAGGTGGCGGATAGGGGGGCTCGCCGGACTTGTCCGGAGGGTTTGAGGGAAATAAAATACCTCTCGCGGACCAAAAACAGGCCCCTTGCCAGGGTTATGGTGAAGCTACGTTAGGCCTAGCAAGCCAGTAGTGGATATGAAACTGCTTTTAAAACGGGAACGGGCCTCGGAAAGGACAGATCTAAAGGAAGCAGACCTGGCTATGGAAATGGACTACGAATCGGAACTTTGAATATAACGACATTGACGGGAAGAGTGGAGGAGGTTGTGGATATGATGGAGAGGAGAAAACTGGATGTACTCGGACTGGCAGAGACCAGATGGAGAGGGGAAGGAAGAAAAGAACTGAGAAATGGCTTGCAGCTATACTGGATAGGAAATGAGGAGGGGAAGAGAAATGGAGTGGGAATGGTGGTGAGAGAAGGGCTGAGGGAGGAAGTAAAGAGGGTAAGTGATAGAATAATTAGAGCCAGAATCACTGTGAAAGGTAGAAACCTGGACATTCTGCAAGTCTATGCACCACAGGTGGGATGCACAGAAGGCGAGAAGGACGAGTTTGAAGAGGAGTTGCAGAAGCAGTTAGTGGGGAGAGACCTGATAGTCATGGGAGACCTAAATGCCCATGTCGGAACTGATAGAAGAGGTTTTGAGGAAGTGATTGGTGGTGAAGGATGGGGAAACAGGAATAAGGAAGGAGAGAGATGGTTGGAACTGTGCAAGATAAATGGGCTAATGGTTGGAAACACATGGTACAAGAAGAGAGAGAGCCATAAAATTACTTGGTACAGCAGGGATTTGACTAGGAAATCAGTGGTGGACTATATTCTATGCGGGAAGGAGACAAAGAAGAGCATCACGGATATAAGGGTAATACCTTCAGAAGCCCTGGACAGTGACCACCGTCTGCTGGTCGCCAAGGTGAGAGGACTGAAGGAAAAGAGGAGAACTGAAAACCAAGAAAGAAGAATAAGGACATGGAAGCTGAAGGAGGATGGAAATAAGGAGAAGTTCCAGATATTAGTGAGGAACAAATTACCGAAGGATGATCCGAAAACAGGTGAAGAAGAATGGAATAGGTTCAAGGACGTGTTGGTAGAAGCAGCGGAAGTCGTGTGTGGCAGAACTAGTGGTAAGAAAAGGTGGAAGGAAACACCATGGTGGAACCCCAGAACTAAGGAAGCAGTGAAAAAGAAAAATGAAGCATTCAGGAAATGGTTCCAACAGAGGACAGACAGAACAAGAGAAGAATACCAAGAGCGGAAGAAAGAAGCAGGAGAAGTAGTGAAGGAAGAGAAAAAGAAATGGCTGGAGAAATGGACAGAAATGATGGAGGAGGACTGTGATGGCAGTAAGAAAGTGTTGTATGGAATAATAAAGGCAAAGAGAAGAGATACAGGGGAAAATGTCAGAATGGTGGACAGGAATGGAAAGGAGGTCGAAAATATGGAAGAAGTAAAGGTTATCTGGAGAGAATACTTCAAGGAACTCCTAAATCCAACTAAAACCAGTGTAGTGGACATTGTGGAGGAAGAAACAGACAGTGACCAAGACATTTCAGAGAAGGAATTGACATGGAAAGATGTGGAGGAAGCATTAAAGAAGATGAAAGGGGGAAAGGCACCGGGAATAGACGAAGTGAGTGTGGAGATGGTGAGAGCAGCAGGGGTGATAGGAACACAGTGGCTCTTTCGAGTAATGCAAGTGATATGGAGGGAGAAGAAAATACCAGAGGACTGGAAAAGAGGGATAATAATACCCATATTTAAAAAGGGAAGTAGGAAGGAATGCAAGAACTACAGGGGAATTACACTCGTGTGCCACTGCGCCAAAATATTTGAGAAGGTACTGGAGAGAAGAATTCGGACAGAAGTTGAAGATGGGCTGAGGGAAGAACAGTATGGATTCAGGCCAGGAAGGTCAACAGTTGACCTCATCTTTGCAGTAAGACAGCTACAAGAACACCATTATGAATATGGGAAAGATCTGGTGATGACCTTCTTGGATATTGAGAAAGCATATGATAGTATTAATAGAAACAAGGTATGGGAAGCAATGAGAGCAAAAGCAGTGAACAAGGAGACAGTGGCAAGAGTGAAAGCAATGTACGAGGGAAGCAAAAGCTGTGTAAAGGTGGGAAGAGAGAGAACGGAATGGTTTCAACTGGAGAGTGGTCTGAAACAGGGAAGTGCCCTCTCACCCCTGTTATTTATAGTGGTGATGGATGAAATCATACGAAAAGTGGTAAATAGCATTGGGGAAAGGAAAATGAAGGCAATGTTGTTTGCTGATGACCTTCTGGTATGGGGAGAGGATGAGGAAGAAGTACAAGAGCAATTAGATGAGTGGGAGAAGGTAGTGTTATCATATGGGATGAAGTTCTCAGCACAAAAGAGTGAAGTGGTCATCACAACGAGGAAGAAGAACAGACTGGATATGGGCATAACACTTGGAGGACAGCAGTTGCAGAAAGTAGAATGCTTCAAGTACTTGGGAAGCATAATTGAAGAAAAGGGAGGCAATAGGATGGAAATAAATGAGCGGGGAAGGTGCGCAGATGGATTTTTCAAGAGTGTTAGGGGGATGATATGGAATAAAGATGTACCACAAAAATGTAAAGGAATCATCTACAAGACCTACTTTGTGCCAATTTTGACATATGGTTCAGAAACATGGGTGATGAAGGAAAGGGACAAGAATAAAATACGAGCAGTGGAGATGAAGTTCCAGAGGAGTAGGGTAGGAGTGACAAGAATGGACAGAGTAAGGAATGAGAGAGTCAGGGAGATGGTAAGAGAGGAACCATTGCAAAATAGAATAGAGCGATCTAGGCTACAATGGTATGGACATGTGAGGAGGATGCAAGAGGAGAGGATACCGAAGAAGATGTTTGGAATGGAAATGACGGGAAGGAGGCCAAGGGGAAGACCAAGGGACAGATGGACAAAAGGAGTTAAGAAGAGTGTGGAGGAAAGAGGAGTGTGCTGGGACACAGTAAATGACGAGAGATGGTGGATGGACAGGAAACGATGGAGAGGCTTATGTTCCAAGCAGACCCGACCAGCGGTTGGAAACTGCTCAAGATGATGATTTATTTATGGATGAAATAGGGCAATAATAATCCTTATGATGTTGTAGATAGGAGAAGATAAGATGAAAGCAATGGTGTTTGCAGATGATCTCATGGTCTGGGGAAACATGGAGGAGGAAATTCAGGAGCAACTCAAGGCTTGGGAAGAAACAGTGGGAGGGTACGGATGGAAGTTCAACATCAGTAAATGTGAGATCCTGTTAACGACCAGGAAAAAGGACAAACCAATGAGTGGGATAGCACTTGGAGGTGGACAGCTGAAGAAGGTGAAAAGTCTCAAGTACTTGGGAAGTATAGTGGAGGAAAATGGGAGAAATGACAAAGAGATTACGGAACGTGGCAGACAGGCAGAAGCATTTCTGAGAAGCATTAGGAGCTTACTGTGGAATAAAGACGTCCCACAAAAAAGCAAGGAAGTGTTATACAGAAGCTACTATATCCCGATACTGACCTATGCTTCAGAAACGTGGACAATGAAGAAAAGAGACTTAAGCAGAATACAGGCAGGTGAAATGAAGTTTCTGCGAAGTAGGATCGGAGTAACAAGAAGAGACAGGGTGAGGAATGAAAAGTCAGGGAAATTGTGAAAGAGGAGCCCTTGCAAGGTAGGATTGAAACATCAAGACTGAGGTGGTATGGACACTTAAAGAGAATGGAAGAGATGATGATTCCCAAGAGGATACATGAGATGCAGATGCAGAAGAAACGACCAAGGGGAAGACCAAGAGATAGATGGCTGAAAGGAGTGGAGGAATGTGTCAAGAAGAGAGGCGAGGACTGGACCAGAGTGACAGCGGAGAGGTGGTGGGAAGAAAGGACTCGGTGGCGAGGCTTATGTTCCAAACATACCCAGCCTGGGGCTGGAAACTGTACAAGATGATGATGATGATGATGTAGTGAAGCAACAATGCCTAAATATTATTTTTTCCAGTAATAATAATTTGTGGAAGAATTTAAATAATTGGAAGAATTTGAATAAAATAACTTTGTTTATTTGTGGAATAGAAGTTTGGATTTATAAATAAATTTAAATGAGTTTATGAATGAAGTGGATCGGCCGATAACCTAGATGTTAGGCCCCTTAAAACAACAACAATGAATGAAGTGAAATAGTATGATATGAGCTCAGTAAATTTTTCCAAAAGCACTAAAAATATTTAGATGAAGAAAAGAAAGTGGCAGGTATTAAATGTATAAATTAGGTTGAGATTATGTAAATGGGAGGCATGGAGAATTTGACCAGAATTAAATACATCTTTTCATTGGAAAAATAAAATTGAAGAACACACAGTACAGTGATAAGACAGAATATTACAAACAGAAAAAAAAAAAGTTTTGCGGAGAAGAATATTTGAAGTCAAATAATATGATTTTAGTGTGCGAATTGTCGACACTTAAAGTTGTGTGGAGACTAAGGGGTCATCCAAGAGGGCATTTGTTCCCGTAGTTATGGGCACACATGGATGTGCGTGTGTCATTAGAGCATGTGGGCTCAATTGTAAAAGAAGGGTTAGGCAAGTAGACCGCCCCATATTCTAGTCAAATTCCATTTAACTGTCAATTCAAAAAAATTTTTTTTTTTTCTGGATCAACTTGAATTTCCAATAGTATGCCTAAATAATTGAAGAACATGAGTTTAGATTTGATGAACCTGACCGAGGAAAAAAATATCAAATGAATAGTTGCAAATGCAAAAATAAAATAATTGAAGATATATTTATTTTGTGCTTGGAATAATAATAATAGTAACAGTGGAAATGAGCATTAAATATTCACAATATGAGAGGGTGAGAAAACTTAAATTATAAATAAATTGATAAGAAATTTTGAAATTAATAGTAATAATAATAATAATAAAATCTATGATTAACATTTATTTTGTGTGAGATAATATGTAAATTTTCTGAATGAGAAAAGTTCTTGATGAAAGAGATAATGATTTAATCCACTGATAGTCGATAACAACAATTTATATTGTTAACAACTATTTATGCCAATGTTCATAACAAATTTTTGAAATGAGTGAATTTAAATTTAGTTTACATTGAAACAAATGATTATGAGAAAAGAAAAAGATTAATTTTTCTAATTATGATAATGAAAAATTTGTAAACAATTTTTTGTTTTTGGAAACAAAAATTTTACAAACACACAAATATTGTCATTCGACTTTATGTTAGCCGAATATTGATATGAGGTTGTTATTATACTTAAATGAAACAGTGAATTTTTTTTTTCAATAATTTTTTTAAAACCTCATCGAATTAACCAAGTGACAATTTTTCGAAATATCTTTACAACGTGTACTTGAACAATCAAACCAATTCTTCGTGAAGTGAAACTACAAATATGTAAATAGAGGGATCACTCGAACTCTTCATTGAATAGTGATTACCCCAGTGTAAATAATTAGAAATTTTCGTTTTTGATATCAGAATGGACTACTAATTTTTCTGAAAATCAATTTTTCGGAGTTCAAGGGTATTTTTAGGGACTGTTGATTTTTATGTGTGATTGTTTTCTTTGTGTTTTGAGGTTATTGCCAGTCAATTTAATATTTTAACTACTGGATGAATAAATTGAGATTTTTAAGAAATGTGCTATTTTCAAAATAATTTCTTTCCTTACCTTACTTGTGAATTACCGAGATCAGGGATGCCAGATATAGACCTAATATTCATCTAGATAGACCCTGAGATAGATTTTCTCGTGCTAATCTGATTTCGGTATTTTACAAAATGTGGTCTTTGGATCTCGGTCCAAACGGGCACAGTGTAGGGGATAGATGGCATGCTTAGGGCCGGGTTCACCATGGTTCGTGAAAATGTTAACAAACCAATTAAGGCCGTTGGCGGACGTTTACCGAAATGTCCTGGTTCACCAAACTAGAACAATCCATTAGCTTCCCTAAGAAGCCGTCAAAACTAATTGCTCAGTCAACATGGAATTAACGACTTGACGGCCGATTTACGTAGCATTCAAATCCAAATTGGCGTGCGGCGAAAGCCGGAATAGTCGTGCTTTGAACTTTATTCTCAACGATGACGATGTTTTTGAAGACATGCTAGATTTTCTTCGACCACTAACTTATAAATAACGAAGGAATTACTTGAATGAATGCGACGACACACACTTTATCATGAGATTTCGGTTGTCAAAACCTTCCGTGTTGAATGTTCTACAGATGACAGAACCAAACCTGGAATTCCCATCTGATAAGATAGCCTAGGCCTATGTACAATTCCTTATTTATGTGTAATATCGTGTGATGCATTACGGTGTAGCACATGTAGTTAATTCAATAAGACTACCTATAAGGCATCCAACGTTTAGAATGAAGCACTGGTTGGATTGGGATATTCTTCTCTCTTTCTGTTGCACGTGAGCCATGTATGACGCTGTCATTTTCTAGCAATCCACTGTTGCCATATCAGTCGAAAATTTTTCTTTGTCGAAAAAAAACAGCATATTTGGGTAGAACTATGTTTTGCCGATCTTTTTTTGTCCTATATTAGTACTACGTAAACTTGATAGAAATGCTAGAAAAACTAGATATTCATATTTATTTTTTAAACTATAAACTCTGTCCCATTTTTAGTAAAATCGATCTTATATCATGTTGCATTGACTTTGTGATGCCTATTTTTCACACACGTGTAGCTAAATGTGCCGTTTTGATGATGGATTATTGAAATATTTTATACTGGCAATATTCCAATTTTCGTGTTGGTAAAACTTCTGGATATTCTCTCTTAACCGCATAGCAGCATTGAAAAAGTTCGTATGCTGACAACTTTTCTATTTTTAAAAGAAAACCATGTCATTGTCAGTTTGCGAGTTGTAGAGGAATGTTGGAAGAAGTTTTCTACCTGCTTACCCAGAGTGTAGGTTTAATTGTTTACACAGGTCGGGCTGTTCATTGACCGCGGATTATAAGAATGAAGTTTCCAAGGACATCGGGGTGCAGCTTGCTACTCACAGCTTTATTACTGTGCCCTTCGAGCTTTTATTTCAGTAGTTCAGCTGTCTCTATCTTGAGTGTGTGTGCAGCAGTTCTGTTAGATTTAACGTGTTGTATTTTACGTATTTCACGTACAACAATGGATAATTTTGTGAAAAGAAAGCGTGGTCAAGTGCTCAGAAGGAGGGAAAAACAGGTCGTAATTAATGTGTTCAGTTATTTTAAGAATCTTAGAACTAACGAAAGTATAAATCATGAAAGGTAAGCCAATGAGCAGTATTTTCTTTAAAAACGTACTTCAACTTTAACTGAGTCGAAACTTCACACATTTCCTTGTGCTTGTACTTTTTTTAATTTTTATTTTCTTTATGTTACATTCAGCATACGTTCTAGTTAATTCAATTTCTTTGTATGTGTTATGTTAGCCTACTATTAGTATTATTATACAGTACTTAATTCAAGTCTTCGTAACTGCACAATCGCTGAATGTGCGGAAAGTGTACGCGAAGGGCTTTGTGCTGCCTCCTCTCATGGAGTGGTAACCCTGTCGTAACGCGCCATAAGACCAATGCTTCATTCTAAGCGTTGGATGCCTTATAGACGTCACATCAGTCCTCTTATTTATTTTTACGTGTAATGCATTAAGTTATAAAACACCCTATTTAATTTAATGAGACTACCTAAATGTTACAGCATCAGTCATCTTATTTTCAACGATTTCACGATACTCATCTACCAAGTAGATAAGGTTCGATAATTATGTTTCTTTCATTTAACGAATTTTTTTTACAGTCCCCGGCCCTTCTTGCTCTTTTCCTCATCAGCCAAGTTTGTTTTTAACCAAGGAGTACCGTATTTCCTCGCATAATCGTCGCACTTTTTAGCCTAAAATTCGTGGGGAAAAAGCAGGCTGCAACGATTATGCGAAGAATATTTAAGTTCAAAGAATTTACTGTATCATTATTTGCTATACGGGCCAGTCATTCGCGTAGCGTGAGTCTGGCGTGAGTCATAGCCTGCAGTCAGAGGCAGGCTTCTTTCATCTAACAAGGTCACGAGAGGATAAAGCTCGCGGAATGTGCTGACGAAGCTGGCCGTTCGCGTCGCGGTTCATAGCCCGCAGGCATAAAGACGAGATTACTTTCTCCTGACAAGATCACGCCAGATTAGCCCTATAAACTCGCGGAATGTGCGCTGGTCGCTCGCGTCACAGTTCATAGCCCGCAGGCATAAAGACGAGATTACTTTCTCCTAACAAGATCACGCCAGATTAGGCCTATAACTTTTTGCTGACAACACCACGCCAGATAAGGCCTATAAGCTTGCGGAATGTGAGCTGGCCGTTCGCGTCACAGTTCATAGCCCGCAGGCATAAAGGCGAGATTACTTTCTCTTGAAAGATCACGCCAGATTAGGCCTATAAGCTCTCGGAATGTGCGCTGGCCGCTCGCGTCACAGTTCATAGCCCGCAAGCATAAAGACGAGATATTTTTCTTCTGACCAAGTCGCGCCAGTCGCGGCGAAACTCACTGGCGCACAAATAAGAATATACTATGCGATGAAATTTTATAAACCTATTTTAGTGTTTGAAAAGTGGGGTGCGACGATTATGCGAGGAAATACGTTATGTAACTTTTAAGCTTTTTCAGTTAACGGCCTGCTCGATTACACCGAAGAATATACAAATACTGCCACAATCATCATCTTTGATTGAGTTTTGTACAGCCCTTAAACATAACGCTTCGTTTGCTTATGCCAATCGGCGAATGTGCTGGTGATACGCCAACGAGCTTAATGCCGATGTTAAAGTTAACAACGCATTTACTGACGGTTTGTTAACGCTGCGTTGGTGAACCCGGCCCTTAGCTTTTGTTGAATTTACTCATTTTAGGTGGTTTGAATCCCTGCTCAGCAGATTTATTTGCCTTCTAATTGTTGTACTTTCAATTTTTGTAAAACATTGAAGTAGATTAAGAAAGGGACATGGGCTAAATATCCGTGTGTATGTCTCCATCCGTGTGTATGTCTCCTATCAATTCTAACACGACGAAACCAAATTGTACCAAATTTGGTATAGAGGAAGCACTAGTATAAACACCTTAGTATGATGTTTTATATCGCCGCCATCTTAACGGAAACAAAATGCTGGCCATCCAAATGTTCAAAGCCTAAATCAAGTTACGTCTGAACTGATCAGCAGATCTCTAGAAAATTTTGCAAAATTATCCCTTATGTGGGACATGTCTGACACCCAAACTACAAGGTCATCAGCCAAAAAATCCATAACTTATGATTCAATTCATCAATGTTGACATTATTTGGCATTCAGTTATAAGGACCCTCTGTTGCTTCTCGGTAGGGCCCGGATTCATATGCGCTAAAAACTACAAAAATATGCATGCACACATGCACTAAAAATAAAACAAAATACACTTACCTAACGTATTATTTAATTTTAACTCAGGTTTACATTGATACACATGTTTCATTCCTTGCAAAATGTTGCATGGCAGTAGGTTATCAATAGTTTTTAAATGTTTTCAGGGGTCAGTGACTTTCTGTTGTTAGACATAATTAATTTATATGCTGAAAATGATCGTTCTACGTCGACGGGCGTAACTGGGCAATACTTGGACACTGACCGCTTTGAACATTCTTTTGGTAAAGACTGCCTGATTCCACTTATGTAGTTTCTTATGGATTGAATCTTCTTCAGTCCTGGGTTTGAGTCCAACACTGCACTGAGTTTCCCTTTCACCTTTTCTCCATTTTCACCAGGGACACCATTTAAAGAACTAATGGTGTTTTGAATTAACTGACTGGATTCATGTAGGGGTGCACCGCGAATTTCTAGGCCCTAAATCGCCTTCAAAAGTGACGAATAATGCACATGGATGAATTATATCTTGATGTACAGTTTCAGATTCAAATGCACACTTTGCTTCACGAACACACACAGTATGACTATCATCAATACTTGTACAGGGTGTCTACCGGTAACGAAAGTAACGAATTTTACAAATGGGTAACGAAAGTAACGAAAAAGTAACGAATTTTACAAACGGGTAACGAAAATTTTCTGAAGGTGTGTTGAATCATTTAAACTCGCGCCGCTAGGCTCAGAGATTGCGAGTTTCACCCAGGACGACAGAAAAGTTGGATGGCGCAGCCACGCGGTAGAATGTTGAAGCTGTAACATAGTGACTGGTGAGCATGGTGAAGCATTGACGTCGTGATGGAAACAGAAAGGAATTTGTCAAATTCGAGGAGGTTACTGCTCTGTATACGGTTGCAAATCGTATAAAGCTGGTACGAAATCTCTTCACTAATTTCCTGTACAAAAAGTTCAGAGAGAAAGATGGGCTTCGGCGCTGTCAATTGGAAAACGTGTTACACGTTACATGACAGTGTGCAGTCTGCATTTTTGTGAAGACGACATCTTTCCACAGCATAAGCACCGGTACTGTTGATTATTGATAGTTATTGTCTCTAATTTGTATTCTCAAGGATTTAGCTACATCAAAAATACTGATAAACTTGTAGCCTAATACTTCTGTGCCGTAGGCCTACATAGAATGTAATCCGCTCTTCGTAAATTTATTTTAGGGGTTCTTCCGATTGACAATAGCCGAATGGTTAGAAAACTTAAGAAAAATGCTGTTCCTAGCCTTAATTTGCCAGAGAATTTATATTCTTTCCCTTGAACAGCAAATATGTAGGTCAATATTTGCAATATTGAAGTATGATTTGGCTTAAATTGTGTTTTTGGCTATGATCTCCTTACTGTTGAATTTAGTTGATTAATGTGTAAAATCTTAGTTTTAAGTACCGGTTTGGTGACCCATCATCCCAGGCAGGCCGGTAACACCTATACTACTCAGGCAGATAGGTCACTTAGCCGTAATTTGGAAGTTATAGTGATGTTAAGTATACATATGCGGTAATGTAGCAGGAGACCTGATCGGGCTAGGCTATTCTAACTTTAATTAGTTCCCATTTCAGAGTTTTCAGTTTTGAGGGCGAATAGTTGGTTTGAAAGTTGTACAACAGTAAGGAGAGTATGTTTTCTATAGGTTTTATTTGGTATTATGGTTTATGTCGAGCTGAGGAGTGGATTTGATTTGGCTAAAAGTGTAGTTTTTGATCTGTTCCGTTTGCTTATGACAAGTTCAAATGGGGACTCCAGCTTTGTTAAATATCTGTATTTTAAATATTTAATTAAATATATTGATAAAGAGGATGCCTCCATTTTAACTTGCCTGTGGCAAGAGATTAATAAATTTATATTCTTGCCTTTGAACAGCAAGTATGTAGGGCAATATTAGCAATATTGATGTATGATTTGAGCATCCCAAGTAACGCTTCTTTGAACCCAAAACATTCATGCAAATTCAGGGTTGCTGGATTCAATTTATTATCAGGGAGTCTTCCTTTGTGTTATGTGAGATATATATATATTGCGAAATTAATAAAAACATCGATACCACTAGGCTCCCAAGTACAGGCTTCATATATGTAACAGCAGACAGTAAATTAACTATCTACATGTGGGTAATATTTTTAACTGGTAGTAATTAAGCACTGCATTTAAATTGATTTTAAAAATATTTCTACCAATGAAAGAAAAGATGTAGTATTTTGCCATCATAAATTAGAAGCCATAACAAACGCACACCCAATCACTGTCTTGCTTACTTCTCGTCACTATCTCATCGCCATATTGGAATCAGCTGACCGTAAGCTCCTCCCCCATTTCGGACGTCAATTGCATAGTACTAAGCTATATTTCCCCATGCCCGACCTCAAGGAAATACATACTGAGGATACCTTGAGTGGTATACAACGGTTCAATGTATATTTTCGGCATCAAGAAGACTTGAGTTTCGTGTGAAATATTTTTCTGTGTTACTGTATTAGGAAACCTGAATTTTCCCGAGACTTTTATTCGCGAATACTTCCGAAACTAAAAAGAAATCTCTCATTTCTGTTATTTGGAAACTATGTCAAATTGAAGTCCAGAAATAACGCGAAACAATTTAATGTCGCAATCTTGCGAAATGTTACCGTTTCGAGAAAAAAAATGCGAAAAATCTTCGAAATACATATAACTTATTTAAAAAATATGTCTAGTAAATTTGCGACATCCAGTATGGTTGATTCAAAATTCCGTTATAAGCCGGTTTTTCCTTCGAACTTTCGTTCCATCGGATATATAATCTAACCGATTATTTCGATAACTTGTAGAAAATTCGTGGTTCTCAGTCGAAATAAAACTTGCCCTCTTGTCGCATTATTCGTGCAATCCTCTCAGAATAATTCGTAATATTCGATACCGTACCTACTTCGAACGTCCATCCTCCAAAATCGCATCCTCAAGACGGCTGGCTGACCGCACGACTTGCCTGCGGGAATCTCGTCAAACGGACCGAGATCGACGTCAGTTGCGTAAAATCATAAAGCCCGTCCCCTATCGTGAACTTGTGACCACGAGGACTGCGGGAATCCTGTCAAAGGTGATTGGGCACCCATCACGAAACCTACTTGCCACTTTTCCCATGACCGTATACTTAAAAGCGTGCGGGGAGCGAGAAGTGCATCAACCCACTTAAAAATGACAGCCTACGTAGCATCGAAATGCTAAATCCTCTTCGTGATCCACCCTGAACTGATTGAACTCACAACCACAGCATAGGGACAAAGGGAATCAGGGCGCCGACCGAACAACATGTTCATAACTACTCGTGAATTTTAACCATGCCCAACCTCGAGCTTACCTCCGCCATTCTGTCAGGACAGATCGACAGGCAGACAATCGTTGAACGGTCGGGTGCGCGGCGACGATTGCATAATATCTCGAGGACAACGTAAAACGGCCGAGAGCGGCAGCGATTGCGATACATCGCGATATTTCTCCGCAATGACGAGGACAACTGTATTCTTGTCAGACGGACAGCAAGTGGCGCTGATTGCGTAATAATGCAATATTTTCTTGTGCCCGACCTCAAGGACAATGGAAATCTCGTCGAATGACTCACGGCCGACTGAATACGAGCTGCGCTCTATACCGGCCTTGACATTCCCAGTCAGAACCCATGTATAACATGTAATTGGAAAGTTTCTACTCGTTGCCGGTAGAGCGCACTCCCCTCCCATTATAGGCGCGATAAGGAATCAGCTGTACAGTACGTATATTAAATGTGTAATCTCAAGAACCACTGGATGGATTTTGATGCTGCTTTCACCATTCTGTAAAGGTGATCTCGAGGAAGATTTGTGTAGAAAATAATTTATTTATGACCAAAGGGAGCCAAGCAGTAACGATTTCAGTGAAAAGGTCGAAAAAATAGCCTGGCGTCCGTGCGCTTTTTAAGCTTACGCTGGGCGAACCGTTAAAAATATCATTATATTATGAGTGTAAGAATTGTTCAGCGTGAGAAATTCTACAAAAAAGTCCGCGAGAGCATATCTCTATCTTCGATACATCGCCCACTATAAGTGTTTTTAGTATGGACGGGAGGGGCATTTGGCTTGCACCTCGCCGTTCTTAAATTACGTCTGACAGGAATTCCTAGCACTGTTCCCTGGCGAAGCAGGGGCGGGTTGCTAGTGATACTATATAATTATCATTATAATTTCCGCATTATCAAAATTAAAATTATATCACAAAATAAAATAACGTGCTAATAAATCTAAGAGAAATTAGACATACCTTGCACCTTCTTCGGGTACAAGGACACTACTCCAGCACCGTCTCATTAAAAGGAAAGAGAGGATCAAAATTACAGCCGGGAACAAGTAGCAGCTAATCGTGTGTTGTGTTTTGTGCTAAGAGATCTTTCGACAAATTATCAAATACCGTGTGCCTTCTTTTTCACGAAGCAGCTGTCAGGACGGGACTTACATAAACTCCTGCTGGACGTTATTCTCGAGGTTGAACAATGCGGTTTCATAATTATAATAACTGTCTCTGATAATCACAAAACTAACACTACAATGATGAGGCATTTAGGGGGAGGGAATTTGCAACCAATGGTCAATCACCCATACGACGAGTCTAGGAATGTATTCCCTAGTTTTGATCATTGTCACATTCTAAAAAAAAAAAAAAAAAAACCATTAGAACGCAGTTTCTGTAACGAGAGATGACTGATGGTACTGGAATAATTTCAGGGAAATACTTGTCATTACTATACACAATGCAAAAGGGTGAGATCGTCAAACCGGTCAGACACCTCACTAAAAAACACATCGAACCCACTAAATTTGAAAAAATGAATGTTCGGCGTGCCTAGGAAGTGTTCTCGTCAGAAGTTATTGGTGCCATTAGTACACTGAAAGAAAATATAGGCATGCACCCGGAAGCGTACACATTCATGGACGCAGACGCAACCATTTTTTTTGAAAAACGTTAATAAATGGTTCGCTATGCATGACGTAAGCATCACATATCATCATATTCAGTCTAGAAATCCAGATAAAGGGCATTTTTTCTCATTAAATGTCAGTCGCCTAAACTGGCTAGAGGAATATTTTCTTTCTTACCTTGAAACTTTGAAAGCTGCTAGTAACGCTGCTAGAAAGGACTTCCTGAGTTCTGCGACTTACGAAGCTACCTATACAATTAATTACGGATTCAGCTGTCCAGTGCATAAGGTATCTTCTAAAAATGGGTAGAGGAAAGTCGCCAAATATGGGGAGGTTTTTTTTATAGGGCTCACATTAGACATAAGAAGGAACGGAATAATTTTGGTTTTCTCACCAATGTAAACCTCAGGCGATATACTATGTATATTACAAATATGGGCACGTTTGATGTTGTAATACCCTCGGATATTATTGTTAACTTTAAAAGTGCACTTTCCCCGTATTAGGCAACCGGGTTACGTAATATGGGGAGGTGAGAAACCTCACGGTTTTTATTTATAATAGGTACACTGAATAGTATACCCTACTAATTAAAGCGTTAATTCTGACATTTTTTTCGTGTGGCCTCCTGAGAGGCCGAGTGCAGGTCTTTCTAGTCGACGCCTGTGGGCGACCTGCGCGTCAGGATGAGAGATGGAATGGATGAAGATTCATGAAACTGGAAAAGGATGTGGAAGGAAGCGGCCGTGGCCTTTTAGAAGGTACCGTCCCAGCATTTGCCTGGTGTTGAAAAATGGGAAACCACGGAAAATCATTTCAAGGACGGCCGACGGTGGGGCTCGAACACACGCGTCTACCGAGTCAGCAGAGAGCTTGGCCCCATGGCCTAACGCTGCGCTTTAGCCAGCGTAGCCACTACTGTCGGTAATTCTGACAATGTAATGAAACCACGAACACAAACAGTACAAAAATTCAAAAATGAATATTTTAAGTAAATAACAGTCCTAGTTTCCTGTTGCCGAACTTCCAAACCGTTCAGCAGAAAAATGCATAAACTTTAATGAAAACCGAGTGATTCTGATCGAATTCAACTGTAACGAGGTGCAAGGTATGTCTAATTTCTCTTAGATTTATTAGCACGCTATTTTATTTTGTGATATAATTTGCATTTTGATATTGTGGGAATTATAATGATAATATAATAGTGTCACTAGCAACCCGCCCCGGCTTCGCCCAGGAACAGTTATGAATGTGCAAGAAATTCCTGTCAGACGTAATTTAAGAATGGCGAGGTGCAAGCCAAATCCCCTTCCCGTCCAAACTAAAAACACTTATAGTGGGCGATGTATCGAAGATAGAGATATGCTCACGCGGACTTTTTTGTACAATTTTTCATGCTGGACAATTCTTACACTCATAGTATATTGATATTTTTAACGGTTTGTCCAGCGTAAGCTTAAAAAGCGCACGGACGTCAAGTTCTTTCTTCGACCTATTCACTGAAATCTAAAATCGTTACTGCTTGGCTCCCTTTGATCATAAATAAATCATTTTCTACAGAAATCTTCCTCGATATTACCTGTACAGAATGGTGAAAGCCGCATCAAAATCCATCCAGTGGTTCTCGAGATTACCCGTGATATCCAAGAATCGGGGACTTTGTTTTACACAAGTAGAGATAAGTCTTAGTCGTGGAATGCTTGGTGAACAGCGCTGTGTGAGCAGTTGAGTAACTAACAAGATTTCATGAAAAAGGTCTCATTGTCTAGGCCGGTATGAGCGCATTCAGTCGACCGTGAATGACTATAAGTGACACTGAGATTATCTACGGTAAATCGCGATTTTTCTCCGTGTTCTATCGTGAAAACTACGGGAAGCTCATCAAACAACTGAGACCAGCGCCGATCGTGTAACATCTCGATATTTCTCCGTATTTGACTGCGAAGACAGAATTCGGTGACGATCGCGTAACATCGCATACATTTCTTCGCGACCTACCGCGGGGACGAAGGAAATCTCGCCAAATGGTCAAGAGCAGAACAACCTCTTGGTACCGTAATTATAACAACATATTGTGCACAAGACGACATATTAGCTGAAACAACTCATTGGATACTAAATATCTAGTATATATATATTATTTTTAAAATGTTTATAACAACATGTGAATTTCATTTAAAGCGGCTTCGGTGGCGTAGTTGGTAGCATGCTGAACTGCTGTGCCCAAGATAGTGGGTTCAAACCCGGCCGAAGTCGTCGGATTTTTTAAAGCATTAAAAATCCTTCAGTATGCCTTCCTTCGGAGGGGAAGTAAAGCCGGCGGTCCCATGTCATAGATTTATGGCATGTAAAAGATTCTTCCACAGACTAAACTTGTGTGAAGCTAAATTGTTAGGTTAGATTTCGTCGGAACGCTCTATCAAAGTTCCAACGTTCACCACTAGGTATCATTGCTATCTGGTTGCAACTTAAAATTGAACTGAACTTGTAGCTCACCCTAAGGGTGTCCGCTGGAAGCAGCTACAGACCCAGGCGAGCTGAACATGTCCTCGGACACTCCTGGCACTAAAAGCCCTACGATAAATAAAAAACCCTCTTTAAAAAACAGTTTTTCTTCACCGCGTGATTGAGCGCCTATGCTTGCAGACCGCAGGCGTATCTTGAATTCAAAGGTAACTAAAATTAACTAAAAGGTAACTAAAAGGTACCTAAAAAGTAACTAATTTTTACTTCATCCTTGCAGTAGACACCCTGTTGTAACTACATCTTTCACTTGATTCAAGTACTCCTGGTAGAACGATACTGCGGATAACCAAGTTCCCTATCTTGGGAGAACAGGTTCCGGCGGAAGAGAACCCTGAGGCAGGAGAGTTTTGTACAACTGTACACGAGCCAGTGCTTTTAGGAACAGTTTCTTCCCACTTGAGATTACTTTGTTGACAGATGGAAAGAGCATACGTATCTCTTCTGCAATACGATGCAATCCATGGGCCAAACATGTGACATGGATGAGATTTGGAAAAAAATACTCCAAGTGACTGACCAACTTTCAGTATATACGAAGCTGTATCTGTGACTAAAAGGTGCACTTTGTAACTATCACTTTCCGAATCACTAGGTCACAGAAGTCGCTGGGAATCGTTAACAAATCTTACAACTGTAGCGTGGTTGGCTTTTTCTAGCACTTTGCACGAAAGTAAATGAGGTTTGCCGGTTTCTTCTGGACATAATTTATTCGCTATGAAGTTCGCAGTGTATCAACCACACGAATCGGTTGTTTCATCTACCGATATCCTTATACAGTTCCCTCCTATGTCAGACCGTATCGAATCCATGACAGAAGCGTGTAGTGAAAGTAAATAGTTCTTCCTAAGGGTAGATTCATCTGGTATCCTTCGATTAGCACAATACTTTTCAAGAAACGAGCCTAGATGTGGATTATTCTCTTTTGCAGTGGAATGTTGTTGCATACAAAAGCTTTACAGAGATCAGCACCATGTTTTAATGTCAGTTAAAAGTAGCTGTTGTGAATTCTTAGTGTGTTGTTTTGATCTAAGATGTGAAGTTGTTTTCGAATGCGGCTCAAGTTGAAATTTTTTATCGCATTTTACACTCTGCTCACACACTTGACAGTACACTACATCACCGTCAATTGTATAGTCACTATTGCCTGATATCCACTGTATTATTACAAATGACCTTGAGCTCTTATCTTCAGGCATTTTTACAGTTTAATCTGGTAAAATACTGCAATAGACGAAGAGCAAGTTAACAGATGAACGCACTTGTTTAAGCAAACCTTGGGAGGCTACTGTTAGGAGCAAGTACATAGAACTGAAGGAAATAGCTGTTGTGAAAGTGGCATTATCCATCTACCTGCTTGTTCTGTATTGCGACATTGAAAGTACACTCTTTGACCAGGGAAGGCTTATCGTGTTGCCAAGGAATGTACAACATAAGGAGTTCATTAGATTTTTCATTTCGTTCAGAAATCTTGGATTAATAGATCACACACGAAAGAAAATATATATATATATATATGCACTAACGTTTTAAATAGCATTTGCATATGCGCATAAGCATTTTTTAGTTAACATAAAATTATTTTCTTATATATGTATCTTTCTGACCCCTTCAAATGTAACGCTGTTATGGGAGTCAATGTGGTAACTACATGAGACTGTTATGCACAGTCGCCATAATGAAATAATAAAATACAAAAATAAATAACTCTCGACACTTCAGAGTTGCAGGAACGAAAATGAGTGACCATGTATGGCCAAGGCAAAAGAACGGACTCTCCTTGTATGGCCCTGTGCGAATGATTAGAATATTAAAATTGGCAACTCGGAATGAAATTTTGCAACTAACATGAATCTTGCCTAGACGTGAGTATCGTATAAGAGCTCTCACTGTAGTCCAACGGTTGTCGCACTGAAAATAGTGCTCAGTGGTCATCTTTAAATTCCAAAATAAATGAATAGCATTCTGTATTCTAGAGCCTAACGAAACAAAATGTTACGTACGTGAAACTGGAGATAATGAGAGTCCTTCCAGATAAAAATAGGAGTCATTCTTGACCAAAATAAGTCACTGTTTATAAAGAAGTCCACATTTTCCCCTTCTCCAACATCCAAGTCCGTAGTTATGGAAACTCTTCCCCTCTCGTGATATCAGTCACAATACCTACGTTGATTGGTGGGCTATACTCAATGATTTTCTTCATTAAAGTAGGCGTATCTAGTTCTGCACGCCTTTTGAATATCCACTACCGGTATGCCTGGTTGGAGACTAGGGTCCAAGGGTTTTGTAGCCGATCCTTGCATAAGGATAACCTGGGATATTTCCACTCTCATAGGTATCTTCCTCCAAGAACTGAGTCATGAAATTCTCCCTGCTCCTTCCTCTCTTGAAATCCCTAGTGAGTCATTCACCAGGCAGCAATTACTTCCTTCCAAAATAATTATTTGGTTGAGGTTGAGGAATGTTAAGCCCATCACTTCTCTTGTAAGTTGTTATATCTGTTTTCTTCTTAGCTGAAATTGGAATATCCCTGATGAAATAATACTAAAGTCTCAAATCCTACCTTATTGACAATGAAATACTGTCTCATTATGTCAAATTAAGTTACGTAAGAAAAATATGTTTATAGAAATAAATAATATATATAATAGCAGACATAATGAATTATTGTCAGGTGCATTACATACAATCAAAAAAAAAAAAAAAAAAAGCAAAATATAAAATTAAGAATAATAATAATCAAGAATCATAAATCCTGGTCAACATTTGAGAACATTCTTGTAAGAAACATGACTGCAAGAAGTAAGGTAAATGCACCTATGGTCATCATGTTAAGACAGATTTAGTCAAGAAAATATATACACCTTATACATTTTGGTAAATTTAATCAACAAAAAGCACTGTACTTAACCTCAAACTCTACTCAAACACTAGGAAACTCTCAATATCGAAAATAATTCGTTTTAGGAAAAGTTACGTACTTTAAAAAAAGGTGTTATATTACCCTAGTCCTCGGCACGAAGTCTTTGGATTTTTCCCATATTCGTCACCCGTTTGCACCAATTGCCGTCATATTGTTAGTTTTCTGTGTCTGCTGTTTATACTGCATTTCTGTCAATTATTGCGTAAGACACCGATTTATCGACTTGGAGGTCATTTACGAATAAAACAGTACCAGTAATTATGTTTTTTAATTTAAAAAAATGAAATATAAAAAAAAAAATTGCATCGGGAAGTGGGAATGGTGGGTAGAAGACAAACGGGCATGAAAATATCCTAATTCTGCTCTAAACACATTTATTATAAGTTATTTTTGTATTAACTTAAAGTGCATTAGAAATACAATTCTAATTATAATAATAATAATTGAAATTTGAACAATATAACCACAAGAGCGTGTATTGATGTAGGCTTCCCTGACCGGTGTTCAAGAGCGAATGGTCATTTTCCGGGCTGTTATGCCGTGACTTTTTTTGACGGTGGATGAAAGGCGTAACCACATAAAAAGTGAGATCAGACCATGACATAACATAACGTCGGCATTGAACAATCGTCGAAGGTCAGACGAAATAGACTGTAAGTCGTTTTTCACCAAATAACAGTAGGTTTTAATTTGATATTCTGTAATATTGCAGCATGGTATACTGTCAAATTTTGAGGGGTTCATAAAGACAGGTTTGGATTTCTGTTTAGGAAAGATTCACACCATTTCCTCCCTGGCCCCATCTTTGAAAGATGAGTCCCTCTTCAATTCTTTTGTGAGGCACTGGACGTTATTTTGCAAATCATCCTTTGTTACCGGGAACCCTGCTTTTCCTAGTGAGATAACCCATTGAACTAACACCCTTTGTTAAAAAGTAACTTGGCCCCATCCTTCTCTAGTTTTCCTTTAATTTTGTCCGAGAGGGAGTTTCTCGGAACACCATTCCTCTCTGCGGCCGTTTTAATACTCGTGCCGTCCTCCTCAACTACCTTGATAGCAACTTCCATTTGCTGAATATCATAGGCTGATTGAGAAATGTGCGTTTCGACATATTACTTGAAAGCAAAGATTTAGTCTTAGAATATATTTTTCATCACAACTTAAAAAGAATTCCCTTTTCCTCACCTAAAAACCCTAGGCTGATGATGATAATAATAATGTTATTCGTTTAACGTCCTTTTTAACTATTGCGGCTTTTAGAGTCCCCGGGGTGCTGGAATTTTGCCCCGAAGGGGATCTATAACGTGCCCATAAATCTACTGACACGGCTCCCTCGCATTTGCGCACCCTCAATTTCCAGAGGACTGTGCCCTAGGCCTAGACCTACTTATGATGATGTTAATAATAATGTTATTCGTTTTACGTCCTTTTTAACTATTGCGGCTTTTAGAGTCCCCGGGGTGCTGGAATTCTGCCCCGAAGGGGATCTATAACGTGCCAGTAAATCTACTGACACGGCTCCCTCGCATTTGCGCACCCTCAAATTCCAGATGACTGCACCAGGATTCGATCCTGCAACAGCAGGCGAGAACGTTACCGCTGAGCCACGCAGCTAGCGTAGACCTACGACCGTCAAAGAGACAGATCTACATAATAACAGCACACTGTAAATGTTCATCGGTTCTGAAACGTTAACGCAAAATTTAACATTATCGTGCACTAGTGTTCGTCACGCATGTGCTCTAAAGATAGTCAGCCTTGACGACTATTGGACACGATGATCAAACAACAATTTAATTAATGCAGGGTGCTTCAAAAGTACATTATAAGTATATTGCCACTGTTAGTTAGGTCCTACAAGGAGATATGACAATGTGACAGTTTTCGTCACAAATGACGAGCATTGGTAATGTGCGTGTTTTTAAATCCAGTGTTCGTCACCAGCATTTCTAACCAAACTAGGTAAGTGAGCACGAAATAGCAAATCGCATATGTTACAGAAACAATTACCAACTATATCACACACCTGTAACATTTTAAAATGTCGGAACATAACACGTATGCACATAATTAACTCACATGCCTGCTTAGCACATGCAAGGAGCAATATGCCGCGTCAAGACAGCTCAACTCGCACGAGATGTTTTACGCTGGGTATTAGTCTATTACATCACACGCATTATTTCTCAAAGTTGCTCCTTATCGGCAACGAAGGTATGACGAATCTCGTAAGACTTCGTGCGTTGAGAAAGACCCGTTGACATCCTTATTATCTGTATTTATATAGGAGATTGACGACTATTGGCTCAGTGACGAAAACCTGTACTGTTACCTTAATGCTACTTTGTACTAGTAGGTATGGTTGCGAAGGAGGAATGGGGGAGGTAGCATATAAAAAAGAATGTTGAAAGAAGGGAAGTGTTGCTTTTGAGACTGGTTGTAGGCTTATTTTGGCCACGACAGGATGGGAGATTGGTCTGTGGTAGACTGTGAAGGTCCAGAACCGTTCAGCATACACAGGAAATGGTTAGCATGTCCACAGGACAGTATTATTAAGACATGTTTTTCCTTCTTGGGTGAAAGTCGGATGACCTTGCTGTTTTTTTAATTCATCATTTTGCACAGTTTCCAGCCACTGGCCGGTCTGTTTGGAACACAAGCCTCTCCAACGTCTTCTGTCTTCCCACCATCTATCAGCCTCCAGTCTTCTCCTCTCTTCTTCACACTTTCTTCCACCCCCTTCAGCCACCCGTCTCTCGGTCTCTTTCCTTCCCACTTCGTCTCGTGTACTCTCCTGGGTATCCTCTTCTCCTCCATTCGTTTTACATGTCCATACCATCTAAGTCTAGATTTCTCTATACCATCCTGTAATGGTTCCTCCTTCATTAATTCTCTGGTCCTCTCATTTCTTATTCTGTCCATCTTTGTAGCTGCAATACTGCTTCTCAAGAACCTCATCTCACTGGCCTGTATTTTGCTCTTCTCCCTTCCTTTCATAACCCAGGTCTCCGAGGCATAGGTCAGGATAGGGACATAGTACGTCCGATATATGATCTTTTTGCTGTTCTGAGGGACATCCTTGCTCCATAACATGCTTCTCACACTCCTCCGAAATGCTTCTGCCTGCCTCCCCCGCTCATTTATTTCTCTATCGTTTCTTCCATTATCTTGTATCAGGCTTCCCAGATACTTGAAACTCTCCACTTTCTTCAGCTGTTCCCCACCAATTGTTATTCCCGTTGTGGTCCTTTCCTTCTTCCTTGTTGTGATCACCATCTCACTCTTGTTTATGCTAAATTTCATCCCATATCCTTGTATCATTCCTTCCCACACGTCCAACTGTTCCTGTACCTCCTCCTCCTTGTTTCCCCAAATCATCAAATCATCTGCAAACACCATTGCTTTCATCCTTCCTTCCCCAATTACTTGTGCCACTCGGGTCATTATGACATCCATCACCACAATGAAAATTAACGGTGACAGTGCACTTCCTTGTTTCCGGCCGTTTCTCTGTTCCAACCAGTCTGATCTCTCTCCTCCCACTTTCACACAGCTCACGCTTCCCTTGTACATCTCCTTTATCCTCTTTATAGTCCATTTCTCTACTCCTCTATTCTCCAGGGACTTCCATACTTTGTTTCTGCATACACTGTCATATGCTTTCTCAATGTCCAGGAAGGCCATCAGTAGATCTGTTCCATACTCATAGTGCTGTTCTTGTAACTGCATTACAGCAAAAATCAAATCCACTGTGGAACTTCCTGCTCTGAAGCCATGTTGTTCTTCCCTCATCCCTCCTTCTATCCTTGTCCTAATTCTCTTTTCCAAAACTTTCTCGAAGATCTTTGCACAATTACTCATCAGTGTTATTCCCCGATAGTTTCTGTAATCTGTTCTACTACCTTTCTTGAAGATCGGGACAATTATTCCTTTTTTCCAGTCCTCTGGTGTCTTTTCCTTCCATGCTGTCCTCATCACTCGGTACAACCACTGTATCCCCACCTCTCCTGCTCCTCTCACCATCTCCACACTCAACTCATCCACACCCGGTGCCTTCCCTCATTTCATCTTGTTCACTGCATCTTCCACTTCTTTCCATGTTAAGTCCTTTTCTGTTTGCAGTTCATCTTCCTCTTCCCCGATTTCTTCCTCCTCACCATCTTTTCCATTTGGGTTCAGAAGTTCTTCAAAATATTCTTACCACATTTTCTTCAGTTCTTCCCTATTTTCTATCTCTTGTCCCCTTTTGTTCACCATTCTAACATAATCCGTAGGATCCTTCCGCCTCTTATTTTTTACCTTTTGTACCTTCACTATCCTCTTTCATCATCTTTGTCCACTCTTCCATCCACTTTCTTCTCTCCTCAGCCACTACTCTCTTCGCCTCCTTCTTTCTTTCCTGGTACTCTTCCCTTGTCTCTACCGTCCTATTTTGATACCACCTCCTAAAGGCTCTATTCTTTTCCCTTACTATATCTTTTGTCTTCTCATTCCACCATGGTGTTGACTTCCACCTCTTCTTACTACTTGTCCTCCCACATACTGCTTCTGCTGCACCTACTAGTGTCTTCTTAAATCCAGCCCATTCCTATTCCACCCCTCTTTCTTCATCTGTTGGAATTCCTTCCTTTACCATTTTGAGGTACTTGACCCTTCTATCACCTTCTTTCTGTTTCCATATCCATGTACGTCTTTCCTGGTTCTCCCTTTCTTCTCCTTACTCCCTCTCAGGTTCATTACCAGCAATCGGTGGTCGCTATCCAGGTTCTCCGATGGTATAACCTTGATGTCCGTGATGTTCTTATTTAGTTCTTTCTCATACAGTATATACTGTAGTCGACCACCGACTTCCTGGTCAAGTCATCACTGTACCACGTGATTGTGTGGCTCTCTCTTTTCTTAAACCAGGAGTTCCCAACTAGCAGGCTGTTCCTCTGGCAGAAGTCCAACAGTCTCTTTCCTTCCTCATTTCTTCCGCCCCAACCCTCTGGTCCTAGAACACTCTCATAACCTTGTCTTTCTCTTCCTACATGGGCATTCAGATCCCCCATAACAATCATATTTCTTCCTACCAGCTGCTTTTGCAATTCCTCTTGAAACTCCTCCTTCTCTGCAGAGGCGCAGCCTACTTGTGGAGCATACACTTGCACTATTTCTACGGTCTCTCCCCTCAGTGCTACTTTCACTTTCATCATCCTATCACTTATTCTCCTCACTTCTTCTTTTAAACCATCTCGTACTACTACTCCCACTCCATTCCTCTTTCCCTCTTCGTTCCCACTCCAGTACAGTCTATAGCCTTTTCTCAGTTCTCTCCTTCCTTCCCCTTTCCACTTTGTTTCTGCCAATCCCAATAAATCCAACTTCCTTCTTTCCATCATATCCACTATCTCCTCCACCTTCCCCCCTTCCCCGTCAGCGTTCTTAGGTTTAAAGTTCCAAATCTTAGTCCGTGTGTACAGCCGTGTCGTCGTCTATTAAATCCATCATGTCCGAGGCTCGTTCCATTTTTGAAAGCATTTGGTTTCATCCACTACTGGCTCGCTGGGCCTATCGTAGCTTCACCACAGCCCCGTTAGCATCACTTTTCAGGGTTCCTGTAGGACCTTCACAGCTACCGTAACGGTCCCGGGGCACACGAAGTCCTCACTGTACTTCGCCCCTACAGGCGATCCCCTACTTTGTGCCGTTGCCCGTCTCCCACAACGTGGACGAGGGGTTGGACTTATGGGAGACTTTTTTTTATTCAAAATTTCAAATTATTTCTTTGATTTCTAGTATCTTTGTGTTAGGTTTGCTTTCGTGACTAAGGTGTATTTTATATCTTTCCTTTCTTAGTTCACTATTGTTTGAATGTAAACTTGGATACAGTACATCATTCTTACAAAATCAAAATAGTTTTCTATAGGAACTGCTCTTATAAAAACTCCCTAAACTACTATACAACAGTATTTTTTATTGTTCGAGCAGCCTGTAGACATTCCACAATTTCAGCTATGTCTCCATATCAGATCTTGTCAACACATTAGTACCGGGTGAGTTAGCCGTGGTCGTTACGGCATGACTGCTGGCAGTCGCTCACATCCGGGAGGCGAGGAGGTTCGAATCCCCCCGCAGGCAATCTTGAAGATGGTCTTCTGTGGTTTCCCATCTTCTTTCCAGGCAAATGCCGGGGTTGGTCCCTAACTATAGGCCACAGCCGCTATCTTCCAGCTCCTCGCCCTTACATTCCAACTTTCCTCCCCAACGGTACTTGTAGCTCACCCATTGGGTGTCCGTCTCGAAGCAGCTACAACACTGGCGAGCCGAACATGTCCTCGGACACTCCCGGCACTAAAAGCCGTACGCTAAAAAAAATAAAAAAACACATTAGTAGATAACACTTTTTTCTATGTTGCAGTTCTAGCTTTTTACCATCATCCCAGCAGAGTACTCATAGGTCTTTTCTGTATTAATTTAAAATTCTACAGTAGTTTGGGAATTATTGCCTAAATAGCCTAATCAAGGTGGAGTGAGACTGTTTGTTGATAGGATTGTCATTTCTCAGTCTTGCAACATAATATGCACCATATATAGTTAGTCTTATTTTGGATGCTTAATGCTTGCCAGTAATAAGTTAGTTGCCACACATTTTAAGTTTTTGACTTTTTGCTTTTGGAGGTCAGTGACTTAGTGGAAGTTATTGTATGATTGGTAATGTTTGTTGTAGATTTGGATCTGATAATGCTCGCTTGATGAGCGAAACATTTCGTCCCTTAGTTTTCTCCCTCTTCCGTAGTCCAAAACAAATATATGGGGGTTGACCCAAAAATAACCAGAATTTCACAATAAAAAGCATGTATTTTATTAGTTAGCAATATAGGAATATTTCTCCTTTCAAGCACCCATTATCACCAATGCAATTGTCCAAACGTTCATTCCATTGTTTGAAGCACCTTTTAAATTCATCTTCTTTGATACCTGCTGGCATTACCATAACATTGTGTTTTATGATGTCGTTCTTTCCAGTCCCTTTTCATTCTGGGATAAAGGAAGGAGTCCATGGGAGCTAAATCTGGGGAATAAGGTAGGTGGTTCAAGATAGTCATCTTTGTTGAGGCCAAAAACTGGTGATCTTGTAGAGCTGTGTACACAGGTGCATTGTCATGTTGCAGGAACCACTTGCCAGAAGTCCACAAAGTTGGATGTTTTTTGCACCAAACTTCTGCACAGCCTTTTCATAACCTCTAAATAAAAATGCTGGTTTACTGTGCGGTTTTGAGGGACGAAGTCTGAATGTATAATGCCATTGATATAAAGAAAATCAGATCACCATTGCTTTCACATTCAATTTCACCTGACGAGCAACTTTTATTTTTATTTTTATGAGCCAGGTGACTTCCATTGACTTGACTGTTGTTTACTTTCTGGATCGTATGCCTAGCACCATTAGGCATTGCCTGTGATAATTTTGTTGAAAAAATTTTGATCATCTTGGAATGCACCTTTCGTTTCACAGCTTGGACGCGAAGATCCTTTTGTTCCTCGGTGAGAAGTCTGGGCACAAACCTTGCTGCCACTCTTCACTTTTCCAAATCAATGTTCAAAATGCGCTGAATTGAGCTCCAGGACAATCCGGGTAAGTATGATAGTTCGTCAATTGACCTACGTCGATCTTCATTGATGAGATTCCGGATTTTGTCGATGTTGTCCTCGGTTCGAGCAGTTGAAAGACAACCAGAACGGGGTTGATCTTCAATGGCCTTTTCCCCCTGTATTTGAAATGAGAAAACCATTCGTACACTTGAGTTTTACATCGAGCATGTTCTTCGTAAGCTGTTTGCATCATCACATTAGTTTCCGCTGCGTTCTTGCCAAGTATAAAGCACAACTTCACAGCCGCACGTTGTTGGTGAGAATCAGCCATTATTTCGTGTTGCAAGGGTACTACAACACTCACACAGAACTGCCATAGAAACCTCACTAATCATCCTTGGATGACACTGTTTGTCAGATTGACTCAGGTTAGGTTCTATAACAGCCATCTACTGGTGCAACTGGTTCTTACAAGAATACCAGCTTGCCATGGTGGGTGAGTGGTTAACATGTCGATCTACTAACCCCAAGCTTGCAGGTTCGCTCCTGGCCGTGGTAAGTGATTTTTGAATGGCGGCAAAAATTACGACACGCATGTCATACGATGTTGGCATGTCAAAGAAACCATTTGAATTCAATAGGCCGTGTTCATAATGGCAAAATTAATCTCGGGAGTTTCCGCCAACACAAAGTTTCTCATTTCTCTACTAGAAAGCGCTATAGTGTTCAAGGAGCTTAGATATCTAACCTCCTTGACTTTCATAGTGCTTCAAGGAATGACGAAATTTGACATGCAAGCTACCCTCTGGGTGTCAAATAACAAAGCTTGCACCCGGCACCCTAGGCCATACGATATTATTATTACAAGGATACCACGCGCAGCAGTACAATTCCGGTTATCTTCGGGTCATTGTATATGTTTAAATTTTAATCACATGTAATTTGTTCAGGCTATTTATCGCATGACTCGGTAATTGCGATTACATTTTATCGACCGACTGAAAAGTTGTAATGTCAATTATCAAGAAGATAGGATTTAGTACTAAGCAACAATACTTATTGAACATTGCAGTATTGTCATAGGTTATATTCAGTGTTTGATCACTAGATGGTTCATACACTCGTTTAGGTGAGTGTCCTGACAGACATGTACCATCTGTCGATGCCTTAGGACATTGTTACTTAGCGTGCATTGCAGAAGATTTCCAACATCACCTATAATTTTTAACACAAGGGCTGATAGATATCCTAGATAATGGCTCATTGAGGTGTTTCGTGAAAATAGTCTCCAGAATTCGTTCTCCCTCGTACCTCATATTCACGTCCCTGTGATATCCTGTGTACTCAAACTCCTTACAATACATGACAATATGAGTGGTCTGTGGGCCTGTTGATCTGTGCTTCATTGATATTTCATTTTCAGTTTTCAGGAACTGAGGAATATGAAGCCTGCTAATGATGCTAACCGGCCCCAGGCTCATGGTACGTACAGTTTTATGTATGTTATTTCAAAATGAATATTTTACAGGCAGTATTTGCGACCGTGCTCTATTTGCCACATAATCATTTTGTCTGCTGTAATCTTGTATGTCTGGGAGTCAAGGACTCTGTTTTATGTCACGACAGCAAATGGATCACCAAGGCCCTGCAATGGGTGAGGCAAAGCAGTGGGCGAGTTCAGTGGGTCAGTAATCTGCTAACCTGCTAGCATGCTGCTGGCTTTTTGCTAGGCTATCAAGTGTGAGCCCACCCGAATGCTTTGCTAGAAGCTAACGCAGAAACTTGGAGCAATGCACAGAGTTCCTTTGAAGTTACCATACTTATAGGTCTATGATAAATACAGTTGAACTTCTATATCTCGAATTTTCGATAACTCTAGGAATATTTCATCCCCCAGGCGTAAAATATTTTTCTATGTCTCGAAGTTGGGGTGAAAATACAATTGCCTTGAAGACTGGAGTTGTGACGTGGGCTTGGAATAGGAAATTTTTGTTCACCTTGGGTATGGTACGGTACTGGAGAAGTTATTTCTGTCAGTATTGTGTGGTCTGCTACATTCCAGAGTAGCCTGAGGGCAAGGAGACGGGTTCGGATCAATGTGCACCTCAGACAATAACAGTAAGAGGGAAACTCGGGCTATTTATGGCATGCCTGCACCCTTCGTGTCCTTGGCTGATAAGCCTGGTGAGAGAGCACTGTCCTGTAGTTTCTGACCTGCTGTGTAAATCAGTAATGCAAACACAATGGAGAAGAAACGTGTTCTGAAATGTTTAAGTACAAGTGAAAAATTAAAGTTAATTCACGAAGTGGGAAAGGGTGTGAGAAGGAAGAAAGATATTGCGGCGGAATTCGGCATTCCAGCTAACGCACTGTCAACAATTATGAAAAAATAAAGAAAAGATTGCTAGCGCTATTCAGGAGTCACGTTTATCATCGGAGAGGAAACTTTTTAAGAGCTCAAGTTACCCTCAGTTGGAGGAAGCTATGTTTAAGTGGGTAAAGTGTATGAGGGTCAAAAACATTCAACTTCGAGGCTCCATACTTCGTGAAGAAGCACATAAACTTGCTGAGGAGTTAGGCATAGAATCGTTCCAGGCCAGTACAGGATGGCTAGATAAATTTAAACATCGAAACTGAATTGTGTAGAAAGTTATGCCAGGTGAAAGTGCTAGTATATCTGTGGTTGACTGTGAAGACTATCGATGAGGCGTACCAACTCTACTGGCAGATTACGACCCTCGTGATGTTTTCAATGCCGATGAAACTGGTCTGTTTTTTAAATGTTTGCCAGAAAAGACCCTCGCACTTAAAGGGGAAACGTGGCACGGTGGGTAAAGAAGCAAGGAAAGAGTGACAGTAATGGTTGGAAAACTCCGTGGAGAACCGGGTGTTGCAGAAAAGGAAGTAAAAGAAAATGACGGACTTCGTTGCAAAGATTTGAATTTGTAAGTAATGTCAAATGAAAACATACTAGTAATACTGTATAACAGTGTAGTAGTTTAACAAAATAGACACAATGTAGTAGAATGGATTGAAACTTGTAAATAATTAATATGATAGCATTAAACCCTAGCAGGTAGGCCCATAGGAGAAGTTCTAGTTACAATAATATTAGAAGTAGCAACAGTTGTCTATTCGTATGTTTATAATACTGTAATGGTATCCCTCCCTCTTTTTTTCTTTCTTTTTGAAAAAATTCGATATCTCGAAGTAATTTTTATCTCCGAAGGCACTTCGAGATATCGAAGTTCGACTGTACATAGAAAATAATAACTTTTAAGTGACAGAGCTGTAGAAACCCTTGTTAATGCGCGGCGCTAGGCCATGGAGCCAGGCTATCTGCGGACTCGGGAGACGCGAGTTCAAATCCCACCTTCGGCCATCATGTAAATGGTTTTCCGTGGTTTCCAATCCTCAGCTCCAGGCAAATACCGGGACAGTACCTTCCCTACCTTCCATCTCCTAGCCAAGTTTCAATTCTTTCATTTCTCACGGGGTTGGTGTCAGGAAGGCCATCCGGCTGTATAAACCACCCGCCTCTTTCATCATATCTCATCCCTGACTGATGAAAACTGGAATCATAAGGGGTAGTCATACTCGCAATAAGAATAACTCTTAATAAATTCAATTTATTTGTAGGCTAGTCCACTTCTTTTTATTAGTCTTAGTAATATTAGGCTGTTTTCTTATTTCGCATCCACCTAAATTTGTAAAGAATAAAAATTGTGTCAACATGTTACGATGGGGCAGATTACCTTACTGTTCCGCCCTTTAAAACAACAATTGTCATGAAATAACCTATCAAACAAGTCAATTACGTCAATAGAATCATTTATAATGGATTTCGTTCATTATATTCATTGTACACACAGTTTGGTATTAATATGTTTCAGCAAAATACATAAAAGTCTTAAGTTTAGGGCAACTTAACCCACAAAATTAACATGTATTAATTCCATAAAATCCATCAATCAAGTTTGTTCATATTACTGTAGCCCATAGTGATAAAACACAGCACTGTATGTAAATAATTGTAGGGCAAGGCTATTGGCAAGCTATTTCTGCTTTGGCTTAAAATTAGTAAAATGAGGCATATTATACTATGTTGCCCAAGCCCTTTGGTTATTTTATTCCCCCGTACATTTCAATACGGTATCAAATAGTGTGTCAAGTGATAAATAACCTAATTCATGTAATATTTCTATGAGGTTAGGGTGATAAAATATTAATTGTTATGTCTCTCCCAAACTAATTGGAAAGAATCATGTTGACCGACTGAAAAGGATTCTGTTAATAAAAAATTAATAGGATGTTTTCACAGGTAGGGGAGATGTCTTCGATTTAGTCAACTAAAACTTGACCACGTTTTAGAAGAAATTTCTTGAGGGTCGCCTTTGTTATCTAAGAAAGAATCACTTTTCAGTCGGTTAACACAGTATGTGCCCGAATAATTTTTTACACTACCTGGAAAAAAAAATTAATTGGCCACATGACTGTGTTGACTTCCGAGCGAGACGCGCCATTACGGGTGATGGAGCCCATCTTGGCAACGCAGTACAGCTTTCACCGGAGCGGCTATCTGGTGAACCAAGTCTTAATTCCACGTACAAATACAAACCGATATAAAATAAGTGAATTAATTTACATATTTCACAATCATACAGCATACTTTTTTGATGTAAAAGGATTACAACGCGACCAAGAACTACAATTTCAAACCACCCCGAGCCGAGAAAAAGTTACCTTACAAAAATGATAACAACTTTGTTTCTTGGACACACAAAATTTTAAAATTAATAAACCAGTTATACAACATTCCAATGTATATTGTTAAAATTTGGATTTGATCCGATGACGGGTTTGTGAGATAATAATTCTTAAATGTGACGCATGGTTGAAACACTCTTAAAAACGGGCACTTTTTGTGTTCCAACTGCGATAAAAAAATATTAAAATATAAATTAAAAATTCCAAACCTACGTGAACTAACGTGAAAATGATGATGTTATTGGATTTTATGTAGGTCTATTGGTTACTTCTCAGACAACCTTCAAACTCGAGTACACATAATATTTTGGTCGACAGTAAGTAGAGGTTTAGGGACTATTTAAACTCCCGTTAGCGATCGAATTTTGACTACTACTGGGTGATGACAGGCTACGTTAATTTACGTAGTTTTGTTTTGGTGCGCGGACAACCAGCTACGTAAATTAACGTTTTCTTACAGTGCTTTATTCTTGTGTAATTTTCTCCTCTCGGCCGTTCATTAATCAAAATACTACGTGTTATTTACGAACTAAGGTCTTTGTTCAACGAAATGCAGATAGGTATATTGTTGTCTTGATAATGCTTTCGGTACTGGAAGTAAGGTTTTATAACACTCAGTTACCGCGTGTATTGTCAAGTGTTAGCATGGCGCGCGCGGAACTGACGATAATCAGTTCAAACGAGTCTGTTGACGATAATAATATGAGTGAAATTGATGATAGCAGTGAAAGTAGTGACGATGAGGTTGATGGATGGACAAGTAAGTAAAATTACACGTATTTATGTTTTATCTTACTTCTCATGCTAGGTGTTCTTCAGTTGCCCGGTTCGCAGTAACGAATAGAGTAGCGTGTGCCCGGGTAACAATGTGTTAGACCTGGGTTGACAATACTGTTGGCGCGGCTTTTCCATCCCGGTATTCTTTGATTATTGTCTGCTCCTACATTCCTTGGCTAGGCTAGAACTTATGTCCAACTTTTGTTTTTAATTGTGCCCAGGAAATGTTTTTGCAACACCTTTCAAACTCTACCTTGTATTATCAAGCAGACTTGGTTAAATTATTTTTAGCGGCTTCGGTGGCATGCTGAGCTTCTATGCCCAAGATCGCGGGTTCAAACCAGGCCGAAGTCGTCGGATATTTAAGATCGTTAAAAATCCCTCAGTATGCCTTCCTTCGGAGGGGAAGTAAAGCCGGCGGTCCCATGTCATAGATGTATGGCATGTTAAAGAACCTTCCACTAATTACACCTGTGTGAAGCTAAATTAGGTTAAAAATGAAAACAACGCTCAGGTTCCTACTATTCGTCGCCAGGAACCGACTGCGGTGGCGTCTAGTAGCCAAGTTCTGAACTAGTAGTTGTTGACGGTGGCGTTTGGTGGCAAAAGTAGGAACTACTTGAAAAATTCAAAGTATGCAGTCCTTACTTGAATTAAGAAACAGAAACACACACTAATACAGTCATCACAATTAACACTGGTTATCAGACAGATTCTACACACACCCAAAGTACACGGGGCTACATGTCCGCGTTGTCCCACCCCCTAAACTGGGGAACCAACCAACCTAAATTATTTTAGACTGATAATAGTGTGTTCTGGCCTGTTGAAACATCATTCATAATGATTTCCTTCATTTAAATAAAATGTATGAATTAATAAATTGATTAACTCAATTACTTCTGTCATGATGAGGTGTACCTAATTGAGAGTGAGAACCTGGAATATGCCTCCCTTGATCCCTTGGATATGTGTAAATTACTGTGTAGGCCTATAGTCAGACTCATGCTACCGAATATCATCATTCCTTCGACGTAGGATCAGTGATTTCAACGAAAATGAATGGTTTTACAAATTAAATATTGGTCCAAGATGATCACACTCATATGATACACACCTTAATGTGTGTATTCAACCTCCCGTTGTCCCTTTTATTGGGAGGGTTTACCGTAGTCAAAGCAGCATGACTTCATAAACCTTGCTTATTTTACTGGACAATAAGTTCACTTATAATATTCTATTGAAATAAATTTATTTTCACAACTGTTTCCCTTGTGCCGCCATTGCTCACATCTGTTTGGCTCCTGGAATTTCCGAGAACAGGAAACATAAAACTTAATCCTATTTTCAATTTGCTTTCCTGGATTACATATTGCTTCTTGTTCCTGGTGAGAGCTTAAAACGAGCCCGAAAATAGCGTGCATTTCATTACACTTCCTGTTCCCGGGCGAATGTTAGCAGTCTTTACTCAGGGAATTCTCTCATTAATCCTGGAAAACAGGAAATATTCAGGGAATTCTTTTAAGATGTGTTGGTAGACACCCTGACGTTGCATCGCTGTACTAAAAGCATTTAGGAAACAAGACAGTATCATTACAGCTGCGCTTCTCAGTCAACTCGCAACTTACAACGGTAACGAAATCGCTGTACTCGCTGCTGAAGCTCACAATCCGCACGGGAGTGTACGACAAATTGCACGCAGTTCTGGAATAAGTCGCTCTATTGTTAGCAGAATTTTGCACAGGCATAAATTTCATCCGTATCATGTCACTGGACCAGGAACTGCACGGGAATGACTTTGAAGCCCGCATTGCTTTCTGTCGTTTTGAATTGCAGCAGTTGCACGATAATAACGCATCCCTAAGGGATATTATGTCTACGGATGAAGCTTCGTTCACAAATCCTGGCAATGTGAATTTGAGGAACATGCACTGCTGGTCTGTGGAAAACCCCCACTGGCTTCGCGAGGTTGCTAACCAAAACGACAGTGGAGTATCAATGTTTGTTGCGGTATCATTGGCAACCGTATATTAGGTCCCTATTTTTTATCAGGGAACACTAAACAGACAGCGATATGCATCATTTCTTCAAGACACTATACCCCTTCTCATGGAGGACGTGGGATTGGAAACTCTTGTATCAATGGGGTTCCAGCATGATGGGTGCCCCGCACATTTCACACGTGTTCCCAGAGATGTAATGGATGCGAAGTTCCCAAATTGGTGGGTAGGACGTGGTGGTCCTGTGAGATGGCCAGCACGGTCCCCCGACTTGACGTCATTAGAGTACTTTCTCTGGGGCGCATTGAAAGATAGTCTATCAGGAAGTCCCATCTACAATAGCGAATATGCAACAGCGTATTACTGCGTCGTGTGCGGAAATATCTGTGGAAACACTGGGATCAGTACAACGCTCTCTTGTTCACTGTCTACAGAAGTGCATTGATGCAAACGGTGGTCACATTGAACATCTGCTGAAGTGACACAGTTTCATCAGCTAAGATGTTACTGCTTACTTGTGAATGCCTTTTCCGTGCTGGATGTAATTTAAAAACATGCCATTTCTTTAAGCTATAGACCACAAGTTTGTTTAGGAAATCTGTAATTGTACCTTTTGTACTAAGTGTCCAGTTCTACACTTGTGTTAAACGTGACAAACAGTGCCTCCATTGCCAGCCTCTACAATGTTAGTTATTTCAGAAGGTACGAGGTTTAGAGAAGTGAAACCAATTCTGTTATCAATAATTGCATGTTTACTTTTGATTTGCTAGAAAAAACATGTATGTTCCATTTAAAGAAAGGTAACTTTGCGTTGAAAGTGATATTGTTATAATTTCCTGGATTGTGCATATCCTCCCATTGTGTGACCCCCTGACGTGGGTACATTCCTGGGCAAGTAGATTTTTCACATCTTGTTTCATTTTGATAATATTTGAGGTCGCAGAGTTAGGTGGGACAACCTGGATATTTTCTTGACTAAATCTGTCTTAACATGACGACCATTGGTGCATTTACCTTAACGTGGACTATGTCCTCAGACATCCACAAGTTAAGTAGATTTGAAAATAACGTGGACTGTGTCCTCCGACACCCACAAAATAAGTAGCTTGTACCAGTGTTCACACAGTATTTATAGTAATATGGCAAAATACACAGAGTGGGGACAGTTCGTATAGCTAACTATTCAAGCAATCATCTCCCAGGCAAGCAACTTACATCAGAATACTCCTAATTTAGAGAAGCGCATAATTCAATAATTCGGAATTCAAATCGATCGGCGTTTTTTTAATAATTTGATTCCCTCCAAATCTGATCTGCCTTGCTATGATGCTATGGACCCACGCTTAACAAGCGTCATCTCACCTCATTCGTCAATTCACACTTCATTTTCGCGTTGTTCTGCAAACCATGCCTACTGGGCGTTTACGAAATGTATCTCTTTCTCTTACATTACAGAAGTCTTCTCTGTCTCACGTTTGCTGGACAATGAAATACTTCACTGCTGAAGCATAGCGTCCCCCAAATACTGCCAGTATGATGAACTTAAAAGTAACTGTACATCTCCTTGTGTTTCTGCAGGTTGTAAATACCTTCTCGACCCTCTCTGTTGTTCTTAAGAATGTCGAGGGTTACAGTTCCAGACTTCTTGTCTTTCCCAGGTACCCAGCTTATTGCAACACATAGCAGGTGTTTCCAGCACTAGTGGTAACGTTTCCTTCCTCACAGAAATAAATCATGAAACATTAATATGCAGCATTCATATTAAGGGTGCAATATGTACAGTGCGCTCGCTTCCCCCGGCGCAGCGAGCAGCAGTTGCAACAATGGTGGTTTCCGTAACACAGTCAGTTTACACTTGACTGTGCAGTGTAGAAGATGTTTCGTTACAGTGTATAAAACGTAATGCTGTGTATAAGGTGTGTCATTGGTGTATTGTAAAATCCATTTATATGGCAAACTACGAGAAATTCCCGCTTGAACATAGAGTTTTCAAGTATGACGCGTAGGTAAAACCGGAGTCATGCAGAGTGGTGTGTAGGCGATTTAATGACAAATTCTCGACCATTCCAGTTCCAAATAGAGAGACTGTCAGGCGTCTTGTTAATAAATTACGGACAAGGGGAACCCTAAACGCAGTCCATTCGGCTACTGAAATTTTTAAACTGAAACCATGCAGAGTAAGTTAGCTGTAGTTCAAAAATTACGAGCCCTTGACAATGAAAAACTCATCACTTTCTGTAATTAGATTTTACACAACACTGTTGACAGCATTGTTAATCCACAGTTAATAATTTTCTCTGATGAGGCATTATTTCATTTAAATGGTCACGTTGCTTCACAGAACGATAAATACTGGAGCACAGCATACCCCCATCTGATTCATGAAATCTCTAATGTTTGCATGGGAATCGCCCGGCTGCAGGGGGAAGTGAACGCACTGTATAAATATATACATATCCAAATCCTGTTCCAGCTATTGTCGGGTCTAGGTGTTTACGAGTTCAATCCATCTTATTCTATCCTCCCACCACTTTTCTTCCTCCAATTGATGCCAGTTAACTCCTCTTCTCTCTTTACATACTCGCACCCCTGCACTCCAGCGCATTCTTGGACGCATTCTTATTCTGTCCAATCTTGTTTTCCCCCAACTGCTCAGAGAAACCTCATTTCACCTGCTTGCAGTCTGCTCCAGTCCCTTTCCGTCATTGTCCATGTTTTTGTTCCATATGAGACAATGGGGTGAGTAATAAGTCTTATACACGAGGAGTTATGCTTTTTCTGGATCTTCTTTATTCCAAACCAGATGTTTTATTTAGTACGTTTACATGGCGAACTCAAATCGATTTGAGTACGCTTAGCGTATTGAATACCGTCATGTAAATGGGACTCACCCCTTACTGAGTTTCAGGGTCGATACGGTAAAATTGTGGGACCGGATCGTATCCTAACTGGTGTTCAGGAACATTTAAACGTGTATCGTATTGAAAGCGATTCTGCGATTGAACTAATTTAGGCCTACTCTCATCTAACGCCCGACTCTAATTGCTTGTTTTACTTTCTGCCCATATTCTTCGTTTCTGTCTGTGTTCCTGTCTTGGTTTATAAGCATAGTTTGTTTGCACGCATTTTTAGCATTAATGTATTTTTGTCTGTTTTGTCTTTAATGTCTGGTGTATCCGTACGTAAAATGTGGTCAACAGAAAAAATGAAAATACACAGTCTCACTTTGTCGCTTAATCCGTTCCTTTTCCCATTTGTCCACTAGATTGAATAAATTGAACATCGACTGGCATAGTGGCGCAGCGGTAACTTTCTCGCCTGCTTTGCTCAAGGTAGCAGGATCAAATCCTGACGCAGTCTGGGTGCTTAGGCCTAAATTCGAGGGAGCCGTGTCAGTAGATTTACTGGTACGTTACAGATCCCATTCTGGCAAACATTCCTTCAGCCCAGCCTCTCTAAAAGCTTCAGTAGTTAAAAGTGACGTAAGACCAATCACATTTTATCATTATTAAACTGAACATAAACTTGTTAAGAACAAACAACATCAAAATCTTCCGCATATCCATTATTCATGTTTACAAACAAACCTTCAAAGAATCATCGGATGATAATTATGGGTCTTTTATGTTTTGATGTTTAATACCAGTTAGCCAACATTACTGCAGGTTGGCCACCATAAATTATATACCGTATTGAAATCGATTTCAATACGAACTGAAACTTCTCATGTAAACGGGCATCGTACTGAAAACGGGATTGTATTCAAATCGATTTGAGTTCGCCATGTAAATGTAGTAATTGTTTGATAAAAATTTCCTCCTTTTTGCAGCCTCATGGTAATCTCATCTGTTATCCTACCATCACTAGATATTTCACTACCTAAATAAGTGAAACTGTCTACCACTCTGTGGGGTTCACCATCCAACTCAATATTCCCATTTATCTTTCTATCTCTTCCAAATATCATAACTTCACTCTTATCTTCATTTTTAATCCATACCTTTCCATAACTTCCTTCCATGCTTCGAGTTGTAACTGTACATGAAAATGAAAATCCACAGCCTGCTTCCAGTCTCCGACCGGGTCAGGAATGGAATGAATGACTGTGCCAGCTGCCGAGGCCTGACGCACTCCTCTGGGGCAATGATTAAATGAATGACAAATGAAATGATAGTGGAGTGTGTTGCTGGAATGAAATTTTGAAAACCGGAGTACCCGGAGAAAAACCTGTCTGCCTCCGTTTTGTCCAGCACAGATCTCGCATAGTGACCGGGATTTGAACCACGGACCCAGCGGTGAGAGGCCGGCGTGCTGCCGCCTAAGCTACGGAGGCTTTTGTAACTGTGCATATTCCTCTTTATTACCCCATATTACCATATAGTCTGCAAGTATCATCTTTTTGTCCTTTTCTTCTACCATCTCTTTTACTAATCTATTCATTCCCTCCATTACAACATTAAATAGTGCAGGAGATGGGATACTGTCTTATTTTAGTCCTTGTCCTATATCAAACCATTTAGAGTTACCTAGTGGTGTTCTTTAGAGTTACCTAGTGGTGTTCTAACTCTACAATTGTGTCCTCTATACTGCTCGGGTCTAAGCTGCTTGAACCTGAGTGGAATGTGCATCGCGGACTATGATAAGTGGTGTTGACGAGTAATGAGGTTTCTCGGTCCGTGCATAGTACTGAACCAAATACATTGGTCGGTGACTCTCTCATTTGCAACACCACAGTGTTTTGAGCAAGGGCCCTATGTTAGCAGTATTGGAATAGAAAGGAATACCAGATATCACGGCGGTCTGTTGACAGGCCCTTTTCTTCTTGCCTGACCTTCCCTGCTCTTTCCCCTCACCCCGCAAGTTCACAGAGCTTGGACCTGAGCAGTACATGTATACGTATGCATTATCTACACCTATCTTCTTCATTTCTTCCCACAGTCTTCCTCTGTTTACTGAGTCATAGGCCTTTTCTATGTCTATGAATACCATTAGCACCTTTTTGTTATACCGGCATCCAACCATGGCCAATTTGGTGGCGTTTAAGAAATTTCGTGCCAAGGCACGGATTCTTATTCGCCAGAGTAAGAAACAATCCTGGGAACGGTATGTGTCTTCTATTACGGCACATACCCCCTCCTCTCAAGTGTGGACTAAACTGTGCATTTCGGGAATTCAGACATCTTCTACTGTACCGGGAATTTCCATTGATAATGAATTGGTTACCGATCCTTATCGCGTTGCAAACCATCTCGCCTCGTATTTTGCGGATATATCCGGTTCTGATAACTATGACCCTGCCTTCGTGGCCCTGAGGCGCGAAGCGGAACGTTTCCAGCTTAGTTTTGCTTCCCGCGCTTCGGAGGAGTACAACGTGCCCTTTACGGAGTGGGAAATCCGCGGAGCGCTGGCACTCTGCAGGGACACGTCTCCCGGCCCAGATAATATTCACAACCAGATGCTTAAGCACCTTAACGATGAGAGCATTCGCTATTTGCTCAGGGTGTTTAACCGAATCTGGTTGGAAGGTGTGTTTCCAGCGCAATGGCAGGAAGGTATCATTATACCTATCCTGAAGCCCGATAAGGATCCCAATTTGACAGGGAGTTACAGACCTATTTGTCTCACTAACGGTCTGTGCAAGCTCTTTGAGAGGATGGTCAATCGGCGCCTGGTGTGGGTCCTGGAGAAACGGGGACTCCTGTCTGAATACCAGTGTGGTTTCAGGGCGTCTCGGTGTACCAACGACCATCTGGTACGCCTGGAGACCGCCATACAGGACGCTTTTCTCCGGAGACAGCACCTAGTCGCTGTTTTCTTTGACCTCGAGAAGGCCTATGACACCACTTGGCCTTACAGCATCCTCTCTACCCTGCATCAATGGAAATTCCGAGGTAACTTGCCGGTTTTTATTGCGAATTTTCTGTCCCTTCGCCTGTTCCGTGTCCGAATAGGGGGGACATATTCACAATATCATATACAGGAAAACGGAGTCCCACAGGGATCGGTGCTTAGCGTAACATTATTTGCGATTGCCATAAACGGTATAGTCGCTGCTGCTGGTCCAGCAGTGGTACCGTCGCTATATGTAGACGACTTTGCTCTACATTATAGTGCGCAAAATATGGCGGTCGCTGAACGACAGCTACAACAAGCTATTCGGAGTGTGGAACGCTGGACACTAGAGCATGGCTTTCGATTCTCAACCGCTAAGTCCTCGGTTGTCCATTTCTGCCGAAAGCGCACTCTCCATCCTGATCCTGAGCTTTATCTGGGCAATGTAGCTTTGCCTGTTGTTGCTGCGTACCGGTTCCTTGGGCTCCCTTTCGATCAGAAATTGACGTGGGAGCCACACGTGTGGTGTTTGAAAACTGCCTGTGCTAAGAAACTCAACATGTTGTGGTTTCGTAGCGGCACAACATGGGGGGCGGACCGCGCGGTGCTCCTACGTTTTTATAAGGCACTGATTGTATCTAGATTAGATTATGGCAGTGTAGCATATGGTTCGGCCCGTAAGTCAGTGCTTGTTAAACTGGACAGTGTCCACCACGCCGGTGTGAGGTTGGCCACGGGTGCCTTTCCGACGAGCCCAGTCGTCAGCTTGCTCGCCGAGGCTGGCGTACCTCCTTTACACCTGAGGCGCCAACAAGTACTGCTGACCTATGCTGCAACTATTCGACAGATGCCACTTCATCCAAGCTATCCATGTTTGTTTTCCAATCCGAATCGCCGGCTGTATGATGCGCTTACCCGAGCCACTCGGCCGGTGGGGATTTGCTTGGATGACTTATACCGTCAGTTCCGATTTCCTTCTGTCTCCTGTATCGTCCGAGTACCTAGCAATGCCCCTCGGTGGATGGTCTCTCGCCCTGATATCATCCTGGATCTGCACACCGGCCCCAAGTCGGACACGGACTCCTCCGTCCGTCGGAGGCTGTTCCAGTCCGTGGTGAGCCGGTATCCGGGATCAGGGCTTCTATTCACGGACGGTTCGAGGGTAAACGAGAAAGTAGGCTGTGCATTTGTGGTTGAGGATCGCCGGTTTCTCTATTCACTTCCCGAGGCCTGTGGCGTGTACACTGCGGAGCTCTATGCCATCTTAGAGGCTCTGCGGTACACGTTATCAGACGATCACCAGCACTTTCTTGTGTGTACTGACTCTCTGAGTGCGCTGCAGCTGATCGATTTGTGTTTCCCGAAGCACCCGTTGGTCCAGCGTGTGCACTACCTGCTCGACAGTTCGCGTAACGCTGGAACCAGGGTGACCTTTGTGTAGCTTCCTAGCCACATGGGTATTGCGGGAAACGAGCTTGCTGATCAGGCGGCGAGAGAGGCAGGCGTACTGCCCTCGCTACCGTATAAGGTGCCTACTAGTGATGTGCGCTCTCAGTTGCGGCATTCGATCCTGTCGCATTGGGAGGAAGCATGGCGTGCCACGCCTCCACCCAACAAACTTAGAGGCATCAAGGAGACAACGAAGGTGTGGAAATCTTCCTTCCGATCTCTCCGGAAGGAAGCAGTGGTACTCTGTCGACTCCGGATCCGCCATGGGATTGCTACGCACTCCCACTTGCTAAAGAGAGAAGATCCTCCTGTGTGTACTTGCGGCGTCCACCTAACCTTGGCACACCTTCTCTTGGAGTATGTGGATCTCTCCGATCTGCGAAGGACTCTTAAACTGCCTAATACCCTCTCCCTTAATCTCCGTGATGACGGGCCGTCAGCTGACCTCGTCATCCGGTTCATGAGGGAGAGTGGTTACTTTTTAAAGTTTTAATGTGTATTTACGACTTTTAATTCAGGTTAAATCTGTTTTGTTTTTTTATTGTGTTCATCTATTTTATTGTTCACTATGCCTTATTTGTTTTATTCTTTTTTACCATCCGCCTTTTATTCTTTTTATTCAAATAAGGCATAATTTTTGGGGCTCACTGTCAGTTTTATAAACACCATTTTCGTTTCATCCATGGCAGTGAGTTGTTTTTATCTACATCCTTTCATTTCACGCCATTTCATTTCATTAGGGGCCGATAACCTCGATGTTAGGCCCCTTAAAACAACAATTATCATCATCATCATTTTTGTTATACTCCTAACTCTTTTCCATCAATTGTCATATAGAGAATATTAGGTCAATCATACTTCTCCCTTTTCTAAACCCATGTTGCTCTTCGCTCTGCTCCTTTTCTATCTTTTTCATTTATGCGATTTAGTATGATTCTTTCAAGTGTTATTCCTCTATAGTTTTTGCAACGTCTTCTATTCCCTTTTTTAAAAAGAGGGACAATGTCTCCTCTTCTCCAGTCGTCAGATATTTTACTAGTTCTCCATACACATGACAATACTCAATACAACCACTGCATTCCCACTGGTCCTGCTGCTCTGATAATGTCTACTGAAACTTCATCATGTCCTGGAGCTTTTCCTTTATTCATCTTCTTCACTGCTATTTTCAACTCCTCCCATGTAATTTGTCCTAGTGCTGTTTCCCAGCTTTTCTCATTTTCTTCACTATTTGTTGTTTCCTCGCTTGTCTGATCTTCATTATTTAACGGCTTTTTAATATACTATTTCCAAAGATCTTGTATACTTTCTGGTTCTTCAATCACAACTCCATCGTCGGTTTCCATCTTTACTGACACCTCTGAAGTTTTCCTTTTATTTTTCATCTCTTTTTTTTTCTTATTGCCATTCATGTCTTCCAGTTTCTTTGTGAAGTCCTCCCATGCCATCCTCTTTGCTGCTTCCACTACTTCTTTACATTTCCTCTTTTCCACTGTGTAATTTTTCCGATCTTCTTCCTTTTTAGTTCTCTACCACTTTCTCCATGCTCCATTCTTTCTTTTAACTGCTTGGATTGTAGTATCATCCCACCAACTTGTCTGTCTTTCTTGTCCCAGATGTTCTACCACATACTTTTTGTGCTGCTTCAACTAACAATTCTTTTAAGAAACTCCATTCTTTCTCTATCTCATTAAATGCTTCTTTTTTTAGTAATTTTTGGTTTATTAATTCTCTATACCTCTCAGCATTATCACTCTCCCTTAGTTTCCAATCACGTGTCCTTGTCATTTTCTTCTGATTTCTGTCCTTTACATAGTCCTTCATTTTCCACTGACCAACTCAAGCTCGAGCCAGCCGGGAAGGCGGTGCGCAGAACACAACACTACCATTACGTTGCCTCACTTCACCCACCCATCACAGTCAGTCTGTCTTGAGAATCTGAGCTAGTGTGTTGTCAGGAAAGCCAAGTGTAAAGCAGCGTGAAAGAGACAGGCTCGTTGTGGTAACCAACGGTGTTGTCATACCGCAGGAACTCATCGCAGCAGCCTGCGGTGTGGGAACTCGGACATGGTGGACCTGTTGCAACAGTGGAAATGTATCTCTTTCTCTCTCTGCGCAAATCCCACAGAGCCGGCCGCCTTCCGGGCTGACGCAGACTCTAGTAACCTATGGTCTCCATCTGCACTCGCACTTGGGAATACCTTTACATTTGTTAATTTCTCTCCCCCATTCACTATCTACTAGAAAATAGTCGATCACTTTCTTGATTTTTCCATTCCAACTGTATCTGGTTATAACGTGACTCTCTCTCTTCATAAACCAGCTGTTTGCTACTTTCATTCCATTTCTTTGACGCAAGTCCTGGAGTCTTTCCCCTTCATTTTCGTCCTCCATATCCAAAATCTCCCAATACTTGTTAAAATCTACTTCTGTTTTTGCCTACTTGTGCATTGAAAAATCCACAGCCTGCTTCCAGTCTCCGACCGGGTCAGAAATGGAATGAATGAAGCCCCCATCTAGCGGCGAGGATATGAACTGTGCCGGCTGACGAGGCCTGACGCACTCCTCTGGGGCAATGATTACATGAATGACAAATGAAATGATAGTGGAGAGTGTTGCTGGAATGAAATTTTGACAGGGAAAACCGGAGTACCCGGAGAAAAACCTGTCTACCACCGTTTTGTCCAGCACAGATCTCACATGGAGTGACCGGGATTTGAACCACGGACCCAGTGGTGAGAGGCCGGCGTGCTGCTGCCTAAGCCACGGAGGCTTCCCTACTTGTGCAGTAAAATCTCCAATCACTATACTTGCATTCTCCATTTCATACTCTGACTCGTTTCGAAAGTTTAGCCTTTCTTCCTTGGTACATCCCACTTGAAGGGCATATATCTGAATTATTTTCATTGTCTCTTTCTGTAATTTCACTGTTATGCTTATAAGTATATATGGCATTATAAATGATCACAATTTTTTTTTTAAATTTATTGGCCTTCTTGCAACCTAAAACACGATATTTCATACATTTTTCATGAATTTTCCAAAATATTAATACCAGAAAGTGGGCATAGTTCTTGAACAGTAACATTTACCTGATTACGATAACCATTGATATACATACACATAATTCACTAGGACTTTTTTTCTTCCAATTTCCATGGGAATAGGCCTACATTTAACTTACAGAACACTGTTCCTGTAAAATTCTAGTTTTTGCATGCAATTAAAAGATGAGATACTGATGGATATGCTGGTGAGTGTATTTTGTGTATCCATTCATCATTAATAATCTTGTTCCTTTCTGATTATCCATACAGATATGGCTACTTCAGCCAAAAGGAGGAAAGCTGGGAGTGAAACTGGATGCATCTTTTGTTCAACTACAGACAGTGACGAGATGCATTATGGGAAACTATATAGCCTTGGAGATATCACTGTTCATCAATTTTGTCTGGTAAGTGCTAGTTTGTGGAACATCATGACAGAATTTGGCTTTTCTCTTAATCTCATGATCCTGTGTCGATTATGTATGGATGACAATACTAGTAGAATTATTATATTTGGGAAAAGATCATACTTTTTCCAAAACAGAGCCGGGCTGAGACAAGGAGATGCTGTCACCTCTTCTCTTCAACATTCTCTCAGTATATTATCAGGAAGTTGCAATTGGTGCCAGCTGGCGTTCGTTTTGGAAATTTTCATCAGGTATATGCATATGCTAACAATATAGTAGTGTAACGTGTCCTCCTGATGGGAGTTAGCAAGAACCAAAACAAGTTACTCTCTTATAACATAAAATAAAATATGGCCTACTCTGAGTGACCACGTTATGTGTGTTCCAATGATTGATACTGAGTTAGATTGGTCTGTTTGTTGGGCACCATAGGAAGCAATAAAAGCTGCCACCTAAAATTTATAATGAAACAACTGGCTCTAATAAAACACTTGTTAGATTCTCAAAATCAGGCCATGGCAAGATTCCATCTTTAACCATAATACCACTTGTGTAGGAGGAAGGTTTGTCTTAAATATAGTTCTAGCTACTGGAAAGAAAGATTTCATTTGAATACCTCTTAAGTTAACAGCCCTGGGGCTGGTTTGCAGCAACTCGCCAATCTTCTCTATTCTCCGCCATCCTCTTCAATCGCGATATGATTTTGTGTTCGTGTCTGTCATTAACTGTGTGATGTATGCAAGTGGTGGTCTTCCTCTTGTTTTTCCCTTCTAACATCCCTTCCATGACTCTTGCTAGCAGGCTATTATGTCTGAGAATATGTCCCAACATATTTGCTCGTCTTGTTTTCAGGCTCTTCATAAAGCTTCTACTTTCTCCTGCTCTTCTGAATATCTCTTCATTTGTCATGCCGGTATGTTGTATCCAACTGGTTTAGTAGTCAGGTAATGGAAGCAATGGGAACTGTGTACTACAATTTTCCTTGCTTGTAACTAAACAAATTATTGTTGTTAAGAGAATGTAAAATGCACCAAGAATTATATGATCTTCAGCTGTGTGCAGTTAGAAAGCTCTGCATGTGTTCATTCCTTATGTATTAAAGATGCGAAAAGTCAGCTAAGGTTGTGCCACATACAACACTCTAGTCTCTAAATGTTGCACATTTTCCTGTAAATTACAGCTGTTTATGTTTGAATTGCATATAAGATCGTGACAAAGAAAGTGTTTCTACAATTGGATGGTTGTATTTAACTGCATGCACGTCGTATAATCTTGGCGAGGTGGTTTTTTTTTTTTTTTTTTTTCACTGAGCAACTTTACACCATTTTTTGTATTTAGTTTTCTGGCATCTTTTTTTAAATTATTGACTAACATATTTCCAAATGCAGACAATCCATACCTCCATTAGGATTCGGGTTCCATAATTCATGCAAAATTAGGGTCGCTCGTTTGTGAAATTGAGGTCATAACCTTCCTACCCTTTCAGTGAATACCGCATGGTAGGCTACTTTACGTAGACTAGGGTAAAGATGTAAATGAGCATTTCAAAAAAATTGTCGCCAGTTGTTTGGTTTATTAACTTACGGTAATATTTTCCATAGGTACTGAAAATTGGGGCACGGTTGGATTTTAAGGTAGAACCGCATGTGCTATCAAATATCGCTTTCTTGCAATACCTGGAATATGTATAGAATTATAAAATGATTATTGGTTAAATAAGGGTTAATAGATAGGCTATTATAATAAAGGAAGGAAAGGAAGCTTGTAGTTTAACGTGACCGTTAATCTTGAGATCATGAGCCACGGGACCCCCTTTTTACGTGGAATCCGAACCACAGGACATGGCATTTCACTTCGAAAATCTCACATGCATTGACCGGGAATCGAACCCGGACCGCCTTGGTGAGAGGCATACAGCTAGACCGCTGAGCCACCACGCCCCTATTATTATAATAAAGATTAAATAAATATTAAAGAAGAAACTATGCGTTGTTAGTGAATATTAGGCCTACCGGTACGGCGAATAGCCTATAATTCGTAGCATCCGTCATTTAGCATTTGAACGGGTCACGTTAATGCATAATATACTAATATATAGGGGTCTTCGGTACTGAAAATTTGGGTTCGGTACGGTTCGGTTCGGTAAAAAAAATTGTACTTCGGTTCTCGGTACAAAATCGGTTCGGTACAGCTCGGCTAACATGCTAAATTAGAGTAAACCATTAAGAAAAAAGTAACACATGAGTCCTAATGATTATACAGTAAACCAAATACTTGCCAAATAGCACAATTTTTATTTAAAATACAGAAAAAATGTACAGCTAATAATCTCATACAATGTTCCATTAACTTTCAAACTTGCCCTTTTAGTGTGGAGTAAGCCAATTGATGCATACATTAAATAGACATTAGGCTCACACTGGAACACTTAAGTCCATAATTTAATTTTATTAATCAGAAGAGTTATTTTGCTCTAGTAGTAAAACTTCACTTATACGATATCCAGGGGACCAAAGGAGAAAAAAAAAACACGCATAAATGTGAAAAACGCGTAAATGAAAGTCGGTAAATAAAAACTGCAAAATGTATGTGACAATATGGGTTATACAGGGACTTTGTTTTAAAAGCGACGGGGACCCTCGCTCGCACCGCGAGCCGGTTCTCGCCAAGCACTTTGCCGTAATGCACTTCTTGACGCCACGGCTTTAACAGTCCATATTCTTTGACTAAGGTATATTACAGCTGAAATAGAGTCAATCGGTGCTGAGGAACTTCAGAACGTAAATGACAACTTCATGAAGAGATGCCAGCGATGTGTAGCAATGAATGGCGAACATTTTCAGCACCAGCTATAGTCTACTCAGTGACTGTGCCGCGCGAGCTACGCATTACGGCAAAGTGCCTGGCGGGAGACAGGCTAGCAATGCGGGCGGCTGGCGAACGAGGGTTCCCGTTAAGAAGTGAAAAACAAGAAATAATAATACGATTGTTTAACTATAATCGGCAATATTTAACAAAACAACTACAAGAGAAATGCACCCAGATATAACAAAACAAAGAAAATTGAGTCACTTTACGAAGTAGTTTGTTATCTTGGCTTGTTTATTGTTGGCCGCGGCCAGGGCGTGAACAGTATTTTCAAACCGATATAATTCGGCCATTATTTCCTCAGAAACGTTATGGTGCGTCACAAAATGTTTGATAGTCCATACAGCATTGAAAGCATCATTAAAATCCACTGTATTATTCTGCGGCTCTTCATCGTCATTAATAAAATACCGTAGTGTAGGCCTAAATTAATGGATTTTCATTTGTCTGAAGACGCAAGATTATTATAACACAGAATCAATCGCGTATTTTTAATGGTTTGACGAGAAGTCCTAAAAAAAACCACGAATGAAAATTATAAAAGTGGAAATAATATTTTTTTAAATATATCGGCGATCGTAAAACATTTCCGCTCATCTTAACATAAGCTTCAGATGCTGTCTATCTGTGTTTTATGGCTGCTTCCTGTTATTTTGAAAGTCTAACACAATAATAGTGCTTGCTTATTACGCAAGCTGTTCTTCCTTGTTACGACACTCTGGCAAGCGAGTGTCGCGGTGACCACCGGTGTCGCTCAAGGCCATCGTAACATAATATAGCACGCGGTGCATCCTTCCGAAGGGAAGTACAGGCGGTAACAAAAGTTTGCATTCGAACATACGTACTTTCTCAGAACACGCAACGTATAAATGACGCTTTATATTACAAGGGACTTAAAATATGATCGTATAAGCGTGAAAAACGAATAAATTTAAAACGTATATCGGAGATAAATTAACATGGAAAGTATAGGCATTTTGCCGGGACCAGGAAAATTCGTATAGAAAACGTATAAATATGAACCGTATACAAGAAGTTTACAACTTTAAAAACTGAATTTTCCGCCAAATCAATACTTTTACTTATGTGAATTTTTTTTTTATGGGTACATGTTTCGGAGACCCTACTGTCTCCTTCTTCAGCCCTCCTTTGTTAATACAAACATCGTGTCACATTCAAAATCTCATAATAAAACAACAGAATACACAACATAAATTGCACAACCACAACATATTAAAAACTATGAGCTTAAAAACACACTTAAAATTCGATAAACAACCAAATATAAAACATGTGATGTTCCTCGCATTTTTTCAGTCAATCAGTTCATGTTGAATTTGTGTCATGGGACACGTTAGAACATACTTAAGCACAACATTTGTTTTGTTCACTTTGTTTCCGAAATATAAAATTGAATGTGATTAATCTTTGGAGAATCTTGCTGAATTGAATGCATCTAAGATTGCATATTGTCATTTTTACATTTGTTGTTTTAGGTAGAACATCAGGTATTATTGTGTTCCTATTCTATAATACTTAAGAACATGCTATACTAGAATGACTGTTGTTATGAATAACAGTCCAATAGGATTGAAGACGGTTAATTCAAGGCTTCTTATGATGGTAAGCTGATGGTCAACGTCTTCGATTAATAACTTCATTAATATTGTACTGGTCCGGACATAAGTGGCCTAGTCATTATCACGGTCCTCATAGAGGTCCACTTCAACTGAGCTACACCTTAACAAAGGTGTTGTTTTAGGTAGAACATCAGGTATTATTGTGTTCCTATTCTATAATACTTAAGAACATGCTATAGTAGAATGACTGTTGTTATGAATAACAGTCCAATAGGATTGAAGACGGTTAATTCAAGGCTTCTTATGATGGTAAGCTGATGGTCAACGGCTTCGATTAATAACTTCATTAATATTGTACTGGTCCGGACATAAGTGGCCTAGTCATTATCACGGTCCTCATAGAGGTCCACTTCAACTGAGCTACACCTTAACACCTTTGTTACACTAAAGTGTAGCTCAGTTGAAGTGGACCTCTATGAGGACCGTGATAATGACTAGGCCACTTATGTCCGGACCAGTACAATATTAATGAACTTATTAATCGAAGCCGTTGACCATCAGCTTACCATCATAAGAAGCCTTGAATTAACCGTCTTCAATCCTATTGGACTGTTATTCATAACAACAGTCATTCTACTATAGCATGTTCTTAAGTATTATAGAATAGGAACACAATAATACCTGATGTTCTACCTAAAACAACAAATGTAAAAATGACAATATGCAATCTTAGATGCATTCAATTCAGCAAGATTCTCCAAAGATTAATCACATTCAATTTTATATTTCGGAAACAAAGTGAACAAAACAAATGTTGTGCTTAAGTATGTTCTAACGTGTCCCATGACACAAATTCAACAAGAACTGATTGACTGAAAAAATGCGAGGAACATCACATGTTTTATATTTGGTTGTTTATCGAATTTTAAGTGTGTTTTTAAGCTCATAGTTTTTAATATGTTGTGGTTGTGTAATTTATGTTGTGTATTCTGTTGTTTTATTATGAGATTTTGAATGTGACACGATGTTTGTAGTAACAAAGGAGGGCTGAAGAAGGAGACAGTAGGGTCTCCGAAACATGTACCCATAAAAAAAAATTCACATAAGTGAAAGTATTGATTTGGCGGAAAATTCAGTTTTTAAAGTTGTAAACATGGTCAATACGGAACCTGAAATGAATGCTGTACCTAATAATACAAGAAGTTTTACTGTATTTAACTAACTATTGAAGTAAAACATTGTTGATAAAGGACAATACTTTGGATGTCTAAAAAAAGGTTTCTTTAAATTACGGTATTTGTGTCTCTTGTACCGAACCGAACTTTTTACCGAGTTTTTTATCGTCTCGAACCGAGGTCGGTAATTTCCTTTGTACCGTACCGAAACCGAAAAATCGGTGCACCGTCGACCCCTACTAATATAACAACCGTATAGCAAATTATAATAATATTCTCACATATGACATATTTAATTTGCACCAACTTTATTATTGTAGTATAAGATATGTTTGACCACTGCCGTTTGAAATGTGCAAATCGTGCACTTTGTAGGCAAGCTGTTCGTTATGGTCGTCTCTGATGCGAAGTTTTACTAATTACTCTTTTAGGAGACACTTGTCTTTGGAATATTCATGAAAGGCCAACCCTCTAGTTCTTATTTCATAAGTCAAACGCCTAAAAACAAAACCACACTCCGAAATAATCAAGAAGATAATCACGAACGATTCACTGCCAATGAAAATCTAATGGAGATTCGCGGATCGGAAGTTCGCTATGCATAATCTTCGGTGCCATTTTAACTCGTGGAAGCTCTATACGCTTACGGTACCATACAATTCAGTCATTTTCCGTAAACATTTATGTGATACTCCTATTCTCTACTCTCTCAACCCTCCTCAGTAAAACAGTCATTTATATCAGCTCTTCTCAGGTAAACGGTATTTTATTTGTGTTCGTGGCATCTCATCCCACGTGCGTGAGAGTTCGCTCGCGCGCTCTTTGCTCACGCTACGGATTAGGCCTAAATCTCACCATCACCCGTGGGCTGCAGAAGTATCTCCAAAAATGCAGTTACACTTAAGCCAGAAAATCTTGATTCGCGCTTTAAGATTAATTTTTCAGCCATTTGGTATGCGAACTCTAGTCTTAGAGGGTTCTAAAATATACGGGAAATAAGGGAATTTGAAGAAAGATCATCGCTTGACACCCTGTATAGAAATATATATATATCGATTCAAAATCTTTAAAATTCAGAATATAAAAAAAAAAAAAAAAAAAACAATTTACAAACTTGGTCCAATATCTGCCGCGTTGATTTCACATATATGGCAACCATCTAACTTGTGTCAGTGGCGTAAAAGCCCTTCTTAAAAACAGGTTACATTCGCCTCGGATTATCATGTAATTTATCGTAACTTGGATAAATTAGGTGATTATCCCAGACATGTTCATAAAATCCCCATCCAAAAGTGCAAATTATAACCATTATATCACACTACACATATATATATATACATATATACATTCATCATTTTCTCCTCGCGTTTTGCTTTGAAGTCAGTTTTACTAAATTGCCCTTAGCAATTAGTCCAATGTTTTTATGTAATGTTTCTGCGGATATTTCCGCCTCCTCAACAAGCTATGTGTGGGAAAGATAGACATTCATACGTGTATTTCCCTTTACATTTATAAAACCCCTATTTCACACGCATCATGTGTTCTATGTAATCCACTGAACTACCTTAATTAAGGTGGTTGACACTGCCGTCTGGCATTTATCACTATATCACATGATCACTATCGTGGATACACCTCGTGACCCTCATACCCAAACTCTCTTAGAGCGGATTAATTACTTGAGTTTCTGAAGGGAAAAAAACCAGCAAGAAGCTAGCACTATATAAAACACCATACATTTCTGTGTCTTACATATGCTAAAATACATCCCAGAATCACTCCCTGTCAGCCGTGCACAATCCAGACAAGTCACCCCCGCGCGAACCTGACCTAGATTACACCTCCTTGTAATGACATATGTCTACCTAGGACATCGAGGTCACTTACCTCGTACACCCTGTGACTCGACTCCACTCTCTCTGATCTCACTTGGCTAGGCTGTAAACAGAAGTCATGTGTGCTGTAGCGTATGAATTTCATGAAGGACAGTCTCGCCTTTTGATGGCCCATCTTTTATCCCGTGGACGCCTAAGTAAACGTGCCCTGTACAAGCGCTGCCCCATCTCTTGGAGATAAATGGGACCCCACCAGCGCTGCCAAATTTTGGCTTTGGTGCATCGAGACTCTTTAGCGCCGAACGGCATCCTCCAATCCCGGCATCTTTCCCTGTCCCCCCCTCTGATATGCCTGCCTGTAAGGCCCGAACACCACACTCCAAATTCACAAAGTGCCCAATTGATAGGCTCGCTCGGCAGCTACTCTCTCCTCTTCAAGAAACATATACACACTATCCTCTAATACTTATGTGGACTATCCACATCCTCACGTTTTCTCAATTACCAGTTTTATTTATAGTCTGTAACGATGCCTTGCTGCTCCTGTCCACTCACGCACACAATAAAATACCTTCTTCTGCTTTCAGCAGCGGATTATCCCTACATAAATTAGTGTCCCTAGATAGCATATCTGCAAGTATATTTTCTTTGCCTTTGATATACTTAACAGTGAATTCGTATTCCTGCAGTGCAAGAATCCACCTACTTACACGGTTAGAACTGAGTTTACAAGTTCTTTTGTCCAACAACGCATGGTGATCTGTATGAATTTCAAATTTCCCCCCCTACTAAATACATCCTAAATTTTCCTAAGCTCAAAACAATTCCAAGAAGCTCCAGTTCAGTAATAGTGTATATTTTCTCTGCTGAAAGTCCTAGCGAGGCAGAAGATAAAATACGAAGGTTATCCTCCTAGTCTTTCTGACACAACACCCCTGCAATACCTATATGTGAGGCATCTGTCATTACCACTTATTCTCTGTCTTTCAGTGGATATTTTAACACTACAGCCTTCTCGAAACCTTCCTTCAGCGCTCTAAATGCATCGTCATGTTTCGGCTCCCACTTTCAACGATTACCATTTTTAAGCAAATCCCTGAATGGTTCTACTAACCCTGAGTATTTAAGGACGAATCTGCGAATGAAGTTGCAAATTCCAGGATAAGACTTTAATTGCTTGGCATTCTGTGGTACCTCTGCATTGAGTATTTTATTCACTCTACTTTCCTCTGGCGTTACCCCCCTACTAGACACTCCATGCCCTAAAAATATCACCTCAGACTGACAAAATGATGACTTAGACAGTTTTAATGTGAAGTCTGCCTTATCTAATTTCTGGAATACTATATCTAAATGGCGTAAATGTTCTTCAAAACTCCTTGAACTAATTACCATATCGTCGATGTAAATGGTTACAAAATCCCCCATGTCATCTCCAAATGCAATATTTAATGCCCTAATTAAAGCTGCTGAACTACTCTTTAAACCATACAGCGTTCTGCAGAACTGCCAGAGATTATATTTATGACTAAAAGCTGTGAATGGTCCGTCTTCATACATAAGTGGCACTTGCCAGAAACTGGAACTTAAATCCACGCATGTGAAATACTTTTTACTCTCAAATATTTGCATCAATTCCTCTATTGACATAGACTTCAGCTGATCTGAACTAATTGAAGAGTTAACTAAGTGTGCATCTAAACAAATACGGACTGTACCATTGCCTTGGGTACTGTAATTAAAGGATTAACGTATGGACTGTTTGAGTGCTCTATAATGCCATCTTCAAGCATCTGGTTAATTTGTGCTTCAACTGCACTCTGATAAGCGAAAGGCACAGGATACCTGTAGCCAGTAAATACTGATCTGTCAATAACATTCAACGAGTGTGTATAGCAATTTGCCATACCTATACGATCTTCAAAAACTCTACTATTATTCAACAACACATCATACATGGGTTGGTTTTTTAGTTTTGGCACCTTAGTTATAACTGGATTAATAACTCACTTAGATGGTTGCAAGTTTCACAGGCCCTCGATGTAGTCCCCACCGTTGCGTACAACGTGTTCCCAGCGATGCGGAAGTCTTTGGATCCCGTTGGCACTGCCCAATCTATTGATGGTACGAAGAGAGCGCTCGGCAGCCTGCTCCCCGCGCATTGTCATCTTCACCCTCGGGATGAGGTCATAGTCGCAGGGACTGATGTCGGGAGAATATGGGGGGTTATAGAGGACCTCCAAGCCCCAGCGATCCAACAATGCCGACACAACGCCTGCTGTGTGTGCCCTAGCATCGTCTTGCAGAACGATGGGCGGTGTAACCATGTGGTGGCGCAGTTTCCTTCTCAGAGCTCCTCGGTGATGGTCTTGCAGAAACGAACAATAGTACGCCGCATTAGCGGTTTGCCCTCGGGGAACAGTATAGCAGCGCTTCCGTACCATTGAAGACGTTAAGCAGGCTGCTGAGCGCTCTCTTCGTACCATCAATAGATTGGGCAGTGCCAACGGGATCCGCATCGCTGGGAACACGTACGCAACGGTGGGGACTACATGGAGGGCCTGTGAAACTTGGAACCATCTAAGTGGAGTTATTAATCCAGTTATAACTAAGGTGCCAAAGCTAAAAACCAACCTATGTACAACAGAACACACTGTTCATAATTAGAGATACGGGAAAATCGCAATTGCGATAAATGCGAATTTTACTTTTTTTTCTTCAATTTTTCAACTATTTGGTAACTACACTGACCGGCAAAAAAAGTGGAACAGTTAAAAAAAGTAATATAAATAGTATAAATCTAGCCTTGAAAAAGATTTAATCACATTTTAAAAGCTTTTCATGCATTAGAACAAACATCTGAAACATCCGTGAATAGAAATTGATAATATGACATTTCTTAGGGTGGTTTATTACCACCAATTACCCCCAGTCCTCGATGAGCCTATCTTAATGGTTTTATGGCGGGAAGCGGACTGGAAGCGTTTAAGGCTTATGAGTGTTGCCGCTCGCTTATTGTTGTTCTAGGGATAACAATTGGCACTTGTTGAACACGTGTGAACCATTGTGACACATTTTAGCAAGTTATCCATTTGCAGTTCACACTAAAACATGCCTCTTAGCCGTGAAGAAGCTGCACAGGCAGTTGCATTGGTGGAGGATGGCCGCAGCTTCCGTTATGTTGCTGAGGTCATTGGATCATCTCTCGGTAGCATACATCGTGCAGTGCAACGTTACAGAGAGCTCTGAACATACGACAGGAGACGAGGTTCAGGCCGTAGAAGAAGCACAAGTGCCAGGGATGACAGATTTCTCACCCTCCAAGTTCTGCGTGATCGGCATACCACAGCAGTTCAGAAACGAAATCAACTGGAAAATGTCAGAAATGTGAGAGTGAGTGAGCGAACAGTAAGAAGAAGGCCTGAAGAAGCTCATCTTTCGTCCAGGAGACCTGCAAGTGGACCCGCACTCGAATGGTATCACAGAGAGGCGCGTCTTCGCTTCGCAAGGCAGCATCTGGGATGGACCCACGAGCAGTGGGCCTCTGTTCTCTTCACTGACGAGAGTCGCTGATGGAAGAGGAAGAGTGTAGAGATGGCGCGGGGAGAGGTACGGCCCTGTTGCTTTCTCCTCCAGGACTCCATTTGGAGGTGGCTCGGGTATGGTGTGGGGTGGCATCAACGTTATGGCCCGCACTGAGTTGGTGTGCATCGATCACGGGACGCTCAATTCCCAAAGGTACATCGAAGAGATCCTGATGAACCATGTGATGCCCTATGCGCCTTTCCTTGGTCAGAATTTCATGCTGATGCCGGATAATGCCCGCCCTCATACTGCTCGCTGTGTTGTACAATATCTGCAGGAAGTGGAGATTCAAACCCTGGACTGGACAGCTCGTAGTCCTGACTTGAACCCCATCGAACATGTATGGGATACGCTTGGAAGGAACGTCAGACAGCATGACCACACCACTTCGGCACAACTGAGAATATCGCTGCTGGAGGAATGGGATCGCATCCCGGCAGATGCCATTCGACGAGTTGTGAACAGTATGCCTGAGCGTTTACAAGCTGTCATAGATGCTAAAGGTAGAAACACCCGTTTTTAGTGACCAGTGTTCTCTTGCAGTGCAGTGCAAACATTAATACTGTTTTGTTTGGCAATATGTTTGATAAACACCAGCCCAAAAGAGCAATACTAAAAAATAGAAAATTGTAAGATTTGCAAAATGTAACGAAATTTGTGAGTTAACCTTTTGATCAGTGAGTTTTTGCTGACACTTACAGGCCACCAGGAGTGAGTTTTTTCGTGAAAAATTGCAGTTCTCAATTTTAAGTTATTTTGAGTCTAACTTTTCTCTATTAATAAAGTTACAAAATTTACATTGATGGTACATAACTGATACCCTCATTTTAATTGAAACCAGGGGCGTAGAAAATATTTTTCTCAAAAATACTGAAAGGAAATTGAAAAACATAATTACTTTCTATATTTGATCAAGTTTGTATCCCATACAACACGACTTAATTTTATATCAGTTTCACCTAGGCTTTCAAAATGTCTTTAGGGTATGGTACTCTTCAAAACAGGGGTGTACACAGAGGGGTCTATCACACTCAACACACATCCACTTAGTGTCTGTTCTTTTGGTTGGTCTCTTCTTTGTGTGCTGACACACAAAACACCTCCGTTGCGGCTTCTGCTTTGATTGTGTTGGAGGTACTGGTTTAGGGAAATGACGTCCAGAAAGTCTCAAGCAGTCTCCTCCTGAAGGTGGTCGACCTCCTTTTGTTGGCTTCCTCTCCACTGCAAATTCCTCTAGCAGCTGATCTATGAGGCAGAGTCGGAATTCACTAAGCTGTGGATTTTTTCCAGTCTTCATCTTGTAAATATTGTAAGAGTTCAGCACTGAAATGTCAATCAAGTAAAAAAACAACTTGACATACCACTTCAGTGCTTTCCTGACATTTGCAGTGAAACTGATTTGCATATCAGCTTTGTCAATTGGACCCATGTTCACATTATAATCCAGTACACTCAAAGGTTTCATTTTCTTCTGACCTGTGGCGTGGTCTGTTTTGTTGGTTTCTACCATCACGTTCTCATGTATGGTAGTAAGCATAGTAACAGCCCTTTTGTCGTGCCATCTTTGCGCCAGCATATCATTGGTGTGCCGTGAAATACATTCCCCCTTTTGAATTTTCTTCGGGAAGTCTGGCATCCCTTTTCTGTTTTTTCTGACTGTGCCACATGCTCCAGTATTTTCCTTGTGTAGGTACTCAAAAAGATCTGGGCTTGTGTACCAGTTGTCGACATACAGGTTGTGGCCTTTATCAATGTAAGGTGCTGTTCGAGTTTTGACAACTGACCCAGACACTCCAAGTTTTTCATCATGTTCAATTTCCGTATCCTTTCCCGTATAAACAATAAAATCATTGATAAACCCAGTTTCACAGTCACAAAGTATAAACACCTTTATGCCAAACCTGTGTCGCTTTGATGGAATGTACTGTTTCCATTTTAGGCGACCTTTCCAAGCAACTAGGCTCTCGTCAATAGAGATCTTTTGGAAGGGATAGAATATAGATCGGAATTTCTCTCTCAAATAGTTTATTATAGGCCTAATTTTATAAAGTCTGTCACCTGGGGGTTGAAGATTGTTGTCAGAAAAGTGAAGCAGTCTTAGAATGAGGGAGAAATTGTCGAGAGAGAACACTTTACCGAACATCGGAGTTTCGATCAATTTATTTGTCGACCAATAGTCTTTCATCCTGTTTTTCTTCACATGGCCCATCAACAATACAGTTGCCAGGAAAACATAAAGAGTCTCTACGGTTATGCCTTGCCACTTATGTAATTTCGACTTTTCCTTTACGTCCGTATTTTCCATAACAAATATGAAGTAGTTGTTCATTTCTGACACTATCAAGTTCATAATATTACGGTCAACAACTACTTTGAAAATCGACACTTCAATTCTTGAATCATTGTCATTATCATTCACATGAAGATTATCACTAACGCCTGAATTTGATGCATCAAAATTAGCAGAAAGCGTAGGAAGAAACCTACCTATAGAAGTCCACTTTCTTCCTTCAGTGTGAACAGCTGACAGCTTAGCCTTCTTTGCGACAGCTGGCTGCACTTCGTCCTCAATTTCTATGTCATCGTCTTCCGAGGAATGACCAATTTCACTCACATCGGACACAATACAATCACTATCACCATCATAAATATCAACTTCATCGTCAGACTCCTCATTAGTCAAAATATTACTTATATCTTGCGGAGCAAGCGCGCCTCCTCGGCTCGATCCCCCCATTTAGCACGTGTATATGTTGACAATCAGAGAGTAATGGAGTTTGTTTCCACGGAAACCGGAGATGAGGGAAAAGAAACATAATGTGTATTGTCAAGGAATTGTTGTGCAGTGCACTCTCAGGAAACAACAATAGAAAACAGTTCTCGTGTGTTGTACTTCGTAGCACAATCGCGTAAGAAGTTAGGTTACGTGACTGCAGATGCCAGGACAGAACTTCATCACAGAACATACGAGATGTGATAAAACACGGAATAACGTTCGCTGAACATGTCAAACATCGTCCAACATTGTTCTAAAGACCCGCCAGTACAATGTCAGGCAACAATTTCAAACATTCCCCATGAAACGTGATTAGAAGGCGGTACTGTTTAGGCGCGAACTTCGAGAACGTCAATAGACGGCAGTACTCCCGTGGGCCACGCACAACAGTGCCGTAAATAGACGGCAGTACTGCTCATTGGGTTAAAGCATGTTGTAAAACATGATTCGGTATTTTCTGTTGCCAACCATCTAAGTTTACATGAATAATGCAAATATTGGAAAACCGATACATTTTAGTGGATTAAATAAAGAAATTACATAAAAAATTAAAGTGTTCCACTTTTTTTGCCGGTCAGTGTATTATGACAATGTATACCCAGAATTTGTGAAACTGAACGTGCGACAAAGTGCGATAACTAGGGGTTCTTGCGAATTATTCCCATAAATGCGAAAAGTGCCCAATTTACCAAAAAATATTAAATATAATGTTTCATTACATTTTCGCGCCACAACTTTCGAAATTTGCGAGTTCCTAGCAATGGAAATTTCGGCTAAATAATCGATATGTACGAACATCGATTATTGTCATGAAAACAATCGAATACGGAAAAAATCAATTTGAAAATGGCTGTTGTTATTACCGCATAATATCCACTGTTCATCGCCAATAAAACGATGTTTTGAAGTTATTTCGTAGTTTCATTTGGTTGTGCTAATAAATGAAATATTCCAATCGTTTGTATCGATTCTTTTTTAAACATTGGAGTAATAAGGTTATGCTTATACCGGTATTGGTTTATATTGCGCCGGTCCTTATTTCTAGTATTTGACCCTTATACATGAAACTGTAAAGTACGTATCGTGATATGAATAGACTATGTTTGTTAGGCGTTCTCCTCGCTTTGGGGAATGTTGTATAATTTGATGAAAGTATTCTCTATGATGTGAGAGTTATAGGTTATGTTACATGTCCGGCGATTTCTCCTTGAAATCGGACAGGCTACTGTTTAACAGATTGTCAGTCAAGAGTCGCAAAAAGGTATACCAGTAATTGCATGTTTGCATATTCTGTTTAACTTAACTTAAGAAAACCTCTGAGACTGATTAAATGTGATCATTTAAATCCTTGGAGTAGACATGAAAGGTACACAACAAAGTTCACAGGATTGTCAACATTTGTTTATACAAATTGCATTGGCAGCAGTGTTAAGTCTCCTGTTGTGTGTGTTTTTTTATAATATCAGTATCCCAAGAAAACCTATGATGAGTCCAAAGACAAATGTTAGTAAAGTTGGCAACTGCGGGATCACACCTCAAAGGAATGATGTCGGGCCCGGCAGGAGAGGAAATGGGGCCTCTCAGGTCGTTTTCCGGAGAAATCCCCATTTTAAAATTGGAACATGGAATGTTCGAACTATGTTACAAGCTGGGAAACTAGAGAACTTGAAAAGAGAAATAGACCGACATAAATTAGATATTTTAGGATTAGCTGAAACACGTTGGAGAGAAGAAGGAGAGTTCACAAGCGGAGACTACCAAGTCTTGCACTCCGGAAGTGAGAATGGTCAAGGCGGTGTAGGTTTGGTACTAAATGCTAACTCTTCAAGAGCCTACTGGATGTTGAAGCTATTGGAAACAGAATTATCATAGCACGTTTTCTGGCAACACCCGTAAATTTAGTTGTGGTGCAGGTATATATGCCTACGTCCAGCAGTGATGATGATGAGGTTGAAGAAATGTATGAGAAGCTGGAAGAATTACTGCGTAAGACAAAGGCTAGCGAGAACATTATTATAATGGGAGACTGGAATGCAGTGATTGGTGAGGGAAAAGAAGGATTTGCAGTAGGAGGGTATGGTCTTGGTAGAAGAAATTCACGTGGTCAACGTCTTTTCGAATTATGTGAACAAGAGAGGTTCGTTATAAGTAACACTTGGTTTACCTCACCAAAGAGGCGGAGATATACTTGGAAAAAGCCAGGTGATGATCAACGTTACCAGATTGACTATATTCTTGTCAAGGAAAGATACAAAAATCAAGTGAAGAAATCCATGGCATATCCGGGCGCTGACATCTGTTCTGATCATTGTCTACTAGTAATGAGTACGGAACTGAAATTTAAACGCAGGATTCAGGGAAAACCAACAAAGAAGTGGAATCTTGAAGCATTTAAAAGCGAGCGGACTAAAAAGCAATATCAGGAAGCCACTGATGACAACATATCATCATATGGAAACAACTCACAAACTGTTGATCATTTATAGTCAATAGCCAAATTCTCCATCGAAAAGGCTGCTGAAGATTATGTGGTATTTGTGGAAAGAGTGAATCGCAAACCATGGATCACACAGGACATTCTCTTAAAGATGGATGAAAGAAGAAAATTTAAAAACGACTCTTCAGAAGTAGGCAGAAATAACTACCGAATGCTAAAGAACCAGATTGATCGACTCTGTCGGGAGAAGAAAATGGAGTGGTGGCAGTCAAAATGCGAAGAGATGGAATTTCTGCAAAAACAAGGAAGAACAGATTTAGCCTACCAAAAGATCAGGGAAACTACTAAGAAACAAAAAGGATTCCGCACTAGACAGTTCCGTGATACACATGGGAATCCTATATCAGACCTGAATTAGAAGAAGGAACACTGGAGGATGTATGTTGAAGATCTATACGCAGAACCAATTCCATACCTTTTGCCAACACGTGGCGAGGAAGACAGGCCAATTGCAGAAGATAGAATTATTAGATCAGAGTTCGATGAAGCTCTAAAATCAATATCCATGGGTAAAACACCAGGTATTGACAATGTTCCTGCCGAACTAATCAAGAATAGTGGGGATAGTACACTTGAATGGATATTCAAATTGGTAGCAAGAATTTTCGAAGAAGGTAAATGGCCTCAGGAGTTTTACACCAGCATCATCATTCCAATTCCAAAGAAGACTGTACCAGTTGAATGTAGTGACTATCGGACCATTAGTCTCATCCCTCATGCATCAAAGATACTTCTGCAGATTTTAAGGAAAAGGATGGAAATATACATCGAACAGTATCTAGACAACTCTCAATTTGGCTTTCGAAAGAATATGTCTACACGTGATGCTATCGGGTCCTTGCGATGTCTTGGAGAAAAGATGTTAAGTGTAAACAGAAACCTTTACGTGTGCTTTGTGGACTTTGAAAAAGCATTTGATAAAGTCAGCTGGCACAAGCTGTTTCCTCTTCTGAATCAAATAGGTTGTCCCCATCGATTAATCAGATTAATATTTGATCTGTATATAAATCAAACTGCTGTTGTTCGGCTTGGAAATGACGTATCAGAACCTGCTAAGATCCGCAAAGGTGTGCGACAAGGGTGTTTGCTGTCCCCTGGACTGTTCAATGCCTTCGCTGAAGCTATAACTAAGTGGGCTTTTAAAGGTTCTAATATGGGAGTGAAAGTTGGTGGAAGACATCCAGAATATTAAATTTGCTGATGATCTGGCATTACTTGCAGTAAATCCGCATACATTAACAAACATGTTGCAATGTTTAAATGATACAGCTACAGAATATGGAATGAAAATCAATTTTAAGAAGACCAAGATTCTGGTGATAAGTAAGCATCAACACGAACTAAATATTACCATAAATAAAGAACCAGTACAACAGGTCAATCGTTTTAAATACCTTGGTCAGATCTTCACAGAAGACCTACGATGTGAAGTTGAAATCAGGAGCCGTATAGCCATGGCCAAGCAGGCATTCCGTGAAAACATTCTCTAATTTGTCAACGCTCAATGTCCCTCAGCCTTAGAAAACAACTGGTTAAGACCTACATATGGCCAGTTGCAATGTACTGCAGTGAGACCTGGTCAATGAATAGAGGTGACATTAAACGACTAGAAGCGTTTGAGATGTGGTGTTGGCGCCGAATGGAAAAGATCAGCTGGGTAGAGAAAATGACCAACATAATGGTGCTGGATCGAATAAAGGAAAAACGGCAAATGATCCGCCAGATATATAGAAGGAGATCCACCTGGCTTGGCCACAGGTTACGACATGGTGGCCTGATGATCGACATTCTAGAAGGCAAAATACCCGGAAAACGCCCTCGCGGGAGGCCACGGAACACTTTTCAGAGATCTTTCCTACATAGCTCTGGCCTACGAAATTATGAAATGGTCAAAAGGACAGCACAAGACCGAACAACGTGGAGAAGACTCATTGTAGGGGCAGACCAGTCGCTTGACTGAAAAACATGATGATAAGTATTAGAGAAATGTAGAAACTTGACACCATACATTTTTCAGAAATGTGAGAAAATAAAGGCACCAGCCTAGCCTTGAATACATTACTGGATCTCCCATCTCTAAGCAACTTTATAGAGGGGCAGGCTAGAATGAGTTCATATAGATTGGAACAAACAGAATGCTGGAAAGCACAAAGGCCCAATCTAGGACACTGTAAAATTAACAGAGTTATAACAGGGGAAGTACTACACATGCCTTCTGATTACATGATACCAAAGTATAACTTTGAGAAACCATTTGAGACCCAAATAATAAAAAAGGAAGACTGGGATATCAACAAGTGGAAGACCGATAGAGAGGATATAGTGTGGTGGACTGATGGCTCAAAAACTGTAAGTGGTACAGGAGGAGGGATCAACGGGGAAAGACCTGAGAGATCAATTCAAATGAGCCTGGGCAGACACACTACTGTCTTTCAAGCGGAGGTGTTAGCTATCACCACGTGTCTTGAAGAAAACATGAAAATGAAATATAAAGATAAGAACATTCTCATTTTTACGGATAGCCAAGCAGCCATTAAGGCACTAGAGGCAGTCCGGATAACATCCAAAATAGTATGGCACTGCCACTCAGTTCTCCTGAAGCTCTCAGAGTACAACACCGTTAAAATAATATGGGTACCAGGGCATGCAGGTATAGAAGGTAATGAAAGGGCAGATGAACTGGCCAGAAAAGGAGCAGAGATACATTTTGTCGGCCCAGAACCTGTATGTGGGATCTCTTACAGACAAGCCCGACATGTAATAGGTAAATGGGTACAAAAGAAGCAAATAGAAAACTGGAAAAAGACTCCAGGTTGCAGATTTGCAAAGGAACTGATAAAAGGACCAAACAAGAAGCACACTAAACAACTTCTACAACTTAGCAGAGGAAATATAAGATGGGTTGTGGGACTATTGACAGGACACTGCCATCTTAAAAAACACCTACTTAGAATTGGAGTAATAAGAGACAATATATGTAGGAAATGCAATGAAGCAGAAGAATCAGCTGAACACATACTTTTTGAATGTGAGGCGCTGGGAAGAACTAGAATCTCCACACTGGGGCTGCCGGGTGAAGAAAGAGAGAAAATCCTAGAGGACCCAATAAGATTGATCTGCAGCTTTGTGAAGGGAGCAGAGATATTCAGGTGGGAATGAAGGAAACACATGGTAGCAAAAGATCTTGGAGGTCGACGCTAATCAGGAACTTGGAAACGAGGCCCCATGAATAAAAGAAGAAGAAGAAGAAGGCACCAGCCTGGCTACTTGGCAAGATTGAGCTCAAGTGCTGTCGGTTGGTTGTATGACGTGGGACAAGGGCACCGGAGCTACGCTGAAAAGATCCAAAGATCATGCTCTCATTATGCAATCAACAATATCAGGTATTGTGCAGCTACTCAAATTACCCTGAGCTGCTCGTGTTATCGGTACGGTGCTAACTCCACAAGCGAAATGGACAGAATGTTGAGGGCCGGCGGAGAGTTGTATTAGTTCACCGATACCAAGGTGCTGATTGTTAGAATAAAGCGAGTTGTGGTCAGGTGACAATGCTCGTCTTACGAAGTTTACCGTATGGCAGGTGAAATGACAATACCGGGCTGTCCTGAACTCAGTGGACGAATTGGTTCAAATTCTGTGAGATGTCTATGAAATCCTTTTGTGTGGTTTCCCTACTAACTCCTTGCCAAGTTCCATTCATTTCTTTTAATAAATTGTCTTATGAGGTTGGATTCAAGGGCATTTGACCATTAAACCACCCGGCAAATAGAAATTCAATGCACCTCATCCCTGGCCCTCATTGGAAAGGGAATAAAGGAGGAGTGAACGTACATTTCATTATTTAGTCAATTCTCGGTTGTATGGTATTTACCTGAAGTTAAGTAAATGTACTGATTCACATCATTATATTGAATGCTTATGCCGTTAATCAGAAACACCCGTATTTCCAATCCTGTGCAAGTTTGAATTAGTTTCCGTGTATAATAATTTTGAACCTGTTACATTTTTATCGTACCTGGTGACGAACTTTTAAATGCTAAAAAAACGCTAATTTTTAAAATTCAAAATGCTCCAAAATGCTATTTTTCAAAATGAAAGTGCTACAAAATCAATTTCAAATTGCTATTTTCTCGTATCTTTATTCAACTATATTCCCCTGAAATGCAGCATCGTGCAACGAGTCCTCTAGACATCCGTTCGTGAATAGGCTGCCCACAAAACTTAGAGAATCCCACTCTATGGCTGGTGATATCTCATTTAAAGAACAAATTACTCCCAAAATACTACTTCTCTGACTTTTGATCATTGAATGTTATTTCCACATTAGCATTATTTCATCTAAATTTTACACTTCCTACCTCATATATTACCAGACAATACTTAACTAATCCGAGCCTAGAATAACACTGAACACTAAAATTGGTATAACAAGACAGATTTGCTTTTCTATGTGATTATCAATATTGATGTCTACTAAAACTTGTTTTGAAATGACTTCTTCCCTTCAGCTGTGATAATGAACGTACAATTAATCGGCATCTCTTCAAAATTTACACCAGTTCCTCTCATTTTATCATAAAAAGCACTACTTACGCAACTCTTCATTCAACCACTGTCGATTAAAACATCGTCTCGCGCCTCGGACACATTAATATTAATAATGGGGTTTTTGTTAGCCACTTCCTGAATAATACCTTCATCATTAATTCACATAATAATTCGTCTTTAACATTTAGGACATCCGTATATACCCGAATGTAAGACGACCCCGAATATAAGAAGAGCCCTAGTTATCAACTGCCTCTTACAGGTTTTTTTCAAAAAAATACTCGCTAACTCATAACTTGCACAATATATGCCCTTAAGGTCGTGCTTTCATTTTTATAACATCTCGTGTTATCGGAAATCCCTCTGCCCGCTTTTCCAAGACATACTCTATAATTTCTTTGTTCAAGAATGGAAGACGTTAATAAATTAAGATACGTTGATCACAAAATTGCTGCTCGTAAAACTGACTGGTTGTTCTTGTAAAGATTGTTTTAAAACATATTTCCGTATGCTTTCGAACATATAATTTATCCGCTTGAAATGACGTGTATGCGTAAATCCTAACCTCAAAATGTACGCTATTCGTATATGCATGGTAATTAAACATAACAAACCATATTTTAATCTTCATTAACGCATTGATTCGTTGAGAGTTACAAGATGCCAACACCACATACTACTTTGCAAATAATAACAATTTTTAAAAACCTTGATATATATATGTCGTAGTCAGATAGTGAAATCCGTCATTTCATGAAGATCCTAGGCACTTCATGAAAAGCCGGCATATGATGTAAAAAGAGATAGTTACACCATCTGACGCGTTTAGGCAGATGGTGTAAGAAATGAACTTACATTATCAGCCGAGGCACTTCATGAAGATCCGGTGATTGTTGACTCGGCACTTCATGAAATGACTGACGCAATGAAGCCGTACATTAATTCATTTAATTGTTCTATTCCAAGAAATAAATTAATGCTTGTTTATTAAGGTTTCCGAAATGAAAGTTCACATAACAACCTAACTCTAATCGGGTAATACCGGTTACTCTTTACTCTCTATCTTTTTTTTTTTTTTTTTTTTTGTAGAAGTTTGTGTTTTTATTTTTACATTTTTTATTTGTTCATTATTTTTTTCTAATCTGTAATGCATACTTTCATAATTTCATTTGCAGTTTTTGTTTTTGTTCTTCAATTGTGTATCATTTTTCTTTCTTTCCTACTCTCATGCAATTTGTATTTTTGAACTTGATATGCTTGATATGTACCTTAATATTGTTAAATAAATGAATAGCCTAAATAAATAAATTAATTCACACATACATTAGAATACTTCCATTGCATCGTATACTGTAAAATATTAATCTAGGGATTTCTGCTGGGTTAAAAATGGCAACAACTTCATTTCTTTGTCTGAATGAGGGTGGGAGGCTGGGGAGGCGTTAGCAAGCTAGTATACGCTGTCACGCAAGAAAAGTTGAACAACCTGCAGGGTGACGTAGCTTGAGGCTGCACTGTATTATTTAGAACTTCCCCAAATTAAATAAATAGTAAGTTCCTTGGATTATAACGATTGAATTAGCTCTGGAATCTCAATCAACCAAAGAGGAAATAGTTGTGGCCTATAGGCTGTATTCCTATCGGCTAATATTTATTGTGGGAGACAAGTGTAGGAGAGTTTGCATGTTATGGTAATAATACACTGGTCAAAACAATTAGGGGATCAGGGGAAATATCATACACAAGATACATATGGTAACGTCTTTTATTCAGAGTTTGGTTACAATTGTAATTTGTGTGTGCTACAGTACGATATTGTGCTGTCTCAACTCTATACTGGAGGTTTACATGGCGTTGACTTAGAGCGAGGCACCATATGGCTACCATAATAGTGAAAAAGTCATTCTCGTTGCCCTCTAATATGGTGTGTGATCACCTCGGATGGCCAGGACAGTTGCACACCTGCGTGGCATGGACAGTATAAGGTTATCAATCAGCTCTTGAGGGATATTTGGCCATTCTTCCATGAGTGCAATATCCAGCTCGGCAACCGAGGTGGGAGGTGCTGGTCTGGCTGCAATGCGTCTGCCAAGTGCATCCAAGACATGCTCAATCGGGTTTAAGTCCGGTAAACAGGCTGGCCACTCAATTCGTTCAATGCTCTCGTCGTCAGGCATGTTGTCCACCAGTGCAACTTTGTGGGGACTTGCGTTATCGTCCACCGGATTGAACCCATCGCCTATGGCACCAGCGTAGGGCACAACAAAAGGTTGAAGGACCTCGTCTCGATACCTCTGAGCAGTCAAAACGCCATTCTGAACGACATAGAGGTCCGTACATCCGCCAATACTGACTCCTGCCCACACCATTCGTCCACGACCATGATATGGTGCTGTTTCCTTCACACACGCGGGATTGTTCCGAGTTCCACGTTTTCTCCAGTTGAGGGAACTACGATTGTCCGGCTGAACACAAAATCGTGACTCATCTGTGAACAGAACCCGGTGCCATTCGTTACGACGCCAATCCTGATGTTCCTCCGCCCAGTTTCTGCGGGCTAAACGGTGGCGTGGTTTTAATGGGACACACACCATAGGTCTCCGTGCGTAGAGGCCACTTTCCCGAATGCCATTTAGGACTGTTTGTGTTGATATGGCGCGCCCTGTTGCCACCTGGAGGGTGCGTTGCAGCTGAGTTGCATTCAGCCTCCCGTCTCGACGGGCTGTTAACCGGAGATAACGGTCATCTCTTGCTGATGTTACCCGTGGATGACCTTGGCCTGGCCTTCTTTTAACGGTTCCTGTTGTCTGAAATCGTGTGCTGCAGGTCCTGGAAATTACACTTTGGGACACTCCAATAGCTGCAGGCACCTCCCTCTGAGTCTGTCCGCTTCCAACCGTCCTATGGCTCTCCATGCCATACCGTTGGAAAAGTCACGTTGTTGTTGCATTGCACTACCTGCTCACTACACCACCTGAACCCAACTGCTTGTGTCATTCGTTTGGTAGAGTAAACACACGTCCACACCAACCCCCTCTGCAGCAACTTCCTGTTATTACCACTATCTCGGTTGCCGTAATGTTGTTGTCTCCAGTCCGTAGAACCGACAGAAAGACGTCGATCCATTTCAGGTCATTCTGTCGATGACAATTCGTCAGATCCTAGATATCTCGACTGATCCCCTAATTGTTTTGACCAGTGTATTAATTATGTGTGTTTGTCATCATCTATCACCAACAGCGGTAGCTACATTCACTAACGCAAAGCTCTAGGCCAGGCGTTCTACCTGGTGCTCGGGAGCTCCACGGAGCTCCTTAAATGACATTTGGTGCTCCCGTCATACGAGAAAAAAAGTGCTCGCGAGCACAATCTCCCCCGAGATCCATTCTTTAATTCAAATTCTGTTGTATGGACATGAATAATAGGGTATTCATTAACTAGGAGGTTTGACAGTGAAAATTTTTATCTTGTAAAATAGTATTTATTAATCATCAGTAATCATAATTGGACATCCCTGCTTTATGAGTAACGCAAAAGATGCTGATTCGACTTGACTGTACATACGTAAATGATCTTATCTTCATGAGTCATGCAAGCAGTTGCAGCATGCCTGGTGAGCGGTGAATCACTAGATATTTCAGCACTTCAATGGGAGAGAGAGACAGGAAAAGAGAAGAGAGGCGCATGCTTGTTACATTATTATTATTATTACTATTATGATTATTTTGGGCTTTATGGTGCTTGGGGACTTGGTATGGCACGATGGTGGTGGTCACAGTCTCAAAAAAATTGAGAACGCCGCTCTAGGCTATGAAACTAAGCTATATACGGACTTGTCGAGTGGTTCAAACCCCACTTACAGCGGTCACTAAAATGATATTTCCCATTTGAAACTCAGGCAAATGCTGGGACGGTACCTTCTAATATGCCACAGACCGCTTCCTTCCATCTCTGCCACTTAGAAATTGATCGAACATCATCCCCAAGCCCATTGAAACTGGAATGAGTCCCGCGACGTAGCCTTACACGTACAAATCTTGCACCTCGGCCACGAAGGTAGCTACAGCAAGTCGGGAGATCGTAGGTGCTAAACCCGGCGATGACAGTCGCTATCCAGAGTGTGGTTTCTCCCCGTGGATTTTCCACACTCCCTTCACCCAAATGCCGGGATAGTACCACTTCAAGTCCTGGGGCGCCTACCCCATCCCTTTCCCTAATGCAGTTCCACCCACCCCTACAGTCATCATATAAATAAAAGTTAAATTCACACCCAATCACATGGGGCTGATGATTGAGGTGACCCAAGTTCCCTAAATGGATTAACAACAAAACTGGAACGATAACAGGTAAGATACACACAATGAAGAAAAATGCAGAATCATTCTTTCAAATATTTCTGTCTATAATAAATAGGCTGAAATCTGAGATTTTCTCGAAGTTAAACCCTCCACTAAATCAACCAAATGTAAAGCTTTTGTGTATGTCCCTCTTACTTCTCGCGAAAATGTCGCTGTTGTTTCATTTGAGGTACTTCGACATCGTGGTCATTCAGCCCTGTGTACTCGGGTTTATGTAGAAACTGTCTGATAATCTGTGGTATTTGTAGTAATGTGTGTATTTGTAGTTCAGGTTATTGGGAAGGAGGCGGCCATGGTTTAAGTTAGGAACCAACCCGGCATTTGCCTAGAGAAGGGGGAAATCACGAAAAACCAATTCCAGAATGGCTAAGGTAGGAATGGAACTCTTCACAGTTTTGCCTCCCGAGGTTGAGTGTACCCCAATTCAACCCTTAGACCATAATTATGTTCCTATCCGTGGTAACCATAGTTGATTTCATAAGTCTACTTAACGAGTAGGCCAATATGCTGGTTCGAATCCCGTCACTGACTGTGGCGTTTTCCCACAGGTAATTCCACACACCCTCTCGGCAAATACCGGGATGGTACTTCATTTCAAGTCTCGAGACACCTTCCCAAATTCTTTACCCACACACTACTTCAGTCATCATGCAAACACACTAGGCTGATGACTAAGATGTCCCTAGCCATTAAAATAAATATACAAGAAAATAACTATAAAACAAGGCAACATCTGAACTATATTAAAATGTGCAGATTGAACAAAAAAATACTGGAATAGTTACTTGGCAAAAATAACATTCTTCATAGGGGTTCGAACTCACCAAGTTATGTTCCGGAAGCTAACACCATACCCCGAGACCACAAGTTCAATAAGAGGGCCAGCTGCTAAGAGCTGTACAAGATCTCGTAATTGCACGCCCGTAACTGAGTTAGTTCTTGTTGTTTGAAAGGGTGACACAGCTAAACCAAGTCATATTATACTATCGGTTATCTATCTCTCATGTTTTAAAAACAAAATGGGTCTGAACGACGTTATTCTTCTGTTCACAGTACGGCAGCATAATATTCCTTCTAGGCGCAAGGCCAAGCAAGATGCTGGGGGAGGGAATTAGGGGATAAATGAGGTCCAGACCATTAAGACATTTGTACCATATGTCACAGTGTTCACTTTCTGAGGAAATAACAGCCCTTTAGTGTCCACATTTTTATCCGATTAATTCTTGGAAATCACACTTCCCTCACACGTAATCACCACTGCCGCTACGGTACTTCATGGAGTGACGGGCTGGATTTCCCGTCAGATGATGTACAAAATGAATTGCACTATGTGACGGCGAAATGTAGTCGTTTCATGAAACCACGCGTCAGACAGTGCAACTGTACCTTTTTACGTCATATGCCGGCTCTTCATGAAGTGCCTAGGAGTTTCATGAAATGACGGATTTCACTATCTGACTACGACATATATATATATTTTTTTAAATACCCTGAATATAAGACGTCCCCAAGTTTTTATAACACAAAAAGTGGGAGAAAACTTAGTCTTACATTCAGGTATATACGGTAGTTATCCTGTATGAGCGTGACCACAGGGCATCTTACAGACTGTAAAACTGACCTTACATCGCAGTCCGGTTCTCGTTTAAATTACTACTCTGGTTCTGAGGGGTTATACTCTCTACGGTGCTGGTCTGGTTGTTCTTTGTATTGTTCACAGGATTATGCTGATTGTTACCTGTTCTCTTCCCTGACCCCTGTTCTGGTTATAATTCCCATTATTACCATAATTCTTACCCCTTTGGTCGTTGTTCCTCCCCTGTTGATAGTTATTTCTACCCTGATACTGTTGGCCATAGCCATTACCTCGATTTTGATTTTGGTTATTAGTATTATTAGTGTTTCCCCTATTTTGGAAATTGTGTCTCTCGCCACTGTTCCCTTGTATCTCCTGACACCTTTGATCGTTAGGACTATGATTCTGGTTTCCCTGGTTTCTAACAACATTTTTGTCATATCCACCTCTGCCTAATTCATCGAATGTACTGAGCAAATTCTCCACTTGAGAAATGGTCTTTACATTCTGGATACAAGCTGCCTCCTTTATCCTATGTGGGAAATGCCTTAATAACAGTCTCACCACATCACTTTCCTCTTTTAACCCATCCAAGTACTTACAGGTAAGTATCTGCCCTAAAAAGTACTCGGTCATGCTGTGATTGCCTCTAGGGTAAATACGTCCCACAAACTACACCCTCACAATGCTGTGATTGTATCACCTCGTTCCAGAATTTGTCGCAAAACTTAGCTCTAAAATCTGCAATGTCTGCGAAATTGTCCCTGTATACAGCAAACCAGCTTTTGTTTTCTCCCACAAATGCTTGTTCTAGAATGTCTATTACCCGACACCACTCAATCTGCCCATCCTCTAACCTTTCCTTAAACCTATTCTCGATAGCGTTCATAAACTCCATTGGACAACCTTGCCGATTACTGAATTTGCCTAGTTTTATTTCACGGTGTGTACTGCTATTTTGGCTACTTTCCTGCCTCATCCTAGCTTTTAATTTATTTTTCCAATTCTGCCATTTTCTGTACCGCTTTTCTTTCAATGCTATTCACTGTAAGTCGAATACTTCCTTCTGATGCCTCAACTTTATCGTTTAATTTGTCCTGCTTTTCCTGAATGCTATTTATGCTTTCTTTGTTCTGTTGCCTTAAATCCTCGACCTCTGCAATCCTTCCCCCCCAGCTGTACTTTAACTTCTCTAGTTGCTACCTGAATTTTATCAATTTCTCCCCCCAATTGTTTTTAACCTGCTTAGTTTCCAATTGAACTAATTCCTTAAAACTCTCCACTTGAGTACTAATTCTTTTCTTCAGCTCCCCCTGCACTTTTCCTAATTTCCTATCTACACCTGCTATGATTTCTTTAGCCTTTTCCATCACTCCTTTAATTTCACCCCTAATTTGTTCAAATTTTTCACTCATTTCCCTACGGTTTTGTTCTAATTTTAAATTGTTTTGTTCTAATTTTTTGTTTAAAGCTTCTATACTCTCCTGACTTCTCTACTGTTTTGTTCTAATTTTTCGTTTAAAGCATTTGTACTCTCCTTACTGTGTTGCATTAATTGTAGAAGTAAGCTTTCTAGGCACAGGCACAGAAATATATATGACCCTTCTCCTTCCACAAATGATCTACGGTTTTCGTCCCACGTTGGTAGCGACAACTGTAACGTGTCCTCCTGATGGGAGTTAGCAAGAACCAAAACAAGTTACTCTCTTATAACATGAAATAAAATATGGTCTACTCTGAGTGACCACGTTATGTGATTGATACCGAGTTAGATTGGTCTGTTTGTTGGTTGCCATAGGAAGCAATAAAAGCTGCCACCTAAAATTTATAATGAAACAACTAGCTCTAATAAAACACTTGTGAGATTCTCAAAATCATAATACCATTTGTGTAGGAGGAAGGTTCGTCTTAAATATAGTTCTAGCTACTGGAAAGAAAGATTTCATTTGAACAAAGAATTTAATAAGCAAAATTGACACTGTGGTAATCATCAGAAATACGAAAGTGATCTTTACCAAAATTAATTAAATACCACATGAACGTATGAGAATTGGAAGTATGAAATTTACTTGAAATGCAAACCTACTCAATTTACTGAATTTAAATTATAAAGAGCGAGGAATTTGAGAGCTTGAATATGTTTCGTCAGTTGGCTCACCAGCGAAGATACCGAATTCCTCGACCACCATGATGAAAGCTCTTTGAAGATCCTCGTGGCAAGACATCTTCTTGTTTCATGGCGAAGCGTAGAATAATGCGAAAGTTCCAAATGTGCTGTAGCGGTGGATCAGAATCCGATAGCCGCATTTACCTGGACTGCATTGTCACTACAGAACACGTCGTATTCATGACTAATATTTACTCTAGAATATCTCAGCAAAATGTACTTCATGTTCACCATGGAACGAAATTAAAGTGTCCGTGGACGTTAGAACACGTGGAAAGATTTCCGTCACTGTCTACTCACTTCACGTCACCATAATACAGATTTGAACTTGACACATCGTGCTAGCGATTTAAACTTCTCACATCGCTGTAAAACTTGAATGAATAGAATGAACTCGATACAGTTTTGAACCTCGTCTTCCTCGCTTGTCCCTGTATTTATACCTCACTTCAACTGTCCCAACAACTTCAGTTTCGGCCGGCAAAGGCTACCACTGCCTCTCCGCCAATCAGCATGTTACTTCCGGGTTCTTCTTCATTTCGGCTAGCTCGCCTCGTCTCGCGATTGGCTAAGACGTCGCACGGGTCCTTCCTCTTCGTTCTTCATGTCGGTTTTTCCGGGCGAGAGTTCCGTTCACATAATTCACGTTTTCACGGTGAGAACTGTTCCCTTAAGTTCCTTGCGTAACTTGTTATTGAGTAGCGTGTCTATTTTTGGACCGTAGAATACCAAGATGAACCAAGCCCTCTCAAAAGCCCTATATGAATTATTAGCCTTCCGTATTCTCATATATTCACGTCGCGTAATTTTAAAATATTAATTAGATCGTATTTTCTATTATATATATATTGATACAAAATATTTAAAATTCATAAAATTAAAAAAAAAAAAAAAAAAAAAAAAATATTAACAATATAAATATACAAACTTGGCCCAATATTTGCCGCGTTGATTTCACATAAATGGCGACCATCTGACTTGTCAGTGGCGTAAAAGCCCCTCCTAAAAACAGGTTACAGTACTTGCAGGAAGAAAATGAAATTTAAAATAAGGAAGTTACTTGTTGAACTAGAGGAAAGCCCTAAAAGTTGGCCTGAGAGTAAATGACCAGAAAACTCAGTACATGACAGTTGAGAGGAATAGTGATCTACAGGGTAAACACTTGCCCCTCATAATAGGCAAGCGTAAATTTGAAACGTAGACCAATTCAAGTTTTTAGGAGTTATCAGTGAACAAAATCACAGACGATTGAAAATTAAATATCCTGTGGAATCCTAAATACTAATAAGGCTTTCTACGCATTGGATATCTTACTAGGATCCAAACTTCTACCAAGGAACACAAAACTAAGGATAACTCGATTATTCAACCTATTGTAATTTATCGTCTGGCTGCGTGGCTCAGGGGTAACGTTCTCGCTTGCTGAGCCCAAGGTTGCAGGTTCGAAACCTGGCGCAGTCAGCTGGCATTTGAGGGTGCGCAAATGCGAGGGAGCCATGTCAGTAAATTTACTGGCACGTTTAAGATCCCCTTCGGGGCAAAATTCCGGCACCCCGGAGTCTCTAAAAGCCAGTGTAGTTAAAAGGGACGTAAAACCAATAACATTATTATTATTATTATTATTATTATTATTATTATTATTATTATTATTGTAATTTATGGTGTAGAAATGTGGAGTATAACAAAGAATACAGAACATCAAATACCAGATTTTGAGAACAAAGTTAGCAGAAAATTTTTTGGGCCTTGCTAGGACTTCACGAAATTGGAAAAAGAAATTCCCGCACTATACATCAAGCACCGACAGTAAACGTTAAACGACTCCAGTGGGCTGGTCATTTTCTAAGGATGGAGACATAAGGAATTGGCATGAGGAACTTTCTATGCATCCGGCATCGACAAGTTGGTTGTGCGTTCGCAGAAATGTTTGGAGTCTCTTGGAAACTATGTGGAAAAGTGACGTTACAATGTATGTCATTATAGGCCTCTACCTTCCACTACTCCCAGGGCCTTCATGGCCTGTACGGAGTTGGCTTTGCTTTGCTTTTGCAATGTCAATGAACAACGACTAATATCCGTTTTATGTCTCGGCATGATGGGTTAAAATCACTGACTGGACTATTAATTATATTATCATGGAGATGCATGTGCAACAAATTCTTGTCAGACGTAATTTAAGAAAGGCGAGGTGCATGAAACACAAATCCCCCTTCCGTCCAATCTTAACTTGACTGAATTTTGTGGAACGAAAAGTTCACAGGCGAAATGAAGAAAAGCTGAGTTGCACTTCCAGGGAAACTCCAAACACAACCTCTCTTCTCTGAAGTTTTTAACTCAACACGACTCGACAGTTTGCTACTGGCTGTATCTAGGGCAATAAGCTCGTCCGCTAGCTAAGCTGTAACTGGGGTGATAAACTCGCCCCTAGCTAGATCGTAAACTGTCACCTCAGTAACTGAATGGAGATTGTTGGAAGAAATGATAACTTAAAAACACTGTTCCCTGTGACTCTTTCCCTCCAACTGAGAAACGTCAGGCTCATGACACACATGGCGTTCTGTTACTTAGGATCAGGCGCCTCCAGTAAGGCCCGCACAACTGCAAACGTGGAAACATTGAATGGCAATAAATTCATTCTGGTAATTTTTTTATACTAGTTTCTGTTTTATTTCCTTACTCATTAAAACTACAGTATATTCCAATGTTTCTCCCATAAGTCCAATCCCTCCTCCTCGCGGTGGGAGTCGGGCAACGTCACAAAGTAGGGGATTGCCTGTTGGGGTGAAGTACAGTGGGGACTTTGAGGGCCCTGGTACCGCCACGGTAGCTGTGAAGGCTCTACAGGAACCTTGAAAAGTGACGGCTGACGGGCTCTGGTGAAACTATGATCGGCCTAGCAACCCTGTAGTGGATGATGTATATGCTTTCAAATATGGAACAAGCCTCAGAAAGGATGGATCAAATGGAAGACGACCTGGATACTCTCAAGGACTATGATTTGGAACGTGAAATATACAGACGTTAACAGGGAAGGTGGAGGAAGTAGTGGACTTGATGGACAGGAGAAAACTAGATATTTTAGGACTATCTGAAACCAGATGGAGGGGTCAAGGGAAGAAGAAATTGAGAAATGGATATAAACTGTACTGGAGTGGAAATGAGGATGAAGGGAGAAATGGAGTGGCAGTGATTGTGAGAGAAGGGATGAAAGAGGAGGTGGAAGGAATAGGGGACAGGATGATGCAGGTAAGAGTCAGAATGAAGGGTACAGATACGGAAATCCTACTAGTGTATGCACCACAAGTCGGTTGCTCTGTGGAAGAAAAGGAGAAATTTGAAGATAAAATGCAGAGATAACTCGCAGGACAGAAGGTCATAATCATCGGAGACCTGAATGCACATGTTGGAAACGAAAGACAAGGCTATCAGGAAATGATGGGAGCAGAGGGATGGGGAAGTCGGAGCGGGGAAGGTAGAAAACTGTTAGATTTTTGTATAAGGAATGGACTAGCAGTTGGAAATACATGGTTTAAGAAGCAGGAAAGCCACAAGATAACATGGTATATTCCTGATCTGTCGGAAAGGTCGGTGGTGGACTAGTGGGATATGTGATCGGGAAACAAAGAAAACCATCTCAGATGTCAAGGTAATACCATCTGAAGCCTTGAATAGTGATCATCGGCTTTTAGTAGTGACTACTAGAGGAGTTAAAGAGAGAGAGGGGATAGAGAGCCTGGAAAAAAGGATAAGAGTATGGAAGCTGAAGGAAGAGAAATAGTAAAGAGCATACCAACAAATGAAACAGTCTGTCGAGGAATGGAAAAGGTTAAAAACAAGGTTGGTGGAAACAATAGAAAGAGTGTGTGGAAGAACTAGTGATAATAAAAGGTGGAAGGAAACATCCTGGTGGAACGAGCGGGTGAAGGAGAAAGTTGCAATGAAGAACAATGTTTTCCGTATATGGTTCCAAGAAAGAACAGGGGAAATAAGAAAGGAATATATGGAAAAGAAGAGAGGAGAAGAGGAAATGAATGGATGAGTGGACAAAAATTATGGAAACAGACCGTGAGGGGAGTAGGACTGTATACAATGGTTAGGGCAAAGAAGAGAGGCACAGCAGGAAAAGAAATTGAGGACATACATGAACTGAAGGAGTATCTTGAGGAGTATGCAGAAGAATAATGAGGATTTACGTAATGTAGAGGAAGATGAAAAGGTCCTGACATGGAAAGAAGTGGAAGAAGCAATAAGGGCCTTGAAAGGAGGAAAAGCTCATAGACTGGATGAAGTAAGTGTCGAGATGGTGAGAGCAGCTGGCGTCGTAGGAGGGCAGTGGCTTTATCGGGTCATGAGAGTAATATGGAAGGGAAGGAGAACACCTGAAGACTGGAAGAAAGGTATAATTGTGCCAATTTTTAAGAAAGGCAACAGGAAAATAGTCCAGAACTAGAGGGGAATCACGTTGATGTACCATGCTGCGAAGATATTTGAGAAAATCCTGGAAAGGAGGGTGCGGAGAGTAGTAGAAGAAGGGTTGAGGGACGAACAGTATGGATTTAGGCCAGGAAGATCAACAATGGACCTGATTTTCAGCATAAGACAGCTCCAAGAGAAATACTATGAATATGGAAAGAACTTGGTAATGGTGTTTCTTCAAGTGGGATGTGGTTTGGCGACCACGGGACGCCAGCTGAGTCCGGCATTGCTTCCACTTACTTGTGCCGGGCTCCTCTCCGTCGTCTTTCCTGTCGACCTCCCTTGGTCAACTCTTGTTCTTTTCCGACCCCGACGGTATTAGGGTATCCGAGGCCTAGGGAGTCTTTCACTTTCGCGCCTTAATTGGCCCTTGTCTCATCTTTCCTGATCCCTCCTTCTTCGAGGGGTCAGACCTCTTGTTTTCTTTTCATTCTATTTCCTTTTCTCATTAAGATTTGCACACTGTTTTTGTTAATTGGCTCTCTGTGTATCTAAATTCCCTTTAGCGATTTTTTTATTTGCATCTACACTCCATTTTGTAGGCATTTTGAATCTACGTTGCGTTTTGTGAGTTTTTTCGTTCTGAATTGCATTTTGCAAGTGTTTTCAACCTCAATTGTATTTTGTAAAGATTGACAATCTAAATTGCTTTATAGTAAGTCTTTCAGTATAGGGGATGGGACTTTTGTGAGTATTTTGAATTTCAATTGCATTTTGTAAGTATTTTCAACCTACACTGCTTTTTTCATGTTCAATCTAAATTGCATTTTGTATGGTGGGCATTTTGCAATTGTTTTGATTCTCAATTGCATTTTGTGTGTATTTTGAATCTAAATTACATTTTGTAAGTATTTATAATCTAAATTGCATTTTGTGAGTACTGTCCATCCAAATGAGTAGTTTGATTCTACCGTACATTTTGTAAGCATTTTCATACCTGCCAACTCTCCCGATTTAGGCGGGAGACTCCCGATTTTACACAATTTCACCCGCCCTCCCGCTGAACCTATTAAATCTCCTGATTTTTTGAAATCACGTGCGTTATTTTGGACTGAAAGTGCGAGAAGACAAACTCCAGTCATCCATCGAACAGATCGATTTTACGAGAAGTGTGTTTCGATACCGCAGTTTCGCTTCGCATCAATATAATTTATAGATAATTCTTCATAACTATGCGTCCCACTCTGTTGTATTTGAATATGTCTTTGTTTGAAATAGTCGATGGTTAATTCAGCACGTGTTCCTAGAAGTTTTCATAATAGCCTGTGAGTGAGAGGTAGTTGTAGGCTGCGGAATATTGTGGACTATCTGTTTAACATGTGAATTTATCTGTGTAGCCTATAACTTGGATGTTGTTGGCATAATATGATGGTAGGCTATTGTGATTTTTCAATCTGAGTGATTTTGTCGGTTCCTCGGTAATAAGGCGAAGAAATATGATTGGGCTCAAAATCTCCCGATATTTCAGTATGGCAGGTATGCAATTTCAATTGCATTTTGTAAGCTTTTTGAATTTCAATTGCACTTTGTGAGTATTTTGGATCTGAAATGGGAGTTTTTCAATCTGAATTGCATTGTGTATTTTAGATTTCAATTGAATTTTATAAGTACGAGGGCAGATCAAAAAATAAGTTGCACTTCCCAGTTATGGCTATTTATTGCACCACCTATACAACAGCAATACGCCTATAACGACATACAATGTAACGTCACTTTTCCACATAGTTTCCGAGAGACTCCAAACATTTCTGCGAACGCACAACCAACTTGTCGATGCCAGATGCATAGAAAGTTCCTCCAGCTTTCTGCAACCACACAGAGACAGCGGCCTTCACCTCCTCATCGGTCTGGAAACGTCGACAACCGAGCTCCGTTGTGAGCTTACCGAACAGATGAAAGTCACATGGCGCTAGGTCTGGACTGTCGGGTGGATGTTGCCAGACCTCCCACTTGAAACGCTTCAGCAGTTCGTTTGGCGGACCTAGCACCATGTGACTCTCATCTGTTCGGTAAGCTCAAAACGGAGCTCGGTGGTCGACGTTTCCAGACCGATGAGGAGATGAAGGTCGCTGTCTCCACGTGGTTGCAGAACGCTGAGGAACTTTCTATGCATCCGGCATCGACAAGTTGGTTGTGCGTTCGCAGAAATGTTTGGAGTCTCTTGGAAACTATGTGGAAAAGTGACGTTACATTGTATGTCATTATAGGCGTGTTGCTGTTGTATAGGTGGTGTAATAAATGGCCATAACTGGAAAGTGCAACTTATTTTTTGATCCACCTTCATATTTTGAACCTCAATTGCATTTTGTAAGTATTGCGACTCTACATTGCATTTTGTAAGTATTTTTCAATCTATTCCATTTTTTATTCTTTTCGTTCTTAATTCCCTTTTGTAAGTATGACCGCTTTCCATTTTGTGAGTCTTATCAATCTGAGTTCCTTTTTTGTAAGTATTTTCCGTCTCACTTAATTTCCTTCTGGTTTCATTGTCATTTTTGCTATCACCCAGACAATTAGGGGCTGATTAACTAGATGTTAGGCCCCTTAAAACAATTATCATCACATCATCATCAGTAATGGTGTTTCTGGACATAGAAAAGGCATACGATAGCTTGGATAGAGGAAAGGTGTGGGTAACCCTACAGAAAAACTGAGTTAAAAATCAAACTGGGGCTAGAATAAAGGAGATGTATCAAGGAAGTGTGAGCTGTGTGAAAGTTGGGGGAGAGAGGTCAGACTGGTTAAAGCAGAAGAGTGGGTTGAAGCAAGGGAGTGCACTATCTCCACTGCTTTTCATCTCTGTGATGGATGAGGTAATGGTAGAAGTGGCAGCACAAATAGAACATACGAGAGCAATGATATTTGCAGACGATCTAATGATATGAGGCAATGGAGAGCCAGAGGTACAAGAAAGGTTTAATGTATGGGTTGAGACAGTAAAACAAGTATGGTTTGAAATCTAATGCAAAGGAGTGTGAAACGATGGTGACAATGAGAAATAGGGGAAGAGTAAAAACAGATATAATGATCGGAGGAAGAGCACTAAAGAAGGTGGATAGTTTCAAGTATTTAGGGAGTGTAATAGAAGTGAGTGGTATAAATGACAAGAAGATCAGTAAGAGAGGAAGGCAACCCCATGGAGTCCTTCGGAGCCTGAGAGGTCAAGTATGGAGCAGGGACATACCCCAGAACAGCAATCGGGTATTGTATCGAACGTGTTATGTCCTAAGACTCACCTACGATTCAGAAATGTGGGTTATGAAGAAGAGAGAGGTGAGCAAGATCCAGCCTTGGGAAATGAAATTTCAAAGAAGCAGATTAGGAATAACAAGGGATAGAGTAAGAAATGAGAGAGAGAGAGATTGTGGAAGAGAATCCCTTGGAAGAGATCATAGAGAAGTCTAGAATGAGTTGGTACAGACATGTTAGGAGAATGCAGGAGGGCAGGATACCAAGGAGGATGCATGAGATGGAAATGGAGGGCGAGAGACCAAGAGGAAGGCCAAGAGATAGATGGATTGTGGGTGTGAAGAAAGGAGTGCAGAAAAGAGGAGAGGAGTGGGATGAGTGAAGAGTGAAAGGTGGTGGGAGGATAGTAAACGATTGAGAGGCTTATGTTCCAAGCCAGGGTTGGCATGTTTAAAACATGTTTTAAACAGCATGTTTAAAACTGTTTAAAATTAGTTTTAAACTCAATGCTTCAAACAACCATCTAAAATATGTTCCTTTTAGAAGATTTTTTTTTGTTTTCATATTTTTAATTAATCATTTTGCAATACAGTAGAGTACAGCGGTCTTCTCTGCATTCTACTGAAGGTTTTACGTAATAATATAATGTTTATAGCGTGATTTTGTAATGGTTTTGATGTCCTTGTTAACAAATTTTGCAGGCGAACATCCATCAGAAAATATAGGGATGTATTTAAAATATTTTAAATCCAAATGTCACTGCCACTTTGTCTTTATTCAACAGGTTTCTTGTTGAGTTCACGAAAAACACAAACTAGTTTGGCAGCCTTCTCAGTCCCTAACCTATTCCTGACTTTGCTATGCACAAACCCAAAAGTGGAGAAAAGATGTTCTATTCCAGCCGATGAAGCAACTGCACTATGCAGCTGATGTGCTAGGCCTGAAGTTGTGTGATGAATGTTATTCTGTAGTGCCACCCACCATGTCAGGGGTTTAATTTCTTTTAGTATTGCAGGACCAAACGGGTATTCCTTGAATTGTGAACATTTTGCTTTGTACTTAATTAGGTCAGGCATTGCATCTGGGTGGTAAGCTTCAACATACTCCATAGCAGAATGATATTGTTCTTCACTCAGTCTCTGTCCTTGATAGCATGGATCCATGAGATTGGCAAGGAGATGGGTATCAGTTACAGCGGTATTAAATCGTTTCATGATTTTCTTGAAGTCATTGGGATTGTTTTCATTTTTGAAAAAATTGAACAGGTCGAGCCAAACCTCTAATGCTTCCCCAATGGTACAGTCATCACGCTGCATCTTATCTAATGAGACTTTTTTTTTTTCTCCGTGTGGCCTCCTGAGAGGCCGAGTGCAGGTCTTTCTAGGTGACGCCCGTGGGCGACCTGCGTGTCGGGATGAGAGATGGAATTGATGAAGGCGAATGAAACTGGGCAAGGATGTGGAAGGAAGCGGCCGTGGCCTGTCAGTAGGTACCGTCCCAGCATTTGCCTGGTGTTGAAAATGGGAAACCACGGAAAACCATTTCAAGGACGGCCGACGGTGGGGCTCGAACCCGCGCGTCTACCGAGTCAGCAGAGAGCTTGGCCCCATGACCTAACGCTGCGCTTTGGCGCGCGTAGCCACTACTGTCGGTATCTAATGAGACTGATGCAGTCTTAAGTTTTTTGAGATAGTCTTGAACATTTTGTTTCATATTGATATCATTTACCTTTGCACTTATAATTGGTTCAGTGGCACTTCGATTTTCAGTGCAGACTTTGACAATAATATGCCAGTTACCCAAATAGGACTCTATAGAGTCAGCTAAAGAATTCCAGCGTACATCCGTAGGAAGAGCAAGAGCTGTTCCGCCAGCCTGTTTGTACTTGGCTGCTGCAAAGTGAGTGTTCCTGAAGTATTAAATAATTTGTTTAACATGTTCTGTAATGCCAGCCACCTCCAAGTCATGTGCTAACAGATTAAGCAGGTGAGCTGAACAACCATAAGTTATCACTTCTTTGATATCTTTTTTTTGCCAATTCATCGCTCATTTTCCCCATATTGGCAGCATTGTCAGTGACAAAACTTCGAACATGGCAGCCATAAGACGTTTCACAGTTTTTAATTGTTTTTTCTGCTACCATTAAGAGGTAATCAGATGTTATCTTCAGTGTCAATGGTTTCGGTTAAGTAAGTAGAGTGGTCCATTACATCACTAAGCGACGCACAAAGAACTGAGTCGTTATGCAGATTCATACCTGCCAACTCTCCCGATTTAGGCGGGAGACTCCCGATTTCAGACCATTTCTCCCGCCCTCCCGCTTAACGTATTAAATCTCCCGATTTTTCAAAAAACCCACGCGTAATTTCGGATTTAATATGTCGTCTATCGAACGGATCGACTTTACGTGTTTTGAAGTTATATCTCGATACCGCAGTTTCGCTTTGTATCGATAATCGACAACTGCGTACTAACTCCCGCGTCGCGTCCTGCTGTTATAAAAAGTTGGCTTCGAATAAGTCTTCGTTTGAAATCGGCTTCGAATAAGTCTTCGTTTGAAATCGTCGAAGGTTAATTCAGCGCTTGTTCCTAGATGTGTTGCATAATGACCAGTGGGTGATAGGTAGTTGTACGCTGCGGAATATTGTATCTGTTTCACACGTGAAATTATATGATTTGTGTATAACTTAGTTTGATGTTGTTGGCGTTAATATGCCGGTAGGTTATTGTGATTTTTCGAACTGAGTGATTGCGTCGGTTCGTCGGTAATAAGGCGAAATGATATGTGACATTTAAAAGTGTGTACAAAGATCACATTCCCAGGGTGTCTACCGGTAACGGAAGTAACGAATTTTACAAATGGGTAACGGAAAAGTAACGAATTTTACATACGGGTAACGAAAATTTTCCGAAGGCGGATTGAATCATTTAAACTTGCGCCTCTAAGCTCAGAGATTGCGATGGAGCGAGTTTCACGCAAGCGGCGCCAATTGCATAAGCTATATTTCCCCGTTCCCGACCTCGAGGAAATGCATACTGAGGATACCCTTAGTGGTATACATCGTTCAGCGTATATCGTCGGCATCAAGATGACTTTTAGTTTTGTGTGAAATAATTATGTGTTATATTAGGAAGCCTGACTTTTCGCGAGACGTTTATTCGTGAAAACTTCTGAAATTATTCAGAAACCTCGCATTTTTCGCATTTATTTGGAGACTATTAAATTGAAGTCCAGAAATAACGCTAAATAATTTAATGTCGCGATCTTGCGAAATGTTACCGTTTTGAAAAAGATTCGAAATACGTAGGCTGTAACTTATTTTAAAAATCTGTCTCGTAAATTTGCGACATCCAGTATGGTTAATTCGAAATTCCGTTATATGTCGATTTTTCCTTCTAACTTGGGTTCCATCGGATATATTATAATCTAACCGGTTATTTCGAAAACTTGTATAACTTTTATAATTCGTGATTCGGATTTGAAAGAAAACGTGTCCTCTAGTCGTATTATTCGTGTAATCCTCTCCGAATAATTCTTAATATTTGATACCTACTTCGAACATTCATACTCAAGACGGCCGGCTGACCGCACGACTTGCCTGCGGGAATCTCGTCAAATGGACCGAGATCGACGTCAGTAGCGTAAAATCAAAAAACCCGTCCCCTATCGTGAACTTGTGACCACGAGGTCTGCGGGAATCCCGTCAAAGATGATTGGGCACCAATCACGAAACATTCCGAAACCTACTCGCTACTTTTCCCATGACCGTATACTTAAAAGCGTACGGGGAGCGAGAAGTGCATCTACCCACTTAGAAATGACAGCCTACGTAGCGTCGCGATACTAATTTCTCCTCGTGATCTACCCTGAACTGATGAGCTCCCAACCACAGCATAGGGACAGCGGGAATCACGGCGCCGGCCATACAACTTGTCCATAACTACTCGTGAATTTTAACCATGCCCAACCCTGAGCTTGCATCCACCAATCTGTGAGGACGAATAAACAATCGTTCAACGGCCGGGTGCGGCGCGGTATGCATAATATCGCGAGGACAACTTGAATCTCGTAAAACGGCTGAGAGCGGCAGCGATTGCGATACATCGCGATATTTCTCCGCATTCAATGACGAGAACAACTGTATTTTTGTCAAACGGACAGCAAGTGGCGCCGATTGCATAATAATGCTATATTTCCTCGCGCCCGACCTCAAAGACAATGGAAATCTCGTCGAACGACTAAAAGTGACACCGATTATTAAATCGCGATATTTATCAGTGTTCTATCGCGAAAACAACGGGAATCTTGACAAACGGGTGAGACCAGCGCCGATCGTGTAACATCTTGAAATTTCGCCGTACTTGACTGTGAAGACAGAATTCGGTTACAATCATGTAACGTCCCATAAATTTCGTCGTGATCTACCGCGGGGACAAAGGAAATCTCGCCACGGTCAAGAGAAGAGCAGAGCAGAGCAACCTCTTGGCAATTATAAAAACGCCTTGTGCACAAGACGACATATTAGCTGAAACAACTCATTTGATAATAAATTTCTAGTATTTATTTATTATTTTTGAAATTGTTGTAACTCCCTAAGTGAATTGTATTTACCGCTTTAAACACAGTTCATTGCTCTCTTTCTCCACCGCGTGATGAGCCCATTTGCTTGCAGACCGCAGACGTATCTTGAATTCAAAGGTAACTAAAATTAACTAAAAGGTAGCTAAAAAGTAACTAATTTTTACTTCATCCTTAACAGTAGACACCCTGATTCCGCATATAACTGAGTCAGGAAGAGGCGCAACATTTGCATTTTGTAGTGTCTGTAGGTGTGATTTCAGTATCTCGCATATTGGAAAGGGGGACATTTCATTTTCCAAAATTAAGTTTTCTCTAAATACATTTCCTAGCATGTTAACAGACACTCAAGTCAATTTTAATGAGGAAATGGATGCTTTACATTCCCAATTTTGTAACTTCCAACTTGAGGATGTGACATCTATTGAAGAAGAAGAGAGAATTGATGTGAAGTGGGCACTGGTAGGCCAAATGATATGTAGTGGTGGGGTACTCAAGTTATGCTTTCCATTCTGACCATTCCGCATAGTAATGCAGAGTGTGAGAGGATGTTCAGGTCATCTCTCTCTGACAAGACTTTGGACAAACTTACAACTCTGAAGTCGATTCAGAAAGAGAAGTGTTTTGAGCAAGAATATAGCAAGACCTTTTTGAAGAGGGCAAAATCAGCCTCAGTCACCTGCAACAACGACCAATAATATGATCTTCGATACATATTTGCTGCAATGTCTTAGCCTATGTATGTATTATGTAGCGTCCTCGCCCCCCCCCCTCCCCGTCGCCGCGTCGAATCTCCCGATTTTTCACTTTGAGAGGTTGGCAGGTATGCAGATTGCTCCAACCATCTAAAGCCATACATACAGATTTTCCTATCAAAGTTTTCTTTACTTTGGCCAACTCTTCAGCATAAATTTCGTCAAGAAGTTCACCTAAAACTTGCTTTCGGTTGGGTGGTTTATAGCCAGGCCGAAAAAGCCGAATCATTTTTACAGACTCAGGATGTTCAACATGCCGAAAAGCAGAGTTTGTGCCAAATATAAAGCGAGCTATTTGCAAATCCTTGGCTGATGTGTGTACTGTAAACCTATCCAATCCTCCTTGCAATATTCTTGGGCCAGGGCCTTGAATAAAAGATGGAGGACTGGACAATGTACATTTTCCTCTTGATCTTGATGGTGCTGAAACCACAGAACGTGAACTGGAAGCTGGTTCATCATCTGTAATAAAACAAATCCAATGTTATCCGTTTAGCCCAACTTATCTGTATTGGTATAAACAATATATGATTGGGTAAGACCAGTATTAATCATAACTTTGCCATTAGGCTACATTGGTTTTTTGAATAAAACCTATAACTTACACAGTACCAGTATGTAATATTTTCAAGAGCATAATAGAATTGTGATTTAAATAATATATATTTCTTTCAATCAAACAATTTGAACCAAAGTGCACTAGGAATTTTATCTTTTTAAATACAAATTAATTAGTGAACATAACCTATAAAATTTGCCTCACTTGTTTTTTATTAATTTAATTTAATTATGTATAAATATTTCTTACCTGTAGAATTGGAATGAGATTGAAGTGATTGTGATGCAAGCTGTAGATGAGTGGATATTAGTGAACTTTTGATATGGGTTTCATTTTCATATTCCATTTCCATGACTACACAGTCAGTATTATCCTCAAATTATGCAGGCGTGGATTTGTTTCCATATGGGCATTTTGTCTGTATGTTGTTTCATTCTAGCTACTAACCCAACCGTGTCTTCCTTGCACAACTTACATGTTGCCATACAGGATCTTTTCTTCTACCAGTTGAATTCATAACTGCAATAAGCTGATTATACTGCTTAGTAAACACTTTCTACACAGCAATTAACAGAACACAAAGAAGTAGAACACACCACCATTCAAACATAACCTAACACAAACAACACAACACAACAGTCAACCATAAGTTGTAAAGAAAAAAAAGTCCCAGCTGGTAACTAAATTTCCCTGCTGGCTGAGTTTCAGTTGTAAACATTGGTTTATTACTTACCATACAACTCTGGTCAAGATGATCTGTAAAGTATTTATATTTTAGTATTAAAAATAGAGCATATTATTACACTGTTTAAAACATGTTCCGAGTTTAAACAAACTGTTTAAATCAAAACAAAATATGTTTTAATGGTTTTTTTTGTTTGTTATTTTGCCAACCCTGTCCCAAGCAGACCCAGCCAGGGGCTGGAAACTGTAGATGATGATTTCAATTCTTTTTATCATTTTGGTGCCCACTCTTTGATTTTAACATTTTTTTCTACATTCTAGTGGAAATGACTTTGTGATTTCATCGACCTGTCCTTTTTTCTAGCAACTGTAAATTGGTCTTTCATATCAGATCATCTGTTGTGAATGGTGCAGATTCACATGTTTCTTGCCCTAATGATCCTTGGGCAATAAAAATGATATACAGTATGTACCTGTCCACACTGCCAGTTAAAGATTTCTTGCCATTTTACTGATTTTTAGCTCTTTTCGTCTAACATGGAGCAACGGGGAAAAGATGATGAAGGCATCGTGGGGTTCCTTATGGAGGACATCTTGAAGGAAAGGAAAAGAGGACTTAAACTGGTAAGTGTTTAAATATTGGTGGTTCACCTTACATGTGGTGGCTCTCATTCCTCATTTGAATCTGGGATGTTCACAGCTACCATAGAATTAACTTTCCCATTATAACCATTTAGTTAAAGTTCATTTTATCTTCCTATGGCTAAATCAGGAAGTGGAAATGGCAACCACATGAATTCAGAGATCTGAAGTTTGAATCCTGGTGTAGACAGTGAACATCCTTGTTGTCCATTCCTCCTGCCTTCGTTTTTCCACACTTACTCCAGAAAATTGTTAAGAAGGTACCTTTTTTCATTCCCAGGGCATCTATCCCATTTATGGTTTCTTACCTGTTCAGTTACAAATATTACTATAGCTACGACAGAACCGCAGGTTACCAGACAAATTACATCTGTTCAAACAGGCCCACAGATCGATTGTGACAGAAACTATGAATTCATCGATAGCAATATGTCGATATGGCCAAAAAGTGAGTTATGTCATATTGCAACTTCACCCACGATATAGCTCTAGGATTTGGGAAGCTGCTCCAGAACTTGAAACAATGCCTGGCATTTTCCTCCCTTTGCTAATGATCCGATAAAACTACAAGCTTTCTTCCTTTTCCTTTAGCATTTTCCTGGAGTGATTGTGAAAGAAACTGAGAAAACTGTACTCGGGATAGGTGCTATGAATGCCTGGATTTGAACCTCCTAACTTGCAGCTCCCTGTTCCATTTCTGGATTGTGACTTGCAGCTGTGCTGCTGGGAATTAAAAAAAATTTTCTGGCATTTGGGCTTGCAGGGTATTAGACAATAAATTAATGTAGACTATATGCCACTGGTACTCTCATAATATGTAATGACCTAGATACGCACATCAAAAAGAGTTTTGCGTATTGCCATGGAGCTGTGGGGATGAAAGTGAGGACAGACTTATTAATTAAGCGGTATCCACGCCTGCTCTACTCAATTGAGATCGGGGGCATGGGCAGGCCATTCCATTCTGTTAATACCATTCTCCTGAAGAAAGGCATAGACAATGCCAACTCTGTGTGGGCGAGCGTTATCGTCCATGAAAGTGAAATTTGGGCCGAAATTGTCAGCATAGCGTTTCACTTCAGGTGCCAGGATAGTATCTCTGTAACAGATGCCTGGCATGTATACGAGCGGTTCGGGGACCTTACATGATGGCACCCCAAAACATTGCACTACCTCCTGCTTGTTGGTATCGGTCTCAAATGTATTGGTCGTGCATACGTTCACCGGGTCGTCTCCACACTCGCACAGATCTATCCTCATTGACACAGGCGATTGTACACAGCCGATATACACGCACGCAAGAATGACTAATGGGTTTTATATCACTACGACTCTTGGTCAGCAACGTGCAAAACTTTTTCTTGAAATGTGTAAAACTAAGAGGTCTGTAGTACTTTGTTACTAGGCCCCAATTTTCTGCCCCCAAAGCATCAATCACCACCAACGCTGAATCAACCAGCACAACCAAATATGATTTCCTCTTGCCCTTTCTGTACCTTGGATCTCTTGTTGCTTTTCTGTGTATAATTGTTAATTAAATTGGGCAAAGTGCCAACTTAGCTCTTTGACATTATTACAAAACAGAGTTATAAAACCACTCACATTATTCTGCATTACGCCGTGAGAAAATTGTCACACTAGGTAGTTCAGTCGCAGTGGAAGGTCAACTGGGGGCTCTCCTCTACCTTATAATAGGAGAAGACACAGATAGATCAAGGTCTCATTTGACATACCCCTGGGCCCTTGTTTGAAAGTCAAACAAGAGGAAGATCTCTTTAAAAGGATGGTAAAATAGCATAAGGCAAATTGGTAGAGAAAAATCAGAAGAATTTAAATAAGTATCCCTGAGGGGTGCAATTGCGAAGCTAAGACCAATCAAATCAATCAATAAATCAAATAAATACCCTCGATTTGAAAAAGTAGATGAAGGATGCTTCAATTTAAAATGAGAATAACAATGTGACGAAAATAACTCAAAAGACTTGTATTGACTTAAACATAACAATTGCGCAATATCACAAAATGGACACAAAAATATTTTTAAAAAGAAATTAAACAATAAAAATTATACTGTAAATCTACCAAAAGACAATCAACTAATTGTAAGTAAAACTCGACAATGAAAAATAAAATGTATCGCAATATAAAACACATCCGTCTTCAAAGCAGATCAGACAAGGAGTTCACTGATTGGATAATATTGCTTGCTTACATGAGTGTTGAAGCATACCCGGGAGAGGTGTATGGGGGGATGAGATACATGGGGAAACGGGGGAGAGGGGGCAAGTTTGGAAGGCATGAGAAACAAAATAGGCAAGATCAGGTGAGATAAAGGGAACACAATAGGAAAAGAAATATGAAATTTGCGAAATTACATTAAAAAATACTATAAAAATTAGAAGTACAGTAGAAGATAGTTCATCCGGATCAACTGGAACCAGGGCAAATCCGAGTTTTAAAAAATCCGGGTTATCCAGAGAATGACGGAAAAGCAATAAAAAATCGTGTACATCACCAAAATATTTTTAACGGAGTTTAGAAATTATCGGCACACTTTCACCTAAAAACACATACACTTTATGTACTGTAATAGCCTATGTATTTGCACTGTATACAGTTTAGTGTATCCCTTACGAGCAGTGAGATCTCGCATCCGCTTTAACATTAGTTCATTTGGCAATGTTTCAGCTTGACTCTTGAAATAAACCATCAATTTCTCTGTGTTTGCTACTGCTTCTGCGTGGATCATAACCACAGCTGGTTCATCAACATTGTCTGAATCATGAATCCTTTTCATTTTCAGTAACACTGAATGATGCAATAATGTCTTCCCCTGTAATCGGTTTATAACCTCCGTCATTGTCGATTTGCAACCAATTGTCAATGTCTTCATCAACATCAGAACATCCATCAATATTTTTAAAATTGTCTATAAAATCTTCTGCCACACTTATTTTTTTCTTCTTCAATCTTGTTTTCTGGCAAGTCACACTCACCAGGCCACAACGTTTTCTATGACTTCATCAAAGTTTCTCCAACCTGGTCCCAAGCTTCCGCAATAATATAAATAACAGTCTTCACGATAAAGGATTTCAGCACCTCTACCACACCATGCTCTCCTTAGTTCTCTATCAGGTGACCATTTGACTTTTGTACACTTTTTTTTATTTTTTCTAGAACTCCTTGGTCCATCAGTTGAACAAGAGAAGTTACATTAGGTGGTAAAAACCTGACTGAAAAATCACCTTTGACCAGTTAATCGACAGACGGATGCGAAGGTGCATTGTCAATCAGCAAAACCGCCTTGTTGGGAAGGCCAGACTTCGTCAATTATTTTTTTACTGACGGCACAAAATTCTGGAAAAATCATTGTTTGAAAATGTCACTAACCATCCAAGCACTTTTTTGTGAGTTGTAAATGACAGGCAATGATTCTTGTTTCACATTTTTTCAATGCACGGGGGTTTTGAGACTTCCCTATTATGAGGAGAGTAAGTTTGTGCTTTGCTGATGCATTACTGCAAGCCATTATGGTGAGGCGGTCTTTCCCTTTTTAATACCCTTTTGCTGAATCTTCTTCCTTTGAGGCTAGAGTTTTACTTGGCAACATCCGGTAAAATAAACCGGATTCATCGGCATTGTAAACTCGATCTGCCGTCGATTCTTCCTTTTTAATAAAGTCTTCAAACTCTTTTTTAAAAATTTTCTGCCGCTTAAACATCACCTGACAAGCTTTCCCCAGTGATTGTAAGTTGGCGCAGTCCATGTCGTTTTTTCCATATGTCCGACCGTCCCTGGCTAGCTGTAAAACTTGGATCTCCATGAGGCATCTGTTTGTTCAAACTCCATGCTTTCTGTTGGATGGTGGGGCCAGAAATCGTCAAACCACGTTCTCTTTCCGCAACAAACCAGGCAAAGAATGCTTCATTCAGAGTTTCTAGTTTAGCAGCTTTTGCTTTACACCGATTATGCAACCTGTCCTTAGAAATCGTCTTGAAACTAAAGTCTTCAATGCGTTTTCCGTTCTTTTTCCAATCAGATACGGTCGATGTTCCTAATCCAAACACAGCACCAATGTTCTTTAACGATTCTCCTTTATCAATTCTTCAAGATTAATTGGAGGATTATCCATTTCGCAAGGTCCGTATTGACGTGTACAATGACAATTTTAATGGGTTAAGGGGTCTCCGCCCAATCAATACAAAACTTGTATTGATTGGGCGGAGACCCCTTAACCCATTAAAATTGTTATCAATTCTTGTCAATACTTCCATCCTTTTTTCCATAGTCGCAACGTTTTAAGTTTCGTCATCACGGACCACAAGCAAGCGAAACACCTCAATGATACTGGACCTCGACCATGACGCTAAGAAAACTCTCAATCAGTACCGAAATTGCAGTGCAACTGAGTAACGTTGTTTTTTTTTTGTCAATGTCAAGTGCGAGGTGCGGGTAGGGGAAGGAGAAGGTTGAGTCACCAGTCTGCTGCTTAGCAACAACAGGTGGGGTGAGTGCAATGAACTTGCCCGATGGCAAGAGAATTTGAGTAATGTACCTACAGAGAATAGCAATTTATCGTCTGTAAAACCAAGTCTTCATTTACTACGCTGAACAACATAATTATTTTTTCACAACTGTTCCAGGTTATCCGAACGTCCGGGTTAACGAAGTTTTACTGTAAACTCAAATAATAGCAGGGTGTCGAGCGATACGGGAAATACGGGAATTTTAGTGATCCGGGAATTATACGGAAAATTCGCAGTTGATACGGGAAATCTTAAGAAGTCTCATAATGCTTGACTTCTTAGTCCCCGAACGCTCGGTAGAGTCCTCCCGCTCAGTCTCCTTTTCACCTGCAGACCGCGGTGCCACCCGCAATTTGCGCCACCGATAGAGCGCTAAGCGGGATGAGAACCCAGCCAACGTCGAATGCATGATTTGCCTGGTCGACCGCCGGCCGTACCCTCTCCGCGCGGGGCTACGCGCGCCGCGCTCGTTGCTGACAATGACATACAGGAATCAGTCCGCATTGTTATTCACAGAGGAGACCTGGGTTTCTCGACAAGAGCAGCCCTTAGAGAAGCTAACAGCTCAAGATCTCAGAAAATTCCTAACACAGATGAGCTGCAATTTCGCACCAACTGCCGAGAATTGTACATTCATATCCTATGGCCGAAAAAATTAACGACAGGCCAACTCTTGCTCACAAGGGACCCGTGCTATTTCCTGCCTAGACCCTATAGGGGGCGCTGAGACTCCTAAGTTGGAAGAAGTTAGGATCGTCATTGCCCTGGAAATTCTTTGTGATCAGAAGAATTTGCTTTCAGGCGCAATGGCTGACCGCATCAAGAGCAGCTACTCTGCACTTCTGAGACTGCCCTCAGTCACTGCGCATTTGAAGCAGTTCGACGGAAAAGAGCCACGGCTCGACGAGTTGTGGTCTGAATTAGTGGCTTTAGCGCCTTCCTCAGTTCCTGCCAAAAACGATCTCACAAGACTTTGTTAAAATGATACTGACTTTGTATCACATCAATGCAGTTCTAGACAGAGGTTTCTCCCTGAACAAGGAGTGCATGATCGTCAATCACAAAGAAGCAAGTCTGATTGGCATTCGTACTGTTCAGGACGCTGTGATGGCAGTTGGAGTAGAAAAGATAACCGTTAGCAAGAGTCCATACTGCTCGAAACTCCTACGCCGTGTTAAAGGAAGCAAAACGGGTGCGAAGCCACGAGGAAAAGGAAGCGACGGCTAAGGTTGCAGTCGAAAGAAAAGCCACAAAAGATCTCCAGGAATTGGAAAAAAAAAAGTACTGTCAAAAGAACTAATTTTGTGCTGTGTATGACTGAAAGTTCCTAGTAACAATCCTGTATTTGTCAAAGTGACTTATTTAATTTCGTTTTGCATTATTTTATTTTCTATTATCTACTTTGATAAAATAAATCTAAATTAAAAAGTATTCGCGGCGTGTCGCATATGGAATTTTACTGTTTTAGCCTTTCCATGGTCTTCATTCGCAGGGGAGATGCACATACCAAATTGTTTTAAAGTCCGTTCGAACACTCAATGCAGATGCTTCAAACATGCATAAATTTCAAAAACTACAAACAATATCTCACAGCTCTCGACATTTTACTATCGAACACCCGTCACCAACATGTGGCTACAAAATACACCACACTAGTCACAGAATTCTTCTTGTGTGGGCAGGCATCGTTTGTCGCTTGTTAACCACTGTCTGTGTTATGCTACAATTCGAGGAAAAACTCCGTCAATCAATACCTTTTATTTTTTATAAAAAAAAAAAGTTAAGTTAAATAGGGGACATGTTTCGAGCTACTCTACTTAGCCCTTCATCAGCCCTGACTTTAGTATTAGACAATCAAACCTTGTACATCTCATCATCAAATAAAAAAAACAACATACAAACATACTACTGACAAACATGTTTAAAAAAAAACACTATAAAAGCATTAAAACACACTAAAAACACTGAAATAACTCTGTAAAGCTGCGTCAAGTTTGAGGAAGCTTATTTCCAACGTTGCTTGTTGTTCCAATATGAGCAAATTGTATTTTGTATCATTGATTAAGCCACTTCCTGTGTGACTCTTCTGGATGGGGCAGTTTTGCCTTGTAAATATTAAAATATTAACAGCACTATAAAAATCTATTTTGACTATTGCGTCATGTGAGTTCCTGCAGATTGTCGCTCTGTTCTTCTCAATGCGAGCTTGATTGTATAAACTAATCTTTATTGGCAGAGGTTAATTTAACGGAGGTTTTCTTCATAGTTGGGGCAGCCAGTGAAATAATTTGTGCTCTCCTTGCGCCCCAAGTCTGTCCAAAAATGAAAAAAGGAAACAAAATTAGACAACGGAACGATGATCTAGAATCTAAAAAAAAAAAACGGAACCCGTAATGTGTATTGACTAATGTGGCTTACGTTCAAGTTAGGGAGAAGAAGGAACCGGGCCTCATGACCAATCCCAAATCATCCTAAGATTCCTGCCTGTAAAACTATGAAAAAAAAATTAAAAAAAAAATAGTTCGACCCGAGAACTGGACACATCCCGTACAGCATGTACAGAAAGAAATACTGAAGGCGGTCTGGATATCGAGGTGGATGAAATGATTATTAACCTCGGCAATTCATCAAGCTCTGACGAAGATAATGATGGTGATGATGATAGGGACAGTGAAGGAATGGAGGGTGTCAAAGAAACCGTTGCCAAGTGACTGAGGATAATTTATTTCTTGGTGTCAGTTCGCTTGCGTCAATCCATACTAGAGCACAGGCTATTGTTTCCCGTCATAGTGTTCAAAATACCGTCCGTCATTCAATAGCCTACAATTGTATAATATAAAACCATGGCAATAATATCCCCACAGAGGGGCTTGTTTGAGTGCTCAGTGCTAAATATGTCTTTACCTTAACTTTACTTTTGTATTATCACGAAAGCTAATATTAACCGTAGAGAGTCGTGATTCAGTGATTGTGCATGGTGTTATGTAAATTACTGTAGCAAGCTGTGAACGACCTCCTCTCAGAGTCTTGTTTCATGTTAAAGGATAATCATTGCATTGTGAGTTTTTTTAAATATTCATTAGCTGTAGAGTGTTTGCCCTCTTTGTCATATTTATTGACTTGAATACCTATGATAAAGGTATCATAGCTTCGGTGTGTAATTTATTTATTCATCTAAAAGTATCGTATTTCCCTGTTTGAATGTCCTCGATGTTGACTCAGGATCGTTTTTTAAATATATTACGTATAATTGTTTCGAAATAATGGCTGAAGTATAGCGCTGTGTATTATTCGAATCAGTTGATTTACAACACGAAAAACTTAGCAACACAGCTCAGCTGTTCCAAGCTCCCAACATATCCTTCTCGTTGTTTCCTTCGAAATACAGGGTGTAGGTGAGAAGCATATTCAGAATTCTTGCCGTGTGGCGGTTGGACGTAGGGTCTTGTTATGTGGCGACCGTGGGTTGCGGAGTGGAAAAGCGGGGCAAAGTGACAGGAAGACTGTTAGTACCGAATGCGCGGGGTGGGCAATACTGTATTTGTCCCATAATTTACGCTTGTAATAGCGGACACACCTCCAATTCTACTTTAAAAGTCGTGATCTAAAAAGAGATAGTGGGTGGGTATCATCTATTACTACATGACCCCCAAAATTATTATTCATTATTACAAAGGGTTTTTTGACTATTTTCAGTAGTGTAGAAAATTGTATCACCTTGTTCCGGGCTCCTATAGAGCTTACATTTTCTTTTGATCTTTCATTTGCCATAGGACGCGCTACCGGCATATGGTTATGCATTACCAGCTTCTGGTTTAGTAGTCAGGTAATGGAAGCAATGGAAACTGTGTACTACAATTCTCCTTGCCACGTTGTGCCACATACAACACTCGTAGTCTCTAAATGTTGCACATTTTCCCATAAATTACAGCAGTTTGTTGGAATTGCTTATAAGATCGTGACAAAGAAAGTGTTCCTCCAATTGGATGATTGTATTTAACGGTATGCACGTCGTATAATCTTGGCGATGTGTGTTTTTTTTTTTTTTTTTTTTTCACGGAGCAACTTGACACCGTTGTAGGCACGTGGATTTTTGTATTTAGTTTTCTGGCATCTTGTTTTAAATTATTGACTAACATATTTCCAAATGCAGACAATCCATACCTCCATTAGGATTCGGGTTCCATAATTCATGCATAATGAGGTTCGTTCGTTTGTGAAATTCAGGTCATAACCTCCCTACCCTTTCAGTGATTGCCGTATGGTACTTTACGTAGACTAGGGTGAAGATGTAAATGAGCATTAAAAAAAAAAAAAAAAACGCCAGTTGTTTGGCTTATTAATTTTACTTACGGTAATATTTTCCATACGTACTGTAAACTGGGCACTGTTGGATTTTAAGGTGGAACCGCATGTGCTATCAAATATCCCTTTCTTGCAATACCTGGAATATGTATAGAATTATAAAATTATTATTGGTTAAATAAGGGTTAATAGATAGGCTATTATAATTATTATGATTAAATAAATGTTAAAGAAGAAACGATGCGTTGTTAGTAAATATTAGGCCTACCGGTACGGCGAATAGCCTATATCTCGTAGCATCCGTCACAATTTAGCCTTTAAACGGGTCACGTTAATGCATAATATACTAATATAACAACCGGATAGCAAATTATAATAATATTCTCACATATAACATATTTAATTTGCACCAAATTAATTATTGTAGTCTAAGATATGTTAAACCACTGCCGTTTGAAATGTGCAAATCGCACACTATGTTGGCAAGCTGTTTGTTATGGTCGTCTCTGATGCAAAGTTTTACTAATTACTCTTTTAGGAGACGCTTGTCTTTAGAATATATATGAAAGGCCAACCCTCTAGTTCTTATTTCATAAGTTGAACGCCTAAAAACAAAACCACAATCCGAAATAATAAAGAAGATAATCACGAATGAACCATTCACTGCCAATGAAAATCAAATGGAGATTCGCGGACCGGAAGTTCGCTATGCATAAGCTTTGGTGCCATTTTAACTCGTGGAAGCTCTATACGGTTACGGTACCATACAATTCAGTCACTTCCCGTAAACATATTATGTGACACTCCTATTCTCTACTCTCTCAACCCTCCTCATCAAAACCAGTCATTTTATATCAGCTCTCCTCTGGTAAACGGTATATTATTTGTGTTCGTAACATCTCATCCCATCTGGGAGAGAGTTCACTCGCGTGCGCTTTGCTCACGCTACGGATTAGGCCTAAATCTCGCCATCACCCGTGGGCTGCGGAAGTGTCTCCAAAAATGCAGTTACACTTACGCCAGAAAATCTTGATTCGCGCTTTAAGATTCATTTCTCAGCCATTCGGTATGCGAACTCGCGTCTTAGAGGGTTCTAAAATGTACGGGAATTTGGTGGATTTTCGTACGGGAATTATACGGGAATTTGAAGAAAGGTCATCGCTCGACACCCTGTAATAGGTTTAGCTAAAATGCTGCCATCTGCACCACACATACAAAAGATACTGAGTAATGTAACATCAAGGAACTGTCAAATAAATCAGTAACCTTATCACACATTGTAACGTGTTTTTCGAGGGGTTTTTATGCAACTGGCATAAGTCAGTAGGGAGCCATTCTATATTTATTTACGCGGCAAATTGTTCAGCCAAGAGAATTTTTCATGTTAATTTATTATTATTATTAATTTATTATAATTATTATTAAGGTATTTTCGGAGCATTTTATAAAAATTATTAGCATTCAGATAGGTTTTCTATGTCTTAGAAAACGCTATCATGCAAATTATTACGAACGACGATATCATAGAAAATTATCTGATTACGGAATTTTACGGAGTTTTGTCAGTTAGGGTATTTGAGAGACATGAGTCACTGGAAATTCAAGTACACGCTTAATCTTGTCGGGAAGTATTACGCAAGCGGAGTTGCAGCGTCAAGAAAGGCGAATATATGGAACGGAAAACGACTTCTCCCTCTCGTGCGCCGTGTGTAATGAACCAGAGGAGGGGAAGTAGCGGCGTGCTCAGCCAATCAGTGGAGACCACGTAAGCGGGAAGTCTGGACTGGAGTGGGGATGCGACGGGTGCATATATCGTTCGACGCGCCGTGAAACGAGGACTATCTGTGTAGAACTTAACGAGTACGGATGCACGCGGGAGTCGCTCCGATGTTCCGTGGATCGGAGGACTAACTTTAGTAAAACTTAACCAGTGTGGTTGCACGAGTGTTTGGGTTCGATGTACGGACCATAGAATTATCTAATCTACCAGAATCTCATCAAACATCGACGAAGATGACGACATCCAGGAGACTGTGGGAAGCTCACAGCATCATCCAGTACGAGGGAAAGGCTTCGGGCATTTCCAGTGGTAAGCGCTAATGACGCAGAAATACGCAATCTCTCATTTCTCTTGGTTTTATATTTCATATTTCAGTAACTTCATAGCTTGGGAATAAGAGTAAAATCAATAATTTATCAGACTCCGTTTTCACGTAATTTTCTATCGGTAATATTAAAATCGCAACGCTCCAATTTAAATTTTAAACTTATTATTATTATTAATTTTGCTATACTTGTTTTATATAATAAATTCATTTCTTTTACAATGCAATCTTTGCTTTCAGTAGGTAGCATTAGATATAGACCAATTCCTTCTCCTGATACAATTGTTTGTTGGGTTAATGATCAAATCATACCACGATCTGAGTGAATAGAGTCTTGAATGTGTTCTGCCAGAGCTAGACGTTGTTAAATACAAATTTAGATTTCAACATTGCGTTGAGGTCTTGGCGCCCATTAAAACAACATAGCTTAGGCAAAGGTAAACAGTTACATTTCTCACCCAACAGTTAGGGGCTAGCAAGACGTATCATTTGTACGCTCAACGTGGAGCAAAGTAAATACCGTTTCACTTGTCATCCCAGCCTAAGTAGATAACGTTTCAACATATGCACAAGATACTGGAACAAAAACATAGACAGGAAACCAGACAACAATTCGGTAATCCAGTGGAGTTCTTCACCAAAAACAAAAAAGCTCAGCTGTGGCCAATCAAGACAGTGTACAGTAGATGATGCATAATAAACATAAATCTTTTCTTGTAGCACGAGCTCTGAGCAACGTGTTCCAAAGAGACACAAAAATAAGCTAAAGAGGTACAGTATCACTTTCAACCCTTAGGAGATTCAGAGATTATGTAGTTAAGTAATGAATAACAGCAATAACCACACAACTTACCCACGACGTAACATGAAACGAAACCGTACGGACTTATAGAATATGTCCAAAAACACATGAAAGCGCACATGCGAATAAAATATTGAAATGTAAAACACGGGATCGTAATAATTATATAAATAGTTACATTAATTAAACTGTGAGTTGTTCTTACAATAGTTGGTCTTGAATACGGGCTAGTCGCCCTAAACACACGTCAGGCTTACATGACAGTTGAGATGCGGGCAGAGCTAGGAAGGAAAATAACACGTTTCATCCCTTCCTAAATGTTGGCAAAGCCAATGGCGAGAAGCAAAGAAATATGCAAGTTTTGAAATATAACCAGCAACAAGCATGCTTATTTCATACCTGCCAACCCTTCCGATTTATTCGGAAACTTTCCGATTTTTCACCTCGTCTTCCGATCTTCTTAATTACTATTTATTTCTTCCGAATTTCGGACCCCAGTGATAAATTGTAAAAAAAAAGGAACTGCAAATAATTTCCATTCTCAAGGAGATTCTCTCGTAAGTCGTAATTGCTTTTGTGATTTGCGTAACCTTGGATTTTTGTGTAAGTTTCTCGCTTGGCAGTGAGCTCCATAGCTGCCTGCGATCTCGGAATGGTGAGTCAGCTGATCGGCCTACCACATACTGATTGGTGGTATTTTACGGACAAACATGTGTCAAGCCTGCGCTGATTAGTCAGGGCTGGCCAGGTGACTGTGCAGTATGGGATTCAAAACTTGCATGCTACGCACAGCGATTGTGACTTGATGCGTTTGACGCTACGTGTTTATACTCTGCTAGCGTCACGTTTAGTGCGTCGATAGATAATTATTTCAACGAGTTGGGTCGATGATTGTTTCGTGTCGTGTGTTTTAAGTTTCTCTCGTCACGTTATGGCAACAAAACCTCAGAAACTTTAACTCCAAGTGTTCAAAGAAAGCTATAAAACTGAATTTCCATTCATTGTACAATCTAGTAGGGGAAACCATTTTGCTCTTTGTTCCGAGTGTCGTTGCGATATAAATATTTCTCGTGGTGGAAAAACTGACATTGTAACTCACAGCAACACTAAGACACAAGGACAGTGCTAGTTGTTTACAGAAGAACAAAAAATTAGGTACGTTTTTTGTTCACGGGAATGAAGACAATGCTGCCATTCGATCAGAATGTTTGTTCACGGCATTCATCGTAGAGCATAACCTCTCTTTATCATGTTCCGATCACGTGGGACAATTATTTAGAAAAATGTTCCCGGATTCGGAAATTGCGAAGAAATATGCCTGTGGGAGGACAAAAACATCCGCCATTGTTCATGAAATGGCACGTGACGCCGATTCAAAAATTATTAATATTTTAAAATATGGGCCTTTCGCGATCTCCACTGAGTGTAGCAATTATAGAGATAGTAAGCTGTATCCTGTCGTCGTGTCATTTTTCAACAAAGAATCGAAGATGATTGAAAATCGTTTGCTATCCATGGAAAATTTGGAAGGTGACGCGTCTGGTGCTAACATTGGTAATTTGCTTCTGTGTCTTCTGGAAAGACATGCTATTCCAATGTCAAACTGTATAGCTTTTAGTGCAGACAATGCCCCTGTTATGATAGGGAGGAAAAATGGTGTTGCTGTGAAATTAAGAGAGCAGTGTAAAAACCTCATCGTTGTAGGATGCCCATGCCATTTAATTCATCTGGCTGCTGAGAAAGGAGCTGATTCCCTTCCTGTGAAAATTGATGAGATAATAATTGATATTTATTATTATTTAAACAAAAGCTGCAAGAGGAAAGATCATCTGAAGTTATATCAAGCTCTTTACCAAACTGATGTTAATAATAATAATAATGTCATTGGTTTTACGTCCCTTTTAACTACACTGGCTTTTAGAGATGCCGTGGTGCCGGAATTTTGCCCCGAAGGGAATCTTTAAAACTGATGTTAGGAAAATACTGAAGCATGTGTGCACGCGTTGGTTGTCCTTGGGTAAATGCTTAGATAGACTGATTTCACAGTGGAAGCCACTGCTGAGTTTTTTTTTTAAGGATGAGGTGAACCAGTCCACTGGCACAAACACATCTCTCAATTATTTCCAAATTCCCAAAGTAAATGCACATGGAGATAAGCCTGCAGAAGTGGAATTTGGTGTTGGTGTGAACAACAGAGTACAAGATCAAGCACGTGTTATCATTGGCAAAAAGAAGTTGGAGAGCAGTTCTTCTTCTCCGTCTGTAAGGAAAAACGTGACGGAACCAAGTCAAACTGTTGGTATTTCAAGACAGGAAAGACTTTCTTTTTCTGTCATCTAAGTTAAATGAGGCATTTTGCTTGTTTCTGGCATTTACCATCCCTACATTTGAAGAGTATAACGAACTTCTTCAATCGCAGGCACCTCACATCCATGTCCTAAGATGCATACTGATTGATTTGCTGATAGAAATTCTCTAGGTTTGTTAAGCCAGTGGCCATAAAGAAATATTGCAAAATTTTAGAAGTGGTCTATCACACAAGAGAGAATCAGAACGCTGATGATGATTTGGTAATTGGTTCAACACCATCCAGTTGTGTAGAAAATCTGGCTCCTGAGGAGAAGGTCTTTTATTTGCATGTCAGGAACTACTTCACTGCAGCCTCTGATTATATTATTCATAAATTTAATTTGGACAGTGAGTTTTCTGTTAATGCTCAAGTGGCACAGATAAGGTCTTTGTCTACTGCTTCCTTTAGTGCCGTGAAGTATTATATCTCTTAAGTTTCCAATTATGTTGCCAAAAAAAAAGACTGAAGATGAGCACCAAGCAATGGATGCATTACAATGCCAGTTTTGTGCTCTCCAAATGGAGGATTTGCCATCTTCTATTGTGGAAGGAAAAAGAGCAGATTGTTCTTGGTCTGCAATAGGGGATAAACGAGGTGGAGATGGATGTCTGAAATATGACAGACTAGCTAGAGTAATGCTGTCAATATTAACAATCCCACACAGCAACGTTGAATGTGAGGGATTGTTTAGCCAGGTGAAGAAGATAAGGACACAATTCCGATCTTCTCTGAATTACGAAAACCTCAACAAACTGTTAGTGGTTAAATCAAGCCTAAGTGGAAATTGCTACGAGCAGCAGTATGACAGGCCATTTTGAAGAGAGCAAAGTCGGCTACAAGATCTGCATTAAATCAGTAAGCAGTCTCAAGATTACCATCCACATGTATATACATCACCTAATCATAATTAGGTAAGTAATGTTGTCCATGGTAATTTACTTTAGTCTGACAAAACATGAATATGTGGTAGCGAATGCGAAGTGTAATCCATCAGAACGATTGTATGCATTTTCACGTTTAAATATTGGCCATACATATTACTCGATGATTGATGATTGTTTACATTTTTGTGAATTTTATGCTGAAATCATACTTTGCCAATAAAGACACGCAGGTCTTTTGTGTACCCTCTTTCACCCACGCCACGGCATACTGTGCATGATAAAATCTATAATTTAAAAAAATCTTCCTATTTTTGACTTCCGAAGGTTGGCAGGTATGTTATTTGCATGAAGACTTGGAAACAAATATAAATACAGTGTGTGAAATTATTACAGGGTGCTGCATCACATCACATTACAAAGAAAGAAACTGCCCAATGTATCACTTTGTGGAACAATCTGCTAGTCTCTCTCCAGGACTCTCTCGAATCGGCATGTTGCCATCTTAGTATTTGCACATGCTCCAACCACATAGCTTTTCCCTAATCTTCGCCTGCTTCAACAGTGGCATAAGTTGGAAAAGCTTAAGAATCATGAACAGGTTCCACTGAAGGCAAGGAGATTGTGACACAAGACATTTTAATCTGGTGCATTACATGAAATTCACCCTTGTGCAAATGGAGACGTTCAAAGATTTAATCATAGTTTTGGTGTCACCTTTTAGGGGTAGTGCCTTGTCGGTGGAACTGCATTTTGAACATGCAAGTACAAACAGGGTGTCTACCGGTAACGAAAGTAACGAAAAAGTAACGAATTTTACAAATGGGTAACGAAAAAGTAACGAATTTTACATACGGGTAACGGAAATTTTCCGAAGGCGGATTAAATCATTTAAACTCGCGCCTCTAGGCTCAAAGATTGCGATGGAGCGAGTTTCACGCAAGCGGCGCCGATTGCATAAGATATATTTCCCCGTGCCCGACCTCGAGGAAATGCATACTGAGGATACCCTGAGTGTTATACATCGTTCAGCGTATATTTTCGGCATCAAGATGACTTTTTAGTTTTGTGTGAAATATTTATCTGTGTTATTAGGAAACCTGACTTTTCGCGAGATGTTAATTCGCGAAAACTTCTGAAATTAATCAGAAACCTCGCATTTATTTGGAGATATAATTTTCAAAAGAAAAATATGTATTGTCCGTTGAGCCATTATATATTTAAACACAAATTGTGCTAAATGTTCCGGCATAACTCAACAAAATGACAGTGTTTCGTCCCAGTGTGCAATTGGGCTCTTCAGTTGGTTAAAGCACACCTCACCAAGACACTGTCTAGTACACACTGGGCAGGCCATTGCACTGTCATTTTGTTGAGTTATGCCGGAACATTTAGCACAATTTGTGTTTAAATTTATTTGGAGACGTCAAATTGAAGTCCAGAAATAACGCGAAATCATTTAATGTCGCAATCTTGTGATATGTTATAGTTTCGAAAAAGGATTTTGAAAAAGCTTCGAAATACGTAGGCTGTAACTTATTTTAAAAATCTGTCTCGTAAATTTGCGACGTCCAGTATGGTTAATTCAAAATTCCGTTATATGTCAATTTTTCCTTCGAACTTTGGTTCCATTGGATATATTATAATCTAACCGGTTATTTCGAAAACTTGTATAACTTGTATAATTCGTGATTCGCATTCGAAAGAAAACGCGTCCTCTAGTCATATTACTCGTGCAATCCTCTCAGAATAATTCTTAATATTTCATCGAACATACATACTCAAGACGGCCGGCTGACCGCATGACTAGCCTGCGCTAATGTCGTCAAATGGACCGAGATCGACGTCAGTAGCGTAAAATCATAAAACCCGTCCCCTATCGTGAACATGTGACCACGAGGACTGTGGGAATCCCGTCGAAGATGATTGGGCACAAATCACGAAACGTTCCGAAACTTACTCGCCACTTTTCCCATGACCGTATACTTAAAAGCGTACGGGGAGCGAGAAGTGCATCAACCCATTTAGAAATGACAGCCTACGTAGCGTCGCGACAGTCTACTAATTTTTCCTCGTGATCCACTCTGAACTGATGAGCTCCCAACCACAGCATAGGGACAGCGGGAATCACGGCACCGTCCATACAACTTGTCCATAACTACTCGTGAATTTTAACCATGCCCAACCCTGAGCTTGCATCCACCATTCTGTCAGGATGAATAGACAATCGTTCAACGGCCGGGTGCGGCGTGGTGTGCATAATATCGCGAGGACAACGTGAATCTCGTAAAACGGCCGAGAGCGGCAGCGATTACGATACATTGCGATATTTCTCCGCATTCAATGACGAGGAAAACTGGATTCTTTTCAAACGACAGCAAGTGGCGCCGATTGCGTAATAATGCTATATTTTCTCATGCCCGACCTCAAGGACAATGGAAATCTCGTCGAACGACTAAAAGTGACACCGATTATTTGAATCGTGATATTTATACGTGTTCTATCGCGAAAACTACGGGAATCTCGACAAACGGGTGAGACCAGCGCCGATCGTGGAACATCTCGAAATTTCTCCGTACTTGACTGCGAAGACAGAATTCCGTTACAATCACGTAACGTCCCATAAATTTCTTCTTGATCTACCGCGGGGATAAAGGAAATCTCGCCAAACGGTCAAGAGCAAAGCAACCTCTTGGCAATTATAAAAACGCCTTGTGCACAAGACGACATATTAGATGAAACAACTCATTTGATAATAAATATCTAGTATTTATTATTTTTTACATTTTTATAACTCCCTAAGTGAATTGTATTTACCGTTTTAAACACAGTTCATTGCTGTTTTCTTCACCGCGTGATGAGCCCCTTTGCTTGCAGACCGCAGATGTATCTTGAATTCAAAGGTAACTAAAATTAACTAAAAGGTAACTAAAAGGTAGCTAAAAAGTAACTAATTTTTACTTCATCCTTACAGTAGACACCCTGACTAAGGATTTGACTATAAAGATTTGCCTCTTTAAAATTTTCACTATCCATTTTCACACATGCTACTTCATTCTTTCGTTCAATTTCCTTCAATATTTTATGGCGGACAGTCCAGTAAACTTACGTCTTCACAGATACAGCACTTGTATCCCTATCAGATCCTACACCTAGAATTCTGTTGTCTTCGACAATGCAAAAGGTATCCTCAAACTATTTGGCATTTTCTGCTCTTAAACGTATGCTGTTGTGATTAGCTTGACACTGATAAATATTTACCAATTTTCACCCTGAATATATAAATACAAAGGATCTTTATTTATGAACTGAAAGTTTAAGTATTTCTGAAGCTTAATCTACTTCCATCTTAAATTAGTACATTTATACATATTTCTGGATATAAAATGTATACCCTTCATATCCTAACTTCTAGTGGCCATTTCTTAATTGAATGTGAGATCATTAAGACCTCAAGACCGCATTGTCGCAGCCCCTAAACTTAAGAACCAACCAGCTTGGGAGTCTTGCTTAGATGACATGGAAATGACACACACATCTTTTTCTCTATTTTTATAACCTATTACTAGAGTTAAAGAAAGCAATGGGAAACTACCTCACTCCTCGTCTTGCCTAGTACGCCACACTATAGCGCTGCCTTGGGTTTTTGTGGGTATCCACCCACATAACCTAACGGCGGTACTTTTTGACTATCCGACCAGGCTTCGGACTGACTTCCTAACAGACAGATTACTAGAGTTTGTGGTTTTTAGCATTTAAAAATCAGAGATTTAGCATTTTGTAGCAAATTGGTTAAAAATAGGCATAATTTGCGAAATTGCATACACAATAGTTCGGAGTAAAATCATACTGTTTAATTACACATTGCTTGTCATGCAGTTTTGAACACACTATGGAAAATAAGAGAAACAACAACATAAGACTGCAAGAATTATTAACACACACACATAAATATGCATATTTACAAATTTACAAACACAGTTTCAAGGTGAAATATACTATTCTGAACGTATTCATTTATCACTGTACAACAGACCTACAAGGAAGAGGAATGTCAATGATAATTGAAGTACAACATGCAACTGTTTGAATGGTGTCCTCCTTCATTCGAGACCGCCTATCAGTCACAATTCTGTTGTACTTGTTAAAAAAACTCTCTACATCGACACTGTTTGTAGGGGCCCAAATGCACTGCAGTGCTGCCAAGGCAAAGGAAGGAAACTTTAACTTAAGTGCCATCAACATTTGAAGAGTGTCAGTGTTTTTTTCCCCCCCATTTTAATGTTCTTCAGCATCTGTTGGTGATACGCCTCGCAGCCCTCGACAAACTGATCTACAGTGACACTTCTAAAAAATAGCAACTTATGCTTGAAAGACACAAGTGATTTGGGTTCCAGAGCACTGTTTTGCCCTGCAACTGCAGGATTAAATAAATTGCACACTTCGTTGAAAAACACGTTTGTATCACTAACGCTCATGTTCTTCGAGAGCTTAGTTATGCATTTAAGCATACCCTGCTTTAATTGCACCTTAATTTCCTCTCTCTTTGTATTGTTTCTGTAACTCTCCTGCAGGTCACTTGTTTCCAATGGAAACCATCTGTCAGCACACCTCTTTAATTCCCCACAAATAGTAGAAAGATCATCCCACAACTTGTGAGCATACGGGTAGGACGATCCGCCCAGTACTGTGATTGCTGCATTAATTTTCACAGATATCTGTGAAACAAACTTTATATGAACTTTAAGCAAGGGAAGCATATCCTGATCTCTAAACATATCCAACACTGAATGGCCACTGTTATTTAGAGAATTCTCATCAAGAAAACTAAATAATTCTACAAGGGGTGTGAAGTAGTTGTCAAGATACTGGACTGAGCAAACCCAAGAGTTCCATCGGGTGATGACAGGAGTTTGGAACAACAGCGCATTCAAATCGGGGAAATTATCTAGCAAAAAATTTAGATAGGAGTTCTTCAACTTCCTGCAGTGGAGAAAAGCCATCTCAAGTTTTGAAACCAAATTGTTCAACTGTGACAGTTCCTTGAGAATAACATCCCCCACAAGATGCAACTTATGTCCAAAGCACTGGAAGTGAAGAAGATGGTCTCCTATTATTGTCTGTAATGCCTGGAAACATGTACCCATGTATCAGGCAGTCTTGACACTAAACCCAGGACGTTTTCAGAATCCATATTATAGTCTTTGAGAGTATCAATGATGGCTCGGCTGCATGCTGTCCCGTTAGCAACATCCAAAAATGAACAGCTTGCCAACTTGTTCTGCTCTTGGCGAGATCATCCTGAATAGAACAGCAAAGACACATCTGCCTCGGTTGTCCGACGTCTCGTCTGCGATTACTACAATAGGCTTCCCGTCCAATGCTGCATTCACCTCTGCCCTTGCTTGGGACATAATCTCTGCTAAGGGTACTACCTTGAGTGTAGTAATCGAAATCTACTTTCAACATATTAGGTCGCGTTTCATGATACAACACGATGCGGTCGTGAAATTTCAATATTCATTTGATGAAGTGCTGGCCTAGAAAATATCTGAAAGAGTTTTGAAGCTTTTCCCTATAAAGTTCCCTTTATGTACATGAAAGCAAGCAATTATTTTACATCCTAGATGGTCTATTAAATTGTAACATTTTAAAATAACGTCCATCCACGCTTGTTTTTTTTCTTTTTTGGTTGAAAATTTGAATAACCTAACCTAAAATTCCACATGAAGTCGTCATATTAGGAAACGTGCATCCACGTGGTTTTTGGTCGAAAGTTTAAGACACCTAACCTATAATTCAACCAGACCGTATAGCAATTGTAATACTTCAAAACAACCATCCACATGCTTCCTTTTTGATGGGGAAGGAGGGATATAGCTAGTTTATTAATATTTCACAGTAAGTTAGGGTATACCACTCAAAATGGTGTAAATGTATTTTAAACACAAATATAAATAACGCCCAAAAGTATATCTGAAATAGGCACTTACTTTTCAAGATAGTCACGGAAAGCAGGATGGTCCAGCTTGTGAATGGGGATATTAGTCTGCAGGCACATCTTCACAGTATCCTCAATGAATGTTTGTTTCTAGCTTTTTGCTTTTTTTTTTGCCTATCCATTTCTGCTATTGTGGGTTGACGCTTGACACCACGCTGTTCACATGCTGGTTGGGAACAAAATCGCTCCTTTTGTAGCACATGGTTTTTGCTCTTGCAGTGTTTATCTAAAACATCTTTCTTCTTCCACTCAAGTCTTTGATTGCAAAGTCGGCACATCAATATACCTGTATCGCTTACATAAAAGTGTTCTGATTTGTAACTCTCGGCACACTGTTTGATCGTCACTTTCCTTCTACCCATGGCTACCATTCAATAAATCGCCACCGTATTTTAAAACAGCAGACTATTATCAAGAGCCAACACAAAGTAAATGAATGCGTGCTTGAAAGCTGTTTCTTCTTCTTCGATATTTATTTGCTCTCATGTTGAAAGCTGTTTGATTGGTTGTTCTTTGCACTGCTCTTTGGCCGTGGAAAGATATTCCACACATTGCAGTTCTTTCTGCGCCATAATAATTCTTTCCCCTGAAATATATGTTGTTATTTATCTTATTTTTAAGAAAAACTCATAGTTTCTAAAAGGATATGTTTATTTTGCATAAAACCCGAGAATTTCACATCTATTTCGCATAAATTGTAACATTTCGCATTTTGAGCCAATTTCGCATTTTATCACTAATTCGATATCTCTAAAAATCACTCATAGAGGTCATCTATCTATATATATATATATATAAAGCACTAAGTTTGTCTGTCTGTTATGTATATAAATCTACACCGTTTCACCGATCTGAACCAAAATTTGTATACTTACACTTTGGAACCCTGCGGGTAACCCTGTCAACTTTAAATTTCAGACAGACCACCCCGTTCCCTGCATTTAGGCCCTTTGGTCCATATCTACACCGTTTCACCGATCAGAACCAAAATCAGCAAGCTATTCTCACAACTGCCCCCTCCCCAGGGTCTCACAACTTGTGGGACCTGGGTTGGCGACCACAGGACCCCAGCTGAGTCTGGCAGCGCTTCTACTTCCTGGTGCTGGGCTTCTTTCTGTTCTTTCCTGATACCCTGATGTGCATCTCCACTCCAATTTGTGGGTGTTTTCAATCTCCGTTGCATTTTGTAAGTCTTTTTCTGGGGTACGTCCCTGCTCTATGCCTGACCTCTCAGGCTCTTCAGGACTCCATGGGCTTGCCTTCCTCTCTCACTGATCTCCTTGTCATAGCTACCACTTCTATTACACTCCCTAAATACTTGAAACTATCTACCTTCTTTAGTACTTCTGCCATTTTTTTGTTCAGAAGCTTCTCTATTAAAGCGGACAGTGTTACTCGCAGGGTACCGAAGGGTAAGAATATGAATTTTGGTTCTGATCGGTGAAACGGTGTAGATTTGGTACAAAGGGCCTAAATGCAGGGAATGGGGTGGTCTGTCCAAAATTTTAAGTGGACAGTGTTACTTGCAGGGTTCCAATGGGTAAGTATACAAATTTTGGTTCAGATCTCAGAAAATTCCAGACGCGGATGTGCTGCAATTTTGCACCAACTGCCGAAAATTGTACATTAGTATCCTATGGCTGAAAAGATCAATGAGAGGTCAACTCTTGCTCACAAGATGACCCGTGCTATTTCCTGCCTAGACCCTACAGTGGTCACTGAGACTCCTAAGTTGGCAGAAGATAGGATCGTCATTGCCCTGGAAATTATTTGTATTCAGAAGAATTTGCTTTCTGGCGCAATGGCTGACCACATCAAGACCAGCTACTCCGCACTTTTGAGACTGCCCTCGTCCCTGCGTGTTTGAAGCAGTTCGACGGAAAAGAGCCACGGCTCGACGTGCTGTGGTCTGAATTAGTGGCTTCAGCACCTTCCTCAGTTCCTGCCAAAAACAATCTCACAAGCTCCGTTAAAATGATAGTGATTTTGTATCGCAGCAATGCAGCTCCAGAGAGAACTTTCTCTCTGAACAAGGAGTACATGATCGTCAATCTCAAAGAAGCAAGTCTGATTGGCATGCATACTGTTCAGGACGCTGTGATGGCAGCTGGTGTAGTAGAAAAGAGCAAGAGTCCATACTGCACGTAACTCCTACGCCGTGTTAAAGGAAGCAAAACAGTTGTGAAGCCAGGAGGAAAAGTAAGCGACGGCTAAGATGGCAGACGAAAGAAAAGCCACGAAAGATCTCCAGGAATTATGGCAACAAACAAAAAAAGATGATTTTGAATGACGCCCGTTCTGAAGCAGAGAAAATTGAAGAGCAGATGAGTTCCCTAGAGAAGCTTTAAATTAATAAATCCTTGATTATTTTTTGTTTTATCTTATTTTGTGTGACTCAAGTTCCTAACCACAATCTAGTATTGACAAAGTGACTTATTTTATTTTGTGTATTACTAGCCTACAGTTCCTATTCAGAAATTAGTAGTCAAAGGAACTTAAATTTGTGTTGTGTATAACTGAAGTTCCTAGTAACAATCTTGTACTGTATTTGTCAAAGTGACTTATTTAGTTTTGTTTTGCATTGTTTTATTTTCTATTACCTACTTTGATAAAATAAATCTAAATTAAAAGGTATTCGTGGCGTGTCGCATGTGGAATTTTACAGTTTTTAGCCTTCCCATGGTCTTCTTTCACATGGGAGATGCACATACCAAATTGTTTTTAAAGTCCGTGTAAACACCCACTGCAAATGCGTCACACGTGCATAATTTTCAAAAACTACAAAATATCTCACAGCTCTCGACATTTTACTATCAAACACCCATCACCAACATATGGCTAAAAATTACACCACACGATAGGATTCTTCTTGTGTGGGCAGGCATTGTTTCAGTCGCTTGTTAACCACTGTCTGTGTTGGGTTTCCTTTCATTGTCATTGTTTCGTTACTTTTACTTCGCCGAAGTTCGACCCGAGGACTGGTCACATCTCGTACAGCATGTGCAGAAAGAAATACTGAAGGCGGTCTGGATATCGCGGTGGATAACATGATTATTAACCTTGGCAATTCATCAAGCTCTGACGAAGACAATGATGGTGGTGGTGGTGATAGGGTCAGTGAAGGGATGGAGGGTGTCAAAGAAACCCTTGCCAAGTGACTGAGGATAATTTATTTATTGGTGTCAGTTCGCTTACGACAATCGATAATATAGCACAGACTTTTGTTTCCTGTCATAGTGTTCAAAATACCGTCTGTTATTCAATAGCCTATAACTCGACAATATAAAACCACGGCAATAATATCGCCCCAGAGCGGCTTGTTTGAGTGCTCGGTGCTAAATATGTCTTTACCTTAACTTTACTTTTGTATTATCACGAAAGCTAATATTAACCGTAGAGAGTCGCGATTCAGTGAGTGTAGCCTACATGGTGTTTATCTGTCGACTACTGTACTGTAAGCTGTGAACGACCTCCACTCAGACACTTGTTCCATGTTAAAGGATAATCATTGCCTGGTGAGTGTTTTTATATTCATTGGTTGTAGAGTGTTTGCCCTCTGTGTCGTATTTATTGAATTGAATACCGATGATAAAGGTATCATAGCTTCGGTGTGTAATTTATTTATTCATCAAAAAGTATCGTATTTTTCTGTTTGAATGTCCTCTACGTTGACTCAGGATCGTCTTTCAAAATATATTACGTATAATTCTACGGAAATAATATCTGAAGTGTAGCGCTGTGTATTATTCGAATCAGTCGATTTACAACACTAAAAACTTAGCAACTTAGCTCTGCTGTTCCAAGCTACCGACATATCCTCCGCGTTGTTTCCATCGAAATACAGGGTGTAGGTGAGAAGCTTGCTCAGAATTCTTGCCGTGTGGAGGTTAGACGTAGGGTCTTGTTATGTTGCGACCGTGGGTTGCGGAGAGGAAAAGTGGGGCAAAGTGACAGGAAGGCTGTCAGTACCGAATGAGCTTGGTTAGCAATACTGTATTTGTCCCTTAATTTACGCGTGTAATAGCGGACACACCTCCAATTTTACTATAAGAGTCGCGATCTAAAAAGGGATAGTGGGTGGGGTAACATCCATTGCTACATGACCCCCCCCCCAAATTATTATTTATTACTTCAAAGGGTATTTCGACTATTTTCAGTAGTGTAGAAAATTGTATCGCCTTGTTCCGGGCTCCTATAGAGCTTCCATTTTCTTTCGATCTTTCATTTGCACCAAATAGGCTCAGCAACTTGCTGGATGTATTCCTGATAAAACCAGGGGAACTTGTTGAAAAAACCCACGTAATTGAAGGAATAGGTGACCATAAGGCTGCAATAATGGACGTTGGCCTGGTACCAAAAAGGCTTAATAGGAGGGTCACACAGGACAAGAAATTATACAGAAAAACTAAATTCGATGAATTTGGAGCTTACCTGCAATCAAAATTTAATTCTTGGATAAGTGAAGGGAGTAATGACATAGTCGAAAAGAAACTTTAAAATAAGGCCCTATGTACCACCCCATTGCCTTTATTAATTCCCCAGTAATTTGATCACACCCTGCTGCTTTTCCTTGCTGAAGCAGTTTGATTTCTCTAAAAATATCCTCATTTGTAAAGGTGAAGCTTCTTGTGTCCTTTACTCTGGGCAAATTTGAAGGAAATCATTTGGGAGGGTGAGAAGATATTTGTACCTATTAAGAAGGGAAAAACAACCTCAGACCCTGTTTACTATACAAAGGACATACGAAAATTAAAAAGGAAATGTAGAATGGTAAACGGACAGATCAAAGAGGGCAGGGGAAACAGAGAAACCAGAAAGCAGCTAATAAAGGAGCTCAATAGGTTGAAAGAGGAAGCAAAGGAAAATTACATGAATGGCATACTTCATGAGGGTAAAGACCACATAGGGAAATTGAAAAAGCTGTATTCATATATTAAAAACCAAAAGGGAAACGGAATCCACATTCCCACAATGGAGGGAGAAGGGGGTGAGCATTTATTTGCAGATAATGAGAAAGCAAACCTATTTAGTAGGGAATTCATAGATTCAGTGGAAGATTGTCAGGAGTTGGAAACCGTTAATGAGACTGGAGAGGGTGAAACCCATAAGGACACAAGAAGCTTCACCTTTACAAATGAGGATATTTTTAGAGAAATCAAACTGCTTCAGCAAGGAAAAGCAGCAGGGTGTGATCAAATTACTGGGGAATTAATAAAGGCAATGGGGTGGTACATAGGGCCTTATTTTAAAGTTTCTTTTCGACTATGTCATGAACAACAGTAGAATACCAAAGGAATGGAAGGGATCTATAATAATACCAATTTATAAAGGAAAGGGAGATAGAAGTAAACCTGGGAACTACAGACCAGTAAGTCTGACCAGTGTAGTTTGTAAAATCTTGGAGAGTTTAATAGTAAAATATATTAGAAGGGTATGTGAAGAAAAAAATTGGTTCCTGAGGAGCCAGTATGGATTTAGAAAGAAATTTTCTTGTGAGGCACAACTGGTGGGATTTCAGCAGGACATATCAGATCGGTTGGATCTAGGGGGACTGTTGGGCTGCATAGTTATAGACCTTTCCAAAGCTTTTGACAGAGTGGAACATGGAGTATAATTAAAGAAACTGGAGAGAATGGGATTGGACTCACGGGTTGTACGTTGGATAGGAACATATCTAAATTCAAGGGTTCAGAGAGTCAGAGTAGGGAATTACATATCACAGGAAGAGAAAGTTAAAAAAAAAAGGAAGGAAGCTTGTAGTTTAACGTGACCGTTAATCGTGAGATCATGAGCCACGGGACCTCCTTTTTACGTGGAATCCGAACCACAGGACATGTTATTTCACTTAGAAAATCTCACATGCATTGACCGGGAATCGAACCCGGACCGCCTTGGTGAGAGGCATACAGCTGAGCCACCACGCCCCTCAAGAGAAAGTTAAGAAGGGAATTCCACAGGGTAGTAAAATTGGTCCATTGCTTTTCCTAATATACGCAAATGATTTAGGGAACAATATAGCATCAAAAATAAGATTGTATGCAGATGACATTATCGTCTATAGGGAAATAAATAATATAGAGGATTGTAAAATATTACAAAGGGACCGCGACAGTATCCAACATTGGGTTGAAGAGAACCACATGAAGGTTAACGGAGGTAAATCAACTGTCACAATATTCACAAAAAACAGATTAAAAACTGAATTTCAATATACATTGGAAGGGGTTGTTGTTTGAGTCTTCAGTCTTTTGACTGGTTTGATGCAGCTCTCCATGCCTCCCTGTCCTGAGCTAATCGTTTCATCTCTACATAGCTCCGACACCCTACATCGGAGGCAATCTGTTTAACATATTCTAACCTTGGTCTACCCCTACAGTTTTTGTCCTCGACCCTTCCTTCCATAACTAAGCTTGCTATTCCTGGGTGTCTTAGTATGTGTCCTACCAACCTATCTCTTCTCTTCATTAGCAGTCGCCAGAAACATCTCTCCTCTCCCACTCGTCTTAATACCTCTTTGTTTGTAACCCTATCTACCCATCTGATATTCATCATTCTCCTGTAACACCACATTTCAAATGCTTCAATTCTCCTCTTTTCTGCTGCACCAATAGTCCAAGTTTCACTTCCATAGAGCGCCACGTTCCAGACAAAGGCTTTCAAAAATGACTTCCTAATACCTAAATCTATATTCGATGTCAGCAGATTCCTTTTTTGTAGAAATGCTTTCTTTGCCTGAGCCAACCTACTTTTAATATCCTCTTTGCTTCGTCCATCACTGGTTATTCTGCTTCCTAAGTAACAGAAGTCTCCTACTTCCTTCAGCTTTTCACCTGCCAATTTGATCTCCATAGAGGTTTCTGATATATTTCGGCTGCATTCCAGTATTTTTGTTTTACATTTATTTATTTTCATCATGAATTCTTTCCGTAAGACGGAGTCCATACCATTCAAAAACTCATTCAAATCCTCAGGCTTGTCGGCCAAGATGACGATGTCATCAGCAAATCTCAGAGTTGAAATTATTTCTCCTTGAATCTTCACTCCCACTTTAAATTTTTCTCTAATTTCCTTCATTGCTTGTTCAATGTAAAGATTGAAAAGTATGGGTGATAAGTTGCAGCCTTGCCTTACACCTTTCTGAATACCAGCTTCTCTCTCATGTCCTTCAACTCGAATGACTGCTGTCTGGTTTCTGTACAGATTGTATATCACCCTCCTATCCCTGTACTTTATTCCAATTGATTTCAAAATGTCAAACAATTTAGTCCAATCAACGTTATCAAAAGCCTTTTCTAAGTCTACAAAAGCCATGAACGTTCTCTTATCTTTCCTTATTCTACCTTCTAAAATCAGCCTAAGACTTAGTACAGCTTCCCTTGTTCCTACATTTCTCCTGAAACCAAACTGGTCTTCACCCAACTCCGTTTCTATCTGGCTTTCAATCCTCTTGTAAATTATTCTAGACAGGATCTTTGAAGCATGAGTAATCAAGCTGATTGTACGGTAATCTTCACATCTGTCAGCTCCCACTTTCTTTGGTATAGGGATGATTACATTCTTCTTGAAATCAGGGGGTACCTCACCTGTCTCATAAATCCTACACACCAAGTGAAATAACCTGATCAGACCTTCATCTCCTATGCAGCGTAGCAACTCAATCGGTATATCATCTATGCCTGGTGCTTTGTTCCTGCTTAAGTCTTCCAAAGCTCTATCAAATTCTGACCTCAATATTAAATCTCCTTTCACATCCTCATCAATTTCCTCCTCCCTTTCCATTACATGATTCTCAATCTCCTTTCCCTTATACAAACTCTCTATGTAAGCTTTCCATCTCTCAACCTTTTCTTCCCTATCTGTTAGAGGCTTTCCATTTGTGTCCTTAATATTACAGCACTTAGTCTTCTTTTCCCCAAAAGTATTCTTAATCCTTCGATAAGCTGTGTCTACTTTTCCTAATTTCAGACAATTTTCTATACCTGCACATTTCTCTTTCAACCATTCTTCTTTCGCTTCCTTGCACTTCTTGTTAACCTCATTTCTCAGACGTCTGTATTCTGCTTTCCCCTTTTCATCTCTTAGATTCTTGTGTTTCCGCCTTTCATCCATCAATTCTAGTATATCCTGAGTGATCCACGGTTTTCTACCTATTCTTTCTTTCCTACCAATGTTTTCTTCTGCGGATTTTGTTATTTCATTCTTCAAAAGTGCCCATTCGTCTGCAATTGAAGTTTGTTTAGGGTTTTTCATTAGTCCTTCCTTTATACTCTTCTTGAATCTTTCGTTTACATCCTTCTCTTTCAGTCTGTCTATTGCCCACCTTTTTGGCTTTTGACTTTTCTTCAGTTTCTTCAACTTTAATCTGCATTTCATTACAACCAGATTGTGATCAGAGTTTATGTCAGCACCAGGATATGTTTTACAATCCAAAATCTGGTTCCGAAACCTCTGCTTGACCATAATGAAGTCGATTTGGTAACGCCCTGTATCTCCTGGTCTCATCCATGTGTATATTCTTCTATTGTGGTTATTGAATAAGGTGTTAGCTATGACCAACTCATGCTCGGTGCAGAATTCTACCAGCCTGCTTCCTCGATCATTCCTTTCACCTAATCCGAAATCTCCTACTATCTTCCCTTCTCTCCCTTTTCCTACCACAGCATTCCAATCTCCCATTACTATAACATTTTCATCACCCTTGATATACCTCAGAATTTCGTCTATTTCTTCGTAGACCTTTTCAACATCCTCATCATCAGCTTGACTGGTAGGCATATAGACTTGTACCACTGTAGTGCAGGTAGGTTTTGTATTGATTTTTGCTACAATAATCCGTTCACTAAATTGCTCATAATATTCCACCCGCTGTCCAAGTTTCCTACTCAATATGAGGCCAACCCCAGCTTGGCCATTGTTTGATTTAGTGCTAATGACCCTATAGTCTCCTGACCAAAAGTCCTGTTCTTCCTGCCAGCGCATTTCACTAATCCCAACCAAATCCAACCTCAACCTATCCATTTCCCTTTCTAAGTTTTCTAACCTTCCACTTCCTAGCAGACTTCTAACATTCCACGCTCCGATCCGTAGAATGTCAGATTTCCTCTTTGTCACTTCTGTGATGTTAACCCCCTCTCGAGTAGTCCCCACCCGGAGATCCGAACGGGGGACTAGTTTACCTCCGGATTGAAATTTTACAAGGGAGGAGGCCATCATCACATGTAATTATGCATAGAGAGGTGCATATCCTCGGGAATAGCATACGGCTGTAGTTTCCCGTTGCTTTCAGCAGGAAGGGGTAATCGTAATCGTACCAAAAGATGACAAGTGCAAACAAATACTTAAGTGTGAGATTTGATAGTAAATTGCACTGGAAGGGTCATGTTGGAGACATTGTTGGGAAAGCATACAGATCGTTGCATGTCATTATGCGACTACTTAAAGGATGCAACAAAGAAATAAAAGAGATAAGTTACCTAAGTTTGGTTCGTCCAATATTGGAATATGTAAGCAGTGTATGGGATCCGCACCAGGAATAACTAATAAAAGAAATTGAGAGTGTGCATAGGAAAGCAGCAAGATTTGTGATAGGAGATTTTAGGAGAAGAAGCAGCGTATCAGATTTGTTAGAGAAGCTTGGGTGGGAAACGTTAAGAGAAGGGAGGAAAACAGACTTGTAGGGTTATATAGAGCGTTTACAGGAGAGGAAGCATGGGGGGAAATCCGTGAGAGGCTTCAATTGGAATGTAATTATATTGGCAGGGCAGACCACAAATTCAAAATTGGATGGCACTTTTAGCAGAAGCGATTGGGGTAAATTTTCATTCACTGGGAAGGGTGTGAAGGAATGGAACAGTTTACCAAGGGCGGTGTTTGATCCCTTTCCAAAATCAGTCCAGTTATTCAAGAGCAGAGTAGACAAAACCAGGGAAAAGAAAGAAGTGGTATAACTTAGTGCTGTATTCCTAGAAACATTACACGTTCTATGTAATTCCTACAGCAGTTGTGAGAGGGGAGTTATCAATGTGTGAATAGTACATTAAGTTACTGTATTCTTTTAATATTGTGTAGTGTTTGTTACTATATTCTTTTAATATTGTGTAGTGTTTGTTACTGTATTCTTTTAATATTATGTAGTGTTTGTAAATTATGTACCTCATTTGCCACCGAGGTTGACACCTCATTGCAAATAAAGTGATTTTGATTTGCCATAGGACGCGCCACCGGCCTGTGGTTATGCATTATCAGCTTCCGGTTTAGTAGTCGGGTAACTGAAGCAATGGGAACTGTGTACTACAATTTTCCTTGCATGTAACTAAGCAAATTATTGTTGTTAGGAGAACGTAAAATGATCTTCAGCTGTCTGCAGTGAGAAAGCTCTGCATGTGTTCATTCCTTATGTATTAATGATGCGAAATGTCAGCTAACGTTGTTCCGCATACAACACTCATAGTCTCTAAATATTACACATTTTCCCGTAAATTTACAATAGTTTATGTTTGAATTGCTTATAAGATCGTGACAAAGAAAGTGTTCCTCCAATTGGATTGGATTTAACTGTATGCACGTCGTTTAATCTTGGCAAGCTCGCTCTTTTTTTTTTTTTTTTTTTTTTTTCACAGAGCAACTTTACACCGTAGTAGGCACGCAGATTTTTGTATTTAGTTTTCTGGCAACTTGTTTTAAATTATTAACTAGAATATTTCTAAATGCAGACAATCCATACCTCCATTAGGATTCGGGTTCCATAATTCATGGAAAATGAGGTTCGTTCGTTTGTGAAATAGAGGTCATAACCCCCTTCCCCCCCCCCCCCTCCCTTCAGTGATTACCGTATGGTACTTTACGTAGACTAGGGTGAAGATGTAAATGGGCAATTTTAAAAAATGTCGCCAGTTGTTTTATTAACTTACGGTAATATTTTCTATAGGTACTGAAAACTAGGCACGGTTGGATTTTAAGGTGGAACCGCATGTGCTATCAAATATCACTTTCTCGCAACACCTGGAATATGTATATAATTATAAAATGATTATTGGGTAAATAAGAGTTACCAGATAGGCTATTATATGATAAAATAAATATTAAAGAAGAAACGACGCGCTGTTAGTAAATATTAGGCCTACTGGAACGGTGAATAGTCTAACTCGTAGCTTCCGTCACAATTTAGCATTAAAACGTGTCGCGTTAATGCATAATATACTAATATAACAACCGGATAGCAAATTATAATAATATTCTCACATATAACATATTTAATTTCCACCAACTTATTGTAGTCTAGGATATGTTAGATCACTGCCGTTTGCAATGTGCAAATCGCACACTATGTTGGCAAGCTGTTTGTTATGGTCATCTCTGATGCAAAGTTTTACTAATTACTCTTTTAGGAGACGCTTGTCTTTAGAATATATATGAAAGGCCAACCCTCTAGTTCTTATTTCATAAGTTGAACGCCTAAAAACAAAACCACAATCCGAAATAATAAAGAAGATAACCACGAATGAACGATTCACTGCCAATGAAAATCAAATGGAGATTCGCGGACCGGAAGTTCGCTATGCATAAGCTTTGGTGCCATTTTAACTCGTGGAAGCTCTATACGGTTACGGTACCATACAATTCAGTCACTTCCCGTAAACATATTATGTGACACTCCTATTCTCTACTCTCTCAACCCTCCTCATCAAAACCAGTCATTTTATATCAGCTCTCCTCAGGTAAACGGTATATTATTTGTGTTCGTAACATCTCATCCCATCTGGGAGAGAGTTCACTCGCGTGCGCGCTTTGCTCTCACTACGGATTAGGCCTAAATCTCGCCATCACCTGTGTGCGGAAGTATCTCCAAAAATGCAGTTACTCTTACGCCAGAAAATCTTGATTCGCGCTTTAAGATTCGTTTTTCAGCCATTCGGTATGCGAACTCTAGTCTTAGAGAGTTCTAAAATATACAGGAATTTTATGGATTTTCATATGGAAAATATACGGGAATTTAAAAACGGGTCATCGCTCGACACCCTGTATAAAGCAGTGGAGATAGTGCGCTCTCTTGCTTCAACCCACTCTTCTGCTTTAACCAGTCTTACCTATCTGCCCCAACTTTCACACAGCTGACACTTCCTTTAAAATTTCAAATTTATTTCAAGTCTGCATTTACCTCACACTCCAGTAAGAATGACTTGTTTTCCCACTATAACTTATAGTTTATTATGGCGAATTTGTGATTCTGGTTCAGAGAAATGTCTAGGCTGTGGACCTAGGTGCCCTCTGGCCGATTTTCATTAGGATAAGGTTGGACAAGGAATTAAGAAAGAAGTGATATTGGAACGCTGGGAAAGTTAGGGTATAACAATTTTGAGTTTTGTCCCCAAGGAATTCATTTGAGCTACGGAGATGAGACTGTTACAATAATCACTGATATATATTAAATGTTATTTACACATTGCCAATTCAGTTTTTCTCCATAGTATTGGAATCCTCTTTTACATTCAGATCAAGAAAATTATAGGAGTAGGGAGAATATTATTAAGGAACTATTTTATACAAAAGTAACATTGCCAATACCTTCACAATGTAACACAGTTTTCACACTAAGTAACTGTAACAATAACTTCGTTATTATTTTTGGTGAATAACGGTACTTGTAACGTAGGTACTTTTAGGATGAATAGTATCTAAACCTGTTTGTATGTACATTAATAAGATAATTGTAGTGATAGAAGCCATTCTTCAGTGTTGCCTAATTCTAATAAAGAGAGCTTTTCAGTCGGTCAACACGAATTGTGCCCTATTACATTCAGCGGGAAACAAGTAATAATGTGTTAGTTTGGGCACAATTCGTGTTGACCAACTGAAATGCTTTCTTTATTATTAAGATAAGGCTTTGAAATGGTGCTGAAGTTTCAACCAAAGCCAACCCCAGGTGCAGCTCCCTTTTCAGGGGACTCCCCTCATTGTCCCATCATTTACTGATAAATAAGAAGTGTATTTGAAACGGAGAGTACATTTTCCTTATTTGGTATAATGGTGTTCTGTTGTTACTGAAGTGGGAAACTTTTGTATGTCTACCCCTTTTTATTCCCATCTCAACAGGATTGTGGATGAGATGCGGTGAATTTCTATGTTGGGAGTAGTTTTTATGGCCTGATACCCTTCCCATTGCCAACCTCGTGTGAAGATTTAATAAGAGATGAAATGGATAAAACTGGGCAAGGAGTTAGAAGGAAGCAGCAGGGTTCCTGCCATTAGCCTTGAATTAAAAATGGGATACTACAGTAAACTCATTTCAAGGACGACCAACGGTGTGGTTCAAACCTACTCGTTGACAGTCCAAAGTTGGTTGGTACCATGGCCTGGCAAGTGGAGCTACCACTGTTAGTACTAAAGCAGAAAACATATGATAGATAAACCAAAGTTTGGAAGTGTATTTTGCTGGTTACAATTAATAAAATTTAAACTAATAAATTGTCATCCAGGCAACAGACTCAGAAATGATGTACCCTGGCATGTGTGACATGTGGGGAAAGAAAAACAAAAGTGAAGAAAAAGAAAATTACGCATGAACCTTATTTTAAGCACTTGAATAAACAATTGAAAACACTTATCTTCTGATTATGAGAGACCATCAAGTGATTGTGAAGGAAGCGGCCGTGGCCTATTGGAAGGTACCGTCACGCTATTAGCCTTGGGTTGAAAATAAAACACTACAGAAAACTATTTCAAGGACAGCCTACTGTGGTTCAAACCTACTCATTGACAGTCCACTGATACGGTGGCACCATGGACTGGTGCTCCTCCTTCGCAAGCGCAACTACCGCTGTTGATACTAAAGCAGAAGACATATGAGAGAAAATGTTTACAATCAAGTTTGGAACTTACTCTGGGTCAAGAAAATATCCCAGGCATAATGATCAAGTGATAGCAAAGATATGCAAAGGAAATAAATATCAATACGGTATAGAATTTCTATATAAATGTACCTAATTCAAAATTATATGCCTTTCTCACTTATGAAACACATGGTGTTCTGTTTGGCCAACATAGTGTGTTCATCCATATAAAGATATAATGGCTACTTCATGAGAACTACAGGCCCTTGGGGTGTGATAGCTCAGCAATCAAGCTGCTTGCTTCTATCAAGGCAGACTGGGTTAGATTCCCAGATAATGCATGTGAGATTTTTGAGGTGTAAATTCATGGCCACTGGTTCTGAATCCATTTGTAAAGGACGTCCCATACCTTACGATTGTTAGGCTAAGAGTCTGCATAAAAGGGCAAACATCTTAGCTACTGGTTGAGTGATTTGAAATGATCTTCATAAAAAGAAATCATCTGCCACTTTGAATTTGAAGAGACCTTGACAAATCAAAATTTCATAGCATCCTAAAATTATGTACATACTATATAAGGAAGACTGTTGCCTCATTCCTCGCTCTTCTGCCCCTCAACCCTCACCACCACCATTGTACCTCATGAGATATATGTTTATTCAGAATTTTAGTCTCTGCCATCAGAGTCATAATATCTATGGTATTGTTACAGTGGAAGAATAGTCGTGATTCGTTGGCAAATACACGAGATATGGTAGTTGGAGTATTTGTGAATGTTTAGCTAGTTGAGTTTTTAGGCCCAGTGTTTATTTCTGTTCACACTAGTAAACATTTACTTTCCATGTTATATCTGGAGCAAATATTGTTCTCTATAATACAGTATCAGTTCAAAAGGACCATAAACCATAACAGTATTATTACTCCCATAAGTCCAACCCCTCGTCCACGTCGTGGGAGACGGGCAACTGCACAAAGTAGGGGATCGCCTGTAGGGGCGAAGTACAGTGGGGACTTCGTGTGCCCCGGGACCGTTACGGTAGCTGTGAAGGTCCTACAGGAACCCTGAAAAGTGACGGCTAACGGGGCTCTGGTGAAGCTACGATAGGCCCAGCAAGCCAGTAGTGGATGAAACCAAATGCTTTCAAAAATGGAACGAGCCTCGGACATGATGGATTTAATAGACGACGACACGGCTGTACACACGGACTAAGATTTGGAACTTTAAACCTAAGAACGCTGACGGGGAAGGTGGGAAGGTGGAGGAGATAGTGGATATGATGGAAAGAAGGGAGTTGGATTTATTGGGATTGGCAGAAACAAAGTGGAAAGGGGAAGGAAGGAGAGAACTGAGAAAAGGCTATAGACTGTACTGGAGTGGGAACGAAGAGGGAAAGAGGAATGGAGTGGGAGTAGTAGTACGAGATGGTTTAAAAGAAGAAGTGAGGAGAATAAGTGATAGGATGATGAAAGTGAAAGTAGCACTGAGGGGAGAGACCGTAGAAATAGTGCAAGTGTATGCTCCACAAGTAGGCTGCGCCTCTGCAGAGAAGGAGGAGTTTCAAGAGGAATTGCAGAAGCAGCTGGTAGGAAGAAATATGATTGTTATGGGGGATCTGAATGCCCATGTAGGAAGAGAAAGACAAGGTTATGAGAATGTTCTAGGACCAGAGGTTTGGGGCGGAAGAAATGAGGAAGGAAAGAGACTGTTGGACTTCTGCCAGAGGAACAGCCTGCTAGTTGGGAACTCCTGGTTTAAGAAAAGAGAGAGCCACACAATCACATGGTACAGTGATGACTTGACCAGGAAGTCGGTGGTCGACTATATACTGTATGAGAAAGAACTAAATAAGAACATCACGGACATCAAGGTTATACCATCGGGAGAACCTGGATAGCGACCATCGATTGCTGGTAATGAACCTGAGAGGGAGTAAGGAGAAGAAAGGAACTGAGAATCAGGAAAGACGTATAAGGATATGGAAACTGAAAGAAGGGGATAGAAGGGTCGAGTACCTCAAAATGGTAAAGGAAGGAATTCCAACAGATGAAGAAAGAGGCGTGGAAGAGGAATGGGCTAGATTTAAGAAGACCCTAGTAGGTGCAGCAGAAGCAGTATGTGGGAGGACAAGTAGTAAGAAGGAGGTGGAAGGAAACTCCATGGTGGAATGAGAAGACAAAAGATATAGTAAGGGAAAAGAATAGAGCCTTTAGGAGGTGGTATCAAAATAGGACGGTAGTGACAAGGGAAGAGTACCAGGAAAGAAAGAAGGAGGCGAAGAGAGTAGTGGCTGAGGAGAGAAGAAAGTGGATGGAAGAGTGGACAAAGATGATGGAGGAGGATAGTGAACGTACAAATAGGTAAAAAATAAGAGGCGGAAGGATCCTACGGATTATGTTAGAATGGTGAACAAAAGGGGACAAGAGATAGAAAATAGGGAAGAACTGAAGAAAATGTGGAAAGAATATTTTGAAGAACTTCTGAACCCAAATGGAAAAGATTGTGAGGAGGAAGAAATCGGGGAAGAGGAAGATGAACTGCAAACAGAAAAGGACTTAACATGGAAAGAAGTGGAAGATGCAGTGAACAACATGAAAGGAGGGAAGGCACCGGGTGTGGATGAGTTGAAAGTGGAGATGGTGAGAGCAGCAGGAGAGATGGGGATACAGTGGTTGTACCGAGTGATGAGGACAGCATGGAAGGAAAGGAAGACCCCAGAGGACTGGAAAAAAGGAATAATTGTCCCGATCTTCATGAAAGGTAGTAGAACAGATTGCAGAAACTATCGGGGAATAACATTGATGAGTCATTGTGCAAAGATCTTCGAGAATGTTTTGGAAAAGAGAATTGGGACAAGGATAGAAGGAGGAATGAGGGAAGAACAACATGGCTTCAGAGCAGGAAGGTCCACAGTGGATTTGATTTTTGCTGTAAGGCAGTTACAAGAACAGCACTATGAGTATGGAACAGATCTACTGATGGCCTTCCTGGACATTGAGAAAGCATATGACAGTGTATGCAGAAACAAAGTATGGAAGTTCCTGGAGGATAGAGGAGTAGAGAAATGGACTATAAAGAGGATAAAGGAGATGTACAAGGGAAGCGTGAGCTATGTGAAAGTGGGAGGAGAGAGATCAGACTGGTTGGAACGGAGAAACGGCCTGAAATAAGGAAGTGCACTGTCACCGTTACTTTTCATTGTGGTGATGGATGACATAATGACCCGAGTGGCATAAGTAATTGGGGAAGGAAAGATGAAAGCAATGGTGTTTGCAGATGATTTGGGGAAACAAGGAGGAGGAGGTACAGGAACAGTTGGACGTGTGGGAAGGAATAATACAAGGATATTGGATGAAATTTAGCATAAATAAGAGTGAGATGGTGATCACAACAAGGAAGAAGGAAAGAACCACAACGGGAATAACAATTGGTGGGGAACAGCTGAAGAAAGTGGAGAGTTTCAAGTATCTGGGAAGCCTGATACAAGATAATGGAAGAAACGATAGAGAAATAAATGAGCGGGGGAGGCAGGCAGAAGCATTTCGGAGGAGTGTGAGAAGCATGTTATGGAGCAAGGATGTCCCTCAGAACAGCATAAAGATCATATATCGGACGTACTATGTCCCTATCCTGACGTATGCCTCGGAGACCTGGGTTATGAAAGGAAGGGAGAAGAGCAAAATACAGGCCAGTGAGATGAGGTTCTTGAGAAGCAGTATTGGAGCTACAAAGATGGACAGAATAAGAAATGAGAAGACCAGAGAATTAATGAAGGAGGAACCATTACAGGATGGTATAGGGAAATCTAGACTTATATGGTGTGGACATGTAAGACGAATGGAGGAGAAGAGGATACCCAGGAGAGTACACGAGACGAAGTGGGAATGAAAGAGACAGAGAGGTAGACAGAGAGACAGTGGCTGAAGGGGGTGGAAGAAAGCTTGAAGAAGAGAGGAGATGACTGTACAAGGGTGGAGGCTGAGAGATGGTGGGAAGACAGAAGACGTTGGAGTGGCTTGTGTTCCAAACAGACTCGGCCAGTGGCTGGAAACTGTGCAAGATGATGATGATGATGTGGGCACTAATAAATGTATGTCAGTGTTGATGTGTTCACCACATATGATTGTACTCAAAGAATCTTAACATGCTCGCTGCATGCAATCCATTTGTTTTTGGTTTCTTCAAAGACATAAATATTAGCACTGCAGCATTGTTTCAGTGTATGTGTAGACAAATCTTCAGGGTGAATGGATTTATTGTGAAATTTGTGCACGATGGAGAGTAAATGAACTGTTGGCAGCGAGAGTGTGTAGTTAAACTGGCAACCCTAGAGTGACTGCTTAAATGAAATTATTTTATTTGCACCGGTACAATTCAGTTCCATCTTAAGAACATTTCACAGATTTTTTTCATTCAGAATAGTAACAGGCAACAGTTGATCTCAAACGCATGTTGTGCAACATACTTTTTTATATGGTAAGACTTGGAATTTAAAAGCAAAAATCTTGATTTTGAATTTTATATTCATTGCACGACATAAATTTTTATTAGTGAGCAAGTGTCTTGAGATACTTGCACCTTGCCATGATCATGAAACATTTGGTTAAATGTGCAAGGTCACTGCAGAGTACGTGTAGTTACAGCATTCTGCTGGCAAGGGGTGCGCAGTCAGTGTTACAATCATCAAGCCTGCAAAGAGTTAACCTGCCCTTTTTTTTTTTCTTTACTCCTTATCCATCTGCGGACCCATTTTATTTTCAACATTTTAATTCTATTTTCTATTCAGTGTAGTTTGTGATCCATATCATAAAATGAAAGCTTATGCTAGTATAAAAATCTATTTTGGGATGTCTCATTTCTTTTGGCTTCCATATCCTCACCACAATGTATTGATGGAGAAACTCTGGTTTAAGATAGCCACTCAGAGTTGCCATTGACCAGAATCAATCGACTCAAGTTTGTCTCTAGATTTTTCATGATGTAGGTGGGCAAACTAATGGATTAGTTTGGTTTCTAATATACTGTACTGCATTGTTCTGAATGTGATCCATATTTGCAACAAATGTTTAAAAAATCAGTATATTAAAAATAACTAAGTATTCTAAAAGTTGCACCAAGATATGTGTGAATATCACTAACAATTTTGTTATTATTGTTGCCAAATACCATGGTCCCTAGTTATAAGTGATATCAAATGTTTTAAACTAGGCAACTATCAACATTGTCTAATAATATTTACTATATGATGAGTGACTACTAAAATGTGATGAAACTAGATCAGTTCACTGTGAAATATCATACAACATGATAGTAATAATATATGTTTTAAATTTCCTTCCACACAACAAACTGATGAGCAAAACTGTGATTTTTAAAAGATTTATTGAGTCTAACAGCAGAAAATTAATCATTGGTTAACATATACTCCCAGGTTCTGACATGTCATTCTGTTCCAGCATTGTGTGTATTGCAAAAAGTCTGGTGCTACACTAGGATGCTGTTATGCAACATGCCGGAGAGTATTCCATCTGCCGTGTGGAATGAAAAGAAATTCACTACATCAATTTTTTGAAACCTTTAGGTAAGTAATATGCTCTCTTTATTCATATGCTGCATCTAAATTGGCATCTTCATCAAAGAAACTCTGCAGTTTTTGGCCACTAGACAACTGTTTCTTTCAGGAACATATTTCAACATATTTTAACCCACAATATTAGAGCCTAATTTTTAGCCTATTTTCAATTGTGAAAAAAAAAAAAAAAAAAAAAAGGCTTATGAGATCACCTTTTGTCCGTGTGTGTGTGTGTGTGTGTCCGCTAATAAAATCTAAACGGCTGGAGCGATTTCAATGAAACTCTGTAAGTTCATAGCACTATTCCGGACGACCCCGACCATGCCCTTAAAATTTTGTTACGTCTTACCAATCCAACATGGCATGGCGGCTGTGCGAAATATTTCACCAGCATTCAATATCTCCGAAACGATTCCCGATATCACCCTGGAATTTTGTACGGTGATAAAGGGAACTACTAGAAGTTCACCTATGTGACTTTTGAAAAACTGGTAACTACAAAACCAACATGGCGGCCACGTGAATTTGCTACTTTTAAACAGACGTGTCTCGCCATATAACTAACCAAACACAATGAAACTTGGTACAGTACATGTTTATACACATTGCAATGCACCGACATCTAACTTGGTTCAATTGTTTACATAACCACAAGATGGCGGATGTGCGAAATATTTCACTGGCATTCTATATCTCTGAAACTATTAGTGGTATCACCCTGAAATTTTGTATGGAGATAAAGGGCACTACTGGAAGTTCATCTATAACACTTTCAAAAACCGGTTAACTACAAAACGAACATGGCGGCCATGCGAATTTGAAAATTTTAAATAGCCCTTTCTCGTGATTTATTGTTCCAAACGCAAAGAAATCTGGTACAGGAAATGTTTATACACATTGTAGTGCACTGGTATCTAATTTAGTTCAATTGTTTACATAACCTCAAGATGGCGGCTTTGCGAATTTTAAAATTAAGTTTTTATTTCTTGTGTCGTAATCATGCGATCGAAGTGAAAGTTTGAATAATGAACCTACGCAATAATTTTCCTTTAATGGTACATGACTCTCTGGCCTATACATTTAACAATCTAACATGGCGACCATCCGAAATATTTAGACGGCTCTGAATATCTACGAATCTATTATAGCAATCAAACTGAATTTTTTTATGTTCATACGGGCTATGAACTTAAGTTCACCTATAGGACTTTAAATAACCTGGTGATCACAAATCCAACATGGCGGCGACGAAAAATATATATATTTACATGGACGTTTCTCTCAATTTAACCATCCGAGTGCAGTGAAACTTGGTACAGTAAATCTTTATACGAATGTTAATCGACTGGCATCTAATTTATTTCAATTGTTCCCCATAACCACAAGATGGCAGCTGGGCGAAATTCTAAAATCTCCTTTTTACTTCTTGTGTCCTAATCATGCGATTGAAGTTTGAATGCTACACGTACACAATAATCTTCATGTAACAGTATATAACTCTAGGACCTACATATATAAAATCCAACATGGCGACCATCCGAAATATTTAGTCGGTTCTCAATATCTACGAATCTATTACAGCAATCAAACTGAAATTTTGTATGTAGATAGAGGCAATTAACATAAGTAGGATATATGGAAATAGGCTGTATAGTTCTTCACGGAACTACTTGTTAATTATCTGTTCTGCGATCTACAGTGCAAGATTTAAGTGATCAAAGATCATTTTACATCATTTAGACAGAATTGTTGGCATTGCATACCTGCCAAGCTTTCTGGTTTTTGCGCAAGGGTTCCGGATTTTTGGGGTGTTTTCTGGTTGTCCGGATTAACATTATTTTCCGGATTTTCAACTCCCTAGCTTTTTTCCGTTCTCTGCATCCAAATCGCATTTCAGTTTTGATTTTCGATTATTGCTGCTATTCTGAGATGCGACTGTTTAAATTCGACTGATAAGACTCAGGGTGTCTACCGGTAACGAAATGTAACCAAAAAGTAGCTAATTTTATAAAGGTAACGAAAAGTAGCTAATTCTTATGTCTGGATAGTTGGAGGTAACAAAAATTCACCGAGGTCTGTTAAAATCATTCAAGGGGGGAGGTACACCATTCGCTAGTGTAAATTTATGAATTTTCAATATTGTATTTTTCTGAAGCCCTATGATTTAGAAAAATGAAAATTTACAGGTTTAGTATTTATAACTTATATACTGTTAAAACATTATAAAATCAAAAAAATAATTATCCATTGGTCATCAGTACACTGTAAAACTACCTTGCGTAATTTGTGCAGTCACGCAGCGTTTACACAATAACTACCCCAATTATGTAATTATTTGAATTTTTTTTTTTTGCGTTGCTTGTAAGACCCAAGGCTACAGCATACACTAGAATCTTAGACATCGCATAAGAAACAATATTTATTTTCGATTATTTAAATAAGCTGAGGAAAAATTTGAATATTTATTTTGAAAAAAAAAAAAAAAAAAAAAAAAAATGTAATGGAACATGTTATGTGAAAGATCCTAGTACATGTTGTTGGCATGATTAAACTTCACACTCATGCAAAATAGTATTGCAGTAGCTTAAAAAATAAGAGAGTTATGGTGAAAACGCTGTGTAAAAAATGAAAGTTGAGAAAATGCATGATAAACATACCAAAGGGTTGTATGTCCATTAAAACTTCCCTGCTTCATACACAGGGCCCTCTTTCTGGATCAGTTTGGCCTCCTCTTCCAACCTGTCTCTTTTTGCATTTCCTTGCTTCTTTTGTAGTCTCCAGAACCCTTTTATTTGCCGAAAGTATGAGTTTCTCATCTTCATCTTGCAGGAACTGGGAGCAGTATGTTCCCACCACAAGCCCTAACTGCTGCAACACTTTAATTCTAACCCTCATTCTGTCATTAAAAGTCATGGTAGCATCATTAACACCAATCTGAGCAGTTCTTCTTCCAGAAAACATTGTTTTAGGGCATATCTTCCAGATTTTAGAATTCAATGACTCATTATTATTTTGTGTGTGGCCACCAACACATCTTATCAACAGTTCGGTTTTCACAAGATTCTTGAAAATAGGTTTGATTGTCTCCATAATGGCGGGGGCTAGATTATTTTTGTGGTTATACTTGTCTGCATTGCCTTATACCACAGCCAGCTGGTAAAGACACCAAGAGTCTAGACCTTGTGGACAAAAGTAATGCTGCGGGTGATCATCTGTGGAAGCCTTGTGGTACCATATGGCCCAGATGGCTGTTCTCATATTATCTACAGATAATCTATTAGCTCTAATGGCATTCCCATAATAGACAGTGAGGGTATTATCACAGCATCAGTCAGTCTGTTTTTGCCAACGAGTGGCTTCCCATCGCTTAACTTTTTCCCTTTCATATTCTCCTTCACTTTTCTCAACTGAGACCTCATCCTTTTCTGGACATGGCCAACACATTCCTTTTTCACTATATTAATATCTGTCCCATATGGCTGGTCATCAGAAACAGACTTGTAGCTCTTGGTAACTCCATCCCCAATATAATTGACATACCGTAAATTGTGACTGGCTACACTTCGGCTGAAAATCATTTTCATCCCCTCCACCTCCATGCTGCCCGCACTTCCTTTGTGGTTGATGTCACAGACCTCTTCATGTACCTCCCACCACTCTTGATAAGCTAGGGTGCCAGTCTTGCCTTTCCACTGATCACATCCTTTGCAAGATGATGACAGAACCTCTATATCTATCACTTTTCCAGTTTTTGCACCTATAACAGTGCACACGCCTTGTAGTGAACTGTGACCCCTCGTTAACCCTGTGCCATCACAGCTTACAGATACATCCCTACTGCCTGTAAGACTTGCTTCCCCTTCAGCAGCCTTACTTAGAGATACTTTAGCTACTTGGTTGGTGGCAGACAGAATCCGCTGGTACACCAGCGAGTAAGTGGACTTCTTTACAGGTGGTGGTAAATTCATTAGGCCACAAAACATACCTAATCCTGCTAAACCTTGCCCTAAACACCTCATAGCATATATTACATGCCTGTTTATGGAGTAAACATGCTTGTTTGTTCCTAATTTATGGCAGCTGTCAAAGGAACCAATTACACCACATTTCTGGCACACTATTGTTACATTACAACCTAAACATACTATTGTATGTACCTTATACCGAGTTTCACATTTCCCCCAAATACACACCCAAGGCACTTTTCCTACTGTTCGAACATAATATTTACGTTGAAAATAATATTTACCTCGTCAAAACCACTACTGCTATTGCCACAGTCTTTGGGAAGCTTCTTGGCTGAGGCACTTTTTAGGTTAGGTGAATCATGAATGATAGCATTTGCAGTTGTATGCCTATTTCCACAGAAATTCACTTTCTTAGGCCTATATACTGCTTTCCGTTTACCCATTTCGAAGTTATGAACACAGCCACTTGCAAAAACTGTTCTGAAACACAGGTGAACATTTTTTTTCTTTCTCACAAGTTAGCATGTGCTCCGTTACCGCGGAAACTGTTATATTGGTAAACAAAAGCATCACGTGACTTCCTGTTCCTGAGATACAAAGAGAAATGTACTACGGAGCATGCCTGAGAGAGATTTAGAAGCACCAGTCTTCAATAGGAGGGAAGTAATACAATCCAAGGCGGCGCTGAGACGTGGGCGTGACAGTGCTTCAGATCAGCTGACACCTATTTATATTTTACGTTATATCTCCGAAACTATTAAAGATTTCTTAAAAATTATTCACTATTGGAAAGAGCAAAGTCTATTAATCATTTTAGGATCTGAAATAAAAAATGCAATTTTTTCACCTTAAAAGGTGTACCTCCCCCCCTTAAACCTGCGCCTTTAGCCTCGCAGATGCGATGAAGCGAGTTTCATGCAAGCGGCGCCGATTACGTAAGCTATATTTCCCCGTGCACGATCTCAAGGAACTGCATACTGAGGATACGGATACCTTCAGTGGTACTGTATACATCGGTTCAACGTTTATTTTTGGCATCAAGAAGAGTTTAGTTTTGTGTGAAATATTAGTCTGTATTAATCGGAAACCTGACTTTTCGCGAGACGTTTATTCGCGAGAACTTCCGAAACTCAAACCTCTCATTTCTGATATTGGCCTCTAAATTTGTAGCCAATATCTCAAAATTGAAGTCCAGAAATAACACGAAATAATTTATTGTCACACTCTTGCAAAATGATACCGTTTCAAAAAAAATCGCAAAAATGCTTCGAAATACATAGTCTTTATTTTAAAAATCTATCTGTCTAGTGAATTTGCGACATCAAGTGTGGTTAATTCGAAACTCCGTTATATGTCAATTTTTCCTTCGAACTATGGTTCTAATGGACATATAATCTAACCGGTTATCTCGAAAACTTGTATAATTTGAATTCGAAAGAAAATGTGCCCTCTTGTCGGATTATTCGTGCAATCCTCTCTGAATAATTCATAATAACCGATACCTACTTCGAACGTTCATTCTCCAAAGTCACATCCTCAATACGGCCGGCTGACAGCACGACTTGCCTGCGGGAATCTCGTCAAACGGACCACGATCGACGCCAGTTGCGTAAAATTATAAAACCCGTGCCCGGCCGCGAACTTGTGACCTCGAGGACTGCAGGAATCACGGCGCTGATCATACAACATGTCCATAACTGCTCATGGATTTTAACCATGCCCCAACCTCGAGCGACGAGCTCCCCTCCGCCATTCTGCCAAGACAGATAGACAGGCAGACAATCGTTGAACGGCCGTATGCGGTGCCGATTGCATATCATCACGTTCTCATTGTGCAACCGCGAGGACAACGTAAATCTCGTAAAACTACCGAGAGTGGCAGCGATTGCGATACATCGCAATATTTCTCCGCATTAAATGACGAGTGCAACTGGCTTCTTGTCAAATGGACAGCAAGCGGTGCTGATTGCGTAATAATAACTTACCCTATTTTTCCGTGCCCGACCTCAAGGACAATAGAAATCTCGTCGAACGACTAAAAGTGATGTAATCGCGATTCTTCTCAGAGTTCTATCTAAAATACTACAAATCGTGTCAAACGGCCGAGACCAGCGCCGATTGTGTAATGTCTCGATATTTCTCCGTACCTGGCTGCGAAGACATAATTCGGTGACGATCACGTAGCGTCGCATATATTTCTTCGTGGTCTACCTGGGGGTCAAAGGAAATCTTCCCAAACGGCCAAGATCAGAGCAACTTCTTGGTAATCATAACCTCTTGTACACAAGACGGCATATTTTCTGAATCAACTCAATTGATATTAAATATCCATTATTTATTTTTATCTAAATTTTTATGACACCATAAGTGAATCTTATTCACTGCTTTAAACACAGTTCATTGTTGTCTTCCTTCACCGCACGATGAGCTTCTATGGTTGCCGACCGCAGACGTATCTTGAATTAAGAGGTAACTAAAATTAACTAAAAGGTAGCTAAAAAGTAACTAATTTTTACTTCATCCTTACAGTAGACGGACACCCTGTAAAGTTTATCGATAATCCCGTCTCGCAGATTATGGCTGTGCTTTTGTCACTAATTGCTTGTGTTTAACATTACGCTGAAAGTCGATAGAACTGTGTATCGATAATCACATCTCGCAGATTATCGCTGCATTTATATTCCTCTTTGTGCTTCGACCGTTTGTAAGCGGGAAAGCTTGGTTTTAAGCGGTGCTTGCTGTAGTTCTGGTATTCTTGCAATTGTGTGACAAATTTTTGTGCGATTTAGTGTTTTCGTGATGAATTCAGGTAAGAAACCATATCATCAGTCGTTCAGGAAGGCATATTCTTCAGAATTTTTGGAAACTGGCACAATGTATTAGATAGTCTTGCATCACCAAGAGTTTGTAATCTCTTTCCCTGTAGTCTTTTCTCGCTATTTTTAAGACACTGCGACGCATGTACGCATTAAATTTTTGCGCTTTGGGATCTTCTGGATTTCTATTTTTGTAAGTTGGCAGGTATGGCATTGAATTGTTTATGATGACCTACAATTGAGAATTGGTCATTCAACTTTTGTGCAGTTCATACCTATGGTTTCACCACAATCCTTCCTTTTGAAGTCAAATGTTTCGTCTATTCACTGTGCAACATAATCAATTTGTTCCTTAATTTCGGCTGTGGTCAGGGAAAATCATCACCAAGTGCTTATTTTTTTGTGAAATTTTGATGAAATTATCATTGTGTATTTTTTCCCCAAAATCTGTGGCTCTATGGTATGTTTGCTTAACCCTTTGGGGTCCAATTGATTTCTCGCCTGCATCCTGCACAGGTCCAATTTAACATTAGGCAAGTATGGGAAGGAAATACTCACATAAGTAATAAGCTGAATATTTACATTAACCTTTTGATCAGTGAGTTTTTGCTGACACTTACAGGCCGCCAGGAGTGAGTTTTTTCGTGAAAAATTGCAGTTCTCAATTTTAAGTTATTTTGAGTCTAACTTTTCTCTATTAATAAAGTTATAAAATTTACATTGATGGTACATAACTGATACCCTCAATTTAATTGAAACCAGGGGCGTAGAAAATATTTTTCTCAAAAACACTGAAAGGAAATTGAAAAACATAATTACTTTCTATATTTGATCAAGTTTGTATCCCATACAACACGACTTAATTTTATATCAGTTTCACCTAGGCTTTCAAAATGTCTTTAGGGTATGGTACTCTTCAAAACAGGGGTGTACACAGAGGGGTCTATCACACTCAACACACATCCACTTAGTGTCTGTTCTTTTGGTTGGTCTCTTCTTTGTGTGCTGACACACAAAACACCTCCGTTGCGGCTTCTGCTTTGATTGTGTTCGAGGTACTGGTTTAGGGAAATGACGTCCAGAAAGTCTCAAGCAGTCTCCTCCTGAAGGTGGTCGACCTCCTTTTGTTGGCTTCCTCTCCACTGCAAATTCCTCTAGCAGCTGATCTATGAGGCAGAGTCTGAATTCACTAAGCTGTGGATTTTTTCCAGTCTTCATCTTGTAAATATTGTAAGAGTTCAGCACTGAAATGTCAATCAAGTAAAAAAACAACTTGACATACCACTTCAGTGTTTTCCTGACATTTGCAGTGAAACTGATTTGCATATCAGCTTTGTCAATTGGACCCATGTTCACATTATAATCCAGTACACTCAAAGGTTTCATTTTCTTCTGACCTGTGGCGTGGTCTGTTTTGTCGGTTTCTACCATCACGTTCTCGTGTATGGTAGTAAGCATAGTAACATCCCTTTTGTCGTGCCATCTTTGCGCCAGCATATCATTGGTGTGCCGTGAAATACATTCTCCCTTTTGAATTTTCTTCGGGAAGTCTGGCATCCCTTTTCTGTTTTTTCTGACTGTGCCACATGCTCCAGTATTTTCCTTGTGTAGGTACTCAAAAAGATCTGGGCTTGTGTACCATTTGTCAACATACGGGTTGTGGCCTTGACCAATGTAAGGTGCTGTTAGTTTTGACAACTGACCCAGACACTCCAAGTTTTTCATCATGTTCAATTTCCGTATCCCTTCCCGTATAAACAATAAAATCATTGATAAACCCAGTTTCACAGTCACAAAGTATAAACACCTTTATGCCAAACCTGTGTCGCTTTGATGGAATGTACTGTTTCCATTTTAGGCGACCTTTCCAAGCAACTAGGCTCTCTTCAATAGAGATCTTTTGGAAGGGATAGAATATAGATCGGAATTTCTCTCTCAAATAGTTTATTATAGGCCTAATTTTATAAAGTCTGTCACCTGGGGTTTGAAGATTGTTGTCAGAAAAGTGAAGCAGTCTTAGAATGAGGGAGAAATTGTCGAGAGAACACCTTACCGAACATCGGAGTTTTGATCAATTTATTTGTCGACCAATAGTCTATCATCCTGTTTTTCTTCACATGGCCCATCAACAATACAGTTGCCAGGAAAACATAGAGTCTCTACGGTTATGCCTTGCCACTTATGTAATTTCGACTTTTCCTTTACATCTGTGTTTTCCATAACAAATATGTAGTAGTTCATTTCTGACACTATCAAGTTCATAATATTACGGTCAACAACTTCTTTGAAAATCGACACTTCAATTCTTGAATCATTGTCATTATCATTCACATGAAGATTATCACTAACGCCTGAATTTGATGCATCAAAATTAGCAGAAAGCGTAGGAAGAAACCTACCTATAGAAGTCCACTTTCTTCCTTCAGTGTGAACAGCTGACAGCTTAGCCTTCTTTGTGACAGCTGGCTGCACTTCGTCCTCAATTTCTATGTCATCGTCTTCCGAGGAATGACCAATTTCACTCACATCGGACACAATACAATCGCTATCACCATCATAAATATCAACTTCATCGTCAGACTCCTCATTAGTCAAAATATTACTTATATCTTGCGGAGCAAGCGCGCCTCCTCGACTCGCTCCCGCCATTTAGCACGTGTATATGTTGACAATCAGAGCGTAATGGAGTTTGTTTCCACGGAAACCCGAGATGAGGGAAAAGAAACATAATGTGTATTGTCAAGGAATAGTTGTGCAGTGCACTCCACTCACAGGAAACAACAACAGAAAACAGTTCTCGTGTGTTGTACTTCGTAGCACAATCGCGTAAGAAGTTAGGTTATGTGACTGCAGATGCCGGGACAGAACTTCATCACAGAACATACGAGATGTGATAAAACACGGAATAACGTTCGCTGAACATGTCAAACATCGTCCAACATTGTTCTAAAGACCCGCCAGTACAATGTCAGGCAACAATTTAAAACATTCCCCATGAAACGTGATTAGACGGCGGTACTGTTTAGGCGCGAACTTCGAGAACGTCAATAGACGGCAGTACTCCCGTGGGCCACGCACAACAGTGCCTTAAATAGACGGCAGTACTGCTCATTGGGTTAAAAATCATCATAATCATCATTTCCCCTTATCCAGCTCCTGCCGGGTCGGGGTATTTATGGCACTTCTCCACTTTCCTCTTTCCTTCCACCATTCTTCTTCCACGATCTTGCCCCAGTCCAGATTTCTTTTTCTTATGCTGTTCTTCACTGAATCAATCCACCTTGTTCTAGGTCTTCCTCTTGCTCTCTTACCCTTGCACTTCGCCTCCAGCATCTGTATTGGTATTCTATTTTCCTCCATCCTCTTTACATGTCCAAACCACCTTAGTTATTCTTCTCAATTCTCTCATTTAGTTTTTCCATCCCAACTTCCTTCCTAACATCTTCATTCCTCACTCTGTCTTTCTATGTCTTACCTATCATAATTCTTAGGAATTTCATTTCACTGGCTTGGATTCTACTCTCTTGCCTGCTTGTCAGGGTCCAAGTCTCAGCTGCATAAGTTAATATGGGAACATAGTACACTTTATACATTACCTCCTTGCTTTTCCTTGGTACTTCCTTATCCCTAACAAGTTTTCTTACACTTTGATAGAATGCATTGCTCTGCTGTACCCTCCTGCCAATCTCCATGTCCAACCTACCAGTTTGCATCAATTCACTTCCTAGGTATTTGAACGTTTCCACAATTTCCAAACTCTGACTTCCAATTTTCACAGTGCCCTTTCCTTGTCTTTCCCCTCTTGTCATCACCATGGTCTTGCTTTTCTCTATACTGATTTTCAGGCCGTACTTCTGAATATTTTCGTTCAGTGCATCTAGTTGTTTTTGCACTTCTTCGGTGTTCCTTCCCCAGACCACAATATCATCTGCAAATAACAGTAACTTCATTTCTTTATGTCCATATGCTTCCTTTGTTTCCTTTACAATTTCATCCATCACCATTATGAACAAGAGAGGTGACAGCACACTCCCTTGTCTTAGTCCAATCTTGTTCCTAAACCAATCTGTCTTTCCAACTGGGGTCAGTACCCTGCTAACACAGTTGTTGTACATTGCTTGCACCATTTCCAACATTTCTCTTCCCAGTCTCTTCTTAACCATGGTTTCCCATACCTTCTCTCTGGGGACACTATCATATGCCTTTTCTAGATCTATGAAAGTCATGATCAAATCCTCTCCATATTCCCAGTTCTTTTCCATCACCTGCCTCAAGCTAAAGATTGGGTCCACTGTGGATCTTCCACTCCTGAAGCCATACTGTTCCTCTTGCAACTCTCCTTCCACCTTTCTTCTCATTCTTCTTTCTAATATCCTTTCCAGTATTTTTACTATCTGTGATATGAGGGTGATTCCTCTATAGTTATCACACACCTTCTTGTCCCCCTTCTTGAACACTGGTATTATTAGCCCTTTCTCCCAGTCTTCTGGTACACATTTCCGTTTCCACACACACTTTAGCAGTCGATACAACCATTGCATACCAACAGGTCCAGCAGCCTTTATCATTTCTACACTGATTTCATCCACCCCTGTTGCTTTTCCCATCTTCATTTTCTGTACTGCTAATTCCACCTCCAGCATTGTTATATCATCTTCTGTTATAGAGTCGTCAGGTTGTGTCTCTTCCATCTCACCAGTACAATTGCTCACATTCAATAGCTTATCGAAATACTCCTTCCATCGTCCCTTTATCTCTTCTGGGTGTGTTAACAACTCTCCATCTTCCTTTTTCACTAGCTTTGTAGTAACTCTTTCTTTCCTCTTACTTCTTAGAAGCCCATACAGCATCCTTTTACTGCCACTTACATCTGTTTCCATTCTTCGTGTAAATTCTTCCCAACTTTTCTTCTTTTCTTCTCCTACCACTTTCTTACACCTCCGTTTGCTGTCGTGATACTTCCTTTTGCTTTCTTCTGTTTGATCTCGGTTCCATTCATTCCATGCAGACTTCTTTTCTTTCACTGCTTTCCTCCCTTCCTCATTCCACCACGGTGTCTCCTTCTCTTTCACTCTTGTTGACGTCCTACAACAAGCACTCTCTGCTGCACCAACAAATGCCTTTTTAAAGTGGGACCATTCCTCTTCTATGTTTTCCACTTCAGTAACTGGGATTTGTTGCTTCAATCTCTCCCGAAAATCTTCGTGCACAGTTTTGTCTTTCAATTTCCATACTTTTATTTTACTTTCTCTGATCTCCTTTAGGTTTTCCAATTTTTCCCATCTAAATTTTGCCACCACAGCAAATTAAAAATATGAACAGCAAATGTATTTATTATCAGTCAAGTTAACTACATCATCAGTGATATTTTTTCAAAGTATGGTACTTCCGGAAGCATTTGTTTGGGTGTAGTCCTGGGTTCCCTGGACAGGTCTCACAATAAAATTGTCTCCTTTCTGCCACCTTTCACCTTCCTGTCGGGACACATGGCACAGTCCTTGGTTTTCTTGTCCCCACGAGCATCTATGAAGTGTAGCTTCCCGTTCAGTCGAAATTCTTCGTCACAGCTGCTCCGTCGGCCGCGTTTACGGGCATTTTTGTTCCTAACGTCCCCAAAAAGCCCCATGATAACTTGGTCCCTGAAAGTCTTATGTTTCACTTTGGGCTTATTTTCTGCCTTTCGTTGCAAATTATATAGGTGAAAACTGTTCAACAATTCAACCTCTTGCACCCAGAAATACAATTTCCTCCACCACATCTGGTGTATTCTTTGGAATACACGGTAAGATAGAGTAAACTTTTACTTCTCTTTGCTATAGTTCATTCCTTCCTTTTTCTCAAACACCAACAGTGATCTTCCAATTTCTCCTTGCTGTTTATGGTTCTCATGTTACCTGTGAGTCTGTTCTAGATATGTATCTTCCATGACCCACCTAGCGTCATCTAGCAGCGAATCTCTGAAGTTCCTCAATTCTTCCCTGTACAAGAGGACTTCCTTATCAATCTGGCCACCAGATCCCGTCGCCATCGCCAGCTATCATCTCCGTGATCAAGAGAACTTCGTCTACTTTTTCACCCACCAGGCTGCGCTAGTGTCGCCTACTATCAACTCTTTGAAGACCATTTCATCAAGAGAAAATTTATTTTTGTTAAGTTGTCTACTCTTATATGTATTCCTTTGTCTCCTACCCCCACTCTTTTCCCTTCTCTGGTCCCTCTGTGCTTCGCTGAGAGTGTCTCACTTGTACGTCGGTAGTCGACTCAGTCAGAGCTCAACTAGAGCTCGCCTCCTCATCTCAAGAGGCAATCTTTCAAATTCTACGCCATGTTAGAATTTTAATCTCAACCGTCAAAAGAGAACATCACCATCGCCATGAAGCAAAGCTAAGTACTACTTCTACGTTCTTCAACTAATTTTAATGGGTTTTAAATAGCTACATGCTTTTAATGATCATTTTATAGGCAGTGTGGAATTACTATATTTGGGGCAATAATCATCCTTTGCGGGATTTTCTATGTTGGGCTTTTGTCTATCTAAGCCAATCTTAACAGGAAGCAGCATTTCTTATGCTTATTAAATGAGAGATTTTCTCACAACGTGGGATACCATTAAATAACCCACTGTCTATAAAATACTTAGCTCGTTCCACTGCTGGAATAACTTTTGCCCTATTCTTTAGTCAGGATTGCTCTGGAACCTTCCAGAATCTGCACTCTATCTACCAGTTATGCTGTCATGTATTTTCCACTCACATATGGGAATACTTTTTCAAACTAACGAACCTTCCTTATGAACTATTAATCAATAGCTAATTTTTCTTCCTCCGTTGGGATTTCCTCTGGCGCATTCAATGATAATCTACAACTTTCTCAAGCAATAGACTCTCGCATATCTATCGAATGAGGTTGCAGATTCTCCACCCAATCAATACAATTTATTACAAAATTTCACATGTTTCGGGCCATACCTGGGCACTTCTTCAGCCTTGATTGATTTCAAAAAACATCCATTAAAAAGACATGCATTTATAATAAAACGACACTCTTAAAATGCTTAATGGTATTAGATACATTATTATTATATTATACAGTATTCTGCCTAGTGGCAGGTCCATGTCTTCGTACAGAGAATTTCTGATGCCAACGTTCCCGGTCTTCAGCTTCTTTCTTCAGCCTGCTGTAACTCTTTCTATCTTTCATATCATCCAAATGTTGGATTCTTCTTCTTCCCCGTCCTGTCGTTCCTTTGATCTTACCTTCAATGACGTCGTGTATGAGCCCCTCATGTCGAAGTATGTGCCCGATCCAGTTGGCCTTCCTCTGAAGAATTGTATTCAGAAAAGTTTTATTCTCACCTACTCTTCTCAGTACTGCATCGTTTGTCACCCGATCTGTCCACTTGATCTTCTCTATTCTCCTCCAGCACCACATTTCAAAACTTTCTAAGTATTTTCTTTCCCTTTTTCTCATTGTCTACGTCTCTGCCCCGTACAGTGCAATGCTCCAGATGTAACACTTCACCAATTTCTTCCTTAGTTCTAAACTCAACTTTCCGGTGAGCAGAGTCCTCTTCTTGTTGAATGCGGCTTTGGCAATGGCAATTCTGGCACGAATTTCATTTGTGCATTGAGCATCTTTTGTCAGCAAGCTTCCCAAGTACTTGAACTGCTTCACATTCTCCAATTCTTGATTGTCGATATTTACCCTCAAAGGTTTCTCCCGTTTTGAAATCCGCATCACTTTTGATTTCTCGATGTTGATTTCCATGCCATATATCCTTCCAGTTTCCACCAACCGGTTCATCATGTGCTGCAGTTGTCTTTGATTTTTGGCGAGCACTACTAGGTCATCTGCATACTTGATGGTGTTTATGAGGCGTCCTCCTATCCTGAAATTTCCGCATCCTTTCAAAGCTTCTTTCACCAGCCATTCACCATACAGGTTGAAGAGACTTGGCGATAGACAACATCCTTGTCTGACTCCTCTTCCTATTTCCACGCTGTTCGTTTCTCCGTATTTCAGTCGCACCTTTACTCTTTGTCCCAGGTACAAATTAAAAATTAGTCTCCGGTCTCTCCAGTTGATTCCTATCTCCTTAAGGATGTTCAACAATTTTGTCCAGTTGACTCTGTCGAAGGCCTTCTGCCAGTCTATAAAACAAACGCATACTTCTTCGTTAACAGTCAAAACTCTCTCCGACAATATCCTCACTATACCGATAGCATCTCTGGTTCCTTTTCCTTTCCTAAATCCAAATTGATCCTCTCCCATTACTTCTTCAATTTTGTGTTCCAGCCGTCTATTGAGTATTCTTGCAATGATCTTCGCCACATGTGAGATCAGACTAATTGTTCGGTAATCACTACATTTCGTAGCTTGTTTTTTCTTCTCAAGAGGAACCATTGTAACGTCCAAAAAGTCTTTAGGCCATTCTCCATTTTCATAAATGATGTTGATAAGTTGTGTCAGCACTTTCAGACCTCCGTCTCTGATTTCTTTCAGCAAATCCACCGGTATGTCGTCTTCTCCTGTAGCTTTCCCTTTTTTCATGTCCTCAATTGCCTTCTCTACTTCCGTTGTCAGTATGCTGGGCCCTTTCTCGTCTTCATCAATCGCCTCCTCTGTCTCCATGTCGATGTCTTGCGGACGGTGTTCCTTATCGTAGAGTTTCTTTATGTATTCTTCCCATATTTTCAGCACTCCCGCTTGTTCAGAAACCATTTGTCCTCTAGAGTCCTCTATTCCGAATGACCTTACTCCTTTGTTCTCGCTTCCTCCCAGCTCCTTCGTTTTCTGGTACATGCGGTCGTACCTTCCTCTTCTTTGTAGTTCCTCTATGTCATCGCACATTTATTCCATGTACTTTTCCTTTGCTTTGTCTGTTTCTCTCCTGAGTGCATTGTTAAGTCTTCTGTATTCTTCTTCGTTTATATTTTTACACTTCCTCCTTTCCTCCATCTTCTCCATCATCTCATTGGTGATCCAGGGTTTCCTCGCTCTCTTTGCTTCCCTCCCAACTTCACTCTTTAAAGTATTCAACAAAACCAGTTTAACATTTCGCCATTGCACTTCCACACTTGTACTTGCATTTTCACCTCTCATTTCACTAAATTGCTGCTCCAATGATTCTACTACTCTCATTGTTCACTCTTAACTTTTCCAGGTCCCATCTCTGCTTTCTCCTCCCACACTGTCGAATCCTCTTCAGCCTTGTATTGATGTCTGCAACCAAAAGGTTGTGATCCGAGTCGATATCGGCAGCCGGCATAGTCCTAGCGTCTTTCACACTGCCCCTAAACCTCTGTTTAACAAGTATGTAGTCTATTTGATATCTGTTAATGTCTCCTGGGCTCCTCCATGTGTATAATTTGCTCTTTCTTTTCTTGAACCAAGTGTTCATCACCACTAAATTGTTTCTCTGACAGAATTCCACTAGCATCCCTCCTCTGTCGTTCCTTCTGCCTAATCCATATTGTCCCACAATGTTTGCTTCTCTACCTTGTCCAACCACACTATTCCAATCACCCATAATTATGGTGTTGACTCTTCCTCTGCCTTCAGAGTGAATGATATCTTCTATTTCATCGTACAATTTCTCCACTTCGTCGTCGTCATGATCTGATGTCGGCATGTACTCTTGAATTATCATAATGTCCACTGGTTGTGCACTTAATTTCACAAACATAAACGATCGCTATGGCACACCACTTTAATCACACTGTGCACTAGTTGATTTCCCATCACTATTGCTACACCACATTCAAAACCTTGTCCACCTGAATAGAACATTGTGTAATTACCTGACACTATTTCACCACTATCTGTCCATCTCACTTCACTTAAACCCATTATGTTAACTTCACATTCTTCCATTTCTCTCTTCAAATTTTCCAGTTTCCCTGCTCTTCAAAGTGTTCTTACATTCCATGTCCCAATCCTAAAATTAAAATGTTCAACTCTTTCGATGACTTCCCCTAAGGTACTACCCACCCGGAGATCCGATCGGGGGAGTAGTTTACCTCTGGAACGTTTTATTCCAGGAAGTGCCATCATCTATTCTCCGTCCTCCGACGTTCAGGAAATATAATAATGTGGTAGTCTTTCCATTTCCTTTCCACATCGCAGTATCATGACCGAAGAACCAGACTATGATTGATTCCGCCCATGAGTTTTCGATCTTGATCCATCTAAAGCATCATTTGCTCTGTGCATCAAGTCGATACTGGTGCCCGCTGCTGCCCGGTTCCAGATTGCATCTTCCGTTAGTTACGTAAGACACCATACACTATTATTAGGTTTTATCACGTTTCCTTGTTGGTAATTATTTATTTTATACCTATGCATTCCGTTTCACAGTATATAATTATTGTTTTTCACAGATAATTTTTAAGGTAAAGCCGTAAATTTACTTATTTTGGTGTGTAAACAAACATGAGATTATTTTAACGGTATTTATTCATGATACATTAAAACAACACTAAAATACACATTTGGAGAGCGAAAGAAACACTGATACGATAAAACACCTCTTCATGTCAGTCCTACATAAACTAAAATGTATTACATGCTGGTTGCTATTAATGGTGACAAGTGTCCATTTTGCTGAGTAATTTTGACTTATCTGTTAGTCATGCCGATACTGTTTTGTTTGGTGACCCAGATATGCTGGCGAGTCTGGGCCTAACATACTTTGGCCTTTGCCAAAATAAACATTCCGCCTGGCTTGCGTGGTGATTGAGCGGAGATTGCCACTTTTCAATATGTTGTCCCTGGACCGAGCCTGGTTGACGCTTTAAGTAGTATGCGTGACTTAACTGTAAAGATAATAATTTATGCTTTAGCAATGGCAGATGCTCTTTAGTTGAGGGCAAGACTAAATATTAAGGAAACAGGACTTTAAACTTACAGGGTAAATTGGCACTAATAGTTTACTGCTCGTTCCCGCCCGGAAGCCGGATTTGGTGGGCAACCTCATTCGATAGTTGTATACGTTAATACGGACCTCAAATATGGAAAATTTTCCAAATAATCTTCTCGCATATCTAGTGTAACTAGTTATTTTCCATCATTGTAATAACTTTCCTTGCCATAAACTTTTTGTGCTCTACAGTGAACTTTTCATCCATTTAACAGTGTTTGTTCAACATTTCATCCACGTCGCGTTCGTCCGAATACTATAAATACGGCCATGAACACTTATCCTCAATCCCATTTGGTCTTTCCCAAACCCTTTACTAACCAACCAAAATAATAAAATTGTTACTTTAGGTCTTTTTCAATGAGGTGTCACTCTAAATAAGTGCCCTCCCTCTCTTGCTTATGTATCACAAATTAATGTCTGCATAACTTCGTGTCTGGTACACGTCTTAAATTATATTGTTTCTCCCTTCTAGTTTGGGAATACAATTCTTTCAACTCATAAGTGAGTTATCTCTAGGTTTCACAAAAGGGAAACTTGCCCCATTTGTCTTGTGATTCCTACTTAAACATAGGAGTTCTAGAAACTTCCTTTTGATTTTTCTCTTCAGGTTTCACAATAAGTGACCTGCCCTATTTGCATAATCTTTACAAGTATTTCAATATAAATATAAGAAGTTATAGAAACTTCTCTTTTATTCTTCCTGCTTTTTGTTGTTGTTACTTCCGAAGTTGTTACTCTTTCTATTTTTCTCTTCAGGTTTCACAATAAGTGACCTGCCCTATTTGCATAATCTTTACAAGTATTTCAATATAAATATAAGAAGTTATAGAAACTTCTCTTTTATTCTTCCTGCTTTTTGTTGTTGTTACTTCCGAAGTTGTTACTCTTTCTAAGATATTTACCTAGAATTTCTTAAAAGTACACAACTTGTACTTGATTTATTGTCTAACTTTAATCACTTCAATTGTCTTTAAATTTTTCATTTTATCTTCGCCATTTCAAAATCTTGCGAAGATTTTAAAGTATATAAAAGGTTTGAAACCAAAAGAATTGTTAATTGCCTGGTGCAAGCTTTAGATGTTTTTCGGAGGTCTGTGACCCCATTTGTTACAAAATCTAAATTATATATTTGTCAAAAAACTACTACCCAACATTGTTAATTAAATTCAAGAGTTCTTTTTCGCTTTATCATTTTTCTAACATAACGGTTAGGCAAGATCCTGTCTTCCTTGACTCTTCCCACTTAATGCAAATAAATCTATTGACCTAGTCCGACATAGGACCGGAACTGAAAGTTAACGATGTCGGACTGAGTCTGACATTGGACCCCAAATGGTTAAGCTTTCTACTGCACCAGAGACTATGCACTTGTTGCATTTGAGCAAAAACTCTTAGTTGGTAACTTGGTAAAGTCTCTCTTAGCTTTAATAGCTAATTCTAACTGGCCAGTAAGGCAAGCATAGCTCGCTACGCCAGCTTCCTGCTTGTGGAGATTCTCTCCAACAGTTATGGTTGGTTTTTCAAAATATAAGTGTTTCTCCTTGCCTAAACTTTTAGTCGGCTCCTTGCTGGGTAAAAGCTTAGCCATTTCCAAATGCAACTATTGGTTTACTTACCAAAATTATTCCCAAAGGTATAATTGCTTTATCCCTATCCTTTTTGGAAGCATTTGGTCGCTCTTTAGGAATTCTACAATTTCAAAAACAAAAAAATATCGAAACCGATTCAAATTATTGGCATTCTTCAAATTATTTGTTTAAAAACAAACTCCTTTGAACAGATGCACAATAAATCTGTTACTCTTTGTCTTGCCAGACCATTACCCTTCCCCATAGTAGGCATATGTATGCTTGAGAGGGAATACACTAAAGCCACTCTCTTGCAAACCGCCCAAGTTCCAGCTGCGTTTCCCGTTAGCTCAGCCCAGGTCCCTACTCACTTTAGTTATCGGAGAGTGGATTTGCAGTGGCAGTCGTCTTTGAGTACATTTAAAGTTAAAATTATATCTTCTTTTGGACTCTCGTCCTATTTCTCTATCCTTTTTCTCCAGTCCGAAACCCAGTTCCTTTTCTTTATCATCTTCCCTGGGGGGTTAGGTTATTCCCAAGCTAATAATCTACCCAACATCAGGCTTTTCACTACAAAACCAGTCACCTTCTTCATAAACTTTCCATTCGTCACATCCTACATCACCGCTTTGATCACTAACTTCTGCCTCAATTTCCTCCTCCTCTCACAATATATCATTCTCACATTCGGGAATACTAATGTCACTATCAGAATCCGTAAACAAATCATCAATATCGCCACTGTCACATAACTGTTCGTAAATATCATCAGGCTCCATGCGGCTTGTGGACGCCATGTTGTTAACAAAAGTAAACACAGCTGTGGCAGTGAGTAACTATCTCCAAAGAAAATACAATTCACCTTCAAGAAATTAAGCAGCAGATGGCAGTAGTTACCAGAGAAAGGCCTAGGCTGTATACTGTGTAAAGCTCGGCGCCATTTTTGCTCCAGCATACGAAATATATAACCTTAAAGTTGTGTCGGACTAGGTCCGACATAGGACCGGAACTGAAAGTTAACGATGTCGGACTGAGTCTGACATTGGACCCCAAATGGTTAAGCTTTCTACTGCACCAGAGACTATGCACAGATATTTTAATAATAATATTTAAATGCAAATGTATCCATTCACCACATCATTGTAGGGTTTCTATTCTATTCAACATAAATATTCTTAGTAACACGGGACGAGATTTTGTATTCATGAATGACAAGGAATCATGACGATTGTTAAAACATTACATTTTCTTATAAAAGAAAAGGTAATTCCTTGAACACCTAACCTAGCCTACGGTATTTTTATACATTTTACAGGTCCTTCACATCACGAAACTCCCCTGTCTAACAAGATTTTTCCCCGTGGTGGACTAAATAAAGCTTGTAGTGATAAAGTAAAATCTCATAACTCTGTATCCAAACATTGTAGCCATTTTTAGACAATAGGCTTAAAAGTTTGAGGTTACATGGTGTAGCCTCTTTCTTTATTACGAGTACTAGAGCCGGGCAAATTAGCTCTATTTCCTATCGGTATCGTAGGCTCCCATGTGGCCAGCATCGTCCCCTACCAACTGCACTGAAAGGGCAGGTCTCCTCGCAGAGTGAGTTTGTCAGGTCTCGATATTACTGGAACTCTCTTTTTTTTTCCCGGCATTGTCGACTGTAGATTTAAAGGAAAAATCAGACTCGCTCAAGCACCTGCACGTGCCAAGTCAAAGCCCTTTGTAAACCATTCCTCATTCTTAAGTTTGTAAAGTTCAGCATCATTCAGCAAATTCCAATGCATATTGGAAGTGATGATGTTCATGCAGTATATCATCTCTCATTTATATTAATGTAACCTCTGTCTTTAACTGTGTTCGTTTACTTGTTTGACAATTAAATGAATGTTGGTATTTGTTCACGTTAGTGCATGAAACTCGAATGTTACATATAACGGCGTTATGCATCAAATGCACAGGCGTTCATTTAAAATTTACATAACATTTTGAAGCCTACTTTATGGGATATTCATGTATCAAATCATTAAATTCATTCATCAAATATCAGGCCACCTTCTGTAGCCTGAGGTTGCGTATTGACATTCCGGAAAAATCTAATTTTAGTGGAGGTTTCGAATGAAGTACATGCAGCCCCGCGACGCAAAAGACTGAGAAGAGGAGGGTTCGATTCCCATATGTCATATCCTGGAAATGGTTCCGTGGTATCCCACTTCTACTCCAGGTAAATGCCGGGAAGGTTCGTAATTTAAGACCACTGCCAGCTCCTTAACACCCTCAGTTACAAATACAAAAGCTACTACTGACACCATTATAACACAGGTTAGTAGATAAAATCTGTACACACACACAAGCACACAATGAATGTGATGATCACGATGTCCATGCCCCTAAAGCTTTAAAAAATCTCAAATATTGATGCTGCGGAGAACAGCTCATGACCCATTAGTAGAGGTGTTTTGTGCTTTTATTATTTTTTCAGGGAATGACATGTTAAAATTTGGAAAGTGATAAGATTTGTACAATAAGTGTATTCAAAAATGTAAACAATTAATATAACAAAGTAAAAAACAAAACAGCAGGGTAAACCGTTAAACATGGCTATGGTAGAATGAGATAATACTTATATGGAAGTCGCATTTTTATTTACATTCACGGCTGGCTGCGTGGCTCAGGGGTAACGTTCTCGCTTGCTGAGCCCAAGGTTGCAGGTTCGGAACCTGGCGCAGTCAGCTGGCATTTGAGGGTGCGCAAATGCGAGGGAGCCGTGTCAGTACATTTACTAGCACGTTAAAGACCCCGTTCGGGGAAAAATTCCGGCACCCTGGCGTCTCTAAAAGCCAGGGTAGTTAAATGGGACGTAAAACCAATAACATTATTATTATAATTACATTCACCATCTCGAAACACAGTTCAGTGAATACCTTTTTCAGTTTTATCCAAATACTGCAGTGAAATCATTGGAAGTAGATCATAGTTAAAGTCTCAGCATTTGCAGCTGTCAATTGTCGCCTCCTATCACTTACTATGAGACTTTATTTCGAAAATGACCTTTCAGAATCCACATTTGAACAAGGATACCACACACACACTTAAATGCAGCTGTTGCATAGTCTCTGTGAGCAGGCCTTAATCCCATGAGGATCTCTGGAACATTCACATTATCTTCATGACGCAGTTGGTTCTTGATTGCAGTCAGGTAAATGCTGTGAGCCTCTAAACACTGTTGAGACTCCCATCTTCTTAAGAAATGGGGCATTCTTCTTAAATTGGAGCAGTTCTGTGGGAGATACGTTCTTAGGTGCATGCCGAGGATCAATCAATGACCCGATGGCTTCTACAGTCTTCCTGACTGGATCCGTGGTCCTTAAAGTCCTGACTTTCACTAGAGCTGACTGGGCAACACACGTAAGCTTGGACTTAACCATTATCTGCATCTTTTGAGGAAGCTGTTCCAAGTTCTCTAGGATCGTATGATTGAACATTCCACCATCGCCTAATAGCTTGAGCTTTACCTCAAGGTCATCTAGCTTCCCAGCCAGTAAGTGAATTGTTGGGTACCTAGATCTCTCCCAAGAAACTAAGCAAGTTCATAAGAGAGGCACCAACTGCAGAAACATACAATGCTTGTAATTTTATAATTTGTATTGTTGAAGTCGATGCTTGTTGGAAAAATATGACCCCAGAATTTGAATCTTTCAATATTTTGAAAAATACTACCAGATCTTCCACATGCGTGGCCATATACATTGCAGCCTTAAACCATGAATTCCATCTTGTACATACAGGCATTGGGAAAGCTAGAATTTCATTCTCTTTTTCTGTGTTTTCATATTTCTCCCTTAGAAATGCAACGTAATTGCTTTTTCTTTTTCGCGTATTTAAAATGGCATTCTTTGTCTTTACTATAGACGTGTTCAATTCATCCAGCTCGTTTTCAAATATGCAGCCGATAAGATTGACTTTGAGCCCAGCACTGGGCATGACATAATTCTTCAATCATCCTTGAAAAGTAGTTACACATTTTGTCATGTAGCGTGCTCAGTCCATAACTACTGCCACTACACGCTCCCGTTCAATTTCATAGGAATTCAAGGTGTCTAATATCGCATTGGAGCAATTTATGCTATTGGCAGAATCTAGAACAACAGAGGCAGCCTGATGGGTGTTCATTTCAGTTGATGGTACTGATGGATGAAAAAGAATGTTGAAAACACATCTACCATTCTTGTCAGTTGTTTCGGCACATAGTAGAAACAAGTCTTTGTTTTTTATATCTTGCCTAATTTCTTACCTCCTTCTTTCACCAATCATGGGGATGTATTTCTGATGAATCTGATTTGCTGATGGTAAATCTCCTCTTCAGCGAACATACTTATTCAACCAAGTACGGATAGTCTAGTTTCTCTACTGGTATATTAGCTTTCACAAACGCAGTAGTAGTGTCCAAAATAAACCCTTCTTTCATATCCTTCACACGACAAGCATTTGATAATGTTTCTTTCAAGGTGGCCACTCTAGGAACACTTAACTTCAAGACGCGAAAATTCTCGGCGTTTTGAATGCTTCTCCGATTTGCAATGTTTGTCTAATGCATCTTTCCGGCTATAATCTAACCGACAATCACAATATTTGCACGTAAGAATGCCACAAGAAATTATAAATCCTTCATTCTTATATTCTTTAAGTCTGTCTGTGGCAGAAACTGCTACCTTCGGCATTTTTAACCTCAACTGAGCGATGCCCAGTAACAAACACTGTTTTCACACTGTTGACTGTAGTCAGACGCCAGTATAAAGTCGTAACCAAACGCAAAATTTATTTCTGAATTCGTGTCATATTTAAATTACGTCGCGTCTCATCTTCCTGTACTGCTAAGTTCGGAACTACTACGACGAATACGTGGTCGCCAACTGATTCACGCAAATAACACACTAGCTTCGATGATAACGCACAATTTGTGCACTTTTTATTAAATTATATAGAATTCTCTACTATGAATTACACTAGCTACCGATGTAACAGGAGGCAAATGTAGTATACAATATGAACAACTATCACATAACCTTTTGGAGGTAGTCGGCCAAACTATTCACGCCGCGAGATAACAGCTGTTTACCACAGCGCTAAAATCCGAGTAACAAGAATATCGACGGTATATCGTAATATGATGTATATCGTAGTATTATCCCTCGCGAAACTATACAATCGATCATTCTCGAATTGAACACCAACCAAATTTGATTATCGGCTTGTGGACAAGAATGTTCGGATTGAAAAATGTTTTTTATTTCGCAGATTGCAGTATTTGTGGTGTTATTCACAAAATTCACGTTATTTCGCGTTTTAATTTCACTCCTGGGCGGCACGAAACATGTAAATACGTGAAAATAAAACATCCCTAACCTCTAAATATGACTTTTCGTTTTATCGCTAATTAACGAAAACTAACACCTCTACCCATTAGTCCTACTGACTCGGAATTTGATTTAAAAAAAAAAAACCTTGAACTTTCTTTTCCACCTTGTAACTGGAGTTGCTCTGTGGCAACTGTATTCTGAAAATTGGCTATGATGGTGAAAGTACACTTGCAAAAAAAAATCACTAGAAAATTTCCAGCCAATTGGAGCTACTTAAACTCTCATTTTGTGCTTGAAAGCAATACCAATTTGTATATGGGGGTTTATTAATTAAACAAGTACAAACACCTCACTGATTTGTCTGTAAATGCCAAAGATATGACAGTTTGAGTGTGAAGAGTGCGATGGCAGTTGTACTGAGAACAGCTCATAACCACAAGAATAGCAAAATACTCCTCAGTCTCGCTAGATATACCCCATTCTCATAGGTTCACACGGAAATGTTGCTCCCACTACCCATGATGCAGTGGATGTACATGTGGCTAGGGGATGTGATCGAGCTGGCGGTAGCTCAAACATACTGCTGCATTATGTCAAAACCATCACAAGAAAAGAGAAAATGAACGTGAACATAATTTTTTTCTTATACCCGACAATTGGAGAATAGTAATGGAACCGATTTTAGATCAAGATAGTCAAATGTCCAACGCAAAAGTTATCTCTCTCTATGTGACTTTTTCTACCCTGGTACAAGAGTCTCCGTGGCTGAATTGATTACACGTTGAAGTCGAGTAAAAAGTATTGGGGTTTGATACTTCATAGGAGAAGTATTGAATTTGTTTTCATTACGGTTTTTAGTTCGTGTTGACCAATTTATACCAATATCTTGTTACAAAAATGATACAACAGAACACAGTTGCATCACAGGGGCACTAGTAATATAGTTAGTTCATGAATTTTCAGTTTGGATTCTGTGGACATAACATTGTGTTTGAACGTGGTATTACATGAAAAAATCCTAATATGTACATGTCAAATAGTTTTCTTTTGTTAAAATGTAATAACGAAATTATACTGTGGGATATCATAAGAAGCTATGCGAACACTGACGATCAAAATCTCCTTCGATATTTTAAGATGTTATGCTCAATATAGTCTGTTATTATGACACCATACCATTGAAGTTGGGTAGATTCTTCCAATTCGTAGACTCCAGTCAATGGAGTGAACAATTTCCTTTTAACCTTTACACAACAAGCCTCAGTGTAGTGGCATCAGTGCCTTCAACAGCACCATATTGCCCAAGCCATGTCGAGAATTATAGTTATCGATCCCACATTACCGGTAATATCGGTTCCTGAACCAGCATTTCCGTTCTCATTCTCGCCCCATGAGACCAATCAGAATTAGCCTCCCCATTGATACCATTTGTCCCAGGAATCACTCGTGCTACCGTCATATCAGTTGCCTCCAGCTTATGTATAAGATAACCAGAATCCATCCAGCTCTCACTCGGGGAGCGTGATGGCGCAGTGGCTTAGCTGCTCGTCTTTCACCCGGACGGCCAGGGTTCGAATCCCGGTGACAGCGGGGTGGAATTTTCACCTGAAAAATCACGTGGCGTCAGGAAGGGCATCCGGCCTTAAATCCCCGGCCAAAACCAAAATGAGCCTGGTTGGCTCCGGCGACCCCAATTAATTGGGAAAAGCCGAAGAAGAAGAAGATCCAGCTCTCACTCCCATACAGTAAGGTTGGTCCTAATACTGAGCGATAGAGAAAGTTTTGTTGCTACAATAGCTTTTCTTGCAGAATAGACTAGATTGCACTGTTAACTAGTCAGCTTTTCTTGACTTGACTCTTATCTCTCGATATGTTACTACAGAGTGATACGAAGGAAAAATAATTGTGTTCAGTATCGTTAGCGGGTTAATCGTATTGTTGGAGTGCATTAGTACCATACGGAATGCAAGCAGAGAAATATCGACCATCCTGACAACACGCATTCGTTGGCTGCATAAAACAATATTATTAGGAGCAGCGGTTTCACCCGGTGTGTATATATATATATATACTCTGTATACAGGGTCTTTCATATAAAATAAGAGTGCCAAGCGGCGGCTTTGTTAACCGTAGCTGCGGTCACCTTGGCCGAGCTTTTGGCGCGCCAAGGCCTCCTGCTTTAAGCGTGTGTACAATCCTATATGATGCAGCGGCCTTGCTAGCGTGTGTACAATGCTGAAATCTTAATTTAGTTCGTTAGTTAGTTATTGTTGATGAAACCGAAACCCCTATAGTATTGAAGGCGCGCGCATAGTACATACGATGGCTGGTGGTGTTTTTTTTTTTTTTTTAAGTTCCGATGGACTGTTAAAATAACAGATTGGCATTACCAAACTTGACCTTGCAATAAGCGTGCAGTTGCTCAGTCGCCAGTCTAAACCTCAAGTGCTAACATGGTGAGACAGTTATCATTGCAACAAGGTATTTTTTTATGTAAAACTTATTTTAAGTACGAGTCGGCTCGGCAGGTACGTGATGCATTTGTTCAGCAATTTCCTGATGAAGTGCCACCTTCACTAGCACAGATTCACGTAATTGCAAATAAGTGACACTACTGGCTCGGTGCTCAATAAGAAAAACATGCCCCCGCACGAACAGTTTTAACAGAGGATGAGCTAGATGACATTGGCGAGAATCTTGAACGGTCTCCGAATAAATCACGCACAAAATTAGCACAAGTAGGGGTTCCGGTTTCATCAACAATAACTAACTAAAGTAACATTTCAGCATTGTACACACCCTTAAAGCAGGGAGCCTTGGCGCGCCAAAAGCTTGGCCAAGGTGACCGCAGCCGTGGTCAACAAAGCCGCCGCTTGGCGCTCTTATTTTATATGAAAGACTCTGTATATATAAACTAGCAACCCGACCCGGCTTCGCCCGGGAGCAGTTGTGAATGCATTAAGCAGAGGTGCCAATTATTACGGAAAACTGACTTCACGAAAAAAGAAAAAAAAAAAAAATTTCTATGAAAAAGAAGGAAAGTTACCGGTAACGAAACGTAACGAAAGTAAGGACAAAGTAGCTAATTTTACAATCAGGTAACGAAAGTAAAAGCAGATAATTTTTATGTCTGGATAGTTGGAGGTAACGAAATTTCGCCGAGGTCTGTTTAAATTGTTTAAACTCGCGCCGCTTGGCTCACAGATTGCGATGGAGCCGATTGCGTAAGCTATATTTCCCCGTGCCTGACCTCGAGGAAATGCATACTGAGAATACCTTGAGTGGTATACATCGGTCCAACGTATATTTTCGGTATTGAGAAGAGATTTTAGTTTTGTATGAAATATTTTTCTGTATTATTAGGAAACCTGACTTTCCGCGAGTCGTTTATTAGCAAAAACTTCCGAAACTCAACAGAAACCTCTCATTTCTGTTATTGACCTCTAAATTTGGAGACTACCTCAAATTGAAGTCCAGAAATAACACGAAATAATTCAATGTCGCAATCTTGCAAAATGATCCAGTTTCGAAAAGAAATCGCGATAAGGCTTTGAAATACATAGTATTTTAAAGATCTATCCATCTCGAAAATTTGTGACATCCAGTATGGTTAATTTGAAATTCTGTTATGTCGACTTTTTCTTCGAACTTTGCTTCCATCGGATTATTTAACTGGTTATCTCGAATACTTGTATAACTTGTATAATTCGAATTCGAAAGAAAATGTGCCCTTTTGTTGTATTATTCATGCAATCCTATCAGAATAATTCGTAATATTCTATACGTACTTCGAACGTTCATCCTCCGATCTCACATGCTCTGACCTACTTGCCTGCGGGAAACTCGTCAAACGGACCGAGATCGACGCCAGTTGCGTAAAATCATAAAACCCGTGCCCGGTCGCAAACTTGTGACCACGAGGACGGCTGGATTCCTGTCAAAGGTGATTGGGCACCCCTCACTAAACATCCCGAAACCTACTTGCCACTTTTCCCATGACCGTATATTGAAAAGCGTACGGGAAGCGAGAAGTGCATCAACCCGTTTAGAAATGACAGTCTACGTAGCATCACGATACTAGTTTCTCGTCGTGATCCTCCATGAACTCCCAACCACAGCATAGGGACAGCGGGAATCATGACGCCGACCATGCAACATGTCCTTAACTGCTCGTGAATATTGACCATGCCCAACCTCGAGCTTGCCTCCGCCATTCTGCCAGGACAGATAGACGGGCAGACAATCGTTGAATGGCCGGGTGCCACGCCGATTTCATTATCGTGTTCACAGTGACCAACCGCGAGGACATCGTGATTCTCGTATAACGGTCGAAAGCGGCAGTGATTGCGATATTTCTCCGCATTCGATGATAACAACTGGATTCTTGTCAAACGGACAGCAAGCGGCGCCGATTGTATAATTTATGCTATATTTTCCCGTTCCCACCTCAAGGACAAAGGAAATCTCGTCGATAAGTGACACCAATTATGTAAATAGTGATTTTTCTCCATGTATCGTGCAAACTACGGGAATCTCTTCAAATGGCTGAGGCCAGCGTCGATCGTGTAACATCTCGATATTTCTCTTAGAATGAAGGTTTCCGATTCATCTCTTGATTATTTTGTTCAAAGATTCCCAAGTTTGGTCCAGGAAATTGAACATGACAAACTTGAAGAGGAATTTGCTGTTTATCTATGTGATACTTTCCCTGAATATATTTTTCAAGGACCTAGAATTGATGTAAACTGGGGCAACATTGCTGAGCTTGAAAACGAAAGTGGATAGTTCAAGTATAAAACTTGAAGTAATGCAGTATTTGCAATATTCCGTGTACATCACAGCAGCTCTCCCACAGAATGAATTCTCAGTGTTGTTCGGAAAAATCAGACAATTCAGACCTACATTAAGCACATCTACACTGGAATCGCTTATGATTCAGAAGACTAATACAGTATATAATCACAGAGGGAAGTACTGTATGTTACAAGAAAACTTTCACGGAAAACCAGTTACTGGGTGCAAAACAAGCTACAAGGAATTTTTTAATTCGGAACTGGCAGGTAATGTGCAAATTATATTGTGTAATATGATATTCTTTACTATAGGTTGCTTCCGGGTAGGGCAAAGGTGGTGCCATTATTGTGAAGGAAGGAGCATGCTTTGGATTTGACGTGAAAATTTTTCAGTGGATGGGTGGCAATAAAGGGATTACTATTAACCCACTTGAAAGGTTGGCACCTCTGATTACGTGATAAGCACCCTTTTTTTTTCTCTTCCAAATGGCCAATATCCGTTTTACATCTCGGCATGATTGGTTAAAATCACTGACTGGACTATTAATTATATTATGGAGATGCATGTGCAACACATTCTTGTCAGACATAATTTAAGAATGGCGAGGTGCATGAAACACAAATCCCCCTTCCGTCCAATCTTAACTTGACTGCGAATTTTGCGGATCGAAAAGTTCACAGGCGAAATGAAGAAAAGCCGAGTTGCACTTCCAGGGAAACTCAAAACACAACCACTCTTCTCTACAGATTTTTACTCAACACGACTCGACAGTTTGCTGCTGGCTGTATCTAGGGCAATAAGCTCGTCCACTAGCTAATCTGTAACTGGGGTGATAAGACTCGCCCCTAGCTAGCTCGTAAACTGTCGCCTCAGTAACTGGATATTGTTGGAAGAAGTAAAAACACTTATAGAAGGCGATGTATTGAAGATAGAGATGTGCTCTCCCAGGCTTTTTTGTAGAACTTTTCATGCAGAACAATTCTTACGCTCATAGTATATAGATATTTTTAACGGTTTGCCCAGCGTAAGCTTGAAAAGCCCAGACGCCAGTGTTTTTTTCTTTTTTTTTCTTTCTTCGACCTTTTCACTGAAATCGTTAGTGCTTGACTTCCTTTGGTCATAAATAAATTATTTTCTACAGAAACCTTCCTAGAGATATCCTTTACAGAATGGTGAAAACCGCATCAAAATCCATTCAGTGGTTCTCGAGATTACCCGTGACATCCAAGAATCGGGGACTTTGTTTTATACTAAGTAGAGATTGATAGTTTGTGGAGGCAACACTGAAGGAAAATGGCTTGGAAAAAAGTTTTAAGTTAGAGGACCCAATAATAATCGTATTTTAAGAACGACTAACCCATTATAAAATTTGTGGGCTATTTGCAAAAGAAAGCTCACAAAACTTCAATGGTCCCCTAAAATATTCATGATAAAGTTTTTAGTTGCAGTGTGATTTAATGTTGTTAAACTTATGTATGTGCTCAAAGCTTGTAGAGTCCGTGCCAAATTGTCAAAGATCAAACAAAGTATGTAGTGGATGAATAAGTGCAAGGAAATATATAATTTGTGTGTTATTGTCATGTTCCAATTTATTCACATGGGGCTGAATCCAGATAACCACTGCACCCCTCTCCCCATATTATAAAATACTGTAGCCTACTTACCCAATTGTAGGTGTGGAGTCAGCTTTGAGCTTCTTGGTCTTCTTTAAGGATGGTAGAATGTGGAAGTGGGATAGTAACAAAAACCAAACAGTGTGAAAGCCCAAGAAGTCAAACAAATAATACCACAGAGGCCAGGGCGAACGTATTCTCACAAGGTGATTAAGTTCTACCAAACCCTCATAAGCTTAACATTAATACCAAAAGAAACATAAAACTGAGGAAAATAGGTATGCATAGTAAGTGGATTAACTACCAAGAAAAGACATAAACCGAGAGAGTTAACCCTCAAATCAGAAGGTGAACGTGTTGTCTTCTTTAAGGATGGTAGAATGTGGAAGTGGGATAGTAACAAAAACCAAACAGTGTGAAAGCCCAAGAAGTCAAACAAATAATACCACAGAGGCCAGGGCGAACGTATTCTCACAAGGAGATTAAGTTCTACCAAACCCTCATAAGCTTAACGTTAATACCAAAAGAAACATAAAACTGAGGAAAATAGGTATGCATAGTAAGTGGATTAACTACCAAGAAAAGACATAAACCGAGAGAGTTAACCCTCAAATCAGAAGGTGAATGTGTTGGAGGGAAACAAGCGCATGGTTGATGAGAGGAAAACACACACCCAGGGTGAGTAAAGACGAATCTTCATGTACGTTGAATCGTAACCATAAGACTTACATAACTTACATTATGAAAATGGATTATAGGGCACAGACACATGGTCATAAGAAAGCAGAACGCTGGTAAAGTAGTAATCATCAAACGAAGAAAAGGCTCATAAAATATAAAATTCGAAAATGATCGAGAGAGAGAGAGAGATGGACATCATTAGGTATATCAAACCACACACTGTAGGAACACACTGGTAGAAATCAGGCATAGAATAAATACAATACAGGCACACGGGTTGAATCGTGGAATAAAGCAGACGTACACAAAAGTGAAACAAGGAAGAGATACTGTTACTGACTTGCGAATCACACGTGCAGCAAGAGAAAACTGTCCAACGAAGGGACACAAAATCCTTGAGTGATGCATCACTATAGTGCCACAATAGACACAGCCTTGCTTGGGTAAAAGAAGCATAGTTAAGGTGAAGCATCAGCACACGTTCGCTTGTACCCGGGTGCATTACAGGCCGCAGCTCATACATGTTACCAGAAGGAATATTGCAACCAAGAAAGAGGCCAAACCCATCACATGGACACACTAGCGTTGCAGAATAACTGAAATCTGAAGTCGGTGAGTGAACCCACGATAGGAACTCGTAGCCAAGCTTGAACACACAGCACCACATGGAAGCAAATCTCAAAGAGACTAGGGAGGGAGAAGTTATTAAGTTGAGCTCGAACATAAATTGAAGAAAGAGAAACACGAAAAGTGGCAGATGCACTCACACAATACGCACGCAGATGCCAGAACACAAATCATAAAGGATATTCATGCTAAGTTCAGATAAAATTAAGGTTCAATGACACCTCCATGTAGCGTAAAACTTAATTGCTAGGCACACTGAAAGAAAAATAATGAAACTAACACAACCACGGATATGCAATACCTTCTCAATACGGTCGCGGCGGCCAAGAGCGCTAACATGCTACCTTGTGTCTTGCTAGCATCGGGAGAGCGTGGGTTCGAATCCCACCTCGACCGTCCTGAAAATGGTTTTCATGGTTTCCCATTTTCACTACCAGGCAAATGCCAGGATGATTCCTTTCAATAGGTCCAAGGCCAATTTCCTTTCATAATCCCTTCCCTGACCCGTCCTGAAAAGAGAATAATTTTAATAAAATTAAAAAATACAGAATATACAATGTTGTTAAGGACAGACCTCATGGGAAACAAGTTGCTCACATGACATGCAGAAAGAGAGTAGGCAGGAGAAAAGTTACCTTGCCACTAGATAATACTGGGTGGGAGACGGCAGCCAGTAATAAAAATATTTAACACCCACAGAAAGAGAAAAATCAATTAGAGAATTTTCAAATAACCAGTAGTTTGTCTCCTTATTCGCACCAATAGAATAAACGGACAGATAAGATGGAATAAATGTATGTTATTATCAGGCCACAAGAAAATTAATAAATTAAAATTATCCCAAATGAAACTTGGTGGTTCACCATATACTCTACTTTCTTAAAATCAACAAAATTGTAGCAATCTGTCTCCACTTGATCACCTGCAGTCTGAGAAAGAGTTTAACTGTGCCTATCTACGGTAGAATTATTAGCTTTTCTTTTGCACTAAGCTGCTGGGTTTGATTAAAACTTCACACTTTGTTAACTCAATAAGTAATAATATTTCAAAGGACCAAGGGGAATATTTTTTTAGCTAGGACTGTTTGCGATAAATACGGAACTGCCAATTGTTGATTATTTTTCAGATTCTATATGTCTTTATTTTCCCCACTTACAGTAGTTTCCTTGTTCATTTAAACATAAGTTTTAGCATATGACAAGCTTCCATATACCTGGCTGTAATGCCAATTAAACGATGAACTGTAATGCCAATACAAATTATGAGTAAAAGTTAGTTTCCAAGTAAAGAATCTTTTGTAATCACTCCCCCTGTGGGTGGGGGTTTAGAATACACCCACGATATCCTCTGCCTGTCGTAAGAGGCGACTAAAAGGGGGGACCTTGGCTATACTTTAAGGACTCCGCGTTGGTTTGTGAATTGGACCCCCAGTGGGTGGGAGGAAGCGAATACATCCACGGTAATCCCTGCCAGTCGTAAAAGGCGAGTAAAAGGGTTTCTCGGATCGGTCCACTTTCGAGGGTTGGACAGTCAGCTCTAAAAGACATACACCCGTGCGGTATAACTCTCATTAGGTTATATCGCACTTCTTTCCGTTACTGCGTTCAGGGTCTGGCAACCAAAATTTCTATATGTGCGTGCTGTTAGGGGATGGGCCACATATGCTTGTGACTACGCTCGAAAGCCTGTTCCGGTCTTGGCCGCGCCGACAGGTGGGTGTGCCATGTACCCGTGCAGTAGTATCCGCCTGACTACGCAGGTTCCCGCACAGCCGAATTTCAGAGCTGTAAAATCCAGTATATGCCAAGGGGTACATGCCGATACGGCATTGTAAAACATCGGACCCCCGGGCAATGCCTTCCAAGCTAGGCGGGCCTTGCCCTGGCTGGGTAGTGCCTACTGTGACGGCCCGTGATCGGATGTCGGTGGCATTCGGGGAGGATGATCTGGCCATGGGTTCAAAACGAAAAATCCCCAAACAGGGTGGTCCTACACCCAAGTCTTAAACATTTGATTCCCTACGGGGATCAACCCCCTGGGAACAATCTGTGCGTGAAAATCTGGGTGCTAACACCCCCAAGTTTCTGGTAGCTACCGGAACAGATGGGGGTGATTTCAAGCTAGTAAAGAGTATTTTGTTTTCTCGCCACATAGAAGGTGTCTATGGTGAGCTTGAGAAAGTACAAAAGATGAGGAACGGTAGCTTGTTGCTCAAGACTAGGACTGGTGAGCAAGTTGAACAACTTTTGCAATGTGACCACTTTGGCGAAATACCCGTAAAAGTGGAAAAGCACACGTCCCTGAATCTGGTCCGAGGAGTTATTTTCCACCGGGACCTGATTCTGAACACTGACGAGGAGCTCAAGGAGGATATGCAGCACCGTCACATGACTGATGTCCGGCGCATTACGCGCAAGGTCGATGGTCAAATCGTGGATACTGGTGCTTTCATTATTTCCATTGAGCCTTCGGTGCTCCCGGAGAAAGTCAAGGTAACAAGTTACCGTTGTGACGTACGGCCTTATATCCCTCCACCAAAGAGGTGTTATAAGTGCCAGAAGTTCGGGCACATGTTACCCCGATGCTCGAGCCCAGAAATCTACGGAACATGCGGTAAGGTACCACACGAAGCGGAAGAGTGCACAACACCCTATCAGTGCACTAATTGCCCTGGATTTCATTCTCCTCGGGACAGGAACTGCCCTGTCTTCCTGAGTGAGAAGAAAATCCAGGAGATCAAAACCCTGGATGGTCTCACCTACCAGGAAGCCCGCAATAAGTACCATACCGCGATTGCTCCTTCGCCTACGATTGATTATCGAGTTATAATACCCAATTTGGTTCCGTCACCTCATCTTTTGTACCAGCTGTGAAACCTGCAACTGAGTTTCCTGTTCCGAAACCAGCACCTATGATAATGACGAAAAGTCCGAAGGTGACTTCAACTCCACCTTCGGCCACACAGAAGGCTGTGCGAGCGAAGGCTGCTCCGCCCGCACAGCAGGGGAGGAAGTTGAAGACTTACTCCCCACTCGGGTTCGACTTCCTCCCCACCCAAACGGTCGGCGAAAGCCACGCCGAAGACGGCGGAGGCGGCATCGTCGACCAGGGTCAGGAATTCGGCTCCTTACCCGTCTATATATCTTAAAGAGGCGGGGAAGAAGGGACCCCGCACTACGCATTCCCTTTCTCCAAAAAAGGGGAAGCCATCCGCCCCACCACCTGCGAATGCTTCTGCGCCTGCGGACGTTTCGGTCCCCAGATCTGCACGCTCCCCACAGAGATCCTACCGCCGCCGAACTGGGTCTAGGAAATCTTCCGCCGAGTCGATTCACTCCACGACCTCACCTGAGGACATGGAGATTATAGTAGACGTAGTGGCTGATGATCCTCCAGTGGTTAAATTGTAGCTTGCTGCTCCAACTTATCCCTAGTTTATAAGTTCACACAACGGCACTGTTACAGTGGAATTGTAACAGTTATGACAGACATTTGACAGAGCTACGTCAGCTTATTGCACAATACGCAGCGAGTATAGTCTGCCTACAGGAAACAAACCTCAGACCTGATCACGAGACTGTTCTGAGAGTTTTCCGACTATACTCTAAGAGCGACAAGACGCCGCCCGGGCTTCCTGGGGCGTTTGTACCTTCGTTCGCTCTGACTGCTATAGTGAGGAGTTTCCACTCGCCACTCCTCTGGAAGCTATTGCAGTTCGCGTGTCCTTGCCTGCTATGACTACGGTTTGTAACGTGTACCTTCCACCGAACCAGCCCCTTGATATTAATGACGTCTTTGATCTTGTTGATCAACTTCCAGTCCCTTTCCTAATCGTGGGTGATTTCAACTCTCATCACCCCCAATGGGGATCACCATCTTCCTGCCCCAGAGGAAGGGACGTGGAGGGCTTAATTCAAGGGTTGGATTTATCTCTATTAAATACAGGGGAAGCTACACATTTTAGCTTAGCGCACGGCACGTACTCACACATTGACTTGAGTGTGTGTAGCCGTGCGCTGGTCCCCCTATTTGGTTGGTATGTACACGACGACCTCTGTGACAGTGACCATTTCCCGATCGTTCTTACACTTCTGAACCAGAAGCCTGTGGAGTTCCCCAGTCGTTGGGTGCTTAAGCGGGCAAATTGGCCCTCGTTTCAAGAACGAGCTGTGTTCGTTGATCTTGGTTGCCGGAGCATCGATGACGAGGTACAGCACATCACCGATGTGCTTCTTGCTGTCGCCGAAGAGTTCATTCCATCCTTTTCTGGGACTCCTCGTCGCAAACTCGTCCCTTGGTGGACAGAGGATATTGCAGCGGCAATACGAGATAGTCGTCGAGCTCATAAGCACTACCGTCGGCGTCCAACCACGGCCAATTTGGTGGCGTTTAAGAAATTTCGTGCCAAGGCATGGATTCTTATCCGCCAGAGTAAGAAAGAATCATGGGAACGGTATGTGTCGTCTATTATGGCACATACCCCCTCCTCTCAAGTGTGGACTAAACTACGACGCATCTCGGGTATTCAGACATCTTCAACTGTACCGGGAATTTCCATCAATAATGAATTGGTTACAGATCCGTACCGCGTTGCAAACCATCTCGTATCTTATTTTGCGGATATATCCGGTTCTGACAACTATGAACCTGCCTTCGTGGTCCTGAAGCGCGAGGCAGAAAGTTTCCAGCTCAGTTTTGCTTCCCGCGCTTCGGAGGAGTACAACGTGCCCTTTACGGAGTGGGAACTCCGCGGAGAGCTGGCGCTCTGCAGGGACACATCTCCCGGCCCGGATAATATTCACAACCAGATGCTTAAACACCTTAACGATGAGAGCATTCGTTATTTGCTCAGGGTGTTTAATCGTATCTGGTTGGAAGGTGTGTTTCCAGCGCAATGGCAGGACGGTATCATTATACCTATCCTGAAGCCCGATAGGATCCCAATTTGACAGGGAGTTACAGATCTATTTGTCTCACTAACGGTCTGTGCAAGCTCTTTGAGAGGATGCTCAATCGGCGCCTGGTGTGGGTCCTGGAGAAGCGAGGACTCCTGTCTGAATACCAGTGTGGTTTCAGGGCGTCTCGGTGTACCAACGACCATCTGGTACGCCTGGAGACCGCCATACAGGACGCTTTTCTCCGGAGACAGCACCTAGTCGCTGTCTTCTTTTACCTCGAGAAGGCCTATGACACCACTTGGTGTTACAGCATCCTCTCTACCCTGCATCAATGGAAATTCCGAGGTAACTTGCCGGTTTTTATTGCGAATTTTCTGTCCCTTTGCCTATTCCATGTCCGAATAGGGGGGACATATTCGCAATATCATATACAGGAAAAAGGAGTCCCACAGGGATCGGTGCTTAGCGTGACATTATTTGCGATTGCCATAAACGGTATTGTTGCTGCTGCTGGTCCAGCAGTGGTACCGTCGCTATGTGTAGACGACTTTGCTCTACATTATAGTGCGCAAAATATAGCGGTCGCTGAACGACAGCTGCAACAAGCTATTCGGAGAGTGGAACGCTGGACACTAGAGCATGGCTTTCGATTCTCAACCGCTAAGACCTCGGTTGTCCATTTCTGCCGAAAGTGCACTCTCCATCCTGATCCTGATCTTTATCTGGGCGATGTAGCTTTGCCTGTTGTTGCTGTGTACCGGTTCCTTGGGCTCCTTTTTGATCAGAAATTGACGTGGGAGCCACACGTGCCGTGTTTGAAAACTGCCTGTGTTAAGAATCTCAACATGTTGCGGTTTCTTAGCGGCACATCGTGGGGGGTGGACCGCGCGGTGCTCCTACGTTTTTATAAGGCACTGATTGTATCTAGATTAGATTATGGCAGTGTAGCATATGGTTCGGCCCGTAAGTCAGTGCTTGTTAAACTGGACAGTGTCCACCACGGCGGTGTGAGGCTGGCGACGGGAGCCTTTTGGACGAGCCCAGTCGTCAGCTTGCTCGCCGAGGCTGGCGTACCTCCTTTACACCTGAGGCGCCAACAAGTACTACTGACCTATGCTGCAACTATTCGACAGATGCCACTTCATCCTAGCTATCCATGTTTGTTTACCAATCCGAATCGACGGCTGTATGATGCGATCGCGAGAGCCACTCGGCCGGCGGGGATTTGCTTGGATGACTTATACCGTCAGTTCCGATTTCCTTCTGTCTCCTGTATCATCCGAGTACCTAGCAAGGCCCCTCCGTGGATGGTCTCTCGCCCCGATATCATCCTGGATTTGCACACTGGCCCCAAGTCGGACACGGACTCCTCCTTCCATCGGAGGCTGTTCCAGTCCGTGGTGAGCCGGTATCCAGGTGCAGGGCTTCTATTCACGGATGGCTCAAGTGTAAACGAGAAAGTAGGCTGTGCATTTGTGGTTGAGGATCGTCTGTTTCTCTTTTCACTTCCCGAGGCTTTTGGCGTGTACACAGCGGAGCTCTATGCCATCTTAGAGGCTCTGCGGTACACGTTATCAGACGATCACCAGCACTTCCATGTGTGTACTGACTCTCTGAGTGCGCTGCAAGCGCTCGATGTGTGTTTCCCGAAGCACCCATTGGTCCAGCAGTTGCACAACCTGCTCGTCAGTTCATGTAACGCTGGAACCGGGGTGACCTTTGTGTGGCTTCCTAGCCACATGGGTATTGCGGGAAACGAGCTTGCTGATCAGGCGGCGAGAGAGGCAGTCGCACTGCCCTCGTTACCATATAAGGGGCCTGCTAGTGATGTGCGCTCTCAGTTGCAGCATTCGATCCTGTCGCATTGGGAGGAAGTGTGGCGTGCCACGCCTCCACCCAACAAACTGAGAGGCATCAAGGAGACAACGAAGGTGTGGAAATCTTCCTTCCGATCTCTCCGGAAGGAAGCTGTGGTACTCTGTCGACTCCTGATCGGCCATGGGATTGCTACGCACTCCCACTTGCTAAAGAGAGAAGATCCCCCTGTGTGTACTTGCGGTGCCCATCTCACTGTGGCACACATTCTCTTGGAGTGTGTGGATCTGGCCGATCTGCGAAGGACTCTTAAACTGCCTAATACCCTCTCCCTTATTCTCCGTGATGGCGGGCCGTCAGTTGACCTCGTCATCCGGTTCATGAGGGAGAGGGGTTACTTTTTTAAGTTTTAATGTGTAGTTACGACTTTTAATTCAGGTTAAGTCTGTTTTATGTTTTTTATTGTGTTCATCTATTTTATTGTTCACTATGCCTTATTTGTTTTATTCTTTCTTACCATCTGCTTTTTATTCTTTTTATTCAAATAAGGCATACTTTTTGGGGCTCACTGTCTGTTTTATAAACACCATTTTCATTTCATCCATGGCAGTGAGTTGTTTTTATCTACATCCTTTCATTTCACGCCATTTCATTTTATTAGGGGCCGATAACCTCGATGTTAGGCCCCTTAAAGCAACAATTATCATCATCATCATTTTGTAATCACTTTCTAGAGCTATGTTCTCTTTTAAAGGTCCTACTGTCCCAAGCATCGGCTAACACAAAAAGTCTCTGATCAGATATTACCAGCGTTGGAGGATTGCATATGCAGTATATGCCAGGAAGCAGTGAGCCAAAAACCAGATGTGTCTGTAATATGGGTACCCTGTTGCAAGAAGAATTTTCATAAACTATGCCTGCAGGTAAGTGTCTGATATTGTATAATTATGATATACTAGCATTACCCGTCGCGGCTTCGCTCGCGAATATTGTATAAACGCTACACTTTACATTTAGCGATGACTCACTCATCAATGCCGTGATTTATTTGTAATTCAATTTTGAAGCAGCCCGCTTTATGATACGATCGAAAAGATATGAAGGCTCCACGGGAAAAGAGGGGTAAGTCACATTATGTAAATTATTCAGCATAGCCAATTTAAACTTTCATCACTAGAAAGACATACTTAAAAACACCCAAAGGAGTGTAAGCACTATAGTTATTTTGCCAAATTCATTTTTTATAAAGGAAGTACATGTAATACAAAGAACAACTAAAGTTAAATTATGAAAAAGTGAGAGGATATGGGACGTTCTTACCGTTTCAACTAAAAATAAAAACCTCTGTATCTCGGTGACTTACCACTTTATTTGAAATGAATTTCAACAGATCTGTAGTTACGATGGCTGGCCGCCAGAATGCGCCATAAACTACTTTCCGAAAAAAGGAAAGGGACTTGCTCTGTTCTTTCCGTGGGGGTATTCTACTCGCTCTTGATATAGAGAACAGTTGTAGGCCGATTTGCTAGAATGGTATCTTCAAATTGTTCTAAACATCTTCAATATAGAAAATATTCTTTAATTCTCATAGAATTAGATATATTTTAAAATATAGGTTTTTTTTTCTGTTATCACCATAGGCTAACATCAGTGATCAGCTACTGCATGTTACCACTACCACTGAGTAGCTCTTGCTCCTGCTTTCACATTGCCTCTACATAAATCATCAATAAGAAAAGTCAGCAGATACAAACTTAGGGACTAAAGAGAAAGAAAATTCGAAAGGCCGTTCACTGTGAAGATCGCGTCACTATAATTAAGAAAGTATGCTACTATCATGCTCTGTTGGTAGATCTATCAATAATTATTAATGAATATTATTAATTAATAATTAAGTGTGGAACACTTCAAACCATCACTCAAATCCAAAGCAGACACTTTATCTTCATCATGCCATAGCCTCTTTTGTGAAATTATGTTCACATCACAAACTACAAAATTGTACTCGCCTCACCAACTAGGCAATAAGGCACGTGCGTTCATCTAAAGCAGGGGTCTCCAAACTACGGCCCGAGGGGCCACATCCGGCACGCGGACAGATTTTGTCCGGCCCGCGGAGAGCTAGCATACTTGAAAACTCCTTTTAGAGAACATATTTTTTTTATAGCAAATTAAATTTAGTTTACTGAAGTATTCTAATTTTATGTTGAATAATTATTAATATGACATCTACATTGATATGGTCATGGGCTAACTACTCATAACATTGTTGTAGGCTTATTGTTATTGTTTTTGTGATAAGTTGGATAAAGAAACACAGAATTGTAATGAGTAAAGACATGTATAACATGCAGACATATGAAATACTAATGAGATTTATGTAATTGAGATTTTCCACTGACAATAGTTTGTAGTTGTGGACTAATTTTACTTGTACCAATTATTAAAAGAGATTTAAGATGCTCATCAGTTAATTTAGATCTGTAAACATTTTTTGTGTACTTCATTTTGGAGAAGGTCTTCTCACACAAATAAGTAGTACCAAAAACAGAAAACAGCCCACGAGCAAATTTATGCAAATTATCAAATTGTGTCAGTGGAAGACTCTTATAAAATTCCAACAAAGATGAGTTTTGATATTTGTTCTTAATTATATCACTGCACTGTAGTTCAATCATTTCCATTTGAAGTTCCGGGGCTAGGGTTTCAATGTGAGTATCAAAAGGATCCTGAAAAATCTTAATTTGATTCGCAAAGGCATCGAAGTCCGAGAAACGAGTATCAAAATTTATTTTCAAAGCACTCAAAGTTTCGATTGCAAAATCGATAGGAAACTCAGTCTCAGTGGTGTGGCTGAATATTTCACATGTTTTAGAATGTGAAAAACATTTACTTCGTAGTTGTGATTGAAACAGTATCAATTTCTTCCGGAATGATTTGATATTAGTGTATAAATCAGGAAGATGCTGGTTTTCTCCTTGCAATCTCAAATTCAGTTCGCTCACATGTTCTGTCAAATAAACATAGAATGCTAACTTCCACAGCCATGCGTTGTTTTGTAATTCAGTAAGAGGGCGATGCTTTTCATTCAAAAAAATTTCGATCACTGCTCGAAGTTCAAAAAAGCGCTGAAGGAAATTCCCACAACTAAGCCAACGTACGGCAGTATGATAAGGTAAGTCATTTTCTCCAATCTCTTCAATAAATTGTCGGAATTGTCGGTGATTCAGCCCAAAAGATCTCATAAAATTAACAGTTGATATGACTGGTTTCAGAACTTCAGACATATCCAAACATTTTCCGCACAAAGACTGTTGATGAATGATACTATGTAAGACTAATGGTTTTGAACCACCGTCATTTTCTACAGCCTTTGACACAAGAGCGACCACTCCTTTGTCTTTCCCACTCATGTTTTTGCCTCCATCAGTTGTAATACATTTCAAGTTTTTCCATCGAAGGTTCTTTTGATTAATGGCCATTTCAACTCCTTTAAAAATATCTGTACCAGTAGTTGTGCCATGAATACTATACATATCAAGAAGTTCTTCATGCACTTCATAGCTTTTATCTACTCCTCGAATATAAATCAACACCTGAGCAATATCTGACACATCCATTGACTCATCCAAGGCCAAAGAAAACCACTCAACATCTCCATTTTTGTCGAACAGTTGAGAGGATATATTTTCAGCGATGTTTTCTACCCTTCGAGCCACAGTGTTTGCTGACATACTGACAGTTTTTAATAAATTTACCTTTTCAGGGCACATTTCTTCGGCTGCTGCAATTATGCATTCTTTGATCATTTTTCCATCGGTGAATGGTTTTCCACGTTTTGCAATTTCAAGAGCCACACGAAAGCTGGCACGAGTTGCAGCCTCTTGTTCGGTTTTGAGTTTTGTAAATGAAGATTGCTGCGATTTCAATCCGCGCTTCATAGCTTCGAATTTTTCTGTCCACAAACTTCCTGTATATTTTGAGTAATTTTGAAAATGCTTTATTTCATAATGACGTTTAATGTTATATTCCTTGAGAACGGCTATGCTTTCATTGCAAATCAAACATAGCGCCTTGTTACTGGACTCAATTACGAAATACTGAATGTTCCACTCATCTTTGAATTTTCTGCATTCACTATCAATTTTTCGCTTCTTTTCCATACTACTAAATCACACACAAAAACAACAATTCAAATCAAAATACTGTTACAAAGATGTCTTAAACTTAAACACGCACAAACAGGTTTTAAGGAGGTACGCACTATTTTATTTCACAACAGTGTAATAGGAACTGACTTGTGGTTGCGCAACTAGCCTTCTTATATATTCCAATTACTGCCATCTAGAAGTGAGTGGAAGACACCAGAACTCTCTCGAACCAACGAGATTACTCTGTACGTGCTATTAGCGCCATCTGTTAGCGATAGAAGGTACTACCTATTTCCGCTTGTGTCCACCAGATGTCGTGTCACGTTACTCCTCATGGCTCGTACTCTACGACTAATCTAGAAATTACAGATAATGACAGGAAAATTAATAATATGCAGTATTGCCGTTTTGCAGACTTTAGTCCGATTTGCAGCCTTTCTTCAACGTTGCGTACTTTTCGGACTTTTTTTTCATCAGTGGACTATTTCACTTTTTACCACCGGCAACAATGATAATATGGTTTTGGCCCTCGGAACTTACTGGAGTAATCAGTATGGCCTAAGGCTGGAAAGTTTGGAGACCCCTGATCTAAAGCAACAACTGCCTGCAGGTATTTGTGAAGTCAAAGAGGTCTCTAGGTATGACATAATTAACTATGAAATATGTGACTGCATAATGATGCCATCTCTTGGGTTTAACATTAACTATTTTCGCGGCAAACGGCACCATATTTAAATTTTCTTGTTATCCGGATATATCCGTTTCCCGCTCGTGGCTGAAAAGTACGCTCCGGATATAACCGTATTCTGTTCGGGATGCTAGTTTCATGCTCTGTTGGTAGATCTATCAATTTATCCGCAGCAACAGCGTGCCAATTCGTATTTGTGGAAATGATTCGAACCCTGCCTATTCCTATGTCTTCTGGTTAAACGACTCACATGCCAACAATACTACTTAATAATGGCGCATTTTCTGCCTATGCCCATATAGAAGCGTCAATCGGCCTTCTGGTGACGAACTGAGGAATTTCTCTCTTTTTTTTAAAGCTCATTGACACACATTTTTGGCCACACTCTTTTTGTTCTATAACAAAATAATTCAAAAACCTGCGTGGGAGTGCGCACAACAAGTCACCAAAGATTCATCGTAATCGGATGAATGGTATGGGAACGCATACGGGACAATTAGAAAATGCCGCTAAACGGTATGATATACACTCATTTGTTGAAATGATTCGCGCGACAACACTCGTGAATCGACTCGCGTGCCATTTATTGTGAAATGGATTCACATATACAAAAGACTTTGCGTGCTTGCGCACAACTCATCAAAGTTAATTTGTTGAAATAATTCCCACAGTAACACCCTTTTATTGAAATGACTCGTGCGCCAGCTATTGAAAAATGGATTTACTAACTCAGAAACCTTTGTCGGCATGGGCTTAACAATCGGAGGAATGGTATTGGAACGCATTGAGACAATCGTGCAACGAAAACAAAGAAACTGCCGCTAAACTGTGTGAAATACACTCCGTTTGTTAAACGATTCACGCACCAATACTCATTTATTGAAACTATTCACGTGCCATCATGAAATGGATGAACTAGATTAGAAACCTTCGCGTGCATACGCACAGGAACTCGCAGAAGATCATTTGTTGAAACGACTCGCATGCCATCTACTGTACTGTACTTATTCAGAAACCTTTGCAGGAGTGTGCACAAAAACTCTTTAAGATTTCGTCGTAATGGGATGAATAGTATATGAACTCATACGGGACTTTGTTGATACAATTCGCATGCCAACATTTGTTGAAATTACTTGTGTGCCACCTGTTGTAAAATAGATCTACTAATTCAGACACCTTCGCGAGAGTAGGCACAACAATTCACCAACATTTTATCGCAATGGGATGAAAAGGGCATGAACGCATGCGGGACTTAGTTGAAACAATTCGCGCCCCATCACTTATTTATTGAAACTACTCGCATGCCATCTATTGTAAAATGGATTTACTAATTCTATAACTTTCCCGACAGTGGGCACAACAACTCACCTAAGTTTCATTACAATCGGATGAATGTTATATGAACGCATAAATAACAAACAAACATTCCTTTTTGTATACAGTATAATAGTCCCGAAAACTCTGCACTCGATAACCCGGTAGTCAGGATAACTCGGCCGCACCCTGGCAGGGTGAAAAAACTTACTGGGCTCCTGAAAAAACTTCCTGGATGTGCAGAAGCCGATGAAAATTACGTCGAACAGTGGTTCCAGAATGATACCGCGCAAGACATTATGTCCGATGCAGAAATTATTGCTGCTGTCGCATTTAATGAAAAAATGCCGGAAAAAGATGAAGTTGTTAAGGGCTCCAACGTACAAGCTCCTAAACTAGCCCATAATGATGGACTAAAGGCTGTCGAAACCGCCCTTCAGTATTTTGAACAACAAGGGGCGTCGGTAACGGACTTACACCCGTTTAGTCGCACTGGTTGCAATCGTGATCAGGCCCAGATCCAGATTAAGTTGGGTCGTCTAAACTCGACAGGATTACATTATCGCGATCAAGTTTCCCTCCATCACGATCAGCCTGTTCCCGTTCCCTCAACTAGATAATCGCATTCGTGGCTATTGCGATCGTCGGCTTGTTCTATCCTCCTGCTGTGTGAGTGAAGTAGGCAGTGGAAATGATGGCCATTTTGGATTATCTTGTGTTTTGAAAGCGAGAAGTATGTAATGTTGGCCATGATGGTGGTATTTATGTTGGTTGATATGATATATGAAGATTGAGAGACACGAAATGATGGATGGAGACAAACATACCAGTATTTAAACACGGATTTTTTTTTTATTAGCGTTGGGGAAAGTCTATGAAAACGATTAATAAAGGCTTAAATTTATTGTTATAGACATAGAAGGGATTCCAATAGGGCCAAATGACTGCTGAGTTTTTTTAAGGATGATGTGAACCAGTCCACTGGCACAAACACATCTCTCAAGTATTTTGAAATTCCCGAAGTAAAGGCACATGAAAATAAGCCTGCAGAAGTGGAATTTGGTGTACAGAGTACAAGATCAAGCGAGTGTTATCATTGGCAAAAGGAAGTTGGAGAGCAGTTCTTCTCCGTCTGTAAGGAAAAAAGTGACGGAACCAAGTCAAACTGTTGGTATTTCAAGACAGGAGAGACTATTTCTTTTTCTGCCATCTAAGTTAAATGAGGCATTTTGCTTGTTTCCGGCATTTACCATCCCTACATTTGAAAAATATAACAAAGTTCTTTAATCGCAAGCACCTCACATCCATGTCCTGAGATCCAAACTGATTGATTTGCTGACGGAAATTCTCTGTACGTATGTTAAGCCAGTGGCCATAAAGAAATATTTCACAATTTTAGAAGTGGTCCATCAAACAAGAGGGAATCATAAAGCTGATGATGATTTGGTAATTGGTTCAACATCATCTAGTTGTGTAGAAAATCTGGCTCCTGAGGAGAAAAAGGTCCTTTATTTGCACGTCAGGAACTTCTTCACTGCAGCCTCTGATTATATTATTCATACATTTAATTTGAACAGTGAATTTTCTGTTAATGCTCAAGTGGCACAGATAAGGTCTTTGTCTACTGCTTCCTTTAGTGCCGTGAAGTATTATATCTCTGAGTTTCCAATTATGTTGCCAAACCAAGACTGTGAAGATGAGCACCACGCAATGGATGCATTAGAATGCCAGTTTTGTGCTCTCCAAATGGAGGATTTGCCATCTTCTATTGTGGAAGGAAAAAGAGCAGATTGTTCTTGGTCTGCAATAGGGGATATACCAGGTGGAGATAGGTGTCTGAAATATGACAGACTAGCTGGAGTAATGCTGTCAATATTAACAATCCCACACAGCAATGTTGAATGAGAGAGATTGTTTAGCCAGGTGAAGAAGACAAGGACACAATTCCGATCATCTCTGAGTGACGAAAACCTCAACACTCTGTTAGTGGTTTAATCAAGCCTAAGTGGAAATTGCTACGAGCAGCAGTATGACAGGGCATTTTTTAAGAGAGCATAGTCGGCTACAAGGTCTGCATTAAATCAGTAAGCAGTCTCAAGATTACCATCCACATGTATATGGCGTAGTCAGATAGTGAAATCCGTCATTTCATGAAAATCCTAGGCACTTCATGAAGAGCCGGCATATGATGTAAAAAGGTACAGTTGCATTATCTGACGCGTGGTTTCATGAAATGACTAAATTTCGCCGTCACATAGTGTAATTCATTTTGTATATCATCTGACGGGAAATCCAGCCCGTCACTTCATGAAGTACCGTAGCGGCAGCGGTGATCACGTGTGAGGGAAGGGAGATTTCCAAGAATTAATCGGATAAAAATGTGGACACTAAAAAGGGCTGTTATTTCCTCAGAAAGTGAATACTGTGACATAATAAGGTACAAATGTATATTGGTCCGGACCTCATTTATCCTCTAAATTCCCTCCCCTGCATCTTGGCCTTGCGCCTAAATGGAATATTATGCTGTCGTACTGTGAACGGAAAAAGATAGTCATTCAGATCCGTTTTGTTATTAAAACATGAGAGATAGATAACCGATAGCATAATATGACGTGGTTTCGCTGTTCCACTCTTTAAAATAACAAGAACTAACTCAATTACGGAGGCGCAATATCTTGTACAACTCTTAGCAGCCTTAACTTCACGTGAGATTGTGGTCTCGGGGTACGGTGTTAGCTTCCGGATCACCACATGGTGAGGTCGAACCCCACTGGTGGAAGATATTTTTGAAAAGTAACTATTTCAGTATGTTTTTCTTCAGTATGCACATTTTAATATACCGTAGTTCAGTTGTTGCCTTGTGTATTTATTTTAAGGGCTAGGGACATCTTCGTCATCACCCCCAGAGCTTTTGGGGGATGTTTTCTGCTAATCTGTGTTTGCTTGATGAGTGAAATAGTGTGTGGGTAAAGAATTTGGGAAGGTATCCCGAGACTTGAAATAAAGTACCATCCCGACATTTGTTAATTCATTTGGGGAACTTGGGACACCTAAATCATCAGCACCGTGTGGTTGGGTGTGAATAGAACTTATATTTATATGATGAGTGTAGGGGTGGGTGGAACTGCATTAGGACAGGGATGGGGTAGGCGCCCCGGAACTTGAAGTAGGGTACTATCCTGGCATTTGGGTGAAGGGAGTGTGGATAAGCCACGAGGAGAAACCACACTCTGGATAGCCGATGTCATCGCCGGGTTTTGCACCTACGATCTCCCGACTTGCTGCAGGTAATCAATTTCTATGTGGCAGGTGGTTTCAAGGCCAAATGCCCATCCTGATGCCAAGCTAATGAAAAGTTAATGATAGATTGATTGAAACTGGACCATGTATTGGAAGGAAGCGGTCTGTGGCCTAGCATTTGCCTTCGAGTTTAAAATGGGAAACTTCATTTTATGGACCGTTGTAAGTGGGGTTTGAACCACTCGACAAGTCCGTATATAGCTTGCTGGCCTAGAGCTTCGCGTTAGTGGATGTAGCTACCGCTGTTGGTGATGAATGATGACAATCACACATAATTACTATTATTACCATAACATGCAAACTCTCCTTCACTTGTTACCCACAATAAATATTAGCAGATATGAATACAGCATTTAGGCCACAACTATTTCCTCTTTGGTTGATTGAGGTTCCAGAGCTAATTCAATCGTTATAATCCAAATAACATACTATTTATTTAATTTTGGGAAGTTCTAAATAATACAGTGCAGCCTCAAGTCACGTCACCCTGCAGGGTGTTCAACTTTCCTTGCGTGACAACGTACGTATACTAGGTTGCTAACGCCCCCCAGCCCCCCATCCTCCTTCAGCCGAAGAAATGAAGCTGTTGCCATTTTTAACCCAGCAGAAATCCCTCAACAAATATTTTACAGTACACTATGCAATCAAAGTATTCTAATGTATGTAGGCATTCATTTATTCAATTTAGGCTATTTATTTATTTAACAATAAGGTACACAGACATAAGCCCAATTGTGTTTCTTCTTGACCTATCAAGTTCAAAAATACAAATTGCATCCATGAAGGAAGGAGAGAAAAAAAGAATACACAATTGAAGAACAAAAAGAAAAACTACAAAAGAAATTATGAAAGTATGCATTACAGATTAGAAAAAGGTACTGTACAATTAAAACATGTAAAAATAAAAATACAAACTTCCACAAAAAAAGGAGAGATAGAGAGTAAAGAGTACCCGGTATTCCACGATTAGATTTAGGTTGTTATGTGAAAATTCATTTCGAAAACCATAATAAACAAATATTAATTTATTTCTTGGATTAGAACATTTTAAAGAATTAATGTACGGCTCCTTTGAATCAGTCATTTCATGAAGTGCCGAATCAACAAACACCGGATCTTCATGAAGTGCCTCGGCTGATAATGTAAAATCATTTCTTACACCATCTGCCTAAATCGGTCTGTCACTTCATGAAGAAACTCGTCAGATGGTGTAACTGTACCTTTTTACATCATATGCCGGCTTTTCATGAAATGCCTAGGATCTTCATGAAATGACGGATTTCACTATCTGACTACGACATATATACATCACCTAATCTTAATTAGTTAAGCTGTCCATGGTAATTAACTTTAGTGTGAAGAAACATGAATATGTGGTAGTGTAATCCATTAGAATGATTGTATGCATTTTCTTTAAACACACAATTATGTTCTCTTACGTTTAAATATTGGCCATACATATTACTCGATGATTGATGATTGTTTACATTTTTGTGAATTTTATGCTGAATTCATACTCTGCCAATTAAGACACGCAGGTCTTTTGTGTACCTATTTCGCCCACGCAACGGTATACTGCGCATGGTGAAATCTATAATTTTGAAAAATCTTCCTATTTTTGACTTCCGAAGGTTGGCAGGTATGCTCAAGGCAATAAGAAATTACTATATGAAACTGTGAAAAACAATAAAAGACATCACAAGGAAATAATGGAGAAGTGAAAAGATGCATAAATGAAATCAGGAAGTTATTGGGACAGTATTTTGATCAACTGTTAAATGATGCATCTAATAATGACACTGGAGACACAAACATCAATCTAGGGGCCATCAATCTAGGGGCCAATGATGAAAACCACCAACAACCACCTTGTCTGTAGTGGAAGAAGCTTTAAAAGCTATGATCAAAGGGAAATCCACTGTATTTGATGAAATAAGTTCAGACATGATAAAAGCAGCAGGAATTAATGGGATACATTGGTTGTTCAGAGTAATTACATGCTATATGGAAGGATAACAAGTTCCCTGATGACTGGTCTAAAGGTGTAATAGTGTGAGAACTATCGTGGAATTACTTTGTTATCCCAGGGTCTAAAGATCTTGGGAAAAATAATTGCGAAAAGACACTTAGAAAAGGCTTTAGAAGAACAACAACATGGCTTTAGACCAGGAAGGAGTACTATTGACTTGATCTTTGCTGCATGAATGCTTATTGAGAAAGGGAAAGAGTTACTGGTATTTCTAGATATGTGACGTTCTCCAGGAAACCTTACCTTAAGTCGGAAAATCTCATTTTTGTTTTATTTTATATTAGGTACATTTGCGATTGTTTTCGTGAAAACTAGAGGTACTTATCTTAAAAACCGATTATTTTATGAAACATTGAAGTTATTGAATTTATTGAATGTCGAGAAAATCGATTCGAAAATTTAGTATTGTGCTCGGACAATACAGAGTGATTCAAAAAGAATACCACAACTTTAGGGATTTAAAACTCTGCAACGAAAAAAGGCAGAGCTAAGCACTATCTGTCGGCGAATTAAGAAAAAATCCACAGCCTGCTTCCAGTCTCCGACCGGGTCAGGAATGGAATGAATGAAGCCCCCATCTAGCGGCGAGGATATGAACTGTGCCGGCTGCCGAGGCCTGACGCACTCCTCTGGGGCAATGATTAAATGAATGACAGATGAAATGAAATGATAGTGGAGAGAGTTGCTGGAATGAAATTTTGACAGGGAAAACCGGAGTACCCGGAGAAAAACCTGTCTGCCTCCGTTTTGTCCAGCACAGATCTCACATGGAGTGACCGGGATTTGAACCACGGACCCAGCGGTGAGAGGCTGGCGTGCTGCCGCCTAAGCCACGGAGGCTAATTAAGGGAGCTATAAATTTCATTTAGTTGTACATTTGTTCGCTTGAGGCGCTGTTGACTAGGCGTCAGCGTCAGTTGATGCTAAGATGGCGACCGCTCAACAGAAAGCTTTTTGTGTTATTGAGTACGGCAGAAGTGAATCGACGACAGTTGTTCAGCGTGCATTTCGAACGAAGTATGGTGTTCAACCTCCTGATAGGTGGTGTATTAAACGTTGGTATAAACAGTTTACAGAGAATGGGTGTTTGTGCAAAGGGAAAAGTTCTGGACGGCCGAGAACGAGTGATGAAAATGTAGCACGCATCCAGCAAGCATTTGTTCGCAGCCCAGGAAAATCGACTCGCAGAGCTAGCAGAGAGCTGCAAATTCCACAATCAACTGTATGGAGAGTCCTACGAAAAAGGTTAGTTATGAAACCTTATCGTCTGAAATTGGTTCAAGCACTGTCTGCAGCTGATAAGATTAAAAGAATAGATTTCTGTGATTTTATCCTTGCTCAAATGGAAACAGATGAATCTTTCGTTTCAAAGATTGTGTTTAGTGATGAAGCAACTTTCCACACTAACGGGAAAGTCAACCGTCACAATGTCTATATATGGGGCACTGAGAATCCGCGGGAAACAATTCAGCATGAACGTGACTCGCCAAAGGTGAACGTTTTCTGTGCCATTTCAGCCAATAAAGTTTTTGGTCCCTTTTTCTTCGAAGGTGCTACTGTAACTGGACTACAGTATCTGGAGATGTTAGAGAATTGGCTGTTCCCTCAGCTCGAACAAGAAGCACAACAATTCATATTTCAGCACGATGGAGCGCCACCACATTGGCACTTATCTATCCGTAACTACCTGAACGTCGACTACCCGAGGCGATGGATCGGCCGCCAGGCAGCCCGTGACAGAGCACTTCATCACTGGCCTCCAAGAAGCCCTGATCTTACCCCGTGCAATTTTTTCTTATGGGGGTATGTTAAGGATATGGTGTTTCGGCCACCTCTCCCAGCCACCATTGATGATTTGAAACAAGAAATAACAGCAGCTATCCAAACTGTTACGCCTGATATGCTACAGAGAGTGTGGAACGAGTTGGAGTATCGGGTTGATATTGCTCGAGTGTCTGAAGGGGGCCATATTGAACATCTCTGAACTTGTTTTTGAGTGAAAAAAAAAAACTTTTTAAATACTCTTTGTAATGATGTATAACAGAAGGTTATATTATGTTTCTTTCATTAAATACACATTTTTAAAGTTGTGGTATTCTTTTTGAATCACCCTGTATATTAAATATTTAAGAAAATCTGACTGTTTCACTGGATGAAGGAAGATCAGCATTGTGTATTAAAATAATATTTAATAAATATATCAGAGTTTTATTCCCTAGAAAGTTATGTAAATATGTTCAAAGATAATGAAAGTGAAACAGAAAATTTTAGTATTGCAAGACTCAAGAAGGCCTACACAGATGTTCTGTCTTAAGAAGTGCAAACAATATCAGGAAACAATGTATCTGTGATAATGTTAGTAATAATAATAATAATCATCATCTTGTACAGTTTCCAGCCACTGGCAGGGTCTGTTTGGAACACAAGCCTCTCCAACGTCTTCTTTCTTTCCACCATCTCTCGGCCTCCACCCTTGTCCAGTCTTCTCCTCTCTTCTTCACACTTTCTTCCACCCCCTTCAGCCACCTGTCTCTCTGTCTCTTTCCTTCCCACTTCGTCTTGTGTACTCTCCTGGGTATCCTCTTCTCCTCCGTTCGTTTTTACATGTCCATACCATCTAAGTCTAGATTTCTCTATACCATCCTGTAATGGTTCCTCCTTCATTAATTCTCTGGTCCTCTCATTTCTTATTCTGTCCATCTTTGTAGCTCCAATACTGCTTCTCAAGAACCTCATCTCACTGGCCTGTATTTTGCTCTTCTCCCTTCCTTTCATAACCCAGGTCTCCGAGGCATACGTCAGTATAGGGACATAGTACGTCCGATATATGATCTTTTTGCTGTTCTGAGGGACATCCTTGCTCCATAACATGCTTCTCACACTCCTCCGAAATGCTTCTGCCTGCCTCCCCCGCTCATTTATTTCTCTATCGTTTCTTCCATTATCTTGTATCAGGCTTCCAATTGTTATTCCCGTTGTGGTTCTTTCCTTCTTCCTTGTTGTGATCACCATCTCACTCTCATTTATGCTAAATTTCATCCCATATCCTTGTATTATTCCTTCCCACACGTCCAAATGCTCCTGTACTTCCTCCTCCTTGTTTCCCCAAATCATCAAATCATCTGCAACCACCATTGCTTTCATCTTTCCTTCCCTAATTACTTGTGCCACTCGGGTCATTATGTCATCCATCACTACAATGAAAAGTAACGGTGACAGTGCACTTCCTTGTTTCAGGCCGTTTCTCTGTTCCAACCAGCCTGATCTCTCTCCTCCCACTTTCACACAGCTCACGCTTCCCTTGTACATTTCCTTATTCTCCGTAGAGTCCATTTTTCTACTCCTCTGTCCTCCAGGGACTTCTATACTTTGTTTCTGCATACACTGTCATATGCTTTCTCAATGTCCAAGAAGGCCATCAGTAGATCTGTTCCATACTCATAGTGCTGTTGATTAACGGTCACGTTAAACTACAAGCTTGCTTTTTTTTCATAGTGCTGTTCTTGTAACTGTCTTACAGCAAAAATCAAATCCACTGTGGACCTTCCTGATCTGAAGCCATGTTGTTCTTCCCTCATCCCTCCTTCTATCCTTGTCCTAATTCTCCTTTCCAAAACTTTCTCAAACATCTTTGCACAATGACTCATCAGTGTTATTCCCCGATAGCTTCTGCATTCTGTTCTACTACCTTTCTTGAAGATTGGGACAATTATTCCCTTTTACCAGTCCTCTGAGGTCTTCCTTTCCTGGCTGGCTGCGTGGCTCAGGGGTAACGTTCTCGCTTGCTGGGCCCAAGGTTGCAGGTTCGTATCCTGGCGCAGTCAGCTGGCATTTGAGGGTGCGCAAATGCGAGGGAGCCGTGCCCGTAGATTTACTGGCACGTTAAAGATCCCCTTCGGGGCAAAATTCCGGCACCCCGGCGTCTCTAAAAGCCAGTGTAGTTAAAAGGGACGTAAAACCAATAACAATAAAATCTTCCTTTCCTTCCATGCTGCCTTCATCACTCGGTACAAAAATTGTATCCCCACCTCTCCTGCTGCTCTCAACATCTCCACACTCAACTCATCCACACCCGGTGCCTTCCCTCCTTTCATCTTGTTCACTGCATCTTCCACTTCTTTCCATGTTAAGTCCTTTTCTGTTTGCAGTCCATCTTCCTCTTCCGCGATTTCTTCCTCCTCGCCATGGTTTCCATTTGGGTTCAGTAGTTCTTCAAAATATTCTTTCCACATTTTCTTCAGTTCTTCCCTATTTTCTCTCTCTTGTCCCCTTTCGTTCACCATTCTAACATAATCCGTCGGATCCTTCCGCCTCTTATTTTTTACCATCCCATACAGGACCTTTTTTGTACCTTCACTATCCTCCTTCATCATCATCTTTGTTCACTCTTCCATCCACTTTCTTCTCTCCTCACCCACTACTCTCTTTGCCTCCTTCTTTCCTTCCCAGTACTCTTGCCTTGTCTCTACCGTCCTGTTTTGATACCACCTCCTAAAGGCTCTATTCTTCTCCCTTACTATGTCTTGGTCTTCTCATTCCACCATGGTGTTTCCTTCCACCTCTTATTACTACTTGTCCTCCCACATACTGCTTCTGCCACACCTACTAGTGTCTTCTTAAATCTAGCCCATTCCTCTTCCACCCCTCATTCTTCATCTGTTGGAATTCCTTTCTTTACCATTTTGAGGTACTCTATCCCTCTATCTCCTTCTTTCAGTTTTCCATATCCTTATACGTCTTTCCTGGTTCTCAGTCCCTTTCTTCTCCTTAGTCCCTCTCAGGTTCATTACCAGCAATCAGGGTGTCTACCGGTAACGAAAGTAGCGAAAGTAACGAAAAAGTAACGAATTTTACAAATGGGTAACGAAAGTAACGAAAAAGTAACGAATTTTACAAACGGGTAACGAAAATTTTCTGAAGGTGTGTTGAATCATTTAAACTCGCGCCGCTAGGCTCAGAGATTGCGAGTTTCACCCAAGCGGCGCCGTGTCTATTGCATAGTACTAAGCTATATTTCTCCATGCCTGACCTCAAGGAAATACATACTGAGGATACCTTAAGTGGTATACATCGGTTCAACGTATATTTTCGGCATCAAGAAGACTTAAGTTTCGTGTGAAATATTTTTCTGTGTTACTATATAAGGAGTCCTTACTTTTCGCGATACGTTTATTCGCTATTACTTCCGAAACTAAAAAGAAATCTCTTATTTCTGTTATTTGAAGACTATGTCAAATTGAAGTCCAGAAATAACGCGAAATAATTTAATGTCGTAATCTTACGAAATATTACCGTTTCGAAAAAAAAATTGCAAAAATCTTCGAAATACATATAACTTATTTAAAAATATGTCTAGTAAATTTGCGACATCCGGTATGGTTAATTCGAAATTCCGTTATAAGTCGATTTTTCTTTCGAACTTTTGTTCCATCGAATATATAATCTAACCGATTATTTCGATAACTTGTGGATAATTCGTGGTTCTCAGTCGAAATAAAACGTGCCCTCTTGTCGTATTATTCGTGCTATCCACTCAGAATAATTCGTAATATTCGATACCGTACCTACTTCGAACGTTCATCCTCCAAAATCGCATCCTCAAGACCAAGACGGCCGGCTGACCGCACGACTTGCCTGCGGGAATCTCGTCAAATGGACCGAGATCGACGTCAGTTGCATAAAATCATAAAACCCGTCCCCTATCGTGAACTTGTGACCACGAGGACTGCGGGAATCCTGTCAAAGGTGATTGGACACCCATTACGGGGCACCCATCACGAAACCTACTTACTACTTTTCCCATGACCGAATATTTAAAAGCGTGCGGGGAGCGAGAAGTGCATCAACACACATAAAAATGACAGCCTACGTAGCATCGAAATACTAATTCCTCCTCGTGATCCACCCTGAACTGATGAACTCCCAACCACAGCATAGGGACAAAGGGAATCACGGCGCCGACCGAACAACATGCTCATAACTACTCGTGAATTTTAACCTTGAGCTTGCCTCCGCCATTCTGTCAGGACAGATAGACAGGCAAACAATCGTTGAACGGTCGGGTGCGGCGACGATTGCATAATATCTCGAGGACAACGTAAAACGGCCGAGAGCGGCAGCGATTGCGATACATCGCGATATTTCTCCGCATTCAATGACGAGGACAACTGTGTTCCTGTCAAACGGACAGCAAGTGGCGCCGATTGCGTAATAATGCTATATTTTCTTGTGCCCGACCTCAAAGACAATAGAAATCTCGTCGAATGACTAAAAGTGACCCTGATTATCTAAATCGTGATTTTTCTCCGTGTTCTATCGTGAAAACTACGGGAAACTCGTCAAACAACTGAGACCAGCGCCGATCGTGTAACATCTCGATAATTCTCTGTATTTGTCTGCGAAGACAGATTTCGGTGACGATCGCGTAACATCACATACATTTCTTCGCGACCTACCGCGGGGACGAAGGAAATCTCGCCAAATGGTCATAAGCAGAGCAACCTCTTTGTACCGTAATTATAACAACATATTGTGCACAAGACGACATATTAGCTGAAACAACTCATTGGATATTATATATCTCGTAACTTATATATTTATTATTTTTTAAATTTTTATGACATCATGTGAATTTCATTTAAAGCGGCTTCAGTGGCCTAGTTGGTAGCATGCTGAACTGCTGTTCCCAAGATAGAGGGTTCAAACCCGGCCGAAGTCGTCGGATTTTTTAAGAGCGTTAAAAATCCTTCAGTATGCCTTCCTTCGGAGGGGAAGTAAAGCCGGCGGTCCCATGTCATAGATTTATGGCATGTAAAAGATTCTTCCACAGACTAAACTTGTGTGAAGCTAAATTGTTAGGTTAGATTTTGTCTGAACGCTCTATCAAAGTTCCAACGTTCACCACTAGGTATCATTGATATCTGGTAGCGACTTGAAATTGAACGGAACTTGTAGCTCACCCTAAGGGTGTCCTCTGGAAGCAGCTACAGACCCAGGTGAGCCGAACATGTCCTCGGACACTCCCAGCACTAAAAGCCATACGATAAATAAAAAAACCTCTTTAAAAACAGTTCATTGTTGTTTTTCTTCACCGCGTGATGAGCAGACCGCAGACGTATCTTGAATTCAAAGGTAACTAAAATTAACTAAAAGGTAACTAAAAGGTACCTAAAAAGTAACTAATTTTTACTTCATTCTTACAGTAGACACCCTGGCAATCGATGGTCGCTATCCAAGCAATAATAATGATGATAATAATTCTTTTAGTTTTTGCCAAAGGGTATAACTACATTTTTAGAATAACTGGCGAACCAATAATTGTAAAAAGTCGTGCAAGGATTCAAATTAAAGGACGTAAACACCCTCTTTGCCGTGGGTTATTTTTCAAAATTTTGCCAAAGGGCATAACTACATTTTTGAAATATCTCGCGAACCAATAATTGTACAAAGTCGTGCAGGGATTCATATTAAAGAGCGTAACACTCTCTTTGCCGTGTTTTTTTTTTCCCCACATCTTACCTAAGGGCATAAGTACACATTTCAAAATGTTTTTATTACTATTGTTTTATTAATTTCATTTATTTAATAAGAAGAAGAATTCAGAACATATTAATGTTTGATATTAAGAACGTTCTGAAACTACACAAAGTTAGTTAGTATCCAATTCTACAGGAATCGGTCTTGTATCCTGTAGTAGCAAACTGAACTGTTGCTCCTTTTTGTGGAATGTTTACGTATGTCTTTTCCTTTTGTGCACACAATCCTTCGCACTACTTGGGCCAGGTTCAGCGGCTTCAATGTTGCCTGGCCGTGGGCACAATAGATCCCTTGTTCCCGCTGTGCAGTACTCTCAAATGTTATCAAACAGGTATTTCGTCCTTTTGGCAGTCATGCCTTTTACTTCCAACTTCTTAGGTAGGGTTGGAGGGCGATTATCTGCATTATCCATATCTCCTCCAGCTTTAGTGCATTACATCAGACAAGCTACAGAGACACGAGGAATTCCCTGACTGGGTTCCTGCGCTGGCGGTCCACACACATTAAAATTACCGTTTACAAAATATGCAGCTCAGTACATAGCATAATAAATTATTGTAACTATACATTATCCTGTAGCTCAAGCTGGTTATTTCGTATTTTAGTGCAAGAAGACAGTGCAGGAACGTCATTGAATAAACCATACCTTTAGTCGCAATGTTAAATTCCCATTGCGACATAAGGTACGGTTTTGTTAAATTACACAACCTGTTTCCAAGGTTATTTTGAAGACTTTACCTTATCATGATGACACATCCAATACTCGCATCATGTAGTTCAAAGATCCGGCTAACAGATGGTGCTGAAATCTAAAAATCGATATTTCTCACCCTTCTCGCCTCTTTGCGGCGTAACGTAAAATTCTGTCACACGACTTAAGGTATGGTATCATGGAGAGCGTCACATATAGAAAAGGCTTATGATAGCATTGGAAGATCAAAAATTTGGGAATGTTTAGTAAGGCACAATATCCCAAAAGACGTGATAAACAAGATCAAAATACTGTATGAAAACACAAGGGCATGTATAAGAATAGGTAATTGGGAAAGCAGATGGTTCACAACAAAACAAGGAGTCCAACAAGGAAGTTCACTGACACCATTGCTATTCACCACAGTGATGGACATAATCCTGAAGATAATAAAAGAAGAAAAGGGTAATGAACCAAATGCCCTTATCTTTGCAGATGACGTCATGATTTGGGGAGAAAGTGCCAGAGAGGTACAAGAAAAACTTGATACATGGGACAAGCTGTTCAAGGAGTCGTCATCATCAACATCTTGTACAGTTTCCAGCCCCAGGCTGGGTCTGTTTGGAACATAAGCCTCACAACTTAATCCTTTCATCCCACCACCTCTCCGCTGTCACTCTGGTCCAGTCCTCGCCTCTCTTCTTGACACATTCCTCCACTCCTTTCAGCCATCTATCTCTTGGTCTCCCCTTGGTCGTTTCTTCTGCATCTGCATCTCATGTATCCTCTTGGGAATCTTCTTCTTCTTCCATTCTCTCTGTGTCCATACCTCCTCAGTCTTGATGTCTCAATCCTACCTTGCAAGGGCTCCTCTTTCACTATTTCCCTGACCTTTTCCTTCCTCACCTTGTCTCTTCTTGTTACTCTGATCCTACTTCGCAGGAACTTCATTTCACTTGCCTGTATTCTGCTTATGTCTCTTTTCTTCATTATCCACGTTTCTGAAGTATAGGTCAGTATCGGGATATAGTAGCTTCTGTATAACACTTCCTTGCTTTTTTGTGGGACATCTTTATTCCACACTAAGCTCCTAATGCTTCTCAGAAATGCTTCTGCCTGTCTGCCATGTTCCGTAATCTCTTTGTCATTTCTCCCATTTTCCTCCACTATACTTCCCAAGTACTTGAGACTTTCCACCTTCATCAGCTGTCCACGTCCAAGTGTTACCCCATTCATTGGTCTGTCCCTTTTCCTGGTCGTTAACAGGATCTCACATTTACTGATGTTGAACTTCCATCCGTACTCTTCCACTGTTTCTTCCCAAGCCTTCCGTTGCTCCTGAATTTCCTCCTCCTTGTTCCCCCAGACCATGAGATCATCGGCAAACACAATTGCTTTGATCTTATCTTCTCCTATCTTTCCTGCTACCCGTGTCATTACCTCGTCCGTAACCACAATAAAGAGAAGGGGTGACAGTGCACTACCCTGTTTCAGGTCACTCATTTGTCTGAACCAGTCTGATCTTTCCCCTCCAACTTTCACACAACTCACACTTCCACAATACATCTCCTTCACTCTGCCTACAGTCCCTTTTTCCACTCCCATGTTTTCCATTGCTTCCCAAACCTTCTCCCTACGCACACTATCATAGGCCTTTTCGATGTCCAGGAAGGCCATCAACAGGAGTACGAGTTGAAAATCAGTCAAAGTAAAACAGTAGTGATGACAACAGGACTGTCTAATGCAACCATTTACTTGAATAATCAGCCTCTGCAAATTGTAGATCAATTTAAATATCTTGGTAGTGCACTGAGTAAGGATAACAACAGCAACAGTGAAGTAACAAATAGAACTACTGTTCACCAAAATATTATGTGCACTCGAGTTTAAAGGTTGTTTGTGAAGTAACTAATAGGCCTACATAAAATCCAATAGCATCATCATTTTCGTCGTTCTATTTTATGTTAGATCATGTAGGTTTGGAATTTTTAATTTATATTTTAATATTTTTTATCGCAGTTGGAAAACACAACGAGCCCGTTTTTGAGCGTGTTTCAGCGTGTATGAGTGTGAAATACGCAAATGAATTCACTTATTTTATATCGGTTTGTATTTGTACGTGATAAAATGACATGGCTCAGCTGCTAGCCGATGCGTTGAAAGTTGAGTAGCTGTCTGACACTGAGGCAGCGCACCGGTCACGGAGACCAAGATTAAGAATCAGTTTCTCAAAAACCCGTCATAAGATCAAATCCAAATTTTAACAAAATATACATTAGGATGTTTTATAACTAGTTATAAATTTCAAAATGTTGGGTATCCAAAAAACAAAGTTATCGTTTTTGTAAGGTAACCTTTTCTCGGCTTGTGGTGGTTGGAAAATTGCGTTCTTAGTCGCATTGTAATCCTTATATAACAAAGGGTTATGCTGTATGAGTGTGAAATACGCAAATGAATCCACTAATTTTATATCGGTTTGTATTTGTACGTGATAAAATGACATGGCTCAGCTGCTAGCCGATGCGGTGAAAGTTGTACAGCGTTGCCGTGACGGCTCACATCCGCGTGACATGCCGCGCCTTGCTCGAAATTGCATGGGCAGATTCCTTTACTATTTACGATTCTCTGTCTGTTAGATTTAATGATAGATTAAAGATTTCCTTCAGGGCAAAATTCAGGCAACTCGGCATCTCTAAAAGGGATGTGAAACCAATATTATAATTGCCGGACCCCGTGGTGTTGGGGCAATGCGTCGGCCTCTCACCCGGAGGTCCTGAGTTCGATTCTCGGCTCCCTTGGGGATTTTAGAAACTGACGTGAGGGCTAGTAGGGGTGCTCTCAGCCTCGTGAGGACAATTGAGTAGCTGTCTGACACTGAGGGAGCGCACCGGTCACGGAGACCAAGATTAACGGCTGAGGGGACCCGACGTGCTGACCACGCGTCACCCCATAATCTGCAGGCCAAATGGCTGGGCAGCGGTCCCTTGGTAGGCCTAGGTCTTTCGTGGGCTGTAGTGCTACGGGGTTTGGTTTTTATTATTATTGTTATTATTATTATTATTTTATTAACCTAACGTTGAACAGAAGTAGGAAAATGATAGTGTTATTGGATTATCTGTACGCATATTGGCTATTTCATAAACAACCACCAAACTCAAGTTCTCATAATATATTGGGTCGACAGTAACATGCAGTTGTCCAGAAACACGTCGATGCTTTATATATCTCGACCTAAAGCACTCAAAACCATGTTATGGATTTAAATGGTCGTAAAAATTTGTCACAGCATACATAACCTACAGATGCGTGAACTGAGCGATATGATTAAAATAAATATTCAGAACAGAACTAGATTGCTTTAAATAGCCATCCGCCAAGAAAATCTGTAAAATTTACTATAGGAATAGGTAATCTCGCAAATACAGAAGACAAGGCAAAAGTATAAATGTGGCAAGAGACCGATGACAAGAAACCTTACGTTCCGTAACGCCGGAGATCTGGAAAAAAATGTGTAAAATATGCCATACAAATTGAAAAAAAAAAAAAAGAGAAAAAGACCGCCTTCCGGATGATATTGAAGTACAAGTTGTAATTAATCTTGACAATTCCGATTCATTAAAAATTGATGACTATATTTTTGGTGATAAATTGCAAAATAACTAGAACCAATGTATAATAATTGTAAGTAGACAAACGCATATAAAGAAAACAGAAAACTTTAAAATAACCTAAAAATTTTAAAAAATTACCTATAGCTGCTATTGGAGGTCCAAAGCCCTCATGAGAAAAGCTGATAGTAAATGTTCTTCCTGATCTCTTAATACCATTTGCTTGAATTAATGAAGATAATCGAAAGTTAATCGTAAATAGTGAAGGAATCTTCCCTTGCAATTTCGAGCGAGGCGCGGCATGCCACGCGGATGTGAGCCGTCACGGCAACGCTGTACAACTTTCACCGCATCGGCTAGCAGCTGAGCCATGTCATTTTATCATGTACAAATACAAACCGATATAAAATTAGTGAATTCATTTGCGTATTTCACAGTCATACAGCATAACGCTTTGTTATATAAGGATTACAACACAACTAAGAACGCAATTTTCCAACCACCATGAGCCGAGAAAAAGTTACCTTACAAAAATGAAAACAACTTTGTTTCTTGGACATGCAACAATTTGAAATTCATAAACTAGTTATAAAACATTCTAATGTACATTGTGTTAAAATTTGGATTTGATCTGATGGGTTTTTGAGAAACTGATTCTTAAAGTTGACGCATGGTTGAAACACGCTCAAAAACGGGCTCTTTTTGTGTTCCAACTGCGATAAAAAATATTAAAAATTCCAAACCTACATGAACTAACGTAAAATAGAACGACGAAAATGATGATGCTATTGGACTTTCTGTAGGCCTAGTAGTTACTTCACAAACGACCTTCAAACTCCAGTGCACATAATATTTTGGTCGACAGTAGCGATGCAGTCACCTTCTATGCACAAGTTAGAACACTACTGTGGGATAATAAGGTGCCCAGGAAGTGTAAACGTATATTGTTCAAGACTACTACATCCCAATTCTAACTTACGGAGTAGAAACTTGTTCCCTGTCCAGAAGAGAAGAAAGTAGGATTCAGGCATCCGAAATGAAGTTTATAAGAACAATTCAGAAGCAACGTTTAGGATGGTATGGGCATCTTCAAAGAATGGGAGATGAGAGGACACCTAAAGCTTATTTCAACAAGATTATCCCAGGAAAAAGACTAGTAGGAAGACCAAAGAAGAAATGGTTGGACCAAATCAAGGATGATCTTGAAGACAGGGAGGGGCTGGACTGGAAAAGGACTTGTGAACACCCAACTATTCATGGACAGGAAAAGGTGGCGAGGGCTCGTTAACAGCTCCCGGGTGACTGGAGCTGCAATTTGATAATAATGACGGATGGACTGTGTCATTTTACGGACAAAAAAATTAAATTACTTTCAGGCTGCCGGTAGATGGGGTTGATTGGGTTGCTTTTCTCGAAGGGAAACTTAACTTCAACAATCGCTCTGTTCCTTATGATTGATTGTTTGCGCTGGTCGAAGGCGAATCCAGGATAATCGATAACTAGAGACCGGAAAAATTCGCATTTGCGATAAATGCAAATTTTTGTAATATGTGTTTAAACCATTTTTTTTAAATAGTTTTAAGGTGTTCTGAAGTGCTGTGGTACCTAAATTCAAAATGCGACAAAATGCGAATTTTGCTGAAGTGCTGTGGTACCTAAATTCAAAATGCGACAAAATGCGAAATTAGTACAAATATGTGATTTTGGTGCGAATTCTGCGTAAATGTGTTATTTCGCTGGCGAAAACCACATATTTCGGCAAAATCATGAGAAATGCTGCAAATATGACGCATAAATCTTTCGACTGCTCTGATCGATATATAGAAAAGTAGTCGATCGGTCGCTGCTTGCTGACTTTAATCGATATTTACAATGCGAATAGGTTATCTCGATTATTCTCGAAAAATAAATAGTGCCGCGGAAATAAATAGATGCAGCGTTGTTTTCCTGTTGTTCGTACTCTTCGTTCAAAGTTGAAACTGTTTTCGTGTAAGGTGCGTGTGAATTGTGGAGAGAAGAAAATCAAGCGATTGTATAGGTTATGGGGTGCATGACGATAACTGCACGCGAAAGGGCTCAGCAGTATGAAAAGGATGGTTTATATGCCACAGATTCAGTGACAGTGTTTTGTAAATATTGTAATTGCAGAGTTGCGTGGGAAAAAAGGGCAGCATTGCGAAACATGTTCAAGTCGGAAAAACACGTGGGTAAGCGACGCGATGACAAAAGTTCAACCCTTGCTGCTAGTACGTCTCAAGGAATGCAAGCTTCTGTGCTTACACAGTTGGATAGTTATAAACGATAAAAAATTTCCAGAGATAACTTCTCGAAACGCCCAGTTGAATTATTTGCCAAAGCAAGTATACCTCTGTAAAAGCTCGAAAACAAAGAGCTAAGAGCCTGGATTACTGAGTTTTCAAATGAAGAGCTGCCATGTGTGAAAACTCTATGTGAATTATATTTACCATGTTAGTTTAGACTTCATTGATCAGGTACAGTTTAGATATTACGACATCGAAACCGCACTCAGAATTGAAGGAGACCGAATTTGAGCGCGATTTCCGTTTCGAACTATCTTACCCGTACCCAATTGATCCAGTAATTTTAAATTATTTTGTTATAATTTGAGGTTTTTCTTCCTTTCTTGAAGTTGCATCTTAACACCAGAAAAGAACAGCAGAGGCTCTGATGGGGAAGAACATCACCATACTCTGTGATGAAATTACAGATAGAATGGGCCGTTGTGTTTTTATCATATTCCAAGCCCCAGCCGGATCGAAAAGAGAGCTGCACGTTGTTTCTGTGAACTACCTTGATGCAGGAAATGCTACAACCAGCTCTCGTGCGGTTTTAGAAGCTCTGCGGAGTCAGTGTACAATATGATGCGGTTCAAGTGCTTGTTAGTGACAGTGCCCCATATATGACCCGATGTTATGAAACATTAAGAGTGGTCATAGGGGATCATTTAATGCATGTACAGTGCTGGGCACATAAGATCAGCTTGGTTGACAATTGTTGGGTCGCAGTGATGACAGATTTAAATCATGTGGTTGCGATGGTAAAGTCGACATTTTTTAACACAAGAAAGCAAAAATATAATTATTTACATTTCTTAAAATCAAAGTATGGGGCTTCAAAGGAAGCAAAGCTTTTTCCTGCACCTGTCATAACCCGATGGAATAGCTGGTTTCAGGCTGTCTTCTATTTAAGTATTTACTTTACAGATGTTGTTACATTTTTCGAGATGTCTGAGATGAACAACATCAACAACTGTGGTATTAAGTACCTGACCGAGAAGTTAATAGACTTCACTCCCACATGGTTTTTGTCACAGATCATGCAGCTGAATTGGTTGACCTCCTTACTGAACTTGAAGGGTCTCTGTATCCTACCTCTCATCTCCTTTACCCCAGTCTTACCTTAATTTTTGCATGGAATTTTTCTGCAGCAACTAAAAGTGCGTTGATTAAGCTCACTGCTCTAGAGCAGGCTGCATGTAGGGACACATTTGTCAAAGCTGCTCATTCTTCAAAGTGCAAGCTAGCCACATTGAAAGCTAAAGACCTCAACCATAAGCATTTTGTGTCAATTTCTCAAGCTCTGTATCCAAAAAATATAATTTTGAATAACATTGACAAATTGTTTGGAGTGCTCTCACAAACATGGTTGCCACTACTCCTGGAAAACAACGAAAAATTTTAAAACTCTTGGAAAATAGCCACTGTTAATTAATTATAAAAATATTTCCATACACTGCTAAAATTCCCAGTCCGCTCATAGTCCTTGACCTCATGATATCACAGATGGTTTAGCAAGGGCCATCTAGCGGTCGCTCTGCAAACCCTGCTCGGCTGCATGTAAAGGATTCTTCCACAGACAAAACTTGTGTGAAGCTAAATTGTTAGGTTATATTTCGTCGGAACGCTCTATCAAAGTTCCAACGTTCACCACTAGGTGCCATTGATATCTGGTAGCAACTTGAAATTGAATGGAACTTGTAGCTCACCCTAAGGGTGTCCGTTGGAAGCAGCTACAGACTCAGACGAGCTGAACATGTCCTCGGACACTCCCGGCACTAAAAGCCATACGATAAATAAAAAACTTCTTTAAAAACAGTTCATTGTTGTTTTTTTTCACCGCGTGATGAGCGCCTATGCTTGTAGACCGCAGACGTAACTTGAATTCAAAGGTAACTAAAATTAACTAAAAGGTAACTAAAAGGTACCTAAAAAGTAACTAATTTTTACTTCATCCTTACAGTAGACACCCTGACTATTGGCCGAGTAGAAGCGCCATCCGCCAATGAAAGTTATGGTTTCATCTTGCCTGCATTCTTCTGTTCAGTATTATTTATGTTGCAATTCGATTGTGTTTACGACAGTCTCCTTAGTTTTATTTTGAACCCTTTCATTTGTTGCAATAACCATCGGCGTTTTTGTGAAACTTTATTGGTATATTAATGTGAAATATGTGAATAATACGTGCTCCGTTGTGTTTACAATGTTAGTGAGAAGTGATCCTGCATTCCCTAATTGATGCATTCTCCCTCCCTATGTTCAAATAAAAATAAAGTTTGCATTTCCATGTGTGATACTTTGTCCATTTAATTCTATTTCTTTGATACTAAGATTTAAGAATAGTAGTGAAAGTCATTCCTCCCGGCGGTACCGTCGCCTTGCAGAAGGCAATCTGGTATTGCCGGGTGTTTGGAGGCTTGCGAGCTCAAATGATCCTTGGGGCTATGCCAGCAGGAGCTTCGGCTCCTGGTAGGGCCACCCAAGCTGGACAGGCCTAAGGTGATAGCCAGACTAAGAGCGGCACCCTGGTCCTCCAGGTTGGGCGTGGGGCTAACAACCCTACCCCGGAAAAAAACACTTGTTACTGAACCAAAGGACAAAGGAAACCGGACGGATGAAATAGATTAACGACCTTGGCTACGGAAACGGTACATGAATTGGTATTTTGGGACATGGAATGTAAGAACACTGAGTAAACCTGGAGGGTTACGGAACTTGAAGAAGGAAATGAAGAAATATAATGTAAAGCTGGCAGCAATACAAGGGGTAAAATGGAATAGAAGTGGAATACTTGCCACGGGGACACATACCCTGTTCTATAGTTGTGGGAACAGAGGATATGGAGGGACAGGTTTTCTTGTTGATAATGAGTATAAAAATGTTATACTAAATTTTAAGCCTGTTAACGAAAGGATGTGTGTATTAAGAGTGAAAGCCGGTTTCTTCAATATATCCTTCATATGTACATACGCACCAATCGAAGATGCAGAGGAGGAAGAAAAGGATCTTTTCTATGAGCAGCTGGAACAGGAACTAGCACGAGTGGCAAAGCATGATGTTAAGGTTGTTATGGGGGACTTTATTGCACAAGTGGGAAGAGAAATTGCCTACAGGAGTACAGCGGGAAAGGAGAGTTTACATGAGGTGGCCAATGATAATGGTATTAGACTGATTGATTTTTCTATAGGCAGTAACATGCTTATCAAAAGAACATGGATGCAAAGGAAGGATATAAGGAAAGTGACATGGTGCTCCCCTGATGGGATCACAGAAAACCAAATTTATCATGTGCTTATAGATAGACGACATGCCTCAGATGTGTTGGAAGTGGATAGCTGTTGAGGAGCAAACGGAGGTGATCATTTTCTGTTAAGAGTTAAATATAGACAAAGGATAGCCAAGTACAGAGAGATTAAGAGAGCTGTTATACATAGGTTTGATGATGCTAAATTAAGAAAGAATGAAAGCATAGCTCAGCAATACACAATGGTTTTGACAAATAAGCTTAATGAAGTGGAAGAGAAGCAAAGAGAAGGTATAGAAGAACAGTGGCAGACGGTCAAAGATATAATACAAAACCCGGCGGAAACTGTGCTGGGCAGAAAGAAGAAACTGAGGATGCAATATTGGTTTGATGAAGAGTGTAAAAAGAAGACTGAAGAAAGGAATGAGGCAAGAAGAAGAACAAGAACTACTGTAGAGGAATATAGGGAGAAGAGAAAATAAGCAGACAAGGAATGTAGAAAGAAGAAGGGGGGGATTTTGAGAAGCAGTGGATTGAGGAGTTAGAAGAGAGAAGACGGCTCAGGAAACCAGAGAGTTCTATTCAAGGGTTAAAGTATAAAGAAATTATTTCAACCCAGAGCAGCTTTCTGTAAAGATAAGGAGGGCAACTTGATTGGAGGTAAAGATGATATGTTAAATAGATGGGTGGAGTATTTTAGTGAATTGCTGAATGTGAAAATTGGATATGAAGGTGAGGTAGAAGTTGGACAGAGGCAGGAGATGGGACAGGAACAAAATGAAGTAGAGACGGACATGGAATCAGTCAAGGAACCCACATTGGAAGAAGTTGAAAATGGTATTAAGGCCCTAAAGAATAAGGCGCCGGGAGAAGATAACATCACAGCAGAAATGATAAAATATGGAGGGGAAGAACTAACAAGACGCTTGCATAAGATCATGGTAGAGATATGGCAAAAGGAGCAAATGCCAGAGCAGTGGAACATAGCAATACTCTGCCCTATACATAAGAAACATGATAAAGCAGACTGTGGTAATTATAGAGGGATAGCATTGCTGTGTGTTGTGTATAAAGTTTTAGCAAAAATTATAGCTGGAAGGTTAAGAATATATGTCGAGGAATATCTAGGAGATTACCAGTGTGGCTTCAGAGTTAATAGATCTACTACGGACCAGATTTTTACCATCAGACAGATCCTAGAAAAATGTTGAGAGTTCAACATTGATGTACACCAGCTGTTCATAGATTTTAAACAAGCATGTGATAGCATTAAAAGGAATCAGCTATGGAAGGCAATGGAAGAGGCAGGAATACCTAATAAATTAACAAGAATGGTACAAATGACTTTGGAAAGAACAATTTGTAAAGTAAAGGTTGAAGGTATTCTATCAAATACCTTTGAAATTAATCAAGGATTACGACAGGGTGATGTTCTCTCCACCTTACTGTTTAACATTGCCTTGGAGAATGTAATGCGAAGGTTACAAGAGGGCAACGCAGGAGGAACATTGCTTAACCGAGTGACGCAAGACCTTGCTTATGCAGATGATATTGATTTATTATCTAGGATGAAACAGGATTTGGAAGAGAAGCTAAGGAAATTAGAGGAATACGGGGCAGAGATTGGATTGACGATTAATCAGTCAAAAACGAAGTATATGCTAACATCTAGGAGAAAATATAATGAATTAGAGAAAAATGTGAAACTGAATGAGAAAGAATATGAATGCTGTAAAAATTTTAAATATTTAGGGTCAATGATAGCTGAAAACAATGACATGAGAGAAGAAATACATGCAAGGATAGCAGCTGGAAATAGGAGTTACTATGCTTTAAGCAGAGTTTTTAAATCAAGAAGTCTTAGTAGAAATCTGAAGCTGACTGTATATCGTACGGTAGTGAGACCTGTGGTGATGTATGGTTCGGAGACTTGGACCATGACACAAGGTGATGAGGAATTTTTAAGGAGATGGGAAAGGAAAATACTTAGGAAAGTATATGGACCAGTAAAAGAGGGTGAATTCTGGCAAATCAGAAATAATATGGAGATGAGAGAGTTGTATGGTAAGCCAGCTATAGTAGTGGAAATAAAGAGTAGTAGACTGCATTGGTTGGGACATGTAGAAAGAATGACAGAGAACAGGGTAGTAAGGAAGGTCTTCAATGGGAAGCCAGGAGGACGGCGTGTGAGGGGAAGACCTAGGACCAGATAGCTGGACAACGTGGAGGAGGATCTGAGATGGATGGGAGTCAGAAGATGGAGAACCAAAGCAGTCAACAGGGAAGAATGGGTGGAGATTGTCCGGGAGGCCAAGGGCTGTAGCGCCAAGGAGTAAGTAAGTGAAAGTCATTGGGGGATAGCCGGGAAAGTGAGGTTATGGCAGTCTCATAATGGGCTGATTAAAGATTTAAACTTTGTTTATTTAGATTAAATATATCGTACTATGTAGCATCAAAATAAAATAGCTTATTTTTCCTCTCTCCCTTTCCAAAAATAATGGATTTCTGCGAAGTTCGCGTCTATAGTACCCCCCTCAATTTTGGAACTAAAATTTTTGAAAAAATGGGGTCTTATAGCCGAGCAAATACGGTATGTATATATTACATTCGATACTGTTTATTTAATTTTATATGTCAATGTCTTGTGCGCTGTAGTTTTTTTAATTAAAATAATTTTACATACAAGTTGCTTATTTCAACCGGAAATTTACGCGCCGTGTTTTATCTTAAGTCATACTCCCGCTGCAGTTTTGGGTGAGCACTGTTATCCTTAACGAAAGAAATTTCCTCAGACTACCTGTTTCTGTGTGGGAAAACAAGCGATAGTATTTTTGTAAAACATATTGAGTATAGACAACTTCACCGCAATAAAATTGCAGGCGGCATTCCTTTCTCTCTCTTTTTTTAAAGCTGATACCGTCCGGCTGTAGAAAAGAGCTCGCGATCCTCGTTCAGACGGCAATGCGTTTACCGTGCCGTGTTGTTTTTACACCGAGCGCTGTGTTTGTTGTTGCACACGGAAAAGCGTGGTTTTGTAAGGTGGAAAGTGTGGTCGGCAAGTGCATTATCAACTCGGTAAGTACTCGAGTGTAATTTATGTGATACCTATTAGTAGGTACCTGAAAAAATCGCATTTGCGATAAATGCGAATTTTTAAATTTGGTACAGAATCCAAGCCTACGTTAATTTTAATGTAAAAGAATCCATTTTTACGCGTAAATCAAAGTGCGACCAAATGCGAATTTTGACCCAAAATGCAAAAATACCAAATAAGTGCGATTTTATAGTGAAATAACTTTAAATCTGCTAATTTATTTGCGAATTTGTTTATTAAACAAAAGAAAATGTTCAGTAGTTGGCCTAATCGCTCGCTAGCGATACCTCATCTCGGACTCGCAGTGTGTTACGCATATTGGTCGATATAACAATCGATTTCTGTATTGATACAAACTTTCGACTATCCATAACTTATTCAAACAGCTGACGAACTAAACTCATTTGTGTACTTGGCGCATCGCGGCAACTGTTGGTTTGTCGAGCACGTGGACTTCGCTAAACGGAAAATTTTGGGGCTTGCCGCTTGAATAGTATCCTTATTCTTTTTGTAACCTTCAAGCACTTCAAGGTTCAAAGTTTTTTCTAGAAATGGGACGTACTGCTGTAACTGCTCATGAAAGAGCACAGCAGTACGCTATCATGGCTTTTATTGTTCCGACTCTGCAACAGTATTTTGCAAATATTGTAACTGCCGTGTTGGGTGGGAGAAGAAGGACAATATTCAGAAACATATTACATCTGTAAAACATGTTGCGAAGCGACGAGAATGCGCAACAGTTTCTGAACCCAAACAAACCTCTGTTGTTGAAAGATTACAGGGTGCCAAACGACGGAAGCAAGACAAGGACTATTTCGCAAAAAGAACTGTTGAAGTATTTGCTAAAGCAAATATTCCCTTGGAAAAGCTTGATAATGAAACTGTAAGAGCGTGGATTGCTGAATTTTCAAGTCAAGGGGAGCTGCCTAACGCGAGAACTCTCCGCGAAAAATATTTGCCTGGTAGATACGGTTTAAATAAATACATTTGCATTTTGATTCTCTCATGCTCATATAACCTATACAAATCAAAGCTAATCCAACTTCTGTAGAGGCTAAGCTTACAGCCAGTGCTTCCATAACCTTTCCAAGACATATCTTAACCTATAAAATAGTGAAGGTAATCCAACTTCATAATATAATACCTAACAGAACCCGTCCGTCTATTTTACTATAGGAGAAGCTAATGTGATAATTCTGTTATTTGGTTTGAGCCATGCCCATCATAGCCTCAGGGTGTCGAGCGATACGGGAAATACGGGAATTTTAGTGACCCGGGAAAAATACGGGAATTATACGGGAAATTCGCACTTGATACGGGAAATCTTGAAAAGTCTCATAATGCCTGACTTCTTAGCCCCCGAACGCTCGGTAGGGTCCTCCCGCTCAATCTTCTATTTCGCCTGCAGACCGCGCTGCCACACGTAATTTGCGCCACCGATAGAGCGCTAAGCGGGATGAGAACCCAGCCAACGTCGAATGCATACTTTGCCTGGCCGACCGCCGGCCGTACCCTCTACGCGTGGGGCTACGCGCGCCGCGCTCGTTGCTGACAATGACATACAGGAATCAGTCCGCATTGTTATTCACAGAGGAGACCTGGGTTTCTCGACAAGAGCAGCCCTTAATGAAGCTAACAGATCAAGATATCAGAAAATTCCAGACGCGGATGTGCTGCAATTTCGCACCAACTGCCGAAAATTGTACATCGTATCCTATGGCTGAAAAAATCAAGGAGTGGTCAACTCTTGCTCACGAGAGACCCGTGCTATTTCCTGCCTAGACACTATAGGGGTCACTGAGACTCCTAAGTTGGAGGAAGTTACGATCGTCATTGCCCTGGAAATTCTTTGTAATCAGGAGAATTTGCTTACTGGCGCAATGGCTGACCGCATCACGAGCAGCTACTCCGCACTTCTGAGACTGCTCTCCGTTACTGCGTGTTTGAAGCAGTTCGACGGAAAAGAGCCACGGCTCGACGTGCTGTGGTCTGAATTAGTGGCTTCTGCACCTTCCTCAGTTCCTGCCAAAAACGATCTCACAAGTTTCGTTAAAATGATACTGATTTTGTATCACAACAATGCAGCTCTAGACAGAGGTTTCTCCCTGAACAAGGAGTGCATGATCGTCAATCTCAAAGAAGCAAGTCTGATTGGCATGCATAGCCTACTGTTCAGGACGCTGTGATGGCAGCTGGTGCAGTAGAAAAGATAACCGTGAGCAAGAGTCCATACTGCATGAAACTCTACGCCGTCTTCAAGGAAACAAAACAGGTGCGAAGCGACGGCTAAGGTGGCAGTTGAAAGAAAAACCACGGAAGGTCTCCAGGAAGGAAAAAAAAAGTACTGTCAAAAGTATTTAATTTTGTGCTTTGTATAACTGAAGTTCCTAGTAACAATCTTGTATTTGTCAAAGTGACTTATTTAAGTCCGTGTAAACACTCAACGCAAATGCGTTACACATGCATACATTTCAAAAACTACAAACAATATCTCACAGCTCTCGACATTTTACTATCAAACACCCGTTACCAACATGTGGCTACAAAATACACCACACGAGTGACAGAATCTTTTCGTATGGGCAGGCATTGTTTCAGTCGCTTGTTAACCACTGTCTGTGTCGGATTTCCTTTCATTGTCATTGTTTCGTTACTTTTACTTCACCGAAGTTCGACCCGAGGACTGGACACATCCCGTACAGCATGTACAGAATGAAATACTGAAGGTGGTCTGGATATCGCGGTGGACGAAATAATTATTAACCTTGGCAATTCATCAAGCTCTGACAAAGACAATGATGGTGGTGATGATGATAGGGACAGTGAAGGAATGGAGGGTGTCAAAGAAACCCTTGCCAAGTGACTGAGGATAATTTATTATTGGTGTCAGTTAGCTTGCGTCAATCGATAATAGACCACAGGCTACTGTTTCCCTTCATAGTGCTCAAAATACCGTCCGTCATTCAATAGCCTACAACTCGAAAATATAAAACCACGGCAATAATATCGCCACAGAGGGGCTTGTTTGAGTGCTCAGTGCTAAATATGTATTTACCTTAACTTTACTTTTGTATTATCACGAAAGCTAATATTAAACGTAGAGAGTCGCGAATAAGTGAGTGTGCATGGTGTTATCTGTCAACTACTGCAGTAAGCTGTGAACGACCTCCACTCAGACTCTTGTTTCATGTTAAAGGATAATCATTGCATGGTGAGTGTTTTTATATTCATTAGCTGTAGAGTATTTGCCCTCTTTGTCGTATTTATGGAATTGAATACCGATGATAAAGGTATCATAGCTTCGGTGTGTAATTCATTTAATCATCTAAAAGTATCGTATTTCTCTGTTTGAATGTCCTCGGCGTTGACTCAGGACCGTTTTTTAAAATATATTACGTATAATTGTACAGAAATAATGTCTGAAGTATATAGCGCTGTGTATTATTCAAATCAGTTGATTTACAACAACTCTAAAAACTTAGCAACTCAGCTCAGCTGTTCCAAGCTCCCGACATATCCTTCGCGTTGTTTCCTTCGAAATACAGGGTGTAGGTGAGAAGCATGCTCAGAATTCTTGCCGTGTGGCGGTTGGTCGTAGGGTCTTGTTATGTGGCGACCGTAGGTTGCGGAGAGGAAAAGCGGGGCAAAGTGACAGGAAGGCTGTCAGTACCGAATGCGCGGGTTTAACAATACTGTATTTGTCCCATAATTTACGCGTGCAATAGCGGACACACCTCCAATTTTACTATAAAAGTCGTGATCTAAAAAGGGATAGTGGGTAATAATAATAATAATATTATTATTACATGACCCCCAAAATTATTATTCATTATTACAAAGGGTATTTTGACTATTTTCAGTAGTGTAGAAGATTGTATCGCCTTCTTCCGGGCTCCTATAGAGCTTGCATTTTCTTTCGATCTTTCATTTGCCATAGGACGCGTCACCGGCGTATGGTTATGCATTACCAGCTTCTGGTTTAGTAGTCAGGTAATGGAAGCAATGGGAAGTGTGTACTTCAATTTTCCTTGCATGTAACTAAGCAACTTGTTGTTAAGAGAACGTAAAATGATATGGTCTTCAGCTGTGTGCAGTGAGAAGGCTCTGCATGTGTTCATTCCTTATGTATTAATGATGCGAAATGTCAGCTAACGTTGTGCCACATACAACACTCGTAGTCTCTAAATGTTGCACATTTTCCCGTAAATTGCAGCAGTTTATGTTTTAATTGCTTATAAGATCGTGACAAAGAAAGTGTTCCTCCAATTGGATGATTGTATTTAACTGTATGCACGTCCTATAATCTTGGCGAAGTGTATTTTTTTCACGGAGCAACTTATCACCGTAGTAGGCACGCAGCTTTTTGTATTTAGTTTTCTGGCATCTTGTTTTAAATTATTGACTAACATATTTCTATATGCAGACAATCCATACCTCCACTAGGATTCGAGTTCCATAATTCATGCAAAATGAGGTCCGTTCGTTTGTGAAATTGGGGTCATAACCCCCCCTACCCTTTCAGTGATTACCGTATGGTACTTAACGTAGACTAGGGTGAAGTTGTAAATGAGCATTAAAATAAAAATATGTTGCCAGTTGTTTGGTTTATTAACTTGCGGTAATATCATACATAGGTAATGAAAACTGGGCATGGTTGGATTTTAAGGTAGAGCCGCATGTGCTATCAAATCGCTTTCTTGCAATACCTGGAATATGTATAGAATTATAAAATGATTATTGGTTAAATAAGTGTTAATAGATAGGCTATTATAATTATAATGATTAAATAAATATTAAAGAAGAAACGATGCGTTGTTAGTAAATATTAGGCCTACCGGTACGGCGAATAGCCTACAACTCGTAGCTTACGTCACAATTTAGCATTTAAACGGGTCACGTTAATGCATAATATGCCAATATAACAATAACAACCGGATAGCAAATTATAATAATATTCTCACATATAACATATATAATTTGCACCAACTTAATTATTGCAGTCTAAGATATGTTAGACCAATGCCGTTTGAAATGTGCAAATCGCACACTTTGTAGGCAAGGTGTTTGTTATGGTCGTCTCTGATTCGAAGTTCTACTAATTACTCTTTTTGGAGACACTTGTCTTTGGAATATTCATGAAAGGCCAAACCTCTAGTTATTATTTCATAAGTTGAACGCCTAAAAACAAAACCACAATCCGAAATAATAACGAAGATAATCACGAACGAACGTTTCACTGCCAATGAAAATCAAATGGAGATTCGCGGACCGGAAGTTCGTTATGCATAAGCTTCGATGCCATTTTAACTCGTGGAAGCTCTATAAGGTTACGGTACCATACAATTCAATCACTTCCAGTAAATATTTATTACTAGCGGACCCGGGCGAGAAATCTCGCATGTTCATAAACCACACTTTCTCCGATAGGTTTATTATGAGAGACTTAAGGAGAAAGGTTATGTTTTCATTTCAATGAAATGATTATAGAACACTATTAACATTTCAGGATAAAGGAAAGACCTCAGAATGTTAATATGACATGAAACAGGCGTCTCATTGGCCCGTGGACAGCAAGTATGGAGCGTATTATCCTACATCAACGGTGATTGCAAATCGCACACTTCGTACAATTTTTTTAAAGTCCGTGCAATAAGTCACTGCTAATGTCTATTCTCTTTCATTTGAATGCTCATTTGTCACGATCGGTCGCTTGTGAGCGCCGCAGGAGGGATGCATACTACTGAAATAATATATATATGAAGATGTGACACTCCTATTCTCTACACTATCAACCCTCCTCAGTAGTGATAGGCTGCGCGTAGACTCGCGAAGAATCAAGTCTGGAACCGTAAAACTCGAGATACTCGAGTCCGGAATCGAGGCCGAGGACGCTGTCAGCGTTATCCGTGAGCCATATATGGAAACTACACGATATATAGTAATGTCGGTACGCCTTGGCCAAGTATTGTATTCGTTTCCCATCAATGCACAGTGATACAATAGAATATTCAGAATTGGAAACCGGCAAGCAGTGGACGGATGACGGAAAGAAAGAACGCAATACAGTAAATAGAAATTTCCTTCAACGTGATAATTTGCTAAGCAGTAGTATATATCGCTTTTGATAACGCCAGTAGTCTTATCGATATCTCTGGTTGAGTGGTTAACGGTGCTAACTTTCACGCAGCGTGCTGGGGTCCGATTCCCGGCGAGGAGGTTTTTTTTAAACTTGATTTTTTAAATTACATTTCTTTCTTTATCATTACCTCTAGGTAACTAGAGTCGTTATAATATGAAGCATAGTGTGCATTTTGCAAACGATTTCTCTTGTAAATCACTAGTAGAAAAGTCGTTTGTAAGTTTAGCGAGTGTTGGGAATTTGGCCGCATTCTGTCCTATATCGTAAGTACGGATCGTGACGTCACCGTGGAGACTCGAGTCCTTCGCACGGGTTACTCGTTCAGACTCGGAACTGCTAGACTCGATTCTCGCGAGTCCAAGCGTCACTCACGCACATCACTACTCCTCAGTAAAACAGTCATTTATATCAGCTCTCCTCAGGTAAACGGTATTTTATTTGTGTTCGTAGCATCCCATCCCATCTGCGAGAGAGTTCACTCGCGTGCGCGGGCGCGCGCTTTGCTTACGCTACGGGTTAGGCCTAAATATCGCCATCACCCGTGAGCTGCAGAAGTGTCTCCAAAAATGCAGTTACACTTACGCCAGAAAATCTTGATTCGCGCTTTAAGATTCATTTTTCAGCCATTCGGTATGCGAACTCTAGTCTTAGAGGGTTCTAAAATATACGGGAATTTGGTGGATTTTCGTACGGGAAATACGGGAATTATACGGGAATTTGAAAAAAGGCCATCGCTCGACACCCTGTAGCCTTTAAAAAATGAAATAAAATAAATTTCACTGGATTCCTATGGCTCACACAAATAGTCTTTTATTTTCAGAAGTTGCAGCTGATCACAAGAAATCATCAACTGAAGCTCTAGTTGGAATAAAATTAACATTTTATATGATGAAACCACAGACAGAATGGGTCGCTGTGTTTTTGTTGTACTGTTCCAAGTGCCAACAGCAATTGAGAAGAAATTATTTGTTGCTGGAGTAAAATACCTCGAATCCGGAAATGCTACAAACTGTTCCCGTGCTGTGTTAGATTCATTGCGTGATCACAGTGTGCAATATGATGACGTGAAAGCATTTGTAAGTGACAGTGCTCCATATATGACTCGTTGTTATAAAACACTGAAGATCATCATTGGGGATCATTTGCTCCATGTGCAGTGTTGGGCACACAAACATTGCCTTGTTGGTAATTGTTGGACAGCAACTATGTCCGATTTAAAACAGGTTGTAACAATGGTCACGTCAGCCTTTCTAAACACAAGGAAGCGCAAATATAACTACTTGCACTTTCTGAAGTAAAAAAATGGGGACTTAAAGGCAGCAAAACTTTTCCATTGCCGGTACTTACTCGATGGAACAGCTGATTTGAAGCTGTTTTTTACTTAGCGAGTTATTTTCATGATGTTGTGAGTTTTTTTTTAAGCTACCTGACATGAAAGATGTTAGTAACAGTGGTGTTACATTTCTGCGAGGCTTGACAGATAGAGATGTAGGCTAGATAGGATTTATTCTGAAATAATTTTTGTGAAAGAGCATGCTAATGAACTTGTTGAACTTATCATTCTGCTTGAGGGGTCCCAGTATCCAACCTCACATTTGCTTTATCCCAAACTTGAAAACGTAGATGCTAATTTTGGTGAAATAATTCAAGGCCATTATTCTGATCTGAAGCGACAGATAATGCCTTAGCTAAACTCACAGCCTTAAAATGTGCTACAAGGAAAGATTTGTTTGTAAAAAGTAGCTCAGTCTGCTAGAAGCAAGCTTGCTAGACTAAAGGCAAGTGATCCCAGTCGCTAAAACTTTGAAGCCATAGCACAGATATTTTATCCTAGGCACGTGGTATTGAACAATGACAAAGAAACCGATATTCAAAAACTTCCGAGCTTTACAAACATTCCATGTCATGAAATAAGGAAGGGCTATGATTCTTTCAAGAATATTATTGAATCGCAGTTAAAACAAAATGAGGAGTGTGAAGTAGTACGTGCCTTGACTGCTGTTCAATATGAACATGAACATTTTGCCAAGAGTTCTTTAGATATTTTGTGGACACCAACAAACAATGTGGACAGTGAGCGTGTTTTGTCACACGACAATACAATTGTTACAGACAGAAGGTGTAACTTGAAAGAGTGCAACGCAGAGTTATTTACAATGCTTTCATTTGAACATTAAATTGTATCTCAAGTGTCGCCAATAAAGTCATATAGTCCGTAAAAATCCGGAAAAAATAGATGCTAATTTTCCAAAAATAGATGCTAAATATGGAAAAAATGAGTGCTAATTTAAAGGAAAATAGATGCTAAAATTTCAGGTCCCTACCTATTAGCGACTGATGTTTAGGGCCAAAGACTTATGTTTAGGAAGATATGCTTCCCTTCGGTGAACAATCTAAGCCTGGGTCAAGATTAGGCCTACATTGCATGGGAATTAGCTTTAGTTGTTTAAATGTGACGTTAGATACCATTTATTTTATAACATATCTTTGTGGTTTACAGTGATTCAAAGGGCTTTTCGAGTATATGTTCATTCTGTTTTCTAAGTATTGTAGTTGTAGAGGTGGGGGAGAAGAGGGGTCGTCATTTCGCTTTCTTTAAGAGCAACATTGTTGTGGCAGTAGTGATGCTTTGTGCACTTCGAATTTCTTAGTACAACACTACTCGGTACCTGAAATTACAGTATTCTCGAAGGGACACTTGGTCGGGTTTTATCCTATTTTCTAAGCATTGTAGCGTTGGAGTTGGGGAAGGGGGCGGGGGCGGGAGGAGTCGCCGGTTCGTTTTCTGAGAGAGAAATCCTGCCTGTGTAATATGTACTAAATATGGTTTGATTAAATTAATGTGGGGAAATTCTATCTAAAATTATATTCTATTCTTGTAAGGGACACTTGGTCGGGTTTTAACCTGTTTCCTTAGCGTTGTCGCGTTTAGGAGAAGAGGGGTCATTGGTTCGTTCTCTATTGGAAAATTAATGGTGTGGCCATACGTACTAGTGATGCTTTGTGAAGTTGAAATTTCTTAGGAAAAGTATTATACTATCTAAAGTTACAGTATATTCCATTCTCGTAACGAACACTAAAGATTGAATTCTTACCTGTTTTCTAAGTATTGTTGGAGGAGGGGAGGGGTCTTTGTTTCGCTCTCTGTGAGAGAAAAAATAGTGTGTCAATAATGCGGTAGAAACTATCCATGCTTTGTGTAATTTCTTAAAGAAAGTGTTCCCTAAAATGTTAGTATTCTGGTAAGGAACATCAGGCTGGATTTTAACCTGTTGGATAGGGGGAGGGGATGGATCGTTGGTTCGTTTTGGTGCGGATGACTTGTGTAGATGGAATATGTCTAGGGTAGTACTATTTAAATTTTATTATATTCTCGTTAAGAACATTAGGTCGAATTTTACACGCTGTCTTTCAAGCATTGTAACATTGGAGGTGGGGGAAAAGTTGGGGTCGTTGGTTCGTTTCCGGTGAGAGAAATTTTGGTGTGGCATACCTAGCGATGATTTGTGTAGTTTAATTTTATTACGAGGTAAGTACGCTTATATCCTAAGTTATATTCTAGTAACGATCACTTCCCTTCGTCGTGCTTTAACTTTATTTCCCCAACCACGCTGGACTTGTGGTGTAGGTGAGTGGGAGGGGGGAGGGGGAGGAATTGATTTGGTGTAAAGATAAACGTGATAGTGTAGCATAGTCTCATTATGTTTCACCAAAGCTTTTTCGTATCAGGGAAGTGGAAAATTGTTTTAGAACTTCTTGAAAAACTTCCTTATGTTAAATTGTTCGTCCAAGGGGGGCGGTAATTATTGTCAGCTAATCCCGCAATAAGCTACTTGCTTCAATGGCTACTGATTTATTTACTAGTTGTCTAGGGTGGAAAGGGATGGGGAGTCAAAAAGTGACATTGTAGGCATACATTACGGAAAAGGGGGGGGGGGGGCTTCGTGTCGAACTGCGACTTTTTAAACTCTGATTTTTCTAGCGTTGCGAATGACATGTTACAAATTTGAATGTGGTTCTCCAGAGCCATTGTTATTTTTGTTTGAACCCTTTATGAGCTTTGGTATTCTCATAGCTATTTCTAGTTATTTTTAGGGTCATGACGTGCCACACAAAGAGCTCCTGGTTGGAGTTGGTTGATTCGCTGGGATACAAGATGTCTCTGTGGTTATTGATCAAAGGGAAAACTACAGCTTTTTGTGAAATTTGCGAGTGCTCAATTGACTGTGCCAAGAAAGGAGTAAACACTGTCAACCAACATGTGCTGACTGGAAAACACAAAAAAAATAAAATGCAGAGGCAAGATGGGATACAACCTAGCAACGATTTATGAAGCGCTCAGCCACATCTTCAAGCTCTGGAATTCCGGCTTCAACGGGTATCTCGACTGAAAAATATTATCAAGTGGGTGTGGTTTCCCTTAAGAACAAGACATACAGGCAAGAGCTCCAGTGGGTTATGAAATGTGTGGTGTCCAATTATTCTGCATCTTCTTGTGATTCTATTTCGGACTTATTTAAACATATGTTTGGTTCGGGAGTAGGCGAGGATTTCAGTTTAGGTCGAACTAAAGTAGGGTATTTGATGACAGAAGCACTTGGTCCACACTTTAGAAAAATGATGTTAGAGGATGCCATGCAGTCTGTCTACTCCCTGTGTTTTGACGAAACAACAAATAATGAAGGACTGAAAGAACTGCAGACTTTGATTCCTTTCTGGTCGAAAATGGAAGATAGGATCGTGCAACTGCAGAAATTATTGTTGAACACTTGGTAAAGGCTTTAGAAAATGCATTTCTAGCCATTTCTAGACTGTTAATGTTGAGCTGAGATGGACCTTTTGTTAATAAGACTATTGAACGAGCTTGTAAAAAAAATAGTGGGAAAAACTTGTCGATATTGAAACTTGCAATCTGCACGTCGTACACTATGCATTTTTGAAAGGACTTGCCCTGAAATTCAAGAAGGATGTTCAGGAGCACTTCATTGCTGCCGGTGCATATTTACGACAGAAATCTGTACTAGCTTACGATGCCGCGAAACATTTCCCATTTCTGAAACCTTCCGAGAGAACCAAATCCACTTTTCATAGTGTGGCTAAAGTTGCCCGCTACATGCCATTTGAGGTGGCCGAAAGTCGCCTTGACGATGAATGGACGTTGCTGCAGGTAGAACAGCGAATTGATAATTCCGATGAACAATTACCTGGGAAAATTTATTGAAAAAGGTATTTTCCCTTAAAAACGCATCCAACGAAGCGAAGTATCCAACGATTCAGCGCCTTGTCAAAGCCTCATTGTCTTAAGCTCATGGCAGTAGTGAAGTGGAAAGAGGTTTTTCTCTGTTCGGCAGAGTTTTGTCTCCTGACCGTTCAGCAATGTGGTTCGCAACACTCCAGGCCAAACTTAACATTTGCCACGGATTGAAACAGTTTGAGAACAAGCCACAGAACGTTCCCATAACTCCCGATTTGATTGCGCAGCCAAATTTGTTCATTCGAAGTACCAGGAAAAACTTGAGAAAGATAGGAAAGCTAAAGAGGAATCAGATAATCAGAAGCAACTTAAAGAAGAAGAAAATAGACTTGTAATCGAAGCAACCAAAAAGATGGAGGAAGGAAGATTGGAAATAAAAAAGCTGGAAGAAAAGGTGAAACAAGCGAAGACTGAGGACGCAAAACAGGTAAAAGTGGCCGACGCTCTTCTTGATGAAGCGACGAACAGATTAAAAGAAGCTATCAAGAAGAATGACTTGGAAGGAGCGAGAGTTGCACAAGGGCTTTTGGAAGGAGCGCAAGCTCTGAAGAAGGAAGGGAAAGTCAAGGAGGCGAAGACAGAAGCTCTTCAGAAAAAATTGGACAAGAGAAAGGCGTCACTCATATCTTTTTTTTTTTAAGAAACCGAAGACAGACTAATGTCTGATTACTAATTCTAGTCCAAAACCAATGTTACGTTTTACTTTAATTCTGTCAGTATGAGACTACTACTCTCATGGTGTAAGATTGTAGTTTGAGTTATTTTATTTAATTCCATTTTATTTTATTTGATATAGTAAAATATGTATAACGTTTGAATGTGTGCTTTTTCCCCCTCCGTTTTTCCATACCTTTTAAATGGCGCCCTATTGTTTATCCAAGAATTGTACATAAATACAGGTATATTTTTTATTTTTTTTGTTTTAAATAGAAAGAATGTATTTTGCATACCACGCCGTTCAAATATTTAGTAAGCTGTAATGGGTCAATTTTGTAATTTATAATTTGTCCATTATGGTACTATCGCGATCGTAAGTAATGCGACACCCTCGCTACTTCAAACCCGTGTAACTCTCAAACAGTAAGACATACAAAACAATGTTAAGAACTAAAGTTGGAGATCTTGCTAAGATGGGTTACTTGGATTCAGAGAACTTTTTTGTGCCTCTTAACAAATAAAAGAGTTTGAAGTAGCGAGGGTATCCCATTACTTATGACCGCGACAGTACTTATGGCCTTCTGACGGGTAACGGGAACATGCGTTTCTCTACTAAAGGTCTTTGCACTGCGTCGTTACCTCGAGGGAAGCTCGTATTTAAAGTTTTGCTTGTTTACTTTTCTTTACTTTTTCTTTGAAAAAATATTTACTTTTATTCACTGTAAAAAACTGAATATTTACTTTTTGTACTTTTTTTGCTGCCGTACCTCGCTGGAAGCCCTGCAAAGGCTTTTTTAAAACTACAATTAAATCATTTGTGTGTAGGCTTGCGTATCAATAACGCAATCACCACTAATTTTTGTCAACATCTGTATAAGTAAACCAAACACAACTGCTTTATTTTGGTCTTGAAGTAGGCAACCGATAAAGCCCCCCCCCCCCTCGGACTCGCGCTTATTTTGAAGTCTGGAAAAATGAGAATTACTCCTGGAAAATCGTTGACCGATTTGAGTGGCCACCATGCACAAAACGAAATCTGGTCTGGTTACTGTTCTCTGAAAAATGCAATTCAAACCCATATGAAAGAAAGTGAAAAATGTGATATCATGCTTGCATTAACTGCAGTTCAGAGTTCAGCATATTTGCTAAATACTGTTTTGAATTGTTTTGGACCCCAACGAACAATGTAGATAGCGAGGGTGTGTCGTCCCATTACAACACAGTGGTTATAGACAGATGGTGCAATTTGAAAGAAAGCAATGCTGAAGTACTGACAATGCTTTCGTTTGAGGACTAGAACTGCACTTCATAAACTTGGAGTCGTTAAAATAATATTACTATGTGATGATTTTTTAACTTTGTAAATAGATGCTAATTGTGAGGAAATTAGATGCTAATTTTGAAACAAATAGATGCTAATTTTTCCGGTCCCTGTCGATAACTATTCTTTGAAATGATGGGTGCTTTTAAAGGTGCGACTGGTACACTCCCTTAATTCTTTGTTCCCGCTCGTTTCACTTGCTCCTCACCACGTGTGTATTGTGCTTTGTACACGAAGTTGTTCATTTGAATGTTTTGACATTTTAGGTTTATAACGTGGTGTACTGTAACATGTTTTAGTGAATGTTTTGAGTTTTTGTGTTATATAACTTATAACTTCTGTGCTCCGTAGTTTACCGTGTTTCTTTCGATGTTCCGTTGTGTCTAATTATGTTAGTTTCTCGTGTGTGATATCTTTTACCTCCACGTGCGTGTTATTATTTGTTCCCAAGTGCAGCATCGTGTTCATTTAATGTTTTTTAACTTTGTGTGCTGTGCTGTTTTTCGTGTTCCTTTCGATGTTTCAGTAGGTATTTGAGACATTTGTACTTGGATATTTTCGTACGCTGTATTACTATTGTATGAATAATGAATAAATCTAACAAAATCAGTACTTCCAGACTTTTAAAGAAACATATTCCGTTGATTTTCTGTGCATACTGAAATCAAGAAAAGGAGAAAAATTTGCCTTTTGCACAGTATACGCGTGGGACATTGAAATTGCACATGGTGGAAGGAACGATTTAAGTAATCATATGAAGTGCGCTAAACACGTAAGTTATGTTAAATCGAAGGAAGATACTAAGAAAATAAACACCTTTTTCGCCAAGTCGGGAAATGTTGACTGACTTAATTACTATCGGACTTTTTACTATGGATACTCAAGTTTAGGCCTTAATTACAACCAAACCAACAGACCTATTGAAAAACGAGTTATACCAATATTTTCCTTGTTTAATTCTGCGTTAGACTATATAAGCCAATTATTTTCAAGTTTATTAATTATTTATTTATTTATTTGTTGTTGTATGAAAAATTGTCCGTGTGTTTGACGTCTTTTCTAGGAACCGCTCACTTAAAACTATATACATGGAAATCTGCTTGGCTGAGGGTAATGAAATTTTTATATGTGATAGGCACAAGTATTGGTAGTGCAAATCTCCAGTTTCAATTTTTTTCAACTACCCGATAAAGCGTTCTTATCCTTTTTCTGACGTAACTTTTTCTCAGCCCAGGATAAATGTACAGCAGGAAACTTGGTCTCATTTTGAAGCTCTCGTTGATTATCGGAAACTACGACCACTGTAAACGTACAATGTGATGACGAATTTATGAAGAGTGATATTAATGGGAGGTTTTGTGGCTTGTGCGATTAAAAGCGAGCGGGCTGGTGAAATCCGGTGCAGCGTTGCCGCGTTAAGTTGCAGTCGTCGCAACGAACAAACACTACTTTGTTTCTTTTCAACCTTTTATTTTCTTTCGTGGTACAAATTTCATTTTCCATCACCTTTTTCACATAAGGGCTTTGGACCTTCAATGGCAGGTTTAAAAATGGGTTGTCTTCCTAATTTGGAAATGTCAGACTATACAATTTTTACATGGGCTATTTACATTATTTACATAATATCTTTACAATATTTAATTCAGTCAGTATTCTTCGTCTGAAGAATGGCTCTGTTCCGATGAATCAGAACTGCTGTCATTCATGTTAATTATGACCGGCTCGAAATGAGGGACATTCTCAGACAGGCCATCTATCTCCCAGTAGTGGCCTTCAATTCTTTTAGCATGTATAATACATTGTTTTCATAGTTCAGGAGCAACGGTACGCAAGGCTTCTCGGCATAAAACCTTCATTGCTTCCATACTTCTACCATTTTGTAATATGTTAGCGCAAGTTCGCCCTCAGACAATGGTGGTCTCTGAGGCATTTGGATGTGATGTGGCCTATAAGTAGTAAACAGGAATACTGAAAATAGCATGTGGACATAGCCAGGTCACTCACATTCCATTACACAACTGCCCGGCAACGCTGCACTCGAATTCACCGGCTCGCCCGCTTTTAATCGCACGGGTCAGAATACACAAAACCTACCATTAATATTACTCATCATAAATGCATCACATTGTACGTTTACAGTGGTCGTAGTTTCCGATAATCATGAATGAGAGCTCCAAAATGAGACCAAGTTTCCTGCTGTACGTTTATCCTGGGCTGAGAAAACGTTTCGTCAAAAAAAGTATAAGAACTTCTTATTGGGTAGTTGAAAAAAATTAAACCTTGAGATTTGCACTACCAATACTTGTGCCTATCTCATATAAAAATTTCATTACCCTCAGCCAAGTAGTTTTCCATGTACAGTAGAACCCCTTTTTAACGAATCTCAGGGGGATTTGATATTTCTTCCTTAGAAGGGGGTTTTCCTTAAAAGGGGGTTCAAAGAAAATAGGCTATATATCACAAGAAATAATGATACCGGTACATTTATGTCTTCAACTAATGTAATGTCAAGAACGAACATGTTAAGAAATACTAAAAAGTCAAATTAACACAAGAATAACAGAAAATATTTACGAAACAGCACAGGTAACGGATTCCTTAGTGGTACATTGGGAGCACAAGCTGCAGCAAGGAAAGGAGAAATAGGTATTACTGACTTGTAATTGTAACTTGAAGGAACAGAGGCCTAACATATATTAAGGATATTTGTGAAGGCAGACCATGAGAACTATGAGAATAAGCACTTTCTGAAGTAGTCCAGTAAAGTAGTTTGCTTCCTCTTGCCCAGATGTCTCACGGAAAGAAGTTTTCTCTCAATTTGGTTGAGAGGAGAAGTACCGGCGGACAATATCCAGTCCTTCCACTGCTGCCCCAAAAGTTGGTTCTGGATGATCTTCTTCTTCTTAGTCTTCCTCTTCAGTACTTTGCCTTTTTGCATCATCACAATGGTCTCCAACATCCATCTGTGGTGGTGAGGTTAGGATATCATAATCACAAGTAACAAATTCTTCAAATGTTGTGACAGTCCTTTGATACAACCCCCCAATCTTCCCCAATGTCATCAGTAGAGTCTTCTTCATTAAAAACTTCTGAAATAGCACCAAAACCTGCATGGCCAAAGCAGTTTTGAATAGTGGTCGTTGTGACTAGTTGCCATGCTGCTACATACATACGCATGGCTTGGAGTTTGTTCAATTTCATTACCTCATTTCTTTCGAGGAAAGAAACAGCTCTTTGAACCAGGGCCTCCCTGTACTTCACTTTCACAGAATGAATAATGCCAAGGTCCAAAGGCTGCAGGTGACTGGTGCAGTTAGGAGGAAAGAAAACCACTTTGATATTCCGCAGGAAAGACGTATCTGAAGGATGAGCTGGACATCTGTCTTATCACCAGCACTATTTTCCTTCCTGCCGATCCCATCTTGGCATCCAAGCTTTGTAAAAATTTTCGAAATATCTCCGATGTCATCCATGCACTTTTGTTAAAATCATATTTACATGGGAGTGTACGGGTGTTCTTGAAACATCTTGGATTCTTAAATTTTCCAATGATTAGTGGGGGTAATTTTTCACTCCCGTTGCTGTTAACACATAACAACGCTGTAAGTCTTTCTTTACTTTTTTTTGCCTCCGTGGCATTTTTCTCCGCGAACAGCGTATGTTTTGGACGGGAGCAAGTTGTAAAACACTCCCGTTTCATCGGCTTTAAAAATATCCTTAGCATCATATCCTTCAAGAAGTCGAGGCAACGTTTTCTCTTTCCAGTATACAACTGTATCGTCATTAACTTCCGCACTCTCGCCGCACATGTTTTGGAACGAAAGATTGTGCCGTTTTTTGAAGCGATCAAACCAGCCATTAGAAGCATGGAAATCGACCAAACCCAGCTTAAGTGCGATTTCTTGAGCTTTTTGTTTAAGTATGTTCTCACTCCTTTTTCCCTCGAACCATTTCATTAAAATGTTTTCAAGTTCCTCGTACGGCGAAGAATGAATATTCTTCCGTATTTTTTGCCCCCGAACCGCACTCAACTTCCGCGGTCAGAATAGCTTCCTTCTGTTTCATGATGCCAAACAGCGTAGAGGGTGCCAAGTCAATTTTTTTTGCCATCTGTGACAAAGGTAGTTGGCTATCCATTTCAACATCCCTGATGATGTCTATCTTTTTCTGAAGAGTCAGCTTCTTACGTTTTGCAGCCATAATGAATGTGGTCCACCGTAACTCACAGTACAACTCTTATCACAGACACAAAAAACTCGTAGCACAACTTCCAACAACACAGGAACAAAAACAGAGAATGAACCTTCAGTTCGCGCCCCTCGCGTCCGCGTGATTCCTAAGCAGCGATTGGAGCAGCGGGACAGAAGTGCCTAGCCGGTGTAAGAGCGCTGCGGCTATAGGTTAAGGCAGCTGACGTCACTGTAGACATTACCCGACTAAAACTGTCCTAACTCCCTAACAGTTGGAGATAAGTATATGCGTTCGCGGACTTTTTTGTAGAGCTTGAACAGCTCTACATTTCGTACGCATATACTTGGGGTCTATCAATGACGGTTCAGGCAGCGTAAGCCATGGAAGGCACGACTTTCTACTTATTCCGTAATTTTTTCTAGAATACATTTTCATTTTGTAGAATATCCATAAACATTTTCAGTTTTTTATTGCTTATTGCTTTTAATCGTTCACCTAAATCACGTGAAGTTTGCAAGAGACCTTTGGCCTAAATATTTATATTTCGTGAAGTTACCCGAGTCTCGCGGCATTTACGCGTAGGCCCTACGTCAGTCATGCCTCTAGGCTATATAGCTAGTCTCAAGGTAAACCGCACTTCGTTCCCATACAGCCGTCATTCCAGTACTACCTACAGTTCAATGGACATAACTAACCAACAGCGTCTAGCGTAATAGTGACTGCTGCTTGCCGGTAACAGTGATTTCCAGCGGCCGCTCCAATTTATCACGGTTCTATACATCGCTAAAGGAGCGATTTCGTTTAGCGCGTCAACTTCGGACTGAGATTACGTCAAAACGGAAGTTAATTTACATTCAAAACAAGATTAGAAAAAAGTATCTTATCGACATATTCGTTACAACGGGATGCGCGATCGTAATTTATGTGAAATATATTCCTTAGAAGCGGACTTTTGCTTATATCGGGGTTCGTTAGAAGGGGGTTTAAATAACACTGTGCTTATGGCGATTTGGCTGGGACTTACGAAAATCTTCGTTAAAAGCGGGAATTTGTTAAAACGGGGTTTTACTGTATATAGTTTTAAGCAAGTGGTTCCTAGAACAGACGTCAAAAACATGGACAATTTTTCATACAACCACAAATAAATAAATAATTAATAAACTTGACAATAATTGGCTTATATAGTCTAACGCAGAATTAAACAAGGAAAATATTGGAATAACTCGTTTCTCAATAGGTCTGTTGGTTTGGTTGTAATTAAGGCCTAAACTTGAGTGTCTGTTCACTTACTTTTTCGTGGAACGCAATGTGCCCTTAAGTGCAGCTGATCATGCTGGTGCTGTATTTAAGATGTTTCCGACATCAGAAGTCGCGAGGAAATATGACTGTGGTATGACAAAGACTACAAGTATTGTAAAAATAATGGCAAATAATGCAACATCTGAAGTTGTTAGGTGTCTCGGGCCATTTTCTTTGACAACGGATGGAAGCAATGATATGAATGCCAAGTTTTATCCCATTGTTGTTCCATTCTATGATACTCAGCAGGATAAGATAGTGAACACTGTGCTATCCATACCAGCCTTAGATGGGGACTCAACAGGGCGAAACATAGGTAATCTGATGTTTTCGCAGCTAAATTCACGTAACATACCCATTGAAAACTGTGGCTTTCTGCTCCGACAAAGCTCCTGTTATGATGGGACACAAGAATGGGGTTTCAGCAGTTCTGAAGTAAGTTCAATCAGGTGTTTTCATTATACGTTGCATTTTCCAATTGACTAATCTAGCAGCTGAGAAAGGTGCTGGAAGATTACCACTTAAAGTTGAAGAGATCCTTGTAGATATATTTTATTTTTTGTAGAAGAGTGGCAAAAGAAAAAGAACGCCTTCAGAAATTTCAGATCTTGCACAATAAAGAGGCAACGAAAATTCTGAAGCATGTACTGTATATTCTAGGTGGTTGTCTCTAGGCAGATGTTTGGATAGACTACTAGACCAGTGGGAGCCACTTCTTTCTTTTTTCAAGGATGAGGTACTAATATGCACTCAAAACATTTCCTCAATCTTGACATCTTTCAGAATACTTCGAGTTGAACAAAGTGAATTTAAACAGTATCAGCCGAAGAGAATTCTTGATTCTACTGCACACACACCTAAGAGAAAAGCATATTCTTACAAATGTGACAAACCCATCCTAAAAAGTGAGAGTTTTGCTACAACACGCAAGGAAAAATTGTTAATGTCCCTGTCCTCAAACTTGAACAAGGCCTTTTGTACGTTCCTTCATGTGACGATTCCTGCATTTGACTAATTCAAGGTTGCCCTTCGGGCTGCTTCCCCCACAAGTTCATGTTTTATTAGAACTTATGATGGCTTTGCTAAAGCAGTTGTTTACTGTTCGTTAAGCCCAACATTGTCAAAAACTCCTCATCGCTTGAAGTTGAGTACAACAACATTCAAAATCAAAAAAGTGGTGATGAGTTTGTTATTGATTAGTATTCACACTTTGAACATAGCGAAGGATCTCAAAGTTGCAGATAAATCTCAGTTCTTTTCATCAGTGAGAAAATACTTTTGTACAGCTTGTGACTAAATCATCAACAAGTTTCCACTCAAGCATGATGATCTAAAACATGCACAAGTTGCTAGGTTGGACCAAATTGAAAATGCACAGTTTTCTTCCGTTTGTTTTTTCATGGAAAACGTTCCCATCATGTTGTGCAAGGAAGGAATGAAACTAAAGATGATGCGGTGAATTAGCTTCAGAGGCAGTTCACAGCTCTTCAGAGTGATTCCAGTTCGGCACAATTATAAAAAAATTGTGGAGCTGATGGACTTTTTAAATATGAGCGAATTTCTAGAGTGATGCTCGCAATTCTCACCATACCTCATAGCAATGCAGAATGTGAACATGTCTTCAGCCTGGTGAAGATATATAGAACACAGTTCAGATCATCCATTTCAAATGAATCTCTAGAGTCTATTTCAATTTTGAAGACCAGGAGTTCTTGTCCCTGTTATGCCAGCACCTTTTCTTTAGATTTTTTGCAGGAACCTAAAAATGCCACAGCTATAAATTTAAAATCGGACTAAAGTATAAGTAATTTCCAGTGTGTGATGACTTGATGAGTGTATTATATTATTTCAAGGAAGTCCTGTCATATTTATCCTCCAAACCATAATTCACCACACCTGCTGCTTCTTGAGGGTCGCGCTCGTCTACAAATAATTGGCATATGATGTAAGTAGATAAGTTTTCATTGAGATATCCTGTTTAAAGCATGAATTACTGTATTTTGTAGCCCAGGAGGATGATTGTTTCAAGCTTGGGTATGTAGAAATTTGTTAGATTTTTTGCGGTGCGTGTGTTTTACTGAAAGCCCTTTTTGAAAGTTGGCAGGTTTCAGTGCTGATAATGACTTCACAAACATCTTCATATGCTAAAGTACACTTGTTGTTCATGTCGTTTGAATGGAGCATCCAATTATACATAAAAATCCTAATATATTTAAGAAACTTGGTCATTTTCAGGAATTATAAAATTCAATCCCTTTTGTTCGGTTACATGAATGCCAATATTTTTTTTTTTTTTTTTTAAATAAGTAACAATCATTCCTTGGAAAATGCTGACATAGACCTAAATGTGTGAGTGAGCTACCTTTCGATGAATGAAGAGCTGTCTTCTCTCTGCCGCCTCCATGTTTCCATTTTGTTGAAGCGTGGTCCCAGTTGTCAATCATATGCCTTACCTCTGTATTTGGATAGAACCGTTGTGCTGGGGTGCTGTATCTCAGTATGTTGCATGAACTGCTACGTGATTGTGCCACCTCGCTGCTTTAGCTTGTAGTAAATGACGGTAAATGCCCCATCTCAGCATTTTCCTTGGACAGCTCCGGTTTCTTCCTTCTACTCTTCTGCTTTATTGTTCTAGGTGGCTACCCATCCCGTCTACAGGATTTTAATCACTCATATTGCATGAAGTAGTTTCCATAAATTTAAGCATGTTCATCGTGTAATCCCTTATCCTATAACCATAATGTTCCGCTTGCACCATTGTTTTGTAACTGCAATCACTTGGTGCAATAATATTGAATGCACAATCAACTGCTTAAGCACAGTTTCCACTGTACCAATTAGTTCTCCACTTAGTATTATTTGTCTGGCAATAGTCCTTGTACTGTTATGCCATACATGACTTGAAATATATACTCTTCCTGCAATGCCACAACACGCTCATAATGTATTTGACTGCGTTTATTAGAATGTCAAGTTCGAGCACTGCTCTGCTCACTTTCACAGTGATAAAGTCTATGCTAGCTTCTAACAGAAATATTAAGTCCTCAAGGTTCCAACTAACTATTCGGCTGAACATAGCATTCACGATTATAATTTGTGCCGTTTCTAACACTTATAAAGATCCATATGCGTTCCAGCTCAACTTCCGCCTCGACAACCTTTTGCTGCACACTTGTACTATAACAGCATTAAGCCGTGTTGACATTCACTTGTTCCACTGACATGCAGGATGTTCTCCTGACATGCCGAATAGTATAAGACAATCGATCATAGTCAATAGGTCTTTGACCAAAGTCATTAGACAAACTATGCATGCTGATGGGTCATATTTATACTGCTCCGTCCATGTCATCACCCCTACACCATATCAGTAGTTGCTGGTGGAGAGAGCAATTGTATTCATATCTCGGAGAATATGATATCTGGAGACAAATTTCTTTTACTCATGTTCCTCAAAAATTCCGTTTTATATTTAATGCTTAATTTTAGGCTGTTTTTCCTCTGGTCTAGCTATTATAACAAGTTTCCAGAGAGTTCCATGGCCTCTATTGGCTGCAATTTCGCGCTATGGCTACGGCACGTACTTAATCAACCTGACCGGCTCTTGGCACGGGCAAATCATATATATATATGGCTTCCAGAAAATTAATTCTGCATTTTCACTTATTCTGTAATTAATCACTTGTGTATTTATACTAACTGTGAATCCTGGTATGCCCCATGTGTCTGTATCTGTAACATAGCATTTCTTTTGTGCTGAGTGTACCACTAACTCAGTGTTAGTAACACAATGGCATCAACGTGATTTCATTGAAAATATTGAAGATCAAATTGTAACTAAAGAATTAAAATGTACTTACCAAAAAACAAGTAAAAGAAAGAAAATGCTACAGCTACCATTCTACTTTTCCTAGAAGAAAATTGCAACCTGCCCAGGTAATGAGGATTTGTTTCGTAACTCCTACCTTTCAAAATTGTGTAGGGATAAGAATGGGAGGGGGGTAAACTGTGTGACTATTTCCAGTTTGAGGAAAATGTATGGTAACAGTATAAGAGGAAACTTGTCATTAGTGCTGACTTGGAAGTAAGAAATACTATCAACAGCAATTTTACTAACCCACTGCCTTGCTATAATGATGGAAATTTCTGTTATGACTGTATGCTTTCGTGATATTTCCTTGGAAGCACTAAATCCAAATATTGTATCTTGAAAATTATTTGATGAGTCTTCCAACACTTGTTCATTATCATCAAACACCGTAGCAATGGCTACGTTAATTTATGACACAGATCTCCTATTATGGTTAATTCATATGCTTCCTAACTCCTTTCAGTAATCATGTCATTAATCCATTTTCATTCTTCTATTCTTATATATGAAGTTCCTGCGAAGTAGGATAGGAGTAACAAGAAGAGGCAGGGTGAGGAATGAAACGAGAGAAATAGTGAAAGAGGAGCCCTTGCAAGGTAGGATTGAGACATCAAGACTGAGGTGGAATGGACACTCAAAGAGAATGGAAGAGAAGAAGATTCCCAAGAGGATACATGAGATGCAGATGCAGAAGAAACGACCAAGGGGAAGACCAAGAGATAGATGGCTGAAAGGAGTGGAGGAATGTGTCAAGAAGAGAGGCGAGGACTGGACCAGAGTGACAGCGGAGAGGTGGTGGGAAGAAAGGACTCAGTGGCGAGGCTTATGTTCCAAACAGACCCAGCCTGGGGCTGGAAACTGTACAAGATGATGATGATGATGACGATTGCTTGTATAATTACTTTTTTCATTCATGGTCAAAAAGTCATCTCACCAACAATTGAATTAGATCTCTGTGAAAATTAACTGTCATGTAGATCTCAAATCAGATCAAATTTTTAAGATTCATACTCAATACAGCTCTCATATTAAATGACTATCTAATAATATTAAAGCACCAAAAGTAATGGAGAGTATTCAGAATTGACTCTTCTTGAAAGCAAGTGTCTTATCCACTACTGACTTACTGGGCCTATCGTAGCTTCACCAGAGCTCCGTTGGCCGTCACTTTTCAGGGATCCTGTAGGACCTTCACAGCTACCGTAACTGTCCCGGGGCACACGAAGTCCCCACTGTACTTCGCCCCTACAGGCAATCCCCTACTTTGTGCCGTTGCCCGTCTCCCACAGTGTGGACAAGGGGTTGAACTTAAGGGAGAGTTACAACGGGAATAACAATTGGTGGGGAAGAATTGAGGAAAATAGTGAGTTTCAAGTATCTGGGAAGCATAATACAAGAAAATGGAAGAAGCGGCAGAGAAATACATCAGTGGGGGAAGCAAGTAGAATTATTCAGGAAAAGTGTTAGGAGCCTGGTATGGAGTAAGGATGTCCCTCAAAACAGCAAAAGGGTTATATATAGGACATACTACGTTCCAATCCTGACGTATGCCTCAGAGACCTGGGTTATGAAAGGAAGGGAGCGAAGCAGAATACAGGCTATTGAGATGAAATTCTTGAGAATCAGTATTGGAGTGACAAAGGTGGGCAGGTTAAGGAATGAGATATCAGAGAATTAGTCAAGGAGGCAGCATTACAGGATAGGATAAAGGAATCCAGGCTTAAATGGTATGGGCGTGTTAAGTGAATGGATGGGAGGAGGATACCCAGGAAGATACACGAGATGAAAATAGAGGGGAAAAGACCTGGAGGAAGGCCAAGAGATACGTGGCTGAAGGATGTGGAGGACTGTGTGCGAAAGAAAGGAGAAGATTGGACCAAAGTGGTGATGGAGAGATGGTGGGAGGACAGAAGACGATGGAGAGGCTTATGTTCCAGACAGACCCGGCCAGTGGCTGGAAGCTGTGCAAGATGATGATGGTGATGAAGATGATTCAGAATTGAATTTAGAAATGCTTGTGACATCACAGGGTGTCTACCGGTAACGAAAGTAACGAATTTTACAAATGGGTAACGAAAGTAACGAATTTTACAAACGGGTAACGAAAATTTTCTGAAGGCGGGTTGAATCATTTAAACTCGCGCCGCTAGGCTCAGAGATTGAGAGTTTCACGCAAGCGGCGCCGTGCCTATTACATAGTACTAAGCTATATGTCTCCGTGCCCGACCTCAAGGATATACATACCGAGGATACCTTGAGCGGTATACATCGGTTCAACGTATATTTTAGGCATCAAGAAGTCTTAAGTTTCGTCTGAAATATTTTTCTGCGTTACTGTATTAGGAAACCTGACTTTTCGCGAGACGTTTATTCGCGGATACTTCCGAAACTAAAAAGAAATCTCTCATTTCTGTTATTTGGAAACTATGTCAAATTGAAGTCCAGAAATAACGCGAAACAATTTAATGTCGCAATCTTGCGAAATGTTACCGTTTTGAAACAATGCGAAAAATCTTCGAAATACATATAACTTATTTAAAAAATATGTCAAGTAAATTTGCGACATTCAGTATGGTTAATTCGAAATTCCGTTATAAGTCGATTTTTCCTTCGAACATTCGTTCCATCGGATATATAATCTAACCGATTATTTCGATAACTTGTTGATAATTCGTGGTTCTCGATCGAAATAAAACTTGCCCTCTTGTCATATTATTCGTGCAATCCTCTCAGAACCATTCGTAATATTCGATACCTTACCTACTTCGAACGTTCATCCTCCAAAATCGCATCCTCAAGACGGCCGGCTGACCGCACGACTTGCCTGCGGGAATCTCGTCAAACTGACAGAGATCGACGTCAGTTGCGTAAAATCATAAAACCCGTCCCCTATCGTGAACTTGTGACCACGAGGACTGCGGGAATCCTGTCAAAGGTGATTGGGCACCCATCACGAAACCTACTTGCCACTTTTCCCAGGACCGTATACTTAAAAGCGTGCGGGGAGCGAGAAGTGCATCAACCCACTTAAAAATGGCAGCCTACGTAGCATCGAAATACTAAATCCTCCTCGTGATCCACCCTGAACTCATGAACTCCCAACTACAGCATAGGGAGAAAGGGAATCACGGCGCCGACCGAACAACATGTTCATAACTACACGTGAATTTTAACCATGCCCAATCTTGAGCTTGCCTCCGCCATTCTATCAGGACAGATAGACAGGCAGACAATCGTTGAACGGCTGGGTGCGGCGACGATTGCATAATATCTCGAGGACAACGTAAAACGGTCGAGAGCGGCAGCGATTGCGATACATCGCGATATTTCTCCGCATTCAATGACGAGGACAACTGTATTCTTGTCAAACGGACAGCAAGTGGCGCCGATTGCGTAATAATGCTATATTTTCTTGTGCCCAAACTCGAGGACAATGGAAATCTCGTCGAATGACTAAAAGTGACGCTGATGATCTAAATCTCGATTTTTCTCAGTGTTCTATCGTAAAAACTACGGGAAGCTCACCAAACAACTGATACCCGTGCCGATCGTGTAACATCTCGATATTTCTCCGCATTTGACTGCAAAGACAGAATTCGGCGACGATCGCATAACATCGCATACATTTCTTCGCGACCTACCGCGGGGACGAAGGAAATCTCGCCAAATGGTCAAGAGCTGAGCAACCTCTTGGTACCGTAATAATAACAACATATTGTAGACAAGACGACATATTAGCTGAAACAACTCATTGGATATTAAATATCTAGTATATATTTATTATTTTTTAATTTTTTATAACAACATGTGAATTTCATTTAAAGCGGCTTCGGTGGTGTAGTTGGTAGCATGCTGAACTGCTGTGCCCAATATAGCGGGTTCAAACCCGGCCGAAGTCGTCGGATTTTTTAAAAGCGTTAAAAAATCCTTCAGTATGCCTTCCTTCGGAGGGGAAGTAAAGCCGGCGGTCCCATGTCACGGATTTATGGCATGTAAAGGATTCTTCCACAGACAAAACTTGTGTGAAGCTAAATTGTTAGGTTATATTTCGTCGGAACGCTCTATCAAAGTTCCAACGTTCACCACTAGGTATCATTGATATCTGGTAGCAACTTGAAATTGAACGGAACTTGTAGCTCACCCTAAGGGTGTCCGTTGGAAGCAGCTACAGACTCAGACGAGCTGAACATGTCCTCGGACACTCCCGGCACTAAAAGCCATACGATAAATAAAAAACTTCTTTAAAAACAGTTCATTGTTGTTTTTCTTCACCGCGTGATGAGCGCCTATGCTTGTAGACCGCAGACGTAACTTGAATTCAAAGGTAACTAAAATTAACTAAAAGGTAACTAAAAGGTACCTAAAAAGTAACTAATTTTTACATCATCCTTACAGTAGACACCCTGCATCTGCAAAAATAAGTGCTGTTACATAATCTAACTCTTTAAAAATATTAAAATAAATAAATTCTGTTACAAAATCTTCCTCAAAAATACAGTATTAAAATAATAAATGGTGTTCTCCAGCTAAAGAAATATCTTGCACTTTTTCAGTCAATCCTCAAATGATCAGCTTACTTTGCCTCGACATGTCTTTACAAGTGTTGAAAGTGATGTAAATATTAAGTCGTAACATGGTGATAGCATTGGAAAAGTAATGCCATCCATGTTCTTGACAATTGTGCTGCATTCCCAATACATCTCATTCGGCCTATAATGAAAATAAAATTACTGTTCATAAATCACAGATTAAATAAGTTTTATTACCTAAAATGGAATGGAAATTGAATCTGCTCTAAATTTGAATTGGACTACTTTCATGGCTACTGGGACTCGCAATGCTACATGAACTATCTACGATGGATTCTTCCTCTACCTTACCATTGTTTCTTAGGATGGTTTGAATCCTGTAGCTTTCCGATAGTTTGCATGCCGCACCTGGCATCGCCTTACGCAACAGTTGCCGCCCTCCAAGATTATTTGTCCGTGGCACACACTGAAGTTTACCACTCACAATTTCTCTTCTGGGCTCTGCTGTTCCATGGCTCCGCCTGACTCTCCTCCAAACTGTGGTCCCACATGTTGTATTCCATTGTTGCTGCTGTGTCAAGATTTCCCATATCTTGCTTTGCAGATATTAACCATACTCCCACATTATCCAACTAAGTAAAATTAGCTCACAATGGAATAAAATAACTTTATTTACATAAATGGTGCCAGGAAAACTGGAGAAACGTGTAAAAAGGAAATAGAAAGCAAAATAGTAGATGGAGCCCTAATTCAGTCAAAAAATATAATTAAATTTCATTGAAATAATTAATTACACACACTCATGATAAACAAGTCAGAATAATGTATATGTAAGAAAGAACAAGCATAAAGCTCAAATACTTGCAAAATGTAACAAAGGCCACTCAGAACAAAGAATTGACCGCACTGACACAAGACTCTCCTTGTAGGTCTCCCGTGACTCATGATCTCAAGATTAACGGTCACGTTAAACTACAAGCTTCCTTTTTTTTTTCTTCTTGTAGGTAAGCCTCGTGTCACATGGCTCTGTGATACAAAGGAGAGGGGGGGAGAGAGAGAGAAATTGCATAGTAATCCACATCAAGTCAATCTCAAAAAGTGCCATGACATAAATTATGAAAGAAGCGTACATAAAAGACTGACAGAAAAATGTAAAGGAAAAAATATAAAATGTATAAATAATGACCTTACATAAGCCTCCGTGGCTTAGGCGGCAGCACGCCGGCCTCTCACCGCTGGGTCCGTGGTTCAAATCCCGGTCACTCCATGTGAGATCTGTGCTGGACAAAACGGAGGCAGACAGGTTTTTCTCCGGGTACTCCGGTTTTCCCTGTCAAAATTTCATTCCAGCAACACTCTCCACTATCATTTCATTTCATCTGTCATTCATATAATCATTGCCCCAGAGGAGTGCATCAGGCCTCGGCAGCCGGCACAGTTCATATCCTCGCCGCTAGATGGGGGCTTCATTCATTCCATTGCTGACCCGGTCGGAGACTGGAAGCAGGCTGTGGATTTTCATTCAATGACCTTACATGAAAATTAAATATGAAGCAAAAACATTAACCATATTGGATAATGTGCTACGTATATCTATTAACTCGGGTAATGAAATTACTGGTGACACCTGTTAATACTATTTTCTTCTTTAATCAAACATGTTTTCGACCCAGAATGGGGTATCAGCAGCATAGGTTTTTTCTCTAATCTGACTTACATATAGTATGAAATGACAGCACGGGTTGTTTCCTCTAATTTGACTTACCTGTATATATAGTATAAAACGAAAAAAATCATATCATGTAAAATATAGGCTCTAGGTATAACACTATGAGGGGGCATGGTGGCACAGCAGTCAAGCTAGTCGCCTCTCACCAAGGTGGACCAGGCTTGATTCCCGGTCAATGCATGTGAGATTTTCGAAGTCCTGTGGTTCGAATTCCATGTAAAAAGGAGGTCCCGTGGCTCATGATCACCAGATTAACGGTCATGTAGAACTACAGGCTTCCTTTTCATTTCCAGGATATGACACACATATTTAGGATCATAAGTAACAGGGCAACACTAAAAGATAAAATCAAAAATCTCGCATAAAAACATATTTAATTGTAACTAAATGGCGCTACAAACAAGGTAATAAACCTCAAATAAATGACACAAAATCATAAAAAATTATTCCATTACAAAGAATCTTCACTAATACAACATCTGATAGTTGTTATTTCTGTTCCACCGAACCTATAACATTCAAGTTTCACTTCCATATGGCTTCCTCACCTCTGCTTGTTTTATGAGCTTTAATGATTACCATAATAGGCAATCTTAATCTACATGGCAAATGATTAATCTTTCTTTAATTAGCCTTGGGTTCTTTAACTTGTGTAACCACATTTATCTTTAAATTAACAATAATAATTGTTGGAACTTCGGTTTACACTTCATCAATCCCATGTTCTCTCCCTCACAGTCCATATGTTAAGTACTTTTTGTTTTGGGCGGTCACGCTACCTTTCTATCTACAAATTAAATTATTGAATCAAGTGAGTGAGTCACCCCGACTCTTTTACACTAGTATTATTAAGAAAACCCTTTATTGTCGATTGTCACACATGGGAATTTATCATTACTTAGGATAACATATTCCTAATTAACGGCATCTGAAACGATAACTCGAGCGAGGTACACTTCAAATGGCATAGCTACGGGAATTGAACCTCCGAGCCTTCGATTATAAGATTCATACAATCTCTTTAACAGTCCTGTGTTGACAAGTAACATCTGGCCAGCTCAAACCTTTAACAGGCCGGCGAACTCCCCCTCACTAGGTCGAGTCCTTCGCAAAATTTATGACCTCGGCCATCATGACTGTTACGTCAGGTTGGGGTACACTACTTAAGAACTTGGCTGGCTGAGTTTCTCACACCACCTCCCTCCTATAAGAAAAGCTTTAATTTTTAAAACCCTACTTTTACGTTATTTCGGCTACCTATCGGCCAATATTTAGATCATACAGGATAATGTAATTAATCCACGAGTATCAACGTTGCCCGGTCTGAAGGACAATCATTATTTAAAGGGGCTACTCCATTTTTTTTTAACGCTGCCCAGGGCTCCCGTGAAATCAATTCCTAGGGCTCCACCCATTTTCGGTAGATTCGAAGATACTTTGGGAGCGGGAATCTAACCACCGTCCTCCACATTTCATGCGACAACAGAGCGGTATATAAACAGACCTCTTTTCGTGAATTATACAACAATAGTGCTCCCTTTACTGACGATTATATTGATCCGTCTCACTCAGTCCCTTGCAACTACACTCATGATGAACCATTCCTGACTTTATTTATAGCAATCACTTGAATTTACTAATTATTTCCCGCTTATTTCAGCGTATATCAATGAATTTCCTGTAAAGCTTTTCGTGAAGAATAATTTCTTTCCAAGCCGTTCTTAACTTTCCAACTGCTGACTTTATCTTTACCATGAATAATTCATTTAACATAAACAATTATTTCAACATACTGTAATTTATTTTGAACACATCATTATTTCTTCAACATACTAGTTCTATGACTTATTTACTTGAACATATTTTAACTGTAAGAGATTTCTACTCTTGCGACAATTTACTGGTGCTTACAATTTTTACATTTCACAATCTTTTATTCCTCTTGCTATCTATCGATTCAAATCCGTTTTACTTCATACACATAGTTACTTCTTCCCGTGAGTGTGACATATCATTTTTCTGGAAAAAATGTGCAGCCCCCAAAAAGCACTTTATAATTAAAGATTTGTACTTTCATTATTGTTAGATGATTTCTGCCAATGATAATGGACCTGCTCATCCACCATATGTGATTAAACCTTCATAATCATCATCGTTGCACTCTTAACATATATTTCTTTCACAATTTACACAAACTTTCTTTTAACTTCCCTTTCATAGGATATTTTAACATATTAATTGATAACACTCTTAAAACCACTTACAAAACTTATATAAAACACTTGAAAAATATTATTTACACACAAATTTTACATTTAGACATGAATTAATGCCTTTCAAACACATTGAGATTCCCTTTTCCTGATTCCCACGTTTTCACTAATTTCTTTGCCTCATTGACTCATACTCTGCCCTGATCCTAAGCATCTACTTGAATGGAATGAAAGTCTCTAATATTCTATGGTCTATCCTAGACCTCTCCAACCCACCATTGAAAGTCTCTGAACTCCTATTGTCTATTTCTAACTTCGATCGGTCCTGACTTTCCATCTCCTGGAGCAATACTCCCTTCGGCGTTACAATTATGTACTCTGTCGTGTCCTTCAGGCAATGTTCTCCTAGAATCATGGTTTAGTCTCAAACTTACACTCTGTGTTTTGTGGCTCTCCACTCTATTTCCACATTTACGGTATTTCACTCAAACTCCTTACTAGGGTTTCTTCTACTTGAACTGTTCTGAAGGCTTAACTCGCTTCACACGGTTACTTCTGCAGTTGACTTAAACTGTTTCCGAACTAATGTCCCTCGGACCGTCAATCTTACTTCCAACTTCCTAAGCATAGGCAAGTTTAGAATGTTGCACAAACATATAACCCACTTGGTCTTGAAACGATACTTCCTTGAATCAGTATAGCACCCCTGATGTTCACAAAGACTGTATATTTGCGACACAGTATGGTGTTTCGCAAACTTAATGTTAGTTAAAACAACGCAGCGTGATGCACACGACTTGAAAAGTACGACACCAACCTGGGCTCGTTTATAACTGAATATCCTTGGTTGAAGCAGCACGACCTCCCCTGAGGATCGCTTAGAACTGAATGTCGTTGGTGAGACAGTTTGACCCTCCACTGAGGTTCATAAGACTGAATACTTCTGCCTCAGCAGACTGGCTATTCATCTGATCTGAGTCAAAAGTAGTTTGTTTCCACCCCTCTTGAAACTAACTTCTAAAGTAATCCTCGTAGCTGATTATAAAAATTACTTTTGTTCTCCCTGAAGTCCATAGGTTCGAAAAATATCTTTGATTTCTGGAATCGATCGTACAGTTCTTCTATAAAAATTTTCAAAATGGTCTGGTTCCACGTGGGCGTGTCCGTTTACTGATTTTCCTCCGTGCAATCCGTTCACGAAGGCCAAGTAACGTAAGGCTTACCTTGAACTTCTTTCCTGTACAATAATTAAACGATTTTATGTTCTTGAAAATCTCTTCCTAATTATCAGCCATTTTGGCGTCTTCCAAAGTTCATAATTTTGCGCCTTTTCGAAAATCATACAAATTTCACAACATTGCAGGGTCTCTCTGCTATTAATCTCGTGCTAATATTGCTGGTTCATCATAGCTAGGGGAATTCCCTTCTTCACTCGTTGGTTATTAGTCACTGTACGATTCCTTCTTGCAGCTGCATTATCTGTCTTATGGTGGGTGAATCACCTCGCATGTGTGTGAATCTTGTCATCTCATGATTCAACCTCTTGCTATAAGCTCCAAGATTGTGTTTTGTTTCAACATCTGAAATCTTCTCTTGGCTTACAGCCCCAATCCTCAGAAAATTCTACTTCTTTCTTATACAGTCACTGATTCGATTCCTTTACTGTGGACCTCAGATCTCGGCTATTTCTTCATCTGCCATCCAACTGGTCCTGAGTTATTTTTGACTCCTTATATTAGAACGAATATCCTATAATCTTTGTATAACATATCCTTTGAGCCTAGCTCATAAGGGTACAATACATTATTTTAGTTTCATATTGTTATTCCTAGAGCCTATATTTTATATGATATAATACTTTTTTTGTTTTTTGTTTTATACCATATATACGTCAAATTAGCGGAAACAACCATATGTAAGTCAGATTAGAGAAAAACCTAAAGCCTCCGTGGCTTAGGCGGCAGCACGCCTTCCTTTCACCGCTGGGTCCGTGGTTCAAATCCCGGTCACTCCATGTGAGATCTGTGCTGGACAAAACGGAGGCAGACAGGTTTTTCTCCGGGTGCTCTGGTTTTCCCTGTCATCATTTCATTCCAGCAACACTCTCCACTATCATTTCATTTCATCTGTCATTCATTCAATCATTGCCCCAGAGGAGTGTGTCAGGCCTCGGCAGCCGGCACAGTTCTTATCCTTGCCGCTAGATGGGGGCTTCATTCATTCCATTCCTGACCCAGTCGGAGACTGGAAGCAGGCTGTGGATTTTCATTTTCATTAGAGAAAAACCTATGCTGACGATGACCCCATTGTGGGTCGTAAAAATGTTTCATTAAACAACAAAATAGTATTAACAGGTGTCGCCAGTATTTCATGAAAATAGAATCTAAGATTTCAACATAATTCATTGAGACTATGGACCACCTCAAGGAATATATGCAAGAGTCGTGTCACTCGCAGACACTTGGGAATGTAAGAAAAAGGGATGACGATATGAAGAAACAAAATTGTACTGTACATCTGCAGACATACTCCTCAAGCAATGCAGTAGTCCTACAAACCAAGTTTTTAAGAAAGCACTATAGTATGCTGCGTAATCAGGATGGTATACACGATGCTGTACATAACAGGCCGAAAATAGTGACATCCTTCAAGGTATACACAGATATGCCGCCACTGCTTCACATGTTGAACTTGTGGACCCACGTCGAAGATATCCAGATACCACAGAAGATTCCCAACACATACACACACTAACATTATTCATGCAGAAACAATTCAACTAGAGACAGCTGTATGCTACAAACAAACTTTGGAGGTCACATGACAATATGCACGTAAAGCCCAAACAAATGCAAGACAAATTGTAAAATGTTACCCCGAAAGTAAAAGGTCAATGTCATACTTACAAAGAAATAAAATTTAAAGTAACTCGTACCTTATCTTACAAAAATGAGTCCCTCCCCAGGCATGGTGTATGGCAAGCTGCAAGTGGGACCTGACTGTCTACAGGATCGGAATCCGATATGCTAAAAAGAAGAAAGTTAGTTGTGTTCAAAAAAAAATGTGCCCCTTCTTGTTCAACACAAATAAGAGACAGACAGAGGAACCCCCATCGAATATTGAAGGTCCCCCACCCAGTAAATCATTGGGAGATAAATAAAATTAAATAAAATCAAGTTCCCTTAATGGAAACATGAAAATGGTTCACCTGACAAGGAAACACTTACTTGTGAAGCTTCTATCAATGTGGCTCAAGAGTAAAGTAGCATCATACATACTACTGTTGCTTGGCTCACAAGACTTCAGACGTGATCAGTTGATCAAGAGTTTGCTGTACACATTAGGTCTGTTTTCTAATTTGGTGCACTGTCCTCGAATGTTTCTTGCATGTTGATTTTTCTAGAGATAATGTGCTTTGTCAGATTTGTAAATGATTTAAAAGAGATATGTATGTTGCATAACTTTATTGAGAATAAAGTTATGGGACATTGTTTTGTTTATTATCCACCAAGTACTTGCCTTTTTTTTAAATTAATTTACTTCGAATAAGGAGAATATTTTGTTTCAGCAATGTGCTCTGTCTGCTGGATACTTCTTCAAGTGTCCTTTGTGTAACAACGTGTCTACGTTTCATCGTGCCGTGCTTGACTGCGGAATCTACATTCCTGGAAGGTGAAGTGATCTTTTTTTTTTTTCTTTCTTTTTTTTTTTTTTTTCTTCCCTTGTTATTAGTTACTAGTTTCTTGAGCAGGATGGTCTCTTAATCATTATTAGTGGTATGAGTTTTTGGTGAGTAGGTATTATGACCGTTACAGAGTTGTTTACAGTGGTATCCAAAATGCATGCCCAAGCTCTGACTGACCATATTAAGCCTGCAGTATAACACACTATTTTACTCTCATTGCAAAACTTCTATTGAATTCACAAATTGGTGGTTCACACACAGAATTTCTGAAAACTCATTAATTCTTATGCATAATTTTTTCCAAGTACGTCCGTTATAAGTGGCATCCCTGGCAATAACTGCCTATAAGGTCTTTCTGTCATTTTCATATAGAAAGTGCTAATGCAACACTTTCATCACTGGCCAGCTATCTTCATCACCAGCATACTGGCACAAGCTCGATCATTTAAAGTCTGCACAGTTTCTTTACCTCGTAGATGTATTATGACCATTAGATTGGTGTTGTATGTGCTGTGTTATTACAGGAAACATGCGAGATGTATGGAAACAAACAACAGTAGCAGTGAAGACCCCTTCATGTTGCAGTGGCTAGCATACTTGGCTGTGGCTCCTGAAGTTTAGGTTTGATTCCCAGCTCTGCCAAGAAATTTACTTGTTGTCCGAGTGCTGGAATGGGATACACTCAGCCTCATGGAACTGAGAAGAGGTGGTTTCGATTCCTACCTCTGCCATCCTAAAAGTGATTTTTTGTGGTTTCCCACTTTTGCTCCAGGAAAATGCCGGGATTGTACGAATGGTAACTAACATAAGGCAACAGTCACCCTCTACCCAACCCTAGCCCCAATCACAAACACACACTAATACATCAATCTCAGTAACACAGGTTATCAGATGAATTCCACATTGTTTACTTTTGATGCAGCTATTCCAGCGGCTGCTGCGAGTTCAGATGTGATCTGTCATACAGTCCTACAGTTGAACCATCTTGCCCTTAAAGTCAAAGAGATGGTCCTCTCTTTCGTGTGTCATTGGCATCCATGTTCTAGTCATCGGGACACATTTTCAGACTCTAAAACTGATGTCGCATCCTAGAAACCGATGCACAGTAAGCATCTGGCCACATCAGTTTCCAACTGCCCAGTTTCCATTGTCCAATCGCACCCTACTGCATGGAGTTGTCCAGGCAACTTCTCTATGCCATAGTTGAATGTTTACACAGTGAAGGTGGAAGTTGGACAAATACGACAGTACACACTATGTACACAGTCGGATAGGACCACTGACGTCATCGCTTTCAAGGGTGTGCGCTGACTCATTGTCTGCGAAGCTGATGGTATAGTATCAGGGCGTGGTGGCTCAGCGGTCTAGCTGTGTGCCTCTCACCAAGGCGGTCCGGGTTCGATTCCCGGTCAATGCATGTGAGATTTTCGAAGTGAAATGCCATGTCCTGTGGTTCGGATTCCACGTAAAAAGGAGGTCCCGTGGCTCATAATCACAAGATTCACGGTCACGTAAAACTACAATCTTCCTTTCCTTTTGGTATAGTATCAGGTGACCGCTTTCTGGAAAACTCAGGGAACACAGGGAATTTAAATTGCATAGAATGAACAGCGAAAATACAGGTGGAAAATTTGGCACGATGAAAATAAATGTCGTAACGTATGATTGGGCTTAATAATAATGCATCGTTGGCGGTATTTAATTAATCTTGCACACAAGATTAATTGTCGTTAGGATTAAAGATTAAGTACCGTAATTTGATCGTTCTGCCATTTCTTCTTTTCGGATGTTCGCCTTTCAGGGTATCCAAAGTCAGAAAAATTTGCCTCGCGAGAAAAGAAAATGACTCGGGTGTTTATACCTTATTTCATATACTGTAAGTTGAGAGTAATTACAACACGCCAGAGTCGCGAAGAAGAGCTCTCACCTAGACGAGCACACTACCTTTGATAGAAATATTACAGACACCGTATCAATTGTAAACTGGCTTTAACTTCTCGTCAGTAAGAGGTAAGAGCCCTTCTCCGCGGCTCTGACATGTTGTCATTTGACTCGACTTATATGGAGTAAGGTATAGTTGTGGTGTAACGTGATTTACTGAACAGATGGCGCAAAATCTGGATCGAGTTAACTTATGTCCCATGCATCCTTCCTGTACTGTCGACTTGTGTATGTAAATGATTTGCAGACTGTCAAAGCATTTTTTTTTATAACAAGCGATGAGCGAAGACACATACAGGTAAATGGAATTTCTTTGTCTATAATGAGTAATAAAACAAATACCGTATTTACTCGCCTGTAACACCCCATTTCTTTTCCGAATTTTCGGCTTCAAAAATAGTGGGGGGGTATAATAGGTGAAAATTTCCCTTGATATAAGTTAGGATGGCGTGGTATAAATGCACACAAAGGAGTACCTAGCGTCCTTAAATCAACACACAAAATAGTTATTTCAACCTAGACCTAATTTACGATAAAAATGATAATAGCCCGTTTAAATCGCCACTCTCTTGCATCATCACAGTGCTGCAGATGCACAGCATTACGAGTGTCGATTTCAAGGCGACGCAGTGTTCCAATGTTATGCGACAACTACCTGACATACGGAAGATTTATTTCTAATACTGACCACATTTTCATACTTTTCCTTTTTTCACACTGCGGAAGCACTTAGAAGTTTTCTTGGTTCCCAATATTTTTTCCTTCTGGCTGCGGCAATAACGAATCGCACACGGCTGCACTTCGTATTTATGACTCGCCGCTTTTACTCCATTTTCTGCAGCAATTCTAGCACTTTCAACTTGAAGGATGCTGTAAAACTTGTTCTCTTGCTCATTTTCAGTCTTGCTTGTGTACTGTACGCTTCTTAATTATACACTGCACACGTCCGTGTGGGATGCATGACACGGAACTCTTAAGCTGGGGGGTAGGGGGAGTGAGTAGCCTATGTCGAGGTCAACAATGCACAGGCGGTGCAGGCAAAAGCGCAGGTTTTACCGTTAACTGGAATGTTGTAGGCCTATTTGCAACATTTTTCTTATTATTTCTCCGTCCCAATTTCCTTTTACAATTATTTTCCCCCCCAATAATAGTAGAAAATGAAAGGGGGGAGTGTTATAGGCGAGTAAATTCGGTACTGCAACGACAATGGTTTGCATAACCTATAATTCACTCATCAACAATTAACACTTCTGTATTTAGTATATTTTGAAGATCATGTAGGGATCCTCGAAATTCAATCCAGAATAGCTGGAACCGTCAAAGTACCCAGATTTTCAGGCTTGGTTAGAAGAAGTTCCCAAGAATGCAAAACATGCTTTTTGTAACGTGTGCAAAAAAACAGATTGCTTTGAGCAACATAGACACTAGCCATATTGCAGGAAAAATTCACGAAGCAAGGATCACCAGCCAGCATGTGGCTGCGCTTTTGTCAAATCGAGCCATACTTCAGTTTGGTCGTTTTATATCGCGTGTCAACAAGGACTGAGCTTGAAAAATTTGATAGGAGTAAATCTCGGCTGGATCCTTTTTATACTAAACAGTTAGAGGGCTTGGAAGAATATAATGATATAATGATAAAATCATCCTCATATTTTCTCATGGTAATGCCTTCGTGGAGGTTTTTTTCTCCATTAACAAAGAAATGTAAGTGGAAAATTTTCTCAAGGAAAATCTCATAGCGATTAGAAGAGCATGGGATGCAGGTGGAGTAGATACGATAAACATTGATGATGAAATGGTTCGTTACGATTGTAGGGCTAGGGCTAAGGAAAAAATCACTGTCGGAAACGAAAACGATGGGAAACAGAAATAGAGCAGTTGAGTCGGTACGAGAGAGAGAAGAAAAGAGAGGATGAAGTGTTACTGGCATTTAATAAAGAAAAGGAAGAATTGCGCACAAAGCAACATGAGCTGGAAATGAAAGTAAAAACATTGAAGAAAAAGAACTTCAAACGTATTCAGCCACCCAAATATCTGTTAAATGAAAATGAAAATCCACAGCCTGCTTCCAGTATCCGACCGGGTCAGGAATGGAATGAATGAAGCCCCCATCTAGCGGCGAGGATATGGACTGTGCCGGCTGCCGAGGCCTGACGCACTCCTCTGGGGCAATGATTAAATGAATGACAAATGAAATGATAGTGGAGTGTGTTGCTGCAATGAAATTTTGACAGGGAAAACCGGAGTACCCGGAGAAAAACCTGTCTGCCTCCGTTTTGTCCAGCACAGATCTCACATGGAGTGACCGGGATTTGAACCACGGACCCAGCGGTGAGAGGCGGGCGTGCTGCCGCCTAAGCCACGGAGGCTTGCTCTGTTTAATATTATACCTAACTAATTGTGATTATTTCGAAATATGATCAATCAAACGTGCAAGTTATTTAATTTGTGAAAGATATACGTTGTCGTAAGAGACTATTTTAGTTATGTATTTTACGTTCTGTAATAAATTTTAAAAACAGTATTTACCGTACATAAATGTTGTTTTATGTTCTGAAAATAAACATAAATAGTATCCTTATAAAAGTATAAAAGTATTTAACACAAGGAAAAATTATAATAGAACTGGGAAAACACAGGGAAAATAATTTTAGGTAAACAACGGTCACCCTGAGTATCCTATCCCTGTGTAGTATCTGGAGTAGTCTTTTTTCTCTCTTTTTCCATCTTCACTACATCTCGACAGTGTTTTATGTTAATAATCAGACTACAGTGAGAGTTGATGCTAGGATGAGTTCTTTGTTCAATGTTACAGGAGTGAGACAAGGCTCACCACTACTGTTTATTTTATATGTGAACCATTTAATGAAGGGTATAAATTGGCTGGGTGGGATTCAATTAGGTGGAAACCTGGTAAGCAATCTCGCCTATGCTGATGATCTGGTTGTAATGACAAACTCTGTCAACAGCTAAGAAGCTAACTTATTTGACTTGAACAGAGAAGTAGGGAATATGGTTTGAAAATGAGCATTACAAAAACAAAGGTTATGTCGGTAGGGAAGAAACGCAAGAAAATAGGAGGAACCCAATTCAAGCAGATGGAACATTTTAAGTACTTGTGCTGTGTATTCACTCAGGATGGTAGCATGGAGAAAGAAATAGAATCGAGGTGCAAAATACCCAATGTAGTGAGTTATCAGTTGCGATCTACAGTATTCTATAAGAAAGAAGTTACCGTAGCGACAAAACTCTCCATACATCGCTCAGTATTTACACCGACCTTGCTGTATGGAAGTGACAGCTGGGTAGATTCAGGATATCTGATACATAAGCTAGAAGTAACCGATATGAGGGTACAGGGTGTCGACCGGTAACTAAAGTAGAGAAAAAGTAGCTAATTTTACAAACAGTTAACAAAAATAACTTAAAGTAATTAATTTTTATGTCTGGTTAGTTGAAGATAACGATAATTCGCTGAAGTCTGTTTAAATTATTTGAAATCTCACTGCCCTGGTCACAGATAGGGATGAGCGAGTTCCATGCAAGCTGCGAAGGTTGCGTAATAATGCTAGATTTTCCAGTGCCCGGCCTCAAGAAAATGCATACTGAAGTTACCTTGAGTGGTATAGGCATACATTGGTTCAACGTATATTTTCGGCATCAAGAAGAATCTTTTGTGAGAAAAAATTTCTGTATTAATAGGGACCCCACACCTGCCAACCCTTCGATTTATTCGGAAACTTTCGAATTTTCACCTCGTCTTCCGACCTTCTTAATTACTTTCGAATTTACTTAATTTCTTCCGAATTTCGGACCCCAGTGATATATTGTACAAAGAAAGAAAAAGGTACTGCAAATAATTTTCATTCTCAAGGAGATTATCTCTTAAGTCGTAATTGCTTCTGTGATTTGCGTAACCTTGGTTTTTTGTGTAAGTTTCTCGCTAGGCAGTGAGCTCCATAGCTGCGATCTTGGAATCGTGAGTCAGCTGATCGGCCTACCGCATACTGATTGGTGGTATTTTACGGACAAACAGGTGTCAAGCCTGTGCTGATTAGTCGAGGCTGGCCAGGTGACTGTGCAGTATGGGATTATACCTTGTATGTTACGCGCGGCGATTGTGACTTGATCCGTTTGACGCAACGTGTTTATACTCTGCTAGCATCACGTTTAGTGCGTCGGTAGATAATTATTTCAACGAGTTGTGTTGATGATTGTTTCGTGTCGTGTGTTTCTTTCGTCACGTTATGGCGACAAAACCTCGGAAACGTTATCTCCAAGTGTTCAAAGAAAGCTATAAAACTGAATTTCCATTCATTGTACAATCTAGTAGAGGAAACCATTTTGCTCTTTGTTCCGTGTGTCGTTGCGATATAAATATTTCTCATGGTGGAGAAACTGACATTGTAACTCACAGCAACACTCAAAAACACAAGGACAGTCCTAGTTGTTTACAGAACAACAATAAATTAGGTACGTTTTTTGTTCACGGGAATGAAGACAATGCTGCCATTCGAGCAGAATGTTTGTTCACGGCGTTCGTCGTAGAACATAACCTCTCTTTATCATGTTCCGATCACGTGGGACAATTGTTTAGAGAAATGTTCCCGGATTCGGAAATTACGAAGAAATATTCCTGTGGGAGGACAAAACATCCGCCATTGTTCATGAAATGGCACGTGACTCCGATTCAAAAATTATTAATATTTTAAAATATGGGCCTTTCGCGATCTCCACTGGTTGTACAGGGTGTCTACCGGTAACAAAAGTAACGAAAGTAACGAAAAAGTAACGAATTTTACAAATGGGTAACGAAAGTAACGAAAAAGTAACGAATTTTACAAACGGGTAACGAAAATTTTCTGAAGGTGGGTTGAATCATTTAAACTCGCGCCGCTAGGCTCGGAGATTGCGAGTTTCACGCAAGCGGTGCCGTGCCTATTTCATAGTACTAAACTATATGTCTCCGTGCCCGACCTCAAGGAAATACATACCGAGGATACCTTGAGCGGTATACATCGGTTCAACGTATATTTTCGGCATCAAGAAGTCTTAAGTTTCGTGTGAAATATTTTTCTGTGTTACTGTATTAGGAAACCTGACTTTTTCCGAGACGTTTATTTGCGAATACTTCCGAAACTAAAAAGAAATTTTCATTTCTGTTATTTGGAAACTATGTCAAATTGAAGTCCAGAAATAACGCGAAACAATTTAATGTCGCAATCTTGCGAAATGTTACCGTTTCGAAAAAAATGCGAAAAATCTTCGAAATACATATAACTTATTTAAAAAATATGTCAAGTAAATTTGCGACATTCAGTATGGTTAATTCGAAATTCCGTTATAAGTCGATTTTTCCTTCGGACTTTCGTTCCATCGTATATATAATCTAACCGATTATTTCGATAACTTGTTGATAATTCTTGGTTCTCAATCGAAATAAAACTTGCCCTCTTGTCGTATTATTCGTGCAATCCTCTCAGAACAATTCGTAATATTCGATACCGTACCTACTTCGAAGGTTCATCCTCCAAAATCGCATCCTTAAGACGGCCTGCTGACCGCACGACTTGCCTGCGGGAATCTCGTCAAACGGACCGAGATCGACGTCAGTTGCGTAAAATCATAAAATCCGTCCCCTATCGTGAACTTGTGACCACGAGGACTGCGGGAATCCTGTCAAAGGTGATTGGGCACCCATCACGGGGCACCCATCATGAAATCTACTTGCCACTTTTCCCATGACCGTATACTTAAAAGCGTGCGGGGAGCGAGAAGTGCATCAACCCACTTAAAAATGGCAGCCTACGTAGCATCGAAATACTAAATCCTCCTCGTGATCCACCCTGAACTCATGAACTCCCAACTACAGCATAGGGACAAAGGGAATCACGGCGCCGACCGAACAACATGTTCATAACTACGGGTGAATTTTAACCTTGCCCAACCTTGAGCTTGCCTCCGCCATTCTATCAGGACAGATAGACAGGCCGGGTGCGGCGACGATTGCATAATATCTCGAGGACAACGTAAAACGGCCGAGAGCGGCAGCGATTGCGATACATCGCGATATTTCTCCGCATTCAATGACGAGGACAACTGTATTCTTGTCAAACGGACAGCAAGTGGCGCCGATTGCGTAATAATGCTATATTTTCTGGTGCCCGAACTCAAGGACAATGGAAATCTCGTCGAATGACTAAAAGTGACGCTGATGAACTAAATCGCGATTTTTCACCGTGTTCTATCGTGAAAACTACGGGAAGCTCACCAAACAACTGAGACCAGCGCCGATCGTGTCACATCTCGATATTTCTCCGCATTTGACTGCGAAGACAGAATTCGGTTACGATCGCGTAACATCGCATACATTTCTTCGCGACCTACCGCGGGGACGAAGGAAATCTCGCCAAATGGTCAAGAGCTGAGCAACCTCTTGGTACCGTAATAATAACAACATATTGTGGACAAGACGACATATTAGCTGAAACAACTCATTGGATATTAAATATCTACTATATATTTATTATTTTTTAAATTTTTATAACATCATGTGAATTTCATTTAAAGCGGCTTCGGTGGTGTAGTTGGTAGCATGCTCAACTGCTGTTCCCAATATAGCGGGTTCAAACCCGGCCGAAGTCGTCGGATTTTTTAAAAGTGTTAAAAATCCTTCAGTATGCCTTCCTTCGGAGGGGAAGTAAAGCCGGCGGTCCCATGTCATGGATTTATGGCATGTAAAGGATTCTTCCACAGACAAACTTGTGTGAAGCTAAATTGTTAGGTTATATTTCGTCGGAACGTTCTATCAAAGTTCCAATGTTCACCACTAGGTATCATTGATATCTGGTAGCAAATTGAACGGAACTTGTAGCTCACCCTAAGGGTGTCCGTTGGAAGCAGCTACAGACTCAGACGATCTGATCATGTCCTCGGACACTCCCGGCACTAAAAGCCAGATGATAAATAAAAAACTTCTTTAAAACAGTTCATTGTTGTTTTTCTTTACCGCGTATTGAGCATCTATGCTTGTAGACCGCAGACGTAACTTGAATTCAAAGGTAACTAAAATTAACTAAAAGGTACCTAAAAAGTAACTAATTTTTACTTCATCCTTACAGTAGACACCCTGTTGTAGCAATTATAGAGATAGTAAACTGTATCCTATCGTGTCATTTTTCAACAAAGAATCGAAGATGATTGAAAATCTTTTGCTATCCATGGAAAATTTGGAAGGTGACTCGACTGGTGCTAACATTGGTAATTTGCTTCTGCGTACTCAGCGTGTGTGTATGCCTTCACAGCTGTCACAAGCTGGATTAACTGCTACAGAGCGAGCCTGTACTAGTGATTAGTGATGACGCGCCTCCGGGGAAAGGAGGGGAACTAGAAGAGGGGGGTGCTTATGTAGCTCTGGTCTGAACAGTAGTTATCGGGCGTACAAGTTTGATACCTCCTATTGCGAAGGATGAACTGAAAAAACTTATTCCTTAATCCTTATTATTGAATATTGCGAAACAATACTACGCCAATTTATTTTTACTTGTAAGTTGATCCATTAGAGCAGGGGTTCTCAACCTGTGGTATGCGTACCCCTAAAGGGGTACACGAAACATTTCAGGGGCTACGCAGCAGGCCATTCTTCTACTCGATCCACATGCGCAGTGAGCTTCGTACCGTGACTACTGTGTGAGTTATTTACGGCGCGTGTATTTGAACTCCACAAAGAATTGCATCTTTTCTTTACCGAGATCAATTCTAATTTATCATCAGTACTCAATGACTTTGGTTGGGTCACGAGCGAACCCGGCTAAAGAGGCTAGCTCAAAAAATATGGTGAGTTACGAAGAATAGGCACACTGAATGTAGGAACAATGACTGGGAAAGGAAGGGAGTTAGTGGATCTCATGGAAAGGAGGAAGGTGAAAATATTGTGTGTACAAGAGACTAGATGGAAGGGAAATAGGGCTAGAGAGTTGGGTAGTGACTATAAGCTACTATACAGTGGAGCAGACAAGGATGGGAGGAATGGAGTGGGAATAATCCTCTCCCGAGACATAAAGGAGACCATAGTCCAAGTTAAGAGAAGGAGTGACAGGATAATGAGCATCAAACTGTGTCTTGATGGACAATTGGTAAACATTGTGTGTGTTTATGCTCCGCAAGTGGGTTGCGATGAGGAAGAGAAAATATCCTTCTGGGAAGATATGGATCGTGAGCTTGGAGATATACCAGCGAATGAAAGATTGATAGTGGGTGGTGTCTTAAATGGACATGTCGGAAGGAGTCGAGATACAATCGAAAGAGTACATGGAGGCTGGGGAGTAGGAGTGAGGTATGATGAAGGACATAGAATTGTGGATTGTGCGATGGCATATGATTTGGCGATTGTGAATACATGGTTCGAGAAAAACACAGGTCAATATATGACTTACAAGAGTGGGACCAGAGAAAGCCAGATTGACTTCTTAATGTGTAAAAGGTCTCAATTAAGGGAAATACAAAACTGTAAAGTTTTTAATGGTGAAGCAGTGGCAGCACAGCATAGGACGGTAGTCATGGACTGGAAAATGAAGATTAGGAAGAAAGGCAGACCTGTGCGAGTCTTATCAAAAATTAGTGGTGGAGATTAAATGAAGAGGCGTTGAAGGACCAGTTTAAGGACAAAGTACTCAATGGAGTGGTTCTTTGCAATGATGTGCAGGAGTGGTGGGCGCACAACAGCAGTTTGATAAGGAGGGTAGGAACTGAAGTGCTAGGGAGAACTTCTGGCGAGAAACCACTAGAGCTCGAGCCAGCCGGGATGGCGGTGCGCAGAACACAACGCTACCATTACGTCATGCCTCACTTCCATCGCACCAATCACAGTCAGTCTGTCTTGAGAATCTGAGCTAGTGTGTTGTCAGAAAAGCCAAGTGGAAAGCAGCGTGAAAGAGACGGGCTCGATGAGCTAAGGGACGGTGTTGCCATACCGCAGGAACTCATGGCAGCAGCCTGCGGTGTGGGGCTCGGCATGGTGGACCTGTTGCAACAGTGGACATGTATCTCTTTCTCTCTTTGCGCAAACCCCAGAGAGCCGGCCGCCTTCCGAGCTGACGCGAGCTCTAGCTGACAAAGAAACATGGTGGTGGAATGAGGAGGTACAGAAGATCGTGAAAGCCAAAAGTGATGCAAAGAAGTTATGGGATATGTCAGGTAGACAAGAGGATAGAGAGAACTACAAGAGATGTAATAAGGAAGCAAAGAAGGTAGTAGCACAGTCAAAGGCACAAATGATGGATCGGCTGTACGAAGAGTTGGAAACTACAGAAGGTGAAAGAAAAATTTTCAGAATAGCGCAGGCGAGAGATAAAGACAAGAAGGACTACACCCAAATAAAGCAGATCAAAGATGAAAATGGTCTAGTATTAACGGACCATTCCGACATCAAGTGCAGATGGAGAAACTGCTATGGAAAACTTCTCAATGAAGAGAACCCAAGGGTATATTTAGGAGAAGGAGAAAAACACCAGGGTCTGACAATGGATATTAGAAAAGAAGAAGTAACATTAGCACTTAGGAAAATGAAAAACGGAAAGGCAACAGGACCCGATGAAATACCAGTTGAAGTGTGGAAGTATCTAGTGAAAGATGGAATCGACATGTTGCTGGATTTAATGCAAAAAATGTACTCTCAGGAAACAATACCTGATGAATGGAGAGAAAGTATTTTAGTGCCTATATATAAAGAGAAGGGGGATATTCAGGACTGTGCCAACTACAGGGGCATTAAGTTAATGTCCCATACCATGAAAATCTGGGAAAGAGTGATAGATAAGAGGATCCGGGAGGAGACTAGCATTGGCGAGCAACAATTCGGCTTCATGCCAGGAAAAGGGACCACAGACGCAGTGTTTGCCCTGAGACAAGTAATGGAAAAGTATCGTGAAAGACAGAAGGGATTACACTTCGCATTCATGGACCTAGAGAAAGCATATGACCGGGTGCCCCGAGGTGAAGTCTGGAGATGTTTACGAGCGAAGGGAGTCCCAGAGAAGTACGTGCAGTTGGTTCAGGAAATGTACAAAGACGCAAGAACACAGGTTAGAAGCAGCGTTGGACTTACAGATTGGATTCCGGTTCGAGTAGGTTTACACCAAGGTTCGGCTTTAAGTCCATATCTGTTTGACCTAATTCTGGACGAAATGTCTTGTTGATTACGAGACCAAGCCCCCTGGTGCATGATGTTTGCGGACGATATTGTGTTGTGTAGTACCACCAAAGATGTCATAGAAGAAAAACTGGAACAGTGGAGGGCAGCCTTGGAAGACAGAGGACTCAGGATTAGCAGGAAGAAGACAGAGTATATGAGGTTCAATACAGACCAAGACTGTGAGATCAGAATGCAAGGGGAAACGTTAAATAGAGTGGATGAGTTCAAATACCTGGGTTCGGTGGTGACTGGAGATGGAAATCTGGATCTGGAAGTGTCACACAGGATTCAGGTAGGATGGATGAACTGGAGGAAAATGTCAGGAGTGCTCTGTGACCGCAGGATCAAGCCTAAGGTTAAGGGGAAAATATATAAAACTGTCGTAAGACCTGCATTGCTGTATGGCTCTGGAACATGGCCTGCATGCAAAACGCACACACACAGGCTTGACGTCACGGAAATGAAAATGCTCAGGTGGATGAGTGGAGTGACTAAGCGTGATAGAGTGGAAAATGTCAAAATAAGAGGAACATTGAAGGTTGTGGAAATATCTAAGAAGATACAAGAAAAGCGACTTCAATGGTACGGGCATGTGAGAAGAAAGGAGGAATCCTACGTGGGGAGGAAGATGCTAGACATGCAAATACAGGGAGTGCGAGGCAGACCTAAACGAAGATGGATGGATTGTGTACAGGAGGACCTCAGAGAAAAACAGTTGTCAGAAGAGGATGTGCATGACCGGGCTAAATGGAGGAGAGCTGTCAGAAACATCGACCCCACATAGGAGTGGGAATGATGTAAAGAGAAAGAAGAAGACTCAATGACTTTGGTTGGCTTTTAAAATTGGCCTATTTAAGTGATATTTTTGAAAATCTGAACATTTGGAATAAGTGTATGCAAGGTAGTGTTTCTGATATGTTCTATGTTGAAATGAAAACTAACGCAATGATTGCAAAAATCACCCTTTGGGAAAAGGAACTGAAAAACAACTACTATATTTTGTTTTATTAAAATATCTTTCCTTATAAAATTACAAAGGTTAAACCATACTAACTAAATACCTTCTACATTTTTAATAACCATTATTACTCCCTAAGAAAGGTTAGTAGGGGGTATGCTGGATGTTTAATTTTTTTAAAGGGGTACGATGGTTGAAAAAGGTTGAGAACCTCTGCATTAGTGTATCATACAAAATATTGGTTTCAAAATTGATCTTATTAAGATTATGAGTCAGATTAGTTCTTTGAGCAGTGTTGATTTCTAATGATTAAAATATATTCATTATGTATCCTTTATTCTCGTAATGAAGTATCTTTAAATCAGTTTCAATGTTGGTGTATTTGTGACCCGTATCATTCATGTGCGTTCCCATGGCAGAAAATTTTCTATGTCTATTTGCATTACAATGTTCAGCATATCGCGTGCTAAAATTGCGTCCTGTTTTACCTATATAATCAGCTTCGCATTTTGCGCATTTAAATTTGTATATACCTGATCTATTGTATTTATGTGTTTGATTAATTAGTTTTGAATTTTTAAAAAAATTGTGGTTGCTATTGTCTGTTTTATAAGCCACTTTTACGTTGTATTTCTTCAAGGCACTCGTATTCTTATAAGTTAGATTATTGGTGTAGGTAAATGCTGCGTAAACTGTTTTCTCTTTATTTTCTCTTACTAAGTTGGATTTAGGCTTGTTGGTAATTTTACTGATGATGTTATTCACATACGTTCTGTTGTAACCGTTCGCTTCCGCAATTTGATATATTATGGAAATTTCCTCCTTGTATGCTGTTTCAGTTAAAGGTAAACTAACAGCTCTGTTTATGAACCTTATGAAAGCTGCTCTTTTATGACCTTCTGGGTGGTTCGAATTTTTCCATAACTACTCGTGAATTTTAACCATGCCTAACTACGAATTTGCCTTCACCATTCTGCTACTATAGATAGGCTGACAATTGTTGAACAGCAGGGTGCGGCGCCAATTGCATAATATCGCGTTGTCAGTGTCCAACAGCGAGGTCAACCTGAATCTCGTAAGACTGTAGAGAGTGGCTGTGATTGCGTAACACCTCAATAGTTCTCCGCGTTTGATGACTAGGACAATTTGTATGGATTCTTGGCACACGGACAGCAAGCGCAGATTCCATAATAAATTAATATTTTTCCCATGCCTGACCTCAAGGACAATGGAAATCTTGTCAAACATCTCAAAGTGACACCGATTGTGTAAATCGCAATGTTTCTCCACGTTCTACCGTGAAAACTTCAGAAATCTCTTCAAATGGCAGAGAGCAGTGCAGATCGTGTAACATCTCGATATTCCTCCATACTTGACTGCGAAGACACAATTCGGTGACGATCACTTAACATCGCATCTATTTCTTTGTCCTCTACCGTGGAGACTAAGGAAAACGGTCAGGCAGAGTTGGCTTTTGCTGCTCTTTATTCTTTTATATTAATTCATTTATTTAGGTTTCCTTTCCGCAGACACCAACAGCGAACTTTTACATTCAGTTTGCCCCGTACACTTGCTTATGTTTGGTATAAGTTTGTTCCAGAGGCGCATATCCTGCGAAACTAGCCTAGTCACACTTTACAGCTACCTTCTGAAGTTCTTCGATCGCCTCAGGTCAAAAAGACTTCCTCATCAATCCGCCAGGCGTCGCGTTCGTCGCCAGCTAACTACCCCATGAAGAAGCTTTGCTTGCATGAGAAATTTTGTGTTTATAATGTTTCCCATGTTTGTATAAACTCCTTTGTTTCCTTCCCCTACCCCCTCGCTCGCCTACTTGTGACGTGTACGGTATCGTTCGCCTCTGTACACGCTGTTCCGCTATCACTCTCACTCGAGCAAACCTATCGCTCGCTCTGAGTTCTGCTTTAGCCTTGGAGCATACAGTTTGAAGTCCTGTCACGGGCTCGTCTCCTGTCTTAACGAGACATTTTAAATCAGACGCCATGTCTGTATTTTAGACCAACCGTCAACAGGAACCATCGCCAGCTCTACATGCACAAAAAGCTAAGTACTAAACTTCAATGTTTTTAAAAGGATTTTAATGGTTTTAAATAGCTAAATGCTTTTAATCCAATTTTATAGACAGTGTGTGGAATTGCGAAATGTTATGCAATAACTGTCTTCGAAGGATCTTGCTTTGTCAGGCTATGTCTATCAAAGCTGACTTCCTAAAATGAAATTTAGTGCTTTGCTTACCAAATAACTGAGAATACTTTCTCACTTCGAGAGATTTCATTCAAATTACACACTGTCTATAAAACTTAGCTTTCCTCCGAGGGATTTCTATTACCCCATTTAACAGTCATCACTGCTCTGGAACTTTCTATGGCAACCAACCTTTTTACTATTCAAGCAATCTAGTATTTTCCACTCTAAATTTGGGAATACTTGTCCTCGCTGAGGAATTTACGTTACATAAACTGCTGGTCAACACCTAATTTGCTTGCCACCGTGGGAACATTACCTCATCATTCAACTTCAACTCATAAACGTTTTAACTCAATAAATTCAGTCAAGCTCAACTTAAACCAAGTGTGCTACACAAACGCAATAACGTTTTCCCACTTTACGAACTCACATACATTGCAATAGCGAAGTTTTTCAACTTGTCAAAAAAGTATCAGTGCTTCGAATCTGCGTGTGAAAATTAGCTTCCGCGCCGCGTTCGGTTGAGAGAAAATAAAATTGGCCAGAACATTACATACCCATTCTCCTTTTCCAAACACCCCCTTCTAACAACATTTAAATTAACTTATGTACCTAGTTATTTCTCTATGAGGCCTCGCCCTAAGTTTGGCACCCTCCCATTTTTCTCCAGGTACAATTTATTAACTCTGCGTAAATACAAGAAGTTGTAGAAACTTCTCTTTTATCCTTTCCTCTTTCTTTTTTTTTTTTTTTTCCTGCTAGTATAGGAATTGTTAACTTTCTAATCATTAATCTTTTGTACTCAATCTCTTTTCTTCAGGATTCGTCAATACGACCTGTACACGTTGTATGTTTAACATAGTAATTTCTGTGTAAAATAGCGGTAATTTCCGCTTGTAATTTTTCTTCTTTCCTGTAATTATCAGGAATCAAAGATTTGTTTATAGCCTTTCAGATTGTCATAGTGGCTTTCTAAAAGTGCTTGAATTGCACATAATCAAACCATCAAAATTATGCTTGGTTTATAATCTCTCCATTTCTTATTCAATGCATAACCTTTAAAATCTTTGAAAGATTTTGGTGCTTTCACAAGTTCGAAACTTGTACACTATTATTCATAGTAAACTTTTACCTTGTTGGGTGTGAAACCTTTGGATTAGTAGAACTAACCAAAAAAAAGATTCATCTAACTTTAAAAGATAATATTTTGAATCTACCAAATGTTACGTTTCCAAAGTTTATATTTATAGTTTAAATAAACTACTTGTTTCTCTTTGTTCTTTATCTTTACCGTTAGAATAACGATTAGGCAGGACCTTTACTTCCCTGACTCTTCCTACAGGCTTAAGCCCTCTTTACGAAAACTAAAAATCATTTAAGTAATAAAGGTTTTACTAGTTGTTGCATTTGAACTAAAACTTCAAGTAATAACGTTTTCAAAGTTTCTCTTGGTTTTCTTAGCCAATTCTAGCAAGCCATTAAGGCAAGTAAGGCTAGCTCTGCAAGCTTCCTACTTGTTGAGATTTTCCTCTTATGGTTTGTTTCCAAAAATTCTAGTTTTTTATTTTATTTTATTTTTTTAGTTAGGTTGAGGTCCTCCTGTTTTCTAAACTTTTAGTCGGCATCTTGCTGGGTAAAAGCTTAGCCTTCCTTAAGTGCAACAATTGGTATTCTTTTAAAATTGTCAAGAAAACTAGTAAAATTATTACAAACAGCATTAAAACTGCGTTATCGCTTCCCACTCTGGGAACACTCGGTCGTTTGCCGGGGATCCAACAGTGCCCAGAAATAAAATTATTACCCCACATTCAAATCCTTCCAGCATTCTTGAATACATTATAAATCCTAATCTCTCTAAAAGGAAAGTTAGTACTTTTTTTTCTCGGCTCACTTTGCCTTGCCAGAGTGTCATCCGTTCCCATAGTACCGGAATACCGGCTCGAGAGGGAAAATGCATTCACCGAGCGCTTGCAGGTAGCCTTAATTCACGCTGCGTTCTCCGCCTGCCCGAGACAGGCCCCCGCAGGAGTTAGGTTGCTCCTGGACTTGGCATTGCTTAATTGAGGCGATGGGTGCAATAACCACTTAAGTCTGAAAACACTGTTTTGAGAAAATCACTCCTAAAGTTTTGAAACACTGTAAATGTCTGAGTTTTTCATTTATGGATAAGTTGAATTATGCACACCATTTAAAGATAGTCCTCAACAATATATCAATGTCACAGTGAATTTAAACTTTACCAGTTCTTAAATATTTTAATTTAAATATGGATTGACTGAAGTCGTTATTGCAGAGACTGTTAATCAGCATCTTAAATTACCATTTATGGATAGTAGATTCGTTCAAATTAATTTAATTCGAATAAAATAACTACCGTGTGCTGCACAATAAGTATATTTTTGTAATAAAATTATAATATGTATACAGTATATATAAAATTAACACCAAAAACATAATTTTGAAACTATTCCTTTAATAAGGCCCTTTTGAAAGTATCACTGCAATTATTTTACCTAAAAAAGAAATAAAGAGGTGTCCAAACACAGCCATTTTTATAGTCCTGTGTAATTAGTACATTTAAATGCAAAAGGATGTGCAGATAAGGCTTAGGATGGTTACATTCATGCATGAACTCAGGTCTGTTTACCCAATTTCAATCAGAAAATAATGATTAAATGAATAGATATACACCGGCATTGCCTTGATAGGATAGACTAAGTGAAGTAAAACTGTATTTAAATAATAATAATAATAATAATAAAACAACAGGATTTTATGGACATTCAATGGTTTCCTCAGCCTCACTGATTTCACTTTGCAGTTCACTTTCTCCCACAACAGTCTCTTTCTCTAATATGTGCTTAAGTGCATCTGCATTCTCCAGTGATTTTCTTGGGGAAAAATGAGTGGCAGTTTCTCTTGCAACAATTTTCAGTGTAACTAAATACTTTCTTGGAAACCTTCTTGCCACTAGAACTCACATAGCTATCACCACGATTCCTCTTGGCTTTGTTCTGCACGCGTTTCCAAGAGTCTGGCTAAAGTAATCTCTTCTTTCCTTTATTCTGCATTTCCAAATCCGATCCTTCATTTAACTTCTCATGTTTACTATCATCTGACTGATCACACATCTTTACAGAATAACAATAACAAAAACACACGCAACAGTCACAAGACAACACTCACTGATTCCCGCGCGTGTGCGATACCGGCGCTCGAAGCGCCTAAGTCGGCCCAGCTGTTCGCCGGAAGAACGACTTGCTACACAGCTGTATATAATGCAAGCTCCTGCCATCTAGAGTTCACATAACGAAATAATATTTGGAGGGTAGATGAAGAACACATTGGGATTACAAAACTGCATTCGCCGGAAAAACGACTTAAGTCGACTTAAGTGGTTATTGCACCCAGCGCCTCAATTCTTCCGTAACTTGCTGAAACTTAGTGTTGGATTCTAATCCTGTTTACCAATACTTTTTTCCACTCATAAACCTATCTCCTCTTCTCTCCTATCATCATCCCTTAGGTAGTGTTAACCCTAAGCTAAAACCTACCAAAGAGCCAGAGCTTATTGGTAATCATAACTTATTGTGCACAAGATTACATAATCGCTGAAACGACTCATTTGCTATTAAATATCTATTGTTTATTTATTTAATTTTATTTAGTTATTAATCATTTATTGTTTACTATTTAATTAATAGTTCTGTATTATTTGTCTTCCTAAAATGGTCCATAAAGTGTTTCCTTTTTAAATTATGTACAGAATAAAGTGAATTTTCAGGCCTAATCATTAAATATGATAAGAATTATTGTGGGTTTTAGCACCGTAAGTGAATTTTATTTACCATTTTTAACACAGTTCATTCGGTTTTTTTCTTTCGCGTGATGATTTTCTATGCTAGCAGACTCATCGTGAACTAAATGGTACCTAAGAAGTGGCTAATTTTTACTTCATCTATACAGTAGACACCCTGGGGTAGCACAAATGATTGCTGGGACCAAAAGATGGGAGCAATGGCAGGAAGGTAGTCGTAATGAAGAGTTAAAGGCTAAGTTAGAAATGAACATGCTAGATGAAGCTGTTTTTATGAGCTGACTCATATGATGGAGTCGTGTGAAGAGAATGGGGGCAGGAGAGCTACGAGGTTACCGAGTTTGGCTGTAGAGGGTAAGAGAAGCAGAGTGTTGAACTATTTCGTAGTGAAAGGTGTAGAAGCAGCAGGAGGCCACAGTGCTGTCAGTAGGGGATCATGGAGGCAGCTTGTTCCCAAACAGAGGTTTGCAGGCTAGACTGGATGCTGAAAGGCATAACAGTCTCTATAATAGATAAAGAATTATTAAAGAATTCCGGATGATTACAGTATAAAAATCAGTATTGACTAGGTGGAACCAAACAGGATAATTCTTTATCTGTTATACACTTCGTCAATACGGAACCATGTCGAATGTTAACAATTCTGAAAGAAAAAAAAACAGTCTCTAATAAAAATGTATGTACAGGAACTTACTTTGTCACCACGAAAGTCACGTGGCTTCTTATCAGACACCATTGAAACTTGTGTAACAATACCTCTCCACATCACACGTTAGACTAACACTGATGTGCTGATGCATTATTATGTTGATTGTGAATACACAAAAAAATTGTTTAACCGGACTAGGTGGGACCGGAGGTATTCCGGATGATCGACAATCTGGATGATCCGGAAACAAACTATTAAATGAATATAAGCTACTAATCTACACAAACCTTTATTTTGACAATATAGTCCGGTCAAATTAGACCAAAAATGATGGGTTTGCTGCATTAAATCATGTAGTTCCAAATGTTCAGGAATGTGTAGGGTGATGTCCACTGAACAACGCCTAATAAAGTCCTGTCGATTTCAGGTGCCGTGGGAGGGGCTCACATGCCCCCTTTTTTAGTTTTTGGCGCATAGCTAAAACACTTAATTAAATGCCCTACAAAATAGTAAATTCATATTTATCTCTGTGTGTTACCGTCTCAGAGATATGAGCTGGTGAACATGGAAAATGTGCAGAAAAATGTATAGCGCCTCATGTTTCTCGTCAAACTTGCCCTTCCCATCCATTTGCCTTCCATTTGACAGGAAACTCGTGAGAAAGGAAGTTGTAGAGCATTACATTTCCTTGAAGATATATACTTATGCTAATTTATCTTCGATCAGTCAAACGCTAGAGAGTTTTGATGTGTCGGTTTCGAGATTTCGCTAGTGAACCCTCTCATTATTTTACTTCCGTTTTCAACGACTTTAACTCTCTGTATCCCATTATTTATTGATTATATAAAAATAAATGGTATTTATTAACCATATAACTAATAACATAAATAAGATATATGAACGCAGTGGCATATATAGGATTATGTTTCGGGGGAGCCCAAAATTTCGGAAAACAATTTTGTTTTTATGGGAATTAAAACATGATCTAGCTAGATCTTATAATTTACAGTCCAGCCCTTAGGAGTATATATAGGGTGGACAAAATAAAACCAGTCCGTAATATATTTATTTTTTATTATTTATCTCTTTCATTTGTTTCTTTCTTTATTTCGCTTCAACATTGGAGTGAATGCAAGGTGCCAGGCATGTTTAGTGACCAGTTGAATGCAACAATGGTGCTCACGATGAAACAGCGCATATTTATTGTCGGATATAATGTGAAACACAATTCGTAGAACACGTGTGCGGAACTGTTTTCGTAAGACATTAAGACTGGCCGTGCTTTGGCAAATCCTCCAGCAAAGAGTTCAATGCAGGACTTGCTGTCGACCAAAATATTATGTTCACTCGAGTTTGAAGGTGGTTTGTGAAGTAACCAATAGACCTACATAAAATCCAATATCATCATTTTTGTCCTATAGTACGTTATTTCATGTAGGTTTGGAATTTTAAATTTATATTTTAATATTTTTATCGCAGTTGGAACTCAAAAAGTTCCCATTTTTAAGCGTGTTTCAACCATGCGTCACATTTTAGAATTATCTCAAAAACTGTCATCAGATCGAATCCAAATTTTAACACCATATACATTGGAATGTTTTATAACTGGTTTATTAATTTCAAATTTTTTTGTGTCCAAGAAACAAAGTTATCATTTTTGTAAGGTAACCTTTTCTGTACACCTTTACCCGTATCGGCTAGCTGCGGAACCATTTTCCCGTACAAATACAAACCAATATAAAATGAACGAATTCATTTACGTATTTCACAGTCATACAGCATAATCTTTTGATATATAAGGATTACAACTCGACCAAGAACTACATTTTCCAACCACCCCGAGCCGAGAAAAAGATACTTATAAAAATGATAACAACTTTGTTTCTTGGATACACAAAATTCTTAAAATTCTAACTAAAATTCATCCTCTGTTATGACAAAAATATTTTTCTTGTTACATTATTTAGTTATTCAGACGATATGACTGCCATTTTGCGTACGCGATTGGGCAGGATATCGAATTGTGTAGCCAATAGGCTTCACCCAATATCCAATAGAAGATGCCACACTATTGGCAGAATAGAAGCTCCCATTTTAAAATCCGGCCAATGAAAGTTATGGTCTCATATCTTGCCTGCATTCTTTTGTTTTGTATACAAAGACGTATTGCCCTTCGAAATGGTGTTCGCAGCAGCTTTTTCTCAGTTTTAACATATTTCATTTGTTGCAAGAACTGTCGGCGTTTGTGTGACACGTTTGTGAAACATGTGAATAATACATACTCGGTTGTGTTTAATGTTAGCGAGATGTGATCGTTCAGCATCATCACTCGTTCCCTAATTGATGAATGTTCATATAAAAATCAAGTTTGCATTTCCATGTGATACTTTGTCCATTCCATTCTATTTCTTTGATACTAAGATTTTTGCTTAGCAAGGGAAGTGAGTGAAGCCTCCGTGGCTTAGGCGGCAGCACGCCGGCCTCTCACCGCTGGGTCCGTGGTTCAAATCCCGGTCACTCCATGTGAGATCTGTGAGGCAGACAGGTTTTTCTCCGGGTACTCCGGTTTTCCCTGTCAAAATTTCATTCCAGCAACACTCTCCACTATCATTTCATTTCATCTGTCATTCATTTAATCATTGCCCCAGGGGAGTGCATCAGGCCTCGGCAGCCGGCACAGTTCATATCCTCGCCGCTAGGTGGGGGCTTCATTCATTCCATTCCTGACCCGGTCGGACACTGGAAGCAGGCTGTGGATTTTCAAGGGATAGTAGTGAAAGTCATCGGGGATACGGAATAGTGGTGGATAAGTAAGGTTATGGCAGTCTCATAATGGGCTGATTAAAGATGTAAACTTCATATATTTTGATAAAATATATCGTACTATGTAGCATCAAATTAAAATAGCTTATTTTTACTCTCTCTTTTTCCCTAAATAATGATTTTTTGCGAAGTTCGCGTCTATAGTATCCCCCCCCTGAATTTCGGAACGAAAAATTTGGGGAACTAAAAGGGGGTCCTATAGGCGAGTACATACAGTATATAAAAATCTATGTTACGGGATAGTTTGTATGTATGTATCCTATGCGTTCATATACCATCCATCCAATTGCGATGAAATTTGTGAGAGTTATTGTGTGCACTCCAGGGAAGGTTTCTGGCTACAAATTATTGATGTAACACAAAAGGGAGGGACTTAACAGGAACCCTTAAATCCCACAGTAGTCCAATTGCACAATCTGTATACTTATGACACTGCATTGCAAGGTGTGAGAATAGCTTGCTTATTGATCGCGAGGTGACATGAGGAAACTGTCAGCAGCCCGCCGTGTTATCTGGTATCGGTGTCTATTCCAATCCAGTTCACGCCATGGTTTTGGGCCGGGGGTTCATTATTATCTTCCTTTCTGTCTTTGATTGGCTTTGCAACGCATGCTGGGAATAGTTAGTAGTCAATAACAACAGTTGTAATGTAATTTGTGTTTGGGTTGTTACTTATTCCTCTCTACGTCTCATTCCTAGGTGGTCACATTTTTAACTAGCGGTCTTCTATACCTTGGTACTGCGCCCGAATCTCGCATAGTCATCACCCATATCCGCTAAGATGGAAAAGGATTGTAGGGACGTCGATACCCAGCCAGATACATCAATTCCCTACTAGGTGAATAACTAGGAAACCCTTGACGCATACCGGCCATGCAACAACGCTACTAATTAGTTACACATTTAATAACAAATAAATATCCATAACATGATGGTAGGACGAGAATCTTGGATCTCGAGCGTGAACGGTGAAGTTGAGACTAAGTGAGTTCTAGTAACTAACTGGCAGTATTATCGCACGTCGATTGCGAAATGAAAAGATGATTAGTTTCTATAAAAATGTGCAGGCAAACAAAACTAGTGCCTGGATTTATTTAACTAATTTTTACAAACATGTTAAATGTCCCTAACATCAATAAAATCAATTAAAATCGAAAATAAAAATATTTAGAATTGGTAGATAGTCCTTCTATCTTTCAAATACATTTCCACTAAAGTTGACGTTGCATGAACGTCAAAATTCAAAAATAAATATTAAATAGTTATACTTAAGTCATACTTAGTTATACTTAGGAGAACGTTCATGGCATTTGTAGACTTAGATAAGGCTTTTGATAATGTTGATTGGACTAAATTGTTTGACATTTTGAAATCTATTGGAATAAAATACAGGGATAGGAGGGTAATCTACAATCTATACAGAAACCAGACAGCAGTCATTCGAGCTGAAGGACATGAGAGAGAAGCTGATATTCAGAAAGGTGTTAGGCAAGGCTGCAACTTATCACCCATACTTTTCAATCTTTACATTGAACAAGCAATGAAGGAAATTAGAGAAAAATTTAAAGTGGGAGTGAAGATTCAAGGAGAAATAATTTCAACTCTGAGATTTGCTGATGACATCGTAATCTTGGCCGACAAGCCTGAGGATTTGAATGAGTTTTTGAATGTTATAGACTCCGTCTTACGGAAAGAATTCATGATGAAAATTAATAAATGTAAAACAAAAATACTGGAATGCAGCCGAAATAAATCGGAAAACTCTATGGAGATCAAATTGGCAGGTGAAAAGCTGAAGCAAGTAGGAGACTTCTGTTACTTAGGAAGCAGAATAACCCGTGATGGACGAAGCAAAGAGGATATAAAAAGTAGGTTGGCACAGGCAAGGAAAGCATTTCTACAGAAAAGGAACCTGTTGACATCGAATATAGATTTAGGTATTAGGAAGTCATTTTTGAAAACCTTTGTCTGGAGCGTGGCGCTCTATGGAAGTGAAACTTGGACTATTGGTGCAGCAGAAAAGAGGAGAATTGAAGCATTTGAAATGTGGTGTTACAGGAGAATGATGATCAGATGGGTAGATAGGGTTACAAAGAGGTATAAGACGAGTGGGAGAGGAGAGATGTTTCTGGCGAGTGCTAATGAAGAGAAGAGATAGATAGTAGGACACATAATAAGACACCCAGGAATAGCAAGCTTAGTTATGGAAGGAAGGGTCGAGGATGAGAACTGTAGGGGTAGACCAAGGTTAGAATATGTTGAACAGATTGCCTCGGATGTAGGGTGTGGTAGCTATGTAGAGATGAAACGATTAGCTCAGGACAGGGAGACATGGAAAGCTGCATCAAACCAGTCAAAAGACTGAAGACTCAAACAACAACAACAACTTAAGTCATATTGTGACTTGATCACTTACAGTAGTCTGATCTGAAATCAGCTGTTCTTCAATGAAAATAAAATTAAAAGACATTGCCCTACAATATACACTTATCGATTACAAACGTGAATGTGAAATGAATAAAAATATGAACTATTGGAATAATAAAATATTTACACAGATAAATTTACCATGTCCAGCACGGTTTTTCAAAATATGTAAAAGATCAAACGTGATCTGTCATTCTCAATGCGCTTCAGTACTTTAAAAAAAATCAGTTCTTATTTAACACTTGTTCACAAATATCATTCTAGTCTATTTGAGTTTGTCATCTTAAGTTGAACTATAGTAACAAACAGTGAAGTTAATTACAGTTCATGGTTGTCATAGCAATGAATAAAAATTACAATAAAGTTAAAGAGTGAGACGGAACTACTCGGTTATCCATAATAGACGTTGTGGATTTTATAATAACGCTTTCTGACATGTACAAAACAAATACAACCCTAATGTCTGTTACTTTTCCAACACACTGTAGTAATACTATGCTCCAAAGGCAATACACTTATTTCCTTTCATAAAAGGTGAACAAACATCTTATATTAGCGTCAACTACGCTTCCAAGCTTGACATACACCTTTCTTCTCCGCTCAACAATTACAGTAATAATGCACGGAATTCCTTTTATGAAAGCCCCTCTTGCTACAAACTTGTAGAAGAATCAGCGACCCTACTACGTAGACACTACCTGTGTAATACGGTTCGTGGTTCACTCCTAACCACCTCATCTCTAAATTAATTACCATCTGCTCTTAAACAACATTAACAGTGTTCACAACAATGCAATTTGTTTATAAACTCTCTCAACATCCTGTATTTCCACGTTACAATAACATATTAACTTTACTAAACCGTAGTCCGCTCGTCTTTATTGTTAATAACAATACTTCATATTCTCCCGATTCTGGTATACATTTATGAATTAATTATTCATATTAAAACTTGTTACATTACATACAAGACCTTAGGTAGATTTAAAAATCCCCTGGTATGTGGTTTTGTGATAGCATGTTATAGTAATATAATTGTTGCTAATTATAGGCATCATTTGACCTCCATTGTCAACAATATGATCCTATTTCATAGTTTAAATCCATTATAACAATTGTCTTTGACTTATTAACGTCATATTACATTAACATTCCGCAATTGGAATTGTTGTTCTCCAATAATATTGTTTATAATATTTAATGTTGCAATTATGATTTGCCATATTAAACAGAGTTCTAGCATTTTACAATAATGCTTTCTCGTAATAACGATGCAATTTATCGATATTGACGCAAGTTGTTGCTTATAACGCATGTGTATCGATCGAAGCATTCCCTTCCATAAAACAGTTTTGTTTAAAAGTGAGTATCTTATAGCGTTCTTTCAAAAATACTAAAAACGGAATATCTAAATCGAAATACAAGTAAGATTACGTCTGAACGACACACGGTGACGTATATTTAAAATTACAGTGAAATCTCTAAAATGGACAATATAAATAACATGAGTTAAGAATAGAAAATCTACTTAAAAAAGGTTGGTCACCCTTGAAATACTATCAAATACTACATCAAACTACATAGATATTGGAACAGTCGATCCTCTACCTTTCCGATGAGCTGCTGTGGAGAATACCTCGTCAGATATACGTGATGTTCCTTCCCTGGTTTGACACGAGCCGGTCGGCTGTCTGGAATGAGTCCCTGGTGCGAACATGTCGGTTAGCTGTTCTGCTCCCTCTCTCTGCCCGAACTGCAAATACCTGGACTCCCCCTTGGCTGCTAACTGTTCTTCTGTCTTCGCGACTGTGAGTCTAGAATCTCGTAACCCGGAACAATCGAACCCCTTCTTCTTTTTGATCGTCGTGTAGCATTTCATCGTAATAGTAGGTTGGAACGTCTCTGGTTCACATATCTCCAAGTTGGTAGTGGACATTTGATTTGTAGAATTGACTGTGAATTCAGTATATTGCAAGTTGGGTGTGCAGTTATGGTGCCATCGACCCATGGTCTCCATGATCACTCTGAATATCCCACTCCATAGTGTAGATTAGCCTCCTTCCATAATTTAGTAGATCATCGTAATCTTCTTAGTAAGAGTTGAATACAAACATCCCCTCTGACTCGAGAATGTCATCTTGGTAAATGTTTAAAGAATAAGCTTCTAAATGAATGCTGTTGTAGTATTGTAGCTTGGTAATGCAGTGCTACTTGTTCTGTCGAAATGTGAAGCTTTGTAGAAATTGTCTTCTTTCAATGAGTCGTATTATAAAGTTGCTGCTTTCAATAGCTAAATAATGCTTTAATCGTTCATCGGTGTCTCCCTCTCTTCCTCGGCAACTACGCTGTCTACGCACTGTCCAGTTTGATCTGACCGCGCTTTCAATTAACATAGAGCTCGCTCGGGACGCTCTGAACTATAGGTCTGGTCTCTTCAAGTTTTCGAGTAGGAGTGAAATCTCCGCTCGTGGCAATTGCGCACGTGGCAGTCTGCGGTCACATTCTAGCCTCGCGTCAAGTCCTATTATACTGAATTTCGCTAATATCTCCTCTCCTGTTCATTAATATATAATTCTGTTTTGACAGATAAATTTTGTTTCCTCTTCTGGATCTGTAGAAATGCTAATCTCGCTTTATATAAGCAAATGTAATATAATAGCGAGTCCCACAAAAATTATGTGATCCAATCTGATTGGCTGTTGGGTTATCATCAATATGCCTCCCTGTTCTAGCCTCTCATCAGTGGGTCGTTTGCATAATTTGTTATTGTCACCTTGGCCAACCAAAACCGGTCTTCGGCTTGCTAACTTGAAGCCTTGGTCATATTCCAGCATCGAATGATCAGACTCTCCCTTGGTTAAACTATCATTCACTGAAATATTCCCAAATTTAAATCCTTCCGAATATTCCAAAATGTTGTCAAAATGCTTTTATTCACTTCCTAAAACATGTGTGTGAATAAAATAAATTTCTAATTCCAAATTCCAATTCTTAGATCAATTAATTCACAAGTCGGTTCGATCCTCGGCTCCATCAATAGCTGAAGCTGGGCTGAATTCAAGTGCAGTACGTAGGTTCCGACATACATTACAATGGATATCGCTAATTGGGGACACATCAGGTGTAACCCTTCGTATCCACATGACCCATTTTACCCGCTAACACGTACAAAACATGCTGGGTATAGTATTTGACACTAACTTATCACCCACATTATTTCTGGCAGAAAAATGTAGGCATTTATTTTTATTATAAGTGGGTAACAGTGGCATTAACTTCTGTCACTTATAACTTACTGTCACGGTTCTTTTTGGGTTGAAAATGGCCGCCTCTTGCTGGGGCACTACAGGGAGTCTAGTACTTTGAGCCTACTAGATTCTGTGTGGTGACCTAGCAATGGGTGGCAGGGGGTTTTTATATTGGAATTCCTTTTAAGATGTTATGTTTTTTTTTTTAAATATGTGTAGGCTAGTTTTTGAAAGATGTGAATAGATGAAGATATTAGAATTGTGCTATTAAAATTGTATCAGAGGCAAATAAAATAAGGAATATGATATGAATTGCAGGGTATCAGATATGAAAGGAAGTGTGTCCAAGCCAGTGTTATGTTCTTTTATGATAAGACTGTTACTATGATTGTATTATGTTTTAAGGAGGAGATGAAAATAAAATGTAGATGATCTGTTGAGGAAGGAGAAGATACCATTAGTGGAATATATATTTAAAGGTTTATCAAAAAAGATGAGTATGTAGTACTTGTAGTAATTTCCTTGTGTGTTCAACAACCACCCCCCCTAAAAGTATCGTTTCACTTATAACTTACATTTTTTTAATGAGTACATACAACGATAAATAACGAACTTTTCAGAACATCCGAAATTTTGCCCCACCCCCGAAACATAAACCTATTTGGTATACGCCACTGCGTTCATATATATTTATACTTCCTATGTATATATTATTAGTTATATGTTTAAGAAATGCCATTTATTTTTATATAATCAATTTAATAATGTGATACAGAGAGTTAAAGCCATTGAAAACGGCAGTAAAATGGTGATTAGTTCACTAGCTCAATCTCTAAACAGGCCACGATACGTCAAAACGCTCTAACGTTTGACTAATCGAAGATAAGTTAGCATAAGTGTATATATTCTTGAAGGAAATTTAATGCTCTACGACTTCCTTCCCCGCGAGTTTCCTGTCAAATAGAAGACAAACGGATGGGAAGGGCAAGTTGGACGAGAAACGTGAGGCGCTACACATTTTTATGCATATTTTTCATGTTCATCGGCTCGTATCACAGAGATAAATATGACTTCACTATTTTGTAGGGCATTCAATTATCTTTAAGTTTGACAAGTATAACAATTTCTGCGCGATGCACGGTTTTTAGGTTATGCACCAAAAACTAAAAGACGGGACCTTCCTGCCTCCACTCGCGGCACCTGAAATCGACGGGACTTCATTAGGCGTTGTTCAGGGGACCTCCCCCTACACATTCTTGAAACATTTGGAACTACATAATTCAATGCAGCAAAGAATCCTAATTTGACTGGACTAATACCATGAATTTAAAAGAAAAAGTTTTGGCACACAAAATCAATACGGTGTTGTACGTACTGTATTTATTTTTATTTACTGAAGTAGTGTGCAAGTTTCTTTTGTTTCAAACTGGAGATATAAATATTGAATCCTGGAATCACTTCCTACCTGTGTAGGTACCTTCCTTATAGGAATGTTGATGGTTAAGTGCAGTATCATTTGAAGGGTGCATATATTTTCGTGATGAAAAATTAATACAGTAAATTTAAAGATAAATCCGTATAAACCGGAAATCCGGATAAACAAGGTTTTTGTGTAGTTAGTTAAAAAGTAGATTGCATTTCTGGTCAGTGACCTTGGGAGTTTTCTTGCAAGCTCGACAATAATCTAGTGTGGCGTCGACCACTCCAGGGTTAAGAATAATGGACAGGTAAATTATTTTCACATAGCATGGTGATAGTGCATAAAAGGAGCCCTAAAATTATAATCAGAGAGTTTGCTGTGTATGCCATACATTAAATGGTGATTTTTTGTTTTTGCCGGGTTCGGAAACAGAATCTTGAAACTCTGCAGAAGAGAAAGGACTAAGAGTCGAATTAGCCGTCTGATATTTGAGTTGTTCATTCTTACCTGCTTCCATGGCTGTAGAAAATGTGCCATCCATTGGTATTTGGAACACAACAGCCATTGTCATATTCAATCTTACCAAATTTCTATTCAGATCAGAGTCAAAGAGAAATATAAGTACATTAGAGTGGTAATTCAACTGAGGTGGCAAGCAGAACGGATGCATTGACATCTCATAACTGTTGGCCATGGTGTAACGTGTTTTTCGAGGGGATTTTACGCCACTGGCATAAGTCAGTAGGAAGCCATTCTATATTTATTTACGCGGCAAATTGTTCAGCCAAGAGAAGTTTTCATGTAACTTATTATTATTATTAACTTATTTTTATTATTATTATTATTATTATTATTAAGGTATTTTTTGGAGCATTTTCTTATAAAATTTTAAGTATACTGATAGGTTTTCTATGTTATAGAAGACACTATCAAGCGAATTATTACGAACAACATTATCATAGAAAATTATATGATTACGGAATTTTTCGGAGTTTTGTCAGTTAGGTTATTATGAGAGAGATGACTCACTGGGAATTCGGCTACAGGCTTAATCTTGTAGACTAGCATGACGCAAGCTGGGTTGCAGCGTCAAGAAAAGGCGAATTGGCCTGGACCGGTAAACGACATCATCCTCCCGCCGAGTGTAATGACCCAGAGGAGGGGAGTAGCGCGTGGTGGCACAGCCAATCAGTGGAGACCGGGCGACTGGAAGACGGCTCCGTAGAGGGGATGCGACGAGTGCATATATGGCTTGCGCGCCGTGGAGGCAAGGCGACTATCTTTGTAAAACTTAACCAGTGTGGTTGTACGTGTGGTTGGTTCCGATATTCGGACCATAAGTTATCATATCTACAAGTATCTCATCAACTAACGAAGAAGATGACGACGACCAAGAGGCTGTGGGAAGCTCTCTACAACATCCAGTACGAGGGAAAGGCAACGGCAATTTCCAGTGGTAAGCGCGAATGACTCAGAACTACGTAATCTCTCGTCTCTTTGTTTAATATTCAGTATTTCAGTAACTTCATAGCTTGGGAATAAGAGTAAAATCAGTAATTTATCAGACTCCGTTTTCACGTAATTTTCTAGCGGTAATATTCAAGTCGCAGCACTCAAATTTAAATTCAAACTAATTATTATTATTATTATTATTATTATTAATTTTGCAATACTTGTTTTATATAATAAATTCATTTCTTTTAACCATGCAATCTTTGCTTTCAGTAGGTAGCATTAGATATAGACCAATTCCTTCTCCTGATACAATTGTTTGTTGGGTTAATGATCAAATCATACCACGATCTGAGTGAAAAGATTCTTGAAGGTGTTCTACCAGAGCTAGGTGTTGTTAAATATAAATTTAGATTTCAACATAGTGTTGAGGTCTTGGCGCCCATTAAAACAACATATCTTAGTCAGAGTAAATATTTCAAAGTGCAAGACAGAGTTAGTAAGAAACCATTACATTTGTCACGCAACAGTGAGGGCTATAGAAACCATTTCACTTGTCACCCAAGGTAAGGAAACAGTTACACTTTACGCTCAACGTGGAGCAAAGTAAAAACAGTTACATTTGTCGCTACCAACTTGGGGCTGAAAACCTAATAACATTTGTGGAAGGAGAAGGGTATATATTTCTGTGCCTGTATTTTGGGGGTTTTTCATTTATCTGTGTGTATCAGCATGGGTAGTGGTGAGGAAGAGATGAAGTTGCGTAGTGGTCACCAGTTGGATAGTGAAGATACGAGCAGTATGGCTAGTCTTGGAAATGAAAGCAGTACAGGGATGTCGGAGGTAAATCCCGATACTGAGGGGGGGTAATCAAAACAGTCAAGCAGGGTTAGAGAGTTTGCTTCTTCAGTTTATGCAACAAAATAAAATTAGTACAGATGCTCTAAACGCAAAACTTGAACAAAACAATGCTAAACTTGAACAAAATAATGCTAGACTTAACAAAACAGTAGGGAAATTAGTGATAAATTTGAGCTGATTAGAGGTGAGATCAGAGGGGTGATGGAAGAGAAGGCTAAAGAGATTATTGCAGATGTAGACAGAAAATTAGGAAAAGTACAGGAGGAGTTGGAAATTAGAATCAGTACACAGGCTGAAAATTTAAAAGAACTAGTGCAACTTGAAACACAGCAGGTCAAAAAGCAATTGGGGGGAGAAATTGACAAAATTCAGGTAGCAACTAAAGAGGTTAAAGTACAGCTGGGGGGAAGAATTGATAAAGTTCATGCAGAAATAATCACTGAAGTTAATGATTTAAGGGAGAGGAATAAGGAAAGCATTAATGAGATTAGTGAGAAACAAGCTAAATTAAGTGGTAAAGTAGAAGCATCGGAAGGGAGTATTAGGTTAACTGTAACTAATATTGAAAGAAAAGCTGAGGAGAAAATTGCTGAATTAGAACAGAAGTTGAAAGCTAGAATTAGGCAGGAAAATAGTCAGAGTAGGCCAGTTTATATGAATAGCACACACAGGGAAATAGAACTAGGCAAATTTAGTAATCGGCAGGGTTGTCCAATGGAGTTCATGAATACAATAGAAAATAAATTCGGGGAGATGTTGGAAGATGGTAGTATTGAGTGGTGCCAGGTAGTTGAGATTTTAGAGCAAGCGTTTGTAGGGGAGACAGGAAACTGGTTTGCTGTCTACAGAGACAATTCCGAGAATATTACAGATTTTAAAGTTAAATTTTGTGAGAAATTTTGGAATGATGTAATTCAGTCTCAGCATCGTGAGGGAATTGTGTGTGGGAAATATAACCCGAGAGGCAACTACACTATGACCGAGTACTTTTTAGGACAGGTATTAACGTGCAAATATCTGGATGGTTTGAAGGAGGAAGGTGATGTAGTCAGGCTATTACTAAGACATTTTCCATATAGAATCAAAGAAGCTGACTGTATACAAAATGTTAAATCTATTTCACAAGTGGAAAATTTATTAAGTACATTCGATGCTCTGGGAAGAGGTGGTTACGAGGAGAATTTCGGTAGGAACCAGGGTAACCATAACAACAGACCTAATGAGAATAGGAATCGGGAAGTTCAAGGGAACAGTGGCGAAGGGGCCAGCGTTCAAAATAGGGGGAACCAAAATAATAATAATAATCAGCAAAACCAGTACAGAGGAAATGGGTATGGTACGAACTACTAAGGTAGGAATAATGATTTCAGGGGAAATCAAGGCCGAAATAATGATTTTAGGGGTAACCAAGGGAGGTATAATAATAATTATAACCAGAACAGGGGTCAAGGAGGGAATCAGCCCAATGGTAATAACGGACAGAGAGATACCGTTAACACAACGCAGAACAACCAGACCAGTGCAGTAGTGAGTAGTACTACACCAAGCGGTAACAATGCTTTAAACACGAACCAGGCTGCGATGTAAGGTCAGAATCTCAGTCTATAACATGCCCTGTCCATACACTTATACAGGAACCCTATGACCTAAATGTAAGAGATGAATTATTACGTGAACTAAATGATGAAGGTATTATTCAGGAGGTGGTTAGTAAGAGCCCCATAGTTAAATTTAACATGTCCGTGGCGTACACAGGTGTTTTAATTGATAGTGGTTGTATGAAGAGTTGCATAAGTAGTGCATTTTATGATAAAATGAAAGGAACTGGAGTAAATTTTGAGGAGATGCCAATTAAAAGTACTTTTGGTATCACAGCTGTTGGGAAGAGGTCTAAAGTAATTTCTAAGCAAGTTTTAGTAGACATTAAAATTAATAATCATATAGAAAAGCAGATTTGTCTTGTAATTCCAAATTTAGTATTCAGTGTTATCTTGGGTTCAGAGTGGCTAAGTAGAGTGTCTGGTAACTTATGTTATGATGTAGGGAGTTTCAAATTTAAATGGGGAGATTCTGAAGTAGAAGTAGCGTTCAATGACCATATTCAGAGAAGTAGTGTTGTAGGTGTGATTTGTACTTTAAATGAGATATCGCCAGCCGTAGAGCGGGGTTCTCCATGTTTTGTGGGCAGTGTGATTACGAACGGTAGTCTAGAGGACTCGTTACGTGATGCTGCATTTCAGGGAAATATAGAGGTGGAACAATGTGTTCGGCTCTATGATGTGTTATTGTGTAATAGGAGAGTTTTTGAGGATCGCATTGGTATGGCCAATTGCTATACACATTCATTGAACGTTATTGATAGGTCAGTATTCACAGGACATAGATATCATGTACCTTTCGCTTATTAGAGTGCAGTTGAGGCACAAATTAACCAGATGGGATTATTGAGCACTCTAACAGTCCATATGTTAATTCTTTGATCACGGTACCCAAGGCCGACGGCACGGTTCGTATTTGTTTAGACACTCGTTTGGTTAACAGTAGAATTAGTTCAGATCAGCTGAAATCTATGTCAATAGAGGAATTAATGCAAACATTTGAGGGGAAGAAGTATTTCACTTGTGTAGATTTGAGTTCCAGTTTTTGGCAAGTGCCACTTAAGTACGAAGATGGACCATTTACAGCTTTTAGTCATAAATATAACCTTTATCAATTTTGTAGAACACCTTATGGGTTAAAGAGTAGTTCAGCAGCTTTAATTAGGGCTTTAAACATCGCATTAGGGGATGACACAGGAGAGTTTGTAACCATTTACATGGATGATATGGTAATTAGTTCACGCAGTTTTGAGGAGCATCTACGTCATTTAGATATAGTTTTTCAGAAGTTAGATCAGGCAGGGTTCACTTTGAAGCTGTCTAAGTCGTCATTCTGTCAGTCAGAAGTGACATTTTTAGGTCATAGAGTGTCGAGTAGAGGTGTGACACTATAGGAAAGTAGGGTTAGCCTGTGTGGACAGTAGCAACAGGGCATCGTTACAGACTCTGAGAAATAGGTATGTAGAGCAACGTGATTACGTTCATTTAAGGGAGCCATTTGCAAGGTTGGAAGCAGGTGATGCAGAAACATTTATAGTTTCCAAACGTATTGGCAAAACAGCATATGTGCTGGAGGATAGTAAGGGAAACAGATTATACGGGACGTATAATATACATAGTCTACGAAAGTATGTGTCTTAAAGTATGTGTGTTTAGCTGGCGAGCCAGCCTATCAAATGAGCAAGTGTGGTATTTGGTGCAAGGAAGATCTGGTCTTCCAGGCAGGCGTATCAGAAGTCACACAGGGGGGTAGTATGTAAGTAAATGAGAGTTTTTAAGGTACAGGGAAATATGACGGGATTGTCGGATGCTGTTGAGCACTAAATTGTCTCGATGCACCAAGGCCATTTTGGCAGCGCTGATGGGTTCCCATTTGCCTCCAAGAGATGGGTGAGCGCTTGTACGTGGTATTTTTGCTTAAGGCGTCCACGAGGCAAAAGATGGGCCATCAGAATGCGAGACAGTCCTTCATGAAACTCATACATATCAGCACACGTGATTTCTGTTTACGGCCTCGCCATGTAAGATTTGTAAGTGTGTAATTTAAGGTAATTTATACAAAGGTATTATTTCTGTGTTGAGAACTAGTATTAAGTAGAATATGGTCTACGGGAACTTAACAAGACAGGGCGATTACGGCACAGAAATATTTGGTGTTATATTTAATGCGCATTTACTGTTTTTTTTTTTTTTTTTTTTTCAGAAGTCAATATTAATTTCGTCTATTATAAAGAGAGATTAAGTATTATGGTCACGATGCGCTACCACAATAGTGTAATCGTGTGCTCAGTGAGAAAAGTGAGATTAAATTTCACCAGAACGAAGGGACCTCCAGTGAAATTAGGAAGTTCTATGGTGATATAAATATATCAGAACACCTTTGATGCGTGTGATGTGACATCTTATATACATAGTGCTCACACATTATTTATGTCTATTTTCCCAACATAGAGAAATTTGAGAGGCGGAAATATCCGTGGAACATTATTCTCTGTGAAAAACATTTGGACTGATTGTACAGAGCAATCCAAAATGACAACAAACTTTGACGCAAAGTGCGAATAGAAAATTATGAGTGTATATATATGTAATTTAGGGTGATTTCATTTATGTAATATGTATTTTGGAAGGGGAATTATTAACGTGTCTGGGATAATCGGATAATGGACCGTCATCACGGTAAATCATCCGATGATCCGAGGCGAATATGTAACGTGTTTTTCGAGGGGATTTTACGCCACTGGCATCAGTCAGTAGGAAGCCAGTCTATATTTATTTACGCGGCAAATTGTTCAGCCAAGAGAAGTTTTCATGTAACTTATTATTATTATTAACTTATTATTATTAAGGTATTTTGGAGCATTTTCTTATAAAATTATAAGTATACCGATAGGTTTTCTATGTTATAGAAGACACTATCAAGCGAATTATTACGAACAACATTTTCATAGAAAATTATATGATTACGGAATTTTTCGGAGTTTTGTCAGTTAGGGTATTATGAGAAAGATGACTCACTGGGAATTCGGCTGCAGGCTTAATCTTGTCGACTAGCATGACGCAAGCTGGGTTGCAGCGTCAAGAAAAGGCGAATTGGCCTGGACAGGTAAACGTCATCATCCTCCCGCCGAGTGTAATGACCCAGAGGAGGGGAGTAGCGCGTGGTGGCACAGCCAATCAGTGGAGACCGGGCGACTGGAAGACGGCTCCGTAGAGGGGATGCGACGAGTGCATATATGGCTTGCGCGCCATGGAGGCAAGGCGACTATCTTTGTAAAACTTAACCAGTGTGGTTGGTTCCTATATTCGGACCATAAGTTATCATATCTACAAGTATCTCATCAACTAACGAAGAAGATGACGACGACCAGGAGGCTGTGGGAAACTCTCTACAACATCCAGTACGAGGGAAAGGCAACGGCAATTTCCAGTGGTAAGCGCGAATGACTCAGAACTACGTAATCTCTCGTCTCTTTGTTTAATATTCAGTATTTCAGTAACTTCGTAGCTTGGGAATAAGAGTAAAATCAGTAATTTATCCGACTCCGTTTTCACGTAATTTTCTAGCGGTAATATTCAAATCGCAACGCTCCAATTTAAATTCAAACTTATTATTATTATTAATTTTGCAATACCTGTTTTATATAATAAATTCATTTCTTTTAACCATGCAATCTTTGCTTTCAGTAGGTAGCATTAGATATAGACCAATTCCTTCTCCTGATACAATTGTTTGTTGGGTTAATGATCAAATCATACCACGATCTGAGTGAAAAGATTCTTGAAGGTGTTCTACCAGAGCTAGGTGTTGTTAAATATAAATTTAGATTTCAACATAACGTTGAGGTCTTGGCGCCCATTAAAACAACATATCTTAGTCAGAGTAAATATTTCAAAGTGCAAGACATAGCTAGTAAGAAACCATTATATTTGTCACGCAACAGTGAGGGCTATAGAAACCGTTTCACTTGTCACCCAACGTAAGGAAACAGTTACACTTGACGCTCAACGTGGAGCAAAGTAAAAACAGTTACAATGGGATGGAATACATATGGTCTTTCATGGCTGCAATGGATGGGTATATTCAGTACTTCTGCCATGAGAACTGTCAGAAAGTGCCACCAAGTTAGTAAACTACTACTACTATATGTAGCAAGCTCATTGTTTCTCAATCCAGTTTTCTTCTGTTTCATTGAACAGTGTGTAACTTTAATGTTGAAATGCATAATCATTTTATATTTTTAATTTCAGGGATGCTGCTTGGGAGACTGAACCAAATGCCTTTGCAAGTCTTACGGCAAGAAATACTCATTGCGATGCTCAGAAGTGTATGTGCAATCGAGGAAGAGATCACAATGATTCCTCGTATGTATCTTTCACATCCTATTTTATGCCCATTCATTTGTTCTGTTTTATTTGTAATGCCATGCATCATTAGAGCACAGTATGACTAAGTCTCTCGTGAATTTGAAGTACTTCAAAGAAATAATCCTAATTTGGAGACTGCCTCCATATTGGTTTTTCGAAAGGGAGCAGTTCATTATTCAAATAATTAGTACCTTCTGCTGGGCGTTGATCTTCTTGTTGTTGATCCAGCTTTCTACACCACTTTCAAGTTGATTGTTCTGTAGCATGTTTAGCAGGATAATCGCATAATTAAGGAATATGTACACAATTAATTTTAATCCTTTAATATCAGGACATACAGCCACCGTGGCTTAGGCGGCAGCACGCCGGTCGCTCACCGCTGGGTCCGTGGTTCAAATCCCGGTCACTCCATGTGAGATCTGTGAGGCAGACAGGTTTTTCTCCGGGTACTCCGGTTTTCCCTGTCAACATTTCATTCCAGCAACACACTCCACTATCATTTCATTTGTCATTCATTTAAGCATTGCCCCAGAGGAGTGCGTCAGGCCTCGGCAGCCGGCACAGTTCATATCCTTGCCGCTAGATGGGGGCTTCATTCATTCCATTCCTGACCCGGTCGAAGACTGGAAGCAGGCTGTGGATTTTCATTTCAATATCAGGACATAGTGCCCCTATAGTATCTTCTGAATAAAGACAATTTTAGATTGCCTATGAAATGACACTGACTTTGAGCATTAATATTACAAACAAATTTAAACGTTGTTGTTCTTCTTCTTTAATGTTTAACTAAGCTTTTGATACAATATTAATGAAAAAGTGAATCTGGAATCAATTTCCAAATGCCTGATACTCTGGCAAGAATCATAATTTCTGCTCCCTAAACATGTTTTTCATTGCTGGCAACTGACCAAGACCCCCACTTTTTCTATCATCATCACGAATATGAATAATAGCCAAGAAATAGTTTTTAAAAATCTTAAATGAGTAGTTCCGTAAAGAACTAAATAGCCTATTTCCATGTATCCTACTTATGTACAAAATTTCAGTTTGATTTCTGTTATGATTAGGACACAAAAAAAATGAGATTTTAAAATTTTGCACAGCCTCCATCTTGTGGTTATAAAAACAATTGAAATAAATTAGATGTAAGTGAATTAAAATTTGTATAAGCATTTACCGTACCAAGTTTCACTGCACTCGGATGGTTAAATCACGAGAAACTACCATTTAAAATATTTATAAATTTTGCGTTGCCGCCATGTTCGATTCGTCTTCACCAGGTTATTGAAAGTCTCATAGGTGAACTTATGGGCATAGCCTTTATCAACATACAAAATTTCAGTTTGATTGCTGTCATAGATTAGTAGATATTGAGAACCATCTAAATATTTTGGATGGTCTACAAAATTTCAGTTTGATTGCTGTCATAGATTAGTAGATATTGAGAACCATCTAAATATTTTGGATGGTCGCCATGTTGGATTTTTATATATGAGTAGTCCGTTTGCAAAGGCCACTAAGTGCATTATAAACAAAACCGAGTAAATGACGAAAAACTGCTACGACCATACTATTTAAGCTAATACCATATTTTTTACCCCTGAAAATCAACATAAAATCATTTATTATTCAGTTAAAATCTGTGAAATCTGTGGTTGAATCTTCTGTCCTAAAACCTAAATTAAAATATTGACTTACCGGTTTTTGCACACTTTTTTTTTTTTTTTTTTTTTTTTCAGTTAAGGACATTTGCACCTGTGACGACGGGAGTCGTTAATGAAACTTCAGTTGCAAAACCCACTATTATATTTTTTTACGAATGCCATTTGGATGATATTTTTAATAAAGAACTATTTTAGTTTCAATTTGGTTTATTAGGAAGAATATATTTTAAAAAAAATAGAACACATCGGGTGTGATAAAATGAAAATTATTTAAAAAAAAATACAGCTTAAACACCGTTCAACGTCATTTAGACAGCATAAAAATTGTACAAATAAGAAAGTGCACAAAACAAGAAAAATTGGCACTTAAGTTAGGTCAGGTCATCCTCGACACCATCCATCAGCTCAAAATCTGCTAGTTCTTAGTCTTCTTCCTCTTGAGGTCGGGCGATATTGTTCCGAATGGCTTCTTGCTCCTGGAAGACCTCACTAAAGAATTTTAGGTTGCCGGTCGCTGGCCAGTTTTCGCCGAAATGCAGCTCTAAAAGCCGTCAAACGTCTTCTAGCAACTTCCTTGAGTGCAACACCTACTTGAATTGGTGAGGGACCCGGATGTTTGGTAAAATTCGTTCCACATTTCATGATGCTCTTCCCCTCTCCAACCTCAAAATTGTAGAACGGCTCCCCTTGGACCAGACATGTTATTCTTTTATTTTGCCAATTGTGAACACGATTTTCTTTGCTTTTTAAAATTGGAAATGCTTACTACCCGGATTTTTTTTTTTCATGTCATCCATATACGCTTTCCAATCCCTAACAGGACATTCATCTTGTTCCAGGCGAACTACTGTCGCAAATTTCTCAATGTGATTGATGTATCTGGAAGGATTTTCGAAGACACTCACTTTGCGAAGTTGCCGTTCAATATTTCCAAAAACTCTTGTCGGGTGGGATAAATGAGTGGAGACCATAGCTGTATTTCCTCTAGACATGCGGGAACTTCTAGCTGTAACCAGTGGGATAGCATGCTGATCATAGTCTTCTTGTGTTTGTTCTGACCCCCACAGCCATCAGAGAATAACCGAAATATTTTGCACATTAAAAATTTATGCTGGCCAGTTTGTGAAGAACTGTCGATGTTATTTGGTTTGATCCTTTGGTATGTTGATGTTCTAACCAGACGTAAGAAGTTGTTCACAACTCCAATATCAACGGATTCAACTACTTCAACTTGCACTATTTCTCCCACTACTTCTGCAGTTTCTGTTCTTCCCTCCGTATTTGGAACATCCACAATGGTATTGCAGCCCACACATGCAATAACTGCTTCACTTAAATCAACAAGATCACTCATTTTTCTGACTTGAAATGCCCACAAACAAGAAAAAACCTGTTGATCAAATGTGCTTTTAAACGGTGTATTTCGACAAGGCAGCATGTCATTGTTGCTTACGCTTCCTCAATAGTGCAGCCAACCCAAATCTGAAAGACAAAACTATCCTTCCCGATCGAAATAAATAATTATTTATTGTGAAGAAGTTCTGTGGGAGGAGTATCGTCAGTTCTTGTACCAGTTAGCGTGTTTTGTAGCCGTATGTGGCAAGCCAGACGCCATACTTATGCTACTTAGCGGTCTTTGGACATGTGGAACATTAAACTGGCTTTGCCACCGTAGCCAACAGGCATTTAGTGGTTTATGCAACGAATGCGATTTTTGTTGGCCATTTTCAACGGTTTTGAGCGGGATATGCACCCTGAAACTTATTCCATTGATTAGCCAGTTAAAAGACGAACGTGACTGTAAGCTCAACTCCAAATCGACAAAAAGTGCACTTAGCGTCTTTCGCATCTGGGCTACTCATATGTAGACCATAGAGTTATGTACTATTAGATGACGATTATTGTGTTGGTTCAAACGTTGACTTCAATCCCATGATTAGGGCACAAGAAATAAACATTTAATTTTAAAATTTTGCACAGCCGCCATCTTGAGGTTATATGAACAAATGAACTAAATTAGATGTCAGTGCATTACAATGTGTATAAACATTTGCTGTACCATGTTCATACCTGCCAACCCTTCCGATTTATTCGGAAACTTTCCGAATTTTCACCTAGTCATCCGATCTTCTTAATTACTATTATTTCTTCCGAATTTCGGGCCCCAGTGATATATTGTAAAAGAAAAAGGAACTGCAAATAATTTCCATTCTCAAGGAGATTCTTTCGTAAGTCGTAATTGCTTTTGTGATTTGCGTAACCTTGTTTTTTTGTGTAAGTTTGTGTCAGTTCCTAGCTTGGCAGCGAGCTCCATAGCTGTGATCTCAGAATGGTGAGTCAGCTGATCGGCCTACCGCTTACTACTGATTGGTGGTATTTTACGGACAAACGGGTGTCAAGCCTACGCTGATTGGTCGAGGCTGGCTACGTGACTGTGCAGAAGAGGATTGAAACCTTGTATGCTACGCGCGGCGATTGTGACTTGCTCAGTTTGACGCCACGTGTTTATACTCTGCTAGCATCACGTTTAGTGCATTTAATTGAGGTATTTTTGTGTGCGTCGGTAGATAATTATTTCAGCGAGTGTGTCGATGATTGTTTCGTGTTGTGTGTTTTAAGTTTCTCTCGTCTCATTAAGGCGACAAAACCTCAGAAACGTTCTCTCCAAGTGTTCAAAGAAAGCTATAAAACTGAATTTTCATTAATTTTACAATCTAGTCGAGGAAACCATTTTGATCTTTGTTCCGTATGCCGTTGCGATTTAAATATTTCTCATGGTGGAATAAACTGACATAGTAACTCACAGCAACACTCTAAAACACAAGGACAGTGCTAGTTGTTTACAGAAGAACAAAAAGTTAGGAACTTTTTTTGTTCACGGGAATGAAGACTATGCTGCCATTCACGGCGTTCATCGTAGAACATAATCTCTCGTTATCATGTTCCGATCACGTGGGACAATTGTTTAGAAAAATGTTCCCGGGTTCGGAAATTGCGAAGAAATATGCCTGTGGCAGGACAACACAGGAATGGAAAAGGACCTGACTTGGAGAGAACTGGAAATGGCTATAGACAAGATGAAAGGAGGAAGGGCACCAGGTGTGGATGTAGTGAGTGTTGAAATGGTGAAGGCAGCAGGGGAGGTTGGGAAACAGTGGCTGTACTGTTTGATGAGGGTGGTATGGAAGGTGAAAAAGACCCCAGAAGATTCGAAGAAAGGATATAATTGTGAGGAGCGAGTTCTTACCGCTCAATTTTATGTTATGATTAATCATTTGAGTGAAGCTGTATTCACATTGTTTTGTTGGGTGGAGCGAGTTCTGACCGTTCAGTAATATATTTATTTCGTAGGGGAGTGAAAGTCAGGGAGGACTTCTTTTTATTATTATTATGCACATATTTTTCAGTCATTAAATACTTTTTATTCTACTTGTTATTCATTTTATTTCTAGTATAGCCTCTGTCATGGACCTTTCTATTCATTAAAGCATGTTGTTTTTGCAAACTTTGCTTTGAAAAGCATTCAGGACTGAGCACGACCCCGTAGAAAGAATCTTGATAAAACACTGCTTTATTGAAGGGTGCAATAGCTCTCCCGCGCTTTCTCATAGCACGCGTTCTTCCCGCCAAAAGTACCTTGGTCCTGTATGATTCGCAGATTCATATTCAATATCGTTGTAGAGAACACGTAGCTCTGCCCCTCTTGTCGTCATAATTGTATCTCTTTCTCTCTTCCCCGTTCAATGCGCTCTTCGTCTTGCTTGGCGAACAAAGGTTTGCGACTCATTAAGGACGCTCAGCTCTACGTTCAGCGACCTCTCTTCCAAGAAATATTTAAATATATCTCGCTTCCTCAGATCGGCCAACTCTTGCAACATCAGGTGCTCAGCTCCTTCAACTGACTGCGGACACAATGCAGTATATAAAATAAAATATTGTTACGGCTGTGAGTTTGTGTCATCGCTCGCCGCATGAGTCACAACTGCCCCAGGGCTGGGCTGTGCCCTGCCTCGTGTATTGCGTGCGCCTTATGCAACAGGGCTACTAGGACAAAGGGATGGTCCAGAATATTCGTGACTTAGCCAGCGATGGAAGCCTCGAGAAGCCGTGAACCCTGGATGGATCTAGAAGCATATATTGAGTCACCGGCCTGCTATATAAGTGCGACCTGTCAAGCAGTGGCGGTTGTTGTGTTTTACGAGCGAGTGCGAGCGCGTATCCTGAGCGACAGAAGTGTGGAGACTTGCGAAACCCCTAGTGGAGCCGATTCTCGTGACAGCGAAGGAAGTGAGGAGCTTACAGGGGACTGCCTGTGTTTTGAGCGAGTGTGCTTGCTTAGTGCGAGAGAGGTCATTGTGGTGAGTTGCAAAACAGTGAGTGACAGACCTAGTGCAGCTATTTCCATCCAGCGTACGGGACCGGACTCATTAGCGAGAGAATTAACTGTGGTCTGTTGACAAGTGAAAGGGGAGGTATTCTCAACGTGAGGAAACTGGAGTAAGGTAATAATTGCTTGTATTTGCTGTTGAGTAGTGTATCTTTCTGGCCACAATAAAATTAATTATTTCTTTAAAGCAGTAATTGGTGTTGTGCTTCCTACCCACCGTAATCCAGTTAACAAAAGTGCCACTAGGGGGGGTGGCACGTAACAACTGGTGTCAGAAGCCGGATTACGAACTCAAGCACAACACCTGACGGTCCTGGTTTCAAAACCCGAGCAGGCCATTTTCTCTAATTTTCCTGTGAGTGCATGCCCTTTACAAGACAAACAACTAAAATGGAGGCGCAATTGGCAGCATTGCTAGAAAAGTTAAATGGCATGGAAACCAAGATGAAGGACGGCCAGAAGAATTTAACCAAGGACCTAAATGGCAAATTAGAAGACGGCCAGAAGAAGATGGAGGACGGCCAGAAGAATTTAACCAAGGACCTAACTGCCAAATTAGAAGACGGCCAGAAGAAGATGGAAGACGGTCAAAATAAGTTAGCGGAGGACCTGAAGAAGATGGAAGACAGCCAGAAAAGTTTAGCCGAGCACCTAACTTCCAAATTAGAAGAAGGTCAGAATAAGCTAGCAGAGGACCTGAAGGACGGCCAGAATAAGTTAGCAGAGGACCTAACCGCCAAATTTCTGGATGGCCAGAAAAATCTGGAAGAGTGTCTGCTGGCGAAATTAGAGGAGAGCCAAAGGAAATTACAACAGGGCCTACGTGAGGAAGTCGCAGCAGTGGAAAAGAAGTTCGACGCCTTACAAGTGGAAGTTGCCGAGCTGCGCCAACGCCCGCTGATGGGGGTGGAGGAGAAATTCAACGCCTTGCAAGTGGAAGTTGCCGAGCTGTGCCAACGACCGCTGATGGGGGTGGAGGAGAAATTCAACGCCTTACAAGTGGAAGTTGCCGAGCTGTGCCAACGCCCGCTGATGGGGGTGGAGGAGAAATTCAACGCCTTACAAAAGAAAGTTGCCGAGCTGCGCCAACGCCCACTGACGGGGGTGGAAGAGAAATTCAACGCTCTACGAGAGGAAGTTGTCGAGCTGCGCCAACGCCCGCCCACCGTTATACCGGGATATCAGGAACGGGACATAGCAGAGTGACGCCCCAAACCTTCGACGGAAAGGTTCCGTGGAGCACCTACTTACGTCAGTTCGAGGCGGCCTGTTCCATAAATAACTGGAACAACACAGATAAGGCTACAGCTCTCATTGTAGCGCTGAGAGGTGACGCCCTTAACGTCCTTCAGGCCATCCCGACTGGATCCCAGGACTACGCTTCACTGATCGCCCATATGGAGATAGCCATCTTCAGCAGGCCTACCAGATGCAGCTCCGGACCTGGGTACAGAAGAACGCGGAAACCCTGCAGGAGTTCGAGATGGACATCGCACGCCTCGTAAGGCTCGCCTACCCAACAGCGCCGGCCGACTTTCTGGAGCAGATAGCGACGCAGACTTTCACCGACGGGCTACGGGACTCGGACACTCAACAGGCGCTGCGTCTCGCACGCAATAAGACCCTGGCAGATGCGCTGAGCCACGCACTTGAGTTCGAGACGGCAAAACAGGCATCCAGAATGCACGCGCGGGTGCGTCAAGTGGACGTCGACGAACCAGTAAAAACCAACGAGACCAAGCCCCTGGCCGACGAATTAATGGAGGCGCTAAGCCGTTTCTTCGATAGTCGCGGCACCACCAGCAACGACACAGCCGGAAGGCAACCGGAGAGGCGGCCCGGAAGAGGACTACCGACCTGCTGGACCTGCGGTAAGAAAGGCCACCTGAGCAAGGACTGCGGTGATCGCCGCCTCCGAGGGTATCCGACGGGAAATCAGTTGTCTGAAAACCGCGCGACCCAGGGAAACGAGTATTAGCCAGCCTTGGGGGCAAAGGTTGACTTGTGACAGTCGTCAAGCCCCGGCAGTCCAAGTTCGTGTGACGAAGTTACGGAGGGACAATAGCAGCCTGATGGTCGACGGAGTCAACGGAGAGAGCTGGCCCATGCTATTCGACACGGGAGCATCGAGGACCATCGTCAGTCCCACCGTGATTCCGAAGTGGAGATTGCAACCCACACAAAGGAACCTCCAGCTAATAACCGCGACCGGAGAGACCGCACCGGTACATGGCGAAGCATCACTGGAGTTCGTCATTGGTCGACGGGCGATAAAGCATCCAGTGCTTGTGGCTGACGTATCAAACGAATTGATCATCGGACTGGACTTCCTGGACCAGAACAACATCATCTTGGATCTGAGTACCAACACTCTGCACTTCGGAGGTGAGGAACTTGCTTTGCAACCAGCGCACGAGTCCATCACCGCACGACGAGTAAGGCTGAGAGAAGACGTCATCGTTCCCGCCAGGACGGAGGTCAGCGATGCCGTAATTGTCGACGGAACTGCTGATGGAGTGGAGGCTGTCATCGAGCCAAAATATGAGGACATCCAGACAAAAGGATTGCTAGTTGCCAAGACTCTCATCAACACGACGTCTCGGCCGTACGTGCGCCTGTCCAACCTGAACGACTACGACATTACGGTTCACCAGGACACCAACCTAGGAGTCTGCGAGCCCGTTACCTGGATTGCCCGCATCACAGATACGACAGACGGACACCTGCAGACGGACAACCGAAGAAGACGCACACTGCCAGAAGAACTACAGAAGCTGTACCAAGGATCCCAGGACCATTTAGACGAGGAACAATCACGCCAACTTCAGGACCTGCTACGCGAATTCCAGGACGTCTTCTCCGTGGGGAGCAAAGACTTCGGCAGGACAAGCTTGGTTCAGCACAGAATCGAAGTTGGGGACAGCGCACCGATTAGGGCCCCATTCCGAAGTGTTCCGCTCGCCAAGCAAGCCGAAGTCGATCGGATGGTAGAAGAGATGAAGGAGCAAGGGGTGATCGAGCCATCACATAGTCCTTGGAGTTCTCCGGTCGTGCTAGTGAAGAAGAAGGACGGTTCCACCAGGTTCTGCGTGGATTACAGGCGGGTGAATGACGTCACGAAGAAGGACAGCTACCCTCTACCCCGGATCGAAGACACCCTGGACACCATATCAGGGTCGAGATGGTTCTCCACCTTGGATTTGAAGAGTGGCTACTGGCAGGTGGAGGTCCACTCCAAGGACCGCAAGAAAACTGAGTTCTCTGTGGGCAGCGGGCTCTGGCAGTTCACTGTCATGCCATTCGGTCTGTGCAACGCCCCTGCGACCTACGAAAGGCTAATGAAGTCCATTCTGAGGGGACTACACTGGAAGACCTGCCCGGTCTACCTAGACGACGTCATCGTTCTGGGGAGATGCTTCGAGGAGCACTACAGCAACCTGAAGGAGATCTTGTTGAAGCTACGGGCTGCCCAGCTGAAGTTGAGCCCCAAGAAGTGTCAGCTCTTCCAGAAGCGGGTCCAGTACCTTGGGCATATTGTCTCCGAGGAAGGGGTGCGCACCGACCCAGATAAAACCGCAGCTGTGAGGGAGTGGCCAGTTCCGAAGGACAAGTCCCAACTACGAAGCTTCCTGGGACTCTGGACTTATTACCGTCGCTTCGTGAGAGGATTCGCCGACATCGCCAAACCTTTACATCGACTGACTGAGAAGGACCAACTCTTCACGTGGACAGCAGAATGCCACAGTGCCTTCGAACAACTCAAGCAGGCTCTGTGCACCGTGCCTATTCTGGCCTACCCCAGACCTGGAACAAGGTTCATCGTCGATACCGATGCCAGCGACTTTGGCATAGGGGGAATCCTGTCGCAAGTAGTGGACGGCGAGGAGAGAGTAGTGGCCTACTTCAGCAAGGCCTTGTCAAAGCCAGAAAGGAACTACTGCGTCACCAGGAAGGAGCTGCTCGCCATCGTGAAGACCATTGAACACTTCCACAAGTACCTGTACGGGCAAGAATTTCTCATCAGGACCGACCATGCAACCCTGCGGTGGCTCCTGAACTTCAAACAGCCCGAGGGTCAACTCGCGTGGTGGTTAGAGAGGCTTCAACAGTACAACTTTGAGATTCAGCACAGGAAAGGCCAACTGCATTCTAACGCCGACGCCCTGTCACGAAGACCGTGCCCCAAAGACTGCACCTTCTGTGCCCGAAGGGAGGAGAACACTGGGATACAGTGCCGAAGGACTACCGTGGAACTTCAAGTTAGCTGGAGCCGCGAATCTTTCATGCGGGCACAAGCAGAAGATGATGACCTGGGACTGATAGCCGAATGGAAGAGGGCCTGTGTCCCCAGACCCGGGTGGAACATTGTGAGTGACTGCAGCCCAAAGTTTAAGTCCTACTGGGCACAGTGGGACTCGCTGATTGTAAGGGATGGCCTCATCTGCCGTACCTGGGACAGCACCGACGGGAAGACATCTCGGGAACAAGTCGTCGTTCCAAAGGCTAGGACGGAGGAAGTCCTGAAGGAAGTTCATGGAGGATCATCTGGTGGACACCTAGGGATAAAGAAGACCCTGGAGAAGCTGAGAGAGCGGTTCTACTGGATCGGATGCCGAACAGACGTGGAGAACCACTGGGCGAGGTGCCACGATTGCGCAGCCAGCAAGGGCCCAGGACGAAGACGACGGGGTCCTCTGAAGACCTACAACGTGGGCGGCCCCTTGGAGAGAGTGGCCATAGATGTTGCTGGGCCATTCCCGTTAAGCGATGCAGGGAACCGCTACATATTAGTCGTCAGCGACTACTTCACCAAATGGCCGGAGGCGTATGCGCTCCCTAGCCAAGAAGCCGCGACGATTGCAGAGACCCTGGTGAAGGAATTCGTCAGCCGGTACGGAGTACCCCTGGAGCTGCACTCCGACCAAGGGAGGAACTTCGAGTCGCAGGTGTTCCAGAACCTATGCCAGCTGCTGGGGATCCGGAAGACAAGGACAACGCCGCTACACCCTCAGTCCGACAGGATGGTAGAGGGATTCAATCGCACCATCGAGAACCATCTCCAAATAGTCGTCAGCGAGCACCAGAGGGATTGGGACAAACATCTTCCACTATTTCTCCTGGCCTACCATGCCGCCGTGCATGAAGCCACCGGGTGCACACCAGCCCGAGCCATGTTTGGGAGGGAGCTCCGTCTACCTGTCGATCTTGCCTTCGGCCGACCTGGGAATGATCCGATCCCGGTAAGCCAGTATTGTCAAGAACTGGTCGACCAACTGGAGGACGTGCACGCGTTTGCGAGGAGGAAACTGTGGATCGAGACCGACCGAATGAAGACCCGATACGACCAGCAGACGGATGCCGGCGGATTCCACGAGGACGACCTGGTCTGGCTCTTCAACCCATTACGGAAGAAAGGCCTGTCACCCAAACTGCAGAAGTCCTGGGAGGGCCCGTACCGAGTCGTGAAACGGATCAACGATTCGTCTACAGGATCCAGCGGAGCCCGAGGGCGAAGATGAAGATCGTGCATCGAGATCGCCTGGCAGCCTACGGAGGGACACAGACGGACCAATGATTGATCGGGACGATCAGCCTTTTTAGGAAGGGGGTGGTGTTACGGCTGTGGGTTTGTGTCATCGCTCGCCGCATGAGTCACAACTGCCCCAGGGCTGGGCTGTGCCCTGCCTCGTGTATTGCGTGCGCCTTATGCAACAGGGCTACTAGGACAAAGGGATGGTCCAGAATATTCGTGACTGAGCCAGCGATGGAAGCCTCGAGAAGCCGTGAACCCTGGATGGAACTAGAAGCATTTATTGAGTCACCGGCCTGCTATATAAGTGCTACCAGTCAAGCAGTGGCGGTTGTTGTGTTTTACGAGCGAGTGCGAGCGCGTATCCTGAGCGACAGAAGTGTGGAGACTTGCGAAACCCCTAGTGGAGCCGATTCTCGTGACAGCGAAGGGAGTGAGGAGCTTACAGGGGACTGCCTGTGTTTTGAGTGAGTGTGCTTGCTTAGTGCGAGAGAGGTCATTGTGGTGAGTTGCAAAACAGTGAGTGACAGACCTAGTGCAGCTATTTCCATCCAGCGTACGGGACCGGACTCATTAGCGAGAGAATTAACTGTGGTCTGTTGACAAGTGAAAGGGGAAGTATTCTCGACGTGAGGAAACTGGTGTAAGGTAATAATTGCTTGTATTTGCTGTTGAGTAGTGTATCTTTCTGGCCACAATAAAGTTAATTATTTCTTTAAAGCAGTAATTGGTGTTGTGCTTTCTACCCACCGTAATCCAGTTAACAAAAGTGCCACTAGGGGGGTGGCACGTAACAATATGAACAATTATTCTATGATAGGTATGAATAGTAAAGGTCAAGCCGACCAACTGTAAAAAAAGAGAGCGTAGGATATTAAGAAAAATCCTAGGTAATAGATGGGTGGATTTTGATGCGGTTTTCACCATTCTGTAAAGGATATCTCGAGGATGATTTCTGTAGAAAACAACTCACTTATGATTAAAGGAAGCCGAGCAGTGACTATTCCAGTGGAAAAGTAAAAAAAAAAAAAGCCCTGGCGTCCGAGCGATTTGTAAGCTTACGCTGGGCAAACCATTAAAAATATCTAAATACTATGAGTGTAAGAATTGTTCAGCATGAAAAGTTCTACAAAAAAAGTCCGCGAGAGCATATGTCTATCTTCAATACATCGCCCACTATAATTGTTTTTACGTTTTAATTTTTTCCCAGTGTGTCCATTCGACTACTGAGGCGACAGTTTACGAGCTAGCTAAGGACGAGTCTATCATCCCTGTTACAGCCTGGCTAGCGGGCGAACCTATATCCCCAGATACAGCCAGCCGCAAACCGATGAGTCTTGTTAAGACTTCTGAGAAGGGTGGTTGTGTTTGGAGTTTCCCTGGAAGTGCAACTCGGGTTTTCTTCATTTCGCCTGTGAAACACAGTCAAGTTAAGATTGTACGGAAGGGGGATTTGAGTTTCATTCACCTCGCCATTCCCTGGAAGTGCAACTCTCATTTCGCATGTGAACTTTTCTTTCCGCAAAATTCACAGCCAATTTAAGATTGAACGGAAGGGGGATTATATTATATTAAATTATACTGATTGGCGTATAATCTCTACTTAGTATAGAACAAAGTCCCCGATTCTTGGATGTCACGGGTAATCTCGAGAACCACTGAATGGATTTTAATGCGGTTTTCACCATTCTGTAAAGGATATCTCGAGGAAGGTTTCTGTAGAAAATAATTTATTTATGACCAAAGGAAGTCGAGCACTAACGATTTCAATGAAATGGTCTAAAAAAATTGGCGTCCGTGCGCTTTTTAAGCTTACGCTGGGCAAACAGTTAAAAATATCTATATACTATGAGTGTAAGAATTTGTCAGCATTAAAAGTTCTACCAAAAAGCCAGGGAGAGCATATCTCTATCTTCAATACATCGATTACTATAAGTGTTGGGTGAGTTAGCCGTGGTCGTTTCGGCATGGCTGCTGGCAGTCGCTCACATCCGGGAGGCGAGGAGGTTCGAATCTCCCCGCCGGCAACCTCGAAGATGGTCTTCTGTGGTTTCCCATCTTCCTTCCAGGCAAATGCCGGGGTTGGTCCCTTACTATTGGCCACAGCCGCTACCTTCCAAATCCTCGTCCTTACATTCAAACTTTCCTCCCCAGACAACACACCACACGCGACGGTACTTGTAGCTCACCCTTTTGGTGTCCGCCTAGAAGCAGCTACAAACTGGCGAGCCGAACATGTCCTCAGACACTCCCGGCACTAAAAGCCATTCGCTTAAAAAAAAAAACTTCCAACTATCTCCATTCAGTTACTGAGGCGACAGTTTACCAGCTAGCTAGGGGCGAGTCTCGCCCCAGTTACAGCTTAGCTGGCGGACGAGCTTATTGCCCCAGATACAGCCAGTAGCAAACTGTCGAGTCGTGTCGAGTTAAAAACTTTAGAGAAAAGTGGTTGTGTTTGGAGTTTCCCTGGAAGTGCAACTCGGCTTTTCTTCATTTCGCCTGTGAACTTTTTGTTCCGCAAAATTCGCAGTCAAGTTAACCCTCCGGCGGGCGCGCTGCCCGCCTATTCCTTCACTGGAGTGTCTTCTGTCGTGTGACGAAAACGTGATTGTTGTAGCTGTGTTTGTTACCACATTAGAAACACATTTCCTGTACAACACACCTCTGGCGCACTGAGTGCGCCGCGCGCCTGATCATGTAAGTAAAACTATCCAAATAACTTTGTTTCATTTTTATTGTCTATGATTATTTTAATGCTTATTAAGTTTGTAGCAACAATTTTTAATTAATATTTAACATTTCTGCCTATTTATAATGACTTTTTTGTCGTATAACAAGCTCTAAGGCACGCAGATGTACGGTTGACATTCTTAGCATTTCTATTCATTTATTCCAAATTTATTCTGTTTTGCTGGGTGTTAAATTGGGAAAAATTGGTAAGTTTCATGCTCATATTAGCAATAATATTTTCAGGACGGAGTTCCTTGATGACGAGGCTATCCGTGAACTTGTAAACAACTTGCAGGATGATCAGCCCGTTGAATCAAGCAAGGAAGACAGTGAGAGTGAAGTTTCAGATACAGAGAATGAAGTAGTTAATTTCAGCGACCACCAGGCTGACTCTGACCAGAGTTGTGACGATGACAATGTTAGTGAGCCTATAGCTAGTGCATATTTCATGGGGAAGGACAAAGGAACAAAAAGGAGAAAAACTGATTTCTCAACCACATCCAAGACCAAACGCAAAAATATTTTGAGAAAGAAATTGCCCATGCCAGTACTAAGGTACAGAGATGTAAAAAAGGAAATTGATGCGTTCTTGCTGTTTATAGACACTGATATGGTAGACGAAATTGTTAGGTGCACTGACTTATTCATTGCGCGTCAACGAGAAGTAATTCAATAATCTAGAGAAAGGGATGCAAAGGACACAACGAGATGTGAAATGATGCTGTCTTTGGTGCCATGTACTTACTGGGAATGAAGAAGCTAAGCCACACTAATATCAATGAACTCTGGACCACAGATGGTACTGGACCTGAAATTCTACGTGCTTGCTTGAGTGCTAAAAGGTTCCTCTTTGTTCTGCGTTGTATGCGCTTTGATGACAAGGAGACAAGAGTTGAGAGTTTGAAGACAGACAAGCTTGCTCCTGTCAGGTATGTGCTTGATACATTTACAGATAAGTGTAAAACAAGTCACTGGTTGAGTGAGTACGTTACTGTTGACGAGAAATTGGAACCATTTAGAGGGCGATGTGCATTCATCCCGTATATTCCCGATAAACCGACAAAATACGGATTAAACATTTTTGCCCTCTGTGATGCTAAAACATTTTACACAGGTAACCTCAAAGTTTACTGCGGGAAGCAGCCAGATGGCCCTTTTTCTGTTTAAAATTCGCCATCTGCAATTGTCCATAGATTAGTGGACCCAATCAAAGGCTCTAACCGAAACCTAACCATGGACAACTGGTACACAATTGTACCTTTGGCAAGGGAGCTACTTGAAAAGAAAATAACTTGTATTGGAACTCTTGTAACGTGTTTATCGAGGGGATTTTATGCCACTGACATAAGTCAGTAGGAAGCCATTCTATATTTATTTACGCGGCAAATTGTTCAGCCAAGAGAAGTTTTCATGTTAATTTATTATTATTATTAACTTATTATTATTATTAAGGTATTTTTTTTTTGGAGTATTTTTATAAAATTATAAGCATACAGATAGGTTTTCTATGTCATAGAAAACACTATCGAGAAAATTATTACGAACAACATTATCATAGAAAATTATATAATTACGGAATTTTACGGAGTTATGTCAGTTAGGGTATTATGAGAGAGATGAGTCACGGGGAATTCGGCTACAGGCTTATTCTTGTCAAGAAGCATGACGCAAGCCTGGGTTGCTGCTTCAAGAAAATGCGAAATAGTCTGGAACGGTAATCGACATCATACTCGCGCCGAGTGTAATGACCCTGAGGAGGGGGGTAGCACGTGGTGGCTCAGCCAATCGGAGGAGAGCGGGCGAAAAGAAGACGGGGTCCAGAGAGGGGAGGTGAGGAGTGCATATATGGTTTGCGCGCCGTGGAGGCTAGGCGACTATCTTTGTAAAACTTAACCAGTGTGGTTGTACGTGTGGTTGGTTCCGATGTTCGGACCATAAATTATCATATCTACAAGTATCTCATCAACTAACGAAGAAGATGACGACGTCCTGGAGGCTGTGGGAAGCTCTCTTCAACATCCAGTACGAGGGAAATGCTTCGCCAATTTCCAGTGGTAAGCGCGAATGACTCAGAACTACATAATCTCTCGTCTCTTTTTTTTCATTTTCAGTATTTCAGTAACTTCATAGCTTGGGAATAAGTGTAAAATCAGTAATTCATCCGACTCCGTTTTCACGTAATTTTCTAGCGGTAATATTCAAGTCGCAACACTCAAATTTAAATTCAAACTTATTATTATTATTAATAATTTTGCCATACGTGTTTTATATAATAAATTCATTTCTTTTAACCATGCAATCTTTGCTTTCAGTAGGTAGCATTAGATATAGACCAATTCCTTCTCCTGATACAATTGTTTGTTGGGTTAATGATCAAATCATACCACGATCTGAGTGAATAGATTTTTGAAGGTGTTCTACCAGAGCTAGGTGTTGTTAAATATAAATTTAGATTTCAACATAGCGTTGAGGTCTTGGCGCCCATTAAAACAACATATCTTAGGCAGAGTAAATATTTCAAAGTGCAAGGCAGGGCCAGTAGAAGCATTACATTTGTCACGCAAAATTGAGGGCTAAAGAAACCGTTACACTTGTCGCTACCAACTTGGGGCCGAAAACCTAATAACATTTGTGGAAGGAGAAAGGTATATATTTCTGTGCCTGTATTTTGGGGGTTTGTCATTTATCGGTGTGTATCAGCATGGGTAGTGCTGAGGAAGAGATGAAGTTGCGTAGTGGTCACCAGTTGGATAGTGAAGATACGAGCAGTATGGCTATTCTTGGAAATGAAAGCAGTACAGGGATGTCGGAGGTAAATCTCGATACTGAGGGGGGTAATCAAAACAGTCAAGCAGGGTTAGAGAGTTAGCTTCTTCAGTTTATGCAACAAAATAAAATAAGTACAGATGCTCTAAACGCTAAACTTGAACAAAACAATGCTAAACTCGAGCAAAATAATGCGAAACTCGAACAAAATAGTAGGGAAAATAAAGGGAGTAATAGGGAATTGAGCGATAGTTTAAATGCTAAACTTGAACAAAATAGTAGGGAAAATAGAGAGAGTATTGAAACTTTAAATGCTAAATTAGAACAAAACAGTAAACAAATGAGCAATAAATTAAGTGAGAAATTTGAAGAGAACAATCTAAAATTAGATAAGAAATTCGAACTGATTAGAGGTGAGATCAGAGGGTTGATGGAAGAGAAGGCTAAAGAGATTATTGCAGATGTAGACAGAAAATTAGGAAAAGTACAGGGGGAGTTAGAAATTAGAATCAGTACACAGGCTGAAAATTTAAAAGAACTAGTGCAACTGGAAACACAGCAGGTCAAAAAGCAATTGGGGGGAGAAATCGATAAAATTCAGGTAGCAACTAAAGAGGTTCAAGAACAGCTGGGGGGAAGAATTGATAAAGTACATGCAGAAATAATCACTGAAGTTAATACTTTAAGGGAGAGGAATAAGGAAAGCATTAATGAGATTAGTGAGAAACAAGCTAAATTAAGTGGTAAAGTCGAAGCATCGGAAGGGAGCATTAGGTTAACTAACTAATATCGAAAGAAAAGTTGAGGAGAAAATTGCTGAATTAGAACAGAAGTTGAAAGCTAGAATTAGGCAGGAAAATAGTCAGAGTAGGCCAGTTTATGTGAATAGCACACACAGGGAAATAGAACTAGGCAAATTTAGTAATCGGCAGGGTTGTCCAATGGAGTTCATGAATACAATAGAAAATAAATTCGGGGAGAGGTTGGAAGATGGTAGTATTGAGTGGTGCCAAGTAGTTGAGATTTTAGAGCAAGCGTTTGTAGGGGAGACAGGAAACTGGTTTGCTGTCTACAGAGACAATTCCGAGAATATTACAGATTTTAAAGTTAAATTTTGTGAGGAATTTTGGAATGAGGTCATTCAGTCTCAGCATCGTGAGGGAATTGTGTGTGGGGAAATAGAACCCGAGAGGCAACTACACTATGACCGAGTACTTTTTAGGACAGGTATTAACGCGCAAATATCTGGATGGTTTGAAGGAGGAAAGTGATGTAGTCAGGCTATTACTAAGACATTTTCCATATAGAATCAAGGAAGCTGCCTGTATCCAAAATGTTAAATCTATTTCACAAGTGGAGAATTTATTGAGTACATTTGATGCTTTGGGAAGAGGTGGTTACGAGGAGAATTTCGGTAGGAACCAGGGTAACAATAATAACAGGCCTAATGAGAATAGGAATCAGGAAGTTCAAGGGAACAGTGGCGAAGAGGCCAGCGTTCAAAATAGGGGGAAGCAAAATAATAATACTAATAATCAGCAAAACCAGTACAGAGGAAATGGGTATGGTACGAACTACCAAGGTAGAAATAATGATTTCAGGGGAATTCAAGGCCGAAATAATGATTTTAGGGGTAACCAAGGGAGGTATAATAACAATAATAATTATAACCAGAACAGGGGTCAAGGAGGGAATCAGCCCAATGGTAATAACGGACAGGGAGATACCGTTAACACAACCCAGAACAACCAGACCAGTGCAGTAGTGAGTAGTACTACACCAAGCGGTAGCAATGCTTTAAACACGAACCAGGCTGCGATGTAAGGTCAGAATCTCAGTCTGTAACATGGCCTGTCCATACACTTATACAGGAACCCTATGACCTAAATGTAAGAAATGAATTATTACGTGAACTAAATGATGAAGGTATTATTCTGGAGGTGGTCAGTAAGAGCCCCATAGTTAAATTTAACGTGTCCGAGGCGTACACAGATGTTTTAATTTATAGTGGTTGTATGAAGAGTTGCATAAGTAGTGCATTCTATGATAAAATGAAAGGAACTGGAGTAAATTTTGAGGAGATGCCAATTATAAGCACTTTTGTTATCACAGCTGTTGGGGAGAGGTCTAAAGTCATTTCTAAGCAAGTTTTAGTAGACATTAAAATTAATAATCATGTAGAAAAGCAGATTTGTCTTGTAATTCCAAATTTAGTATTCAGTGTTATCTTGGGTTCAGAGTGGCTAAGTAAAGTGTCTGGTAACTTATGTTATGATGTAGGGAGTTTGAAATTTAAATGGAGAGATTCTGAGGTAGAAGTAGCGTTCATTGACCATATTCAGAGAAGTAGTGTTGTAGGTGTGATTTGTACTTTAAATGAGATATCGCCAGCCGTAGAGCGGGGTTCTCCATGTTTTGTGGGCAGTGTGATTACGAACGGTAGTCTAAAGGACTCGCTACGTGATGCTGCATTTCAGGGAAATATAGAGGTGGAACAATGTGTTCGGCTCTATGATGTGTTATTGTGTAATAGGAGAGTTTTTGAGGATCGCATTGGTATGGCCAATTGCTATACACATTCATTGAACGTTATTGATAGGTCAGTATTCACAGGACATAGATATCATGTACCTTTCGCTTATCAGAGTGCAGTTGAGGACAAATTAACCAAATGCTTGAAGATGGGATTATTGAGCACTCTAACAGTCCATACGTTAATTCTTTGATCACGGTACCCAAGGCCGGCGGCACGGTTCTTATTTGTTTAGACGCTCGTTTGGTTAACAGTAGAATTAGTTCAGATCAGCTGAAATCTATGTCAATAGAGGAATTAATGCAAACATTTGAGGGGAAGAAGTATTTCACTTGTGTAGATTTGAGTTCCAGTTTTTGGCAAGTGCCACTTACGTACGAAGATAGACCATTTACAGCTTTTAGTCATAAATATAACCTTTATCAATTTTGTAGAACACCTTATGGGTTAAAGAGTAGTTCAGCAGCTTTAATTAGGGCTTTAAACATCGCATTAGGGGATGACACAGGAGAGTTTGTAACCATTTACATTGATGATATGGTAATTAGTTCACGCAGTTTTGAGGAGCATCTACGTCATTTAGATATAGTTTTTCAGAAGTTAGATAAGGCAAGGTTCACTTTGAAGCTGTCTAAGTCGTCATTCTGTCAGTCAGAAGTGACATAGAGTGTCGAGTAGAGGTGTGACACCAGAGGAAAGTAGGGTTAATAAGATACTTAACGCAGAGGTGCCACAGAATGTTAAACAGGTAAAAACATACCTGCAACTTTTTCAGGAGGTTCGTTCTTAAATACTCAGGGTTGGTAGAACCATTCAGGGATTTGCTTAAAAGTGGGACTCGGTGGAGTTGGGAGTCCAAGCATGATCAGGCTTTAAGAGCGCTGAAGGAAGGTTTTGAGAAAGCTGTAGTGCTGAAATATCCTTTGAAAGATCAGGAATATGTGGTTATGACAGATGCTTCACATATAGGCATTGCTGGAGTATTATGTCAGAAAGATGATGAGGGTAATCTGTGCATTGTATCTTTAGCCTCTCGAGGACTGACAGCAGCAGAGAAAAGATACACGATTACTGAGTTAGAGCTTTTAGGTATTGTTTTCAGTTTAGGGAAATTTAGAATGTATTTAGTAGGGGGGAAATTTGAGATCCATACAGATCACCAGGCATTACTGTATATGAGGACTTGTAAACTCAGTTCTAACTGAGTTAGTAGGTGGATTCTTGCTCTGCAGGAATACGAATTCACAGTAAAATATATTAAAGGTAAAGATAACATTCTTGCGGACATGCTATCAAGGGACACTAATTTATGTAGGGATTATCCTGTGGTTAAAACAGAGGACGGTATTTTAATATGTGCATGTGTGGACAGTAGCAACAGGGCATCGTTACAGACACTGAGAAATATGCTAGTGGAGCAACGTGATGACATTAAGAATGTGTCATAAAGTGAGTGTGTTTAGCTGGCGAGCCAGCCTATCAAATGAGTAAGTTTGGTGTTTGGTGCGTGGAAGATCTGGTCTTGCAGGCAGGCGTATCAGAAGTCACACAGGGGGGTAGTATGTAAGTAATTGAGTGTTTTTAAGGTACAGGGAAATGACGGGATTGTCGGATGCTCTTGAGCACTAAAATGTCTCGATACACCAAGGCCAGAATTTGGTAGCGCTGGTGAATTCCCATTTGTCTCCTAGAGATGGGTGAGCGCTTGAACAGGGTATTTTTGCTTAAGGCGTCTACGAGACAAAAGATGGGCCATCAGAAGGCGAGGCAGTCCTTCATGAAACTCATACATAACAGCACACGTGATTTCTGTTTACGGCCTCGCCATGTAAGATTTGTAAGTGTGTAATTTAAGGTAATTTGTACAATGGTATTATTTGTGTGAGGAGAACTGGTCTGTGTTGAGAACTAGTATTAAGTAGAATATGGTCTACGGGAACTTAAGAAGACAGGGCAATTACGGCACAGAAATATTTGGTGTTATATGTAATGCGCATTTACTGTTGTTTTTTTTTTTTTTTTTTCAGAAGTCATTATTAATTTTGTCTATTATAAAGAGAGATTAAGTGTTATGGTCACGATGCGCTGCCACAATAGTGTGATCGTGTGCTCAGTGAGATTAAATTTCACCATAAGGAAGGGACCTCCAGTGAAATTAGGAAGTTCTGTGGTGATGAATATATCAGAACACCTTTGATGCGTGTGATGTGACACCTTATATACATAGTGCTCACACATTATTTATGTCTATTTTTCCATCATAGAGAAATTTGAGAGGCGGAAATATCCGTGGAACATTATTCTATATGAAAAACATTGGACTGGTTGCAAAGTGCAATCCATAGTGACAGCAAACTTTGACGCAAAGTGCATAAAGAAAAGTTATAAGTGTATATATATGTAATTTAGGGTGATTTCATTTATGTAATATGTATTTTGGATGGGGATTATTAACGTGTCTGGGATAATCGGATAATGGACCGTTGTCACGGTAAATCATCCGATGATCCGAGGCGAATATGTAACGTGTTTTTCGAGGGGATTTTATGCCACTGACATAAGTCAGTTGGAAGCCATTCTATATTTATTTATGCGGCAAATTTTTCAGCCAAGAGAAGTTTTCCTGTTAAATTATTATTAAGGGTTTTTTTGTTGTTTTTTTTTTTTTGAGCATTTTTATAAAATTATAAGCATACAGATAGGTTTTCTATGTCATAGAAAACACTATCAAGCAAATTATTACGAACAACATTATCATAGAAAATTATATGATTACGGAATTTTACGGAGTTTTGTCAGTTAGGGTATTATGAGAGAGATGAGTCACGGGGAATTCGGCTACAGGCTTATTCTTGTCAAGAAGTATGATGCAAGCCTGGGTTGCTGCTTCAAGAAATGGCGAAATAGTCTGGAACGGTAATCGACATCATCCTCGCGCCGAGTGTAATGACCCTGAGGAGGGGGGTAGCGCGTGGTGGCTCAGCCAATCAGAGGAGAGCGGGCGAGAAGAAGACGGGGTCCAGAGAGGGGAGGTGAGGAGTGCATATATGGTTTGCGCGCCGTGGTGGCTAGGCGACTGCCTTTGTAAAACTTAACCAGTGTGGTTGGTTCCGATGTTCGGACCATAAATTATCATATCTACAAGTATCTCATCAACTAACGAAGAAGATGACGACGTCCAGGAGGCTGTGGGAAGCTCTCTTCAACATCCAGTACGAGGGAAATGCTTCGCCAATTTCCAGTGGTAAGCGCGAATGACTCAGAACTACGTAATCTCTCGTCTCTTTTTTTCATTTTCAGTATTTCAGTAACTTCATAGCTTGGGAATAAGTGTAAAATCAGTAATTCATCCGACTCCGTTTTCACGTAATTTTCTAGCGGTAATATTCAATTCGCAACACTCAAATTTAAATTCAAACTTATTATTATTATTATTATTAATAATTTTGCCATACGTGTTTTATATAATAAATTCATTTCTTTTAACCATGCAATCTTTGCTTTCAGTAGGTAGCATTAGATATAGACCAATTCCTTCTCCTGATACAATTGTTTGTTGGGTTAATGATCAAATCATACCACGATCTGAGTGAATAGATTCTTGAAGGTATTCTACCAGAGCTAGGTGTTGTTAAATATAAATTTAGATTTCAACATAGCGTTGAGGTCTTGACGCCCATTAAAACAACATATCTTAGGCAGAGTAAATATTTCAAAGTGCAAGGCAGGGCCAGTAGAAGCATTACATTTGTCACTCAAAAGTGAGGGCTAAAGAAACCGTTGCACTTGTACGCTCAACGTGGAGCAAGGAAAACCGTTACACTCTTAGAAAAAACAAGAGAGAACTGCCAGCTGAGTTCCTACCCAAAAAAGGTAGAGAGGTAGGGTCATCAACATTTGGGTATCAAAAAGATCTCAACTTACAAAGAAAAACAAAGTTGTTATTTTACTCTCTACCATGCATGACACTGGGACAATAGACGAAGCCTCAAACAAGTCTCACATAATTCTGGACTATAATGCAACTAAAGGGGGAGTAGATACGTTGGATCATACACAGTGGCTAGGATTGCGAAGAGATGGCCTTTGGTGCTCTTTTATGCTGTGATGAATATGGCCGGGATAAATGCTCAAATTGTTTTTCAGTTCAATGAGGGCAACCCTCAAGACAGGAGGAGGGTCTTCCTCCGAAATTTAGCTCTGCAACTGATGAAAGAGCAGATGAGTAGTCGCGCTATGATGCCAAGCATACCTGCTGATATAAAGAAATTTCTCATCAAGCACCGTACGGAAGCTGCAGAGGAACCTGTGCAATATGTCCAGAAAAAGCGAGGAAGATGTCAAACATGTGGACGATCTAAGAATGTCAATACGACCATCATGTGTGTTCAGTGCATGAAGTTTGTTTGTAAGAATCATGCTAAGATAAACTATATCTGTGAAAGTTGTGTTCTCCCGAGTAATGATGTCTAAAAACTAGAATAAATTCTGTTCCTTAATGTATATTATTATTCTGTAAATAATAAATTTGCCTAGTTACCCTAGCATTTTACTAGCATAATTGAAGCGTTTTTCTAACTCAATCACATTATAACCTACTTAAGAACGTCCCTAAGTAAGTATGCAGGTATAAATCCACAGAAAGTCAATATTTAAATGAAAAAACCGCATGGCGCACAAAGTGCGCCACGCTCCTACCGGAGGGTTAAGATTGGACGGAAGGAGGATTTGTGTTTCATGCACCTCGCCATTCTTAAATTACGTCGACAAGAATTTGTTGCACATGCATCTCCATGATAATATAATTAATAGTCAAGTCAGTGATGTTAACCCATCATGCCTAGACACAACAGGGATATTGGTCGTTGTTTATTGACATTGGAAAGAAAAGCGCTTATCACGTAATGCATTCATAACTGTTCCCGGACGAAGCCGGATCGGGTTGCTAGTTTCATAATAAATATCTAGTATTTATTTATTATTTTTTAAATTTTTATAACACCCTAAGTGAATTTTATTTACCCCTTTAAACACAGTTCATTGTTCTTTTTCTGCACTGCGTGATGAGCCCCTTTGCTTGCAGACCGCATACGTATCTTGAATTCAAAGGTAACTAAAAGATAGCTAAAAAGTAAGTAATTTTTTCTTCATCCTTACAGTAGACACCCTGTTGTTGGAAGAAATGAAAACTTAAAAAACACTTATAGTGGGTGATGTATTGAAGATAGAGATATACTCTCGCGGACTTTTTTGTAGAACTTTTCATGCTGAACAATTCTTACACTCGTATTATATAGATATTTTTAAGGATTTGCCCAGCGTATGCCAAAAAATCGGACGGACGCCAACTTAATTTGTCGACTCTTTCACTGGAATCGTTAGTGCTTGGCTTCCTTTGATCATAAATTATTTTCAACAGAAACCTTCCTCGAGATATCCTTTACAGAATGGTGAAAACCGCATCAAAATCCATCCAGTGGTTCTCGAGATTACCCGTGACATCCAAGAATCGGGGACTTTGTTTTATACTAAGTACCGATGTGACTGTTTGTTAATTTGTTTGTGTATTCATAACTTCCCTAACTAAAGGCTTGCCACTAGGGCAAGGCACACTACAAATCAAAAATTGACATCATTACTACGAGATGTACTAAGTTCACGTTAAAAATTATTGGTATTAAGAAATATGCCACTATAAATAGCATAAGGCAAAACAGAAATGAAAAACTTCAACACAATAAATGCATCAACAGCAAACACAGGCAGGGGTTACCCATATTCAGTATAAAGGAAAACATTGTTCTTGTTGCATATGGTTTTGTTTCGTGGTTTGGTCCTTGATTGACTTTTATTAGTTAATGGGAATCTTGTACATGGGCTTATCTCTCTCCGAAGGATATTTGACTAACATGAAGCAACTTCCTCGTGTTATGTAGTGTTAATGATGTTATGATTGCCTCCTGTAAATGACGAGGCATTACTAGTACATTTAATCATCTGCTCATTGCGCAGTATTGAAATATGGTTGTTATACACACACTATTAAAATTGCTTTATTGTAAGAGATTTCCCTCATGTTTCAGTGTTTGGGACCTTGTGTACTGCAAAAATTGTGGATCTCGTGCAATTCATGTTTCCTGCGGAAGATTCAGGAACAGAGAAGCCGATTGGGAATGCCAGGAATGCCAGGATATTCTCTACAAGGGAAGTAAGTTGCAGATTACAATTCTGATTCAAAAATACTTTCCCTCATGCACTTGACCAATTGTCACATAGGCATACCTCCCTAGAATATATACAATACACCCTTGGTATTTTATGACAAGTGTTAATAGAAAGTATAATCTTGGGGAAATGTTAGATTTGGGACCGAATAGCAAGGAGTCGAATGTGGAGATTACTCAGTTAAATGAAGGTCTCATTAGTCAAGTAATGGTCTTCTCCCTTCTGGATTCGATTCCCAGCGCTGCAAGGAAATTATTCTGGTCTGAGGGCTGGAACAGGGTGAACTCAACCTCGTGAGGCAAAACTGAGAAGAGGAGTGTTCGATTTCCATCTCAGCCAACTTACAAGTGGGTTTCCATGGTTTCCCACTTCTACTTCTGCCAAATGCCGGGATGGTTCCTAACCTAAGGCCATGGCCATCTGCTTCCCAATCCTCATCTGAATTACAAAAACACACTAATGCAGCCATCACAATAACACAGGTTATCAGACAAATTACACATGCACCCAAGTACATGGGGCTACATGACCACGATGTCACAAAAGCCCTAAATCAATCAACAACTCATTAGTCAAATCGAACCAATGCAACACCTACCGTATTTACTCGAATACGACCCGCCCCCGAATAAGATCCACACCCTGATTTTGAAGCACAAAATTAAAAAAAAAAAAATGTTTACTCAAAATTATGTGCAATCGTAACTAAATAAACAGAATAGCATTTATCCAAAATAGTTTCCAACAGTTTTGAAGTCGTCCTAAAATAGCACATCAAACAATTAAAAATACAAATAAAAGTACTACCAACTTCGGAACTTTTATCACCATCCCACTAAATGTTGTCATCACTGACATCCATAGCATTCGAAATACTACATTTCTTGAAGCTCTTCCGTATGAGATCTCCCGAGATACGATTCCATGCCGTCAAAATGCACGAACATAGTAGCTGAACTTCCGGGCGCTGAATACGACCAGTTGGAGTCAGTGTGTGCTTATCGGCCGCCATCTGCTCCGTATACAGCTGTTTCAAGGCTGCTTTGAACGGGCGGTTCACGCAGACATCCAGTGGTTGTAGCATAGACGTCATCCCGCTCAATCACGAATACATGACTCGTCAATATCATATTTCCTTACCGGGCACGATTTCTAATAACTTCAGCTTCCCTCACAACTTTCAGCTTCTCACTCACATTAAACGACCGCAAACGCTTCGTACAAATCATGTTTACACTCGGAAAACGTGCGCGAGAATGTATGACGCCGCCTGCTTACGGTAAAACAAAGTGATAGCCGGAAGAAGGCTAGCACCATCTAGCGGATACTCGCAACACCCGATATCGCGCGTGGCGGGCAATTTAAATCTTTAAAATCAGGATGACTCAAATAAGACCCGCACCCCAATTTTTCACGTCCGATTTTGTTTAAAAATGTGCGGGTGGTATTCGAGTATATACGGTAGTTCTTCAAGAATGAGTTTTCATCAGATTGCCCAGTAAACATTTCCCATTGGTGTTCACATCCCTATCCTCTCCCCACTTACTGATTACCTTTTCATAGCCCTCAGTTCTATTTTCTATCCTAGGCTTGAAATTGGGATTGAGGCTCTGTCATTCCAGTGGCAAAGCTACATTCATGTAACTGGGTATTCTTAAGTTCATACCTTTATAGTTTTTTTTAGATAAACTTCGAGCTGCCTGTGATAGAGTATGCTCTATTCTGTGTTGTGTCAGAAGATGATATCGTTTCCAATTAAGAACATGTTTCTTAGAAATTTCATGCTCTACGATGAAAATATTTAATACACGCAATCCCAGTTTCACTCCATTCTCTACTATCGCCACCAAACAGAATATGAACATAACCCTGCATCGCACCCGTCGTTACACTTGCTGTTAACCATTCATACTGCTCATACCACTGAGCCTGGAATTTACGTGACTGATGTTCACCATTCTGTGCAATATTTACATGGGGTTTTGGTCTTCTCTCTTTCACTGCACATTTCTCTTCATAGGACAACTAAGAAAATGGTCTTGATTTTAAATACAGTATTAAATCACTACACTGATCCATGTTTTAAAACTCACAAACGAACATGCATGCACTGAAATACCGCCCGCCTCACGAATGCACTGCTTGGAGCCTAGGCTCTCTGCTGACGCATTCAGCGTTGGTCAGATATCGACCTTTCGCTTGGCGCATGCGCAATTTCCTTCTCTACCCTTCTGTGATTTCTTCCCAGTGCTCTGAATGTCAACGTGAAGAAATTCAAGCAAGCGCAGATAAACAGCGGGAGTAACTATGACTAGAGACTTTTTGAAAGGAGACTTGCTGAATGCTCAGTCCCGCGCTGAGAAGCTAGCGTCAATCCCACCGAAAACTAGAGATTTAATTTGCCTATGCCAATGAAAAGTAGGAAAATTTTAAATGTGCATATTCCTTGAGAATGAAATGGGTATTCTAAGGCTCAAAGCTTCGCCACTGTGTCACTCGCTTAGGTGGAAGGTCATGCTACACTTTATTCAGTGAAGAAAGGCTTCCTTGAAATAATTCTGCCTCTCTGAACGAAACAAGAAGTTTGCGATATGTTGTAACATTTTCCTAAAATAATACCCATAAATATGCCGTCTTAGAGCTAACTTGAAAGCTAAATTAGTGACCATCTCTTCCCTCTGCCTCTTCTTTCCTGGAGTTGAAAGTTTAGATGGGCCAGCATCTCTAGACCGAAACTTCTTTATTGTCAGTTGGTACACAGTGGTTTCATTCACACCAAGAGCCTTTGCAGTTCATTTCCTCACCTGAACAAATGGAATCAGAAGTTTCTCCGATACGTGCATGCTTTCCTCTTCTTCCTCCGTAAAATTTCGCACAGCACATGCCATCTCCTTTGCTTGGCTAGGTAGTTACTCCGCAACCTGAAGTTGTTCTTTGTCACGTAGAATGGATCCAGGACCTTGTGAACAGTACCGATGCAATTCTTACGCATGATGATGCGTATAAAAGACATCAACTCTATTTACGCATTCCCTCAACAATCACAGCACATTAACATTAATTGTGACCTATCAAAGATTAAACAAATACACTTCAATAGGTACACAGGATAATACTAATGACAGTTACGAACCACTGCACAGTAGGACACTGCGTCTAACCATGTGCTCGCCGCTGTCCCTGAATACATTGCAACACCGCTCACTGTTGCCATGGAAACTGTTAACCTGCTCGTCTCTTCTACACATCTCGCCTTACTAGCTGATGACAGCTGTCTGCGTTCTTCATTCATAATACAGACTCTAGGTCACTCAGCCCTTACCCATGGTTCATGAACTAGGAGGTGACTATACCATGAACACAAACATAATCCTATTTAATTTCTAATACCGGCTGTGGTGGCCGAGAGTGCTAACGCGCTACCTCGTGTCTCGCTGGCATCGGGAGAGCGTGGGTTCGAATCCCACCTCGGCCGTCCTGAAAATGGTTTTCGTGTTTTCCCATTTTCACTACCAGGCAAATGCCGGGACGGTTCCTTCAATAGGTCCACTGCCGATTTCCTTTCATAATCCCTTCCCTGACCCGTCCTGAAAAGAAAAATACATGGCCATTGGCTGCTTTAATAAAATTATTTTATTTAATTTCTAATACACACAGTAGTACAATAACCACAACAACTTAGGCTATTAGACTTCACAAATCGGTTCTTTTTTAAAATGTTAATCTTTGCTTGAAATCATTGTTTTTTTTGTAACAGCTTAGGCTTCCACGGCCAGTGTTCATAATTAAGTACAAGTTTTTCTGGCTTGTACTTAATTGTTGTTTTTTTTAATTCTTTCTCATGTTTCATTATTTATCTTTTGCAGGTATTGTCACATCTCCTCGCCCATCTCGTGTACGTCGCAGTAGCAGGCTTCCTGATGGCCAGCAGGCTTTCTGATGGCCAGTTGTGTAGTCTTGGTCTTCACACCTGCCTGCTCAACTTGATAGTTGAATTTTTTAATATTTTTATTTTTTACTTTTAATATTTTTATTTTCTACTTGTAATATTTTTATTTTTGTATTCTTTTATTTTTAATTTTAAGTTATTTCCCAAAACTATTTGTGATATGTGTAAATACAGGGTCATTAATTTATATAGCTGCCATAGCACAGCATTATGCATCTTGGGAAAATTATACTGAACTGGCCCTTGATCACGTCACACATTCTACTGTGCTGCCTTTGTAATCAAAGCCAACCGTTATCTCAGGGGCGTATATAGAATTTTATTTTGGGGGGGTGCCCAACCGGGGTTGGGGGGCCATGGTATAGGCCCAAAGAATAGGGGGTCCGGGGTTCTCCCTGGGAAACTTTTGTATAATTTGGGGCAAAATGATGAGTTTTAAGGCTATCTGGCATCACCTCAACCAATTTGTTGTGATGTCTTATGTTTGGTTAATGTCAAACACAAGTAAGACCATTTTATGATACTTTTTATTAATACAATCATTTTGCTCACTTGATAGTATTTATATGGAAAGAATTAATGTTACTTTTACGATTTACAACTCCCACTAATATAAAGTCAAGGTTTCTTGAAGCATTGCCAAATCGGCTCATATCTTCGTCAGTGATATGTATGTCTCTGTGAATAGATTACAATACTAGACCATTGAGTCTGTTTTCATAAGTAGAATTTCTTAAGTATGTTTTCAACCAACTCAAATTCCGTTTGGCTGTACCTGTAGCTACAGAGAGAGGCAAATTTGCCAAAAGTTTGATAAGGGAAATTTGGCAAATTTGCCTCTCTCTTCGATCGTCAAGCGATCGTCACCACATCCATTACATTTAAGCTGTAAAATCTAAGTTGGAAATTACAGTACAATTATTTTGTTGCAGTATTTGGTAATGCAACTTGTCAGTGTATGCTATTTGTATATATGCGACGTTCTCAAGGAAACCATACCTTAAGTCGGAAAATCTCATTTTTGGTTTATTTTATATTTTGATAGTAGGTACATTTGCGATCATTTTCGTGAAAACTAGAAGTATTTATCTTAAAAACTGATTATTTTATGAAACATTGAAGTTATAGGACAGAATTTATTGAATGTCGAGAAAATCGATTTGAAAATTTAGTATAGTGCTCGGACAATATATTAAATATTTAAGAAAATCTGACTGTTTCACTGGATGAAGTAAGATCAGCATTGTGTATTAAAATAATATTTGATTTTTTTTTTTTTTTTTTTTTTTACCAAAGGTCATTAGTACACATTTCAAAATGTTGTTTTTGTTACTATTGTTTTATTAATTTAATTTATTTAATAATAATAAGAAGAATTCAGAACATATTAATGTAGGATATTAAAAACGTTCTGAAACTACACAAAGTTAGTTAGTATCCAATTCTACAGGAATCTGTCTTGTATCCTGTAGTAGCAAACTGAACTGTTGCTCATTTTTGTGGAATGTTTACGTATGTCTTTTCTTTTTGCACACACAATCCTTCGCACTATTTGGACCAGGTTCAGCGACTTCAATGTTGCCTGGCCGTGGGCACTATAGATCCCTTGTTCCCGCTGTGCAGTACTCTCGAATGTTGTCGAACAGATATTTCGTCCTTTTGGCAGTCATGCCTTTTACTTCCAACTTCTTAGGTAGATTTAGAGGGAGATTATCTGCATTATCCATATCTCCGCCAGCTTTAGTGCATTACATCAGACAAGCTAGAATGACACCGGGAATTCCCTGACCAGGTTCCTGCGCTGGCGGTCCACGCACATTAAAATTGCCATTTACAAAATATGCAGCCCAGTACATGAATTCTATAATAAATAATTGTAGCTATACATTATCCTGAAGCACGAGCTGGTTATTTCGTATTTTAGCCCAAGAAGACAGTGCAGGAATGTCATTGAATAAACCATACCTTAAGTCGCAATGTTAAATTTCCATTGCGACTTAAAGTATGGTTTTGTTAAATTACACAACCTGTTTCCAAGGTTATTTTGAAGACTTTACCGTATCATGATGACACATTCAATGCTCGCATCATGTAGTTCCAAGATCCGGCTAACAGATGGTGCTGAAATCTAAAAATCAATATTTCTCGGCTCTTTGCGGCGTAGCGTAAAATTTTGTCACGCGAATTAAGGTATGGTTTCCTAGAGAGCGTCACACACGATGTTAGGTGGAATGCCAAAATGATGATAGAAATCCGGAATGTAGGATACATTTATTTGCATGTAACAAATTAATAATTAACATATTTACACATATTTAACACAAGATCACTGGCGTTTAAAAAATCCATTGTTGTTTGCTTACGACTTTTCTGTCCGACTGAGTAGCCTACAATGTAGCGTCTAATTTTGACAGTGTGTTCATGATTTCTGTCTAGGCTACTTCAAGAAGTTTCATTTTCTCATCACTTCGAATTTACTCGCATATATCTCGCGCCCCATTTTTTAATTTGAAATTGCAGGAAAAAGTATTCCGGCATATACGGTATCTCGCATTAATTTCTGACGCCGTCATAAAGATGATCGTAGTAATTTTAAGACACTTCTTGCCCGCGATGTAATTGTTTGTTTAGGCGGCTGTGCTTTCATTTGTTGTATTGTCTTCACGTTCCATTGTTGTTTCTCAGTGTGATTTGTTTTCTTGTGGAAATCGATCTTTTAGTTATGTAAAAACACTGAAGTTATACGGCTGGATTTAAACTCTAAGTGATAAAATACGCCAACGACAATGGTAATTGATATTCGCTACTGGTATCAACAGGAATATGCGCTAGAGACCACTACCAAAAAAGTAAGGTGTCAAGAAAGTGCGAGTTATATGCGAGCAAATATGGCACTTGCACCATTATTTCAATGCAACACAACAAAATTATCACTAGGTTTCACAACTTCTTCGGTAGTGTAATGCGTATTTGCGTAAATACAGTACTCTCTCACGTAACCCTTCAGTACTAGTGCGGTTAGCTCAATGCGTAATGCTAGTTCCTACTGACACCTGCTGAATACACAAATCCATAAATAAGCAGCTTGACAAGGGAAGTTGCGTGTGGTGCTGTTATGTCGCAACCCTTGCCCGCTTGTTGGCCGGAATGTTATCTCTGAGCGGATGGGCTCACATTACTCTAGGGTCGAACAAAGAATGCTTTCAGGGCTGACGAAAATGCGATCGTATTAAGCGGTAAAATATGCAACGTGATTATGATGAACTTTTACATTATTTTCATTAGATAAGAATTGGGACTTGAAAATTACAATGTGATATGCGATAAAACGTACTAATGAGGAATGAGTTGACTAGGTTCTACTGTAGTTGGTCTTCATGGGTCCTTCTTCAGTCTAGCCCTTTGTCTTCAAGATCATCCTTGATTTGGTCCAACCATATATTTTAAAATTACTAGGGTTGAAACTCGACAGTATACGTACATTCTAGCTTGGCAAGCAGTTGATCCAGTTGAAAGGGTGTGTTATTGTAATTGGTTCGCAGCTCCTTTTCTTCTCTAAAGAATCATGGTTTCAACTAAATAATCCTTTAAATACAATGAAACCTTAATTCATCGTTTTTGATGGGACCCCAGAAAAATAAACTATTTGCTTGGGGAAACAGTAAATGAGAGATTGTTTTTAAAACTCCTTTTAATCCTGTTTCTAATGAATTCTCGCCCATAGGTGAAAAGGTGTTAGCCGCCAGCTAAAATATGAGAGGTTCAAGTGTTTGATGCCACTTTCTATCGTTTGACTATTATGAAATGAATATTCAATAATTTTTGGGTATCAAATGGCGTACCGGTAATTTTGATGCAAGATATGAAATGCGTATGTGTTTTGGTAAAAGTTGATCCGTATTGACTATTGGTAAATATTTATATTGTTTAATCCGCCTTGCCAATACTAAAATATGTATGGTAGTTTATTATTATTTAAACGAACATGTTTCGACATTCAATGACAGCTTCTTCAGTGTTTAACATTAATGAAATAAAAATGAATATCATTACAATAATTTGATTAAAATTAAAGTTTCAAATACATAATTAAAATTTTTCAAATATTAGAAGATGTTTCTCAACTGGAGTTGTGGTTAAATTGTAAACGACATAGGGAATTGAGATTTCTACCTTTGACATCTGCCAAAGTCACAACCTTATTTGCTGGCTTATTCTCGTTGAATTTGTTCGAATAGCTTCAATAAATATGTATATGCTTCATAAGAACTTAATCATTCCGTGTTGATATATAGGAATGATTCCTTGTATTATAAGTTTCACTCGAACTAACTCTATGCTCTCTTGTGTCAAGCAGGTTATATTTACGTCGGGAGTTGAAATGAATGGTATTGTTCTGGCGTAAACATAACATACGTCTATAGATATGAGTATCACAACAACGATTCTCAAGATACAATTTAACGTCATTGTAGGTAGCATTTCACTGGCCAATGTGCAGATATGTAAATTAATGACCCTATATATATATATTGTAGTATATAGGTAGAGTTTGTGGTTTATAACATTTTAAAAAATTTGATATTTAGTGTTAAGTTGCATCTATGCTTTTCATATTTAGCATTTTGCAGCAAATTGGTTGGAAAAATTCTTCATGTGCAAAAATATAATTTCATCACATAACATTGCTCGTCATTCAATTTACAAAGCGAACAAAAAGCATACAGATTGACAACATCCTTAACCTTTAGGTGCTGAGTTACAACATGAAGATACACCAATTGACAAGTTTTAGACAAACTGTGCATCTATCACTGTTAAAAGCCACAAACTCTATATATAGGCTATTAAACTTAGAAATTAGTGGTTTGGCAGTTGTATCCTGACCAGTTACAAACCGAAATGTTTTGTAGCTGTGAGAGATTCGACTCCCTCTGCCTATTTAGTACGTTAATTTAATTGAAATTCAGTTTGTTACATACCTAGTTGTAAAATGTATATACAAATTGTAATATGTATTATTCGGAAAAATCCGAACTTGATACGTTAAGAAATTTTCCCTCCAGTCAGTACTTTTTGTTTTAAGATTATATACTATTTCTTTGGTAAGAGTAAATGTTTTGGGATTATAACCATCCCTTCTTCAGCTTATAAGAAAACTTCATGCAGTCTCAAAAACAACATTCAGTATTATGGAATGGCTTGTGATAATCAGCTCATGTTCAACATGTTATGATATTAAGTGTAGGTGTGCGGCACTGATCTCGATCTGTTAAAAACCGTTCATGAAGCTGCTTTTCGTGGCAAAGTGCAAAATTTTCATTTCGTTCTCTATGTTCTATCTTAATTTCAACTAAATCAAATTCGTTAAAAAATATTTTATTTGAAACATTAGGCCTAACAGAATTCATGAATAAAAGTATGAAACACCAAAAAAAAACTTAAACATACAGCCACCCCCTCTCCCTCTGCCGCCACCTCCTACCTCAAGTAGCAAGAAATAGCCCACATTCCACAGTCTGCAATGAGCTAGCCGACTAACACTACACAATGCAAGTAGGTTCCACTAATATTCTCTCTCACTTTTTCTTTTCTCTTTGCACACAGTATGAACTACGACATTAGGAACTTAATTTTTTACGAGACTTCAATCCACTCGCAGGTCAAATATATTCGGTAGGTCTCCTTTTCCTCTTAAAATCTTAGGTTCATATTTTACTATTTCTCTATTTCTTTTTTTATACAGTTACTTCAATTTGAAGATTTGAAGACTTCATTATTGGTCCCATTTTGGCACAATATCACAAGCTAGTCAAATGAACCTCATCCTCACATAAATTTTAACTATAGTCTATTCGCCGAGTCGGGACAGTGCAGGTAAATACTTGCACGTGATCAGTTGACTGCCTCGACAGGGAAACGCCAGTTCACGTGATCGGCTCTGTCGGGCAGGGGTAGCCAAGATGATCCGAGGTAGTTCGTCATGCCATAGCCCTAGAAAAGACAAGTGCTGTACTGCAGCCCGGGTTAACTATTTACAATAACTTTCTACGATATAGCAACCAATATTGCCAATATATGGTGAACTACAGCACACAGCAATCCTAAAATACCGTATTTACTCTAATACAACCCGCCCCCGAATAAGACCCGCACCCTGATTTTGAAGAACAAATTAAAAAAAAAAAAAAAAAAAAAACTCAAAATTATTTACTATCTTAACTAAATAAATAGAATAGCATTTATCCAAAATAGTTTCCAACAGTTTTGAAGTCGTCCTAAAATAACACACATCAAACAATTAAAAATACAAATAAAAGTACACAAACACTTCATTCATCGTCATCAGAAGTACCAACTTCGGAACTTTTATCACCATCACTTTCCCACTGAATGTCGTCATCACTGCCATCCATAGCATTCGAAATACTACATTTCTTGAAGCTCTTCCGTATGAGATCTCCAGAGATACGATTCCATGCCGTCAAAATCCACGAACACAGCAGCTGAACTTTCGGGCGCTTAATACGACCAGTTGGAGTCGGTGTGTGCTTATCGGCCGCCATCCACTCCGTATACAGCTGTTTCAAGGCTGCTTTGAACGGGCGGTTCACGCAGATATCCAGTGGTTGTAGCATAGACGTCATCCCGCTCAATCACGAATACATCACTCGTCAATATATTTCCTACCGGGCACGATTTCCAATAACTTCAGCTTCCCTCACAACTTTCAATTTCTCACTCACAGTAAATGACCGCAAACGCTTCGTAGCATTCATGTTAACACTCGGAGAACGTGCGCGTAACTGTATGACGCCGCGTGCTTACGGTAAAACAAAGTTATAGCCGGAAGAAGGCTAGCACCATCTAGCGGATACTCGCAACACCCGATGTCGCGCGCGGCGGGCAATTTAGATCTTTCAAATTTGGATGACTCAAATAAGACCCGCACCCCAATTTTTCAAGTCCGAATTTGTTTAAAAATGTGCGGGTGGTATTCGAGTATATACTGTAAATGCAAAACATTTCATTACGTTCTAATATACCGTATTGTGATACGGTTTTCAGTAGACTGTGTCTGACTAGCTGCTGCTATCCTGGTTGACATTTATAATTAGGCAGTCTTCAGTTTCTTTGAGTATGCCCAGTTCAGACATTCTCTTCTCAACTTTTTCTTCAACATGCTGTACACAATTACGCCAGTTCTCTTCACTTCATGAATAGCTCGTGTTAACAGATTTTTGGCATCTGTCATCTTGAACGTTGTATTGCTTGATGCTACACCGTTCTTAATTTGCGTCCAGACCAGTGCAATTGGGTTGAGTTTACAGTGGTACGGCGGTAACCATAGCACAGTCTTCTTTGCAGCCTTAACCATTTTATCAATGGCATATGTATTGAAGGATGGTTTGTGTTCATTGACGATCACAAGTAATTCTTTCTTCAGCAACCCATCCTCGAATGGGATGTTTTCAGAAACGAGCCATTCCACAATGTTTGGTTTAGTCTAGTTGGTATTTGTAATTCTTTCTTGTTTACGAGAGTGCTAGGGAGCGTTATCGAGCACACCAACCGGGTTATCCTCACGGCGGGGAAGAACCTCGAATAACATGTTTCGAAGGATTGGGAATTCATCTCTTCATGGTAATCGCCACTTTTTTAAAATTCAAACCCCCATGAACAGTTTTCCACAAAACCTGCCTGGCTTCCAATTTGGGTGATTTATTAACAATTTCCCTTTCCCACTTGGTGCCTTGTTACCAGTAGGCAGTCCTGCCGAGAAAGCTTGCTTGGATGATGATACTGTGCCATTAATCCACACTTTATTCCGAGTATGACCTGCATTTAGCCAAGTTTCATCTAAAAAAAATCTCCCTTTTCTCATTCGTCGTTTTGTTTGCAAATACCTAAGTCTCCTTACAACTATTTCGTCCCTCTCTATGAGCATCCTGTCCCTTCCTCGTCGAACATGTTCGAAGTTTAGTTCCTTCAATTGATTATAAAATGTTTGTTGAAATACGGCAAATCTGTGTCTTCATTCACAGTGGTAAGTACTTCATCGATCTTGGGCAACTAATTGCGAAAAATGAACTGGCAAACCTTTCTTCTTATAGCATTCTTATCAAACTCATCAACTCTTTCCACGATCTTTGCCCTTAGTTTCACCTGTGGAATAAGCTTTTTTTCCTTACTATGTCAGACATTAGTGCGGTGGGATGAAATTCTAACTCAACATTGTACGCATTAAGCACCATATGCTTTTTAGAGCTACTCGGCGCTTTTCGCTAAAGCTGCTTCTTTGGTGGATTAATAACACTCACGTGGTCTGCTGCGGAGCCATTAGAGCTCGATATTGCGTCTACGACGGAAGAACAAATGTATGTGTACAATCTGCGTGCAAACGATCAAAAATAATTGTTGCCAGTCGTAAGCAGTTAAAGATCTAATTAATTAAATACAACTAACAATAAATAATAAAACCATAACTCCGAATAAAAACAGAAATCGCACTGTACCATGAAACCGATAAGTCCGCCCGCTTCACCTGTAAGCGTGCATTCAACAGGCACAACTCGAGGCACCCCTTGCGGGCAGCCCTGCTATCACGCACACAGCTCGGCGAACAGACTTTAGTGTCAACAAGGTTTGATTCTAAGTATAGCCTATTTCATGAAGAAGATTCATTGCGAACCTGAATATATTACAGACTATGTGGCTTAAAGCTTGAATCAAGCAAAACAACATGTACTCTCACCAATGAAAGAGAAAGTACTGACTAGGCAGAAAAATTATTAATGTAATATCCTTGTGAACCATTCAGTGAACACGGGCCAACACTTATTGAATTTATTTGTCCCAATCGGAGTTTTCTCCAACTGATGGTGTAATGTACATAACTTCTAGTGAGTGGGATTGGAAAATTGATTTTTACAGTCGGTCATACAAATAATAATTTTCTTGTAAAACACCCCTGTAACCAAATACAGTATTTCTAATGAGACCCCCTCATAACCTCCTGTTGTATTTCCTAAATTGTATTAAAAGATGAGATCTATCCCAAAGGTGGGCACAATGAGCTGCTTATACAGTCCACACGGGAATGGACGTGTATGAATTTACAGCAACCTTTTAACAGTTTTATTGCACCTAATGTATCATTTTATTCAGTTCAGTGCATGGATTCTGGTGGGGAAATAAATAATTGTGTGTATACAAATTGCATTTGCTAAGTAAATACGATTAATTATAATAATTTAATTAGGTAGAAAGCAAAATTATTCTTGCATGTGATTGCGAAATACTCCTCGCGTAGTTTTTTTTTTTTTTCAGAAGATTTAGTCGCATTTCACCCTCTATACACTTCCATGTTGGTGGAAGTGATGTGTTCCGGAGTGACGTTCTAAACTTTTTGATGCCTAATAACTTGCCAGGTACCAGACATTGTGCTCCACTTTCAATTTCCGTGAACAAGTAATCGTACTCCCAACCCGAGTCGAAATATACAATAGAACCCCGCTTTACTGCATTGCTTTGACTAGCCATTGTAAATACACCATGTACTGTGTGATTGTATCCCATAAGCATAGTATACTAAGCCAGGTACATTGCTGTGTCCTTGATTGCAGCATTACTCCACTTGTTGGCATCTAGTCTTTAAAACACAAACTATTAGAAGTCAGCTGCTCACGGCTCTTTCTGCGCTCATGGCATTAGCTCTAGACTGCAATTTGAGTTTGTTAAATGCAGGCATTCTTTCAATCTGAGTCCATGAAACTAAAATTTATAGTATCTCATATAATTTGAAACTCTGTGTAATCCACAAAACCGTCAGTGCTGAACATGCAGTTTTTGTTTGAAATCTTGCCAATAGAGTATCAATTGTAAAATAGCCTTCTCTAATCGTCAGTACATCAATATGGCAAATGTAAGTTTCATTTTATTCTCTTCCACTCTTCACGTAATAAAGCCTTTCGGTCTCGATATTAATATAAGGTCGTGCAAATTTATCTGGTTAAGAAAGGAATTTAAGGCTCAGGATGCATGGATGTTATGACATTTCAGCATAACTCTTCTACTCACAAATATCTGTCACACGTTATGCGACTCGCAATGTGTTTCCACACTTGTAAATTTACCTTTTATTAATAGGTTTTTGTTTAGTTTGGTAGCTTTATTTTATGAGTAGTTATCCTATATACTCAAATATTACCCACCATCGAATAATGTGTGCCAGTATTTTTTTTAAATTTATATTTTATGCCTTCATTGGACCACCGTAGCCAATTCTATACAGAGGATTTTTGTGGGTTTTTTTTCCCTATAGACTGGCTGCGTGGCTCAGCGGTAACGTTCTAGCCTGCTGAACCCAAGATAGCGGGATCGAGACCCGGCGTAGTCATTTGGCGTTTGAAGGTGCTTAAATGTGAGGGAGCCATGTCAGATTTACTGGCATGTTAAAGATCCCCTTTGGGGCAAAATTCCGGCGCCCCCACGTCTCTAAAAGCCGCAGTAGTTCTGCAAAGCCCATAAACTTATTATTACATGTTTTTCCTATCAGCCAAGTATTTCTTCATTCTGTCGAATCACAGTCTTCTTTCTTCATCTGAAATTGCCCTTCCCATTGTTCCATTGTTGTTCTTAGTGTGTAGTTTGTTTTTTAAATCCTCAATAGCATTTGTAATCCACTCATATCTTTCTTAGTTTCCATAATCTATCTCTTACTGTTCCGTAAATATTGTATTATTCTTCTACTGGTTCTGCTTTCCAGTGTCCTGATTAAATGTCCTAAGAATTTATGTTTTTTTTTTTTTTTTTTTTTTTTCATTACACGTTCCATCTCCTTGTAGACTGTTTCATTAAAAGCTAGCCTTAAAACTGCTAACTTGAAAGTTCCTTTGCTATTGGTTGTAGCTTTTAGGTTGGCACTTGGCTTTTTTGTCCCCAAGATGCCCAGCGATTGCTGCTCGTCTGTTCAAGACAAGTTGTAGTTTTCCTCCAGTCGTGCATACAGCTTTCATCCACATCATTTTTTTCTTCCCACCGCTTGATTTTTGTTTGTTCCTATTGCAAATGTTTGCAACACTGTATATTGGGTGTGATGGGCCAAATACCCACACCTGAATTTTTTACTTCTAATTTTTTTATAAAAATGTATGCGTGGTATTTAAGCGTATATAGTAATCTATTCTGTTTGTTAATTTTTATTAGACTCTGTTCGTTAGTCTTAACTTCTTTGTAGTACTTATTTCCTCTGGTATAATACATGTTTAAAATATATTGTCTCTCTTCATGGATTGCATGAGTAGAGTTATTTAAATGTTGCGGGAAACAGAGTGGAAGGGCCATAATGCATGTAATTTGGCTTAATACTGTTATTTTTATAATTACCATTTGTAACCATAAAAATCTAAAGAAATTTCAGATCTTGGTCCACTTTTTCTCTGATTCCTTATATATATGTTTGAGAGAATATTGATATTGCTCAATTAATTGCAGGCAAATTACTTCTGCCTGCTTAACGTGATTTTACATTTTTTGTAATAAGCTATTTTTGTGATGTGTGTATTGTAGTGTACTATGTGTAGCATACTGTAAATGTTTTCTGTAAGATATTACAAAACAGAGAATACAGAGGTTTCTCAGACAAATGTAGTACTTCTTTATCAGAAATCCTCATTCTTGACAGCATAATTAGAATCCATTTGTTTCAGGACCACCTTCTGGTGTAGTGTATAACATACTTGGCTATCATCCTTTAGGTCTGATTTGCTTCACCACTCTGTGTAGAAATTCATTTCTAATTTGAGGGTTGGAACGGGGTTCACTCAGTGTAGTGAAGCAAAACTGACAAGTGGTAGGTTTGATTCCCACCTCAGCCATCCTAGTAGTAGTTTTCCATGTTTTTCCCATGTCGACTCACATCAACTTTACTTACACCCATGGTCGCCTCCTTCCCAATCCTAGCCTCGAGAACACACATTGCTACAGGCGACCACAATAACCCAGAAAATCATACAAATTCTACACACACACACACACACACACACACAAGTGGACGCGGCTGAAATGACCACAATGTCTTAAAGCTCGGTCAATCAGGAGGCGGTCTGCCCGCGCGGACTGGGGTGGTCAAATTGAATACGGACAAGTCAAGGTGAACCAGTGTGAAAGCAATCACGGTCGAGTGTATATCAGTGTTTTCTGTTCGTAGTGTTAATTCAACATGTCCAGCAGTTACCGTATTTACTCGGCTATAAGACCCCCTTTTTTTTCTAAATTTTTAGTTCCGAAATTGAGGGGGGGGTACTATAGACGCGAATTTCGCAAAAATCCATTATTTTGGGAAAGGGAGAGAGGAAAATTAAGCTATTTTATTTTGATGCTACATAGTACGATATATTTAATCTAAATAAACAAAGTTTAAATCTTTAATCAGCCCATTATGAGAGTGCCATAACCTCACTTTCCCGGCTATCCCACAATGACTTTCACTACTATCCCTTGCTAAGGGGCGTGGTGGCTCAGCGGTCTAGCTGTATGTCTCTCACCAAGGCGGTCCGGGTTGGATTCCCGGTCAATGCATGTGAGATTTTCGATGTGAAATGCTATGTCCTGTGGTTCGGATTCCACGTAAAATGGAGGTCCCGTGGCTCATAATCACAAGATTCACGGTCACGTAAAACTACAATCTTCCTTCCTTCCTTCCTTTGCTAAGCAAAAATCTTGGTATCAAAGAAATATACCGTATTTGCTCGCGTATACCTCGCACCCCATTTTTTTAGTTGAAATTTCAGGGGGGAAAAAGTACTCGCATATATCTCGCATTCATTTTTGACGCCGTCATATAAATGACCCTAATAACCTTGAGGTATAAACACGTTCGATTTAGCAAGCCTCAACAGTCGTCATTGTCCAGGAACTTACCCGAAGGGATACTAACAGGACGAGCGAGCAACGACGAGTTGATCCGAACTTGTCCGATGCGAGCCGATTAGGGATCGAGACGCTGCGCTGCCAAGTACACGTTTGAATTAGCGATTAGCGCGCCACAACAGTCATCAATACGCAATATTATTGTTCGTTTTGGCGGCCGAGGTTTCCTTTATTGTCGTCTGTCAGTTGTCTTGTAGACATCAGTACCGGTACTCTGACTCCGCGTTCCACTGTTGTTTTTCAGTTAAGTGTGCTTGTTTCCTTACGTACGTCGAAGTTATGGAGAAACGTGGAAGTTTTACGGCTGGGTTTAAACTCAAAGTGATAAACTACGCAGAAGAACATGGTAATAGAGCTGCTGGACGAGAATTCAGTGCGACTGAGTTTAATGTTCGCTACTGGCGAATAAACAGAAAGCTGCGCTAGAAACCACCAACCGAACACGTAAAGCATTCAGAGGGCCAAAAACTGGTAAGTTTCCTGAGCTTGAAGACGAGTCGCTTAATTACGTCACGGAGTTACGAACTGATGGCTTTGGTATCTCTCACGAGATGCTATATTTTAAAGCGCGCGAACTAGCGAATAAACGCGGTATCAGCTGTTCGGATCTAGAAGCGAGCTGGGGTTGGATCCGTAGGTTCATGAAGAGAAAGGGCTTGTGTCTGCGAAGGCGAACATCTCTCTGTCGGGGAATGCCGAGTGATTTCAATGACAAAATTATCGAGTTTCATCGTCATGTGATAGCAATGCGGAAGAGGAACAATTACTTGCTATCTCAAATCGGCAACGCAGATCAGACTCCGATAAACTTCGACATGCCATCCATCACTACCATAAACAAGAAGGGAGAATCTAGCGTCCTTGTGCGTACAACTGGGTGTGAGAAACAACGCTGCATAGTCATGCTAGCAGTAACCGCGGACGGAAGAAAATTGCCACTATATGTTATTTTCAAAAGAAAAACAATGCCTAAAGCGAAGTTCCCCAAAGGCATTCATGTTCGCGTGCAAGAGAAAGGATGGATACAGCTCTTACCCAGGACTGGGTCCGTACAGTGTGGGGAGCACGTCCAGGGGCATTGCTTCGACGCCCGGCAATGCTAGTGTGGGACAGTTTCTGCGGACACTTGGTGGAAGACCCGAAGAAACGTCTTCAAGAAATGAAAACGGTTCTTGTTGTAATTCCTGGTGGACTCACACATTGTCTTCAGCCCTTAGATGTTTCCGTCAATAAACCCTTCAAGGACAACATGCGTAAATTGTACGCCGAATAGATGGCGGGAGGGGACCACGACCTGACGCCAGCAGGCGAAATAAAGAGGCCGTCAGTTGAACTCGTGTGTGATTGGGTTATACGGGCGTGGGTTATGGTGTCGCCGGACATTGTTGTGAAGAGCTTCTTGAAGACAGGCATCGCAAATGCATTGGACGGAAGTCAGGATGAAGCCGTGTGGGATGATGACCAGAATGATGCACGCGAGAGTACCTCGGAGATCGGTAGCAGTGACGGCAGTGATGATGAATAGGGTGAGTACCGTATACCAGTTGCCTTGTTTCAATAATGAAAATTTTGTGATTTTTCGGGAATACGGAAATTCCCCTCATATATCTCGCACCGACAAATTACACTCGTATTTTCGGCTTGCACTCCATTTTTTTAGTTGAAATTTCAGGGGAAAAATGGCGAGATATACGCGAGCAAATACGGTAATTAAATGGACAAAGTATCAGACATGGAAATGCCAACTTAATTTTTATTTGAACATAGGGAGGTAGAATGCATCAATTAGGGAATGCAGGATCAATTCTCGCTGGCCCCGTGGTGTTGGGGTATCGCGCCTGCCTCTCACCCGGAGGCCCCAGGTTCGATCCCCGGCTCCGTCAGGGATTTTAAAACTGACGTGAGGGTTGGAACGGGGTGCACTCAGCCTCGTGAGGACAATTGAGTTGCTGTCTGACAGTGAGACAGTGCCCCGGTCACGAAAACCAAGATTAACGGCCGAGGCGACCCGACACGCTGACCACGCGTCACCACAATATCTGCAGGCCAATTGGCTGGGCAGCGGTCGCTTGGTAGGCCTAGGCCCTTCCAAGGGCTGTAGTGCCACGGGGTTAGGTTAGTTAGGATCACTTCTCACTAACATTTGTAACTGAGCACGTATTATTCACATATTTCGCATTAATATACCAAAAACGTTTCACACAAACGCCGACGGTTATTGCAACAAATGAAATGTGTTTAAAATAAAACTAAGGAGACTGTCGTGAACACAATCGAATCGCAACATAAATAATACTAAACAGAAGAATGCAGGCAAGATGAAACCATAACTTTCATTCTACTCGGCCAATAGTGTGGCATCTTCTATTGGATATCGGGTGTAGCCCATTGGCTACACAATTCGATATCCTGCCCAATCGTGCATGTGGTATGCAAAATGGCGGTCATATCGTCTGAATAACAAACTAATATACCGTTACAAGAAAAATATTTTTGTCTAAAAGAGAATGAATTTCAGTTGTAATTGTAAAATGTTTAAAGAATTAGTGAATTTCCGAGAATGTTGTATTTTGATTCAATAATTAAGCGATTTCCAAGAATTTTTTATTTTGGCTCTCGAAAATTAAGGGGGGAGGTACTATAGCCGAGTAAATACGGTACTCGGGCGAAGAAGAATTGCTTCTTCTGTTCGCTTTGGGTCAAGCAAGACTAAAAAGAAAATGGTTGCATGATACTAATGAAAAAAGAGAGGAGTTGGGCAAGTATCACAAACTATGCTGCGAGTTGAGGTCATTTCCAGACCGTTTTTACGTATATTTTCGAATGACTCGAGAATGCAATCGCACACAAGATCAATTAGTTTCTCTGTTTCATCGGCCATGCTTCCAGCCCGCGCGGACTTTCTGGAAAATCACAACTGCTTACCTGACCGCCTTCTGTTTAACCAGGATGATGCAATATTACCCAATACAATGTTCACAGCGGTCGTGCGGGCAAAGTGAAACTTTCTACAATGAATCACAACTGCTGGTACACAAGTCTATGGCTTGCATGTAGTAAATTACCAGTATAAGGAGTGAGAGATTTCTGTTCTAGAAAGTAGATCTTTCATAATAAGATGTACAAGCTTTATTCTGAATCTCCCAAATATTTAGCTCTCGAGTCGGGGACATGACAGTGGATGAATGAGAACATGTACCTAGGTAAATACAGAGTGGGCCTCCAGCCCCTTACTTTTTTCTTTTTTTTTATCCTTTTAAATGTTCTTGTCGACTTCGTCGTTACGCTGGGGTCTGGCGTTACGTTACGGTGACAGGACGAAATGTACCCAGATGCACTGAGGTGTGTGACGTCATAGTACCGCTTGGTGCTTGTGTTCCCCAGCAATCTCTACTTCGTTAGTATAAGACAAAAATCCCTGATTCTTGGATGTCACAGGTAATCAATTTTAATAGGGTGAGGGTTCTCCGCCCAATCAATACTTTTTGTTTTGGACAACTAGAGGTTTATTGCCAATGGGATATGTTTCGGGCCTAATACGACCCTTCTTCAGCCATATACCGGTAAGTTATAAATTCTTGTACATACATCAAATACATTATCACCGAAAACGTGCACATTACAGGAAAATATGAAAAGAGCACTCAAAAACTATATCTAACGGGGTATTTAAAAATCATAAAATAAAACACTTTGAAACGAGATGAATCTCGTTGCTTTGTTGGCTATTCTAGTGGTTGATTTTAGCTTGATAAACAACATTTAAGAGAACACTTTAAAATTTTAAAAGACTGGTTTAATAACATCACTAAGGGTGTATTGGTATGTCCTTGATGTGTGATGCCACTGTGTTGTAGCAGGTCTTGACGGCCTGGTTCAAAAGGCAGGCTGGCAAAATGCCGTAGACGAGACCCATTCGACCTTTACTGCATTGTTTTTATGCTGGGCAGAGATGGTAACATTCCTTGTATTAGTACGTCATACGGACTGTATTGATGAGACGACCTTGCCAAAAGCTGTGTTAGCGGCGCAAGCTATAAGAGACAACGAAAATCTTTAGAAAAAGAGCAAATGCATCAGAGAAGATTGAAACAATTGACTAGATTTGTTGAAAGGTGACTTACTAAATTCAAGGTGGAAAGTTATATTGTATGTCTTAAGAAAAACCTCCTGCCTGGAAGCTGTAATGAGTGAAAAAGAAAGTAATAGAATAAAGTCAACGAACGGAAAGAAAAAACACGTGATCTCTTCTCATCGGGTGCATGACTGCTTACCTGTGCTGGAACTGTTGAAGACTGGAGGTGTACTGATGTTGATCTGTGCTGTGGAGTGACCGTGAGCTGGGCAGAGCATGTGAAAGGTAGACAGGGGGAAGAGAGGTAGGGATCTAGCCTGGCAGAGACGGGAGTTTTTGTTTGGGTGTGGGGCATGATTACGAAGAGGGGGGGGTATGTGGGGTTGGGGGAATTTTGAAATTGGTGTCGAGTCTGGGAGGTAATGGTTGTAGTTTTCTTTGGATTAATGTGTTTTTGTCGTTGAGATTTGGGAAAAAATTTGTGAAGGTTTTCAAAAAGTATATTTGCGTCAAAAGTAATTTCATTGAGATTATGTATGGGATTGGTGCATTGTGCATTGTCGATTTCAATTTGCTCAAGCATGTTCATAATGGCTCCTTTCCTGATAAAGTGGATGATCTCTAAATCTTTCTCTATATTTGTGAATTTGTGATTGGTTTCTTGCATGTGGTTTCCCATGGCCGAAAACTTCCTGTGTTTTATTGCGTTAACATGCTCATAGTATCTCATAGAGAAGCTACGTCTGGTCTGTCCTAAATAATCCGATTCGCACTGCTGACATTTGAGCTTATAGATACCTGAAGATTGGTATTTATTGGATTCGTTGATTTTGTTGGAATTGTAGATGATTTTGTGGTTATTGTTATTGGTTTAAAGGCGATTTTAGTGTTGAATTTTTTAAAAATGTTCGCTATGTCATTAAAACATTTTAAAAAAATCAACACTTTGAATCTGAAATACACAAGTAATTGGGCTCTACAACTGCCATGAACTGCCTAAACCCATCACTGGCACAATATTTCAAAGGCTGTTGGTTCATAGCAACCATCCTCGCAAGAGCCTGGTGTATTTCCTCTGAGCGTATGGTATCGCACATACGGTGTGCGTTACCTTCCACGCGTCGCCTGCGTCGTCTCTTGGCTCGGGATGACCATACCTGCTCCTGCTCCTCATCATCAACATCAACATGGTCACAATCTTCAGTGTCTTCCTTTGTGGCCTCCGCTTCATGCCTGTAATAATACCATATCATTTTTAATTTCGGTGCGAAATGAAAGCCTTCACAACGAGGAAGGTCCCGTGCATTATAAGCGCAAATCGTGGAAAGTTGCATTGGAGATAAACAAGATCACTGCCTTTCCATTTCGCCGGTACGTGCCAGCACCGCGAATATTGCCTGTCCGGCCATTTCAGTGCGGAGAGCAGGATGACTCAACTGATTCGCTAATATCTGTAAAAGTGTCTATGTACACAGCACACGCCTCCAGGCACAAACCCGCAACACTGCGCCACCACCGACAAAGTTGTCGGCGTGGCGCCAGTGCCACCACTCGCCCGTCCTGAAGCTCCCATAGGCCACCACCTTTGCGTTCCCGATAAGCCCAACTGTCTAATTGTTGGGGCCTTTTCTAATTTACGGAACGCGATTTCCCTCATTTTAACAATCCACCATCTAAATATTATACGTCATCGGAAGAGTTGTATGACTTATGTGAAGAACTGTCACTGTTTATTTTAATTCCTTGTTAACGTGTGCGCTAAAGACTGGAGCGTCGGAGCGAGCGGTGGCGCGCGGTAAGTGGATAAGCAAGTGTGACGGTGGCATGAATCAAAATCATTGTTTTCGGTAGAACATAGAGAGCAATAGGCCTTATCTCCTTTCCTTTCCACGTAGCCTACTTCCACACCCAACTGCTTGTTTTCCCCAATTCTCCTCTACTACGTAGCGTATGCCAGCTGTTGATTGACTACTATGATCCATCGCACTGAACTTCGATCAGGTCCCACTAGGGGCACCCTAACGAATAAGGGATGCGCGTTGCCGGAAAATTTGAATCACTCGGTGCCATGTTTATAGTATTTCGAAAACATCCTTTTACAAAATACGTTGTGTTGTCGTTTCACTTATTCTTCGTAATAGCAAAAACTTTATATTTTTATGTTTGTTGTGTTCGTTTTCCTGATTCTACATTTGTTTTCAATTAAACGGGGCATTAGTGCAACAAAATGTCAAAAACATTCTTCCTAAGTTGAGAAAACGTTTCAAACACCACACGGGCACACGATAAGACATATATACCCGTGACACCCGTGTACGCGGACTTTCATACACGGGTACATGGGTGGTACTGCTCGTGTACCCGTATACACGTGTATTTACTGCTACACGGATTCTTCGAGCGTACCTGCCCGTGTACACGGGTACACGTCAATCCGTGTCTCATCGGAAGCCGTATAATATAGCGAGCACATGCATTTTCAGGTTGGATTCCATGATCGTTACTTATTGTTCGAATCAGGTATTACATGTAGTGTTGCCTTCTTTTTGTTAGAATTTAATAACAAAATAACACCAAGGAAAATTCTCAGGAATACGTATACTTCGATGCGAGCACCGACGATCCTTCGATATCTTGTTTCGTATGAGGGGCTAGAACATCGCGGTCATTTAGCCCCGTGTACTTGGGTGTGTGGAGAATTTGTCTGATAACCTGTGTTTTAGCGGTGTCTGTATTAATGTGTGTATTAGCAATTAACCCTTTCCTTCTCAAAGCACCCGGATATGAAAGTCACAGCTCCTTGCTAAAGCGCCCGTGTATGTTCTGGCATTCTCTTGCCACCTTTCGTATTGGTGTGGAATTAAAACTAATTGTGAACTATTGGTAATATGTCAGGCAGGCATAGGACAGCATTCAGAAGGCATAGTGTTAGTTTTAGCGGTAACAATGAATGTTTGTTCCTTGACCTTTCTCCCAGCTGTTGCGAGGCAACATGGCTGGTCTTTCATATGTCGATGTCCTAATACAGTTGAATAGAAGCAATGTTAGTGATTCGGAAAGCTCGTGTGGAAGTGATTTTCGGTGTGATTTAGATGTAAATGATAGTGACAGTGATATTGATGAGGATACAGTAAACTAACGTACTGTAAATGCCGGTGGTGATGGTAGCCTACAACCAAGCATTCAACCTTCCCTGCCTTTTACTCCGCCAGATGATTTTACTGGCAATGGGACTAGAATTGGGAACTAAGGACTCCATGGAGAAGGCTACCGCGATGTATATATTAGCATATTTAAATAAGGATTTGATAATTTTTGTAATATGGGCCAATGTGACTAATCCTGGGAGAAATAAAAAGATGCTTAAGTGGTTCTGAACCACGGCCCTCAGGATATAAAACGGAAATGGATATGTGCTTAGTTTGTGCAAATTCCATTTCTGGCACATTTTTTTAAACTTAGTTTCATAATTGTTTATGTGGCCAGATCATATATTTTTAAAATTGTGACCAGATTATAAGAGGGCAGACTTCAAACCAAGGACCCCAGGTGAGTGTAATTTACTGTGGGTCATTGCAAGACTGGAGGTAATTCACGTGTAAAATTTCATTTTATTTAAATGTACCGGTACTCTATTATATAGTTCCAATGTTATGTGCAAGAGTTTATACCCATGTCCATAGTACTTAATATACTAAAATAATAGGGTGATTTCTGGGGATATCTAACCTGGAAATGCAACAAGGAAAGGGTTAAGGTGAGGATTGGGTAGTAGGCGGCCGTGGTCTTAAGTTAAAACTACCGGCATTTGCCTGGAGTAGAAAACCACATAAAACCACTTCCAGGGTGGCTGAGGTGGGAATCGCACCCATCTCTTCTCAGTTTGGCCCCACGAGGCTGAGTGTACCCCGTTCCAGCCCTCAGACCAGAATTAAATTTCTTAGCAGAGCCGGGAAACAAATCTGGACTTCTGGAGCGACACTTCGATATGTTATGTTAAACACCATGTCAGAGTTTTAACTTTCTGCCATAACAGGTCATGTGGCATAACCTACTAATTTGATCGTATTCTCTTTATAAATTAGAAAAATTCAATGTACTCTTCACAGGAATACATCGTAAGTGAATAAATGTGGCAATGTGACTTTGTAAGTGTGGCTTAATATTACATCCCCACTAAAATAGAGCACGGACTGTTGTTCAAAAAAGTATGTCCACCGCTGGATTTGAAGCACCTTTCTTCCCGTTCTCACCCACCATCTACGGCCGTAACTTAACCGATCTTTTTTTGTTTGTTTATTAGCTCTCTACAGAATTACAGAATTTTCAGATAGTATAACTACCATACTATTACATCACAAGAAAATCCAAATAGTGTCCATATTTATCATACAATTGTCCACTTTCACTATTCTTCCAGCGCTCTTCCTGCAGGTGATACATGAGATCCAGGAACGAGAAATGTTGATCATTGTCCATCACGAAGTGTACATATTGGCCCATTATCCACACAATGGCAGTCTGTTTAATTTGGGGGAAGGCGGTCACCGATAAACGAATCAACTTCCTGTCATCAAGGGCACATTTAATAGTTTACATACTTGTCCCTTACACCACAGCCACGTGGAGGCAACTCGCGTGCATGTTGTGAAGCGATGTATCGCCGTATCAGTTTGACCACATATAGTACACCATGGGTAAGATTCAAGACAGATGTTATATCGCCGTAGAGCCGTTGGGATGAGATCGTTGAGGAAGATAAAAACCTGGGAGTGTACAGCAGAAGAAATGGTCATAGCCCCAAATTTTTTCCAAACAGTGGGCCAATGGACGTAGAGGGTGGTGGCCTCGATTCGCGGTTTGGAGTGTACCACTTGCCGCAACATGGTATAAATAGTTTTCGTCGTTGGAACAGTCCCTGAAGGCAGTTGGCGAACAGTTTCCAGTTCCCTAAATATCTTCGTCAAAGCTCTATCACAACCACGGGCTGTGTTTCGAAGATCTTTGTATAGTGCTTTCGTAAAGGTGCCCCCCAGGGGCTCACATCTTGTGGGCGTGGGTTGGCGACCACGGGGCCCCAGCTGAGTCCGGCATTGCTTCCACTTACTTGTGCCGGGCTCCTCTCTTTCTTCTTTCCTGTCGACCTTCCTTGGTCAACTCTTGTTCTCTTCCGACCCCGACGGTATTAGGGTATCCGAGGCCTGGGGAGTCTCTTCCTTTCCCGCCTTAATTGGCCCTTGTCTCATCTTTCCTGATACCCTCCTTCTGTGAGGGGTCAGCCTTCTTGTTCTTTTCCTTTTACCTCCTGCCTTGTGCTCAAGGCCCTTAAGGAGGCAGGGTGTATGTAGCCCCACCACTTCTGGTGCACCGTCGATAATGCTACACCCTCAGGGGCTCACGGCTGGTGAGTTCGGGCGTTGGCGACCCCGAGGGATCCTGAGCTGGGTCCGTTTTCCCCTTTTGTCCCTTCCCTTTGGGGCGGACCTTCTCCTCTCTCCCCTCCCCTCTCCTCTTTTCCTTCTATTTCCTTTTCTCTTTCAGATTCCCGCACTGTTTTTGTTACTCGAATCACCGTGTATCTAAATTCCCTTTTATCGATTTTTAAGGCATTTTTGATCTATGTTGCATTTTGTAAGTTTTTTCGATCTAAATTACATCTCGCGATTGTTTTCAACCTCAATTGCATTTTGTAAAGATTGACAATCTAAATTGCTTTTTAGTAAGTCTTTCAATGCAGGTTGCGGGGCCTTTTAGTGAGTATTTTGAATTTCAATTGCATTTTGTAAGTTTTTTTCAACCAAAACCGCATTTCGCACGAATTTTGAATCTAAATTGCATTTTGTTTGGGGGCATTTTGCACATATTTTGATTCTCAATTGCATTTTGTGGGTATTTTGAATCTAAATTACATTTTGTCAAGTATTTTCAATCTAAATTGCTTTTTGTAAGTATTGTCAATCCACATGAGTCGTTGGAATCATCGTACATTTTGTAAGCATTTTCAATTTCAATTGCATTTTGTAAGTATTTTGAATTTCGATTGCACTTTGTGAATAATTTGGATTGGAACTGGGATAAGGCCTATTTCAATCTGAATTGAATTGTGTATTTTCAATTTCAATTGCATTTTGTAAGTATTTTGAACCTCAATTGCATTTTGTACGTATTTTCGATCTCATTTGCATTTTGTAAGTATTTTGAATTTCAGTTGCATTTTGTAAGTATTTCGACGCTACATTGCATTTTGTACGTATTTTGAACCTAGCCTTCATTTTGTGGGTATTTTTCAATCTATTCCTTTTGTGAATCTTTTCGTTCTAAATTCCCTTTTGTAAGAACATTTTGTGAGTCGTTTCCATCCGAGTTCCTTTTTGTAAGTATTTTCCGTCTCACTTAATTTTCGTTCTGGTTTCCGTTTCATTATCATCTTCGCTATCACCCAGATCATTAGGGGCCGATAACCTAGATGTTAGGCCCCTTAAAACAACAATTATCATCATCATCATCGTAAAGGTGTCGTGTTGGGAAAGGATGGTGATATCGTTCTTGCAGAGGAGTGCCCGGCATTTCATGCCACGAGCTGTTAGCCCTAGCCCGCCTTGCCGGGATGGGAGATACAACTGTTCCAGTTGTACTCGAAACAAAAATCCTTGCCATATAAACCAACCTGTATATTTTGACAATTGGCTCTCAAACATTTTGGGAAGTGGGAAAAGTTGTGTGACATACCATACTTTAGAGAGCGCAAACACGTTGAGGACCATGACCCGTTGCACTAAATTGAGGATTATTTGACCAAATTGGATCAGCACTCCCCTAACTTTGGCAATGACCTTATTCCAGTTTGTTTGCACTGTGTCCAGAAGCGATTGCTTCCAGGTAATGCCAAGAATTTTCACCTCATTTACTATCCGGAACCAGGGCTGCTGGGTATTCACTGAGTTAGTATTGAGCGGAAGCAAAGCAGTTTTCTGGGGGTTCGATTGTGCTCCAGAGGCGATATGGTAGAGCTGAAGGACGCTATCGATGTGAGAGATGTCTTCATTATTGCGGATCAATATTGATACGTCATCAGCATAGGCGCACATGCCGAAAACATGTGTGGACAGTTTGTAACCCTGTAGCTTCACCTGGGTAGTCCGAATGAACGGTTCAAGGCCAATGACAAAAAGTAGCATGGAAAGGGGACATCCTTGCCTAACTGATCGTTGTATTGGAATCAGAGGTGAAAGAAAACCGTTAACGAGCACTCGAGACGTAGCATTACAATTTATCATACGAATGTAGTCAATAAAGATTGCAGGAAATTCAAAGTGCTGCAAGACCATGTACAAGTATTCATGACTGATGCGGTCGAAAGCTTTATCAAGATCTAAGGTGAGAAAACTCATTGGCTCAGTGGGGAGCACTTCAGCTTTTAGGTGTAGGTCCCATAGTATCGCTAAGTTCGTTAACAGGGTTCTTCCAGGAATACTGCAACATTGTTCATCACCAATGATATCATGTAGAACAGTTTTCAATCGGCATGCAAGTACTTTGGTAAGGACTTTATAATCACTGCAGAGCAGAGTAACTGGACGGAAGTCACCAACTGCCATGGGAGAGGATGTTTTTGGTATGAGGACTATGGTACCCTCGTGATGTGATTGACAAAGAGCACGACCTTGGAGAATGGTACTCAAGACGTGACAAAATTCTTTGCCAATGAGAGGCCAGAAGTGTTTATACAGTTCGTATTATACCCGGATCGTTCACACGTCCGTGACATTGTTGACATTATTATTTTGGAAAGAAGAGTTATTAATTTAAGAGATTGAGGGAATGGATGGTTCGAATAGCGCGCGGAGGAGACTCAAGAGTGCTGAGGGAAGCATGCATCGCAGAGGCGAGTGACGTGAGTTTGTGACGTGGAGCCCACATACGTCACGAGAATTTTTTTTTTCTGGAATTACCTTTAGGAGAAGAGATGGACGCTAGGAAATTATCACACTTTACTGGCAATTACAAGAGAAGGAATTTGAGCTATCAAGCGTTAAAATCGGTCCAGTAGAAGCCGAGATGCGCGATGGAAGTTTCTGGAACAATTTCTCGCTGGACTATATAAAGGACACGATTCTCAAGATACTTACATCATTACAACGGAGCATTTGCTCATGTGCGAAACTACGTAACGTGGAGTGACAGTATACACGCCGAGATTCTGACGGTCGAAGGACTTAGTCGCTGTAGCAGTGGTCAGCAAGACTTAGTTTTTGTTCGAGTGAACAAATTTAACTTTTGGCAGCGAATGGACTTAGAATATCCACTGACTTTCAGGTCACATATTCTACAGTCAGGTGATGGTAGTGTTGAAACCATTCACAGAAGTTAGCCTACAGAACGATGTATTTCTTGTGGTGACTATACATCAGGCACTTCGAATTTCATCAGGAGAAGTTATTATTTCATCAGTTCGTTTATGCAGCTAATAGGTGTTCCTATCTTAGCGTGCAAACGAAACCGCATTACTTGAATATGAGATTTATTCTCAAATCTACAAGAGTACTGTACCAGTCTATGACTGAGCAACTTTTCGTCATGTTACACGGTACTGGTGATAGCGGGAGTTATTTCGAACGAGTGACTGCGAAAATCAACATGCGCCGTTAAACTACTCGTAGGATTGGTAGGACATGGAGACAAACGAGGTATACGGATACAGCAGATGGCCATGGGAAGACACTGTTGGAATAGTGTCCACCGCAGGACACGCTCTTCCTACACATCAAGAATGAAGTAAGACAACTATTCATGTACTATCCACTAACCTGTAGTATTAGAGAATTCCATATTTTTGAACAGTCACGATCAGAAATCAACACACATTTTTCACCGTAGCAAGATTTTCGATTGTATTTGTCTGGATGACAAATGGAACTGCTGTCTGACAATTTATTGTTCGATCTACGATTTGTCAGGACATGAAATATTTCGATTATTTCAAGGGATAGGAGTATTTTTCTTTAATTCTTATTATGAGAGCAGAAGTAATTGGATTATTTAAATAATTTGATTTTTTTAATAATCAAGTGTGAAGTGAATAAGTTTATAATATTATAAATAATAACTATACTATTTAAAGTTATAAATAATTAGGGAGTGATAATACCGAACATTAGGAAATAAATTAAATTAATTGTTTATTGTGGTTAAATAATTAGTGCATTAAATAAAAATAATAGGAGATGTTAATAATAATCATTTACAGATGAGACTTAAATATTTATTTATTAAAGAAATAGGGCGATAATAATCATTTATGACATTGATGATGCCTAAATATCTTTTTGTAATAATAATAATAATTTGTGGATGAATTAAATTAGTTGGAAGGACTTAAATTAAATAACTTTGTTTATGTTTGAATAAAAGTTTGGAAGTTTAAATAAATTTAAATGAGTTTATGGATGAAAAGAATGAAGTAGTAAGTTTTTTGAGCTCAGAATTATTTTTTCCAAAACCACTTAAAAACAAGAAGTTCCGTAACGAACTAAAGAGCCTACTTTTCTTAAAATTTAAGATCTATGCCAATGATTAATCTATATGGATCTATCTAGAATAATGACGAAATTAAGTTGGTAATATCGAAATTTCTAATTAGTTCGAAATACTGTATACCTGGCATACTGTAGCCTAATAGAGAACTACAGTTGGCAGCCCTGGTGACTGAATATATTCTTAGTTCCATCTCTTAAGGTACAGAATACAAAATTTGGTTGAAGTCCAATGGATAGCATGGACGTTACATGCAGTTAAACATTGGATCTAACAGCGCGCTTAAAATCATGTTGGCAACAATGACATACATGTATTGGTCAGAAATAATCTGAAATAATATGATCTATTGTTGTTTCAATTTTGAATAAAATCCATTAGTTAGTATAGAAGTTACATGCATTTTAAAATTGGATCTATCAGCAGGCTTAGAATCATGTTGGCAGCACTGACGTATATTAGTAACTCCAAATTAATCTAGAATGCCAGGTACTATACGTGTGAAAAGTTTAGAGCTATTGGCTTGCATACTTTCTGATATATTGATATTAGGGTAACAAAAATAGAGACAGTATTTACTAACATCTGGCAGCGCTGGTTACTCTTAAGAATCGGCATATACATATCTGTTATGGTACACATAGCACACACGAAGTTTGGTTGAAATCCAAATGATAGTATAGAAGTTACATGTATTTAAAGTTGGACCCTCAGCAGGCTTAGAATCATGTTGGTAGCACTGACGTATATACGTTTCTCCAAATTAATATAGAATGTCAGGTACTATACGTGTGCATAGTTTAAAGCTGTCGGCTGGCATACTTTCTGATATATTGGTATTTGGATAAAATAAATTGAGAGAATTTATTAACAGTTGGCAGCCCTGGTGGATCTTAATAATACGTTCAGTCATGTCTGTTTATGTACACATAGCACATACGAAATTTGGTTGAAATCCAATTGATAGTGTAGAAGTTATATGCATTTAAAATTTGGACCTATCAGAAGGCGTATATTCATTTTGGCAACACTGCGATGTATGGCCTCCTGGAAATTAAACTGCAATATTATTATCTATACGTGTGCCAATTTTGAAATAGCTCCTATTCATACCTTCCAAGATATCCAACATGGAGCTCAAACTTCAATTGCGATTTTTCAGCAGTTGGTAGCACTGACATCATTTTCAAATATGGGCGTGAGATATTCAGGTATAGATCTTTACTCCTACCAAATTCTGTTTCGATTGCTGCAGCCGTTTAGGAGTTGATAGGGGGGGGGGGACACACCGACAGACAGAAGGACAGACAGACACACATTTGCCTGATCTCATAAGTCTACTTTTTCCTCATTTTTGCAAAATGTGAAAAGTAGGCTAAAAATTCAGATGAAAAGAAAGGAAACGGCAGGTATTTAATGTATCAAATCAGGGAGAATTTATGTAAATGGGAGGCAAGGAGAGATTGACCAGAATTTACTTTATTGGTAAAATAACACTGAAGAACAGTCTAATTATTGACAGAATATTACAAGAAAAGAAAAATATATGATAAAACAAGGAATAATATGATGTGCAGAATATTTTGGTGATGATTTTAGTGTGCGTTTAGCGACACTTAAAGTTGTGGAGACCTAGAGGGGCACACAAGGATGTGCGTATGTTTGAAAGAGCATGTGGGCTAAATTGTAAAAGAAGGGTTAGGCAATGTGGACCGCCCCATATTCTTGTCAGATTTCACTATTCTGTCAATCCAAATATTAAATAATATTTTTTTTTTCTGGATCAACTCGAAGTTCCGATGGTATGCCTAAATAAATAATTGAAGAACATGAATTTAGATTTGTTGAACCTGACCGAGAAAAAAAATAAGATGAAAAGTGCAAATGAATTAAAATAAATAATTAATGAATTTTTATTTATGGAATAATTATAATAGTAGTGGAAATGAGCAAATAAAATATTCTTCATGTGAGAGGTTGAGAAAACTTGTTATAAATAAAAGTAAGGGAAATTTTGAAATTTATTAATTATTAATAATAATAATAAAAAAACTTTTTGATTTTTTTTTTTTTTTTGAGATTATATGAAAATTTTGGTGATATAAAATTTTGGTGAAGAGTTAATGATTTAATCCGCTGATGGTGGATAGCAACAATTTATATTGTTTACAACAATTTTTTGTAATTTTAATAACATATGAAAATGTTTTAAATGTTTTTGTGACATTTAAACAAATGAAAGTGAGAAAAGAAGAAAGTTAATTTTCCAAAATATTATGAAAAGTTTTTGAACAAATTTTGGTTTTTGAAATTGAAAATCATTATGAACAATTATTAACATTCGACTTTATGTCAGTCGAGTATTGATATTGTTATGAAACAACGAATCAGTGATATGATAATTTTTCCAAATAAGTCTAATTTTGGAATAACACCGAATGAATCAAGTGACTATTTTTTTGAAATGTTTTGCTGCGAATATTTGAACAATCAAATGCAATCTTTCGAAAAGTGAACTACGAACATGTAATTATTAGGAATCACTCAGAACTCTTTATTGAACAGTGATTACCAGTGTAAATATTTTTCTGTTTTTTTTTTAATATCAGATGGACTAATTAATTTTCTGATTATCATATCTGCGACATTCTAGTAATAATCTTAGGGACTGTTGATTTCTCATGTGTGATTTGTTTTATCTTTGTTGCGGTTTTTGCCATTCAAATCATATTTTTATCTATAAATAAATTGAGATTTTAAGTGATGTGCTAATTCAAAATAATTTCTCACCTTACCTTACTTGTGAATTACCGAGATCAGGGATGCCAGATTAGACCCAAGTATTCACCTAGATAGACCCTGAGATATTTTTTCTCGTGCTAATCTGATGTCTGTATTTTACAAAATGTGGTCGTTGGATCTCGGTCCAAACGGACACAGTATGGCAGTCCATCAATGCCAGGTGAACGGTTATTTGGGAGGTGCTTAACCACAGAGTGAATCTCGTCATCCGTAATGTCCGCGCTGAGCAGAGTTTTGTTGTCCAGAGATAGTTGGTACTGCAAGATGAACGCAATAGGGTCACCTGCTGTGGATCAATTGGAGCCTTAGCGTAGAACCGCTGATAAAATGATATTTCACTACGTATAGCGTCAGGGGAGGTGACGACACTTCCAGTACTGGTGCGTAGGCGGTTTATATATTTACGTTGCCGCTCACGTTGTCCTTTGGCGATATGGTATACACTTGCACTTTCGTCCGGGAGCACTGTACGATCTTTTCAAGCCACGTTTATATGAGCGAGCGTTCGTTGCTGTAGAGACAGGAGCTTGGCTTTAACTTCCCGAATCTGGTCATAGATAGGCTCCCCAGCATCAGATCTTTGCTGGAGCTGGCGAAGAACTCGATAGTAAAATTCAACTGTATCCCGTCTTTCCCGACCTCTTTTGTAGGATATGTTCTTAAAGACGTGGCGGATTCCTGGTTTATCTAAAATATCCCACCAGTCTGCACAGTCGCGATAGTTGCATTTTTGTTGGACCCATCGATTCCAGTGTTGTCTGAAAATGTCTTGGCATTCCTCCCCCAGTAACAGCGAGCAATTCAATTTCCAATAACCTCTTCCTATGTGAAAAAACGGGATGGGGATATGAGATTGTACATACGACTGCGTGATGGTTAGTGAAACTGGCAGGTATCACTTCATATCGTCTGGGCTGGGTAAGTTCTTGGGAAAAGTAGATGCGGTCAATTCGTGATGAGGAGTTGTGACTTATACAGGTGTAATGGGGCAGGGGCACCCTTAAACTATCCACAGCATCAATGAGGTGTAAGGAAGTAAGGAGGGTCCTGAGAGCCGGGTTGACACCTTGGTATGGACTAGTGGAATCCTCTAGGCATTGAATACAATTGAAATCCCCTGCAAGAATAAGTTTTTCCTTAACGTTGTGCAGATGTGGCAGTATACTCTGTTGAAAGAACATTTTCCGTTCCACACGTTTGCTGGACCCGGATGGGGCATACACATTTATCAGGGTGGTATTGTTTATGTGTCCAGATATTATGCGTCCTGATGGATGACATAGCACACCTTCGAGTGGGATATCATGTCTTATAAGGAAGCCGGTCCCTCTATTATTAGTACCGGTATTAATGTATTGTTTGTAGAAGGCAGATATGGGAAGACAGGGTATAGCAACTTCTTGAATGAAAGCAATGTAAATGTCTGCATCTCGAAGGAATCTCTCCAACAGTTGAAATTTCAGGGGACATTCTATTACATTGATATTCACAGTGGCCACAGTGAGAAATTGCGCCATTAAGAGGAGTATAAAAGCTGTGCTAGACATCCTGGAAGGTGGACTCGAGAAAAGGGATAAAGAATAATAAGAAGAAAGACACGGGTGAGAAATATACTGGTGCACTATGTCAAATTAGGGTGAGCGAGTTCCTTATGAGTGCCATTCACGGGCCGGCTGTCAGCGTTTGAGAGCGTTCGTGGGTCCCTAGATGACGGAGAAGGAAGATTTTTTTCTTTTTCGCAGCTGCGGGAGCATGTGTAAAACCAGTTTGATTCTTCGGGGCTTGTACAACAATCGAGGCCTTTGTTTTAATTTTCTTAGTTACGTTCTCAGATCCCCGATCAACCTGCTTCAGTGAGTCGGTAGGTACCAGAGTAGGTGGTGGCAGTGAAGACAAAATTTCTGGTGCAGCCTGTAGTGACGGAGGAGTGTGCTCCATGGCTGTAAGACAGGTGGCTGATGGCTCAGGGGCACTATGTAGCTCGCTGATCTGTTCAGTGCAAGGTACGTGGTCTGCGTCATGTGTGGATGAGGCCACTTCTGCCGGTGTCCCAGCTGACTGATCAATAAGCATGTTTTCATGTGACGTTTGCTGTGTCACAACATCGGAGTATTGGACACGTCGTTGTTGGGTAGGAGTAATACCGAGGGGAATCATTTTCTTTGGGCAATTGATACGGAGATGCGTGTTAGCATTGCAAATTAAACAGGTCTGTTTCTGTCCATTATAAGATATATAGCCAGAATGACCACCAAAAGTCTCAGTGGAGGGGATATCTTGTTTGATTTCCATAGTGACTGCACGTATTCCATTATACACCGGGAACTGATAAGCAGAAGACCATTGTTCTTTCCTGACGTCACTCACAGTGCCATATTTCGACAGGACGGATATGAAAATTTCAGGGGGAACTTCGAGTGGGACATTAAATATACGCACTGTGGTAAAATTGGCATCCGCTGTGGAGAGTTTAACATTAGTCACCTCGCCTGAGTCATACTGAAATTTAATTGGAGCTTCAAAAGTATTTAGCAATTTTTGATAAGTAGATATGCTGATTACCTTGATGTACATGGTTCTTTCTTGCGCATTTAACTGGATGGCTTCTACTTGGTCGACAGTTAATCGGAGGGTATCGCTAATCCAGCGGTGAATTTCTCCTGGTGTGGGGCGAGAACTTTGCCTGTCCCATTGACAGAGTACAGTGTTTTTCCTCTGGTATCCGGACATGATGTTCAGCGGGGTTTTCTGGGTTTCTTGATTTGTTGTCCTATCTGGAACACTACTTAAAAAGTATTTTCCGAATGACACACGGAAGGTCAGTACACACGTGGAACTATCGGAAGCACCGGTATTAAGAAACGTACACTCGTCCAATGCGATCACACAACTCTCACACGCGCACCTCACTCGGCCACGACTAGTGATCAAATGTGACCTATTCAGCCACATTTACAACGTGGGTACAGAGTGTTGCACGTTTACTAGTTACTGTGGCCATCGCACCTCGAACGTTCATTTAACTTTCTACTATTTCAGATAACATAACGTAACCTACGGTATTAATTCGATCGTATTACGTTTACATGTGTTCCTTCAAGGAGCAGTAAATCACTTGTTAGTGAAATGGTCCTTAGTATTTGGCGGCGAAATCTTCATGGTCGTCTTTTCTTTGCTAGACCCTTGGCTCAATTACATTGCTGTCACACAGGCAGAGCGCAGAGCAATATCGACCTTCGGGAGAAATGTAATGTTAGTTGGGTTTCATAAAACTAAATAATAAGGGGCTGGTGAATCACTCGGTATATGCAGTAAATCCTGGTTAATTCAAAACTCTATAATTTGAAATGTATCTGTATATCAAAGTTTCCTTCGGAACATTGTCCCATTGCAGTGTTCCGCAAACACTGTGCTGCGGCACACCCGTCACATGACCCAAAGTGTGCCGCGAACTTTTACCTATTATTGTAACAAATTAATTTTAAGTAAGAAGGTGCTTGTTTGTTATTTAATGCATGTTGATAACTGTTGTGTTTTCGTAAAAATTTAGTAATAAATAAAGCTTTTCAGTTGGTCAACACGAATTGTGCCCAATTACATTAGGAGGGAAACGAGTATTTATATACCCTACAAACTAACGCGCATTCATGTACAAATACCTACCGTACTTAATTGGATGGCATGCTTTGAACGTCACGTGTTCAACCTCAGATCTTGTTCATTTACGCTTAACTAGCGTACGATGTTCATGAATCACACTTAAACACAAATAAATATATACAATATATTTATATTACATACGTTTGCTAAAACTCGTGTAAGGTGTCAACTATTTACAGACAGTACAATACACAATGTGGATTAAGTATGTATTGAGCCCGTTAGAGGAGATTATCCTGGTACCATCAACCGACACTTCCAATAACTCCGTCCTTCGAACCCACAACCTGAGAGGATCGGATGCACTTCTTCAGAGCTAGCGTAGCACGAGAAGCGTGGTCCCAAAGGATTGGGTTCCTTGCACGGAATATGTCATAGACGCCTAAAGAAGCACACCCTAAACAAAAAGCTAGCAAATTAAAAGATCCAGACTTAAGTAAAATTTCGTGAAAGATCTATTCAATAATTCAAACCCCTATCCTACTTTGGAAGGTTAAGAAATCGGCTAATCTGCAAAGCTAATTACAATAAAGAAACGAAGGAACAAACCCTAACTGACGTTAAGCTAACACTCGCGAAAGTCCTTGAATACATGAAAAACAAAGCAACAACAAGTCTAGACACGTGGCACATGAAAGAAATCCTACCCGGTAGCACAAAGTTACAAGCAAATGACTCGGTAGAATTTACATTTAACATCTTAGCAAAACAACCCCTAGGTTAGGATCGTACCACGCCCACTTTTACATGTACATTTAATCAACTAGCTAATTCCTCGCATGAATAAAATATTACGACGAGATGCGTCAATGAGCAAAGCATTAAATCAAATCTAAGGATAGCAACCACAGTCTATCCAAAAATAAAATAAAAATACAACACACTCTTATAACTAACAAGGAACAATTCAGGTTATACACCGATAAATGAAGAAAATGAACACACACACACGGAATTTTATATAAGTCTGCTTGCGCTGATCGGGAAAGCTCTTTGCCCCCGGTCGTCATCTCTAGAATGTAAGATAGGTTGGCGAATGCATAATAAAGATTACGTCTAACATCACATAGAATCATGCGGACCATCAGTTACGAACTCTTGGCTCCAGCGATTCTTGTCAGTCAAAGAGTGTCAGCTCAGTTAAAATCACTTCCACTTGGAAATGAACAGCACATGGTGTCAAAGCAGCTCACAAGACAATAGGTGCACAGTTATTCCATATTTAAGCACGTAGGATTAGATCAATTATAGATATGATTTTGTTCAGGTTTGTATTGTAGGTTTAATTTCCCTAAAAAGTTTAAATTGTAGACACCAGACACAGGCTGCATAGCAATTACCATAAATCTCCACAGAGATTACCTCGAAGAAACGAGACTCTAATAGTCACAACAATACTCTGAGCTACCAATTGGCTCAAACAATAACACAGGCGCTACTTCATAATGGCACGCATAACATTCCTAGGACGATCAGGCTCACAAGCTAAGTATCTCTGGCATAATAGCAATGGGACTCCATCCTCCCTAGCAAGTGTGTTTTAAGACACAACAAATACATGAGTTGCTAGCCTGATACAATATAACTGGGTCAATTACATCATGGGATGAACATTTTACTCATATGCCGAATGAACGCAGTCATTCGCGTAACACAGTTGCTCTCAAAAGCGAGCTGACCTCGCACCAGATGTGCGGCAATCCTACCATAAGTTATAAGCAATCAGCTGTGCTTCCCTAGTTCAGTAGCGCTTCCCAAACATGGCAACTACATTCCTTGAAGATCTGTGACGTAACAGACTGTCATAAGAATTAATCAATAAACGTCTGTCTCGCTCAAAATGCTGGGTAATAAAACAAGTTCCTGGTCCCTTCATGAACTTGGATGTGACGCCCCACTTACAATGTCTTACAGTGTTCATTTAGGCGCAGTATCAATCTCATACTCTTAACATGTCAAAACTGTGCGTCTAGAAAAAACGGAAATCACTGATTACAGTCCTGAAGTGATCCGTTTATCTCTGAGATATCATTCTCCATTACTACAAGATTGCATTATACCTTAACCTACCCTGTTTAAAAATATAACATTATAAAGTTACCAAATACACTTGTAGGACAGATAAAAGCATGTGCAGCCTAACTGAATTGAAATTCGAAGATATTCCACTCGCTACCTGATATTTACAGTCAATGTTAAAAACGGTGCGTGTCATCTCGACACAACTAAAGGGTATAACAGACAACACTTCACACTTCTGTGTTGTTTAAACTGATATGATGAAATGTACTCTGGTTCACGACGAGGCTGGATAATTCTCATATTAAACTTGTACTGTTCCCTCTCGGAACTTCGTGGCGTTAAAGATCAACAAATAATTTTAACAAAACTTCACAAAATGTGGTAGCAACTGTCGACTGACCAAATGATACGTTAAATAGTGGTAAATGAAATAGAATGAGTGCTCCTAAACTGGGTGTACCCGAAAATTGTGGATGAGTCTTCATTCCTATCACGTCAATTACTATTGACTGACTATGCAGCTCTCCATGGCTAGATTCTATAAATTGGAAATACATTGATGTGTCACAAAAATACAGGTGTACCCCCATGCAAGCGTGGTACTGGGTGTCTCACAAAGATTGACCAGTTGAGAAGAAAGAAAGAAAGAAATACATAATTTTCTAATAACTACACCTGCCTGAGTGGTTGCTATCAAGTTCGGTCACTGCACTTGATCTACCCGGACACACCCTGTGATCACTTTCGTGATGTTTAACGTGTTTATTTTTTCAGTTGCTTAGCTGTCGCATTTGCTGGTCAAATGCTTTTAGTTTACCGAGACCACCGAACGAGTAATATTTATTTAATTGCATTAATGCTTGTATTATATTGTTAATTGCGAATGATTGTACCCTTAACAACAAAAATCTAAGACTATTACCTTTGGCATGTTTAAGGTGTACACTTGTCGAGCGGCGAGACCACTACTGCGTGAGTGGTTCCCCGCTTGCCGCTTACGTGAGGGACTGACGTCATATCTACCACTTCAGCCATTCATCGCCTGCCAGCTTGTGGGGGTTCCAGAGACTTCTATGGCACTATTTAAGGCTAAATGTCCCGTGTTTGTAATTCTGACACCACGTAGCAGCACCAAAGTGAGACAATTTCTTTTTTCAGTTTTCTCTTGAACGAAAGCTCGTATTTGCGATCTGAAAACCACTATGTATACTCGACTGCAATTGAATTGATATTAATTCGATGCATTTTCCAAAATGTGGAAAACAAAAAGTTACTAACGGTTTTTTATATCTCTGCTTAAAATATGAAAAAAAAAAACCTGGTAATACGTAAACGGAGATTTGTTTCCTGATTCCAATGTATTTTTTCAGAATTAAAATCGGTTGAATGGAATCGACAGCATTAGTTTGGGAATTGTTTTGAAAGGAGTGGTAGGCGGCGCGGCTTCACAAGATCTCTTGCGCAAGGAAAATGATGAACACGCTAACAGGGCGGAGGGAGAAGGGAACTATTTGACGACAGGAAGGATTTGTCTTCCTCTTGTTATAAATATTATAGTTCGGCAAGTTACATGTTCAAGTGCCTAGTCGTGGAAAAATATATTTGCAATAAAATTATACTGTAGTAATGTCACAATATGTAACGTTGACACAGTGTGATTGTACAGATTCATTTCCTACTTCCACAAACATTCTTGTTGATAATAGTACATTGTAGGGGCTTGGGGCATCTTGTTCATCAGCCCCTTTGACTAACTGCGTGGCTCAGCGGTAACTTTCTCGCTTGCTGTTCCCTAGGTTGCAGGATCGAATCCTGGTGCAGCCACTTGGCATTTGAGGGTGCGCGAATGCGAGGGAGCCGTGTCATAAGAATTACTGGCACGTTGAATATCCCCTTCGGGGCAAAATTCCAGCACCCCGGCGTCTCTAAAAGCCACAGTAGTTTAAAGGGACGTGAAACCAATAACGTTATTATTATGATTAATATTATTATTATTATTATCATCATCAGTCCCGTGTAGTTGATTATGTGTGTAACTGTATTAGAGTCAGGGATGGGGCTCTAATTCTCTCTTTTTTTTTCGTGAGATCTGAAACAACTCCGTGAGGCCAATCACTATAAATTACTTCGATTTTCATGGAAGTAATAATAAAAGTTCATTAATGTAGGGCATTTTATTACAATAAACAAATTATGAAAATGCATACTGCCCCCGTAAAATGAATTATTTGGGATGAAAATGGGAATATTTTTTCGAAGCCCATGATAAAATTTAACCAAGCAATATTGAGGTTGGAAGTTGGCAGAAACCAGTCTAGAGGCGACGTTGAGCAGGAGGGAAATTCCGTCACGTGATTGTATTGCGCAATGGAAGTTTCCAGAAGCTTAGAATCGACCTAGCAACAGCGAATAATCCCAAGAATTGTTTAAACATTGTTATAAATTATCCGATTGGATATGAGCTTACAGCCAATAAGAAGAAGTTTTAGAGAAGACGGAAGTTCCAGCAAGTAAATTTTTTTGGATATTTAACACATTTAAGCCCCTTGAGAGTGAATTTATATAATGGTAAAGAGAAGAATATGATAATATAAGTCAATAGCAGGTCGCTATTGGAAGGAATAAGCGATTTGCTAGAGCCCGCGCGAATTTGAGAGGGAACGCAAACAGGCGGCCAGAATCGATGGACTTGGAGGGGAGACGCCAAGCATCGAGGCTCTTTATTATCTGAATGTTAGAGAGGTCAGACGTGTTTTACCGGAAGGGAGAGGAGTTCCGAGTGTTTCACCGAGCTTGTAGAAGGTTGACTCGTGGAGACAAGGCATAAGCGAGGCGAGAGTTTGGAGATTACCGCGCCTTGAAACTAAGTGAAGTTGCGATGAACTTATATGCCGCAATTACTTCGGTCTGATCCACTTCAGAGACAATATTTCGACTACAGATTGTAGCGTACTATCGTATTTAGTACATTACGAACTTTGAGAAAATTGAGAAGAGTATTTCAGAAGATATAAACGTTTTTGTGAAGCGTGAGAAAAGTGTTTATTTCCAGCGCGATAAGACACTTTTGTTCGAGCGACTACAACGCATGCACCAGACACAAGTGAGCAAGAGTGAATGTTGGCATTGCTTTTGTGGAACTGTATAACAACACCAATAAGATGAAGATGTATTCTATGTTGAAGAACATTATTAAGGCTGCTAATATGAGTTTAATTATGGACTAAATTAGTATGTGCGCCAGGTATATAAGCAGATAGAAGCGACAGAGTCAGCGATGGAGCTTCGTTAAAGGAGTTTGTTCATGAATGTCTTCTTGATGAGCGAACATGAGACTTGATGTACAACTGTATTCTAGTGCATTATTGTCAGACATGAGCTCGACATTAACACCAGCGACTACAGAACTATGTTCATATTCCATCTACATGAATGTTCGTTATGCGAGTGAGGTCTACGACTTTCTTTTCGAATGTCTTTCGAAATGGGAAGCAGAACTTTTGACACTGCTCGTTGTTTTGATGAAACTGTACTGTGACGGAGTTAGAAGAGACATGAAGATTATCAAGAGGTCCAGGGTAAACCTGGTCACAATGAAGATGATGATTGGAGGCCCGCAGTTCGATCCCGGTCGGAGCTTGCTGTTTTCCAGTAGGGGAATTCGTTCCTTTCCTGAGGTCACGAGTTCTCGGAGACGAGATAGGATCCAACCCGAATCTTTGGAAGATGTAACAACTGAGTATTTTGTAATACTCTATCTTGAGCTTCTAGACTTCCAGACCAGGTAGCAGTGTTCACTAACCTAGTAGTTAGAGCTTTGTAGTGACATTTTTGAGCAAATCCTTTATCCATATTTCGACACAATATTTATGTACTCCATGCATAGTCATTTTATCCTTCGAGATTATTTGTAGTGATCGTCTTTCGACGCTTTTAGCTTTGTGTGTTTGAAATCCAGTTTCTGAACTGAGGATTTTTCTTGTTCGAGGAACAAGCATTTTGTCATTTCCTTTAAGGAATAGTAATTTATTTTCGACGTTTATGAATTCATTTTGAATTCAGGTGATAGACATTTTCGTCTATGTTACCGATTAAATTAATTTTTATTAGTTTAATTTGGGCATTTTATCCGTCGAGAAGAGACATACAGAGAGAAGATATCGGCAGTGATATATCGTGAAATATCATGGCATCATTTGGAAGAGAAACATTTAATGTGGAAACGATTATTATCGTCAGAACTCATAGACATTCGTTCAGAATGGAGATAATTCGAATATGACTAATTGTATGTTTTATTGAAGAAAGCCATGAACTTTCAGTCATTTAAAATAATTTGAAGTTAGAATCTTCTTGGAAGGTTTATTATTATCCGACGTTAGGGAAATTCTTGTTTGATATCCTCGTCGTGATCGATTCTTGTTGGACACACATATAATAATTTTGTGATTAAGTATTTACGAGGAGTAATATAAAGTCTCGTTGTAGACATCATATTCCTTCATCGGCAAAAGTTGAACCCAGAAGTGTGAAGTTAAGATTCAGTATTTTTATTAAATGTATACACAACAGTTTAAATTCATCTGAGTAACGTTTTAAAAGTAATAGTGAGGAGGTCTGTATCGATTAGTCCAAAAGTCGTTAACATGTATAGATTAATGGTTTAACATTGATGTTATCGTTCATTAGACCAGGATTGGTGTGGCAACGCTGAGGAATTATGCCCTTTTTAAGGAATGCCAGTTTGAAAGAAGTGAAGGTGATAACCCTTTGATAGTGGTTATATATATGTATGTTATTCCGTGTGTAGTTGGCACACGAGGTTTTTGCGAAGGTGTTTCCGCATTTTATATTACAGTCATTGCGTTGGCATGACTAGGTTTGGCAAGGCATGAAGGTGTGAGTTGACAGTACTCCTTATTTTATACACGGCTTTGGATTAGAGAAGACAGGAGGGTCACGATTGAAATTGAAACGGGAAATGGATATTGACATCTGTTATGTTGTACTCTTATTAAGATTATTAAACCCAAGTATGTAACGACATATGTTTCACCTTGAGTGGTCGAACGTATTTAATCTATTATGACACCAGAGCAGAAAGGAGAGAATGGTGGTAGTATTTCTGAAGCTGTAGAAGCTTATGAGGATCCCAGTTAATTGTATTTGACATAACTGTGAGATCGGAGCTCAGGCTCATGTGTATATAGACACTACTTATTTTAAAGGATTATAGCCTATGCTATTAGTGTCACTGTAAATTCATTCAGTATTAACTTTCTTTATTTGCCAATCGAGTGTATGATATGTTAGGTATAGGAAGTTTATTGATTGTTTAGCATAGTGGTTAACGTATGAATGTTGATGTGACTGGATGTGGTTTGTTTCTTGTTCAGTGTGAATGAAATGAACTCCATTGGGACGTCACAATGCGAGAGTATGAAAGTAATAGTGTATAGAAGTTTTGTTTCATTAGCATGTAGGATGTGTGTATGGTTCGCGTATTTGTCTGACGTGAATCTGTTCCATTTTAACATAGCTTGTGATTCGATGGAGAGGTGTATTTGTGGGCAAGGATGGAATAGCGAGGGTTTGTTTAAATCTCGTTTTCATCCAAGGCCAGTGATCGGCCGCGCACAAATGTGGAGAGTTGTTGCGGACCGACAGGCAAGCAGCTTTTAAACCAGCCAGCTCTGGGAATGTAACGGAGTTTGTTATGTCACCAGACACGTGGCGAAGGTCGCGTGCTCCTAGCGCCCAGATGTTCATTGTGAAGCGCGCCAGAAGAATATAAAATACACAGGGGTTTCTAATTGTTGTATAGCTTGTTGTAATGACACAAGCTGCCCCAAAATTTGTCACAGCGTTCATGGAATGCAGTATTATCAGTGGCGTAAATGTGAAGAAGAAAGAAAGGGAGTGTGTTTTTATTTACTGTATAAATGTTTAGATTTAGTTTACACCTTTGTTATTAAATTATTTAGTTTATTAGAAGCCGCGTCGTTTTGATTTATTTTAGATATAAGGAGATGCAACTGTGAAACCCATTATAGGTCCAGAGGCTGACCACGAGATCCCCGAGAATGAAAGGTATGTGTTCTACTTCGAGCTAAGTGCAATTTTGTGTAATTCACAGTTGTGTCGTAATTTCCGCCACGTATATTCATGAGGGTCTTATTGGAGTGGATCTTTGACTAGTATTTGCGCCGGAGTTGTCAGGGTCTACGAATCCAGCAGTGCTTCGGATATCCAACAGACCGCCTCTAGAATATACGGGGACAATACCAAGAGCAAAATTATTATGTACATATATAGAATTAAAGTTCCTAAGATATTCTCATCTGCCTATTGTTAGCACAGGCACTAGTACTGCGTACTATAAACAAACAAAAAATATTATACCTAAGTATTTCCTGTTCTTGAAATCAATGCTTCAATATTTTCCATATCAAAGATATCGTTTCATGATTTACACACACTAATCAGTATTTTACTTCACCTCAGGTTCTCTTATATCCATTGATCTGGTCATCCTGGGATCAATGATCTCAAGCAACAAGATTTTCTCGTAGCAGAATGTCAGTTACATAAGCTACTAGGTAAAAATATAAAATATTTGGCTCACTTCCTTTTTCAGATGTTCTTGAAGAAGGCTCCTATGCCTGTGGAATGCCCATGGCCTAGGCATAATGCCCCATGCGTTCCCTTGTACACGGAATGTGTACAAGTCACCTCCTGATTCCGCTGGTCCATGGCCCTCGTCTCCACACATCTGCCTCCATCGTACGCCCAATTCGATTTAGTGCGCCATAATAGCGGCTCGACTCATGGTAGTTTTCAAAAGTTCATTACGGCGTATCGCTACCATGACTTCCTGACCGAATTTTCGTATCACCATAGCCATTGCTATGCAAAACACGTATCTAAAACTTACAGTGGTTTCACGACAATCACCCGGTGTTTTACCATTCCTAGATTATCTCCGTTACTTGTTCACGGTCACTTGCTTATAATCTCTCTATAGTTATCGCAGTACATTTACACACCTGTTCAGCCTTATTTTCCATTTTATCTGCTATCCAGTAATCTATAAAACATCTCTTGAGGCCCTATCTGGATAAGGAATTCTCTTCCGTCGGATACGCATTGCATAATCCGCTCCAGTCGTAGACTAAGTTTTACTCTGGTTGAAGATATTATCTCCACATAACTCATGCTGTGAGATCGGGTATTACCCAACACAACCCTGCACACACAAGAGTTGGCCACACCTAGAAAAACTATCATGAGCGCATTGAAAACAATGTCTCATTCGTAGGCTACTTTTGGCTTTCAGGTTCGGTACTCGTAACCAAGATTGATTTAGCTGTCTGTTCATGCTCGATTGACTGCAAGAAAACGAATGTCACTCTCTCACATACTGCCTGTTTCAGCTTCTCAGCTCGCCAGGTGACAACATGCGTACGCGCATCGCTGCTCGCGCATCTCCTTAGATATGCTCTCTGTAGTGGTCAATCTCAATTCTTCTAGGCGGTCGTTTCAAATTCAAACAGTACAGTGGCGACAAACAACTCCTACATAACTGGCTACAGACGCTCCCTCAAAATGGTCACATCCACCTTACACATGGCCAAAAATAAAAATCTCCATTTTTATTTTCCTGGTTCCTGTTGTTTTTCGACCTTCTTCTTATCTGGTTCTTGTAAAATACTTCTTGAGATCGCTGCGCTAAACGTTCCCACGGTGTTACCAGATACAATATCCACAATACGGTAACTACCGTTATTCAAGCTCTGGGCTATCCGAAAGGGTCCATTATACAAACTAGCAAACTTGGAATAGACCTTGTTGCTAACATCAGATGGAGTAGGCTTCCTGATCAATACCAATGTTCCCTCTTTCAAAGCATTTCTAAATCTTCTTCCTCTAACCCTTCTGTACCGTTTCTCTGCTTGTCTCCGTAATCTTCATAAGGCTTCCATTTCGGGTTCTCTCCTGTTTGGCTTTATCTCAGGAGGAATAGATACGATTCCGTCCCACGGTCGTATAGGTTTTTCTCCATGATGTAGTACTGATGCGATTTGCCCCGTGCTTTCATGTACGGTGTAATTAATCGAACTCATCATAATAGGAACCTCATCCATCCATTGCCAATGTTCATTTGCACAATCGAGACGACGAAACTTGGCTATCTCTGACCTGAGTCTTTCGGCCGGGTTACTCTCTGGATGTCGTATTGAACACAATACCTGTTTGATGTCCAACACCCTAATAGCATTTCTAAATTCCCATGACGTAAAATGTGACCCATGGTTCGATAAAAAAAATTCTGGCTTACCAGCTTCGGGAATAACACATTCTCTTATCCTCTTGTTTATATATCTGGAGTTCGCTTTCTGAATGGGATGTATCAAGGTAAACTTACTGAAGACGTCAACCGTGACCAAAATATATCGGTTGCCTCTCTTAGACTTAGGTAGAGATCCGTAAATATCTGTGGCAAACAACTCACACGGCTTCGACGGTATAATAGGCCTTGGTGCCTCCCTCAACAAATGCGTATTGTGTTTGCTGCGTTGACACAAATCACAAGTCCTGATGACATATCTAACAGTACTCCTCAAATGTTCCCAAGTGAACTTCTCCATTATCAAACATACCACTTTATCCACTATAGTGTGACCTGGGCTTCTGTGAGCTAATCAAATTATATCTTCCTCTCGTCTAGGCGGAATTACTATCCATAATTTAGTGTGTTCGGGATCAATGAACTTGTATATGATACCATTTAATAACACATAATCTCGTGCCATCATTTCCATCACTGGGTATTCATCATCTGTAGGATCCATGTCCCTGTGCAGAAATCTGTAGATATGTCTTAAAGGTCCATATCGCTTCTGGGCTTGGGGTATTTTCTCAAGTCTACGTAAAGTATCATAATCTTCTTGCATGAGTGTTATAGGCAATAATCGAAGAGTAGGTTCCACAACTCTGCTTAGCAATTCAGCCCCCAAATTATTCCTTCCTGGTTGATGTTCAATGGTTACGTTGAACTGTTGCACAAATAATGCCCATCTTGTGACCCTGTCACTTGCGAAATTGGTCTTTAGCAAAAATTCTAGTGCGTGATGATCAGTTCTGACTATAACTGAATGTGCGACAAGCAACTTTTTCCATGTTTCCAACGCATATATGATCGCCAAAGCTTCTATTTCAGTAGCATAGTAATTGCGTTCCGATGGTTTCAACTTCCTACTAATGAAGGATAAATAGTTTCGTGTGTGATCTTCTTCTTCTTCTTTGGGTAGTATGGCACCTATCCCAATATTCGATGCATCCGACTCAATAATAAAAATTTTCTCAAAATCAGGATACTCCAGCTTGACACTATTGAGCTTTAATTCCGTTGCCTTCTTAAATGATTTTTCACACAAATCGTTCCATTTCCATTTATTGTCCTTTTTCAACAAATCCTGTAAGGGTGCTACTATCTCTGTGTATTTATGGCAATGTCCTGCAAAGAACTGGCAAGTTCCCAAGAATTGACGTACTGTACATGCTTTACCCGAGTGGGTCTAGGAAATTCTGCAATGGCCTGAAATTTCTGCTCATTAGGTCTATCACCGTTCCCATCCAAGACATGTCCAAGAAATCTTATCTCATTCTTAAAGAATTGACACTTTTTCAAGTTAACTTAGAAATTTGACTTCTTCAAATCCAAAAATAAATTTCGTAGATTAATAGGTGCTCGTCTTCAGTCTCCGATGCTACCAAAATATCATCCACATAACTTATAACCGTATCCTTAACCTTTTGACTTAAGTTCTGATCTAAGGCACGTATCAAAACTGCTCGTGAAGTTTTCATCCCAAATGGAAGTTTTCTAAGAACATAGGTCTGTTGTTCGAATAAAAATCCCGTGAACTTTTGAGAATCCTCACTTATCCTTACATGGTGATATGACGAAGTTAAGTCCACAGTAGAAAACAATTTCTTGTCCTTAAGTTTCATTAACAGATCTTGTATCAATGGGGGTCGGTCATATTCTGGCAACAGTCTCGAATTCAATGACCTCACGTCAAGGCATATCCTTAAATTTCCATCCGGTTTTTGCATAACAGCTAAGGGATTAACATAGGACGTCACACACTTCTTAATTATCAGGTCCTTCTCATGATCCTGAATGATCTCGCTCACCTCGGTCCTGTGCTTTTGTGGAATTTGGTGCAGCTTGCATGATATGGGCTATCATCACATACTTGAATCTTGTATTCAAAGTTTTTAATCTCTCCTGGTTTTGTATCAAAGACATCGACGAATTATTCCAAGAGGTTGGTTATAACTGGAACATGCTCAACGTCTTCATTGGCGTCTTCACATATCTCTAAACCTTCAAAAACCTTGGCCCATCTAACTTCTCCCACGGTGAATTTCTCTTTCTCCTCGAAGTGAACGTCTCCAGCATGATCGAATTTAATCTATCTGATTCCATATCTATAACAGCTTTATACCTCTTGATAAAATCTGTCCCCAGGATAAAATCATGCGCAATGTCTTTCATAACGACGAAAATATGTTCAAAGACACATCCTCCAAACTTAACCTTCAAGTACAGCTGAGTTTTACAAGTGGTAACCTTGTCTGGGATGATTCCTTGAATCTTGATTCCAGATACTGGTATTTCCTTTATCTCCTCAGTCAACTTCCATATAGCGTATAACCCTTCGCTCACCAAACAAAGCATCGCCCCTGTGCCAATCAAAGTATGCACTGGTTTTCCATATACCTCACAAATAATGATGGGTAGCCTAGTTCTTGGTCCATACTCCTTCATCTCCTGTTCTTCCTAAATCAAGTCTTCATCTTCGACTTCCCATTTTACAATTTTGGAAATATGTTGTGTGGTAACTACTTCTGCTGATTTCCTTGGTCTGAAATCGGTTCTTTTTATGCTTACCCTAGGAATTATTTGTACCAGAAGTACTAGGTTTATTTCTTGTCTCCTCCAGTTCCTTCAAATACTGTTTACTCTAGTCTCCTCTTTGCTCAAGGTTCTGTATCTGCTGATTTCTGAACCTTTCATTATCCGATCTATCATACGATTTATTATATCCAGTTTTATCATATGGTTTCGTGTATCCTTGTCTCCTCAACGATTTCCAATTTTTTCCGTACTTTCCTCGCTGGATGTAAGGTCGTCCACTATCTCTTCTGTCTTGATAATCCCTCGACGTTTGCCCTTCCCTATTTCTTTCGGGCATGGTTTGGCACTGTCCATCGGCGAAGACAGCATATGCAGTTTGAGATTCTTGCTTATTACCCCTCTGCTGGTAAAATTGAGCATTAGAATGATCTACACGTTGCAGTACTTCATCTAATTCTTCCATGTTCTCGACATTTGCAGAAATAAGATTTCGCTGAACTTCCAAAGGAAACTGTCTAATTAATGCTGGGATTAACTCATACGTTGGCATAGGTGGATCCAAACATTGCAATTTTGCAAGTTGATTAGCAAAGTAATTTGAATATTTGGTCGGCTGTGAAGTAGAATAACGCTTGACATATAACTCTGCCTTGATGTTCTGCTGAGTTTCCAAAATTTTCGTAAAAGTGCCTGTTCAAATTCTTCGTAGGTCCTCAAATTACAGCGGAAAGCTCTTAACCATATGAGTGCTGGTCCATCTAAGAATCTACTAATCACTCTCATCTTTCTTTCCTTAGTAACCTTAGCATCTTTCAGATAGTCTCTTAATTCTCGCAAAAGTTCAACAGGAGAAACATTTCCCGTCCCTGAACATTTTAAAGGTTTCTCTTCGTAAATTTTAACTAGCGTGATCGGAGTAGAAGTGCGAATAGTTGGAATTCCTTCATATCATTCTACCTCTGGCAATCTGCCTCTATTTGCTAAAGTGATTTCAGTTATATTTTCTTGTTTCCCATCAGATTGTGATCTATAATCATCAAATTTCTTCTCCAAATTACTAATGGTCTTCCTGAATTCATATATTTCATCCCTATTCTGTCTTTCAACTTCCCCTCCTTGGCTATCTTTCAACTCTTCTGTCATTTTTTCAGATTTTCTTCGACAGCAGTTTCTTGACTTTTTAATTTTTCTATACTTTCCCGAATAGCTTGAATATCTTCGGATACGACCTTGATCTCTGATGAAAAAGTCTTCCTGACATCTTGAACTTCGTCCTGAGTCCCTTTTACAACCTGAGTTTGAATTTCGTTAATTACCGTTTCTAATACTTCATTTTTCAAGTCTGTTACGACTCCTTCCCTTAATTGTTCTACAACTATTTCTCTACATTCAGACGTGACTTTCTCTACTACGTGTGTGGCATTTAACGTACTTTCATTCATTGCGTTAATCTCTAAGGACGCTAGATCGTCTGTTATTTTCCTAACATGATCTTCCAATTTATTCTCTAATGATCTAACCATTTTTTGAGTATCGTTCCTATGTTGAGCTAACTCTTCCTTCATCAATTTGCGACTATCCTGTAAACTTTCTTTCATATGGCCGTAGTTTGTGAATAAATTATCCTTTAAATTCGTTCCCGTGTCCACGATCCTTGCTTCTAGACTTAGGAAATTCTCTTGAGTTTTCCTAGCGTTGTCTCTAATCTTGGTTTCCAATGACACGACTTTATCCTCAATCTTAGCATCTATCGATTCAGACAATTTATCATCGAATGATTCTATATTTCTCGACATCCTGCTTTCTATCGCTTCTATCCTTTCGAACATTTCAGCTTTTAATGAGTTTGAGTTTTCTGTGATTTTACATTCTAAACTTTTTACAGAAGCAGAATTCTCTTTTATTTGACTTTCATTCTTATTTTCTAAACCTCCCTTTTTATTTTCTATTTTTAGTTCTAGAGAAGCTAAATTATCTTTGATTTGATTTTAAATTTTATTTTCTAGATCTCCCATTTGATTTCCTAGAGAAACAGAATTCTCTTTTATTTTATGTTTTAGAGAAGCAGAATTCTCTTTCATTCGCTGTCCCAACTCCTGGATCATTTTCGTAAGTGCTTCCAGTTCACTCATAATAACAATTAGGACACTGGGGTACGATGTCAACTGATGATGGGGAAACTTAAATCTAAAGTGCTAGTACAGTGAATATGCAGACACGACCTGAAATTGATACTTCAATACCGATGACTTATTAAATTTAAAATGTACTATTAATGACCAGAAATAACAACAATAATCCAAACAAATCACTCCAAGCTATGAAAACTGTGCATTCATGACCTTGAATCCTACTACAACTCAATCAAACACAAACCGACCTCGAATCGAAATTCGAAATCGAATCGCATCAGAATCTGAATCAAACTCGGGCCCAACATGTTGACAGCCAATTCTCTTCTATCTTACTTTATGTGACCGTTTGACGGATGTCCTATGACCACACAAGTGCACATCCTAACAACAGCCGAGCACAAGACTCAAACTTATCTCGGGGTAAACTGTGAGCAAATAACAAAAGTTGTAGAGTGAAATAAAAAGCTCAACTGTTCCCAAGATAAACACTACAGCGAGGATAGAAGGCATATTTTCAAGAATCATGAATGACCACAGTATTAGTTTAAGATAAAATTGTATCAATTTAATTGATCCATTCAACCATCCTAATCTTTACAAAGGATATCCTCGGGGAGAAAACTAAACACCAATCTGAAAAAATAACACCCTGCGCTCCCCCTGGGATCCTATACTATTTAATCATAGGCATTAAATAACGTTCCAAAAATTCATTAACTATGCAAAAATCAACGATTTGCTAAATATGCACTTTCATCAGAATACCCATGAAATTATTAGTCCATCATGGTATTCCGCTATATTTTAAATATTATTTACAATATTCAGGATGTGTAGATCATTGATTGTTATATTTAACACCTGAATAAAATGTTATTTACAGAGTTCCTCACGTTTTTCATATTTCCAAAATCTTGGATAATTCTATCAAATATTCTCTTCCATGTAACGAGAAGAAATTCCAAACATTACCAGAATTATTAATTACGCCGCTTAATGCAAGTCAGCTTATATCAAATCAATGATTACTCCATTAGAAATTGACTACAATTTAAATTTCATTAATTCCACAAAGGAATATTCATATCAGCATTTTCTAAATTATTGATCTATGATTTATTTTCAACAATAAATAAATTATGGATTAATTATGCTTGGGATGCTGATTGCAACTCAATCTTATAATTCAAATAATTTTCAAATACTTATGGATGATTTATAGCCATTCAAATTTTATCGGTATATGAGGCCGCATTTATAAATGCCCCATTTCTCTATGCACTTCATCAATCTGATTTATTCCATAATGTCAAGATATGGCAAGATTATTAAACATTTTAATCGATCTGCAGGTTTCTATCATTCAACAAGAAAATATTTAATTATGGTTAGAGCAAATTAAAGCAGAATCTAGAATTCCGCTGATGACAAGATCCGGATGGTGGCGTGGGGTTGCAACTGTAACATGAGTGACTTTTGAGTAACATGAGGCTAATATCCTCCATATTCCAAAATTTCATTATATTCACAACTCTATTTCTTTTATCCATTATTTTCACATATTGAATTTCCATCCAGTCATATTTACCGTATCAAATGGATTGTCATAATTATTCAGGGGATAAAAATGCACGCACGCATTCCCAACTCAACTCATCACCCTACCAGATTTATCATATGGATGTTATAAATAACTGTTTCCAGTAACCTGTTCAATTATCCGTTTGTCACCATAACAAAGTCCTCCTAATTGATACACCTTGCTCCAATATCAAAACTACGTTACGATATCCCTATCATTCCAATGTGCATTAATTAATTATTTATCTCTCATTTTTCCGATGTCAATAACTCATATTTGTTTAATTGAACATCTCATAAATTGTTCATACTCATCCATTAATTTATTATTATTTTTAAATATATTCAACAGTCTCAAAATAATTAATTCTCATGGTTATTGCCTTGTCCTATTTCTCATAAGATCCATTAAATTGTTATAAACATTATTCTTTAATCCACATGTCTTTTCCAATTTATGACCATTCTGAATTATCATTATTAAAGAAATCCTGAACCACAAGAAAATCGAACTCATTTTACGATTAATGATAATCATGACTCATCTAAGTTGAATTAAATCTAGACGAAAAATAATTAAATTTAACTAATCAAAGTTACCAATAAACTATCCCAAAAACGGTAGTCTATCAAAATAATGTGCCATAAAAATATGCACCGAACTGTACAACAAAAATCAAGATGAGGCTCCTATCTAAATAGTAAAGGTGGGCCATCGAAAAAATATCATCATTAAACGATATGCCTATCGTGGATATGCTATCTCAATAAAATCTGAAGTGTAGAAAAACATCAAAAGGCTCCATATCTTATGCTCCAGCATAATGTAAAATAATTCCTGGCGTGCAAAACGATTTCTACATAGTTGAAAGGAATAGTCTACGTCTGATATTCACCGGTACCAGCTACTAGGTAAAAATATAGAATATATGTCTCACTTCCTTTTTCAGATGTTCTTGAAGAAGGCTCCTATGCCTGTGGAATGCCCATGGCCTAGGCATAATGTCCCATGCATTCCCTTGTACACGGAATGTGTACACTCCTGGTCCCGCTGGTCCATGGCCCTCCTCTCCACACATCTGCCTCCATCGTACGCCCAATTCGATTTAGTGCACCATAATAACGGCTCGACTCATGGTAGTTTTCAAAAGTTCATTAAGGCATATCGCTACCATGACTTCCGGTCGAATTTTCTTATCACCATAGCCATTGCTATGCAAAACACGTATCAAAAGCTTCCAGTGGTTTCACGACAATCACCCGGTGTTTTACCATTCCGATATTATCTCCGTTAATTGCAATAATGTTCACGGTCACTTGCTTATAATCTCTCTATAGTTATCGCAGTACACTTACTCACCTGTTCAGCCTTATTTTCCATTTTATCTGCTATCAAGTAGTCTATAAAAATCTCTTGAGGCCCTATCTTGATAAGGAATACTCTTCCGTCGGATACGCATTGCATAATCCACTCCAGTCGTAGACTAAATTTTACTCTGGTTGAAGATATTATCTCTACATAACTCGGGTTAGGAGTTAGTTCCAGCTCGTAGGCTAAACTATGCTGTGAGATCGGGTATTACCCAACACAACCCTGCACACACAAGAGTTGGCCTCACCTAGAAAAACTATCATGAACGCATTGAAAACAATGTCTCATTCGTAGGCTACTTTTGGCTTTCAGGTTCGGAACTCGTAACCAAGATTGATTTAGCTGTCCGTTCATGCTCGATTGACTGCATGAAAACGAATGTCACTCTCTCACATACTGCCTGTTTCAGCTTCTCAGCTCGCCAGGTGACAACATGCGTACGCGCATCTCCTTAGATATGCTCTCTGTGGCGGTGAATCTCAACACTGCTAGGCGCTCGTTTCAAATTCAAACAGTACAGTGACGAAAAACAACTACTCCATAAATGGCTGCGGACGCTCCCTCAAAATGGTCACAGTATTATATCGTTAATTGCGAGTGATTATACCCTTCACAACAAAAATCTAAGACTCTTACTTTAGGCATGTTTAAGGTGTACACTTGACGAGTGGTGAGAACACTACTCCGTGTGTGGTTCCTCGCTTGCCGCGTACGTGAGGGACTGACGTCACATCTACCGCTTCAGCCAATCATCGCCTGCCAGCTTGTGGGAGTTCCAGAGACTTCTCTGGCACTATTTAAATGGAGGTTTTCTTCAACCAGATGTTCATTCCAAGCTTCATTCCACGGTGCATTCACTTCACTACACTTCACTTCGCTTCGGCGGAGCACTTCTACCCATGGTCACTTCTAAACTTCTTCATTACGCTGGCTGCCTCATAATACATCGCTCTCGGCAGTTTACCAGCTAGCCACACCGCTTGGTATCTTGGAATATGATCACAACAATTTGCGTTATTGCCAGCTCAGATCATACTTCGCTCCTCTCTACAAGATGGGAACTTGCTCGTTGCTCTTCAGTGACCTTCCAAAAAATATACATCTGATTTAACAAAGAAGAGGCTTGCCCTACGCAGAGCCATCATTTCTGGATGCTGGACATCCTTACCGCAACGTCTAGTAACTTTAAACTAGAAGTTTCCGCTGTCCTCCAGCTAGCTCCGGCCACGGCCGACCCGCCACACCAAAGACTTTCTAGTCCATTTACATCGCCGCAAAAGAGAAGTGGTTTCATTTTAAATATAATTTAATCATCCCTCCCCTTATTTTAAGTGATATTAATATCTATATTGATAATTTATTTCAAAGGGCAAATGTCTACAAAACCAGTTTATATTGAAGAATAATGAACTCTTACAAATAGCACCATGTTGTGCCAACGTAATTACCATTTCCAATTCATTTTTTTCTATTAATGTATACTCAGCATGTTTAAATAATTTAATAAAATTTATATTGTGTTAACGCTCAAATGTTCATGTGTAAAGAAAAAAAGAAGCAGGCCAAATTTCCCTAGCCCAAGTATTCAGTCTAACAGTTCATCTGAAAGTAGTTATTTTTGTCCAGGCATTTTTCCCTGATGCTTTCTCCCATTATGAGGAAGAACTTGGACTGTTCTCCACATAATCACCCTGTACAGTAATGAGGATACAGACTCACAGTGGATATAACTTGTAGTTCACCTAGTGTTCTCTCAGAACAAAGGGGTTATACAACTCCGTTCTACGGGAGGGAATATAAGGCTCCATAATTAGGCTCCACCGTCCTCGCCTATTCTCCTCTTGAAATTCCTCATCACGTGGTCTTCTGGAACGGTTTCCTCATGGTTTCCTCCTCATGGCAGTGTTATTTACTTGACATCCCCCTCCATGACTGGGCTTACACCATGGTTAACATCATGAGTACGGATAGAAACATGTCGTACACGTGGTCGTCGTTACGATACATGGTGCGAAGAAATATACAATTTTCACAGCTTTTACAATATTCACAATATTCAAAATGAAGCACTGATTTTAAACACAGGTGCAGATAGTTCAATAATGATTATAAGACTCTGCCGCAGACTCTATCAGATACAACAGGTGGTATCTAAGCTCACAGGCTTTAATACTTTCAAACACAAAATCATGTATTATCACAGCAATCATAAAGAAACACTCCAAGCACAAACTATTATTCGTGATTATTTTCACTGCGGCTTCTAGCTCGCTATTAATGCAGTACGTAGAATGATTATCTCTGTGCACTATTACACAGGAAGTTTTCCATGCTGTCGGCAACGTGGTATCAATGTTAGGTGACCACGTGCAAGTGGTGAAAAATTTACCAATTCACACTTTCGAAAAATTGTTGGCGATGAATCTCGCTGCATTCGCCTCACACGGCGTTCAAATGATATTATACACAATCTGTTGCAATAAATCAGCTCGATGGCTGCAGATACTTTTACTTAACTTCAGCACTGTGGACTTCTACAAAACGTGCTATCACGCCTAGTATCGGCGGACTCACAAAACGCGTGCGTCTTGGTCAGTCTCACAAAACTGTGTGGTGTGGTCGGAAGCTCCGTCCTAGGTTCCAAAGAACTTCCAAGTCGTGTAGTGTTTACTGTCATGCCTTTCGCATATCTGCGGTGCAAATACCTTTACCAAATGATGAATTATGATATTCAAGGCCACAATAAAGTGGTAATTTATACAGAATTACTTGTGATAAATTTCTGTGACATGTAGATGCAAGACATGTATTAAAATATATCCAGGAAGAAAATATACTGGCCTTTCCAAAGTCAAAAGAATGCTTGAATCGGGAGGAAGCTTCTGAGTGCGTTCTATGCAAGTGAGCACAACAAGCAAACATGCTCTTGAAGAAATATTACGGACATGAGCATGTACGGGCTCATTTGCCTCTCCGTCATTTCAAATAAAAATGTGAAGATTGCATTTTTATTTATCAACATCCAACCAGTCTCATTCTGAAAATATTTCTTCAGGTTAGCAACATTCAAGGTGCCTAACCTCTCGCCAGTGCGTAGATCTCCAATAACATAACTGCTATTGTTTAGTACCTCCGCGGAACTACTGTGCGAAGCTCTGTGTAGTCTGAATCCACAAATCGGTACAACACCCTACGGTATATCACGTAGTCATCGGCTATAGAGGCAGTTCGGGCATAATCGTCGCCTTGAGCGTCCATACGATGTTCCAAGAATCGTATAATTCATCTGAGCTCCTCGTCACGTCTCTGGCCTTCGGGTAGATAACGAAGTCTGCGAAGGTGGTACTTGTATCATGGTGGTACTTGTATCTACCTAAGAAATAATTCAGATCATGAACAGTTAACAGCTTATGATTATCTAATTATGGAACAGGATTTTGAATTCTCTGCCGTAAAAATACAGCAGTTTAAGTTAATAATTGTATGCGTATACCGTTCTCCGTCAGGAAAGTTTCCTTTATTTATAGATAAATTAGAATTGTTACTCAATAACATGAGCAAAGTAAATTTCGATATAATAATTTGTGGGGATGTAAATGTGGATTTCTTAAAATTTGATAGAAATTGTAAATTATTAACACAGCTACTAATTTCCTATGGACTGAAACCTACAGTAAATACCCCAACAAGAATAACAAAATTTAGTAAAACCACTCCTGATCAATTTTTTTTAAATACAGATAAATATCACCATTCAATAGAAGTCTATTGTCCGGGTTTTAGTGACCACCATGGAAAAATACTGAGTTTTGAAGTACCCGAACCAATCAATAATAATGATAATGGAGTAAAATCAAAGTGCAGGTCATTCACTGAAACAAATGTTACATATTTCAATGACTTATTAAATAAGGAAACATGGTCAGAAATTTATGAACTAGAAAATGTAAATGATAAATTAATGCATTTAACAGTACCCTAAAACACTATTTTGAAACAGCATTCCCCTTTAGACAAAGAACTGTTCAAAATAACAAAACTAACAATTGGATAACAACAGGGATTATAAATTCATGTCAAAGAAAGAAATTTCTACACAAATTATATAAACAATACCACACAACACCTGAATTCAATTTATACTACAAAAATACACTAGCATATTAAATAAGGTAATAAGACTAGCAAAGAAAATACATAATGATAATTTTATTTCCCAATCATCTAATAAAAACAGGGCTATGTGGTCTGTGATAAAGAAAGAAACTGGAAAATCTGCTAAAATACAAAGGAACATTACACTGACCAGAAATAATAAAGTGATAAATAATCCAGAGGAAATAGCAAACACTTTCAATGACTATTTTCTGGAAATTCCACAAAAATTATTAGATAAATCACAGGCAAATGCACTAAATTCTAATAATAAAATAAATATATGTAGTGATTCTTTATTTATAAATCATGTCACAAGTGAAGAGGTAAAAATAGTTATAAAAGAGCTAAAAAATAAATTTTGTTCTGGCATTGATGGCATCGCAGATGCAATTTTAAAGAAATGTGCAGAAAATATAATAAATCCACTTACACACTTAATAAACAGTTCAATTCTCTCAGGAACTTACCCGGATATTTTGAAGTTATCAAAAGTAATTCCAGTGCACAAAAACGGTTCAAAAGATGAATTAGATAACTATCGTCCTATTACCTTACCAACTGGTATCGCGAAAAGAGTGGAAAAAATCATGTATAGGAGACTGATAAGTTTTATAGAAAAAAATAAAATATTATCAAACTCACAACATGGATTCAGAACGGAAAAATCTAGACAGACAGCAATTTATGAATGTATTAATGGTATACTGAAATTAATTGACAATAGGGAACATGTAACTGGCCTATTCTTGGATTTATCGAAAGCATTTTATGTTGTTGACCATACAATTCTCCTTAAAAAACTAAATCAATATGGTATTAGAGGTCTAGCTAATAAATGGATAGAGTCTTACTTAACAAGGCGTAAACAAATAGTTAGCTTGAGACACAAGGATGATGGAACCAAATTACTTAATGAAACATTGTCCAATGAGGGAATTATTAAATTTAGAGTACTCCAGGGATCGGTTTTGGGCCCACTACTCTTCCTTCTATATATCAATGATATAACACAGAACGTTCATTCACATATGGAAATTTTGTTTGCGGACGATACAACACTCGTAATAAAAGGTGAAACTAAACAGGTCATACAGCAGTCTGCTGACTCCGTTACAGGAGAGTTAACCAAATGGTCACAAGATAATCGCCTCATAATCAACTATAAAAAACAGTATGTCTAAATTTCCACACTATACAGAATAGGAATCCTGCGAAGCCCAATATAACATTAAATTGTCATCAAAGAGAAAATAAATCAGAAACAAAGTTTTAGGACTATGGATACAACATGACTTGAAATGGAATAAATATATACAATATCTGAATACTAAACTGAACTCGATGTGCTTTGCGTTACGTAATTTGAAAACCTGCACTAGCATACACACATTAAGAAATACTTATTTTGCTTATTTCCATTCATAATTAAGATATGGGGTCATATTTTGGGGTATGTCGCCAGATGTACTAAGCACGTTTAGGATACAAAAGAGGGCGATTAGAATTATGGCAAATGTAAACACTAGAGAACCATGTAGACCTCTGTTTAAAAATTTAAACATTCTCCCTCTGCCCTGTATATATATCTTTGAAAGTATTATGTTTTGTAAAAAGAATTTAATGAATAAGGATGTTTTTCTTAAAACAAACAATGATGTTCATAGGCATAACACAAGACAAAATCAAAACATTCATATTTCACACACACACACAAGCATATATCAAAAAGGAACTTATCACACGGGAGTTAAATTATACAATAAACTGCCCCAGTATATAAAACTTGCCCCAAAAATAAAAACCTTTGATAGAATGTTGAAAGCTTATCTGCAGTGCCATTGTTTTTACTCTGTAGTTGAATATCTTAGTGTATAGAAACGATGAAATCTATAATTATATTTTACTTTTCTATTTTAATTGTAATACCTAGCTATAAGTTGTTGTATTTACAGAATTAAGTTTTCATATTATGATAATAGAATAAGGTGTAAATAGTTGTCCAATAAGACTGTATGTCTTAAGATCTGTTATTATAATAAGTTATAAATAGTTATAGTATTAGTATTACTGTATATACCTATTAGTACTTTTATTTTATAGACGTAAATTCTGACGTGTCTTATATCAAAAATGTATTGTATACATGTATTTGATCAAATGGAATTAATAAAGCTATCTATCTATCTATCTATCACAGTCTTCCTCGACGTCAATGGCGTGAACTAAAACATCTGGGTTCAGCCAGATAATTTTCCTTCCCAGATCGATGTTCAATGGTGATATCGAATTGTTGGAGGTAAAGCGTCCAACGCATAATTCTGTCACTCGCCAGTCTTGTTTTCATGATGAAGGTCAAAGCGTGGTGGTCAGTTCTGATAACGATTCTATGTCCCCACAGCAGCTTACGCCAGTACTCAAGAGTGTATACAATTGCCAAAGCTTCAATATCAGTGGTATAATAGCTCTTCTCATGCGGCCTAAGTCGCCTACTAAGGAAAGCTATGTAATGGCGTTGACGGTCATCATCCTCCTGCAACAGGATGGCACTAATTCCCACGGCGGATGCGTCAGTCTCCATGATGAAGTTACGACTATAGTCGGGGTATTCGAGAGTAATGCTATCCACAAGCATTTTCTTGGCTTCTTCAAATGCGGTGGCACATTCCTCATTCCATGCCCATTTCGTATTCTTCCTCAAAATGTTCTGTAACGGAGCAACAGTCTCCGAATACTTCGGGCAATGTGCGGCAAAAAACTGAATAACACCCAAGAATGGCCTTACATGTTTAACCCTGGTCGGTACAGGAAATGCTGAAATAGCTCGTATTTTAGATGGGTTGGGCTTATAACCATCTCCACTGATGATGTGTCCTACAAATCTAATTTCGCTCTGGAGGAATTTACATTTCTCTCTGTTCACCGTGAAATTGGCTACACGAAGGTTCTCGAAAACGAGACGAAGGGTTCGATAGTGATCCTCTTCTGTCTCTGATGCGATTATTATATCATCGACATAGCAAACTATTTTCTCCTTGACTTCTCGCGTTAGGTTAGGGTCTAGAGCTCGTATTAGTGTGGCTCCCGCCAAAGGATGGTTTACAAAATGCATAGGTTGTCTGCCCAAACAAAAATCCAGTGTACTTCTGGGTATGCTTAGACAACTAGATGTGATAATAGGACTGGACCAAATCCAACGATGTCAAAAATCGTTTACCATAAGTCGCCTTAGAATATCTCTGATTCTAGGTGGACGGTCGTGATCTGGGGCTAAACAGTCGTTTACGGCCCTGGCGTGTAGGCACAGCTCCAGGCTACCATCAACCTTGACATCAGTCGTCAGAGGGTTAACATAAGACGCCAGTGCCTTTTTAATCATGTTGGTGGCCTCCATTTCTTTAAGTTTCCGCGCGGCTTCTTCCGAGTGATTTTCTGCGATCGGGTATACCTTTTTATGAAAAGGGGAGTCGTATAAGGCCACAAGGTCATATTCAAAATGTTTAATCTCCCCGGGAGTAGTATCAAATATATCACTGTACTCTTCGAGGGTGGCCTCTAATCGCTCATTAACCGGTTCTGTCTTATTTTCCAATCTTGCGCATTCTTCTTTCATGCTATTTATTTCCATATCATCAAAAGAATCCACAGGGTTGACGTCCGCATCCTGGATCACCCCCTCCAATATTCATAGAGATAGATCCATGCGGTCTGAACATAATCGTGTTTTGACCCATATCAATCACACCGTCATACTTCTGCGTGAAATCTCCCCCCCCCCCCATATGGCCTCATAACGCAAGTCCTTTAGAACCAAGAATAGGTGTAAGTACACGTGGCAGTTTATTTCCAATGCGCACGAAATCTGCACTTTACATTTGACAGTTCGATCGGGGATTATCCCCCTTACTTTGATTGTTGAGACAGGCAGCTCGGTCAATTTGGTTAATGTTTTCAGCGCGGCATATATATCTGCTGAAATCACGCTAATCATGGCCCCAGTGTCCACGAGTAAAGATACAGGATACCTATTAATTTTCGCTGATATCATCGGTAGTTGAGTGAGTTCTACTTCAGTTGTCGTTCGTCGAGTAGGTCGCTGGCCATTGGCTCCCAGAGTAGTATGGTTGCAGTTACCCTGGAGTCAATCTCCCTAACAGTCATTCCTAATTTGACGCTTTTTTCCCTTTGGAGGTCCTTGGTTTGCTACTTTCAGGTTCCTCCTCTGGAACATCCTGCAGTTCCCGCGACGAAGGTTGGTCTCGCTCTTCTCCTCCATCATTCCTTAACTGTCGGATGTATTCATGACTTTCTTGAGCTCGACCTCTCCAATCACGGTCCACCTGGTAACGTGGATCATGGTCCCTTCGGTATCCTCCACTATACCGGTAATCTCTTCTCACGATTCCAGATTGTTGATTGCGAGGTGCATTGTGGTTTCCTCGCCTGTTATCTTGTCGAAGATTTTCCTCATTTCTGCTCTCAAATCTCCGTCCCCAATATCCTCGATTGTCCTGTTGCCTCTAGCGTTCGTACGGTCGACGGTTCCACGTACGATGGTCGGGTCCTGCGCTATTGCGTTGATATGGCTCACTGATTACAGGAGCCAATTTTGGTGTCTGGCACACTTTATCAACAGTGGACAGATTCACATGGCGTGTCTCCCCTTTGGATCGGTGAATGATGAACTGATCGCTGGTGGAATCAATCCTGCGCAAAATCTGATCGCATTCCAAGAAAGTTGATGCGCTTGCAGCCATCAATACGCACTGTACATCAGCGGGATACTGTCGCGTAATGGTTTGGATAAGTTCGGGTTCTGATAATGGCGGTTGTAACCATCTCAGTCGGGCTAACTGAATTGCAAAATAATTAGCTTATCGTGTGGGCTGGTTCGTACTGTATCGCTTCGTATACATTTCTGCCCGTATACTTTGCTGAACATCATTCGACCAGTATGTCCTTAGAAGTGCTTCCTTAAAGTCTAGGAATCCTGTGAACGAGTATCTAACCGCTCGAAACCAGGTACTAGCTTGTCCTGTCAATAAACGTTTAATTACCTTGAGCTCCCTCTCAGGTGTGACCATCCTGTCTTTTCAGTAACTTTCCATGGTTTGCAGGAGCTCTACCGGAGTAACACTACTTCCAGTCCCTGAAAACTGAGCTGGTTGCTCTTCTCTTTGTCAAATAATCATGCCATTACCGCCCTAATTGTAAGTCCTCATCGGAGTAAACACATGTGCATCAAAATTCAGTGGTGCAGATGTTCCTGTCTGCATAGCACTATTTGTGGTACTCGGTTGTGTTACAATGGGTGTAGTTGATAATGTTGTGTCCATAGGTGTCACGTTCGGTTGAGCTTCTATTTTAGCCAGCAATCTCTGCTCAAGTTGCTCAATATCTGGTGTGTTAAAAGGATCTGTCTGAGTAGTTAAATTATTAATCTGTTCTTCCAACCTATGAATCTCTCCTCTCAGAGTAGTATCGATTTCCCTTGCGGATCTGCGAACGTTATAACTCAGCTGAATACGTTCAGTGATGGCCACTTCCTCTATTCGTTTCCGAAGAAAGTCCACGTCATCTTTAATGTTTGATACCGTTGGATCAACATTGGCCTTTTGTTCCGTGGCGTCTCCCTTGATGATCGCTATATCAATCGCTAACTCCTCCTTGTTCACTCGAATAGTTGATTTTAATCCATCCACGGTCTCGGTTAACTCCGTCACGCTGGTTGAATTAGCAGTCAATTCACGGCGCAAATCTACCATTTCGTCTAATACTGCCTTAGCATTGGCATCAATCATGTCCAATCGGCCTTGTACATCATCAGGGTTTGTCGCAAGGTCGCCTGACAAAGCATCCAAACGGTCATTAGCCTCCTGATGGCGTCGTATCATATCGACCCTAACTGCAGCTCATCCTGCTAACAAATTAGCGTTAGCCTCAGCTCTATTCGTCTCCATGCCCACACGGACTTGATTGAGATCACCCCTCAGTTGAACTAAGGTATTGGTGTTAGCTTCAACATCACGCCCAACTCCAACAAGTGTTACAGTAATGGCTCCTACATTCTCCCTAATATGGTCTATGTCACCTCTCAATTCATTAAGTGTAGCAGTGTTTGCTAACAGTGTGGGATTAGTATTATTAAGGGCTTCTGCGTTATTACCTAAGTCACCTCTCACTTCATTAAGTGTAACATTATTTGCCTCCATGTAATTTGTAACCACATTGAGATCACCCCTCACTTCATTAAGGTTCCCTCTAACCTGCTCTAAGGCAGCAGTATTATTGCATAGATCACCTCTGATTTGGTTCAATGATGCGTTTATATTCGTCATCATACCATCCAGTATACGACGTAGCGTCCCCACGTCCACCATAACTACAATCAATAATAAGAAGTAGAGGGAAATGCCTCAGAAACAACTAACTACCATTACGAAGAAATTAGTCCAGGCAGAAAGTCTGGTATATTGAATAAACATCACGAATTACCACTGGATTGACGAATTACAATGAATTTACCTTACAATAACGCCGGCCTCGTAGTGTTGGGGTAGCGCGCCTGCTTCTCACCCGGAGGCCTCGGGTTCGATTCCCGGCTCCGTCAGGGATTTTAAAACTGACGTGAGGGTTGGAACGGGGTGCACTCAGCCTCGTGAGGACAATTGAGTAGCTGTCTGGCAGTGAGGCAGCGCCCCGATCACGAAAACCAAGATTAACGGCCGAGGGGACCCCATACGCTGATCACGCGTCACCCCAATATCTGCAGGCCAAATGACTGGGCAGCTGTCGCTTGTTCGGCCTAGGCCCTTCATGGGCTGTATAGTGCCAGGGGTTTTGTTACCTTACAATAAAACACCAGCAAGCAAAGCACTAGTTACATTTACTACGGACAAAGCATAGGCAACATCAAACACCTCACATTAATTTTATATTATAACTATGCTTCACCCCATGGTCCTACATCTCATGAATGCCATGCGGCTAACGGAACAGCTGTAGGACCTCTGAATTCGTCACAGTCCGGTCCATTTGCCTTTAAGTATTAAATATTTGATCCTCTCAAAAACATGAAGCAGAGGGCCTCCGTGCAAACAACGGCCACAACAGATTGGGCGCCAGAAAAGGGAGTAAGGTATGAGCCCGTTAGAGGAGATTATCCGGGTACCATCAACCGACAAAAGGCACTTCCAATAACCCCGTCCTTCGAACCCACAAACTGAGAGGAGCGGATGCACTTCTTCAGGGCTAGCGTAGCACGAGAAGGGTGGTCCCAAATGACTGGGTTCCTTGCACGGAATATGTCATAGACGACCAATGAAGCACACCCTAAACACAAAGCTAGCAAATGAAAAGATAGAGACTCAAGTGAAATGTCGTGAAAGATTTATTCAATAATTCAAACCCCCTATCCTACATCGGAGGGTTAAGACATCGGCTAATCCGCAAAGCTAATTACAATCATGAAACGAAGGAACAAACCCTAACTGACGTTAAGCTAACCATCGCGAAAATCCTTGAATGCATGAAAAACAAAGCAACAACAAGTCTAGACACGTGGCACATGAAGGAAATCCTACGCGATAGCACAAAGTTACAAGCAAATGACTCGGTATAATTTACATTTAAAATCATACCTAAACAATCCCTAGGTTAGGATGGTACCACGCCCACATTTAGGCCTACATGTACATTTAATCAACTAGCTAATTCCTCACATTAATAAAATATTACGACGAGATGCGTCAGTAATCAAACATTAAATCAAATCTAAGGATAGCAACCACAGTCTATCCAAAAATAAAAATAACATACAACACACTCCTATAACTAACAGGGAACAATTCAGGTTATACACTGATAAATTAAGAAAATGAACACACACACATGTTATTTTATATAAGCCTGCTTACCCTGATCGGGAAAGCTCTTTGCCCCCGGTCATCACCTCAGGAATGTAAGATAGGTTGGCGAATGTGTAATAAAGATTAAGTCTAACATCACATAGAATCATGCGGACCATCAGTTACGAACTCTTGGCTCCAGCGTTTCTCGTCAGTCAGAAAGTGTCAGCTCAGTTAAAATCACTTCCACTTGGAAATGAACAGCACATGGTGTCAAAGCAGCTCACAAGACAATAGGTGCAAGATTTAGATGCTCAGTTATTCCATATTTAAGCACGTAAGATTAGATCAATTATAGATATGATTAAGTTTAGGTTTAATTTGCCTAACAAAGTTTAAATTGTAGACACCAGACACAGGCTGAATAGCAAATACCATAAATCTCCACAGAGATTACCTCGAAGAAACGTGACTCTAATAGTCACAACAATACTCTGAGCTACCAATTGGCTCAAACAATAACACCGGCGCGACCTACACAATGGCACGCATAACATTCCTCGGACGATCTGGCTCACATGCTCAATATATCCGGCATAAATAGCAATGGGACTCCATACTCCGTAGCAAGTGTGTTCTAAGTCACAACAAATACATGAGTTGCTAGCCTGATAAAATATAACTGGGTCAATTACATAATGGGATAAACTTTTTACACATATGCTGAATGAACTCAGTCATTCGCGTAACACAGTTGCCCTCAAAAGCGAGCTAACCTCGCACCAGATGTGCGGCAATCCTACCAAAGTTATAAGCAATCAGCTGTGCTTCCCTAGTTCAGTGACGCTTCCCAAACATGACTACTACATTTCTCAAATATCTGTGACGTAACAGATTGTCTTAAGAATTAATCAATAAACGTCTGTCTCACTCAGAATGCTGGGTAATAAAACAAGTTCCTGGTCCCTTCATGGCCTTGGGTGTCACGCCCCACTCACAATGTCTTACAGTGTTCATTTGAGTGCAGTATCAATCTCACACTCATAACATGTCAAAACTGTGCGTCTAGAATATATAACGGAAATCACTGATTACAGTCCTGAAATGATCCGTTTATCTCTGAGATATCATTCTCCATTACTACAAGATTGTATTGTACCTTAACCTGCCCTGTTCAAAAATATAACATTATAAAGTTACCAAATACACTTTTAGGACAGATAAAAACATGTGCAGCCTAACTGCATTGAAATTCGAGGATATTCCTCTCGCTCCCATATATTTACAGTCAATGTTAGAAACGGTGCATGTCATCTCGACACAACTAAAGGGTATAACAGACGACACTTCACACTTCTGTGTTGTTTAAACTGATACGATGAAATGTACTCTGGTTTACGCCCAGGATGGATAATTCTCATATTACACTTGTGCTGTTCCCTCTCGGAACTTCGTGGCATTAAAGATCCACAAATAATGTTAACAAAGCTTCACAAAATGTGGTAGTAACTGTCGACTGACCAAATGATACGTTAAATAGTGGTAAATGAAATAGAATGAGGGCTCCTACACTGGGTGTACCCTAAAATTGAAGATGAATCTTAATTCCTATCATGTCAATTACTATTGACTGAATATGCAGCTCGCCATGGCTGGATTCTATAAATTGGAAATACATTGATGTGTCACAAAAATACAGGTGCACCCCCATGCAAGCATGGTACTGGGTGCCTCACAAAGATTGATCAGTTGAGAAGAAAGAAAGAAAGAAAGAAAGAAAGAAAGAAAGAAAGACAGACATATATTACCAAAACTACACCTGCCTGAGTGGTTGCTATCAATTTCGGTCACTACACTAGATCTACCCGGACAAACCATGTACAGTCATGCGGATACATTGATGTGTCACAAAAATACAGGTGCACCCCATGCAAGCATGGTACTGGGTGGCTCACAAAGATTGACCAGTTAAGAAGAAAGAAAGAAAGAAAGAAAGAAAGAAAGAAAGAAAGAAAGACATAAATGACTACACCTGCTTGCGTGGTTGCTATCAAGCTCGGTCACTACACTAGATCTACCCGGACAGTGGATATAAATTGTAGTTCACCTCGTGTTCTCTCAGAATAGAGGGGTTATACAACTCCGTTCTACGGGAGGGATTATAAGGCTCCATAATTGGGCTCCACCGTCCCCTCCTATTATCCTCGAAATTGCTCATCACGTGGTCTTCCGGTACGGTTTCCTCTTCTTGGCAGTGTTATTTACTTGACATCCCCCTCCATGACTGGGCTTATACCATGGTTAACATCATGAGTACGGATAGAAACATGTCGTTCACGTGGTCGTCGTTACGATGCATGGTGCGAAGAAATATACAATTTTCACAGCTTTTACAATATTCACAATATCCAAAATGAAGCACTGATTTTAAACACAGGTGCAGATAGTTCAATAATGATTATAAGACTCTGCCGCAGACTCTAACAGATACAACAGGTGGTATCTAAGCTCACAGGCTTTAATACTTTCAAACACAAAATCACGTATTATCACAGCAATCATAAAGAAACACTCCAAGCACAAACTATTATTCGTGATTATTTTCACTGCGGCTTCTAGCACGCTATTAATGCAGTACGTAGAATGATTATCTCTGTGCACTATTACACAGGAAGTTTTCCATGCTGTCGGCAACGTGGTATCAATGTTAGGTGACCACGTGCAATTGGTGAAAAATTTACCAATTCACACTTTCGAAAAATTGTTGGCGATGAATCTCGCTGCATTCGCCTCACACGGCGTTCAAATGATATTATACACAATTTGTTGCAATAAATCAGCTCGATGGCTGCAAATACTTGTACTTCACTTCAGCACTGTGGACTTCCACAAAACGTGCTATCACGCCTAGTATCGGTGGACTCACAAAACGCATGCGTCTTGGTCAGACTCACAAAACTCTGTGGTGTGCTCGGAAGCTCCGTCCTAGGTTCCAAAGAACTTCCAAGTCTTATAGTGTTTACTTTCATGCCTTCCGCATATCTTCGGTGCAAATACCTTTACCAAAAAGAATTATGATATTCAAGGCCACAATAAAGTGGTAATTTATACAGAATTACTTGTGATAAATTCCTGTGATATGCAGATGCAAGACATGTATTAAAATATATCCAGGAAGAAAATATACTGGCCTCTCCAAAGTCAAAGGAAAGCTTGAATCGAGAGGAAGCTTCCGAGTGCTTTCTACGCAAGTGAGCACAACAAGCAAACGTGCTCTTGAAGAAATATTACGGACATGAGCGTGTACGGGCTCAGTATCCTGTTTACTGCTAAATTGTTGATATGAATAATTTCAGTAGTGAAGTTGTCTGCACTGCTTCGTTATTATTGCTCTAAATCAACCGTTCCTATTTAAATTATTGGCCTAACTGTATTGCAATGTCTCGTATGGAGAATACACAAATGCACTCGAAGTAATGGAATTATGTCAACTTCTCTGGATTTTAGAACTGATCCTTGTGGTGTTCGGTTCCGCTGTGTACCTTCCGCGGACTGAACGCTCCATGTAAATGGTAAGTTTATTCCTGTCGCCTGTGCTGCGCGTGTTAGTTGTTCTGAATACTAGTCATTAATGCCAAGTCCACGTGTTATCAGCGCTATCCATTGTAGTAACTTAAAATATTACTTGTTTTTTATGTTAGATTGTTACGTGGCCGGCAATGTTCTACGCAGTATGATTGTATGCTAATTGTGAAGAACGATCTCAACTATTAATGACCAATCTCTTCCCCGCCTCGCATTAACTAATAAGTCATTAAGCGCTGCAGGACTTGATGAGGGTTCTTGAACTCGTTAACACTGCCTAATTAAGGCCTGGGGTTGTTGAGATTACGACACAATATTCATTCTTCACGCTTCTCCTTTTTCCCTGATACCCCTCAATACATATTCATTGCCTGGCTTAATTTTCGTTATGTGTTGCCTTATTGTTGACAGGATTATTGCTTATAATGTGAATAGGGGTGAACTCTCCAAGAATGTGTGCTCAGTTAGAGTGTCTGGGTTGTTTAATTTAGCTAAGTGAATTTCTATGGCTTCGTTAATGTCAAAGTTTCCTACCTTTTGTTTTGGAGTGCATGATTTTTAGGTCTGTTTCTATGTTTCTAAACATAAACACACTTGCATTTTTTACTATTGAGGGACATGAGTATGCGCATTTATTTGCAAATGATGAATGGGTATCTAAGTTGGCATATCTTTCCGATATTTTCGTACACTTGAATGAACTGATCAGAAAAATGCAAGGTAGAAATGAAAATATTATCTCTAGTATGGATAAGATTCAAGGATTTATTAATAGTTTATGGATGCAGACAATTGAAAATGGATCGTGTGAGATGTTCCCAACTATATGGTCCCTTGCTGACGATAATAATGTGTTGATGGACTTAATTAAAGAACATTTAGTACTCCTACAGCAGAATTTCAAAAAATATTTTGGAGAGGGTGTTGAAGATTTTGACTGGGTTCGTGATCCATTCGCTATGGATTCAAAACATCTCCCGAATATAGGCTTTCGAGAGGAATTGGCAGATTTCAAAGCAGACAGAACATTGAAATTAAAATGTTTAGAAGTGCCTTTGGACAAATTTTGGTAGTCAATAAGCAGTGAATACACGGGTATCTCCGAGATGGCAGTTGATGTGTTGTTACCATTTTCAACTACATATTTGTGTGAACTGGGATTCTCGACGTTGACTCAAATTAAAACATCAAAGAGAGAGACTTAAATCCATTGGCGAAGAAATAAGGCTTGCTTTGTCAACGATTCCGCCACGAATCAGCCATCTGTGTGCAGCTAAAAAAGGCTCAAGTATCGCATTGAAGGTATGAGTAGAGTTATTTACTTTAGGAATGTGTATTTTCTACAGTAAATTGAAGTTAATAAGTTGTTAATAAGTACAGGAGTCTTCAATAATAATAATAATAATAATAATAATAATAATAATAATTACATAACGACGTGAAAATCCACAGCCTGTTTCCAGTCTCCGACCGGGTCAGGAATGGAATGAATGAAGCCCCCATCTAGCGGCGAGGATATTAACTGTGCCGGTTGCAGAGGCCTGACGCACTCCTCTGGGGCAATGATTAAATGAATGACAGATGAAATGAAATGATAGTGGAGAGTGTTGCTGGAATGAAATTGTGACAGGAAAAACCGGAGTACCCGGAGAAAAACCTGTCTGCCTCCGTTTTGTCCAGCACAGATCTCACATGGACTGACCGGGATTTGAACCACGGACCCAGCGGTGAGAGGCCGGCGTGCTGCCGCCTAAGCCACGGAGGCTTACATAACGACGTAATATTTCGTAATTATATTCAGATTCATATGATTCTGAGGGACCAGACATTTGGTGTGCCGCGTTGAGTCTAGATCCATCTGGGGTGTGCCGTGAGTAAAAAAAGGTTGCGGAACACTGTCCTATTGGATATAAATTACCAGGTCATTTTGAAAACCTATAAAATTTGTACTCTGAAATGAAAACATGCACTCCTGTGAGAGTTGTCCACTTCTCATCGTATACAGTGAAACCTCTCGATTGCGGACACTAATCAGACTAAATAATTTGTCCTAATCTGGGAGGTGTCCTTAAATATAAGTGGTCGATTTTAAAAACAAAATTGGGTCAATACAGAAATAAGAATGCAATATGTACATTACATAATGAACAAAATACAAATCTGTATGTTGTGTATTTACTTGAGTTAACATGAACAATCTAGAAAATGTTGTGTAGCCTATTTACTTGAGATGACACGAACATTCTAGTCACTATGCCCAGAACATTCCAATCTGGAACATTCGAATCTGGAACCTTCCATATACTATGTATATATGCACCCGCAGACTGTAGACGACAGTTCCGCGCATATTCTTTAGTTCCGCACTAGTTCTGCTCATGTTAGTCCACCTTGTGTATCGTTGTGTATCAACTAGTGTTAAATAAACCGTTGTTTTATATTAACAAGTGTATGTTATTTATCTTGTATCTCCCACGATATAACAGTGGTGCCAGTAGTGGGATAAGATAAATAATGTTGTGAAACCGAGTGAACTTTCTAACCTCAACGCAAGTGTTGCACCGAACTAAGTTCATCGCAAGTGCCAGGGGTGGCTGGCTCAAGTGGGTCAGTGGGCCAGGGCCCTCTTTACCATGAACCTACATTAGTAATTCATTTTTTAAGCCTTAACGCTCGAAATACTGGCCGAGTTGTGCGCTCCTCACTATGAAAATACACCAGCATGTTTGAATAACGCGCCACATATCTTGTCACGCAATTCGCCTTGCTGCTGGCTGCTTGGGGCCCAGGCCTTACTGGGCCCAAGACTCCATTCAACTTCGAACAAGGGCAGGTCTATTGCGCGTGCGCACAGGCGCTGTTCTAACGTCGGCTATGGGCCCAGATTTTGCGAGCCCACGGTTACAAGGAAGAATAAAAAATGGAGCAGTTGTATGGGCTCTGGAGAGAACTTTGTAATGCTGAACTGCTACGTTTGCCTCGAACTTACATCATCTATGGCCGTACCCTGCCCCTTACCTCCCCCTTCTGTCGATTCGGTTTGAAATGATTCGCAAGACGACCACTAGATAGCAGTAGTTATCGGAGGCAAACAGGACACCACCCTGTTGTCATTAGTTCCAAGGTTACGTAAAGAGGTCTCTTTAGGAATTCTGTGACAAGCGTTACCAATTAAATAATTTTGTTTTTCACCTAGGCCTACAGTTTTTGACAAATATCTCAGTGATAGGCTATTATACATTTGGAATTAAATAGCGATTTCGAGGGATATTTAAATTATATTTAATGTAGAACATAACATTTTCCCTAATGAGACAAAATTTAATGGTTAGTGACAAACACCTAGCGTGCTAGCGAGTGGCGATGCTGTGTATGTTGAATTTGGTAACATTGTCCACAAACATTTGTGACGATAAGCGTTGAAATAGGAGTACATTAAGCAATGATTACGGTGGATTATTTAATAATAGTGCCCTTTTCATCTCATTCACTCGAAGATGAAATAAAGATTAAGGAATTAGGGAGACAGACGCCAGTTCTGAAAGTAGAACAACTGTGCAAAGATAAACGGTGGGAGAGAGTGAGGAAGTTCAGTCCTGAATCGTACAACAAAAATGATTGGCTATGTGGTTGTGAAGTTAGAGATTCGTTATTTTGCTTTCCCTGTTTGATATTTGGAGGGGAATCCTCTTGGACTAAAAATGGTGTAACAGATTTGAAACATTTAGTGGACAAATTACGAAAACACGAGTGTTCTGCCGACCATAAGGGCAACGTAATGAATCTTGCTGTGCTTGGGAAAGCAAACATTTTAAATCAACTGAGCACTGCTTACAGGCTTCAAATTCAGCTTCACAATGAACAGGTAAGAGAGAACAGATATGTGCTATCTCTTCTTATTAACTGTGTCCGATTCTGTGGGGCTTATGAACTTGCTCTCCGTGGGCATGATGAATCAGTGACGTCATCTAACCCTGGAATTTTTCGTGGACTTGTGGATTTTAGTGCAGAGCTTAATGAATCATTGAAGACTCACTTAGAAAAAGCAAGTGTTTTTAAGGGAACTTCCAAAACTGTCCAGAATGAGTTACTAGATTGCATACTTCAAGTATGCCATGACTACATATCTGAAGAGATAAGAAATGCCGATTATGTAGCTAATATAGCAGATGAGACAAATGACGTTTCCAACACATTTCAAATGGTGCTCCTCTATCGGTACGTGATAAGTGGCAAGATCGTGAAGAGATTTTGGCGTTTTTTGAATCATCCTGAACATAATGCACAGTCGCTCACCTCTTGTATTTTGAAGGAAATTGACATTCATTTTAAGGACTCTCCACATAAGCTAATATCTCAGAGCTATGATGGAGCCTCTGTGATGAGTGGTAACGACCGAGATGTACAAGCCCGAGTTAGAGAGCAATATCCTCTTGCAATTTATATTCATTGCCATGCACATAAACTTAACAACGCAGCCTCCATCAACCGCAGTGTCCGTATATTTTTTCGAATCTGTCAGGAATATGCACTTTTTTCCCATTTACCACAAAGAACAAAGATACTGGACGAAGTCGTAGGCCAGCGTCTTCCAAGAGTAGCTCCAACCAGGTGGAATTTTAATTCAAGGGCAGTGAATACAGTTTACGAACACCGGGTTGATCTAATAGCTTGCATGGAGGAAATTGAAAATCGGAATAAGGTCAGGCAAACATCAACTATTTCTCAGGCGAGTGGGCATAAGTACATCTTGTCTGATGGTACGTTTGTGTTCTGGCTGTCATTTTTCCATAAGATCATGCCACATGTTGACATTGTGTATTGTCAACTCCAGAAGCGATCCATCGGCCCAGTGCAAGTACAGGAAGATCTGAAACGTTTCGAAAGACAGGTTCAAATGGTCCGAGAAAATGTATAAGAGGTGCACGTGAACGAAGGCGATGGAGTGAGCAGAAAGAGGAAGCATGAAGACTGTTCACCCAATAGAGTTCGTGAAGCAAAGGAAGTTTGCGATGTCATCATCAGCCAAGCCATGGAAGGATTCTCCTTCACTGGGCATCTTAGCGCATCTAACCTGTTCATCGTAGAAAAGTTCCGAGATTACAATGCCATTTTCCCTTCAAAAGACTTAAGAATCGCAGTTGAATCCTTCGCGTTTCTGAACGAGAAGCAGCTCAAAACTGAACTTGAACTCATTTATCCCTTAGCTGACCGACGGTACTTACAAGTACCACCTATGTCTTTGTCCCATAGCCCCTGATGTTTAATGACTAGCGCCTCTGTAGACCTTTAGTACATTAGAGGAATGCTAATTTCATAAATAAAGGTGATTTTTTAGCCGTTGGCTAACCTGCCATTGACAAGACAGGCGATAGAAACTTCCGTTTCCATGGTTACAACATGCTTTGAAAATGTGATATTTTTATGGATGTTTATATGACTTATAACTGCACTAGACTTTGTGAATGAGTGATTCGCCTTGAAGTGGGCCTTTCTACTTGTGTTTTACATACGTTATAACTGAATTGAGAGGTTAATTTTTCTGAGGATGGACTTTGACTGAACTGGACTCCTGAGTACCGACGGTCTACGAGAAGGCCTACTGTGTATATCAACATAACCTTCCTATCAGCTGTGTTGTCCTGCTAACTCTAGACAATTTATTGGATTTTTTAGTGTTTTCTTTCGGTATGGCAAATGTTTCTACGATGATGATGATGATGATGATGATAATTGTTGTTTTAAGGGGCCTAACATCTAGGTTATCGGCCCCTAATGATTTGGGTGATCGTGAAGATGATGATAAAATGTAAACTATAACTAAAACTAACTACTTACTTATATATTAGAAGAAGAAATGGAAAACAAAAGGAGAATAAGGCAAATAAAGGATAGGAGGAAAAGAAAAGCCCTCAACCCTCGAAGAATGCGGATTGAGGGACATGGAAGGAAGGAGAGCCATGAAAGGCAGATAGGAAAGTGAAAGAGGAGAGGGTCCGCCCCAAAGGTAAGGGACAAAAGGGGAAAACGGACCCAGCTCTGGAATCCCTCAGGGTCCCCAACTCCAGAACTCATCAGCCATGAGCCCCTGAGGGTGTAGAAATATCTAGGGTGCACCAGAAGTGGTGGGGCTACATACACCCTGCCTCCTTGAGGGCCTTGAGCAGAAGGCAGGAGATAACATGAAAAGAAAAAGAGGGCTGACCCCTCGCAGAAGGAGGGTATCAGAAAAGATGAGACAAGGGCCAATTAAGGCGGGAGAGGAAGAGACTCCCTAGGCCTCGGATACCCTAATACCGTCGGGTTCGGAAGAGAACAAGAGTTGACCAAGTGAGGTCAACAAGAAATAAGACGGAGAGGAGCAAGTAAGTGGAAGCAATGCCGGATTCAGCTGGGGCCCCGTGGTCGCCAACCCACGACCCACTAGATGTGAGCCCCTGGGGTGGCAGATGTTTTGAGTGATTACCAACTTTTAGAACTTCTAGACACAGAAATTGAAGTGGATAATCACAGTGACACTGATATTCAGGAAGGTGATGACGAATTTGACCAGAATCTGTTGCCACTTGCTAATAAACCGGCACCTGACATTTTCAATTTGGTTTTTAATGCTGACATCACTAAAATTAGACAGATAGTAGGAGAAAATGAGGCAGGAATGTGGTAAGGGAAGAATAATTTGTTTTGACAATTATTTTACTTCTCTTGACCTGTTAGAGAAGCTGAAGGCTGAAAACACTCTAGCATATGGTACAATAAAACAGGAAAGGTATTCCACAGAATATGACAAATGACAAAAAAAAAAGGATTCTCCAAATGAAAAGACACGAAGACTTTTCATCCAACTACCATGGCACGGAACAAGCCTTCCTTTCTAGGAGACTAAAGGATGGCACAAAGAAAGATGTGACTTGTCCAGTTATTGCTGTTGACTACAACTCACACATGGGAGGTGTTGATATGGCAGACAGACTTAGAACAGTGTATGGACCTGATCGAAGATGTAAGAATTGGTGGCAGAGGCTCTTTTGGGGGCTATTGGAAATATCATTCATCAATTCATATGTGGTTTTCTGTGAAATGAATGGGAAACTTTCACTGAAACAGTTTCACAGGGATGTTGCTCTTGGATTATTGGCTTTCACTGAACCAAAGAAGACAACTCCTAAGAGGAATGCAAACTTATAAGTAACAATAGACTAGGGAAGAACTTCTCTGTCCCTAAAGATGTCAGGCTGGGGAACAAGAGCATCCACTGGCCTGTCTTCACAGATGTACGGGGTAGATGTGAATTTTGCAGTCTTCGTCCCTACAGTAAATGTAGTCACTGTAATGTACATTTATGCGGCAATGAACGAAATACCTGCTTCGCTGCCTAGCATGATGTAAATGCTTAGCGGCATGAAACATTGTTAGTCTCAGTAGTTTTCAGGGCAGCAAAGTTCTGTGAGTTTTGGAGTGTCTGTGCTGACAGTATGGAATGCAGTAGGCTATATCCTGCTCTATTTCTGAATGTATTAATGCATTATATTTTACATGCTTCCTCTTATAATATTATATTTTTGAAGAGGGAAATCAGTTCCTAAACAGAGTAATATTTTATGACATGCTTCACCATACATTACAGTTTGTTATAGTAAATAAATTACAAGCATAATTAATTATATTTGAGTTACTATTCATCAGTATTATTTCTCAGGTAAGTCAGATGCAGTCTGGCTGTTTTACTGAAAACGTGTTCTACAAAATGCAAAAAGTATTTTGATAATTTTCTGGGAGGAAGTTTCTCATTATGTAATAGAGTTAAGTCCAAATGTTGAATCGGCCTACGTAGGGACCAACGGTACTCTGAAGTACCATGTCTCAAAAACACTGATTTTGAAAACTTAATTTTTAAAAAGTATAATATTCTCTTTAGGTACCTCCTTTCTTGCCAATTTTCATTAGCCAACTATGGAAAAAATCGTTTAGCACATCCTTGGTCAGCTAAGGGTTATAGGAGAGAGGAATTTAGAGCTGTGTCCGGAGCTATTTCATTCCTGGGGTTCATAATGAACGCGAATCTCGCTAGATTATTTGAAGAAACCGTTAAACTTCTTTAAATACTTGTAACCATGCCAATGTCAACATCGGAAGTAGAGAGATGTTTCTCGACTCTGAAACGCATAAAAACGTTTTTGCGCAACACAATGTTCCAGGATAGATTGTCTGCTTTAGCCATGATTTCAATTGAACGGAATCTCGTCATGGGCATTCCTGATTTTAACAACAAAGTTATAGACAAGTTTGTTCAACTGAAAGACAGAAGAATGGATTCTTCTTTCCGGGTAGTTTAAGCTTTAAAGCAACAGCTCAACATTAGATTGAACAAGATGTATGTAGATTATTTTTGTGAATAAAGAAAACCTGTACAGGAACCACGAAGTGAGCCCGTGTTCGTATTTAGGACTAACTATGTTACTACTCGACATCAACTTAAGTGAGATTTTTAAAATTTGTAAATAACTAGTGCGGTAATATATGAATAATAATTTGCAGCAGACTGTTTTCTTTCAGACAAACGTATTCGTACTATCCTTTAATTGACTTAATTTTGAATATGTGTAAGTGTAATGCAGTCATGAACTACACAGCACAACAGTGATCATTTTCCATGAACAGTCTCACCTGATTTACGGTATATGACATCAGTGGTACAACTGCAGCAACGTCTGTCAGGAGATAAAAAGGTATAGACATAACCCTTTTCGTAGTTTTTACTGTGCATTATAATTTATTTTGTGTGCCCTCCCAAGCTCAAAGACCACCAGCCGCCGCTGGCAAGTGCGTGTTAGAAATACTGTTCTCCACTCATTTTCACCATGCCGGACTTAACCTCTGAGCAACTCCAACAATTCTCGGCACTGATCGCCGACGCTATCTGACAGACAATACGGTAAACAACGTCATCAGCGCCTCGACCGCCAAAGTTCACAATGCAACCGTATCATGCTACCGACGGGGCGACTGTAGCCGACTATTTCATCCGCTTTACCTGGGCGCTCAACCTCAGCAAGGTACCCGCGGATCAACATGCAAACTTTGCACGTGTTTACATGGGATCTGAACTCAATGATGCCCTGAAGATCCTGGTGAGGCCTAATGATCCAGAAACTCCGTCATACAACTAGATTCAATCTAAGCTGAAAGGCCACTTCGACGCCACACGCAACAAGTTTGCTGAGAGCATCAAATTACGGAGTTAAATGCAGAAGCAATGAGAAACCATCGCTAACTTCACCTTAAGACTGCGGCAGGTTGCAACGTTTTGTGAGTATGGCACATTTCTTGATCGCATGTTAATTGAACAAATGCTCGCAGGGTTGGAATCACGAGAAATGTGCCGCGAGATTATTGCAAAACAACCAGAGAACTTCACCGCAGCATATGAAATCGCGCACGCACTCGAAGCTACTCGCATTACCACCAACGAGGTCAAAACAGCTGCCGCTAAGTCTGAATCAACCAAACGGATTGGATACGAGAAGCCTCTATCCAGGAAGAACAGCAACCAGCAGCCGCCACGCAGCAAGTCAGCTCATCGAAGTCAAGGGTCTTACAACCTAACCAGGCAGCACCAAGGGCCACACCAGGCAAACCGAAGTGCATGCCAGGACAACCAATCAACATGTGAAGGGTGCGGTGAAGCCCACCCTCGCAGTCAGTGCAGGTTCCTGAACGCAGAGTGCCTTACGTGTGGCAAGAAAGGTCGAGGAAATCAGGTGCGAAAGTGCGGTGTTATCCGGGGATTAAAATTGACCAGCTTGCCCAACAAGTGGAAGAATCAAATGTAGAGGACTGTGACAAAGTTAAAGTGTTGTTGCTACATGTTGGGACGAACGATTTGAAGAAGAGGGCTACAGCTGATTACATCATGGGGGAGCTCTACGAACTAGGCAGGAAAGCTAAAAGCAAGTTTAGAAATGCAAAAATTATAATGAGTGGCATTGTTCGGCGGGGAGATGTTCCGTTAAGGCGAGTTAAGACTGTAAATGACCGCATGGACTGGGTATGTGCACAACTGGGATTAGTGTATGTAGAAGCTGACTGCTGGATTGGTGGCCGTGACTTCGCCCGAGACGGGCTGCATCTAAATCGACGGGGCGCTTTTAACCTCGGGAGCCTACATGACAGGGTCATCGGTTCGTGCCGGCTTTTGTGAGGAGGAGCAGGTCCAGAGGTTGCCTGCCGATGGGAACAGAAGGAGCTATTTCGAGATATTTGCTGCGGAGGTAAGACTCTAAGATTACTGCAGGTTAATTGTCAGAGTTTAGGAAATAAATTAATTGAATTTTGGAATCTTGTTGAGACGTATTCTCCGGACATTGTCATTGCAACTGAATCATGGTTATATGAGGACATAAATAGTAGCGAAATAATTCAAGGGACCTACGAAATGTACAGAAGGGATCGGGGTAAGCGAGGTGGTGGGCTATTTATTTGTGTGCGCAAAATTATAGCTAGTTTCTTAAAGTGGGCTGATATGGATCATGAAATGTTATGTGTACAAATTTCGGATAAAGGAAATAAATTCCCTCTTCAGGTGATAGGGGCGTATAGAGCACCGAAAGATAACTTTTCTCTCCTCGAAACACTGTATGATAAAACTTGTACGGGTAATGCTATGAAAAGGAGCATAATAATTGCTGGAGATTTTAACCTCCCCAAAGTAGACTGGTCTGGTGAGTCAACTAGCTGTGGTCAAGCTCAGAGCGCTGAAAATAAATTCTTAAAGGGAGGAGGGATTTTCCCAAGTAGTTGACTTCCCAACTAGAGACAATAATATCTTAGATGTCTATCTCGTAAGGCCTGTAGAGCTGTATATTAACTGTCTGAAAGTACCAGGAATTAGTGACCATTCTGGAGTTGAATTAAATATTAGATATGGTGACATTACAAAATTAGACTCTGATGTAGCAAAAAAGATCATATTCCAGTATCGCAGGGCGGATCAGGGCAAGTTTCAGGGGTATTTGAATGAGCTATTTGTAGGATGGGCATCGGAAGGAAATCACATTAATATCCTGTGGACTAACTTTTTGAAAATTTTAAATAGCGCTGTTGATAAATTTGTCCCATTTAAATTGCTGAAACAAAACCCAGATCCTGAGTATTACACACGAGAAATTAGGAGTCTAAAACGGAAAATTAGGAAATTATACAATAAAAGACATGATAGTGACAAGTATATGTTGAAATTTAAGTCCTTATCAAGAGAGCTCGTCTTAAAAAAGAGGGCTGCTCATGACAGTTATATGCAAGGTTTACTTGGTTCGGGAGGTGATGGGTGGAAAATTTTTTACAATTATGTTAGGAGAAGAAAGGGAAATTCAAATAATTTGTCGATGATAATGTCCGGTGACGGTAAATTAATTACTGAGAAACAGGCCATTGCTAATGAATTAAATGTCTTTTACGGTAGTGTGTTCAATAAATCCAATAGCTGTGTGTTGGACCTTAACGAAGAATCAGGGGCTCCCCTGTTCCAAATAAACCAGTCAGCAATTGTAAAGCTAATACAAAAACTACGTTTCAATGTATCAAAGGGTCCTGATAATATTGTTAGTGAAGTACTTAAACTAGGAGGTAGGGCCGTGGCACGATACTTGGAGGTGATATTTAATGTGTCCATAAACAATGCGCAAATCCCAGATGACTGGAAAAGAGCTACGGTAGTCCCAATATTTAAGGGAGGGAGCAGACTTGAATTGGGCAACTACAGGCCGGTTAGCCTTACGTCCATCGTTTGTAAACAGATGGAGCATCTCATTTGCGACTACTTGAGGGAACAGTGGGAAACATTATCATGGTTTAATGATAGGCAACATGGATTTCGGAAAGGTTACTCATGCGAGAGTCAGATGCTATCACTTTTTCAAGACATTAGCGAATCGTTAGACCATGGAGTTTCAGTCGACGCCGTGGTTATAGATTTTGCGAAGGCATTTGATGTCGTGCCGCATGACATTCTACTCCATAAATTAGCTTCGACGAAGATTGATAGAAGAGTAATTTTATGGATCAAAGAATTTTTGACGGGTCGTTCACAGAAAGTGAAAGTCGAAGGCATATTCTCGGATGAAATTACCGTAACGTCGGGTATCCCTCAGGGCAGCGTAATCGGAACTTTGTTATTTTTGGCGTTTATAAATGACTTACCAAATGGGATTCGCAGTGACTGCCGATTGTTTGCGGATGATTGTGTGATATATCGAAAGATACATGACTCACAAGACAATGCAGTGCTTCAAGAGGACCTGAACCTGGTCTATAAGTGGGCGATTGAAAATAAAATGAAAATAAACACAAGAAAATGTAGTCTCTTAAAAATAGGGAAAGTGCGAAGGCAGGATTTTCAATATTACATTGGCTCGGAAATACTTGTAGAAGAAGATTCCTGCAAATATTTGGGCGTTCACGTAAGGAATGATATGAAATGGAGTAGTCATGTAGGATGTGTAGTTTCAAAAGCTTACAAATCCCTGCACTTTGTAATGAGGGTATTAAAAGGAAGTAGTACATCTGCTAAAGAATTAGGCTATTTGTCACTTGTAAAACCTATTCTGGAATATGCCTCGGCGGTTTGGGATCCATATCAAGTAGGGCTCATCAATGAGTTGGAAATGGTACAAAGAAAGGCCGCTAGATTTGTGCTCAGTGACTTTAATCCCAGAAGCAGTGTGAGCCGTATGTTAAAGAAACTTGGGTGGGAATCACTGGAGGCTAGGAGGATGAAATCTAGACTCTGCGCTATGTACAACACGTATACAAATCAACCAGCATGGGGTGAGCTTAGCAAACGATTGGGAAAGCCCACTTACATGGGTAGGAGCGATCATCCTTTCAAAGTTAAGGGCCGACCACAGCCAACAAATTATGGTAAATATTCGTTTGTAAACCGTGCCATTGATAACTGGAACTCTCTACCTGCCGCTGTCTTAGAGCCTTTTCCCAAACATATAGGTGTGTTTAAGAAAAGACTGACTATTTGTGTAAATACTCCAGTTTAATTGTTGTATAATTGTTATTGAATTGTTATGTATAATTATTTATTTGTTTTGTATACCCAGCGAAGATGCACCTGAAGGCTGGAGCCACACCTGTTTTCGCCCGAGCTCGAGTCGTACCAGTTGCCCTCCACGATGCCTACGCCAAGGAAATCGACAAGAAAATTGCATCTGGCTTATACAAAAGAGTGGCTACTCTGAGTGGGCATCGACAACGCACATCGTCGCCAAGAAGAACGGCAAACTGAGGATCACAGGCAACTACAAGCCTACTCTCAACCCGCGGATCATCATCGATGAACATCCCATTCCCAAGGTGGAACATCTATTCAACCGAATGCGCGGCGCCACTCTCTTCTGCCACCTGGATATCACCGACGCATACACTCATCTCGAGGTCGACGATGAGTTCAGCCATGCTCTCACGCTTAACACGCCAACTCACGGTCTGATCCGCCCAACGCGAGCAGTATATGGAGCAGCTAACATCCCCGCTATCTGGCAGCGGCGAATGGACACAGTCCTGGATGGTCTCCCAAACGTCGTAAGTTTTTTCGATGACAGTATAGTTTTGTTGCCAGCTTTGAAAATCTGATGCAGGCCCTCAGCACCATTCTGGAACGGTTTTGGCAACACAACCTCAAGCTCAACCGAGCCAAATGTGTTTTCGCTCAAACATCCCTGGAAGCCCTTGGCCACAAAATCGATGCGTCAGGCATCCACAAGTCTGATGCACACATCCGAGCTGTACGTGATGCACCGAAACCGACTACACCAGAAGAATTCCAACTCTTTCTTGGTAAAGACACCTACTACAGTTCGTTCATCCCCGATTTGTCCACCATAGACAGACCACTCAGGGACATGCTGCTCAAGGACCCTCTCATCTGGACACCAGAAGGCTACAGGGCATACAAAGTCATCAAGAACGCCCTAACCTCGCCCCAGGTACTCATGCAGTATGACCCAGCGTTACCACTCCTGTTGGCCACGGACGCCAGCAAGACCGACCTGGGTGCAGTACTGTCACACCGGCTCATCAACGGGCTAGAACGACCAATCGCTTACGCCAGTCGAACGATGACAGCAACGGAGCAAAGGTACCCTCATCTCCGCACGAGACTCAACTTGACCAGGCCACGTCGAGGTCACCGCACAACCGACCAGGTCACCGTGCAACCGACCACGTCACGGTGCAACCGACCAAGTCACCACGAACCGACCAAGCCACCACGCAACCAACCAGGTCACCACGCAACCGACGAGGCCACCGTGCAACCGACGAGGTCAACGCACAACCGACCAATCACCGCTCAACCGACCAAGCCACCGCACAACCGACCAAGCCACCGAGCAACCAAGCCTGTGACGAGTTCGCTTCACCAAGACACCAGCAACAGTTCAAACACCACCAGCCACACCAGCTACACCTGTAAACAGGGCACCACCTATTTCCCATGCCACTTTTATTCCACGCAGGAGCACTCACCGGCGAAGACCACCATTAAGATTCTCTCCTGATTAAGTTTCCAAAATCATCCATTTAAAAGAGGGAGGAAATGTTGTGTATTTACTTGAGTTAACATGAACAATCTAGAAAATGTTGTGTAGCCTATTTGCTTGAGATAACACGAACATTCTGTTCACTATGCCCAGAACATTCCAATCTGGAACATTCGAATCTGGAACCTTCCATATACTATGTATATATGCACCCGCAGACTGTAGACGACAGTTCCGCGCATATTCTTTAGTTCCGCACTAGTTCTGCTCAAGTTAGTCCCCCTTGTGTATCGTTGTGTATCAACTAGTGTTAAATAAACCGTTGTTTTATATTAACAAGTGTATGTTATTTATCTTGTATCTCCCACGATATAACACTGTACTATTCTATAGTTAGGTTATACACATCTCCAATTACTGTAAATAAAACAGTAATGCAGTACAGTACTTAAAATTTTATGACTTCTTTAAAAAATCAGGCAGTTTGGTTTGTCGAGTGAACTTTGCACGAGTAAGTCCCTGTTCAAATACACCATGTAACTGTTGTATTAATGACAGCACATCAGTATCACTGAGACTAAGAGCAATTTTTTTCAGTCGCTCCACCACCTGGCAAGCTGAGATATAATTTGTTATAGGATTTTTATCTATTTCTTCTTCCCTTCACTCTCACTACACTCACTGTCTTGGTCAGCCATTGGTTTTGTTGTTTGCATGTCCTTCACAATTTTATTTACATCCACTGAATTGTCCTCAATGTCCACAGAACTATCAATCAAGCTGTAGTCACTGGACTCAGCATTTTCATGTCCGACCTGTTGCAGAAGACTCTGGATCAATTCCTGCAGTTCATTTGCCGCGTGGTCTTCAATTCATTCCCATTCATTGTTGCGGAATCCTGGTTTCAGAGAACAGTTACATAATATGTCCATTTTCACTGACTTCCATGCCAAATTAATCCATCCAATAGCATCCAGTGCGGTGATAGATTTTGTGATTTCTTTGTACTCTTCAGGGCATTCCAGCTTTCTTTCATTGATTTCCAAAATGTGTTGATTTCTTGCCTGTATTGTTGGAAAACATATTCCTACACACACTGAAATGCAATGCCAGAATATCTGCTAATCAACTTGTGTGGGACTAATTGAAGCCCTGAATTGCATAATCTATTCTTTATACTCTAGTGCTATATCAGTAAGAGAAGCCAATGGCTTCATAAACAGGCTTTTGGATATCAATTTTTTGTTTCTTCTGACAGTTTTTCAGAATACATTTTTAAAACCTGAGTTCCCTTTCAATATTCTTCAGTAGAAAACCAATGATACACAGTTCTGCCTGCAGAAATGCAGTCACATATACACTGCTCACAAATAAAAACACATCAAAATGTTAGTCGTCTGTAAAACTTCGTGTGCCTTTATTTTAAAGACGTAGATTATACAGAACCTAAACATGTTCCTTTATTTATATAGAAACCAGAAATGAACAAAAAATACCCACACGGTTACGCTTGATTGTCCCAAACAGAAACAGTGGTCCAGAACCGAAAGTCACTGCACTTGAATGCAACTGAAAACAAACTGAAACTTACACTTAACTCTCTCCAATACTCTGTGTTCCCATCTCTGGCTCATATCACAGCAGCACACCGGCGTGGCATGCTTCTGATAAGCCTCGGGATGGCTTCCCACTCTTGCAATAATGCTGCTGTCAGCTCCTGGAGTGCGCGGGGTTGCTGTGGGTGATTCTGGATACGCCTACCAAGTTGATCCCACAGATGCTCGATACAATTAAGGTCGGGGCTACATGCAGGCCAGTTCATTACTTGAAGTACAGCAGCTGCAAGTATGTTCCTGGTAAGCCTAGCAGAATGTGCAGTGGCTCCATCATGCAGTAGTGTGAAATATTGCCCAATGTTGTCTGTGATGGGCAGTACATGGTTCTCCAGAACCTCCTCAATGTAGGGCACAGCTGTCAATCGCCCCTGAATGACTACGAGGTCACTTTTATGGCTCAAAGAATTTCCTTCCCAAACCATCACTGATCCGCCACTGTAAGTGTCTGTTTCCTGCGGGTTGCAAGCCAAATTTCGTTCTCCTTGACGTCGCCAGACTCGAATACGACCATCTGACACACAAAGCTTGAATCTGGATTCATCGGCAAAAAATACTGGCGTCCAGTGTCGGAGCTGCCATTTGACATGCTGTTGTGCAAACTGCAGACGGCATCTTCGGTGATGAGGGGTCAACCCGGGCACTTTTAAGTTGTCTCCGGGAATTGAGCTGACCTTCTCTTAGTCTATTGCGGACTCTCTGTGTACTGACGACAGTCCCATGTACATTAATTAGCTCACATCGTAGGTTCCTGGCTGTACTGCTACGATTTCGGAGGGTCTGTAAACAAAGAGCTGGCGTTGATTTCCGTTTTCTCCCTGAACCATGTCGGCATTTGACAGTATGTAGCTCTTGATATTGCTGCCACCACCTGCAGATGATTGAGATACTCTGAGCCGCTCTGCCACGTTACGCTCAGTGTGTCCTTCCCGCAAGAGGGTTACTGCATGCATGGCTTGTTCTGATGGTAAATGCATTCCCATGTTTTGTGCACTAACCTGCATATGCTGCTTACCAATACGACAGCTCACACAGCACAGACCGACCATGCTGTACGTCACAAACCACAGTTGTTTGGGGCGCGGTCACAACGATAACTGCTACGACTGAAGGGTTATGTCCTTGACTTCAATATTCCACCACATTAGTGTCACCAAGTGATAAACAACCCTCCAGAGCACCATGGATGTGAAACAACATGTGTGTACGCTAGTTCATGCCAAAGTTGTGATGCGGTTTTTTTTTTGCGAGCAGTGTATGAGAAATGCACGGAGTGAAGAAAAATCGGGTTGAGTTTCCGCATATGGCACGACCCTCGGATTACCATTCTCTACGCTTTCCACTGCACAGTGGGCCGGATACCTAATCTGACGGGACAAAATAGTTTTTGTAGAAATAACATTTCTTTCGTGATAATTTTGTTAAAAATAATAGATTTAATAATTTACAGCTCTTTGGAAAGGATATTTTAAAATCACATTGGAATGAACTTAGGACCATCTTAATCACCCGATACACTTCGTTTGAACATCCTTCTAGGGCTAGTTTTTTCTGCACATTAGTTATCAGTAGGGATAGGAATTTTTCGGTGACTTCAGAGTGAAGAAAGCGGTAGTTTCAAGTGGCAAATTCGGTGGTTTCAAGTGCACTTTTCGGTACTTTCGAAATGTTAAATTTTAGGCGTTTTTTTAATATCATGGATAACATAACACATTTCAGTCATCCTTCAAAGTATACTTCAGTGAAGAGATCCAAATTCTCTTGTGACAAATGGTGATACATATCACTTAACGTGCTAGTGTAAGCTGAAAAACAAAAGTTCACAGTTAGCGTCTGAACAGGGTATCAAAATGGTTTTCAACACAGATTCTGAGAACTTTGGAAATACAAATGTCATTCCTTGCAAAACTCGAACAATGTCTGTCTTGGTCCTGTCGTGCATCTGCTTCTTGATTAAAGTTTGCAGTTCGTTGTATTCTCTTATGACCTCACTTTCTTCCAGTGTTCCACAGAATGGCAACTTCTTAATTTTCTTTGCAAGGTCCTCATTGTTGTTCATTGGCACTATTTCTGCTGGATCAAACGCACACATTTGTAAATTTTGTTTCCAGGGTCAACGGATCTCAAGCTGAATAATATTCTAAGAACATGGGACCCAACGTTTACTAAAACTGAATGTATTTTATCTATTTTTAACACATTTTCACAACCCTCCAACAGCTCCTTAATGTTGGTACCGTAATTTCCAGAAACAGCAAGTTTAAGGGCTTGCTGAATTCTCTGGAGATGTCCATCTAGAAGGTGAACAGTCTGATAAGACTGGCCTTCTAATAAAGGGATGAGTTCAGTGATGTCTGTGTCAAATTCTTTGAATCTCAAGTATTTCGTCATCTGAAACATTGTTCAGGAAATCAACACCAGATTTATCAGTCCCTACTACTTCATTCATAAATTGCACAATGCCCTTCAAGTATTCTGACAGGTACACTACAGAATGAAACCAAGAAGACCAAGTGGTTAAGACTGGTTCAGGAAACAGTGGCACATTTTGATATGGATACTTGCCATCTAGATATTCATGTCTGAAAGGCGCACTATATGACGCCAAGCGTCTAGTAGTTACTAGGATGAAGGGGCAGGTGACCTTGCTGTTCTGGGCCTTAAAACCTCAATAACTTAGTAACTTACCAGGATGACCGCCGAGATTGATAAAGATCGCTGTATGCAGAAAGCGAGGTCCGCTATCTACCGTTAAGTTTCCGATCATTCCGTGTTTGTTGGCTGCTCTCCATGCAGTCAAGTCATGAGAGAAAATTACCACTATTACACTCGCACAAAAACAAGCCTTTGTCGGCTTCTGTGACGATGATATTTCAAACAGGCAAGGTGGTCTCACAACGATGACATTAGGGCAAAACCTGGATGAATGCCAAGATGCAGAAGAAAGTTGACATTCAGTAGTTAGACTTCGATAAAGACGATCATGGTTTCAGACATGAAAGCGATGAGGATATTGTACGGAATTTGACTGTCGGTGAGGTAAACTGAGATCCAGTACATGTCTGGTGAAGGAGTGATGCAACGGAAATTCCGAAAGTTCCCACAGTCAAGCTAGTGTGTCTATAGTCACACTTATCTCTTATATAGAAAATCGAGATGAATTTTCGTTCTCATATATTGTTTCCTTCAGAATTGTACAATCTAAAATTAGAAAAAATAAACTATCTAAGAAACAAAAAGCGATGACAGTCATTTCTCTTAGTAAATATTGGTGTAATCCACGTAGTGTGTCTTACAATACTATGTTATAAAGTATTATAATTATTTTTTTCTGCATGAATTAATAGTACATTATGCAACGAGCCTATAATGGCTATAATTAAGACACGAGTATGTTTATAAAACGAGCGTATGCGAGTTTTATAATTTCCATACGAGTGTCTTAATTACCATTATAGGCGAGTTGCATACGACTGTTTATGTTCGACCATAATTATAATTTTATTATATGTTTTAACATAAATATTCAAAATATCTGTTCAGTCACTAGAATGTTGTGATCGGGTGCTGCGGTGGGTAGTATATCTCTGTTTTCCAAGCTCTCTGGACAACCGACGCATGCGCTCTGTTTGCTTCAATGAAATATATTCATATTGTGCACCAGTATTCAGTAAAACTGTCACCGAAGTCGTTTCAAAACCACGCGCTGTGTAGAAATTGGTTATGGGGATATTAAGGTACAGTGCTATTTCTTATCTCTTATTCACCAGTTTATTTACGCGAACATATGGACGGTGCACTTGCGGTAATTTATATAGACATGTTGGATTTTGAGCGCATGCGCGAAGGTGTCCTTATCTAATTGGTCACACAACTGTTTCTTGAGCTCTGATTGGTGGGAGAAACTGTTTCATAATGAAAAATAGTGTTATAATGAGCCTCATTATGATGCAGTTTTCTGACTCATAATAGCCGGGGTCGAACATAAAATACATTTCAATATTTTAACCAATAGTTTTCCTTTTGCTAGGCTTAAAAACATTACTGCAGATAATTCGTGGCTTTCAAAAATTAGCGGAAATTCGTGCATTATTTGCCGCGAATTATCGGAAGTGCACTATAAAGAAAAAAACGAAAAAGCTAAAATTCGCGTTTTCATGCAAAATTCGCGTTTTCATGCAAAATTCGCGTTGTCATGTGAAATTCGCGAAAATTCGCGAGCTGAAAAACATTTTTTTGGCCATTTTTAGGGTTATTATAACACATTATCACCTGTGTATTATTTCTTTTAAAAATTCGCGAAATTCGCAATCGCGATCCCTAGTTATCAGTGATGTAACCGTGCCTTTTTTGCTTTTCAGCACCTCGTACAAATCCCTACGCATCAAGATAGTGTGAGTCCCCTGCTGGCGCGTCTCTGGAATCAATAATCATTTTCCACTGTAAGATCAATAAACCCCAATATGTGTTACTTGCCACATTAAGTCAAATATTATCCCTAAATAATGGCATAAAATCATAGTGAAATATTAAACATAATTTTTTATAAGCCTTGATGTAACTGAAAACATCACACAAAATAAAGGAATGTTTCACGTCACGTCTTTAAGTGAATAAAGAAATTCTATGTCCAATCAATTAAAATATAATTATACCATCAATAAAGAGCATACCTGAAGGATTACATTCCATATTCTTTCACAGGAAAGATATAATCGGAACATTCACAAAACTATGATCACACTTGACAACTGAACCACGAATAGAATGTAATCCTTCAGGTATGCTCTTTATCGCTGGTATAATTATATTTTAATTGATTGGACATGGCATTTCTCTATTCAGTGACGTGACGTGATGTAAAACATTCGTTTAGTGTGATGTTTTCAGTTTCACCAAGGTTTATAAAAAAAATGTTCAATATCGCACCATGATTTTTATGCCATCATTTAGGGATAATATTTGACTTCATGTGGCAAGTAAATGATATTGCGGTTTATAGCTCTTACAGTAGAAAATGAATATTGATTCCAGGGAGCGCCAGCAGGGGACTCACACTATCTTGACGCGTAGGGATTTGTACGAGGTGCTGAGAAGCAAAAAAGGGACGGTTACCTCACTGATAACTTATGTGCAGAAACAACTAGACCTAAAGTTTGTTCGCCGAGTCGAGACAGTGGAAGTAAATACAGCTGTGCGCGTGATTGCAGGGCTGCCCTCAAGGGGTGCGTAGAGTTGTGCCTGTTGAACGTACGCCGACTTCAGTGCTGTGTATAGCTTACATGTGAAGCTTAAGTTATCGTTTTCATTGTACAGTGTGATTTCTATTTTTATTCAGAACTATGATTTTATTGCTTATTGTTAGTTTATGTATTTAATTAAGTAATAATTTAATTAGTTTTAAACTGCTTAGTATAGGCAAGAATTAACTTTGATCATGTGTACATGGGTTTTATACAATCGTTGTTCCGTTGTAGCGCAATGTCAAGCTCTACCGACTCAGCAGGACTAATAACACCGTATTGTCTCCTGCTGGGGGAATATGGGAACTTGATGACATTATCGAAGAAACTGAAGACCGCCTAATAATAAATGTCAACCATGCTCGCAGCAGCAGCTGGTCAGACACAGTCTACTGAAAACCGTATTGATCGCAATATACTGTATTACATTACCGCGAGCATAATGAAATGTTTCGCATTTATTTTATGATTCCTGTGTGCTGTAGTTTACCATATATTGACAATATTCGTTACTATATAGTAGAAAGAAAGTAACAGTAAATAGTTAACCCGGGCCGCAGTACAGACTTGTCCTTTCCACGGCTACCCCATGATAAACTATCTCGAATCATCTTGGCTAGCCCTGTCCAACTCAGCCGATCACGTGAACTGATCGTGTTTCCTTGTCTAGGCAGTGATCACGTGTAAGTATTTACCTGAAGAGCTCGACTCGGCGAATAGACTTCAGAAGGATGTTCAAACGAAGTGTAACGGGCAATGCAGATGGTCCTAAGTTCATTCCAATGTGATTTTAAAATATCCTTTCCAAAGGGCTGTAAATAATTAAATGTATTACTTTTAACAAAATTATCACGAAAGAAATGTAATCTCTACAAAAAATATTTTTGTTCCGTCAGATTCGGTATCTGGCCCATTGTGCACTTGTCCAACACCACCTAGAGAGAAGGCTGTGCAATACGGATTTGATAAGCGAGCGACGTCACGGCCCAACGGCTGTGTGGCTATGGAGACAGGGGAACAACATTTAATTATTTATTTATTTATGTATTTATTTATTTCTTGACGGTACACAACAGGGCCCAGTGTGCGCCCCAATAACAGTGCACCTACACAGTAAAATACACTTTCTGATATTTCTACAGTAAGTATTAATATCTAAATGAAATTATTAAAACTAGGAAGTTAACACAGATTGAAATGCATAGTAGTAAAAAGCTTAATCAGGTAATATAGAAACTAAATCTAAATAAAACAGGTTTTGAAATTATTACATCGTAAACTAAAAGGTAACATTGATAACTAGGGTACAGGCCTATCCACATATATACATTGTTGATTCTGTTTTGTGTGATAATTTTATTTCAAGTTTGAATTAGAGTGACTGGGTTATAATTTCCAAGAACGGTCTAATTGAGAGACAGAAATCTAGTTTCCAGTTTACACGAACCGCATCGTTGTAAATGCTGCAAAGCCTCCATATAGGTGAATTATTATGTGAAGTAGTATTGGTTATATCATTTTTGAATGTTATAGTTGATCTTGTAGTTAAGCGAGGGATGTTGAAATTTAGGAGCGATAGGAAAAATGAGTTATCAATTTGACCATTAATAACTTGATAAAGGAATTTCATATCATTCACTTGCCTTCGAGACTCCAAACTAGTCATGCCGAAATTCAACAAAAGTTCACCGTAGGGTACCATGTGTGGGTAATTGCCCGTTATTTTGAGGTGTAAATATCTGAGGAATTTCTTTTGAACTTGCTCAATGGATTTAATGCATGTTTTCTGCCAGGGACTCCATACTTGGCTGGCGTACTCGAGCTTGGATCTCACCATGGCAATATAAAGGTTTATGCAGGTACTGGTCCTAATGAATGGCTTAGTGTTTCTTATTATAAACCCTAACATGCGGTAAGCATCCCCGACTGTCTTTTGCACAAGACAAGTGAAAGCAAGCTCTCGGTCAGACAGGATTCCTAGATCTTTCTTCTCGCTTACTGTTTGCAATGTAAATATAGCCTAGATAATCCCATAAGGGCAAAGGCCTCCTGCGAACAGGGACGTGCTCTGGTTTAAACTCGTTAGGCGAGCAAGTCCTAAGGAGTTGTGTAGAAGTTTTTACTCCACTTGCTACACTTCACTGTATTTCACTTCACTGGACTGAGGTCCAATTCCATAAACAAATGTGATTGGGTTCTTCTTACGTGTAAAGGTCATAACAACACATTTCGGTACACTTAAGTATAATTTGTTTTCTACACTCCATTCGTGTATATTATTTAGGCCATTTTGTAGTAGAGTGCAGTCATTAGCGGAAGAAATTGATTTAAAAATTTTGAAGTCATCTGCATATGAAAGACTATTTGAGTGTACTATACAACGTGGCAAATCGTTTATCATTGCTAGAAAAATCAGAGGTCCAAGGTTCGAGCTTTGGGGTATTCCCGAATGAACTATGTATTCCTTTGAGACAATTTTCTGGAACAAAACAAATTGTTTCCTGTCTCTATGGTAGGAGCTGAATAATTTGAGTAATGGGTGGGAGAATCCCAAAATACATAATTTGTTAAGTAGGATATCATGATTTATTGTGTCGAACGCTTTCTCAAAATCTGTAAATATGACATCTATTTGCCCTCCTTTATCTAACTCTTTAGATATAATTTGAGTAAAATAAGTTGCATTCGTCACTGTAGATTTCCTGGATAGGAAACCATGTTGGTTATCTGTTACGAGCGGTCTGAGAAATACTGATATTCTTCCGTGCAATATGAATTCAAATACCTTGGCTACTGCAGAAATAGATATAGGACGGTAGTTATTAATTAGTGATGGATCTCCCGATTTTAGTATAGGGCAGACGCGAGTGATTTTCCAGGCGTCAGGGAACGTAGAAGTTTGTATGGCTAAGTTAAATATAAAGTGCAACGGGTCCCTGAGACTTTCAGCACATCCTTCCACTACATACGGTGGAATATTATCAGGACCAGCCGACGACTTAGGTTTTAATTTTTTTTAATGCATTTCCAACCTCTTCCTGTGAGACAAGTTTTATGTGAAGGGTGTTGGGAGTATTCGAATTGCAGGCTAGGGCTTTGTATTGGGCTGACTGAGAGTCATAAACTGATTTGAAATATGTCGCAAAACCTTCAAAAATGGAATCACCCCTGTCCAATTCTTCATTGTTATATTTAAAGGTGTCGCATGTGTTCCTATTTTTTTTTCTTGTTTTTAATAAACGTCCAAAATTTCTTTGAGTCTCGGCTAATGTTTTGTTTAATATTACGGATATATTTCTTATAAGATAATTGAATGTCCTTTTTAATTTCTGATCTTAATTCTTCAAAACGTAGTCTATGATGATCTGAGTAATTTTTAGCCTACTTTTCACATTTTGCAAAAATGAGGAAAAAGTAGACTTATGAGATCGGGCAAATGTGTGTCTGTCTGTCTGTCCTTCTGTCTGTCTGTCTGTCTGTCTGTCCTTCTGTCTGTCTGGCTGTGTGTGTGTCCCCTCCTATCAACTCCTAAACGGCTGCAGCAATCGAAACAAAATTTGGTAGGAGTAAAGATCTATACCTGAATAGCTCACGCCCATATTTGAAAATGATGTCAGTGCTACCAACTGCTGAAAAATCGCAATTGAAATTTGAGCTCCATGTTGGATATCTTGAAAGGTATGAATAGGAGCTATCTCAAAATTAGCACACGTATAGATAATAATATTGCAGTTTAATTTCCAGGAGGCCATACATCGCAGTGTTGCCAAAATGAATATACGCCTGCTGATAGGTCCAAATTTTAAATGCATATAACTTCTACACTATCAATTGGATTTCAACCAAATTTTGTATGTGCTATGTGTACATAAACATACATGACTGAACGTATTCTTAAGATCCACCAGGGCTGCCAACTGTTAATAAATGCTCTCAATTTATTTTATCCAAATACCAATATATCAGAAAGTATGCAAGCCGACAGCTTTAAACTATGCACACGTATAGTACCTGACATTCTATATTAATTTGGAGTAACTTATATACGTCAGTGCTACCAACATAACTCTAAGCCTGCTGAGAGGTCCAACTTTAAATACATGTAACTTCTATACTATAATTTGGATTTCAGCCAAATTTCGTGTGTGTTATGTGTACCATAACAGATATGTATATGCCGATTCTTAAGAGTAACCAGGGCTGCCAACTGTTAATAAATACTGTCTCTATTTTGTTACCCTAATATCAATATATCAGAAAGTATGCAAGCAAATAGCTCTAAACTTTGCACACGTATAGTACGTGGCATTCTAGATTAATTTGGAGTAACTAATATACGTCAGTGCTGTCAACATGATTCTAAGCCTGCTGATAGATCCCATTTTTAAATGCATGTAACTTCTATACTAACTAATGGATTTCATTCAAAATTGACACAACAATAGATCATATTATTTCAGATTATTTCTGACCAATACATGTATGTCATTGTTGCCAACATGATTTTACGCGCGCTGTTAGATCCAATGTTTAACTGCATGTAACGTCCATGCTCTCCATTGGACTTCAACCAAATTTTGTATTCTGTACCTTAAGAGATGGAACTAAGAATATATTAAGTCACCAGGGCTGCCAACTGTAGTTCTCTATTAGGCTACATTATGCCAGGTATACAGTATTTTGAACTAATTAGAAATTTCGATATTACCAACTTAATTTCGGCATTATTCTAGATGTAGGTGTAGATTAATCATTGGCATAGATCTTAAATTTCAAGAAAAGTAGGCTCTTTAGTTCGTTACGGAACTTCTTGTTTCTCTTCCTATGGTATTCCTTCTCCTTCAATTTACTTTTTGTTTCCTTAGAAAACCAGACAGGATATTTTCTAACGTTTGTCGTTTACATATAGGAACGGTTTCGCCAAGTACTGCGTTAAAAATTTGATAAAACAGGTCTACTGCAGTATTTACATCAGTGCACTCGTATATTTGACCCCAGGCGCCATTCCTCAACCGAGTGTACAGCTGCTCAAAATTGGCTTCCCGAAAGTTAAAGGTATCAGTAGGCTGGATATGTATTTGGTGTCGACATATTATTAGAGATATTTCCACATCCAGAGCAGGGTGGTGGCGACCCAGCGGTAAGAGTGGATCAGTGTTTTCAGTTACATTTATGTTGGTTTTGTTGGATAAAACTAAGTCCAGCGTCCTCCCGTTACGGTTTAGTACTGAATTATAAGACTTTAGCTGAAGATAATTAATAAAATTTACGATTTCTCTTGTTTGAATATTGTCGTCTTTAATTAGTGTACTTTGTATTGTTGGGATGTTGAAATCCCCCTAGATTATTAAATTTTGATCATATATTTCTGTTCTGGATTCCAACCACCGGTATAGTTCCCTGTATGTTTCAACTTTTGAAGCTGGTGGAATGTACATATTACAGACGTACCAAATATTTCGCCTAATAACCAGTTTCACTAATGGACATTCCAAGGTGCCAGTCATTCTGTCGACCTTGAGTACCGTTAATCCGCTCCGGACCAAGACAGCCACCCTACCCCCTGCTCTAGCAAGCCTCTCAGCCCTGTATACTCTGTATATATCAGAACAGACCTCACTGTCAGCGATTTTACTAGATAACCAAGTTTCTGTAATTAGAATTAAGTCATACTGTTTGGTGATCAGGTTTTCATTGAATAAATCTAATTTTGTATTCATTCCTCCTACATTTTGATTAATAAATGGATAATGTAGGTTTTGATACCATTAGAGAGTGTTCAGGTCATCCTCATTTCGAATTACGATGACCCGAGAACCTTCAGATTGGCGTATTTTAATATGTCCATTTCTTACCCACAAGAAAGCATACTCCTTCTCTCTTCTGATGCTCCTAGCTTGTGCCAGCAACTTCCTCTTTTCAGGGGATAAACTCGCGTTCACATAAATAACATTATCGCCAGGAAGACCAACGTGACGAGTGGAGAGATACCGTTTCACCCGGCGTCGCTCCAAAAGATGCTCCTTGTCGTCCCACCGAACGAATTTTAAGATGATGCCACTGTGTTGATGATTAGGTGACTTAGGCAGTCGATGACAGGCATCCACCATTGTTTCAGTGATGACCACATCCAGAGCTTGACATACTTTCTTCACTGTTTCAATAATGTTTTCGTTAACTTCCGGGACACCGTGTATTTCCTCCGTATTCCTACGTGTGTACTGCTCAGATTCTCCTAGGCGGTTTTCAAGGGATTTTAGCTTCGCCTTAAGATTGACATTTTGATGGGTTAATGACTCAATGTGTCCTTTACATTCCTTAATTTCTATCTGCTGGTTTGAAATTAATGTTACACAATCGTCTAGATTTTATGGCACAATTCCATTGAATTACCTAGATCAGTCTCTCTCGCTCTTTGTTCGTCTTTTATGATTTTAAGTTGTTCTTTTAAATCTTTTAGCATTCCATAAATATTCTCCATTGATGGAGCGTCTTTGTTACTTACACTATCACTTATTGTTGCACTATAGTCCACACGTTGCACACACAGCCACTCGGTGAATCTGTTCAATGTATTCACACACTTCTTGTGGAACAACTTTTTACATGAACCACGCTGTACCTCTCCAGCCTTCCCCAAGCTACCACCACACTCTCCACAGTCGCCCATGTTGCCGATGCAAGTGAAAACTCCTATTTAACCAATTTACGAGGAAGTTAGTAATTGTAATTGATGATGTTATTAATGACTGGTCAACGTATACACTTATATTGTTGGGTGACAAATATGGTTTAGTTTCTTCCTCGAATACACTCTTAAATACACAATGTTTTCGGAGCTACTCACTGCTGTGTTGTTCACTCAGCCGCCATTCGTGTTATGGTGTGGTTTCCGCGTTTTGTGTTTCGTGTTTACGGTCCCGGTACTGATTTTCTCGGAATTCCTACCCGGTTATACTTCATGGTCGTCAGTGCAGTGCAAAGTTATGCCTAATAATTGCAGTGTGCCAAATTGTAAAGGCAATTAAGCCAATGGACATTTTCCTAATTGAAGAGCTCGTTTCCAAAACTCACTAACGAGGGAACGGTACGAAGTCGGACGGCGAATTTTGATTTAAATTTTACATAGTCGTGAAGGTATAAGCCTCCGTGGCTTAGGCGGCAGCACGCCGGCCTCTCACCGCTGGGTCCGTGGTTCAAATCCCGGTCAATCCATGTGAGATCTGTGCTGAACAAAACGGAGGCAGACAGGTTTTTCTCCAGGTACTCCGGTTTTACCTGTCACAATTTCATTCCAGCAACACTCTCCACTATCATTTTATTTCATCTGTCATTCATTTAATCATTAACCCAGAGGAGTGCGTCAGGTCTCGTCAGCCGGCACGTTCATATCCTCGCCGCTAGGTGGGGGATTCATTCATTCCATTCCTGACCCGGTCGGAGACTGGAAGCAGGCTGTGGATTTTCATTTTCATTTTCACATAGTCGTGAAGGTCTTATTTTATGCTGAAACAGGTAGTGGAGGTCAAATTTTTCGCTTGTCCCTTTCGCTTTGGGAGCTCCAAGTAGGCGGTGCGCGCTCAGAATTGTACAGTACGTACCGGCACACGGCAGCGTACACAGCCGGCGGCTGTATAGCCTCGCCTACCCTCTCCCCTCGTTCGGTTCTCTACTATCCTCCTCCCCAGATACGGTTGCCTACAGTTGTGTATTTTTTTTTTTTTACACGGGATGGGGGGTTAAAACTGAAGTTAGTTGGGATATTTTATTTACAAAGTTGAATGCATTGTGGAGTATAGAAACAATAACAAAGGTTTACAAATCGTATAATACGTACTCACATATCATATTCATCATTATGCCGTTCAACCTGTTCAAGGAATGCCTTTATCTAACACAGTCTGGCAAGCATGATAGTGAAAATCTAACACAAAATATGAATAACAAAACACAACAAAGCAATGTACGCACCTTATAAAAGAAATTGGTGTAATCATTTCCACACTTTTTATCAGTCAAATTATAAAAATTAGTTTGCGAGACAGTATGAAATGGTGGTACATTGCCAGTAATGGAATAACCACCCGCTTTCCAAGCATATTTCAGCATTGGTACAAAATAATCGGCTTGTAATTGGTTTTGCACTAGCATTTGACTAGTTAAGCAGACCCAACCTGCGGTTGGAAACTGCTCTAGTTGATGATGATAATTTGTCTAGTTATAATGAAAAGTCTGTTGTTGGGTTTTAATTTTGACTGGCCGTATAAATTCCTTACTCGGCAAATGTTTTCCATTCAATGGACTGAATATTTTAGTTGTCGGAAGAGTCAAACATCACACGGCTGGCAAAGATACGTAGTTCTTATCAGTATTTATTCAATTTGTACATGTTTGTTCATCAGAGATTCAAGTTGTGGATTTTTGCCCTGGCCACGGAATGAATCTAGGAGAAGATGATTTTGTGCGTCGTCCTGTAATTGCGGATGGAAACAGTTTTGGATCCAGGCACGTACATGCACTTTCCCCATTTTCACGGAAAATGAACAATCAATGACGACATATTTAAAGAGATCCATGTAGGCGTAGATACTTTCTCGTGCCCTAGGTCCAAACTTTCCATTAATTTCTTGGAAAACGATCAAGAACAAATGTCCCATTTCTCCGGCTTTTGGGATGTGCACTGTGTGGGAGTGCGTAAAGCTATTTCGGCAAACAAGCGTAGCAAAAACGTATTTTACCACGAAAATCATAACTTCTTTGTGTTGTCATTTCGTACTCGAATCAGGACTGGTCCGAATTCCAGATATTGGCTTCCAGGATCTCTTTCTCTTCTTGCAATTCATTAATGAATTTTACAAATTTTTAGCCTCTTCATGTCGTACTTCTTCGTCTGTTTTAAACGTTTTACCGACGAGTTTGGTTACCATTGGGAACCGAATTTTCAAACGCCTTTTAGGGTTTGTCAAGTAGGAGTCGCTCTGGAGATTGTGTTTAGGTAAAACAACTCCCTACCCTCACCAATCCAACGCTCAATGTCCGATTTTATGACCTATAAATAACGCATCCTTGCCTAAGTGAACTCCTCCTTCACATAAGCTCGAACCATTGCACATTTCCTAATTTCTCCATTGTGTTCAACGTGGTTGACGATTCCGTAAATTTGTCGCTGAGTCTTCTTAAACTACCGTACAACGTATATAGGTCCTCGTTCCTTTATTGTTTGATACATGTCCAACAATAACTCGGAATCATAATCTTCCACTGACTTACAGGGTCTTCCTCGGCCATCACACGACATGATCTCTTCGTTAAACTCATCTCCGTGTTAACGTTTTTCTGGTGATTGTGTCCCCTCCTCAACGCCATTGCCGTCTTCTGAATCAACGAAGAAGGCTTCTTCCTCCTGAATAAGTTCGCATGTGTCCTCCGAAATTGCATCAGACGTTGTCTTTATTTGTATGTACATTATTTGCTCTTTATCAGAAAGCTCTGCAGCTTCCTGAATATTAACACCATAGGCATGAATAAGAGTTGCAATAAAGTTGCAAGCGGTCATTACAGCGCAATGACTCCAATGTGATCGCCTGTATGTGCAATAGCCATCAGTTGTGGAGACTTGACCGTATAGAATAGGATATGACTAGCGGACCCGTGCGAGAAATCTCGCATGTTCATAAACCACACTTTCCCCAATAGTTTTATAATGAGACACTTAAGGAGAAAGGTTATGTTTTTATTTCAACCAAATGATTATAGAACACTATTTACATTTCAGGATAAACGAAAGACCTCAGAATGTTAATATGACATGAAACAGGCGTCACAGCGGCCCGTGGACAGCAATTATGGAGCGTATTTTCCTACATCAGCGGTGTTTGCAAATCGCACACTTCGTACAATTTCTTTAAAGTCATTTTTTAAAGAAATTATTGATATTTATGAAATTATTGTGCAATTCGTCACTGCTAATGTCTATTCTCTTTCATTTGAATGCTCATTTTCAAGATCGGTCGCTTGTAAGTGCCGCAGAAGGGATGCATACTACTGAAATAATATATATGATTCGCCGACCTATATACACAACCACTGTAGGCAGCCGTATCTGGGGAGGAGGATAGTGGAGAACCGAACGAGGGGAGAGGGTAGGCGAGGCAAGACAGCCGCCGGCTGTGCGCGCTGACGTGTGCCGGCATGTAATGTACAATTCAAAGCACGTACCGACAACTTGGGAGCTCCCAAATGCCCCCTTAAAAAGGACCAGAGAAAAATTAGATCTCCACTACCTGTTTCAGCGTAAAAAGACCTTCACGTCTATGTAAAAATAAAATCAAAGCTCGCCGTCCGACTTCGTACCGTTCCCTCGTAAGTCAGTTTTGAACGAAATTGAGAAATCGGTTGGAACTCGTTCGTAATGTGTAGACCTATGTATGTTCAAATTTTATTCCAGAACCATTGGCGGTTTCTGGGTATTCGCCCGGGAGCCAGTGCACACCCATTCTTGAAAAATTGCCGTTCACATTTCAATTTTACGAATATAAAAATTAATATAAGATTTTATGGTAGTATAAAGCGTCAACAAATGTCCAGGATACCACTTTTTTACATTTAAATGTACCGCGTTGGTTGCGCCTCACTGTACGTTGCTTGTGTGCTGGCTCTGGCATCATCAAATATCGCCGTTCGCCACGTGCAGCTTTGTAGCCAGCGTTAGGCTTGACGGCAGAAGAGGGGAGGCAAGAGGGGAGAGGGGACGTGTGTTTACTATAACAGAATCGGAGCCAAATCCTTGCCTGGCGAATTGTACTGCGCATGCTCCATTTTATTATTCACCTCCTGTCGCATCTGACTGACAGATTAGATAGATAGATAGATTTTTATTTATTCCATTTGATCAAATACATGCATTCAATACATTTTTGATATAGGACACGTCAGAATTTACATGCATAAAATAAAAGAACTAACAGGTATATATTACTAAGATTATAACTATTTATAACTTATTATAATAGCAAATCTTAATAGATACAATCTTATTGCACAACTATTTACACCTCACTCTATTATCATAATATGAAAACTTAATTCTATAAATACAACAACATACAGCTAGGTATTAAAATTAAATTAAAAAAGTAAAATATAGTTATAGATTCCATCACTCCTATACGCTAAAATATTCAACTACTGAGTAAAAACAATGGCACTGCAGATAAGCTTTCAACATTCTATCAAAGGTTTTTATTTTTGGGGCCAGTTTTATATACTGGGGTAGTTTATTGTATAATTTAACTCCAGTGTGAAAAGTTCCTTTTTGATATATGCTTGTGTGTGTGTGTGAAATATGAATGTTTTGATTTTGTCTTGTGTTATGCCTATGAACATCATTGTTTGTTTTAAGAAAAACATCTTTATTCATTAAATTCTTTTTAAAAAACATAATACTTTCAAAGATATATATGCAGGGCAGTGGGAGAATGTTTAAATCTTTAAACAGAGGTCTACATGATTCTCTAGAGTTTACATTTGCCATAATTCTAATCGCTCTCTTTTGTATCCGAAACGTGCTTAGTACATCTGGCGACATACCCCAAAATATGATCCCATATCTTAAGTATGAATGGAAATAAGCAAAATAAGTATTTCTTAATGTGTGCATGCTAGTGCAGGTTTTCAAAATACGTAACGCAAAGCACATCGAGTTCAGTTTAGTATTCAGATATTGTATATGTTTATTCCATTTCAAGTCTTGTTGTATCCATAGTCCTAAAAACTTTATTTCTGATTTATTTTCTATTTGATGACCATTTAATGTTATATTGGGCATCGCAGGATTCCTATTCTGTATAGTGTGGAAATTTAGACATACTGTCTTTTTATAGTTTATTATGAGGCGATTATCTTGTGACCATTTGGTTAACTCTCCTGTAACGGAGTCAGCAGACTGCTGTATGACCTGTTTAGTTTCACCTTTTATTACGAGTGTTGTATCGTCCGCAAACAAAATTTCCTTATGTGAATGAACGTTCTGTGTTATATCATTTATATATAGAAGAAAGAGTAGTGGGCCCAAAACCGATCCCTGGGGTACTCCAAATTCAATAATTCCCTCATTGGACAATGTTTCATTAAGTAATTTGGTTCCATCATCCTTGTGTCTCAAGCTTACTATTTGTTTACGCCTTGTTAAGTAAGACTCTATCCATTTATTAGCTAGACCTCTAACACCGTATTGATTTAGTTTGGTAAGGAGGATTTTATGGTCAACTACATCAAATGCTTTCGATAAATCCAAGAATAGGCCAGTTACATGTTCCTTATTGTCAATTAATTTCAGTATACTATTACTACATTCGTAAATTGCTGTCTGTGTAGATTTTTCCGTTCTAAATCCATGTTGTGAGTTTGATAATATTTTATTTTTTTCTATGAAACTTATCAGTCTCTTATACATAATTTTTTCCACAATTTTTGCAATACCAGTTGGTAAGGTAATAGGACGATAGTTATCTAATTCATCTTTTGAACCGTTTTTGTGCACTGGAATTACTTTTGATAACTTCAAAATATCCGGGTAAGTTCCTGAGAGAATTGAACTGTTTATTAAGTGCGTAAGTGGATTTATTATATTTTCTGCACATTTCTTTAAAATTGCATCAGGGATGCCATCAATGCCAGCACAGAATTTATTTTTTAGCTCTTTTATAACTATTCTTACCTCTTCACTTGTGACATGATTTATAAATAAAGAATCACTGCATATATTTATTTTATTATTAGAATTTAGTGTATTTACCTGTGATTTATTTAATAATTTTTGCGGAATTTCCAGAAAATAGTCATTAAAAGTGTTTGCTATTTCCTCTGGATTATTAATCACTTTATTATTTCTGGTCAGTGTAATGTTCCTTTGTATTTTAGCAGATTTTCCAGTTTCTTTCTTTATTACGGACCACATCGCCCTGTTTTTATTAGATGATTGGGAAATAAAATTATCATTATGCATTTTCTTTGCTAGTCTTATTACCTTATTTAATATGCTAGTGTATTTTTTGTAGTATAAATTGAATTCAGGTGTTGTGTGGTATTGTTTATATAATTTGTGTAGAAATTTCTTTCTTTGACATGAATTTATAATCCCTGTTGTTATCCAATTGCTAGTTTTGTTATTTTGAACAGTTCTTCGTTTAAAGGGGAATGCTATTTCAAAATAGTGTTTTAGGGTACTGTTAAATGCATTAAATTTATCATTTACATTTTCTAGTTCATAAATTTCTGACCATGTTTCCTTATTTAATAAGTCATTGAAATATGTAACATTTGATTCAGTGAATGACCTGCACTTTGATTTTACTCCATTATCATTATTATTGATTACTTCGGATACTTCAAAACTCAGTATTTGTCCATGGTGGTCACTAAAACCCGGACAATAGACTTCTATTGAATGGTGATATTTATCTGTATTTATAAAAATTTGATCAGGAGTGGTTTTACTAAATTTTGTTATTCTTGTTGGTGTATTTACTGTAGGTTTCAGTCCATAGGAAATTAGTAACTGGTTTAATAATTCACAATTTCTATCAAGTTTTAAGAAATCCACATTTACATCCCCACAAATTATTATATCGAAATTTACTTTGCTCATGTTATTGAGTAACAATTCTAGTTTATCTATAAATAGAGGAAACTTTCCTGACGGAGAACGGTATACGCATACAATTATTAACTTAAACTGCTGAATTTTTACAGCAGAGAATTCAAAATCCTGTTCCATAATTAGATAATCATAAGCTGTTATCTGTTCATGATCTAAATTATTTCTTAAGAAGATGCAAGTACCACCATGGCTAATATTAGATCTAGAGTATTTACTAGCTTGTATAAACCCTGGGAATTGAATTAATTCGAGTTGTTCCTCTTTCAGCCAATGTTCTGAAATACATAGTGCTGAGATGTCTTTAAGTTCATTTTTAAGCATTAGATTTATGTAATCAATTTTATTATAAAGAGACTGGACATTCTGGTGGTAAATTTTAAATTTGTTACTTTTGCAAGCTTGTGTTGGTGATTTATTTACATTATTATTATCATAATTGTTATTATTATTGTTGCTAGACAAATCCGAAATACCATTGTTGCACTCCGTTAAATTTGACTTTAAAAGATGTGAATGCCAAACCTCACGTTTGGCTTCTTCTACCAGTTTCCCTGCTTCCACTCTAATGATATTACTGTTGAATTATTCTTACCATTTGAATTTACAATTTTGCAGATTTCATCACTAAGATACTCTTTTCCTAATCTATTTAAGTGTAGGCCATGCCGAGTGTGGAACTTCCTGTCTAATTTACTTACATCTACAATTTGGACATTTGGAAAACTCTTACAAATTTTATGAATTTTTCCATTTGTAGCCTCTATTTCTACATTTACACATGACTTGGGAATTAAATCGTGTCTCTGCGGAATGTTTACAATAATGACATTTGTTTTTTGCATGGATGGCAATGTACCCTTTAAATCTTTGATTACCTTTTTACTCTCATTTCTATAGACATCGTTTGCTCCAGCGATGATCACTGCGTAGTCCTTTGCAGTAAGGGACGCACACTCTCCTATCATCCCGTTCGTGACTTCTGCAATCTGAGCTCCCGGCTTCACTGTCGAAGTGACCTCCATTTCTCGGTTTCTCTCCAAAACGCTTGCTGCTACATCTCGCCCGTGGCTATCCGCAAATATCCGCATCTTCCTGGATTTTCTCTTTATCACTCTCTTCTTTTCTTCTTGAGGAAAGTCATCATTTTCTTCGACAAGCACTCCAAATGAATTTGAGACGGGAATTTCAGTTACATGTACTCCATTTATATGCCTAGGCTTATTCAATCTTACCTTACCAGCAATCACTGTCGACCAAGTTTCCTTGCTTTCCTCTCTGTTTCCTTTTAATGTATTCAACTCTTCCATTAACTTAGCAATATCTTCCTTTAGCAGCTTTATAATTTCGTCTTTTGAGGACAGTTCGTTTCTCAGGTTATGACATTCGCATGACGGTAGCGGTAGGCCTACATTACGACAATCGGTTTCACTTTTCTCCTCATTCAATTTTACCTGAGATCTTGTGACGATTTTATTTGCATTTTTTACTTTTATTTTGCACGACGAGCATAAATCCGTTACTGTTACACAACCTGACGAGATACTAACACTGTTTACTGTCGTCATACTAGAGATCTAAGTGAGCCTAGATGTTTACACCAAATTACACTAAATTTAATTTAATTATTACTACCTAATAGAATTAATCTAATAACCTACCAATAAAGAAGAATGTGAAATACGTATATCTTCCAATCGGGTGAAGTCTCGTAAAAGCACCACTGCTCTACTTGGTTCAAACAGTGATTGAAGAAGTCACCGAATCTTTGGATACACGTTCCCACAACTTAGTTTAAGTTTATTAAATTATCAACAAGAATTTCTAAATACTATCAATATTCCGTATTACACTTGATCTAAGGAAAGTAACTTTATAGATTTTAAGCCTCTGTTATAATATTTTACCACTTTTATCAAATATTTACACTAGCTGCTATTTCACTACACTTTCACTGTGACGCCATCTTGCCGCAGCCAAAGACAGACGAAGAAGCGATGACCGCTAGCGTGCAGGAGCTACCGCACTATCTGTTGGTGAATTGTTGTACCAAGTAGAGTTTCATGCGCAGTTTTGAAATGGTTTGAAAGGTTGTGTCTTTACCAAGGAGGATATATGGGTAGAGCTGCAACTCAATGCAAAATTTTGACCCCAACCTATTGCTCGACGCAAGTAGTTCCAACTGACAATATGAGATGGCACGACGATGCAATCTCGAGCGCGATCCGTCCCCGACCTGGCTTGGGCTGTGTTTCTATCTCCCAAAATTTTAATAATGACACCCCGTCGTGTTCGTTAAGCCGCCATTTTGTTCGCTGCCACGGCCGCATATTCGCCGATCCCACTTCATATAACATAGGCCCTAAGATGCCGGCTTATGATTGGTGGAGGGTTGAGTTACAGATGATTCGCACTCTCGTCCACAGAGAGAGCGCACCACATCTACAGAGACTATTCATCGCAGAGATACGGTAACGTGAACTTTTGGTGCTCTGTTTCTTAACTTTTTATCGAAAGCGCGGCTCTAGAAAAAATTTAATTAACTGGTGTGATTGTGAGTGTGTCAAATCTCTTTTGACCTCTCCCTACTAACTTCTACCGATACTAACTGCCTATTCAGGTCCTATATACTGCACCACATTCCGAGACACGCCTCTGAGCGTAATGAGAATTTGATGAGAATCACGCTCCCTGATACAAATTTCTCTAAGACCCTTCGGCACCTCTGTGGTAATAAGGTATGTATAGAGCTGTATAATGGTAAGACCGGACCAGCCCAATGGTCCAATGTTAGGCCTACAAGTGCTAGCGGTATGGGCATACTGCAAATTATTGCAAGATGCCACTGCGCTCTGTGAAGTGTGGTGATGTCCATAGGGCCGTAGATTGCCCGTTAAAACCCTAAGCTAAGGCAAAATATGTAACTACGGTGGGAAACACCCGACCTTCTTCAGAGGTTGGGTTCACAGTTCCAACTCTACTCACCTGCTCGACATATAGACATTCTGCGTCTGCGGATGGCAGATGACCTAGCTATTCTGCCACTTAAAACGACAATCAATCAGGCATTCTCCAGGTGTCAAACCCAGAAGTCAACCAAGTGAGCTCCGACGGATAATTCTGCGCACTACTTAGGCCACGACAAAGCCAACTCAGTATAATAGACCATGAGCAGTGGAAGGTAGAGGTTTTGTAACACATTGGTGATAGAAATGGTGTATCATGGAGCCTTCCTTCTTGAAAACAGCATTGTCGTCATAAGAGGGGGATAATAAGCTGCAAAGAAGACCACGTTTTGGTCCTCCTTAAGAACTGTTCCGTATTTCTAAAGAAAAAACTACGTATTCAAATCTAATATCTCATTCGACAACACCAAAGATATAAAAATCGATAACGAAACAATTCATTCATACGACATACAAAACATGTATCCCTGCATCCCAATCAATAAAATTATGAAAATAATTAATTTCAACCTGTTACAGAAAGGAAAATTGAGTAGGATTTAATTCATCAATATTTTAAAGTTCACTTTAAAAAATAACTATTTTCAATTTAATGTAGCAATTTACAAACAAAAAGATAGTCACAGAATGGGTTCTCCTGCATAATATAATGATATAATACAATAATATAATTATGGAGTTAGACGAGTTGCGAGGTGCAAATCAGCTGTTATGACTTTCACGCCAAGAGCTTTTTCCAAAGTTCTCGGCATACGGGAGGGGCGCGCTATCTATGGACAAGAGTGCGAATCAACTGTAGTTCAATCTTTCGCTTCCACCAATCATAAGCCACTATTGGCCTATGCTTTATGAAGTGGGATCGGCGAACATGCGCCACGGCCTAGGGTGGGGGCTTAACGAAGACGAGTGAATCAAAACTATCTAAAAATGTTCCGAGCATTGTCTCCAATCAAAACGTCCCTGATTGGTTGAGCACTTATTGGGTCCTTCCCGCCACACAGCCGCAATCAATTCCGCCATTTACCTCAATTTAACATAACCTAAATTACTTAAATTACAAATATTAATGTTGGTGAAGGGTGGGTGACTTGTGGATTAGATAAGCCATTTTTAGTGTTGCCTTCTATAGATTTGTGGGTGGCATTGTGGTTTTTTGGCAATCTCGTTATCTGGTAGACATTAAGATAAATAGTTCTATTTCGGGGGCCTATCACTCAGTAGCGGTTTATCACAACAGTAGCAACTATTACGAATAGCTGTACTTGATTAAGATTTTTCTGCACCTTCGCAAAATAGTGGCGGTGGTTTGAGATTATTTTGGACTACCATTATGGGGTTTTAATAGTTTTTCATAGAGCATTTTTGTTGTCTTGTAGGCATGATTGATTTGACATGTTAGGTCTGCATGTAGCCTACAGTTTTTTTTCTGGAATAATTAAGTGGACTGAAATACATTGAATATTTCGTTTACTAAGGCAGCACTGAAATATGGGTTCCAACACGATATGGACTTGGAACTTACTGTATGTTCGCTTAACAAAATAATGATACATCAACAAGTCATCCTTGTAATCTCTGCAAATAATAAAAATATTTCCCATCCAATATAGGCCTATTCATGTTGAACGGTAGAAATGTATCAACCTTTATTAAGGCAACACTGAAAAATGTTCATTTTGATCTAGCCTACTTACTCGGAGTCATCTGCATCATGTGTTAGTGTCTCGTCAGGTAGTGTAACCGTAACGGATTTATGCTCGTCGTGCAAAATAAAAGTAAAAAATGCAAATAAAATCATCACAAGATCTCAGGTAAAATTGAATGAGGAGAAAAGTGAAACCGATTGTCGTAATGTAGGCCTACCGCCACCGTCATGCGAATGTCATAACCTGAGAAACGAACTGTCCTCAAAAGACGAAATTATAAAGCTGCTAAAGGAAGATATTGCTAAGTTAATGGAAGAGTTGAATAAATTAAAAGGAAACAGAGAGGAAAGCAAGGAAACTTGGTCGACAGTGATTGCTGGTAAGGTAAGATTGAATAAGCCTAGGCCTATAAATGGAGTACATGTAACTGAAATTCCCGTCTCAAATTCATTTGGAGTGCTTGTCGAAGAAGATGATGACTTTCCTCAAGAAGAAAATAAGAAAGTGATAAAGAGAAAATCCAGGAAGATGCGGATATTTGCGGATAGCAACGGGCGAGATGTAGCAGCAAGCGTATTGGAGAGAAGCAGAGAAATGGAGGTCACTTCGACAGTAAAGCCAGGAGCTCAAATTGCAGAGGTCACGAACGGAATGATAGGAGAGTGTGCGTCCCTTACTGCAAAGGACTACGCAGTGATCATCGCTGGAGCAAACGACGTCTATAGAAATGAGAGTAAAAAGGTAATCAAAGATTTAAAGGGTACATTGCCATCCATGCAAAAAACAAATTTCATTATTGTAAACATTCCGCAGAGATACGATTTAATTCCCAAATCATGTGTAAATGTAGAAATAGAGGCTACAAATGGAAAAATTCATAAAATTTGTAAGAGTTTTCCAAATGTCCAAATCGTAGATGTAAGTAAATCAGACAGGAAGTTCCACACTCGGCATGGCCTACACTTAAATAGATTAGGAAAAGAGTATCTTAGTGATGAAATCTGCAAAATTGTAAATTCAAATGGTAAGAATAATTCAACAGTAATATCATTAGAGTGGAAGCAGGGAAACTGGTAGAAGAAGCCAAACGTGAGGTTTGGCAATCAGATCTTTTGAAGTCAAATTTAACGGAGTGTAACAATGGTATTTCGGATTTGTCTAGCAACAATAATTATAACAATTATGATAATAATAATGTAAATAAATCACCAACACAAGCTTGCAAAAGTAACAAATTTAAAATTTACCACCAGAATGTCCAGTCTCTTTATAATAAAATTGATTACATAAATCTAATGCTTAAAAATGAACTTAAAGACATCTCAGCACTATGTATTTCAGAACATTGGCTGAAAGAGGAACAACTTGAATTAATTCAATTCCCAGGGTTTATACAAGCTAGTAAATACTCTAGATCTAATATTAGCCATGGTGGTACTTGCATCTTCCTAAGAAATAATTTAGATCATGAACAGATAACAGCTTATGATTATCTAATTATGGAACAGGATTTTGAATTCTCTGTCGTAAAAATACAGCAGTTTAAGTTAATAATTGTATGCGTATACCGTTCTCCGTCAGGAAAGTTTCCTTTATTTATAGATAAATTAGAATTGTTACTCAATAACATGAGCAAAGTAAATTTCGATATAATAATTTGTGGGGATGTAAATGTGGATTTCTTAAAATTTGATAGAAATTGTGAATTATTAACACAGTTACTAATTTCCTATGGACTGAAACCTACAGTAAATACCCCAACAAGAATAACAAAATTTAGTAAAACCACTCCTGATCAAATTTTTATAAATACAGATAAATATCACCATTCAATAGAAGTCTATTGTCCGGGTTTTAGTGACCACCATGGACAAATACTGAGTTTTGAAGTATCCGAAACAATCAATAATAATGATAATGGAGTAAAATCAAAGTGCAGGTCATTCACTGAATCAAATGTTAAATATTTCAATGACTTATTAAATAAGGAAACATGGTCAGAAATTTATGAACTAGAAAATGTAAATGATAAATTTAATGCATTTAACAGTACCCTAAAACACTATTTTGAAATAGCATTCCCCTTTAAACGAAGAAATGTTCAAAATAACAAAACCAGCAATTGGATAACAACAGGGATTATAAATTCATGTCAAAGAAAGAAATTTCTACACAAATTATATAAACAATACCACACAACACCTGAATTCAATTTATACTACAAAACATACCCTAGCATATTAAATAAGGTAATAAGACTAGCAAAGAAAATGCATAATGATAATTTTATTTCCCAATCATCTAATAAAAACAGGGCTATGTGGTCCGTGATAAAGAAAGAAACTGGAAAATCTGCTAAAATACAAAGGAACATTACACTGACCAGAAATAATAAAGTGATTAATAATCCATAGGAAATAGCAAACACTTTTAATGACTATTTTCTGGAAATTCCACAAAAATTATTAAATAAATCACAGGTAAATACACTAAATTCTAATAATAAAATAAATATATGCAGTGATTCTTTATTTATAAATCATGTCACAAGTGAAGAGGTAAGAATAGTTATAAAAGAGCTAAAAAATAAATTCTGTGCTGGCATTGATGGAATCCCTGATGCAATTTTAAAAGAAATGTGCAGAAAATATAATAAATCCACTTACGCACTTAATAAACAGTTCAATTCTCTCAGGAACTTACCCGGATATTTTGAAGTTATCAAAAGTAATTCCAGTGCACAAAAACGGTTCAAAAGATGAATTAGATAACTATCGTCCTATTACCTTACCAACTGGTATCGCAAAAAGAGTGGAAAAAATCATGTATAGGAGACTGATAAGTTTTATAGAAAAAAATAAAATATTATCAAACTCACAACATGGATTCAGAACGGAAAAATCTAGACAGACAGCAATTTATGAATGTATTAATGGAATACTGAAATTAATTGACAATAGGGAACATGTAACTGGCCTATTCTTGGATTTATCGAAAGCATTTTATGTTGTTGACCATACAATTCTCCTTAAAAAACTAAATCAATATGGTATTAGAGGTCTAGCTAATAAATGGATAGAGTCTTACTTAACAAGGCGTAAACAAATAGTAAGCTTGAGACACAAGGATGATGGAACCAAATTACTTAATGAAACATTGTCCAATGAGGGAATTATTAAATTTGGAGTACCCCAGGGATCGGTTTTGGGCCCACTACTCTTCCTTCTATATATCAATGATATAACACAGAACGTTCATTCACATAAGGAAATTTTGTTTGCGGACGATACAACACTCGTAATAAAAGGTGAAACTAAACAGGTCATACAGCAGTCTGCTGACTCCGTTACAGGAGAGTTAACCAAATGGTCACAAGATAATCGCCTCATAATAAACTATAAAAAAAACAGTATGTCTAAATTTCCACACTATCAAGAATAGGAATCCTGCGAAGCCCAATATAACATTAAATGGTCATCAAAGAGAAAATAAATCAGAAACAAAGTTTTTAGGACTATGGATACAACATGACTTGAAATGGAATAAACATATACAATATCTGAATACTAAACTGAACTCGATGTGCTTTGCGTTACGTATTTTGAAAACCTGCACTAGCATACACACATTAAGAAATACTTATTTTGCTTATTTCCATTCATACTTAAGATATGGGGTCATATTTTGGGGTATGTCGCCAGATGTACTAAGCACGTTTAGGATACAAAAGAGGGCGATTAGAATTATGGCAAATGTAAAATCTAGAGAATCATGTAGACCTCTGTTTAAAGATTTAAACATTCTCCCACTGCCCTGCATATATATCTTTGAAGGTATTATGTTTTTTAAAAAGAATTTAATGAATATAGATGTTTTTCTTAAAACAAACAATGATGTTCATAGGCATAACACAAGACAAAATCAAAACATTCATATTTCACACACACACACAAGCATATATCAAAAAGGAACTTTTCACACTGGAGTTAAATTATACAATAAACTACCCCAGTATATAAAACTGGCCCCAAAAATAAAAACCTTCGATAGAATGTTGAAAGCTTATCTGCAATGCCATTGTTTTTACTCAGTAGTAGAATATCTTAGCGTATAGGAGTGATGAATTATATAATTATATTTTACTTTTCTATTTTAAATGTAATACTTAACTGTAAGTTGTTGTATTTATAGAATTAAGTTTTCATATTATGATAATAGAGTGAGGTGTAAATAGTTGTGCAATAAGATTGTATCTATTAAGATTTGCTATTATAATAAGTTAAATAGTTATAATATTAGTAATATATACCTGCTAATTCTTTTATTTTATAGATGTAAAGTCTGACGTGTCCTATATCAAAAATGTATTGAATGCATGTATTTGATCAAATGGAGTTAATAAAAATCTATCTATCTATATATCTATCATTACAAACAGCCACTTAAATTATATGCCTTATTAGGCATAACCTACAAATTACAGTCATGAAATTGGTAAATATAAGCAGACAGCAACATCAATATGCAATGGTCTATAATATAGTTTTATAGTGCACAAAAGGTTATTGTACTGAATGTGTTTCGAACTTATGAATAAAACTGGTGGAAACGACAGCCAATTGATTTACATCCAAAGTAGTAGAAACTTTCAGTTGATTGGCAAGAGTGTTGATTTGTACATTTATTTTCACAAATTTTGATGAACAGTGTCACGCTTCAATTTAAATATAAACGTACATACAATTCCTCATCAATAAGTGATTTGCACTTCATACTGTCATGAACTGGAATAGCTTTCTAGCAATTTAATTGATGTAGAAATCTATTCCTCTTGCCGCCATGTTGGTGATAATTGTAAACAAACCCGCGGGCAGCCAATGGCTGGTAATAAATGCCAGCCAATAACAAGCCAGGATGACGCGGATCATAATTCGCGTTTCACTCTCATTGCGTTTTAATTTGAGGTGAGGAATCAGCTGTTCGTTAACGCCACGGGGTGCCATTATTAAAATTTTGGGAGATAGAAACCAAGGAGGATATATGGGTAGAGCTGCAACTTAATGCAAAATTTTGACACCAACCTATTGCTCGACGCAAGTAGTTCCAACTGACAATATGAGATGGCGCGACGATGCACTCTCGAGCACGATCCGTCCCCGACCTGGCCTACTCGCCCCTCTCCTCTTTGAGCCCGTGCCTACCCTTCCCTTTCCCCTACTCTATCCCCCCCCCCCCACTACTTTATATTCCTTTCTTTCTTTCTTTCTTTCATATTTTAGTAATTGGTCTAATAATAGGCGATTTCATCCCCCTGTGATATCAGGTAGAGAAGAAAACATAGGCTCTATCAGAATAGTTATGGATGTTTCCACAAAGCACATAGCAAGACATAGGCCTACCCCACAGATTTGTACAAATAGAAAGAGTAGGCTTCTATACTACAATATTAAAAATGAATTGTAAGACAAAATTACAGCTGCACTTATCACACACCAGTATTATTTAATTGTCAGTGCGGTACTTCCTATCAATCAAATTAAGAAATATCACGTTTGAATTACGGGAAGCGTTGGAACAACCAGCAAATAGCAACCAGCTCTTAGTTTGAATTATATCGATAGTATCTGATATCGTTTTCGAGCGCAGTGTATCGACTAAAATCGATGTGTGATTCAATATAATTCAATTTCTTCGTATAATATTGTTCGAAACCGATTGTATTCCTTTCTAGGCACTGCAATATGTATTTACTATTGATATATATTCAAATATTAATTAAATATACAACATTAACAAAAATACTCACCAATTTTCCGATTTTTCTGCCATCTATAGAAGTACAACTCAACTACATCGTCGTACGCTATGACAGCTAGCGTTTTTAACGTTTTCAGCAGGTACTACTACAAGGCAAGCTAGCGTTGGCACCACAGATTACCTACTACTACAGATAGCCGACAGCCATGCTAATTCTTGGCACCTAAGACTTCAGCGCTGTCTGGTGTATGACCACGGTACTAGTTGAGCACGGCCATGCGGGTAGCCTACCCCACCCCTTCCCCTCGTTCCGCTAAATATTCTCGTCCTAACTGCTCTGCCCACTTCAATGTTCCGAAAATCACAATCTTCCCAATACTTATAGCACACGTTTTTAAGTGTGGAGATAATAATATGATCTACACGAGATAAATCACATTCAAAATAGCAATAACAGTTTTTTTTTTAATAATACCAAAGTGGGAAATTGTGAATTCCGGAACTCTGAAATGAGCAATCACAGCATTTAGGACATGACCTCATCAATAATTTACATGTTTACATTTCTTTCAGTTGCAATTGGAGCATAAGTTATTGCATTGACAAGAATTAGGCTACTATAAGGTCTGCAGCATAATATTACTCAATTTTTTAAAAAATGGTCCCTTCCAATTAACCACTGTAGGCCCAATTATAACCGATTAGTTCCGAGATTAAACTAGAAAGTAAAAGTACTGGGAAGGGAGAATATTCATATCTTAAAATGCTTGATGCTGTTCGCAATAACAGGAAAATTTTAAGAGAGAATACTAAGGAAATAGGTGGTGTAACCTGATCCTCATCACACTAAAATTGTTAGTGTAATTAATGTAATGCCAAATTCATTAGTTTCAGAAAAATAATTGGATATCACAAAATGTATATACAGTAGTTCATTTGATATTCCCTTTAAAATATATCCAGTCCACCAGTTTTGAAGGGTGAAATACAGTAAGTACATGTACATAAACAAATTTCATGGCACACTAATACAGTAAATTCTATGACATGCTGTGAAGGGGAAAGGAGAAATAGGACTTTCAATGAAAAACAAGAAACACACTCAATACTGCTAGAAATCATCGTTTTATTTAAAAAGTTTGTCAACGAAGAAAAAATAACAGAGAGAGACAAAATCAAACTTAGCAAAAATACAGTAATCAAATCTGGTCCTTTTAAAAGTATGTGTTGAGGCATGTTCTTCTTTCTTGCCAAGGTATAACGGTAGGCTACAGCACATGATAATGGACCTATTACCTCCTTGACGCCATGGCTGACACCGATGAACCGCAAATTCCTACAACACATGCAAGTTTGTATGTTGAAACAGTTAACTTAATAAATGTGTAATGCTTGAAATGGAGAACTTGAATTTGCTGTTATGTGTATGTTTGCACCTACTATAACTATATTTTAAAAGAATCTCTTATTGTAGAATCATTGTGTTTTTGATATTAATTTTAGGGCTTTTGATAACATATTCATTTAGCCCCATATATTTGGAAGTGTATAGGATTTATATGATAATCTCTGTTATTGTGGTATCTGTAGTAGTGTGTAGGCTATACTTTCTGTAATTCAGATGAGGACTGGAAAGGTGGCAGCCATAGTTAGGGACATTTATTTTTAAGAATTTTTAATGATATGTAGTAAAATGAAATTGAAATACCATCAGGAACAGTTACAAATTCCCTGTCCACTCAGCCAAGATATTCTGCAGATCTCTCCTGTGGGCCTCAACATTATTTTATTTTATTCCTTTCCTGATAGAAATCCGGTAGTACCTTATTTCAACTCCTGGGGCACTTCCCCAAGCCTGTCCCTTATAAAGCTACACACACTACTACAGTCATCACATTATCGGAGCAATTCTACCCACACCCAACTGCATGGGGCTGATGACCAAGATGTCCCAAGCCCATAAAATGAATTAACAGCAGACAAAATCAAGTCATTATGTTATTTTGTGTTGTGTTGGATTCTGACACATGTATGCGTTTGACAGAGTGCCATTTAAGCTCATGAATAGGAATGAATGAATACGACTACCCTACTTGTTTCACGACAGCCTAGAATAAATACACACGAGACACGACAATAGAGCACTTTAGAACAGTAACGAGAGCGAACTTTCAGTGGAGATGTTGGCAACCATGTGAATACAAACAATTTATGACCAGAACGTAAAACTATGCCAGCGCTCAGAGCATGTTAAAACAATTGGGATCAGTTCAGTCGTTTGCAAACGACTTGTTTATGTTACGGTGAGTAGTCGTTGAATTCATTCGACTGTTTTCTAAAAGCAGTCAAACAAGTCGATGGTTTTAACTTTTGTCAGTCGACTGCTGATGCCCATCTCTACAAACCAATTGACAACCAGAATCAATTTGAGCGTACACACCCTCCGACTTGCTAAAATGCTATTAATATTGGATCCCAATATAAAATATTTTCTGATTTAATTTTCCTGGAAAATCTATTCTATGTTTGCATCGATCATTACCATCACGCTATGGGGAGAATTTCATAATAATTTTCTTGTAATTCATTTATCACGCGGTAGAATAAATGAATGAAATTCAATCATAAAATAAATAGAACTCTAAGCCATAATTGGTAAGCCCATGTTCAAGTTGTGTAATAATTCAAGAATGCACCCAATTCTCATTAAAAGTGTATAGACTGTGTTAAGGAGTTCCAATGAAATTACATACATATATATTTGGACAACTGGACGTAGGCTATTTCATTGAAAGAATCTACGAACAAGAAACTGTATAAAACTATAGGCACCTACAGCCGTCAAGCTGTCCTCACAGTACCCGCTGGAGATTTACATCACCACTCTAACTGTACGGTACCTCGAGATAAGCCTAAGTGCGCCAACTGTGAGGAAACACATAAACTCTTCCATCCCTGCCCTCATGTCTTTGCCACTAACCCCCCCCCCCCCCCTCCCACACAGCACGCCACTGCTCTGACACAGTTGTTAGGCCTGCTACAACAACTCTCAGCCATAACCCTGTAAACTACAGCTAAACCAAACCCAGAACCCCCTAATACACTTCATTTGCAGAGCAATAAAATCCATAAAACAACTCCGCAACGAGCTTCACAAAACCTAAATTATAAACGAAAAGACTACTCCACAAACACCAAAATCAGTAAACCTCCCTCATTTCAGCCACACTACACCTTAAACAGACATAGAAAGCATAGTCAAGACCCCTTCATGGAGTAGGCTATTGTCTAAACACGATCATGTCTCCTTCAACTTTACTGAAGACTTCATTAAATTCTATTAAAAATTCATAAACTCATTCCACAAATCTTAAAATCAGTATACATCCCTCATTTCAGTTACTCTATTCAATAAACAAACATAGAAGGCGTAGCCATGACCCCTTCATGGAGTAGGCTATTGTCTAAATCTGACCACGCATACTACAACCTTACTCTAATTCAAAATTACAGCCAAATGATCCATCTGACTGGGAGGCTTGCCTGGGATGATGGGCCAGAAAACCGGGAGTTCAAGCATAACCTAAATATTGAATGCTTAACATTTCCAATAACTTGGACAACTGGATTTAGGCTATTTCATTGAAAGAATCAACGAACTGTATAAAACTATAGGCACCTACAGGTATACTTAACTTATTAATTAAAGCTCTACAATAAACATACAGCACAATGAATTGTAGCATGAAGTTATCCTGAAGAAGTCGTTTGATTAGAACGACTACTTAAATTCGAATGATTCCATTCGCTTGGAATTAGTCGTTTGCCAACGACTTGTTTCATTCCAATGATTTCCAACGATTGCTTTGGGATCAGTCGTTTACAACGACTACTTCAATTCAAATGATTCCATTCGCTTGGAATTAGTCGTTTGCCAACGACTTGTTTCATTCCAATGATTTCCAACGATTGTTTTGAGATCAGTCGTTTGCAAACGACTTGTTTATGATACGGTGAGTAGTCGTTGAATTCATTCGACTGTTTTTTAAAAGCAGTTGTTTTAACTATCGACTAATTCGACTGTTTTCAGTCGACTGCTGCCCATCTCTACACACAACTAATTTTCTACACCAGCCGCTACTGAGCACGAGCTGTGACTGGCTTAGACATTAGCATCCTACGTGTTGAAAAATATTGTAAGTAACGTGTAGGAATAAAATACTACCTATAGGTATGTCAACCATTACATTGGCATATAATAAATGAATTATATTTATCTTGTATCTATCTATCCCACGATATAATATAATACAAGGTGAAGAGTCCTTTAAAACAAATTGTTTACTGTGATACTGGAAGAAACAATACAACACAGTGGTAATAGTTCTAGCCTGCACCTATTTGTTAATAAAATTTCATGTGATTTCACTCAGATCTCTGTTGTAGTGGCTTATTATATGTGCACCTTGTAACTTAATAGTACATTATACAACGAGCCTATAATGACAATAATTAAGACACAAGTTTTATAATTTCCATAAGAGTGTCTTAATTACAATTATAGACGAGTTGCATACGACTGTTTATGTTCGACGATAATTATAACTATTTTATGTTCGAACATAAATATTCATAAATATCTGTCGAGATTTCACCAGTTTTATATACTGAACAGAGCGCATGGGATGCAGAGAATACCTTGTATTTGACCATGGCCTCCTGGAATACCTCACTATGACACTCGCCACGCAGTGAAATTTAAAATAGGGGGCCATGGAAGTGAGCGCAGGTACGATGCTATCCTCACCTAATTGGTCACACAACTGTTTCTTGAGCTCTGATTGGTGGGAGAAACTGTATCATAATGAAAACTTGTACTATAGGCCTAATGAGCCTCATTATACAGTTTTCTGACATAATATTTACATTTCGCCAGTGTCGAACATAAACATATTAACCAATCTTCTTTACACTGTTTTATGAGTTAACACCACATCAACACTGATGAGGATTTATTTTAGTTGGACACAGAAGCTTATTTATTAATGTAATAGACATCTATGATTGATGAAGATTGCCTCTCTCACCTTTCAGAAAATAACTAAAATTTTAATTCTGCGATTAATGTAACTAATCCACGTGTGTTTCTATTACACAACAATTAAGGGTAACTCCAGCATATCTTCTAGATTTTTGATGTGTCTGGTGAGTGGTTTTGTTACTGCTTCTGCAGGTATCACCCTTCTGAAAGATGTCTCATCGTTTCTAATTCTATTCTTAATCCTCTGCCAGAGGAGAAATAGTTTTGCAACGCATGAATACAGTGCTGTAGCTGCTGAATTTTCTAAAAATAATTATGGAATGATGGGAAGAAAAATAAACATAGCCTATTCTAAAATAACATACGCATAAAATGAAACCATTCTGATGAACTTAATATGCTTCAAATTCAGAGTACAAATGCGTTCACTATTTCACCATTTGGTGCTTCGTTCATTTGTATATTTGGACCAAAATGTAGACCTCTGAAATAAATTTTAATGTTGGACTTTGCTCCACAGAACAAGAGCACACAGCCACCCATAGGACCAGTGTGTGTTAAGATTTTAGAACCTGTAATTACAGTTCTACATCAGTATTGGCATTACTACACATTCGACCAACTGAATACTTGCCACTGCACCAGTAACTAACATGTGCAAGAACTGATCTCCTCAAGAACTTGAGTACACATATGCAATAGGCTCATTATACTGTATGTATCTCTGCAAGATGTATCAAGCTGAAAACATTACGGTAACATAGACTCTTACCTGGTCATTTCTCAGGAGAGTAGGCCAAATTGCCACATTCATCTGCTATTTCGAGAACAGCAATTTACGATTTGTTTGTTCACAGAATTTGGTAGGCCTACCTGTGGAATAAATAATAGTGAAAGTTAATTAATATGTCAAGTAGAATATCACCTGTACACTGCGTCTAATATCAATTCAAAACTAGGCTACCGGTACGATATATTTTTCACAGGCACTACAGAAACAAGTTTTCACTTAAACTCTTAAAATAAGCGTACTTACTTGGCGTAGCAGAAGAAGAACTGTTCACTTCTCATTACCAAGAAGACGATTTGATGAAAGAAAGATGAGAAAGAACACAACATTAGCTTATTATAAAATATTAATATACGGCCAATATTGTTTACACCAAACACGACATAAACAGAGCGTCCATGTTGGTCAATGCCGCCAACCCAATAGAAATAATGTTTATTTAATGATAAGTGACGTAATTATCGTCGGTGAGCAAGTTAATTTCAAGGAAATGTCAATTAGGAATTATGTGTATAATTATTGACTAAATATAGGGATATATTTGCAATTCAATTAAAACGTGTATCATGCATATGTTGGCAAGACGATATACAGCGCTTAATCCGCGCCTTGGCACCAGATAGGGATTATTTGGTACCATCGGTGTAGTTGCGCGGCCAGCCATATGGAGCGCTGTATATCGTCTTGCCAACATATGCATGATACACATTGTAATTAAATTGCAAATATATCCCTATATTTAGTCAATAAATATACACATAACCTAATTGACATTTCCTTGCAATTATCTTGCTCACCGACGATAATTACGGCACTTATCATTAAATAAACATTATTTCTACTGGGTTGGCGGCATTGACCAACATGGACGCTCTGTTTATGTCGTGCATGGTGTAAACAATATTGGCCGTATATTAATATTTTATAATAAGCTAATGTTGTGTTCTTTCTCATCTTTCTTTCATCAAATCGTCTTCTTGGTAATGAGAAGTGAACAGTTCTTCTTCTGCTACGCCAAGTAAGTACGCTTATTTTAAGAGTTTAAGTGAAAACTTGTTTCTGTAGTGCCTGTGAAAAATATACTGTACCGGTAGCCTAGTTTTGAATTGATATTAGACGCAGTGTACAGGTGATATTCTACTTGACATATTAATTAACTTTCACTATTATTTATTCCACAGGTAGGCCTACCAAATTCTGTGAACAAACGAATCGTAAATTGCTGTTCTCGAAATAGCAGAGGAATGTGGCAATTAGGCCTACTCTCCTGAGAAATGACCAGGTAAGAGTCTATGTTACCGTAATGTTTTCAACTTGATTACATCTTGCAGATATACATACAGTACCATGAGCCTATTGCATATGTGTACTCAAGTTCTTGAGGAGTGTTAATAATTCATTTTACATTGCGGTAGATTAAAAATGTCATGGCTCATGACAACGTGTCTAAGCTTTAATATTTTCCCCTTCCTTGAATTTCAAATTATTGGTACCGTATTCAGAAAAGATCAGTTCTTGCACATGTTAGTTACTGGTGCAGTGGCAAGTATTTAGTTGGTCGAATATGTAGTACTGCCATTACTGATGTAGAACTGTAATTACAGGTTCTAAAATCTTAACACACAGTGGTCCTATGGGTGGCTGTGTGCTCTTGTTCTGTGGAGCAAAGTCCAACATTAAAATTTATTTCAGAGGTCTACATTTTGGTCCAAATATACAAATGAACAAGGCACCAAATGGTGAATGCATTTGTACTCTGAATTTGAAAAATATTAAGTTCATCAGAATGGTTTCATTTTATGCGTATGTTGTTATTTTAGAATAGGCTATATTTATTTTTCTTCCCATCATTCCATAATTATTTTTAGAAAATTCAGCAGCTACAGCACTGTATTCATGCATTACAAAACTATTTCTTCTCTGGCAGAAGAGTAAGAATAGAATTAGAAACGATGAGACATCTTTCAGAAGGGTGATACCTGCAGAAGCAGTAACAAAACCACTCACCAGACACATCAAAAATCTAGAAGATATGCTTGAGTTACCCTTAATTGTTGTGTAATAGAAACACACGTGGATTAGTTACATTAATCGTAGAATTAAAATTTTAGTTATTTACTGAAAGGTGAGAGAGGCAATCTTATGGGTTTCATCAATCATAGATGTCCATTACATTAATAAATAAGCTTCTGTGTCCAACTAAAATAAATCCTCATCAGTTTTGAAGTGGTGTTAACTTATAAAACAGTGTAAAGAAGATTGGTTAATATGTTTATGTTCGACACTGGTAAAATATAAATATTATATGTCAGAAAACTGTACTATAATGAGGCTCATTATAGTACAAGTTTTCATTATGATACAGTTTCTCCCACCAATCAGAGCTCAAGAAACAGTTGTGTGACCAATTAGGTGAGGATAGCATCGCACCTGCGCTCACTTCCATGGCCCCCTATTTTAAATCTCACTGCGTGGCGAGTGTCATAGTGAGGTATTCCAGGAGGCCATGGTCAAATACAAGTATTCTCTGCATCCCATGCGCTCTGTTCAGTACATAAAACTGGCGAAATCTCGACAGAATATGAATATTTATGTTCGAACATAAAATAGTTATAATTATCGTCGAACATAAACAGTCGTATGCAACTCGTCTATAATTGTAATTAAGACACTCGTATGGAAATTATAAAACTCGTGTCTTAATTATTGTCATTATAGGCTCGTTGCATAATGTACTATTAAGTTACAAGGTGCACATATAATAAGCCACTACAACAGAGATCTGAGTGAAATCACATGAAATTTTATTAACAAAGAGGTGAAGGCTAGAACTATTACCACTGTGTTGTATTGTTTCTTCCAGTATCACAGTAAACAATTTCTTTTAAAGGACTCTTCACCTTGCATTATGTTATATCGTGGGATAGATAGATACAAGATAAATATAATTCATTTATTATATGCCAATGTAATGGTTGACATACCTATAGGTAGTATTTTATTCCTACACGTTACTTACAATATTTTTCAACACGTAGGATGCCAATGTCGAAGCCAGTCACAGCTCGTGCTCAGTAGCAGCTGGTGTAGAAAATTAGTTGTGTGCTGTAACCCATCCCCCCTCTAAAGAATTAAAATATTTAAAAACATACAGGAGCATTCTCTCAGAAACACTCGAGAATAAGTTGGGAATGTTAATAAACCTTCAGATGGGATCTGCTGATAGCTTCCTCTATTTTTCCCCCGTTTGATTTGAGCGATTCCCTCTAAAATGCTATCGCAGAGACTAGGAGGTGCCACCGGCCACGTTCTCATTTTGTGTGACCAGTGCTGCCACTCCGTGGATGAACGAAGAATCCCTTGCCTCTGGTCAGGACCTTCTATACTGCCGGACCTGACACTGCAATCCAAGATTTGCCCAGAGTGTATCCACATTACTCCCTTCACTTATCCAAGAAATAAATTTTGATTTCAGATAAGGTCCAAATTCATCGAATATAGTTCTTCTGTATAATTTCTTGTCCTATGTGACCCTCCTATTAAGCCTTTTTGGTACCAGACCAACGTCCAGTATTGCAGCCTTTTGGTCACCTATTCCTTCAATTACGTGAGTTTTTTCAACAAGTTTCCCTGGTTTTATCAGGAATACATCCTGCAAGTTACTGAGCCTAGTTGGTGCGTGCACTACTTGTGTAAATCCTCCCTCCCAAACTAATGTATTTGCAAGTTTCTGTTCATGGGCTTCTGTTGCAGCTCCATTCCAATCAACTTCTGGCAAATTTAAATCCCCCCCAATTATTACCATGCCATTAAGTTATTGTTTTATGAGTGTAATCTATTACTTTCTCAAATATTTCCATGTCTCTTTTCTCTCTCGCAGGCCTATATATTCCTATAATTCCCACCTCCTTCATATTGTTACAAACTAATTCTATCCTAATATTTCATCCTTTTCGTCGGTAAACCATTCATGTGAGCAGTAGGTTTCCTGCATCAGAATAAACACCCCCCCTCCCTCCCTTCTTATTTCCTCGGTCTCTACGATAGACTACATACCCTTCTGGGAATACTCTATTTCCTACCCCTTCTCTCAGCCATGATTCCACTCCTATCGCCACATCAATTTCATATGCTTTCAATGCTGTACTGAGTTTTATATGCTTGTTTACTACACTGACAGATTACCAAGAGCAATCTTAGACCCCTACCCCTTCAAATTTTGATGTTGTGGTTGTGCAATCAGTAATACGTGATGACTGTAGTAGTGTGTGTAGCTGTATAAGGGACTGGCATGGGGAGGTGCCCCAGAAGTTGAAGTAAGGTA